>CM037589.1:22927500-25527500 GCA_021018995.1 Chloranthus sessilifolius
TGCAGCCCTAACTAAAACCAAGAGTTAATTTTCTTAATATTGCATCTTGGATCATACATTATGATTAAAGGAAACCCATAACTTTGGAAAAAATAACTATTTTCAAGCTCTTTTTGCCAGGCAGCATCCTATTGTCCAATTTTTTACATTAAGTGATCTGTTTTCTCTGCATGCTGGTCAAATTCAATAGTTCTTTGGTCAACATACTCATTGAGGGCGTGCTGCACATCCTGAAAAGATAGCAGTTTGCGTCAACTCAATTACTAATTTCAAGAGCGAGTTTGTTGGCTGAACCTGTTCACATAAGTTGGATTAATAAAGTGAAGTTAATTTTCAATTAATCACATCAATGAGAACCATCATACAGAAGATCTATTGGTGAAAATAAGATCGTTTATTTAAAAAGACCACAAAATCCCGCTAAATGAATCATTTAAATATTAAAACTATGACGAACAAATAGTACAAATCAGATAACTATTTATTTGAGTTCCCAAGAACTTATAAAAACACTAATATCAGCCAATAACTGTCAATTTAAAATCCCATGCAAATAAATAAATGTGTAGAAAATATGGCAATCAAAATACACACAAAACAAGCAAAACACAAACACAAGATTTACGTGGTTCGGCAATTTGCCTACATCCACGGGTGATGTTGAGTCCTTTCACTAATCTGTGAAAACTAGTGGTACAAATCTCTCAGATCTCACCTCATTCAATACAGAAATCGAGTTTCTTTCAATATAACTCTAATCTATGTTTAGAGTTTATTTCTAATACAAAGTATAACCGCCCAATATAGAATATAGCTTGACCCGCACAGCTATGGGTGGGTGTATAGTCCAACCTGTTGATCAGAACCATCAACAGAATTTAAGTCACAATCTCAAAAAAATGATTAGACTTTTTGAATTTTGAGTAAAATAAATGCAAGACTAGTTGTTATGCATACATTGTTAACATATGTGAGGTAAGATGAGGATTTACCACTCTAGCTGCACGCATCTCAATCTGAAATGCTAGGTGTGAGTTCCTGGCAGTTACCTACAAGAAGGAAAATGCTCCCTTTAGCTTTAGATGAGAACCGAAGTGCAAAATCAATAGTTATTGAAAAGATTCGTGGATTTCTTAATATAACCAAGCAATAATAGAGAACCACAAGAAAGATAGAAGGAACTGGTATTAATTAGGTGAGCAAATGGGGAGTAGAGAATGCATTTCAGTGGTGAGTTGGATCTTGTATGCTACTGTAAATACACTTTCTGTGATCAATTGAATAACAAGAAGCACAACTTAACTCCTATTAAATGATTGTAGTGAACCTCAGTATTCAATCTATCAATCCCCACCTTGGCAAGTACCCAACTTAAACTCTTATATATTAGGGGGACTTCTTGCTAGCAAATTCTAAAGGTCTGATTATCGTGTATCCATTTTAGCAAAGTTTCTTCTGCTTAGCAATAGATATGGGCTGACTAACTTATCTATGCTGTCATTTGTAATAACCCGAAAAATCAGACCCGAACTCAACTGATCTCGTATGTATGGTCGACACGAAAACCGATGTCATCATAGATTTTTATATAATAATAAATATTTAAATAATATTATGATAACTTTGTGTGGACGGATTAAGGTTTAAATGTGTGTTTGGGCCTTTAGTGTGAAAGTCATGCATCGACGCACCGTGTGCCGCTCAACACCGAAACCAAACTCTATTTCAAGTGGATAAGCCTAACACACTTTTGCAGTATTATTGCTTCGCACTGAAACCAAGCCCTTTAGCTAATTAAAAGACAAAGTTTCTCAAAGAAGCTTCACCAGATTGCAAAGCTTTGGAGTTTGGATTTCTAGAGAGAGAAAGAAGAGAAAACTTCCGCCCTTCTTGAGATTTCGACGATGAGATCATGATCGCACCGCAATATTTGCATTATTCGTGAAGAACTCGACGCTGATCAACGCTTGAATCCCGCCTTTTGTGAATTTCAACCGTTCAAACCCTATTTTTCGAAGAATGATCATCTTACGATCATTTCCCGTGCTTTGAAGAGGTTAAGATCGACGCGTAAGGATGAACAACATCATCTTGAGTTCATTGTGATCAATCTCTGTGAATTCGCCATAGAAATCCGAAGGTTTCGCTTCAAAACCCTTGTTCAGCAGCATTTCTACTAATTCACGGAATCGATCGAAGAAATGTTAGTTTTATTTAATTTTAATGATTTAGATTATAGAATAAATCATCGTTTAGTTTAGTATGTATGTATGTGTGATTCGATGAAGATCGTAGAAGATTTGGATGAAAATAGATTTTAAAAATGACAAAACCATATGTTGTACATTTCTGAAGGTTTTGATTGATCGATCAAATTGGGTATTGATCGATCAACTTAGGTGGTTGATCGATCAAATTTGGTGTTTATCGATCAATTATCCAGATTGCTCGATCAAATTGTATATACAACGATAAAAACAGCAAGTTTGTTGATGGAAGTTCATTCTAGACAGCACTGATCGATCAATGGTAAAATTGATCGATCAATGTAATGTGTTGATCGATCAATGGTGAAATTGATCGATCAATGTGATGGTTGATCGATCAAGGGTGAAATTGATCGATCAATGTGATGTGTTGATCGGTCAATTTGACTGTGCCGACACTGCTTCAGTGTTTTGGCCATAACGTTTTACTCCGAACTCCGATTGATGCGATTCTTATGGCATTGGAAAGAGGAAAACTAAATCTACAACTTTTATGAAATTAACTAATTGATGAGTAAATTATTTTAATGATCAAAATTGAGCTGAAAGTTTGGCCAAGTTTTAAGTTAGCACGTTTTGACTAAAGTATCGATATAGCTTCGGTATTTTGGCCATAACTCTTTGTACCGAACTCCGATTGATGTGATTCTTGATGTGTTGAAAAGAGTACGATGAGATCTAACTCTTTTAGAAATTAGCCAAATCTTTAATCAAATTTTTTGAGGGTCAAAATGAAGTGGGAAGTTGGGTCAAGTTTCGAGTCAACACGAAATTACCCATTTCCGTCTCGGTTTTGAGAAAATACTTAAATACGTCAACATTATTAATAATTAGGATCAATTTTTATACATCATCATGTGTGTGATGTATACTAAGAGTGGAGGCCGTGGATAAGAACTTTTCGATTGCTTTGGAATGGCGTTGGATTGCTTAGAAAGATGTGTTAAGGTAGGGAAAATCCAACCTACAATGTATCTGACTATGATTTCATGATTCTTTTACATCAGTACCCTGATTTCTGTTTTTAAAAGCATGTTTGCATATTGATAAAGCTCCCATTTCTCGATTCTGATTCGATTTCGTATGAAACTGCTCGATTTCGCTATCTGATTCTTAAGGTTATATGTGTGTATGTGATTTAAGGATTTAACCAGATGATCCCCACCGACTCGGCGGTATATCCGTGTCCTGGCACAATCGTGCATCTGCTTTGATAATTCCTTTACACAATTGCACTCCATAGATGAGGCATTGTTACACTCTAAATAAATTATTCATATGAACGATGATTGATTGGGGTTTCTTATTGGCTTACTCCTGATTACTCTGTGCTATATAGTTACAGGAGTTTCTTAAGTTAGAAATATACACAATTTAAGTCACAGATTTTATATATGCATAGCATCTGTTCTTGTTTGAAAACTCAGTACCTGATATCTGATTTACCCTGTCTGCATATTCTGATTTGATTTCCTGCTTTAAAATACTACCTGCAAATCATGTCTTACATTTTCAATACAATTTTAGTTGGGATTCTTCTACTGAGCTTAGATGTAGCTCACCCTGTTTTCTATAATATTAATAGGTTCTGAGGCTAGAGCTCCCGGCACTGAGAGCGACCCTGACTACCAGCCTTATCCGGAGGCTGAGGTTGAGGAACAGAATACCAATACCCCCTGCTAACGAGCACCACCCGTAGCTAGGGTATTTGATTAAACTGGATATTTGGGGATATATATATATGTTTTGGATTATTGTGATTCTGGTGGCCACGATTTTGTACTTAAAATTTTGTAGATACTTTATTTTTTTTTTTGTACATCTTATAGGAACCACTACTTTGAACCATTATTTTTTTTTGTGACGGATGTCCATCATCAGTGATTCTTCTTGATTCCTTTTTTTGGATGTATTTTTTTTTTTTTTTTATATATAGGCATTATTAAATTATTCTCTCTTTTAAAGCCTTATGATGACTCGGTCTGTCACTACTGGACAGTATTTGCTCTGATTTTCGTTAAACAAGTAGGCACTGTGATTTGTCTTGGAGATCATCCAGAGCATGATCCTGATGACACGGATTTTCGAGCGCAAAAATTCGGGCTGTCACATAATTAGAAATTAACAAAGCATATTCTAATACTCATACCCTTGAGCTCTTCATAGTCAAATTCAACAAAACAAGGAAAATATCCAAAAGCAAATCGAGCTAGATATAAATTGGTTTCAAGCATTGCATATCAGCTCCAATTACAATAAAGAATACTTACTACATAAAGAATACTTACAAAATAATGCCAATATTTAGAGCAACAAGAATGTCAATACTTACTACATAAATCAAATCACCCTAGGGTGCTTCTGACAGTCATGAAGAAGGTAATGAGCAGTGTTCCCCCTAAAGCAAGTTTTCAATGAACTTTTTAACATTTAGTTTTATCACTTTAAATGGTGAGCAAATTCTAACCCACAACACAAGGTGAAGCTTATGAATAGCCTTTTGTTTTAATGTGGAAAAGGAAGAGATGCATTGTGTACTCCGTCAAGGTTCACACAAATATCCTAGTTTAAAATAAATATCAATTAATATAATATACTATAAAAATAATTTGTGTATAAATATGGTAACAAGGATTTATTACCGATATTATGGAGGTTTATTCGATATTGACTCCATAATATCGGTTGTGCCTAACGGCACCATGGCCATATACCAATAGTGGGTACCAGTAAAGCCACCTAAGGAAGTATATTTTCCATTTGGATTAACTTTGAAAGAGACCAACAAACAATTGGCAGCTAGATGAGTGGGATTGCCCACCATTCTGTGCCAACTGTTTGGCATTGAAAATGAGTTAGAATGTACGTTCAATCATACTTAGATGGAAGCTATTATGCACAAGGCGATGGATTAGGACCTCCCATAAGTCACTTGGGAAAAAGCGAGCACCTTCCTTACTAACAATAGGCTGGTCGCTGGTGAATCAATTCTGGGAATCTTCCCCAAGATGACCAACCTATAAAAGATTTAGAAATGTCGACAAATGATAATAATGGCAGCTAATCTACTATGTTCAAATGAATAAAGAATTTGTGGGTAAGACAAGATAGAATTTAGCAGGAGAGGATGGAAGATTAAACCATAGTTTCAAACTATATGATAAATTTATTGAAGGGATTGACTCTACTCACCAACATCATAAGATTATCAAGCTCATGAATGACTCTTCAACCACATAAAGCTATCAAAAGATAACTTCCACAATTTTAGAAGGGACTGATTTATGTAGAAGTCAGATTTTGACCAATAATCCTGTATTGAAACATATTGTCAGAGGTGATACGTTACAAACGTAACTGAAATTCCGGTATCCTAGATTTGCCTAGTGATGATATAGATAATAAATAATAAAAGTAAAGCAATCACTATAGAACATGAGATTTTTACGTGGAAAACCCAAAAGGAAAAAATCACGGGATCTATGCCAGATCCAAGACAACAAATACACTATGAGTTCAAAGGTTACAGAAAGTACCGAATGAATGCAGACACACTAGTCCTATCAAACCTTCCCGAACCACAACGCTAGATTTCACTACGCGTTCTCATAGATCCTCAATTTTTCACCTTCAACCACCGAGCCACACGATGGTCTGCTCGTGTTCAGACGAGCCACAACAGTACCTTAGATTCCACCAAGGCCACTCAATTCCATGAGCCAAAACACGCTTAAGACCTCAAGCGCAATATTCTTCAAAAAGATAAAAGCAAATCAGAAGCCTTTGAATCACCATGAAGATCTGATAAATAGTTTCAAAGGCAAGAAGGTTCTCTTCTCTCATGGAACGGCTGAGCTTTTTTGTATTTTTTAGAGATATGAGAAACAAGGAGTCCCATAGTCTTTATATATACTTTTTATTTTAAAACTCTAAAAGTAATAAGAGAAAAGAACTCTTTTTTACGGAGGTAATCTCACAGTTTACCCACTTATAAATGATAGTCAACCACTAAACCAAAGGTGGTTAACCACGTTTCTTTTCGTGGTCAACCATCAGAGTTTCAGTGATTAACCACGAAAGAAAGCGTGGTCAACCATCAAAAAAATTGCTTTTTAGAAATAGACTCCCCGTCAAACAAATATCTTTTAGAAATAAACTCCTTGTAAAACACAAACAATTGTGTATCAGTGTTATCCAATCATACACCATACGTTCAACAAGTTATAGGTCAAATTTGGCGACACATGGGAGTAATCTACTAGGTTATCATAGATCATGACAATCATATCTAACAGTAACTATCAGCATCACAAAATCAATTCAAAGGAAAACAGTTTGTACTTGCTTATCGTAATGGCAGTAATAGATAACATCAGATAATTACCCAAGACCATGTAAAATCCCCAAATTCAGATTCAAAATAACCAATACAAACAATTTCATCAAATCCCCAAACAAAATAAAAACAAAACAAACCTACAAAAACAAGGTTGTAGGTTCAAGCCCAACTCAGTACTAAGTTTTCTTTTTTCTCAGGCATTTCATCAATGAACTTAATTGTTATGGATGAAATTGTAGGTCGACCAATTGTTGGCATTGTCCCACATTGTTTGTGGGCAGGCCCTTCTTGGGCTCTTTATATCTTGGGCAAAC
Source organism: Chloranthus sessilifolius (assembly GCA_021018995.1). Taxonomy (NCBI): domain Eukaryota; kingdom Viridiplantae; phylum Streptophyta; class Magnoliopsida; order Chloranthales; family Chloranthaceae; genus Chloranthus; species Chloranthus sessilifolius. The sequence continues at coordinate 22,934,421 of CM037589.1, forward strand.
CTCACCTTACAAGCCAATTTTATGAGGTTGAGTTAGACGATTAGGCCCGTCGGATTTCTACACCAATTAGAAGAGCGAGCATTGCTATGTAGCTTATGAAACCTGTGGAGGCGCGAGTAAGTAGGATATAAAAAGGTGGACAAAGAAAACCAATTGGGTTTCCAAGTTCTTTCCATTTTGGTATTTTACTGTAGAAGAGCACTGCAGCATCCATTTGTTAGCTCACAATCACTCAAACCAGTTACTCCAACTGAATGCTCCAAATTTGTTATTTGACCTCCCTTATTCTTACCATATATAATTATACAAATTAAAGATAATAATTTCACAAAAATGAAATACTAGAAAATATAAAATATAAATAAATACTCGATTCATACCTCTCTGGGGCTATTGAATTGCATGTAGTTTCAGAGTGGCTACCCTGTATTTCTGCATTTCACAAACAGAAATCACACCATCAATTCCTATAAAAAAAATATTTAAACATTAAGGAAAAAAAAGAAATCTAAGAAACTTTACAATATTTTATGTTTAAATGTGTATTTCTTTGAGAGGAAAATGAACAGGGAGATTGAAAGCATTTGGGCGTAGTAGCTTACGCCTGGCAGTTAATATCATTTGTAGTGGGAATGAGGTAAAAGAAGTGATTGTGGCTCCGATTGCCATTTTGACTTCTGAGCGTTTTGTTGGAGAAAGGGGGAGAGAGAAATAGAGAGAGCTGCGGAGGGACGTATGCTTGGGATTTCGTTAGAGACAGAGAGAGGGGGAGGGAAAGCTCTTTTCAGAGGCTCGCCGCTCGCAACATAAAATACACGCGCCTCGGTTTTTATATCACTCCTACTTCTCGCACCCATAGTGAGAAATTTCTCCAAAATTCTTCAAATATACCGAAATAGGGATCCGGTGAAACTTTGGGCGAAATTTCTATGATTTCTTTGAAATCGCTGAAATTTCATTAATTTCGGTGAAATTAACGAAATTTCACCGAAATTAATAAATCTCTTTTAATTTTTATCATTTTTTAAATAATAAATAAAATTTTTATGAAGTTTAAATATATTTTATATTTAATATATTTTATACTCCTCGAAATTTTATCGAAACTTTTCGAATTTTTCTCAAAATTTATTCGAAATGAACCAAATTGGCACCCTACCGAAATATTGCCGAAAACGAAATTTGTCACTATGATCACACCCCTTCAAAATCCTTGATTGTTTTGAATTAGATGATGGAGATCGTTTTTTACCTCGATCAAACACACAATGAATCTTGATACCATGGAAAATGGTTTTTTACCTCAATCAAACACACAATGGATCTTGATACCATGGAACACTTATCAGACAGTGAGTTTCTTTTTCCAATGGCCAAACCTCCCCAAACTATAGCCTTAAAATCACGTTTGACCGTGATGATCTGTGACACATGGAATAAAAAACTAGTCGCCTTATAAGTATGCTATAGTCTCAAGATCCATTGTGGAAGATTGAGGTAAAACACGATCTCCATCATTTGATCCGAAGCATTCAACAATTTTTAAGGGCTGGGAAACGTAGGCACTTTCACACATAACACATGGGTGCAAATAGAGCTACCCCTAAATGACTGTTTTAGGTAGTTAGATATTTTTACCACTGTTTTTACCTATTGTTCTTTTTCTCCTCCAATTTTTTTTTTCCTGATTTCCTGCAACCAAATCAATTTTCATCGTCAAATTACACCCTTTCGCGATGAAATAAAGATTTTGTCATCAAATATCACCCTTGGGCGATAAAATATATTATTTTGTTGAATAGTATTATTATTTTATATTTTTAGAAATAATTAATTAATATTATCGTCTAATTCCACACTGGACAATTCCCCCCTTCAGTTTACTGCGGGTTTGACGACGTAATTCGTTTCTTGGTTCGCCTTACTGCGTTTCTTCACATTTTCTTTCTTTTCTCCCTCCTTGACTAAAGTTTGTGATCCTAAGGTTTCTCAAATTAGAGGTCTTTGTAATGTTTATACTACCATTTATGCTTTCGATTTGAATGGTAGAGTTCGCTGAACACTATTGTCGCTTACAATCAGATGGTGGTGATCTATATAAATCAGTGACCGCGTTAAATTAGATGATTGAGATCGTTTTTCATATGAAACTTCCACTTCATTATCTTGACATCATAGGCATACTGTCGGACGTTTAGTTTCTAATTTCACATAGGACAAGCATAAAACAAAAAACTCATTATCCTATATGACCCGACTTCTTTGACTCGTATTATGGCGGAACCAACCTGATATGATCTTTGACTCGTATTATGGCGGACCCGACTCCTTGGAGCTAACTAAAATGAGCCGAGTGAGTTGAGTTTTCAATATTTCAGGTACCTATAATGTGGAAACACTGTCTACACAGGTTGATTTAAAGACCACCGTCTAAAATTATTGGTGGAAAAGATTGGTACTAAAAATGATATAGATCACATATATCTATGCAGTCTACTATGAAATCAGATGTGACGGCCTTTGACTAAATTAATCGTTATGAAGATTGTGTTACATGTCAATCTTTCGGTGACAAAAATGTTTGTTTCGTCGCCAAAAGATAATTTTTAGTGATGATATACTTGTTTCCTGGCTAAAAACATGCTATTCAGGACACCATTTGACGATGAAATGCTTGTTTTATTGTCAAAGAATAATATTTGGCGACAAAATCCTTATTTAATAGCCAAAGGGTGATATTTGGTAATGAAACTTGATTTCGGCAAAGAAAATATATCTTTTTTTAACAATATTTGACAAGGAACTCTTTATCCCCTCTCCAAAGCATGTTAGTTGGAGACAAAATATTATTTCATCAAAAAAGGATCATTTTGGTCGACAAAATAATTATTTCTTCGTCAGTGAGATTGATATTTAGTGACGAAACTCGATTTTGTCGCAATATTTTTTTTGTGGATTGTATCGTCACTAAAGAATGATATTTGGAAACTGTTGAAAAATAGTATTGCAAATAGTTTCGAGGCATGAAGTTCACTATGTTGTCTTTTTAATAGAGATTTTATCTCTGTCTATAGAGAAAATTATGAACTATTGTGTCCTTTCAAAAGATTTAATTTTGTGTCTTTTCAGATAAAGGTAAAGAGATAAATCGATTTCGCTTGTGTATTTTCAAATTTACAGTGAAGAGATGTCAGACTTGTGTCTTTTCAACTAATCGTAAAGAGATAAATCAATCTCTAAAAAGACACTTCTTCGAGGAGAATAATTTTTACAAATTTGTCATAAAATTATTATCAATATATAATGATAATTATAGACTTAATTTTAAAATAATATAATATATATTACTACACTAATATATATAACAATCTCTCATTTTTTTCAAAATATAAAAAAAATGTGTATCATGGCGATCATACTAAGCATCATCAGAGGTACCGTTCGATTTGAACATTTGACTAGTACATACAACTCAAAGTTTATAAGAACTTTAATTAGCGTATAGCTTTGAACTTAAAACATGTCTAACAAACCTAAATTACATATATATTACTATGACCTAAATCATTAGTGACATAAGATTTGCACTTTACAATCATACGCTAAAATTTTGATTTCATGCGTATCTTAGAGAGGATCAAATCTCCATTGAAGCTGCTTCACTTTCATACTCATATAGCTGAATCTGTCATAGGTGCTCTTATAATTAATTGCTTTATCACCCAATCAAATGAATATTTATAGAATCATTAAGAAGTAAATTCACCCTCTCACGTTACAAGAGATATGCACGAAATTTAACACTCTATGGATAATCAATAAGTAGCATACATTTGTGCACTTTTAAGGGTCACGAAGTAGTTTCTTATCTCGTTGAACTTATAATTTGAGATCCCTAACTCTACTAAGTTGAGATTCAACTATTATACTTTTAAAGATATCAGTCTTAGGCTCATCCCCTTCGATATTCTCAATAATGTATCTCTGAGTAGTACCTTTGTAAGCAGATCTGCATGCATCTTAGAAGTTGGTATGTAGTCTAACACGATCGTTTCATCACTCAACACCTGTCGAATGATATTATATATAAGGTCTATATGCTTTGATTTTCCTTTATATCTCTTATTACCTGAAATCTATAAAACAATTTTATTATCACAATAAACATTAATTGCATATATATGTTGAGTCAAATGAATTTTTTTTATGAAGCTTCGAAGCCACTTTATCTCTTTTGCTCTCGCAAACAATGCTATATACTTTGATTCCTTACTTGAATCATAAAGACATATATGTTTTCTAGGCTCCCACGATGTTGCTCCTCCTGACAAAATAAAAATTCACCCACTTGTGAATTTTGAATCAAAGGAGATAGAAATCCAAGTAGCATCACCAAACCTCTCTAAGAGTTTAAGTTTGTTATTATATTGTAAACTATAATTCATAGTTTCTTTCAAGTATCTCGATACACTACGAACAGTTTCCCAATGTTCTGACCCTAGGTTATGATTTACTCAATACCCTTACTATAAATATTATATCGGGTCTAGTACACTTCATTAAAATCATTAGACTTCTATCTCAATGACGATAAACTGTAACTCTTCAATATATTCAAGAATTTACTTATCCTCAGCTATCTTAAAATCAAAATATTTAGTGATTAGAAAAATTTTTGTATCTGCATCTTCAATTAAATACTTCTTTTTTAATGAATCTTATAAATTTTTAGTGGTAGTACATTTACAGAATGTATTGAATAACCTATCGTTCAGTACATTGAAGATATGGTCTCGACAATCTTGATCATCTTCTAGTTATTTGAGTCAAGCATCCGATTCTCCACTAGTCGTACTTTCCATTGTTTTCGTTTTTGCTATCATATTTTAAAATTTGACCCGCTAAATTGGTCATGTTTGATGAAATCTTGATTCATGAACTCTATGTTATGAGTCTTTAGAAAGAGATATTGTCCTTAAATTATTAATATAAATGGTATTAAAAAAATAGCTCCGATGCATGTAGTTCACTACGCTGTCTTAAACACAATAAATGCCCCCACTACATCAGATAAATAAAGATGCAATTGAGTTATCAGCAAATCTGTCTTCATGATACAAAAGAGTCTGGTCTTGCCAAAAATCGTATATTCTTTTCTAGATTACACTTTCTAGGAAAAGAACCTGCCACATTAATTTTTTTATATACAAAAATATTCTTAAATAAAGAAATAAGAACATAGAAAAAAGGAGAAATAGATGTTCTTATTTATTTTATTTTTGTTGTGTCTTTCTAACAGAGATCTTATCTCTATTTATAGAAAAAAATTCTTAATCATTATGCCTTTTTAGATGACACTAAAGAGTTTTAATTTTGTTTCTTTTTAAATAACGAGATAAATTGATTTCACTTGTGTCTATTTAGATTTACGTGAAGAGATTTAATTTTGTGTCTTTTCAGATAATAAAGAAATGAAGTGCAACTAATATGATCCAACATTGGGTCATAATATATACGCATGAGTTAATACCATCAATTATGGGGCCAACTTCTCAAATTTTTGAGAAGAGACTCGGGGCATGTGCGGATAATATCCACATATGGTACAATCCCTGTAATTTGGAAAGCGAATGCCTCCATATAATTGTTTGACTCGAGGACTTTTCCAGTCTCCAAAATAAATTCTATGCATCTCTATTATACCCCTCGGTGTTCCTGAATTTGCCATTTAAGTAGCTCTCTCATTATCCACCATTAAACTCTGTCTTTGTCCTCTTTGAAGCTCCAAAATCTCTTAATCATGTAAACCCCATTTAACCAAGCTTCTCGAAGCTACTAATCACCTTTTTTTCTCCACAAATAGAGAGACCCACCCCTCCTTTCAAAGGATCTCTATAACATTATTGACTTTCGTCAATTTTTTTGGTATCTGCCACATCTTTGTCACAACCTCTCTTACTTAGAGCATCTCCAACAAGACTATTTTTAACTGTTATACATAAAATATGGCAAAAAATAAAAAGCGGGGTGGTGGAGTGGCAAATAAAGTGTGCCTCTTAGAAGTACATTTATTCAACAAAGTTGTATATTTTTATCTTTTATTAATTTTTATTCTTTTTCTATTTTCCTTATAAAAAATGAAAAAATTACAATAGCTGGCATTTAAATAAAATAAAAAAATTCCAATATAAAGAATTCCTTTATTTCTAGTTGTTTCTCTCTCTTCCATATAGAAAAGAGAGAGAGGGGCTCATTATTTTCAGTTGGAAATAGAGTCGCCCTTAAAGAGGACAAGACACTTTATGCACTTTTTATTTTTATTTCTAGCCGTTTTAGCTGAGAAGGGCTAGAAAATAAAATGTCTCTCGGAGATGCTCTTTAAACTCCTGTTGATAATTTAGTTCGCTATTTTGATCAATTCAAATTCAAATTCGGGTTGATAATTTACAAACCGGATTTGCAAGTGGTAGGAACTAGGATGGGCTATTATTATTATTATTTTACTTTTATGTTATTGGTAAGCTGCCTAGAATTTGATAAGATAATTATTTAAGGTTAATCCCTCCTTAGAGGTTTTACAATAATAAATAAACCAAATCCCTCACCTAAAGGTTTGAAAATCAATGGTGAAATGATAAAATCATTCACAGTTCAGCCATGACGCGGGTTTAAAAGTCAACCCCTCGGAATTTTTATTACATTTGTTGGGCCCATTCAGGGGGGTGAATTTGATGTTTAAGCCAAAAAAATCTATTCAACTAGGTTCGTCGCACTAATTAATAATAGGATAGCTTTATTAACATCTATGAAATCTTAGCATAATTATATAGTCCAAGGACTTATTACCCTCAATTATAACCCCTTGGCTCAAAAACTGCAGCCCGGCTCCAGGTTAAGCATAAGAAGCCCATGGCCCGGCCTGGCCCATTTCTACCCACTCTACTTCTTACATGTACTAAATATATTTTGAGCCGTTCGGTTTATTTTGCGTTTATAAAGCATACAAATTCAAAGCATTGTTTTACGAAAACCATTGACAATGTCATCTCCTAAGCTTCCAAGTTTAGTGACAAAACTACGACTAGCGTCCTTAATCTATACGGTTTTGACATCTTCCTCCCACATGTATTATACCCGTACAAATTGGTTTACACCAACTATAGTGATATAGAAGAGTGGTTAGGCTTAAGCTCCCATTTAACTCTTGAATTTGTATAGGATATGCTTCTATACTACCTTCTTTATAGATAACACCCCAAATCTATAATGTACAAACTCACAAATCAACTGTAAATTTTTCGGTTTCCGTCCCCATCGAAACCGAGACGAAAAAGATAATTTCGGTAAATTTTTCCTCCCTTTGAAGTTTTCGGCTGAAATTTATGTTTTGGTCCCCATCGAAATCGAAATGAAAACCAAAATTTTGATCCCTGACCGTAAAACAACCATTAAGATCTATTGCTCATTGCTATCCCCTACCAGCAGATAATCCTGATTATGCCCCTTGATAGGTTGTAGGTTATAAGTTTTGTAGATGTTGTGTTGCTCATCTTCACCAAAAACTGTTGCATGTGGCGTATGTAGCAAGGTATCAAAAATCGGCCGATACCGATACGTATCAGTTTTCAGTCAAACCGATACATATCGGTATCGCCGATACATATCGGGTTTCAACTGATACATCTCGATTTCGACCAAGACTTTTACTTTAAAAAAATGGCCGATACGTGAACGATTCGTATAGGCCTCAGGCAAACCAAGACCGATACCACTTTTGATACCTTGATATGTAATCTAAAATTGGATAAACATTAAAATTGTTAACATGAAAGTAAAATGTTTGGCATAGTTCTCTCTCTCTCTCCAGCTCCTTATTTGGTGTCCACCAATTCTCCACCGGAGTAACGGAGAGCTTGTTTTTCACTTAAAATAACTATAAAAGTAGTAGGGGGTTGGTTTAAGAAACGCACTCCTGAACCTAAGAATTTCCTGTCGGCACCCAGAGCAGCTCTTAGGCCCTAGAAACTCGGGAGATATGCCAAATACACGCTAAATGTTGAACGGTTTTTTACCAAACACGCTCTTAGGCTAAGAATGCTAAGAATTTCTTTCAGAGCACAAAGCGCCTCTTAGTCGCTAGAGCCCGGGGAGTTGTACCAAATTCACCCTATTCACGTTATAAAATGCCTATGCCCAATGATGGGTTGACAGCTGGACTATTCGAATCAAATTCACCCTATTTACATTATAAAATGCCTATGGCCAATGATGGGCTGATGGTTGGACTATTTGATTCGAGCAAATATATGCATCATATCCATTGCCTACCACTTTGAAATCTAACATTGCAAAGCGCTCTTGTGCCTGAAACTCACATGCCCAAAACTCTGTTTAACCTGTTAATTTCACTACGTATCCACCATCACAAAATTCAACGAAATTCTACCGAATAATCGGTTAAATTTGCCGAATGTGATAATGACCGAATTAGACTCCATATAATTAGCTGATTCGGTGAATCTTTGAATTATTTGGAGATTCACTAACCGCCAATTATTCGGTCCATTTTGCCCTTTTCAAAACTAAAACTTACCGTTACCTAGACGTCAATTTGTCATTTTACGAAGTTAAGTTGAATCGGTCATCAGTTCCTCGTTTTTCAAAGCGAGGTCGCCGCCTTTTGTCATTTTATTATTTTAATTTTTTTCTCTTGAAAGTTTCAAACAATGAAAGCTGCTTTTGAATAGACGCATAGAAAGATGGGCAACGGTCAGATCCAATCAGGTTTAATCGGATTTTCAGTTCAATCAAATAGCATGCTAAAAATATTTATTTGATGCCGCCCATCAAATCCGTACAATGACTACTTGTAATCAAATGCAATTAACAGCCGTTAATCAGAGTTACTCAACCTATTGTACTGCCCATAAACATATCAAATTTATCTGAACTTTTTTGAATCAATTCACACGTTTATACCAACTGATCTCACCCTGAATAATTGCAGAATCGAAACTTTGTGCTGCAGAATTGCTAAATCCAAACTTTGTTAGAATGTATATCTTTCACGAATACCGTTGAAGTGGTCTACCTTTAGTTTTATCAAAGTCAAATCTTCATGCTTATAGCCTTTTTTTGGAATTCACCCTCATTAATTTTGAGTTAATGTTCTTGGTTCTTAATTACTTTGAAGATTGTGTGATGTGAAACCGTCGTGTTTTATATGTGCTATATGTGATTTGATACTCACAAATCATGATCACAAGATACATGTACTGTGACCAAACAGTCAAACACTGATTTTAAACTAAATAAAAAAAAAAGGGAATATTTTTGGAAAATATAATTTTTTGCTTTTTTTTCAAAAAATTTATTTTAAATTATTTTTTTTTCGAAAAAAACGCATTTTTGGTTTGTGTGTTGTCCGACCCTATCTTAAAATTAATGGTATATGCTGATTTCACGACACAAATCCCAAAAAGGGCCAATTACTAAGTCAACCGGTGCCGTTTGACCATTTCTTAGCCTCGTTGGAGAAAATGTTGGCTCCACACCTATTTCGTGGGGTATGTGAATGTGACATATGGCAACAGGCAGAGCACCGCTGCCTATTGCATTATTGACGAAGTGGAGCCCAATAATAGTTACATTAACTAATCCCTATTCTCCTGCAAAACGAATTAATGAGGCATCACCAGCTGCATCTAGTTTAGAACACGGATAAATAGCTAGCAGACTGCAAATAGCATACCAATCAACGGATTGCTTAGGTGACACGATGGAAGCACAGTGGGTCCCAACAATACAGAGCAGGCCATCTAGTAAGCAGTCCTTTGTTGGTATGCTGTTTGAGATCCGCTCATTATAATTTTTCTCGATATTATAACCTTTTAAGACAACTATTACCATAAAATACAAACCAACATGGAGTTCAAGGGCCTCAAATCCATGAGAGTGCTTTTCGCGGGAACCGTGGTTGAGACGTTTGGATCCAGCTGGCTAAGGCTAATCTTTAAAGTAAAATAAATATATATAAATAAAAAACCGATGGAAAGATGGACCTTGCAATCTTTTGGAAAAGAAATAATGGTAGGGATGCATACGGGTATGATTATACGGCTAATGCTAATCTTTTGGAAATGAAATTTTGGTAATTTAAGTATATTTCGGTAATTTTCAGTAAAATTTTATAAATTTGGGTAAGTTTCTTTTTTATATTTAAAAATTTTAATTTTTTTATTTTAAATATGTTAGTAATTTAGTATATATTTTAAAAAAAATTTAAAATAAATATTAAATGTATTTTCTATATACTTTTAATCTCTGAAAATTTCCTGAATTTTTTCCGAAAGACATCAAAATTAATTTGAAATGTATCGAAAGGACCCCCCACGGAAATCGAAATTTGTCACTATCATCATCACCATCAGAGCTTTAATTTCATATCTTTTGAGTCAAAATAAGTCTCATCATATGGATTTAATGGGATCTTTCACCTTTAATTGTCAACCTAGTGCTAACTCTCCTCCTTTCTCATTCAGGCTTGGAACCAGTAATGATGAATTTATTAACAATTCAAATATTCATAAAATAAAAAATAATAATATTATTAATGCGAAATTATGTGGTTGGTAAGATAGATTATAGCTAATCATATTAATGCAGTTTCTTCGTTATATATGGCCCATCCAGCAAGTGCCGAAACCAAGGTATCAAAAATCAATCGAAATGTATCGTATTTTGGCCAAACCGATACGTATTAGTATCTCGTATCGATATCGCCGATTATCGACCGATATGTCTCGTTTTGAACCGAGACTTTTTTTTTTTTTTTTTAAATTGACCAATACGAATCGGTCGATATGTATCGGCTGATTCGTATTGGCCTGGACAAACCGATACCGATTTTAATACCTTGGGCAAAACACAATTTGGCCGGCACAATATTGAACAATCTCATTGGTCCCATTTTCAGGGTAGGGTCAAATTGGATAGCCTAGTGGTATGACTAAGTCCACGCACATGCTACACTCCTCACCCTAAATCAACCAACATTCATAAATCATACACCGAAGAAACTATGTGGATGCTTAACACAATCTCTTTCTTTCTTAATTTCATTACAATGTTTCATCTCAACCTGGAACCAGTCCAGTTTCTACTTCCCACAACTTGAGCTCCACCAAATCCTCCATCATAATAATCGAAGTCGTCTTCTTCTTCTTCTTCTTCAACCATATCCTTCACTACCTTCATTTCCGTCCTCCTCTCTCCACCATTCTTGAAAAACTCCACAATCTCCATCATAGTAGGCCTTTGCTCCGGGTTCCCATTGGTGCACCTCATTGCTACGATGACTGCATTCTTAAGTTGTGCGCTGTCGAATCTACCCTTCAATCTGGGATCCGCTATCAGATCATAACTACCTTTTTCGATCAACGGTGTTGCCCACTGGACTATATCGCGCTTCACACCACCGGGTAGCTTCTCAATAGGCTTCCTCGCACTTATGATCTCTAGTAATAGGATACCGTAGCTGTAGACATCGCAACTCTCCGATACCTTGCCCCACATGGCATACTCCGGGGCTAGATACCCTAGCGTTCCCTTCACCCTTGTTGTCAAATGGCTCACACCCTCCGGTATCAGCTTCGCGAACCCAAAATCTGCTACTTTTGCTTGGAATTCCGAATCAAGAAGGACGTTGCTCGCCTTTATATCTCTATGTATGATGTGAGGTTTGGCCTCATGGTGCAAATACCTTATATGACATAGCAATCAAGTACTAAATTTAACACTTTTTAAGTCTTAAGGAGAGTAAAGCCTTTAAACCACTTGAGCTATAAGTGGTTTATGGTAATTAGCTTAAGAGGCTATCTATCAAATCAAAAGACTTTGGCTTCATAACCCCAAAAAACTTATTGCCACATACCCTAAAAGAGATGGGATGAAGCAATGATGATCGTATGGCTAATACGAAAAATGATCCATTAAATGTATGCTCATGATCAATAGAGATGGTTAGCATATAATAGTTTCTAAGATAATTATTCCCTCAGGTGTTGCTACTAGAGACTATCTCCTTGCTCGAGTTGTTATCGGTCTCTATTAGCAGAAAGGTCAAAAGATAAGTGCTCTAGACAATTTATTTTATTTTATCAGCGACTCTTAATTTTATTGAAACACTAAAAGTACATGAATGGAGATTAGCTGGACCGATCATAGCTTGAGTAATAAGGTGATCTCTCCGGTACACGGATAAAGGGATCATTATCCTAGTTTCTAAACAAGAAACAAATCAAAGAATTACTTACCCTAATCCCTCGGCGGATCCAACAGCTATTTTCATTCGTTTAGGCCAATCCAACAAAACATCAGTTGCATGGTTACCGTGCAAATGGGTGATCAAGCTATGATTAGGCATGTAATCGTAAACTATAAGCCGCTCATCTCCACCCGCGTAGAATCCCCTTAGAGCCAATAAATTCTTGTGCCTCACCCTTCCCAGTATCTCTACTTCTACAGCAAATTCCATTTCTGCTTTAGCTGTCATGGCTTTCAGCCGCTTCACTGCTATCTGCAACATCAAACAAGTTTAATTTCATAACAAATTCATCTTCTTTCTTTGAAGATTTTTCTTCTTTTTTCCTTTTAAAAAATAAAATAAAAATGGATAGTTAAGATTGCCTCTACGCCTTTACTCGTTCGGCCCCAATAAACGGTTCCAAACCCGCCTTCCCCAAGCTTGTTATCGTCATGGAAGTTGTTAGTTGCTTGTAGGAGCTCTCTGAGAGTATAAATCTCCCAAGGATAATCTCTACCCTTGTTTAGTCTATAAAAAAAAAAAAAAAAAAAACAGTTGGATCTCGACGCCCGCGGATCGAAAAATTAAATGTTGGCAGTCACAAATCACAATACCTCATTACGGGTTCATCAGCGGTGAAACAAAGACATCTGCAAAACATTTTGCTGCCGATCGGATGGTCCCGAAAACGATGAAGACGATGATGATGGTGTGTGGAGTTCTTGGTTGGTGGATGAATGTAAACTAAATATAGATAGAAGAAGGGTGAGGATGATTCAAAGTTAATGGTGGGTTAAGTGGTTGTAAGGTGGAAGACAAAGGGGACAGCCGGAGGTACGAGAACTTAAGACAAGAATGAAGGGGGTGGGAAACAAAAGAGCCTCGTTAGAAGGTTTTGAATTCTTGTATTTGTTAGTTTGTGCCTAGTCTCCTTTCATCGGAATTGTCACGTATATACTTTCCAAGAAGTACATATATATTTATAAAGGAAATATATAAATGGAGGACAGATTTGATAGGACAAAGTGCAGTTGGCTGACATGGCGTGATGTCATTGGCTGCACTGAATTGAATCCCATCAGCTGCATACAGTTTGTCTGCATAAAATATCTCCCCCTATATTACATTGTCCATATATAAAATAGTAAGCTATATGCCTAGGGGAGTCATGGGCCCCCGACTCGACCCGCTTGATCTGGTTTTTAAGCTGATCAAGCATATAAGTTTGGCCAGGTCCTCCGCTCCGACGCTTGGACGTACCCAACACATAAAATATTCATTTAAAAAAAAAAATTCAATTTATTACTTTTTCCAAATGCTTATCTCATTTGTTACTTTTTCTCAAAATTTTCCCATGTTTTACCGCTAATTCATTTTTTTTGACTTCCCAAAGTTTTTGTCGAATTCCAACTTGGTAACCATGTCACATAGTTTGAATAAAAATTAGAATATAATTCTTTTCTTTTTTTTTTATAACAAAAATTAAGACAATAATTCGAAACGTGAGGAAACACCAAATTATTAGTTTTAATTAGATCTTTTACAAAAATTTAGTGAAAATAACATTGACACCCTTCATCCATTAAGATATAATTAGAGAAACATGCTTAAAAATAAAGTTTTTAGCAAAAAATGTCTCACCTCAAATGTTTTAGGAAAACAATGCTTTCACAGATTTTAGAACTTCAGAAAATTATGAAAACATTATTTTTTAAAAAAACTTTGTAAAAAATGATGATCTTACGATTTCTCAAGCTCTAAAATCCATGAAAACATCATAATGTTTGAGGTCGAATTTTTTTTTTTTGGGGCATTATTTTCTAAAGTACCCATCCATTAATGGGTCAAATATCTCTCTACAGTTCGCCACCCTTTAATATATAATTTTTTAAAACAAACGAACAAACAAAATTGCCATCAATCAATGGTTTATAAAAATGGAGTGTCACGTGACACACCAAAATGGTCATTTTCCCATCATCTTGGCTCGAAAAGAAGTGTAGATTAGGTATAGTATTTATAGATTTCTTCCAGAGGCACCCGTTTTAGGCCGGATGGCACACCTTTTCCTTTATCCAACCCATCAAAGTCTATATTGCTATTAAATCTACCCTTCGAAAAAATGAGTAAGTTTATGGGTGTCCACCCAACATGGGCATGAAAGGAGTCGACTCGACACATCTTCGTGACATAGTGACTTATATTGTCTTCCATGCATTGAAAGTCCGCACACGTCACAGTCACATGGATGATTGGATTGTCTTGTCCCCTCATGATAGGTGGACATTCATTGTAGACTAACTCTTAAAAAATAGGTGTTTTTGTCTTTTATCTAATAAAGTAATATTGTCCTTGAGTTAGCTCTTTCGCTCTTTAGCTCTGACGAGAAACTACTTTCACATTTGGTAACATAGCTTCTCGCTCCATTTATTTCTTCAGGAAATTATTTTAAGTAAAAAAATTACTCTTTGTCTATTTTTCCTCATAGCACAGAGCTCCTTCTACTCTTATAAGAGCTAACCCAAAGACGGCCTAAGGGTATGTAATTGTGTAAAGCTACCAGGGGAATGATATTTTTATAATGAGCTAAGTATTAGGGTGTAAAGCATGGGCAATGATATTTTTGAAAAGGAGCTAGTAAAAGGTGATTTTTCACTTTTTACTAAATCATTATCATCATCATAGCCTTGTAGCCTTTATCCGATATATTTGGGGTCAGCTTTGGGAGCTTTATTTCTCTACTTATTTCTTATTAGTGCTAAGTTTTTTGTAATTTCATAATCCTTCATATCTCTCCTCACGACTTTCATTCAGTTATTCACTAGTCTTCATCTTTTCATATGCCCTTGTGTTTGTAGTGTCTCAACCCTTCGTATAAGGTCAGATTTTAGCCTCCGATATACATGTCCAAACCACCACAAGCGACACTCAATAACTTTTATCTTTATAAGTGCTCTCAAAAACTTTTACCTTTATAAGTGCCACTCAAAATTTTCTCTTATACACTTCGCTTAATATTTTATCTTTTCTTGTGACTTTTAATTGATATATCTCGGTCTCATATATTCTATCTTCTTGTTGTTTTTTATAACGCAATATTTCACATCTCAACCATAGTGACAAGTTTCGGCAAAATTTCATGAAATGAGGGTGAAACAAAAATTTCGATACTTTTCGTTATTTTTTGACGGAAATTCTGAAATTTCGATAAATTTCAAAATTTTCTTTTTAATATTTATTTTCTTTTTTTCAATATAGCAAATATCTATCTATAACTATATGCATTTCACAAGCAAAACCTGCACTCCCAAATTTCAGCTCTTTACCAGCCAAAAAAGCAGTATCCACTAACCACTTTTGACGTGGAGGATGGTGGCATTGAACGCACAGTGGTAGAGAGGAATCCACTATTTTATAGGGGATGAGAGTGTTCTTTTTTTTTCACACCGATGTGGGACTATACGTGGTGAAAACGGCTGCATCTTGTCAATGGCTATCCTTTATACACCCTAAAAAATTGCTTTTTCACCCTACTTCTTTCACTTGGTATGTATTGATCGCCTTTGAATCAGATGGTGGAGTTCATTTTTCGTATCAATCTTTTACACATTAGATCTATAGATCGTAGGCATACCATCAGATAGTCGGTTTTTTATTACACATAACACACATCTCAAAACGTGACACTAAAATCATGTTTGAGCATGATGGAGGTCATATGATTTTAGGGTCACTTTTTGAGATGTGTACCATGTGTAATAAAAAATCAACTGTCTAATGGTACGCCCATGATCCATAGATCCATTGTGCAGAAGATGGGGACGAAAAATGACCTCCACCATCTGATTCAAAGGCAGTCAATGAATGCCGAATGAAGAAGGTGGGTGAGTATAATGATACCCTTTGTCAATTTGTCTTCTATAATTCTATGCTTGAGCTCAGCATCAATGCTTGGCAACTTGGATCAATTGTTAATTTAAAAAATATATATTTAATTATTTTTTATATATTTTTAATCCTCAAAACTTTTCCGGAATGTATCGAAATTAATCCGAAATGTAACGAAAGGAAACCGACCGAAAAATTTCCGAAAATGAAATTTGTCACTATGATCTCAACCTTCTTGTCACTTTTTATATATTTATTTATTGTAAATGCATTTAACCATATTAAATCACCCAAGGAGATGCTTTGACTTACAAATATTGAGAGAATACACAGCAGTTGACCCGCTCACATGGGACGTGAGCTGTGTGCTGTTAGAAATGCAGACTTAAATTGCATTGAGATACTTGCATGTCTCTGAGTCCCGTGATGCAAGAGCCAGCAATCAAATTAGTATGCTATATCATTTTGGAAAGAGTGGATCTTAGGGAGGGCTCTCAATGGACCAAGCTGGCCCTGACCTAGCCGAGAAATAACAGGCTTTTTGGGTGTGTAAGCCGAGCCAGGAACCCAACACGGGCTAAGTATGATCTGGCCGGGGTTAAATCCGGTGAGGCTAAGACTAGGTACTCCATCACTCAACCCAAACGTGCCTCAATTTATAATTATTAATAATTATTATTATTACTATATATATATATATAATAGGGTCTAACTAATGAGCATTTTACTAAAATGCTCTGAGATAAAAGCATTGAAGAATTTAATCTTTGGGGCATTTTAGTAAAATGCTACCAAAGCTACTAAGGCTTGTATTAAAAAATCACCTACCTGGAAACTTTTATTTATAAAAATAAAAATAATAATTTACAATTATTAAGGAGCCTTCGATTTTAATAAAGAAAATTATTAACTAATAAGATCTAGTAAAAAAGATTAGCTTAAAAAAAGCCACTAACAATTTCTTAAGGAGCCACTAACCAATTATTAACTAATAAAATCTAATTCGGCCGGGTAGGCTTTAAGCCTAACGTGGCCCATTGAGAGTTATGATTTGGGACAGTATTCATCCCATTCAAATGTAGATGCAACAGATTCTTGTATTTATATAACAATATATGCAACAATTAAATATCAAATTCAGCTAAATAGTTTATGCTCTTGGCCAAATTTTGTTCCTTCCTGAGGAAGGCTTCCTCTCCCTGCATCCCATCGTACGGGTTTCTTATTAGTTGGTCTCCAAAAAAAAAACCCATAAGCAATAGATCTGTCGAAATAATAAGCTGACCGAGCCGCAGGAGCAGCTGAACCTAACCTTCCAAACAATTAACTTCTTGCTTAATGAAAGAGTTAAATTGGATAGTTTATTGATATAATCAGTTTGACTTGGGCTTAGAGGTGCAGATCCGGTTAACTGAATCCAAACCCGAAAATTTTGGTTTCCAGTTCGCTTCATCCTGAGCCGAAACCGAATTGAAAAAAAATCAATTCAATTTCGATTCAGTTAAATTTTAAAAAACTCGAAACTAAAATTGACCCCAAACAGAGAAATATCGATTCATCTGTTCGGTTTTTTTCAGTTTTTTTATTCAGTTTTTTATTTTTTATTATTTTGGGTTGGTTTTCTAAACCTACCCAACGGGTTTTCAGTTTTGTCCACCCAAAACCAAAACTGAACCGACTGGGAATCAGTTTTGGCTTTTTCGATCGATTTCGGTTTTCGGATGTCAGTTCAAAACTGGCAGACCTATTTGGGCTGGGCCATATACAGAACGTCCTGGTGCATGGACGGTCTAGATTGATATATAGGCGTATCACGAGTACAGTGCAAGATTTGGGTAAAAATTTTATCACATATATCGTAAATGGTAGATGGGCCGTGACCGCCCATTTACAGATAGAGCCATGACTGCCTCATTTTTTTGGGCCACATGAAGTGTTTTTGAGCTATCCAAGTGGTCATACTTATACCTCCTATCTTGAATTAGAAGGGGACCGAAGTAAAAACATTGGGGTATTTTAGCCATCCGATCTGTTATCAAATTTGGACGGTTGTGTATATTACTTTAATAGTCGAAATAAAACAACAAAAATCGGATGATTCTGATCCTCTGTTATAGTGTGGTTCTTTGGATGCGATATGTTTCAAAGATTAGTTGCTAATTGGGTTCCTTTGATTACGCAGAAGGTGACTCTACTTGCACGGGTGCTCCCACCAAAATTCTAAAGCACCCACCTGCCCCACCTGTCAAATCATCTACGGCATCATCACGCACCAGGGAAAACTTGATATGTCACTCATGGATATATTTATGACATATACCTTATATATGAATGAATACTTGGGTAGGCAAAAAAAAAAAAACTCATGCTACCTCTATCGAATTGGGTTCGTTTAACAGTGGGGCACCACGAAACCGCTAACTCGAATCCGAACCAAGCAAACCAGTGAACCAGGTAACATTGGTCTAGACTCTAGACGTGAAGGTCATAGACATCATATAAGGTCTGACTTAGACACATTGCCCCTTTCCATCAAGGAAAACTTCAACCCAGCTCAAGCAACACGCAAGTGGATCTTATTCTTTTAATTTCGGGATACATTTCTGGTTTATTACGTAGATCTGGCTTCTCTCCTTCCACAAGCCAGCTTTTTATTTTGATAGATTCAACAACCCGGCTTACCTCAGATATCAGTCAAAATTGAACAAAAGAAAGTCAAACTGTGAGGGTGGAGGAGAGAGAAAGAGAGAATAAACAACGAACAATAACCGTGCTTGCTTTATGTGATAACGGTTGGCTTCTCCCTACCTGTGAAGTCTTTCAGTTTCGAGATTGATAATGCCAAATCTGAAACATTGCCGAACAATTGGGTCAACAATCCAAACGTTAAAAAGGCAGATACAGATCAATTTAATTACAGTGGCAGAAAACCAAACCTATCAATGGCTTCAAGGCCATTTGAGCATCCATGTCATGCTTCGATACATCAGGCTCAAACTGCTCTATATAAATTCGGATGGTCGCACCGGCTGAACCCGTCCCCTGCAAATGGAAAAGGATACATGATAGATAAATCATGATCACCGCCAAAAGTCATTACCAGTACAAAAATACAATATTATAAGAAAGGAAACATACCGATAATCGAAATATAATCCTCGAGCCATCTGTAAAAACAAACCGGATACCTTGTTTGGATGCTACACTACCATCCACCTACAACAGTGAAAAGGATATGAGCTAACAACCCATCTGTATTTGCAGATAATGACACTCACGAAGAGATTGGAACAACTTTTTTTATAGCAACGGTAAATGTGGAAACAAACTGGATCCGTGAGCTTACTGGGTCCGTGTAAGTGAAATCATCCGCAAAATCAAGGATATAGCTTCCTATAATAGTGGAGCATTTTTTAGCATCAAAAACATATAATTAAGCAAGTGTTCGATGCCCTCCCAAGTGAATTTCAGTCACAAACTTACCATACTTTTCACCGGCCTTGCTCTTAGAGATTAAGTCTCTAAGATGGCCTATCATTTGATTGGCTCCTTCAGATTCACATTCCTGCATGAGAACTCATTAGTATTAGTTTTCAAATAAAAAAATTATCAGGAACTAGATCAATACTTAGTTGCCTTAATCAAGTCAAAAATAGTCACTTCTGAGTCCAAAGTGGTTAAGAATATCTCATGGCTCAATATTGGGGAGTGCCCTACACAGAGTGTGTACTATAGAAAAAAAATCCAAAATAAGATGGCAATACTTACCTCATAGTCGTATCTTGAAAAGAAGTTCCGGCCATAAGTTGCCCAATGCTCCATAGCAACATCTGATACTGAAACCAGTTTCTCTCCAACCTTCTTATTCTTATTTTTGTACGCAATGATTGAAAGCCACGCTAACACAGCCCTGTGAGTTTTAATTGTTGTAATCACTCGGACATGATAAACAACAGTGTTATTCAATAACATATGCATATAGGATCCAGATATGTTGTGCAGGAAACTTAAAGCTAATCATCCTAAAGTTTTTCACATGGACATCTCTGAGTCTCTTTCTGATTGCAGTTTGACTGGAAGTCAAACGCTACAATACAGAGATGACTTGGTCAACTGATTACTTATGATCATGGAGATTAAATCTTTAGTTTCACCCTTATTTTATCTATGGATATTTCATATTATAGTGTTAACCTCACTTAGGTGTGTAATGAAATCGGAGTTATACACAGTACATTATCACTTAATTGATGTTTGAAGGACGTGTGTTATACTATAAAATAGTCATGATTGAATGAATAGTTATATCCATATATGGAAGATTCTAATTATGTTTTAAAGATTTACATTAATAGTAATGCCTTTATGTTTAATGCTTTATGATGAGATATATTTTCGTGATATGCTATGCTACAATGTCCACTACTATACAAAAAATTAGGAAGTGTTATATATTATGTTATAAGCTTCATGGTATGTTATTTACGATGCTCCTACTATGTTCATGATCATGTTCAGTATTAAGCATCATGTAGAATGAAATAAGTTGGACATAAACATCATAAGTCAATTGGAGAATATGAACTGCATGTCTGCGCCTTGGTGTAGTGCATCACCAAAATAGCTTCAAAATGACTCTAATGTCGTAGTCACCTGTCTCACAACTCATGGTAGTATGGGATGTCATAATGAGTAAGGAGAGTGTGAATTCGACACGACATCGATTGAGGTGTCATTCACTGTGTCTCATGACACTTGGGCTCTAACCTTAAGTTAAGATAAGAATTGATAAGCATATGTTGTAACCAATAAGTGATAAGTAAGTATAATTTGATAAGCTGATAAGAATAAGAAATGTTGTGTACAAGGTATCAAACTCGGTATCGATATCAAGTATAATCTTTGGACTGATACATAGAGGCCGATACAGATTGTGAAATTTTTTTATGAAAAAAATAAACATAAAAAACAAGATAGATGATACGTTGATACATATCTACTGATACCAGGTCCAATACCGGTACGAACTAGTATCGATATCAGTAGTCAGTGGAACCGATATGTATCGGTATCAACCGAAACTTGATATCATGGCTGTATAGGCCAACAATACAAAAGTACATAAGAATCTATACGTGTTGTACCTTACGCTAGTCACCTCTAATGAAACCTTTATGATAAGTGTGATCACAACCTCATAGAGTTGAGTGAGGAATAAGTTCCTATGTATTTACAAGTATAAACACAGCTTCACTTCCCGTGATGATGGATAATTTAACACATGATCCATCATGTGTTAAGCTTCAGTAGCGACTCTGGTACAGGTCGGAATAAGTAAGATAGAAAGAGCGACCATGATGAATAGACACATGGAAGCAGTTAAGATGTCAGAAAAGCAGTCTAAGTGATAAGTAGGATTAGAGCTGTTTGGAAGTTTTATTGTACGCTCAAGGATGTGCTATGCTGTTTCATTGATGTATGTTTTCTTTTGTCACTAAGATGTTGGGTTTAATGTTTTGTAAATCATGTGATATCACGTCATGTTCAATTTAGTGCTAATTTAGATGTCAATAGCCACATGGGGAGCACACATGATTCACCTATGTTAGCTTGAGGTGGATGGATCGTGTACCTACTAGGCTATTTTCAATAGTTCATTATGTAGTATTACAATATTTTTAAGTTGCTTCGGATTTGTCAAAATATATTAATATAATGGTCAAAGCTTTCTCAACTAGCAACAAAGGATGAACTTGACTACAATGGGTAAGGATGTTCAGAAATATGTCATTGGATTCAGTTTGTTTTATAGATGGCATGTTTATAGTTTTGAGATATCGTAGAATGAATGTACTCTTAAGTAACAATTGCGCACACTGACGACGAATGATTCATTATAAGGTTGAATTTATAGTAAGCCTGCCACGTAAACAAAGAAAGGAAATTTTCAGCTCACGATTATTGAGAACTCACGTTCACGTTATAATTAGGAATGTTATGAAAGTTCGTTGAACGCATTGAGATGAGCGTCGAGTCATAACATGGGCTTCTATGTCCTAGTGTAGCTGAAGGATTTCGGTTCATGGTAAGTAATATTGTTTAGAACTTTAAAAAAAAATCAAGCATACATCTCCACCGTGTTTTTTGAGGCTTGAAATCTGGGTCATAGTAAGTTCAGTCAAAATTGACTTTCACCCTAAAAATTCCTTTTAATGTTTTTTGAAATTGATCTATAAACTGTGCTCATGATCCATGTGGCACCAAAACAGTGTTTTGGCGCGACAAGTAGCTCGCTATACCTTGGCTAGGTGCACCATCCTATATATGTACACACATATTATATATATATATATATATATATATATATATATATATATATATATATATAAAGAAAAAAAGGGACCGTACTCTAATGGAGTATGCAAGATAGGCACAACAAGCTCATGTGGAGCTCCAACAGGTTGTATAGATCAATTAAAAAAATTGAAACAGAATTTTTTAAAAGTAAAAGCCAAATTTTCGTTTTGATTCAACAGTCTAGATTTTTAATTTAAAAAATTACATGGTTCATATGTTTTCAAATTATTGAAAAATTAATGAATAAATAAAAATCTTAACAACTCTACCTTGCTCCACGTCGCACCGAAAACATGTTTTGGATGCCAAATGGAGCTCCAGTGGACCTTGGTGTATGGTGAAGGTACGTCATTGGAGAATCTTCCCATCTCACTATATATATATATATATATATATATATATATATATATATATATATATATATATATATATATATATATAGTGTTCA
Organism: Chloranthus sessilifolius; assembly: GCA_021018995.1. NCBI lineage: Eukaryota > Viridiplantae > Streptophyta > Magnoliopsida > Chloranthales > Chloranthaceae > Chloranthus > Chloranthus sessilifolius. Next base: position 22,957,418 of record CM037589.1, read on the forward strand.
ATGTTAATAGATAAATATAGTATTTAGGGTTTAGGGTGTGGTGTTTACCATACGCCATCCTTCTCACGAATGTGATCGGAACCTGTTCCAAAACTTTCTTCCCCACAGATAGACAACTTCCCAGCGTCCATAAGATTCCCAAAGAATTTCCAACCAGTAGGGACCTGCATCCAAGAAGGCTCAGTTAAGGTAACTGTAGTTGCTCAATTGAGAAAAAAATATGCTACTATAAACAAGTCCAAAGTCAGGTGACAAATGGCATAACCAATTTGACTGGGCATTACACGCACCTCAAAAAAGGGCAGACTTAATTTTTCTGCAACGCGATCAAGCGCCCCGCTTGTAGGCATAGACCTAGCTAGACCCTAGAAATAAAAAAGGTTTAGGATCTATAGTTTTTCCATTTTTAGCTGGAGGGACATAAAGAGAAGTTGGAAAAAATTTACCACCTTGGGGCCATTCTGAAAGTAAGGAATTGCTGCTTGTGCATTAGCTGCAATAATTGCTACAGAATCTGAAGGCGTAACAAAAAAGCCTCTTCCTAGAATCATGTTGCGGTCACCGTCACCTGACAACAAAGAGTTTCCAAACAGAACAAAAAACTGTGATGGTTCAACATAAAGGTTTCATACCAAGTCCCATGCTCATATTTTAGACAAAAACCATGGAACAAATTGAGGGAAGAGATAACAAAGAGCGAAATGGAAAATTTTATTTCAGAAGAACCAACAAAAATAGGATGTCCAATAGAATGTCCAAAGACAACATTATCATGTAAGTTCATTTCAGGGACTAGAGGATGAAACTAAGTTCCATTTATGAAATGAAAATACGTATGATTTTAGCTACTCCAAATATTCATTTATCTCTATTCTACTCATTATAATTGAATACCAATTAATTCGTAGCATCCAGTAAAATTTACACCATAGCATAGGACTGTTTTAAAAATCATGTGTAGTTCATGCTTTTAACTCATTCGTGATTGATTAAAACAAGGAAATATAATCAAGTGGAATGGCACGTGGACGTTTGACATTAGTTTGGTGTATCTTTAATGCATGTCTCTTTTAATGGAACTTTCTATTTTGTAAACTTCTCTTCAGACTCACAATCACGTTTTTCTGCTGGTCTATGTACCGAGCTGGTTTTGTATGCATTATTAGGAGAACTACAAAGTCAATATACTCATTGGCAGACTAGAAGATATTATCTTGGGTTAAAAAAAAACTCATCTTGGAACAACTTCAGGAAAATATAGACAACATAAAAAAAGCATACAACTTAAATAAAAATGAACAACATTGGGCTAATGACCAAACCATCAGAGACTAATTTCACCGCCTTACATACCATCACTTGCTGCTCCGAAATCAGGTGCATTATCGCCATACATAATGTCAACCAAATCCTTGGCGTACCTGTTTCAGAATACAAATATAGAATAGCAATCTCATAACAATGGAGAAATCCCCATCCATACAATGTGTTCTGTAGTTCTCTTACGTAAGATTAGGATCTGGATGACCATGGCCAAAATCTTCCAATGGTACTCCGTTTACAATGGAACCCTGCAGCATGCACCCATCCAAGCATTTATTCAACTTGATCTAAAGTTTCAGAGTACAAATAATTCCTAAATTTCAAGAGATCAATAACCATACAGGATTGGCTCCAAGTGCATCAACAAAGATTGGCTTTGCATAAGCACCAGTAACTGCATGCATGGCATCAAAAATAAACCTGAAAGATAAATGTTCTAGATGAAGTTATTCAGCAATCACAACTTCACAGTTCACTATACGAGTCAAATTAGGAATTTTTTCACAGCAATATAAATAGTAGATCTTCAAAAAGAACATACTATTTTGACAATCGTAACATTCATGTTACAATCAAAAGTGCAAAGGGAAACTATTTGTAGTAAGTAATTTCCGTGAACCTTCAAGCAAAAAAAATTAGTAGTTCATGCATTTCCACTATAGGCCACAGTTCCTGTTCATAAGGAAACCAAGTAATCGTAAAGGGAGCTAGAAGATACCGCTAAAAGTAGTGTTATCAAACTGAGACACAGATATAAACAGAAAGCTTAAAAGCACAGAGATGCAAAGATGAGAACAAATGAGGAAAAGATGAGTTCACAGTATATACCCCAAAACAAAAATCAACTCACCCCTCCCCCCCCCCCCAACCCACCCAATGCAGGACCCACCATAGGCAATCATATTGCATCATCTGTGCTCCAAAAAAGTTTGCTAATTACATTAGGAGTTACCTTCCACTATCAAGAGACTGGAAAAGTACCTAAGAAGATTCCAACCTTACGACAAATTAAGAAGCTCATTTACCACTAGTCTTTTATACTAAAGAGGACACAACATGGGCATATCATAGTATCATACACCACACCCTCTGCGTTCCTAAAATGTTACCGAGACCAGAGGGGCGCACACATTATAGATTGAACTCATAGCATATTCAACTAAAACAACCCACATGTTGAACAAGTCAACTAGTGAAAAACATCAACTGCTAGAGCTAGTGTTATAGAACCTACTCAAGAGAATGGCTGTCCACTTCCTAAGGAAGTCATCCACTAAAGTCCAAACACCATGGCGCTCAATGGACGATGAGTATTCTAACCCTCTTTTTGTCCGTTGAAAAATGTAAGATATAATCTCCAGCTTCTAAGAGTTTGGTACGCAGGAAACCTTCATATACCCCAAAAATCACCAAAGAATATAATCACGAGAGGAAACAACCACTCTAGGAGAAGAATAAAGAGAAATGACAATCAAATCAGTAAACATATCTAGAATAACCAACAACACAATAAATGTTTAACCCATAAAATATTTAAAAAGAAAATCCACAATTCTATATGGATATAGGTTCAATGAAGTGAAAATCCGATCGATCTTTTCTTTTGCCTCCCAACATAGCACACATACATTAAGGAATTGGATCCCCTTCATTAAAGAATGCTACAAAGGCCATCTCATCAAATGCGGTGACCAAATACAAAATGTGAGCCGAGGGGCTGTGATGCTCAAATCATTCTACACAAAGCCCTCCATCAACCAATATTTATCTAAAAATAATAGGACTGAAGCAAGGACTGATTGTCAGTGAAGGGTAACCTAGGTGATTGTCGGTTAAAGGCCACCCTAATGACTAATGGCATTGGTAAAGACCTCAAATGGAAGTGCTCAAGCTGTCTGTCACGCGGTGATGATTTCTCTTGGAGCGTGGAGGAGCATGGTTTGATCTAGTCAAGAGGCATGAGGCCTCGGTGATAGGGTGTGTGGTATGCAGCAGCACGTGGTTGGAGCTAGAGGGGAGGTGTGAGGGCCTCAGGGCTAAGTGTGTGGCGCACACGGGGTGAAGAGAAACTTGGGTTAAGTGGTGTGACAGCTAAGTGGTGAAGTTGGATGGGGCGTGGTAGCTAAATGGTTGTGGGTAGGTAGCATGTGGGACGTGGGGCCACAATGTCGGCGTTGTTGGTGTTGCATAGCTTGGGTGAGGGCACAAGGTGGTCTCATAGGGAGAACACAGGTGACAACGGACCTCGGCCTATGCTAGAGGGCGCGTTGACGGTCTCCTAGAGCTGTAAAGGACGCCCTATGACGGTGCCTCGGTCTCCTAGAGCTGTAAGGGAGGCCCTATGACGCTACTTGGAGGGCACTATGTTGTGGCACTCAAGGGAGGTTTGAATGTCATAGGCATTATGCGAAGTAATGCCATATAGGAGAGACTAGCTCAGGGGTAAGCATGTTAACCATATTTGGGGATCAATCACGATGCACCTAAGGACATGGGAGGCATTTGTGGCTGGTTAGCGGAAGGCATTTGGGGGTTATGTGGGACATTGTGGTGCACATTGGCTTCGCACAGAGGTGCAAACGAGAGGTTGGATGATCTTGAAGCTAGACGGAGGTCATAGCCTCTAGTGAGCAAGACATGTTTGTTGAGGGCCACACACATGGTGAAATTGGCTCGATATGTAGCAAGGCAAGTTGGTATGGGGAGGCATGATGAGTTAGCATGCGACTAATGTGTGGAAAGCTGGTGCATAATGCACGAAGTGAAGCATGAGCAAGCCAAGAAGGTGTTGAGCATACGTGATAGGTGCATCGCTATGCGTTGAAATGGTAGTCATGGGGAGTGAAGCTCCATGGGGCTGCAAGAGGATTGTGCAACGCATTTTCATTGCAGGATGGGTGGTACCAGATCTGATGAGAAGTTAGGTTGACCCCAATGCGGTGGCATTTGTGGCTGATCTGGCTGTGCCTGGTTATACGTCGTTGTCAAGAGTAAGCATGCAGGTAACCCAGGGTACATGGAAAAGTAAAAATAGAGTTACCCTTCCAAGCAAGACAGTTTTTTTTTTATTTTCACTGACTAAAGGAGAACATGCCAATGGCCAACGAATGTGGTCCCCCAAAAGCAGAATTCTCTGAGTAAAGGTTTCAAAAAGTAGGTACAAATATGATAAAAACATAAACAGCATTTATATGCAACTGATAACTCACTTTGATTTAATTTTCTTTTTTTTTTTTTGATAAAAGGAATTGATTAAGAAAAAGAAAGTTACAAAGGAGTCGTAGAGGCCGAGAAGACAAAAGGAAAGACAAAAAAGTATCAACCCACCTACCCACCCACAGGAAAAAAAAAACCTACTAGGTGGCTGATCCGAAACAAGCTCTGACGCTCTCCCCCCTCACCAAGAGGAAAAATAGTTGAAATGCAGGTTATCCCATTCTACTAATACATCACTATCTACCCATGTATTAGTTAATCAACGTATTCGTGATTAGGGTTTGGTGAAGGAGGAGAAGAGGAGGAAGAAAGAGATAGGAGGAAATCAGGGTTGAGTTGCTAGGCTTAGCACTCTACCCAATGCAATTAATTCTTTTATATTATTACCTTTACATCACAGTTGAGAGAAAGAAACTAAGCTAAACAGATTAAGTGCCTACACTTATTCCACACACACCCAATGGAGTGATGGACGCTAATTGCACAACCACTAATGTAAATATAACTACATCACTAACACTCCCCCTCAAGTTGGTGCATGTATATCAATCATGCCCAACTTGGAGGTGATGTCAAATAAGCGCTTCCCCCAGTACCCTTGGTAAGGATGTCGGCTAACTGGTCTTCCGAATGGACTTGAGGTATTGTAATCTCCTTGGACTCAACCTTTTTTCTGATGAAGTGGCAATCAACTTCTATATGCTTTGTCGTCTCATGGTAAACTGGATTCTTTGCAATGTGGTGAGCAGCCTCGTTGTCACCATAGAGAGTCATGGGCAATGTAATATGAACCCCTAGATCATAAAGGATATGTTTCAACCACATACCCTCACGTGGCCCTTGGGGCATGGCTCTGTACTCCCCCTCTACACTAGAGTTGGATACTACGTGTTGCTTCTTTGATCTCCAAGTAACCAGATTTCCTCCAAGGAAGGTGCAATACCTAGTGGTGAATTTCCTATCATCCAGGGATCCACCCCAACCTACATGAGTAAAAATCTCACTATCGAAATGCCCATGATTTCCATACAAGAGCCCTCTTCCAAGACTTCCCTTCAACTATCTGATAATCATGTTAACAACATCAAGGTGAGTGTTCATCGGTGAGTGCATATACCGACTCACCACACTCACAACATACATTATATCAAGGTGTGTCATGGTAAGATAGATTAGTTTACCAAGTAATCGCTAATAACATCTAGGATCTTTGAGAAATTCACCCACTTCTCCATTCAGCCAATGATTTTTCCCAATAGGATTAACAGCCGGTTTGCAGCCTAACATCCATGTCTCATGAAGGACATCAAGAGTATACTTTCTCTATGACAAAGCAATTCCCTTCCTTGATATTGTGACTTCAATCCCAAGAAAATATATTAGAGGACCTAAATCCTTGATTTCAAAGGCTCTACGAAGATGATCTTTCAAGTGCAATATTTCCTCACTATCATCACCAATGATGATAATATCATCAACATACATCAGAATAGGCATAGTATGCACGACTTTCTTTACAAACAAGGTGTGATCATAGTGGCTTCATTGGTATCCAAACCCCACAACACATTGAACTTTTGGAACCAAGCATGTGGCGACTGGTTTAATCCATAGATGGATTTCCTAAGCTTACATACTTTGTTCTTTACTCCTTTAATAAATGCTGGAGGTAGGGCCATATACACTTCTTCCTTAAGATCTCCATGAAGAAATACATTCTTCACATCAAGTTGAGTGAGAGGTCAATCTCTAAAAGCAGCAAGAGATGATAGAACTCTGATGGTATTCAATTTTGCCACAGGAGCAAACGTGTCCTGATAGTCAATACCTTCGGTTTGAGTAAACGCTCGTGCCACCAGTCTTGCCTTATACCTTTCCACTGACCCATCTGGCCAATACCTCACAGTGTAGACTCATTTGCAACCAACAATCTTCTTTCCTTCTGGCAACTCAACCACATCCGAGGTTATATTTTCCTCTCAGGCTTTCATCTCTTGACTCATGGCATCCCTCTACTCTGTGGCTGCAACAAGGCACTTGAAATAGATGTAGGAATAGAGTCGATGACAAAAATAAAGGAGTAATGAGAGTTGGGCATACTCTGATATGACAAAAACTCACTAATGGGATGATGAGTGCATGAACGACACCCTCTTCGAGCCGCAATTGGGAGATCAAGATCGGAAGAGGATGGACCTGCGTCAGGAGAGGGATCTTGCTCAGTGGTCCGAGAAGGAAGCTCTTCTTCTTGATTCTTCTCTGTAGTTTGCTCGTGAAGAACTCTCCTGTCTATTCTTCTCTCATAAACCAGATGTCATATTTATCAAATTTAGGGACATCATCTTTCTCTTTCTCATCACTTACATCTCCATCATTACACAAATCCAACACCGGAAGCACCTCAGTGTTCTCTTCCACCCTAGAGCTAATATCCCCCTGAAAAGGGCACTGGGGGACATAAACAGTAGTGCCCTAAAGAGTGTAACATCCCATGGTCACAACTAGCCGACGAGAAATAGGACTAAAACATTTGCACCCTTTTTGAGAAGAGGGATACCTCACAAAGATACATCGAGTGGCCCGAGGATCCAACTTAGAGCGATAAATAGTGGTCATATGAGTAAAGCACAAGGACCCAAAAAACACGAGGAACAGGAAAGGGCCTTGTGAGGAAACAAAAGTTGGATTGGAGATTTTCCATCGAGGATGGGAGTGGGCATACGATTTATGAGGTACATAACATTAAGAACGGCCTCACCCCATAAGTATTTGGGAACACTCACACCAAGTAATAAGGAGCGAACAACTTCAAGGAGATGCCAATTTTTCTTTTCAAAGACCCCATTTTGTAGTGGGACACGTTGATTGTCATTCAATTCCATGATCTCGCAAATAAGATTGAAGATGATGGGAGGTGTACGCACCACCATTATCAAATCGAAGGGTCTTCACAGTACCATGAAATTGAATGCCAACCAACTTATGGATCAAAGGAAAAAATGGCAACCTCATCGTTAGAACACATCAAGAAAAGCATAATGAAGTGGGTATAGACATCACTAAAAGTAACAAAATACTTATAACCAAATAAAGCAATAATTAGGGAAGGCCCCCAAACATCAAAGTGAACAAGGTCAAAAGGAACACTACTTCCTGTATTACTCAAAGGATAAGAGTTGCGAATATGTATAGACATTTGACAAATTTCACAATGAAGTAAAGAACTATCAAGGTTAATAAACTTTTCTTGAAACAAAAGCCTCAATCGGGTGATATGCATGTGACCACATCTATCATGCCATAACCGAGCCTCATCAACACAGTGTACTAGCAGCACCTGAAGGAATAGATGGAATAGTCTTCTTCAGGGATTCAAACACAGAGCCCTCTTTGCTCAATACCACGTCTAAGGATCTTCCCTGATGTCAAGTTCTAAAAAATACAATGAGAGGGATAAGAGGTTACACTGCAGTTCAAAGTATTTGTAATTTTGCTTACAAACAACAAGTTCATAGGCATTTTAAGAATGAGAAGTGTGGACTCAAGGAACACATTTCCCAAATGCACTGTTCCCTTTTCCTTGGCAAGGACAAGGGACCCATCAGCTATGCGAATATGGCATGAATCATAAAGACTAGATAGGGACTGAAAAACATCTGACATACTAGACCTGTGATCTGTAGCTCCTGAATCAATGATCCAAGGAGACTGAGATGAAGCGGTCACATGCGCAGACCCATAGATACTTGTCTCAGCAACATGAGAGGAAGATGCCCCGACTCTAGGAGGTGGTCATCCGCTGAATACGGCCCTGGATATCCTTAAGCTCTCTTTGTAGGCTCTGTAGATTAGTTGGTGGCTGAGTAGGAGGTATCATTGGTGCAGTACTCTCATCTGTAGATGTCTGGGAAGCTCAATAAGGAGGGAACTTGGCTTCCCATGAAGATTCAAGCACCGTTCTTTTGTGTGCCCCCTTTTTCCACAATGAGTGCAAACCAATTTTTATTTTTCTTCCATGGAAAGGCCCCCACGGCCTCCCCCTTTCCAACCAAATCGACCACCACCACAACCAGAAGAGGAGAAAGATGGGAGAGCAAATCTCTTCGCCCCGCTGCTATCAGGGAACTGCATCAACTGACGTCTACTCTCCTCATGCTGAAGAAGGGCAAAAAAAGTGCCTACAAAGGGACAAACCTCTCTCCCCAGAACATTAGACCTGACGTTCTCATATTCGATGTTCACCCCTCGCAGCGGATCAAAGACCTTGTTATGTTCAAGTTCTTCACACACCTATTCTGAGCAAGCGTTGCACAATTGGAGTTCATGCTGAGATAACTCCTCCCACAAACCGCATCTCTGTGTAGTAGGCACTTATAGATCTAACTCCTTGCCGGAGTCCAGTTATCTTATCGATCACTTGGAACATTTTGGCTGAGTTCCACTTCTGAGAATATGCAGCATGCAAGGAAACCCATAGTTCCTTTGCATTCTTGGCCTCCATAAAGGAGACTTTTTTTCCATCGGTAAGCAGGGACATAGAGACCCTACCCTTATTATTAACAAAAAAGAGAAGATTACAGACGTTAATAGATGCAAATTAAATATTTTCTAATGTGAGAGAATAATAAAGAATTGGTATCATCCCCCTTGTTTCATAGAACCATCGTATCTTTGTTGATTCCCAATGGAGGGTTGCATTGAATGATGCAACCACATCATTACGGTCAAATCTGAGCTCTTCCAATTTTCACAACCTTTATCAGTCTGAGCAGGGTCCCCAAAACACGACCATACATGGCCGCAGACTAGGACCATTCCAAGTAATTACAACCATCAAACTTCATTGTAGTAATTTGAAGGGTGTGAGAACCATCTCCACCAAACACAAGATTCGATTTCACATCTTCCATCTCTACCGAATAGAAGGAGAACCAATCCATTCAACCACAGACCAAGAGGTTTACTACCTCTCCAAGCACCAGAAAACTAGGGAACGCTCCCTCACACAACCACTCTTTCACACCTGGCAGATTCAAAGACACGACAGCTAGCACATATCACCATTTGCATACTCAGATTCTAGCAAACAACCCATTTCAGTGGTCGAAGTAATTAAAACAGCAATCAATGGGGAAAATAACCTTTTAAAAAAAACTCAAAAGATAAATAATCTCACAGATCTGAAGTAATTTAGGCATTTTTGGATGATCTTTGCGAGATCTGAAGTAATCTGGACATTTCTGGGCAATCCCGGCAAGTTCTGGGAGATTTCGACTTTCAAATGATTCTGGCGAGGTTTGAGAATTTTCCGGCGACCACCATGCCTACTGTCGACCCACAGGAATCTCAGTCACACTATGTGACTGAGATTTACATCTGAAAAGAGCTGAAAAAACGGTAGAAACCCTAGAGAACCAAGGCCTAGTTGTTATCGTTGGCTGGTTCAACCAATTTCAGTCGATGAAGGTGGAGAAGATGAAGAAGACAAAGGTAAAAGGAGGGGTTTCTAAAGCTCAGTTGTGGTCATCCAGAAGGAAGAAATACTGCCCTCGCAAGACTGATCAAAACCCTATGGTTTCCAAATAGATACAGCGGAGCTCCGGCGGTGGTGCTGACGTCAGTGATGATGTTAGCAGTCAAATAATGGGCTTTAGAAAACATGGTCTGATACCAAGTTAATCAATGTAATCATGATTACGGTTATGGTTTGGTAAAGGACAGGAAGAGGAGGAAGAAATAGATAGGAGAAAATTAGGATTGAGTTGCTAGGTTTAGCACTCTACCCAATGCAATTAATCATTTTATATCATTATCTTTATATCACGGAATTCAAGAAAAAGAAACTATGCTACATAGAGTAGGTCCCTACACTTACTTCACACACACCTAAACACTAATCAACACCCACTAATGTAAATATAACTACATCACCAACAGTATCCCCCTCTTTGTCCAACCTTATCCAATCTATGGCAAAGTCGGGAGCCATTCTCATCAATCATCACCATTCCTTTGGGTTTTCGTATTTTTCTAAAAATCGAGTCATTCCTCTCACACCATATTACACAAAACACCACAAACATTGACACCCTCCAAAATGCTCTTGTGGTTCAGCGAAATTGACACCATTCCATGATATCATCATTTGACCACAAGACTCCGGCAAGACCCATACTCATTCCAAAAGTTTGAAGAAGCATTCCCCATAGGTCCCTTGTAACCCAACAACGGAGAGATGATTAGCCGACTCCTCCATTTGTAGGTAAATTGCCCAACAGTTACGCATTTGTTTTCTCCCCTCTTAATTTAACTGATCCACTATTAAAATCCAACCCAAGACAAGCTCCATCCAAAATACATTACATTGGGAGGGATGACAGCACCCCACAAAGCAGGTCATTCCTGTTTAAGAAGTGGTTGCCTTACTAGGTATTTATAGAAGGATTGGACACTAACTAGCCCCTTAGACTCCCATTCCAAATTCTAACATCTTCCCCACCCGATTGATGTTTTCCTTGCTCAACGATGTTAGAAGTTTGGCAAAAGCATTGGTCTCAGACTTCGTTAGATTTCACCTCATACACACACTCAAACTACCATTTTCCCATCGTAAGTAAACATATCTGCGAACCTAGCATTCCGATGAATCAATGGAAAAGCATCCCACAAGATGTCTAATCCATACATCATTCCACAAGAGAATTCTGTCACCTGCCCAACTATATTTGATTTCCTTCCTACATTCAAGCAAGACCGAGAAAATCCCCACCCCCCCCCCCCCCACCATGCTGATCCCCTCCTACCAACGTCCCTCATCCCCTACTCATTATCCACAGACTCTGTCTCCCTTCCTCTCCTGCCCTACACAGTCATTTACTAAGGAGCATTTTGCTCGTTCCCTTCAATCTTCTTATCCCCAAACCATCCTCAAGTTTGGGAGAATGACAAACTTCCCAATCAATTAGGTGATTTTCCTGTCCGGTCCTCCACCTTCCCATAAAAAATTCCACTCAATATGCTCAAGACGCTCAATCACCCCCATTGTGCATCTCAACATGGACATATAAATATGGGCAGGCTTGAGAGTGTCATTTTGATTAACATAAGCCTTCCCCACTACAGAACATTTTTCATGTCCACACCGCCAACCTCTTCTCATACCTTTGAACTACCAGTTCCCAAACTGCAGCCCCCCGTTTCCCTACCCCTAACGGGTGTCCCAAGTAAAACATAGGAAGATTTTCCATAAGGCATCCCACCTCATTGGCAAGATTCTCAAGGTAATTTCCGTCTACCTGTATTCCCGCAAGCTTGGATTTATGAATATTGACTTTGTACCCCGATACTGCGTCATAGATCATGAGTAATCACCGAACTGCACTTAATTCCTCCTGCTCAACCAGGCAAAAATAATTGTCATCAGCATAGTGGAGGTGAGTGATGGTCGGCCATCTCTTCCAATTTTAAAACCAGAAATGTAGATTTTCGTAATAATCAACAAAGTGCTTCCCCAACCATATTAAAGAGGAGGGGAGACAGCGGGTCCCCCTAGCGTAGTCATCTGAAGCTTTTATAACACCGTCTTGACGTACCCTTCACCAATATGGAAATGCAGGTCAAGGAATTGTAAGCAGTCATCCACTTCCACCATCTCTCCCCAAATCCAAACCTTCCCATCATGTAGTCCAGAAAATTTCAGTTGACTCCATCATAAGCCTTTTCCATGATAACTATCCATATTACTCCCAGGCTTCGGCTTCTGTGAGCAGAATCTACAGCTTCTTGTGCCACTGCCACGGCATCTACCAAGTGTCTACTCATGTTAAACACCAATGTGTCTCGGAGATAATTCTTTCCATTACCGGTTTCAGTCTATATGTCAGAGCTTTGGCCAGGATTTTATATAAACTACTCAAGAGACTTATGGGCCTAAAATCCCTAATATCTTTCGGACATTCCATTTCCGGTATCCACGTAATGAGAGTCGAGTTGGTCATTTTTCCGACATATCCATATGTAAAAATTCCTGGAAAAAATCCACTATGTCCTCTTTTAACACTTCTCAAAAAACATCTAAAGAATTCCATAGTAAAGCCATCTGGCCTCGGGGCCTTGTTTCTCTCGCTTTTCGACCGCCCTCTTCAGCTCTTCCTTTCCAAACTGCTCTTCAAGGACAGTTCTATCACTTTCCAATATACTCATGAAAGTGAGACCCTCCACCATGGGTCTATTCCATTCCTAATCCCAGACTAGCTTAATCTCTTAACTTAAAACAAGACCATGTTAAGTTCCTCATAGTGAGAGAAATGGAGTGTGCATAATTGTGGTAAATTATATAGACCAGAAAGTGAAAACTAATTTGTATTAATTTGTGAGGTATAAAAATATGTCTTGCTGTAATCACCGAGTTACACAAGAAATTTATGAGACTTGATTATGCCCTTCACTTGACATTAACAACCAAGGAAAACTACTGCACAATGCAAATAAAAAATAACATAAAAACATCTAAAATGATCAACATTAAACTGATTGAGAAGTATGATCTTGATTAGACTCTGGTCTAACAACTCGAACAAACTTAGAAAAATGAAAACGGCAACCCAAGCCATTTGGCTAAATATGTATAAAGAAAGAGAAATTGATCCCTTCCTAATACATTTGAAAAATTAACAATTATAATAAAACATTCCAAGTGAAGTGCAGTTTCCAATAGTACAGGGCCTTAGGCAGGCGAATGGTAGAGAAAAGATATGCCAAGGGCTTCTTTGAGAAAAGGATAAGACATAAAATTCAATATTTACATTTGAGTCATTATTTATAGTCTAAATCGTAAACTAATTACAGTTCATGTAACAAATAACTGGATCAGGTGATAGAAGTCAAGGAAGAAGTGCTAAGAAATTAAAGAAAAATATTTTCTCGCCGGATACGTTAACCAAATGCTATTCAACACAAAGCGAACAACAATATAAGTAAAATATTAATCACAAAAGATATTCATGCACATTACAATAGGTACTGCCAGTTTCAGATTCGCCAGATGGAGTGAAGTCAGAAAGCACTTTTATTATTATCATGCACATGTCTAACATGCATAAACAAATTACAGTAGAAAGGAAAGCATAGCATGGAAATATTGGACTGTCCAAAAAAAAAAATCAGCAATCATGTGAGATTTCAATATGCACATCATGTACCTGAAATCTGATCGAGAGAGAAGATCTTTGATAAGCTGAAAATCAAATACGTTCTGCACAGATAGGATCCCATACAATTTTTAAGTACGAGAAAAGCATTAGACACCATCCTAAAAATACATAAGGTTCTTGTTTCTTCATTTAATACCTCCATCAGCTCCAAATAATCAGAAACTGGGTCTATCACTTCCACGCTGAAGTTCCCACACTCAGTGACTCCTAGACAAGACAGATCGACATCTGGAATATCTGCCATCTTTATTTCTGAGATCTACATTTAAAATTTCACTGTTTAAAATTTCAACGGGGAAGACCGTATATCAAAATGCTAATACCAGTGTACTAAAAATCTGCCACGATGGACACCTTGTATCAACGTTCGACAGTTACACAGATGTAAGGGGTCTAAGCACTTTGTACATTATATTTTCCTAGAGCAGCCATGTTGGACACCTTCTATCCATGCCCAACACCAACACATGCTTCCAACTCAAAGTTGTATAGATTACATAAAAATATTCTAACGCTAGAACGAAGAGCATCCATTCTCATCCAATTGAATCTTAACATTTCACCACATAAAATGGTATATGAAATTTACTTCTAAAGCTTAAAAGTTGCAATATGAAACTTAAATGTAGGTATTGAAAAGAACCTGTCAAATATGCGATCAAAACAATTAAATAATTTTTTCAGTAATGACTGTTGCCTAGGATCTTCGCCCAATGCTAAGTTGTGTACTGCTGTTTAGGGCTATCAATGGCCCAGGCTGTCCTGGCATGCCATGGGCTGGGTTTGGGCTGGGATATTGCAGCTTGTCGGGCCAGAGTAGGGGAAGCCCAGCTCGATTTGATACACACACACACACACACACACAGAGAACAAAGATACATACACACACACACATAAATATATATAAATATATAAATATATATATATATATATATATATATATATATATATATATTATGAAATAGTAAAATTATATCAGGCGTGGCCTTTCAATGTCGTTGAAATCAGAATCATTCAATCTAAACAAAAATCACATTGGACATTACGATGGTTATGTGAGTCCCATTGGAGATTAAATAACGAATAGTTTCTATTCGCCCAGGAAAACGTAAATGTGTTTCCTGGCCACAGCTATTCATGCTTCATGGGACTGGATTCCTGATGCTAGTAAGGATCCATCTAATGGAGATGGATTCCAAATCTGACAGGAAACAGGGACCTACAGGATTTATACATTTACGAGCGAACTATCTATGTCTAAAATTCCCAGACTAGATTGTGTGATACATTCCTTATGAAAATACATATATTGATAACAACTATTTCTTGTGTAAATAATGCCTCGCTTCAATCCTCTTGTGAACGTCCTACGCGATGAAAAATTGATAGGTCCCAACTATAATGAATGACATAGGGAGATCTCACTGGTTTTTGCTGCAAATGGCATTGATTATGTCCTCAAAGACGAAAGACCACTAATTACTCCTTGCTCTTCTCGAGTAGGATGTGAGGCTCACGATAAATGGAAGCGGGTTAATACGGTGGCTAAGCGCTATATTTTGGGCTCGATTTCCAATGTGCTTCAGCACCAGCACCAATACCATGATTACATCATAGACATTATGGTTAATCTGAAAGAATTGTTTGCTGAATCTTCTCGTATCGCTCACCAAGCGACTCTTAAGAAGCTCTTAAATGAGAAGATGGATGAGAGTACCTTAATATTCATTAATTGAAAATATTTGACTACATCTATGAGCTTGAAACTTTGGGATCTGGATTGGATGCACAAACCTCCACTAGAGTTATTCCGAATACTCTCCCTAATTCATTGGACCTTACGTATTAAATTACAATATGCTTGAACTGAACTATACCCAAGGTGAACTCATACAACACTTAGTTTCTTTTGAGGCAGATTTAAACAAATTCAAAGGAAAGAGGAACCACATTCATCTCTCTATGGGTGACCAAAAGAAGAAACCTGAAGGCAAAGGTAAGCGCCACAACGTTTTGTTCATAAAAAGACCTTTATTGGCCTTTTCTGCAAGAAGCCTGGGCACATTCATAGGAGCTGTAAGGAATTCTTTGCCACGCTCTCTAACCCTGCGTTATTTTCATGTATAGTCTATGATTAGCTGAATGAAACTTATTTTGTTCATCTAATCTTGAATGAGTTATCACTTAAAATTTAGTTTCTGACTTTATTCTTACTGCTTTTCAGGGGTTACAGGAAACTAGGTTGTCAAGTGATGATTAAAGAAATCTGAAGAGGGGCGTAGTGGATCTTATATGTGTGATGGAATTTTAGGTTTGTTTTAGTTATTTAAAGTTCTTTGGGAAAAAGACTTTTAGTTTATTTTTTTTGAACTAATGCTTTGGATATTCATTTTTTTAACTTTTTAAGGGTTAGTATTATTATTGTTACTAGTTTCACAACTCTTTTGATTTTAAATTATTGTCTTCGGAATATCCTCTTGATGATTAAGTAAATACTTTTTCGAGAGGTTTTATCTTTCATTATGTTTTAAGCACTTCCGTCTTATTGTTGTTTCTTCGGAATATCCTCTTTAGTCTAATAGTGTTCTCCAAAGCCCGTCCCTGTCCTCATCCCTACCCGCTCTCCAAAACCATTTCCCAAGAAGCGCGGTGTTGGTCCGCCTTAGGCTGCGTATACCCAATCCCCCATAGGCAATTGGCAACTGAAAAACCTCCCAGCTTACCAGATGAAACTTTCGGCCCAATCCCGACCCCTCCCACAAAAAGGAGCGCTGGATTCGCTCAAGGCTGTGTATTACCTTCGCCAGGCAGTGAAACATTGACATATAGAAAATGGGCAATGAAGATAATACCGCCTTGATCAGAACCAACCTGCCAGCACTGCTCAGAAGTTTACCTCTCCAGGTGGACAGCCGCTGCTCGAAGCGATGAACAACCGGGTGCCAATCACGAGCCGAAAGCTTCCTGATACCCAATGGAAGACCGAGATAGGTAATAGGCATGTGCTTAATCGGACACCCAACTGAATTAGCAAGCTCCTCCAACTCAGCGTGATCGACTCCAATTCCAGTAATGGAGGACTTGAGTAGATTAGTTCGTTGTCCCGAGATAGCCTCATATACTGACAACACATCCCCTAGCACCTGGAGCTCGGCCTCGTTATCTTTCCCAAACAGAATCGGGTCATCCGCATACTGCAGATGCGTAATACACCTGCCCTGCAATCCCACCGGAATACCATAAATAAGTTGACGCTCTCTAGCCTGATCGAGCAAGCGGGACAGCATCTCACCAACCACATTGAAGAGAAAAGGGGATAGAGGATCCCCCTAGCGTATGCCCCTAGAGCTTTTGAAATACCCAGTCGGAGCACCATTGACCATAACCGAAAACCACACGGAGGAGTAACAACCACACATCCATTTCCTCCAAATATCCCCAAACCCCATCCTTCCGAGCATGCAGTCCATGGCCTCCCAACTGACCTGGTCATAAGCCTTTTCAATATCCACCTTCCAAACCGCAGTCGGGCATCGCTGAATGTATGCGGAATGGATAGTCTCGTTCGCCACCGCAACAAGATCCACCAACTGTCTTCCCCGCACAAAAGCCCCCTAATTCCCCGAAATAAGGGTGGTCATCAAAGGTTTGAATATGTTGGCAAGCACTCTAGCCACGATCCTATAAGTACAGTTTGTCAAACTGATGGGCCGAAAATCAGATATGTCATCAGCACCCTCACTCTTTGGGATAAGGGAAATAAAGGTGGATCCAAGCGCCCTCCTGATGAAACCATCAGCATGAAAGTCCGCCATAACCTCCATCAGCTCTGCCTTGATGAGCACCCAAAATGTTCGAAAGAATTCCATGGTGAACCCGTCCGGACCAGGTGCTTTGTTCTGTCCCCCATATCTGACAGCATACCACACTTCCTCCTCCGTGAATTCCTGTTCCAGCATCTCCCTTTCCGCCACCGAAATAGTTTGAAAAGGCACCCCCTCCAACTGTGGACACGTGAAACCATCATTTGTATACAGGGATTTATAGAACTCGACCACTTTCTCCCGAACCTGATCATCCCCCTCAACCGCAGCCCCGTCCACCACAATCCTCCCCAAGAACTTAGACTGAAACTTAGCATTCGCCACAATATGGAAGTACTTTGTGTTCGCATCCCCCTCCTTTAGCCACTTAACTTTGGCTTTTTGCATCCAGCTGACTTGCTCTAACCTGCAGACGCTGTCAAAATCCATCTCCATCCCCAGCCGCTCGTCCCTTTCCTCCCCATTTAGATCCCTCTCTTCTTCCAGGTCATCAAAGGCCTTTTAACCTACTCAGCAGATTTTCCTTCCGGGCCTGCACCATCCCAAACACCGTCCGATTCCATTCCTTAATCCTCCCCTTCAAGTGACGAATCTTGGAGACAAAGCAGTACGTGGCAGTTCCCGTGTAGCTCCTCTCCCGCTACCACATCGTAACATTCTCTCGAAAGAACTCCTCCAACAGCCACATGTTTTCAAACCGAAACAGGACCGGCCCCCTCCCTCTTGAATCACACGTGCAAAGCAAAGGACGATGGTCGGAGACCGGCCGAGCAAGGGCTTCCACCCTCGCCCCAGGGAACATATCAAGCCATCCCACCGATACGAGAAATCGGTCCAATCTGGATAGCGATGGGTTATCCTGCTGACTTGACCACGTGAATCGAGCCCCCGAGAGCGGGGCATCCATCAGCCTCCAGTCTGAAATGAAGGAATTAAACTCTCGCATCACTCTCGCATTCGGCGTACGACCCTTCTTCTCAAACTCCCACCTAACCGCATTAAAATCCCCCCCAAGGCAGATAGGATAGTTCCATCGACCTGCCAAAGCTGCCAATTCAAACCAGAAATCGCCGCGTTCGTGATCCACCGATGGCCCATAGATGCCTGCAAAAACCCACCGAGACCCCGACTCCTTATTTTGCAACACAACCGAGACCGAGTACAGTCCCACCTCCTCTTCTTTATCAAAAATTCCAGCTTTCCAAGCCACCAAAATGCCCCCAGAGGCACCAACCGAGTCCGCCCCAACCCAGTCCCACCCAATCCCGCCTAGAATGGAGGTAACCTTCCTTTGATCGCAGCAGCCCCACTTAGTCTCCTGTAGTGTGATCACCGCCGGCTTAGCAGCCGCAATGACCTGTTTAACCCCAACCCGTTTAGACCAATTACATATTCCTCTGACATTCCATGTTAGCATCTTCATTATCAAATTCTGTGTAGCCCGCCCATCTGGTCCCCACTTACAGATCCCCCCCCCCTTCTCCCATCCGACATCCCCCATTGCAATCGCGCGAGTTCTTTTGAACCACCCCGCCTCTTCCTTCTGGCTACCTGACGAGTAGAGACAACCGACCCAAAAATCGCCCGTAGCTCCTCGTGCGATCCACCAAACGTCATGCCGAGATTTCGTCCCACGTCAATCAGTCTATCAATTTCCAGGTCATCCCCCATGGGCAGATCATCGTCGTCCCCAGAGGCCACTTAAGGGGCCAGCAGCTGCAATCGCAAGCCCCTGTGGTGCCCACCCTCCATAGATTCAGCAACGAGCTTGTCCCCCTCTTGAGCAGACGACTCAGTCACATCACAAATTCCATCTACAGACCCGGAATCATCAGTCGGAGATCCCCTTCGTCGCAAGATCCTCTGGAGGACTCCCTCTCCGTCAAAGCTTGATCCTCCCCTGCAAATGTTCCCGCGGGTCGACCCTGCTTCAAATTGTAAAGGGGAAACCGGATCTAGCCCCAGCCGGCCCCAAAGATCCAAGAGCCCGACCCCTGTACCAACCTAAGTTGAAACCCCTTCAAAATTCAAATGACCCGGGCCCAGACAATTAAAGTAGCTAGCGCCCACGTGGGACACCCGAGGCCCGTCAACACCAAAGATGGGTCCATGACCACTTAAACCCCCCCAGCGACACGTCAGCAGCCCACGTGGCATCCCCTGAGAGTTCAATAGTGTCAACTCCCCTATATAAGACCCGCAGTTGCTATCCAGCTCCATCACCACCGAAGACCCAGAGGATCGAGAAGCTTCCAGGCAAGATGGACGTGTCAGCCTCCGACACCCCCGCGCACCCCGAGGCAAAAACCCGCCCTTTCTTCTTCGGCGATAAACCCTAAAGGCATTGTTGGTGACAGACGAAGGCTTCTGCATCTGAAAACCACCGATCTCCTGTACCATAGGATCCCAGGTACGCTCTCCAAGGTCCTCCTTCCCTTCCGACAAACCTCTGATTTCACCTAACCTCTGCCTGTGCAGGTGTACCATACCAACATCCTCGTACGAATCGATTTGAGTCGTAGATCTGAGCAGAAGTTGACGATCCATCACCGAGTCCACCGTCGTTAGCACATCAGCCAGCCCATCCTCCAGACCCCTGGCAGCGAAGAATGAGTGATTCCGACGAATCGGAAAGCATCACCATCAGAGGTAGCCGTCGCCCAGATCGGAGGGCCGAGAAATCCCCTCCTATTCGTTGTGTGCGTGGGCGAGCACGCCTGCGAGCATCCCGTCAGTATCCCATCCGGCGTAGCCCCTCTGTATCCGATTGGATCCCGAACCGGCTGAAGTTCTACTACCGGGCAATCGACTATGCCCAAACCAAAGGAATCGGGCCCCGGCACAGCTTCGAGAGAATGATATTCGACGACCGTTCGCTCGACTTGCTCGAGTTCTACAAGAAGGCGATGCGGCGCCAATCCAGCGATTCGATGGTCGTATGGCAGCGATAAAATCGATGCGAATGTGTGTTGTATCCCGGAGATCCGCGAAGCGCCAGTCAACACGGATAAACCGACCACATCAGTTTCCGATATCAAGTAACACCTCCGGGGACCACGCATGTAAAGGGAGCCCAAAGATATGCAACCAAATCCCTTCTTCCTCCTCCAGAACTCGTACCTCGCTCACCGAGGGCTCCAATCGTCGACAAGAAACCTGACACCCTTCAATGAAGACCCGCTTTTTGCCAGAAAACTCCAATGCACCTTCCTCCGACCCGAATCGCGGCAGGAACATGGATGTGGAAATTTTTTATAGTTTAGGTCTATCTGTAAATGCCCAGTTGTAATTAATCCAACGATGTACAGCCAGCAATGATAAGCAATAAATTTTAGTATTAATGACCACCCAAAAAAATCTTAGATTAGTATCAAGAGAGCGCAGTTGTGTAGAATCTAGTTCAATATGACCGGAACAAGGATGGTCTTCCACCAAGAGGGCCCTCCCCGGCACCGAAAACCCCGGGCTGCTGCTCACAGCACCAGCGAACGACATGTTGGGTTGTAGACCCGCGACCGCCACCGGTCGATTTTTCTTGGTGGCAATCGACCATCCCCGATCAATGTCCCGCCATTGTGCCTTACTTAAGAAAGTTTGCCTCCCAGAACTCATTATCGGACTGCCGTTATCGGCCGGTGCTACGACTTTGCCCAAAGCCCGGGTGGCATCGCATCCAATTCGATGGCAAATAGACCACCGGCGGAAATTAACATTATGGCATTCCCCACAATCCCAATCACCAACCCTGAGCACTAAGACATGATGATTCTTTCTCTAAGGTCCTCATCCAACCTTGTTGCTGACCTTCACCGACGATTCTTCCATTATTGATTACCGTTAGTATGTATTAATATAAATTGATTATCATTTATTGATGATTTGGGTCTCTTTTGAGAGACTTTGTCCTCAGGGAACATTAGTAGGCAGTTATGAGGTCTATGTGTCACACTCCCAACGCTTGACTCGTACACCAGATCATCTGTCATGTACTAGCGTACAGATTCACAGACTGGGGCGCATGGTAGGTCAATTCAAGATCCAAGTAATTCAAACTGTGTCTAAATTCGAATAGTTACGGATGCATATTTCATTATTAAAGATATTTTCTAGGAAATTATATTTAAAATCTTAAATAACACTAATTAATATAAGTCTAATTCATAAATTCTATGTCTGACCAATGCGGCCGAAACAATGACTAGTTTTCACGGATTTCAGCATTGTCTTGGACCGTTCTTTAAGGTTCTAAATCCACAAGAAGTTCAACTTTGTTGCCTGAACTCTTCAAATTTACAAGTTGGAATGCTAAAATTTGCCCTTAAGTACTTGGAATGTTTTGGTCATGAAACGACCGTGAGTTGTGATGCCCAATAGATTTAACCTCACTTCTCAATGAAATTAAATATTCCAAGCATTTTTCTCGAAATTTCTTCATAAATTCATTCAGATAAATAAAACAAAATGATAAGATACAATGGTAAACAAAAAGTATAAATATCTGGATGGAATCACAATTTAACTAAACTTTGAGTTCAGACATGTTGATGCATTTCATTGTATCAGAATTTGAGAAATCTATCCTACAGTACCTGAAATGTTTTGGTCATGAAATAACCGTGATCAGCGATGCCCAATAGATTTAACCTCACTTCTTAATGAAATTATATATTTCAAGTTAATTTTTCTCAAAATTTCATCATAAATTTATTCAGACAAATAAAAGAAAATGATCAGATACAATGGTAAACAACAAGTATAAATATCTGAATGAAATCAAGATTTAACTAAACTTTAGGTCAAACATGTTGATGCATTTCACTGTATCAGAATTTCAGATCAAATCTCAAGTTCACACTCGACGATACCCTTCATCGTTTCGAGTAACAAATTTTTTATTTGACTTGACTTGCTCAATGTCAAAGGATTATTAATCGATTTAAAGTACAAATTCTTACTACCAGATTCGTGATTAACAGATCACACGTTCTGACTGTGTCGTAGGGTTCCTAGTCGGAAATGGAGATTCTTGTCATTCCCCAGATTCCATCTTCTTCTAGGTCTCATAATTGTCCTATTAGTGCCTTTTAAATTAGGGTGTGCTACCAACACCAATCATGGTCCAAATTCAAATTCAAGAGCCAATGCGGCACAAGAAAAGGCACGGCACTCTTCACCCAGTTTTGTCAATCAAGACAAGGATTAAATTGACCATTCTAGTCATTCTCTGACCCGTTTAACCACTACCATTTCAGAACCATTTTGAATTTGGGTTGCTTATCTCAAACCTGTCTGTAAGGACAGTGGGTAATGCATTAGATTAGTCGACTTTAGGCTTAGGGTTAATAGGGGAAGAGGAAGGAGAAGGAGAGAAAAGAATACAAGGGCCTAATTAGGGTTGATAGGGAACCCCAACTAGCCTTTATACTAATACTAGAATTCAGATGTAAACACCCCACTCCATACTACATACACCCCATAATAGATGCATGGCAAATATCTACACACACACACCTCATTAATACATGCACACCATACTCCCCTTCAAGCTGGTGCATAGATATCTATCATGCCCAGCTTGACAATGATATCTTGAAGAGAGGATGGACCAAGAGCTTTCGTGAAGACATCGGCCAATTGCAGTGAGGATGTAACCTTGGGAGTCTCTATGAGCCCAGCCTGTAACTTCTCTCAAATAAAGTAAATATCAGCCTCAACATGCCTGGTTCGCTCATGAATAACCGATTCCTTGGCACTATTAATAGTTGTCTGGTTGTCACAAAGGAGACACATAGGGAGAGATGGGGGAAAACCAAGCTCCGTGAGTAAAGAACGTAGCCAAAGTAGCCGACAAGTCCCATGAGGCAGCACCTGATACTCAGATTCAGCACTAGACTTGGATACCAAATCCTGCTTCTTGCTTTTCCATACCACAAGACTACCAACCAAAAAAGTACAATATCCAGATTTAGATCGACGATCAGTGGGAGCCCCAGTATCATCAACATCAGTATAACAACTAAGATAAAGATGTTCAATGTTACCATAGGAGAGGTCATGACCAGGAAAGGCCTTAATATAGGAAAGGATCCTATGAACAGCAGTCGTATGAGGAATCCTGGGTGCGTGGATGAACTGAGTCACCAAAGAGACAGCAAAATCTAAATCAAGGCGGGTGTTGGTGAGGTAGATAGGTCTTCCAACAAGACACTGATACTCAGAAGGATTGGGTAGGAGTTCTCAAACATTTGCATGTAAATGTTGCTTAAGTTCCATAGGAGACTTGGTCGGCTTTCACCCAAGCATGTCAGTGTCCCTCAATAACTCCAGTGAATGCCGTCTCTGGGAGAGAGAAATACCCCAAGTGGATCTAACAATCTCAATACCCAAAAAGAGTCGAAAAAGACCCAAACCTTTCACATCAAAGGATTTGCGCAGAGCGCCCTTTACATGTACTACAAATGTCGCATCGTCTCCAGTTACGACTATATCGTCAACATAAACAATCAGGATAGTCTGAAGCCTAGTAGCACTAATGTGAATGAAGTATGTGTGATCGAAATGGCACCTCGTAAATCCCATCATGAGTACCACTATACTGAAGCGATGAAACCAAGCCCTGGGAGATTGCTTCAATCCATAAATAGATTTAAGAAGCCGACAAACTTTTCCCGAATACTCCCCCTGAAGTTGATATCCAGGAGGGGGTGACATATAGATTGCCTCCTCTAAGTGCCAATAGAGGAATGCATTTTTCACATCGAGCTGATAGAGAGGCCAATGATGATGAGCAGCAAGAGAGATGAGAACACGAACAGAGGTAAGTTTCGCAACATAAGCAAATGTAGTTGTATAATCCAGACTAGTAACCTGAGCAAACCCCTTGGCCACCAACCGAGCCTTGTATCTTTCAATAGGTTCATCCTCACGGTATTTCAAGACAAATACCCATCTACAACCAACAACATGTGCATCTAGTGGAGGATCAACAAGTTCACAGGTCCTATTCTGCTCGAGCAGCCATTTCCTCAGCCATGGCAGCAGTCCACAAAGGATTCTTTAGAGCTTCTTGAAAGAACGTGGAATGGAGAAAGTAGGAGCTTTTTCAAGAGCAACATGATAAGAGTGAAAGAGCCCTGATAAGATACATAGTAGGCAATGGGATAAGGAGTGACATAACTCCTCTTACCCTTACGATGAGCAAAGGGACGATCAATATCATTAGTAGTAGAGGGAAAAGTAATAACAAGAGAATGTAAAGGAGAAATGGGTGCAAGTGAACCTGAGGGCACTAACTCCAAAGTAACCACTAGCAATGGTGTAGAAGCAGGAGGCACAATTCTGTTGCGGGGCTGATATGTGAGACGAATAGGCAACCGACCATTTAAAGGAGCAGACTCGGGAGGAGGAGAAGACACCTCAGGCTCAGTAGGGATCAAAAGAACCATAGTAGGCACCTCAGGTGTAGACGATGGAAGTGAGAAATAAGGAGTATCCTCAAAGAATGACACATCCATAGTAGTGAAGAGTTTTCTGGTCATGGAATCATAATACATGCACCCTTTTGACACTCCCGAATACGCCACAAATATACACCGAATAGCCTTATCATCTAATTTTTTTCTCTGGATCCGAAGATCATGGACAAAGCAAATGCACCCAAAAATACAAGGCTCAACAAGGGTGTACAATTTATGAGAACGTAGCAGTAAGTAAAGCCATGGATCAGTATGATTTGGGAACTTGCATGCCACGAAGAAGTGAGTAACTTCCATGAGATGGCTATGCTTACGCTCCCCAACACCATTTTGTTGAGGAGTATAAGTGCACGTAAACTGATGTAAAGTCTCAACCTTGTTGAGATGAACCTAAAATGTCGAAGATGTGTACTCACCATCATTATCAGTGCGAATAACCTTAATGGTCTTCCCAAACTGAGTATGAATTATGGCAGAGAAAATGATATAGGTGTTGAGTATCTCATCTTTTGATTTCAGTAAGAAAACCCAGGTGCATCTAGAATGGTAATCAATAAAAGTCACATAATATCTATAACCATCAACAGAAGATAATGGAGCAGGTCCCCACACATCACTATGTATTGGATCAAACAGAGAATCACTATGAGTAGTGTGTGAAATGAAAGAAGATATACTATGTTTTGAAAGTTGACAAGTCTGACATTGAAATTTAAAACCATTAAGAGACATTTTTGAATTTAGGGAAAAGGCACAAACTTTGCAAGTTGGCATGTCCTAGACGAGCATGCCAAAGATCTAAAGTTCTACTACTCAAGGTAGCAGGAAAGGAAGACAAAGTAGAAGAAGAAGCAGCCCAAGGTCTCTCAGTACCACAATAGTATAGGCCACCATGCTCGAACCCCATGCCAGAAATTCTCCTCGTAGTCAGGTCTTGTAGAATGTAATGAGTAGGAAATAAGGTTATGAAACAATTCAAAAACTTGCTAAGACTACTGATAAATAAAAGATTAGCTTTAAAATTTGGAACATGCATGACATTTGAAGAGATAAATCAAATGATAGAGGAACTTTACCCTGACTCATGATAGGAGTAGCAGAACCATCAGTTATACGCACCTGGCTAGGAGTGCATAATAGAAATACAGAGGAAAATAAATGAGACTCGCCAGTCATATGATCAGAGGCTCCTGAATCAAATGATCCAGGGGGATGTGGGAGATGACGGCATGGACATAGCTACTGAGTAGGTAGAAGAGATACCTGGTGCAGGAGGCGGAGTAGGCTAAGAGGCATGAAGACGTCCATGTAGATAAGCAAGCTCAGCCTGTAGAGCTGCTAAATCAAGTGTAGGCTCAGTTGAAGCATCAGAAGATCCACGAGAAACCGTAGATTTCGGCTCCATTGTGGGAAAGAACATCCACAATTAGCACACAAGTCACCAAATGAAAGCAAACAAGAGGCCTAGTGGGAAAGAACATCCACAATACTGCCATAGGACGACATCAAGAGGGCCATATACAAGAAATAATAGGCAGAATTTAAGGAAAAATAAGACTGGATTGCAAAATGTAAAGAACCTGCAATCAGCAGCCCTTGGCAACAAATAGATCTGGTTGTAGTAGGCAACCTTGCACATACTGAATCTGCAACCCAGCTGCAAATACTGAATCTGCTGCAAGACAACCCACAACTGCAACTAAAGCAGCTGCAAATATAATACTGAATCTGCAACCCAACTGCAAATAGTGAATCTGCTGCAAATATTGAATCTGTTGTAAGACAACCCACGGTTGCAACTAAAGAAGCTGCAAATATAAAAACTGAATCTGCAAATATTGAATCTGCTACTGAATCTTCTGTAAATTGCAACCCCTGGCTGCAAATATAAAAAACTGAAAGTATACGAAATCTGTGGCTGTAAATAGAAAATGCATTCGTAGATGCAACCCAATGTTGAAGAAGAAGACTGTTCACGGATGTGGTTGCAAGTAGTAAACAATAAAAGCACAAAAGAAGGCTAGAATATGATGTTTGCAGTTGCAACACAAGGTTGTATGTAGACTGTCCAGTTGTTGTCGCAACCCGCCATTCTCAGCAAAAACGATGAAGTGAATAAACGGTGCATCGGGCAGCCAAAGCCCAAAATCAGACCCAAAAATAAATCCTCAGCTTATTCCGACCATAACCTTGAGTTGGATGGGATCCGAGGCTGGAATCACCCAGGAATAGCTTCGTTAGGGTTACAGTGAGAGGTTGAAGATGACACACTCCACCCTCTAAAAACCCACTGGGAAGGCCTCAAATGGCCAGGACTCAGAAGACAAAAAATTTCAGTAAGAAATTTTGATCACAATGGGTGGATCTCAGGCGAGATCCAACCATTAAAGATGGCATCACCTTGCTGATGTCAGCAATACTTAAAAAAGGTTGAAAAATATGGTTAACCTTGCTCTGATACCAAGTTGACTTTAGGCTGAGGGTTAATAGGGGAGAAGAAGAGGAAGGAGAAAAAGAGAAGCGAATAGAAGGGTCTAATTAGGGTTGATTGGGTACCCCAACTAGCCTTTATACTAATACTAGAAATCAGAAGTATACACCCCACTCCATACTCCATGCACCCCAAAAGTGATACATGGGTCCAAATATCTACACACACACACCCCTCACTAATACATGCACACCAATACACCAATAAGATTCAAATTCAAATGGTATCATATTTCCACTTTTAAACTTTAGATTAGGGTGCTAAGGTCTCTAAGTCAAGGAACTAGTGGCAGAGTCGAATTCGATAGTTGTTTTAAAAGACAAAGACTGGACAGTTCCCATATTGCGAATTCAGAGTCCAATTCAAACCCATATTCTTAATGGGTTTCAGTTCAAATTTCTAAGATATTTCAAAGCCCAATTATTCATGGGCTCAAGTGTTCAATATTTCAAATATCAAGGCCCATATTCAATGGGTTCAAGTATTCATGTTCCATCAATGTACCTCAATCAGTTCAAGGTTCCAAGATTAAGCTTTCAGTCAAAGTTCAAGTCTGATTCAAGTTCAAGTGTTTCAAAATATCCAGGTCAAATTCTAATTCAGAACATATCAAAGGATCCAAGTCAAATTTCAAACTCAAGTCCCATCCAAGGTTCAATTCAATCACAAAGTTCAAGTAGGATACAAGTTCCAATTCATATAAAAAGTCTGAGACAAATACAAGATCCAGTTGCAATACAAAGTCCAGTTCATATATACAAGATCCGGTCCAAAGGCGAAGTCCAATTCAATACAAGGTCTAATTAAAATACCATGTCCAGGTTTAGACACCAAGTTCTGTTTAAATTTCAAATTCAGTTTGAATACCATGTGATGCAGGAATTAACACAATGCTATGCTAGGGCTGAGATTAATAGAAAATTAAAAATCCCCTTACAGTTTATCACAGAAAATAGCAATAGATTCAATTAAATAATTTAATTCTAGCCCGAACTAGTGTTACTTTCGCGTACGTTCCCTATCGGATCTAGAAGATTAGGGTTCTTAGCGAATGACTAGATCTCCAGCAGTTTTAGGGTTTCGAACGAACTCACAAGTGGGTTCTTTCGATACCACGCGAAAAGAAAGGTGGATAATAGTTTTAATGATGAATGGATAGGTTAGAGTTTAAATACTTACGTAACTCGTAGATCAAAGAAGATAGAAATGACAGAAAGTTGGTCTCGCACCAAACCGCACACAGAACGAAGATTCGCTCTTCGGTTGAGAGAATCACACCCTCACAGAAAGCTTAATCAAAACTCTCAAACTTGGCAAAAACAATATTATATTAACCATCAATAATAAAAGTGTTTTTACAAGCCTTTAAATAGGCAAAGCAAACCCTAACTCGAAATAGAAGAGTCCTAAAAACTTAAAACACTAAAATGGCAAGTTTTGCCAACGAAAATCGAAATCCTGTCTTTTGGCAGACTTAACTTACGATCGATCAATCGATCGATTCTAAAATCGATCAATCGATTGAAAAATAATAAATTCGCCCAAAGGCTCTGTCCACAATCGATCGATCAAAAGTTTGGAATCGATTGATCGACTAAGAAGAGTAAGATCGCCAAAAGACCCTGTCCTCAATCGATCGATTGAAAGTCTGTAATCGACCGATCGACTAAGACGCTCATAAACTTCGTGAATCTGCGCAATTCTTCTTCCGAATCACTTTCGCATTCTTCTTTCGCCTTCAATAAGTTACGGGTGGCTGCTTGAATCGGATGTCCCCATCAATTCTCCCCGGATTAGAAGGATTCATCCTCGATGAATATTGGTTGTGATAGAGTTCGAGGAGATCCGGATCGATTTGTTGAAATTCTTCCCTTGTGATCCATGTATTCTCCGAGTCAGCTTTATTCTTCCGCTTGACAAGGTACCTCTGAAGTCCCCTTTAGCTGGAGGACACAATCTGAGCCTCTGAAATATCTTCAATGGTCTCGCAAGATGGTCGTGTGGGTGGAGGTAATGGGATGGGGAGGGAAATAGGGGTAACATCGGATGTGGAAGGTTCAAATAGGTTGGGTGGTATATGGAAATGACCATGGAACGGAATGAGATCCTCCACGTTGAAAGTTGTGCTAATACCCAAATCCGGCGGTAAATCTAAGACATAAGCGTTAGGACCGGTACACTTCAAAATCTTATAGGGTCCAACACCACGAGCTAGTAACTTCTGAGCAACCCCATGAGGGAAGCGCTCAGGTCTATTCTGAACTATCACAAAATCATTCTCTTGAAACTTTTTAAACCTTCTGAGAATCTGTAGAATTTTTGTCTTTTTCATTGTTCAAATTAATTCATTTTTAATCTCAGCATGAAGTTCATGAATGCGACGTGCAAGTGCAAATGCAAATGCAGACTCTAACAACCTTTGATGAACTAACATTGGGATTAGATCTATTGGCGTCCTAGGTTTGTAGTCATGCACAATTTGAAACGGGCTCATGCCTGTGGTCCTATTAACCGAATTATTATATGTAAACTCCGCAACAGCTAAGATAGTATCCCAACTCTTAACATGCTCACCTACTAGACACCGTAACAAGTTACCTAAACTATGATTCACAACCTCAGTCTGCCCATCTGTTTAGGGGTGATATGCAGACGAAAACTGAAGTCTAGTCCCATTTTTGTGCCATAGTGTCTTCCAAAAGTAACTAACAAACTTGACATCACGATCAAACACTATGGTTTT
This sequence comes from Chloranthus sessilifolius, assembly GCA_021018995.1. Classification (NCBI taxonomy): domain Eukaryota; kingdom Viridiplantae; phylum Streptophyta; class Magnoliopsida; order Chloranthales; family Chloranthaceae; genus Chloranthus; species Chloranthus sessilifolius. The sequence goes on from CM037589.1 coordinate 22,987,702, forward strand.
AGGCAAACAGACGAACAATCTCATTAAAGAAGAGTGTAGCAATGTTACTTGCATCTGAGGTCTTCGAACACGCTATGAAATGGGTCATTTTCGAAAAACGGTCCACGACGATGAACACCGAATCGTGCTTGCGGAGGGTCTTAGGAATGCCTAACACAAAGTCCATAGAAAGATCTTGCCACAGGGTGTGTGGCACCAGTAAATGTGTGTATAACCAGTGTTTTGCCTCCTTTGTTTTGTCTGTTGGTAAACACGGCATTGGTTGATGATTTTGACAATATCTAGGGTGACATTGGGCCAATAAAATCGGTCTTCAACCAATGCAACAGTTTTGTTGCGACCAAAATGGCCGGCAACCCCTCCAGCGTGTAATTCCCAAACAAGAAAATCTCGTAGAGAAGTACGGGCAATACACAAGCGGTGTTTCAGGAATAAATATCCATTCTGAAGGGTATACTTACTCTCTTTCACAAACTGTTCACTCAGAAGTGAGGTGTACTCTTCACCAAAATCCGGACATGTGGAATAATCATCTAGGAGACGATCAAACTCGATCACCTCAACACTCAATGAGTGTAACGTCGCCACTCTAGGCTAGGCGCGTCGCAACTCGATTCTATACTCCAACCCTATGTTTCAGCACAAATGTGAATCCTTGAAATTGCTCAATCCATTCCGCAGTCGCAGGTTTAACTTCTTTTGGGAACTCAAAAATCGAAGAGTTTCATGATCAGAGAACAAGACGAATGCCTTTGATAGTAAATAGTGTTTCCAATATTTGAGAGATTACACTACCGCATAGAATTCTTTGTCGTAGGTAGAGTATTTCTATCTGGCCTCATTTAACTTCTCACTGAAATAAACTATCAGATGGCCCTCTTGGACTAACACTCCCCCAATACCTACATCTGACACGTCACGCGCTACCTCAAAGACCTTAGAAAAGTCAGGAAGGCGCATGACAGAAGCTTCAGCCATTCGAGACTTAATCTCTTTAAAGGCTTTTAACGCAACAGGTGTCCATTTAAACTCCTCCTTTTTTATGCAATCGGTGATAGGGGCTGTTACCGTACTAAAGTTACTAATGAACCGCCTGTAAAAAGTGGCTAACCCATGGAAGCTACGAACTTTGTGAATGTTTTGAGGTTCAGGTCATTCCACAATAGATCGATTGATTGAAAAATAATAAATTTGCCCGAAGGCTTTGTCCACAATCGATCGATCAATCAACTGAGAAGAGTAAGATCGCCAAAAGACCCTGTCCTCAATCGATCGATCGAAAGTCTGAGATCGATCGATCGACTAAAACGCTCATAAACTCTGTGAATATGCACAGTTCTTCTTCCGGATCACTTTCACATTCTTCTTTCGCCTTCGATAAGTTACGGGCGGATGCTTGAATCGGATGTCCCCATCACCATGTCAATGTTTAAATACAAAGTGCAGTTCAAATATCAGGCTCAATTCAAATATAAAGTTCTGTTTAAATACAAAATTTAGTTCTAATACCAAATTCAGTTCAAATACTGAACTCGATTCAAATACTAGGTCAGGGTTCAAATACAAAGTTTAATTCAAGTACTGTATTCAGTTCAGTTTGAATATCAAGTCTAGGTTCAGGTTCAAGGTTTAGTTAAAATATCAAGTCTAGGTTCACAGAGTTAAGTCAACTCTTTGACCTTTCAATGGTTCTACCTCGATCTCTATATACTATATCTTATAGGGACCCTTCTAGTTTCGCTTAACGAGAAACCTTACAGCCTTGATTACTTTTAGCACTTGGGGGTGCCATTAGTAAAATCAATAAAACGATCACCAATGATCCACCTAATCAACTTGTGATTCACAAAGAGTTCTTTCTACGATGAATACATCCCAGGTCAGCCAATGATGACATTTAAAACACCACCGAAACTCTATAAATAGTCCTCACAAGCTGCTTGACAGCTCGTCAAAATAGATTGTGATAGCAATCTACTCCATATGGACCAAATTTTATTTTTTGTCAAACATGGACTTTTTGGCCAAAATAATCTTTCAGTCAAACTGCCTTTTTTGTCAAACTTTGATGACTTTTTTTGTCAAACTTTGACGTTACATCAAACGTTGACCTTTCAAGGCTTGTTAAGGCCCACTGTAGTTTACAAAGGCACGTTAAGGCCCATGAAGCCTGATTCAAGGCCCACTAGGAATTTTAGGGCACATCAAAGGTTCACTTGGGTTTTTGAGATGGTCCAATAAGATTGGGCAATATTTCGATGACAAACAGACAGTCCAACGACTGTAATGGAACAACACAACGCCCCTAAATGAACATTTTAATGACACCTCATCGTATTCTATCAAAACAACTAATAATGACATAAATATATAATAAAAAGGGTAAAGGGTACCTACAGGTTGTTATAGATGGTATCTCACAAATTTTTGGATACCCATCCATCATTATGCATCAGTTCTTACAAAAAAAAATCAAAGAATCATAATCTAAATGCAAGAAAATTAAAAAAAAAAAAAACTAGCTAGAATTGAAGAAATTTCAAGGGGAAGAGAGGAAATCTACCTTCAATTTTGAATTCGACCCTTGATTGGACCCTCAGCTCCTTGTTCAGCCCTCCCTTTCTCTCTCTAGATTTTCTCTCCTTCTCTTACTCTAGAAAACATGGAACAAGGAGGTCACAAATTTTTCCTCCTATTTATAGCCTTAGTCCCCAGCCACATGTCCACACCTCCTTCTCCCAACTTTTGACTCGCCCCTTCTGACTTCCTCTCCTCATGACACACCAACCCTATGTGGCATTCTCTCCTCTCTCCTTCTCTTCCTGTGACACACCACCCCCTGGGTGGCACGGTCTCCTCTCTCTCTTTCTCATTCAATCTAGACCCTTGGTTTATATGAGACCACTTCAATAGTCTAAGATGGGTCAAGTCTAGGTCAAATAGATGAAGGGCTAGGATCTCCTAGCTTAGATTATTTATTTTTTAAAATTTTATCAATTTTTCTACTTAAAGCCCCTTAAGATTGATGGAATTTCCATCCTGCATAAGTATTCCATAACACTCTTTAACATTCATCTTCATGTGTTAATGGGTCTAGGACCATGGGATGGGGTGGTCCTTGGTTTGACTTCATCCATCAGGGTCACATGTTGGCCAAACTTTGACCAATCAAAGTCAAGGGTGTTACACTGCGATTTCTGTGAAGAGAAATTTATCATATTCCTCAGGTAAACCTAACTTGTCAGTTCTATGTAAACCTGAAATGGTCCTTAGCTTGGGGTTGAGTCGTGACAACTCATTCATATGTCATGGCTATCCTGCGAGGAGTGCACCATTCTCGGATGGCATGCAGTTGTCTAACTCCATGAGGAACCTGTCGTCCTTGTCAGCATAGGATTGAGCACTTGTGTTCATTGGGCAGACCGTCACACTCACTGCCTAGAGAACTCACTATAGTAGGCAGTACATGCCTTGATAACTCTCTTTAGGTCCAACACCTAATCCTAATTATAGGTTCTCCTTCCTTGTACATAGACATTTTTCAAGGTAGATAGAAGAGGGGATTTGTCGAGTTTGTCTACAAGAAGGGCATTAGGAGTGTATACTGAAGGAGATCGAAGGATCCAAAAGTTTCCATCGATTTAATCCTCACCAAAGATTATTGTAAAGTATTCCTAACTCTTCTATCTCATTATTTTTTATCTTGAAAACTCGATCACAAAGTTATACGAATTACTTCTTGGGATTGATGTTAGTTTTCGCAACCAGGGTTTTGGAAATCCCTGCCAGAAATGAAAGCATCGTAAACAAATTAGCAAGGGTGTTGCAACATTGATCCTGCTGATAATGAACAGTAAATTAGGCATTGCATGTCCGAGTTGTAAATTTGTAACCTTTTGTGGTTTAGATGGATCAAGTTTAGTGTGGTAGTATTTATCATTTTCCCTATGTATATAGTTCTTTTCTCCTGCTCAGAGAAACAAGAAACAAGGAAAAAAAGACACTAGATTTTCTTCAACCAAATAAATTTTTAAAATGTTAAAAAATATACCGACAGTGTGTTTCCATAAATCTTGTCCGTGATGGATTCAGGTGCCGGCTGCCCGCTGTTGTAATTGAACTGCAGATGCAGAAAATAAGGAAAAGGTAGGAGTGTGAAGAATAAGAAAGCATCAACTAGCAGAAGCAGAAAAAGAAAAGGAACCAAAAAAAACCCAAAGCATCCAACGAGACCTCGCAATGAGTTGGAATAAGTCCATTGTGTACAACCAGCTACTTACTACTAAAAAAATTGAAAAGGCCACATACAAGAACTGGTTGAACCAAAATATAAAAATGGCTAAAAAAGTAAGAAATTCCCTAATTTCATTAAGGTTCAATAACCTATTTCTATGTAAACCAGGATCCTATTGCCAACTAAGAAAAGGAGACGAAAACACTTAAGGTTAGGTGCTGTTAGACATATTCTGTGAGAAATAGGATTACATAGACTACAGATTCTTTGTGAATTACTCTCGAATGGGAAGGTTAATGGAACAAATCGGATGGGACAGGGTGATAACCATTCACCTTGATACCCCAATCATATTCAGGTCCACCAGGATTATGGCTTGCACTCATTATAAACCCACCATTGGCCTGTCCAAAAGAAGCATAACAAGGAAACAAGTGAGGTGGGCATAAGCTAGACAGACAAAATTCAAGTGTTGCAAAACAGGAAAATATGTAATTGCCTTTTGCTTCCGAATGACAGCTGAAACAGCTGGTGTGGACAAAATACCCTCCCTGCCATAAGAGCATTTTATCAGAAACTCATGCCAAAAATAAAAGTGCAAACAATGACACCTCCTCGAATTCATAGTTCACAATAATTATAGAAAACCCCCAGTAGCAACACTTATAGTATTCAGAGTGCTGTCAGATTCCTCCATATACCATGAGGATGACGAAAACATTCAAAGGCACTTGGAATTTATCCAATTCAAAGACTATTCTACAGTTACCAATGTTATAGAAAGAAAGAATATATTTTTGAATGATTAAAAAAAGTGTTTAAGACACTAAAAGGGACCAGCCGATCAAGGCTGAAATTGAACAGCGCTGGTTCTCTTTCTGCCATCCAACCAAAAAACCCAAAAGTAAACCATATATAGAATATGAGAGCCCCAATCATGAACAAGGTAGTCACAACTAACAGGAAAACATTTTGTCCTGATATACACATTACTTTTGAACTCTCTCACATCTTTTGATGCTCTGATCCAATTAGAGATAAGAGGGAGAATCAGCGATTGTGATTGGATGGATATCCTGGACCTTGGCAGTGCACTATTTGTTGTCTCAGATATATACGATATCATTGACAGATATCAAGTGTCGCTCTCTCACACAAAAAGGAAGACTGATAGGGACACAGTTTTACCAGCCAGGGGAGGTGTTATCAAGGATAATCTTTAGATTGGAGATGAGCTTCCAACATAGGCTACTAAATTTTTGAAGCGCACCTCAACCTCCACTCGTATTTATCATGGGTTCAGCCGGATCCTTTTGCTGGATGCCTATGTGATTCTCTTTTCTTAGAAACTTTACGGCATGTTTCTTCAGATCACTGTCATCATGGGCTGGCTGCTGGTTTCCGTGTCCTGGGTCTGGAGGGTTTCCATGACTGTTGCTCAAGATTGTAGTGATTGCTAACTGTTAAGTTTTGCTACTTTGTTCGTAGTATAGCTATTTTGACTTGCAGGTAGTTCGGTATTCCTGCTGAACTTCGTTTTTTTTTTCTGATGATGGGTAAGCTGGGAAAGGACCTGCGACCTCCAGATTGCAGTCTCAACCCGAAAGCTGAACCAGCTTTTGTGCTTTTGGACGTTGGAGATCATGTTCCTTGAACTCACACTACTCATGTGTATGAACCCCTACACCTGTTTTTGCATGTACTAAGTGAAAATTATTAAATCAAATGAAGTACAAGACCAAAAACAGCAATCCCTTAATGGAAATAAAACACTAATTTGGAACAGTATGAAATCCAAATAGATAGAGAATTTCATGTTACAACTTGAAAAAAGAGTAGCCACAGCCCCTTTGCATCCCTTCGAGTGTGGCAAAAGGTAATTTGAAGAAATTGATCTATCAATTTCCTAAATTACATGAGGATATCTCCACAGACAAGTTTTCATGATGCCGACCTAATAAGGTTTAGATGTCACCTTATAAATGGACCCAATAATCTAGAAGAATTTATCCTGTACCTTCAAGCAAAACCATAGCTTCTACTTCATTGACCTTTTTTACGCCCACTACACCTTATAACACATTTTTGTATTTTCTATCAACATTTCTAAACAAGGCCATTACCCAGTGTTGGTCCCTTATGTACAGGGTGCTGGGAGGAATAGTCGGGATACAGGCCTAACCTCGGGCTTTTTACACGCAAAGTGACTGCTCTCTGGACTCTGCGATGCACATGTTAATCCCATAAGTAAAAATTACAATATTTTATTGAAAGATGTATAATGTGATTAAAATTTGGGTCCCTCAATCATGGTCATTTTTCATTCCGATCTTTGACTTAATGGATCTTGGGTGTGATTTGTGAAGATGATTTTAGGGCCACTTTTTGAGATATATGCTACATGGAATAAAAATCTTGACTGTCTGATCGAATACCCATCTCTTTAAGGTCCAACTTTATTTTTACTTAATAATGACGATGGGTAAAATTCCTAATAATGACTCAACGTCTCAAGATAGATGATTTTTACTTTTATTTGCACCTAACAAGTCATTTAAAGCACCTACACTAAAGACCATTGGTTGCTATGGATCTTGAGTGTGATTTGTGCATATGATTATACGATTTTAGGGCCACTTTTTGGGATATATGCTACATGGAATAAAAAACTTGACTATCTAATCGAATACCCAGCTCTTTAAGGTCCAACTTTATTTTTACTTAATAATGACGATGGGTAAAATTCCTAATAATGACTCAAATTCTCAAGATAGATGATCTTTACTTTTATTTGCACCTAACAAGTCATTTAAAGCACCTACACTAAAGATCATTGGTTGGTTGCTTTAGATGAGAAAATGAAGATTTTTTTTGCCCCAATCTTTCACACAACTGATCAAGTCATCATTGGCATACCATCAATTTTTATTTCATATGGCACACATGTTAAAAAGTGACCTAAAAATTACATGATTTTTAAGGCCATTTTGAGGATCTGTACCACTTGAAATCGGAAACTTTCACCGTCTAATGGCATCCACATAATCTCAAGAACCAACTTCAATTTTATTTAATAATGAATGAGAAAATGAAGATCTTGTTTTGCCCGTTTTCCACACAATTGATCATGACATCATGGGCATACCATCAATTTTTGTTTCATATGAGTATATGACACATCTCAAAACGTGACCTAAAAATTATGGTTCAGCGTGATGGTTGCGACATGATTTTTTGTTACATTTTTAGTAGAAACTGATGTAAATCTATGATCTCAAGAGGCGATGAGGTGAAAAATAATCTATATCATCTGATTCAAAGTAGTCAATAGTTTTTAGTATAGGAGCCCTTTTAATGGATAGAAATCCTATTTTGTGTCAATCTTTTGCACCAAAGATATTTACATCACGGTCTTTAAAGCAGATGAGATGGTATAGAACTATAGATGACTTTTATTGGAAGATTGAGATAGAAAAACGATCTCTATCACCTCATTCAAAGCAAGGAAATGGTGATTTTTGAGAATGTCAAATGTCAATTATATAAAAGGTACCTCTGTTTGCGCGCACTTGTTTACTGCCACATCCTAGACTACTTGAATACCATTGATTCCTTTGAGGGTATTTTTTGGGATCTATGACATGTGTGGAAGATGGGGTGATGTGTGCCACATGCACAATGATAAATCACACTTCAATGGTATGAGATAGAAAGTGATTTTAATCATGTAAGATCATTTAAACACCCTCTGATGTTTAAATGTCATTCAAGAACCCTTATCCCTTTTTATTTATAATAGGCCTATGCATGGTCGTTTCCCTGTTAGATCGATGGTATATTATCAAACACTCAAATTCTGGTTCAACTTATCACAAAAAAGTGAATGAAAACTACGTCGAATACATCATACTCAAACATAATTATTTATCGCTCTTTGGGATGTATTATTTGTACTACCAGATATTCAGTTTTATATTCTATATGCCGCATGTCCCAAAAAACTTTAGACGTTTAACATCCAAGGGTTATTCTTTTAAGAAAATAGCACAAATCCCTGTGAATTCTTAAGGCTCCAATTGGGCTTGACAAATGTTTTTACACTTAATACGCATCAATTGACAATGATTGGCAATACCCTCTCCCATATATATCTCTTCTTTAAAAGGGAGAGAGTATATTGTGAGGAGATATATACGGAGAATTTTTTTCCCCCATATACATCTCCTCTTTAAAAGGGATAGGGTATATTGCCGTTTTAAAGAGGAGATATATACGGATTTTTTTGGATATAGTCTAAAAAGGTTTTAGTAACAATTTAGACCAGATAGGGGCAATTTAGTCCTAATACATGTGCAAACAAAATTTGACATAAACTATATATAATAGTAAGAATGATACTAATTTCTGTCGGATCTGAATCACCGAAAGATTTTCATCAAAATTCAATTTAAAATATCCTATTCGATGATAAAAAAAAATTATATTATTTTTCCAAGAGAAGAGGTTCATACACATGAGTAGTTCATGCAGGAACATTTTAAGATTACCCTATTACTTCTTTCCATCCAAATTTCCTGTCACAAGATGGATGGGACCATCTCTCCTTAACAGCTCTCTATACAAAGGGTTAATGAGATAAAAGCACAAAGAACTAGGATAAAAATTTGGAGTAGAGTAATAAGAAGTTATATGGAATATAAGGCGACTGAGAATTCACTCTAATCATAAATGAGTCAAAAGTTAGAACTCACAAAGCAAAACTCATATGGATGGGACATGGAGTGACGAGATTTATACTTTATTAGAGAGAAGAAAAAAAAGGCAACTTGCGTCCATTATCAACTGATGTTTTATTTTTAAAATTTTTTTGTTCACTTGTAAACCTCAGTTTCAAATTGTTCGCTTGTAAACCTCAGTTTCAAAGGGTATCTGCTGTTATAGATGACCTAAAAATAAATAAATACTCATCCATTACTTAATATATTGTAAAACCACCTTCCTAATAAAACAAAGAAATTAAAGGAGGGTGTACGGACCTATTAGGGCCCGACTAGGGGTGTCCCCATTGCTACACGCTCCCTTCAGAGTCGCACGCTCCCACTTAGTCTACGTGCACGGGTAATGTGCAGGGAGATGAATCGTTGGCAAGATCACTGAGTCCTGAACCCAGGGCCTGCTACCCCCATTCACTTCACGGGTTTAAAAAAAAAAAGAAATTGGAAATAACATTTCTTTGTTTTAACATGTAAATGTTAAATGTGTTCTGTATTATCTCATATGAAAAATGTGATAGCCAACTAAAAAAATGATCTAATCAAGAAATGCATCCAAACAAGCGGCACGGATTTTAATTATCAAAGAAAAGAAAAAAAAAAAAGGAACGAGTTAGGGACCTGCCAACAAGAATTTTGCCAACACCATTCCCAACAGCAATCTTTATAATTATCTGCATTCCATATTCCAACAGAAAAACCAGGAATGCAAATAAAAATTATGTTTTTAAAGGTATACTAGAGAGAAGGAACAAAAATAAAAATAAAAAATTGAGTTTTATCGACACAGAGAATGAGACCTGCGCTGCCTCTTTGTTGAAGTAGCGGCCATCGCCTCCTAAAACCAACAAACCATTCTTGAAATCTTCCGGCGGCAACGAATTAAACAAAGCCTATAATAAAATAGCAGAACACCAGACCCCTAATTAACACCAATGATATTGATGATGAGTATGGTGATTATTACCAATCAGAAAAAATAATAATAATAATAATAAATAAATAAAATTGATGAGTATGGTGACTACGATTATGAAGGGCAGCAATACCTGAATCCAGTTCGATAGGTAATTATCTTGTGTGAAAACTTTAACCTACAAATAAATTCTACTAGATTAAGAACGCAGAAAATAGAAAATTAAAAGAATAAAATATCAACAAAGAGAAATCGAAACATCTACCTTCTTTCGCAACCCGCTTGTTCCCGTCTTCTGTCCATCGATAGGTTTTGTGGGCACAGAATTGATCTACAGACACCAAGATAAAATTCCCAATCAACGACAACGAAAAAAAAAATCAATGAAAGTAGAAATTGAGTGTGAAGATGTGACCTTGATTCCCTCAGGTTCGGCTATTGCAGTAGGAGAAGAAGATGCCTTGACTGCAAAAAACGATTTGCGTGTAAGTTGTTGGGAAGCGAGAAGATTTGAAGGGAAAGAAGAAAGCCTGGGATTCGATAGGGTTGTTTTCAGTTTTGATTTTTGTAATGCTGATGCTGATGAGGAGAGCTTCGACGTGGGAACGAAGATGGTTTCGAGTCTCAGAGCTACGGCCATGGCTTTTGCAACTTAGAGCTTCAAGAGAAAATGAGTTTTTTTTATCGATTTTCTGCTTATTTGGTAGCTCGAACTTAGAAGAAAGGGGAGGAGATCCGAGATCACGTGAAGCGGGGAATAGAAGAAACAGTTGAGACTTAGACCCCCACGTGTCCAGGAGTCTGTTTCTTATCTCCGTCCTACGGTACTGGTGAATTGCTGTAAAAGCCCACCTTTCGATTTTGCACAAGACTGACCAGAGCATCTCTGATCATGTACTTTGAAGTGGGGTGCAATTAGAGTTTGGGTCGGGCTTTACTCGGACAGGCCTCGTATGGGCTAACGCATGTGAGCTCGATTAATCAGGCCGGGTATGAGCTAGTTCTAAGAGGCTCAATTGTAATAAGGAGTTAACGAGAGCACAGTTGAAAATATAGTTTACATAATTAAAATTATTTATTTGTTTGAGTTTTATGATGTTCATTATCTCATATCAATTCATCTCATTTCATACATAAACTTAGACAATACAATGAGATATTTTTAAGCAACTTTTGTTGATAAAGAAAATAAGGCTAATGATTCCACAAGCTCGATCGTGACTTTTCAACCGAAAATTAAAGCAACCTTCATAAAACTCATTGAAGGCTCGGCCTGAACCCGGCTCACGAGTATTTCAAGTAGGGAGAAGCCAATACTCGATCCCATGACTTGTTGATAACAAACAAAAGTTCCCCTACCAATTGTGTCAACCCTTGGTAATGATATATATATATATGGTAATGATTCTCTCACTCGATTCATGAAGTATAATATTATGACTCTAGCATCTATTGGCTACATGTCACATCAGGTTGACTTTTAAGTCACCTGATGTGACATGCAACCCATAAGAGCTCGAGTCATAAGCTTATGTCATAGACTTGAGTCATATATATATATATATATATATATATATATATATATATATATATAGGGTAATAATCCTCTCACTCGAGTCATTAAACATAATTTCATGACTCTAGCAATCATTGGTTGCAACATGTCACATCAAATTGACCTTTTTAAGTCACTTGATGTGACATACAGCCAATAGGAACTTTAGTCATAAACTTCGACTCAAGTCATATATATACTAGTGGACTCTGCAATGCACGTGAGGGATGTTTGTATAAAACATTTGAAAGAAAATCAATGAATATAAATTTGGTAGTTATTTATGTGAAGGTGTATTAGTGTTTCCATTGTACTACTTTTGTGATCCAGACTTTTTAAAAATGCACTAATTAGATGATGAAATTTTCTCATTTATAATAAATTATCAATGAAATGTATTATAAGATCATGAAGTAGGTGAATTCATCTTCTTTGTTACTATACAGGTGTTGTCACCCGAAAAAAAAATTATAAATAATTTCATAAAACATGTTTAGATGATCTAAAATAAGGAGTTAACGAGAGCACAGTTGAAAATATCGTTTACATAATTAAAATTATTTACTTGTTTGAATTTTATAATGTTCATATCCCATATCAATTCATCCCATTTCATATATAGACTCAGACAATACAATGAGATATTTTAAAGCAACTTTTGTTGATAAAGAAAATAAGGCTAATGATTCCACAAGCTCGATCGTGACTTTTCAACCGGAAATTAAAGCAACCTTCATTAATAAATAAAATCAAGTTGTCAAAAATTTCATGCACGTTGCCTTCCACAACTATTATTAATATTAGAACCTAGTCTAGCACAAAATATTGAAAAAAGAGAAACAAAACAAATCATTATAATAGAGTTCCATGGCCTAACTCAACTTCACAAAACCGGCTTGTAAGTTGAGGTTTGCCCAAGATATCAACACGCTTCCGCACGCGTTGGGGAGATTGAGTTAAATCACGTGGACAAGAAATGGGTAACGTGGGGAGAAAGAACGGCTCTGATACTATGATAGATTGTAGAAGGAGTGAAAGACTTGTAAGGTGAAGTTTGCCCACCACATCAACAATTCCTAACCTTTTGATGAAACACCTACTTTGAAATTTTCATGCCTATTGCCTTCCATAGCTATTATTAATCTTAGAACGTAGTCCAATACAAAACATTTAAAAAAGAGAAACAAAACAAATCATTATTCCTAACATTTTGACGAAACCCCTACTTTTTAAGGTCAATAAAATCATATATAATGGATTATAAAAGGAGTGAAGGACTTTATTTTACTTAAAACACAAAAAGCAAGTGCAGCCAGGTGACTAACCAATTCATTCTTTAGTGATTGCTAGTAATTTCTAATTCTAACATTAATGCTAGATTGAATAAAAAGATCATCTAAATTAAAAAAAGACAACACATATATTATCAAATGATAGTAGTATGTCTGTAACACATTAAATAATCATAAAGTTTAAAATCAAGTCACAGACTTCAACCATGAATAATTATCTATAGCCATCAAAGGAACAATTAGTTATTAGAGATCAGAACATATGTCAAACTTTAATAAACATGAACAAGAATACTAAAAGTAAAATTATATGACATTAAATCATTTAAGTTAATGTTAAATAAATAAGTAAATGAAAAATAAAGCCAACAATATGTACAAAGAGATCTTTGTATGCTGGTTTTCCTATTGATTTGGATTGAGCTCGAGTATCGCGAATTGTTTCCTATTTTTCCTCTTGATTTGGATTGCACCCAAGTACAATCCATTTATCATCATTGTCTTCTTCTTCCCATTGATAGTTAGACTCGATAAAGTTAAGGTTGCATGTTAAATCAATTATATATACAAGATCAACGAAAGAAATGTCTAATATAAAAGAATATGTCCAAAGAAAAAAAAATCAAAATATACCAAACAAATTCAAAATCATGAAAAAAATTCTCTAAAAAAACATTCTATTTCATAAAACCCATTTAAAAACCCCAAACTCTACGATGAAAAAGAATCCACCCAAATTATTTTCTCCTCTTTAAAATCTCACATATGGGTGATTTATTTAAAATTATTTTTCTTAATGGAATGAAAAATATTGAGGATAACAAACCTGTAAAAAATTTATTAATTGATCATTTGGCTAGATTTTTCTTATATTTTGCATAAGAAAAACATTCTTATAAGGAACTGTCAAAATGAATAAAACAATAGTTGAAACTTATATATTCTAAGGGTAGCTCTATTTGCATCTACATAGCTTCAAGAAAAATAACATATGAAATAATTTAAAAGGCCATGAATACAATAGTAGAGAATAATTAGAATTTTATGTATATTCTAGATAATATTTTAGACAATAATCTGTATTATTAAGATTTTTTCAAATCTTAATTGATTGTATTCACCCATTTAAAGAGGTTACTCTATTAATGAAAAATAGAAAAGTCATTATCAAAATATAGTCTTTACATCTTATATTGTATATCTTTATCAGTTAAGATATTCTCTAATATACAATAAAAGGAAGATAAAGTACAAATTTTCACATTTTTTCATACGTAGAAACTCATTGTCTTTTAAAATCTTCTTAATTTTACATGTCAAAAGTAGAGTGTTAAATAGTTTTTGGGACGAGTTTAAAATCATATAACAAGCTACACAAGTAATATTTGAGCTCATTCCCAACTCTCAAATGATATAGGTATATCTAAAAATAAAATAAAATAAGCATAGAAGCATAAAATGATGCAAGCAAGTATTCAGCGATTAAGTCCATCTTTGTGGGCTCATTTGATTGTTATGCATTATAAAAAGAAAAATAAACAAAATAAAAAATCAAATTGATCCAAATCGTAAATTGGAAAGCCGAAACAGCTAAAATCATAATACCGGATTGTAAATCATTGGCCATAATTTTAAATATTGGTCATATCCGATAAATATCGATCGATAAAAAAGTGTACCAGGACATGCCATATCTGATACGGGCATCCACCCCGATTTTATATTGTGTCAAATACGAAACCATTTCTCATAGTAGGGTCATATCGGTTGATCTGTATCGGTCTATCGGATGCGCCCAGGGTAAAATATCATAAATGCCCTTCTTGTAATTTTTTTAATTTTTGTTTATTTTTATCGTTTTTTTTTTTTAAAAGTGTCAAAATATCAGCTGGTTTGGCCGATATGTATCTGATATATCAGACACGTATCAGTTTGCAACCTATCCGAAATGCTGATAAGTTAGGCTTTCAATCCCTGACCATGATTGTAGTTAATTGATACATATTGGTCGATATGTACTGGGTTAGTCCCATCCAATACAAATATACTTCTCGATAATATTGGACCATTTGTATGGGATGTGACTCAGGTAAGATATAAAAAAAGGATTTTTGCATTTACCGCCTAAGATATGTTGTATTTGCACTCCCCCCGTGTTTCACCTATTTACATTGTGGTCCTTGCTTTTGTTTCCTTTGTATTTTGCCCCATAAACTTTGACCACTTTGAATCAGATAATTAAGATCATTTGTCATCATAATTTTCTACCTAATGAATCTTGAGATGAGGGGTATAACATCAGAAAGTCATATTTTGATTTACATGGCACACATATTGAAAAGTGATCTAAGAACCATGTTTGATGTACACCGACGATTATGTTTACTTTTTGTATTATCTACCATGTGAAATCAAAATATGACCGCCTGATGGTAAGCTCTTGATCCCAAGATTCATTGGGTAGAATATTTTGGTGAAGAATGATCTTCATCGTCTGATTAAAGCAGTCAAAGTTTAGTTTTTTAATAGTCAACGGCTGATTCGTCACTATAGGGAGTGATAAGTGAAGGAACCACAAAAGCAAGGTCCTCAACGTAAATAGGTGAACACGGGGGCAGAGTGTAAATACGACATATCTTAGGGGGTAAATGCAAAAATCCCTATAAAAATGTATTTTTGCAAAAAAAATTAAAATTTTTAAACATTGTTATTATTTTAAAAATTAAAAAGATTTTAAACATCAGCCTGAAATGTAGCAGGATAAGCCGATATATATCGGACTTTAAATCTATATCTATCGCTAAAATCAATTCCCCTAAAAATACTAACATCCCTACAAAAAAAACTATAATCCTAAAAGACCTTGAAAGCCCTAAAATAGAAACTAAGAAAAATATAAAAACCCATGAAACTAAGAAAAATCGAAAAACCCATGAAACAAGAATCTAAAAAAAAAGAGTCGTTAGTGCACTCGGGAAGTTGGCCCTTGCACCGAATTTAAAGAAAGACTCGATATTTTGGGACATGTGTGAAAACGCAATTTGGGTCATCTGATTTGAAGTTCTTGATCTATAGATCTTCAGTGCATAAGTTTGGAGCAAAACACAATATTTATCATATGACTTATTGTAGTCAACTATTGAATCAGATAATAGCCTTTGACTATATTTAATCACATGGTTAAATTTTGTGTTAATCTTTTGCACTTATCGTATTTAAATCATGACCTTCAAATCAAATCGCTTAGATTATGTTTTCCCACAACAGGGGCAGCCAAAGTTGCAAGTATTTCTTTTAAATTTGGTGCAAGGGCCAACTCTCCAATGCAACTAATGGCTCCCAAAATAAACATAACACAGATAAATAAAAGGGTACCTCTATTGGTCTCCCATGCAATCTCTGAGCATGTCCACGTTTGATACCCCTTCAAAGCCATTGATTGCTTTGATCAAATATTGGAGATGGTGTTTGACGCTGACCTTCCACAATAGATCTTGAGATCACGTCACACCTATCAGATGGTCAGATTTTTATTCTACAGGTCACAGATCCTCCAAAAATGCCCATAAAACCACTTTTGAGTGTGATGTGTGCCAAAAGATTAAGGGAATTTTTTTGGGGATATGTGATACGTGGGATCAAGATATGATTGTCTGATAGGTGCAATGTAATCTCAAAATCCATTGTGTGGACGACAAAGGTCAAAGATAATCTCCATCATGGGAGACAATTTCGTGGAATAGGTAAGAAAATTGCCCAATAATACTTATCTTAATCTTTAGACGCTCTTACGAAAAGTAAAATGACAAGATTTTATTACAAAACATATCGTAGGCTTTAAAAGTTATCCAAGTTCCAAATCTTCGCTCATTTGTCACTACCGATGCCTCTATCAGGCCTTAAACATTGGGAAGAGGTTTAATTCAATAAATTTTAAAGGGGCTTTTTAATTTGAGTCATAATTTTGTTAATTTAAACTATTTTATCCTTACATGATAAAACGAAAAGCATAAAAAAATAAATCAAGGAATCTGAATTACACTAATTTGTCTTTTAACTTTCCTTTTATATATATATATATATATATATATATATATATATATATATTTCAAAAGGGAGATGAGCCCAAGGTCATGTCACTCACACATCAAAGGTTTGATCGAGACCAAACCATTCAAGTGCAAACCTACACTTATTTGTCACTACCGATGCTTCTATCAGGCATTAAAAGGAAGATGTCTAATTTAATATATTTTAAAGGGGTTTGCTAATTTGAGCCATGCACGATTTTACTAACTTGAGCCAAGGAATCTAAACTATACTAATTTGTGTTTTAGCTTTCCCTTTTTCATATAAAAGTAATATATATATATATATATATGTGTGTGTGTGTGTGTGTATGTGTGTGTGTGTGTGTGTGAAGGGAGATGAGGCCAAGGCCATGTCACTCACAGAACACAGGTTTGATTGAGACCAAATCATTCAAATGATCGATTTTGTTTCGCTGAAGGCAAACTACCCTTTCCATGGCCTTAGAATATTTCTTAAACATATATGCACTTAATTTTAGTGGTTAAAGTATGAGCTTTCCACCCAAAACTTTTCGGATGCAAATTTATTTCCATTGCCTACTAATTCGACAATATATGATTAAAATTTTCTTGATAATCGTTGATAAACCTTGTGTACATACACATGAAAAAGTCACTTCAAAGTGAATCCTCCTTAGATACACCTCTTCAATGTCATTATGGATATTATTCCAAATATACGGATCGAGCCAAAGATTCAAAACGAATTTTATTATTTTCTAAAAGACCAAAGAATGCTAATAAATTAACCCCAATCCTTTGATTGGGTACCACACAGCAGTCAACTAGTTAAAACCCAGGTTCGGCTAGCTAGACCAAGGAATTCTAATAGATTACAAAAAAATTTAAGTAATTTTTGTTCTTATAACCAAAAGGTATGGATATAAAGCTCAAATGATAATAACAATTGTTTAAATAGAAGTAAAAATTTGAATAAAAACGGTCACCCTCGTCTTGACCTCGTCGAAATCAGTATGACCTTATTTTATTAACTATAAGACCAAAACAACTTACCTTTTGAAGATATATTCAAGGAAAAGAAGGGTTTTTGGATATCGGTAATGGCTAATGTTTTAATTGGGTATTAGCATATCCTAAATTACACCATTTATGATCAAGGTATCAAGTATCACTTTATGATCAAGGTATCAAGTATTGGCCAATAACGATACGTATCGATTTTTGGGTCAATCGATACATATCGGTCTCGTCTAATAAGAAAATATGGTTTGAAGATACCTTTCTCTACTTCTTTCTAAAAATCTCTGATGATCTGATGTTGAGTATGAATCGCTATAATAAATGAATAAAAATAAAAGAGAAAAAACAGAGTATTAATATATGACAATGAACTCAAGTTTATGATGTGTTTCTTAAGTTCTTTTATGTTGCTTTCGTTGGAAGGAATGAGAACGATAATAAGATGGTGTTATGACCCAAGTTTTTAAAATCCAAATCTTGTGACCTTAGATGGGGTGGGCCACCAAAGACGGTGTGCAAGCTCCACACTCTATCACTAACTCAAGCCCTTCCTTTTGTATATATAAAATAATAATAATATTATTATTATTAATAATAAATGTAATCATATGGTAATAAATAACGATGATGTGTGCAGCCGTGTGCACTCATGCACGACCCGAATCCTCAAGCACATACCCGAAGCCAACTCTAAGCCCAGACACCAACACTTATATATATATATTTATATATGTATATGTATATGAGATGTTAAATATCTCATACACTGCCGTATAATATTAGTGCCCAACACCCAAATCAAACCCTCTATTTGGTTTTAGAAAGAAATTAGGTCCCTATCAAGACTCTTTCGTTTATTGGGTTGACTTGCCCAATTCGAGTCTCTCATATCCTCTTATTTCTCTCTCTCTCTCTCACTATAAAAAAAAGCCAAGCCTCTTTATTTTCAAACTCTCTCCCTCTCTCACTTTGTAAGAAACCACGGGAATCATCCATTAAATCTCCCTCCTCTCTTTCCTTTCTCTCTCCAAGAACTCACGTGAACCACCCATCACAAACCCTCCCTCGTGTTTAAGCCTACTTGATGCAAGGCTGCTGTTATTGTATTAAGAAAGAGAAAAAGCTCGTCGCTCGCCACTCGGATTTGGGCCTCTTCCAATCCTGCGAAGCCACTAACCTGCACTCTGAACGTTTTTTTTTTCCACCCCCAAAACCTTGGGAACGAGTTGGGGCGGCTTTTGGTTCAGAGCCTTTTAAGCCTCCATCGGCTAGTAGCACAAGTGAAGTTGTTGAGGCATAGGGGACCGCCATACCTGGAGAAATGGTCCCTACTGTCGAGAGAAACGTTCCCGTTAATAGGAATGTTTGCAGCAGGCATGTGCCTACAAGACCATGGGAGCATAACTATGGATCCGGCTATTGGTGGGTGGGTGGGGGGTATGGTTCAAATTTGAAGTACAATACAAGCTATGGCTCTGGAATGTATTGTTCCGGTTTGCATGGAGGATCGTATGGTGGTGGACTCTATGGCAACAACATATATGGAGGATCATATAGTGGTGGGCCATATGGAAGTTCTAGAGGAGGGTTGTATAATAATGGATTTAGGGGCCCAATGAGAGCTAAGTTATCGGATGGGAATGAGTGATCCATAAGGAAACCAAGATCCAAATAATCCATTCGGTGCTCATCCATCAGCACCAGGCTTTTGGATTTCCTTCCTTCAAGTGAATGATGCAAAGTTTGTAAATGAAAGGGCTCACAAAATTCGGATCACCCGAAATCACATGCGATCATTGGACGAGGTCAGACGCTAAAGTTGGATCCTGCCTATCGAATCGTTCAAAGGCTCATATAAGATGGGTGCCTTTCTATCCATCCAAATCTACGTTTTTAGACTATATGATGAATATATGATGAATTTAGGAAAACTAAAATTTCTTAGGTTTTGTGTGAATTCACAAAATGGTTATGGTCAAATGGTTGACCCTATTGTTGAACCCATCGGCCGAGAACTATAGTGCACTATTCCCTTTCACATGACACCCAAGTGTACCGGTAAAATAGATCCCACATCAAGAATGGACTGCTGCCCTGTTTTCTTTTGTTGTGCACTCGATGTGGAGTCTAAGTTTGACCGTTTCAATTTCGATGATCCGATCAGTTTTTGACCTCGATCAAACCTTAGACTTCCCATAAAATTTGATGCTTTTTACATCTAATAGCTCACATTGATATGATTGTATTTATTTTCATAAATTTTAGTACTCTAAAAATCTGTGGATATATTGATTTTACACTTAGAATATTTCTTGCACTTGTTTTGAAAGTATGCACTTACATTGGCCAAATGATCCAGTTTGACCCAGTAAATTAAGCGAACCACAGACATATGATTCAAGGCCCATAGATCTATATAAAAATTATTTGGCCATCTTTTAAATCGATAGTCAGATTTTGATTATAATAAACAAGCCTTGATCTTTGCACCACAATATGACTACAAAAATTCTTGCACTTTATGCTTATGAAGCCTTAGTCTAGGGTCTGATTTGACCCTTTTAGATATCAGGTTTTGGGTCGAATCAGGTCAGTGGTCAAAACCCACTTTTTCTATGACACCATATGGTTACCAAACTTGATGTCCCATTCCGATTTATTCATATCCTTAAAATGCACCTTAAATATCATTAAGCCTGGATCGAAATTGAATCATTCAAGACCCCCAAACATCATAAAGGTCCATGGGCCTTGTGGGCCCTCTAGTCTAATGGGCTCATATACCCAATATAGTCAAACGCGCGTTTAGTAAAATCGCGGACCCAAACCTTTTGAATAGACTCAACTCACCTTCTAGGCTTAGGACAATTATTTAGGTACACCTTCTACCCACGCTATGAAGGTGTATATACTCCGAAAATCGTACAACAAAGATTTGACGGTCGAAACTTGTTTGAGTCATATGGGAGTCAATACTTAGCCAAATTTTACAAATAATCAATCCGTTTTCATCAGATCGATAAGATCTATCTGATGAGACTAGTTTAACATCACCTTGTGATATGCTTTATGGTACTCACATATCTTCATTGTAGGTTGCATTCTTCTCTCTCTTAATGATGAGCAAGGCATTCGAATTATGAGTATTATGGTTAGATATTTTCTTATTATATACTTCATTTGCTTTGTGTGATATTCATCACTTAGAAGTACGTTAAGGCATAGGTATGTTAAAAAAAATTAATAAGATACGGCACACGATTTTTAAGCCTTCGTCACGGTGAGATTTCTTTCACGGTCACGTGAAACTAGGAATGTAGGCATCCATGTACGGATGCAATACCTCTATGGGAGTATGAGCTGCCACACGAAGTACATCCAGGTTACTACGAAACCCATCCCTTGGAAAGCGTGATTAGTGAAGCTTATCGCACCGTAACCCATTCAAATTAAGTTTAAGAAAATATGAAATATGAATATGTTAAGCTACAAGATGTTAAAAAAGTGGAGACTTAAGCCCACACAAATATAAAATTGGGGCGGGGACCTAAGCCTAGAATCGAATAATATTATGATATATTAAGACACGCTATGAAGACTAGCTAAACATGAATTAAGTTTTTACACGTGCTATGTCTTGCGTGCCATTGCAAGATTCAACGTCTGTAGCCAAGACGGGTCTTAAGGACAATATGATAGTTTTGTCTCAAATTAAGGGGACATTGTGGTTACTATGTGCGCAACCTCATCGGGCTGGATGATGGTTTATGTTATGATATGGAGGTTAGGTGATTATCTACACGTGGACCTCGCGTGATAGACTCGAGCAGCGATCGTGGCACAAATCATTTAAATAAGATAAGTAAGATACGAAGTATCTTGTGTAGGCGTATGGAGTAATAATAGAACTTTCGATATGTCACATAAGTTAAGTTGACAAGACAAGTAAGAAAAATAATAAGCATTAGAAGCATCATATACACTGAAATATGTTACGGTCTTTCAGTTTTATAGCTTTATAGATACAAAATGTTTATGAAAATTTTTATTATGTTATTTATATGGAATTGTAAAAGATTTACCTTCACTCACAAAGTTGCACCCACGATCACCCGGATAGATTGTAGTGGATCAGTTGTCCAACCCACTGAGTTTACGTGACTAAGTAAACTCATCCCACTAAAAACTAACAGCTGCAAGTGATGATATGGACTACACTATCGGTGGACTTGATGCGGTGGTAGACTATGAGGTTTATGAGGGTGATGACATGGAGGACCAGTTAGACGACATCGGGTATATATTACATTTTTTGGAAAGACTTCATTTCTATTAGTTGATCGTACTTCTATTTATGGTCTTTTTGTATCGTGGACTCTAAATTCAATGTAAGTTTAGTGAAGGAAATTTTGATATGAAAAGAAACTTGATTCACGACTTTTAAGAGCCCTATTTTATATAAAATTTAGTAAGATATGTATGTCCGCTTATCGCCTTAACAAGCGTGTGGTGTCATAACACGGAATTCTAGGCCTCCGAGGACGGCTAGGATTCTGGGTCGTGACAGATGGTATATGGAGATGATGCATAGGATGAAGGCAAATAGATATAGAAGAAACTGATGGAAGAATGGGTTTATTGTTTTAGCATAGTTGTATTAAAATGATAGGGTATAGTCACATCTTATAAATAAAGTCAGGGTTTGGTTTTCAATGAGTAACAGAAGAATGGTTTTACCAGAGTTATATTATTAATGGGAAATTTACAGGATCAATCCTGTCATAGACACCTTTTCCGCCATAGAACGTATATTTTCATCTTTCACCAAATCGACCAGTTTTAAGCCGAGCCAGTTCCAACTAGCATAAAAATTCCCTTCTTACACTTTTTATCATACTACATAGTTTAAAATTTTAAAAATTTACACTTTTTTATATTTACTCAATGTGAAGGAGCATTTATGCCATCTGATTTGAAGGCCACAATATAAAAGATTGATGGTGCCAAAGATTGACACAAAAAAAAGGGGATATCGCCTGTAAAAAAAATAAAATTGCGTCTTTAAACAGTCGATATCGCCTATTTAAACATGATATCGCCTATTAGAGAATACCACACATCAGTTATCTCAACCAATTGTAATTATCAAAACTAATTGTAACTGCTCATGAATAACAAAGCATATCCTTACTACTATATAAAAGTACAAATAATTTCTGTCAATTTTAGTGTTTACATATTTTTAGTAACAAAATACCCCTAAGCTACTCCATCTACCCTCATCTTCTTCTTATGTATCTCTATCCTTACTACTATATGAAAGCTAAAATAGTTTCTCTCAATCTTTGTTTCCACATTTGCCCCTATATACACTCCTAAGCCGTGACAGTAGTGTTTTCATATTTTTAGTAACAAAATACCCCTAAGCTACTCTATCTACCCTCATCTTCTTCTTATGTATCCCTATCCTTACTACTATATGAAAACTAAAATAGTTTCTCTCAATCTTTGTTTCCATACTTGCCCCTATATACACTCCTAAGCCGTGACAATAAAATTAAAATGAGTATCATTATTTACCATCCAAAAAATTGTAACTTCATCTCACCTCTTTCAGTTGAATGTATTGATCGCTTTGAATCATACGATGGATATTATTTTTCGTCTCAATCTTCTATATAGTTGATTTTGACATCCTGTTTGTATCATCAGGCGATAAATTTTTTTAAAAAATCGACGGTCTAATAACACTCTCATGATACCAAGATCATTTAGGTAAAAGATGGGGATAAAAAATAATCTCCATCTTCTAATTTAAAGCGATTATTTCATACATACTAGAGGATATTGATGAGGTCACAATTTTAAGGGTTGCAAATAATGATACCCAAATAGAATCTCTTTTCCAATGGGAATATGTAAATAATGGTATCCAAATAAGTTCTCTTTCTTTCCTTATTTTTAACACCTTCAAAGAAACCCATAAAGTTAAGAGAATTAACAATTTTGCTATAAAAGTTATCTTTCCTTCCTTATTTTTAGCACATTCAAAGAAATTCACAAAGTTAAGAGAATTAACAATTTTAATATAAAATATTTGACTTGCTTTGAATTATGTGGCATAGATCATATAAAAATAGCCCAACAAATAAATTTGAGCATGATGTATGTCATATAAATTTAGGGCCATATTTTGGAATTTGCACCTTATGAAATAAAAAAATGATCGTCTAATGGTAAGCCAATGATATCAAGATCCCTTATGTGGAAGAATAGGCCGAAAAATGATCTCCATCAACTAATACAAAGAGTCAATGATTTTTTGCATAGGTGCCCTCTAAGATTCCACGGGTGTTAATAAAGCTACCAAAATAATAATTTACTAAAAAGTTGAAACCCTCTGAGCCACGATTAATCTACCCCTGATCAAATCTTGTCATCTTACCTAATCGGATTGGAATTTCGGCCCAAAACTTACACTCATACGTATGTTGGTTGTAAGACTTAAAGGAGCACTTAACTTTATATGACTTAGACAAGCATATGATACTTCTATATAGGGCTCTCAACAGATTGACTTTTTTATTGGGCTAGGTACTAAACTTGGGTTATTCGGTTAAGTTAGGTATGAAGTGTCAGACCCAATCTATAGGTATGGTTGGGTCGGGTTAAAGAAAAAATTGGTCGACTAAGCTTGAGTTACAAGATTTTATATAATAATAATAATTAATAATAATAATAATAATAATAATAGAGTGTTTTCAACCAGGTCAAGTCACGTGTCAGGTCGGGTTGGGCATATACCCTCGACCCTTCAGGTTAAGGTCGGAATAGGTCTCAGGTCGGGTTTGGTCGACTAAGCTCGAGTTATAAAATTTTATATAATAATTAATAATAGTAGTAGTAGTAGTAGTAGTAGTAGTAGTAGTAGTAGTAGTAATAATAATAATAATAATAATAATAATAATAAATTAGAGTGTTTTCAATCAGGTTAAATCAGGTGTCAAGTCGGGTTAGGCATATACACTCGACTCTTCAGGTTAAGGTCGGGATAGGTGTTAGGTTGGGTTGGGCATATACCCTTGACCCTTCGAGTATTAGGTTGAATCAGGGTGCACCATCAGGCCAGGTCAGGTCAGCATATGCCATTTACCAATTGGACAATCAAACCTTTAACACAACCCATTGGCAATCCTACTTTTAAGTTCTAAATTATATATTTATTTTTATTTTTTAATATGAATCATGTGGCTTTAAAATGATGGCATGCATATAAAATCAAGGTTAGAGATTTTATATATGGGACACCATTTTGACTCCATGTACTGATACATGATGCAAGTGATTATTATACATCTTTTGTCACATTTTTTAGTTAAAATTTTTATTTTGGCACCATGTGTAATGCACATGCATTTTTATGAGATTTATAGTTAATGATTCTAAGTTTTTAACTATATAACCAATAAACTGATTGAATGTCAAATGACATGAGGTGGTCTGCCAATTGCATGAACCAAATTCTTGTACATGTTCCAAAAATTAGTAAGCTACATGACTCTTTGCCCTTTTGATGGTATGCCCATGATCATATTTTCGTATGTCACATGGTTTTCAGTTATTTTTTGGGATGAAAGATTAAAACAAACATCGAACCGTTCTATTTACAATGATCGAATTTTTAATGGTACTATAACCGATAACCATTAACTATTGTGAATCAGAAGATGGAGATCGTTTGTCGCACAGTTTTCCCTATAATGTATGAGATCATGGGTGTATCGAAAATCAACTTTTTATTTCAGGTGTTGCACGTTTCAAAACGTGATCGAAAATCATGTTTGAGCATGATATACATCACATGGTTTTCGATTCTTGTTTTTGGGATGTGTCACGCAGATTAAAAATTGACCGTCTAATGGTACACCATTTACCTCAGGATCATCATATAGAAGATCGAATTGGAAATTAATTTTGAATGACATCATAGCCAAATACCATTGACTATTTTGAATTAGACAATAACGGTCGTTTTCGTCCAATTCATAGATCTTGAGATCATGAGTGTACTAACAGTTAATTTTTTATTGCATGTGGTACAAATATAATATCTCAAAAAGTGATCGAAAATCACATTTGAGTATGATGCGTGCCTCATAATTTTCGATCATTTTTTTGGGATGTATGCAATAGAAACCATAAATTGACCGTTTGATGGTACACCATTGATCTCAAGCTCCATTATGTGAAAGATTGAAAAGAAAATCGATCTCTATCATTTGGTTCACATCAGTTAATGATTTTTCGAATGTAGTGCACTTAGAAATTTGATTGGTATAATTATAGTTATCCTTTAAAGGAAAGACTTGGTATTTGGAGGACTTATGCCAAGTGGAAACTTCATCTTAGCCATCCGATTTGAAGGTCATGTTCTAAATATGTTTAATGCAAAAGATTGGTATAAAATGAAATCTCTATTATATAATTCAAAGCAGTCAAATATGGATGAGATGATGATCATTGTGTTAAGTCATATGATAGAGATCGAAGATCTTTAGAATATGACATTTAAATTAGAGGAATTCGATGGTGTCTTCACATTTATATTAACATGTGCAACGCACGTGCACTTTTACTAGTATATATAAAAGGGAAATTTAGAGAATTAAATAGGAAGGAAGCCGGAAGCACAGGAAGAGCGGCGCGACGCTTTCATTTAAAACCCTAGCACTATTTATCAGCGACTTAAAGATCCAGTCTATGGCGCATATTATTAGCAGTTCAATCCGACGGTCAAAGCCATTGACTAAGGCGGGTCATAGAAATCGTTGATATTTGGCGACTAACCCGGTCACTAGCTGTGATCGGGTAATATATATTTGGCACTATTTGGTATCTAAACTCCACGTGGTGCACTTAGCTCTATATTTTTTATTGAGTTGGACTTAGCTCTAGATTTGATTAAGCTTTAGCCTCAAAAATTTTTGCAATTAAAAATTAGGGTAGCTTTAAATGCACCCTCCGAATTTTGTTGGGCAGCTATGCTAAAAATCATTAATGACTTTAAATCAGACAATGAAGATTTTTTCTCACTCCAACCTTCAACCAAAGGCTTCTTGAGGTCCTGAAGAAACCATCCAAGGTGTCAAACTCAGTATACGTATCAGCCCTTTAAATTTTTGTAATCTTAGGATCGTCGAGAGTCTCAGAGAGTGACAGATTTTGTATCGGGCGACCATGTCCTCCCTGTTTTCACAGGGGAATGCAAGGAATGTGCCCACTGTAAGTCTAAGGAGGGCAACATGTGTGATCTCCTCCGCATAAACACCGATCGAGGAATTATGATTGGTGACAGGAATCGAGGTTTCCCATCGACAGAAAACTCATCTACAACTTTGTCAGCACTTCGACTTTTAGCGAATACACTATTGTCTATATCGGTTGTGTCGCCAAGATCAATCCAATAGCGCCACTTGATAAAGTATGTATTCTTAGTTGTGGGATCTCAATAGGTGAACAACACTATCATACAATTCATATATTAAAATTGAAAAAGGTCTACTTTATGATTTTTTTCCTTTTTTTTTTGTCTAACTGAATTTTTTTTTGCTCAAGGTCTTCGTGCTACTTTAAATGTTGCGAATCCAAAGAAGGGTTCGACCGTGGCTATTTTTGGATTAGGCGCAGTTGGCCTTGTTGTGAGCTTCTACTTTCCCTTTACGATCATATGCTAAATTAATGGGCAATAAACTATTAGAAAGACCGCGATCAGATGGTTTCTATTATCCAATTGGTGTTTTTTGTGCTATTACCTATAAATGGACCAATTGACCTCAAATAGTTGGATAATTTACGAGACTGCAGATGATGAAGACAATAAAATCCTCAAGAAAGTTAAAGTCGAGAAGGAATAAATAACCATTTTCAATTTAATTGAATTATCAAGATAATACTTATTTGTTAATTTTTATTTTTTTTCTTCACGTTCTATAATTGACAATATAAGTTATATATTTTTTTAAATTTTTTATAATTTTAAATTATAGATAATGAAGACATATGAAACATAGTAACAAGTCCTTTTTTTTTTATCTTCAATAAATCATAAATCATAGTAATGAACACTTAAAATACTATATTTTTTTAATGTTCAAATCACCCAATAGATATCTAAAAATTAAATTCAATCATTTAAAAGTCCTAATGTCCACATGCATTTGCACGTTCACTTTTACTAGTCTTACTAAATGTAAACAGTGGTATCTCTTATTAGAGTGTACCTTATTCAATAACTACCACACTTCAATTATCTCAACCAATTATAGTTATCTAAACCAATTGTAACCGCTCGTGAATAACAAAACATTTTTCACTAAATGTAAAAGAGATGAAAAGAAAAAATAAGAAGATGAATGAGAGAATAATAAGATAGAAAGATAAAATAGACAAATTTTGACAATCGATTACATTGTTTACAGTGCGTTACAATACTCTGATAAGAACATGAGCAGTTATAATTGGTTTAGATAATTATAATTGATTGAAATAATGATGTGTGGTAGTTATACACTCTAATAGGTGATACCAACTGTTAAAAAAGTGATACTGAGTTACCGACTGTTTAAAGAGGTGATATCGACGGTTTAAAAGAGCGATAATGAATGTTTAAAGAGGTAATACCGACTGTTTAAAATAGCGATAATGACTGTTTAAAGATGCGATACCGACTGTTTAAAGATGCGCTGTCGATTGTTTAAAAGAGGCGATACCGACTGTTTAAAGAGGCGATTTTTTTTTTTTTATCAATCTTTGGCACCATCGATCTTTATATTTTATATTGTAGCCTTCAAATTAGACAACATAGATGTTGAAAAGTGTAAATTAAAAAAAATTTAAACTATGTAGAACGATAAAAAAGTGTAACCAAAGAGGCCACTCCCTCTATTGTGAGGGAGTAGGTCGTGGGTTCGATACTCGTTTTTCACGCCACCCTTGTCTTTACAAGGTGTGAGTTGGGTTCTGTTGGTTAACCCTCGCCACTGTAGTTGGTGGTCTTTGAGACTTTTTGTGCTAGATGGAAGTGGCTGGGCTTAAAGCTAGTCGGTTTGATGAAAGGTGAAAATATAGGGTCTCTGGTGGAAAATGTCTATCTGACAGGGTCGATCTTGTAAATTTCTCATTATTAATCTTTCCCTTTTTATGGGCTTTCGTGAAGGAATTGATGGAATACGCATGCACTCCACAATATTTGAGTTGTAATGCATTTATGACGATCGCTAAGGGTATAGTATGGATAAAATAGGAAGGCAAAATTAGACCATCTCATAAGATCCGACGAAAAAAAAAATATCTTTGTCTTTTTTTAAAAGCATGGGTACATATCAGTATCAGCCGATTCGTATTAATCTTCCGTAGACCGATACCCTATACCGATACCGAGTTTTATAGAAGATATTTTTTGGATGCATAACTATGTGCATCATATCCAAGTTGTATGTGTTAAAATGTAGCATGCAGGAATTCAAGCCTCACTAGAATATGTTTAAAACTACAAATTGGTTGTCAAATTGCTACGTGTGTGACTTGTATTTTTGAGTCATGTAAGGGTTTGTTTGGCAATGCTCCCTGGCTGCTTCAACACTCTTCCTACACGCTCTTGCCTAGGCAGTGGCATAGCCACATAGAAGAGTGTGAGGACTGAAGATCCCATTTAGCTCTTCAATTTGTATTAGATGCTCTTCTTATATAACTATCTTTTAATATAAACTCCAAAATTTTTATTGAACAAGCCCCCAAATAGAACTTAAAATAAGTATTAATATCTAATGATCATTGCAAGCCCCCACCAACGGAAAATCCTGGCTACGCCCCTGTGCCTGGGTCATATTTGATAAGCACATGGGGAGTTGAGGAGGGGTGGGGAGCTTGGGGGCACAGGGAGCAGCTCTAGTTGGAGCTTTGCTAGAGCAGTTGAAAACTCCTCTTGCAGGCAGCGAATAGGGCACTGGCGCGCACCCGTCCATAATAATGCCAAACACAGCCTAAATAAGTCGGTTTTTTTTTTTTTTTTGATAAACAGCCTAAATAATGCAAAATAATAGCCTAAATACATTGGTGGTTGCTTGTGAAAATCTGAATATTAGAAAATGCTTTTATTACACTCATATATAATAAGAGAAAACCACAAGATTTAAAATAGAATCTAGTACCTCCAAAACACATTAGTAGATAACTAGACAAATAAGACTAAACATAACAGACTTTCAATAGCAAAATCTACAACCACAAACCATCCGCTGAGGGGCTATTTCCCTCCTTAAGATCTCATTTCTTCTTGGGTTTTTTTAAATAGCTTTTGCTGAATGAGCTGCGAGAATGTGCGAGGGGAGAAGCATGCTGGGCTCGAGTCAGTGACGAGCTCCGGGAGTGGCTTAAGAACAATGCTATCTTTCGGTGGCTCGCAAAACACAGCCCAAGAGATCCTAACCTTTTCCTTGTTCACTAAACCCCTGTGAAGGACACTTTTGTACTTCCCATTGCTCAATATCTCTAGCGTGTCACCGAGATGGACGATTATGGATTCCGGGATACACTTGGCGGTCACCCATTTGTCGTCATACTTTATTTGAAGGCCAGGCACCATGTTTGTGAGTATGAATGTGAGCGCGCACACATCCGTGTGAGCAGACACCCCAAGCGCGAGTTCTGGCTGAGGGCACTTGGGGTAGTAATTGATCTTCATTTGCAACAAGAGGTCATTCATTCCGCCAACTTCGGTCTCTAGCCTCTCTTCCTCTACTCCGAGGCCTATGGACAACATTGCAAATACCTTGCTAACCACCGTTCGCAATTGTTTCGCAAATTCGCATGTCACCTCACTACACCACAAGAATGATCAAAATCATATTAAACTAGAGAAAATCTAAGCATGTTGGGGCTTAACACATGATCCTAGGTTGGAACTTGACCCAGCTGTGGGTCCGTTGGACTTAGCTTGGGCATGAGAAGCATTGATTGTCTCCCTAACTTAGTTAGGAGGCTTATTGATTCACTTTTAGCCAGCCCAATACTATCAAGAGCTGATTTTAATATTTGAAGGAGTCACAATTAAAATCGAACCTATTCGTAAAATGAATAAATCAAGATCCAGTTTTACTTGCAAATCACATTCTCTTTTACGAATGAGTCTTGAATTTTGGGATTAATTTGAGACTTATTTAATAAATCGCAGCCTATTCAATATCATTTACTAATTTTTAATTTTCTATTTTTTGTTAACGTTTTTCTAATTTTTTCCTCGTAGATCTAACTGCCAAAAGTTGACATATTCTATGGCAAGAATGCCGCAGGAATGACGGGTTAAAAAGTTCTTCCTAATCTTCTTACCACATTAGTCCGTATTTTTGATAGCACAATTAATACAACTAAATCCTCCCATTTTCAATTCAAAGGCAGTGTATGCATAAGTCAAAATTTCGGAAAACCAATACATATCCTCAAGTTCCAAAACCGATGTGTATCGGTTTAGGACAATACATTCCAATATATCATCCGGTATTTTAGATTTTTATACGGGAGGCACCGATACAGTACCTTGAATGTACTGTATCGGTGAGGTCTAAAACCGATATTTTGATCTATGACTGTATGGATAAACAATCACAAGAATCTAAAATAACATTATTAATAGAAAAATGGCTTCACATAGATTACAAATTTAACATATTCTGATAAAAAGGTTTACATTGATAAGTTAACCAAACAAATAATAAATAAATTAAATATATTTTCACATATTTTTATTTTATGATATTTTCCAAAAAAATGTGTCGAAATCTCTCTTTATATATATATATATAAAGAGAGCGCTAGAGAGAAGCACGAGAAAAGATGTTATGAGTGTAGCTCCGGGCACTACACTCAAGCCAGTTGGGAGCCATGTGACACTTAACCCGCGGATCCGATGCATGTACACATGAAAGAGGTCGATCAACGACTCTCTAAAACAAAGGTCATGTTCCATCATTTATTTATTGTCACTACAATTATTTCAATGGAGAGATTTTGGTGAAAGCTCATAACTTTGATATGTGAAATGGAGGACCCATACCTTTGATATGTGAAATGGAGGAAAAAAAAAGTCTATTTTCTAAAAACCTCAGTGGATGTGATGAATCCTCAGGAGGATGAGGTAATGTGTGATTACATGCCACATGACATGTGATCTAACACACGAGTGTAGCACTCATTTTCTCCTCCTCTCCTCACTCTCTCTCTATAAATATATATATATATATATATATATATATATATATATATATATATATATATATATATAGAGAGAGAGAGAGAGAGAGAGCACAAAAATAAGCTAGCTTTTGGCTTTTTTTCTTTGAGCCCTCTCTATTCTTTAATAAAAAATATAAAATACAGTCGTGCATATGTGGCACTCTAATGCAAGTAGGTCATTTTGCTATTATATAATATAATAGAAAGAGAGAGCAGTGATTATAATTTCTTTTGAAAGCTCATCTACCTGGTAAAAGTAAAAAATTGACTACATTTAATGATCCACATTTCAAACAGTAAAAATCACATGGTGGGAACCAAATTTCAATATTTATTCATAGAATTGATCTATATGCAACACCACCTTCCTTAATGTCGCATCAGCAGAAAAAATAGAGTTGGAACCACGGTGTAAAGTGACCCAAGGACCGTGTAATCTTTATCTATCTATCTATATATATATATATATATATATATATATATATGTATATATATAGATACTTTTTCAAGATTATTTTCAACCTTAGTCTATATGACTATATATAATGACTTGAGTGTGGTGCTTATGATCTATGTTTTCACAGATCGTAGGTTTGATCATCCAAGATTAAGGACATGCCTGTTAGAATTATAAGCTAGACCGGCCCATTCGGCTCATTTTGTTTTTTTTGGGTCATTGGCCCATTTGTAATTATATTGGTCAATCTTGAAATTCTTTTTTGTCATAGAAAATTGGTGTAATTAATGTAGTGTCTTGAGAATATTGAAAAACTTTGAGAATATAATTTTTCTATCTTTTTCTAGGCTAGGTAGTTGCTTTGGAAATGTATTTTATTTATTCCCGATTTTGTATTTTGGGCTATATATATCACTCATGTATCTTCATGTTATCAAGTCATATGAATGAAATTTGAGAGGTTCTAAGTAGTATATCATTTTAGTCTTCATTTTTGGTATTTTTTCTACACAAGAGAACAACTTTCTTCTCTTTAGAGTGCCATCTTCTTCCAATCCTAATTGGTGTAATCCAACAATGCCTACAACAAATTTACGTGTTTTATACTTGATTGCAGGCCTTTCATCACATGGGTACATCATTCGTAGAGTGAAAATATGACAGGAGAGTATGGTCCTTTGTACTCACATGTACTCGCTCGATTGCTTGGGCCACTGAGAGATGTCTCGCTTATCTTCTGGGTACATGAGGTGGAAAAAGTAGTCCTCCCACTCGAGCTGCCCGCTAATGCTGTTAGCGAGCTTGCTTCCGTACCCGGCGATCTTCCCAGACGCCTGGTCGTTGGCGTACAACTCCTTCGTTTCCATGGGGAGATCGAAGAAGTCCTTACCGGCGGCCCTGAGCCGTTCGATGAGGTCAGCTGAGATGCCATGGTTCACTATATACATCACTCCCCACTCTATCGCGACCTTCTTCACTTCCTCTACCGTTTTCTTGCGCACGCTATCCTCCTCTGATTCGAAACCCATTATATCTATTATGGGAATCTGAGGCCCTTGCTCGCCCTTTTTCAACTCTTCGAACACGTCGCCGATGCTCTCACGTTCCTCTGCTGTCCTCACATACTCCACAGGTATGGCTTGCAGATTCGCCAATTTCTCCACTCTCTGCGCTAGTGCCGGTGGTTTTACAGTCGTAATCATCGTGGTAGGGATCTCTCTCTGTGCGAAACGGTAGTCTACTAGCTATGGTTGATCTTTGTACGAGGTGCTTGTATAGTCTCTCTGAAGTTGGAACTTGGAACTACTGTTTTATTTTGACACGGGAACACTGTTACCAACTGTCCGCAAAGCTACCACGTGCTATAACAGCCACAGCACGTGAACGATCGCTTCAAGGGTTGCATCATTTAACACGGGCCAGCCTAAATGAGTTGACGGGGGGTGGGACTTCATCATGAGAAAGCATGAGCGCTGAACGTAACCACCATTCCAGTCACGTGCACTAACCCAGTAACCCATTATGCCACCATTCCAGTCACGGAGGGTGGGGAACCCTCCTAATATTGAATATCTCCCAGTTAGCTATAGCTGAAAACCGTTGACTGCGTGAGAATTGTTTTTTTTTTTTTTGGAATTTTCTTCCATCTTCCACACGGTTGGTTCTTCAATGCCACAGCCAACACCACCTCCACCGACTTCACCAGCTGGGCTGACAATCAGACATTCAACCTTGGAGACTATCTCAGTAAAGCAATCAAATCAGAACCCCTTTTTATTTTCGTTTTTTTTTTTAATCTCTTACAAATCGATGTAATAGAGGGATGAATCAAAACCCCCCTTTTTTTTAACCAGCCACCGCCTCCGCCGTATAAGGAACCTGATGACAATTCTACCACTTCCCCTCCTGTGTCTACTGGTGTTGGCACTAATCAGGGCGAGACGTTTTATAATGGCGGCGATTCGATGGTGGTGAGCCTTCTTTCGGGTGTTTTCTTTCTCTCTCTGTGTGTGTTCCTGATGTGAAGGCATGGAAATTCGGTTTTTTTTATGTGGTGGGGGAGTGGTGGGGAACCCTCCTAATATTACGTATAGCTGAAAACCGTTGACTGGGTGAGAATTGTTTTTTTTTTTTGGAATTTTTTTCCATCTTCCACACGACTAATCCCGACAGCGGTGATATCATGAGAATTGTTTTTTTGGAATTTTGATTCCACCTGCCGCACATAGTAAAGAGTGGCTTTGTGTCACTCTTTGGGATGTGTCACCAATCAGATTAGTGTCACTCTTTGGGATGTGTCACCAATCAGATTATTTACATCCACTTATATGAATATTTTTTTGATAGATTGCCTCTAAAACAATTTGAACTATTTATTACGCATGACATACTTCAGCTGAGGTAAAAAGTCTAATTTAGTGGTGCAAGATCATTTTAAATTCCGATGAGGAGCCATCCATATTATCTAACTCTTTTCATGGTTTTAGGCGACCCTCTTGGTTTATATGTACTGGCTCGTCCTTTATGCATGCTATTCTTCTAAGTGGATCTTGAGACATGCACAGACTTCATAAGACTGCACATCGTGAGGACTGGAAATCTCAAGAATCAGGTATAATGAGAATGAGATGCACTATATATATATAAAAGAGAGATTCGCTTTCAATCATTTGAGAGACTAAAATGATTTCCTTCTGAAATGGCTTGGTGTATAAAAAGTGAGCTTTTATATGTAGTTGTGGACCTAAGATTTTCTTTTTTGGGGGCATATCATTAATTAATATGTAAAATTAAAAAATATAAATACATAAAATACATTTTGAATCCACTTATAAAATGACGTGTCTCATTAACATCATTTGACAACTAAAAATCATTCACTTACAAAAGGTAACTCAGTGAATTGACATTTATAATGATATATCGTTCAAATTACAAAAAAAAATATAGTGCGCACTTCTTTAAGGCAATTGTCCTAGACACTTTCTCATGTGACCCGAAACTGTCGTGCGCATGCCATTGCCCATCGTGCTTTGACCGTCGGCTATCGCCTGTCGTTGTCAGACGTCCATTTAGTTTGAGCTATTTAAGTAAGAGTAAGAGAGGGATTGATCGGCACTGAAATATGATTATATTTCGCACCCTAATATCTATATTTGGCTATCCAATGAAAGCATTCTGATGGCTGTTATGCAATTTTAGTGGTTTCAGGGTTCGTGACCGTTGGATCTTGCAAAGGCATAAAAGAGTATAATTAAGAACAATATGAGAGCATTGGACCAAAGGGCCAACAGAAGCACCAAAATCCGTTAAAAGAATTGATTGGTCCAGTCACAAGCAAGAGAATGGATATGTCACATGTCAGGCTCAATCGATTGAAATTTTGAAATCAATCGATTGAGTTGGATGACAACTGTTTCCTTCATAAATTCGAATTTGAACTCAATCGATTGAGATTTAAATTCAAATAAGTCTGCCAAAATTCAAATTTTGAATTCAATCGATTGAGCTTATTTTTGAAAGTTGTCTTGGCCGCTCCCTATAAAATAAAAGCTACGACTTAGGGTTAAGGGCCTCTCTTTCTTTTCTTTTTAAGGTTCTTCTCTTGGAGATTATACTTAGTTTTTTTTATAGCTTTTCTTTACAGTTTCTTTTAAATGATAATTTGTAATTAGGAACAAAGCATTGTAAGGAGATCTTTTGATAAATAAAAATGCATGTTTAGATGGTGGCTTCTGGTTTACAACAGGCTTGTAGATTGAGGATGAGCGGCTAAACCCCCCATTGTTCAAGGAGGAAGCGACTCTTAGATAAGTAACTGCTTTACTATTAATTCTACAATTTCTTAGCATTGTCAATAAATAATTTTTCTAAAAAGTGTGTGCTTAATTGAATATCATCGAACGCTCATCTATAGTCGTCGAT
This sequence comes from Chloranthus sessilifolius, assembly GCA_021018995.1. Classification (NCBI taxonomy): domain Eukaryota; kingdom Viridiplantae; phylum Streptophyta; class Magnoliopsida; order Chloranthales; family Chloranthaceae; genus Chloranthus; species Chloranthus sessilifolius. The sequence goes on from CM037589.1 coordinate 23,024,213, forward strand.
CGTGGCTATTGACGACCATAGAAGGATCATTCCATCTAGATCTGTACCTGCAAGCCGATCTAGGCTGCAGAGTGATTGTTTCTTCACTTTGTGATTTAGAATTTTGAGATGTGCTATGTCTTTTACATGATTCATACCGTAGTAAGCAAAGTCATCATTTTTGGATAAGGTATGCCGGATCAATAGTCACATTATTTACGATTCATTTTTCTTCTTAATAAATGATGGTATTTTGATGTGGTATGAAATTATGAATTTAATTGTAGAAAAGTTACGAATTTAGGGTTAGGAAACCCCTTAATCATTTCTTAAATTATCATTTTCTTTGTCATAATTTGTCCTTACTTTGATTGATTTACGTTTATTGCTCTAGTATTGTATGGTAATTGCTTAGCAAATCGATTTTCGCTCCCTTGGTATTTCCTTGGGCATCATTTTCTCTTAAAAAATTAATTTAATTACAAGCTCCCTGTGGGTTCGGCACCCTTGATTTCACCGTGCTACAACCGATCTTGTGCACTTGTAAGAGTACAATTTAAAACTGATCAAGTTTTTAGCGCCGCTGTCGGGGAAGCGACGCAATTTTATCAACTCGTAAAGAGATTTGTGTGTTTTGTTTGACAGGCAATCGATTGAGATATCTTCTTCAATCGATCGACTGGGTTCTGTGCTTGTGGCTCACTGTCTTGTCAATCGATTGATCTAAAAGAATCAATCGATCGATTGTTTTGGGCTGTTTGATTTTTAAAATTTTGAAAATTTAAAATTCGAATTTTGAATTTTGAAAATTTTAAATTTTAAAAATTTTGAAATTTACATTTTGAATTTTGAATTTTAATAAAAAAAAAAAAAAAAACTTTCTGTTCGGAAACTGACTACTGTCCACTATAGAAGTCAATCGATTGATAATGCTTTGTCAATCGATTGAGATCTGGGATATCAGTTGCTAGTTTGTTCACTATGTGAATCTCTGAAGGTTCTGTCAATCGATTGACTTTTCTGTTTCAATCGATCAACAAAAACCTCTGCTATTTACAATTTTAGCTGTATCTCCTGTTCTGACTAGCCTGATTTGAACCTCAATCGATCGATTTTAACACATCAATCGATTGACTAATAAGTCTTCTGTTGAATCACTGTTGTGTTTTTATCAATCGATTGAGTCCATAAATTCAATCGATTGAATATGAATTTTTTACATTGTTGGATTTATTGTAGACTCGATAATCCTTGTCTTTGGTATATTGGTGCATGAGCTTTACTCGATCTCATCACCCACATCTGCAACCATTAAATTATGAGATTGAAAGGTCTTGCAGAGTGAATCGTAGAAACTATAGGCTTTAGTGTCATCACATTGAAACCATGGCAGATCAAAGACAAGGAAGAAATGTGAACAATCATGATAACAATAATGAAAATGAAAATGAGAATCATAATGAGGGCCCACGAACACTGAAAGAATACAATGATCTTGATTTTTACGAAGATCAGGATAGCATCATGCATGCCCCCATCCCAGGAAATCATTACGAATTTAAATCGGCAGTGATTCAAATGTTGCCAATTTTCAATGGGTTGAGCAATGAAAACCCACATACTCATCTCAATGAGTTTCTTGCGGTGTGTAAAATGTTCAAAGTTCATAATGTTATCGATAAGATAACAAAGTTAAGACTCTTTCCCTTTTCTTTAAGGGATAAGGCGAAAACTTGGTTCTATTCTTTAGAACCACAATCTATTTGGAGTTGGACGGAGTTTCAACATGAATTCTTAAAAAAAATATTTTTCCATGAGTAAAACTAATGAGTTACGTCAGAAAATTCTGCTCTACACCCAACAACTTACTGAAACATTTTATAAATGTTGGGAACGTTTTAAAGAATTGGTCAAAAGTTGCCTCAATTATCATATTCAAAGGTGGCAACAAGTCCAGAGTTTTTACAACAGACTGAAACTAGAAGAAAGGCGTATGGTTGATGCATCGTGTAGAGGATCATGTGCTATGAAAGAAGCTGATAAAATTTGAGCATTGTTTGAGAGATTATGTCAAACTTCAATACAAAATGAGACCTTGGGGAGAGCTAACCTGAATATGACAACTAAATCCCATGTGTTGACAAAAGGTGGCTTGTATGATGTCAACAACAATACCTCCGATTTATCAACAAAAGTTGATATGTTGTCCAAATAAATGAAAATGTTGTTAGCTGTAACAAAACAAGCTCAAACTCTTACCGCCCCCATTGTCTGCTCAATTTGTGAACACCCAAGTCACATGACTAATGAATATCCAACCACTCTGATGATCTTTCCTGAAGAAATTACTCCTCAAGAACAAGTGAATGTGACTCAGTCATATCATCGACAAGACAAGAATGCGTACTTTAGCACTTACAATCCGGAATGGAGAAATCACCCTACCTTAGGATGGGAAGGATCAAACCAAATCGGACAGGCAAACCAGCAGTACCGATCTAACACATAAAGTGGACAACAAGGCTTTCGTCCACAACAGAATTCCAACTTTCAACAAAATTCTTATTATCATCACCAAAATTTCGAGTACCGGAAAAATCAAAATTTCAATCAATCTCATACCACCACTTCAAAAGATTCTGATTTGAAAGAGAAAGTTATGAGGAACATGCAATCTTTTCAACAATAATCTATACGAGCTATGCAGCAGATGATGAATGACCACTTGAGTCAATTGACTAATCAATTTAGTCAAAGAGAGGAAGGCAGGCTTCCCAGCCAACCAACTAACAACCCTCGTGGTCAAGCACAGTCTAATGAAGGGCCATCGACCAGTCATCAGTTGAAAGTTGTCACTGTGTTAAGAAGTGGACGAGTGATCGATAATCAAGTATAAATTCCTGTGGAGTCTGAAAAAGAAAAAGAAGAAGCGGTAAAGGACAAAGAGCTAGAGATGAGAAAAGATAAGGAGTCTCTTGAAATTGTTCAACTGGAACCTGAAGAAAACTCAGAACTTGAATCCACTCCTCATACCCCAAAAGCACCATTCCCTGAGTGTTTGACATCTCCATCTAGAATGGGTAGGGTTCGTCAAAAATGAAAAAAATCTTTGAAACATTCAAGCAAGTAAAGATAAATCTTCCATTGCTTGAAACAATCAAATAAGTTTCTGAGTATGCCAAAATTTTCAAGGATTTGTATACCCGTAAGAGAAGGGCATATACTCAAGTGTCAAAGAATGTATTCCTGACTAATCAAGTCAGTTCGCTATTGCAATTTGAAGCACCACAGAAACTTAAGGACCCTGGGGTTCCAACTGTTCCATGTGTTATATGTGGGCAACCAATTGGTAAGACATTATTGGATTTGGAAGCAAGTGTCAACCTGATCTCATACTCAGTATATGAGAAATTAAGATTGGGCGAATTGAAACTCACGGCAGTCACACTCCAACTTGCTGATAGGTTGGAAAGAAGACTTACGGGTATCATTGAGGATATTTTGGTTGGAATAGATAAATTTGTCTTTCCAGTGGACTTCGTTGTATTAGATATGAAACCACCAGTTAAATCAATAAATCAAGTCCCAATCATTTTGGGACGTCCTTTTCTCGCAACTGCAAATGCCTGCATCAATTATAGAACGGGAGTTATGGATGTTTCTTTTGGAAATATGAAAGTCAGGTTGAATATATTTTCTGTGGTGAACCATTTCTCCAATAAGGATGAGGTTGATTATTTCTACATCGATCAAGTGGATGAAGCTTTACCGTCAATGCTGACCAAAGAAGAATTCGAAACAGCTTTAACGACCATCTATGAGGAAAAAAGAAGTGAAGAGAAACATCCAGAAGAAAAGAGGATGATCTCATCAAGTCAAGGCGATAAGTCATGGGAGAATAAAGCTAAGGTGGAACTGTTACCCATTGAGGTAAAGGCCAAACTGACTCCATCAATTGAGCAGCCACGAATCGTTGAATTAAAATAACTGCCTGAGTCACTCAAATATGCCTTCCTGGGACCTCAAGAAATGCTCCTGATAATAATTTCATCAACATTATCGGAAAAGCAAGAGCATGATTTGTTGAAAGTGCTTAAGGATCACAAGGAAGCTATCGGATGGACTTTAGCTGATCTAAAAGAGATTGATCCATCAGTATGTATGCACAAAATACATCTGAAAGATGACAGCATACCATTGAGAGAGTCACAGAGACGACTTAATCCAAATATGAAAGAAGCCGTTTTAAAAGAGAGTATCAAATTGCTCGATGTTGGAATCATCTATGCGATCTCCGATAGTAAATGGGTAAACCCAGTTCAAATTGTTCTACAAAAGTCAGGGATTACAATAAAAGAAACTACTGAAGGGGAGTTGGTGCCTACTCGCGAGACTACTGGGTGGCGCTTGTGCATTGATTATAAAAAATTAAACACAATCACAAAAAATGATCATTTTTTCATTCCATTCATTGATCAAATTATTGCGAAACTGGAAGGACAAGAGTTTTACTGTTTTCTCGATGGATATTCAGGGTACAACCAAGTGCCTGTATTTTCAGCTGATCAGGAGAAGACAATATTCATGTGTCCTTATGGTATTTTTGCATATCGCAGAATGCCATTCGGCCTCTGTAATGCTCCAGCCACCTTTCAACGATGTATGTTAGCCATATTATCTAATATGATTGACAAATTTATCGAGGTATTCATAGACGACTTCTCTATCTTTGGGAAGACCTTTGAATTGTGCTTGCATTACCTTTTATAGGTGTTGCAATATTATGTAGAATCTAATCTTTTATCTAGGCCTTTGCCTTTGGTTACTTCTTTTTCTTCTTCCTTGTGCGGTTCTACTGGCATCTCCACTTGATTATCAACAACTCTCCCACTTCTCAGCACCGTAACAGCTTTCAACTGTTGACTGTTTGATGGCCCTTCATAAGATGATGCTTGGCCTCGAGGATTGTTGATGGGTTGGCTAGGAAGCCTACCTTCCTCTTGTTGACTCAACTGATTCGTCAATTGACTAAATTGGTCCATCATCATCTGCTGAAAAGCTTACATATTTCGCATAATCTTTTCCTCCAAATCAGAATCTTTTGAAACGGTGGTCTGAGATTGATTAAAATTCTGATTTTTTCGGTATTCAAAATTTAGATGATAATAAGGAGAGTTCTGTTGGAAATTAGAACTATGCTGGAAATTAGAATTCTGTTGTGGACGAAAGTTCTGTTGTCCACTCATTACGTTGGATCTGTACTGCTGGTTCACCTGTTTAGTTTGGGTTGATCCTCCCCATCCTAAGTTGGGGTGATTTTTCCATTCCAGATTGTAGGTGTTTGAGTACATGTTCCTACCCTACCACTGATACGATTGAGTCAGATTCACCTGCTCTTGAGGAGTAGGTTCATCATGGAAGAGTGAAAAGGTAGTTGGACAATCGTTAGCTATGTGACCTGGGTGGTCACAGATTGAACAAGCGGTGGGATTCCTGGGACTTTTAGCTTGCTTAGTTGCCGCTAACAGCATGTTCATTTGCTTGGACAACATGCCAACCTTTATTGAAAGATCTGAGGTGCTGTTATTGACATCAAATAGTCCATCTCTGGTTAACACATGTGATTTAGCTGCCACATCCAAATTAGTTCACCCCAGAGTCGCATTTTGTATTAAGGTTTGGTACAACTTTTCAAACAATGCCCACAATTCATTTGCCTCCTTCGTGGCACGCGATCCTCCATAAGATGCATCAACCATGCGTCTCTCTTGTGGAATTAGTCCATTGTAAAAACTTTGGACCTGTTGCTACCTTGGCAGTTGATGATTTGGACAACTCTTAATTAATTCCTTAAAGCGTTCCCAACATTCATGAAATGTTTCAGTAGGTTGTTGGGAAAAGAACTGGATCTTTTGACGCAACTCGATGGTTTTGGTCATGGGAAAATATTTTTTTAGGAATTGATGGTGTAACTCTGCCCAACTTTGAATAGATTGTGGTTCTAAGGAGTAGAACCAAATTTTTGCCTTATCTCTTAAAGAGAAAGGAAATAGTCGTAGCTTAACTATCTCGTCAGTGACATTATGCACTTGGAACATTTTACGCACTACAATGAACTCATTCAAATGAACATGTGGATTCTCGTTTGACAATCTGTGATAAATCGGTAACATTTGAATCATTGCGGATTTGAATTCATAATGGTTCCCTGGGATGGGGGCATGCATGATACTATCTTGATCCTCGTAAAAATCAGGATCATTATAATATTTCAATGTTCTTGGGCCCTCATCATAATTATTGTTCTCATTATTTCCATTATTAATATTCTGATTGTTCCCGTTCCTTTGATCTGCCATAGTCTCAGTATGATGATACTGATTCCTTTGGACTCTGCGGTTCTCTCTACAAGATCGTTCGATCTCAAGATTAAACAGTTGCAGATGTGGGTGATGAGAACGAGTAAAGCTTATGCACCAACACTTACAAAAAGGATTGATGATTAAACAGTTGCAGATGTGTGACTTGTATTTTTGAGTAATGTCAGGGTTTGTTTGGCAATGCTCCCTGGCTGCTTTAGCGCTCTTCCTACACGCTCTTGCCTAGGCAGTGGCGTAGCCACATAGAAGAGTGTGGGGATTGAAGATCTCATTTAGCTCTTCAATTTGTATTAGATGCTCTTCTTATATAACTATCTTTTAATATAAACTCCAAAATTTTTATTGAACAAGCCCCCAAATAAAACTTAAAATAAGTATTAATGTCTAATGATCATTACTAGCCCCCACCAATGGAAAATCCTGGCTACGCCCCTGTGCCTGGGTCATATTTGATAAGCACATGGGGAGTTGAGGAGGGGTGGGGAGCTTGGGGGCACAGGGAGCAGCTCTAGTTGGAGCTTTGCTAGAGCAGTTGAAAACTCCTCTTGCAGGCAGCGAATAGGGCACTGGTGCGCACCCGTCCATAATAATGCCAAACACAGCCTAAATAAGTCGATTTTTTTTTTTTTTTTTGATAAACAGCCTAAATAATGCAAAATAATAGCCTAAATACATTGGTGGTTGCTTGTGAAAATCTGAATATTAGAAAATGCTTTTATTACACTCATATATAATAAGAGAAAACCACAAGATTTAAAATAGAATCTAGTACCTCCAAAACACATTAGTAGATAACTAGACAAATAAGACTAAATATAACAGACTTTCAATAGCAAAATCTACAACCACAAACCATCCGCAGAGGGGCTACTTCCCTCCTTAAGATCTCATTTCTTCTTGGGTTTTTTTAAATAGCTTTTGCTGAATGAGCTGCGAGAATGTGCGAGGGGAGAAGCATGCTGGGCTCGAGTCAGTGACGAGCTCCGGGAGTGGCTTAAGAACAATGCTATCTTTCGGTGGCTCGCAAAACACAGCCCAAGAGATCCTAACCTTTTCCTTGTTCACTAAACCCCTGTGAAGGACACTTTTGTACTTCCCATTGCTCAATATCTCTAGCGTGTCACCGAGATGGACGATTATGGATTCCGGGATACACTTGGCGGTCACCCATTTGTCGTCATACTTTATTTGAAGGCCAGGCACCATGTTTGTGAGTATGAATGTGAGCGCGCACACATCCGTGTGAGCTTGCACCCCAAGCGCGAGTTCTGGCTGAGGGCACTTGGGGTAGTAATTGATCTTCATTTGCAACAAGAGGTCATTCATTCCGCCAACTTCGGTCTCTAGCCTCTCTTCCTCTACTCCGAGGCCTATGGACAACATTGCAAATACCTTGCTAACCACCGTTCGCAATTGCTTCGCAAATTCGCATGTCACCTCACTACACCACAAGAATGATCAAAATCATATTAAACTAGAGAAAATCTAAGCATGTTGGGGCTTAACACATGATCCTAGGTTGGAACTTGACCCAGCTGTGGGTCCGTTGGACTTAGCTTGGGCATGAGAAGCATTGATTGTCTCCCTAACTTAGTTAGGAGGCTTATTGATTCACTTTTAGCCAGCCCAATACTATCAAGAGCTGATTTTAATATTTGAAGGAGTCACAATTAAAATCGAACCTATTCGTAAAATGAATAAATCAAGATCCAGTTTTACTTGCAAATCACATTCTCTTTTACGAATGAGTCTTGAATTTTGGGATTAATTTGAGACTTATTTAATAAATCGCAGCCTATTCAATATCATTTACTAATTTTTAATTTTCTATTTTTTGTTAACGTTTTTCTAATTTTTTCCTCGTAGATCTAATTGCCAAAAGCTGACATATTCTATGGCAAGAATGCCGCAGGAATGACGGGTTAAAAAGTTCTTCCTAATCTTCTTACCACATTAGTCAGTATTTTTGATAGCACAATTAATACAACTAAATCCTCCCATTTTCAATTCAAAGGCAGTGTATGCATGAGTCAAAATTTCGGAAAACCAATACATATCCTCAAGTTCCAAAACCGATGTGTATCGGTTTAGGACAATACATTCCAATATATCATCCGGTATTTTAGATTTTTATACGGGAGGCACCGATACAGTACCTTGAATGTACTGTATCGGTGAGGTCTAAAACCGATATTTTGATCTATGACTGTATGGATAAACAATCACAAGAATCTAAAATAACATTATTAATAGAAAAATGGCTTCACATAGATTACAAATTTAACATATTCTGATAAAAAGGTTTACATTGATAAGTTAACCAAACAAATAATAAATAAATTAAATATATTTTCACATATTTTTATTTTATGATATTTTCCAAAAAAATGTGTCGAAATCTCTCTTTATATATATATATATATATATATATATATATATATATATATATATATATATATATATATATAAAGAGAGCGCTAGAGAGAAGCACGAGAAAAGATGTTATGAGTGTAGCTCCGGGCACTACACTCAAGCTAGTTGGGAGCCATGTGACACTTAACCCGCGGATCCGATGCATGTACACATGAAAGAGGTCGATCAATGACTCTCTAAAACAAAGGTCATGTTCCATCATTTATTTATTGTCAGTAAAATTATTTCAATGGAGAGATTTTGGTGAAAGCTCATAACTTTGATATGTGAAATGGAGGACTCATACCTTTGATATGTGAAATGGAGGAAAAAAAAAGTCTATTTTCTAAAAACCTCAGTGGATGTGATGAATCCTTAGGAGGATGAGGTAATCTGTGATTACATGCCACATGACATGTGATCTAACACACGAGTGTAGCACTCATTTTCTCCTCCTCCTCCTCCTCTCTCTCTCTCTATATATATATATATAGAGAGAGAGAGAGAGAGAGAGCGCAAAAATAAGCTAGCTTTTGGCTTTTTTTCTTTGAGCCCTCTCTATTCTTTAATAAAAAATGTAAAATACAGTCGTTCTCATTTCTCAACGCTCGCATATGTGGCACCCCCACGTGTGCGAGTCATTTTGCTATTATATAATATAATAGAAAGAGAGAGCAGTGATTATAATTTCTTTTGAAAGCTCATCTACCTGGTAAAAGTAAAAAATTGACTACATTTAATGATCCACATTTCAAACAGTAAAAATCACATGGTGGGAACCAAATTTCAATATTTATTCATAGAATTGATCTATATGCAACACCACCTTCCTTAATGTCGCATCCAAAATTATGTTTCAATATCAACAGAAAAAATAGAGTTGGAACCACGGTGTAAAGTGACCCCAAGGACCGTGTAATCTTTATCTATCTATATATATATATATATATATATATATATATATATAATGACTTGAGTGTGGTGCTTATGATCTAGGTTTTCACAGATCGTAGGTTTGATCATCCAAGATTAAGGACATGCCTACAACAAATTTACGTGTTTTATACTTGATTGCAGGCCTTTCATCACATGGGTACATCATTCATAGAGTGATAATATGACAGGAGAGTATGGTCCTTAGTACTTACATGTACTCGCTCGATTCCTTGGGCCACTGAGAGATGTCTCGCTTGTCTTCTGGGTACATGAGGTGGAAAAAGTAGTCCTCCCACGCGAGCTGCCCGCTAATGCTGTTAGCGAGCTTGCTCCCGTACCCGGCGATCTTCCCAGACGCCTGGTCGTTGGCGTACAACTCCTTCGTTTCCATGGGGAGATCGAAGAAGGCCTTACCGGCAGCCCTGAGCCGTTCGATGAGGTCAGCTGAGATGCCATGGTTCACTATATACATCACTCCCCACTCTATCGCGACCTTCTTCACTTCCTCTACCGTTTTCTTGCGCACGCTATCCTCCTCTGATTCGAAACCCATTATATCTATTATGGGAATCTGAGGCCCTTGCTCGCTCTTTTTCAACTCTTCGAACACGTCGCCGATGCTCTCACGTTCCTCTGCTGTCCTCACATACTCCACAGGTATGGCTTGCAGATTCGCCAATTTCTCCACTCTCTGCGCTAGTGCCGGTGGTTTTACAGTCGTAATCATCGTGGTAGGGATCTCTCTCTGTGCGAAATGGTAGTCTACTAGCTATGGTTGATCTTTGTACGAGGTGCTTGTACAGTCTCTCTGAAGTTGGAACTTGGAACTACTGTTTTATTTTGACACGGGAGCAAAGCTACCACGTGCTATAACAGCCACAGCACGTGAACGATCGCTTCAAGGGTTGCATCATTTAACACGGGCCAGCCTAAATGAGTTGACGGGGGGTGGGACTTCATCATGAGAAAGCATGAGCGCTGAACGTAACCACCATTCCAGTCACGTGCACTAACCCAGTAACCCATTATGCCATCAACCACGCTCCACTTTCCAGTCACGTGCACCAACTCATATGCCGTCAACCACGCTCCACTTTCATTTCTCCATTGGTAAGGGTTTTAGCAGCAGACGATCCTGTGTCAGTGGACGATTGATATGTAAAAACCGTCAAATGTCGCTACTGATGCATTAGGGTTAGGGTTTTTCACTTCAAGACCTTTTTAGAAAGTCTAACCTCAGATTTCCTTCAAAGATGAGGGAAAGATGGAAAAATAAGGCGAAAATTGAGCAGGAAGACGAGGAGGAGCTGAAAAAACATTTATTTTTCTGAGCAGTAGCGACGACGAAGCGGCGAACGAAGATCTGAGCCTTAAAATCGTGGAAAAAGCTAGAAGATTCGAGGCGAAGAGGAAAACGAAGGAGGTGGTTGATGAATTCCATCCGGATGGCGTTCAATCTTCTGCGGTTATTGATATTTCTTCGCCATCGTCGTTGGAAATAGTTGAATCAGATGCGTATGGGAGGGGCCTTAACCGATCTCACGCATATCAGTTACCCTGCACCCTCTCTCTCTCTCTCTCTCTCTCTCTCTCTCTCTCTCTCTCTCTCTCTCCACTTCGAATTCTCTCTGCGAATTTATCTTTCGATCCGCTCCTCTATCTCTCTCTTAGTTTTTTCCTATTTCTCTTCATCTCCTTCGTTTCTAATGTCCTAAATTTGGTCTATTGTTAGCGGATTTGAAAACCTTAAGTATCAATATTAATAAAGGTATGTTCTTTTTAACCGATTTTTCTTTTTCGAATATGAAGAAACTCATCCCTCCCACCAGAATACTACCAATTTTTTGGGTTTCTAAACTCGATCTCATTCGATAGTTCAATTGCAATTTATTTATTTTTTAATTTCTTCACATGCATCATCTATTTCTTTTAATCTTAGATTTTGTATGATCGAATTTGATCGAATGTCCTTTTGACAATCACATTGAGAAAATTTTGGGTAATTTAATGTGAGGTAACATATTATGACTTGATTAAGCAGTTCATTTAAATAATATTATTAACTCTTTAATAATCTGTAACAACCCTGGAAAATCTAGAACACGAACCAACTGTTTCGATCTACGTGCCCGGCACGAAAATTGAGGCTGACTTAAAACTTTAAAATTAATATTAATTAAGATAAGGTTGCACTGTGATTAGATGAGTTCACACGTACGTTTTCGTTCAAGTCTGAGTTGTGTAAAGGGTCAATGTGACACATTGCGCAGTAGCGACTGTATTTGTGCTCCACACCGGAACATAAGCTAGGGGCAAATAGAAATATCTATTTAGTAACTTATGAGTGAAGGAAAGAAGACTTAGAGAGAGAGAGACCCCTTCTTCTTCTTCTTCCTTCCCATGACCTAGTTGCTCCAGTAGCTAAAGGATCTGTAGCTAGGTTAGTTTCAAGAGGTTGTAGAGAGAAAATAGGGTTAACAAGAGTGAGATGATGAGTTTCCTAAGCTAGGGTAGGTAGAGTTCAAAGAGATGAGCTTAGGTATGGTCTAAGTTGTGTGTGTGAAGTCTCTGCATGTTGAACCGGAGCTAAAGGGTTGCTCGTCGGACTCGGATCGGTGGTGAACTCCGAGAGCTAGATCCGAAACCCTCATTCGAGTCGATTTGCCGAAACCCCGTAAGGGCCTAAACAAAGGTGAGTCTGTGTGTTTAAATAGGGGCAAATGAGATGCCCAGGTATGAGCATTGATGTTGTGATAATGGTTGTTGAGAACCATTAAAGAGAAATAGGAAAATAGGGTTGGAGATGAACTCCATTAATGACAGAGTTCCTGTCATTATTGATCGATCAATGAGTGTATTGATCGATCAATGATCGATCAATGTATAGGGAGATGGAATAGAGCGAAGCCCCAAAATGCTGGAAGTTCAATGCCCGAAGGGCATTGATCGATCAATTTGGGCATTGATCGATCAATGAGGGCATTGATCGATCAACAAGAGAGTGATCGATCAATGACATTTGGTGATCGATCAACATAGGTATTGATCGATCACTGTAGGGTGTTGATCGATCAATGAAGGCATTGATCGATCAATCTGTATAAATAATTAATGAGAACAGAAGGTGGGAATTTTTGAAAAAGGGTTGGTGATCGATCAATGAGGGCATTGATCGATCAACAGGAGGCATTGATCGATCAACCCAAGTGGTGATCGATCAATTTAAGCTGTGTTAAATGTGAGTAGAAGAGAGGTTATTGATCGATCAATGAGTGTATTGATCGATCAATAATGATAGGTGATCGATCAATAAGGTGTATTGATCGATCAATCGGCTTGTTGCAGAAGGAGAGCTAAAAGGGTGGTGATCGATCAATGAGAGGTATTGATCGATCAACAAGGGGTATTGATCGATCAATAAGAGTGGTGATCGATCAATCACCCTATTTGTTCTTTTTGGTTTTGTGGGTTAAACACCAATTTTACATTGTTTGGTTAACTTTCTGACACCCCTAACACTTAAAGGACTATGTTTATGATCTAGGGTCAAACCCTGATACCTTGAAAAAGCTTTGGATTTGCTTAGAAGATAAAGTGACCTGAGGTAGGGGAAAACCAACCTAAACTGTTTTTGAGTATGATTTCATGTTTATTTTATATCCGTACGATTGCTTTTAACAAGCATGTATGCATATCATAATTTCGCTATCTTTGATTTTGTTTTCTGATTTGTGATACGAAACTTGCTTACGATTACATTATCCTCGATATGTGAGGTATATCGTATGTGATTTGATGATTTAAACCAGATGATCCCCACCGGCGGTATGTCCGATGCTCGCAGCACACTTGTGCACTGCTTTCAATCCTCGGCACAATTGCACTCGTAGATGAGGCATTGTTGCACTTTCAAAATTGTTCATGTGAACGATGATTGGTTGGGGTTTCATCGGACATTCTCATTACTCGGTGCTATATAGTCACGGGAGTTTCTTAAGTTAAATACACACAATTTAAGTACTCTGATAATATATTTGCATAACATCTGATTCTTGCATAAAATCCCAGTTTTTAGTTTGATGTCATGATTATACGTTCCTGATTTTATTTTTGTTATGAGATAGCATGATCTGCATATTCAATTGGTTTAGTTGGAATTCTTCTATTGAGCTATGATGTAGCTCACCTCGCTTTCTAAATTTTTGTAGTTCGGCGACAGTGACCCAGACTACCGGCTGACCAGGGCCGAGGGCGAGGAGACGAGACATTGATAGAGACGAGTTCTATCCAGTCTGGTATTGGTGTCGATGTCTTGTATTTTTGTCCTTTTGGATTATTGTGTGCCTGGTGGCCACTTTTGTATATATTTTAGTAGGATTACTTATTTTATTATTTATGCATTCTATTCGGAACCACTATCGGGAACCATTGTTTGGGTGATGGATGTTCATCACCAATGGTTCTTCTTGGTTCCTTTTTGAGAATGCATTTTCTTTGGTTTATATAGAATTAATTGTTTTATAATTATTGTTCTTTATGATTAAATGCGTTGATAAATGGTGACTCGATCTACCCTTCTTGGATGGTATGCGCTGGCTTAGCTTCTGCGGAACACTTATGATTTGTCGGGGATCATCCAGAGTATGATCTCGATGTACGCAGTTTCGGGTGCGAAATTGTCATTATATTGGTATCAAAGCCTAGACGTTAGGTTGAACTACGGGTTCAGGTTGGATTGTTTTCACAATCTATGTACTGATCAATGTTGTTGTTTTCACAATGACAGACCAGTATGGGCCCTAAGTTCAGAGGAGGGCACAGTGGAGGTAGAACAGGGCAGAGAGAGATTCGAATGTCGGATGTGCCCGAGATGATAGGCACGCGTCGAGGGCTTGGGGTTCCTCTCACATGCAAATGCGGTGGGACCAAGAGGAGGTAGAAGAAGAAATGAAGAAAGGATGGGCTGTTGGAAGCATTAGCTACCAGCGTCGCTCATTTCAGACAGCTTTAGCTCAACAGGCAGCTAGACCACCCCATCAGCCTGGTGGATTTGCGGAGTTTAGGAGAATGAGACCTCCTAACTTCTCAGGTCAAACGGATCCCATAGAGGCAGAAGGGTGGATAGAAGAGATGGAGAAGCTCTTTGAAGTATTACAGGTGTAGTGGCGTGGAGAAAGTCGTTGGGCCACTTTCAAATTGGATGGTGACCTTGGGACCTTGGTGGAAGTCGGTGTCACAAAATAGACAAAGAGAGTTTCCTCACACTCCTTGGACATGGGAGGAGTTTACGGAGGTGTTTTATTACAAATACTTCCCAAAAATTGTAAGGCATCAATGGGAAGTGAAATTCATAGAGTTGAAGCAAGGCTCTATGTCAGTAAGGGACTATGGAGCGGAGTTTGATAGATTGGCTAGGTTTGCACCTCAACATGTAGCCACGGAGTTGATGAGAGCAAGGAAATTCCAACTTGGCCTGAGACAAAATTTGCAGAAAGACGTCGCCATATGGGAAATGGAGACTTATGAGGTAGTCATGGCCAAGGCTCTAATAGCTGAAGAGGAGAACCAGAAACAATTCTCTTGGAGGGACAAGCAGGCGAGAGAAAGACCATTCCAAGGGCAATCTCAGGACACAGAGCAGAACAAGAGGGCTAGATTTTCCAGACCTCCGAGATACCCTACGCACTCTCGGCCGGCAATTTCTTCAGGTCCGAGTTCATATCAGAGAGCAGCAGCGCCTACATCTTCCAGATCATTTCGACCAGCTGGATCTTCTGGTAGCGGGGCCTCGGTGACTTAGGGACCTTTAAGAGTCTCGTCCTTCACTCCGGCCGCAATATGTGCAAAGTGTGGGAAACCACACAAGACAGAGGACTGCAGAAGAGAGACAGGGGCATGCTTCAGGTGTGGCAAGATGGGCCACTTGGTTAGGAATTGCCCTGAGGAGAGCAAGGAACGGTCAGGATCGGTATCTACACAAAGATCATCTCGACCAGTGGTTCACGGTTGAGCTTATGCCGTCACCGCAACCGATGCTCTGACATCAAATGATGTCATTCAAGGTGAGCTGAAACTGTATAGGAGTTGCGACATTTGCTTCCATAGGGCACGAGCTCTGATAGACCCAGGCTCCACGCATTCTTTCGTACGGCCTCAATTTACGAAGGAATTGAGTGCCACTCCAGAACAACTAGATTTTATTACGGCGGTGTCAATTCCCACGGTAGTGCGTGAATGCACTCGCGTGTGTAAATCGATGGTAGTGGCGAGATGATCACGAGACAGTGCATTTGATTACATTGGATATGAAGGATTTGACATCATTTTGGGAATGGTGGCTATCGCTTACCACGCAAGTGTGGATTGTCTTGGAAGATGGTAGTTTTCCGCCCTCAAAGGAGCGATCCTTTAGATTCTTGAGTGAAGTCTAAGGTAGCTCGTGTATATCGCTATTCAGGCGGAGAGGATGATGAAGAATGGATGGTGGATATATAGCCTTTCTACAAGAACAACGGGAGAGAGACAAATGTGATATCCGATATTCACGCGAGTATTCATGTATTCCACGAGGAATTGCCGGGACTACCGCCATTCGGAGATTGAGTTTGCAATCAATTTGGTCGAACCTTTGAACCGATTATCTAAAGCTCCGTGTCGGATGGCTCCAATGTAATTGCAAGAGTTGAAGGAGCAACTACAAGAAGCTGCTGACAAAGGGTTTATTCGACAAGAGTGTCCCCTTGGGGAGCACCAGTATTGTTTGTTAGAAAGAAAGATGGTTCGATGCGTCTATGCATTGACTATCGGCAGTTGAATAAGTTGACGATTAAGAATCGTTACCCGCTTCCTAGGATCGATGATCTGTTTGATCAATTGCAAGGAGCGAGGTTCTTTACGAAGATAGACTTGAGATCAGGTTACCATCAATTACGAGTCAAGGCCGAAGATGTGGAGAAGACGGCGTTCAGAACCAGATATGGGCACTATGAATTCTTAGTTATGCCGTTTGGATTGACGAATGCACCTGCATCGTTTATGGACCTGATGAATCGTGTGTTTAAACCACACTTGGACAAGTTAGTGGTTGTTTTTGTAGACAACATCCTTATCTATTCTAAGACAAAGGAGGAACATGAGGAGCATTTACATATAGTCTTGCGGACCCTCAGAGAACACAAATTATCATAAAGCTTCGATGAAGTGTGAATTTTGGTTGAACCAAGTGAGTTTCTGGGCCATATTGTCTGCTAAGGGTATAGCTGTAGATCAGGCAAAGATCAAGTCGTGAATCGGGAACAACCTAAGGCGATGAGGTCCGTAGTTTCCTTGGTTTGGCAGGATACTACAGGCGATTCGTAGAGGGTTTCTCTAAGCTATCAAGTCCGCTTACTCAGCTCACTAAGAAAAATGCTAAGTTTGATTGGACCGAACAATGCGAGAAAAGTTTTCAGGAATTGAAGACGCGTCGACTCTGACATGCTAGCTATACCTTCTGGCAGAGGAGGCTTGGCTATCTACAGTGATGCATCGTATAGTGGTTTGGGTTGTGTTCTCAACCAACATAAGAAGGTTATCGCATATGGCTCTAGACAACTTAAGGAACATGAGAGAAATTACCCGACTCACGATCTGGAATTAGCGGCGGTGATCTTTGCTTTGAAGATTTGGAGGCACTACTTATACGGCGAAACGTTCGATATCTACACCGACCACAAAAGCCTTAAATATTTGTTTACCCAAAAGGATTTGAATATGCGACAACGCAGATGGATGGAGTTCTTGAAAGACTACGATTGTTCCATCCAGTATCACCCTGGGAAGGCCAATGTTGTGGCAGATGCTTTGAGCAGAAAGTCTTGACTTTCGGTTGGCACATCTTATCACCCGAGTACAAAGGTGGCATCTACTTGAGGACCTGGCCTTATGTGATACGCTGATTGATGTTAGAGGTTCAGGGACACTAATGGCTACCATTGTGATACGTCCCACATTGTTTGACAATGTACGTAAGCTCCAGATGATTGACGATGAGCTTATGGCAATTAGAAGGGATGTGATCAACGGGATCAGACCTGATTTTACCATCAAGGATGATGACACTTTGCTGTTTCGAGATCGGATATGCATACCGGATACAAAGGACCTAAAAGACACAATTTTGGAGGAAGCGCATAAGTCTACATATGCTATACATCCTGAGAGTACCAAGATCTCAAGCGAAGTTTTTGGTGGAGAGGATTAAAGAAGGATGTGGCAGATTATGTTTCTCGGTGTTTGGTCTGCCAGCAGGTGAAAGTGAACCATCGGAATCCAGCGGGTTTGTTGCAACCATTACCAGTGCCAGAGTGGAAATGGGAAGCCATTTCTATGGACTTTATACTAGGATTGCCGAGCACATTGAGAAAGAACAATGCCATTTGGGTTATTGTGGACAAACTGACGAAATCTGCACATTTTCTACCGTATCGGACTACATTTACAGCCAATAAACTAGCCGAGCTGTACACGAAAGAAATAGTTCGATTACATGGCATACCGGTCAGCATCGTGTGTGATAGAGATCCTCTATATACATCGCAGTTTTGGCGACGATTCCAGGAAGGCATGGGTACTAAATTGGAGTTCAGCTCAGCATTTCATCCTCAGACAGATGGGCAGACTGAGAGAGTGAACCAAATCATAGAGGATATGTTGCGTGCGTGTATGCTGGACTTTCATGGTTTATGGGATCAACATTTGCCTCTGATCGAGTTCGCTTACAATAACAGTTATCAGTCAAGTATTGGGATGGCGCCTTATGAAGCCTTGTATGGACGTCGATGTAGATCTCCACTGAATTGGGAAGAAGTCGGCGAGAAACTTGTCTTAGGACCAGAGATCGTGGACAGTACCACCGAGACAGTTAGGGTGATTCGCGAAAGATTGAGGATGGCCCAAAGCCGTCAAAAGAGCTATACGGATCTTCATCGGACGCAAGTGGAGTTTCAGGTTGGAGACAAGGTGTTTGTGAAGATTTCGCCAACCAAGGGTGTCATGCGTTTTGGGAAACGCGGAAAGTTGAGTCCTCGATACATTGGACCATTTAAGGTACTCGGACGGGTTGGCGAAGTGGCTTATCGGATTGCCTTGCCACCACAGTTGGCAAGCATGCATAACGTCTTCCACGTGTCCATGCTATGCCATTACGTACACGATCCGACTCACGTCTTGGATTAGCAACCAATGGAGCTTCTGGAGGATATGACGGTGATTGAAGAACCGATTGCTATTTTGGATCGTCGTGATCAAGTCTTACGGACTAAGTTGATTCCACTGGTACTAGTCAAGTGGAGAAATCATTCGGACGCTGAAGCTACTTGGGAACGTGCAACCGAAATCCGCGAACAATACCCACATTTGTTTACCCAATGAGAAAGGTAAATTCTTAAGTTTTTCGCTTAAAGGTTCATCACATTATTTAGGTCGTTGTGCGTGAGCATGCATTATTTATTCGATGAATCTTCTTCTAGGGGTACTCTGTATGATGTGCATGTATCATTAGTTTTTCGAACTATTAATGTCGAATACGTATTTACAATATAGTCTCACAGATAGCATTGATCGATCAACAGAGGTATTGATCGATCAATTTCATGAGTGATCGATCAACAGAGAGGTGATCGATCAATAACAAGTGAAGGATTTCACTCAAATGTTAGGTTGGTGATCGATCAATAGGAGTATTGATCGATCAATAGTGGTTCAGGTGATCGATCAACAAGGGTTAGTGATCGATCAAATTTGCATGGGAAAGTAATCATTGATCGATCAACATAGGTAGTGATCGATCAATAAGGGTGTTAGTGATCGATCAATGCATCGATTTAGGGCTTAAAGATGCTGCATTGATCGATCAACAAAAGCATTGATCGATCAATCCTGGGGTTTAAGTTAAAGATTGGGGATTTCGAACGGTCATTTGCACGAAGCTCCCATAGTGATCGATCAAGGGTTTTGGATTAAATAGTTCAACCATCTTCCCCACTCTTCTCCGCCATTTTCGGAGTTCTCGACGATTCGAGTGGACTTTGCAACATTCATTCGGTAAATCTCTCGTTCCATTTAATTTGAGCTCTCTTTGCGTATTTTTGGCCAAGTTTAGACCATGGGACCTCCCACGAAGAACGCTTCGCGTAAGGTACCCGCGTCTCGGGCTCGTGCAGTCATACGCCGTTCCCTCGCCACCCATACCACCCATGGCACCGGTTTCGACCTGTTCCACGTTCGCACTTTCCGCTCCGTCGAGCGTGAAGTCCCCAAAGCGTGGTGGGCTTCCAAGACCTTCCTACCCGAATACGTTTTTGCTTCCTCGCTCTACGAGGACCGACCCGAAATGGCTTGGGCCAAGGGTTATATCCAAAAGCTCGGGTTAAAGCCCTTGCTTGAACCCTTCCACGACCATTATTGCCCACGCCTAGTGAGGCTTTTCTTCCAAAACCTACGATGGGGTGATAGTCGCCATCGGCTTGTCACGACCATCGATGGTCTCGAGTAAAATTTAACCACTTCCATGTCGCGGCGGCACTTCAATGCCCGTCCGCTTATATCGAGACATGTGGCCTTGATGCCCCGTACATCAAGGAAGTCTCCTACGCCGATGTGGTCACTAAGATGACCCAAGGCCAACACGGGAGGGGCCAATCCATATCTAGGGCCCAATTACCCGATCGATTGTGGATGCTTGATACGTATATCAAGTGTGCACTAAACCCCTTTTTACACAAGTCCTCGCGGACTGGAGTAGTGCAACAAGCACTATTCTCGGCCTATGAGAACCGTTGGTTCTCTATGGCAGATTTGGTCATTGAAGGCATCATCAATGCCAATGACCTTATGTCTGAGAAAGTAAAGTCCGGGGTTAAGAAGCAAATCCCCTATGCCCGCCTCATCACCAAGCTAGTAGAGCAGTATGCCGCTCTACGCGAGGCCTACACCTTGGCTCCTCACGAGCCTCGCTTGGTTGACAACACCAAGGTCTTTCAACTGAAAGACTGGACTAAGAGTTATAATCTCTTCCCGAGGAGGAGGAGGGCGCAGCTGAGCCCATTCCACCTACCGTTGCCGAGGGTTCGGTCCCTGCCGAGCCTACGTCTGGAGAGGGGGAGACCCCACGTGATCCACCACCTCCATCTGAGGTGTCTACCTGACCGGCCCCCACTACACCCCATCGACCGATTCGTCACACCATCGCCCATCCCCCACCATCTTCCTCCGACGACGTTGCCGCGATGCTTAGGGAGCTGGTGGAGGGCAACCGCCGTATCCATGAGAGGCTGGATGGCATGGAGGCATTCCAGTGACAGATGCATCGTCGTCTGGATTACCACAAGGGGATGCATGGGCTGGTCATGCAGATCACATATGCCACGGCGTCCACGCCGATGATCGCACGCTCGTCGACGCGTTGTGGACCAGCGTGACTACCGCTGCATACCTCGTCCCCGCAGGCCTACACCTGACGAGGCCGGTCCATCCGACGTCCCCACAGGTATTACTATGTTACTGTGCATTTTGTTTTATGTTACTTAGATGTCCGTAATTATATTTATCTCTTTATCATAGAAATTCTGTTTTGTACACGTCATTTTCCCTGCGTGATATGTCGCCTGTCTGATCTCCACTTTCATCTATCTGTTAATCTTAGAACCACTCCTCCCCCAACTACACCTCTTAGACATTTTCGAGGACGAAAATTCCTAAGGGGGGGGGGTAATGTAACAACCCTGGAAAATCTAGAACACGAACCAACTGTTTCGATCTACGTGCCCGGCACGGAAATCGAGGCTGACTTAAAACTTTAAAATTAATATTAATTAAGATAAGGTTGCACTGTGATTAGATGAGTTCACACGTACGTTTTCGTACAAGTTTGAGTTGTGTAAAGGGTCAATGTGACACATTCTTGTGATGGCATGTTTGTGCTCCACACCGGAACATAAGCTAGGGGCAAATAGAAATATCTATTTAGTAACTTATGAGTGAAGGAAAGAAGACTTAGAGAGAGAGGGAGACCCCTTCTTCTTCTTCTTCTTCCTTCCCATGACCTAGTTGCTCCAGTAGCTAAAGGATCTGTAGCTAGGTTAGTTTCAAGAGGTTGTGGAGAGAAAATAGGGTTAACAAGAGTGAGATGATGAGTTTCCTAAGCTAGGGTAGGTAGAGTTCAAAGAGATGAGCTTAGGTATGGTCTAAGTTGTGTGTGTGAAGTCTCTGCATGCTGAACTGGAGCTAAAGGGTTGCTCGTCGGACTCGGATCGGTGATGAACTCCGAGAGCTAGATCCGAAACCCTCATTCGAGTCGATTTGCCGAAACCCCGTAAGGGCCCAAACAAAGGTGAGTCTGTGTGTTTAAATAGGGGCAAATGAGATGCCCAGGTATGAGCATTGATGTTGTGATAATGGTTGTTGAGAACCATTAAAGAGAAATAGGAAAATACGGTTGGAGATGAACTCCATTAATGACAGAGTTCCTGTCATTATTGATCGATCAATGAGTGTATTGATCGATCAATGACAAGTGGTGATCGATCAATGAAGACCATTGATCGATCAATCTGTATAGGACAGAATGGGGGAACAGAAGCCCCAAAATGCTGGAAGTTCAATGCCCGAAGGGCATTGATCGATCAACAAGAGAGTGATCGATCAATGACATTTGGTGATCGATCAACATAGGTATTGATCGATCACTGTAGGGTGTTGATCGATCAATGAAGGCATTGATCGATCAATCTGTATAAATAATTAATGAGAACAGAAGGTGGGAATTTTTGAAAAAGGGTTGGTGATCGATCAATGAGGGCATTGATCGATCAACAGGAGGCATTGATCGATCAACCCAAGTGGTGATCAATCAATTTAAGCTGTGTTAAATGTGAGTAGAAGAGAGGTTATTGATCGATCAATGAGTGTATTGATCGATCAATAATGATAGGTGATCGATCAATAAGGTGTATTGATCGATCAATCGACTATTGCAAGGAGAGCTAAAGGGTGGTGATCGATCAATGAGAGGTATTGATCGATCAACAAGAGATGATCGATCAATAAGAGTGGTGATCGATCAATCACCCCTATTGTTCTGTTTTGGTTTGTGGGTTAAACACCACCGGACATTGTCTTAAGTTAACTTTCTGACACCCCTAACACTTAAAGGACTATGTTTATGATCTAGGGTCAAACCCTGATACCTTGAAAAAGCTTTGGATTTGCTTAGAAGATAAAGTGACCTGAGGTAAGGGAAAACCAACCTAAACTGTTTTTGAGTATGATTTCATGTTTATTTTATATCCGTACTTTGATTTGCTTTTAACAAGCATGTATGCATATCATAATTTCCTGCTATCATTGATTTCTGTTTCCTGATTTGTATTCTGAAACTTGCTTCTGATTCTGCTATCTGATCTGTGAGGTATATACGTATGTGATTTAATGATTTAAACCAGATGATCCCCACCGGCAGTATATCCGATGCGCACACTTGTGCACTGCTTTCAATCCTCGGCACAATTGCACTCAAGTAGATGAGGCATTGTTGCACTTTCAAAATTGTTCATGTGAACGACGATTGGTTGGGGTTTCCTATCGGACATTCTGTTTACTCCGTACTATATAGTCACGGAGTTTCTTAAGTTAAATACACAATTTAAGTACTCGATAATATATTTGCATAACATCCGATTCTTGCATAAAATCCAGTTTTAGTTTGATGTCATGATTATCGTTCTGATTTGATTTACATGAGATAGCATGATGCATATTCAATTCGTTTAGTTGGAATTCTTCTATTGAGCTATGATGTAGCTCACCACTTTCTAAATAAATTTTAGGTTCGAAATGTAGTTCCCGGCCTGATGACCAGGACCTGACTGACCCAGATTTGAGGCCGAGGCGAGGAGAGGAGATTGTAGACGAGTTCTATCCGTAGCCTGGGTATTGGTGTCTGATGTACTGTATTTTTGTCCTTTTGGATTATTGTGTGCATGGTGACCACTTTTGTATATATTTTAGTAGGATTACTTATTTTATTATTTATGCATTCTATTCGGAACCACTATCGGGAACCATTGTTTGGGTGATGGATGTTCATCACCAATGGTTCTTCTTGGTTCCTTTTTGAGAATGCATTTTCTTTGGTTTATATAGAATTAATTGTTTTATAATTATTGTTCTTTATGATTAAATGCGTTAATAAATGACTGACTCGATCTACCACTGCTGGATGGTGTCTGCTTGGCTTCCGCTTTACGGGCAGACACTTATGATTTGTCCCGGGGATCATCCAGAGTATGATCCTGATGGCACGGATTTCTGGGTGCAGAAATTCGGGCTGTTACATAATCTGTAGTCATTTCATGATGACATCTCTGGTGTTCTTGGCTTGATCACTGGCGATTTATAATATTTTGGACTCTTTTTTTTTTAATAAATCGTGGTCATGATGAGATATCTAGCAAGAGCATTGGACAAAATTTTTATGAAGTACAATAAATCAATTAGTTTTAGAATTTATATTAGGTGGACGGTCGTGTAAACCATTGGACGGGAACAAACTTCTAGCCTCTATGAAATATGTGTTTGTATATTTTCACCGTATAGATGGACCGAAATTGATCTGTGCACCCTGGCTTAATATGATGATTTATGTCTAATTTTTATTTGGGAAATATGATGATTTTTTGTGTATATATTGTTACCAGTTTTTGGTAATTCTGATCTGTGGGATGTTTCAATTATTCTTCTTTTGTTGTTGTTGTTGCATTTGTATTTTTATTTAATTATTGACAAAAGAATAATCTTTTAGTTTTCTTTTGTTGTTGGGTTTATATTTTTTATTTGCTTTGTGAATTCTTCGTTTGAGAAATATGATATTTTTCTCTAATTTCTCACTTTTAATATGGAAGGTATTATTGAACGTTCTTTCTTTTCAGATTTCTTGTTAAATGCATATGCTTTCTATGAAAATGTGAAGTTTATGGGTAGAAATTATTCCTTCTGGAAAAGAAACACTTGTTACCTGATTCTCAAGGTACTTTGCTTAGAGTTTGATGTACCGACTACTCACTGAGTGAAACGAACATAAGTCCATGGTGCGTCACCAATATTGCATGCTTGACATATATTCTCACAAATCGCAGTGATCCACGTGTCAGGACATGGTTTGGATGGGACTCAAACAGACATAATATTCATTGGAGGAATCAAACTATTTGATCAGAGTTAATCTGTTCGTTTCATCCGTGTCGTTGTCTCTTCATGTTTGAACTGTCCATTTGAAGGTTCTTTTAGGATCTTAATTAGATGGTAGATATGGTTCAATGATGAAATCTTTGGGCTGAATCCAATCTAGATGATGCCCTTGTGTACCACGTCCCATTTTTATATAGTTGATGACACATTGATGCGAATCTCAGTTCATTTTTTTGGCAATAATCCCAAACAAAAACAGCAAAAAATTACCAAATAGAATTAGAGTAAAAGAAAAAAGATGCACTAACCTGTGGTGCACATGCATGTTCACCTATTGCCTTGGCATAAATAATGTGCATCTTTCATCAATATTTATTATTATTTTGACCTATGAATTTGGCTGTTAATTTTATGATGGGAATTTGTTAATCTGGATTTTTTTTAATGTTCAGTGTCCGTTAGTTCATCGAATTTCTTTGGGAATTTATATTCAATTAACATGGATGGAAACAATTGGAGACCTGCTAAAGAGGAAACCAACATGGACACCTTTGATTGGAGAACCCAGTTATCACAGGATTCTCGTCAAAGGAACGTGAACAAAATGTAAGTTTGGTTTTGAGATTCATGTGTGGTTGTAAGTTGGAACAATTTGTTGATACTCTTGTTTTTATGTTTGCAATTGTATTCTATTATCACAAGCTACTAATTTGCTTATGGTAGTTGACCCACAGAACCTGAATAATGGATGTACAAACAGAGCACTTCGATATTTTCCATGTATGTCTCTCATTCAAATGGAACCTTGAATCAGTGTTTAAGAGCCGACTTTGACTTGGATAAGTTTTGTAAATTTGGTCCCTAGCTTAATCAATATTTGGCCTTATTTTTGGGACTTATTCTACTATGATTAATGCACCCTACATAGGTAACCCTCTCTTTGCTGCAAGCTTGCGACAACCTTCCTTTTATGGTGCTTTGAAGTTTGGCCTCGTTTGGACTTCTGAGATTAGGCAATAACCTTTTTGTATTTAATCATGGTTGAAATTCCATTCGACGATAAATGTGTACAAAGGTGGGATTAGCGATGACCTTTTGGAGTCGCCCTTAATCTAAAGTCTTCTTTGATTGACATCCTAAAGTAATACAGTGTCATTCCACTTAGCCCTTATCTCTGCATTCGTCATTAATGCCTCCCCACCAGGCCAACAAAAGCAAGAAGCTCCTCCCCTCTCTTATCAAACAAGCCCCACCAATCCTAGCCAACACTGGATTAAATCCACAAACTAGCGGGTGTGGTGCATGCAGCCATTAGATGGATTAGATATGTGGATTTCCTATTTCTAATATTTCTAAGTCCTTGACTTGCATGAGGCCATGATTCAATTGTCTAAAAGGCTAGGTCATGTGTAGTGTGTACAAAGGTGAGCTTATTCTCCTCTGAAACCACATGTTGGGAAGGTTGTGAGTCCGTGTGAGCCCTGCTCGAAGAAAAATGTAATTGTCTCAAATTGAATGTTCTTAGATTGCGGGTCATCATATCACCTGGGTCAATCAATCGGTTAGGGTAAAAACGAAAACCAACCAAAGTCATGTTATCGTTCGGTGTAACAACTCAAGCTTCTAAATTTGCGAAACGATGACCAACCAAAAAAGCAATTGTCTCATATTGTAGTTTTGCAAGTAGTGTATTCGAGGCTACCTGATTCTCTGGATTTGCTTACATCATTGTAGTTTTAGGAAATTGACTATCTTAGAATATAACTTCAAAGAATTTGTTTTCTTGAATTTTAGGGACTTTATCCACCACAGTTTCCTAGATGGCCGATCATATCAGCTCCCATAATAAGTTTGCTATCATGGTTTTCAGCATCGTTGTTCTCTCGGGAAGGGGGCAGATAGACACCCTCTTAGGACTCCAATCTAGATTCTAATTTTGCTACAATCAGATCCTAGTCTGATACAGTGAGGGTGCCAGCCTTAAGAAGCAATCCTAAAAAATTTAGTGGTAAAGCCCCATGCTCATACCCAGATAAAATTTTGCAAAAATCAAGGCATAAGTCCCCCATCTTCATTAATTCCAGAAATATTGATTTACACATATTAACATTATTATTATTGCATTCTTTGATTGATTTAGTAATGAATCAGAGAGATAATTTTTGTCGACCGTCGCTTCAGTAAAACCGAGCAAAACCTAAATGTTGCAAAATGCATAAAACCATGACCAGGCCAAATGAAGAGCCTTAATCAGTAAAACTATTATTGCCCTAGTTGGTAGATTAGGACTCTACCAATTTAAATCCATCAATGCTACCTCAGAATTAGCCTTTTACCTCTCAATGACTATGAGAGCAGCTGAAATGAATATAATGGCTAAGCAATTAGTCCATATCTCCAATATTTTCAGCAAAACTTGAGGATTGATTAGAAAGATGGGGTATCCGTCATTCAATCCAATCACATTGAGGGAGTTTCCCTCAATTGGTTCATCCAAATCAATCCATCTCTGGGTCAAGGAATGATCAAGGTTTATACCTGTCTAATACGCTTCCATTGTACCTGTAGTTGATTCAACATGTTCACCCATGCGACCACAAGATCGTAATTCTTCACTGCTTTTGTTAGTTATGGTACCACCCAAGCCAGATTGATCCAGATTTCCGCTAGTTCATCCACCAAGATTCAATTTGAATCATCCTTATTGTGGGGCCATGCAAATATCTAGTATTCTGACTGCACTTGTTGTAAGTAAGCAGGTAGATCTCCAATCAGTCAACAACAACAATAATAATAAACAGTTTTCAAAGCAATCAGACTGCTGTGCTATGGACTGGAACTTTGCTTGCTGAGATCGAGCATTTTTACCCCATCAGATCGAGATATGGAATCCTGCATATGCAAAATTTGGGCTCAATAGAACATAATTTCGTATGTGCTCATAAATTTTAGGATTCATCTTTCAGGCTACATCATTGGTGAGCATTGTCAGTCATTTTTTTGTGACTGGGATTGTTTCCTTTGAATCGATGAGACCAGATTACATGCAAACTTCTGTTGGCATTCCTCTTCTATGGGTGAAACCCAATCTAGGATTTGAATGATTCGGCCGTGGCACTGTTCACAATGCGCTGTCACTATTCATCGTGAACAATTTTTTTTTTTTTTTTGCGTTCCCCGTCATTCTCCTCCACTCAAAATGTTTCATCACCGATGAAACACGCATGTGGTACTGATCAAGTGTATTGGAACTCGTACGGCGGAACTCCTTGCAAGTCATCCATTGGCGTTCTCTACCTCCTTTCTCTTTATGCTTTCATCTGCCTTCCTCTGTGTGATGTCCCCATCAATACTCCCCGGGTTGGAAAAACTCATCTCCGATGAGTTAGGGAATCCACGGATGCCACACTTCGGGAGCTCAATTCTTGGTTTGCCTTTCCACGCTGTGAGATACTTCTGATTCTTACCTTCATTGGCATGGAAGCTTGGAAATTCTATGACCTTCTCATTCAACCTTTTCTCATATTGCACAGGTAAGGTACGAGATAGAAACTGGGGAAATGGGTGCGGTTGGATTGGGTGATCAGTAAGGAATGGATCAAAGGGTAGGGTTATGGGATAAAAAATAGGCGTAAGATCCGTTTTGACAACTATCAGATAGTTGCCCTTGTCTAGAGGAAAATTTAGACCTCCATCCTTACCCTTTTCCGAGATTGAAAAAGATTCCACATGCTCAGAACCATCAGGAATTAACAAAAAATAATTAGTACCAAAGACATCAAATATATTCAATGTGTTAGTATGATCATGCGTATTCTCAATGTCCAATAAATTCAGATTGTTAATCCCATGCAAATCAGAATGATGATATGCTCCTACCAACTCTAATGACTCACTTGAGATTGACACATTATCAACACCGTCCTCGTTAATAGGAATTGTCCTAATGCAACCTATGGCTCTGACCGGAACCTCACCTTCCTCATCACTTGGAGTGCTACATGGTTTGTATACTTCTTCTGGTATCTCGTTGTCCTCTTACTCAGTATGCTCCTGAATGATCAAAGTTTGACTCTTACTAGAACATTGGGATGCAAAGTGATCAAAATCTTGACACTTATAACATTGTTGCGGGGCACGCTTAGAACTTTCGACCATTGGCCCCTTTCCTTTATCAACTTGGGGAATTATGGATTTTGAGGATTGACTAGAGGCATTATTTCCCTTTTTGATAGGGTTAGATTGATGCTCAAATTTGGAAGACTTAGATCGGCCATGATTGGGGGTGTTGAGATACCGTTCTAATTCTTCGACCCTAGCAAAACATTTCTCGAGATCCGCTACTGGATAAAGAATGAGTTCCCTTTGTAAGTTTAGTCGAAGACCCATTTGGAATCGGGAGAGGGTAACTTTTGCTGGTTCATCGACATCGGCCTGGGTCATCAGGTCTTCAAACCGATCGATATACTCTGTGACTGGGGAATCTCCTTGATGCAATGACTGCCACTGATCAAGAATACATTCATCATATGATACGGGAACGTACTTTTCGTGTAGTTGGACTTTCATTTCAGCCCATGTGAAAATGGGACAATGACCTGTATTTGCCTACGACACTCTACTCCCAACCAATAAAGTCTAGCTAAACCCATAAACTTGACTTTGGCAAATCTTACCTTGCGCTCTTCGGACATGGAATATCACTCGAAGTAATTTTTCATGCTGGCGACCCACTCAAGAAAGACCTTAGGTTGTCTTTTTTCATCAAAAGTGGGGCGTTCATTTTGACAGATTTCATGACCTTATCGTCCAGATTGACTTGGACCTTACGTCGGGGAGAAACATCTCTCCTAGGGTCACGGTTGTTGACTCTATTGTGATTCTCAGCGATGAGCTCATTGATCTCTTCAAAACGCGTTTCTAAAGCCTCATACCTAGCTTGTTGATCAGCGATGTGCTCATCCATCCGAGTTTGACTAGTGGTCACCTTAGATGTAAGATCTCTAATAAGGGCTTCTAAGCTACTGGTATCCATGATGGAATTATACAAAATTAGATGGTGTAAGATAGGTTTGAAATGGAAAGAAATAAACCCTAAGATCTATATGATGCGGAGAACCCTAAACTAAGACTGTGCTTTGATACCAAAACTGACACGGGACAAACGCTAAAATCCTAATATGCGAATTTGGGATTAACTTTAGAATGAATTGAATAGCGGAAATATTCAAAATCAAACAACACATAAAATTAATAAAACTATTAGGTTAATCCATTTTAGCGTCGCATGTGTAAAAATTTCTCGATCTAGAAAAGCGGCTCCGATGAGAGAACTCGAGATTCGTTCTAGTTTAGGGCATCAATCGACAATCGCAATATCGTCTCTTGACTCCTCGGGGTTTTAAATGAAGTACAGCTTAAAATAACTTAGCAAAGGGGAACAATTTTGAGGATTTTACTTTTATCAACGAAATTAAGGAAAAATAATACCTGACAATAATTAGAGAAAAGACGAAATAAAAGGATAGATTCCAAGGCTTCACACCAAGGATTTTCTGAAGCTTCACACCACGGCTGTACGTCGGCTTCGCACCAAGTTACACGAGAAACGATTGCTCACTCTTCAAGGTTTGAAGGATTCACTCCCTCGATTGAAAACTCTTCACAAGTTCTCTAGGGTTTCCACAAAAGCAACTATCTTTTCATTCAATAATCAAAAAATCGTTTAATAAAGTGTTTACAATGCCTTTATATAGGCTAAGAAAATCCTAAACAACATAAAATTCGCAATAAAAGAATCCTAAAATAATAAAAGACTAAAAGGGTAAAAAAGAATATTTCCGTCGCTAGACAGAGTCGTCCACGGCGCGCTGTGGCATTGTTCACAGCGCGCTGTCACTGTTCACTATTCATTGTGAACAGTTTTTTTTTTTTTTTGCGTTCCCCGTCATTCTCCTCCACTCAAAATGTTTCATCACCGATGAAACACGCACGTGGTACTGATCAAATGTATTGGAACTTGTACGGCGGAACTCTTTGTAAGTCATCCATTGATGTTCTCTGCCTCCTTTCTCTTTATGCTTTCATTTGCCTTCCTCTGTGTGATGTCCCCATCACTGTAATGATTAATTGGGCATCTGCAGTCTGCAGCTGGGCTGAGCCATCAGTCCTTGGTCAGCAATTTGCATGTTGTTTTTTTAATCTCTGTGTTTCTCTTTTGATAAATTTATTTGGCTATCGAAAGTAATTAAAATTGAACAGAATCTGATCATATGGCCAGAGCAATTAAGAAACCCAATCTTTTTACATGACCCTATTACCAGAATCAGTAAGGTTGTGTTTGGCATAGCTCTTTGCAGCTCCCTGCCAGAGTCGGGATATACTTGCTTTAGTAGGGAGGTAACTACTAAAGCAGGTGAGTGCTTAATAAGTGCCACTGCCACCATGGTTTGAAACCGCGGATTTCCAAATTGGTGTGTATTAGGCAAGCAGTAGGATTAATTGATTTTGGCAGTAGGATTAATTGACTTTGGTACTCGACTCAGTTTTTAGGATGTATACTATCAAATAGGTGTGTCATGATCTAATGATATCAAGATTGAGACAAATGATGTCTATCGTTTGATTCAAAGTTGCCAAATGTCTTTGAAGGGGGCAAAGAATATGACAGAGCATAAAACAGTCCAATCCTCCAAATGAATGGGTGTTAGAATAAAAAATGGCCCTCATCTACATTATTGAGTGGTTCACATGTATTCATTACTTTATATATATAGGTATAAAGTTACTTTTTCACTAATTTAATTTTAGAGAAATCTTTATCCATTAAATAATACAGGTATAATCCCAATGATCATGCACACTTAATTACTTTTTATAGAATATGTTTAGTGGCTGTTTTTCACGTGTGAGCACTCAAAAAACTTCTAATTCATTTAAATATGGTAAGAAAGATAGCTGTTACAAGAATCTCTGTTTTCATGGATGGAAAGCTTGTAAAACTAACTAATAGTCGTTTGGTTTTACTTTAATGACTCAAGTCAACTTGCAAAAGAGCATAGTCATAGTATTGGCATGGTGCTGAAACTGGTTATAGGTTCTCCAATAAAATTGGTTATAGGTTCACTGAAACTGGTTATAAGTTTTCCAATAAAACTGGTTATAGGTTCACTGAAACTGGTTATAGGTTCTCCAATAACCAGTTCATAGGCTAAAACTTAAAAGCCCATAGCATAAAATACCAATACATATAGGCTGATAGGTACCGGATTAGGTCCCTTGCAATATTAAATATTATTTATTACCGTCTTGCAGTTGTAATGGTGACAATGGGTCGGAGTCGGGCTCAGGCTCAGGCTGGGCCTTATTAAAAATTTGTCTTAACCAGTCCCTTTTATGGAAGGAGGTTATAATTGTTATTGTGTTAACATTAATTGTGTATGTTTGTCTCTATTTTGGATACCAATTAGCTGTGACTTATAGTTTAATTTTAAAATTGTAAGCCAGAATGAGGGTCTAAGGTTTGGTCCGTCAAATTTTCAGTTTGGACTAAAATATCTATATTTGTCATTCTTTTTCTACTATGATTTAATGTCATTAATATAATGACATTAAATCATTGTACAAAAATATCTTTGTTATCTTCTCATCTCATCATCAATTACTTCCACTGATCTCCCCTCCACTAATCTTTGTTATTTTCTTACTCTTTTTGGTGTTAGTAAATCAAAAAATTTATAGGTTCCCATATCGAGTATGCAGCTCTTCATGACTTTCTATTGTTTGTCTTTACATGTTCATGAAATTCTTTCTGGGAAA
Source organism: Chloranthus sessilifolius (assembly GCA_021018995.1). Taxonomy (NCBI): domain Eukaryota; kingdom Viridiplantae; phylum Streptophyta; class Magnoliopsida; order Chloranthales; family Chloranthaceae; genus Chloranthus; species Chloranthus sessilifolius. The sequence continues at coordinate 23,056,963 of CM037589.1, forward strand.
CTATTCATTGGTTTTTAATGCTTAATATATATTGAAATAAATTGATCTAAGTTGATAATTTTTTCATCGAAGAGATGCAATTATTTTATATTTCTACATTATCAGTGTCAAAATATACATCACTAATGCATTGATGGTTCTAGCTGACTAAATGTGCTTTAGAATTCATATGAATTACAAAGAAATATTCAACAACAAACCATCTCTTTAAACACATTCTACAAACCTACTTACCATTTGTAGAAAATCATTCTTGAAAGGCTGCCAACTATAGTCCTCAAGAAACACTTATAGGAATTAAATTTTTGGCAAGAATCTAAGTATCTATAGAAAAAAGTCTAGGATGTTGGTCACAAACATGGCTGATTTTAAAGATTATCGCTGACTCATTGTAGATGATCATTATCAATGATTAAGTACATACTTATTTTACTTTTATATTTTTACTTTATTTATCTCTCGATTTTGTTCCCTGATGTTATATCCACACAGGTCTACTTGCACACATCCTGCAATTGTTTTGTTTAAATTAAGAGATTTAGAGTCGACATAACAACAAATAACTATGATTGTTAATTTTCAATTGCAGTCAGTGGCTAAGATGTGTTTCATCTAGGATGTGGCATGTGATGCCCCATTAGGGTTTTTCTATTATTTTATGATCTCTCAGTGAAGTATGGCAGGTGCCTTTGGCCTAGCTCGTTGGGCCTAATAACTTCTATGGGTTCTGGCATGGAGTTCTTAGGCTGGGGAACGAGTTTGGTAAACCAGCTCTTTGCTCCAAAAGAATTGGTGTGGAGCTTTTTTGGGTGAGAAACAAGTTTCCAACTAGAGTTGATAATAATTACTACGGTTGGGTGTTGGCGGGAAGCAGGTAAGGTGCTGGAGTGAAATTGCGGGGAGTTATGCTAAATGCATCCTTACTCCATTGTCACAGGGAACTTGCAGTCACCTCTCTTCGTCAAAGAAAGAAACATGATTATGATGTATTATGGCCGACAATCAAGCTGATATATACTGAGTCAAGATTTGGCCGAAGGAACCTCTAAAGAAGATGGTGAAGTCGATGTTTTTAAGGATTTCTATTGGTTTGTCATCAACACATCATAGGTTATTAAGCATATTAGCTCATGAACCAGATGACGTAATGATTTGTGCATTTATATTGCATGTAGAGCAGCTCATTAAATCTGTTATCTCGACAACTTTTTTTGGAAAATTTCAAGAGCATAATTCCGTTTGGTTTCTTTTTGCATGAATAAGTTGATACTTGAGGTTTTTCATGTGGTAGTCGAAGAGTCTCCAAGGTATTAGAGTCTATACTTCATGTTATCTTTGCTTGAGTACTTTATCCTAGCTCCATATTATAAACTTTTATTGATAATGGGTTTCAGAGATGCTTTATTTAGGCCATCCAACGATATATAGATAGAGATACCAATCATGATTTTCATAGTATACAGAGGTATTAAGAGATTGACCTCTCCTCACATCTTTACGTCTACTTAATTGTTGGACAAAAAAATCAATGCTTTATTTGCTCTTTTTTTGAAGATATTTTGATGACTCTTCATTGTGTTTCATTTGTCTGATTCTATTGAATTAGGTAGAGAAAGAAAAGTGCAGAAGCTCTCCATCAATTGACAGGCTGCCATTGACTCAATCATATTGTCAAATATTTACAGCTTGTCCCTTTTGCTTCGTGCGATGGTAAAAAGCCTCGGGTTGTAGTGTGAAAATGCAGGTTCAAGTTCGAAGAATTAAGGGCTAAGGGATGCTTACGTGTCGGGCAGCTCGTGCCAATTAAGGGGGCCATCTGAGACAATTCTCAAAAATATCATGTCTTTCTTTTAAAACAATGTGCGTTGATATAAGTGTCTTCCACATAATATGTGAACTGATGCTAAAGTGTCCTTTGGGTGCAAATTGCTCTTATAGATAGAAATAATATTAAACAACAGTCCACATAATTACGTCATTGTCAAGAACTCAGAATCGAAATGAACTCTTAGAGATTAGTATCTCAATGCAAATTGCTCACATGCATCGCACGTGCTTTTTACTAGTGTATATATATATATATATATATATATATATATATATATATATTCACTTGCTATGATTGATCTTTGTACGAGGTGTTTGTGAAGTCTCTATGAAGTCCGTGCTACTGTTTTATTTTGACATGGGAACACTTTTACCAACTGCCCGCAGAGCTACCGCATGCTATAATAACAGCCACAGCACGTGAACGGTGGCTTCAAAAGGGGTTGGTGTTCGGTTGCTATGGGTTCTGACCGACATTTAAATAATAAAATAGTGTTCATATGATCGTACACCATCTAGTTATACTTTCTTATTAAAGTTCACTTTACTATTTTGGGTAGCAAATTCCGGCACCACTGAAGGTTTCACCATTGACTGACCTGAATCAGATGATAGAAGTTGATTTTTATTTCATTATTTTAGTCATCTTTCACACAATAGATCTTTAGCTCATTGTCTTCGTATCAGATGTTCATATATTTATTACACATGGCTTACATGAACAAAGTGACTGATCATGTAGTACTATGGTGAATTGTGATCGCAGATGTGTGACATGTGGTATCAACATCCGACTGTTCGATATCAGGGCCATGATCTGAAGACCTAATCTGTGAAATATTGAGATGAAAAATGGCCTCTATCATGTAATTTAATCCAGTAGACGGTGGAACCGGCAGCAGCAAGGAACTGAAAAAAGAACACCTCAAACCTTACCAAAAGGAAACAAGAAAAAACAGCATGAAGAAAACGATGGAAAGCACTCACCCCGAAAATGAATAGCCCCACCTAGCAAGCCCAAGCAGCCCCCCTTACAAGCTTATCACATTCATAGATTAAATTAAGTCCTAAGATTGGATTGAAAAATATGTTTACCATGTGATTAAAGAGTTAGCATAAGGTACCCCTGGTCCATCTCCTTATCAAATGGGTAAGCATTGGGAAGTGCCCCCCAGTTATTTATGAGAAAAAAACGCGCAAATCACTGAAGTAAAATGTTAACCTCTCATTAATTTTGCTCTCAACAATGTTGTCGGCGGGAGATTGATCCGAGTTTCAGTCATAGATTGAAAGTCTAAGAGCATCTCCAATGGAGAGATTTCATTCTCGCATGGGCAATTTAACAAACAATAAAAGACATTTGAGAATTATAGTTACTGTAGGTGAATTTGACGTCTCTGTTGGAAGTTTATAGTTTGGTGGCCGTCACTATGATCTATCTATTGACCGATGAATGGCATAAGATCATTCTTGTGATGTAATAGTTGCTAATTCGGTGAATTTGGAGAGAATAAACAATTAATAATTAAGTCTTTTAGTTAAGGTATGATTGTAATTTTCAATCACAATATAATTAGTAATTCAAGTCGAATGGGCTCTTTGACTATAAATATAAGGGATGTTTGATCCCAATAATTCTCGACACACTTCAATTCTCTTTATTAAGAAAAACATTCCCGCTATGTTAAGAGGTGTTGAGAGCATAAAGATCATTGAAGATTAAAGTAACAACCTATCTTTCATGACTCACACAAGGTATGCACATATATTTTAATTAATAAATTATTAATTTATTGTATTAATTGATGATGCGCTTAAATCCTAGGACAAATAATTGATATTAGAGCTAGAGTCGGTGTATGATTGATTATAATAATCGTTGCTCTAATCGCTGAACGATCTTCACTATTAAGGGTCGTTTTACAAGGTCGTCGGCTACCTTATCATTTTCTCTATCTACGTTGTGGCTCATCCACGTGGCTCACCCACCTCTTTAATCCATTACCAATAAAATTCATTTTAAGAAGGAAAATAAACAGACGAAAAGACCTGTTAACAGTTTATGAGAAACCGAGCACACATAGGTGTCGTTTTCCCTTATAAAGCATTAACACGAGAAGAAAGAATCTCTTTTTATGCGTCTCCCGTATATGCACGACGGGTCTCATGGGCCAGTGACCCGACCCATGAACCCATATTAAGGCCCATGTCCAACCCAATTTGTGACTCGGCCCGATAAAAAACTAGACTCGGGTCATGAGCTGATCCAGCCCATGGTCCGGTCAATCACTTAACCTGGCCCTTGATTCATGACCCGATTTGGCCCGTTAAATATGACCCGTTTGTTCTTAAGACCCAATTTTGATCCATATTATTCCATATTCTTTTTGGGTAATTTTTGAGCTATTTATAGGTCCAATTTTCAGACATTATATATGAATTCTAACTTTCTTGAATATTTTAGATATGTTTTTGAGGTTTGTTTTTTACAATGAGCTCTTTGTTGTGAAATTTTCATGACCTAATGTCATTTAAATAATTTTTAATCAGATCATTAATGTATATTTGAGTATCTTTAACTAGGTTTGGGTATTGGATTTGTTCTCTAGCTCAAGGCTGGTATTTATATAATATTTATCCAAGATTATTATTAATTTTTGGCACTTACCTATAACATTAGTTAGATGTGGCTACTTGCATAACTTAAGTGACTTATTTATTTTATTTTATTATTTAATCACTTTTATGACCATCTATAATATTATCAATCCGAAATAGAAAATAGGGCTTGGAAGGATACTTTTGCCTAATGGTGATGATCTTTTCTAGTGCTATAGTTTTCATAGTGAGGTTTATTTTTGTAAAAGATTATGTTACATATTCAGTGACAGAGTGTAGTAAATGTTGACATCACAACTTAAGGGATTACTTTCGCCCAACGGTGATGAATCACTTAATGTTGTGTGATGGTTCTATTTTACTATTTATTATTTTATGTGTGGGTACTACTAGCGTGTTGTGACTCGACTCAACGGAGGGTCATAATGATACAATTAGTACCACAATCAATAATATCGATTGAGGAAGCGATTAGTGTGTTATGACTCGACCCAACAGAGGATCATAATGATACAAATTACTTCTCAATAAAATCATATTGGTTTTAATTTTTATTATATTCCTTGACATAATTTAACTCTTGCGTCAAATACTATAAATATAATTTTATGGAATTGATAGTTACTACAATTGTATGTGGACATAATAAAACCCCTAATTATTGTGCAGCATTGAACATATCTTCTATTACTAATATGATTGATAGAATTGAATCCATGATTGGCTCAAACTATGATAAATGAAATAAACAAGTCCAAATTATTCTAGGTTGCATGGATCTTGACTATGTTATACGATTTGATAGACCCAAGATTCTCACTACCGATACCTCAGCTAAGGATCTGGTAGTGAACAATACAGATTTGGAAATGTGAGATAGATCAAATCGTATGAGCCTTACAATCACAAAGAATTCCATTACTGATGCGATCCGTTGAGGTATTCCTGACTCGCACAATACAAAAGAATACATGCATGTCATTTAGGAATAATTTCAGGAGACCTCTAAGGCATTTGCCAGTAGTCTTATTGTTAAAATGAGAACCATGAAATATGACGATCATAATAGCATACGAGAGCAAATTATGAGAATGAGTGGCATGACGACTCAATTGAAAGAAATGAACATGAACTTTTCTGAGGGTTATCTTGTTCACTTTATCATGACTTCTCTTCATGCATAATTTGGCCCGTTCAAGATTAATTATAACACACAGAAAGATAAATGAAAGATGAACAAACTAATCACTCACTATGTCTGATGAGTAGTAAAATATGATGATATTTCACTCCTAAAGACCCGCATTTAGCCATCCGATGAAAGTTATCTAATGGAATTTGTGAAGTTTTATGAGTTTCAGGTAAAATTGGTCATTGGATGCATCAAGGAGCATAAAAGAGCGCAAAGTCAACAAACACCAGAATAGTGAAGCAAAGGACATGTTGGACCCGAACTATTTGGTTATGTCAATCAATCGACCCCCTAAGGTCGATGCATCGACATAACAAAGAGGATTTAAATTCAAAATTCAAAGTTAAATCTGGTCGATCAATCGACCAAGTTCAAAATTTGAATTCCAAATCAAAAAGATATTTAAGAAAAAATCTAAGGATTCGAAGGGACCTTCTCTCGTTGCATTTTTACTTTTGTTTTGAGTTTTTCTAGGACATTTAGTCCTAGTTGTGCCAGTTTTTATTGTTCATTTCCTTTAGCTTAAAGATTTAGACTAGTTTCAATTTTTGCATTTTTTTTAAGACGGATTGTACTAGATTGGATTAAAGCTTTTTGTGGATTTTATTAAAGCTTTGTACGGTATTTTAATGCTTATGTCAATTTATTTTTCAATCATGTTGATCAATTCCATCATGTGTGGGTAGTTTCATTAAGGATGGGGGTCTAATAAATCCCATCCGAGATATTTATTCATAATAATATAAATGTGTGATGAAGATGTTAGATCATTTGGTGGACTCTGATGTTACGATTTGTATGTATATAATCTCCTCGCCATCTGAGATATGAGAGCTAATCATGCCTCGTGATCTCAGATTTGCAATGATAATTTTATTCTAATCTCTGTTATCTCAGGATAAATTCTACAACTATCTGAGGTGTGAGTATTAACTATACACTCATGAGATGTTAATCATATATTTCATTGATCTCAGATCTAAAGTTGTGACGACCCGACTTTTCCAATCCCTAAGGTATAGGAAAGGCCGGTTCATCAACTTATTGATTTCTCAATAAGCCGTAACAAACAGAAGCCGGCAACATAAACAAAGGTCTAAAGACAGAGGCAACTTAGTTAATCCAAAAACAAATGCTTCAAATAAAAAAATTAGATAGATCACTGTGAGGAACCAAAAAGAACCACCGGTGATGGCCAATCCGATCACCTAAAATAGAGGTTCACAATAATGGTTCCTCGAGTGATATAAAAAAGAACAAAATAAGGCCTAGGGCCCAATATTCAAAACAATATTCAGACAAAATACCAAAATACTGGATCTAAAGGTCAAGGGAAGAACTCCTCAGCAGGCAAGTCTAATTCCTCCTCAGGAATATAATCAGAATCCTCCAAATCCTCAGATCCCAAATCAGTCTCAGCACCTGTGACGTATAGTCGAGGGTGAGCTAACATCCAAGCTCAATAAGGGAAGACAGGTCTATTTGCATTTCTTATAAGTAAAAGTTTTTTTTTCAAAAGACGGAATCGAATCAAATATGGTTTTTCAATGATGCTTTTCAAATTAAATCTCCAGTTCTAATCCTGAGTCAAAAACTGATCATAAAATCTAAAGTGTTCAAAATGTTCTGATTTAGCATGCTTCTTGTCTTAAATTTATAACTTAATTTTATCTCCCAAATTTCCTATAGCATGAGAGCAGACTACGTGACCGATGGGAAGACCCTACTGACCATCGTCGTTCATGAACCCATTTCGAAAATGCAACAAGCCCCTACGCTATGAGGGAAACTTGCGCCAAAGTTTTACCGTCAACACGGTTGGTGGAATCTAGGGCATCGTACTTATGAACCCAAAATCAAATGCAAATGGTAACACATATCCAAGCTTATTATTCATATCATATACTGATTTTCAAAGTTCTGATTCGAAGTTAACTGAGGTTCTGATTCAAAAGTTAACTGAGGTTCTGATTCAAATTTAATTGAAGTTCTGATTTCCAATGATTCTTATTTATGACAAGGTTTGCAATTTTCGGATTACATCATATGTTCAAAGTTTTAATTTCACCTTGTGTAATGAATTTTCTATATTTCATGCTTCTAAAAATAACCTGATTTATGACTGTTTATGCTTATAATTTATGCAAATAATAGTTTGGATTCCCCTACCTTAACCAAGCAAATTCAAAGGCATGCATAAGCAATCCTCTCCAAGGACTCCCAATTGACCAAAACCTACATATATTAACACCCTAAGTGTTAATATACAACCCAAAAATTAATCCAAAGGCTTATAAAATAAAAAATCCAATCAAAATTTAAAAAGCCAGAACTGGACAAAATTCGACCATCGATTTCAAATTCGATGGTCGAATTTGAAATTCGATAGTCGATTTTAAAATCGACCATCAATTTCGTAACTCTATATTAAAATTCATTTCGACCGTTTCGATTTCCAAATCGATCGCCGATTTCAATTCGACCGATTTTGAAAATCGATGGTCGATTTTCTCAGGTACTGTGGCTGTTAATTTATCATGCCCGGATTCTTTTTCCATAAGTTTCTACACAGTCATTCCATTGTTTCTATTGAATCCAAAACTTAATTTCTTAACAAAAATCCAACAAATTTGCATAAGGAGGTTTCAAGGCATACCTCTTGGAGCCTAATTCGTTGATCCCTTTGTCGATTCCCTTGGGAACAAATTTCCAAGATCAACGGTTTAAACATTCAATCGGCTCATTTTCCTATGGAGGTGGTCACCGCCTCACCATGACAATTTAAAGAGAACTTCTCCTTTCTCATCTCTTCTCTTTCAAGAGTTCAAAGCATCCAAATACCAATTCAAGGCTTATTAATGGTTGAGATGGAAAGAGGGTTTCCCAATCTTACTAGATCTAAGATTAACAAGAAGGCAAGCCTTAGAGTTTTAATTTCCAACGAGAGGGAGAAGATAACTTCTCTTGTAACCTCTCTCTTCTTATAATATAAAAGTTGTAAATTAAAAAAATCTAGATATTTTATTTACAACTTATCCAATTATTCTTGCAAAACATCCGGCGTTAAACACAAATACCAACGTTATTGTGTACGTTGTTGATTTCCTGACTTGTACACCTCTTTAAGCGAAATCCTTATGCCAAAAGTCTTATCATGGACTTAGATTACCAAAAGTCTAAAAATATCCAACAGTATTTTTCGGGCACGCTTACTGAGGTAAATGAAAATATGCCGAAAATATCAGAGATATTACATTCACCCCTCCTTAGGAATTTTCGTCCGCGAAAATTGAACATAACACACACCGGACAATAAAAGAATAGAAAACATGGGACACCGTGTTTCGATCCCACAGGGCACGCAAGCCAAGGGACGGGATCCGTAGTAACATGGATGTACTGCATGTGGCATGAAAAAGCCATAGTGGATTGCATCCGTACATGGATGCCCACACCCCAAGTGTCACGTCTTGGAAACCCGATACCAATAGAAGGAAAAGCTATCGAAGAAACAGGAAGTACAAAAGTGACGTAGAGCTAATCCACACAAGCATCTAACTGAAGCAGATTCCAAAATACCAACAAAAGCAATGCACATCAAGATCCAACATGAATAGCAAAAGATGAAACAAGTAACTAACCGAACTATATACAACCAAAGATAGGCAAAATATCCAGAGCAAAGTAACAGACAGAAAAATAAAAGATAACAAAAGAAGGACCACCAGGTCCTAATAATCCAAGCTGTAAATAAATACAGACCCATAACAACCATAGAATAAATCAGTAACCCCTCCCCCAAGTACACTAATAATCCCCGGCAGAAGATGGACCCGCCCGATCCGAAGTACCATCACCCGCAGCAGCATCACCCGTATCCTCCCTGGCCGTAGAAGGCATGCTAGGACCAGCGCCCGATGTCGAAGGGCGATAGACTGAAGCACGAATATCGGCCATATACGTCGTGTAATCCTCTGGGAAGCGCGTCGCATCGAGATAAGAGAGGGCGCCATGGACATCCAACTCGACGATAGAGCGGTGTGGTGGGTGAGCTCTTGAATCGATGGCTCATGGCGGTCATCATCGGGTGAACTGAGAGTGTAAGAACGTCACTCTGTAATTTGAGGAGGTGCAGGTAGTAGTGTCCGGATAGAATGAGTAGGGTCCTCATCATCAAGTCGGTATCGGTGCCTCTGCATCCTTTGGAGTTTTTACCAGCCTACTGTAGGTTTGACCCCAATTGACCAAATTATACATTCTCGAACCCGCTGTGGATTTGGGTTCAGTAGGAGGGATATCATAAGCAGGGCCCGCTCGGTAGTTCTCAATCATCACCGAAATTATGCGAGCATAGGGCATTGTCTTCAATGGTTTCTTCACATGTTTGCCCATTTTCTCTCGGGCTTTGATAATCCCTTTAAAAAGAATTTCAGGAGCATTAAACCATCGCTCCTTATAGGCCGCAAAAAGAATTTGTTGAAGGGGGCCGGTGCGCTCAGATTGATGACCAAAAGGGTAAAGGGTGGTCTTAAAAATTTTATCCAAGATCCACATGGTCTCCGGCATATGGACCATGATGATAGATTTACCGGACCCATGACGGCCTTGCGTCATCTGCGTGATTACATCTTCAAAAGGGACCGGTTTGGGGAATGGAGGACCTAGACCCATGGTTTGTGAGTGATTTAAAGGGCATCGCAATGCCACAACCATGTCCTCTAGATCAAAGGTATAATCGCGGCCATCAATCTCGGTATAGATTCTTTTCCCGTCTTCGCGGCTCATGTGCTGATAAAATAGACGCACGAGTCGGGGATAGAAATGGTCGCTAAAGGTCGTGCACAGAGAGATCAATTTGGCCTTTTCAAGGTATTCACCCGCCCATTGTGTGGTCGTTTGCTGGTCAAACAACTCGGGGTGAAACAAATATTCGGTCGTGAAGCCTTTAATGCTCCAAAAATCATTGGGTTGCTCAGGCAAGGGGGAGACAGTGGTTGGTGGAGCCGACTGTGGTGTTGTGGGCTGTTTTGTGCGGCTTGTAGACGCAGCTTTAGAAGCTGGCCTTTTTGATGTGGGATATCGTATGGGTGTCTGCTTCTTAGGCCCCATTGAATCAAAAATTAAGAGAACACCCACAAAATACTAGAAATAGGGATGCACAGAGAATAGAGCAAGGGTTACCTTGTGAAAAAGCCCCAAATCGGTTTTGCAAGGAATGAAAGATGCTCCCTTTGTGAAAAGCAGTGAAATCCCCTTTGGAATGCAGCCAAAAATGAAGAGGAAGCTCCAAAATCCCCAAATCGCCCGAAACCCCTCAAAACAGAAAACCGAAATGGCAAAAATTTTTAAACCCCAAAACTTAAATCGATAAATTCGACCATCGATTTCAAATTCGATGGTCGATTTTCTCAGAACATCTTTGGTTCTATTTTTGGCCGAAAACTGTCCTGAAATCTTATAGAAAATTCGATGGTCGAATTTGCATTTCGACAGTCGAATTTTTTTATACTGTTATAATGAAAATTTTTCAAAATTTTTGAAATTCCAAGCATGCCCTTGGGTCTAATTGCACCTTCTTTGATTCCATTTCATGCCCATCACCTTATTGGGCTATGATTGTATTACCAAAGCCGGAATTTGGCGTAGAAAAAATTTAAGAATAGGCCAAGTCAGCTTTTGGCCAATTTAGTTCTCATAACCATTCGGAAAATAAAAAGTCCGGGTTTGGTCGGGCTCGTAAAATGCTTAGGAACTTCACAACGTAACACAAAAACAAAACTGGTAAACCTTTACAAAATAATATATATATATAGATAGGGCCATGATATCTGTATCAAGGCCAAATTTACGTGGTAATTTAAAGAAGTAGCTAACGATAGGCCAATTTTATGTCACATAGCCAGTATTGTGTAGAGGCTTCTAAACATGCACCATATTGGGCCGACAAAATTTATCGCCAATCATCCGTATAAAATTAATAATTACATGAAAATTCAAGAAATTATACATTAAACACTTAATGTCTCAAAATTCAATCAAAAAGGTTCGGAAATTGGTCTCGGAGCTCAGCTTCACGCTCCCAAGTAGCTTCCTCCGGTGTATGATTCCGCCATTGCACGAGAACCAAAGGAATACTTTTAGTGCGTAGGATCTGCTCCTTGCGATCCAAAATGCAAATAGGGTCTTCGACCACCTTCAAACCATCCTGAAGCTCGATGGGTTGGTAATCAAGCACGTGAGTCGGGTCACGGATGTATCGACGCAAAGATCGACACATGAAAGACGCGTTGTGCATGCTAGATAAATGCGGTGATACGCCCACGATATGCAACCTCTCCGACTCTACTAATATCTCGAAAGGCCCAACGACGAGGACTTAGTTTCCCTCGCCTTCCTAATAACACCCTTGGCAGTAAATTAACAAAGACATTCTCGCACGAAAAATCGAGCATTAGTGCCAATTTCACATGGAATGAATACCAAGTGAAGAAATACACATTGACATATCAAAACTACTTGAAAATCCACGTGTCTCCGTTTGAGATTGGCGTAGCTCTTCTGACGACTCTGAGCTACTCGTAGTCGCTCGCGTATCAACCGAACCGTCTCGGTAGTGCGCTCAACTATCTCAGGTCCAATAATGAGCTTCTCACCCACTTCTTCCCAGTTCAACGGTGATCGACACCGCCGTCCATATAAAGCCTCGAACGGAGCCATACCAATGCTAGACTGAAAGCAATTATTGTAGGCGAACTCTATCAGAGGCAAGTGTTGGTCCCATGACCCGTGAAAATCCAACATACATGCTCTCAACATGTCCTCAATGATTTGGTTCACGCTCTCGCCATCCGTCACGTGGGTGAAATGTCCAACTAAAGTCAAGACGAGAACCCATCCCCTGCTGAAATCTCTCGCAGAAGTGTGAAGTAAACAACGGTCTCGACGGACACAATACTAGCCGGTATCCCATGCGCCTAACAATCTCCTTCGTGTATAACTCGCAAGTCTCATCGTCAGATAGGTGGTATTATATGGCAAGAAATGAGCGGACTTGGTTAGCCTATCTACAATAACCCGATGGCATTGTTCTTCTCGCTGTCTTCGCAATCCGAGTATAAAATCCATCAAATGGCTTCCCATTTCCACTCAGTACGTAAAGGCCGCAATAGACCGCAGGATTCGATGATCAACCTTAACTCGCTGACAAACCAAACACCGCGACACGATTCACGACGTCGCGCTTCAAACCTCGCCACCGAAACTCTTCATCAAGTCCTCGATACATCTTGGTGCTACCAGATGTATGGCATACATGGATTTGTGAGCCTCTTCCGAATGGTGTCCCGGCTCGCAGACTACAGACACATACCCGGCCACGAAACAACAAGGTTCCATCCGTCAATGGAGAAATCCTTCATCGCCATTCTCGACATCTCGCTCGATTGCCATTAACTCATCATCGGTCATCTGAAGCTTCCGAATGTTCTCGAAGAGCGTAGGACGTAATACAAGCGTAGCCATCAATGCTCCCGAGCCTTTTACATCAAACCTTGAGCTGCCCAAAGCCATATCTTCCAATAGCTTCCATCGAATCCGCTCACAAGATGTGATAATCGAGTCAAGACCTTCTCTCGAGAGCATCAAGAACGACATTTGCCTTTCCTGGATGGTATTGAATCGAGCAATCATAATCTTTCAAAAACTCCATCCATCGTCGCTGCCTCATGTTCAAGTCCTTCTGAGTGAACAGGTACTTGAGACTCTTATGATCGGTGAATATATCAAATATCTCACCGTAGAGGTAATGTCGCCAGATCTTGAGAGCGAATATAACTGCTGCTAACTCGAGATCATGCGTCGGATAATTTCTCTCATGGTCCTTCAACTGTCTAGAACCATAAGCAATAACGCCGTGTTGATTAAGCACGCAACTAATCCGCCATAAGAAGCATCCTTTGTACCCGAAGCCTCCACTACCGGAAGGTATAGGAAATGCACAGTCAAGCGCGCTTAGCTCTGAAGCTCTACTCACCGCTCTGTCCAATCGAACTTTGCATTCTTTCTTGTAAGTCGTAAGCGGACCGATATCTTTGAGAAACCCTCGACAAATCGCCGATAGTACCCTGCCAAACCAAGGAAACTTCGGACCTCTGTAACTGTCGTAGGTTGTTCTCATGTCACCACAGAATCTATCTTTGTAGGATCCACTGAGATACCCGATTCAGAGACTATGTGGCCCAAGAAACTGACCTGCTCAAGCCAAAACTCACACTTACTGAGTTTGGCATACAACCGATGGTCCCCGAGTGTTTGAAGAGCCATCTTGAGATCTTTTATGCTCCTCTCGGTTTTCGAATAGATGAGGATGTCATCTACAAAACTACCACAGATTTATCAAGATGTGGTTTAAACACCTGCTCATCGTGTCCATGAAAGATGTAGGCGATTCACAATCCAAATGGCATCACTAGAAACTCATAGTGGCCATAACGCGTCCAAAACAGCCTTGGATATATCTTCCGCCTTGATCTTGAGTCAGGTGATAGCGACCTCGAGATCAATTTTGAAAGAACCTTGCACCACGCAATTGATCAAACAAGTCGTCTATCCGCGAAGAGGATAACGATTCTTAATCGTCATCTTGTTGAGTGCCTATAATCGATACACGACGCATCGATCCATCCTTCTTTTCACAAATAGAACCGTGCACCAAGGAGAGACACTCAGATAAAGCCTTTGTCTAACGACTCAAGCTATTCCTTGAGCTCTTTCAACTCAAAGAAAGCGCCATCCGATATGGAGCTTTAGATAACGTTACATGCAGCGCGCTAGCTCAATCGAACTCAATCTCTCCGTGGTAATCCGTAAGTCCTCCGAAAGACATCAGGATAATCGCAGACCACCTTGATAAGAGCTAAGTCGTTCTTCTTCTCGGTCGAATCTTGCAAATAGGCCAGATACCCACTACAACCATTCTTCATCATACGCTCAGCTTTAATGGCTGAAACCAACGGCGCAACCTTGGATTTGACTCCACAGAATCGGAAGGATTTTCGCTTTGGCGGTCGGAAGGTCACTATCTTCCGAAGACAGTCCACGCTCGCGTGATAAGCTGCCAACCAATCCATTCCAAGAATGACGTCGAACCCTTCCATGCTCAACGTAATCATGTCGGTCAATGTCTCGTGCTCATCAATCATCACGATGACTGACTGACATGCTGTATCAGTGCACACCGAACTCCCCGTAGGAATCTTGACATCTAGAATGAAAGCAAGGGGTTCGGGAGTAATACCCAACTTCTCTGAGAAGGAAGGAGTAATAAACGAGTGTGTAGACCCAGGGTCTATAAGTACTCGTGCCTCAATTTTATCCACGTCGTCTCGACTACTCATCATAAGTGTACCTTTAGTTAAAAAGTTTGTTAATTATATGCAATGATTCCTATGTGTTTTAACATAATTGACTTGTATGTAGATTTAAACAATAATAATTGAATCAATGCATAATTGACGTCTCAACTTTAATGATACCTTGAATGACGTCATTCGACGCTTGGGCATCTGTCATGCGATCCACCGATAAGCCCGGCCTTGAACCGAGGGTCGTCGACTTCTAGAGACCGTCAGTAGTCCGTCCTTTCTCAAAAGTAGGACAATCCTTGATCATGTGACCAACTCCGTCCACACCAAAGCATCCTCCAAAGGTTCCGTCTGCAATCCTCTGTCCTATGTGGTTTCCCACATCTTGCACACACTGGGGTAGAAACAGGAGTAACAGCTGATCCTCTCGTCGAGCCCTGAGCCACAGAAGCTCCACTCGCAGTAGTGCTCCCGGCTCTGAAAGGTCGTCCTGGTGACGTACTCTGAGGTCTCTGATAGGAAGACGTCACTGGTCCTGAAGCAACAGCCGGTCTAGAATATGATGGCTGAGGGAGGAGGTTTAGAAAACCTTGGCTTTTTGTTCACCTCGCTCAAGCACTCACGTCCCCCGGCCAAACCTATTTTTATTACCCTGCTCTCGCCTCAAGTACTGTTTTTGAATATCTTCCTCTGCAATGAGGGCCTTGGACATCACGCCAGCATACGTCTCCATTTCCCACATAGACACCCTCTCCTGAATGTTCGGCCTCAAACCTCTCTGAAATTTCTGAGCTCTCATCAGCTCAGTGGCCACATGTAGGGGTGCAACCGAAAGTCTATCAAATTCTCGCGCCATACCTAAGACCGACATCTCATTCATTCCGCTTCAATTCAATAAATTGGACCTCCCACTGATTACGTATGATCCTCGGAAAGTACTGATCGTTGAACGTCTCCACAAACTCTGCCTAAGTCCATGGAGTATTGGGGTAGTCCTGCTCTCTCATCCTGGAAACAGACTTCCACCACGGGCTGGCCTCACCCAAAAGTTTGAAAGATGCCCAGCGTACTTTCTCGATATCAGTACACTGCAACACTTCAAATATTTTCTCTATCTCATCCAACCATGCCTCGGCTTCCATAGGATCCGTCTGCCCTGAGAATGTAGGAGGTCTCATCCGCCTAAACTCTGCGAATCCTCCTGGCTGATGTCTAGCTGCCAGCATCTCGGTCTGCTTGGCCAATGGTCATCATTGGGCCATATTAGTAGCCAAGGTGCCAACACTCGTCCACATTCCTCTATCTTGCCTAGCAGCTCCCAAAGGCTCGCATTAGGGCCAAGCAACTCGCCTTCGCCATATGAGGTGCCTACGCCTCATCAATCTCCTCAATACGAAGCCGCAGAGGTTCCTCTATACCTCGGCCTCTGCCTCTAAACCGTGGAGGCATGCTGATCTGTCATTGTTAAACAAACAATAACAATTGATCAGTAATAAATTGTTAGAAATAATCTAACCCCTAGTCCTAAGACTATGAACCTAGAGCCTTTCTCTGATACCAACTGTGACGACCCGACTTTTCCAATCCCTAAGGTATAGGAAAGGCCGGTTCATCAACTTATTGATTTCTCAATAAGCCGTAACAAACAGAAGCCGGCAACATAAACAAAGGTCTAAAGACAGAGGCAACTTAGTTAATCCAAAAACAAATGCTTCAAATAACAAAATTAGATATATCACTGTGAGGAACCAAAAAGAACCACCGGTGATGGCCAATCCGATCACCTAAAATAGAGGTTCACAATAATGGTTCCTCGAGTGATATCAAAAAGAACAAAATAAGGCCTAGGGCCCAATATTCAAAACAATATTCAGACAAAATACCAAAATACTGGATCTAAAGGTCAAGGGAAGAACTCCTCAGCAAGTCTAATTCCTCCTCGAATATAATCGAATCCTCCAAATCCTCGATCCCAAATCGGTCAAAGACCGTGGACGATAGTCGAGGGTGAGCTAACAGCCAAGCTCAATAAGGGAAGACAGGTCTATTTGCATTTCTTATAAGTAAAAGTTTTTCAAAAGACGGAATCGAATCAAATATGGTTTTTCAATGATGCTTTTCAAATTAAATCTCCAGTTCTAATCCTGAGTCAAAAACTGATCATAAAATCTAAAGTGTTCAAAATGTTCTGATTTAGCATGCTTCTTGTCTTAAATTTATAACTTAATTTTATCTCCCAAATTTCCTATAGCATGAGAGCAGACTACGTGACCGATGGGAAGACCCTACTGACCATCGTCGTTCATGAACCCATTTCGAAAATGCAACAAGCCCCTACGCTATGAGGGAAACTTGCGCCAAAGTTTTACCGTCAACACGGTTGGTGGAATCTAGGGCATCGTACTTATGAACCCAAAATCAAATGCAAATGCTAACACATATCCAAGCTTATTATTCATATCATATACTGATTTTCAAAGTTCTGATTCGAAGTTAACTGAGGTTCTGATTCAAAAGTTAACTGAGGTTCTGATTCAAATTTAACTGAAGTTCTGATTTCCAATGATTCTTATTTATGACAAGGTTTGCAATTTTCGGATTATATCATATGTTCAAAGTTTTAATTTCACCGTGTGTAATGAATTTTCTATATTTCATGCTTCTAAAAATAACCTGATTTATGACTGTTTATGCTTATAATTTATGCAAATAATAGTTTGGATTCCCCTACCTTAACCAAGCAAATTCAAAGGCATGCATAAGCAATCCTCTCCAAGGACTCCCAATTGACCAAAACCTACATATATTAACACCCTAAGTGTTAATATACAACCCAAAAATTAATCCAAAGGCTTATAAAATAAAAAATCCAATCAAAATTTAAAAAGCTTTTGGGCGATGAATTCACCATCGATTTCAAATTCGATGGTCGAATTTCAGAACTCTGTTATAGCCTTAAAAATTCATTTTTCGATCGGTTTCAAATCATTGTCGATTTCAATCGACGATCGATTTTGAAAATCGATGGTCGATTTTCTCGTCTTGTGGTCATTAATTTATCATGCATTCTTTTCCATAAGTTTCTACACTGTCATTCCATTGATTCTATTGAATCCAAAACTTATTTTCTTAACAAAACTCCAACAAATTTGCATAAGGAGGTTTCAAGGCATACCTCTTGGAGCCTAATTCGTTGATCCCTTTGTACTGATTCCCGCACCGGAACAAATTTCCAAGATCAACGGTTTAAACATTCAATCGGCTCATTTTTCCTATGGAGGTGGTCACCGCTCACCATGACAATTTAAAGAGAACTTCTCCCTTTCCTCATCTCTTCTCTTTTTCAGTAGTTCAAACAGATCCAAATACCAATTCAAGGCTTATTAATGGTTGAGATGGAAAGAGGGTTTCCCAATCTTACTAGATCTAAGATTAACAAGAAGGCAAGCCTTAGAGTTTTAATTTCCAACGAGAGGGAGAAGATAACTTCTCTTGTAACCTCTCTCTTCTTATAATATAAAAGTTGTAAATTAAAAAAATCTAGATATTTTATTTACAACTTATCCAATTATTCTTGCAAAACATCCGGCGTTAAACACAAATACCAACGTTATTGTGTACGTTGTTGATTTCCTGACTTGTACACCTCTTTAAGCGAAATCCTTATGCCAAAAGTCTTATCATGGACTTAGATTACCAAAAGTCTAAAAATATCCAACAGTATTTTTCGGGCACGCTTACCGAGGTAAACGAAAATATGCCGAAAATATCAGGGATATTACAAAAGTATGAAATTTACCCAAAGATTTGATTCTGAGTGCTATCTGAGGTGTGAGTGTTAATCATACACTCATGAAATATTAATCATACATGTCCTTGATCTCAAATCTGTACTTTAGAACTCATGAGTGTTCAGGTATCACGCTTGCACATAGACATCTTTTGTGAATCCTAATTCTTAATCACAGATTTGTATTGCATGAATGATAAACCTATGATGGGAGGATTTAATATCCCAATCCTTATCTTTTATTATATGTTTAAATTCTCAATTTTTGTTAGTATTTATCTCATCTATCAAAACTCTTGGGCTCTTTGAACTAGTAAATACTGTGATAGATCTGTGGTAATTCTTTTGGTTAGTTATTATTTTCGATTTTAATTTTCTGATCAATCTTCGTGGGAACGATCTCGTACTATGCACCTATTATTTGCCAACCGATTCGTGCACTTGCTAGTAAAACACATTTAAAATCACAACAGAAGAAGAAAGACTTAGGACTGAAAAATTTGAAAGTGCTCATTACGCCACTCTTAGACCATTAAAAGAAAATTTCAAGAGAAAGAAGAGATCATATAAAAGAAAGAACGTGAAAGTTTTCCCATTAGAAACTAAACAAGGAAAAGCTAGCGGATCTACTTCTGACATCAAGTGTCACTTTTGTAAGAAGAAGGGATACAATAAGAAGGATTATTAGAAATACAGAGATTGACTTGTCAATAAAGGTAATGACCTAATTTTTATGTGTTTTGAATCACTTTATATTGATGCTCAACACAATACTTGGTGAATAAATTCTAATGCAACTATTCACATAAGTAGTTAATACAGATATTTCGTTCCAGCAGGAAGCAAATAAAGGCAAACAAATAATTAAACTTGAAAATAAAGTAGAAGCAGAAGTGGAGGCCATTGGGACTCTCCATCTTATTTTAGATAGTAGTTTCATTTTGGATTTAGTTGATACTATTTACATTTCAAGTATCACTAGAAAACTTATATCAATTTCTAAATTGGATTCATTAGGTTTTGAATTTAAATTTGGACATAATATTTTTACTCTATTATTTGATTTCGATATTATGCGTGGTGGCTGATTAGTGGGCAATCTTTATAAATTGAACTTAAATTCATCTTACGCCTAAATTTTAGTTTCTGTGCATGTGGATGATAAAGTTAGTAAGACACAAAAACGAGTAATCGACAACTCTTTCATTTTATGGCATAAATATTTAGGCCATATATCTAAAAATAGAATAGAGGGGTTAATTAAAGATAATATAATCGATAAGCTTAATTTCTCTGATTTCAATACTTGTATAGATTGCGTTAAAGGAAAACTGACTAATAAGAAAGAAGCTATCAAGAACACGAGTTTGCTAGAAATAGTCCACACTGAAATTTGTGGACCGTTTTCAACTCCTGCTATTGGTGGTCAAAAGTACTTTATTACCTTCACTGATGATTATTCTTGTTTCGGTTATATATTTCTCATCCATGAGAAATCTAAGACCCTGGATATGTTTAAAATCTATAAAGCCGAAGTTGAGTTACAACTCAATTCGAAGATTAAAATTGTGAGATCTGATATAGGTGGAGAGTACTATAGTAAATACTCTGAAATAGGTCACAATCTAGGACCATTCGCTCTGTATCTATAAGAGCATGACATTATTGCTCAATATACTATGCCAGAAACACCTGAACAGAATGGTATAGCTAAGCGACGAAATCGTACTCTTATGGATATAATGAGAAGCATATTATGTAACTCAATGTTCTTGTGGGGAGAAGCCTTAAAAATAACGGTACATATCCTAAATCGAGTTCTTACTAAGGCTATTTTCAAAACTCCTTATGAGCTATGTGTAGGAAGAAAATCGACCTTAGGATATTTACACATTTAAGATTGTTTAGCTGAAGCAAAGGTGTATAACCGACAATTAGAAAATTTGGATCCTAAAACTATAAATTATTATTTCATTGGTTACCTTGATAGGCCAAAAGGCTACAAGTTTTATTGCCCCACTCATAATACTCAGATTGTTAAGGCTAGATTTACGAAATTCTTTAAGGATTGTGAGAACAGTGAGAGTGTTGAGCCCATGAAAATCACTTTTGAGGATAATAGGGTTATACTTCATATCCCTTTTATCCAAGAAAATGCGACACCAACACCAGCCATTCAAGATAGTGTTGATGCACCCATGGATCAAAATGCCGAAAATTTGGTATGTATCGTCCGAGCCCAAAACCGGTACGTATCAGACGATACGTATCGGAACAGTAACTTACCGGACGATACATTGAATGTATCGTCCGATTATTTTCATATAAAAGGCCGATACGATACATTCAATGTACCGTATCATCGGTCACGGTTACTGATACGTATCTGTATCGGATGAAATTTTGATCAATGGATGCACCTGAAGCTATACCTATTGCAGCACCCCACATTGAAGAGGCTTTTGCTTCTATGGTGATCGCCAATAATCAACCATTGCGTAGATCAGACAGAGTAAAAAAGTTGGTCATTTCTAATGACTATATCGTCTACCTCAATGAGAGTGAGTATGCTTTTGGAAATGAAACAAATCATGTTTCCTTTAACCAAGCTATGAAGAGCGACAAATCAACTCAATGGCTCGAAGCTATGAAGGATAAATTGAAATCAATGAAGCATAATTCGATTTGGGATCTTTGCGAGTTACCTAAAGAAGTTAAGCATATAGGCTATAAATGGGTATATAAAATCAAGCAAGACTACAAAGATAATGTAGAAAGATATAAGGCCAGGTTAATCGCTAAAGGGTTCACTCAAAAGGAGAGAATAGACTATAAAGAGATATTTTCTCCTGTCTCTAGAAAGGAATCTTTAAGGATAGTCATGACATTGATAGCTTATTTTGACTTAGAATTAAATCAAATGAATGTAAAAACTACTTTTCTAAATAGTGACTTGCATGAAGATGTCTTTATGATACAACATGAAGCTTTTCAGGTTAAGGGAGAGAGTCACTTAGTTTGTAGACTCAAAAGGTCTATATATGGTTTAAAACAGACATCTTGACAATGGTACTTAAAATTTTACGAAGTCATTTCAAACTTTGATTTTAGAGAAAATAATGTAGATCAATACATATATCTTAAAATCAGT
Source organism: Chloranthus sessilifolius (assembly GCA_021018995.1). Classification (NCBI taxonomy): domain Eukaryota; kingdom Viridiplantae; phylum Streptophyta; class Magnoliopsida; order Chloranthales; family Chloranthaceae; genus Chloranthus; species Chloranthus sessilifolius. The sequence continues at coordinate 23,078,904 of CM037589.1, forward strand.
GAGAGCAAGTTTATCATCCTTGTTTTGTATGTTGATGATATATTACTTGCGAGTAGTAGTTTGAACATGTTATATGAGATAAAAAAATTTATCAAAGAGTTTTGATATAAAAGATCTTAGTGAAACTTTTTATATGGTAGGAATTAGATTCATCGAGATGCGCTTGTGGCATATTGAGATTGTCTCAAAGAGCTTATATTAATAAATTTTTTAAAAGGTTTAACATTCATAATTGTTCCGCTACTCTTGCCCCTGTGATTAAGGGTGATAAATTTAGACTACTTTATCTACTATGGAAGCAAAGTTTGTTGTGTATTTTAAGGCAACATGTGAGGTGATATAGTTGAGGAATTTTATCTCAGGACTTCGAATTATTAATAGTATTTCAATGCCGCTGAGAATCTTATGTGACCATTTCGCTGCGATAGTTATAAAATTAGTGAATGTTCTAAATATATTGATATCAAATATCTTGTTGTAAAGGAGAAAGTTCAGAATCAAATTATATTTATTGAAAAGATCAGTACGACACTCATATTGGCGGACCCTCTCACTAAAGGCTTATCTCCCAAGCACTTTTCGGAGTACGTTGCGCGCATGAGATTAAAGGATAATTTTGATAGCCTTTGATAGTGGATGTATAAAAGTGAATACATTTGTTTAATTGATTCGGAAATAGAGATTATTTATTTATTTTTTTACTTTTATGTAAATAAAATTTTAGAATATATGGTGCCAATAAATGACAATAAAGTAGGACTAATAATAGATTGAGTTTACATGTAATCACCATTCAGTTTGTAAACTTATAATCTATGTGAAATTATACTATTTGGAATCCATGTCGGTGATAAATTCTAATACGGTAACTGATGAACAATCATGTGTTGATGACATGATACATTGACTACATTGATTATGTGTTAGAATTCTCACTGAACCGGACTGATTATAAAGACTTTGATTGGAACTTGTCATTCAAAGAAAGTTAGCTAACATTTGGTAATCAGAGTTTATTGATATAGTGTGGTCAAGTGGGAGACTGTTGGAAGTTGATTGAGATTGATTAGAACTTGTCATTCAAAGAAAGTTAGCTAATATTTGATAATCAGAATTTATTGATATAGTGTGGCCAAGTGAGACATTGTTGGAAGTTTCTATTTTAGTGGTCGTTACTATGCTCAATCCGTTGACCGGTAAATGACATAAGATCAATCTTGTGATGTAATAGTTGTTAATTCGGTGAATTTGAAGAGAATAAATAACTAATAATTAAGTCTTTTAGTTAAGGTATAATTGTGATTTTCAATTACAATATAATTAGTAATTTAAGTCCTTAATGAGAAATGACTCTTTGGCTATAAATATAAGGGATGTTTGGTCCCGACGATTGCTCGACACACTTCAAACCTCCTTATTAGCAAAAACATCCCTATCGTGTCAGGAGGTGTTGAGAGCGAGAAGATTGTTGAAGATCAAAGCGGCAACCCATCTTTCATGACTTACACTCAATGTGCGCACATATATTTTAATTTATGAATTGTTGATTTATTGTATTGATTGATTATGCACCTATATCCTAGGGAAAATAATTGATGGTCGGATCGATAGATCCATCAATCTCTCTATAACACGTCAAATATGACAGTGAGAACTGGAGACGACATTTAGCTTTGATATTTTATTATTTTAAATAGCTTTTACAAAAAAATTATATTTTATTATTTGAAATGATTTTTAAGCTAAGAACAATAATATTTTAAATTTAGCATATGTTACCATATAAGCAACTCATATGTTAATTTTTTTCACATGTGCATTGCGGACATCAATAAATAGCATATGCCATTGTAGATGCTTGAAAAAGCAAAAAAAAAGAAGAGAAAAGTACTTAATCACGCCCCCGCAAGTATTTTATCACGAAATCCGATCTTTTTTTTTTAATTACGCGAGAGTGCCCTAATACGGGTTTACACCGCCGTTTAGCATCCACAACCCCCCCCCCCACCTTATGCCGAAACTACCCTCAGTTAAAGGGCTCTTACTCTTTCTCCTTTAGACAACCAAAAACTGCCGCCTTTGCTTCGTCTTCTCCAAACTTTCGCCCTCTAGTTCCTCTGGTTTATCTTCTCTAAAATAAATCAAGAAGAATAGAAGAAGAAGAAGAATTGGAGGTAGAAGAAATAGCAACGCCCTCTTATGAGTATTTCTCCTCTAGACGACCAAAAATTGCCGCCTCTGATTCGTCTTCTCCAAACTTCCGTACAGGGGCTTTTTCTCCGACACTTGAACACACAACCTGTACAAACTGAGCACAAAAGCTTTTTTAAGGGTATATAAATTAAGGATAAAAATGCTATTATACCCCTGCACAAACTGCTTACATGCCCGTTCAGAAAGTGCTGGGGCGCTTATGGGTTAAAAATATTAGCATCCGACTACCAGGTGATAAAAAACGGCACAGGGCCTTTTTAAGTAAATTGCCCCATTAAATATTCAGTGTAAAATGAGCGGACCATCCATACTACGTGGGCATCTTGATGCGCACTCTTGTAATGTAGGCCAATTTTGAAATAAAATCTGCTCCATCACAAGGTCGCATAGGGTTGCAGTTAACTTCCTCACTTGCCTTTTCTATAAAGGGTGAATTTGGCTAGAGTTGGGATACCTTATGTTTAAAAAACAAAATTATAAAGAAAAAAGAAAAACGAAAAATAGAAAAGAAGATGACAATATAGATGAAAACCTCGTGCACCTCATTTTCAATTAGCCGAAAAAATTTACTTGGGATTTGAGCAGTGAGCATCTCTCCGTTGACCATTTCATAAGAAGCTTTAGTAAAGTTATTTAAAAAGAGGCCGAGGATTATGCACCCTAGTGGTGTAGAGAAATCTCTACAACACATCATAAGTTGGTCATCATGTGACATTTGTTATAAGGATCGGGTGCCATGATAATCTAGGCAAGGTTGATAAGATCTTATTAGGATTGTGCATTTTTTGAACTGAACCGATCAAACCGTCGAGTTTGATCCGGTTTGGGTTTGATTTAAAAAAAAGGAAAACTATAAAATTTAATTTTACTGAAACCGACCGAATCGAAACAAATGTAGTTTGTAAGTTATATATATATATTTTTTTTTTTCATCATTAAAAAATGACCGAGAATGACCGAATCAAATCGAATCGAATCTGATTGGTTTGGTTTAAGAGTTGGACGGTTTGATTTGTTGTTTTGGTCCAAAACCGACCAAACCGAACCAAATATACCCCTAGATCTCATTAAAACAAAAATTATTTTTGTCACTTTTCATCATTAAAAATTTGGTCAAAGTTAAAAAAAATTAATGCACCAAAATTTTGGGCATTATCTTATCTTTCACTGTCAAAGGGAAGATAAAAAAGTAACAAAAAAATGTATATATTTTTAATCACATGTCTCATGATTGATCAATCCAAAATTAAATTTATTTTAGATTTGATCACGTTACATGGCATGTGATTGTGCGCAAAAAACAGGAAGAGAGACTAGATATATCTAAACACTAGTGTAGCTTGATCATATCTTATCTCATAATAATATTCGAGACGTGCGCTCCCATTTTCTCTCCACCAAAGCACTACTATTGCATGTCAACATCCCTACGCTTTATTCGCTCACTTTCCTCTTCTTCATACAATTAATTTACTCCTGGTCTTTGCGACTCATACTTTCCTGTGATAAAATTATATAGTTAATGTGCAGTGCAGGGAGTCGGTGGGGCTGCCAACGGAACGGCATTGGGCTAGGCCACCCTAATTAAATTATAGCATGGTCCTAGAAAGGCTAGGCCTTAGCCTGACCCTAACCTAGGCTCCTTAAATATGCTTAGCCTTAGCCCTAATCTAAGGGGTCAAGGTTATGGTCTACAGATCTACGATGCAAAAGAGTGGTGCAAAACTTAATCTATATCATATAATTCGATAGAATCAAGTGTTGAATCATACAATGACTTTGGAGAGCATTAAATCATATGAAAAAGATTATGCTTTGTGCAAATCTTTTTACTTATGATCTTTAGATTATGACCTTCAAATTAAGTGGCTTAAATAGTTGGGTTATATTTATTGGCGTCGCTGTTTATGAGTACCTTTATTCGTGTCAATGCATTCTCTAAAAGCGGGCCAACGTCTCAGACCCATAGAGGTACTTACCCTATTCTTTAACGTCATGAAAATAGGCCAACATAAATATTACCGTTAAAGCTATTGACAGTCTTAAATAGGGCGATGCAGATCATTTTTTGTTCTCATCGTATAGCATGGTCAATCACTTATGGGGATGTGTGTCATATGAAATCACACTTGACCGTTTGATAGGTGGCGATGTTTTCAAGCTCTATTGTCTAGAAGATTGAGATAAAAAATGATCTCCATCATTTGATTCAATATAGTCAATGCCTTTAAGGGTGGAAACTTATTCAATTGGTTTAGTCTGTACAACCATTGGATCTAACCACCGAAAGATATAAGTCTGTGCAACCGTCATATTTAAGCACCAAAAGATGTAGGTTTATTTTTAGGTACCTCTGTTTGCGCCCATGCATTCTCTGAAAGCGCCCTCGTCCCAGACCCTTTGAAAATCATTGATTTCTTTTAATTAGATGATGGAGATTGTGTTTCACCTCCGATCTTCCACATAATAAATCTTGAGATCATAGTGCACTGATCTGACGGCCAACTTTGTATTCCAAATGTCACATATCCCTCAAAAATAGTCCTAAAATCACATTTGAGTGTGATTTGTGCCATATGATTCAAGAGCCATATTTTGAATATAGACAGGGAATAAAAAATCGATTGTTTGATAGGTTCATTATAATCTTAAGATTTATTATGTTGAAGGTCAAGATAAAATACGACCTCCATCAACTAATTAGAAAGAATCAATGATTTACAAGGGACTAAAACGGAAGTAGCCTTTGTTTTTTCCCACAACATGGGTTAAAGATAGTTTCAATATTTTTAGCTGAAAATATTTTATGAGTTATTTTATCGTATTTTCCAACTCAGTGAATTCTCAAACAGATGAAATTTACGTTATCCCAAAAAAAAAGTCCAACTTTCTTTGAGTTTTTCTAAAAAAATGGGGTTGCCAAACAAGCCCTAAAGACCATTTTAGTCTTTACATGCCGGTCACGAGAGTCGGGTTCAAGTCAGATGCTAGTATTCTCTCATTTTTCTCGCTTATTTAATATTAATGTTCTACAACTGATCTCGAATTCTCGATCCATTTCCAAAGTCAAGGCTCAAGCGAGAGATACGATACGGCTCCTCACAGTCATTTGGCATGCCGACAGAGCTCGCAGAAACAACTACCGCCGCTCGTCCCCAATAGCCCCAAAACCTCTCCGACCAGCCATGGCAAAGCTAGCCTTAGTGACGATGGCCCTTCTACTTGCCGCGGCCTCCGCAGCAACCGACTCTCCATCTCCGCCTTTCTACACCAATCACACCGTGGGCGGCACCGCCGGTTGGTTCTTCAATGCCACAACCAACACCACCTCCACCGACTTCACCAGCTGGGCTGACAATCAGACATTCAACCTTGGAGACTATCTCAGTAAAGCAATCAAATCAGAACCCCTTTTTATTTTCGTATTTTTTTTTAATCTCTTACGAATCGATGTAATAGAGGGATGAATCAAAACCCCCTTTTCTCTCTCTCTCTCTCTCTCTCTCTAATAAATCTCATTCGCCCCCCTTTTTCCATTTCAGTTTTCAATACCAACAGCAACCATTCGATCATCCAGACGTATAACCGGACCACCTACAGGAGCTGCAGCATCGATAATAGCTCGGGCAATGATACATACCAATACACGGGTGGGCAGGAGGATCTGGGCGTGCCGGAGACGGTGGTAGTGCCGTTGACTTTGCAGGGCCCGAACTATTATTTCTCAGATGCGGGCGATGGGGTGGAGTGCCTTAACGGGATGAGGTTTGAGATTGTGGTTGGCCAAGGGAGAGGGCTGCCACCTAATCTGAACCAGCCACCGCCTCCGCCGTATAAGGAACCTGATGACAATTCTACCACTTCCCCTCCTGTGTCTACTGGTGTTGGCACTAACCAGGGCGAGACGTTTTATAATGGCGGCGATTCGATGGTGGTGAGCCTTCTTTCGGGTGTTTTCTTTCTCTCTCTGTGTGTATTCCTGATGTGAAGGCATGGAAATTCGGTTTTTTTTATGTGGTGGGGGGTGGTGGGGAACCCTCCTAATATTGAATATCTCCCAGTTACGTATAGCTGAAAACCGTTGACTGGGTGAGAATTGTTTTTTTTTTTTTGGAATTTTCTTCCATCTTCCACACGACTAATCCCGACAGCGGTGATATCTATGAGAATTGTTTTTTTGGAATTTTGATTCCACCTGCCGCACATAGTAAAGAGTGGCTTTGTGTCACTTTTTGGGATGGGTCACCAATCAGATTATTTACATCCACTTATATGAATATTTGTTTGACTCATAGATGTTTCAATGATAGATTGCCTCTAGAACAATTTGAACTATTTATTACGCATGACATACTTCAAATGAGGTAAAAAGTCTAATTTAGTGGTGCAAGATCATTTTAAATTCCGATGAGGAGCCATCCATATTATCTAACTCTTTTCATGGTTTTAGGCGACCCTCTTGGTTTATATGTACTGGCTCGTCCTTTATGGATGCTATTCTTCTAAGTGGATCTTGAGACATGCACAGACTTCATAAGACTGCACATTGTGAGGACTGGAAATCTCAAGAATCAGGTATAATGAGAATGAGATGCAATATATATATATATATATATATATATATATATATATATATATATATATATATATATATATATAAAAGAGATCTCTCTAAGTCTCTACCCTTCGTAGGGTGTGAATGGTGCATAAATTATGTGATGATAAGGGTTGAGAGTTTTATCTTAATAATAAGTTCTATAGTTCTTATAAGTGAAGTGTGTTGTCATATTGACACTCTTGATAGACTTCACTTATATGAGTGTGGAGGTGAGCTTGCCTTCTATGAGAATATGATTAATTCTTTAGAGCGCTCATGAAATCAAGATAAAGCACAAGGCTGAAATGGGTTAGGTTTCTACACTTGTAGACATTGTGAATGATTATGTGTGTAGGTAAATGTCTTATCACCGGCGGAACTTAGTTTTGTAAGACTACGGTCATCAAGTTTCTGGTAAGATATATGCCCAACGTAAAAGATCATGTTTATGTGCACGATTAGTTATCCATTTGAATCCAGCTTTACCCATTCTATTAATTATATATATATTTTTTAGATTTCCTTTAATTTTAAAATAAGTGAGGGATTGTTGTGTTTTGTGTTTGAAATAAAAAAATTAAGAGAAAGATGCTTTTTAGTCCCCCCATTGTTTGAAAAGTTGGATTGGTTGTGGCACTTTATAAACCACAGTTTGCTCTAAGGATTGAGGCCTGTTAATGGGCATTCTAACTTTGTGGTTATTCCCCCATGTACCTTGATCGAGACTAGGCCAAAAACCACACAGGTATGAATCCCACTCACTTGTGTCGAGCCGAGCCTGTTCGGGTTCAGATCCGGGTCAGAGAGAGAGAGGCTTGTTGGTGTTCGTTTTTGAAAAAGAGGGAGGAGCACATAGGGCTCATGACTTAAAAAGGGTTTTACAAAAGTTTTAAGAAATTTTTAGATGGTTAAAAAAAGGGGTCATTACTTTCACATGGCTTTTAAGCCTTTGCTCCCAATTTTTTCTTTAAAAAATTTTCATTAGACAGGCCTACTGTGATTGCATATGAAAAAAAAAAAAGTTTGGACTCTCTTCTCAATCCAGTCAATTTCCTTATGGCACTCTTCTTCTTATCTTTATTTACTGAGCGTTATCATTCTTGGAGAAGAGGTCTCAATTTCTTGACCAAGAGAAAAAGCCCTCTAGAAGCCTTGCAATGTGTACTTTGGTTCCAGGATTTTCTTCTTTGGAAGCAAGCCCTCTACTTGATTTTACATAAATATTTCCAATAAATAATGACTTTTGATTCTGTATTTAAAAGAGCCAGTCAGATCTCTTCGTCTCCCTCGTTGTCTTCAAACCTGAGCGGATTTCTCCATACCAGATCTCTTCGTGATCTATCTGTAATAGATCTCTCTGTCTCCCTCATCGTCTTCAAGCATGACTGGATTTCTTTGTACCACATCTCTGACTCCCTTATCGTCTTCAAGTGCATTTTAGTTACGGTTATACACACATGTGCAACCACAAGGTTATATGGCCATTTCTAATAAAAAATCGTAACACCTGTTTTTTTTTCTTAATCTAGTGCAATGGCTTAAAACCCGTGTACTGAGGTAGCCAAGTTTGACCTTTGTCTTTTAAAATACGAGCATACAGGTGTTATTTTTGTGGGGACTGGTTACTATGCTCTTTTCTTGTGTGCCCTCTGTTATGGGCCGAGTTGGGGTCGTTTTTGACCTATCTTGAGCTCCTTACTCAATAATTGGCACCTTTCTATATTTCTTATATTTTTTTTATACGACTCTGGAGAATTATATAAAAACAATAATAATAAAGTATGTGCATGCCGGTGAGATATTCACTTTCAATCATTTGAGAGACTAAAATGATTTCCTTCTAAAATGGCTTGGTGTATAAAAAGTGAGCTTTTATATGTAGTTGTGGACCTAAGATTTTCTTTTTTGAGGGCATATCATTAATTAATATGTAAAATTAAAAAATATAAATACATAAAATACATTTTGAATCCACTTATAAAATGACGTGTCTCATTAACATCATTGACAACTAAAAATCATTCACTTACAAAAGGTAACTCAGTGAATTGACATTTATAATGATATATCGTTCAAATTACAAAAAAAAATATAGTGGGCACTTCTTTAAGGCAATTGTCCTAGACACTTTCTCATGTTATCCGAAACTGTCGTGCGTATGCCATTGCCCATCGTGCTTTGACCGTCGGCTATCGCCTGTCGTTGTCAGACGTCCATTTAGTTTGAGCTATTTAGGTAAGAGTAAGAGAGGGATTGATCGGTACTGAAATATGACCAAATTTCGCACCCTAATACTCACATTTGGCTATCCGATGAAAGCATTCTGATGGCTGTTGTGTAGTTTTAGTGGTTTCAGGGTTCGTGACCGTTGGATCTTGCAAAGGCATAAAAGAGTAGAATTAAGAACAATATGGGTGCATTGGACCAAAGGGCCAACAGAAACACCAAAATTCGTTAAAAGAATTGATTGGTCCAATCATAAGCAAGAGAATGGATATGTCACATGTCAGGCTCAATCGATTGAAATTTTGAAATCAATCGATTGAGTTGGATGACAACTGTTTCCTTCATAAATTCGAATTTGAACTCAATCGATTGAGATTTAAATTCAAATAAGTATGCCAAAATTCAAATTTTGAATTCAATCGGTTGAGCTTATTTTTGAAAGTTGTTTTGCCCGCTCCCTATAAAATAAAAGCTACGACTTAGGGTTAAGGGCCTCTCTTTCTTTTCTTTTTAGGGTTCTTCTCTTGGAGATTATACTTAGTTTTTTTCATAGCTTTTCTTTACAGTTTCTTTTAAATGATAATTTGTAATTAGGAACAAAGCATTGTAAGGAGATCTTTTGATGAATAAAAATGCATATTTAGATGATGACTTCTGGTTTACAACGGGCTTGTAGATCGAGGATGAGCGGCTAAACCCCCCTCGTTCAAGGAAGAAGCGACTCTTATATAAGTAACTGCTTTACTATTAATTATACAATTTCTTAGCATTGTCATGAAATCATTTTTCTAAAAAGTGTGTGCTTAATTGAATATCATTGAATGCTCATCTATAGTCGTCGATCTTGGCTATCGATGACCATAGAAGGATCATTCTATCTAGATCTGTACCTGCAAGCCGATCTAGGCTGCAGAGTGATTGTTTCTTCACTTTGTGATTTAGAATTTTGAGATACGCTATGTCTTTTACATGATTCATACCGTAGTAAGTAGAGTCATTATTTTTGGATAGGGTATGCCGGATCAATAGTCACGTTCTTTACGATTCATTTTTCTTCTTGATAAATGATGGTATTTTGATGTGGTATGAAATTATGAATTTAATTGTAGAAAAGTTACGAATCTAGGGTTAGCAAACCCCTTAATCATTTCTTAAATTATCATTTTCTTTGTCATAATTTGTCCTTACTTTGATTGATTTACGTTTATTGCTCTAGTATTGTGTGGTAATTACTTAGTAAATCGATTTTCGCTCCCTTAGTACTTCCTTGAGCATCATTTTCTCTTTAAAAATTAATTTAATTACAAGCTCCATGTGGGTTCGACACCCTTGATTTCACCATGCTACAACTGATCTTGTGCACTTGCAAGAGTACAATTTAAAACTGATTAAGTTTTTAGCGCTGCTGCCGGGAAGCGACGCAATTTTATCAACTTGTAAAGAGATTTGTGTGTTTTGTTTGACAGGCAATCGATTGAGATATCTTCTTCAATTGATCGACTGGGTTCTGTGCTTGTGGCTCACTGTCTTGTCAATCGATTGATCTGAAAGAATCAATTGATCGATTGTTTTGGGTTGTTTGATTTTTAAAATTCTGAAAATTTAAAATTCGAATTTTGAAATTTGAAAATTTTGAAATTTACATTTTGAATTTTGAATTTTAATAAAAAAAAAAAAACTTTCTGTTCGGAAACTGACTACTGTCCACTATAGAAGTCAATCGATTGATAATGCTTTGTCAATCGATTGAGATCTGGGATATCAGTTGCTAGTTTGTTCACTATGTGAACCTCTGAAGCTTCTGTCAATCGATTGACTTTTCTATTTCAATCGATCAACAAAAACCTCTGCTATTTACAATTTTAGCTGTATCTCATGTTCTGACCAGCCTGATTTTGAACCTCAATCGATTGATTTTAACACATCAATTGATTGACTGATAAGTCTTATGCTGAATCACTGTTATGTTTTTATCAATCGATTGAGTCCATAAATTCAATCGACTGAATATGAATTTTTTACATTGTTGGGTTTATTGTAGACTCGATAATCCTTGTCTTTGGTATATTGGTGCATGAGCTTTACTCGATCTCATCACTCACATCTGCAACCATTAAATTGTGAGATTGAAAGGTCTTGTAGAGTGAATCGTAGAAACTATAGGCTTCAGTGTCATCACATTGAAACCATGGCAGATCAAAGACAAGGAAGAAATGTGAACAATCATGATAACAATAATGGAAATGAAAATGAGATAATGAGGGCCCACGAACACTGGAAGAATACAGTGATCCTGATTTTTACGAAGATCGGGATAGCATCATGCGTGCCCCCATCCCAGGAAATCATTACAAAAATTTAAATTGGCAGTGATTCAAATGTTGCCAATTTTCAATGGGTTGAGCAATGAAAACCGACATACTCATCTCAATGAGTTTCTTGCGGTGTGTAAAATGTTCAGAGTTCATAATGTTACCGATGAGATAACAAAGTTAAGACTCTTTCCCTTTTCTTTAAGGGATAAGGCAAAAACTTGGTTCTATTCTTTAGAACCACAATCTATGTGGAGTTGGACGGAGTTTCAACATGAATTCTTAAAAAAGATATTTTCCCATGAGTAAAACTAATGAGTTACGTCAGAAAATTCTGCTCTACGCCCAACAACTTACTGAAACATTTCATGAATGTTGGGAACGTTTTAAATAATTGGTCAAAAGTTGCCTCAATTATCATATTCAAAGGTGGCAACAAGTTCAGAGTTTTTACAATGGACTGATACTAGAAGAAAGGCGTATGGTTGATGCATCGTGTGGAGGATCATGTGCTACGAAAGAAGCTGATGAAATTTGAGCATTGTTTGAGAGATTATGTCAAACTTCAATACAAAATGAGACCTTGGGGAGAGCTAATCTGAATATGACAACTAAATCCCATGTGTTGACAAAAGGTGGCTTGTATGATGTCAACAACAATACCTCCAATTTATCAACAAAAGTTGATTTGTTGTCCAAACAGATGAACATGTTGTTAGTTGTAACAAAACAAGCTCAAACTCTTACCACCCCCACTATCTGCTCAATTTGTGAACACCCAAGTCACATGACTAATGAGTGTCCAACCACTCTGATGATCTTTCCTGAAGAAATTACTCAAGAACAAGTGAATGTGACTCAGTCATATCATCGACAAGACAAGAATGCATACTCTAGCACTTACAATCCGGAATGGAGAAATCACCCTAACTTAGGATGGGAAGGATCGAACCAAACCGGACAGGCAAACCAGCAGTACCGATCTAACACATCAAGTGGACAACAGGGCTTTCGTCCACAACAGAATTCCAACTTTCAACAAAATTCTTATTATCATCACCCAAATTTCGAGTACCGGAAAAATCAGAATTTCAATCAATCTCATACCACCACTTCAAAAGATTCTGATTTGAAAGAGAAGGTTATGAGGAACATGCAAGCTTTTCAACAATAATCTATACAAACTATGCAGCAAATGATGAATGACCACTTGAGTCAATTGACTAATCAATTTAGTCAAAGAGAGGAAGGCAGGCTTCCCAGCCAACCAACCAACAACCCTCGTGGTCAAGCACAGTCTAATGAAGGACCATCGGCTAGTCATCAGTTGAAAGTTGTCATTGCGTTAAGAAGTGGACGAGTGATCGATAATCAAGTAGAAATTCCTGTGGAGTCTGAAAAAGAAAAAGAAGAAGCGGTAAAGGACAAAGAGCCAGAGATGAGAAAAGATATGGAGTCTCTTGAAATTGTCCAACTGGAATTTGAAGAAAACTCAGAACTTGAATCCACTCCTCATACCCCAAAAGCACCATTCCCTGAGTGTTTGACATCTCCATCTAGAATGGGGTAGGGTTCGTCAAAAATGGAAAAAATCTTTAAAGCATTCAAGCAAATAAAGATAAATTTTTCATTGCTTGAAACAATCAAATAAGTTTCTGAATATGCCAAATTTTTCAATGATTTGTATACCCGTAAGAGAATGGCACATACTCAAGTGTCAAAGAATGTATTCCTGACTAATTAAGTCAGTTCGCTATTGTAATTTGAAGCACCACAGAAACTTAAGGACCCTGGAGTTCCAACTATTCCATGTGTTATAGGTGGGCAACCAATTGGTAAGATATTATTGGATTTGAGAGCAAGTGTCAACCTGATCCCATACTCAGTATATGAGAAATTAAGATTGGGCGAATTGAAACTCACGGCAGTCACACTCCAACTTGCTGATAGGTCGGAAAGAAAACTTACGGGTATCATTGAGGATATTTTGGTTGGAATAGATAAATTTGTCTTTCCAGTGGACTTCGTTGTATTAGATATGAAACCACCAGTTAAATCAATAAATCAAGTCCCAATCATTCTGGGACGTCCTTTTCTCGCAACTGCAAATGCCTGCATCAATTATCGAATGGGAGTTATGGATGTTTCTTTTGAAAATATGAAAGTCAGGTTAAATATATTTTTTGTGGTGAACCATTTCTCCAATAAGGATGAGGTTGATTATTTCTATATCGATCAGGTGAATGAAGTAGTGGATGAAGCTTTACCGTCAATGCTGACCAAAGAAGAATTCAAAACTGCTTTAACGGCCATCTATGAGGAAAAAGGAAGTGAAGAGAAACACCCAGAAGAAAAGAGGATGATCTCATCAAGTCAAGACGATAAGTCATGGGAGAATAAAGCCAAGGTGGAACTGTTACCCATTGAGGTAAAGGCCGAACTGACTCCATCAATTGAGCAGCCACGAATCGTTGAATTAAAATAGCTGCCTGAGTCACTCAAATATGCCTTCCTGGGACCTCAAGAAACTCTCCTGATAATAATTTCATCAACATTATCGGAAAAACAAGAGCATAATTTGTTGAAAGTGCTTAAGGATCACAAGGAAGCTATCAGATGGACTTTAGCTGATCTAAAAGAGATTGATCCATCAGTATGTATGCACAAAATACATCTGAAAGATGACAGCATACCATTGAGAGAGCCATAGAGACGACTTAATCCAAACATGAAAGAAGTCGTTTTAAAAGAGAGTATCAAATTGCTCGATGTTGGAATCATCTATGCAATCTCCGATAGTAAATGGGTAAACCCAGTTCAAATTGTTCTACAAAAGTTAGGGATTACAATAAAAGAAACTACTGAAGGGGAGTTGGTGCCTACTCACGAGACTACTGAGTGGCGCTTGTGCATTGATTATAAAAAATTAAACACAACCACAAAAAATGATAATTTTTTCCTTCCATTCATTGATCAAATTATTGAGAAACTGGCAGGACAAGAGTTTTACTATTTTCTCGATGGATATTCAAGGTACAACCAAGTGCCTGTATTTTCAGCCGATCAGGAGAAGACAATATTCATGTGTCCTTATGGTACTTTTGCATATCGCAGAATGCCATTCGGCCTCTGTAATGCTCCAGCCACCTTTCAACGATGTACGTTAATCATATTATCTAATATGATTGACAAATTTATCGAGGTATTCATGGACGACTTCTCTATCTTTGGGAAGACCTTTGAATTGTGCTTGCATTACCTTTCACAGGTGTTGCAATGTTGTGTAGAATCCAATCTTGTTCTAAGCTGGAAGAAGAGCTATTTTATGGTTTGACAGGGAATAGGTTCGGGGCATATCATATCAAGAAAAAGAATTAAAGTCGACAAAGTAAAAGTTAACTTAATTACTAATCTGCCTCCACCAACAAGTGTTCGTCAAATTCGATCATTTTTGGGTCATGCTAGATTTTACAGATGATTTATTAAGGATTTTAGCAAGGTGGCTAAGCCATTGTGTAACTTGCTTGAGAAAGATGTTCTGTTTGAATTTAATGAAGACTGCATGAAAGCCTTTTTGAAATTACGAGAGTTGTTATCAAATGCTCAGATAATCCAACCGCCGGATTATTTGCTCCCTTTTAAACTTATGTGCGATGCATCAGACTATGCTATTGGAGCAGTCTTAGGGCAAAGGGTAGGTAAATTACCCCACGTGATTTACCACGCCAATAAGACACTGATTGATGCGCAACTGAATTACACCACAATCGATCTAAAATTATTAGTTGTGGTGTATGTGTTGGATAAATTTCGTTTTTCTTTGCTCGATCTAAAATAGTGGTCTTTTCAAATCACTCTACATTGAAGTATTTCTTGGCAAAAAAGAATACGAAACCAAGGCTGATCCGATGGATCTTGCTCCTCCAAGAATTCAACTTTGAAATCAAAGATAAAAAGGGGGTAAAAAATGTTGTTACTGACCATTTGTCACAAATTCTACCTGAAGAATCATCTGTGTCGAAAACCATTCGTGACACTTTCCCGGATGAGAAATTAATGGCAGTTTATACAACAGCTACAAAAATTCCTTGTATTGCAAATATTGTAAATTACTTGGTCATTGACAAAATTTCTATGCAATGGGGTAGAAATGATAAGAATATTTTTTTCTCCCAGATAAAATACTGCTTTTGAGATGAGTCACATTTGTTCAAATACTGCTCAGATCAAGTCATCAGAAGATGCATACCAGAAGATGAGCAACTGAGTATCATGAATTTATGCCATGTTGGGGCCTGTGGAGGCCATTTCGGAGGATAAAAGACCACACAAAATATTCTTCAAAGCAAATATTATTGGCCCCCCATCTTTCGGGATACAGCAAGATTTTGCAAAGAATGCCAATGATATTAACAGCTCGAAAACATTTTGAGACGGAATATGATGCATTGAATCAAATTTTGGTTGTTGAAACTTTTGATATATAGGGGATCGACTTCATGAGTCTTTTTCTCCCATCATTTGATTATCTATACATTTTGATAGTCGTCGACTATATTTCGAAATTTGTAGAAGCTGTGGGAACAAGATCGAATGATCATAATGTGGTGATCAAATTCTTAAAGGAAAATGTGTTCAATAGATTTGGGATTCTCTGAACAATCATTAATAATGGCGGTTCGCACTTCTGCAACAACCAATTTGCCATTTTAATGAGGAAATACGGTGTTATCCACAAGGTCGCAACACCATACCACCCGCAGACGAGTGGTCAAGTAGAACAGTCAAATTGAGAGATCAAGAGGATTTTAGAAAAGACGGTGCGACCAGATGGGAAAGATTGGTTAAATCATTTATCTGATGCTCTTTGGGCATATCGCATTGTATTTAAGACACCGATTGGAATGTCGCCTTTCAGGATTGTGTATGGGAAAACTTGTCATCTCCCAGTCGAATTGGAACATAAGGCATTATGGGCAATCAAGCGATTTAATTTCGATATGCAAGAGGCAGAGTCCAATCGAAGGTTACAATTGAATGAATTAGAAGAGCTACGCTGTGATGTATATAAAAATTCGGGAATGTACAAGGAGCGATACAAGAAAGTGCACGATCAATCAACTCTTCGGAAAGAATTCCATATAGGACAAAAGGTTTGATTATTCAATTCCAAACTTAAACTCCATCCAGGAAAATTGAAGTCGAGGTGGGAAGGACCCTTTCAGGTCGTATCCACTACCGCGCATGGTGCAATTGAGGTAAAAAATATGAAGGATAATATGATTTTTAAGGTGAATGGGCAACGACTTAAGCCAATATTTGAACCAATGACCCAAATGAGGATTGAATCAACGTTCTTCAGTGACCCAGAAAAATGATAACCAAATGGTCGAACTGCCGACACATAAACTCAGCACTTCCTGGGAGGCAACCTAGTGTGTTTGAATTCTGTGTTAGAAGTCAAGAGTCTGCTTAATCGATTGATTTTGAGAAAAGTCAATTGGTTGACCTTATATTTTGCTCAATCGATTGAGGATTATCTTCCTCAATTGATTGATGTTTCAGTTCAAAACATCATCTCACCTCTTGAATGTGTGCTAGACCAAAGAATTCAAACACATTGATGTCAATCATTAATCGGCAACACATTGATGTCAATCATTGAAAATGCAATTTCGATCGATTGACATAAATCTGATTTGATTGCCAAAATCCAAGCGGCAATCATCGCGTCTTTTCAATGGCTCCAAAGTCAAAAGTCATTATAATGTCAACCAATTGAGACTAATCTCTCAATCGATTGACCTGACATGCTACTTAATTTCGCCAGTTCCCAAGATGTCAAACGTCGCGACTTTTTGTGAAAAGCTACATGTCAATCAATTGACACCAGTGTCTCAATCGATCGACATTAAGGATGCATGAATGATTGTACCATGTTACATTCACGTTCCAAATGCCCATTGCAATTCCTGCGACATGGTTCAGTGTCAATTGATTGAAGTCCATGACTCAATCGATTGACGAGAGAAATATAAAATGGGAACAATCGTGGTCCCCTTCTTCACAAGCTTCCTGCAAACTCAACCGAGCCTTGATATCTCCTATCATTCCTCGTACAATCAAAATGGCAGCACCTGGACCAATGATCTACCGACCACCTTGTCCTAACAATAACCCCGTGTGCATCCCGAACGACAAGTACGTGGACCGGCAATGTCAAATCGAGAATTTCTTCGATCTTTCAAAGTTTCATCTTATCGCCGAAGCTACACGCTCAATTGAGTTTATCGAAGCCTTACACCTGGAAATACTGCTCGCACCTCCTCCTATCGATGTCTCATTGCGTATCATTCGACTGTTCTACCAGATTATGGAGTGAGTGTCGGCACTGCAATCTCCGACGAGTTTTGCATTCATCCGCTTAGGGATTGATAATTGGTCGTACAATCTACATGCCGATGATTTCGCCCGTGCATTCAACTTCTACGTTGTTCACCCATTGAACTACCATATCGATCCAGCCGTCGATCTCAGCCAGGAGATAATGATAAACAATGTGTGCGGGACTACACAGATCAGAAATGTAGACAAAGCGCGTGACCCTATCAATAGACATACTGTTTTGGGACATAGTGATATCCAACAACTTGCTTCCGCATGGTACCAAAAGTGAGAGGACAAAGAATCGGGTTGCAGCACTCTGCGGCCCACACGAACACATGGTTCGATGCACCTGATTTGATGCTAGAAGAGATGTGGAGGTGTCACAACGACATCGCTACCACCACTGTGCCTCGCAAACGGGAGGCTATCCTTCTCCACTTCCCGCACTATGTCATGCATCTGTTGAACCAGGTCGGGTATCCAATTTATGATGATGAGGAAATAGGTGATATACAGTTCTACCATTATGGCCATAATGTGTGGGACAAAAGCATTAAGGCCATTTTAAGAGTTACGCCAACACCTCTTAATGTTGATGTGATACCTCATCCTCCTCCCTGACCAAACCTCGCACAACGCCAACGTGGCAACATTCGATGACCTCGTCTTGAAGAGGTCCTTGATTTTAATACCGAGGCAACAGTTGCTTGCCTCGATGCGCGGATGGATGGGTTGAGTGCAACAGTTGGAGGTATTGATCGACGGTCTCAGTTTTAGAGTTTCCTTCTCATGCGGATTGCTCGAGAGTCATTTCCGAGGCAAGCCGACGAATTTATCGCAGGAACGCGAGCGACGATGGATGGAGAGGGAGATTTTGAAGATGATAATGATGATGTTTAGTTCAGTTTGTTTTATGTTTGGTGTAGTAGTTTATGCTTGTGTTGTTTTTACCTTTGTGTGTTTGATTAATCATAGTTTATGTTAGGATGTAGGGTTTTCTTTTAAGTAATCTGGATTTTGTAATATGGATTATGATAGGGAACACTTTTTGTAATCAAATCAATTTGAATGAATGAAAGTAGTATGTTGGTGTGCTATTTTTCTGTGTAAGTTCGGATTGGTGCACAATTTCATCAATCAATCGATTGAGAGTAACTTTTCAATCGATTGAGAATTTAAAATTTCTGAATTCTCACAAGGAAATTAAAATTGTCAATCGATTGAAAAGTCTTTTTCAATCGATCAACTGTGACCTAAAATTCACATTCACTGTATGAAATTCTTTTCGAATCCAGGCTTTTGATCTAATTCCGGCAGCACACATTGGGTAGTGTCAATCGATTGGAGTGAAAATTTTGATTGATTGACGCTATGGTAGACAGAAAATTCTTTCTGTCAGGAACAGAAAGTTTCCAAATTTGCTTCGATTGCTTGTACTGAAAAGTTTTTCAGAAAAAGCAAAGTTCTGGCCGCGTACAAGTTAACCTTCTTGATATAGCGTGTCAATCGATTGACACTCAAAAGTCAATCGATTGGCTGATGAAGTTGTCGAAAGAATATGTTATGCATCTCGAAAATTCAGATTCTAGTCAATCTTAGAGTGTCGGGTTTTAGGACGTTTCTTCTTTATTTAAACCATCCTTTAGGTTAGAATTTCTAAAACATTCCCTTAGTTTGGGAGAACAACATAAATGAGTACCTTTAAATCCACCCATCAAAATTTTAAGTTCAACCAAATCATTGTACTGTACGAGTGAATTCAAAGATTTGTTTGGTCGATTTAAAGGTACTCAGAATATAAATATAACTAAATATCAGTACCTTTAAATCCACCAATTGTTTGGTCGATTTAAAGGTACTCAGAATATAAATATAACTAAATATCAGTACCTTTAAATCCACCAACTGAATCTTTGAGTTCACCGACGTTGAAACCTATTGATTGGTTTGAATACGACGATGCAGATCATTACCCTCAAATAAGGTCACTTTTTGGATTATGTATCACATGAAATAAAACAAATTTTCATCTGATGGTATGCCAATGATCATCACCCTCAAATAAGGTCACCTTTTGAAAGATTGAAATGAAAAATAATCTGCATCATCGGATTCAAATCATTCAATGGGTTTCAGTGTGGGTGATCTCGTGAACTCATTGATTCAGTACTCTGCTGATGAACTCATTAATTCAACGTCGGTGGATTTAAAGGTACTCCTAAATATAACAAAAAAATTAGCAAACCCTATCAAGAACTTCAATTTGAGGCTCCAATTATATAAAATAAATAAATAAATTTAAATTACCTAGAACAGTTGCCTCAGAGGGTTTGTTCGCCGCTATTCAAATCGCCTCCGTCCGTTCATCGTGTTTTTGCAACGCGAGAAGAATATTGCAGCCATGTAAATCTTAATTTTCGTTGGGGAAGACGATGTGGGTGTGCAGCCACATACAATTGATCAATTTAGAAGAGGGAAGACGATGCGATGCGAGCACGCGAAGCATGAAAATTCAAATATAGCGCGAGCGCGGGAAGTAGGAGAGGGAAGACGATGTGGGTGTATAGCAAAAGAACGTGGTGGGTGTATTTGATCGTTGAAAAATCGAATTGAATATGTGGGTGGAAGGAAAGAATTTGTTTTCATATGTTATGCACCCACATAAGTGGGTGGATAACAAGATTAGGTGGGTGGACATAAAGTTACTCTTTGGACAAATGGCACCATTTTTCTTTATGTGCCACATGATGTAAAAGACCCAATGCAAGTATCTTTGGAGTTGAAGATTGAATGGAAAAAAAACTTTTCTATCAAAGATCCAAGGTTCAAAATATAAATGGTTACCACAAAAATCTCCAGCCCTATTTTAGCCGTTCATTTTAACCATTTGACTACTACTTTGAATCATATTATAGAGATATTTTTTCAATGAAAACTTCCCGCCAACGAATCTTCACAATAGGTCGCCTTCCATTTTGTGATGTAAAACAGTGATGCACATTCAAAATTAGTAACCCGTTCACAACCTAGATGGTGGATGATCGATTACCTAATTCTAGCTCGTTTTCAAACAATGACATATATTTTTGGCCCCCTTTTTGAGCAAAGAGTGAATTTAGAATATAATTCATAATTCATAATAATAATAATAATTATTTTATTTTATTATATCCGTGGGTGTCCAGGCTAATTTGTGTGCACTTCGACTAATCCTATGAAACTCTGGAGCTAACAACCGGATATTACTCCAGTGGTTATGAGGGGACTCGAATGGGTGACCATTGGGAAATTATTAATTATTTCTTATTATCATTGTGACATATTTCGGTGAAAATCGGTGAAATGGGGTCTCCCGAAATTTCGGTAATTTTCGATAATTTCATTATTTTTCGTCGAATTTTGATAAATATTTAATAATTTCGATAAATTTTGCTAATTGCACCCCATACTCCACAATGTAACTTATAAGATGCTGGATAAAAAAAAAAAACTTGCAACCGCCTAACCTAAGAGTTAAAAGTTAAAACTTAAAACTTAAAAGAATCAAAACCCAAAACCCATCGAGATGGTCAAGAGGGTTTTTGTTGATAACTTAGAGATTTGAGAAACCTTCTTTTTCTTTTTCGTCTTGTTGTTCTTCTTCTTCTCAAGGTTTTATTTTTCATTTTTTTTAGGAATCCACAACGAGGACGAATCTGCAACGTCTGGCAAACCTTCGAAGCTCTGAATCCAGATAGGTGTGTTAATATATATATATATATACTTTTTTTTTTTTTTTTTTTTTCTTCAGTTTTTCAATGGAGCTATTTTTTGTTGATCAAATGGGGCATTTTACCAACTGGGGCTTTATTTCCAACCAGCAGCAACCTATATATATATATATATATATATATATATATATATATATATATTGATAATTAACCAGTAAGCCTTCCTTAAGTGTGGAGAGGTGAAAAAAAAAAATGTGAGCTGAGTACAAAAATGTATTTCACATAGTCTTTGGATTTTTGGAAGAATCTTTCTTCTTTATTGAATTATTGGTCTATTTTAATGGGTTTTATTTTGAAGTACGTAGTTCCACTATCTGAATCTTTTTGTTAGTGTTGTTTTTTTTCCATTTTTCATTTATCTAATTCGTTTTCTGTTTGGCTTATTGTATTTAGATTGTCTTCCATTTTTTATATAGTTATTTTTATTTTTTGTCTTTTCAATTTGCTATCATTTCCCTTTTGAGTGATATTGCAAAAGGTTTACTTGAATCCTGTATCAATTCTTATGTGTTTAATTTTTTAATTTTATTTTTTTTGGCTGATAGTAACCACATTCACACACCCATTATATACTTAAAAATAGTTTTTAAATTTTAAATATGTTAGTATATATTTTAGTCATTTTTTAAAAATATTAATATTTTTTTATATATACTTTTAATCCCTGAAATTTTTCCGAAATTTTTTCGAAAGTTATCAAAATTAATCCGAAATGTACTGAAAGGATCTCCCACCGAAAAATTGCCGAAAAAGAAAGTTGTCACTATGGTCGCAACAAATAATATGGGCATTTTTCCTTTCAAAAGTAAAATAAAAAATATGGGCATTTTTGTTCAACTCTTTAAATTTTGGAATTTATGTAGATCTGTCTATGAATGTATGAGTGATTGTTGTCATAATTGAAATTTATTTTACTAGTTTATAGATGAATGGAATGCGAATAAACTTTTCCTAAGTAAAGCACAAACAACTTTGGTTATGTTTGATAACTTGAATTCAGATCTTGAAAGTGAATTAGTAATTCCAAGCTCACTTCCTTGGAATTGAATTCCCTTGGAAATTACATTTCTATTGTCTGATTATGTTGTGTGAGAACTGACTTTCCTAGAATTGCAATTCTACTGTTTGAATAGATTCTTCGAAAAATAAATTCCTTCGGAATTGGAAAAGGGTATTTTTGGTAAAGGCAAATAGACGAAAAAAATTGAATGTTAAGGTACTCCATTTCAATTATTTGGTAATGACTATTTTTCCCATGAAATTGACACTTCAGCCAATTTATGTGTGGAATTGAAGATTAACTACGATCGAATTGGAGCATGGAAGTGAATTCTACATGCAGGTCCCGAATCAATTCACGTCCACACCTTCAAATTCTTATCAAACAAAAAGGGTGAAATTGGCAGTTCAATTCCATCCTAGAATTGACACTTTCATGTTATCAAATAGAGACCACTAAGAAGTCTCAAAATAATTATTTCAGATCCAAGTTGGAGTTGATAAGAGGTTAGACACTTAGATTAAAGTTATACTTCTAGAGAAAGTGTTGTTGGGAGAGAATTTTTTTGTGATTTCTTGGCCCCTCTCTTTTCAATAGAGTGGATAAAAATGCAGTTCTAAAAAGCAAATTCTAGTTAAGGAGGATTAAAGGGAGGACGTAGAAAAGCATACAAGTAAATAGCCTTCAAATTTTCCTAAAGGTATCTCTATTCGCGCCAACATTCAAAATCCTTTGAAACCTATCAACTGTTTTGAATCAGACGATGAAGATCTTTTTTGCCCTGATATTCCACCATAAGCGTACCATCAGACAGTCAATGTTTTATTCCATGTGACATATATACCCAACAAGTGGCCTTAAAATCATATAGCACACATCACGCTCATAGGTGATTTTTTGGTCCATTGTTTTGGGGTTTGTGATAAATGGAATAAAATATTTACTGTCCAATGGTAAGATTATGATCTCTAGATTCATTGTGGGGAAGAACGGGGTAAAAAATGATTTCCACCATGTAATTTCAAGCAATTAATGGATTACAAGGGGTTGCACACGTTGGCACGTTCAGAAATAGTGTTGACGCCAATAGAGGTACCCTACATAGAGTGTAAGCAATAGAATAAAGGAGGCATGGATTATATTATTAGTTATTTGAAAAGAATAATAACTACTATACTAACTACTATACACATGTAAGGGCAAGTAGCGGGAAGCATGATTATATAAGGTTACCTTATGAAAAGAATATTGTACGATTTTGTTTCTTATTTTTAGTATGCTCTTTAGGTTAGCAGGGGCTAATCCAATATAGAAAGTTGAAGATAGCCATTCTTTCAATTCATGTATTTCTATTGGGGCAGAAATAAGTTGCGTCGACACAGACCCGACAAGATTGGTAGTGGGGTCTGGGTGTAGGGGTTGGACCTTGTGGATCAGTTCCATGCCCATAACTAAGACAGGATTGGAGTCTAGGTCTAAAGGTTGGACCTAATGGACAGGGTTCAAGTACACAACTCAAGCGAGATTGAAAAGTGGGTCGAGGTCTTGATCTCTCGGCACGTACCCAATTCCAAATGGATCAGATTTGAACAACCTAGAATTCAACCCTACCCAAGGAGAATAAATATATTATATTAACGCACTCATATAATTGGACCTGATTCACACTGGACCGCACCTGAATATTAATGGGTCAGGTCGGGATATGGCCTCACCTAGAGCTGGATCTTTAATTTCTTTTCTTGAACTACCTGATTATTAGCAGGTTGGCTTGGGTCAGTGTCTAAAATCGATACCTACTTTGATGGCTGGTTGGGTCAGGTACACCCAAATTTGTCAACAGTGAGCCAATGGCTCATTGCAGATGATGATCGGATGCTTCATCAGTGGTATAGATGCAGTGAATAATGGACCTTGAGGCACACAGACTTTAAAGAGCATGGAAATCCATGCATATTTATATCAAGGTACTCATGGCTACACAACTAACAACATGTCAGCTCGTTAAAAAAGTTGGTGCACCCCTAACAATACTGGTTTTCTGGTGCGTATCGTCTAGCTTTGATACCGGTAGGCACCGGACAATATGTACCAGTTCCAGACGATAATTTGGAATGTATCGTCCGGGACATTCCAAAAATATATGTAATGTAGCAGTACGATATGTTCAAAGTATTGTACCAGTGACCTCCGATATCGGACGATATGTTCCAAGTATTGTACCGGTGACCTCCGTTAATATAATATATTTATTCTCCAAGTTTGGGTAGGGTTGAATTCTAGGTTGTTCGAATATGATCCATTTGGAATTGGGTACACGTGGAGAGATCAAGACCTCGACCCACTTTTCAATCTCGCTGGAGTTGTGTACCTGAACCCTGTCCATTAGGTCCAACCTTTAGACCTAGACTCCAATCTTGTCTTAGTTGTCGGCATGAAACTGATCCACAAGGTCCAACCCCTACACCCAGACCCCACTACTAATCTTGTCGAGTCTGCGTCGACGCAACTTGTTTTTGTCCCAATAGAAATAGGTGAAATGAAAGATTGGCTATCTTCAACTTTCTATATTGGATTAGCCCCTTGTGACGGGGCCAATACTTGAGCTTGCAGCATGGTGCTTGGGGCACGACATGTAGTGCCAGGAGGGCACGCGACATGGGGCCAAGTGGGCCTGGTGACGTGGTTGCACTGCGAGGACGCAACACGGACGCGACATAGCCAAGGTGGGCTAGCGATGCAAGAGGCGTTGCGGTATGTCAAACCAAGGGGTTTGAGGTTTTCCTGCCATTCAAGCTGAATGACTGTTTTACCCTTATATAAGGGAAGGGAGCTAGAGAGCTATTCCCCTGCACACTTGCGTTGCCAGAGGGGGCGCAAGTGTCTCCTAGGCCTGAAAGGGTGGGCCTAGGACGTCAACGCAACGATGCCGTGTGGAACCCAGGTGAGGTTGATGTATGGCTCCGGACTACGCGTCGCGGTGCATACGGCTGGGCAACCTCGTGAGAACAATAGAGAGCTGCGTGGGACTCAGTTGAGCACAACAGCATGTGGGCTAAGGATGAACGAGTGCTAGTAATTCGGAACGCACACGAAGGCAAGCTACGTGGGACTTAGTTGAGCACGCGCGCGATGAGGTACAAGGCTGTGGGCTTGGTTCAGTATGTGAGCATGACATGATGCCATGGGGAGCTGCATGCCAAGACTGTTGCGAAGCGAGGTACTAGTGCAGTGTACAGGGTGAAGCTTGAGCAGGCCAAGTTTAGCACAGTGGTACAAATTGAGCGTATCGTAAGGGGCACGATACAGCTAAGTGGTAAGTCGCGAAACAGAGGTAACCACGTTGGGAGAGTTTCCGTCCTCTAGGCGGGTGGTATCAGAGCTGATGTGTAAATGGGCGTTGCATGGTATGCACACCGTGAGTTGGTAATGCGTCAAGGACGCGCGTCGGTGTCGAGTAAGTAGGCTGACTTAGCGCAGTGTGCGTTAAGTGCCACACGGGACTGAGGTTGCGGAAGTGCGACCCCGTGACACCCTGCTAACTTAAAGAACATACTATAAATAAAAATAAAATCGGACAATATTCTTTTCATAAGATAACCTTATATAATCATACATCCCACTACTTGCCCTTACATGTCTTACATGTGGATAGTAGTTATTTATTCTTTTACTAATAATATAATCCATGCCTCCTTTATTCTATTGCTTCCACTCTGCATAGGGTACCTCTATTGGCGCCAACAATATTTCTGAAAGCACCAATGTGTGCAACCCTTTGTAATCCATTGACTGCTTGAAATTAGATGGAGGAGATCGTTTTTCACCCCGGTCTTCCACACAATGACTCTAGAGACCATGATCTTACCATTGGATGGTAAGTTTTTTATTTCATGTCTCACAAACCCTAAAACAATGGACCTAAAATCACCTACGAGCGTGATGTGTGCCATATGATTTTAGGGCCACTTGTTGGATATAGGTGCAGCGCGGAATAAAAAATTGATCGTTTGATGGTACGCTAATGGCGGAATATCAGGGCGAAAAATATCTTCATCGTTTGATTCAAAGTAGTTGATGGGTTTCAAAGAGTTTTGAATGTTGGCACGAATAGAGGTACCTTTAGGAAAATTTGAAGGCTATTTACTTGTATGCTTTTCTATGTCTTCCCTTTAATCCTCCTTGACTAGAATTTGCTTTTTAGAATTGCATTTTTATCCACTCTATTGAAGAAATCATAACAAAAATTCTCTCCCAACAATACTTTCTCTAGAAGTATAAATTTAATCTAAGTTTCTAGCCTCTTATCAACTCCAACTTGGATATGAATTAATTATTTTGAGATTTCTTAGTGATCTTTGTTTGATAACATGAAAGTGGAAATTCTGGGATAGAATTGAATTGCCAATTTCACCTTTTTTGTTTGATAAGAATTTGAAGGTGTGAAAGTGAATTGATTTGGGACCCGCATGGAGAATTCACTTTCATGCACCAATTTGATCGAAGTTAAGACCTTATTTGATAACATGGAATTGTAATTACATAGGTGGAAATGAAATGTAGTTTTCAATTGTTGTTGTTTGATAGCTATGTAAAGAGATGGAAATAAAATTACGTGGGCCCCACATGGAAATTGAATTTCCCTACACCAAGTCATTTTAGGAGGAAATCATTTCAACCTTTTAACTGGTTGAAATTGAGTTTCCTGCTAACGAAATAATAAGTTTTTATCATTTCAAATCTAAAGTTACTTGTAAAAAACCTAAAAGCAAAAAAAATTATCTTTTGACTTTTAAAAAGTAACTTCCATTTCTATAACCATCATACCAGCTTGATTACTATGATTACCACATTATCTCTTTTTAGCTAATATTTGACTTTGGTCAAAATTTGAATTTTAATCAAACTTTAACATGATTTATAAGCTATTTAAAATTTCGACTTCTGATCAAACTTTGACTATTGAAATATGATAATAAGTTGTCAGTTAGTAATATATTACAAAATTTTTAGGGTCAAAGGTTGACTTTAAGGTCAAACTTTGACTTTTACTTAAAATTTTACTTTTTATTAAACTTTGACTCCTATAATTTGATGGCAAAAAAGGATACTGCCGTATTGATTTATAATGTGATACTAGATTCTCAATTTTATTAATCAATAGTTTGACCTTTAGTCAAACTTTGAC
This sequence comes from Chloranthus sessilifolius, assembly GCA_021018995.1. Classification (NCBI taxonomy): domain Eukaryota; kingdom Viridiplantae; phylum Streptophyta; class Magnoliopsida; order Chloranthales; family Chloranthaceae; genus Chloranthus; species Chloranthus sessilifolius. The sequence continues at coordinate 23,106,598 of CM037589.1, forward strand.
TTTTGATCAAACTTTGACTTTTACACAATTTATTTTTAGTCAAACTCGAAACCTGCTAATAAGTAGAGTCTACTAAAAAAATTTATACCGTCTCAGTGCAATTTTTTCTTGGTCAAAGTTTGACCTTTTGTCAATATTGATTTTCTATAAAAGTTGAAAATTTTAATTAGTGGAATATTATAATTAAAAATATCTATCATTATTTTAATTTGTAACTTTAAAATACATTGCCTCATTTTTATTGGTCAAAGTTTAACTTTATTCAAATTTTGACTTTAGACAAAATTCTCCTTACATAGCTATTTTGACGAAAGTCAAAATTTGACCAATAGAAATGTGGCAATGTATTTTAAAGTTACAAATTAAAGTAATGATGGATATTTTTAATTATAAAATTCCACTAATTAAAATTTATAACTTTTTATAGAAAATCGACTTTAACAAAAAGTCAAATTTTGACCAAGGAAAAAAAGTAATATATTACTAACTGACAATTTATTATCATATTTTATTTAAAGTTTGATCAAAAGTCAAATTTAAATAGCTTATAAATTCTGTTAAAGTTTGATTAAAATTCAAATTTTGACCAAAGCCAAATATTAACTAATAAGAGTGTGATGTAGATGATGTGGTAGTCATAGTGATTGTGTTGGCATGATGGTCATAGAATGGAAGTTACCCTTTAAAAGTCAAAAGATAATTTTTTTGCTTTTAGGTTTTTTACATGTAACTTTAGATTAAAATGACAAAATTATTATTTTGTTAGTAGGAAACTCAATTTCAGCTACGTAAAAGGTTGAAATGGTTTCCTCCTAAAATGACTTGGTGTATGGAAATTCAATTTCCATGCGGGGCCCACGTAATTTTATTTCCATCTCCTTACATAGCTATCAAACAACAACAATTGAAAACTAAATTTCATTTCTACCTATGTGATTACATTTCCATGTTATCAAACAAGGCCTAAATTCCATATCAAAATATTGACTACATATGTAATGGTGATAGCCGGTTATACGTATTTCTTAAGTCCATAAATTTTATAAAGATCTCCAACTCATCTTTTAATTGGAAATTTTGGTTATATTAAGTCAAAAGAAAGTTGTTTTTTTAAAATTAATATTTTGATTTGTTTTTTCAGATGAGCAAATTTGATTAACGAAATTATTGGCCAATAGGATACAAAAATTGATCGACATTCATAATTGAGAAGCATGCAAGGTGAGGAAGATCGAGGAAGAGCTCCACAAGAAAAAGAAGAGGGATACTAATCAGAATGGTTTATTGGAAGAAAAGGCTGATTCTGGGGGAACAATTGACACAATTAATGGCGGTGAAGTACAGAAGGATGAAGTAAGTTTGAGGGGAGTTGAACCAAAGAAGAAGAAGAAGAAGAGGAAGCATGAGGCTACTGAAGATGAACAGGTTGCAAAAGAGGTTGGAAAAGATAAGAGCTACGAGAACCAAGAGGATGGTGCAAGTGAGAAGGATCACGTGGTTTGGGAAAATGAGAAGAATATGGAAGAGTATATTGGGTTGGGATTGAAAAAGGGTGAGGAGATGGTTGAAATAGAGTTAACAAAAGATGCAAAGAAGAAGAAAAAGAAGGAAAATAAAAACAAAGATCAAGTGCATTCACGTTCGTCCGGGACAAAACGGTGTTAATGCATTGGATGGTGGAAATCAAATTGGTAAGGTCAAAGAGGTTGGACAAGATAAGAGATACAAGGGAGAGGAGAGTAGCAAAGAAGAGGAGGAAATTTCTAAATCGAAAATAGTGAAGAGAAGAGTAATAACAAGAGAGACAAGGCAGAAATTGATGTGTAGACCTTGGAAAACGAAAAGCTTGATGAAGTGTCCGATAACACAGAGAAGAATTAGAAAAGATGAAGAGATTTCAAAGGATAGAAACAATGTAGATAGTGATACTAGACTGGAAGATTTGAAGGAGAGGTGGAAAGAGAAGAAGGGTACTAAGGACAATAAAGTTACCAAGTCATCTCTTGCAGAAGTCTCTGCCGGAGAGTTGACCAATGGGACAGATAATACAGAGGTCTTAAACGATGACGGTCATACAAGTTCAAATAGTAAGAAAAAGAGAAAGAAGGATAAGGATGAAAATAAGAAGAGGAAGAAGCACAAGAAGGATAAAGAGCCAGAAAGAAATGACCATACTTTGGGAAAGCCCAACCAGAGTATTCGACTCTAAAACCAAAATGATTGCAAAAGGTAAAGGTGTTGCAAAAAATACGCCTGAAAAGGGAACACCCTCAGCTATGAAAAAAGGGGAGGGAAATGCTAATCAAACTGCAAATTCGCAATCCGTGAAAACGCCAAAGAGAGTAAGCTTTTCAGGTCATGTGGAGGTGTTCCCTTTAACAGAAGATATGAACTCAAAGGAGGAAAACTGCCAGACGGAATTGGTGCAAGGGAAACGGTTCTCGCTACAAGAAGATGAGATGGTCAAGGAAGCTGTTTCTAACTACCTACTGGTCAGTGCTAGTAAGTTGACAAATAATTGTTAAGTAATATATTTCGCGGAAAAGTTGATAACGCTGAACTGGTAGCCTCGTGCATAGTAAGCTTTAGTTTATTTTCTTACGATGACAAACTGCACTATTGCTTGCCTTTCAAATTCCCAATGAATCCATGATCTGGTCATTGGAGAGAGTAAAAACTATTTGTCCACGCCTAGCTTCTTTCCATAAATGCATTTGATGACTAGAATTCACGAAAGCAAAGAAGGAGCTTGTAGGTAAATACATAGTGTATATATATATATATATATATATATATATATATATATATGATAAAAAAACTGTTTTATTATGGATAAGGTCCATAAGGGCTATTAACATTTGTAACCTAAGACAAAATATATAGTAAAGCAATATATTTAATTTTTACTAATTGTACCAGACTATTTGTGAAGCGTATTTTTTTTAGTCTATTGCATTTTAACTTTAGTATCGAAGGCATTTATTTGAGTGAGAAAAACTTGTCTGAAATATGATGCACCTCTAGCTAAAATATATGATTGTTGCTTCTCAAAATAGAGTTTTGGAGAAGCAGTCCAATGCTGATTCTTAAATATGCGTTTATTAAAAGAAGAAACAGACAATGATGCTTCTCAAACAACATATCATGTTGCTTTTCAAACAACATTTTTCCCTAAAAAGTGTTTTTTAGAAAAGTGTTACCAAATTGTCACTCCTCTTTCCTTTAGTAGGAATAGACCATTCTCACGGTTTCCCATAATAGGAATACCAATGCGGAGGTCAGGGAGTTAATAGGTTGATATCTTCACTTTCTATGGTCCATGGTGCAACTGAATTTAGCAAACTATATATATATATATGAGCTCGGGTAGGTACTCCAATGGAATACATTCACTGTACTCCAAGGTCCACATGGAGCTCTATGTGGCACCCAAAATGTGTTTTGTGTGTCACGTGGAGCAAGGTTCATAGTTTCAATCATTTTTAATTTTTTTTCTTCAAAACATCATCTCCACCGCCTATTTTTTTAGGCTAAAAATCTGAACCATTGAATCATAATCAAAATTTGTCTTCTAATTTTAACATTCAAATTTGATTTTTTATTTTAAAACTAATGATCTATACAACCTGCATAAGCTTCACGTGGCACCAAAACAATGTTTTGGGTGCCACATGAAGCTCCATACTATCTTGCGTACTCTATGGGAGTGCACACCACTTTTCCATATACATATATATATATATATATATATATATATATATATATATATATATATATATATATATATATAGAGGTACATGATTGCTCACTTATTAAGCCAATTGGCATGTGGCTTTGGACAATCCAATCCATTAAAATTACAATTCATATATTGAACTAAAGAGTGCCCAAAAAATCACACTCAATGGAGGATCTAAACCATCCGATTTCTAAAATGAACGCTTATTTATATTTTTTGATGATCAAAATTAAAGTACACTAGTCAGATGGTTAGAAATCTCTAGTTGGCTTAATTTTTGTCCAAGACATGTTTTAACGATGGGCTCCTAGTTGAACTATCTTTGATCAAAATAGGCATCACATGGAGTGAAGGTGGACGATCACGTCACAATCTGTTTCAAGGCAGCCATAGGAGTCATCTTTATATATATATATATATATATATATATATATATATATATATATATATATATATATATATATATATATATGTGTGTGTGTGTGTGTGTGTGTGTGTGTGTGTGTGTGTGTGCGTGTGTGAAACCAAGGATATGCATTCGACTGCATGATGGCGATCGTCCACTCAAATTTCAGCTCACGTGTCATTTGGCATGTGATCGCGAGTTACACCCATTCTCTAAGTGTTCACCCATTCTCCTTGGGTTTTAGAAAAAAAATATTAATTTTCGGACTTTGTTGAACTATCTTTGATCAAAATATGCATCACATGGCGTGAAGGTGGACGGTCATGTGACAGTCTGTTTAAAGGCACAGTCATAGGAGTCGTCTTTATGTATATATATGTGTGTGAAAATAAGGATATGTATTCAACTGCACGATAGTGACCGTCCACTCAAATTCCAGATCACGTGCCATTTGGCATGTGATCGCGAGTTACACCCATTCTCTAAGGCTTCACTCAGTCCCCCTTAGGTTAGAAAAAAAAAATAATTTTTTGACTTTTTTGTCATTCGAGTCAAAAGATTCCCATTTTGCACCTTTGACCAACTTTAGAACTATGGATAGATATCCTTTTTAATTTTTTTGGATGATACCTAACCAACATTGGACAAGTTGCCATGGCACCCGATCCTTGGTTGGGTGCTGTTTTGGTAGCTGGTTCAAACACATGGATTACCAATGTGTTCAAACACATATCCCCGGGGTATATATATATATATATATATATATATATATATATATATAGGTGCAAGAGTATGTGTCCCTGTGTAGCCTAAGATGCTCCACATGAGTGAGTTAGTCGCACATTGCACCCAATCCATGGATCGAGTGCCACGTGCACATGCATAAGGTCGATCAATCATCATTAAAAAGTGATTTTATACTGTTATTTTGTTGTCAAAGATGAAAGTTTTCAGTGAAATTTTTTTTGGCTGAAAAACCCATATCTTTGACCCCTGAAATGAACGGCATACATGCCCAAATTATTTATTTATTTGTTTTTATTTAGGATGATTGCCCTAAAAAATCTCCCATTATCCTGATTTATCCCAATCAAACCCCTTAAGTTAGAAATACCATAGCAAGGCCTCTTTTATTTTTTTAGCCTAAAATACCCTTCATATATAAAGGGTTTAAACCTATACTATTCCCTTTTTCCCTTCTCTTCCTTTCTTTCTCACACTGATTCCCCTTCTTCTTCGTGCAAACCTCGCCGATTTCGTGCTAACCTCTCCGACGAAGAAAACGGTAGAGTTTCTCTCTCTCTCACTGTAAGTCTCTCTATCTCTCTCAATGATTCTTCTTCTTCTTATTTTTCTTCTTTATTTCTCTACATCAAAATCAGAAACGGGTTAGATAAGATGCCCTAGGTCATTTTTTTCATGTTATGGTTGGATCACCTGGTGCAGTCTTCTCTGTAAACTGACTTAGAGTGGCGCAAACTGACCTAGAGTGGCGCAAACCAACCTAGGGCAGTTTGAAAATAGAGACATGAGTGAGATAAACTACCCTAGGTCAGTTTAAAACATCCTAGGTCAGTTTAAAAGATCCTAGGTCAGTTTTGGTCATCACCTAGTGCATTCTACTCTGTAAACTAATTTAGAATGGTGCAAACTGACCTAGAGTGGCGCAAACTGACCTAGGGCAGTTTAAAACAGATAAATGGGTGAGATAAACTATCCTCGGTAAGTTTACAACTATCCTAGATCAGTTTGAAACTACCCTAGGTCAGTTATGGAGATCACCTGATACAGTCTACTCTGTAAACTCACATAGGGTGGCGCAAACTGACCTAGGGCAGTTTGAAAGTAGATAAATGGGTGAGATAAACTACCCTGGGTCAGTTTGAAACTACCCTAGGTCAGTTTAAAATGCCCTAGGTCAGTTTTGGTGATCACTTAGTGCGCTACTCAGAATGGTTTAGGTGAACTGACCTAGGCGGTTGAAAATAGATAAATGGGTGAGATAAACTACCTTGGGTCAGGCTAACCTAGGATAGTTGCAAACTGACCTAGGATAGTTGCAACCTGACCCAGGGTAGTTTATCTCACCCATTTATCTGTTTTAAACTGCCCTAGGTCAGTTTGCGCCACTCTAGGTCAGTTTGCGCCATCCTAGATCAGTTTACAGAGTAGAATGTACTAGGTGATGACCAAAACTGACCTAAGACATTTTAAACTGACCTAAGGTAGTTTCAAACTGGCCCAGGGTAATTTATCTCACTCATTTCTCTATTTTCAAATTGCCCTAGGTCGGTTTGAGCCACTCTAGGTCAGTTTGTGCCACCCTAAGTCAGTTTACAGAGAAGACTGCATCAGGTGATTCAACCATAACATGAAAAAAATGACGTAGGGCATCTTATCTAACCCGTTTCTGATTTTGATGTAGAGAAATAAAGAAGAAAAATAAGAGGAAGAAGAATCATTGAGAGAGATAGAGAGACTTACAGTGAGAGAGAGAAAAACCCTACCGTTTTCTTCGTCAGGGAGGTTGGCACGAAGTCGACGAGGTTTGCACGAAGAAGAAGGGGAATCAGCGTGAGAAAGAAAGGAAGAGAGGGGAAAAATGGAATAGTATAGGTTTAATACCCTTTATATATGAAGGGCATTTTAGTCTAAAAAAATGAAAGAGGCCTTGCTATGGTATTTCTAACTTAAGAGGTTCGATTGAGATAAATCAGGATAATGGAGGATTTTTTAGGACAATTGGCCTTTTATTTATTGGTATAAAAGCCTAGAGGGACTGATCAACCCTTGCAGGATATCGGCCAACTCTAGGCAAATGGCATGGAGTGCAACATTTTTATGCTCCACTCCGAGTGCACCTTTCCTTTTGACACCGAGAATTCTATAGGTTGGGCTGGTTCTATAAGGAGGAAGTATGATCGTTGCTTTCCAGCCCAAGATTCTTCCCGTATCTCAAAAATGATAGAAGAGAATTCACTATGATAAAAAACAGCCCTTTTTATTCACTGTGGGAACAAGGTCTTGGAAGCGAGGGCACCGAGAATTCTATAGGTTGGGTTGATTCTATAAGGTGGAAGCATGATCGTTCCTTTTCGAGTCAAGATTCTTCCGTATCTCAACCATGATGGAAGAGATTTCCCTATGACCAAAAACAGCCCTTTATTCGATGTGCGAATAAGGTCTTGGAACCGTGGGTATGAATGGGCATTCTGGGCACCTGCGCGCGCACACACACACACATGCGGATAAAAGGTATAGCCTGACGGGTAGAGGGTATATGCCTCGGGTTAAGGGTACCAAACCGAAAAACTCGTCCTGACCCGAAAACCGACCCGACTGGACCAGCCGGTTTAAAACCCCCTATTTTCCTTGATTTTATTTTTAAATATTGGGTCGTGTCAACTGGACTTTGCCCGACCCGACAACCTTTGAGTTGACCCAATCCGATCCGAAGGTTGGTTAGATGTGTCATTCCCGACCAGACTCAACGGGTCAACTTTATGTGCCCGGCTTGGTGAAGTCGGGCATTGTTGACGGCCCTATTTGTAGCTGATGTCTATTTCTTATCCGGTAATGCTATCCTTTTCTGTTTTTTCTTAATGTATAAACTCTTCAACTAAAAAAATGTCACACCACATCGCCTATGCCTGTTCAATAAATACATCAGGCTTTGGGCTGGGAGATACGTTTGCATCTGCTTGGTTCCTCTTTTTTATATATCAAGTTCCTTAAAAATATTCTGAAGCCACTTATATGGATGATTGCTCCTTAGATTAATTGATTCTAGATTTGCTATCTGTATTTCACACACCGATTTAGTAACATATAAATGAGATAAAACGTTGTGCATTTGACACATAGTACTAATACAAATAATCATGTTTAGCATATTGGCCAAATTCTTGGGATAATTTTTTGACTTATTGATAAATTAGTAGAGAGGTTCGGACTCTCTTTGTAATCTTCTGAAATGTTTCGTGCAGAACTGATGTAGGTATTTGACCGGTCAATGGCATTTTTATATTTTCCTGATTCTTTCTTTTATATTATTTAATATTTTATTCATATATGCAAGTCGCAGCCATTGAAATTTTCTGATGCATTACTTTTTCTAGGTTCATGACTTAGGTGAAGAGGGGTTGGATAAGATTCTGCACTGTAAAAACTATCCGGAGCTTAAAAGCTTGTTGGAGGGACATTGGTGAGCATTGTTGGTAACTTCTGTCTGACTTTTATTTTAATCGCCTTTATGCTAAGCTCGAGGCTCTCTTATTTTCCTGTTGTGTTTGCTTTATTCTAGGAAGATGTTATATAGATCCCAATTCTTGCATTTACGCCTTTCCTAGTTCAGTTATAGAAAATAATGCTGCCACAGCAACAACCGGTTTGGAGCATTTTGTCATTTGACGTACTTAAGAAGTTTTCGTCGTAAATGTAACTAAAATTTAAAGGCTGTTGGAGCATAAAAGACAGGAGTGGGTATCCCTTGGGTCATCATATTAATACTCAGTAACAAATTGATAAAATAGAATCAGTAACATAACTAGTACTGGACAACTGTTTCTCTTCATTGAAATTTTAAAGTTATTTCTCATGTACATGACACCAAGGATCAAAGTATCCGTTTCGTTTTCGGTTTCGGGCATGACCGAAATTTTGGAAGCTCGGCCGAAATTTCGGTGCCCAATTTTTTATTTTGTTTATTTTTTTATTTTTTTTAAATCCAAAATATCGAGACTTCAAATTATCGGCCGATAATTTGAAGTCTCGATATTTTGGGCGAAATTTTGGGGATTTCGTTTTGGTTGGGCCCGAAACTGATGTGTTTGATTCATGCATGACACTCTTTTATCTTATTATATGCAGCTCAATGTTCAAAACCTGAGTCACCTGACTCAAATATGCTATCTATTTTTTGATTTCTGGGTTGACTTAAGCAATCAATGAAAAATATTTAATAGGAATTCCGCCATTTAGTGATCGACTCGGAGGATTCCCTTTTTATAAAGCTAGAGTTTGGGATTGATATCCCATTGGTTGAGTTCCACAGTGAGGGATGTGTGTGTGTGAATATTGTTTGTAGTGACATACTCTTGGGCCATCTTCTTTCTTATAAAAAATTTATATTGCTGTTTTCCAGAGGCTTTAACATAGTTTGGTCACTCAATGACCATGGAGTATGCAACATTGTTGTCTGTTCTCATGTGCGGTGATTACTTTTTTCTTATTGTTTATGCTTTTTGTTTCCAAGTGATAGTATTATATTAAGTGGGGCACATAGTTAAAACAACTCACAATTAGCTCTGTACGAGTCCACACTACGGCAAATAGGAGTGAACACCAGATGACCCACATATCAATCCAAAACAGGTGCCGATCCCCACTTTCAAGATTAAATAGAAGATATTTTCTAACACAATAGAAGCACTTGGTCCGCCCATTCTGTAAGGCTGAACAATATTCCACCTGCCCAAACAGAGGATCAAGTCAGCCCTCTCCCAGAGATTGTTATTTCAAGGACAGAAGCTATCCTCCATCACCATTTCCCTAAAAGTGCGAGATTGAAATCCTTAAGTCCTTGGATGACAAGCCCTCTTGTGCTTCTAAATAGCTGTACTTTCCCAGTTAAGTAGATGAACCTTTTTGTCCCTTTCCAGACTGTTCTAAGGAAATTTCTCTTAATTTAAAGCATATTTGTAGATTCAAAGAGAGGCTTTCACCAAAATAATTCGGTAGCTTTAATTCAAATATTTTGGCATCGGGGCCCAGTCAGACTCCTCAAACTGTCTTTTTATTACCTTCTTTGTGATGTTTTTTGGGACAAAATGGTGCATTTTTTGTGACAAAATGGTGCATTCTGCTGGACTGAAGTGATGTTATTGGGATTTGGATTTCCCACAAAGTTTTAGATTGTGGGCATCTATCAAATTCATAGGGTTGACTAGTATTTTTTCTTCCCATATTAACCAACTGATGCCTACATTCTTTGACTCACCATCCTAGTTTATTTGGTGTTTGGACTCTTTTTTAAGTTTGCCCACCTTTTTTTTTTTTTTTTTACTTTTTTCTGGTTCCTTGTGCTTTGTAGGTATGGAATTAGGGGTTTTGGTTTCCTTGTTAACTTTATAACTTGGACAGTAAAATGCGGTTCATAGGTGGATATTGAGTGGTAGACATGATGACTACAAGTCTCGATCTGTTGTCCCAAATCCCAATGGATCTATATGAGCGCATTAAAATATAAAATATAATTTAAAAATTAAAATACCCAAAAAGGAGGAAAAAAATTTAGGTACATAAAGATTAGAAAAAACCTAAGACCATGTACACCCTTGTTGACATGCGTGCCTTTGTAGAACACTCTCAGAAATGAATCGACATGCTAATAAATTTGGAGATATTGACCTTTCTTATGGCGGTTATTATTTATCTGGTGGTGTTGATTGCAGGGGCTGCCTTACCATGGAGACCTTATAGGAGCGTATACCATCGAGCACATGTTTTATATGAAAGGGATGATAAATGTAAATGGGATCCTGAAGATTATGAAATTATCCGAAGGTATGTTCAATCATCTAATTGGTTGCTTGGATACCCTCTCCACATCGCTGGTCGGACTTCTTTTAGTGCATGTAGGTCAAGATTCATGTAGTCCATCGATTTTTTCGTTTATTATTTGAATATGACAAGTATCATTTTCTTTCTAATGATTTCAACTCAATTCAGTGATATGACGATCTTATTGTAGTTTTCATAAAAATCACGGATCAAATTGGAAAGTTCTAGCAGACACAATGGGCAAACATAGGTTTCATGTAAAAGATACATGGCGCAGGATAAAATTGCCTGGTTGGAAGAAAGGTAAACTGATCTCTGCTTTCCTAGGGCTATCTTGATGTAATGTTTTGAGATATTTAAGGAGACATCTTTTTTCTCTATGTAAACATGTTCAATGTTGCTTAAGCTGCTTTCCTAGGGCTATCTTGATGTAATGTTTTGAGGTATTTAAGGAGATGTCTTTTTCTCTATGTAAACATGTTCAATGTTGCGTATGCTGCCTTAAACATCCCATTGCATAACTAATTTGTAATTTTCGTTGTCAAACATGTTCAATGTTGCGTAAGCTGCCTTAAACATCCCATTGCATAACTAAACCCTAAACCCTTAAACATCCCATTACTTAACTGGTCTTCTTGACAAATGCCAGTCACTTTATTTGAATCATGTTATAATTAATGATTCAATTTGATTTTTTTTAATTAAAAGGTGAAAAATTATAGATCTAAATTAAGAAATTAAAATGAACATCCGTTCTTATTACTTTCCATGAAGAAATTAGCAACAGTGAATTTCAACTTTAATTATAAGTTTCATACGTGGGCAAATTTACAAATTGACTCAAACCGTGGATCATTAATCCAAAATATAAAAAAGAAGAAGCAGTATATACATAGAACAATGATCCATGCCAATGTTATCATTGTCATCTTCAGTGTAATCAATGTTTCCCTATTTTCTTCCCTGAATTCCTAATAAAGTTATAATTTATGAAGAACATGGATGAATTGCTGTGTCATTGATCATAATTAATGAGCAATATAGCACACTTAATGGTATATTACTACCATCTACAATTCTTACAACAGCTTTTTCCTCTTCCAACTTGTATTTTGTTTGATGGCAGCAATTCCTTATAACAGCATGAAGCATGAAGCAGGCCCTGCAAAGGAAAATATTAAGGAATGTTGCTTGTGGTGGTTTGGACATGGTCATTGGAGGCATGAAGCAGATCTTGTACGAAGGGTCGAGACTATACAAGCACAAATAGGAGAAGAGGAAGACCAATATTGCTGTCAATGGGTCCGCCTAGCCAGCAACCCGGCCTAGAAAAATAGAGCTTTTGGCCTTGTAAACCGGACCTGGCCTAGAGCGAGACGGGTTTGGATTAGAACTCAAAAAGCCTGACCCGGGCCTATATGTACTTATTTAAATTATTTTATATCCACTAAAATGTTTAATTAATGTTTATTATACCATAATCTTCTTACATGTATAATTTATTTGTTTGGCTTCATCGAGTTTCATTTAGTGTCACCATAAAAGATAAAGAAGCAAATGATCAACGAGGAGTTATATAACCCACAATCAGAGTCCTCTCCGCCCTAAAATCTCATCTCTTCTCATGGTTCATGCACAAACAAAGATCCCCTTGCGATTTTTCCTTATTAGTTTCATTTAAAAGAAAGTTAAAAAATAGAAAATAAAAGTCCTAAATGGTCTCTCTCTCTCTCTAAAAAATTGTTGGGTTCAATCTCGACTCTCTATAAGAAATCTCTTTTGTGTGCACCGTTCTCTCTCAAAGAGTTCCCTTTGGGAGTCAAACCCCCTAAAATCTCTCCTCTCTCTTTTAATCCCTCTACACCACATCTCACAACTCTCTCTCTCGCTCTCCCTTTGAAGCACCAGAGCACACCATTATCTCATCTCCACCTTGTGATTATGGTACACGACCCCTTTTTTATGTCTCTTAAAGGCGATTAGAGGAACTGATAATAAGTGTGTCGTTGAGTCTCCAACCATCTTAAGAAGAAGAAGAAGAAGGTTTGTATTGCAAGGGGTTAGAGTTTTGTTAAAAGGAGTTTCTGTAGAAAGTTGAATCTTAATGGCGATTAGAGAAACTGATAATCAGTGTCGTTGAGTCTCCAACCATCTTAATTCAAACCTTTACAACAAATGTATGTCGCGATTTAAAAAACGAGCTAGAAATTTCAGATCTCGCTACATGAAGAAAGGATGATTGCGAGATGGTGATGAACAAAGTTGTCACCTTCTTTCATCATTGGTACCCCATGATACAACCCGAGTTCTCTCTGTTTTACAATATTATTCCTTTTGTAGGTTTTCAAAGGCTGTTGATCTTCAATTTGGAATTCACACACATGAGATCTACATAAATATTGGTTGCTCATTCACTTATATGAATGTTTATATAGTAAATATAAAAAATGGAGATCTTGCTCCGTATAAAAAGGAATGAAAGCTATGAAAACTATTAGAGAAGAGCTAGAAAGATCTTCACCTTGCTTCCACAAATTATCTCACCCGATCTTCAGAATTTTGGGGAAGAACTCTCACAATTTCTCTAACACTCTTTGCTCTAGTTTATACTTTAACTCTGGTATTGGGAAGGCTCAACTAGGGAAGTCTCGTTCTGATCTCGGGCTTGGGCCTGTAGCACAATGGAAGGTTGACAATATTGCAACCTCAAGGTCACAGGTTTGGGCCCAGCTTACCTATAAAAAAAAGTCACCTTCTGATCTCATTCTGAAAACTTGCTTTAGCCCTAGGAGGAGCTATTTATAGGGGAATTCTTTCTTGAATTTCCACCCTAAGTTGATCCCATCTGTCACATTTTATTTGTACCGTTCATTGGCACTTGGATCAAGGTCATCACCCCATTCTCCAATCATTGATCATTAAGACCAATTATTGATTTTTAGTTCACTTTGTTTTCTCCATATCTGATGCTTATAATTAGCTTACTCCCTGGAACTGTCTTCAATAAAGCATGTGGAGGTAGTTCTCCACCAATTGACACTCACGTCACTTTCCTATCTACCACTGCTCAGGGAATGTTCTGGAAGATTTAGCACACAAATCCACGTGCACCAAAATCTCGAATCGACTTCACTTTCTGGTGACAGGCTACTTATGACAGTGTCTTTTACTGGGATGCAATAACCGGCTCCATAGGACGTTAGAATTGTGCCACAACATGTTGTGGTCGCTGGCGAGATGACACATTTTAAAGTATGCTACAACTCAGGGCTAGGTAACAGTCACAACATCTTGTGGCTCTCCGCAGAATGTATCTAATGTGTCATGTCATATTCGTCTGCAAGATGTAGTTGAGATGTGTCGTAGTCCTCCGCGAAATGGCACTAGTATCACTTGTCGCGGTGGCCGCGAGATAGCACAAATATAATGTTTCATGGTCAACCGCGAGATGGTACAAGTATAACACGTCGTGGTGCTTTGCGAGATAGCACTGATACAACATGTGTCGTGGACCTCTGCGAGCACAAACATAACTAATACAACATGTCACTGTCTTCCGCAAGATGACACAAATATAATGTGTCACTGACCTCCACGAGATGGCACTAACATAACAGGTCGCAGTGCTCCACGAGATAATGCTGATACAGTGTGACACGGTGCTCCGTGAGATAACACTGTTCAATGTTATGTGGTGCTTTGCGAGATAGAATTGATTGAACATGACGTGGTGCTCCACAAGATAACATTGAATCAACATGAAGCGGTGCTCTGTGAAATAGCAATGATACAACATGACGCAGTGCTCTGCGTGATGGCACAAATATAATGTGTCATGGTCCTCCCCGTGATGGCACTGATATAACATGTCGTGGACCTCTGTGAGATGATGAATCAAAATTATGAAACTCAAGCAAATTAAACTGTCACAAATTCACAAATAACTCAAACAAATTAATATTTCTGATGACGATACGGATCAAGTGGCGGCTGCTTTTGGGTTCAAAAAAAGAGAAACTTTCGATTTCCTATCTTGGCTTTCCTCTTGCCTTTGGGATGTGCAGAGCTACTAGATGGGAATCTGTGGTCCAAATATTCCAAAAGCGTCTAGCTATGTGGAAGTGTAAGTTAATTAGCAATGGTGGGAGACCAACTTTGATTAAATCTACCTTCTCCTCCCTTCTGTTTTTTACTATGTCTCTCGCTCTTTTTGGCCCCGGTTAGTGTTACCAAGAAGCTTGAGAAAATTGTTTGAGATTTTCTTTGGAAGGGGGACGGGGGATCTCAAGAAAATTCATTTTGTCAATTGGGAGGATTGTTGCGATAGCCGTCGTGCTGGGGGTTTGGGTGTAAGGAGACCTCGGCTTGTTAAAAAGGCTCTTCTTGCCAAATGGCTTTGGAGGATCGGGGACGACAAAGAAAGGGATAAGTTGTGGTGGCAGGTGGTTACATCTAAGTTGTGGTGCTTGGGGTTTCTCGGGGTGATTTTGCTTGGTGGAAAGTTGTCAAGAGTTCTATTGCTGATTACAAGGAGGGGGTTTCCTTTAGCTGGGGAGGGACAGTCAAAGGATAAGGTTCTGCTAGGACAGATGGGTTGACGAGTCCTCGATGGAGGCGGCTTTCCCTAGAATTTATACTCTTTCGGTCGCCAAGGATGCTCTGATTAAGGACATGGTTGACGTCAATAACGGGGTGCCGGTTTGGTCTGTTAACATACGTAGAAACCTGAGGGATAGCAAGGTGGAGGATTACGCTAATTTGCTTGCTCCAGCGGGTGTCCCCTAATAATGCTAACAAGGATTGTAGAATTTGGGTGAATAATATAATAAGGGATTGTTCTCTGTCCGATCGTTCTATGACTCTCTTCTCCAAAAGGAGGGTAAATACAATCCGGGGAGCTGGTGGTGTGGGTTTTGGAAGGTTAAAATTCCGTCGAAGATTAGATTCTTCTGTTGGATGGTGGTTCGCCGAAGGATCTTGACTAGGGATCAGTTAGTAAGGAGAAATATTCCAGTTTTAAACAAATGCCTTCTTTGCATAAGAGGCATGGAATCCGTCAGTCATACTCTCCTGCACTGCCATTTCTCTCGAACTATCTGGAATGCTTTTTGCAAGTTTTTTGGGGGTTCATTGGGTGACTCCATTGTGGCCGGAGCAGATGATGGTAATGTGGAAGGAAATCATCTTTGAGGGTGACAAAGGAGTCTTGTGGGCTCTAACGAGGTATGCTGTGTTTTGGGCTCTCTGGTTAGAAAGAAATAACAGGATCTTTAGAAGAAAGGGCAAACCGTTCAAGTTTGTCATTCGGGATATCAGGGATTTGGTGATCAGTTGCAATACCTCGGCTCAAGAGAATTTCTCTGACGAGCTTCATCTAATTCTGCTTCAATGGGATGCCTGCCTTATTTCGCCTTTTGGACGATGGGGTTTGTCGTCTTCGCTCTCTGGCCTGTAGCGTTGCTGGGATGAGCTTCTTTTTGTAGGGGGCCTCTCTTTTTGGGTAGTTCCTTACTACCCGCCAAGGTATGTACTCTCATTTTTTCTTATATATATGGCCTTTGTTATCGTTTCAAAAAAAAAAAAAAACACTAAGGGCTTGTTTGGATAAAAACTCGGGAAATGTAGGAAAGTAAAATAATATTCCTACATTTTCTCATGAATACCTGACTTATAGAAAACTATGGGATTCCTTTGTTTCTCTTTATTTTTCGCTGTTTGGATAACCACAATGCTAGCCAAGAAAACACAGGATTAAGGAAATCCCGTGTTTGGATACATATGTGGGAAATTTTAGGAAAATAACATATCCTAACAAAAAAAGCCGTAATATGACAAAAGATCATCCAGACTGAAAAATAACTGTAATATCATAAAAATGATAATTTACAAAAATGATCCACGAAAATGACCATACACATAAATGATTGATCATGGGCGTGGGCGTGGGCCTGTTGTCAGACGATCAAATTTTGATTCCGCGTGGAGATCATGAGCATACCATGAGAAGGGTTCTGGGGTCACTTTTGGGATGTGTTTCACTTGAAATTAACATCTGGTCGTCTGATAGGTGGGCAATGATCTAAAGATCAATTCAATGAAATATTGGGAAAAAAATGATTTCCATGTGTCTATTCAAGATAGTCAATGGTGTTAAAGGTGGAAACCACAAGTTGTAGACATTAATTTCCGATTGCTAATACCCAAATAGAAGTAACATAAAATAATTGAATGCCTCACTGTCGCCGCGAATACCATTTCAAACCCCCAAATCTTCGACACAATAGATCTTGAGATTATGGTCTAATCATTAGATGGATAGATGTTGATTTCATGTGACACACCTCTCGAATAAATTATCCGAGAAATATGTTCGATATATGCTCATAATCACATTCATTTTTTAGAATGTGTACATGTGCATTCAAAATCTAATTGCCTGATGGAAGTCCCATGATTTGAAGATCTAATGTGCCGAAGATTGAGCTGAAAAATAATATTTATCATTTGATTAAAAAACTCCACTATTTAAGCATGTACAACTCGAGTTGAGAAAAAAGAATTTTTGATTGTAATTACAGATACCCTATTGCTTATAGATAAGGATGATGAGAACATTTGCGATAATCACAAAATATGTACGGATGCTTTCACTTACAACTTACCGTTCTTTCTTCTCAACTCGGACTTCACATGATTAAACTATTTGACTAGTTGAAAGTATATGATGGAGATTGTTTTTCACCCCAATCTTCAATACAAATGATCTGGGGATCATGGAGTTGCTATTAGACGATCAAGTTTTGATTCTGTATGACACAAATCTAAAAAATTACACAATCATGGTGTATATCAAAAGTGATTTTTAGATCACTTTTTGAGATATGTATCAAGTGGAATAAAAAACTGATTGTTTGATGATAGGCCCATGAGCATGAGATCCATTGTATAGAAGATTAAGGTGAAGAATAATCATCATCATCCGATTCAAAGCAATCAACAATTCAAATCAGTCAATGGTTTTCGTCCGTGAAAAAATTGTGTGGTATTACTAATAAACGGGTGAGAAGAGCCTTACCCTTATCTTTTTCTTCTGCACTCATTTTGTCATCTTTCCATGGTCTTGGCAAATTGAAATGCCGAGGGTACCCTCGAACTCTTCACTCGGAAATGTGCGGAAAACTTGTGTTTTGTATTCCGGCCCTTAACTCACTTCCAAACAGCCGAAAACCACGGAAAATAGAATCTGAGTCTAAGTATTCCTCCGTTTCCCCCATATCCAAACATGCCCTAAGGTAATATAGCTTGAGCCCATCGTATTAGCTTTTTTGTTACCACAGTTTACTTCTTCAAACATAACTTTGGAGACACAAATGAGACTATGAAGCTACCAAATGCCTACACCAATGTTCAAAATTGTTTCAAATTTGATACGGGCAACCTATTTGAGTAGGGAATTTCATTGGTCTCCATCAAATTGCTGACTACTCAGTACTCACAAAGTACTCAACTTTGAGACCCCTAATCTCCTCTTTAACATTCCATACAATGCATCGATTACTTCTGCCGATGCTCACAATATTCTCTATTACTCTATTATTACTTCTTTATTAATTTTGTCCAAATTTCACTATATACAATTTGATCTAGGTTGAAGAGATCGGCAAGATTGATCATAAGAAATATGGTTCAAAGAGATAAACAATGTTCAAAGAGATTGTGTTCGAGGATCAAAGAACATCACATCAAATAGAGATCAATTGTCAAAGAATGAGCATGGATCCACCATTTGACCTTCAACCTATGCAAATCGAGGTGCTTAGTTCGAGATCCATCTCAATGTAACGATGACAATTTAGGTGTTGTTTATTTAAGATTTTAAGTTTATATTGTACGGATTAGATTTTGGTTTGAGTTGTAAGCTCTAAATCAGATGGCTTAGGTCTATTCAGTTGAAAACTGTAAATTAATGGTTGTGATGATTTTAGATAACTTAAAGATTCTATATATAAGTTTCGATAATGGGTCTCGATTACAAATAGAGTGATTTGATGTTTAGATAAAATTTATATAGGGTTTCAAAATCCCATGATTTTGATGTTCTTAAGTTTAAAGTAACAATTTTTCCGTTAGGGGTTGGCTTAGAATATAAATTATCGATAAGAGTTTTGATGATTTTAGCCATGTTAGTTAATGTTTTGTTTAAGGTTTTAAAATCAAAGATATTGATTAATTTTAGTTTCTTAGATATTTAATACTATTTAATAGATATATAAATTTATAAATGATTAGGTATTCATATTTATGAACATTTATGGATATAATATTGTTAATATGCTTGGGATGAGAAGTTTGGAAGTGCCCAGGAAGTTTGTTAATATGCTTGGGATGAGAAGTTTGACGGAAGGGGAGATGCAGCTGCAACTATGCTCAGATCCTACTGAGCTTGGAAGTGCCCAGGAAGTCGAACTGATGGTGGAAATCGATCGGTTGATCGAAGTGGGGCGAAACCTTGGGATGTCATTTAAGGGTTCTTAGGCTGAATTGCGAGAGGTATTCAGATCAGTCATTACGGGCCGTCAGGTTACCAAGAGAAAGCGGCGAGGTGGATCGTGGGAATTGGCGTGGCTACGATGGGATATGTCGGATAGGAGGAGGGCGGGGGGGATGTAGCAGTTTCCTTTCGGTCGGGCGGGCTACGAATTGGTTACAGAATGAAGATCTTATCTTGGAATGTTAGAGGAATATGTGATCGGCAGAAGCGGGTGGGGCTAAACAGGCAATTGCGGTGCTTAACCTTGTTATTGTTACCCTTCAAGAAACTAAGTGGGGTACTTGTGACAGGAGGAAGGTTGTCTCGGTATTGAGGGGGACCAGCTGGGACTGGGTCAGAGTCGACTCCATTGGTGCTTCTGGAGGGATTCTCGTGGCCTAGTCGACGATTTTGTTTGACAAGGTGGATGAGGAATTGGGCTGTTACTCGGCTTCGGTGGTGCTCCGGGATAAAGTGGCGGGGAAACTATGGAGCTTTGCGGGTATTTATGGTCCAACGACTGATCGGGAGAGGGAAGAGTTCTGGTTTGAACTAAATGCTTTGGCTGCTCAGTGGGATTTGTCGCTCTGCTTGGCTGGGGACTTTAATGCTATCCGGTGGGACTCAGAGAAGCAAGGGCGGGTCTGCTAATCAGGGGGTTATGAGGGATTTCAACTCCTTCATTGCGGACTGGGGCTTATTCGATATTCCATTGGTGGGGGCGCAATTTACGTGGTCGAGTCTACAGGATTCGTCGTCTTTCAGCAGGTTAGACAGATTCCCGTGTTCTACTGATTGGCTCGACATTTTCCCAGGGGCCCGTCTGGAAGCTTTCGCACGGGCCATTTCGAACCATCGCCCTATCGGACTCACTTGTGAATCCCGCGGAAAGGGTCCTTCCCCTTTTCAGTTTGAAAACATGTTACTGGATGAGATTTTTCGGCATAAGGTTTGGGGCTGGTGGTCGGAACATGTGCCAAACGGTATGGCTGCTTTCAAATTCCTCTCTAAGCTCCGACGGTTAAAGGATAGAATCAAGGCCTGGAACAGAGACGATTATGGAAGGGTGCAAGTTAGAAAGGAGAACCTACTTTCTAAGCTGAGGGTGTTAAACAATATGGAGGAAACTAGAAACTTGTCGGGTGAGGAAAGGGAGATCAGATTGCAGGCTAAGGTGGAGTTCAGAGTGGTATGTAGGGCCGAGGAAGTGTTTTGGATGCGAAGCGAGGCTCGATGGTTGAAGAGGATGCCAATGATAGTATTTTCATCGATCGTAATGCATGTAATAAGTGAAAGTATCTAGGGAGTTTCACGGTGGATGGGGTGACGTACTCGGGTCATGATGGGTCTGAGGGCGATGTCGTTAGCTTCTCTAGAGATTGTAATACGATGTGACCTTAGAAGGGTTTGGATGAGTTATCCTTCCCTGCTCTATCGGAGGAGGTTAGCAGGGGCTTGGAGAGTGTTTTTACGGAGGACCAAGTATGGACAGCGATCAGAGTCGACGGCAGCAACAAAGCGCCAGTGTCGGACGACTTTACCATGGAATTTTACCGCACTTTCTGGGAGGTCATTAAGACGGATCTGATGAAGGTCTTCCTTGAGTTCCACTCGACTGGTTTTATCGAGAGAGGTTTAAACTCTACATTTATTACCCTCATCCCAAAGAAGCATGGGGCTGAGAATAGTTCCGACTACCGATCAATCAGCCTGATTAATTGCCTTTACAAGATTATATCAAGGGTGTTGGCCAACAGGATGAAATGTGTGATGGGTTATATTATTTCCGATTATCAGAGGACTTTCGTCCGTGGTAGGCAGCTGACAGATCTGGTGGCAGTCGCTAACGAGACCATTCATTCAGCCTTTGCTCAACGAAGGCCGACCGTGGTCTGGAAGGTAGATATGGAGAAAGCTTATGACCGGGTCAGCCGGGAGAATTTGGACTACATGCTGAAAAGGGCGGATTTCGGGGCTACTTGGAGGAAGTGGATGCGCGGGTGCTACTCTACTCCGTGGTTTTCGGTATTGGTGAATGGTACGTCTGCAGAGTATTTCAAGAGCTCTAGGGGTCTCAAGTAGGGGGATCCCCTTTTCCCTTTTCTATTCAACTTGGTTGGGGAGGCTTTATCCGAGCTGATCGGACGAGCTAGGGACTTGGGCACGCTTGCTAGGATCCGAGTTGGAGAGCAGGGCAGATCCATCACGCACTTGCAATACGCGGACGACACTATTTTATTTGGGAAGGATTAGATGACCGAGCTCCGCACTATGGCTAATGTGCTTTCGGTATTCGAGCCAGTGTCGGGACAGTTGATTAATCTCTCCAAATCAATTGTCTCTGGCATTGGGGTGGATGAGGACTCCCTGGCTATTCTCACCGATTCGGTTGGATGTGGCATTGAGAGGCTGCCCATCAGATACCTTGGCTTGTCGCTTGGGATTAGAAAGCCCTCGAGTCGTGATTGGCTTCTGGTTGTGCAGAGGTTTGAGCAGCGATTGTCGTCTTGGAAAGGAAGGTTTTTGAGCAGTGGGGGGAGGCTGATCTTGGTTAAAGCGGTGCTATCGTCGACCCCAATCTTCTTCATGTCTATGTTTAGATGTCCTGCCAAGATTCTTGATCGCCTGGAGCGAATCCAAAGGTCTTTTCTTTGGGAGGGGGCTGGCTTAAATAGGCGTTATCACCTAGTGAATTGGGACATTTGTCAACTGCCAATTGCTTGTGGCGGACTGGGGATTCGGAGCCTTAAAAGAACCTATCTAGCATTGCTAGGTAAATGGATTTGGAGAGCGGGAAGGGAGGAGAAGAGGGGAAGTTTGTGGTGGCGGGTTCTAAGCGAGAAGTATGGGCTCTCCTGGGGGAGTGGGGGATAGAGCTTTCCAACCACAGGAGCACCTCGCGATGGTGGAGAGAGAGGGATCCAATACAGTTGGGGTTATGGTTCACGGATATGTTTTTGGGAGGACCGCTGGTTGGAGGTGGGGCCACTTAAAGATATATACCCGGATATATTTGCCCTATCATCGAACCCGGGGGGTAGGGTTGACGAGTTTGTGTCGATCGTCGGTGGGAGGAGTGTTTGGGACGTTGTCATCAGAAGGCGCCTCAGGGAATGCGAGGTGGGGCGATATCTGGATCTGTTGAGCAGGCTGTATGAGACACAACAAAACAGCTTACGGGCTAACCAGAGGATTTGGGCCCTGAATCAGGATGGGAAGTTCAATGTCAAAACGTTATATCAATGGATGTCGCAGCGCCCGCTTATCAGGTTCGAGGGTAAATGGCTGTGGAGGGAGTCTATTCCGCTAAAGATCCGGTTCTTTGTTTGGACGTTGTACAAGGACATAATTCTCACTAGGGACCAGCTGATTCGGCGGGGTAGTGTTGTCTCGAGTTCGTGTGTTATGTGTCCCGATGGGGAGGAGTTTGCTTCTCACCTCTTCATTCATTGTCGTATGGCTAATGAGGTGTGGGGAGCCATTCTAAAAGATTTTGGTATGGCTTGGTCTATGCCGCAGTCGCTTTATTTGTTGTTGCTCAGTTGGGAGGCGGTGAAGTTGATGGGGGAGGGCAGGCTAGCTTGGAGGGCGTCGATGTTTGCCGTTATGTGGTGCCTATGGCGTGAGAGAAATCGTAAAATTTTTGAAGAGGAAGTTAAACCTGTCGGTATGGTTATAAGGTCGGTGGCGGAGCTGGTTAGGTTTTGGGTAGGGCGGGGGAGGGTTGGGGATAGCTGTTGTAATTTCTAGTGGGACCTGGGTTAAGGGGGCTACGCCCCCAATCTTTTGTTTGTCGGTGGTTTTTGTCTTTTTACTTTTTAGCAGCTTCTCTTTTTTTGATTATGTGTGTCGCGATTGTATTGGGTTTCAGCGCCTTGCTGGTTATTAATACAATTTTTATTACTGATAAAAAAAATAAAATTGTTAATATGCTATTTTAATAAGCACAAAGCTTCAAGATTTTTCTATATAAAGGGGGCTTATGTATCTTGTAAATCATCTCAATATTAACAATGTAGTCTTTTAAATGTCCGTTGTTCTCTGTCTCTCTCCCCTCTTCTCTTCCATCTCTATTTCTGATGAACCTTAAATGGGTATTTCTCCTTTTTAGTTATTAGTTTACTATTTTCAACATGGCATCAAAGTGGGTAGTTCTCGTGCGTCCCTAGTGTGCTCATGAGCCGGTTTCATCTGACGTATGCTCTACACATCGCGGTGTAGAAGAATCTTTGTGCATTAAAAATCAGAAGCCTTTCTTGCTCCATAGTTTTTCTTTCTCCAACATATGTTCCTTCTTTCACTTCCCTCTAGGGTTTTATTGTAGTGTCATTGCAGCCATGTCATTGTTGAGTAGCAGCCTCATCTGTGTTTTTACTATATATGATCTTCCCTCTTCGGATCATTGATGTAACCTTATCTTTTTCTAGGGAGAGAATAGGTGTAGATGTGAAGAAGAAAAGAAAAAGAATGCAGTGGTGATTGTTGCAGTCATGAAGAATAATTTTTTTTTTTGAATCTGCCGATTTTAGCCCATGGTTCTTGACACCCCCCTAAGCCAAATTTTTACCTTAGATTAGAAAAAGAAAGGGTTTTGATCGGATCTTCATTTCGAGTGACTTTAACACTGCACTTTTCATGGTGTGATGAGTATTTGAGGGCATTCTCAAAGAGTTCTTTGAAACGGTTTTCCTAGATCTTGAACTATGTGTTGCCTTTAAGGGGGATCAGATGCTTGGAGATGGATCGGTTTGGAGTCCTTAAGAGTACTGGTGTATTGGATTGATGAATAGTTGCTGATTTGGGCATAGGTTTTTTTTGGAAATTTGTTTTTTATCGCCCACTTTCTCGTTTTTCTGTGGTAACATGTTATGTGAGATGGAAAGCTAGAGTTTTTTTATTGGGTTGAATCGGTTTTCATCCATCTATCTTTAGCCTGTGGTCTCACTCGATTTAGAGTTGATTTGAGCTTGAAACTATGAGATTTATGGCTATTTGGGGTCTCATGTGCCACCTGAACGTTGTTGTTATTGGCTATTTGGGATCTCGATCCCCTTCTTCTGCATTGGTTGATGTTGCTGCTTAGGATACTTGAGGAGCAGCTGATGGTGGCGATCTCAGATCTGTTGCTGATCGAAGATTTGATGATGGCTTGTTGGGTGATGAGTTATATAAACTCGTGTTTCGTATTTATGTGCAGCAGCTACTAAGTTTGGCTGCTGTGTTGGCTTATGCAGCCTTGTTATCCTGTATTCAGTGCATTGACAAAAAAGGGTGTCTGTTGTTGCTTCAAAGTTCATGAACTTGGTGCCTTGAAATCAGTGTGCTGCTGTCACCATTGGATAATCATTATTTAAAGAGATTTGTTATTGGTCTGCTATAGGTGTTATTGTTCTTTGATGATCTGAACAGGTTTTTTTGTTGTGTTTGTGTTCAATTGTGTGGTTGGAGATGCAAATATGACTGTATTGCAGTAATAACACAGCGATGTGGTTGTGTTTCACTGCTGAGGGTTGATGGTGTTATGGTGAAGTGTTGTATGCTAGTTTTTTATGGAGTTGGTGATGATGAGTAATGTTTGATGGCATTTCTGAAGCTGGGATAGTGATTGGTGCTGAAGTTGTGGCTATGCTGGCATTCTTTATTGCTGCTGACTACTAGTTACCCTTGCTGCTTTCTACCCAGACATCAGAATCTTGCTATTCAGTGATGTGTTGATGGACTGTTTTGGTGATTGTTATTGTTGCAATTGCACCCATACATCAGTTGTTTGATAAAAGCCCCCGTATGGACTTTGTGGTGAGCAGTGAAAGCATGGTGGACCTGATTTAAATCGTGACTGCATAGATTATTGTTTGGGGGTGATAGGTTCCCCCGTTATCATAGATTTATGATATATGTACTTATGTATATTGTATATTGGCATGCCTTCCCTTTGATGTTGTTATTTGTCATTGTTTACGCCTTATGGCTATGCTGTTGGTGCCAAGCACATGTTATAGGCTAATTGTTTACCCATTTGTTTGGATCATGGTGTGCCATGGCCATTTTAGTGTAAGGTATTGCACCAAGTTGTTGGTGACTGCAAGTGTTTGCACAACGTTGTTGTTGGTTGTTGTTCTTGGACACTTAGGTACAAGATGTTCTGGTATGGCCATATGTGTCAGGGGGAGATGATAGTATAAGCATCTATCATTTTTATGTATTTGTTTGCAAGTTGGACATCCATGTCATGGATGCTCCAACTTGAGGGAGAGTGTTGGAGATGATATAACTTATGTGAGTTCATTTGTGTTTAGGTGTAGGTTGTGTCTAGTTAAGGTATGGGTTTAGTCCCACCTCATTTAGAGAGTTACTTTATGGGATAATGACTCCTGACCGACATTTAAACATTAAAGGTGTTTAAATGATCTTACACCATTAAAATTAGACTTTTATCTCATACCATTGAAGTGTGATATATCATTATCGTGTGACGCACATTTGAGATCAATCTATATATCACTTTGACGGTACAGATCACCATCATCTTAAACCATTGATTGTGTAAGATCATTTAAACACCATTTTTGTGTTTAAGGGACGGTCAGGAGAGTTGGGCCTCACTTTATGTCTTATGTTCCCCTCTATATAAAAGAGGACCTATGTCTGTCACGCCCCTAGCCTCTGACATCATACGCCGGACAGCTCTCGTGCCCCGCACGTTCCGATCCACGAGCCTGGTCGGCACGGCATATGCCGTTGATTAATTCGATTTCATTCAAATCATTTTTTTTCCTTTCAAAAGAATTTACAATCATTGCAGAAGCGTTTTGCGGAAGTTTTTCTTTTTCATTTCCCATTTTCGTTAACCTAATCGGGCAAATTCGGTTTTCAAAATTCAAAAGGGTAAAAACCCTACTTATCGCGAAATTATAAGTAAGAAGATTGAAATGTAGTCCAAAGTTCAACTTTTATTTTAAAAAAATAAATATTTACAATAAGTCCAATTTCAAAAGTACATCAGTGGTTTCAAAAGAACTGGACTTAACAAAAACTCAAAAGAAATAAGAAAGATCCCAATAAACACATGAATAGATCACATGTGTGCAGGTGTTGGTAGCTCTATAGACAAAACGAGCTTAAACTATCAGCTCAGTAGTCGCTTTTGGATCTCTCCTGGTCTTGCTCCCCTAGCTCTGACTGGGTGGCTGTTGTTCGATCTCTGGAATTTTTGGGTCATAAAACGATCGTAAGTGTTGAAGCTTAATAAAGTCTTAGTTATTTGAAGTTATAGTTTCCAGTATAGTTTAATGTAGCTAAACTCACAGTTCAAATACAAGAGAATTCACATTGTGATTGTGCAAAGTGAGGTTTACAACAAGTTGTGATATCAACAGATAGCCCATAGTTCAATTTTAAGCATAAAAGATTCTAAGTATGGAATACAATTCACATTAAAAGAGTGCGATCGAAACAGGAAATATAAAAATTCAAACACAACTACTATGATAAGGAAGCAACGTACTATAAATTATTCCCTTTCAACAAAGATTACAAGGTTAACAAGTTAGGAGATTTACAAGGTTATCAATTAAATTCTTGGTTCAATGGTTAACAGTTTATTGACTCATTAAATACTTTTCCATTCAATTATTTATCAATTTATTTACTTGTCATTAGAATGACTTATTAAGTGTCTTTGAATTATTTCGGTGCAATACTAAACACCAACCATGGTCCGATAATCAATATCAATTACCGATGTCACGCAAACAAAGGTTGAAACTCTCCGCCATTTAGTCAATCAAGCAAGGATCAATGACCCTGTTGGTCTAACGAGACCCAATCCTCAGCTGCTATTTCAAAAACTTGTCTGAATACGAGGTGCTCATAACGAGTCTGTTCGCAAGAACAACGGTCAACTATATGAGGTTCAATGTTCAATACAGTATCATCTTTCCACTTTCAAATTTTGAACATTCGTTATCGATTATTTAATATTCAAGGTTCGGTAGTCCAGATTCAATATTTAATTCAATATTCAATTTTTGATATTCAAAGTTCAATATTCACATCAATATTCGATATTCAATAATTCAATTCCTATTGTAATCAGTATTTGATTTAAATGTTCAATCTTCAATATCAATTTTCGGTAACTTCGTTACCTTTTTCAATTTAATATGATTCAATTCTTCCCATAATTGGGTTCAATATTCAAGTAAGTTTCTGTTACCTTATACTTCTTTAGAAGTTCATATATCAGTTTAGATCATTATTCGATATCAATTTGGTGACTTTATCTTTTAAAGTTCGCCAATCATTTTGCAATGTATTTTTCAAGGTTCAATATCCATATCAAATATCTCATGTCATTCAGATTCTCTATCATGATCAATTATCATTTATCTATATCAATCCATTATTCAAATTCTATTTGTGTTAATCAATCAAGTATTCAATCAGTTTTCATTTATGTCAATCAATCAATCATCTAAATCAATTTCTATCTATATCAATCAATCATTCAATCAATTTCCATCTATGCCAATCAATCAAGCATTCAATCAATCATCATCTATCTATTTCATTCATTCATTCATCTTCATTTGTATCATTCAAACATCATTCGTCTATATCCGTCGATCATTATCTATTAGTCAATCAATTCCTCAATCATTCATTAAAGAAGACTTAATCCTTAAGGAGGATTTCATCGGTTCACGCTATGCTAAGTGTTACTCCAGTTTAAGGCCCTATTGGACTTGCATTTTTCGTCATTCGTCAGAAAGAATCAGCCGTCCTTTAATGAATGGTTTTAGAGCATCAGGGTGCCCATTTCTAGTTATCCTAAGGTATTTTCTTATTGCTCTATCTCACTAACGCCTGAGTTGAGTCAACCATTGACCACAACTCTTATCGGTATACTTATTCCAGTTATTGGGGTTGATCCTTGACTTTCATCGAGTGTATCCCCCCTAGTAATTATACTACCTTATTTTTGATTTCGCTTAATTTCAAAGGCATCGCTCCAATATCGGGATATTTTCCTAAAATTTCGGTTAAGTGCTCATAGAGTATCTCAAAATTCGTATGAGGATTGTAAGTGACATTTATTCTGCCATTGGGGTAAGGACATCGGGTCCATCCCCATTAATTAAAAGCTTTTTAATTATTTAACTTGGGCCTTGGGCCCAACAGGTTACAGTTTTTAACCATTATTCACTCATTTCCCTTTATAGTGAAGCATAAGGATGCCAATGACATTATTCATATAAGATTTCGGGACGGGCTGTCAGGCCTAATCTGTTCTAAACTCGCAAGCTTAGGAGTCCATGGGTCATTTCCTAGGTCTCTTGGGCCTTCACTAAGTCCAAACCTAAGTATACCGGCTTTTCCAAGGTCAGGGTTCATGTGTGGGTGTACACAATTTTTCGGGGGGGTACCGTTATTGGTTTTTCAAAAGATGTTTTTGGCTGGGCCGTAACCTTGGTGTTTGGTTTCAGGCTCAAAAATTACCGGGCCATGGGCCGGGCGTTGGGTTATTTGGTTTTACATAGAAATTTCTAGTATTCGGATTCTTGGGCCTTCAAAAGGTCCAGTCATTGACTTGGTTGACCAAGTCAACCTGATCAGGGCTCCACAATGCATCAAGAGTGGTCACTGTGATCTGACATTGCTTTAGATTGTCACGGGTTTATGGGAAAAGTCAAGATTTTGACCATATCCCTTAATTTGTAGGAAAAGCAATGTCACTGTGATCTGACATTGCTTTAGAATGTCACGGGTTTATGGGAAAAGTCAAGATTTTTCCTTAAGTGTACCGGACACTTCACGGTAGAATGGCCGCCATTTTCGACTCCGTTCGTATTTTCGAGTCCTTCCAAAACTGGGTGAACAAGTACTAGCAACCTCATTTGTCCCAGGGTGGCACTCAAAAATCCGATCAGGGTTGATCATGGCCATCAAATTACCGAGATTTGTTTCCTCTTGACATATCATCAAACCATATTCAATGGTCTCTGATGCTGGGTCTGTAACTTTTGATGCCAATCTCGAAATCTCACACACAACATCTTGTTGGAAAGATTAAGTGGTTATCTACATTTTCTATATATATTTCAAAGGTCAAAAGTCTACAGATCATGATGGAATCAGGTTCATCCGATCATAGACCAATTCTAGTCATCAAAGTAGGTGAAGATTTCTCACAAAATTTCACACATGACTGGGGCAAAGGTCAAACCTTGAACGTTAAGTTTTACAGCTTATTTGGGGGAGTCGTTGCACATGAAATCTCAGCGTTTCTGAGGCTCAGATTTCTGGTGCAAACTGGGCAGATCTGCTGCCTTCTGCTCCGAACTTCGTATAGGTCAAACTACTAGGAATTCAGATCTGATTTTTGACTGGGTTATTGGGAACCCATTTTTTTTTTTTCTAACTTAATTTTTCTAGATTTTTCTCCAACTTATTTCTTATTATTTTGCACTCAGTCCAGTGAGTGTTCTGTTTTGGGTCTTAAGGCCCTTAAACTTGGCTATTGATGGGGCCCACCTAGTGGCGCATCACATGCCACACAATTTTCTGATCTGGACCTGGGGACACTCCAGGTTGATCACAGATCAATTAAAGTCCCATTTTATGTCCGTCCTATCAATCTATCGGCACGAATTGCCGTCACAACTATCCTAATCGCCAAAATACTAAATTTGTCCTATATCGATAAAATCTCGTTCTAACCTCTTAGTGTCATCCGATCGAAACGAAAATTCTGAGTCATTTTATCTCAAGGATTATTATTATTCCAGAAATCAAAATTTTCAAAATCATTTTTGTTCTGTTCAAGGGATTATTAAAATGTCAAAAATATCCATTTTTTCCTCAAATCTTGTATTTATCCAATTTCAAGCATTTTCAAGTAATCAGTCCATCGCACATGATCAAAACAGTGACCATGTGTTTTCAAAAAAATCTGAAACTTAATCAAAATCCATCTATCAAACCATTTTCTAATAGTATTTTCCTATAATACCATATAAATTAGGCAAGTATAGTCAATACTACCCTATGTTATCATTTCCTAACAAATGCATCTGACACGATCAATTTCTATAGTGAAAACAGTGATCAAATGATAATTTAAATTTTGGAATCTCAGTAAAATATATTCATCACAGCCATTCAAATTCAATATTTGCTATCCTACCATATCATACAAGTAAAACATAGTCTATGCTATTCTAAGCATTTAAGTTCTAACACATGCATTTAGTACCATCCATTTTCTATGATCAAAACCAGTGATCAAAACATTTTATAATCTGGAATATGAACCAAGAATCATCAATAACATCCATTCAAAATAAGTATTTACTATCATATTATATTTATCAAGCATGGCATAGTCTATGCTATTCTATAATCATCAATCAAATCAAATGCTATCTACACCATTGATCAATATTTAATATTCTGGAATTATAAATCAAAAAGTCACCAAGTCAGAACCATTCGATATCATTCATGTGTTCCAAAATTCCCAAATAAAATAGCTATTTATTTTTAAAAGCTCCATTTATGAAAATGACTAAAATAAATCACTTCGATCTAAAACCAGACAATTTTTCTATGAAATCTAATGATAAAATCGAGTTTTTACTAAATTTCTGGGATCATATGGTCTTGAAGGAGGTGATCAATGGAGGAGTCATGCTAAGCCACTAAGGGCACCCTCAAGCTCCTATTGCACCATCACCACCAAAAGGTGGATCTTGGACCACTCGATCTTCATCATGGATGATGAGGTGGCGTGATATCACTTTAATCACACACACCACTATCTCATTCCAGATATCCCTATCATCAAAGATCAAAATCGAAAATCAATCAAAATTTCAAAATAAAACAATATTTCTAACACTATTTATGAAGGATCCAAAACCGAAAATCATTCAAAATTTCAAAACAAAACAATATTTGTAACACTTTTTATGAAGGATCCTAGGCTAGCATTGGACATAGTCCAAGCCTTGCCTATTTGGACCATTGGATGGCCATGCATGATCATGGAGATCACATGCATGACCATCCTAACTTTTAATACTATCTAAGCCCTAGAAATCTTAAAGAACTTCAACAAAAAAATTCACAAGAGCAAGAAATTTCTACAAAATCCTACACATTACTAGACTCAAAACTATAAAAGAACCAAGACTTTACCTTGTTCTTTTTCTTCTAGCTTGCTGGTTTGTACAGGATTTGGTGGAGCAAAAGGCTGGGATGGAGTTGAGTTTAAGGTATGTTAAGCTAGAAGGAGAGGGTAGTACAATGATGGAGGTGGATTGAAGTTTTGATGGTTGAATGTGGAGGACCAAGCTAGGGAGCTAGAGCTCTAATGAAGATGGATGGAGGAAGAAGATGGAATGGAATGAACAGAGGGAAGTGGAATTCGATTTTTGCAAGCGAGGGTAGGGGACAAGCTTGACACATGTCAAGCTTGGCCTTCCCAAGCTCACTCTCTCTCTTCTCTTCTCTCTCCTTGTCTCCATGCGCATGGAGGAGTGGGTCCCACTTGGGTTCACTCCCCACCCTCTATATGGTCTCCATCTCGTCTTTCTCACCTTTTTGGGTCCTCAATTCTTGTGAATGTACACTTTTCTAGCAATCTAGTTGTGCATGCCCTTTACCCAATCTTACACCTTAGATTTCCCCAATGTGAAATCTATGGTCTAAGATGGAGTCAATCTTGGTCAATGAGATTAAAAGCTAGGATTTGCTAGAGATTTGTAAAAATCCTAATTTCTAATTTAGAAATTAGAGAAATTATTTATATTTGCCCTTGGGCTTCCTTCTTATTTACTAGAAATGCCCTTGTTCCATACAAGGCACACATACATAGCTAAGGGTGTTTGTGCATTTGGCTCTCTTGGATTTATGGGTCTAGGTTTGACTTGCTTTATTGATCATCGCCATGATGATCATCAAAATCCACACCATTGATGATCTCCACGTCATCACCTTGGCTCAGTCCCAATTCGGGCAATTTCTCTAGTCCGGGTCAGTCATCTGTCGATCTGGGCTTCCCCATGTTGTTTGAGATGTATGGTGTGTGGCTGGTCTAATTACTACCACACCCACTTAATTAAGTAGGGTGTCCTATGGGTGCCATTAGGAATAACACTTTCCCATCAAGATACAGGTGGTTGCCTAACATTTTTGGATGGACCTGGCCTCAAGCAGCCACCTGACACAGTCAGGTCTTAGTCAACTAGTTGATTGGCACATATTTCAAGGGATAGGTATTACAATGTCTCTTGGAAATCATCTCAATATTAACAATGTAGTCTTTTTAAGTGTTGATTAACATCTATTCCATCTCTCTTTCTCATGAACTTTAAATGGGTATTTCTCCTCTTTAGTTATTAGTTTACTATTTTCAACTGCTCAAAATACAGTCTAGGGGCATTTTCAATAATTTTCCACTCCCAAGGCCAAAAATGCAAATAAGCCATTTTTGGGTTAAATCAAATATTTGAATTTAAGGGTTTACACATTAGCAATCTTATTTTAAGCATATGTGGATGCAAATATGTCATTTTGTGAGTTATTATACATTAATTCTCTTATAAACCCACACATATGCATTTATAAGTATAAATTCACATGTATATTTTTCCTTGGGTTAGGCATATCAAATTGTATCAATTGATCAATAGAACATAGCAATTAATCTCAGGTACTTAGTAGCATAATTGGAGGATCGAACTGGTCAACCCTGGTTAAGCCTAGCCGAAATTGGTCAAAGAAGTCAACTGATTATTTATGGTATCATTTCAACTCTGTCAAAACACGACGAAATTTTAAGAGGTTACTTAATCATTGTTTTCGAAGGGTTCGAAACAATGATTTATATCACAATGAAAAGCATCAAAGTAGAGGTACAACAATCGAAGTGATCACCTGATAATTAGATAAGGGTTGGTTGCCGTCGATGCTCTTTGTAAGTCTTGCAATGGATATATCTTTGATGACAGGACTTTAATGTCCTTCCTCAAGAGCGGTATAATCCGGTTATTGAAGACATAGAAAGGGCGTCAGAACTCGAATTATGAAAGTTGAAGCAACGAGGGAGCATTTATCGAACTTAATAAATGCTGAAAAAAGTCACGTTGCCACAAATACATCAGCTCGGAGCCTCTTATTATAGTGCTTGTTTTCATGAAATGAACATGGTCAGAGACTCAGAAGTGCCCCATCTGTTTTCAGATTTCTAAGATTTGATTTTCGAATCAAATTAACTTCTATTTTAACACAGGTAAATCAAACTGTTGTGGGCTATTATAAATCTGTGCTCTTACTAGTCCTATGTATATTGGTGTCAGTATTTTTTGTTTTAGGGTTTATGACAGTCCCCATTGATCCAATATTAATTAGTTTTTGTTAGGGGTTTTAAACAGCCCTTTGAATTGCTGTTTTATGGATCAGAACAAAGTCTTAATGTCATCACTAACAGCAGCTTTATGAATGCTAATTACTGTTTCTAATTATGATTGAATCTGTATCAAGATATGTCTGTTTCTAATTATGATTGAATCTGTATCAAGATATGTTTTATGGTATTTACAGGCAAGGTTATCAAATCTTATATCATCGCGTATCATTTGTCTTAAAATACACTTAGATTTTTTCTTAAAATAAATAAGAAAAATAAAGAAATATGTACAAAAAATCTAAAAAATTTACAAATAAAATATATAACAATCTATGGTCATTTCCTTGAAGTTCCAAGTGTCAAAGACATTCCTTCATATGTAATGTTGGAAAGTGAATTCAGATTTAATAAATTGAACAAAATAAGACACTTCATCGGATTAATTCATAAAGTTTAGAGTTGGAGCTCATGATCGTTCAATCGCAATTCTTCAATATGCTGATGACACCATACCCTTTGGTAAGGCTACTATTGAAGAATTCAAGAACATGGCCGAGGTGCTTGCCGTGTATGTGGCGGTTTCGGGGCAACGCATTAACTGTCACAAGTCTAAAATAACAGGCATTCAGGCGGATAATACTACCCTATAGGATTTGGCGTCCACGGTCAATTGCGAAACTCAAGATTTGCCGATAAAATACCTCGGATTGCCTTTAGGTCTGCGGAAACCGAAAGCCGGCTCTTGGGAGCCGGTGATACAACGCTTGCAACAGCGGTTATCTACCTGGAAAGGTAAATTCCTTAGCAGTGGTGGCCGGTTGATCCTTCTCAATGATGTTCTTTCAAGCCTCCCGATCTTCTATTTGTCGATGTACAAATGCCCGACGGGGGTTCTTCGGATTGAACAGATTCAGCGTAATTTCCTTTGGGAAGGGTCGGGTGGGGAGAAAAAATATCTTGTGAATTGGGACACCTATCTTCTTCCACTGAGCTGTGGAGGTTTGGGAATCCGTAGCGTCAAATGGACTAACATAGCCCTGCTGGGCAAGTGGTTCTTGCGGGCCAGAAACGTGGAAGAAGCGGACAACTCATGGAGAAGGGTTCTGATGGAGAAATACGGGCTGGTTGATCATAATTGGGGTATCAATTACTCTGTTACGAGAGGTACTTCTACCTGGTGGAAAGAAATTTGTGGAACTTGGAAATACTTCTCTAAAGGGTTTTGTTTCAGCTGGGGTTGCGGAACTCGGATAAAGTTCTGGGAGGACAGCTGGGTAGAGGAGGGGAAACTGAGTCAAATGTTCCAGAAGGTTTATTCCTTATCACTGAACCCATCCGGCCGGATTACTGATTTTGTTTCCGAGACCAATGGTATTAGAGTGTGGGAAGTGGTCACTCGACGAAATCTGCGTACTGATGAAGAAGATGAGTTTGCTAGGCTAATGCAGAAACTTTATGAGATGAACCCGAATGCTTACACTCAGGATCGTTGAACATGGGCTCCCAGCAAAAATGGTATGTTCAGTGTCAAATCTTTCTATCAGATGCTGACGCGTTGTCTGCTTATCAAGTTCAAAGGGGCTAGGTTGTGGAAGACTAACATCCCGCTAAAGATTAAATTCTTTGCCTGGCCCCTATTCAAAGAAAGACTGCTGACGATGGATGTCCTCATTCGTAGGGGGAAAAATATCTCGAATTGTTGCATCATGCGTACTAGGAAGGAGGAATCTGCGGCGCATCTATTCATTCATTGCGACGTGGCCTTCGAGATTTGGGGTATTATCCTAAATTTATTTGGCATGAGGTTGGTCATGGCTGCTAGGCCATACGATTTTTACCTCTCCTGGAACGTGGTCGAAATGGAGAATCAGCTAACGAATTCTTGGAGAGTGCTCTTCTTTGCTGTCATTTGGAGTATCTGGAAGGAAAGGAACTTACGGATTTTTGAAGAAAAGAAGAAAATTGTGGGATTCATTGTCAAGGCTGCCAAAGATCTAGCTATTCTCTGGCTGGCTGCAGGCGCTGACCGAACTTCCGATCCATGGGATCCGGGGTAACGCCTTTGTTACGCGATTGCTGTTATGTTGAGGGGGGTGTCTGTTGTTTTCTGTTTCTGCTTTGTTGATTCCTTGGTTGGTAATTTTGGGGTCCCGGTTTTGTGGACCTGTTTGCTGTATTGTTTCTTCCAGCACCTTGCTGGCTTTTCAATATATTCTTCTTACCGATAAAAAAAAAAAATCTTTAAAACACAAAATTATAAACTTTTCTAATTTTTCACTATCTAAAAAACCTTATAGCTGCACAAGTAAAGGTGTGGTGTAATTTTGTATCTGGATACTTGTTTTTCGACCTTGTATCTGCGTAACCCCAAAAACTTTCAAAAATATAAAAAATACTAGTCTCCATTCACCATCTTCTTCCTATATAAACATTACCATTTTCATCATCAATTAAATCGTCATTTTTTTTTCTCCTCTGTTGTCTTCCTCATTGTAGACTTCTTAGTGTCCTTTATTCTGTTTTTCCTCTTATCTTCATTCTTTCATTCTTTTTTTGTTGATCCATTTGATAAATATAGAAAGAGGTAATAAAGTGTGGCTATGGTTATGGCTAAATAAGTAATATAATTTTTCTTGATGAAAAAATGATTTTATAATCAAAATCGCATGTATCATTTGAATCGTGTATTGTATTATCACATGATACAGTTAAAAACGATACAGATCATTGATATGTATCATTTTTTATCTTATTGCATATCTTACTGTTGGTCGTACAATATTGTAGGTAGTTTGATATCTGGTTTCATAATAATTGTTCCGAGTTATGTACTGTTCATTCTTATAATCTTTATAGATCCTTAAATCTGTTTTAATCCTGCCTACTTCAAATCTTGTTTCTTGCAAGAGGTCTGATTATTTTTTTGAAATATGTCTCTCTCTCTCTCTCTCTCTCTCTCTATATATATATATATATATATATATATATATATATATATATATATATAAATAACTTATTCAAAATCTGCTTTATCAGATTTTATGGTTCTGATCAGTCCCTACTTTATTACAAATTTATGCATACCAGATTCGACAAATAAGCATATAGAGGATAACACCGTTTTAAATTGATCTCCCATTGATCAATGTAGACTTTAGATGGTCATAAGTTATTTTATAGAGTCCACCCTTCTAGGACCGATCTGAAACTTACATTATAAATTTATAGCAAGTTTGGTTTTCTAACCTGAATTTGATTAAAATGATTTTATTGGTATGATATAAATTTTCAGGACCCTTATGGTTCTTCTCTAATTTTGAATTGTTTCTGAATATGTATTTTGTAATCAATTTTATGTTGGTGTTTGGTATTTTTTGTCAAAAGAGTGCATTTTTATTTGTTTGTACTGACCATGACACAGGGCCTTGGTCCCAAGATGAGTACCAGACTTTGTTGATTTAGTGAACATGGATTTGCAAATGAAAAGCCTTTGAGGAAAAGAAGACTAAGCATTGCATGGTTAGCGAATTCTTCTGTCTATGCTTTGAATTTTTTTGTAGAACTACAGCTAGTGTTTATGGTCCAAGGACTATAATGGCTTTCAAATATTTTCAGCAGTCTTGTTTGTGATTGTTTACAATAGGAATGTTCTTGTGGTGTCCCATATAGTGATTCATTGTTTTCTTATCGGGCAGTTATGGGATAATATCTCTTGGGAAGCAATTTCTGACAAGTTGTCTACTCAACACAATGCGAGTTGTTGCCAGAAATGGTATGACTTCTACTTCATTGTTTCATAAATTAAATATTTTGGTACTCAATAGTGTTCAAAACTTGCGCTTTGAAAATGTGTATAGATAACTATAGCTAATTTTGTAATGAACAGCTAAATCATCGATTGAATTAACTGTGTTTTTTGGGGGATTAAAAGTTTGTCTGTGGCCGGAACCCACTCGAACCAAACTGATCTGATCATGCTCCAAATCAATCAGAAATATTTTGAATATCAACCAATAGTTTCTTGTGCAGCCTTTATAGAATTGGGAAAATAAATTTGATTGTATTTTTCATTGGCAGACACGGATCTCAAATATGATTGAAGCATGTTGCTCAGGAGAACACAGAATTCGTTACACTAACGGATTAAACTTGAGAAATAATACTGGTAGAAAAGGTTATCTGGTATTATAGTACTGACAATAACACGTCTAATGGATTATTAATATTTTTGAACAAGTGAAACCATTTATTTATTTATAGATGAATCTAAATACTACGGAGGAAACGAGCAACAACCAAAGAAAAAGGGGAAGAAAGCAACAGTGGCCATTCCAACCCATGTACATTTAGGTGGAACCTCCATCTACATAAAACTACTATATTACTCAGACCCTGATTGAATGATGAAACCTCCCCCTGTGATACCTTCATTTTCTAAAAGATCAGCCCTCGTGTCCCCTCCTGGTGAATATGGGAATGCTTGTAGTTTACAAGTTCGTGAAGCAATTAATCAATTACTCTAAATAAGAAATGTGCTTCCAGGATGGCCTTAAAAAGGTGTCCCAGCCACCTAATATGATTGTCTGTGTAACCCCACCACAACCACCCATGTAGATTTGATGTGTTGCTCATGTATAACATTTGGACCTTGCAACATTGGAAGTAGAATAGAACCGAAATAACTATATTATAAGTTGAGATGTATGACACAACACTCAACAAACTAAGATAAACTTCATTATTTCTTAGATTGAGAACAAGTACTTGTACAACTGGTATAGACCATCTTGTTGGTGTGTTAGTAGTACTATACACATTAGTTGGTGTGCGTTTCTCTTTCTATGTAAGTATGGGTGTGTGTAGTGTAATGTGGGTGTACATAACAGTTTGTGTGGTCACTATAATTATTAAGGGGGTTTGAGATCAACTTTATCAACCCTAATTCTTACCTCATCTTTCTCCTCCTCCTCCTTCTCTCCTAACCCTAACCCTAAGCGAAATTACTAAAGTTTAACTTGGTGTCAAAGCACGGTTCGTCGAAAAATTATCACCAGAAACATTCCTTGTTGCTGACGTCATCACTAGGGTGTTGATGTCACTGTTGGCGCCAGAAAGGTCAATCGTTGACCTCAATCGGAAAATGAGAATGGGGTTTTGATCAGAAAAACTCCTGAGTATATTTCTTTTCTATCGCACCTCCATTGGACCACCGGAACTTGGACTTCTCCGGTCATCTTCAACCTCGAGACTCCACCTTCGTAAAATCACAGAGTTGCAGTAGGTGGTCTTCAATCTGTTGAAATGTCCCAGATCCTCTATAAATCTTTAAGAATAGGTATGTAACTCTCCTATTCTATGTAGAGAACCTTTTTTTATCAGTTTTTTTGGTTGAAATTAGTGTGTGTGCCGAAAATCTCACCGGAATACCTTAGATCCTCACCAGAATTCTTGAAATCTCATAGAAAAAACCATAGATTGCCTTTGTTTTTACCTTCTTGTTTGTTATACTTTTGAATGGATTTGTGATGGATATGTGATGGATTCAGGTAGTGTTTTGCTGTGTATCGTGGTTGTTGAGTTTCCGATGAGGTGCCAGTACATCTCATAGTCACAAACACTTGAGAGTCCGTTGATTGTGGGGTTGTGAAGCTCTCGGATGCTTCTTAAGGGATGTTGGAAGGTCGTGTGACCTTGAAAAAGGGAGTGTAGACCCCTTTTGTGGGGTTGTAGGAGGTTGCGTAACTTCCCTGTTGACGGCGTGGTGTCCTGCTTTATTTTGCCCTTTATTCCCTTCGACCCAAGTACTCGGTATAACCTCCCTCATTTTCTGAGGTTGGTGTTGACCATGAAAGGAGCACCCTATTCAGTACCAGAGAAGGTCCTTTAACTAGAGGTATATCAAGTAGGTGATTAGGCATGCGTGAACCCATGAACCCTTATTATCTGGAAGGGTTAATTTTTTTTTTTTTTTTTTCATGTTTTGGCCATGTTTGGAAGACTAGTATGGCTATATTAATGGTCTGGGCTGCTACTATTTGTTGAGGGGGTGTTTTGACTGTGTACACAACATGTGTTTCTTGTTCGGTCTGTGAGGGCTGTTGTTGATTGGGAAAGGTCTATCATCAATGAACGAAGGCAACAATTTCGTAAGCCTAACACAGAGGGGGTGTTTTGACTGTGTACACAATATGTGTTTCTTGTTTGGTCTGTGAGGGCTGTTGATGATTAGGAAAGGTCTATCATCAATGAACGAAGGCAACAATTTCATAAGCCTAACACAGAGGGACTATCAAGACCTCGTGCAGTGAGCCTTACACAAGGCTCTACCACTTATCTTGCCGAGTCTGGCATTGTTGGCATTGCCCATGCTTCATCTACATCTCAGTCGCCCTGGATCATAGATTCAGGTGTGGTAGACCATATGATTGGTATGTCATCGGTGTTCGATAAAATTACTCCTCTATCCTCTCCAAGCAATATTCAGGTCACCGATGGTTCTTTTGTTCTACTGATGGGGCAAGGAAGTGTGTATGTTGGTGTTCTACCTGTTGGTTCTACTCTTCATGTTTCGAAGATGCCGATTAGTCTCCTTTCGGTCAACAAAATTACGAAGTCTATAAACTACAATGTGACGTTCTTTCCCTCCTATTGTATCTTTAAAGATTTATCTATTGGGAAAACAGTTGACCAAGGCTGTGAAGAGAGGGCTCTTTATATCTTTGAAGAGGGACATTACATTCCGAGAGGGGTTGCTGTTGTTATTGCTTCATTGTTGTAAACTTCACATTTATGGCATTGTCATCTCGTTTGGGACATCTCCCATTACCCCGGTTGCACCTCTTGTTTCCTAACATGTTTAGTCAGTCTGAGTATAAAAACTTCCAGTGTGAAGTGTGTCACCGTTCAAAGTATTCCCTATCACATTGTTCACTATGATGTTTGAGGTCCTTCCCCAGTGATTGGTTTAGATGGTTTCCGATACTATGTTACATTTCACAATGAGTGTACCCATTATACGACTGTGCACTTGATGCGACAAGGATGAAGTTAGTTTGATCTTTCCAATCTATTATAAGTTG
This sequence comes from Chloranthus sessilifolius, assembly GCA_021018995.1. Taxonomy (NCBI): domain Eukaryota; kingdom Viridiplantae; phylum Streptophyta; class Magnoliopsida; order Chloranthales; family Chloranthaceae; genus Chloranthus; species Chloranthus sessilifolius. The sequence continues at coordinate 23,147,323 of CM037589.1, forward strand.
GTCGAAACTCAATTCCAAGCAAAAGTGAGAATCCTAAGATCAGATGATAGGAGAGAGTACTCCCAACATCTCCAATCTTACCTCTGATCTCATGGGATTGTGTGGCAAACATCACACCCCTATACCCCACAACAAAATGCCTCAACGGAACGAAAAAACCAACATCTTCTCAAGGTAGCTCGCTCCCTTCTGATTTGTATGAACTTTCCAAACTTCTATGGGGCCAAGCTGTTCTCACTACCAGCTACCTTATCAATCAAATACCTTCACCTGTCCTGGGGATGAGTGTCCTTTTATCTTTCTTGGTCACCTCGTGTTTCTGGATGTCTTTGCTTTGGGCATATTCCTTCTACCAGTTGTGATAAACTTTACCCTAGAGCTGTCATATGTGTTTTTATATTGGGTACCCACCGACTCATAAGGGATACAAGTGTTATGATCCTGTAACTAGAAAGAGTTTTGTTACCATGGATGTCACTTTCTTCGAATCCACTTATTTCTATGCTACCCCTTAGTGGCCTCTCCAGGGGGTGAAGTGTTCAGATAGTTAAGAGAGCACCGAGAACCAGAATCAGAACCCTTTACCTCTACCTTGTGTAGGAAAGGATGATGTTGAAGAGGATATTGAAGAATTGGCAAGTTGCAGTCATCCTAAACATGGTGTCAGCGATCCTAAGGATATTAGTGATCGTAATGTAGTTGAAGAAGCGTGGGATCGTTTCAGCAAAGGGAGATACTTTATAACAAGGAGGAAAGGAATACAGAAGCCTCCTCTTCATACTCAAGTTATGAATCAACTGATAACTTCGAAGGCTGATCCAGTGGTTGATGAACCTCCTTCAGTTTCAGATTTTGTTAATCCAATCTCTCTTTGTAAAGGAGCAAGACATCTTATTAATAGGTTTGTATCCAACCAGAATTGTTTGGCATCTCATAGGTTGTTTGTGTCTTCGTTAGACTCTACCACCATTCCGACAAGTGTCGCAGAGGCTCTCTCATAGTCACTGTGGAAGGAAACCATGAAACAAGAAATGAAGACCCTCGAACACAATAAACTTGGGATATTGTTGAACTTCCTGCAGGGAAGAAGGCAAGTTGGAAGTAAATGGTTCTACACCATAAAGTATAGACTTGATGGTTTGGTAAAGCGATATAAAGCGAGACTAGTTTCAAGGGGGGTCACAAGTCACACGGACTCAGGGGGTTGACTTCCAGGATACATTTGCTTTAGTTGCCAAGTCCAATACTATTCGAGTCCTCTTATCTCTAGCTACATACCCAGACTGGCCCCTATAAAATCTTTCTCCACGCAGATATGAAGGAAGATGTTTATATGTCATTCCCTCCTCGCTGCTCACGTCAGGGGGAGAAAGTGAATGTTTGTAAATTAAAAAAAGTCAGTCTAGAGGTTGAAGCAATCTCCTAGATCTTGGTCTCAGAGGTTCAATAAAGCTGTTATGGATTTTTGGGTATAGAAGGAGCCATTATGATCATGCGTTGTTTGTAAAGGAAAGGTGTCCATGTTATGGCTCTTGTTGTGTACGTTAGATGATCTCATTTTCATGGGGTATGGCTGCTAGGAAATATTACGACTGAGTTGCTACTTGAGTAAAGTCTTTGAGATGAAATATTTGAGCCCTCTCAAGTATTTCCTAGGGATTGAAGTAGCTAGATCCAAGAAGGGGATTGCCATGTCTCAAAAGTAATACACCATCGATGTGTTGAAGGAAACATGTATGTTGGGTTGTAAGCCAACGGTCACTCCCATAGAGCAAAATCACAGATTCCGTAGCGAAGATGGAGAGCTCCTCAAGAATGCACATGCGTATCAACGACTTGTGGGAAGCTCATCTATTTGACTATGATAGCGTACGCAATGAGTGTGGTTAGTTAGCACATACATTCTCCAAGAACCACCCATTTAAGTGCAGTGTACAGGATCTTGAGTTACTTGAAGGGGAGTCCCGACAGAGGTCTCCTCTATGGTAATCATGGACATCTTGACATTGAGGTGTTTACTGACGCAGACTGGGCTAGTTCCTTAATTGACATGAGATCCACTACTAGTTACTGTACTTTTCTTGGGGAAAACCTAATGACTTGGAAGAGTAAAACGCAGCATGTAGTGTCCAATTCAAGCACATAAGGGGAATATAGGGCTATGTCCCAAAGCGCTCTTGAGGGGATGTGGCTCAGGTTTATCTTGGACGATCTTAGAGTGCATGTCAAATTCCCTATGATCTTGTATGGGGATGATGAAGCAGTTCCCCACATAGCTGAAAATCTCGTGTATCATGAAAGGACGAAGCATATAGAAGTTGACTGTCACTTTATCCGCGAGGAAGTTGAATCACAAGAGTTCTGCACTCCACATGTGAGGTCTCAAGATCAGCTGGTGGAAGTACCGACTCTATGCACCATCTTGAGGGGGAGTGTTGGTATGTCAGGAGTACTGTACACATTAGTTGGTGTGCATGAGTTACTCTTTCTATGGAAGTGTGGGTGTAAATAACATTTTGTACGGTCAGTATAAATATTAATGATAAGGGGGTTTGAGAACTTTCTCAACCCTAATTCTTCCCTCATCTCTCTCCTTCTCTCCTAACCCTAACCCTAACCCTAATTGGAATTGCTAAAGTTTAACTCATCTATCTACAACTAGAGACTTCTTCTCTTTATGTTTCTCTCCCTCTTTCTCTCACGACTCCCTCTCAAGCTATATAGGCTGAAATTCAGGCCATTTTCTGATTTCATACCAATATAGACACTAATATAGTAATATAAGCACTAACCCTTTGTACCAGAATTTTAAAGAGGGTAAACACTACTAATTTAGTCACTTTCTCACTGAATCAAGGGGCTTCTGTTCCTTTTGTACGTATTTGAACGTATCAAGGCTGATTTAAGCAATATCTAAACATTTTGGGTTAACCTAGTTTTTTTTCCAAATTAGCCCCCTTTGAAACCTTAGGCTTAGTGACTCTAATCTTTGATTTTGGGTTAATCGGGGTTCCGAAACACCCCTGATTTTTCTCTAAATAAATTAATCGGGTCGAGTTTTACCCAATTAAATTTGATACTCTATTTATGCCCATCTAGAAAAACTAACCAAAAGAAATAGGGCTTGCCTGGGTAGAAGAATCAGGGTGCCGATATCACCGGGGGATAGCACGAGGATGCCAAGTATGTTCCTTTTCCTCCCTCCAAGATCTTCGCAATCTTCTTCAACGAGATTGACAGCTTCCGGAATGACCTTAATTTCAAAGTTGTTTCTCGGATGGTTGGGCTAAGCCCCCCGACAAACGTTTTAGCCCTAGTAGAGTCCTCCATATCCTGCACTTGAAACCTTAGGCTTAGTGACCCTAATATTTTATTTTGGGCTAATCGGGGTTCCGAAACACCCCTGATTTTTCTCTAAATAAATTAATGGGGTCAAGTTTTACCCAATTAATTTTGATACTCTATTTATGCCTATCTAGAAAAACTAACCAAAAGAAATAGGGCTTGCCTGGGTAGAAGAATTAGGGTGCTGATATTGCCGGGGGATAGCACGAGGATGCTAGTTATGTTCCTTTTCCTCCCTCCAAGATCTTCGCAATCTTCTTCAATGAGATTGATCCTCTCTACAGCTTCCGGAATGACCTTAATTTCAAAGCTGTCAACTTTTCTTGGATGGTTGGGCTAAGCCCCCTGACAAACTTTTTATCCCCAGTAACGTCCTCCATATCCTGCACTAGGAATTGCTAAAGCTCTACAAACTTGGCTTGATACTGGGCTACAATTTTGTTTCATTGAATCAGCTCGAGAACTCGATTTGCTTCTGATCTCGTACATATTCTGAAAAATACTTCTCATGGAATGAATTAGAAAAATCGGCCCAAGTAAAGGTCTCGTTGGTGTGATTCTGCATTCGACGCATCATCTTCCACCAATATTCAGCCTCGCCTTTCAACGTAAAAGTAGCCAGAGCCACGTTCTGATTTTCGCGGCATAGCATAACTTTCAAATTTTTATCAATCTTATCAAACCACTACTTCGCCTGAAGTGGGTCCAAGGCCCCTTCAAATACTGGACGACAAAGCTTTAAAAACCTTTCAATAGTTGGGCCCTCCTCATTTTCAGTGTGTTTTCCACGTTAACTCTGACCCCCAGAAGGCTGGCCTCGCTCTGGCAAGGGCTGTTCTCGCTCCGCCAGAAGCTTCCAAATTTGTTCCATTACTTTAAATGACTTTTTGGCCTCGCCACTTTCTGAGACTGGAGCTTTGTCCGGTCGTTTAGGCAGCTTGCTCTATCTGACACAACTGAAACAATATAGATCAGTGTCCCTGTACTACGCTGTTTATGCATGTTGTAATTAGACTTCTTATGTAACACTGACATAACATCTAATATAGATCATTGATTTTATACATGTTGCAACTATTTGAGCATCAAGCGGTGTCACTTGGTGAGCCAACCTCTAGATCAGATTCAGCCTGAGATTGCCTCAAAAACCCATTTATATCTTGTGATTAAGAGCGTAAAAGCGTGGAAAATTTAAAGTTTGCTATGTTATTCTTTAAATCTGTTTTAGCCGTCCATTTTTGGCACTTGTAAGCTCTTAATCTCATGAAAAAGTTGTTTTTCTGATTCAATCTTCAGGCTGGAGCTGATCTAGACATTGGATTTGTGCACCACTTGATGCCAAAATAGTGCCACACTTAAAGAATTAATGACCTATTCAAATGGTCGGTTACCCTATACGAAATTGAAGAAAGAGATAAAAAAACTAGAGTTCTCTTTGGGCTAAAGTTGAGTGTACGCGTCATTGATTGTGTAAATGTGTCACCATTTTGGTGTCCCGTGGTTCATGGAGCCATCAAATAGATCAGATTCAATCCTAAGATAAAAAACTATATCTACCATTGTTGACTCATAATTTTTGGAATCGGGAATTCCTTCTTCTTTCACTTAATCTCAAAAATAAGATAAAATAAATTAATAGAAGAAATTAGGAAAGAAGACTCTACTTATAGTCTTTCGTTTTAACAAATCTACTCTAAATATGACTTAAAGTTCTAAGTTATGCTAGACACATAGGTGCCTAAATATCATACTTAGGCACCTAGATGCCTAAATAATATACTTAAGTACCTAGGTGTCTAAATATCGTACTTAGGCACCTAAATGCCTAAATATTGTAATTAGGCACGTAAGTGTCTAAATATCGTACTTAAACACCTAGATGCCTAGATATCGTATTTAGGCACTTAGGTGCCTAGAAATTGTAATGAGGCACCCAAGTGCTTAGATAACGTACTTAGAAACCTATGTGCCTAGATATTGTACTTTGACACCTAAGTACCAAGATATCGCAATTAGGCACCTAGGTACCTAGATAATATACTAAGGCACCTAGGTGCCTAGAGATTATAATTAGGCACCTAAGTGCCTAGAAACCATACTTAGGCACCTAGATGCCTAGATAATATACGTAGACACCTAAGTGCTTAGATATCTCAATTAAGCACCGAAGTGCCTAGATATCATAATTAGGCACCTAGGTGCCTAGATATTGCACTTAGGCACCTAGGTGCTTAAATATCGCATTTAGGCACCTAGGTGCCTAGATATCGTACTTAGACTCTTAGGTGCCTTGGTGTCTAGATGTCATACTTAGGCACCTAGGTGTCTAGGTAGTTATGAATAAAAGACTTGTGTACGCGAGAATAAGTTTTTCTTAATCCGTGTGAAAATTGAAATCCACACAACTCTCACAGCCCTTGATTTCATGAAACTCTTGCAGAAATGGTAGGATTATAACTTCCTATAATCATTACCATAAATCTATAAATAATATATATGTCCTCATTATCATGAATCTGAAAATTTTGACACGAGACCTCTGTCGAAAATATTTTCGATTTTTCTTACAAAAGACTTTAGGGTATCTCCGAGATTCTTTTTGTTCATTTCTTTTTATTTTATTTTTATTTTTAAAAATTGACAGGAGGAATAAGTCGGGGTTGAGACACTTACGATAAGGGCTACAACCCTTATCTAAAAGTGATACGCTTAGGATAAGACCTACGACTCTTATATAAGTAAAATTTATGGTTAAAATTTGGAATTACGTGTTACGACTCGTGCCCAATTTCCTGTGTACTTAGAAATAGTTAAGCCACGTGGGTACGATCTTGAGCATAACTTCTAGTACACTCGGATTACAATCACAAATTTGATATTCATACGGATTGCAATCACGAACTCAAAGAATGATTTCGGATTATGACACCCGAAATATTCATCTACGATGACTCATAACCATGAGATTTATCTGATTTGAATTATGTCTCAAAATTAGAGTTTCCCTCGCGATTCGGATCATTACTCCCTCAAATATAGGGTTTAAATCTCAACCTCGAGATCAAAAATTCTTTTACGTTGGATCATTTGATATTTGGTCAAACGATTATAATACGCGATAGTGAGAAGATCCAATGATGGATTTATGACATAAAGATAAAATCTTCTGATGTTGCTCAAATCTAATGGTAGGCTTGTTGATTTTTGGTCAAACGATCATAATGTGAGATTGTAACGAGATCCAACGATAGATTTATTACATATTGACTAGATCTTGTGATTTTGGTCAAATCTAACGATGGATTCGTTGACTTTTGGTCAAATGATCATAATGCGAGATCGTAACGAGATCCAATGATGGATTTATTACAGTTTGACAAGAACTTATGATTTTGGTCAAATCCAACGGTAGATTCGTTGACTTTTGGTCAAACGATCATAATGTTAGGTCGTAACGAGATGTAACGGTGGATTTATTACATATTGACCAAATCTTATGATTTTAGTCAAATCTAATAGTAAAATCGTTGACTTTTGATCAAATAATCATAGTGAGGTCGTAACAAGATCTAACGGTGAATTTATTGTATACTGATCAGATCTTGTAATTTTGGTCAAATCCAATGATGGATTCATTGACTTTTGGTCAAACGATTATAATACGAGATTGTAACGAGATCCAACGGTGGATTTATTATATATTATTTAAATATTGTGATTTTGGTATAATTTAATGATAGACTCGTTGACTTTTGGTCAAATGATCATAATACAAGATAATAACGAGTTCTATTGGTAAATTTATCATATATTGACTAAATTATAGGACATTAGTAAGATCCAATGGTAAAATTATTACAAAGATATAATCTTTGATTGCCAAATTTTAAGGAATTTGACAATATCTAACTTACGATTAGATACTCTATAACTCCTCTGATAACCAGTTATCAGGAGGATGGATTTGGTATTCGAATTCATCTTTGAAACCAGAGAACAATAATTCGTTTTAAGGTTCATCCACGAGATTCTTACTTCAGTAATGACTCGTGCTTGTCAATCAGATGGAACCAGCTTTTGGATTAGGTGTTCTCCCATCCGTCGTCCCCTATTTTATATTTCTCAAATATCTAATGAAGACAACATACTATGCATCTATCTCGTGACGGATTGAAGATGTCGATGAAGACCTAGACTTAGAATTTTAGTTCGTATATTTTAGAGATATAATTACTTTACTTTTCTTTAGTAGCTTTTAATCAAAGGTATTCAATTTTGATGTAATTAACGGGGAATCGATTATGAAATCCGGAAGTGTAAAGTCTGTCATTTTCAATAAAACTCTCATAGCGAGGGGAAATTTATTATGATTGATTTGTATTCGATTTATATTATGTGCAAATTTGTTGTTTATAAATTTCTGGCACGCTCGGTGGACCCACTTTTCTCATCTTTAAGCTACGAAATGAAACGAATTCTTTAAAAATGAGTTGAATATGATGAATGATTAATCGTTGGTTATTCCATGCAATAGATTTATTCAACTTACCAATCAACTCAATGGGTTATGGAAAGAGCATTGCATCCTCTTCCGCTAACAATTAACATGTGAGAGGGCATGCCCTCAAACTGAGGAGGCAACACTCCGATACTCAACCAGCCTCATGGCTCACGCCACAGTAGCATAAGAATGTTCTCATATGGAGGAACCACTGTCTCCTAATTCGTTCACTTTGACTGATAATCCACTATATGAAGATTTCGATTCCCTATTCTCGAAGAATGAATCTCCTGAAACTCCATAAGCAAAATCACCCCGATCAAACTCGGCGAGCCCTACAAGAATGCTAAGAATTATTAGTGCACTTGCTTCGCCTCATTTGGAGGCAATTGATGACTCATTGTCATTTAACTCATCTCTTCTGGAGGCAATCAATGACTCATCGTCATTCAACTCACCTCTTCTGGAGGCAATCAATGACTCATCGTCATTCAACTCACCTCGTCTAGAGGTAAACAAGATGATCATTTCATCTTTGAAACTTAATGATAAGTCTTCTTCAAACAAAGACTCAACAGAAGCTATAATGATGACACCTCCTATTGTCATGTCAGTCATGATGATTTCTAGTGAAGACAATCTCTCTTTTAGAGCAAATTCAAGAGTTGCGTCACGCTATCAGTATTCAGGACACTGAAATAGTTGCACTTCTCGAGAGAGAAAAATAAAGGAAAGAAATGAATGATATCTTATCAATGGATAAAGTTCAACATATGATAACCAAAAATGTTAAAGATTTTCAAAGGACTTTTAAGTCTTATAGAAAGTCTTACCCACCAAAAATCGAAGATGTTCAATTTCCGATCGACTATAAACAACCAAAATTCACCCGTTTCAAGGGAAGTGGTTCCACTCAAGAGCATCTATCACATTTCGTCGCAGCATGCGGAGACATTGTCAAGAATAGTGCGTTGTTACTAAGACAATTCGTACAAACCTGGGAAGGACCAACTTTCACATGGTATATGAAGTTATTACCCAATTCGATAACGAGTTGGGGTCAAATGCAGAAACAGTTCCAACAGAGATTTTTCAGTATTCAGAGATCTGTAGGGATTGCAGAGTTATTACAAATGGAGCAGCAAGCATGTGAAAGGGTTGCCGATTATATCACGAGATGGAGAGATGCTAGTCTTCTTTATTCATCAAAGATTTCAGAACCGGAAGCAGTTCAAATATACCTCAGTGGTTTAAAGAAGGATATAAGTATACCTCTTCATGGAAAGACTTTGAAAACACTTGAAGAATTATCTTCATGAGCTACGGATATTGAAAGGTTTTTTACCTAATGCTTTAAAAATTTATAAAAAATCTATATATATATATATATGTGTGTGTGTGTGTGTGTGTGTACATATACAAACTCCAGTCATCAGCTAAAGTTTTCAACATACCACGAGGCAAAAGGATAATGTGGCACTATGATCTTCTAAAGCACTTATTGAGCGTAGGCTCAAAATACAAAAGGTTTGGAGGCATATCGGATTCGAATATCGTAGGTCTTCGAAAAGAAAGTTAAACATTGATTATTTAAAAACGATCATATGTGCATTCCATTCAAATGGTTCACATTTGTAGAAGAAAATGAGTTACTACTTATCAATGGTTGCTTCATTCATAAATATACATTTTCTCCCCCTCGTCTGAGAATAAACTACGTGAGAATGTATGTAGGTATGTTATATGTAACCTCCTACTCGCATGAGGCTAAACTGCATAAGATATGTACATAGGTACATCATCACCATCATCACCATCTTCTATCATATTTAACCTCCTACTCGCATGAGGCTAAACTGCACAAGATATGTACATAAGTGCATCATCATCATCATCATGTAATCTCCTACTCGCATGAGGATAAATTGCGTAAGGCTTGTACTTAGGTGCATTATTAATGTAAACAACGTAAGTATGCTTATATCCTACCTACTATTCGCATGAGGATAAACTACATAAGGCTTGTGCTTAGGTGTATTGTTAATATAAACAACGTATGTACGTTTATATGTTACCTCCTACTTGCATGAGGATAAACTGCGTGAGGTATATACATAGGTACATCATCGTGTAACCTCCTACGTGCATAAGATTAAATTGCGTAGAATATGTAGGTAGTTATGTTGCATGTATTCCTCTACTCATACAACAATAAATTGTGAAAGAGCATACGCAGGTATGCCATATCAAATCTCGATTATTCACACAAGAATGAAGTGTGAGAAATATGTAATTGCAACTTGTAACTCAACAAAAGTTTGCATAGCGCAGTTGTCACATTTCTAGTCAGTCATTCTGACCATCCTAATATGTTAAAATAAATCGGGTTGCCTAATACAAAGTTTGTCAAAATTTTGAGTCAAATACTCTGATCAGATTTTGCTAAAATAAATCGGGCTACCTAATACAGAGTTCGTCGAAATTCTGAGTTATATATTCCAATCAGATTTTGCTAATACTACAGAGCCGTCAAATTTTGACTTAATTATTTTATTTAAACTTTACAAAAAGTTACATATTGGGTCGTCTGATAAGTTTTCGACCCGGTACTCGTTAAAATTCTATATCAGATAGCCTGATTGAATTTTATATATTTAATCGGGTCATCTGGTGAGTTTTAAACTCAAAGCCCGATCAAAATTCAACCTTTATATTTTCAATTGAATTTCTAAAAATGTTAATTTGGTCTTCCGATTGATGTTATCATCAGAGACCGTTTCAGATCTTCATTCGGATAGTTGGTCATATCTCATGTAAATTTAATCGGGTCATCCGATGAGTTTTAAACTTGAAGCCCGATCAAAATTCAACGTAAATATTTTAGTTGAATTTTTTTAAAATTTAATTTGATCATCCAATCGATTTTATCATCGGAGACCGTCTCAGATCTTGATTCGGACAGTCGGTCAGATCTCATGTAAATTTTATTAGGCCATCCAATGAGTTTTAAACTCGAAGCCTGATCAAAATTCAACCTACATATTTTAGTTGAATTTATACAAGTACTAATTTGGTCCTTAAATTGATTTTATGATCAGCGACCTCTCAGATTTTGACTCAGATAGCGGATCAAATTTCATATTTTTTCATATCACCCGATCTATATCAAGATCGATGATCAATAGAAAATTAACTTCATAATTTTTGTTGATTTTTAGAAAATATTTTTAAGGACGTTTCGATCTCATTAAACGTCTCAAAATTAGTCAGATATGCCCGATTAGCTAAAGTAGATCTTTCGGATTTAATTTTGACCACCCGATCTACATCGAGACTGATGGTCAATAGAAAATCAACTTCATAATTTTTGTTGATTTTTAGAAAATATTTTTAAGGACGTTTCGTTTTCTATAAAGGCCCCAAAATCAGTTAGATGTGCCCGGGTAGTCAAAGTATATCTTTTAGATTTAATTTTGACCACCCGATCTACATTGAAATCGATGGTTAATAAAAAATCAACTTCATAGTTTTCGTTGATTTTTAGAAAATGTTTTTTAAGGACGTTTCGATCTCTGTAAACGTCCCAAAATTAGTCAAATTTGCCTGAGTAGCTAAAGTAGATCTTTCGGATTTAATTTTGACCACCCGATCTATATCGAGATCGATAGTAAAAAAAAAATAAACTTAATAATTTTTGTTAATTTTTAGAAAATATTTTTAAGGACGTTTCGATTTCTGTAAATGTCCCAAAATCAGTCAGATCTGCTTGAGTAGCTAAAACAGATCTTTCAGATTTAATTTTGACCACCCGATCTACATCGAGATCGATGGTCAATAAAAATCAACTTCACAATTTTTGTTGATTTTCAGAAAAAAAATTTCAAAGACGTTTTGATCTCTGTAAATGTCCCAAAATTGGTCAGATCTGTCCTGGTAGCCAAAGTAGATATTTCAAATTTAATTTTGGTCACCCGATCTATATGAAGATCAATGGCCAATAGAAAATCAATTTCATAATTGTTATCGATTTATTAAGGTTCATATAATCAATCGGACCGTCTGAGAGATTTAGGAGATTCATCTTGATAGTCGGAGAGCGTTCTCGTAAGAATCACAAATTCGATTTAGGAGATTTATCTTGATAATCGGAGAGCGTCCTCGTAAGAATTGCAAATCCTATAAGCATAAATCAGTATACAGTTTTTCTCGTAGGAAGTACAGTCCGATTAATCTCAAAATCCAAAATTTGTCCCCTGAAATCCCTCAGATTGAAACAAGGTCATCCAATGGACCCCAAAATTCAATGATCGAATCTCCGTGGAGAATATGAGCACATGTCAGATTTCGATGAACGAATCTCCATGGAGAATACGAGCACATGTCAGATTTTGATGAACGAATCTCCGTAAAGAATACGATCACTAGTTAGTAGTAAAATTCTCATTGGAAATATAAACTTAGATCGATTTTTATGAACTTTTTAATCTTTTTTCGTTTAAAAAAAAGTCAATAAAAATAGAGGAAGCACTTGTTGACTCAGAATTTTTGGAATCGGAAACTCCTTCCACTTAATCTCAAAAATCAGATAAAATAAATTAATAGAAGAAATTAGGATAGAAGATTTTATTTATGGTCTTTCCTTTTAACAAACTTACTCTAAATAGGACTTAAAGTCCTAAGTTATGTCAGACACATAGGTGCCTAGATTTCATACTTAGACACTTAGGTGCCTAGATAATATACTTAAACACCTAGGTGCCTAAATATCATACTTAGGCACCTAGATGCCTAAATATCGTAATTAGGCACCAAGGTGCCTAGATATCGTACTTAGGTACTTAGGTGCCTAGATATCACAATTAGGCACTTAGGTGCCTAGATATCATACTAGGCACTTAGGTGCCTAAATAATATATCGTAATTAGGCAGACACCTAAGTGCCTAGATATCGTAATTAGGTACCTAGGTGCCTAGAGATCATACTTAGGCACCTAGGTGCCTAGAGATTATAATTAGGCACATAGGTACCTAGATATCGTACTTGGGCACCTAGGTACGTAGGTGCCTAGGTGGTTATGAATAAAAGACTTGTGTACACGAGAATGATTTTTTCTCAATCCGCGTGAAAAGTAACACTCACGCAGCTCTCATAACCCTTGATTTCGTGAAACTCTTGCGGAAATCGTAGGATTGTAACTTCCTATAACCGCTACCATAAATCTATAAATAGCAGATCTGTCCTCATCATCATGGATCTTAAAATTCTGACACCAGACCTCTGCCAAAAATATCTCCGGCTTTTCTTACAAAGGACTTGAGGATATTTCCGAGATTCTTTCTGTTCATTTCTTTTTTTTAATTTTTAAAAGTTGACGGGATGAATAAGTCGGGGTTGAGATACTTAGGATAAGGGCTACGGCCTTTACCTAAAAGTGATACGCTTAAGATAAGAGCTACTACTCTTACCTAAGTAGAATTTATGGTTAAAATTTGGGATTACGCATTACGACTCATACCTAATTTCTTGTGTATTTTAGATATAGTTAAGCCACGTGGGTACGACCTTGAGCATAACTCCTAGTACACTCGGATTGTAACAACAAATTTGATATTCATACGAGTTGCAATCACGAATCCAAATAATGATTTCAGATTATGACATTCGAAATATTCATCTACGACGACTCATAACCATGAGATTTACCTTAACTGAATCATGTCCGGAAATTAGAGTTTCCCTCGCGATTCGGATCATCACTCCCTCAAATGTAACGTTTGGACCTCAACCTCGAGATCGAAAATTCTTTTATGGTGGATCATTTGACGTTTGGTCAAATGATCATAATACGCGATAGTGAGAAGATCCAACAATGGATTTATGACATAAAGATCAAATCTTCTGATGTTGCTTAAATCTAACGGTAGCTTTGTTGACTTTTGGTCAAATGATCATAAAACGAGATCGTAATGAGATCCAATGATAGATTTATTACATATTGACTAGATTTTATGATTTTTGTCAAATCTAACAATGGATTCGTTAACTCTTGGTCAAATGATCATAATGCGATATCGTAACGAGATCCAATGATGGATTTATTACATATTGACCAGATCTTGTGATTTTAGTCAAATCCAACGGTAGACTCGTTGACTTTTGGTCAAACGATTATAATGTGAGGTCGTAATGAGATCCAACGGTAGATTTAATACATATTGACCAAGTTTTGTAATTTTAGTCCAATTCAATAGTGAAATAATTGACTTTTGGTCAAACGATCATAATGAGAGGTCGTAACGAGATCTAACGGTGGATTTATTGCATACTGACCAGATCTTGTAATTTTGGTTAAATCCAATGGTGGAGTCGTTGAACTTTTGGTCAAATGAAAATAGAGTTGCTTTTGTGCAAACCCTAGAAAGCTTGAGAAGAGTTTTCAATCGAGGGAGTGAATCCTTCAAACCTTGAAGAGTGAGCAATTATTTCATGTGCGATTTGGTGTGAAGCCGACATACAACCTTGGTGTGAAGCCTCGGAAAATCTATCCCATTTATTTGTCTTTCTAGATTATTGTCAGGTTAATATCTTCCTTATTTTCATTGATAAATAGATCAAAAATCCCAAAACCTTATTTCTTGTTATCTTTAATTTTTCCCTTTTATTGTGTTATTTCTTCAAGTTTTATTTCATCCAAAATCTCTGAGGAGTCAAGAGACGATATTGTAATTATTGCTAGATGTCCTAAACTAGAATAAAACTTGAGTTCCTTCATCGGAGCCGTTTTTCAAGATCGGGAGATCGTAGTGCATGCGAACGCTAAAATGAATTAATCGAACTGTTTTATTGAATTCATCGAATTAGTTTTATGTATTGCATGATTTTGAATATTTTCGTTATTCAATTCATTTTAAAGTTAATCCAAAATTCGCATATTAGAGTTTTAACGTTTTGTCCCCTATCAATCTGTCTATTAATATGTGGGTTATTGTATTTCATCTTTATAGATTGATATGTTCTGAAAGAAACATAGGTCATTTGGGACGATGTTAGCGCAATCCCAAATCCAATAAGATAAATCGGCTGATTGGTGGATGCACTATGGACATGATGGTCCAATACTAAGGCGGATTGTCATGCCCGTTTTATCGTAAACATGTTCCTCATCCAACTGTGAGCGGAATTGGAGTACCTTCTCTCATTCACACGAAGATAAGGAATATGCTAACTATAAGTCGATTGTAAAAGTTAGTCTATTGCCATTACAATATGCGATTAAGGGTCAGGAACATGTAGAGGACCAACCGTGGTAAACAATTATTTGACGTCTTAGTTCATACAATTTTTATTTGATGTAATTGACGAGGTATATATTAATTCATCTATCATATTCCACCTTACAGATAGTGAATATTTTAATCCCATCGAGTTGGATTATATATTCGCGGAGGATGACCCTTTGAATCAGTGGATCAAAGAGAGAAAATCACCAGTGTTGGATAGTGAGAGTATTGCATGGCTGGAAAATATAGAAAGAATAGCAGAGGAGCAGACTTCCCAACAACTTAGGTAGAAAAGAAGATTGCATCGCTATTCAGTAGTTGGTTCTGATGACGAAATGCAGCCCGGTAGTGATAAGGGAGATGATGACGATGATGGGGGTGGTGAGAGTGGTGGTGGAGGCGATGAAACCCACGTTGATACTAGTGGTGGAGGGAATGATGTTGGTCCCTCTTATTCTTATAGAGGTATTGCCTCATGTGATGATGAACCGATAATAATGTTTGACACTCCTACATTTAGAGGTAGAAGGATTAATGGAAAAGATGCTTCATAATCTTACCAAACACTACCACAACCACAAGGTCCACAAGATGATTTGAGTTATACTATATCTAGCTTCAAGGGGATTTAGTTTGTAAAACACCGAATATTTAATAACCAGTAACTCATATCAAAACCCTCAACCAATCTACCCACAACCATATGACTTCGTTAGTCAACTTTTTGGAGGACCGACAATCACCATGGAATTCAATGCGGCTTCAAAGTTTTTCACGTACAATGTAACTTTTAAAGCATTCATGATTCATGTACAATGTAATCTAGGTTTTGAGTTGATGAAATTTTGAAATGTGCATCAAATAAGCCTTTAATAATTAAAATTTTTTTTGAAATAAATAGAAAACCATTAAATATAAATTTTCAGAATTTTAGAGTATTTTTTGGGATTTTTTTGAAAAAAAGAAATGCCTCAGGACGATACATTCAATGTATCGGACGATATGCCGATACGTATCGTCCTGGAGGTTGGACAATACGTGTTGGAAAACCGATTTTTTGATCCATGCGGCAAGGTTAGGGATGAACATGGCACTTGATTTCGTTTCTAAAATCTCGACCCTTCAGTTTCCGCCCATCCCTCCAATTTACTGTGGGGGGTCCATTGTTGCCAACTGGAACTTATCTTCTCAATATTTGCTTAGACTAGAGCGTAAGCTCTACAAAGTTCTTAAATCTGACAAGGGATTGCATTCTGTTCTCCTTTTTCAGGTCTGGTGATGTTTGCCGCAAACGTTGAAACCAAATGGCTAAACACAATGGGGGACATAGAGACCGCCCTTGTCTGGAACAAGTAGAGCTGCTTTCAAATCGGTATTGCCCGGACTTACTCGAAGTGAGAGATCCTGCTGGAGAAGATGTGATGACAGATCTGTGATCTAAGGGAGCTCATTCGTCTTTCCATAGCGAGGGAGGCAAAAAATGAAGGAAATCCAAGCCCACATGATATGTGCAAATCTAAGGTATGGGACTCTTGCGTTTGAGGCACTGTACTTGAGCATACGACTTGGCGGTCAGGTCAGCCTATACGTAGCTTACAGAAGTATTTTTTATGAATACAAGTGGGCACTGAGGGATCTGATAAAAGCTCCCTTGAAGTGTGTAAATTTTGGGGATTTCTTATCAGAAATGTTTGGTGTTTTGGTATTTCAATCAGTGTTTTAAAAACGAGCTGCAATCTGAACCACAAAATCACTAGTTTGGTCAGACCAAATTGGTTTACCAATAACAATATCAATAATGAAGTATGCACCACACCTTATTAAAATGGAATATTAGACGGTTACAAATTATAGCAATGACTGCCACTCTTATGGGCCTTGGGGCCACTTTTTTGAGCAATTCAACCCATCAAAGTGATGATTGGGCACAAAAATTATACTTTTTGGGAGATTTAAAACATTGGATACGTGCATTCTAATATGAACGGTTCATATTTTTTTAATGGTTGATGTTAATGTTCGTCAAGTGGATGATTCACATCCTTTTATGAGTGTAAATCTTTGTCGGAGATGTGGCAATGATGGACTCCCCACCTTTAGGATAGATGGAAGCCTTAATTTTTATCCATCTTAAGTAATGACTTGGTACTTGGGTCACTTTGTGGTATGAGTGCCATGTGAAACTATCATGTGTGGGTGCCGAGTCTGATAGGTGTGCTATGAGGTAAAGATCTTTGATACTAAAATTGGTAAGAAAATGATCCATTGTCGGAATCAAACACTCAAATACCATCTAAAATTAATGGCTATCATATAAAATCAACATATCATTACTTTTGGATAGCCTATGACCTCTTTGAATAGACAGTGGAGATCATCTTTCGACCAGTTTTGGATCATGAGATCTTAAGATCACGAGGGTTAATGCACACAGAAGACATGGTGATTCAAAATGACAAGCAACCCAAAGGTGACAATTACCAAGAGCTTTGACACTCGTGTTGGGTGCCTAATTCCAACTCATAGAAGGATTTGTCATGGAGCTGATAAATCGAGAATATGAAGCATACAAGTTAGCAGGAAGGGATAATGGTGCCTGACAGACGTTTAAACATCAAATGGTATTTAAATGATCTTGTGTTAATCATTTTTGCTAGGTGGTGCACATCTGTGATCAACCTAAATTGTCCAAGTGGCATTCTATGATTGGAACATGACTCAGCCGAAAGAAACATGCCTATAAGTGAATGTAAACTATCCAATTAATGATAATTAATATCAGCCATTAAAACTCAAAACAATGGTTTGACATTAAACTCCACAGATCAGATGGTTTAAATCTCCCACCTAAAACACCATTTTTGGGCTTATTGCACTAAAATTTTTTATCTATCACCTTGATGGTATGAATCACTCGTCTTTAACAATTGATGGTGTATAATCATTTAAACAGTAGTTTGGTGATTAAATGGCAGTCAGGAGAGTCAGTCCCATACCACACAAAATCATGTGTACTGTCTGACCTTTATCATCTGAGTCAAAGCGGTTAAAAGCCATTTAAAATTATCAACTAATAATGTAAATCCAAACATACTACTAATTTTAGATGACTTTTGACCTCTTTGAATTAAACAATAGAGATCATCTTCAACTCAATGTTTGCACATAGATGTTAAGATCAGGGGCGTCAAATCTCAAGGACTATATCCCAAAAAATGTCCTTGAGTATGACTTAGGTCGGTAGCCCAATGGAAGATGGACAATATAGCAACCTCAAAGTCGCAGGTAACCAAAAAAAAAAAAAAAAAAAAAAGGACCCGAGTAACAAGAGTGTCCTCCCTTTACCTAATAATACCAACTCAGCTTCTGGTAATTTTTTATGAGAAAAGTACTAAATCATGCCCCCAAAAGTGTTTTATCACAAAATTTGTCAATTTTCTTTTATTACACCACAATGCCTCAATACGGATTTAAACTCCCGTTTAGCATTCACGAACCCTTATGCGTGGATGTTAGATTACACATTTGCCCCCCTTACACTGGGCTCTTGCTCTTTCTCCTCTGGACGACTGGCCCTCGGGTTAGTCTCTGATTCATCTTCTCCAAAAGAAATCAAGAAGAAAACTAAGAAGAAGAACCCCAAACCGCCTACCTCTGGTTTGTCTTCTCCAAACTGCCGCCTTGTTCATCTTTTCCAAAAGAAATTAAGAAGAGTAGAAGAAAAAGAAGCTTATGTTGATCTAAATCTCAAAAGTTCTGTGGAGCTAAATGCCAAAAGTTCTGTGGATCTAAATCCTAAAAGTTCAAAACTTTGGCTCTGTTCATCTTCTCCAAACCAAAGCACCTCCAGCCTGACATGGATGGGTTCTTCTGTTTGATGCTTGTCTCTAGCAAGTGTATGATAAAATGCATCTTTGATAAAATAATGATTTAGTAAGTATTCATTATTTTTGGCGCCTGTAACTTGCAAGCCCTTTGTAAACAGGGTAGAAATGCTTTTACTTTACCATATGTTATATGGATTCAGAAGGTTAAATTTGAATTGATGGTGGGATCTCTGTGTTTTTTTGTTTCTTATCATAGATGGTGGGCTCCTCTAGTTAGCAATGATCATTTATTAATTTTTATTGAGCACATTCTTTCCCAGTTCTTCTCCCTCAAAGATCTGCAATAGAGATGAAAACCAGAGGAAAGAGAAAGTAGGTCATTCAACCTAGAGAGAGAAAGAGAGGGACAGAAAATATATTATACCTTTCGAATGCCTTGCGCAAACTGCTTGGGTGTCCCTATTCAAAGGATGTTGGGGCACTGTTGGATTACTAATAGTACCACCCGACTATTAGGTGATAAAAAACAGCGCATGACTTTTTATTTTGAATTATTCTATACACGTTACATCATCATCATATAAATCGAATTTATGGCATTAAAAATTCTTTTACAGTGAGATTGAGATTAGGAGGATACAAACACCATAAAATAAACATCTAATACAAGATTTTGACAAACTTGTTTTTATTATTTATGAAAATTGAACAAACTCTTCCAAACTATTTATTATTTTGGCATTGTTCCACACTCAGAATCATCTATGATACCAATAGTTTTTCAATGCAATCTTAAAAGACGCCAACAACATATGGCACCAAAACCGTGCAATCGTATGCGGAACTGATGAGTCGGTTACAAACCATGCTTCATTTCTCTATAGTAGCTGCATCATTTCTCTCTTACACATGCCTAAACAGAAAGACTTCATTATTTTTTGAGTGTCACTATTGAAACGCCACTTTTTCTCTCCCCATTTGCTATGTGCACACTAATTAATAAAGAAATTAATAATAATAAATAAATATTTCTATGGCTAATATAGATCCAAAACTTATATGTCTTAAAAAAGGTGTCTTCATAGCAGCTTTTATGTGCACATAAACTTTTTGAAATTTTGTTATTTTCTTTTAATTATAACTAAAATATTTTTCTCCAAGCATACTAACTTTTCTATCTGCATGCCACTCAATTTATTTTTGTCCGTGTCTAGGTTTGAGTGCCTGAGATGCTACTTATACAACCCTTAGGGTGTGCATGATATACGCTGTATAGCAACCGTATTAGATTTACCTATTAATATATGACTTTAGAGATTGTAACGTACGGATGTGAAAATCTTCTTTTTTACAAGTTCTCTATTCTTCTTTAAGCCTAAACCCTAAAGTTGTGATTATCCTTCTACGGTGCCATCAATCACCGTCGGATCCACGTAACGTGTAAATAACGCTGTCTTCTCTGATAGTTGACGGCTCGGATCAACGAGCATTAAATTATCTCGACTTTTCTCAAAGTGTATAGAATCGATTGTGATCCACCCATTGCTTCCGCGTGATTAGAGATCTCAAAGCCTAACATCGCGTGGGAAGAATCAAAAGTGGTGCACATAGCAGCCCTCTATTTTGTGTACTTTGGTGCATGATCAGTCTACGGACCTGATGCGATCACCAACAAGTTCCCCATACTCTACAAATATTGATTGGGTTTGGCATAACTCTTTGCAAGCTAGAGCAGGGTTTACCTACTTTGCCAAGTTCATCCCTTCTACCGGCTTTAACAAGTTCTTACTAACTCTTTGAAGAGCAGAATTTGTTTGCTCTAGCAATTTCCCCTGCTCTTTGCTCACTCTTTGTCCGAGTTGATTTTATTTGCTCAGGTTGTGTTTGGGTTAGCACTTTCAAGGTCTCATTCTTTGGATTCGGCAGGGAACTTCTTTTATATTTGATAATACAGCTCCTCGCCCCATTTGCTCTAGCAGGGAGCTGTTTTAACTGATAAAATTTCTCTCTGCCTGCTTTATATTAGAGCAGATTTTATCTACTCTGACAGAGAGCAAATAGAACACTGCTTCTGCTCTTATAAGAGCTACCTCAAACATAGCCTCAGGGAGTTAGAAGAGAGGAGAGAGTTGGCCGCTAGAACAAAGAGAAGTGGTTGCTAGAACAAAGAGTTAGTAAGGAGAATAGGCCTGCTAAAGCAAGCATATCAGGCTTTTCGTAGGGAGCTGACAAACAGTTATGATAAATGCAATTAAAAATTATTGACTTCTTTGAACCAGATGATTGGAGAGTGTTTTCATTACATGTGGCACACATCCCAATAGGTAGAGCATGTGTTCAACGTTGTCTTTTGATCACGTTTTAATGCGTCACATGGAATAAAAACTTTGATAATATGCATATAATCTCAAGATTAGTTGTGAGAAAGATTGGAACGAAACACGATCTCCATCGTCCGATTCAATGCAGTCAAATAGTTTTCATTTTCAGCCGAAATTAATAGGGGATATTCCGTATTTCGTGGGGGTTAGTACTTAGTAAGCAGACTAGCAGCCCCCTCTCCTATGAACCGAAGGGTTTTACTTATAGTGACAAATTTCGTTGAAATTCGGCAAAATTTTGCGAAATTCTCCGAAAAGGGGGTCAAATGAAAATTTCGGAAAAAATTTGGTAAATTTCGGTAATTTCAATATTTTTTGACGAAATTTTGGTAAATGTTGGTAAATTTTGGAAATTTTTTTTTATATTTAAAATTCATATTTTTTTTATTTTAGATATGTTAGTAATTTAGTATATGTTGTAGTAATTTTTTGAAAATATATTAAATATATTTTTAATCTCTGACACTTTTCTGAATTTTTTTTGAAAAGCATTGAAAATAATTCGAAATATAAGGAAAGAACCTCCCACCGAAAAATTACCGATATCAAAATTTGTCACTATGCTTACCTTATGATTAAAGCATTATTATCTGATAGCGTCGACCATTGCATATTTGACAATTTTTTAGGTTTATGATGAAGTAGTTTGACGGAACAATTTTACGGCTGAGTTAAATAAAAAACCGTAGTCATGTACTCCTTTTTTTCGGTTTTAAAGATGATCCGTAGTCAGGTACTCATGTATGCTATAAAGGTCATTTTCCTAATATGAACATCTAGCACTCTTACGAGTAAATATACTTCTATGGTTTTAATTATTAAAAAAATTGTCTGTCGAGTTTAAAATTAAATCCTTTAATAGGTTTTAATTTTTAAAAACTAATGGAGGGTATGAGTATTAATACTTTCGAACATGAATATATTTAATTTTTTAAGCATGATTTTTTCTAATTTTTTCGTTATATTAAATATATTTTATTTATTTATACTAATATATACTTTGAAACCATAATAGTTGTGTTATTTTCTAATTTTCTCTACTTTAATATATATATATATATATATATATATATATATATATATATATATATAATGAATGGGGACTGACTCTCCCTGACCGTTAATTAAACACCAAAATGGTGTTTATATGATCTTACACCATCAAATAATTTAAGATTTGGGTGATCCATACCGTCAAAGTGATAGATCATAGATTGAAGTGGAACATGCTCAAAATTAGTCTTTTAGGGAGATTTAAATCATCTGATTTCTTGACTATAACATCAACTGTTGTTTTTTGTTTTAATGGGTGACATTGAAGTTCATCAATTGGATGATTTACATCCACTTCTAGGCATGTTTCTTTGAGTTGAGATATGTTCCAATGATTGATTGCCACTTGGGCACACTTTAGCTTGGTCACATATTTGCACACATGGCAGAAAGATAAATCATACTTGAATGGTGTGAGATATAATGTCTAATTTTATGGTATAAGATCATTTAAATAAGATTTTGGTGTTTAAATGTCGGCCAAGAGCCATTATCGTATATATATATATATATATATATATATATATATATATATATATATATATATACAGAGAGAGAGAGAGAGAGAGAGATTAATTTTAAATTTTTACGAAGGATTGAGGTGTTATAAGTACAAAGAAATAGGAGAGGAAGACCGAGGGCATATTTGGAAACACATGAAAAAAATTACTTTTTGACTTTTTAAAGCTAAAAGGTGTTATTCACTAAAAAGTATCAATTTTTACCTCGTAACCTAGTCTTTACTAGACCTTGAAGCTAACTAATAATTCTTTGTTTAGTTTGTTTTGTAGCTAGTAATAATTTATGCAGCTTAGTACAAAGTTCATGCCTTTAGTGTCAAAAAGTCAAGGATGACTGCTGAGCCAAAGAATGATAGAACATCATGGTAGTACACACCATGGTAACTATTTTGCATGTTCTGATGGACCAAGAAAGTCCAGAAGATGAGAGGAGTATGGATGTGAGTAGAGAATGCTGCAACAGCAACAACTGCATAATAGTAGAGGAGAAATGGTGTTATCTCACACAGTAGAAATGCTGCTTCGCGCTGCTTAAGTATGAAGCAAAGCTTCCTCGCGTAGATGTTACATGCAGCACAAGGAAACTCGCGAAGAATTCGCGCAACTCAGTGAAGGGATTGTCCCAGAGCATTCTCTTGCGCAACAGTCATGCATTTAAGCTGAAATCAACACTCAAGGTCCTCGCGAGGCTCTCTCGCACTAAGCCTTCAGAAATTCAGCTCGTGAAGCTCTCACGAGGAACAAATCTCATATCAACCACGCGCACTATCTCGCGAGGCCAATTGGCACAAAGAACAACAGCAAACTCGCAAAGTTCTCGCGTGGCTCAAGAGGAGAGAGGGCTCTAGAAATTTCCTCGTGCAGCTCTGGCGCGCTTGATAGCTTAACTCTCTACCTAGCGAGTTGTGTTACTTAATTCGTATGAAGCCAAGCGAGATTGAAAGTCTTATTCGCGAGAACCTCGCGATAGAAAGCACCTGAAGCTCTGTTGTGCGAGCACAGCCAATTTAGTGCAAACTCTTCCTCACGAATGCATTAAAAGCCAACGTAACTGCGCGACCAATTAAAGGCCTTCTGCGCGAATGATAAATCTTCAAAGCCAAATGCTACCTCGCGAGGACTCTGCAAGCCGCACAACTGAATTAATACACTAACGTTAGCCTCGCGAAGCTCAGGCTCTCCACTTCTCATTTCATATCTAAGGACCTTTTGGGAATTTTCCCAAGTTCTGGGCATACATTCTAAGGCCCTAATCTTGAGGCACACATCCCAAGGCATCCAAGGGTTGTAGCAAAGCCACATCTGTCCTAAAATTAGGATTTAATCTTCTCTTAGCCAAAGCATCAAGGATTGAGTATAAAAGCTATAAATTTAACTTAGAAAATATCTGTCCTTCAACCTTTGTCAGCTGTGAGCTTGAGCAAACTAAGGATAGGGTTTGATCACCTCTTTTTTTTTTTCTTCTCTCTTAGCCCAGCACTTGCTGGCTATACCCTCTGCAAGCAATTAGGTTTAGTCTTATCAATTTTGTAATGGGTCTTGTGAGCATTGGGAGTAGTTGATGAGCTATTTTACACAAGGCTGTTGCCTTGAGAAATCTCATTGTAAATATTGTATTGAGCAATGAAATTTATATTTTCAATATTTATTCAATCTGTTATTGCCTATTTGTCCATAGTTTTGTTGAAACTATGTCATATAATTAGGACTTGAGCTGATTTGAAAGACATATGGAAGCTTGAGCTTGGAGCCTTGGGACCATGGTGGCAGTAGTAATTTACATGTTCTATCTCAGTGTCCTGTGGTGAGGATAGCCTTTGTGGATAGCCTATGACCATTCAAGTGGATAGACTATAACCCTAGGGTGATTCTAAACTACAGATCTGGGAAGGATTCTTCTCCTCTGCACTTGAGCTTGTAGCCTTGTAAGAGGTTGTAGCAGGAACAAACTCCCCTCTGTGATACTTGACCAACATTAGATGTTAGATCTGATTTCTCTATAGAGATTGCAGACTTGTGAGCTGAGTCATTGCAATCCTTTTGTAGCAATGACCAACTACATTTAAAGTCCCCAAATAGCTTTTGAAATGCAGTGGTTTCCACTGATTTTTTCAAGAACTATTTGCCCCCATGGATGCCTGAGCTTGTAGCCTGACATACATGGTGTATGCAATAGTTTTAATAATCTGATTTGACCCATTGGCTGGAGGACATCTATTAGATAGTCTGTGACCATTTAAGTGGACAGGTTATAGCCTTAAGATCAGTCTACTCCATTGGATCAGATTGATTTTCTGATTTAATTCATGTAGTTTGATCCTCTCTATTGGATAGCCTGTGACTATTGAAGTGGACAAGTTATAGCCTTAAGAGACCAAATTAAACTATAAGGGTTGAGTTGGATACATCTTCCTTGCAGATGTGCTTGTAACCATTTGAGGGATTTGCTGCAGAGACAATCTTAAATCTAAGTTACATAACTGACTTAACCTTAGCTTAATTGTCTACTTCTCATCATTTTATCTTTATTTTCACACACACCATCACTACCTTTTTCATAACCCTTTTTTTAGGATAGGACTGCACTTTTTTAGGATAGGACTGCACTTTAATATTAATTTAGTGTAATTGTGACACCAAACTCCCTTTCTCGAGTATTGTCAGATCTATAGTCAGATCTAGAGGCCTACTAACATAACCCATTTTGGGTTCTAGATTAATTTCTCTGTGGGACAAACTCTTACTTACTTAAAACTTGCTACAACAATCCTGTATCTTGCAGGCTGTGTATTTCAGATTTACTGTTTTAACCAATTTTTATTCCTTCACTTTTTTATTTATATTTCTTCCACTGTTTTCTCACCAATAAAAAGACAGCAATCCGAAATAACTAACAAAAGGTAGATAAGTAAGTTTGACTAATTATTCAAAAGTTACTTCAAAAAAAGTTAAAATTTAACTTAAACTATGAGCATAAAATTTTTATTTTTCATTGTTCAAAAAGTAACTTTCACTTCTATAATCATTATACGATCCTCACTATGACTATCACTACCCTTATTAGAACATCTCCAATAGGGAGTAGTCAAAACTAGCAGCTAGAGGATGACATGACAAATTTGACTTCATGATTTCAGACTTTAAATTTTGGGAGCTTTAATGGAGGACACCAAAAATAGCCGTTTTAGAATATTTTATTGATTTTATTGATTAAAGGGTTGTAAAGGTATTTAATATTATATTTTTAACATATTTAAATCTAATAAAATATAATATTTTAAATTTGAAGCCTCAAGTGCCCAGTAGCAAATATTGGCTACTAAACTATTGGTACCTTATTCCATGTAGAATAAGTTACTCCATTGGAGAGATATCAAGCTTCAAACATATTCATTGGAGGGTGTTGAGTTGTTCTTGGCGCATCCATTGGAGATGCTCTTACCGCCACGACCATCACTACATTAACCATGTCCTACTCTTTTTAGGTAATATTGGACTTTGGTCAAAATTTAAAGTTTGATTAAACTTTAATAAGATTATATGCTTTTTAAACTTTGACTAGTATAGCTTGACAAAGAATACTGTATATTGTATAGTGACTACTTCTATGTTTTTTTTTTTTTGAAATGACTATTTCTATATTAATATCTAACTTGGTAATATATTATTAATCAAGATTCGACTTTTTGTCAAAATTTGACTTTTTGTTAAACTTTGACGATTATTACTTGACGGTGGATAATGGCTACTATTGTGATAATTTACAACGTAACGCTATATCTTTAAATTTTTTATTAGTCAAAGGTTTAACTTTTGATCAACTTTGATTACTGCAATGTAGTAGTCGATGGTGAGTACTATTATATAAATTTGTACATTTCTACTATATTTTTTATTAGTCAATATATGACTTTTTATCAAAGTTTAATTTTTGTGTAACCTAACAGTAAATCACGGCCATTGTGTTAATTTATAACTTGATAGTACAATGCGAGGGTTCTCTTAGTCAAATTTTGACTTTTGATCAAGATTGGAATTTTTTCAAAATTTGCCTTTAGTTAAATTTTGACTTATATAGCCTGACAATAGATAATAGCTATTACAATATTAATTTTACATTTGGTAGTGTAATTTTTTTTTCAAAGTTTGACTTTTAATCAAAGTTGAACTTTTTATCAATATTTGACTTTAGTCAAACTTTAACTAAAGAAGCTTGATAATAGATATTGGCTATTACTATGTTAATTTGTAAGTCGATAGTCTAATTTTTTATTGATCAAAGTTTGACTTTTTAACAAAATTTGACTAATATAACCTCCAATGGATAGAGATTACTATTGTGTTAATTTGTAACTTGACTGCATTTTATTAGTTTTTTTAATACTCAAATTTAATATTTGGGCGGAGCTTAACATTTTTGAAAATTTGACTAGCATAATCTAACAATAACTGATTTGTTGTTTGGTTGAACAACTTTTCTTTTATTTGAGTGAGGTATAGATAAGTAGGGAGCTATTCTTTTATTTAAGTGAGGTATAAATAAGTAGGGAGGTAGTAATAAGTGTTGAAATATGACCATATTTCACACCCTAAAATGTACACTTAGCTATCCGATGAGAGTAAACTAACGATTTCTATGAAGTTTTAATGATAATGAAAATTTTGACCCTTGGATCAATTCAATAGTACAAAGGAGTATAAAGACGATATACATCGGAATGTAGAACCAAGAGGGCATCAAGCATAGTAAACCGTGGAAAAGCGATCGATCGAATTTCGTAGTTGACTTTGTCCAAAATCGATCGATCGAATTTTGAAACCAATTGATCAATTTTAAGTGATATGGAATACGACAAAACTCTGTCTTATCGATCGAATTTGATAATCGATCAATCGATTTCAGTATTTAGGCAAGGAGTTAGGGTTTCGAAGTGAGACCCTATACAAGCAAGAGTTAGAGTTAGGATTTTTGATCTCTTTCTTTGGAGGAGGCTCTCCTTTTGTACATTAGTTAAGTGTCTTCTTTTTGTTTGCCGTTTTAATTTTCTAGCTTTCTTCTACTAGTTTTTTATTCTTCTTCTTTCAAATTTCTAGATCTAGAACATAGAATAGTAGTTCTTTTTTGAGAAAGATCGTAGTGGGTTGATTAAAGTTGTTGTTGGATTCATTTTGACGCTAAATTATGGTATTGTGTTTCAATTTAATTCATTTATTTCAATTGTTTATATTGTTCTTATTGAAATGTTAGACTAATTTCGTAGAGATGCAAGATCTAATGAATCTCATCTTAGGGATTCATTCATGAAGTTAGATCTATGATTGGAATGTTGGTAGACACCTTTATGATTTTTCCGCTTATATGTTTTTGCCGTTATTGGGATTTAATTATAAATCCGAGAAATGATATTTAATCATGTTTTTTCATGATCTTAGATCTATATTGAGTACCCTAATCTTATTTTTAATGCAAAAATCTGAGTTATTAATTCATTGTTATTAGATCTATTTTAAGACATTGAATGTTTTGACTCTTTTTCAATTGTGGATTTGGAACACTATTATCATAATTTTATACCGATTTAATGATTTTTATCTTCCATAAAATTTTAATTGATTTTAATCTTTGTGTTTTCGTCTCTAATATTCCACCATTTAGCTCTGAACTCATGGATGATAATGAGAGGATTTAGTATTATAAACCTCGCTTGTCTTTGATTAATATTATTTTGTTTAATTATTCTTCTTTTACATTCATCGAACTTATTAGGCTAGATTAGTATTGTGATAATTCTAGAGATGATCTGTGATTGATAGCTATTCCTTTTTAAAAATCTATTTAAAATCTTTGTAGGAATGACCTCGTACTCTGCACCCATTTATTACGATATGACTCGTGCACTTGCGATTATTACGTATTTAAAATCACATCACGTAGGAAGGGAACGGGGGAAGCATTTCTTCGAAAACCGATATGAGTTTGGGCAATAGAGGACATTGAGTTTCATGGATGCAAAAGGCATCTATAATAAATTATATTTTTTAAAAAAAATCAAAAGCTATTTCTTCCATATGATTAGAAGTGTCAAAATATCATTCTTGAAATGAGGGTGTGATAGCTTAGTCCGGAAGGAGCATAGATCATGCCACAGTTTGTCTATGTGATATTATAATCTATGCTCCTTCCGGCACCTCTGGACTAAGCTATCACACCCTCATATAGTTGGTGTGCATAGAACAAAACTTAGTTGTAGCATGCTAACTCAAGATGGTGTAGATCAACAAGAAACATTATAGACTCATATAAGTTAGGTCGGTAATATTCAGTCCAATAATTTGAGATTGGGTAACTCTATTTGCACCTACGTTGAAAATTGTTGACTGCTTTAAATTAGACGATGGAGATTATTTTTGTCTCAACCTTCCAAACAATGAATCTTGAGACCATGTGCGTTCCATCAGACAGCTAATGTTTGATCCCACGTGGCACACATCCCAAAAAGTACATGAAAATCATATTTGAGTGTAATGTTTGCCACATGATGTTCAAGTCACTTTTTGGGGTTGTGTGCCAAGTGGAATTAAAGATTGACCATCTGATGGTACGCACATGTTGACCTCAATATTCATGTGTGAAGATTGGGATAAAAATGATCTCCATTGTCTAACTCAAAAAAGTTAAGGCCTTGTTTGACATGACTTTTTAAAGCCTTAAAAGCGCTTTTGGGCTGCGAAAAGCAATTCAAGACATCTAAAGTTGTTTGGCTACAAAACTACTTATAACTTATTTTCATAAAAAAAAAGCTAAAAATAAGCAATTTTCTAAAAGCGGTTAAAACCCTCTTTTACTTTTAACTAGTACGAGAATCTAACTTGCGGCCAAACTTCCTTTTTTTTCTCAGTCATTTCCCTATCACGATCCAGAATCCTGGCCGATCTCAATGACCTAAAATTTCGTGTTATGATACCGCAAGCTTGTCAAGGCGATAAGCGAACATACATATCTTATTAGATCTTACATAACATTGGGCTCCCAAAAATCGTGAACCAAAATTTCTTCTTACATTAAACTTACATTGAATTTGAGTCAATTATACTAAATGATCATAAATAAAGGTACGATCAACTACTGAAAAGTTTTTCTAAATATTTAATACATACTTGACATCGTCTAGTCGGTCATCCATGTTGTCACCCTCATTAACTGTATCATCTACTAGTGCATCAAAGTCCATCGGAGAAAAGTAGTCCATATTTTCACCTATAACTGTTAGTTTTTCGTGGGATGAGTTTACTTAGTCATGTAAATTCAGTGGGTTGCACAATCGATCCACCACAATCTACTCATGTGGTCGTGGGTGCAACTTCGTGAGTGGCAGTGTAACTTTTACAATTTCATATAAACAACATAATAAAAGTACTCATAACTATTTCATAACAATAAAATTGAAAGAACATAAGAATTTTTCATGTGTATGATGCTTCTAATGTTTATGACTTTTCTTACTTGCATTTTCAACTTAACTTATATGGCATATCATAAAACTTATTGTAGCTTCATACGCCTACACAACATATTTCACATCATACTTATTTTATGTAAATGGCATGTGTCAGAGCCACTGCTCGTGTGACAGCCCGGATTTCGGCACCCCGAAACCTGCGCCATCAGCACGATCATCTTGACCGTGCCCCTCAACTATGCACGGAACACTGGTATGTCAAGCATAAAATACATAAGAACCACTTGCGGAATTTAAATCTACATAAAAACACTTCTCAAAAGACAGTTCTACCCTCATGCCTCTGCATGAAGGGAGAACCGATCCGAACCATCGATGATAACCATCATCATGGATGGTTCGCCCAAAAGAATACTCTGATATCCACATACACAAGGTTTAATCAAAAACCAGGCTTGACATACCAAGCCGCACAATCTCCAACTAAAACTCCTCAAAGTTGCACTGTGAGTCCTCTAGAAGAAGTCCTGGAGGTGGCTCTAACTCCTCGCTCCGCAAGGTCCGACTCAGGTCGGCGTCTCCTGAAGCCTCGGCAATTTGCTAGTAGTGGACTGCGACGTAAAGTCTATAGGGTGAGCTACATCCTAGCTCAATAGGGAACAGAACACAATTGAACATATAAAATATAACTCACATCTATTCTATGATATGCATGCATGATATGTCTATGCATTTATTGATGAAAAGCGATTAAAAACACTTCAATTCTTGTAGATTACTCATGTCTTTTAGTTAATCATGAATGATGTTGAGAAGGCCTAAAGCAAAACTTAAACTTCAACTTAAATAATCCCAGAGCAATATAGCATCGAGCCTGACGAGATACCCTTCATCGTCATCTATATAGGCATTTTAAATGTATTCCACAGGAATACTAATAGTACCAAGCCCCTTTCACGGGGATTGGTGGCGGGTTTCACATCTCATCAACACCCTGGGGTGTGCTTACTCTGTCTGGATAAGCCTGCCCGGCCTCTGATTGCCGGTATCGGTCACGGATATCTGCGTCGTCGTGGTTATCCATACGTCGGTGGGGTAACCTATCAAACCTCAAATAACAAAAATATCGGTGCCTTACATATAGTTATTCACCGTGTAATTGTGCTATCTTATATCAGTTAGGCCTCATCAAGCATGATTCAATCATGGATACATCCCTGGGATGTATCCGTTCACTCATCACACGATGCCTTTACCTTTTCACTTCATCATCCCCTGGGGATGGTCCATTTAAGATCTCTTATGAATGTCACACACACACACTTTTCATAATCATTGAGTAGTAAAACATTTGAATTGAATTGATATCATTACATACATGCTCTTGTAAAATAAAGTACATGTTCAGGGTGTTCCCTACCTCAAGTCTTTAGCTGATCAATGCATCAAGGTCCCGCATGGCTCCTTGTGCACTCGTTCTCACGTACCACCTATGGTACCATATAACATGTGAAACACATCACAAAGGATGCCGAGAAGGTATAAGATCTCCCAAAAATCTTAAAGTCAAACCAAAAGTCAACATAGTTCACTACGATCGATTAATCGATCTCCAAAATCGATTAATCGAATCGATTCGATTAATCGATTTCCAAAATCGATTAATCGAAATCAATATCGATTAATCGAAGCAATTTCGATTAATCGAAATTCTCCTTTCGCAAAAGTCCATTCTCGATTCGAGCAATTGAATTATCATTCGATTAATCGAATCGATTTGATTAATCAAATTCTTCTTTTCGAAAGTAAATTCTTGTTCAACGATGAGTTTCCATTCGATTAATCGAATCCAATTTCGATTAATCGAAATCCTTCTTTCGCATACGAGACCCTTATTTGAATAGTCGATTTTCACAAGTTGATTAATCGATTCCAAATCGATTAATCGAAACTAAATCGATTAATCGAAATCCCATTCGATTAGTCGATTTTTCCTTAAGTTATTTCCTCCAACCCACAGGGTCCTTTGGAAGTTCTCGATTGATTAATCGATTCTCAAATCGATTAATCGAAATCAAAATCGATTAATCGAAATCCAATTCGATTAATCGAAATCGAATCTCTCGACTCTTCAACTACGGCCAATTTCGATTAATGAAGCAATTTCGATTAATCAAAATTGTCGATTCATTATATTTGTTCTTCCCAATCTTTTCCATACTTTTCTTCTATCTTTCTAAGCCATTATCCTATGATTTAACCCACATTTCTTGTAACTTAACCCTATAATCTATGCATCTTATTTACAAAAAATTTACCTTGGATAGACCTCAAGTTGATTTCTATCAATAGTTGGAAGGCTAGGGTTTCTAGCTCTGGTTCTAACGGATCCCTTGCGTCGAATCCGGCCTCTTTAATGCTTGACTCCCTCTTCCAGACAGTTGCAATAACTCCTCTCTTACTCCTCTCTCTTTCTCTCTCTTCTTTACTTCTCTCAACCACCAAAACATGAAAGTTAGGGTTTTCAACCCTTTTTATCTTATCTCTTTTTCTCGGCGTGGAGCACATACACACTCATCAGTGTATGTAACTCTACAACTCCTCTATCTCTCCACTCTTCTACACTGATTCACACATCACTTCTGCTCATCTCACCTTAAGTTCATCAATGAACTATCTCATGGTCAAACCTAAGACCAATCGGGCACGGATCCCGAGGTCATAGTTCAATGTGATTTTTCGGGCTATTACAGCTCGAGCCTACTACATGAGGTCCACGTATAGATAACCACCTAACCTTCGTATCATATTGTATCATAAACCACCAACTAGCCCGATGAGGTTGAACGCATCAGTACAACAGGTTCCCTTAAATTAAAACCTCAAGTGTCTCCTTAGTTCGAGGCAAAGCTAAACATATTGTCCTTAAGACCCATCTTGGCTCAGACGTTGCACCCTTATGGGCTTGTAACATCGAGCATATCACATGAGATCCACGTATAGATAATCACCTAACCTCTGTATCATATCATATCATAAACCACCATCCAGCCCAATGAGGTTGCACGCATCAGT
Organism: Chloranthus sessilifolius; assembly: GCA_021018995.1. Lineage (NCBI taxonomy): Eukaryota > Viridiplantae > Streptophyta > Magnoliopsida > Chloranthales > Chloranthaceae > Chloranthus > Chloranthus sessilifolius. The sequence goes on from CM037589.1 coordinate 23,180,767, forward strand.
ACAACAAGTTCTCTTAAGTCGAAACCTCCAGTGTCCCCTTAGTCCGAGACAAAGTAAAATATATTGTCTTTAAGACCCGTCTTGGCTCAGACGTTACACCCTTACGGTGGCTCGTAACGTATGTCACGTGTAGAAATTAATTCATATTCAGCTAACCTTTACAACATGTCTTATCATATCATTGTTCGGTTATGAGCTCAGGTCCCTGCCCAAATTTTATTATTGATGTGGGTTTAAGTCTCCACTTTCTTATCGTACGCAACGTTCATATAACTTATTATATTTTTAAATTAAAATGAGCCATAGTGAGATAGGCTTCACAAACCACGCCTCCCGATGGATGTGTTTCATAGTAACCTGGACGTACTTCATGTGATAGCACATACTCACATAGATGTGTTGCCACTGCACAAGAACATTTACATTCCAAGCTCTATATGATCGTGACTATGATGAAGGCTTAAAAGTCATATATGCTATTTTATTCTTTTTTTTATTATACATATGCCCTAACATATGTCTAAGTGATGGGTGTTGCATAATGTAAATGAAGCATATAATAGGAAAACAACAAAACATAAGAGAGCTAACATTACTCGTAATATTTCGAACTATAATTCAAATAAATAATCCAATCATAGGATGGTGTTAAAATACTGATATCAAATTAGTATCTATAAAAAGGTGAGTTACACTTTAATTCCAGAATATTGGATTGAACTCTAAGACCTTATAGGGTTAGAATGTGGTTTAAGATTAACTAAGGGAGCCTGGCTCATCTTTGAGAGAGAGAAGAAGGTGACCTACAATGAATGTATATGAGTTCTAAAATACGTATCTCAAAGTAATGTTAGACTGATCTCATCAAATAAATCTTGTCGATCTGATGAAAACCTACGGTCATTTATGAAATTTGGCTACGGACTAACTCGTGTGTGACTTAAACAAGTTTCGATAGTCGAATCCTTGTTACACAATTTTTAGGGTATATATAATCCAATTTAGATTGATCTAGACTTATAGATATAGTCAGGGTATAGGATATTTGAGTCCCTCAAAGTTTCGACCCTTGATTTGGTTAGTTTGACTCTTATCTAGGAAGTCATCGATTCGGACCAAGATAATGTTATAACATGATTATCGATGTATCTATATTATCATGGTGTGTGTAAAATATACACCTAACAAGTTATTCTAAGTTTAGAAGATGGACTTGGGCTATTCATAAATGTTTGGGCTTAAGTGTGTGGCATACAAACTTTAGACAAATATATTAGATATGTTGTAATTTATTCTTTGTGGTTCTTAGAAATATTGATTAAATTAAGTACAATTCTAAAATCACTTATGTGGCTCATTATTTGGATACTTGTGCTTTTGACGGTGTACACCCCAGTAATGACATAAAATAAAATAGGGGTATCTGTTATCGAATCTTAACTTAATTCGACCCGTAGCTCAAGAGGTAATTGGTCAAATGTGACTCATGACCTCAAGTGCACTTAATAACGCAGCACGGCTAAAGCCCATATATTTTATGACTTTTCTTGATTTTTAAGTATTAAAAATAAATTAACATAAAGATATAACGAATCACGTGAACTATTAGATGTAAAGTAGATCATAGATTAATGGGGTTCACGTCTTGACTCAGGGCCAACTTGGTCATCCAAAGGGAGCACTAGGTGGTCAAAAGTAACCTATAGCACAAGTGCGTAGAATTATAAGGGCAACAACCCATTAACCGAATGTAGCTGCTATTTGTTGGGAAACTTGGTGTCCGATTTTGAAGTCTTTAGGGTATGTTTTGTCGGTAAACTTGTGGGCCATATGGAACGATATAGTACCCTCTAGTTCTCGGCCAATTGGTTCGACCATAGGGTTAACCCTTTGACCATAACAGTTTTGTGATTCCACAATAAAATATAAGAATGAGAAATTATAGTTTTCATTGAAATATTGCTATTTTCGATATAGTCAACATAAGTTCATTTCATTATAAGGTGTAAATGTGTAGATTTAGATAGATAAGAGGGCACCCACTTGTTGGAGTGTACACACGGGACAAATCGAGAAGCTTGGGCCTATGCATCGGTTCAGCAAATATCTTCTGATCTTCTCTACTAGTCATCGCCTTTGACTATATTTGCAATGATGGGTGTTGTTGTTATGACGTGTGATCATGTGGTCCTCGAGTGTCAAAGAGATCGTGGTGGCATCCGACGATGCGACTTTGACGGTGGATCAATGTTGTGGCGTCCGACAATGCAACTTTGACAGTGGATTAGCGTGGTGCTCGATTGGATGCGAGAAGAAGAGAGTCTTATTAGGACTCAAATTATAGAAATTATAAAATTAGGGTGTGGAGCACCCTTACTATGATTGGTGCTCCTCTCCATATATGACTATACAATCAAGTTTTCAAAACTCGGGTCATAACAGGCACACATGTTTTTTATCTTAGATTTGGTTGTAAGAATTGGCAATTAAATCCCATTATACCGTAGACTACTGAATATATATACATATCTCATATACCTATATATATGTATATGTGCATAAATAGAAGGAGGTGGTTGTTTTAAAGGCAGCAACATGAGAAGAAAGTTGAGACCCCTTTGTGTTGTAGATGAGAGCAAGGTTTTAAAATGGTGATACCGTCGTATCGGTTTTATGGCCAAAGACATCGTGTCGGTATCTCGTATCGACTACGATCTTTATCGGATTTTCATATCGTTGATACACCTAAATTACTTATATGTACTTAATAACGTATACACCGCATGCCTTGACCTTTCAAAACATTGTAACTAAAAAATATATGTTTTAATTTTCAAAGCTCGTATATTTATTTCTATCATTATTTGACACAAGTTGTGTGATAGCTTATTAGTTAGAGACTTGAGTTATAGACAAGAGGTTAGAGGTTCGAACCTTGGTATGCGGGTTTTAAACCTTTGGACCTTGAAGTAAAAGGCTATACATCCTTCTTTGATATGTCAGCCTAACACCGGATGATTCCCAATAAATTATAAAAATATGTGCTAGGAGAACCCTAAATCATAATCTCTTCGAGAGTTCTTCTTAAGAATAGAGCCATAAAAAAACCCTAATTGTCTCTCTCTTTTTCTTCTTCTTAAGAAACTGTAGCCGTCTCCATTTTTCTTCCTCAACCTATCTCTTCAACCCTCCCATCTCTACCATCAAGATCAAGGAGGAGGAAAAAATGAACCTTGGGCGAATGATAACATTGAACATAGATCTCATAAGCCCTAATCACCGTAGATTCACGATTTACATTTCAAGAGGTGAATAGTCGTCCTTTCTTATTTTCGGATCTTATATTTCTTATTTTCGAATCATAATTTCTTATTTTCGAACCTTATTTGTGAACCCTAGACACTGCAGAAAATTTAAAATCGATCGATAGATTTACTGTTCGATCGATCGATTTCTGGCAGAGTAAAGTTGGGGCTTACCTTTGTACCTAGTGGATCGATCGATTGTCATGCCGATCGATCGATTTTGCACCATATGTTTGATTAGTAGTCGATCGATTGGTGTTCCAAGATTTACACCCTTTGTTATATAATTTTTTATTATATAATCGATCGACCGAAATACCAGACCGATCGATTGATTTGGAGAAGCAAAATTTCAAGCCTCTATTGTATAACTTCGGTTATATAATCGAGCGGTCGATATATCATACCAATCGATCAACTGTATAGAAAATTTTGAAATTAATCAATTCGACACTAAGACCAATGATTTACCTTTTCAATTCGATCGTTCGAACTTAAATTTCCACCGATCGAATTCAGATAAAACAGAGAGCGCTGATTATATATATATATATATATAATATAGTCTCGATCGATTGAGAGACAAGGTTGATTGATCGATCGACAAATCACATTATTTTGAATTGACCGAATGACATTGAATTATTAAATCTGATCGATCAACTCTTTTTTTCGATCGATCGATTCTAGACAGAATCAGTCAATCAGGCTATCTTGTATTCAATTAATTTCGGTCAATCGACTTTCAGTTTCCGATCGATCGATTGGGACTGAATCGAATGAACTATTATCATAATATCAATCGATAGATATACAAAACAATGGCTATTAATATGTCACTAGTGTATGCAATATAGAAGCGGGAATCGGGTGTAATCAATGGGGATTGTCTCACTCCATTCGGTGTAACATTGGAAAATGAGGTAGGAGAATTTCAACGATCAGTTGTATTTTATAATTATGATTCATAGGTATTTAGTGGGTTGAATAAATTGAATATCATTTGTTAATTGTTAAGATACATAGTCACTTTGATCCTGTGAATTGTTGAACATTTGAACATGAAATTTAAAATATTAGACCCTTGAATGAGAATATTATTTCCTCGTGACATTCTTAAAGAAAGAATAAAGGAAGAAGATATGAACCTCATCGAATCTTGGAAATTGATTTTGAACTTGGAACTAATTGAAAGAGGATACATGATCTCATTGAACCTCTGAATCTGACTTGAATTTGGAATTAATTATAAATACAAATATGATATTATATTTTAGAACATTACATGTGATTTGAGGTTGATTTGATCTGATTCTGTGTGACGACACACTTTAAACTTTGAATCGTGATGACGACTTTTGAACCGCCCGAGCTTCCTCACAACGCAGCGGCTATGACACTTTAAAAATTATTCTTAAACGACGATGAGTAGGATCCCCATTGGTACTTTGACATTGGCTCTACCACTATATTTACTGTAGGGATTATTTAAGTTATATTTTTAAGTCATATATTAAAATTAGAATTATCATATAAAATGAAATGCAAGAAGAAAATATCATGATTTGACACTCATATGAAATCACTTTTTAGACCTTCTGAATATGACATCAAAACCTCACAGTAGATTATATCACTCAAACTCAATTGCACTTGAAGTCATTTATCTTAGAACATAAATGTGTTGTGACTCCTTGTATTATGACATCTTAGTCAGTGACAATGATATGATTACTAAAATTATGTATGGAGGTTAAAATACAATTGATATTTTGATTGTCCTATTAAGCATGTGAATTTTTAGCTCACTCCAACACTTTGTGTCACAGGTACCGACATTGGCAAGGATCCTGACTTTGAAGAGGATCTTGATTTTACACTAGAGGACGAGGAAGATCTTCCATCCGAATATTTCTATCTTTAATAAAACTTTGTGATTTGGACTTGGTATGAACTAATGAATTTTCTTTAGAGCATTCAGTTATTGCATGTCACATACTTTAATATAAATAACACTGTTTGTGTGACGTACGACCGTCACCGGTGGTATACTTCTGGAATAGTATTTTTATTTATGGACGTTAAATAATTTCTTTCAATTTTATAAGCAATTCGATCCTCGTAATTATATCATTGTTTAAGAAAAATAAAAGAAATTCTGCCTATGGGCTTATGAACTAAATTTAATGACACGGTGTTCCACGCTATTTTTGGTGTGAGAATTTTGGGTCGTTACAGCTGGTATCAAAGCTCAGGCTTTACGTCTTCAAGGAATGTGGGCCTCATGTAAGTACACTCTGATAGTTGGGGTAACAATGATTTTGATAGACCTTAAACTTTAGATCTTTTGAGGACTGAAAGATTTTGAGAAATTGTGTTAATCAATGACGTAAGATTTGAAGGTTCAATCAATGACTTAAGGATTTATTTGAGGAAGAAATTTTTAGGCTCAATACAAGTGAGAGAAATTAGAAATGATTTTTGAGAATTGAATAGTAATTAAAAAGGGATTTCTTTGATTGAGGGGCAATTAGAAAAGATAAATCCCGAATGATTTGATGATTTAAATTTTTATTATAGATTGAGATGCCGACTATAAGAATAACTTATTAGAAGTGATTTCAGATTGTGAAATAAATTATTATTATCACCTTTAAATTAGATTGAAATATTTTAAGAACAATGAGATATAACAAAAATAACACCTTATAACGGAGTTTAGGAGTTATCAATATTGAGAACTGATGGTAAATTTTGAATAAGTTATTTAAGAGACTACGAGAATTTGATTTTTGAAAAGTTACGGATAATAAGAAGTGGAATAGCATCCTACTGACAAAAGATTTAAAAAATTTCTTGAGAATAACTTATGAGGATCTTATGGCCATCAGCCAGGATGTAATCAGTAGTAATAAATCTGATTTCTCTATCAGAGAGGATGGTTCCTTACTTTTCAGTGGCCAACTTTGTGTGCCAACTAATACCCAGCTTCGACTGTTGAATCGCACCATGCGCACTAATAGAAATAACCTGAAACGGGCCTTCCCATCTAGATTTTAGTTTTCCCGGGTGGAGTTTTAGTTTGGAATTAAAGAGCCAAACCTTTTGTCCAATGTGGAACTCTTTCCGAGAAATTGACTCATCATGTAGCTTCTTGTACCTTTCTTTGTACAGCTTGGAGTTTTCATACACATCATAGCGTAGCTCTTCCAATTCACTCAACTGTAGCCTTCGATTTGATCTTGTCGCTTGCATATCAAAGTTAAATCTTTTGATAGCTCAAAATGCCTTATGCTCCAATTCAACTGGAAGATGTCATGTTTTCCCATAGACAATTCTGAACGGAGACATTCCAATTGGTGTCTTGAAGGCGGTACAATAGGCCCAAAGAGCATCAGATAACCGGTTCGACCAATCTCTTCTATTTGGACGCACCGTCTTTTCTAAAATTCGCTTGATCTCCTGGTTCGACACTTTCACTTGACCACAGGTTTGCGGGTGATATGGCGTTGCAACCCTGTGGGTAACGCCATATTTCTTCATGAGAGTGGCAAAATGGTTGTTGTAGAAATGTGAACCGCCATCACTAATGATTGCTCTTGGGATCCCAAATCGATTAAACACATTTTCTCGCAGGAATTTGACAACGACCTTGTGATCATTCGATCGGGGTGCCACAGCTTCTATCCACTTGGAGATATAATCAACAGCCAGAAGAATATATGAATACCCGAAAGATGGGGGAAAAGGACCCATGAAGTCAATCCCCCAAACATAAAAAATTTCAACAATTAAAATCGAATTAAGGGGCATCATATTTCGTCGTGAAATATTTCCCAGCTGTTGACATCATTGGCATTCTTTGCAAAATTGAGCAGCGTCTCGAAAGATGGAGGGCCAGTAGAATCCGCTTTGAAGGATTTTCTGTGCGGTCTTCTGTCCTCCGAAATTGCCTCCACAGGCTCCAGCATGGCATAAATTGATGACGCTTAATTGCTCTTCTTCCGGTACACATCTCCTGATGATTTGATCTGAAGATATTTTGAACAATTGTGGTTCATCCCAAAAATAGTATTTTATTTGGGAGAAAAATAGATGCTTATCATTCTTACCCCATTCAGTAGGGATTCTGCCAGTGACCAGATAATTCACTATATTGGCAAACCAAGGAGCTTTCGTAACAGTCGCATCAATTGCCATTAATTTCTCATCCGGAAAAGTGTCCCGGATAGGTTCAAGTGCAAAAGATTCTTCAGGCAAAATGCGAGACAAGTGATCAGCCACAACATTCTCTACTCCCTTTTTATCTTTGATTTCGAAATTGAACTCTTGAAGGAGCAAGATCCAGCGGATCAATCTTGGTTTGGCATCCTTCTCTGCCAATAAATATTTCAATGCAGAGTGGTCTGAAAAGACCACTATTTTTTATCCAAGCAGATAAGATCGAAATTTATCGAGAGCATACACCACGGCTAACAACTCTTTCTCAGTGGTGGTATAGTTAAGCTGCGCATCGATCAATGTCTTACTAGCATAATAGATTACATGAGGCAATTTGTTCACTCTTTGCCCTAAGATTGCGCCAATAGCATAATCAGATGCATCGCACATGAGCTCAAAAGATAGAGAATAATCCGGTGGTTGGATTATTGGTGTATTTGATAAGAGCTCGCGCAATTTCAGAAATGCTTTCATGCAATCCTCATCGAAGTCAAAAGGAACATCTTTGCCAAGCAAGGTACACAATGGTTTAGTTACCTTGCTAAAATCTTTGATGAATCTTCTATAAAATCCTGCATTACCCAAAAATGATCGAATTTGTTGAACACTTTTTGGTGGTGGCAGATTAGCAATTAGGTCGACTTTGGCCTTATCAACTTCGATTCCTTTCTTTGAAACAATATGCACCAACACAATTCCTTGTTGAACCATAAAATGACTCTTCTCCCAGCTAAGAACAAGTTTGGAGTCTACACAACGTTGCAACACTTGTGCAAGATGATTCAAACACGAACCAAATGTTTTCCCAAAAACTGAGAAGTCGTCCATGAAGACTTCGATGAATTTATCGATCATATCCGAAAATATGGCCAACATACATCGTTGGAAAGTAGCGGGTGCATTATATAAGCCGAACGGCATCCGTCGATATGCAAAAGTACCGTAAGGACACGTGAATGTCGTCTTCTCTTGATCAGGTGGAAAAACAGGCACTTGATTGTATCCCGAATAACCATGGAGAAAGCAATAAAACTCTTGTCCTGCTAACTTCTCAAGAATTTGATCAATGAACGGAAGGGAAAAATGATCCTTTCTGGTAGCTGTGTTCAGTTTTCTATAATCAATGCAGACACGCCACCCAGTAGTTTCGCGAGTAGGGACCAATTCTCCTTCAGTAGTTTCTTTCACAGTGATTCCGAACTTTTTTGGAACGATTTGAACTGGACTTACCCATTCACTATCAGAGATCGGATAGATGATTCCAGCATCGAGTAATTTAATGATTTTCATTAAAACGACTTCTTGCATGTTCGGATTAAGTCACGTCTGCGGTTCTCTCGATGTTGTACTCTCATCTTTCAGGTGTATTTTGTGCATACAGACTGATGGGTCAATCCCTTTAAGATTAGCTAGGGTCCATCCGATAGCTTCCTTGTGATCTTTAAGCACTTTTAACAAATCATGCTCTTGTTCTGCCGATAATGTAGAGGAAATTATTATCAGAAACGTCTCACGAGGTCCCAGAAAAGCGTACTTGAGCGACTCAGGCAACTATTTCAATTCCACAGTTGGTGGCTTCTCAATCGATGGAGTCAGCACATCCTTTATCTCAGAAGGTAATGGCTCTACCTTAGTCACAGTTTCACATAGGTTATCATCAGGACATGATAAATTCGACCTCGTCTCTTCTGACTGCTTCCTTTTAGATCCTTTTTTTTCATAGATGGCCAACAAAGTAGTTTCAAATTCTTCTTTGGTGAGCATCGATGGTAATGCTTCATCCACCACTTCGTCCATCTGATCGATGTAAAAACATTAGACCTCATCCTCGTTAGGAAAATGGTTCATCGCATGGAATATGTTTAATCTAACCTTCATGTTTCCAAAAGAAACGTCCATGACTCCCGTGCGACAATTAATGAAAGCGTTGGCAGTGGCGAGAAATGAACGTCCAAGGATGATGGGGACTTGATTAATTGATTTAACAGGTGGTTCCATGCCTAAAACAACGAAGTCCACTGGAAAGACAAACTTGTCTATTCCAACCAAAACACCATCGATAATACCCCTAGGTCTTCTTTCTGACCTATCAGCCAGTTGGAGTGTGACCGTCGTGGGTTTCAATTCACCCAATCCGAGTTTCTCGTACACTGAGTATGAGATTAGATTAACACTTGCTCCCAAATCCAATAATGCCTTTCCAATTGGTTGCCCACCAATGACATATGGAACAGTTGGGACTCCAGGGTCTTTCAGTTTCTATAGGGTTTCCAATTGTAATATTGAACTGACTTGATTAGTCAGGAACACTTTCTTTGAAACATGAGTACGTGCCTTTCTCTTACGAGTGTACAAATCTTTGAAAAACTTGGCATACTCAGGAACTTGTTTGATTATTTCAAGTAATGGAAGATTTATCTTTACTTGCTTGAATGTTTCAAAGATTTCTTCTATTTTTACTGGTCCCTTGTCCATTTTGGATGGAGGAGTTAGGCACTCAGGGAATGGTGCCTTTGGGACATAAGGTGCAGATTCAAATTCCGGTTCCTTTTTACGTCCTTGTTGGACAGTTGAGGGAGACACTTCCTCTATTGCTTTCTCTTTTCCCTTCTCTCTTCCTTGCTCTTTCTCTTTCTCTTTTTCTTTTCCTTTATCTTTTCTTATCTCTGATTCTTTCTCTTTCTCTGCTTATCTTTCTTCATCAGCTTCCACGAGCATTTCCACTTGGTTATCAACCTCTCGCCCACTTCTCAGCACCGTAACAGCTTTCAACTGTTAACTATTCAATGGTCCTTCATCATGTGGTCCTTGGCCTCGAGGATTGTTGATGGGTTGGCTGGGAAACCTACCTTCCTCTCGTTGACTCAATTGATTGGTCAATTGGCTAACTTGGTCAATTATCATCTGCTGAAAAGATTACATGCTTCGCATCACCTTTTCCTCCAAATCAGAATCTTTCGAAGTACTAGGATGCGATTGATTGAGATTCTGATTAAAATTATGATTTTTTCTGTACTCTAAATTTGAATGATAATAAGGCGAATTCTGCTGAAAGTTAGAATTCTGATGGAAATTAGAATTCTATTAGAAATTGGAATTCTGCTGTGGCCGGAAATTTTACTGAAAATTTTGTTGAAAAGTTTGTTGTCCACTCATTGGATTGGACTTGTACTGCTGGTTTACCTGACCAGTTTGGTTTGACCCTCCCCATCCTAAGTTGAGGTGATTTTTCCACTCTGGGCTATAGGTATTTGAGTACATGTTTCTACCCTGCCGTTGATAAGATTGAGTCACATTGACCTACTCTTGAGGAGTAGGTTCATCAGGGAAGAATGATAAGGTAGTAGGGCACTCATTAGTCATGTGACCTGGGTAGTCACAAATTGAACACACAGTGGGGGTGACAGGAGTTTTAGCTTACTTAGTCGCAGCTAACAACATATTCATTTGCTTGGACAACATATCAACCTTTATTGATAGATCAGAGGTATTATTTTTGACATCATACAATCCATCTCTTGTCAACATATGAAATTTAGGTGCCAGATCCAAGTTAGTTCGCCCCTGTGTCTCACTTTGTATCGAAGTATGGTATAACTTCTCAAACAATGCCCACAATTCGTCAGCTTCTTTTGTGGCCACCACACGATGCATCAACCATGCGTCTCTCTTCAGGAATCAGTCTATTGTAAAAACTTTGGACCTGTTGCCACCTTGGAACTTGATGATTGGGGCAACTTCTGATCAATTCCTTAAAACGTTCCCAACATTCATGGAATGTTTCTGTAGGTTGTTGGGAAAAGAATTGAATCTTCTGACACAACTCAATGGCTTTAGTCATGGGAAAATATTTTTTAAGGAACTGACGACGTAGCTCTGCCCAACTCTGGATAGATTGTGGTTCTAAGGAATAGAACCACGTTTTTGTCTTATCTCTTAAAGATAAAGGAAAAAGTTAGAGTTTAGCTATCTCATCAGTGACATTGTGGACTCTGAACATTTTGCAGACCCTAGTGAATTCATTTAGATGAATGTGCGAATTTTCATTAGCCAAACCATGGAAAATCGATAACATTTGAATCATTGCTGATTTGAATTCATAGTGGTTCCCTGGAATAGGGGCATGCATAATACATTCCTGATCCTCGTAAAAACCTGGATCATTATAATACTCTAATGTTCTACGGCCCTCATCAAAATTATTGTTCCTATTATTTCCATTATTGACGTTCCCATTATTGTTATTCTCATTTCTCTCTTGCCTTTGATCTGCCATGGCTTCACTATGATGATACTGATTCCTCTGGATTCTACGATTCTCTCTACAAGATCTTTCGATCTCAAGATTAAACGGTTGCAGATGTGGGTGATGAGATCGAGTAAAGCTCATGCACCAACACTCACAACAAGGATTGATGAATCCACAACAAACCTAAAAAAATTCAACTTCAATCGATTGAAACAAGTATTTCAATCGATTGACACAAGCACACACAAATTTTCAAACAAATGACTTTATCAGTCAATCGATTGAAGAATTGTTCTCAATTGATTGAGGTTCAATAGTCAAACGGAGTCAGCACAGATTTTGCAGCTAAGATAGCAAACAACAGAGCTCTTGTCAATCGATTGACAAAGGAATGTCAATCGATTGAAATAAACCTGGGAATTCACAGAGAATGACATCCCAGTCTCAATCGAATGTTCAATCGATTGAATCTAAGATAAACAGTAGCCAATATCAGAAGGAAAAGAAGAGAAAATTATTTAATTATTTATTTATTTAAATTCAAATTTTTTTTATATATATATATATATATTCGAATTTCAAAAATAAAAATTAAATTCAAAAATTAAAATTTAAGATTTAAATTTTAAAATTCAAAATCCACAATTAAAAATTAAAAATTCAAATTTTAAAGCCTAAAGGCAATCCTACAGAATCCTATAAAATCTTACCTAAAAGAGAAAAAGAAGAGAGAGAATAAAAAAATTCTAAAAGATTCCTACCAATCCTAAAACAAGCAGTTCCAAAAAAGTCAATAACTAAAATTTAGAAAATCCTATAAAATATCTAAAAGAGGAAAATAAGGTAAAGAATAAAAGAATCTTAAATTTCCTAAGGAAGGTATCCTAAAAATCTAAACTTTCTAAAAAGACTCCACACAACTTACCTAAGAGAGAAAAACAAGGGAAAGAATTTCAATTTTATTTTATTTATTTATTTATTTATTTTAAATTAAAATTCGAATTAATTTTTTTTTTTTTTAATTCGAATTTTAAAATTAAAAATTAAATTCAAAAATTAAAATTTAAGATTTAAATTTTAAAATTCAAAATCCACAATTAAAAATTAAAAATTCAAATTTTAAAGCCTAAAGGCAATCCTACAGAATCCTATAAAATCTTACCTAAAAGAGAAAAAGAAGGGAGAGAAGAAAAAGATTCCTACAAATCCTAAAGCAAGTAGTCTTACAAAAATTAATAACTAGATTTTAGGAAATCCTACAAGATATTTTCTAAAAGAGAAAAATAAGGAAAAAGAAACTCCTACAAAATCTAAATTAAGAAGTCCTAAAAATTTCTACTTCCTAAAAGAACTCCACAAAATCTTACTAAAGAGAAGAAAAATAAGGGAAAGAAGATTTTGCAAATCAAAAATCTAAATATTTTTTTTTTTTTTTTTTTTTTTACTACTCACAACTGATCTCTTCCCGAATTAATCAAAATTTCGCCGATTTTCCCGGCAACGACGCCAAAAATTTGATCGATTTTAAGTGTAATCCTTGCAAGTGTACAAGATCTACTGCAATATGGCAAGAACAAGGGTGTCAAACCCACAGGAAAACGTGAATTTTAATTAATTTTTTCAGAGATTTAAAAACGTCCCTAAGGAAGTACCAAAGGGCAGATTCAATTTTACCAAAATTTTATCACACTTTCTCTAAGAAAAATAAATTAATCTAATCAACTAATTACTGATGAATCTAAAAACAATATTTAAATATGATCAAGGAATATGCTACCCCAGATTTATACCCCTTTTCTATCATTAAAACCCACAGTTTCATTAAAACCTCATTCACACCATCATTCGTTTAGAAAAATAATTCGTAATACAATATAATCATCAATCCGGCATACCCTTTCTAAAAACAATGACTCAGCCTATCATTGCGGTATGAGTCATTAAAAAGCATAGCGTATCTCATGATGTTTAGATCACAACAGTAAACACATAATCGCTCTGCAGCCTAGATCAGCGTGCAGGTCCAGATCTAGCGATTACGGTCGTTGATACGCACAATCAACGGTCATAACAAGCATTCAATATATTTTCAATAACACAAACTTTTAGCAAACTGATTTTATGATGACATAAATTGACTGCGGTATTAATCATAAAAAATTGTTACTTATCTGGGGATCGCATCTTCCCCGATCAACTGATTTAGCTGCTCATCTTTGGTGTATGATCTCCTTATTCATTCAAAGTCATTCCACTTTTCATTTCTTTCAAAAGATCTTTGTTTACAATACCTTTTCCTAAATACAATCTATGCTTTCATGAATATAAAAGAAAGACAATGCAAATCCTAAGTACAATCTATCCAGATCAAACCCTAGAAGAAGGAGGAAGAAGAAGCCTGGAAAAGATGCCCAGATGAGTCTCAAAACCAAATAATAATAATAATGAATAATAAATCCCCAAAAATTGTCCTCCTCGAAGTGTTTGATTTGGCTTTAAATAATAGCCAAGTCGCAGAAGTTCCCTGGCGCGAAAAGTAATCCTAAAAATCTGCTTTAGAGAGTCAATTTCATGTCAGACTACTGTTACCCCTCGATTAATCGAGCAAAAGGGTCGATGCATCGACCTCCCAGATTTTCGTGAATTCCAGCCCACTTTTTGCATCAGACACTACTTCAGTATTCCAGCCATATCTTTCTACTCCGAACTCTGATTGACATGATTCTTATGGCATTGAAAATCTGACGACGAGCTCTACAATGTTTATGTTTTAGAAATTTCCTAAATCTAATGTCTTAAAGGTACAAATTGAGCTTCAAGTCCCACTAAGTTCTCGATGACCCAAAGTTACAGTGTTTTGACATTATTTTCAGAATTCTTGGGCTGTTTTCTGTACTTGGCTTGTATTTACCTGAAACACTTCAAATCTAGTAATTTTCATTAGATAGCTTTCATCAGATAGCCAAATATAGGTATTTAGGGGTGAAATATTATCATATTTCACTACTCATCAATGTGTTGCGACTGTACATGAACATTTACATTCCAAGTTCCATGTGACCATGACTATGATGAAGGCTTAAAAATCATATATCATATTTTATTCTTTTTTCTTATTATACATATTCCCTAACATATTTTTAAGTGATGGGTGTCGCATAATGCAAATAAAGCATATAATAGGAAAACAACTAAACATAAGAGAGCTAACATTACTCGTAATATTTCGAACGATAATTCAAATAAACATTCCAATCATAGGATGATGTTGAAACACTAATACCAAACGGTATCTATAAAAAGGTGAGTTACACTTTAACTCCATAATATTGGATTGAACTCTAAGACTTTATAGGGTTAGAATGTGGTTTAAGATTGACTAAGGGCGCCTCGCCCATCTTTGAGAGAGAGAAGAAGGTGTCCTACAATGAATGTATGTGAGTTCTAAAATACGTATCGCAAAGTAATATTAGACTGATCTCATCAAATAGATCTTGTCGATCTGATGAAAACCTATGGTCATTTATGAAATTTGGCTACGGTTTGACTCGCGTGTGACTTAAATAAGTTTCGGTAGTCGAATCCTTGTTACACGATTTTTAGGGTATATATAATCCAATTTAGATTGATCTAGACTTATAGATATAGTCAGGGTATAGGATATTTGAGTCCCTCAAAGTTTAGACCTTTGATTTGGTTAGTTTGACTCTTATCTAGAAAGTCATCGATTCGGACCAAGATAATATTATAACATGATTATCGATGTATCTATATTATCATGGTGTGTGTAAAATATACACCTAACAAGTTATTCTAAGTTTAGAAGATGGACTTGGGCTATTTATAAAGGTTTGGGCTTAAGTGTGTGGCATACCAACTTTAGACAAATATATTAGATATGTTGTAATTTATTCTTTGTGGTTTTTAGAAATATTGATTAAATTAAGTACAATTCTATAATCACTTATGTGGCTCATTATTTAGATACTTGTGCTTTTGACGGTGTACACCCCCAGTAACGACATAAAATAAAATATGGGTATCTATTATCGAATCTTAACCTAATTCGATCCGTAGTTCAAGAGCTAATGGGTCAAATGTGACTCATGACCTCAAGTGCACTTAATAACGCAACACGACTAAAGCCCATATATTCTATGACTTTTCTTGATTTTTAAGTATTAAAAATAAATTAACATAAGGATATAACGAATCACGCGAACTATCAGATGTAAAGTAGATAATAGATTAATGGGGTCCACATCTTGACCCAGGGCCAGCTTGGTCATCCAAAGGGAGCACTAGGTGGTCAAAAGTAACCTATAGCACAAGTACGTAAAATTATAAGGGCAATAACCCATTAACCGAATATAGCTGCTATGTGTTGGGAAACTTGGTGTTCGATTTTGAAGTCCTTAGGGTATGTTTTGTCGGTACACTTGTGGGCCATATGGAATGGTATAATACCTTCTAGTTCTCGGCCAATTGGTTCGACCGTAGGGTTAACCCTTTGACCATAACAGTTTTGTGAATCCACTAAAAAATATAAGAATGAGAAATTATAGTTTTCATTGAAATATTGCTATTTTCGATATAATCAACATAAGTTCATAGCATTATAAGGTGTAAATGTGTAGATTTACATAGATAAGAGGTCACCCACTTGTTGGAGCGTACACACGGGGCAATTCGAGAAGCTTGGGTCTATGCATCGGTTCGGCAAATATCTTCTGATCTTCTCTACTAGTCATCGCCTTCGACTATATTTGCAATGATTGGTGTTGTTGTTAAGACACGTGATCATGTGGTCCTCGAGTGTCCAAGGGATCGTGGTGGCATCCGACGATGCGACTTTGACGGTGAATCAATGTCATGGCGTCCGACAATGCGACTTTGACAGTGGATCGGCGTGGTGCTCAGTTGGATGTGAGAAGAAGAGAGTCCTATTAGGACTCAAATTATAGAAATTATAAAATTAGGGTGTGGAGCACCCTTACTATGGTTGGTGCTCCTCCCCATATATGACTATACAATCAGGTTTTCAAAACTCGGGTCATAACAAGCAGACGTGTTTTTGGCCTTAGATTTGGTTGTAAGAATTGGCAATTGAATCCCATTATACCGTAGACTACTGAATATATATACATATCTCATATACCTATATACATGTATATGTGCGTAAATAGAGGGAGGTGGTTGTTTTAATGGTTGCAACACGAGAAGAAAGTTGAGTCCCCTTTGTGTTGTAGATGAGAGCAAGGTTTTAAAAATCGGTTGATACCGATACATATCGGTATTTGGCCAAATCGATACGTATCAGTATCTCGTATCGGCTATCTGATACTATAACGACTCGGATTTTCATATCGTTGATACACCTAAATTACTTATATGTGCTTAATAACGTATATACCGCATGCTTTGACCTTTTAAAACGTTATAACTAAAAAATATATGTTTTAGTTTTCAAAGCTCTTATATTTATTTCTATCATTATTTAACACAAGTTGTGTGATAGCTTATTGGTTGGAGACTTGAGTTATAGACAAGAGGTCAAAAGTTCAAACCTTGGTATGCGGGTTTTAAACCTTTGGACCTTGAAGTAAAAGGCTATACAACCTTCTTTAATATGTCAACCTAACACCGGATGATTCCCAATAAATTATAAACCTATGTGCTAGGAGAACCCTAAATCATAATCTCTTCGAGAGTCCTTCTTAAGAATAGAGTTGTAAAAAAAACCTAGATGTCTCTATCTTTTTCTTCTTCTTAAGATATTGTAGCCGTCACAATTTTTTTTCCTCAACCTATCTCTTCAACACTCCCATCTCTACCATCAAGATCAAGGAGGAAAAAGAAAGGAACCTTAGGCGAATGATAGCATTGAACATCGATCTCATAAGCCCTAATCACCGTAGATTCATGATTTACATTTCAAGAGGTGAAGAGTCGTCCTTTCTTATTTTCGGATCTTATATTTCTTATTTTCGAATCATAATTTCTTATGTTCGGACCTTATTTGTGAACCCTAGACACTGCAAAAAATTTAAAATCAATCGATAGATTTACTGTTCGATCGATCGATTTCTGGCGGAGTAAAGTTGGGGCTTACCTTTGTACCTAGTGGATTGATCAATTGTCATGCCGATCGATCGATTTTGCACCATATGTTTGATTAGTAGCCGATCGATTGGTGTTCCAAGATTTACACCCATTGTTATATAATTTTTTATTATATAATCGATCGATCGAAATACCAGACCGATCGATTGATTTGGAGAAGCCAAATTTCAAGCCTCTGTTGTATAACTTCGGTTATATAATCGAGCGGTCGATATATCATACCGATCAATCGACTGTGTAGAAAATTTTGAAATCAATCAATTCGACACTAAGACCAATGATTTACCTTTTTAATTCGCTCGTTCGTACTTAAATTTCGATCGATCGAATTCAGACAAAACAAAGAGCGCTGATTATATATATATATATAATAGCCTCGATCGATTGAGAGACAAGGTTGATCGATCGATCGACAAATCACATTATTTTGAATTGACCGAATGACATTGACTTATTAAATCCAATCGATCGACTCTTTTTTCGATCGATCAATTCTAGACAGAACTAGTCAACCAGGCTATCTAGTATTCAATTAATTTCGGTCAATCGGCTTTCAATTTCCGATCGATCGATTGGGACTAAATCAAATGACCTATTATCATAATATCGATCAATAAATATATAAAACTATGGTTGTTAGTATGTCACTTGTATATGTAATATAGAAGCGGGAATCGGGCGTAATCAATAGGGATCGTCTCACTCCTTTCTGTGTAACATTGGAAAATGAGGTAGGGGAATTTCAACAATCAGTTGTATTTTATAATTATGATTCGTAGGTATTTAGTGGGTTGAATAAATTGAATATCATTTGTTAATTGTTAAGATACATGGTCACTTTGTTCCTGTTAATTGTTGAACATTTGAACATGAAATTTAAAACATTAGACCCTTGAATGAGAATATTATTTCCTCGTGGCATTCTTAAAGACAGAATAAAGGAAGAAGATATATGACATCGAATCTTGGAAATTGATTTTGAACCATTTAAAAGAGGATATATGATCTCATTGAACCTCCGAATCTGACTTGAATTTGGAATTAATTATAAGTACAAATATGATATTATATTTTAGAACATTGCATGTGATTTGAGGTTGATTTGATCGGATTCTATGTGACAACACACTTTGAACTTTGAATTGTTACGACGGTATTTTGAACCGTGCTACAACACACTTTGAACTTTGAACTGTGATGACGACTTTTGAACCGCCCGAGCTTCCTCACAACGCAGTGGCTATGACACTTTGAAAATTATTCTTGAACGACAATGACTAGGATCCCCATTGGTACTTTGACATTGGCTCTACCGCTATATTTACTGTAGAGATTATTTAAGTTATATTTTAAGTCATGGATTATAATAAGAATTATCATATAAAATGAAATGTAAGAAGAAAATACCATGATTTGACACTTATATGAAATCACTTTTTAGACCTTCTGAATATGACATCAAAACCCCACAGTAGATTATATCACTCAAACGCAATTGCACTTGAAGTCATTTATCTTAGAACATAAATGTGTTGTGACTCCTTGTATTATGACATCTTAGTCATTGAAAATGATATGATTACTAAAACTATGTATGGAGGTTAAAGTACAATTGGTTTAGATTGTCCTACTAAGCATGTAAATTTTTAGTTCACTCCGACACTATGTGTCACAGGTACAGACATTGGCAAGGATCCTGAGTTTGAAGAGGATCTTGATTTTACAATAGAGGATGAGGACGATCTTCCACCTGAAGATTTCTATCTTTAATAAAACTTTGTGATTTAGATTTGGTATGAACTAATGAATTTTCTTTAGAACATTCAATTATTGCATTTCACGTACTTTAATGTAAATATCACTGTTTGTGTGACGTACGACCATCACCGGTGGTATTCTTTTCAATTAGTATTTCATTTATGGACGTTAAATAATTTATTTCAGTTTTATAAGCAATTCGATCCTCGTAATTATATCATTGTTTAAGAAAAATAAAAGAAATTCTGCTTATGGGCTTATAAACTAAGTTTAATGACACGGTGTTCCACGTTATTTGTTGGTGTAAGAATTTTGGGTCGTTACAGCTGGTATCAAAGTTCAGGCTTTACGTCTTCAAGGAATGCTCATGTAAGTACACTCTGATAATTGAGGTGACAATGATTTTGATAGACCTTAAACTTTAGATCTTTTGAGGACTGAAGGATTTTAAGAAATTGTGTTAATCAATGACGTAAGATTTGAAGGTTCAGTCAATGACTTAAGGATTTATTTGAAGAAAAAAAAATTTAGGCTCAAAGCAAGTGAGAGAAATTAGAAATGATTTTTGAGAATTGAGTAGTAACTAGAAAGGGATTTCTTTGATTGAGGGGTAATTAGAAAAGATAAATCCCGAATGATTTGATGATTTAAATTTTCATTATAGATTGAGATGCCAACTATAAAAATAGCTTATTAGAAGTGATTTCAGATTGTGAAATAAATTATTATTATCACCTTTAAATTAGATTGAAATATTTTAAGAACAACGAGATATTACAAAAATAACACCTTATAACGGAGTTTAGGAGTTATCAATATCGAGAAGTGACAGTAAATTTTGAATAAGTTATTTAAGAGACTACGAGAATTTGATTTTTGAAAAGTTATGGATAATAAAAAGTAGAATAGCATCCAACTGACAAAAGCTTTAAAAAAATTCTTGAGAATAACTTATGAGGATCTTATGGCCATTAGCCAGGATGTAATCAGTAGTAATAAATCCGATTTCTCTATCAGAGAGGATGGTTTCTTACTTTTCAGTGGCCGACTTTGTGTGCTAGCTAATACCCAACTTCGACTGTTGAATCTTGATGGAGAACACAAGTCAAAATATGTTATTTACCCTGAATGTACCAAAATGTATCAAGACTTAAAAAAATCTTTTGACAGAGAGGATTGAAGAAAGAAATAGCAGAATACATATCAAATTGCCTGGGTGCAAATAGTTATCGGAATATATATCAACCGTAGATTCTCTCCGCCTCCGAATATCTCTTTGGGATATCTCTCTTGTCCCAGATATCTTGTCCACCGCTGTCTCTCTCACTCTACATCTCTTGAGGCCACAATTTTCTGTGTTATCTGTTTGAAGGGTACATGTATTTGTAATTGAAGATTTGGTTTTCACAACCAAAGGTTTCCACAAATAACACATTTGACTGCCTAGAATTAGATGATTGAGATGATTTTTCATCTCAATCATTCACAAGGTAGATCTTATGATCATAGCCCACCTATCAAAGGGTCATATGTTGTTTCCACGTAGCTCACATTCCCAAAATGTGATTGTAATCATAGTATATTATGAGAGGGTTCTCAATCATTTTTGGGGATTTGTGAAACGTAGAATCAATGATCAACTGTATGATAGTTGGAAGATGATCTCAAGATCTATTGTGTGAAGATTGGGACAAAAAATCGCCTGCATCATATGATTCAAGGAAATCAATGATAATAATCGTAAAAACCAACAGTTGTGCCACCTCTTGTAACTGATTGTAGAAAGACTAACAACTTTTATAGTGCTTTGACGAAATCACTTTTTTAAAAAGTTAAGCCACGCAAAAAGGCTAAAGGCTTTCAACGTTGGTGCCTTCAATAATTCGATAGGTGCCAATAAAGCTTCCTAGTAGATTTTTTTCTTCTTTTTTCGAAGAAGTTCACATTTCGCAATTGATGGTTGCCACATGACGACAAATTTTAATAATTGAAATGAATAAAAAATGTCGGGATAATGGTTTTGGTGTTTAACCGATCTTCCACCATAAAAATTAGACTTTCTCTATCATACCATTGAAGTGTGTTTTTTTATAATATCATGCGAGACACATCCGATATCAATCTAAATTGTTCAAGTGGCAATCTATTATTAAAATATCTTTACCCAAAAATATATTCATATAAGTAAACGTGAACCATCCAATTAATAAACTTTAGTATCAGCCCTTAAAACTAAAAACAATAGTTCATATCATAATCCATAGATCAGATGGTTTAAATATCTCTAATATTCTATTTTTGGGACAGTTGCACTTTAATCTATGATCTATCACTATGACGGTATAGATCCCCCATATCGTAAACTATTGATAGTGTATAATCATTTAAAACATTATTTTTATATTTAAATGACTGTAATGAGAGTCGGATCAGACGATAGAGATCATGTTTCACTCCGATCTTCCACACAAGGGATCTTGAGACCATGTCACACCTAGCAGATGGTCATTTTTTGATTCCACATATCACAGTTCACCAAAATATGGCCCTAAAATCACGTTTGAGTGTAATGTGTGCCATGACACAGAAGGGGCACTTTTTGAGACATGTGACATGTGTAATAAAAAACTGACAGTCTAATAGGTGCGACATTATCTCAAGATCTATCATGTGCATTATTGGGACGAAAAACGATTTCCATCATTTGATCTAATCCAATCAACAGCTTTTAAGAGGTTGTACAAGCGGGTGCTTTCATAGAATGCGTGGGTGCTAAAAGAGCTATACCCAAGATAAAAACGGATGGCAAAAGTGCCTCCTACCTACATCAATAGCCTGGCGTAGGGCCCTAGCGAGCCAAAAACAACACTAACGATAGAAACGTTTGGAAGAGGATGACGTGGCTTTTACAACCTTTAAATTGCACTTTGTCTTCATTTGATTGTCTTCTCTTGCTCTTGAAAGGGCCCGATAATAACTTTATGATCGCGTGTGGAGTCCACTTGTCTTGGAGTTTTAATTATAAAAAATTGTATTTTTATGAAAACAAACAATGCGTTTAAAACGTTTTCGTTTTTTTAGCAAAGTCATTAAAAAAATTGTATTTTTATGAAAACAAACAAAACAATGCGTTTAAAACGTTTTCGTTTTTTCAGCAAACTCATTAAAATAAGTTTTGGGTTTCCTGTGCCAGCCATGGTAACTAATCTAATTTTCTCCGGTGGGTTTCCTGGGTCAGCCATGGTATCTAATCTGATTTTCTCCGGGAGGGACAATATTTCCGTTAACAATCATGAGTTTTTTCAGTATTTTCAGAGGTTCATGTCTAATTTTTTTCCTCAATAAAATACACAATATTAAAAAAAAATTAGAGCGTTTTATACTCGAAAACATATAACACTTTTCATCTAAAACATATTTTATATGAAAAATGTTTTATATATTAAACAAATTTTTGTCGCTGTAATTAATATATAAACATATTTAATATATATATGTAGAGAGAGAGCCGGAGATATGCGCCCGGAGGTAGAGATATCTCTACGCCAATTAATATGGGCGTGACACGTTGTGCCCTTTTTATGAAGTGATAGGTGGTATGTGTCCCACTTTACTGTTGAAAAGGAGGCCCCATGCCACCCATCACCTCACAAAAAAGGCGTTATGTGTCACGCCTATATCAATTAACGTAGAAATATTTTGTAAAACCACATTTTCCCTCCCTGTCGCACTATTCTAGATATTTCATTGTATAGATACTTTGTGAAACCACATGCTCATAATTATAGAATGGATATTTTTTTTTCAATGTAATATTTGACCCACCAAAATTTTGTATCCCGTGGTTCGAATCATGAGAAACAATTGATGACAAATATGCTTTTAAAATAAATAATTATCATGTAAATCTCTAAAATCAGTTTGTCGTTCATTTAAAAGGCATTGACTAGTTTGAATAATAAAATAGAAATGCTTTTACCTCTTAATTTTTGACGATATAGATCTTTAGATCATGGTCTTCAAATTGAACGACATATTTGATGAAATCATAGGGAAATGTCAAAAAAGTGACCCACTCCAATTTTTCTTTTGGAGCAGCCTAGTTACCTTAAATGTGCTCAATATATATTCTATGGATTAATTGAGTTCCATTCATTGATGCTAATGTATTGCTACAAAAAAAAGACCCTAATGTGTACACTAGCCGTCGGTAAAACCCATCGCCGACAACTGAAAACTTATCGTCAACGGCTGCCAACCATCAAATTTGTCTCAATATAAATGCTATAGATTAAAAGAGTTCCATTCATAGAAGCTATGTTGGATTTTGGCTCGATTTACAGTTGCAATTAGAGTTACCTATTGGAACTTGGTTTGATCGATTGTCAAAGGGTCCAATATTAGTTTGCTTTTGTTTGAGGCAAGCCACCTATTTTGGAAACTTGTATTATTTCTAACATAGGATTCTATTAAGAGCGCTTTATAAAACAACGCCTCAAAAACAAACTTTTTAACAAAAAAGACCCAACCTCAAACGTTGTAGAAAAACAGTGCTTTCATGGATTTTGGAACTTCAGAACACCGTGAAAGCACCGTTTTTTTTTAAAATAGTGCTTTCACGATTTTTCAAAGTTTCAAAATCCGTGAAAGCATAATTTTTCTAAAACGTTTGACATGAGGCATTTTTTGCTAAAAAGTTTGTTTTTGAGGCATGCTTCTCTAATTATCCATCCTATTAAATAGGATTTGAAAGATAGAGAATATGATCCTATTAAATAGGATCTAAAAGATAGGGAATAAGAGTTCAAACCAAAGTGAAAACTGTGCGTATTTTTGGAACGTGGGTTCTCTTTGGGCTATATTAGTATGAGAGAAAAACTTATTTTTATCTTGGTGGCTTGAGTCTTAGATTTGAAAATGAGGGTTTTGAAAAAAAGGCTATTGGTATTAGTTTTGTAAAATCCTTTGGAAAACCCATCTTGGGTTTTTTGGGTCTCACTTATGAAGAGTACTTGAGATTTGTTTTGGTTGTGACTCTTTTGTTGGGTTTTAGTGAGGGTGTGCTTGGGAATTTGTTTGGAAGAACTTTGGTGTTTGTTTAATTTTGAATTTTGAGGTTTTATATTTGTACTTAGGTCTTTGTGCTTTTTTTGTATTGGGTAAGATTGGAAGATACTATCCTCCATTATTTATAGCATTTTGAACATCTTCTTGATAGTGAAAGCACTTTATTTGACTGCCCATAAACCTAAACTTAGGCACTTTAGGCATAAATCTTGTTCTTATTTGCGGTGTGATCTCTTTTTCTTTCTACCTTCTTGTAATAATTATTATTTAATTTATTAATTATCTTTTCTCCAATAAAAGCCATTAACAATAATTGCTCAAAATATCTCACTTGTCTTGTAGCATCAAAACAACAATAATTGCTAGCGGGTTTCCCTCAAATGCTTATAAATTCATCGTACACAATTCAAATTGAAACAAAAACAAAGTCCACAATATCAATAGCAAATAGATATAATCTCCCTTCCATTAACAGCTTAAATTCTAAAAATCTCTACTACTCCGAGAACACACATGATGATGGAGAAAAGGAAGCCAAGAAAGAGTACTGATGAGCTGGCGCTGGAAAAATCCGCAGCATGGGCGTGGTTCCAGCGTGGCTCAGGAAGCGAGGGGAAACCAATCAGCGAGCTCGATCTCATGAGGACCCGATGGAAACCTATACCCTCGCGATACAAGCTACAACAACAACAAGATATGGATATGGATGTTGATGTTGATGATAAGGTGGAAGCATCTGAGCCGCACAGCCTTGCCAGGAGCCCCACTCACACAGATATTTCTCTTCTCGATTCTGTAGAAATCGATAGTATCTCTAGGCAATTGGATTGTCTGTTAGAGTATAGCAGAAGAGTTTTTTCTGATCATGGATCGTCTTCTCCTTACACCAACAGTCTTGATCACGGGAAATTTGTAGCGTCTCCAGAAAATGGCACGAGAAGAAGTAAGATGGCAGCTAAAGCGAACGGATTTTGGCTAAGGCATGCAGTAGGGTTATGCAGTTCCGGGGGAGGGGTGGTGGAAGCCAGTATTTTGGGCCCCAGGGCACGTGGGTTGAAACATAGCTCCGTCGTTAGGCTTGCAACTCGTTAACAGCCCGGTCCATTAACCCATGCCGAGTAAACAATAAATAAATAAAAGGGTAACATTATTTACAATCACAGATTCTTTATTTGTAGCCAGGGTTTACAATGTGAAGTCCTACTTTCAATTTTTGTCCCATTCTTCGACACAATGGATCTTGAGATAATGAGCGGTGAAATTTGATTTCATGTGACACATATCCCAAAATTTGAATGTGATCATGGCATACCAATAAATGATGTGATTCTCTAGTCACTTTTTGGGATGTGTATTACATGAAATCAACATCTGACCATCCAATGGTTGGTGCATGATCTTAAGATCTATCGTTTGAAAGATTGTGACAAAAAATGATCTCCATCATCTTATTTCAAAGAAAGGTAATTATTTTCTTACTTGCAAACCCTAATTGCGAAGAAAGAATCTCCAATTGTAAATAAAAGTACTCTAAATAAAAAGGTACCACTATTGGAACACCGTGAAATGGTAGGTGTTTACTCATGCAAAAAATTATTGACTATTTTAAACCAGACGATAGAGGTTGTTCTTCATCTTATTTTTAGAACGCTTTATAACTTGAGATCAAGGTATCATCAGTCCTTTTTAAATTTCACATTGTATTAGCGCCGTTATTGTTTCTTTATGGTTGAATGGCTTGTTTTGGCCTGTAATTTAGTCGCATTTGATATCTTGCTTTTCCTACTAAAACTTTCCTAGAGATCATGAAAGAGGTAAAATTTATCCTTCGATTTGTGGGCTAAGCTACGCCTGCTTCCCCGATGGAGTCATAGCTTTTCATCCCAATATTCCAAAAGATTGATTTTTAGATCATGGCACTCCACACAGCGCGCATCCCAAAAAATGCCCTTAGATCACGTTAGAGTCTTGGAGTGCGATGTACGTTATATAATTTCCACGTGGAAAAAAAAATTGACACTATAATGAAATGCTCATAATCTCAAGATTCATTTTATAAAAGATTGCGACGAAAAATGATTTCCATCCTCTGATCCAAAATGACTAATGCTTTCTGGCTAGAGGAGATTAGGTGAGGTCACGAGGGTGTGAAAAGGAACCGAGACTCAAAATGGGGTTTTAGATTCAGAATGGGCATTTTTTACGCTTTAGCAACGTAAAGAATTAAACAGAGCGGCGTGGGGACGAAGCAGCGCGTACTATTATTACAATTAACAATTTTTCAAACTTGTTAGCATTTTTTTCCATTTGAAGTAGTTGGCATAACCTTAATGAGGTTGCAGATCAGCCTCTTCCACCTTCTGATCAATGAATTTTGTTACTGACGATGCAGACGATCATATTTACCAAATTAAATGATGTGAGCCAAGACAATTGATTAGAGAATTGTTCCAAATTCGAGCTAATCAGCTCCTATGACATACTAAAACTCCAATTAAAGTGATCTGCCTCAACTTCTTTAAATGTCATATGTTCATGATAATCCCATGGCCCTTTAAGAGCATAAAACTGTAGTAGTACTTGGCCGTTCGCATAGGAACAAATATTGTCGGCAATAGATGACGACTAGCCCTTCTGGGGATTCAGTCTCCTGACCATGGTATCAAATGTCGGCTGATATAGATACACGTATCGGCGATACGAATCAATTTTTCCGCAAACCGATACATATCGGCGCCGATACGTATCAGGTATCTATTCGGGTATCAATATTGGCCGATACCTCAATTTTTTTAATTTATTATTTTATTTTTTTTAAATGACACCGATACAATTCGGTATTGACCAATTCGTATCGGTCCTCCATAGACCGATTCTGAATTTGACACCTTGCCCGTCACTCACATTATAAGATTCTTAGTTTGTGTCTTATAAAAAGCTGACATTCTGGAAATTTTAGAGGCCCTGACATCGGTGAAGGGTTCCAACTTAATAGAGGGGAAAGAATAAAAGAAACAAAATGGCTGCAAAGTGTAAGTAGGGCTCTCAAGGAGCCGAGGCAGGGTTCGCTTGAGGTCGGCACTTTTACAATCGACCCCAGCAATTTTTTATTTGAGCCTAAAATTTATCAGCTCATTGTCAGTTCTATCAAGCTCGAGCCAATTTCAAACCTAATAATATATTATATTTTGATTTATTTCTTATTATTTTTATTTTTTCATTATATTTTGATTTATCTATATTTAAATAATTAAAACTTCTAGTCTTCTATTAAAAGTATCTAATCAAAGGATTTCATTTCAAAGCAAATTAGGATGAGGAGAGTCCTAGACACGAGATGAGAGTTAGCAATTAAGATTTCAGTCTATAGATTTAAGTATTTATAGGTGGATTAGAATTTTTATTTATTAGTTTCCTAAATTACCCAACCCTTAAAAAAAATTTAATGATTAATTTTTGGGGACTTTAGAAAAATATACCTACTTTAGAAACATTCTAGACTATTAGGCTAAAAAAAAAGTTAGTAAAAGGAATTTTACGGAAATTAGGAGTAGGGAGATATGTGAGATTGGCACATATGAGGTTTGAAAAGATTCTTAGCAAATTACATCACTACCATCTTTCTAAGCAAATTACATCACTACCCTCTTTCTTAATAAATTACATTACTACCTTTCTTTCTTAGCAAATTATACCAATTACATCACTACCTTCTTTCTTAGAAAATTACAGCACTACCCCTCGATTGGCAATGAGCGTTGGGCGATGGGCCATGGGCGATGAGCGATGGTCAATGGGCTATGAGCGTTGGGCGATGGACCATGAGCGATGAGCGATGGGCAATGGGCCATGGGCGTTGAGCAATAGGCGATATAGCTCATCGTCCATCGCCCATCGAGGGGTAGTAATATAATTTGCTAAGAAAGGGGTAGTGACATAATTTCTTAAGCAAGACAGTAATAGTATAATTTGCTAAAAAAGATGGGTAGTGATATAATTTACTAAGAAAGAGAGATAGTGATGTAATTTATTAAGCAAGAGGGTAGTGATGTAATTTGCTAAGAAAAAGGGGTAATAATGTAATTTGTTAAGAACATTTTCAAACCTCACATATGCCAATATTGAGTTCTCGCATACCTCCGAACTCTTAATTTCCGTGAAACTCTTTTTACCTAAAACTTTTTTTTTCTAGTTAAAATGTTTGTAAAGTAGACATCTCTTCTTAATTTCCCCTTAATTTTTAGGATAGTTAATTTCAGTTATATATAATCTTAAACTCATAAATATTTAAAAATTAAGCCAAGCTGAGCTACAAACTACCAACCTTGTGGTCGACTTGTTTACAAATGAGCTCTTAATTCATAGCTCTGCTCGACTCACCAGCCGAGCTCAAAGTATTTGCGAGCTCAATTTTTTTCAAGTTTAGATGAGCGAATGCCCGAGCTGGTTGAGAGCCCTAAGTGCGAGCTCCCATAACAAGCTGGAGCTCCCATAGCTCCAGCTCGTTGAGAGCCCTAAGTGTGAGCTTCCCATAACTAGACCCGCACCAAAAAATTTGGGTGATCCACAAAGTCATTGATGATGCCATTGATTGTATGGTTGGGAATATTTGATAGGTATATTTTTGAATGCTAGGACATTAAAGAGAACGCCATCAAATTGTATGGGCCGGATAGATTGTCAAACGGTTGGGTACGCGATGCCGACCCGCCCAGCTTGGATATGAGATCAGGTAGGGCACATAAACTTGACCCGTTGGATGAGTCAGGCATGAGGCATCCAATCCGTTCATACTTGGTGAATAGGTCGATAGCCATATACCACCAACTCATTTCTTTATGGAAATTGGGATTTGAGAATGTTGTATATAAGGTTGTCAATGAACAGGGTTAGGGCTGGCCACTCACTACAAAAAATAAGATTAATTAGCGGCAGTTTTTTCCTTCAAAAATTACAGTTTTTTATTAATAGCGGTAATTTTTGGTTGCTGCTAATAGTCTTATTTTTTGTAGTGACTCTAAAACCTACCCTAGCCTTCCCCCTGCCCTAACTTAATCGGGATTTAAAATGTTCAACCCTAGCCCTAATCTAGGCAGGCTTAGTTCGCGCATTGAGCTTTATTGTTTATAATTATATCCTTCAAATGTTTTGTAAAAAAAAATTTTGTTGTTGAAGATATAGAGATATATCTAACTAGAAAAAAAAAAATATTAAGAACTTTCGTCATCATTATTCAAATTACATAATTATCATTAACCATAATATTGAATGTATCATTCAAAGGGTACGGCTATTCCGATTATTAGTAGGTACCACACTTTTTTCACGAACGAAAACCATTGACTAATTTGAACAAGACGATGTAGATTCTTTATTCCAGTAGTCCTCAAGACAGATCTTAAGAATATGGCATGCCTATCAGATGGTCATATGTTGACTCCACATGGCACACATTCCCAAAAGTTACCTAGATCATGGGAAAAGGAGTTGACCTTCAATTTTAAAGATGCATGCATAAAAAATTAACATCTAACTGTCTGATAGACATGCCATGATCGGGAAATTTATTGTGAGGAAGATTAGAGCCAAAAAAACTTCCATCGTCCGATTCAAATCAGTCAATGATTTTCATTCGTGAAAATAACGTGTGGCACTTACTAATAAATTAGTGAGAACAGCCATACCCTTATTTAAATTAGAAAATTACAATTACAACTATTCATCCAATGAATCTAACGATAATATTGAAGGTTAGTGTGGTAATTTGATTATAGAAAGTAATATATATATATATATATATATATATATATATATATATATATATATATGGTTAAGAGATCCCTACAGGTATAGCATTATAACGGTATGTGATCATTAGTCATGTGGCATGTGATCTATAGTAAAACATTTTTTTTTTATATTTTTTTTTGTCCTTCAAAAATGTTGTCAAAGTTTGAGCTCCGCCCCTTAAAATAGTGCATTCAATTTTTTCGAACTTGATCATATTTTGAACGGTGGATAAGATAAATTTTTGAGTTATTTTGGTGGGCTATAGACCTGATTGATCTTGTTCATATTGCCTCAGGCACTTCATCTTTAAATTAGGTGTCACTTGATCTTCAGATTAGGCCACTTTTCATTCAAATGATACTAGTGAAGCACTGAACGCTACAAATGTAATAAGATACAATACCAGATTAAGTCACTTTGGTATGGATCATCCGAATCATGTTCCATCACATGGAATTTAAATAATCGATGTCTATCATACCTTGTGCCATCGACGATATGCGTGCTTTGCGGTTGATATGAACGGCTAGTGGTTGGTGGTCTTTTCTTCTTTCTCGACTCACTTTCTTTCTCCTTGTTTGAGAATTTCGAGATAAATATATCATGAATGTTTATCAAAATATCGTCCGATACCAATACGTGTCAATATCAAACGTGAATGATACGATACATTAAATGTACCGTATCTTTAAAATATATGGTATGTATCGAATAATATATTTAATGTATCGTTCGATACGAACCGATATCGAACGTACCGATTTTTTGACCGAACGATACATACCGGTTTTCCAGCATTTTGATCCATGATCAAAATGCTCTCAAATGTATGTAGGGTGGAGAAGAGAAGAGAGAGGGCCATGAGTTACATTCCAAATATCATTCTCCTTCTATCAAGGAGAGTTCACCATGTTAAACTCAAACACTTTCCCTTTTTATATATTAACTCATTTACGAAACTTAATTATTAATATATATATGTACTTTAACCACATTTTTTAAGGAAAAAAAAAAGACACCAAAATAAAAATTAGATCACATGCCACACGGCTAATGATCCCAAAACGCGTATTTTTTTTAGGATCACATGCCACGGGACATTAGATCTCAACACTAATGTAACGTTCAAACGCGACACTTCAAGTGTAGGGATCCCTTTTATATATATATATATATATATATATATATATATATATATATATATATATATATATATATATATATATATATATATAAACAGCATAATGCTACATTACCCATGTAATGTTCAACGCTGCCCTAGTGCTCTTTGGGTGCCCAGTGACACCAAATCAAGATTAAGCGCCAAGGCAACATGTACAAGATTGATCAAGTCCTTCCCCAAAAAGAAAAATACACAAAGCATCTTATCAACCGTCCAAAATGTGATCAAAGTTGAAAATTTTCAATGAACCAAATTAAGTGGGGTAGAAGTCAAACTTTGACCACTTGTTGAAGGGTCAAAACAATCGAAAATTTATTTTTTTATTTTTTAGATTATACTTGCCACATGGGTAGTGATCTCAAGGCAGGTGTTTATTTTGGAATCACATGTCAGGTGCCATGATTTTGACCTATATATATATATATATATATATATATATATATATCAAGGCGATGCACAGGCTGGGCTTTAACTTGCTAACCCTTACGGACTCTATGCCCAACAGGCTTTTGGATATCAGGCCCTAGCCCTCAGATTTTAGGACCGGACTAAGCGGGCTGACGGACAACCCCAGCCCTATTGTAGCCCTAATTGTACACAGAGCTATCAACGGGGTCGGACAAAAATTTTGGACTACTAGAACTTTTTTACCCTCCACTCAACAAGGACCACTCCATGAGGGTTAAGGTCAGGGTTTTAAGGATGCGTGGTCCAATCTTAAACTTGACTCTGGATGAACAATTAGTTCGGGCCTCCACATCAGTCCATGCTTGTTAAATCATTTTATGGTACATCTATTCGCACCCACCAGTTTACTGAAAGCGCCCACTTAATTATGTCTACCAGTGGGTTTCATTAAGTGGGTGCTTTAAGTAATAGAGATACCCATCATTTTAGCCTGAAGAGGACTAATTTATTTCATATATGATGTTCAAGAAAATTGTATAAAATAAAGCCAATTGGTTTTTTCTAAAAACAAAGGCTTTTACGATAGAATTCAGATAAATTCCCGAAAAAATTCAAAAAGTCAAGAGTACAAAAATATATTCAATATTTAAACATATATATTCGTTAATATTTAAAAGAAGCCATTTCTTGCACGGTAGAAGTTGGCCCTTGCATATAGTTTAAAAGAATGGCTTAATATTTTAAAGACCTGCGTCATGCGAAAACACAATCTAAGCCGTCTAATTTGAAGGTCGTAATCTAAATATTTTAGTCACAAAAGATTGGTACAAAACACGATCTTTATCATATGATTCAATGCAATCAAAGGTAGTTATACGAATCTCTCTTGACTATATTGAATCATATGACAAAAATCTTGTTTTGTGCCAATCTATTACACTATAGATCTTTAGATCATGACTTTCAAATCAGACAACATGAGTGATGTTTTCACATGGCACAAGTCCTCAAAATATAAAGTATTTCTTTATACTATGTGCAAAGGCCAACTTCTTGTGTGCAAGTAATATAAGAAATTCATAACAAAAAAATAATATAATAAATTCATAACCAAAAAAAGGTTAATTGAATAAATTACAAACAATACTCTTATTCGCAAACTTTAGAATCAATTTTTAGCTCTACATAATCCAAGCACAACATCAATGAAAATTGAAGTCTCTTGAAAAAGTAAATACTCAAATTTCAAGAGATAATAACATCAATAATACCTTATTCCATGCACTCGAAAGATAGCCATGCGCATTGTGCCAAAAAAACCCACGCCGCAAAATCGACTACTAAGATTGCAAAAAGCTAGCGTACTTTGTGCCGAGGAAAAGCCTCTGAATACAAAGCAATGCATTCTTAGTTACCTCAGCATTCTCATGGTTCATAAGCTTCATTACCCTCTCCTTTGCCTTGAGATCGGTCAATATTGCCCGCCCGACTGGATGGTACTGGATGAACTGAGACAGATCGTAACAGGCAACAGCAAGGGCCCTCGGATCATTAGATGTGTCAAGGATGGTCACAAGGACGCGTAGGATCTGCAGATGATAATGTTCCATAAATTTTGTTAGATTTGCTAGATGGTTCAGATCAATGAGAACATGCAACAATTGTTAGTAAAATTGTAGCCAGCCAACAATTCTGATAGCGCCAAGTGCTTCATATGATTTTTTTTTTTTTTGATCAATCACTTGGCACCACCAAAAATGAGCAACCTCAAAGATGGTTGTTAATTTTGACTGAAACCCAACAAAAGCAATAAGGGGCCCTAACTCTCACAACTGGCATAGTTCAACATCTGCCACAGAATCCGGTAGCTAAGAGACATAGGTTCCCTTCTTCAAAGAGAAAGTGATCTTAAAGTTACTCTTTTTCAAATAACCTCGACTTTGATTCAAATTTGCACCTTAGAAATTGGACCAGGGGACCGCACAGAGAACTGACACTTCTCTTCCTCGAATCTGTAGGTCAATGGCAGTCACAGATCCGGTAGCTAAGTAAGTGTAGGGTATGCAGGGGACAAGGTCACAGATTTGAAAATGAGCACGCCTTATAGCGGCTAAATCCCGCAAAGATTTGAATTTCAGAGACTCCAAACCTTAAACAAATGCAATTTCAGCCTTGCGATCTATGAAACTCCTTTTCACTGATTTTTAAAAATGGAGGAAAAATTTTAACAGTCATTTCCTTTATGTAGCATCCTTTGGAAACTTTCAAATGCATGTACGTAACTGAGTGTAATCTCACAGAATAAGTCCACTGGCAGTGCAATTACTCATTCTATCATATAAGTTTTAACAGGAAACTAGAAGGGGGAGATCAGTGCATGGAAAGGCCGATAAATGTACCTGAAAATCATTCTCTTCAAAGTTGGTTATATTTTCACGCCAGAACGCTGGATCCTTGTGCATGGACGACCAGTCAAGATGTCCAAGTAGGACTTCTTGCTTATACTTGTCAAAAGAGCTCAATTTTTTAATGTTATCTTTAAGCCCCTGTTCCAGATGATTCAGGGCATCCAACAGGTCCTACAGGAAACTCTAAAACCAGTTAGAAAAAACCTTTGAAAGAAATGGATTCCAGTACTAATTGAACTCTAAATACAGGTAGAAGCGACTTCTTTCCTATAAAATTGAAAGTAACATCCACAGTGCTTAGCTCAATTGGAAGCTTGACAATATTGCAACATTGTGGTCCCGAATTCAATCCCAGCTTACCCATCAATAGAAAAATGACTGTTGTTATGTCTATGTATTTAGAAAAAGAAACAGACCAAACACCACTATTAGTATTCATTAAATACTGGGAGATGATATTGCTAAAAGCCTAAAACAGCTCTACTAGCGTACCAATATGTAGCCGGCTTCAACAAAACAAAGGGACTTTCCAGTCACATTTGACAATCTTCAAAATTATATATATATATATATATATATATATATAGAGAGAGAGAGAGAGAGAGAGAGAGAGAGGCCAGGGACTATACACTCAGACCATTTGGGCACCACGTGGCACCAATCGCGAGGATCAGGTGCAGGTGCAACGTCTACTTAGATAATAGCAATCAGGTATCACCTAAAAAGATTGGACTCTATCCGATGCATATCCACCATTAAAACTGTCGTAAAATTGCCAAAAAGCAATGCACCTAATTTGTTGGGTGTTACCTTATCTTTGAACATTCAAACGGAGGTCAAAAAAGAATTTAAAATAAAAAAATCATATGCCCCATGACTGCACAACACAGAACGGGTGTTGTTTTGGGATAATAATGCCACATGGCATGTGATTTTGCACCTGAGTGTAGCATTCTTTGCTACACTAACACTACACTCGGGTGTAAAGTTCCAATCCTCATATATATATATATATATATATATATATATATATATATATATATATATAAACACACGCTGGAGATATAATGTATTATGTATGGAATTATGAAGATGTGTGTTAGTGAGTAGCACAAGGTATTTATGTATGAGAGGTATGCATAGTGGGTTTAGTCCCATGTTAAGTAGATATGTATTAAGTGTCAAGTTTGCCCTCTATATAAAGGGCCTGTTATATGTAATTCATAGCATCTTGAATACCAACAATAGTCCATTAGTCTTTATTGCACTGTTTTCTGTCTCCCTCTTCTTCTCCTCTCTGCTTACAACCCTATTGAGTTTTTTTCTCTCTTTAGTTCTTATTTTATAATTTTCTACATGGTATCAGAGAGGGTCAATCCCACCCGTCCATAGTTCTTGTCTCAAGGTCGGAAGTTTGAGCCCAGCTTACCCATAAGAAGAAAAAGTTCGTCTTGTTTATGATTCCATCTGACATATGCTCTACACCCTGCCGCCCCGTCAGAACTTTGTGCAACGAAAATCGGGAACATTTGTCTAGTATGTGGTCCTTATTTTCTCCTGACACCATGCTGATGTCAGCATGGTCAAAACTTTGACCTTTCTAAATCAATTGAATCAGTTTCTTGTGTAGATCATTTTTTCTTTTACCACTTTTTTTATGAACCCTCTAGATAAAATATTTGAAAGGCTTTTGCTAGCTTGTGAATCTCGTCAGATTCACATTTATCGAGGTGTGCATTCTGCGTGAGCCTTCTGATCTGTTGAGATCATCAAGGGAACAAAAATACCTGTAGCTATCATTTTAAAGTGGATTTATGGCATTTAATCAAGATCTTGAGGAGTTTCGAAGGATTTCTTTGAAATCCTCAGTTTTGGTGCTTTTCTCAATTTTTGGGGCACCAGATCTTCGCATGCCATTTTTTTTGTGGACCAGATGCACTGTGTTTGGATCAAATCTTCCAAGCGCATCTATTGAATATGGACTTAGTTTAATTGGAGCTGTTTTGATGATTTCTTTGATTTTTAAGATTAGGGAGTCATCATTGCACACCTGCTTTAGGTGGTTGCACCAATTTAAAGAAATAATTACTATCATAATTTTTTTTAAATGACATGATATCCTCATGGTTGCACCTTCATTGTACTAGATGTTAAAATAAGTCAAAATTAAAAGGGTACCATTATTTACAGCCCGTGAAATTGTGACCTCAACCCATCTCTTGCAACCGGTATTTGTTGATCACTTTGAATCAGACGGTGGAGATCATTTTTCATGCCAATCTTTCACATAAAGGATCTTGAAATCATGGGCGCTCCGTCAGACGCCCAGTTATTGATTATACGTGGAACACATCCCAAAAGTGAATATACACTCACGCGATGCGCATCATGTGATCGTAGGATCACTTT
Organism: Chloranthus sessilifolius; assembly: GCA_021018995.1. NCBI lineage: Eukaryota > Viridiplantae > Streptophyta > Magnoliopsida > Chloranthales > Chloranthaceae > Chloranthus > Chloranthus sessilifolius. The sequence goes on from CM037589.1 coordinate 23,217,688, forward strand.
TGGGGGATGTAAGGTACATGGAATCAAACACTGACCGTATGATGGTGCGCCCATGATCTATGGTCCTCTGTGTGAACGACTGGAATGAAAAACGATCTCCATCTTCTTATTCAAAGGGGTCATCGCACACTGACCGGAGGAGATGGCGCGAGGTCACCGTTTTACAGGGTGCAAATAATGGGTTCTTATAAGAATGCGCCAAAGAAGATGGGAAGTCGCTCGAGCAGTGCAGATCCTTATTAGAATGCGCCAGAGAAGACAAGAGGGGAAGTTGATCGAGCAGCAGAGGAGCTTGTCGCTGCACCATCGACATTGCCCTCAGATGGTGCTCGAATGTGGGAAGCAAGATTTCAGTTCTGGTTTAGGGGTTTAATAAAAACAATGCCAGTGAGATCTGGTTTTAGGATTATTGAATTTTTTTAAAACAGTAGATGAAATCAAGAGACAACTGGTGGCGATGATGATGAGGTGGTGACCATGGTCGCCTCTGCTGTTGAATAAGTTTCTTGTGAAGCTTGTTTTGCAGAAAATTGAAAGAGGTTTGGATCCGTGTCATCCGATGCATTGAGAATACGATGCAGATCAGGTAGAACGTGCAGAAGATGTTGAGGTCTTTGTGGAGGGTGAAGAACTTCAGGAAGTAATTGTTGAAGAGAGTTTGAGTCGTATGCAAAGAGAGCAAGAGAGAGAGAGAGAGAGAGAGAGAGAAAGAAAGAGGACTTATAGACTCTTTGTGATGTTGGTTAAAGAGAAAAGGGAGGGAGTACCCTGTAGAGAGAGAGAGAGAGAGAGAGAGAGAGAGAAGGAGGAGCTACAGACTTTTTTATGTTGGTCAAAGAGAACAGAAAGAGAGAGAGTACTGTGTAAAGAGAGAGAGAGAGAGGCGTTTACTTATGACGCAATTTTTTTAAGGTGCAATCACATGTAAGTGGTGCAAGGACAAAATTGGTTAGTTCGGGGGGCGTGAGTAAGTAATGGCTCCCTTAAGATTAGCATGCTCTCTCAACTAGACTCTGTTTTTTACCTCTGCAGTCTGCACTACCATTTTTCTTGTTGATCGTAATATTTGATTAGATTGGTTTTTTCCTCTGGCATTCTCACGGAAGCTATGGTATACTGGAGGCAGTTTGTGACGGGGCCAATACTCGAGCTTGCAGCATGGTGCGTGTGGCACGACATGTGGTGCCAGGAGGGCACGCGACATGGGGCCAAGTTGGCCTTGCGACGTGGTCGCGCTGCGAGGACGCGACACGGTCGCATGGGGGTAGGACGCGAAGCGTCACGGTCGCGACACGGACGCGACATAGCCAAGGTGGGCTAGCGATGCATGAGGCGTTGCGGTATGTCAAACCAAGGGGTTTGAGGTTCTCCTGCCATTCTGACTGAATGACTGTTTTACCCTTATATAGGGGAAGGGAGCTAGAGAGCTATTCCCCCGCACACAGGGCCTTGCGTTGCCAGAGGGGGCGTAAGTGTCTCCTAGGCCTGAAAGGGTGGGCTTAGGACGTCGACACAGCGATGCCGTGTGGAACCCAGGTGAGGTTGAAGTATGGCTCCGGACTACGCGTCGCGGTACATACGGCTGGGCAACCTCGCGTGAGAACACCAGGCGCTGCGTGGGACTCAGTTGAGCACGACAGCATGTGGGCTAAGGATGAACGTGTGCTAGTAATTCGGAACGCACACGAAGGCAAGCTGCGTGGGACTCTGTTGGGCACGCGAGCGCGAGGCACAAGGCTGTGGGCTTGCTTCGGTATATGAGCGAGACATGGTGGCATGGGAAGCTGCATGCCAAGACTGTTGCGAGCGAGGTACTAGTGCAGTGCACAGGGTGAAGCTTGAGCAGGCCAAGTTTAGCACAGTGGTGCAAGTGGCGTGTCGTAAGGGGCACGAGGAGCCGGATGGTAGGCCGTGAAACAGAGGCAACCATGTTGCGGGTGGTATCGTGAGTGATGTGCGGATGGTTGTTGTTAGCGAAGCACCGCGCGGGTTGAAAGCGCGTCGAAGGACGCTCCCGCGACAATTGGTATCAGAAGTAGGTTGACCTAGCGAAGCGTGCGTTAGGTGCCGCACGGAACTGAGGTTGCGGAAGTGCGACCCCGTGACAAGTTGCTTGAAGTGGATGTGACGACTATGGCTGCCATGTCTCGTGCTTCAAACTGTTTCTCGCCTCTTCTCATCCACATCAACTCCTTTCATAAGGGTTTATGATGGTGTTTGTGCTGCTGTTGGGACAGTCTATGTTTCTTCCTTGGGATACGAATTGATCCTGCTTTGAGATCTGTAAAGAAAGTTGATGGCGCTGCTGATGCTGCTCACTGGTGTTACCGAGTCACCCCCTTCCATTTCTTTGGTATGAAAGTATTTAAATAAATGTATTTGAGACATATCCTATTGTTGTCTGCTGTCCTTCCAGACATTTGGTGATGAGTGGCCTTTGTTGTTGTGATATGAAACCCTTTAATGTGGACGCCTTTCCCACATTATTGGTTGATTGGTGAATGTATTTCTCACTATATCTGTTGTTGACCTTATGGCTCTTTTTGCTCTATCAATGTGAGAGGGAGATGATTCGAGAGGTTTTTCTATCATTGACAAGTTAAGCATCAAGGATGCTCAACTTGAGGGGAAGGGTTAGAGATATAATGTATTATGGATAAAGTTACGAAGATGTGTGTTACTAAGTAGCACAAGGTACTTATGTTGGGAAGTATGCATAGCGGAATTAGTCTCACCATCAAGTAGAAATGAATTAGGTGTCTTTGTCGCTCTCTGTATAAAAGGCCCATTACAAGTAACTCAAATCATCTTCAATATCAAGTGTAGTCGATTAGTGTCTATTGTGCTCTCTCCCTCTTCTCTCTCCTAATAAATCTTAAATGAGATTTTTCTTTGGTTCTTATTTTATACACAGAGAAAGAGAGAGCAACATGCACCGGGCTTCAAAACGTGACACAAGACAATGAAACATGGGCTTGATGCTGAGTGTAGCATGGAACCATTACATAGATCAAGTTGGAATTTTTTCTTATTTCAGAAACTGATCTCTACATATGATTTTTGCGACAGAAACTGAATCAACTTTTTTTTCACCATTAATTTTTCGATACTAAAATTACATAGCAGAAATCATTTCTTTATTTTTATTTTTTATTGTACGAGGGCTCCTTCCTCCACTTGTTCCGGGTGCCATGTCTCTCTCTCTCTCTCTCTCTCTCTTATATATATATATATATATATATATATGCTTTGCTCCACTATATATGAATAAACAAATATGGGTGTCGAAATTTAGACCGTTCACAGTAGTTCTATCTACCATGCAAGAGGCGATCAGAATGGTACCTGGTACCTGAATCCATTTACGATCCCGTATATATATATATATATATATATATATATATATATATATATATACACACACACACACACACACACCCCATGTTGCACGTTCACCGTGCACTCAAGTTCCACATGGCACCTAAACGCTATTCTGGTTTCATATGAAGTTCAAGTGCATTATATAGATCAACTTAAAAATAAATACATCAAAACATAGTTTTGAAAGGTAAAAGTCAAACATTGATTTCAATGGTCCAGATTTTAAGCCTCAAAAGACGCGTTAGAGATGAAGTTTTGAAATTGATTTTAAAAGATGATCTAAACAACGCAATCTTTCTCCACGTGGCATCCAAAACATGTTTTAATGGTTGAATTGTTTCTAGCTAGGCATATCTATCCCTTGATTAAAAGAAAAGCTTCTTGGATTGTCCTATCAAAGGATCTTAAGATGTATGAACATTGAGCAAATTACCAAAAATAATGATGTCTTCCTTATTTTCATTAACAAAAATAAAGAAGACAAGTAGGAACTTCACAGCTTCTCACCTCATCACTCCATGCTTGCGATTTCAAATTTTGAACAATTTGCGGCAATCCGAGATCTACCATCTGTGCTCCAAATGTCCCTTTTGCGAGGAAGTTCTTAAGGGTTAAGACAATAACCCTCACAACCTACAAAAGATATCAACACATCCAACTACTAAATTAGATGACGAAAAGAATTAGATCCTCAAAGTGCAGAGACGTGGAAGTTGCAATATGAAACCTAACCTTTTCTTTAGTGGAACTTTTAACAACCTCTACTAATCGTGGCAGGACCCTAGTCGTAGCCAGATAGTCAACTGCTGGATCATAGTATGACAAGAGCCAAACACAGAGACATGTTTCATATAGGAGCTGCAACAGAGAAAATCGGTTAGTGTTTCCGGAAATGCAACATGCACGATAGCAGAAAAGAATCCAGTATCATCTGAATACATTTATTGGTTAAGGTGCGTTCAGCTTCTCTTCTTTTTTTACTTTATCAGTTAAGGTGTTTTCAGATTTTCTGTTCTTTTCTTTTTTTTTAAAAGCACCCGAGACATTAAAACCAGCTAAGAAGACTAAAGCTAAAGAATGCAGCCACCAGCTGCTACTGCTACCACAGCTAGAGGTGTCAATGGCGAAGCCAAGCTTGGGCAGCCCTAAAAGGAACACACACAAGGTCTGAACGTGAAAATTAAGCCAGTTTAGTGAACAAGTATGGACCCAACCATTGACACCTAACTGCAACAGAATTGTCAGAAGTAGAATTAATCATGGGGAAACCCTCCTTTAATTTTTAAACATGCTACACCGTTATGCATAAACATGGTGACCAACACAATCACGTAACTACAACAGGGCATCACAGCAACTGGTTCAAAACTTCTAATTTTACCATGGCCATTTCTGAAGAGAACAGGAGGGGAGCAGAATGCAAACAAACCGATGGATCAAAGGGCATGCCTTCCATATGCAAATACAGACATAAACAATGCACGAATAACCGCTCGTTTATATATAAAGGCCCCAGACTATACGTTCAATTGCAGCCTGGGACGCTGCATACGAGCCAGTTGGGTGCCCCAACTGGGTGCACATGCATAAACTCAATCAATGACCTTTAAAAAAAATTGATTGTACACCATTGATTTTGTGGTCAATGGTGAAATTTATGGATAGAAAACCCATATCTATGACCCGTGAAATGAAGGGCATACATGTCCCAAGAAAAAAAATCTAAAACCTTAGGGGTCCTTAGAGCCTGTGTGCCAACTAGCAATCATGTGGCACATGGCAAGTGATCTAGCACTCGAGTGCAGCGCCCAGGCACTGGACTTGAGTGTATTGGCCCATTTCTCATATATATATATATATATATATATATATATATATATGAAAATGGAGCTCACCTATATATATGAAAATGGAGCTCACCCCGATGAAGTATGTAAGATAGGTAAACCAAACTCACATGGAGCTCCAGCAGGTTGTATAGATCAATTTAAAAGAGAAAAAAGCATATAACTGAACTTTAAGATTGATATGGAGAAGGCCTATGACCTAGTTCAGTGGGATTTCCTTGATTATGTTCTGGACAGAATGAGTTTTGGTATGATTTGGAGAAGTTGGATGAAGGGTTGCTACACTTCGGCCAGATTCTCGATCCTCATCAATGGAAGCCCTCACGGATTTTTTCGCAACTCGCGCGAGCTTCGCCAAGGAGACCCTCTTTCCCCAATGTTATTTAATTGTAACAGGGAAGCTCGTCATAGATTATTTCGAACAACTGAGCAACTTAACCTCTTATCTCGTTTCAAGGTGGCTGAAAATGGACTCTCTATCACCCACTTACAGTATGCGGACGACACGATGGCTTTTTGCAATGCCCGAAATGGTCTTCAGGAAGTTAAAGCGGTTGCGGATATTCTTGTTATCTTCGAAGGAGTGTCAGGGCAGCAGGTCAATCTTCATAGATCTAGCCTTGCGGGGATTAATACTAGAGATGAGGATACAGACGACGTTTTTAACGAGATTGGGTACAAAAAAGAGATACTTCCGATCTCAAATCTTGGGATCCCTCCCGGTCTCAGGATGTGTAGAGCTGCTAGATGAGAATCGATGGTTAAGATTCCAAAAGAGATTGGCCACGTGGAAATGTAAGTTGCTTTGTAATAGTGGGAGATTAACTCTGATAGAAAATTGTTCGTGATTTTCTGTGGGAAAGGACGGGGGACCAAAAGAAGCTGCACTTGGTTAATTGGGAGGATTGTTGTGACAGCCACAGTGTGGGGGTTTGGGAATTAGGAGATTATACCTTGTTAACAAAGCTTTCCTTGCCAAATGTTTATGGAGGATCGGGGACAACGGAGAAAGGAATAAACTGTGGTGGTAGGTTGTCACCTCTAAGTATGGACTTGCCAATGATGCGTGGAGGCTTTATCCTTCGTCACGGCACGACTCGCCATGGTGGAAAGATGTCAAAAACTCCCTCCTGGATTTTCAGGAGATTTATTTTAGTTGGGGGGACGGCGAGAGGGTCAGATTTTTGAAGGATTAATGGACCGGGGAGTCCTCTCTTGAGCTCGCTTTCCCTAGAATTTTTGCCATGTTGGCTGCCAAGGAGTCCTCTCTTGATAGCGTCGTTGATAGGAATCATGGAGTGCCTGTGTGGTAGGCTATCACAAGGAGATATCTTAGAGACAATGAGGTGGAGGAGTTCTCTAATCTGATGGACATTCTTCATTCGTTGGTCCCTAACGCTGCCAATAGGGACTGCAGGAATTGGGAGAAAAATAAAAAGGGAGTTTTCTCGGTCAGCTTTTTTATGCTGATCTTCTTCAAGGTGAAGCTAATCAAAACCAGGAGTTGTGGTGGTCGGGTTTCTGGAAAATTAAAATCCCCCCTAAAATTAAATTCGTCTCTTGGACTGTTGTTAGACGAAGGATTTTGACTAGGGATCAGTTGCTGCGGCATAGAATTCTGATTACAAATAAGTGCCTTTTGTGTATGAGAGAGAGGGAATCGGTGAACCATTATTTTGCTACACTGTCCTTTCTCCAGGACCATTTGGAATGCTATCTTTCCTATTTTTTATATTCACTCAGTCATCCCTCTTTGGCAGGCCCAGATGATGGAAATGTGGAAGGAGGTCTCGAAAGATGAGGACAAAGGTGCATTGGCCACTTACGGTGTATGGGGTTTTTTGGGCTTTGTGGTTGGAAAGAAATAGCAGGGTCTTCAGAAGGAGAGGAAACCTTTCAAGTTCGTCATTCGCGACATTGGAGTCTTTCTCATCAGTTGGAATGCCTCCACTATGGATGATTTCTCCGATGGGATGAGGCAATTACTACTTCAATGGGATGCTCTTCTCTCATAGTTCCTATGTTCGCTTGTGGTTGATGGGGTTTGCTTTCCTTTCTTTCACTGTTGCCGGGGTGAGATTTTTTTGGGGTTCTCTTTTCCTTTTGGCTTTAGGGTAGTTCCTTACTACCCACCAAGGTATGTTCTCTTTATGTATTTTCATCTCTTTTTTAATATATGAGCTTTGTTACCGTTAAAAAAAAATGGAAGTCAATTGTTTACACTGATTCAACAATCCAAAATGTTAAGCCTCAAAAACTATACGATGGACTTGAGCATCTTACGTCAGCATCTCTAGCATGCAGCCACTAGATGCTAGACTCATGCGGCATCTAAAAGCTACCATCTAGATGCTCGAGTCACGGCATGAGAAATGAGAAGATGCATTCAACTGCTAGATCACGTGCCACATGGAACGTGATCGCGAGTTGGCCCATATCCTCTAAGAGTTCACCAGTCCCTTCAGGAATTTAAAAAAAATAAAATTGGACATGTATACCCTTCATTCACAGGTCAAAGATATGGGTTTTCCACCAAAAAAAATTCACCAATGAATATTTTTGCTTTTGACCACAAAATCAATGGCGTAAGATCAGTTTTTCTCTTGGACAACCTTTGATCAACCTTGTGCATGTCCACATGGCACTCAACTGTTTCGAACACACGGATGATCCATCCATTTGAACATATATGATCGGGCCTCTCTCTCTCTCTCTCTCTCTCTCTCTCTCTCTCTCTCTATATATATATATATATATATATATATATATGTTTGATTGATCCTAATAATTTAACCAGCAGCCCATGATTTATACATGTCTCAAAAAATAAACGCATATAACAATCTTCTAACCATCCGATTTATGTACTTCAATATACCAATAAAAAAAATAACAACCGTTCATTTTAAAATGCATAGATTGGATGGTTCGGATTGATTTTTGGGCCACTTCAGTTCAATATATGAGTCAACATTTCATTTTATTTTATGATCGGTGATATATGCGCTAACATTTTGATGATTTGGATTGCTCAAAGCCGAATGCCACCGGGCTTAATAACTTGATGGTCATGAGCCATTATTCTCTCTCTCTCTCTCTCTCTCTCTCTCTCTCTCTCTCTATATATATATATATATATATATATATATAAAAGTTCACCTTAATTTTTTTTAAATGTGTGTCAAACACGCATGAAGGACAGTTGTCGGCTGTCGCAACAGAAATTAGAAAAAAGAGTCATGAATTTGTTTTTTGTTCATTTTCTGGCCTTATTTATAAGCATATTACAGAGATTTAACTTTTCATTGTTTCTATAACTTTTTGTATATTTTACAGATATATGAATTAAATTTGTACGACAACTTTATCACTTCACATTATCATATCTTTGCAAAGAAATATTAACATGTTTGGTTTTCCAGGTTTGCTGTGCCTGACACTAACACACATGGCATGTGAAATGTACAAATGATTTTGTATATCCACACATTTCTCCTCCAGTTTGAGATATGGTTTTACCCAGACACCATTGCAAGATGTCCATCAACATTATCAAAAATTAAAAATTAAAAGTACAAAGTAATAGATCACCTGCATAGATTGCTGTGTGGATGCTGGAGAAATATAAGGAATGAGCAGCTTCACACCATCTAGTTGAACAAATAAGGATCTGACCAGTGATTCCCTCAATAAAGTTGCTAGACAACTTATGGCTACCGGGACGCTACAACTCGGATGAGAAGGCTTCTTCAACTGCATATTATAACACGTCCTATGAATTTTGTAATATGATGATCCAAAATCATAGCAACTACACAAACAATATTTGAAAGAGAAACGAATATTCATGTTAGATTTGGGCAACTCAAACAACGACAGCTGTAAAATAGAAGTATATGCTGCATCGTGTTTGTGTATTTGTGGACATATATATATATATATATATATATATATATATATATATATATATATATGTGTGTGTGTGTGTGTGTGTGTGTGTGTGTGCGTGTGTAAAAGGGAATGTGCACCCATGGTGCACACTCACCATGCACCTAAGTTAACCCAAGTTCCATGTGGCACTTAAAATACTATTTTGGTTCCACATGGAAATCGGGTGCATTGTATTGACTCATTTAAAAAACTTTAAATTTCAAAAAGTGAGTCAAATATCGATCGATTTTTAACGGTCCAAAATATCAAGCCTCAAAAACAAAAGTGGAAACGAAGTTCTGAAAAAAAAAAATTAAAGATCATCTAAACGATGTCACTAACAGGTGTCTCCTCTACATGAAAGGTAGGGAATCTCCTTCTCATTCGCTGATCCACTGTACTTTCTCTGGGAACGTGTGGAGGTATGTTCTTGCCAAGTTCGGGGTCTCATGGGTTTTCCCGGACTCTATAGACCTTTGGCTACACCAATGAGAGGGGGGAGTACCCAGGGATAATGAGATCGCGCAAATTTGGGCAATCACCCCTTTTGTTGTTCTTTGGACCATTTGGCTAGAGAGGAACAATAGGGTTTTCCAATGCCAAGCTAGACCTTGTGTCACGAGGGTGCACTCCGATGCGCTATCAACCCACGCGGTGCTTCGCTGCAGCATGCGATGAAGCCAACCAATCCCTCCATCAGACTCTAATATCACCCGCCCAGAGGAAGGGAACTCCCGCTCGTGATTACCTTCTTTCCAAGGCCTACCATCGCGATGCATCGTGCCCCTTACGACACGCTCGATTGCACTTCCGTGCCATGCTTGGCCTGGTCAAGCTTTACTCTTGTGTGCCCTGCACAAGTACCTCGCTTCACAACAGTAACGGCATGTCGCGCCTCATGCCGTCTCATACCAACATGTCCTGCCGACACACCAAACCAAGCCCACCTCATGTGCGTTCCAAGTTACTGGCACACGTCACATCGGACCCTTGTTCTGCAATGCTCTACAGAGTCCCACACAGCCCTCAAGTGCCCTCGTGAAGTTGCCCAGCTGTATGCACCGCGACGCGTAGTCTGAGGCCATACTTCAACCTCACCCTGGGTGCCACACGGCATCGCTGCATTGACGTCCTAGGCCCACCCTTTCAGGCCTAGGAGACACTTGTGCCCCCTCTGGCGACGCAAGGCCCCGTGTGGGTGGAAGGCATTCATCCAACGCCTCTCCCAGATAGATGGTCCAAACACCATCTATGGGTAAATAACCTGAGGACCTCAAACATCTTGGTTTGACATACCCTCATGGCACACGCCTCCTGCCCGTGCCTCGGCCTCTCTTTTCATGTGCCTTACCCCTTTACCTCTTCTCCCTTTCTTGCTGTGTTGATGCTATGGGTCTTGCCGCTGTTTCGGGGCGAGAGTCTGAGTGGGGTTGTACTTCTTGTTTCTTGTCGTTTCGGTAGTTTCTCACTGCCGCAAAGGTATGTCCTCTTGTTATTTTGGGAGCCATTACTTGCACTTAGAAAATTGATCCTTGCACCAAATTTAAAGAAAGACTTTCATGTTTGGCAACCTCTACTATGTGAAAACACCATCTAAACCATTTGATTTGAAGGCCATGATTAAGGATATAAGTGCAAAAGAATAGCACAAAATATAATTTTCATCATGTGATTAAATATAGTCAAAGGCTATTATCTTATTCAAAAATTGACTACAATAGATTAGACAATAAATATCGTGTTGTGCTCCAATCTTATGGACTGAAGATATATAGATCATGACCTTCAAATCAGACGGCTCATATTGCAATTTCGCATTTCACATGTCCCTAAATTACGAAGTCTTTGTTTAAATTCGGAGCAAGGGACAACTTTCCGAGTGCAAGTAATGTCTCCCGCTATTTTTCTTCAATTTTTAATATATTTTTCGCCTTACTGTGTCAGGAGTCAGTAATAAATCGGCAAGGGTCTAAATCAGGAAAAATCAGCAAAAATCGGTAAAAGTCCGTGTAAGTTGGGAAAAAGAAATATATATATATATATATATATATATATATATATATATATATATATATATATATATAATTAAATATAAAAAAGATATCATAAAGTATTTGAAGTAAAAAAAATACTAATTTTAATGAAGAATATAGTACAAAATACCCAAAAAAATACTAAAATCCCATTAAGTAAATGGAGGATTTTCACTAATCCCCCATTTAATAGGATTTTAGTGGCTGATTTTTAGGGATAGAAACAGCCATTAAAATCAGACGAAAAAGATGAAGAAACGGAGGTGTATCAGCCGAAAGAAACAGGAAAACAGAAAAACAGAAAAAGAGGAGGAGAAGAAGAGGAAGAAGAAAAGAAAAAACAGAAAGGGCAGGAGACAAAGGAGTCGCAGGGAGAAGAAGAGAATAAGAAGAAGAAACACAAATTAAAACTCACCTAACCGTTGCCGGAAGTATTGTCGGAAGTGTCCCGGAAGCTTCGCAAGGGAGATGAAGGGGACTTAGGGCAGGAAACGATGGGGTCAACTTACGTAGTAGGGAGGAAAAAAAACCAAATAAATACATCCTCACAAAAGTCGCCGAATTTCGGCGATGTCGGCAACTCATACGGATCATTGGCGATCACATCACCACACCCGCAAGTCGCCTACTTTTTCTGACTCTTTGAAAAAGTCGGCGACTTTTGTGACTATGGGATACGCACCACAAACTTGGTGCATTTATTTTGTGGACCTTTGACCACATTTTCAACAATGGATATGTATCATATCATGCCCAATTTTTTTAGATGGTACCTAATCGAACTTTTACAAGTTGTCGTGGCACCCGATCATATGATGGGTGCCACATAGTGCCCCCAGTTGGAAACGATCTCCTAAGTTGAGTCACGGGACATAAGCCCATGACTCGAGCTCCTATTGGCTGCACGTCACATCAGTTGACTTTTACATTGATTGGTTTTAAAGTCAACTGATGTGACATGCAGCCAAATGGTAGCTCATGTCATGGGCTGTCCCATGACTCGATTAAGAGGATCATTACCCATATATATATATATATATATATATATATATATATATATAGCACATGAATGCATGAAACGCATACGGGAGCCATTAGTATTCAAACTTAAACTGAGCCATAGAATCCTGTACCATTACACAGATACACCAGATTGGAACTACAGTCTCACTGTAGCTTGGACAAATGCTATTGACTGCCTAAATATATGTATGATTTTTTTTTAGAATTCTAAATATTAGTACGGCTGTAATTGAATGACAAACTGTTATATAATTCTGATAGTGGGATGCAACTTTCAGAAACACCAACCTGAGCACAAAGCCATTCTACCAATCCTTTCAATACAGCATCAATAGGAGTTCTTTTGCTCTTTGAATGAGAGGCTTCTCCATTTGAAACAACACCTTCCCGAGTTTTGGGTCTAGAACTATCCATCAAAAAAAAAAAAAAAAATTAATATGCCAATCATCTGCAGGTTTCGAACCCCATCACGTAAAACAGGTAAGAAATTAAGTACCTAACAATAGCTGACAATATTTTACAGCTTTTCTCTTGTATGAACCAATTACCACTCCAAAGCAATCTGAAAATGAACGAAAAAAGTGATACAAATTATCAGCAGGGAAAGAGACTTTACCAGCATCAAATGTAATATTTTCTGGTGAAACATATAAAACCAAGGACAATAAGTGAACATAATCAATTGTGTTGTCATGTAACCACTTAGCTTACAAGGCCCCTCGCAATACTAAACCAGATCCCATAAAAAAGGGGATCACAATGCATGTATTAAGATAAATTCTGAAGTGAAGCGAGGATTAGAATCTAAAACCATGAACAAGCCATGGTAGGTACCGAGATAGCATGGAAACATCAATAAAAAGATTTGGCTACCTCTAACCCTAACAGACTAACCCTAATTCCTCCATTAAACTAAACTCATACAACTTATGCATCATCCCAAAGAAAAGCCGGTACTAGAACATACAGGCCAGAACATACCAGTATCAACTAAAATTTTGACCCATGACTTGGGCTGGGCACAAAGAAACTTGTAGGGCCAAGTAACAATCTTCCAATATAGTTGATTAAAAATCAGATACCAGGAAACAATAAAACCATTATAGAGAATGTGTTCCTTTGAGAGAGATAAGAATCCTTGAATTCTAACAGTGGTACCCAGACATGTTGGATTCTACAAAAGTCTCATATACAATTATACAGAGGCACACACACACACACACACACACACACATATATATATATATATGGCTAAGGGGGATCCTGCACTAGAGTTGTAGAGTTCAACTCTACACTCAAGTGTAGATCTGGTGCCACATGGCACTTGATCCTTGGTGTAAAAAATTTCCCTTGAAAATTTTCAACCTTTGATCACAAAATCAATGGTTTAAAAAAAGTATTTATTTATTTTATGGATGGTCGTTGATCAACCTTGTGCATGTGGCAGCCAAATAACTCGTGTAGAGTTGAACTCTACAATTCAAGTGCAGGCTACCACTGTGGCACCCAAATGACTCGAGTGCCATATATATATGGCAGTGCTAACCTCACCCACTTCATTGAGAGGTTAGCATTGTCCTTAGACAATAATACCCTTACTAAAGGGAATTTTCGTAAAGTTACTAGGGAAAGTTTAGTAAAGTTGAACTAGATAATAAATGAGGTGTTTGCAATAAATGAGGACATCTCATTTATTGCAAATACATACACCTCATTTATAGTTTTATAATACACATCCTCATTAACTTACATAAAAATGGTATATTAGGTAGGATTTAAATGCCCTATGAAAAATAATAACAACAAATTTTTAGTACAATATTTAGTTACTTTTGGTGATTTTTAATGCAATTATTGGAAGGTTTGGTTTGATAATTTATGGAAATATTTAATTTATTTTAGATAAGTGTAATTGGAATTTGGCTACTTGATTATGGGTGCAATATCATGGGCGTTCGACTATGACCACTCAATTTTGGTTTTTCGATCATGGTAACTTGATCATAGTCATTGAACCATGGTACTTTGATCATGACCACTTGTTCACTCAAGCATATGGCTGCTCAATTGTGACTAAGATCATAATAGTTTGATCGTGATCATTAGATTATGGGAGCTTGATAACGTTCATTCAATCGTGGCCACTCTATTGTGGTTGTGAGTTGTGAGTGTATGCACGCAATTGTGACCACATGACTCTAGCCACGTGATACGGGTCACTTGATCAGGATGGTCTGATTGTGGCCGCTAGATCATCATAGTTTGATTATAGCTAATAAACCATAGAAAATCAGGTTCTTTTGGGGTTAAAATTGATTATTGTTTCTCAATTCCATCTCTCTACTGCAGAACCGGACGTGAGATTTTCTTCTCGCTCTCAAGGTTGCTCGATTGCAGCTTCATGATTGTGGTGGTTCAATTACAGTTGAAAGATCATTGTTGATTGAGGTGCTAATCTTGAGGTCTCTAAGAAGATGGAGGATAGAAGAAGGAATAAGACTCAACGGAAGTCTTAGTGGACCACGAAGAATGAGCATACATATAAACAAAAATATTTCAAGCCACTTGGATATATATATATATATGGGCGTCCCTATTTCTAGGTCTCTCTTGTTTTTTTGGGCTGTTTCGTACTTTTGTTTTCCTGTTTCTCTTTGTCGGCCAATCGCTTTAGTGCCTTGCTATAGTGCAGGTTCTTTTTGTATGTATCACTTTTCTTAAATCAATAAAAGAGCATATATATTTAGAAAAAAGATAATACAAAAGGAACCTGCACTATAGCAAGGCACTAAGAGATTGACTGACAGAGAGACAAGAAAACAAAAGTACAAAACAGCCCCAAAACAACAAGAGAGACCTAGAAATTGGGACGCCCAACTAGGAGAAGGATCCAGGAAGATCCCTAGTGCTTAGCCTATCTCATACATGTCCTCCCACAATTTGATGGGGTCTCTTCCCCCACTAACAAGCCCATCCTTGCCCAAGCTAACACATCTCAACATCCAATCTTTAGCAACCCTCATAATCATTGCAGTAGGCCGACGAAATTTCCCGAAGACTGTCATTTCTTTCCAACCAAAGCGCACAAAAAACCACTAGGAGAGAACCCCTCCAGAAGGCGCCCTTAACGCAACAAACACTCCTCCCTCCAAAAAAGCAAACATATCCCCAGACGAGGAAGGGAGAACCCAAACTATGCCAAAGGTCTTGAAAACCATGTGACAAATCTATGTAGCCACACAACAACAAAGGAATAAGTGACAAGCAAACTTTCATCTTGGAGACAACGCACATATTCGGCATTCTCTTTCCACTTTTCAAGAGTTGATCCATAGTCAGGATCCTTCCCCAGGCAACACTCCAGCTGAAGAAACGCACTCTCAGAGGTGCTAAAAATGGAAACCCAAGTATGAGACACCAGTAGTTATCTCACCAGAAAGTTATAGAACGAGTTGATTGAAAAAGTCCCCTATAATCAATTGCCCAAATCCTAACATCCTCCCCCATGCGGTTTGGCACATATCTTCCAATCAAATACAAAATCTCGGCCAAGAGAATAGTTTCATCATCTTTTAAATTTCCCACACACCATTGTCCCCCACTAAGGTAAACATCTCTAAAATCTTTGAATGGTGACCCTCAGCAACACAATTTATTTTCAGAACTTTGCACAACAGGTTCCCATAGGGCTTTCAGCTTCCCAATACACATTGGGAGCCTGAGATAGGTTGTTGACAAGGACCCAACCGCATAGCCCCTAATACCAGCAAGGTTCTCCACCTGACCCTCCCCGATACCCAGCCCCAGAAGCTTCTTTTTTTCAAGGTTGAATTTATGGATCGAAATAGCTTCATAAACAGTAGGAATAGCTCTCACATACCATGCTTCATCCACCTTTGCCCCACAAAAATTATAGTGTCATCCGCATATTGAAGATGCGTAACAGTTGGCCCATTCCTTGCAGAGCTAAAGCCCGGGAAGAAACCCCACATACTCCCTTTCTCAAGAAGTCTGCTTAGCGCCTCCAACCATGGTCAGGGAAGAGAGACAAGAGGTCCCCTCGCCGAAGCCCTCTGAGTTTTTTTCATAGTACCCCTTGGGGGAGACATTTATCAAGACAAAAAACCAAGTCGAAGAATAGTAGGCCCTCAGCCACTTTCTCCAAATCAAACCAAACCCCGTCCCTGCAACATGTAGTGCAAGAACCCCATTGGATTCTGATATATGCCTTTTCCATGTACAGCTTACAATAACACCTTGGACTTTACTCCTATGCTTGGAATCAATAGCCTCGAGAGACACAACAACCACACCCATCATTTGCCTTCCTTGAATGAAAGCCCCTTGTTCAATGGAGATGATAAGACTCCATAACCAGCTTCATTCTATTGAAGCACCTCCGGCAAAATCTTGTAGACACTACTGAGTAAGCTAATAGGTCTGAAATCCTTCACTTCCTCCACCGCATCAATCTTAGGATGAGCGAATGAGCGAGCAATGAAAGTAGAGTTCATGGATCTCCCCAAGTATCCATTCGTGTGAAATTGGTGGAAGAAATTCATCACATCTACCTTTGCCACCTCCCAAATATCGATGAAGAATTCCATGGTGAACTCGTCAAGCATAGGGGTCTTGTTTCTACCTCCCTTCTTCACAGCCCCAATCACCTCCTCTTCACTGAACTCTCTTTCCAACCTCCTCCCTCTCCCCCATCGAAATGCTATCAAAGCTCATACCATCCAAGCATGGCCTATCCCTTCAACATTATATAGCTTCTCATAAAATCGAACAATTTCATCCCCGTCATCAATCCCCAACCCATTGGTCATAAAGTGGTGAATCGAGTTAACCTTATTTCTCGCATTTGCAACAGCATGAAAATTTTAGCTTTTTGATCTCCCACCTTGAGCTAGTTAGCCTTCGCCTTTTGCCTCTACATAGCTTCTTCAGTGCAGTTCTTATTATACTGCTCCTTTAACATGTTCCTTATCTCATATTCTTCTAGGGATACGGACCTACTTTCCTCAATCACATCATAGGCTTGGATTTCTTCCAAAAGGACTTCCTTAACCTTAGAAACCTTGCCAAATCATTCTAAATTCCAGAGTTTGATTTATATAATAAATACATCTTATATATATGAGCCTTAGGACGCTACCCTCGAAGGTAGCGTTTTCACGCTACCTTCAAGGCCAGTTGGGTGCCACATGGCACCCAACCTAAGGATTGAGTGCCATCAACTAGCTTAAGGTCGATCAATGACCATCTAAAACAAAAAAATAAAAATTTAATGATTTACCATCATTGAAATTTGGGTCAAAAGTTAAAAATTCCCAATGCACCATGTTTGGTGGCTAACCAAGACATTTGACCTGTAATTTGAACGACACAAAGTTCCCCCCAAAAAAATTTCTAACCTAGGGGAATGGTTGAACCCTAAGAAGGCGTAGTGTAACTCATGATCACATGCCACCGTGATCTAGGCCTTGAAACTAGCATGAAAATGCTGCATTCAAGGGCGTACACACACACACACACACACACATATTGGTGGGCGTACACTAAGGTTCCATGTGGAGCTAGGTGACATTGTTTTAAAAAAATTAAAAACGTCATCGCCACCATATATATTTGAAGCTTTCTATGTGGCAAAAACTAGTATTTTAGTGCCACGTAGGACTTTGGTGTACGCTCACGGAACACCATTGGGGCACTTTACTAACTATATATATATATATATATATATATATGATGGTCAGGGATATGCGCTCGAGCGTAGAGATATCTCTACACCAATTGATATGGGCCCGACACGTAGCACCCTTTTTGTGAAGTGATGGGTGGTATGAGGCCCACTTTACTAACTAGGGTTACACTTTTAAAATATTTTAAAAGTTAAATACCTTTCTAGCCATCATTCTTGACTTTTTTAGAGTCTCTTTTTTTTCTTTTTCCTCTCTCCATTTTTCCAAGAAAGTGTCAGACTTACTTTTTCAAGTATATTTTACTCAAAAAATGTGGTCGCCTAGTAGCGAAGCGCTAGCGCCTCAGCAGGGAAGCGTCGGCACTCCGAAAACGAGGCGCCTACACCCCGATAGCAAGGTGCTGGCACCCCAGCGTCGATGCCTAGTTTCAGGGGCGTCAACGCCTCTATATCAAGGTGTTGGTGCTTCGATAAAAAATAAAATAAAATAAATTATCGAAGCGTCGACGCCTCTATATAGAGGCGCCTCGGCCGCTATTTTTTTTTTTATCGAAGCGTCGGCACCTCGAAATAGAGGCGCTGACACCCCTGAAATGAGGCGCTAACGCCCCTTCGTTTTTTTTAGCGAAGTGCCGAGGCGCGGTGTGACAGGACCAATACTTTGGGTAGCAGCAGGAAGGAGTGGGGGCCTTAGAGCTAGTTGGTTAGCAGCACGAAGGCGTAGAGGTATTGGAGCTGATTGGTGGCATGATCGGTCGCAACGCGGTCGCATGGGGGAGATGATGCGGGGCGTTATGAGCGTAGTGGTGTGGAGCATGATACTGTGTGCCACGGAAGGAGTCTGTGTGTCATGAGGGCATGATACGTTTGAGGTCCTCGAGTTATTTTCCAATAGATGGTGTTTGAACCATCTATGTGGGAGGCGGGTTGCTCTCACACACACGAGGCCTTGCATCGCTAGAGGGTGCGCAAGTTTCTCCTAGGTCTGAAAGGGTGAGCCTAGGACGTTGCTTCGGAAGCAATGTCGTGTGTCATCCAAGGTGAGGTTGCCATGTGGCCCCGGGACGGCGTCGCGGTGCACATGGGTCGGTTAAGAGGGAGGCACTCGAGGGTTGCGTGGGACATTGTGTGCCCGTTGGCTAAGGGTCGAATGCAGACATGTGTTAATAACAGGGAACACACACGATGGTCGGCTTGGTTCAGTATGTCCACGAGGCATGTTGGAATGGGACGGCATGAGGAGTTGTATGCTACTGTTGCGAAGCGAGGTACTAGTGTGTGGCACGAGGGTGAAGCTGGGCAAGCCAAGCGTGACACTGAAGTGCTGGCATGCGTGTCGCGACGAGACACAATGCGTTGATATGGTAGGCCTTGGAAAGAAGGTAACCATGTACGGGAGTTCCCGTCCTCTAAGCAGGTGGTATGAGAGTCTGATAGTTGGGTAGGCTGGCTTCATTGTACGCGGCATCGAGGCGCTGCACGGGTGTGATAGTCGGTGTCAGGTTGCGCCCCCGTGACAGCGGGCACCCCGGCGTTGGCACCTCTGTGCCGTGGTGTCAGTGCCTCGCTATTGGGGTGTTGGTGCTTCGCTGGCGAGGTGCTAGTGCTTCGCTACCGGGAGCTCACATTTTTTGAGTAAAATATATCTGAAAAAGTAAGTCTGACATTTTCTTAAAAAAAGAGAAGAGAGAGAAAAGAGACTTTAAAAAGACTTTTAAAAAAGTCAAGAATGACGGCTGAAAGGGAATATAACTTTTAAAATATTTTAAAAGTTTAACCCTAGTTAGTAAACTGGGTCCCATGCCACCCATCACTTCACAAAAAAGGCGTTACATGTCGATCCCATATCAATTGGCGTAGAGATATTTCTACGCCCGGACACATTTTCCCCTTTGCCTATATATATATATATATATATATATATATATATATATATATATATATATATATATATATAGCCACACACACACACACACCAAGACTCTAGGACTTGCTTGTAGGGTTGAACCATCGACGGTGAATTTGGGTGCCACGTTGACATGTACAAGGTCAATCATAGTCCATCCAGAAAAAAATTTGAAAAAACAATGTTAATCACCTTTGATCACGGTGGTCAAAGATTGTTAAAATGAACGATGACTTGAAAAATCAAGTCAAATTTAATTTTCACACCGTTAAATAATTACCAAACATATCATTTATTTTTTCTTTTGTAGAAATCCCTAAGAACGGGTGAATCTTAGGGAGAACGGGAGGACCACTTTATATATATATATATATATATATATATATATATATATATATATATATATTTGTGTTGTCATATGCGATCGCATATGCGACATCAACCTCTAGATTGTGTTGGCTTATGTGATTTAGCACAGTATGCAATCACACAAGCCATGTTTTATGGCTTCTGTGATCGCATACTACTCCAACAGTAAAAAAATTGATTGTTGGAGCACTTTGTTGTTTTTCCTTTTTTGAGGTCCCCTAACCACTATAAAAGGGGGCACTTGGTCCTCATCTCTTCCAACAACATTCTAACCTTCTTCCTCTCTAATCTCCATTCTAAAGTCCAAATCTCCTCACATCTTCCTAACTTTATTCTTTTATTTATTTTTAAGGTTTTGTAAACCCCTTTTTTAGTATAGTAAAGTTGTAATTAGTTAATAATAATAGTGTATTATTATTTTTTCTTAGCCTCTAACCTTGGGCCCTAGCCTTCATTCAAGATTCAAGAATCAAGATCAAGGATCAAGATTGAATAGTTTAAGTAAAGACTCCACCAAGCTTCTAGTCTTCTACTAATCATCGCTCAAGTGACCGGATCAAGCAAAGCTTCTACCAATCATCACTCAAGTGACTTAACCTAGCCGTTGAGTGGTTTGAGTTTTATTACTTTGTTTCTAACATTTTAAATCTCTATCTTCCTACTTTCTATCATCAATCAATTATGTCTATCTCGTCTAATCCGGATCCTCTAATACCGAAATCGAGTAATCGGGTTGGAGATATGAACGGTAAAAAATCATACCGAGATAGCCACCATAGTATACACCTTGTGCGATTATGAGGGCACGGGTGTCACATAGGCCTATATAAACATCATACTTATAAAGCCCGAGTAACTGCTAGGGCTTGTAGAAAGCGTCTCTAGAAATTTGAAAGGACATCATAGAGTACATGGACAAGCATTCTAGGAAAAAACATGATCAGGATATTGTTTTAGATTGTTATATGGAACGTGGTCATGATGATGATGATAGATTTACACCATCAATTGCCCAAGGTAGACGACCTCCACAGCCACCATCGAAAAGAGCATGTAGTCGTTGTATACTAGAGGGGTGGGGTAGACCACATCCAGAGGATGTAGTTAATCAAAGGGAGGGTAAAGGACCAGCCTAAACAACAATAGAGAACCAATTTAAAAGCAAAGATAGACCCACCACAATCCAATATGTGACTAACTGGTTATACCAAGTCGGCATTGCTTTCAATGTCGCTAAGCTAAAGAGTTTAAAAGTGATGATTGAAGTTCTTGGGCAATTTGAACCAGGACTTAAACCCCCATCCTATCATGAAGTCCATGAGACACGCCTCAAAGAAGAGGTAAACTTTAAAAAAAAAAAAAGAAGATACTAGCCGAGTATAAGGCAGCTTGAAAAACGTACGGTTACTCACAAATGGTCGATGGATGGACGGATAGATTCAGTCAGACATTAATCAACTTTTTGGCAAATTGTCCTACCAACACTATGGCCCTAAAATCGGTAAGATCCATCAGACTATTCTCACATAGTTAAGTATTTATTTGCACTTTAGATAAGACCATAGAAGAAATAAGGCCCAAATACGTTATCTAAGTTATAACGAAAAATGTGGCATCATATGTAGCCATCATCCGCCTCCTTATAGAGAAACGACCACGGTTATATTGAATGTCATGTGCGGCCCATTTCTAGACCTAATCCTAGAGGATATAGGCAAGTTACATATAAAAACAATTGTTGGGCTAAGAAGATAGTTTTCTTTATGTACAAACAAGTGTTTCTACTTTAAAAAATGCGCAAACCCAAAGGTGGTAATTTATTACGTTTCGCCATAATCCGATTTGCAACCGTGTCTCTAACATTACAAAAAATTATATGTGAAAAAAGGTGATCTTAGAAGCTTCGTAACATCGGCCCAATGGAACAATGGGCATCAGTCAAAGAAGACCGACAATAAACGGTTGGAGAAACATTGCTCCAAAATTAATTTTGAGTTGGTGTTGCACAAACCCTACGTGACTCCCAACCAATTGTAGAGGTGTTATGATTGGTGGATGGTGATGAGAAACCACCAATATATATATATATATATATATATATATATATATATATATATATATATATATATATATATAATTTTATGGAGAAGGCTTAAGAAAAAATAATCTAATAATCAATACAAATCAAGATTATATCGACCCTTGTTGGATATAATCAACAAGAGGTGGGGAAGCCAAATGGCATCTCCACTATAATACTATATTTGGCAGCTTTCATTCTTAATCCGGATGTGTACTCTACATACTCGGATCGAGATGATGAAGATGCCACTCATATGATTAATTTTCTTGATGTCCTAAAGAAGATGGTCCCTGATACAGGCGAACAGGTTACGATAAGCCATCAGTTGGACTATTACAAGAAGGCGGAAGAAATATTTGGAAGAGAAATAGTAATCCGAAATGTTGAAAAAAAAATTCAAGTTTAAACTTTAAATATCTTTAAAATTCAAACTAATTAATGTATCTCTAATTCTATATTCCAATTTGTAATAACCTTTAACCTACAGCTAACCAGTGGGCGGCTTACAGAGTAGATCCGCTAACAAAGGACCCACTTTTGAAGAAACTGGCTATTAGGATACTTGGCGTTACTTGTTCTGCATTCGGATGTGAACGGAATTAGAGCGCTTTCAAGATGGTAATTTTAATCTTAAGCTCTTAGTCTTAATTCTTAATTCTTACTGAATGACATATTTCTAATTGTCTTGAGCAAAAGAAGCTCAACGACTTGGTGTTTGTGCAATACAATCAGAAAATGCACAAACGACTACTTGAAAGGGGAGAAAAATCAGGATTCTATGATCTCATCTGTTTGGGTGATGTGCCTCCTGATCATCCATGGATGGTTGATACAACAGATGAATCCGTTTTCTATGGGAAGATTTGACATGGGCCCAAGTTGAAGAGCAGCTCTTGGACCGGCACCCACTAAAAGGAGGAATCGGTCAGTTGGAGGTACTAGCAGCAAAGGCATGCATATTGAAGAAGATGACATAATAGAAGAAAGTCAACCAGAAAATATAGACTCCATATTAGTGAGATCCGATGAAGAAGAAATAGAGGAAGAGTGTGTTGAAGAAGGTAATGATTCTGATGACAACGATAATTCTAGTAATGATGGAGTAGATATACCACAATGGGTTAGAGATCAATGTGTAGATTGCACGCATATTTGTAATTTGTAATTTTGAAATTATAATTTCATTAATCTTATATATATGATATTTTTTATTAAATAAAAAGAGAATGTATATTTTTCCCCTTTTTGTCATTTGCTAATTATTATTACTTGTTAGATTTAGATACTTAGATCTTTATTCATTAAGTAAATAATTATTAGTTATATAAATAACTAATCAGACATAGACTTGTATAGTAAAGACTAGAAAGGTATGTAAACTATCAAATCTTAAATTTTTTTTTATCGGAACTATCAAATCTTAATATAAGTTTAAGTTGAATATAAACTATAAATTAACTTAAAGTTATAAGTTAACTATTAATTTTTCTATTGTTTTTTTAAGAAATTTAAAATGACTAAGACGTCGCTTATGCGATTTTTTATTAGAGATGGCCAGTCAAATCACTTAAAATGGCTTAAGCGATTTGACAGCATTGACATATATATATATATATATATATAGATATATATATAGGTTGTGTTTGATGCACAAGCTAGGTAAGGCCCCGAAACATTGGGGTCTGTTTGGATCCTGTGACTTTTTAAACCATGGAAAATTTAATCTAGAGAAATTTGTCTGTGGACTACTCGATCTATTGTTTGGTAGCATCTGAGACTTTCTAGTGACTAGTAAGTTTGTTGTTGGAGTAACATGTGAAACTTCCCAATGACTAGTCTGTCTATTATTTGACAATGGTGAAGTGGTAGTGGCGGTAGTGGAGAAGTTCGTGGTAGTGGTAGTGTTGTGGTATTGTGGTGGAAAAGAAAGTGTTATGGAGAACGTGGTAGCGGTGGCCGTGGAGAAGGTTGTGGTGAGATGGAGAAGGTGGTGGCGGTGAGATGGAGAAGGTGTGGCGGTGATGGCAATGGCGGGTGGTGAGGGTGCTAGTGGTTGGTCGTGGTGGTGGGGTGGTGGGATGGCGGGAGTGGCAGTGGTGGTGGTGGTGGTGGTCATGGTGGTGGCGACAACAGTAGTGGGTGGTGATCATGGTGGTGTGGCTAGTGGTGGTAGTGGTCGTGGGGTGGTAGTTGTGATCGTGATGGTGATGGTGTGGTTGAGTGGTTTGAGGTTAAGTTTTATAGCAGAGACAATTGATGGACAAAAAAGTTCCACTTATTTGAGGACACCCATTATAAATCTCTAAATAATTCCCAAAATTCACCATTATATTTGCCATTTTCTTCTTCGTCCTTCTTAGAACCATAGAGAAATCGTGAGGCTATGGATTGGACTGCTTCACATCCATTAAAAAAGAATCGACTTCAAAGATATATTGGAATAATTCCAAAAGGTTTAGCATGTGATTTCATTATTATTATACGTTTCAAGTTTTATAGAATAATCATATAGTTTTAATAGCAAATATGAATATAATTAAATAAGAAAAATTACTCGAAGCGCACATTTCGATGCACAATTATTTTGTTTTTATTACAAAATTATATAATTATATTATTACATTATATAATTTTAATAGCAAATATGAATATAATTATATAAGAAAAATTACTTGAAGGGCACATTTCGATTTTTTGTTTTTATTACAAAATTATATAATTATATTATTACATTATATAATTCTGAAATTGACATTATATTTGGATGTACCAAGAAAGCACTAAAGTAATTTCATGGTTGAAGAGGTCACAATGTAATATCAAAAGTGTGTTTGAATTTTGTTTCAAGTAAAAAAGATGTCATTTTTAGCCATAAAAACTATAGCCCAGGTTGTTTATGATAAAACCTTAAAACAAGTTTAAATGCAATCTAAGGGTCTTTTTGGACCTTTGGATTAAAAAGTCACAGGCTTTGTGGAAGAAACAAAATCCCCATTTTGCTATTAAAACTATATGATTATTCTAATAACTCTAAACGTATAATAATAATGAAATCACATGCTAAACCTTTTGGAATTATTCCAATATATCTTTGAAGTCGATTCTTTTTTAATGGAAGTGATGTAGTCCAATCCGTAGCCTCACGATTTCGCTATGGTTCTAAGAAGGACGAAGAAGAAAAAAGAAAATATAATGGTGAATTTTGGGAATTGTTTAGAGATTTATAATGGGTGTGATTCATGTACACCAAGAGTTAAGGTATATCAGTTTCCTTAACATTAATATTATGTCGTGTTAATACATAAGTAGGTTGTGTCAATTTCTATTTTTAGAGAGAGCTCATTTAAAATAGGAATTAGTTTTTTACGAAATTAAGATATTTAAGATTTTAACATTTATTTTTAGGAAGTATTAGAGGTGGGATTTATATTTTTAAGAAGTGAAGTTAGACTAGGACTCTTTCTTAAATTAGGTTTTGCTTATTTAAAGGCCTCTTTGTGCTGTAAATTTTGGGTGGTTGAATAATTATTATTATTTTAGAGAGCTCCAATGCCTCTACATCCATGCAGGGATGCCTAAAAATACATGAAGGATTTCCCATAAGCCTGTGAAGCGTTAAAATTTAAGATTTTGGTGAGATTTCTCCTCTCCAATTACCCTCGAAGGTTAGATCTTAACCTTTCTAGCAGTTTTGTTGGTTTCTACAACAAAAATCAACATCGATTTCTTCGTGGTTTCAACTCTTAAAATGTCACCGAGTTTGGAGTTTTTTTTTCTTGTCACATTCAACTCACTCTTAAAATGTCCATTCATGCTCATTCCACACTACTTTTTAAACATGACAATGAAGCTGGCATGCTAAGGTTAACTGTTGTGAACCATATGGAATATTTCATAAATTTTTGTAATTAGTACTCATTTCATGAAATCGTAAGTAATTATTCAAAATAATATAAAATGACAATCCATAATTCAAGACGTTTTGCATAAAAGCTTACCTTAAGAAAGGTTCATAAGTATCTTCACTTGCAAGAGATTTGTCATGGAACACTCTGGCTCTTTTTGGGTTTGCTGCCAAAAGAAATGAATGTGTCAAATAACTAGATGGAAGCAATATATTATAAGCGATTCAGAGTTAAAACACCTCAAGGTCGCAAGTTCATTCCCAGCTAACCTATGAAACAAACCATAAAATAAAATAAAAATAAAATTAAGAATTAAAAACATTTTCGCCAGTTACCCGTTAGCATTTCATCAAGAAGAGCAAGAACGTATTCCACTGTCTCTTCCTTATGTATGTCACGCAAAATATTCACAAAGACTCGAACATATGATGGACCATCCTGAAATAAATATTAAATGCTGCCAATTATCATCAATCTAAGTAAAACAGAATTCAAAACATCTTCCTGGTTCCGGATGATCATTCTGTTTTCCCTCTCAGTATCTTAGAAAAGCTACAAAAGGAGCCAATTTCATAAGATAACATAGTGAAGCATTTATATTTGATAAAAATACGTGTAGAAACCAAGTCCTTCGAAGAGAGTATCTGAAGAAAAAATTGGATTAACCAACACTAATTGGATCCTGGTAGGCAGAGAATATCCCCCCCCCTCTCTCTCTAAAGAAATGGCTCTAATAACGGACGGTGGAGGGGACGTCAAACACGTTTCTTTGGGGCCCATGGCGGAGACTACGCATGGGCCACCGAAACAGAGCTTCACGGAAGTCACTGCTAACATGGAGAATATTGTTTTCTCACACGTGACAGAAGTGTTGAAGTCCCATGATGAGCTCAGTTTTACACTTGAAGTTTCAGGGGATTTCTACGACGACCACATGCTTAGTTATTTTAATCTTTGGGTGGTTGCAACTGTTAAAAATGTCTTCATTGTTGCTAACTATATTAAAAGAAAATTCTTACATATATGGGGTCAACAAGGAGCGTTGTTCTGTCTCCTCCTTGTCGACTAGGACCTTCCTCCTCAGATGTACAAAATGGGGAGGAGAAGGTAGTACAGGAGATTCAAAAAAAAGTAAAAATTTGCATGTGGGAAGTTGGAGCTACAATGCCACAGTTGGCTGATGTTACTTCCAGCGGCGATGTCAAAACTGCAGATGGAGGGATTTGACTGAGAATCTTTGGGCTCCCCTCCACACCTGGACCGCCAAGGTTTTAGAGAATAGGGTGGGTGTTCACTTCCAATAAGTTTATGAGACCCGAATTGCATGTTTCTTCACAGGGTGAATTATATATATATATATATATATATATATATATAGATACACATAGGAAAAGGGTTGCGTGCCCCAATGGTGAATGGTGACAGTCCCCCAATGGTCTATGTGGAGCTCCACGTGGCACCCAAAACACTGTTTTGGTGCCATGTAGAGCTTGGATCATGGATCAAAATATCGTCCGATACCGATACGTATCGGACGATACGTATTGGTATTGGACTCGAACGATACATTGAATGTATCGTTCGATACATTCAAATGTATTGAATGTATCGAACGATACATTCAATGTATCGTCCGATACAGACCGGTACCGATACGTATCGTCCGATACGTATCGTTTTGGAGCTCGGACGATACGTATCGGTAACCCGATATTTTAACCCATGGCTTGGATGCATTGTTTAGATCAATTCTATAAAAACAAATTTTTTTAAAAAAACTGTTTAAGGCAAAAGTCAAATACTGGCTGATTTCAAGGCTAATAAAAACAAGGTGGAAATGATTTTTTGAATTTCTTTTTTAAAGATGATGTAAACAAAACAACCTTGCTCCATGTGGCACCAAAACAGTGTTTTGGGTCCTAACCACTGTCCATATATATATATATATATATATATATATATATATATATATATATATATATATATGATGAATATAGGAGACCAAAGACAATGAAGTGGCAACGGTGATCAAAGCTCGGAAAGCTCAAACATTAGGAAGGTGCATGAAAGATATCAAGGGACTCGGAAATTTTCTATATGGAAAAATTGGACTAGTAGAATTATGAACTATGGAATTCTTTTCTTCTTTGCTATATCCAAGGTTGCAATCTAGATGGTGTGAGTGTCAATGACAAGATTGGATGTCGAGAAGTGCCAAGTCGAAGAGAATTCGGAAAGAGAAAGAGTAAGCACTTGTAGTCTTGAAGAAGACAACATATCAAAAGCACATAAAAACACTCAGCTTCTCCAACTCGAAGAAGCTACACGTTCTTTCTTTCGACTGCGGAAGTTTTTAGCCAATGCCAATGAAGTATTGACTAGACGATTTTCAAGCAGGTAGATTTCAATAAGTCGGAGGATTGCAGACTAAATGTGGCGATTGGAGGGTGGGTGAAGCATGTACATTTTCTATGCTTCAAGTGTGGGGAAGATGGTGGCAGCTAATGTTCCGCAGATCTTTTGTTTGGATTTTCCAAGTAGTCCAAGTGATTATGCTTAGTTTGTCCTTATGATTCATGCAATTTTCAATGATTTTTACATTTCAATCTTCAAATGAAAATGAGGGTTGTGATGGATTGGCCATATGGAGACTAGCGGTTTATCTACCATAGCACAAGATGTTTAGATCGGAAAATAAAGAGGATGAAGTGTCTTCAAATTTCCACACATATGAGTAAATTGACATAGTTTCTTGATTCGAGTTGGTTGTAGAAGATGAGGGAGACGTGAAATGTTTTTTTTTGAGACGACAACAAAGCTATAATATATTAAAACAAAAGCAAAGAAGAGACATACCTTGGTGGGTAGTAAGGAACTACCCAAGCAAAGAAACCCCCAAAATACTCGCCCGGGAACCCGAGCAAAGCCGTGACTTAACCGAACCCCCATCACGATCGCAACGGCCCACAGCCCACCGAAATTAGGGACTACAACAATCCCAAAGCATCATGAAGTGTTGGAACCCCTCATTAAATTTTTTCATCTTAACGTCGTTCCAAGTAACAACCAGATCACAGATATCGCGAATAACCATCATAAACGGTTTAGCCCTTCGTCTGAATGCTCTATGGTTTCTCTCCACCCAAATAGCCAAAAAGACCGCATACACGGTAAGGGGCCAAAGTTCCTTCCTCTGATCCTCCACGCCGATTTCCTTCCACATTTCCATCATTTGAACCGGCCAGAACGGGAGAACCTAAGTAACATTGAAGATATTAAAAATCTTATACCAAATGTCGCGCGCAAAGGAGCAATGAAGAGAGATATGCGCCACGGATTCCCTCCCCTTCATACAAAGGACGCATTTGTTTCGCACCGGAATGTTTCTTCTGATCAGTTGGTCACAAGTAAGGATTCTCCCCCGCACAACCGTCCAAGCAAAAAAATTTATCTTGGGAGCTATCTTAATCCTCCAAAAACCCGGCCACCACCTAGCATTGATATTGTTCCCCCACCATGCAGTAAAGCTGGTGGGGGAAGCTCAGCTTGCCTGGAAGGCATCAATTTTTGCCGCAATGTGGTGCCTTTGGCGTGAGAGAAATCTCATAATTTTTGAAGAGGTTTCCAAACCTGTTGATATGGTCATCAGGTCAATTGCGGAGTTGGTTAGTTTTTGGGTTCCGGCGGGGAAAGGTCGGGGATAGTTGCGATAATTTCCTATGGGACCCGGGTTAAGGGGGACTCGGTCTGTTTGTGGTTCTCCTCTTTGTTTGTTATTTTCTTTCCTTTTCTTTTTGGTTGCTTGACAAGATTGTATTGGGTTTCAGCACCTTGCTGGTTATTAATACATCTTTCTTTACCGATCAAAAAAAAAAAAAAGATTTCACCGAGAAATTCCTTTTAGCAGAGTGTCTCCATAGCCTACGGTCCCTGCTACTGTCATTGGAAGCCATTCCCCTGATGAGGGACGTAAGATTCCGAAACTCTTTTCATTTCCCAATCTCTAAGGCTACGGCACGCCATAATATTCCAAACCCGAGTGCCATGATTCGTTTGCAAAAAATCGCTATAACCGCTTCCTTCGAATCCAACAGCATATAAATCATAGGAAACACAAATTGAAGAGGTTGTTCTCCGACCATTTGTCCTTCCAAAAAAGAATCCGCAGACCGTCACCCCAACTATACATGATTTCGTTCTGTATCTCCAGGCTACATCGCATCACCTCCTTCCACCAAGCCGACTCATGGGTAGAGGTGAAGTTGTAGCTACAGGATTCCTTCGACACCCCGTATTTGTTAGTAACCACCTGCCACGACAATTTATCCCTTTCTCTTTATCACCAATCCTCCATAACCACTTGGCCAGAGAGATTACGGCTTTGTTTACAAGCCGTAATCTTCGGATCCCTAGTCCCCCTTCTTCCTTCTTATCACAACAGTCCCCCCGTTTAACTAAATGTAGCTTATTCCGATCCCCGCTTCCTTCCCAAAGAAAGCCTCTGATAATCTTCTCTTAGGGTGGTGGAATCAGGAACGTTGTTTTTTATCAGTATACTTGTACCGATAAAAAATAAAGGGAGACATGAAATGTGATCTACTTGGAATGAACTAATAATTTAATTGGATTTAGTTTGACTTTTCCATATCAAAATGCGATAATGCGATTTTGGGTTCGGAATCATGTTTGCAAAGTAACTTATCGAATTGTTTTTTATGATCTTTGTTGTGAGAGTATTCGCCATGGTGGACATTTATGATTCTCTTTATTGGAGATGTGATGAGGTGAGTGGAGATTCAAGCCCCAAAAAAGATGGCATGGTAGACAAAAAGGAAGACGATGGATACATGTGTTCAAATAATACTTCTAAATTTATTTTTTTTGAGACGGTAACAAAGCATTCTATTAAAAACAAAGAAAAATACAGAAGAGCGTACCTTAGCGGGCAGTAAGGGGCCACCCAAACAAGGCATCAAAAAGAAAAATCAAAAGCCTGCAAAACTCACCCCATGGGCCAGGAAGCAAACAGCTCCGAGGAAGCAGAGAAACACTCCATCGTCCGCCCAAGCTCCAACACCACCAAAACCTCTAAGAGGAGCAGTCCTCCCAAACCCTAAGGAAGTGTTGCAGCCCCTCATTGAAAACCCTCATCTTGCAAGCATTCCACCGTATAGCCAGATCTCTGATGTCCCGAATAACCAGCAAGAATGGCTTCACCTTGCGAGAAAAAATCCTATTGCTTCATTCCATCCAGATCACCCAAAAAACAGCATACACCGTTAGCGGTCATCATGGGTCAAAATATCGTCCGATACCAATACGTATTGGTTTTGGACCTCACCGATACGGTACATTCAAGGTACCATATCGGTGCCTCCCATACAAAAATTCAAAATACCGGACGATACATTGGAATGTATCGTCCGGAACCGATACGTATCGGTTTTGGGGTTGGACGATACGTATCATTTTTCCGAGATCTTGATCCATGACAGCCATAGGTCTTTCCTTGGGTCCTGCATCATTATCTCCTTCCACATTTCCATCATTTGAGTCAGCCAATACGGAAGAACCCACTCCACCTTAAAGACCTTAAAAATCTGACTCCATATGGATCGAGCAAAAGAACAATGCAAGAAAATATGAGCTGTCGATTCTCTTTCCCTCATACAAAGCATGCATTTTTTAATCACTGGGATATTTCTTTGATCAATTGATCCCGAGTGAGGATTTTCTAGAAACTTAATCTTTGGCGGCATCCTAATTCTCTAGAAACCCGACCACTTGTTGTTTTCCACAGTCCCGTTGTCCCGCGCCTGCAGCATGTTGTAGAAAGATTTAACCGTGAAGTTCCCTTTAGCTGAGTACTTCCACACCGTCCTGTCATAGTTTACCGTATTGGGAATCATTCCCCCCACAGTCAAGAGATTCTGATACTCCTCACTTTCCCAATCCCTCAAACGACACCTAAGAGGGATGTTCCATTCCGTAATACCTTCGGAAATATTCACAAAATTTCTAACCACCGCATCCTTAGTATCAGAAAGTCTAAAGATCGTAGGGAAACTCCTATCAAGGGGCTGCTCTCCAACCCATACATCCTTCCAAAATCTAATCCGTCTGTCATCTCCCCAGCTGAATTTAGTACCTTCCAAAACCTCCTGAGTACCCCCCCCCCCCTAACCACCTTCCGCTAGGCTGAAGTGTGCAGAGGATTGGAGGTATCCTCATTAGGAGTTTCGTATTTAGCGTAAGCAATTTGACACCATAATCTGTTTCTCTCCTCTTCCTCTCCCATCTTACATATCCATTTGGCTAGGAGCGCCTTGGTAACCAACTTAAGATTTCTGACTCCGAGACCTCTGTGTTCTTTCTCTTTACAACATTGTTCCCATCTGACCACATGGATCTTTTTTCGATCCCCAACTCCTTCCCAAAGGAAATCCCTGATTATTTTTTCCATCTTCTTTGTTTTTCCCACAAAGGGGCGCTAAGAAAAGACATCATAAAAATCGGAATGGACGCAAAAGTAGACTGGCTAAGGGTCAGCCTTCCCCCATATCTGAGCAATTTACTCTTCCACGTGGCCAATCTTTTTGAAACCTTTGGACTAATGTGTCCCATAAGCAAACCCTACTCCTACCGAATCCCAGCGGAATTCCTAGGTAGGAAATAGGTAAAGAAGCCGAGATGCATCCAGTCTCCCTAGCCACCCGATCTGTAACTTCCATGGGCATATTAATTCCAGCCAAACTGGATTTGTGCAGGTTGATTCGCTGCCCAAAAACCGCCTCGAAAATAGTTAAGATATCCTTAGCTATCTTAAGCTCCCTATCACCGTTGCGGCCATTGCGAAACACCAAAGGTGATTATTTATAATACTTCTGATTCTCTGAGAACGGGAATGTTTGATGTCTTTTCGGAGAGCTCTCTTGATGATATTAAAGAGGGATTTGCCCTTAGTGTGGTAAAAATTATTTGCATACGGCCGAGATGAAGAATAAGATACTTATGAAAGAAGATATATTTTATTTCTCTTTGATAAAAAAGTGTAGCTAGTTGGAGATTTCAAGATTGGAAGATTCCTTTGGACGTTACAACTTTGTAAGGTTGGCAATAGCATTACCTAATTTTTTTCAAAAGTGGGTCATGGTGACGAACTAAGAAGCAAAGTACGATGTTAAAAGCTAGAAGTATACATAAAGTGGGAGTGTTGAATTTTGTGTTCATACTTGTTTATTTGGATGATTCTATCGTCTTTTCTATTTATGTTTGAGCATGTGGAAAAAAAAAATGGAATTTTATTTATTTATATTAATTTTGAACATTTTAGGCAATGTGCAATCATTTCAAGTAACACTTCCATCCTCTGTTTTACTGAAGCTGCTGGGATAGAGTTAGCCAGTGCTTATTTCTTGGATACCATCATTGCTTCCTTTCCAAGAAAAAAAGTTCATGACCTGTGGGCCTTCTACCTCCACATGGCATTGCTTAATCAGACCTACGCCTGCTGCCGGCTGCTGGCATAGAATTAGCCAATGCTTATTTCTCGGATACCATCATAGCTTCGATTCCAGGAAAAGAAGTTCTTTACCCGTGACCTTCTACCTCATGGCATTGCTCCGACAGACTTTCGCCCATTGCAGAAAATATGCCACTGCTGCCTCCCGTAGGGGTATGGGAAGTGTGCAGAGAATTCAAGGATTGTCTAGAAAATTAAGTTTAGTTTTCAATTCAAATTTGACTGGAGAAGATGATTCATTTACTCTATGCAAACTATTTTTATCTCATGCTCATTGGAATTACATATTAGCATTGAGAGTGAGCTAATCTATTGCTTTATATATAAAAAGCAGAGAAAAAGTGTAGGAATAAATGCTTGAAGATCAAATCTTTCAACTTGTTTAATGTTCTAATATATTATAATAAAAATATTAATTTATCTATTCTCTTATAGTCATATCTCATTGGATTGTAATATGATTGTGGACTGGTAATTTCGCCTACGATTCGAGAATAGGATGAGGCTCAGTTTCAGTAATTGGAAGAGAGCCTGATTGTCTATTTCACCACACTTACTCTGAAAGCATCAAGTTCTCTTTGAAAGAGGGAGCTCATCACATCATAGATGAGGGATCCCAAAGCTAAATTGAGGTAGTGAATCTTGCGGTTAAAATAACATCAAAACAATCAACAATTCTCATCCTTAAAATAAATAAGTCACTCTCTTAATCTCGCAGCTAGGAGACTATATCAACACAAATTGATCGTTTTAATAATTAATGAAATTTATAGTAGAAAGGCCAAATTGAGAGGAATGGACTCCCACATGGCCAACCAACTTCTCAATCACTCCTACAGATAAATTGCTTGAATATTCTAGCATAGAGACAGTGATCGTGGATTTTGAAAACCCTCGAAGAAAATGTGAAGAGAATCCAATTAATCATTATGCAATGGGACCTTATATACAAATCCTCTATGTTTCTAGCATTAAATGAAACAAATGAAATGTTCATTTGCATCACAAGGGAAAATATAATATATAAACATACAAAATTTTGAACAGTGCACACTGCATATGGAAAAAAACATAATGAGCACTAGAAAAGGATATCTTGAAATCCTGTAAGAACTTTCCGAAAAAGTAACTGTACTTACATCATCCAGCAATGTTGCTCGGTAACTTTCGGATCTGTTATCATAACGCCGTAGCAGCTGAAGGCAGGTCCCTGTTATCAGCTTAGTTGTCATATAAGTTTCCCATGGGATGTCGCGCTTAAGAACCTAGATGAGAACAAGAGGTCAACCAAATAGAGTAGTGGCAGTTGTATAATCTTCAGATACACAAAGAATTTAATTTGTTCTGATGACCATATATCCTAAATCATTGATACACGAGTAGCTCCCTGATCCATCGTCAGTTTAAATTGCATTGTTCAGAATTCTCTACATTTTGGTGAAATATAGAGAAAAATAGTATAATAGAGTTTTCTATATCAGTTCACAGTTGGTGAAATATTAAAACAAACTCGGTGACTATGATTTCAACAATTGATTAAATTGTGAGACATTAAAAGCACATACTTCATTATCATACTCTAAAAAGTATGAAACCCTAAAAATAAAACACCACTGTCATCTAACCTGGTTTAAAATCTCGGCTGGTACCAGATTGTACGACCGAGGACAATCTGGTACTAGACCGAGGTGGTACAATCCCCACAGGGTAAATACCGCCCAGCATGGATCAAAATTTCGGCCGAGATGACTCGGTTTCGGCTCCACCAAAACAAGAAATTGGAAGTTTTCAGGTGGGGGCCGAAAATTTCAAAATCTCAGGCGATAATTTCAAATTATCGGCCAAGAATTTGATTTTTTCAATTTGTCGGCTGATAATTTGAAATTATCAGCTGAGATTTTGTTTTTTTTTTTTTAGGTCTTTGGCTTCGAATTTTTTTGGTTCCCATACATTTACCCAAATTTCATTCCTTTACACTTAGTTTTTTTTTTTTTTTCTCCTCTCCTCTCTCCTTCCATAGCTTGACCAAATTTCTCAGCCGATAATTTGAAATTATCAGCCGAGATTTTGTTTTTTTTTTTTTAGGTCTTTGGCTTCGAATTTTTTTGGTTCCCATACATTTACCCGAATTTCATTCCTTTACACTTAGTTTTTTTTTTTTCTCCTCTCCTCTCTCCTTCCATAGCTTGACCAAATTTCACCGGATATTGACAAAATCTGATCATATCGTACCGTAACTTACCGAATCTCATCGGATTTCACCAAAAGTTGCCAGATTTTGACAGATTCTCGCCGGACTTTGATGGATTCTTTGCCAAAGTTACCGTAACTTACCTAATATCATCAGATTTCTCTGTATCTAGTCGTATCTCACCGAATCTTCCCAAATTTAGCCGGATCTTGTCGAATCTTGCTAGATTTCGTCAAATATTGTCGATATCTTGTCGGATTTAGTCTCAATAGTTCAAATACGTCTTCTAATAATGTGAAAGAGTTAAAAAAAAATAATGTTCGGTAAAGTTCGGAGTAAATTTCAGAAAATTATCAAAAATTTGACCAATTTACGGTTCGGGTGGTGAACGAAACCAAAACCGAAACCGAGATTTTGATCCATGCCGCCCAGTTCCTTTTAGGGGAACCACTGTTACCTGGTTAGTTGGTTCACTCAGTACGGGTTGGGGTTCGCGATTCGTGACTATCCATCGAACCCGATTAGCTGGAGTAGGAGTTTTCATTTTAAATGCTAAATAGTTATGTATTATTACTATTTATAATTAATTTAACAAATATGCAGCACAAACAATAATGCGGATCGTTGGTTCTTCGTGAGGCTGTGATAGCAGCTTGGTCAGGGTTCAACTCCCCTCACCAATGTTTTTGAAAAACAAAACATTATCTAGCAAAAACATAAATGCCCGAATCACTTAGTTGCAACGAGCCAGTGTGAAGGGAACAATTATTGCCCATTTCAGGAGAGGGCCCATCAATTTTCTTGTAGGCGACAAATGACACATTCACTAGTTGATAGAGGAGACATAATGGCGGGGGCGTTGGCACTGTAGACCTAGGTTTGGGTCACACAAGGTGTAACGCCGGAAGAAGATGCGACGGAGGCGCCAACATCTACCAAGAAGAAACCTTAATGAGCGGCAAATAGGGCTCATTGCCTATGTCCGCTTGAACGAGAATCATTCTCGCATCAGAAAAGCAGGGCCAACTTTCGGTCATTTGTCGCTCGAGCGAGAATGCATCAGGAAAACAGGGCCAAAACTTTCGACCAATCTTCGCTCGAGCGAGAGCAAAACCTAGTGACAACATTATCTTTTTTGTCCTTCTTTTAGTTTCTTTTTTTCCCTTTCTTTATGTCAAATGTAAGTTACATTTTAGGATAACATTGTACTTTTCTATTTTAGGGTTTATTCTCACTTGTAGCTACCATAAAACATCTTTATGTAAGTCATTTTTGGCATTGCTAGATTTTAATGAAAATGCTATGCATTGAGAGCTTGAGATGAGCTTTAATGGAGAGTGAGTCTTCTTCCCCATGTGGGTTTGGTGTGAGGCCAAGAGTGTGATGCCCATGTTATCTTCGATCTTCTCTTTATCTATTTTCCTATTTCTTTGCTAATTTCTTACATCCATTTTCCCCCCTTTTTATTTGATTGTTCAAAATCTCAAAACTCTAGATCTAGAACAACCTTGATGCCCATCCTTGTGGATCGACTCCGATCTTAACCCGTCCATCCATGATCGTTGTTAGGCTCGAGATTGTCCAATTTGCACCGTTGATCGATTCAATTCAAAACCCCTAGCGAAGATCTAGCGATTCCACATTGAGCCACGATCAAACACCCCGACCTAGAGGATGTTAGAGTTCTATCTCTAAGATCGCACCTTCCACAAATCTTAATGGATCTCGCGCGCCGAATTGGAGCCTAAGCAAACCAAGCATGGTCACTTAAGCGGAAATCCACGAAACCCTAAGGTATCACTTTAATTTTGGTTATATTGCTTAATTAATTAATTTAATTTCGGTAAATTAGCATCTCATGATCATTCACGTGTTTTACGGTCGTTGTCTCGCGTCAGTTTTGGTATCAGAGCCTAAGTTCTAGGTTAGGGCATATTTGTGTGTCATTTCGATTTTGATTGATTCTATTTCATTTGTATGCTCATCTTGTGTTTGTTAAAATTACTCATATGTTGTGTAGTTCACATTTGTATGTTCATTTTGTGGTTGTTAAAATTACTCAATCATTGTATGATTCATGGTTGCTTGTGCATTTTAAAATTCATATTTTAGTGGTGTTTGTGTTGATCATCATGCACGACCCTCTTGCACGTCAACGTCAGTTCCTTACCCATCTTGAAAGGGTACTAGCCGAACAAGGAAACCGTTACACTCCAAATCCTTGGCGAAGTCCCGAAAGTCGCAAAGAGATTAGAGTTAGGGGACACTCCCATCATTGTGAACCCGAATATGATCTTGACAGAAAATCTCTAAGGTTTATTCAAGTCCAAGTCCTGAATTTTGAGGGTACGGTGAACCCTAAATCCTTCGTGGGATGGTTGTCTAGCATAGAGGAGTATTTTGACTGGTATGATGTGTTGGATGAGTGTAAGGTTAAGTTAGTTAAGAAGAGGTTGGTGAGCCATGCTAAACTCTATTAGGATGGTGTGGAGTTTCAACGCGAGTGACTTCGAAGTAAGCACATCACACGATGGGAGGGCATGAAGGAGCGACTTATCGAGAAATATGTTCATTTTACGCACCACCACCTTCTACGGTGTTTGGAAGCTAAGGTGGATAAGCGTCATAAATACACCCAACTTGAGTCTAGGAGTACATACGTAAAAGTGAAGGCTAATTTCGAGGTTCAACCATTGATACCCATGAATACTCCTACGAAGC
Source organism: Chloranthus sessilifolius (assembly GCA_021018995.1). Lineage (NCBI taxonomy): Eukaryota > Viridiplantae > Streptophyta > Magnoliopsida > Chloranthales > Chloranthaceae > Chloranthus > Chloranthus sessilifolius. The sequence goes on from CM037589.1 coordinate 23,256,303, forward strand.
CCCAAATTGAACATGGGAAAGGAATTGTCCACGAGAGATAATTTCGGGGTTCAACCATCGAAACCCGTGATTACAACTCCAAATCTCCAAATCGATAACGGGAAAGGAGCATTCAATGAGAATCCTAAAACTAGTAATCATAACAAGTGCTATAAGTGTCAAGTTCTTTGGCACTTTGCTTATCAATGTCCCACAAAATTTCTCACTCCAAATTATTGATTAAAAGAGAGTTCTAAGGAGCCGGAAAATATGAAAGTGGAAGAAAGTGTGTATGACCCTAATACCGAGATGAGTGAAGAGGAGTAAAAGAAAGTCTAAGTTGTATTAAAGGGACCTCTATTTCCGTCGAGGGTCGTGACACCGTGTTAACCCCACATGAATCACTCAAATCGCGTACACATGAGCTAATCGAATCACCCACACGTGAGTCATTGGTGCCCGTAGAGTCGGTTGGGCACGAGTCGTCATTGGTAATCGAGTCGAGCGCACATGAGTCACTAATGTTGATAAAGTCCACTACATGTGAGTTGTTAGCGTCGCATAAACATGGGAGTGTCAAGTACGTGGATACACATCATAATCTCGAGTTGCATACAGACCCACTTTTAGAATCATGTTGTGAGTTAAGTTTTGAGTCACATTCTGCATTGCATGCCGAAATTACGCTTCAAGTTAATTTGTGCAATGAAAATTTCAAATTATCGACAAATTCACCTAAGACTTCCATGAAATTCCAAATAAGCGGTCATAAAATGGTTCAGGTTAGACCTAAACGATTCCCATCGAGGATCGCGAAGAAGTCCCAAACCCGCGTTGCCGGATCTTTTAAGATGGTAGCAAGGCGTGGACATAAGGTATATGTGCTTAATCTATCTCAAGGTATGGGGGTTAGTTCAACACTCAATGTGGAAGACCTAGTTCCTTACCTAGGCTCAACCCCACTTCCTAGAATTCATTTTCAAATATCTTTTCCTTGTGCACCAATCCCGATCTCACAACCCCTATCTATTTCTCCTCCGAGCAAGATGAAAAGCGAGGTCATCGAGAAGATCTTGTGGCGTTCACCCGCGGGGGAGAGTTTCAGATTTGTGAAATGAACAGGGTTAGTAAGCCGACTACCGAGAGTGCATGGGTCAATCATGAGAGAGTTCACCACTTGAGTACCTGTATTTCCGACCGATATCACGATCACACTTAATTGGTGATGAAGTCTTTCAGATCCGGGAGAGTTGATGGGAAGCTTCAAAAATATTAGTGGAGTGAATTGGCAAGTCGGGTTATTGGGTTCGTCAAAAAGAGGTTTACCGTGTGCGCCCGATACAGTCGACCGAGATGATGATCATACGTCATCGGGTGCCGAGATTGATTGGGCTAGTTGCGAGGAGTTCCACCGTTCGGATCCCGATACACTTGACCAGTCCTACAGGTGTATTTCATCGGAGATGAAACCTTTTGGGTCCTAGAGAATTGATGGGGACGTCAACTTAGCCGACCAATGCCACGAGCTAATTTCATCGGTGATGAAACATTTTGGGTCTGGGAGAATTGGCGGGGACACAGGCACCATAGACCTAGATGTGTTGCCCACTCATCATCTCACAGCCTCATCCCATCTATTTGGGATCGGCTTTGTGAGTCCTATTTCTCCAATCGTTTCTAATCAGCGTTAAGCTCTCTGTAACTTCTCAATTCTTCATGTCCCTTCCCACTGTTTACCTTCAAGTCTTCGCCGATCTACCTCCTCTAGATATGCTTTCCAAATCTCATGTAAGTATTTGAAAGAATGTAAATGAGGTTGCTAAGAGCACTAGTGCATGCTCAATCTTCAAGAATGCTTGACTTTCACCCCATCTGGAAGGAAGCTAGTTTTTGGGTTCCACTTCCTAGCCTATAAAATGGTCATTTAATCATCATATTCTAAAAATTATGGAATCATAAAATGGAACATATTGTGACCCCAACTTTCTGCTCCATTAATGAGTAGGTGCTTTTAGGTGTACTGATTAGGTCCTTTACAAATGGTATCAGCACCAGCAGCATGCCTCTAGTTTAATTCCCATAAGGGGAAACTTGGGGGAAGGGCTACCTAGGGGTCCACAAAAAAGATGGATAGTGGAAGCAACCATAAAGTGGGCCGTCGGCTCAAGTCTCGAAAAGTGTGACCTAGGGAAAGGGCTACATGGGGGTCCACAAAAGGGAACTAGAGTTAAAACCACCACAGAATGAGTCGCCCCGGGCCATCAGATGTACAGCATAGTGGTTTTCTACAACCCCAAAGTAATAAGATCTTTGTTGAGCAGGTTTAACATCACTATTAGATGAAGCCTAGCCGCTTGGGCTAGCCATTTGAACTATTAGGCTGTTAAAAATCTATAATACACCATATTAGTGAATATGTGGTGCACATTAGCAAAATCTCTCTTAAACAGATATGGGTGATGATTACAGGGTGTGGGTGTGCACAGGAGTCCTAATATCTCCCTTTCTCTAAATGGAAAGTAGTGGCAACCGACCACAAAAAAATCCCTTTCTTTAGGAGTTTGACAATAACTTGCAAAACTACTAATCTAGTAGTTTTCATGAGTGGCATGTAAGATAGAGGAGGAAAACTGTGCTATTTGTGTGAGTGGATGGGTATTGAAAGGCTTTAAGTTCTTGAAAAAAGACAAAAAAGCGTGAAAATTGTTTACTTCTCTCTTTTAGAAGTGGGTATCCTCTAGTTTCTAAATTTTTCAGCATTATGTTGTTGAAACCTCTCGAGAATCTCTAGTTTAGGTCATGTTCCATGCATCCCCTTATCTACTTTGAATCAAACATTTGAAGCCCTCATCACCATTGATGAAAACTTGGCTCTGACACCACTTGTTGATTCTAATTGCTGCGAATAATTTTGCAATTTGGCAAGTAAAGGTTACAGATTTGCTAGTTCAGCAATGTCTTGATGATGCCCAGAAAGTGGAAAGCTGGAACCGATGACTAATGAAAAATGGACATCCATTGATAAAAGAGCAGTCAGCACAATTCAATTGGGTCCAGCCGATGAAGGTCTCTACAACTTTCTTCATCACAAGACAACAATAGCTCGATGTCGCAAACTGGAATCACTCTATGCGATAGTCTCTTTTTTTATTGATCTCTACGCGATAGTCATTCTCTAATTGGCTCTACCTAAGAAAACAACCTTAGACGCTTCACATACGTGAAAGTATGTGAATACATGATCAATTAAATTGTTTCAATAATTTAATTACTGAAATATTGAGAATTGAAGTGAAGCTCAAAGAAGTATCGCCTTCGCTCTTCCTCTTTTCACATCACAACCGGCACCAAACAAGTGACCACTGCACTTCTTCCAACAAATTAAGAAGAAAATCCGAACCAGATTTGGAGGGAATAAGTCTCTTTAGCAAAAGGGTTTGTAACTCAAATGACAAAAGATACAAATCTGAAGAACATAAAGCAACGAAACACTGCATCAGATCCAAATCGAGAACAAGTGAAAGCAAGAATGTAACTAGTTAACATTGTAAGAAACCCAGATGTTCATAAGAATTATTAGAATTTACCACGAAGTATTTCTACTCCAAGCTTTTCTCTCAGGTGGGTCCTAAACCTAAGTGGACTAGACTGTGGCATATCCAGGACCCATCCAAAATTAGATTTTTGGTTGGGCGTGGTCGGGTTCTAACTATTGACCAGCTCTTCAAGAGGGGTCTTCCGGTAAGAAATAAATGTGCCATGCGTCTTCAGGAGGATTCCATACAACACCTCTTCCTCCGGTGTTGGGTTGCTACAGGGGTTTGGAATATGGTATTGGCTACTTCCAACCTCGCATGGGCCCTTCCTAACGACTTCGAGTCCCTCATTGCGGCTTGGGACGGGGTGTCTTTCAAAGGGATCAAAGGATACTTCTAGGAATTACTTGCTCTTGTGGTGCCCTGGGCTATTCTGAATGAGCGCAACAATAGAATCTTTAGACGAGTTAGGAAGCCGGTTGACCTTATAAAGAGACATGTCCAGGATCTGGCAACTCACTGGATTCGCCTTACTCCTAAGGAGCTCTTTACGGAGGGGAGGGATTATCTGACTGATTGGGATAATCTCCACTGCTAGGGCTTCTTGTGGGGCCTATTCAGGTGGCCTCATGTCTGTCTTTTGAGTCTTTGTTGTTCTGTTTTCATTGTCATGGTATGTATTTGCCGCCGGGTCCCCTCGCTTCTTGTGTCTCACTGTTTCGGAGGGCACTCTTGGCTCTTTGTGTCTTTCCTAATTAATTTTTGCTTTTACCAATCAAAAAAAAAAAATTTATTGGAATAGGCTGAATAATGTCACGAATGAGGGAGAGAGTTCGCAACAGGTAAGTGTTGCATAGTTTAAAACGTTTGAAGATAAACTACAGTGTGCACTTCTATGTTCCAGTCAACCTGATGATGGATGAATCCTGGATTTGAGAGCTTCATATCATATGTGTTCAATCCAGAAATTGTTTGACCAATACAGAACTATGAATGGTGGAACAATTTAATGGGTAATGACAGTGGATGAAAATAAGTCGGTGTTGGTTCCATAAAAATCAGTGTAAGACGGGTGTATTCGAACTCTTACGAAGGTCAGGCATTTACCTGAACTGAAGAAAAATTGATCTCATTGGGGGCTTTAAATAAAATAGGGTGCCGTAGTACCACCCTAGAATCTAGATATTTGAAAGTTGACAGAGGTGCCTTAGTTTGATGAAAGGGAAGAAAATGGGAAATCAGTATGTTCTTGATGACAGCACCATTTCTGGAAATAATGCTGTGACGACCAAAGAACCCAATGATCTCTAATATTTATGGCATAGAAGACTGACCATATGAGTGAACGCAGTCCATCTAAGCTCATTAAAGAATGGTGACTGGCAAACAAAGCAAAGTCAAATTTTCTACTCCCAAGCACACTTCAAAGGGGCTGATGAATTACATACAGTCCAATGTATGAGGACCAACAAAAGTCACTTCAGTAGGTAGAGCTAATTACCATGTGCCATGCTAGGGTTTATCCGAATAAGTACGCACCAGAGGTATTTGAAAAATTCAAGTTGTGGAAAATTATGGTTGAGAAGTAAACAAGTAAAAAAGGTGAAAGTTTTCACGTTAGATAATGGGGTCTAGTACTTGTCATCAGAATTCAAAAGTCACTACAAAAATGAAGGGATCGTGCGTCTCTTGATGGTCCCTAGGAAGCCGCAAAAAGGTGTAACTTAGAGGACGAACAGAACTCTTTCAGAGGAAGCACACTGCATGCTAAACCACTCGGGTTTGAGTCATGATTTTTGGGCAGAAGCAGTAAACACAGCCTACTAGTTGGTAAATCGGGTATAATCAATGGCACTAAATTCAAAGACTGTTGAAAAAGTGTGGTACGGAAGACACCCAAATTATTAACATTTTAAGGGGATTCGGATGTGCTACATAAACATTACTCCAAGGCAATCAGTGATCCAAGTTGTGGATCCTAAATCAGAAGTGTACCAATAAAAAATATATATATTCCAAGAAGTGTGTCTTTCTTGGGTAGGTAAGGGTGTCAAGGGTTATCATTTGTAGGACACAAGATGTCATAAGGCGGCAATCTCTAGAGATGCCATGTCTAATGAATATGATTTCCTATCAAAAGAACTAAAGGCAACCACCCTCAGTAACCAAAGGACCAAATGTAATAATTGAAGTAAAGGAAAAGGAGCAAGTTTAGAGAGAGAGTTCATAAACAGAAGAAGATGAAGAAGAAGAAGAAGATACAATTTTTAGTGACCCGGAGCCAGAAGAAGTTCAAGCACCAGCAGAGGTTAAATTGAGAAGGTCATACCGAAGAAACGTCCAGTCCGATATAACAATACCATAACCTTTTGCTGAAAATGAACGGATTGTTCAAGAGGCTCGTATTGATGAAAATGCAAAAAAAATGGCAACTGGCCATAGAAGAAGAGTAGGAATCACTCATGAAAAATGAGACATGGGATCTCGTAGAACTTCCCAAAGGGAAAATGGCTATCAGGTGTAAATGGATCTTTCAAAGAAAAAGGGGATAAACATCAAACAAAAAGAATCAAAGCAAGGCTAGTTGCCAAGGGATACTCTTAGAAAGAAGTAGATTATAATGAGATGAGATCTTTTCTCCAATTTCAAAACATACTTCAATTTGCAACTTGTTGGACACAATTGCTCGGAAAGATATCGATTTGGAACAAATGAACATGAAAACAACTTTCATTCATGGAGATATGGAGGAAATTTACATGCAACAACGGATGGGCTCAAAGCAGAAAGGTCCAAATCACTATTATGCATATTGAAAAAAATCACAAGCAGACGCTAGGCAGCAGTACAGGGAATTTGATTCAGATACATGTTGAGCATTAGGTATCACATGAGTATGACTGACTTTGTGTACTTAAGTTTTGAGGTTTTAGTGTTTGGATGGTGGTTTTAGGATCAAATTAGTGGTTTTAGGGTTAGAATTAGTAATGATGGGAATATATATATATATATATATATATATATGAGAGTGAATGGCTTCGTTGAGAAAATGAGAGGATTTTCCTGATTATATATACGGATGATATGCTAATAGCAACAAGATGTAGGGATGAAGTCAATAAACTTAGGCAATTATTAAAGAAAGAATTTTAAATGAATAATCTTGGTCCTGCCAACCAGATCCTTGGTATGGAAATCGAGAGAATGTAAGAACCAATGCTTTAACAACCAGACTGGATCAGATCGAACCAGAACCGGGACTCTAGCCGGTTCATAACACTTAAAATCCAAAATAGTTGGTTTTTTCTGTCCAACTGATGAACCGCCTGATTTTTTTGTTAACTGGCTGGTTCATCTGGTTCATGTAGAACTGGATCACTTTATATAAAGAAGTTGTTAAATAGTTTCTTGTTTAAATTTATTTTTTTTTAAAGATATTAGAGTTATTATGTTGTCTAATAAGATAACTAATTAATTATAGAATCTTAAACAAACTCCTTTTTAAATTTAAAATCTATATTATTACCTATTTTCTATTTAAAATTTATTTATTTTCTATTTTTGGAATTAAAAAGGTTCAAAAAAATATCCATGACCTAATTAGTTTAGAAAACTCATTTACTTTATTAAAATATCTTTCTTTTAAAATAATAAACTTAGGCCATGTTTGGCAACCCTTTCCCAAAAAGGACTTTTCATGGGATGGGATAAATGTTGGGTGAAAACCCTTTTCACCCCAAGGGCCTGGCCACCTTTAGCTGAAAATGGGGTTGTTTTGAGAAGCTGTCTCATGTTGCTTCTCACACAACACCATTTTCAGCATATGAGAGACCTTTTTGAGAAGCTGCATGTGAGACACCTCTTACAGCATCTGAAAAGTGCTTTTTTGAAAAGGGTTGCCAAACAAGGCCTTATAATCCATTTATGAAACTCTTTCAGGTTGAGCTTTCAACTCTAAGCAAACTAGTACTCTTTCTATTTTGGTACCAAATATCAATTTTAGTTCATTTATTACTATTTTTAATAGTTGAAAATTATTAATATATATTGATTTATTCATATATTTATCTACACTAATTTTTTCAACCGAACCAGTCCTTGCCTCTTTTCCAACATTGGTAAGAACATAAGGCTATGGCTTACTCAAAGAATTTTTATTCAAAAGTTCTTGGGAAAATCTACTATGAGTGATGTCCAACTCATATCAACTAATTTAGAAGAACACTTAAACCCTACACTAGAATGAGTCCTTGACTTGATGTCCAACTTGTATCAATATAATTTTTCGTATGCACATATTGTGGGGACCGTGATGTATGCCATGGTGAGTACATGCTCCAATTTATTACAAGCCTTGAGTGTGGTCTATAAGTATATGTCCAATCCAAGAAAAGGACATTGGCTTTCAGTAAAGTGGATAATGAGGTATTTAAAAGGAACGTTGGATAATGGATTGATATTTGAAGGAAGATATGAATGAGTTGGATCTCTATGGGTTTGTTGATTCAGATTATGTCAGAGATCTGGACAAGAGAGAAATGACCACAATGTACGTATTCATATTGGCCAGTGGAGCGAGTAGTTAGAAACTTGGAATTATATGCTTTAGGGGACAGTTTGTGTTGTCTACTACAGAGGTCGAGTATCTAGCTGTTACAGAAGTAGCTAAGGGCCCTTTATCACTTAAAGGGGCTGGTCAAAGAATTTAGCAAAATAGATGAGAGCATCGATGTATTTTGTGATAGTCAGAATGCAATACACTTGGACAAGAATCGGGTTTATCACGCTAGAAGAAAGCACATTGATGTTCAGTACTAATTCATTCGAGAGGAGATTGAAGATAAGGAAATCTTATTACAGAATATTTAGTGAGATTGTTACAGTTTCACAAAAGGAGTTCAGGCACTATATGTACTTGATAAATGTAAGCCACACGTGATTGAACCTTTCAGAGTGTAATTCAATTGAGGGTTAAACCTAGATGGAGATTTGTTGTGTAGGTTTAACCTCAACCATTGGATCGAGAGTCTAGCCACTTCGGATAGCCATTTGTGCTTATTGGGTGATAAAAGAGGTATGCTACACCATATCACTATATATGTGTTGTACATGACAAAAATCTCTTTGTTAAAGAAATACAAACAATTACAAGTTGTGCACAAGAGTCATAATCTTTCCCTACAATGCGAGTTTCGGTGCGCGAGCGAATTTAATAATCAAAGCATAACGAAATGGTTAACCAAGACACATAATCTGATATTTCATTCATAATTTCAAAAAAATGATACATTATTATTACAATTCATTGATCATCGTGAACACCATTATATTCCAAAAGTCCCTTACAACAAAACACAAAACCTTGAAGGGAAAGGGCTACTGGTGGGACCAAGTGCAGCCACCCAAAGAGACAATATCTTGACATGTGACATGTGGAGTCGGGGCGTTACACTTAACTCCAATAATGCCTAGGTGCTTTTGGCTATAATGCTTAGTCCTTGACAAAACACCAGCAAATTAAGAGAAAAATAAAATGCATTTCTAGTTTGTTTGTTTTTTAGTTTTGTTTTTGTGATTTCTTACCTTTTTTTAACTAATTAACGCGCAAAAAAAAAACATAATAGCAGTGGAAACCTACAAATCACAGTGAACCTGCCCGGAAACATAATAAAACCATAAAGATATTGCAACGAAATGCCAGAAACCACTGAGGAAACTAGAAAATATAATAGAAACCAGAAATTACGACAAACCCCTATAAATTATAGCCTGAAAATAAAATCGAAAAATGTGAATCGAACACAAACCTGTTCAGTCGTTAACTCGGCATGATCCATCGAAAACCGAAGATCCTTACTATAATCTCTCACAATCTCCAAATCTATACAATTCAACAACCTGCAGATCGAACGCAAAAAACAAAAGAGATTTAAATAATTTTTTTCGAAGAAGAGATCGATGAACTCCTTGACAGATCGAAATAGTAAAAATAAGATCTAAATGATTTTCATACGAAGAATTATTTTGAATTAAAAAAAAAAAAACAAAACCTTTATTTTCGCTGGCGATAGAACTCTGAATGCTGTGAGATCGATGGCATTGAATGATTTTCAAGATGAGTGAAAATCGGCTACTGATACCTATGAATTTTATCTATCTTACCGAATCTAAAGCCGTTAACAAGAGTCCATGGCCAAATGGTTCGAAGGTGCTTATGTAGTCTTAGGCGTTGGATACCCTTTGAACTTTCTAAAATCCCGGACCTTGAAGACCAATAAATGTGATAACCATAAAAAAACAAAGGACCCCAACTCTCTTAACCGCCATCAATAGTTTAAGATGTGGGTGATCTGTATCCTCAAACTGATAGATCATTGATTGAAATGCAAAAGGCTCAAAAATGGTGTTTTAAATAGAATTAAACGATGGATATGGGACTCTCTTAAACGTGTAGGTAATTCACAGTGGGCCTAAAAATCAAAGTTTTTGAGATGTTTTAACTATATGATTTTTTAACTTAAAGGGGTAGCTCAGTTGGTCAGTCCTTTGGATTTGTTCCCCAATCGTCACCAGTTCGAGTCCCCTCAAAGCCACTATAGTATTACTAGGTCGTTAGTTTTAGGGCCCCGTGAATTTAGTCGAGGTGTGCGCAAGCTGACCTGAGCACTCATGAAAATTAAAAAAAAAAATTATCTGATATATGCACTCTAATAACTGTTGTGTAATTTTAATAGTTGATATTCAAACTCACCAATCGGATGATTCACTGCCACTTATGGACATAATTCTTTGACTAAATCATATTCTAATGATAGATTGTTACCGGAATCATTTAGATTAATCGGTGCCACATAACATAACATATTAGGAAACCCATACTTCAATCATATGAGATAAAATAATTTCTAACAGACTGTAGTTTATGCCGGTTAGCAGCCATTGTCCCGTTATAATATCAATAGTTACTTTTAGTAGTAATGGCTTATATTAAAGTTTGTCAATTGGATGATTTACTTCCCCTTATAAGCATATTTCTTTAAGCTGAGATATATTTTAATGATAGATTTTCATTTGGACAACTTAGATTGATCATAAATATGTGCTAGTATGCCACGTTGCATGATGATAAATCACACTTTAATAGTATGAGATAAACATTCTACATTTAAGGGTATAAGATCGTTTAAACACCAATTTGGATTTTAAGTGTCGATGGGGAGCCATCATCCCATTAAGTGCTATAGATCAAATCAACTTTCTAACCAAATCTAGAATCTCACAAATCCGATATTGAATGAAGTTTTATAACCAAAATGTGGACAACCTATAGGATATCATATATGATGAGCTTGGAGATATTTTTCTACCTCAAAAATAAAGCCTATTGTCATGGAGACACAGTCCGACACCGATTATCACACCTGTCCGACGTCTCGCTGCAGCTATAGGGATGCCAGCCTACCCAACCATTACTCTGATACCACCCGCCTAGAGGACGGAAACTCTCATTCATGATTGCTTACACCCGAGGCCAACTATATCAATGCATCATGTCTCCTCGAGACACGCATGGCAGCACCTCAATGCCTCGCTTAGCTTGCCCAGCTTCACCCTGTGCCACGCATTAGTGTTTCGCCTGCGACAGTAGCATATAGTTCCCTATGTTGTCTCATTCCGTACATGTATCGCCAACATACTGAACAAAACTCACTACCATCGTGTGTGGCCCACGCAACCAGCACACATCCACATATGGCCCTCAGCTAAAATGCACCACAGTGTCTCACGTAGCTTACGAGTGTCTATCTCGTTGTCGACCTATATACACTGCGACACGTAGCTCAAGGCCCATGACAATCTCACCTTGGGTGACACACAACATCGTTGCAGTGACATCCTAGGCCCACCCTTTCAGACCTGGGAGACCAATGCGCACCCTATAGCAACACAAGGCCCCATGTGTAGGAGAATAGCTCCACAGCTCCCTTCCTCCAAGTATGATCTAAACACCATCTTAAGCTATCCAACAAGAGAATCTCAAAAGTGTTGGTTTGACATACTGCCATGACACACGGACCTCTACCCGTGGCACACATGTATCCTCCTTTACACCAACATGCCCTTGAGATCAGCTTTCACGCCCCACGCGCGTCTAGTCGCCACACTAGACCCTCACCTAGCTCGAGTCACCGTCCAAACCATACAACCGAGGAACACGCACGCACCGCAAGGCCTCATGCCTTAGCGCTCACGCGTCACATAGCTAGCTCCAAGGCCACCATGCCTTCCTGCTGATACCCAAAGTAATGAGGTCGTAACATCCTCCTCTACTCCATAAGGTCGAAGTCCACGTTGACGCAATATTTTAAGGGAATGACCACGCCACCTCTTCCAATCTGACAATGTCAACACTCATGCTGACACCAAAACCTTCATCAGTACCTCAACCTTTATCTTCACCACATGCAAGTCTCCACAAATGTCGAGCCCTGAGATTTGACTCCTCCTCGCTAGTTCAACCCAGTCTCATCCGCGCCTACGAATGAGAAGCATACTGATTCTTCGCGCGACACTGCACCAACGCTATTCATCCTATATCATGCACCAAACATTTGTGACCACGACTCGCTCTAATACCTCGACACCATGTGTCTTCACCCAAGAGTTCATCCCACCAAATTCTACATTAGAAATACATTAGTACATCGGTCACGCCTTCACAACTCTATTTCTCAAGTTCGCCTTCAGCTTAACCTAGCTGCAAGGTCCTCCCACCTTCCTATTGGGTCAAATGTGCATCTCTATGCACCAGGATCATGACCACGTCACATCCCCCCCCCACTCAAATGCGTCGACGTCCTCGTCTACACTTGAATTCTTACGCCAGTTCCTCGACACAAATTCGGTCTTCACCCAAACACATCCCACGTCTGAATCACAATTACTACATTTCGCTTCTTTCATATGTCATTCTGTGCTAGGACATCGGCCATTTTGCTGCCCTTCGACTCATGCGACGTTGTCAGTTCTTCGACTACAGTACGTTAAAAAAGTTGAAAAAAGACATAAAATAAGACTATTTTTTTTCGTCTTTAAATAAGACTACCAGTATTTGTCTTAAATTTAAAAATAGGATGGTCACATACTAACAAATGGCACGAAATTCAAAGACGATTAATAAGACGGTACAAATCGTCTTATTTTCGCGATGGTGCAGGTTACCCTTCTAAACGAAGTGCCCAAATTACACCAAACTAAAATAAATTTTATTTTCCTAGCTATCTCCCTCTCTCTCATCCCATCTCTTCCTCTCCCTCTCATCTCTCTCTAAAAAAAGCCCTAACCCCAAAGGAAACCGTCTCTTCCTATCTCCCTCACTCTCATCTCTCTTAAAAAAAAAAAACCTAGGCCTGCTTCGACGACTCTCCATTGTCACCGCCCTACTTCGACCACTCTCCATTGTCGCCACCGCTGGTTCGACGACTCTCCATTGTCACCGCCTCTGATTCGACCACCATTGCTGTCGTCCATTGAAAGGTAATCTTCTTTTGATTATTTAATCTTTTTTTTCTTTTTTTTAATAGATCTAAACTCATCTTCAAACACTATTTAATCCTTTAAAATGCAAAGCCAAGTATTGGATCGGTAGAAGTTGGTTATGCTCTCCAACTTACAACCACAAATTAGTATTGTTATTTACGAAATTCCTAATCAATCGATCCTACCCATCCATTAATGGATTATTTTTTGTAAACTGGTATAAAAAATTTGTTGATGGAATGAATGAGTTTATTGGAGGTATTTTAGGAATTTGTAGTAGTATTGAAATTGAAGAGATATCCATTAATCGAACGATTCATATCTCTCACTAAAATGAAAACGAGAAAAGCAAATAAAAGTGGATGCCATGTATGTAGATGAACTAATGATCTAGACCGTCCAATCAGTTGAACATATCTGTGATGGATCTCAGGTCCAACTACTGAGAAGATCATATACATCCACAAAAATTAACCTTGTTTGACTAATTAATGTTGTGTTTGTAACATGATCTACATATAATCTGGGGTATCAAATAGATTTGATGGTCGCCTTGGACCACCATTGTTGCCGGCTTTGACCAATTAATGTTGTGTTGGCATGTTTATATGCTTTTTTTGCCTTGGGTAGCGATTCCTCTGGTAGTTATGACTACCTTGAAAACTTATTTTCTTGGTATAATATCCTGAAGCTTTATCAATTGCGGCATGTTTAACCAATCATTTTTATGTCCTTTTGTTGCCCCTTTAGGTATAGGCGTGAGATATTATGGTTTCAATGGTATTTTTGATGATCGTTTGCATGAGGTTTTCGTGTGAACAGAGAACTTCGGTGAGTTTGATCTGTTGATTTCATTTATTTTTTATGTGATTCTTTTTTCCTTTTTTTGTAGTTTTTAATGGATTTTGAAATTTAGTTTGCTAATTGAATTTAGTGGATTTTGAAGCAGTTTAATTGAATTGTAACTGTGTTAATGGTTCCTTAGAACTTCACAAATTTTTGTAGATTGTGATTTGGATCCAATTTGACTTGACAACGTTGAAAATTGTCATTTTCCACATGGATAAAAGATTAATTTATAGAAAATACTAATATATTTTTTTATATTGAAATGTTTTTGTTGTCTGAATCTATATTTATTATGTATTTTCATAGACAATCTAGTGTTTTGCGGGAGCTGTTATTACCTTGTGGATCGTGTGTGCATATTTTGGTCATTTTGTGTTGGTTATGATGCATGTTGAATTTATAGCTAATGGTGTTCGATCTACCCAAAATTGTTTATTTGGTTAATATGAATGGGTTTGGAAGGCTTGATATATAGATCCTGGTAGATTTACTTAAAGATTTCATATTGGAACTTGTAGGGACAAATTCAAATCACATTTGCAATAATGGAAATGATCTACAATCAGGGATGACTGTGCATGAGTTAGAATCAGGGATGACTGTGCATGAGTTAGAATCAGTTGATCTTAAGCTTAGATCAACATGACTTCTGAAAAATTTAGTGAATACCCACATCATATCATGGCTTCTGATGAATTCAATGATGTATACTGATCTTATCATGCACCTATGCCATACTTCATGATGGTGTTTCACATGGCACTAATCTAAAAAATATCAAGTCTTTCTTTTTGAGCAATGTGGCACGAGACAAATCTCGTGTGCCAATTGTAGCTTTCTAAATTAAATCCTTCAGCTACTGGCCCAAAGCTGCAATCCATGCCCTTTGTCTTTACAAATACTGAAAATCTCTTGAATATATGAGATTCTTGGAATGGTTTGTTGCAGGCAATGATGACTGTGAAGAGGCTATCGCATGGTCCTGTTGTTTCTTTGATTGGAAAACCATCCATTCATTCGGCTGCTGTGGATTTAAATGAAAAATCATACGAGTAAGCACTTTGTTTTTATGAGTAGGAATGAGTAATTCCAATTGATCAATTTCTATTTATTTAATCATACAGTTTAATATTTCAACAGTCAATGTAACACTAGAGAACACTGTTGTTTCTCTCTATCTATGTACTCTACAACTACTACCCTTCGTCTTCACCTAGACATTATCACACTAGCTATACACTACAAAAAAATACGACTATTAGCGACAACCAAAAACTACCGCTATTAACAAAAAACTGCCACTAATACCCTTGTCGCTAATAGTCTTAATAGTGTTTTTATTAATAGCGACAGTTTTTTAGAGCAAAAAACTGCTGCTAATAGTCTTATTTTTTGTAATGATATGACAAGTAACGCTCATCAAACTGCATTTGAACCAGTACATCGACTACTAACCTTCATCTTCACTTAGGCACAATCACAACAATTCCTCGCAACGAGCTACGTGCACCTTCAGTTATTCAATGTGTCCCATCCCTTGGCCCCTAGTGGTCCCCAGTGGTGTTTAACCCTTATATAGGGAGACATGAGCTGAAGTCCCCCGACCCAATAAGTGCACTAGCCTTGTGGGCTTGAGTGCGTGCATTCAGACCTTGTTTGGTATTTGGTTGCTCTAGTTACGTCATGTGCTAGGGTCATCTTGTTTGGGATTATTTCCAACCACCCCCGCCGTGCAAGTCTACCCCATAAGTGGGGCTGGCCTTCTACTCGTCGCTGCCTATCGCATTATTAGTTGCCTTCGAGAATTCACACAAGACTTTTCTAACCTGTTGCATTGTTTTAAAGGATTGTGAGTTGAATTAGATTGACTTAACGCATCGGGCATTAGGAGTCGCACGGATTGATACTGCTGGACGAGTGACCCATGACAGCATACTGTCTTAATTAGATTAGTTCTAGTAGAGCAAGTATAACCTTTTGACCAATGTTTAGCCTTAAATTTTGCCAAAATGTCTCTCTTGTACCTTCTCCTTTCAAATATTTTTAACCCCTCAAATCTTTAAAATTTTAAATTTCTAGTATTACATGCTCTGCTACATCCTAAAGTACCGTACGAACTTAAAATTTTAGGAAACTAGCTACAGCCTAATATTCTTTTATTGTTGATTCCATGCCCTTGATAGAATAACTTTTGATCAATAACATTTGTCACATCCGTAGAAATTAAAATTTTACGAAATTACCGGGCAACTTTTTCTTATCATTTCTCCAATGCCCTTTTTCCGAAAAATTCTCAAATAATTAACATTTGTCACATCCAAAATCATAATCTTTGTACTAATAAGATTGCCTAATGGAAGCTTGACATTTTTTAAGCATCCAATGGTCTATCATGAAACAATTTTCATATAAAGTGAGCCCTCTTCTCCTAGTGGAGGGCTGAAATTTTGAACACTTGAAGTGAAATTCTGCGTAGTCTCTTCAATATGACACTGGCCTTTAGCAAACTTTAATCTTCCAACCTCCAACTTTAGAAAAGCCATACATATTAAGAGCCTCCCAATTCAGACCTCGGAGATTTTCGTAGTATCATCAAATTGAAGACTCTCCTTCCCCTCTTCTTCTACTTTTCCTTATTATGTTTACTTTTAACTCTTTTACATTTTGATCTATCCTTGCTCCAAATTGAGTTGTTACTCCCTTCAAAATATGGAGAAGTGGGGTTCAAAGGGTGGATCGTTGCCTTCAAATAATTAGAAGTACCGTACGATTTCGAATTTATTTTTACTTCATTTTCACCGTTATCGTGGCCTCTACTTTTCGATTGATGATGAGTGCACCCCCTTGATAATAGTAACGTCGGATACAACAAACCTATGAACCGAGTTTCATTGTTTTCATATGCAGATTTAGTAGTATAATTTTGTCATGATTCTTTTATTTAGTTCAAGGCCAAAGAGTAGAACCACCTTTACCTAGCCTTTTATGTCGTAGACTCGGAATTATTTTTATGAAAATAATTTTTTATTGTTAACAGAATGGCAGCTCCTTAAGATTGCCATCACAGTATGAAGCTTCATGCTCTAGGTAATTACAACTTGTCATTGATCCTTACATTTTTCAAGTTTTGCAAAAGGAAATTGATCCAACTTGTCACACATCTATGATGTGCCAACTGTCCCTGTTGGGCGGGAAAGTGATTCACACGTTACCTTGTGATGTGCACAGATATTGCTGTGCATGGAAATCCGTGCGCATTGCAAGGTCATGCAGACGTACAATCAACTCTCCCGCTAAACATTGTAGACAAATTCTTTTAAAAATATGTAACGTTGAAAGTATTAATGCCATTCTTAGTAGGAGGTAGCAAGTCATCAATTGTCTACACATATAATGAGTTTGTTGGGAGCAGAGGTAGCAATGGGCCTGGCATTCTGGCAAGCCTTGGTTTGCCTCATCAGATTGGGCTCAACCTCTGCTTAAGCACTGAAAAATAAGTGGGGCTAAACCTATACTTTAGCATTTAACATGAGTCAAGCATGAAGATGCTAAGCCTAAGCTTGGTAGGTTGGGCTTGGCTTTATTTTTTTCTCCTACGAGCACACCAACTTTTTTCTTCCTGCACACACGAAGAAAATATAGTAGCATGCAATGGCAAAAGTTGATGTGTATCTTGAAAAATTATTTATTTGACCAAAAGAATGTAAAATTAGGAAAAGTTTGTGTGCCCCCAAAAGCTGATAGTAATGCACCTTTTGATCTTCATTAGCAACAATAAAGCAAAATTTACTATCATCATTTTTTCCATTAATGTGTGTGCTGGTAGCACAAGTTGGTGTGCAACTAGATATTATATATATAGGAAGAAGGGTAGCTCTATCTGTGCCTACACTAAAAGACTTTTGGCTACTTTGAATCAGACGATGTAGATCGATTTTCATCCAAATCTTGCACACAATTGATCTTGATATCATGGGCGTACGATTAGACAATTAGTTTTTCTATTTCGAGTGACAAATGCCCCAAAAAGTGACTCAAAAATCATGTGGCATACATCATACTCAAATGTGATTTTAGGATCACTTTTTGAGATTTGTGAAACATGGAAATAAAAACTCACTGACTGATGATAAAATTATATGCAAGATTGGGATGAAACCGATCTTCATCATCTGATTCAAAGTTGTAAATGAGTTTTCAGTGTAAGCGTCCTTAGTAATATGGTAGGCACGAATAGAGCTACCCTAGGAAGAAAAAGTGATGCACACATAGCACTCCTCTATTTTTGAGTTGGTTTATGGTAACCAACACATTTACTTTAAAGTGAGTATCATGGATCATTAATTCTATGCATGTGGCATTAGTTTGGTCGTATATGGTTTGTGGGGCTATCATATAGATCGCATCTAACCTCAAGATTCTATTAAAAAAACTTTCTCTACAACGTGAGTAAGAGGATACAAGCAAAAAGAATTTGAACCTTCACATGATGGCCATTCATTTTGTTGTGCTGTTAGGCTCTTTATTAGGTAGCGTGGATAGTTCTTTGGTGCAATTTTAGGATGAATCCAATTATATTTTGACTAATATATAATAATGGCCCGTTATTTTAAGGGCATGTTTGGATAGGGGGAAAGGAAAAGAAATCATAGGAAAAAAAAGGAAATATGATACTTTCCTATGTTTGACAACAAAGTTGTACCACTGAAAATTATAAAAAAATTCAAAATTTTCTTTTTTATTGGAAACCGATAAATCCCTCTAAAATAAAAAGATTTCATTGAAAAACTTTTGTCATTCTCAATTTTTTTCTTTCTCTTTCATATCTCTTACTCTCTTTTTTAATGAATAAATTAAAACAAAATCAATTATTGAAAAAATTATAAAATTTAAAATAAAATAATAAAAATTTAAACTTTTTTAAAAAAGTAAAATAAATAAAGATAAAATAAAAAATAAAATAAGACTTTAAAAAAAAATAAAATAATAATAAATAATAAAATTTTAAAAAATAACATAAAAATAAATAAATATTAAAAAATTTTAAATTTTAAATTTTAAATTTTAAATTTTTTTTTTTAAATAAATAAATAATACAAAAATAAAAAATATTTTTTTTAATAAAAAAAAATACAAAAGAAAAATTAAGATTAAAATTAAAAAATTTAAAAATATTAAAATAATAAAATAAAAATTAAAAAATTAAAAATTAAAAAATCAAATTAAAAAATTAAAAAATAATAAAATTAAGAATAATAAAAATAATAAAAATAAAGTAAATAAAAATAAAATATAAAATATAAAATACAAAATATAAAAAAATTAAATTTTTTTTTAAAAAATAAAATAAAAATACAAAAATAAAAAAATAAAAAATAAATTAAAATAAAAATGTAAAAATTTAAAAATAAATAAAATTTTAAATTTTAAAATAAAAATACAAAATTAAAAATTAAAAATTAAAATTAAAAATTAAAATAATAAATAATAACTTTTTTAATAAAATTAATTAAAATTAAAAAATTAAAAATATATATAAAATTAAAAAATTTTAAACAAATAAAATAAAAATATAAAAATTAAAAAATTTAATAAAATAAATAAAAAATAAATTAAAATTAAAATTAAAATATAAAAATTAAATTAAATTAAAAAAATATATATATAAATTAGTCAAATAATAAAATAAAATAAATAATAATAATAATAAATCAAATAATAGAATAAAATAATATAAATAAAAGAATTTTTTAATTTTTTAATTTTTATTTATTTTATCAAAAGAAAGAGAGAGAGGGAGAAAGAGTGATTTTATTTTTTATATTTTTTATACTTTATATTTTTTATTTTTTTACTTTTTATTTTATTTTTTATTTTTTTATTTTAAAAATAAAGTAAAAAAATAATAAATATAAAATTAAATATAAAAAATTTAAAAATAATTTAAATAATTTAAAATAATAATTAATAAATAAATATTAAACCTCTCACTCTCTCTCTCTCTCTCTTTCTTAGCTCTCTTTTATCATTCTCCTTTTTAAATGTCTCTCTAGTCTCTCTCTCCTAAATTTTCTCTCTTTACATATTTCTTTTAATTTCTCTCTCTTAATTTTTTTCTCTCTCATTTCTTTCTCTCTCTGTTTCTCCTAAACTCACTTTTTCTCTTTCCTAATTTTTCTCTCTCACGAAATTTCTTTCATAATAGAAAGTTGAATTTATTGGGTGTGTGAGATATATACTATCGATAATGATCATTTTCTATTTTTTATGTACCAATTACACAATCAAAACACCGGAAAACAATGAATTTCCAAAGAGCTAGAATCCATTGTTATGTTTTTTGAAAATTACACAATCAAAACACCGGAACACAATCAAAACCCTTTCTTATGTTTTTTGAAAAATTGCCAAAGAGACCCTAAGAGTTGGTGAGTTACCTTATACAAACTTTTATTTTTATGCCTATTTATTAAATAGCACTGCTACGCACACACCACTTTTTTCTTCTCACGCACTAAAAATAAAAATAAAATAGTTTGCAAATAGAAAAAGTTGGTGTGTGGCTAAAAATGTTTATTTCTCGCACACTATTTTGCAATGTCATGCATGCTTTGGATCTTTATTACGCATAAGAAAACAATTATTTTTTTATTAATTAGTGTGCAAATAGAAAAGTTGATGTGCGAATAGAAATACTATGAGAAAGAAAAAAGTGACATGCACTTGGTGACAAATTTCTTCGAAATTTACCAAAACAAGTGTCGAGCGAAACTTTCGGCGAAATTTCGATGATTTCTCCAAAATCGCTGAAATTTCATTATTTTCAGCGAAATTAACAATATTTTACCGAAATTAATAAATATTTTCTAAATTTTGTCATTTTTTAAATATTAAATAAGATTTTTATAAAGTTTAAATATAATTTATATTTAATATTTTTTGTACTCACTAAAATTTTCTCGAAACGTTTCAAATTTTTCTCGAAATTTATCCGAAATGACCCCATACCGAAATGTTGCCGAAAACTAAATTTGTCACTGTGCATGCACCTAGCAGCTCTCTGACCTGAGCACTGCGGCTAAAACAGTCGGGCTTCTAGAGGTGCACGATATGATTTAAATAGGGGTTTCAATGGGCCGGCCGGCACTTAAAGAGGCCAGTTTTTAATCAGGCTTTTCGAACTATCCCATCACCGACCCGATTAGTAATAGGGCGGGTAGGTCCTATTTTTTTATTCAGGCATACCTACTTCAGCCCATTTTGAGCCGGGCAAACCCAACAATTTCTATATAATTTATTTATAAATTGTATCAATGATTGGATTGGGACGGGATTAAACAGGTCAAACCCCAGCCCAATTACTAATCAGGCCTGCATGGGCCTATTTTTGTGATCAAACCTACTGCCTCAGCCCATACCCAGCCCATTTCAGGTCGGGCCTGTTGCAACCCTAGATATGAACATGCAAATCAATGAAAGTAGGCTTTTGACCTACCTTATCACTTGATTAGCAGCCACAATACGTCTCAAGTTTGAACATCACCCAAAGCTGGCAGAGGAAGAACTCTCAGGTATCTAATACCAAAAAATTGGGCCTTTGCACATGGAAATATGAAATTTGCTTTTATAATTTTGGGTACCATTGTTCGTGCAAACGCGTTCTCCAAAACCACTTGAAAATTGTTCATCGCTTCAGATCAGATGATGGAGATCATGTTTCACCTCGATCCTCCACAAAATGGATCTAGAGATTATGACGCACCTATCAGACGATCAGTTTTTGATTCCATGTTTCAAAGATCCCCAAATAACGGATCTTCAATCATATGGTACACATCAAACATGATTTTAGTGACATTTTTGTTGGAATTTGTAACACATGGAATAAAAAACTGACCATCTAATAGGCGCTATGATCTCAAGATCCATTTTGTGGAAAATTCGGGTAAAACACGATCTCCATCCGAAGCAATCAACGGTTTTCAAGGGTTTTGAGACATGGGCGCTTTTAGGGACTTTGTTTTGGAATTTGTGAGACATGGAATAAAAAAATGACCATCTCATAGGTGTCATGATCTCAAGATCCATTTTGTGGAAGATCTGGGTAAAACACAATCTCCATCATCAGATCTGAAGCAATCAATGGTTTTCAAGGGTTCCGGGACGTGGGTGCTTTCAGAGAACGCGTGGGCGGGAACAGAGGTACCCTTATAATTTATAAAGGCCTAGTTTGTGTGCAAAAGCCAAATTTCTGTGTGCAAGTAGCTGCTCCCTTATAATTTGTAAAGGCCTAGTTTGTGGTCTTTTAAGACCACTGTTGTTTTTTCTTGGGATTTCTAGCCAAAAAAGACAAAAAGGAGAGATTAGAGAGTCTGACATGTGCAAGCCATTCGAGTCGATTTTTCCCTGATTATCCTACCAAAACCAGTGTACCCACGAGGATCGCACATGCCTTCCTGCAAAGATGGATCAAAAAATACTTTTCAAAAAATAAAGATGGATAGAAAATAAGACCAATTTCCAAATCCATTCATCCACACTACTGACAGAATTACAACATTCACATACAGGTAACAAGTGATCTTTGATCTTCCCCAATTACAGCGACTCTATAATTCTTTTTAAGAGATAAAACCTTCAAAAGGAAACAAGGTAATCTGTGTCAGATGAAGGAAAAAAGAACCCATCCATAAACTAATAACTAAGATCTTGAATTCTAAAATACAATAAGAGGAGTGATCAGCTCTTTACACTACCAAGGAATTTAGAAAGTGGCAATGGGCCATCATCAGCCTCTTCATTACCACTGCCTGAATCCTTGGTTCTTGACTTGTGTTTTCTTTCCTTCTTTCTACTCTTAGGCCTTGATCTCCATCTCCTCGAATCCCTCTCCTCCTCGTCGCTGCTATATGATTCTGATTCTGAAGATGAAGTAGAGGAACTAGATACAGGAGAAGACCTTCTCGAATGCTGACAGATAAAATTCAGTAAAAGACCCAAGTTGATAAAATTATCAAAACATATAGAGATGCCACTAAACATGGAAAGGACAACAAATTCAAACATTAAATTGAAAGACATTTATGTAATTAAGAGATGCGTGTAGGTACTAGACATGACTCTGGAAATATCTTACCTACAAATAGATATAGATGAAAACGTGCTGGTGTATAGATGAACACGTGCTGGTGCCGGAATGTAAATATGGATACCCAACTTAGTTGATTACTTTATGGTCATTGGACACATGATACTTACGGATTAATGGCTCCTCACAGGCCTTTTACAATTATTTCTCCTCAATGGCGTGGCATGAGTGCTTGAGCAATCCAACTCAACAAATTGGCAGCTCATATTTCAATATGAAGTGACCCCAAATGCCACTCATTGATAGTTTTAAACCATCCGAGCAATGCACCTTAATATGGACCATTGTTCATATCTCTTAACAGTCCATATGAAAGTGGTGGTAAAAACCCTTAAGATAAACATCATTTGGCGCCACAGGGCTCCATAGTGGCTTGTCAAGAGGATATCGTAGAAGATTTGTGAGGAAAGGTGGTCCCTCCTAGTATTACTATTAGTACCACTATAATAATAATCCCGCAAGCAGTGAGACACACGAAAGAGATAAACACCCATTGGTACCAATTTCTTGCATGAAATAGCATAGCTTGTAGGGCACCACCTAGCAGTAGATCTAGATATGTTCCACACTCCTCACAAGCGTCGCACATAAGACATCTATTCTATACCTCTGTAAGTAATTAACCGAGAGAATTCTGTTCCAAGCCGCACACCACGTGACAAAAAATTATCCTTTTGAGGTGCTGATGGCCTCCAAATTTTGGACCAATGCTGCTCCACAAGAGGTCTTCTCTGAAGAAAATTATTAAGAATCTTACTAAAAGCATCCCTCATCTTCACTTTGAACCTGAACCTGCACCTCCCCAAGCTCACTCAGTAAGGGCACAAATCTATCAGATTGCTCTTATCTCACATTGCACCACAGCGGAATATTCTAATACGACTGTCCTTGTTCCTTAACCCAAACCTCGTACACCTTCACATTAATTTGATGTAATAGCGTAGCAGCCACTGTGTAAAAAAGCCAAAGGTTACGTCTGTATCCTGTTCACCTCTCTGAGCACCCTGTACTTACGAGACCAGCACTGGGTCATGACCCTTTCTCAGAACGGGAAGCAATTTTTAAAAAAATTATGAATAAAATTTTTTCATTATATCGAGGATTTTTTGGATTTGGAAGTCCCTTGCTAAGTTTTGGTTGCCCTACCAGGAAATCCCTTGAAGAAGATACTTAGATCCCTAGGATCTCCTCACGCCATGGGGGCAACCTCATCAAATGTAAGGGATAATCTCTCTACATCATCGAGCTGGCCTAGTCGCATGTAAGAAAGTTCTAGAATAGTGTATGTCAATTCTAAGAGGAAAGATTTTTCCTAGTGTATAGAAGGTTGATCAACTCTTGTCCAAACCCATTTTTACCTAACGTAGGGGAAATAGTTTTTTGCCCATCTGGCAGATTTCCACCCATAGCCTCCAGTGGTCACCCAAGGCAGTGGCCTGGGTGATTGCCTAGAAAGCTTGGCTTCACTATTCTAGGCCCGCTGCATTAATCAATACTATACCTTATCGGTCCATTAAGCCCAGAAAATGAGGGAATACATGTCATACAATCTCAGTAAATATATCATTATCATAATCATAATATAAAATCTCTTAAAAATTGTTACAAACTTTCACATCATGACTCTGCAACTCGTTTTTAACATATGCATCCAATTCAACTTGTTTTTATCATTAAAGAATGAAGGAATCATGCAACATAATTTATTTGTAGGGATAATGGCTCCTGACCGACATTCAAACACCAAATGGTGTTTAAATGATCTTACACCACTAAAATGTCACTTTTTATCTCACTCCATTGAAGTGTGATTCATCATTGTACCCTGTGGCGCACATCTATGATCAATCTAAATTGCCCAAGTGGCAATCCATCATTGGAACATGTCCCAGCCAAAGGATCATGCTTCTAAATGGATGTAAACCATCTGATTGGTGAACTTTAATATCATCCATCAAAATTAAGAACCACCGTTGGTATTAGAGTGCACAGATCGGATAGTTCAAATCTCCCAAAAAGTGTGATTTTTGGACCCATAGTCCTTCAATTGATAATATATTGCTTTGAAGGTTTGGATTTCCAAGATCATAAGCCAACAAATGGTGTAAGATCCTTTAAACACCATTTGGTGTTTAAATGACGGTCAGGGGAATGGCCCCTATTTTTATCATTATGATGGAAACATGATGGACCATGTCGTAAGGAATAAGAGAAGTAAAAGATTTCCTAAAGCCAAGCTACCAAAGTTCAAGGTCAAAAGTTTATCATTTGAGAAAACTTCCTAATATGAGTGGATCAAATAACTCCAGGAACAAAAGAAAACATAAATGAAACAGAAGCATTGCTTAGGTAGTAAAGAAGCATAATTCCTGCATTAGGAGCAGAACGAACCTTTCTCTTTTTGCTGTTCCTTTTTTTGATATCCTTTTCCTTTCTCTCTGCATTGGCATGTCTTCTAGTTAGAAAAAAGTCATTTAGATTATAAGCAACAGAAACCAATGCTAAAAACTCATTGATCAAATTGGAAGTCATCCGAGTTAATTCTCTAATCATCAAATTCAAACTCAGGATCTTTTGTAAAATCATTGAATTTAGCGCAGCCTGGGTAAACTTGAAAAAAGAATATTATGAATATTTGAATGATGACCCAAAAAAATTAATCCAAACAGTGCACAATAAGAAACTTTTAGATTTCTATATATACCCTTCTTATTTTTGAACTTATTGTGCGAATGATTCCTCCTTTGGGCAAGCTTGCGTGCTCTCTCAGCATCTAACTGAGCCCTATACTCTCTCATCATTCGATCTTTGTCAGCTTCCACCTCTCCTTTTTTTACTTCATCTTCCTAGAAATATAGACATGATACAGAAATCCAAAGCCAACTACTTACAAATATAAAATAGTTAAAAGAAAATGATTTTCAGACAAGCATCCCTGATGCAGACATAATGTTTAGATCAAATATTCAAACTTTCAGATACTAGACAAGCATTACATCTCTTAGACAATAAATCTACATTGTCATTTGTGTTGGTCAACATTTTGGAATGAGATTGACACTCCTCATCGGTGTCAGAAGGTTATGATGGTAATGAAGCGCCTTCTATGTTATGCCCTCAAATACTGTCAAAAGTAAATTTCCACAGATGTTGGGGGCCTTAGAAATATGCAAGTCATAAAGGACTCAACAGCAAAAAGGTGCTTCATAAACTTTTTAAGTTATTGCTTCATAAATTTGATAACCTTATGATGCCGTTTACACCCAATTAATTCTATGGGAATTAAACAGGATGAGACAGAGAACAGAAATAACAAGGATTGGTGGTGTTGTTAGTGTTATGTTGTGGTTGTAACGGATCAATCTCCTACTCCCCTCTTGCTCCACCTTTACATTAGTGTGCAACTTCAGATTGGAAGAAAAATCAGACCCGGTGGCCCCATTTCAAAGAACGAATTCCGGTATCGGGAGAACATTACGAAACAAAGTTTTCCATACATTCTGCATTCAATTCTAGCTATTTATGCACCATATCGAACTGAACAACAAAAACGGATCCCCTCCACCCCTTTTTGCCGAATTTGGTTTTGATTTTCAGTAATCCCCCCCCCCCCCCCCCCAACCACCAGGTTACCCCCCTATCCTGCCACTTCAGCACCTTGTGATCTTTGAGAAGTATGAGCCCTGGCTAGAAGTTTCGCGTTTAACAGTAAGGGGAGGGGAGCGTAAGGAAGACGAGAAAGCACAGGAACGAAATTGACTGTCAAAGAGGCGGAAAAGAAGCTTGCTCACCTAACAACAAATAAAGCGATAAGGGGGAGAGGGATTAACTCCAAAGAGAAGCACTAGTGTCACGATAAGTGAGTGGAACGACCTTAAGATTGTATGAAACATTTCATTCATTCTCATATATAATACCCCTGAATCCATTCGAGTTCGTTCACTGGATAGGCTTCTTTGCTTCTCCTGGCTTCTTCTCTTATTATAATATGGAGATTCCTGCTGTAGATTGAAAGTGAAACTAGCTGTCGCGTGGCGAGTAGCTCTTAGCAACAATCCAACAAATCTAAGGGTTGTGCTTGGTGTATTGGTCTTCTTTGGAAAGGGAGGCATTCCACTTATTGAATAGGGTCAATGGTCAGTCTGTGACCCCTGGATGGCGAAGGCGTCCTTGGGGTGATCTCGTAGTTCCTACGAGGTGGAGATGATGTGGTCAATCCATGAATTTTCCTTCCTTTTCCCACATTTCGCTCAAAGGGTTGAAGGGAGATAGTGCATCAAGCTGTTCACAAGCGCCAACTTGATCCTCTTAGCCAGGGATCCCAGATGAGGGAACCCTAGGAGAGCTGTTGACTCCAACTACTGTACATGTATGATCCATACTAGAACGATGTCATATGGAAGACTAACCATTGAGTGAAGTAGGTCGATGAGAGTTCCTATTCAATCAATTTGTTTTCTTCTTCAATTGATCACTACTACACGATTCCACTTTTTATATTGTTTTGTCAACTTCCACTCTCCGATAGATGAAAGAAAGAAGAGTTACACCAGAATTCAGGTAAGGTAGATAGTCTAGTCAAACCACTATTAGTTGCGAGCCCAAAACGTGAGTTCCATAGGTTGGTGTGTCTGTAAAAGCTTTTACAACTTAGTATAAATGCTGGTGAGGGAACCCTAACTCACTAAAATATTCTCCTCCTCTATTTCCTCTTAACCCTAATACCACTAACCTAAACCACCGTAGCCTAACCCTAATCTTATTCTCGATATCAAAGACAACCTGGTCCCATTGTTCTTCAACACCACATCAGCATCATTGTTGACGTCAACATGACGTCTCGCTAATTTCAGCAAGTCAAAAAGTTTGATCTGTGTTTGACTAAAAAATTATACCATTCAAATCAGTTTTTCAGCATGGCTGGTTCTTCTACAAAAAGTGGATCTGAAGGCCTCTGAGTCAACTTTCGAAGGCATCTTTGGCTTCAAGTTTGGTGCTCTCAATTTGGGGTTTCAGCATTGTTCATCACACCAGACCTTGCATGGTTGCAAATAAGGCATGCATTAGTGTCGGAGTGCTCCCAAAAATCTGTTAAATCCTTTCTTGTTTCAAAAGATGAAGAATCAAGGGTTTTTATCCATGCAAACCTTCATTTTTGAGACTGTTCATCATGTTTTCCAGATTTCTTGATCTTTGAGAGTGGCGCCAATTGCTGTGACACAGAAACTTGATCGTGATTGCTGAGTTGAGATTTTATCCTCTATATTGAGTACTAAGGGTGTTGTGGCAATTGAGTTTTTAGAGGATTAGGGTTAGAGATAGTATAGAGAGGGAGAAGATGAGAGAAAGTCACAAATCCTCATATTGTTATCTTATATATAATGTGCAACATCTCACGCAGATCTAGACACTCAAAGACTGAAAATAATATAAGTAACCTACTTACATACTACACACCCAATAACACTTATGACACACCAGTTACTCAATTATTTATGTTCTAACACTCCCCCACAAGTTGGTGCATAGATATTTTTCATGCCCAGCTTGGAAGAAATGACTTTCAAACAAATTCTTCCAACCACCTTTGCGAGCACATCAGCGAGTTGGTATATGCAACTTGTGGAATGCAGAACTTCTGGGACTAGCTTTTCTCTTATGAAATGACAATCAACCTCTATATGCTTGGTTTGTTCGTGATAGACCGAATTCTCAGTAGTGTGAATAGCAGCCTCATTGCCCATGCAAGCTCATTAGAAGACGAACCTGAATTCCAAGGTCAACGAGTACAAATCGAAGCCATTCCTTCTCTAGCTCCTTGTGACATAGCCCGATATTCAACCATTGCATTGGAATTTGATACTAGATGGTGTTTCTTGCTTTTCCACATAGCAAGGTTTCCTCGCAAGAATGTAACATATCTAGTAGTTGACCTTATGTCACTCATAGATCCCGCCCAATCAGCATCAGTAATATTTCAATGTCGAAATGACCAGGGTCCCCATTTAAAAACCTCTACCCAGGCTAGACATCAAATACCAGGAATTCTATAGATAACATCTAAGTGAGGAGTCCATGGAGCATGCCTGTTTCAACACATCGTGGGTATATTTTCTTTGCGAGAGAACTATACCCTTTTGAGATCTTCCTACTTCAACACCCAAAAAATACCTTAGAGGTACAAGGTCCTTAATATCAAAAACTTGTTGAGATAGTATTTGAGCCTCACTATTTTTCACTGTCAACTCTAGTAACATGGATGTCATTAACATAGGCAATGATAACTGACAGCTTCTGCCCTCTTCTAACAAATAGGGTGTGATCATAATGGCGGTGAAGAAATCCAAACTGTAGGATTGCATCAATAAATTTTCTAAACCAAGCCCAAGGTGATTGCTTTAGTCCATATATAGCTTTCTTCAAGAGGCACACTCGATCACTCTCCTCCTAAAGGAGAAAGTAAGGAGGTAGAGACATATAAACTTCTTCTTGGAGGAAATTATTCTTGACATCCAATTGATACAATGGCCACTTTTTGTGAGCAGCTAGGAGAGAAGAACACAAATGATATTGGTATTTGCCACAGGAGCAAAAGCATCTTGGAAGTCCATACCCGGAGTTTGAGGGAATCAAGAGTAAAGTGTTTACAAAATTTTAAGAATTTCACGCTATGGTTCACAACCAATATGGGAGAAGCATTAAGGTCTTAATGGACTGAAGGCCTCAAGCGCAGGCCGGGCTAAGTCGTTCTACCAAGCAATTGTTTATTCGATAATGGAGGGGAGTATACATCTTTGATGACTATATATAGACCAACAACATTAGTCATCGGTATTCTTGTCTTCACACTCCCCAACAAAATGGTGTTGCAAAGCTTAAAAACAGGCATCTTTTGGGATTGACTGGGTGTTTACTATATGGTACCTATGTCTCGGAAACCTACTTGTCTATGGCACTTCTTATTGTATGTTATCTCATGAATCCCAACCCATCTTGGATCTTAGGAGAAAATACCCCCATCAAACACTTCGGCCTAAAGATCCTATGTTTCTCATTGAGCCTTGTGTATTTGGATGCACATGTTTTGTCTAGGATCTTTGTACTTTTCGGTATAAGCTGGATGATAAGGCTCTTAGCTATGTCTTTGTTGGTTATTCGAGTGCCAAAAGGATATCGATGCTATGATGATGGCATGGTCCTCTCTCTACAACTCCACCTCCATAGGTGGCTCCTGTAAATAACACTAGTATCATTGCTCCTTTTCCTTCTACTCTTGTTGTTTCTATTGACCTTGACTTGCCTATAGCTCTTCGCAAAGGAGTCTGATCTTATGTCACACCTTACACTCCTTTGCAAGATATGTATCCCATCAAGATTTCTCTCCTTCCTACAGAACCTTACTTGTTGATATAGATGTCGAGATCATTCCTCGTACTATCAAAGTTGCCTTAGACCATCCGTCACAGAAAGTTGCAATGATTGAGGAAATGAATGCTCTTCAAAGCAATCATACTTGAGATATGGTTACTCTTACTCCTAGGAAGAATATTGTGGGTTGTAAATGGGTGTTCGCTATGAAACACAATCCAGATGGCTCGATGTCTAGCTATAAAGCTCACCTGGTTGCAAAAGGGTTCATTCAAATCTACAACATTGACTATGAGACTACCTTTGCTTCAGTTGCAAAGCTGACATCTGTGCGGATCCTTCTCTCTTGCGGCCATGGGCCTCTCCATTAGACATTAAAAATGTTTTTCTCAATGGTGATCTTACTAAAGAAGATTATATGGACCTCCTCCTGGATTCCTGCTTCAGGGGAGACAAGGCAAGTGTGCAAACTCTAGAAGTCTATCTACGGGTTGAAACAGACACCCAAAGCTTGATCCCAGCAGTTCAACAACTGTAGTCAAGGATTTAGGATTTCAGAAGCGTCACTCTAACCATACCGTTTTCACCCACTCATGCTCCTCAGGTCGCATCATTCTTCTGGTATATGTGGATGATATTGTTCTTATTGGAGACAATCAGGCATTTATCAGTCATGTGAAATTTGGGTTAGGTTGCATTTTTAAGTAAAGGACTTAGGAAACCACCAGTACTTCCTTGGGCTTGAAATTGTTAGGTCCAAGAAAGGGATTTTCCTCTCAAAGGAAAAACGCAATTGACCTACTCAAAGATATAGGGATGTTAGGATGTAAGCCACCAACTTCTCCAATGGATCAGAAACTCTCTCTACATGAACTTGATGGTGATTTCTGTCAAATCCTCAGGAGTACCAAAGACTTGTTGCAAGGCTCCAGACTTGACATCACTTTTGCAATCAGTCTCATGAGTTAGTTCGTGCATGCTCCTCGCACTTCGCACTTAGTTGTCATTCATCGTATCCTTCGGTACATTATGTTTGGCTCAGGGTTTGGTTTGGTTTACCGCTCACATGGTGATATGAGCATCTTCATTTACACTGATGTTGACTGGCTGTTTGGATATTGTGTCTTCCTTGGAGGCAATTTAGTGTCATGAAAAAGTAACAAGCAAGTTGTGGTCTCTAAGTTTAGTACTAAAGCGGAATATAGATCCATTGCAGATGGTACCTGTGAAGTCTTGTGGTTTCGCTCCCTTCTTTCAAAGCTCGGATATCACATTAGCCACCCACTACCGCTTCATTGTGATAATGAAGTTGCCGAGAAGATAGAATTAGACTCAGTTCTACATGAAAGAACAAGGCACATTGAAGTCGACATTCACTTTGTTCGAGAAGTTAAATATGGAGCTCTTGAGCTTGTTAACATGACCTCCTCCCAGCAGCTTGCAGACATCTTCACCAAAGATGTTGGCTCTAATGTTCTTCAAGAAGTTGTTGTCAAGCTAAGCATGTTAGATGTGCATGCATCAGCTTGAGGGGGAGTGATGTTAGCGTTATGAGTATAGTGTGATGTTATGTGGTTGTAAGGGGTGGGTATCATATGTTTGTGTGTTTGTAATAACTTTTACAACTTAATAGAAATGCTAGTGAAGGAACCCTAACTAGCTAACCCTTCTCATTATTTTTTCTTCTCTTTCTCTTTCTTTCTCCTCTTCTCATCATCTCTTCTTCTCCACACTAACCCTAATACCATCATCCTACACAACATAAGTGTGCTTATGGCTATGTGGTAGCTTTAGTTATATGGCAACCCAACCACTATGTCTCGGTTTGGTAATTTAGATATAATTACTTTAAGTAAAGAAAATTTAAAGTACATTTCAGTTTGATTTCTGATATCTATTCAATTTTCTGTAATAAAAAAGGATTCTGAAATTTATTTTGTGAGCAATCATCTGTTTTCAGCATATGCTTATCAAAATAGGAATTATATTTGACTATTTATTCGCCAGTCGTTTTAGATTCTGAAGATTTTGGCATGCCTAATTTTATCTGTATCGGAATATTATGATATTTAGCTTGCTGCGTTGTTTTCAAACACGCAACTAAATTTTTACCACACAAACTAAGGTTCTAATTCAGGTGAAATCACGTAGTAGAAAAGGAAGGACAATTTCAGGAGAATATGGACAAGGCATATTTGTCGGGAGAGATGTAGAAAGGACGAACTTTACAAGCAGTCAATTATCAATGTAAGGGATTTTACTTTGACTTCGGTTGCATTTGAAAAGGTTAGTTGATGAAATGAAAAATGCTTTTAGTTTTAATACTATTGTTATTTGATTGTTTGTTAAACCCCATGCTGTAAGATCTTTTGAACCGACTACGGTCACCCTCGAGATCTACGTCTGGAGCGTGACATGTTTCATATATAATAGTCATGTAACTAAGAAAATATCTCTCACTTAGAGAGTTCTAAAAAAATTATACAAGACAAGAAAATAAAAACGATAAAATTTCTGTGAGTGGGGCATCCCTCCCAATCTTTCTTCTGTACTCACAGCAGTATGAACCTATAGTACCATGCCATTATGGATGGCATTGAACAAAGAAACTCGCTAACACATACATAGACAGAAAGCAGTCCAAGGTTGTCCTATGAATATTGACACAAACCACTAAAATTTTACAACTTAAAATTGTTTTTCATCTTCTCAGACCGAGAAATTCACTAGGATTGGAAAAATAGTAATATTGAAAGATTTCCCATATAGATATTAGTTCATATTTCATAATGTCAATAATATATATATATATATATATATATATATATATATATATATATATATATATATATATATATATCATGGAAGCACAAGATATTAAACTTCTTAAATAGATAAACAATACCAATAAAAGTTTTCTCCCCAACAAAGGCACAATATCATGTGGTGGATCTCCTATCACTGATGGAACATTCCTAGTCAGCATCAGTATAAACTTCAACAACAAAATGACCATGACTGTTATACAACAATCCCTTCCCTAGAGTGGACTTCAAGTATCTAAGAATCATGTACACTGCATCCAAATATATGGCCCGTGGAGCATGCATATGTTGACTTATGCTCAAACCATAAGAGATATCTAAGCAAGTAATGGTAAAGTATATCAACTACCCAACCAAACTTTGATATATCTGAATATCTTCAAGCTGTTCTCCATCTTCTGAATTTATCCAGTGGTTAGGATCCATGGGAATATTTGAGGGTTTACACCATAACATACCCATCTGATGAAGCAAAAGTCCAAGGCATACTTCCTCTGAGAGATACATATACCCTCCCTTCATCTAGCAACATCAATTTCAAGAAAGTACTTTCAAGGACCCAGATTTTTAATATTAAATACACTACTCATATGCTGTTTGAGTCTCCTAATTTATTCATTATATCCACTAACAATAATGTCATCGACATAAACAATCAACGAAGTGGTCTAAACCCCCTTCTTAACAAATAAGATTAGATCATAGTAATTTTTTTTATAGTCAAACATAACAATTGCATCACTAAACTTCTATAACCACAAACCTTGGAGAGTGCTTCAACCCATAAATTGCTTTCCTGACCCAACACATTTATCCTTCTCCCCCTCACGAGGAAAACCAGGAGGGAAGGCAATATAAGCCTCCTCTTTAAGATATCCATCAAGGCATTCTTAACATCAAATTGGTAATGAGGCCATCTCCTTTGGGCTGCATGGGATAAGAAGAGGTGAACATAATTCAATTTGGCCACAAGAGCAAAGATGTCATGGTAATCAATCCCATAGGTTTGGGTAAAACCTTGGCCACCAATCGAGCTTTGTACCTTTCCACAGAACTATCTGGCCTATTCTTCACTGTATTACATTTGGATAAACCCACTTTATTTCCCTCTGGCAACATAGTCACTTCTCAAGTATTATTCTGCTTAAGTGCTTTTGTCTCTTGAATCATAACATCTTTTCATTGGGACTGAGTTAGGGCATCAGACATACTAGAAGGAATAGAAATAGAATGTGAGGCCGACAGTGCATTATAAGACACATACTTATTGATAGGATGAGAAGTGCATGAACGTGGTCCCTTACGAAGCCCGCTAGGTAATTCCATGTCAGAAACAGAAGGCCCAGGATTTTCACTTTGTTGTGGACTAGCCTCTGGGGTCGAAGTTTGGTCCATAATTTGAGAGAGAGAGTGAGCTTGTTCTTCCTCTATGTCCTCTAAATTAGGACTTTCCCAAACTTTCCTTCTTTGCAGCCTTTTATTCTGGTCATCCGTTAGAACATTTGCTTGAACATATTCTTCTCCATTGCTTCGTCCATCATTGGGCACATTGACACTTACATGCCCACCTTCATCTCGACCTTGCAAACATTGATAGTCAATATCAGACGTCTCATGAATCGAATACAGCAATGGCAAGGTGCTCCCTTCCTTTCTACTCTCCCTTTGAAGAAGGCATTGGGTAGAGGCATAGTAAAGTGCGTACTCAAAGAATGTAACATCCATAGACACAAAACATCTACCCGACACAGGACCATAACACTTATACCCCTTCTTGATGGAGAGTGTCCAATGAAACACACTGAACAGCTTTGGCATCCAATTTATCACGACAAATATAAAAAACTTAAAGAGTCATAGACAAAACATAAGCATCCAAAGACTTTAGGGGGATTGGAAAAAGAGACGAGGAAGGGGATAACATGCGAAATGGAGATTTTCCTTGAAGGACAGGGGTCGGCATTCTAGTAATGAGAAAACATGTCGTGAGCACCTCTTTATTCCATAACTTCTTTGGTACATTCCTCCCAATTAACAACGCTCGAGCAACCTCAAGAAGATGACAGATCTTCCTCTCTGCCACCCTATTTCACTGAGAGGTGTATGGACGTGGTCTATCACTCACTACCATGAGCCTGAAGGTAAAACTGAAGGGCATAGGAAAATACCCTCCCCCATTATCTGACTGTAACACTTTTACAGATGCATTTCACTGGTTTTCAACAAGTTCGTGATATACTGGAAAAATGGAAGCAACTTCATCCTCGGTTTTCATCATATACAAAGTAGTGAGAAGGGTGAAATCATCGATGAAAGACATGAAAATAACGATATCCAAAGACAAAAGAAACTGGATACGTGCCCCAAACATCAGAGTGCACTAGGTGAAAATGAGTACAACTCACCGGATAAGAAGAACGATGATGTTTAGACAATTGACAGATCTCACATTTCAATTGGAAGTCATCGAATGACGTGAACCATTCTGGGAACAAAGCGGGCAGCAGAGGTATGGGGAGGTGGCCTAAACATAAATGTCATAGGGTAGCAGCCTCCAATGAAATTGTAGTAGTAGCAAGAAAAGTCGTCTTCTCTGACACCTCTTTATCATCAAGTAGGTAGAGCCCTCTCCCTTCATGACCATGCCAAAAAATCGTCCCCATTGACAAGTCCTGAAAACGCAATAAGACAGGAAAAAATAACATTGCAGGATCACTAACAGGCGAGATTAAAGGGTATGTTTGGAACATGTAGAGCAGAGTTTAAAGGTATTTGATTAATATGAACAATCGCTTTCCCACTAACTGAGACAACAGATCCATCTGCAACACAGATTTTACTAGACATGTTTCGGTAATGGAGAACTATAATCAGACACGGAATACATACCATACAAATAATTTGTAGCTCCAGAATCAATTATCCATGGAACATGAGCAGATGCAGAAGTATGGACGGATCCAACAATACCTGTTGCAGCCATTCCTTGTACTTTGGAGTTAACACATGGCACATTACCCTTCAATTCTTTCATCGCAAAGCAACCAGCTTCGTAGGCAGATACACCAAGTGAATACTGCATTACTGCAGGTAAACCAGCCTCTACAGGCCCACCAAAAAATAATCACATACAAACAGATATCAGCCTTCAAGGGATTCTGCCACATGAAATGGCCACACGGCCTCTTCCTCAAGGAGATCAACAACTAAGCAGTATTTGCCGACGGAAAACTGTACAGTGTTCAGTATCTGGGTCAACCATAAACAACAACCACGTACAAAAAAAAAACACCACTGCTGAAAAAAAAAATCTAACCTGCCACCACAATCATCAATAGTACTCATAATTTGTCATGTGTAGGATAAGGTCATGCGTGTAGTGACTGTTGTATACACAGTACTTACCAACTTAATTCAGCCACACTGCTGGAACCCCACACCCTTTAAAACTGCTTACTGCTGAGACAGATTAATCAATATAACTGTTGAAAAAAATAAACCCCTGCTAAAACACTCAAACAAGCATTTAAACAAAGACCTTTTGGGATGTAGTAATAGCTGAAATCATACCAATCTGCTGGAAACTCATACAATACTAAGAACAGATTTGGAGTCAAACAGTGCTCGAGCCTCTGTTTTTGTGTTACGGAATGGTGAGCACAGAAATTGGAGAAATCGATGCAACTTTCATCGATCTTCCCACAACATCAACAAAAAATAACCAAAATGTCCCAAATCAAATTCTGGTTCGCTCCATGCCAATTTCCAATGCTACGAAGATTTCACTGAGGTCAAGGACCTCAAAAACAATGAGAGCCCTGCTTTGTAGAAAACTTCTTCAAACAAAAGGAAGAAGAGCTCGAATCAAGATGGTTCAAGAGTCCAAAAAAAAAAACTTCCCAGGAAATTTCAATCACAGATCTGTGAGTTTCGTGTTGACCTGGGATGACGTCAACATGCTGGAGTCAGTGTGATGATGTCAGCGAGGTGAGGGTGAAGTCAGCGTAGGTTAAGCTGGCTCTGATACCAAGTGAAAAAGGTGGTGGTTAATTTTAAATTAGGGTTTGGTTGGAGAAGAAGAGAAAGAGGAAGAGGAGAGAGAGAGCGAGATGAAAAAAATAGTGTTATTACTTAGATGTCCTCATAACCATTTTATCATTAATATTTATACCCTTACACTGAGCTAATAAGACACCCACTAATACTAACCCACCCATCTACAAAAAAGGACATGGGACATTTCCACTCACACCAATTTAAATTATGTTCTACTGATACACCACCTCATAGCTAACAAATTAGTTCTCTTATATATAGAAGTTTCAAAACCAATGTAATCATTTTCCAAATCCATGCAAAATTTTGAACACTATTAAAAATAAAACAGTGAACCTGGAAAAGCACAAAACATATCACAGACTACTAAATTATTTTAAATTGTCAATGGATAGATAGCTAGGTAACATAGTAAAAAAGAACATATATAACAATGAAGAAATGTCATTTTATATTCATTATTAAATAATACAGCGAGCTGACAAAAGGAGAAAAGAAGAAGATAATGGTGACGACAGTTGACTTTAAAAGTCTAGTACAACTTAAAAGTTTTGATGTTAGTTTACTAGATTCACTGCATTACCTTTTATTTCTTTTTATACTCTTCCCAAGTTGTTGTATGAGAAGTTTTGAGGCTGGCCAAAGGAGCTGCATGCCACTCTGGTGAATGAAAAGAACCATCCATCTGTGACTGCTCTCATCAGTAATAATTCAAAAACAAAAAACATCCACAATATGCTATACCAATGGATTCCAATCCATAATCTTGCATATAAACCTATGCTAGGGCTGTCAACGGGCTGGGTCGACCCGATACCGACCAGACCCAACCCCATTTTTTACGGGGTCGGGTCGAAAAGTTGACTTGTTGGGTCCGACCCAGCCATTGGGTTGGGTCGGGTCGGGCCAACAAAGAGGTTTTGTCGGGTCGGGTTGGGTATTTGACGGCAACCAGACCCGATATTTAATACCTAAAAATTATAAAAATATTGGTTTTTTATCAGGTCGGGTCGGGTCGGCTTGAGTGCATCATCGGGTCAGGTCGGATCAGGCATTTACAGATTTCTTATCGGGCAGCCAAAATTTTAACCCGACCCAACCCGTTGACATCCCTAACCGATGTTCCTCAAGCCAAACATAATAGCCAAAGGAAGTAGAAAAGAAAATGTAGATCTAAGGAAATTCAATTAGAATCATGGAAGCTTGTGTAATAATGGCATATGTTAATTCGGCAGTCCTATTCTGCATTGTATTTATACCCTTTTAGCAGAAAATTCAAATGTTTAATAGAGTGAAATGTGAAATTTTATTTGTAACAGAAAACAGTAGCCAAACTGCTACATTTGCCACATAGGACCAAGTCATCTATGTTGCAGACTCAACTACAAAGCCTGTAAAATTTGTCACCAAGAATTTACTTCTGAATAATCCAATACATGTAGAAGCAATATACAGCAAAGAAGAGAATAAAAAATAAAAAAAAATAGAAGGCATAGTTATCAAGCCATGTACCACCTTCATTTAAACTACTTGCTGTAGCAAGCAATAAAGCTAGTCATTACCACAGAAAGACCGGCTTTGGTGAATCAGACTCGTAGTTGCCTCACCTCATTTTGGTTCAATTATCACAGTTCAAACACTCCAAAGTTTGG
The DNA here is from genome assembly GCA_021018995.1 of Chloranthus sessilifolius. Taxonomy (NCBI): domain Eukaryota; kingdom Viridiplantae; phylum Streptophyta; class Magnoliopsida; order Chloranthales; family Chloranthaceae; genus Chloranthus; species Chloranthus sessilifolius. The sequence goes on from CM037589.1 coordinate 23,295,256, forward strand.
TAGCTACCAAGTGAAATCTAATGAGAATAGCACAAAGGAAAAAAGTTCCATGAATCTATTCACTTTAAATCAATTCATTCATACGGAATTGGAGTTAAGATGGAAACAATGGTCAGAGTAGGAGATCCAAAAAGTATATTTGTGGACCCTCCGTAACAAAAAAACATACAAATGCAATACAAATAAACATATAAGACATTATTTGTTAGGAGCACTAAATATTGAATAGTTTCAACAAGTTGCAGTTTATATTATTGTGACCAGTGGACACTACATAATTTATATAAACTAATGCATATATAAGTCATCAATAATATACCTAATATACGTAGTAGCTACTATTATGTATAGATGAGCAAATGCTATAACAATATCTTTCATGTAAGTAAGTTTATGCATGGTTTTAAAACATGGAAACTCAACTCGACTAGAAAATCATCTAAGTAGAATCAACGCGGAAAATCTGTCCGACTCGACTCGCTCCGACTCAGGTTATTTAATATATATATATATATAATTTAAATATTTAATAGATGTAAATTCATTATTGTCAATATCTCATCCATTTAATAATTAGAAATTCATAAAACAACATCCATCTAAATTCTAAATATTCATTACATTTAAACAAAAGGTTAACTCTTCATCTCCCATTTCCTAATTTTCTTCCTTTGTCGCATCCATGTCGTCCAACCATGCTTCAGTATCTTTCAAATACTCATTTTCATGCATCCACTCATCAATCTCACTGTCAACAAAAATACTATCAAGATTGACGGGATCATAATTTGAGCTATGTCTCTTCAATGTTTTTTCTCGAAGCCTCAAATTATAATAAATGTAGGCTAAATCATTCAACTTCCGTTGCTTTAGGCAGTTCCGTTTTTTTGAACAAAACTGGTCGAAAGTACTCCAGTTTCTTTGACAACCAGATGATGAATACCACTGACTCAGGATGGGAACCGCCATACATTGGGGGTATGAAGCACAACCACCATAAGATTGCCATCAAGCAACTGCAATTATATTTAAAGAATTGTTATATAATTATATATAATAAAAAATTGACTGAAGAAATAATATAACTAACCAAAATTAAATCCCAAATAATACTTACCAGGAGATAATCTAGTCCTATTGATAATGCCTTTTTCCGTTCCAAATGTATGCATTGCGTCATTGTAATAGGTTATCTAAAAAAAAAGAAAACTTTAATATCACACATCACATGATCAATGGTGTAAAATATGAAGTTTACTTATATAATATATTAATCTAATATACTTGCTCTGTCGCAGAGAATCCATCAAGATCATGTTCAAGTAAATCAATTGTTTCTTGCAAGCCACGCCGGATCTCGGGATGCTTTGAAACATCAGGCCAGAAATGAATTCGTTGATTGAAAAAATAACCAGCAGCATGTAAAGGAGAGTGGAGAGTTGAATCTCATCTGTCATCAATAGCCTTCCAATATTTCTCATATTGTATCTCATTGTGGTTGTCAGCTTCGGCAATTTGCATTTTGGCCTTGTCCATTCGATCATATATCTCACCCATCGTTGGTTCTTCACCATCCACTTACTGTAAGACAATAATAAGAGGAGAAATCGTCTTATGGATCTGATCTAACTTTCTCCATAGGCTCACATTAGTTATTATACTCACAACCTCCTTCCCCTTGTTCAACTTTGCAAATTTAGAGATGGCCCATTCTTCAGAAAGAAACATCTTCTTTAGGGCAGCCATATGTGAATACAAAAAAATAAAATACGTTTAGACATTGCAATATTTAACTTTATTTAAATTTAAATTTTAATAATAAAGAATTAAAATGCTAACTTTTATTACCTGCTCGATGAGGCTATCAAGAAGGATGAAGTTTGTACCAAAACGAGCGACCCCTGGCCTAAGGAGCTCTCTTTCACCTGTATATCTCCTAATCATAGCCAACACTCTTCCCTTGTTGTAAATAAACTTTGTTGCCCGTTTACATTTTTCTATATTTTCTTATATGCAGTCCATTTTCCCAATTCCTCAAGGATGAGATCAAGGCTATGAGCTACATACGAACTCCAATAAAAAATTGAATACCTCTAATTAAAAGCTACTAAATAAAAAATAACGTAATTACATCTCTGAAATAAACAAACTAAAATTCTAATTCTAAGTCTTTATCGACATCTTCAATCCGTCATGAGATAGATGCATAGCAGACTATCTTCATCGGAGATTTGAGAAATATGAAATAAAGGACGACGGATGAGAGAACCCCTCCAAAAGCCGGTTACATATGATCGAAACGCACGAGTCATTACGGACGAGAAACTCATGGACGAGTCTTAAAACGAATTCTTGTTCTCTGGTCTCAAAGATGACTTCGAATACCAAATCCATTCTTCGGGCAACTGGTTATCAAAGGAGTTCACTTTCAGTGGTGTTTAATCATGAGTTAGATATCGCCAAATTCCTTAAAATTTGTCGATCATAGATTATTTTATAATGATTTTACCATTGGATTTGACTAATATCCTAAGATTTGGTCAATGAATGGTAAATCCACCATTGGATCTCGTTACGATCTCGCATTATGATCGTTTGACGAAAAGTAAACGAGTCCAACGTTAGATTTGACAAGAATCAAAAGATTTGGTCAATATATAATAAATCCACCGTTGGCGCTCATTACGATCTCGCGTTATGATCATTTCACCAAAAGTGAACAAATCCACCGTTAGACCAAAATCACAAAATCTAGTCAATGTGTAATAAATCCACCGTTGGATCTCGTATTATGATCGTTTAACCAAAAATCAACGAGTCCACCGTTAGATTTGATCAGAATTAGAAGATTTGGTCAATATCTAATAAATCCATCGTTGGATCTCATTATGATCGTTTGACTAAAAGTTAACGAATCCATCGTCAGATTTGACCAAAATCACAAAATCTAGTCAATATACAATAAATCCACCGTTGGATCCAAGGATCAAAATTTCGACCGAAATGACCAAAATTTCGGTCCAAATTATCAGCTTTGGTCCTCACCGAAACGATAATTTGGTCCGAAATTTCAGTCATTTTGTGTGGGATTGAAATTAACGGCCGAAAGTTTGGCCAAATTATCGATTTTCGGCTGAAATTTCAGTCCAAATTTTCGGTTTGGTCATGCCCGAACCTGAAATTTTGGTCGATATTTTAATCCTTGGTTGAATCTTTTTATTATCGTGTATTATGATCGTTTGACCAAAGTCAAACGATCCACCATGAAAGAATTTTCGATCTCGAGGTTGAGTTCCAAACTCTACATTTGAGGGAGTGATGATCCAAACCGCAAGGGAAACTCTAATTTCGGGACACAATTCAGATTCGGTAAATGAGTTGTCGTAGATGAATATTTCGGGTGTCAAAGTCCGGAATCGTTCTTTGGGTTAGTGATTGCAACCCACATGAATATTAAATTTGTGATTGCAATCCGAATGTACTAGGAGTTATGCCCAGGGTCGTACCCATGTGGCTTAACTATTTTTAAGTACACAGGAAATTGGGTACGAGCCGTAACGCGTAATCCCAAATTTCAACCATAAATTCTACTTAGGTAAGAGCCGTAGCTCTTATCTTAAGCGTATCACTTTTAGGTAAGGGTCGTAGCCATGGATCAAAATTTCGTTTGATACCGATACGTATCGGTATTGGACCTCACCGATACGGTACATTGAATGTATCGTATCGGTGTTTCCCATTCAAATACCGGACGATACATTCAATGTATCGTCCGATACAGTCCGGTACCGATACGTATCGTCTGATACGTATCAATTTTCCGATATTTTAATCTTTGGTCGTAGCCCTTATCCTAAGTGTCTCCACCCCGACTTATTATTCCCGTCAAAAAATAAAATAAGGAAAAGCAAGAATCTCGGAGATACCCTACAATCTTTTGTAAGAAAAGTCGGAGATATTTTCTACAGAGGTCTCGTGTCAAAATTTTTCGGCCCGGTAACGAGGACGGATTTCCTATTTATAGATTTATGGTAGCGACTATAGAAGTTATGATCCTACACCTTCTCATAAGGTTTTCATGAAATGAACGGTTGTGAGAAATGCGTAACTTTGCCTTCACGCGGATTGAGAAAAGATTATTCTCGCGTACGCAAGTATTTTCTCATAACCACCTAGGCATGTAAGTGCCTAAATATGGTATCTAGGCACCTAGGTGCCTAAGTATGTTTTCTAGGCACCTAGGTGTCTAACTATGATATCTAGGCACTTAGGTGTCTAAGAATGAATTTGGCACCTAGGTATTTAACTAGGAAGCACCCTGTACTGGTGCACATGCACATGCGATACAATACGATGCACGTCGGCAATTTTCAAAAAATTAGGGTACGGGTATGGCGAGGATACTTATATTAAAAAATTATTTTATATATATTTTAGGTTATTTTTAAATATAAAAAATAGTTAATAATTAAACATAAAATAATACAAAAAATAATAATTCAAGAGACAAATTCATTCCAAAAGATATATTTAGAGTTGAAGGTTCAAATTAAAATGTAAGACATGGGTGTTACTATGCAAACTCCCAACAACACTTCAACCTCTACTTGTCATGAACTAAATGTAAAAACAAAAAACAAAATAGAAATTATTTAGAAACAACATCAAATGATGTCAATATCCATCTCAGCAGCATCCACGTCAGCGAACGTAATAGACTCCAAATCCGGTTCATCCAACGAGAGACTTGCAATCTCAAGTACCCCAGCACCTCCAAATGGTTCATCCCAAATGTCTCCTGCAATATCCCACATCTTGTTTGCTCCATTGATGTACTCCTTATTCTTTCTCGATAGAAGTCGAAGATTAGTATGGACATAAACTAAATCTTCAGCACGTTTTGGCAAAATTTTGTTTCTCTTTAATGAATGAATGAAGGAGTATGTGCTCCAATTCCTCTCACAACACGATGACGAACATGGTTGTCCAAGAAGCTTGAAGGCTAAACCTTGGAGTAATGGCAACGAAGCTCCATGAGTATACTACCAAACTTTTGGTTCTAATGTCCACCAGTCTTCCAAACAATCAAATTCGCCAAATTGATCTAGACACCCGGAAAACTTAGCATACTCGACATTCACCCTTGCTCTTTCTGGAGAATTGGGAAAAAATCTTTTCAAGCATTTGTTCCTCTCTTAACATATTTCTGCATCCATGTGGGGAGGAACACAATTTGGAGCCTCGTTGATCCACTTCGCACTGTAATATCTGGTTATAAAACACAAAGAAGATTATTTATATTAAAAGAGACTGAAATAAAAAATTAGTACATTATATTGAGTAAACAAACTTACCTAGGATTCAACGACATGGCTAAGCAATGGAGTGGAGTGCAACTCTTAGTCCATCGATCGACAAGTATACTATGAACCACGTCATAGAAAATCGATGTTTGACTTTCTTCCTTGCCTTCAAATCTAAAGATTGTTTTCTTCACATTTTCAATCATCGTATCCCACATATCATATAACATGTGAAGAATAGGTTTATCCGTGTCAGCACGCCTAAGCATTTCATATATAGGATTGGTGAAGGAAATGATGTAATCGACCTTATCCCACCAAGTATCATTTAAGACTAGCTCTTTCACAGTTGCAGCTTTCCCTGAATCGTCTTCTCTATATGAAGACCATTCCTCATTAATCACCATGCTCTGAAGACCCCTTCTTACAAGCTTCAGTCTTTTCAGCATGACAATGACTGAAGCAAATCTTGTCTCAGCAACAGCTAACAACTTCAAAGGACTAAATTCATTAAACAGTGCTAGCCTCCTTGAGTGATTAACGATAAAAATCCGTATGAATAAAGCGTCATCGGCTATTTGAGTGATCCAATTCCATTCATTGTACGCGATCTCATTCCTTTCTGTGTTCTTTGCTGCACAAATATTCTTCAGAGCTAGATTCAAGGTGTGGACAACACAAGGAATCCAAAAAATATGAGGATATTCGGCTTCAACAAGAGACCCAGCTGCTTTCATCATAGGTGCATTATCTGTAATGATTTGGACCACGTTATAAGGTCCAACTTCCTTAATAACATCTAGAAGCAGTGTGGCAATATAATGTCTATCCTTGTATTCTTTCGTGCCATCAACCGCTTTCAAAAAAACTGGCCCTCCATCCGATGCAGCCATGAAATTGATAAGTGGCTTCTTCTGTGCATCGGTCCATCCATCAGATACTATGACTAACTCCTTTCTCTTTCCATGTCCCTTTAACTGGCTCCAACAACCTCTCTATCTAAGCCTTCTCTCTCTGCAATAATGTGGTCCGTAGAGAATTGTAGCCAGGAGGAATATAGCTATCAAGATTTTTATTTGCTGCAAACTTGAAAGTCGAAACATAATGTGGGTTTTTTGCAAAATGGAATGGTAGGCCACCAGAATAAAACATTCTAGCAATAATCACATTCAATTGTTCTCGCTCCTCATTGTTCCATGCTTTTTCTAAGGGAGAATCACTAACTTGTCTTCTTTTCCCAAGCACAGGAGGTTCAACAATACCACCAGTACCACTAATCGTAGTCGAGCTACCGTGGCTACTTGCAGTGGATCAAACAGGTAGAGGGACTTGCTTCGGTCGCTTCATTTTTTCCGCTTCATCCTCTAAATTTCTCATCTCCCTTATATGTTCGAGTAAAACTTTACTACAAACAACAACTCCTACACCCCTTACTTTGAGTAAATGTGTTTTTACTCTAGAATATGACCCAGTATACGTCTCATTGCAGTAATTGCAAGTCCATCTTTGGTTACCACCCCCACCATCAGATGCCCCTAATTTGGTAACATATCTCCATAGAGGACAAGTATCGTCACTCACACCGGTGCCAAAATTACGAGAAGCACTCATTGGCGATGCAAAGTTAAAAAAATTTGTCGATAAAAGAAAATTATACTCATAAATATGCATATATGTGGATGTGAAGTTGTGAACCATCCGATTGATGATCTTTAATATCAGCCATTAATAGTGACTGAAATCATATGGCTTAAAGCCCCTAACAGTACAGATCACTACATCATAAAACGTTGAACAATGATCTTTAATATCAGCCATGAATATTGTAAAGTGTAAACAATGGTTGATATTAAAGTCCCCAATCAGATGGCTAAAATAACCATACAATGTCATTTTTGGGCCTATTATGAATGAAATTAGATGGCTTAAATCTCCTTAATAGTACAAATCACCACACCTTAAACACATTTTTCTGTATAACTCTACAAGATCATTTAAACACATTTTTTGGGTGAACATGACGGTAACGTGAGTCGGGCCCTTCAAAAATCTGGTCACGTGAGTCAGACCAATCACACATCAAGTTTTATGGGACCGACTATCTTGACCATCATTTAAGCACCAAATGATGTTTGACTGATCTTATACCATTTATTGGCTTATGATCTCAGAACGGTGGTTCTTAATTTTTGATGGCTGATATTTTCTTAATTTTTGATGGCTAATATTGAACACCATCAAAATTAAGGAGACTTAAGATCGGCGATCATTTAAATTAAAAACTATATCAGCCATAAAAAAAATCACGCTTTAAGATCGACGAACATTTAAATTAAGAATCATATCAGCTATTAAAAAAATCACGCTTTAAATTAAACACCATATCAAGATTATGAGAGGGGCGTTGATCTCACAAGCGCCAAAGGCCCAAAAACTTTTACTCGGGTAAGATCGGCAATCATTTAAATTAAAAATCACGCTTTAAGATCGGCGATCATTTAAATTAAGAAAATCACGCTTTAAGATCGGCGATCATTTAAATTAAAAAAATCACGTTTTAAGATTGCGATCATTTAAATTAAGAACCATATCAGCCATAAAAAAACACGCTTTAAGATCGTCAATCATTTAAATTAAGAATTATATCAGCCATAAAAAAAATCACACTTCAAAATCACGCTTTAAATTAAACACGGCGTTGATTTCACAAGCGCCAAAATTTGTATTCAGGTCATGTACCTAATAGAGTAATAGGCAAATGCCTAATAAAAAAATTTGGTCCACAGTCGACGTCAACATAGGCAAAGGGACAAACGCAAACGTTGACCACCGATGCTTCATAATCTTAAATTTCAACGGTTGAGATATCTCCACGTGTCTATTTCACGGTTGAGATATCTCCATGGACCACGTCTCTATTTCAGCCATTAAAAATAACGCTATAAATGCCTTACGCGGACTCCACACTCTCTCTCTCTCTCTCTCTCTCTCTCTCTCTAGCTGCAGAAAAAACGCTTAACTATGATATTTGAAAATGGAGCAGCTAGCTCTCTCAAAAAAAAAAAAAAAAAATGGAGTAGCTACCCGATCTAAGAAATCAAGGAAAAAAAAACCCTTTGCAAGAGAGAAGAAGAAGAAGAAGAAAGGAAAAATAAAGTACCTGAGGACCTCTGTACCGGGCTTGAAGCAGTCGACCTTCCGGAGCGCAGCAGGTACGTCTTCTTCTTCTTCTAATCTTCTTATACTTCTTCAGTTCTTTTTTTTTCCACCTTTTGAAACCCTAAAAAATAGCCAAAAATTTTGCTCTGCTAATCTTCTTTTTCTTCTTCGTATTTTTTCTCTTACTTTTGCAACCCTAAAAAAGAGCCCTATCAAATCAGCCGTATACGGATTTTGACTCCTAATATAGAAACCCAAAAAAATAAGGATTAAAATTTAAAAAAAAAAAAAACCAAATTAGTGAAATCTATATCCCAACCGTATCCCGGCCGTACTCGAATTTTTTTTTTTAATTTGGGGAAACTCTTGGGATACGCATGCAAGCGTATCCCACCCGTACCCGTATCCGATACGTATCGGATACAAGTATGGATCCCTTTTAGGCGTATTTGTGCTTCTTAGGTATCTAACTATGACATCTAGACACGTAGGTGTCTAAGTATGTTTCCTAGGCACCTAGGTGCCTAACTATGTTATCTAGGCACTTATGTGCCTAATTATGATATCTAGACACTTCTTAGGCACCTAGGTGCCTAAGTGTGTTTTCTAGGCACCTAGGTGTCTAACTATGATATCTAAACACCTAGGTGCTTAAGAATAAAATTTAGGCACGTGGGTGTCTAAGTATGTTTTCTAGGCACCTAGGTATCAAACTATGATATATAGGCATCTAGGTGCATAAGAAAGAAATTTAGGCACCTAGGTGCATAATTATGTTTTCAAGGCACCTCGGTGTCTAACTATGTCATCTAGGCACTTAGGTGCCTAAGAATGAAATTTAAGCACCTAGGTGCCTAACTATGATATCTAGACACGTAGGCGCCTAAGTATGTGTTCTAGGCACCCAAGTGCCTAACTATGTTATCTAGGCACCTAGGTGCCTAAGAATGAAATTTAGACACCTAGGTATCTAACTATGATATCTAGGCACGTAGGTGCCTAAGTATGCTTTCTAGGCACCTGGGTGCCTAAGAATGAAATTTAGGCACCTAGGTGCCAAATGTGTTTTCTAGGCAACTAGGTGACTAACTATGTTTTCTAGGCACCTAGGTGCCTAGGAATGAAATTTAGGCACCTAGTTGCCTAACTATGATATCTAGACACGTAGGTGCCTAAGTATGTTTTCTAGGCACCTAGATACCTAACTATGATATCTAGGCACCTAGGTCCCTAACTATGTTATCTAGGCACCTATGTGCCTAATTATGATATCTAGGTACCTAAGTGCCTAAAAATGAAATTTTAGGCACCTATGTGTCTAAGTGTGTTTTCTAAGCACCTAGGTGCCTAAGTACGATTTTCTAGGCACTTTGGTACCTAATTATGATATTTTGGCACTTAGGTGCCTTATTACGATTTTCTAGGCACCTAGGTGCCTAAGTACGACTTTCTAGGCACCTAGGTGCCGAATTATGATATTTAGGCACCTAGGTACCGAATTATGATATTTAGACACCTAGGTGCCTAAGTACAATTTTCTATGCACCTAGGTGCCTAATTATTATTATCTAGGCACCTAGGTGTCTAATTATGATATTTAGCCACCTAGGTGCATAAGTACGATTTTCTAGGTGTCTAACATAACTTAGGACTTTAAATCCTATTTAGAGTAGGTTTGTCAAATCCTATTTAAAGTAGGTTTTGTTAAAAGGAAAACCTATAAATAGAGTCTCCTTTCCTAATTCCTTCCATCAATTTATTCTCTCTATTTTTTTAGGTTAAGTGGAAGAAGAAAAAGTTCCCAATTCCAAAAATTTTGAGTCAACAGATGCCTCCTCGATTTTTATTTTTTTTATTTTTTTAGTTTTTTTCAAACGAAAACCATAAAAAAAATTGATAAAAATCGATATAAATTTATTTCCTATGAGAATTTTACTACTGACTAATGATCGTATTCTCTACGGATATTGATTCATCGAAATCTGACTAGTGATCCTATTCTCTACGGAGATTTGATCATTGAAATTTTGAATTTTGGGGTCCATCGGATGACCTTATTTCAATCTGAGAGATTTAAGGGGACGAATTTTGGATTTCGAGATTAATCATACTGTACTTCCTACGGGAATACTGTATACTGATGTATGGTTATAGGATTTGTGATTCTTACGAGGACACTCTCCCATTATCAATATGAATCTCCTAAATTGGATTTGCGATTGTTACGAGAACGCTCTCCGACTATCAAGATAAATCTCCTAAAATCTTTCAGACGGTTCGATTGAAATTTATGAACCTTAATAAATCGATAACAATTATGAAGTTGATTTTTATTGATCATCGATCTCGATGTAGAACGGGTGGTCAAAATTAAATCCGAAAGATTTACTTTGGCTACCCGGGCAGATCTGACTGATTTTGGGACACCTACAGGGATCGAAACATCCTTAAAAATATTTTCTAAAAATCAACAAAAATTATGAAGTTGATTTTTTACTGATAATCGATCTCGATGTAGATCGGGTGGTCAAAATTAAATCCGAAAGATCCACTTTGGCTACCTGGGCAGATCTGACTGATTTTGGGACGTTTTCAGAGATCGAAACGTCGTTAAAAATATTTTCTAAAAATCAACAAAAATTATAAAGTTGATTTTTATTGACCATCGATCTTGATGTAGATCAGGTGGCCAAAATTAAATCTGAAAGATCGACTTTGGTTACCTGGGCAGATCTAACTGATTTTAAAACGCTTTCAGAGATCGAAACGCCCTTACAAATATTCCCTAAAAATCAACAAAAATTATGAAATTTGATTTTTATTGACCATCGATCTTGATGTAGATCGGGTGATCAAAATTAAATCCGAAATATCTACTTTAGGTACCCGGACAGATCTGACTGATTTTGGGACGTTTACAGTGATCGAAACGTCCTTAAAAATATTTTCTAAAAATCAACAAAAATTATAAATTTGATTTTTTATTGTCCATCGGTCTCGATGTAGATCGGGTGGTCAAAATTATATCTGAAAGAACTACTTTGGCTACCCGAGCAGATCTGACTGATTTGGAACGTTTATAGAGATCGAAACGTCCTCAAAAATATTTTCTGAAAATCAATAAAAATCATGTAGTTGATTTTTATTGACCATCGATCTCAGTGTAGATCAGGCGGTCAAAATTAAATCCGAAAGATCTACTTTGACCACCCGAGCAGATCTGACTGTTTTTGGAACATTTACAGAGATCGAAACGTCCTTAAAAATATTTTCTAAAAATCAACAAAAATTATGATATTTGATTTTTTTATTGACCATCGGCCTCGATGTAGATCAGGTGGTCAAAATTAAATCAGAAAGATCTACTTTGGCTACCCGGACAGATCTGACTGATTTTAGGACATTTACAAAGAACGAAACGTCCTTAAAAATATTTTCTAAAAATCAACAAAAATTAAAATTTTGATTTTTTATTGACCATCGATCTCGATGTAGATTGGGTGGTCAAATTAAATCTGAAAGAACTACTTTGGCTACTCAGACAGATCTGACTGATTTTGGACGTTTACAGAGATCGAAACGTTCTTAAAAATATTTTCTGAAAATCAACAAAAATCATGAAGTTGATTTTTATTGACCATCGATCTCGGTGTAGATCGGGTGATCAAAATTAAATGCGAAAGATCTACTTTGGCTACCCAAGCAGATCTAACTGATTTTGGGACGTTTACAGAGATCGAAACGTCCTTAAAAATATTTTCTAAAAATCAACAAAAATTATGTAGTTGATTTTTTATTGACCATCGATCTCGATGTAGATCGGGTGGTCAAAAATAAATCTGAAAGATCTACTTTGGCTACCCAGGTAGATCTGACTAATTTTTAGGATGTTTATAGAGATCAAAACGTCCTTAAAAATATTTTCTAAAATTGCACAAAAATTATGAAGTTGATTTTTTATTGACCATAGATCTCGATGTAGATCAGGTGGTCAAAATTAAATCCGAAAGATCTAATTTGTCTACTCGGGCAGATTTGACTGATTTTGAAACGTTTACAGAGATCAAAACATCCCTAAAAATATTTTCTAAAAATCAACAAAAATTATGAAGTTGATTTTCTATTGACTATCGATCTCGATGTAGATCGGGTGGTATGAAATTTGATCGGCTATCCGAGTCAAAATCTGAGAGGTCTCTAATCATAAAATCAATCGAAGGACAAAATTAACACTTGTAGATATTCAACTAAAATATGTAGGTTGAATTTTGATCGGGCTTTGAATTTAAAACTCATTGGATGGCCTGACAAAATTTGCATGAGATCTAACTGGTTGTCCGAATCAAGATCTGAGATGTTCTCCGATGATAAAATCGATCGGAGGATCAAATTTATATTTTTTTTTTTTTAAATTCAACTAAAATATTATGTTGAATTTTGATCGGGTTTCGAGTTTAAAATTCATCGGATGACCCGATTAAATATATAAAATTTGATTAGGCTATCTAATATAGAATTTTAACAGCTACCGGGTCAAAAACTTATCGGATGACCAGCTATGTAGCCTTTTGCAAAATTTGAATAAAATAATTAAGTCAAAATTTGATGGCTCTGTAATTTTAGCAAATTCTGATTGGAATATCTAACTCAGAATTTTTACGGACTCTGTATTATGTAGCCCGATTTATTTGAGCCAAAATCTAATCAGAGTATCTGACTCAAAATTTTGACAGACTTTGTATTAGGTAGCCAGATTTATTTTAACATATTAGGATGTTCAGAATGACTAACTAGAAATGTGACAACTGCACTATGTAGACTTTTGTCGAGTCACCCGATTCATTAAATATAAAATTTGATCGAAATAACTTATTCCAGATTTTGACAGGTATCGAGTTACCCAATTTATTTCACAAGTTGCAATCACATATTCTCACACTTCATTCTTGTGTGAACAATCCAGATTACATATTGTATACCTGCGTATGCACTTTCGCAATTTATTCTTGCATGAGTAGAGGAATACATACGACATAACTACCTACATTTCCTATGCAATTTAACTTTGTGCATGTAGGAGGTTACACAAAGATGTACCTATGTAAGTACCTTACACAGTTTAGCCTCATGCGAGTAGGAGGTTACATGATGGTGATGATGATGATGATGTACATATGTACATATCTTATGCAGTTTAGCCTCATGCGAATAGGAGGTTGCATATAACATACCTACATATGTTCTCACGTAGTTTATTCTCATATGAGGGGAGAGAATGTATATTTATGGACGAAGCAACCAATGATAAGTGGTAACTCATTTCCTTCTACAGATGTGAACCATTTGAATGGAATGCACATATAGTCTTTTCCACTCGGGTTTGAGCTCTTGGGCGTTTTCGAAGGACAATCATAGGGTGTTAAGCAATGAAGACATGATGGTTTTTGAACAATCAATGTTTAAATTTCTTTTCAAAGACCTATGATATTCGAATCTGATATGCCTCCAAATCTTTTGTATTTTGAGCCTATGCTCAATAAGTGCTTTAGAAGAACATAGTGCCATATTATCTAGGCACTTAGGTGCCTAAGAATGAAATTTATGCACCTAGGTGCCAAGCTTTGATATCTAGGCACGTAGGTGCCTAAGTATGCTTTCTAGGCACCTGGGTGCCTAAGAATGAAATTCAGGCACCTAGGTGCCTAAGTATGTTTTCTAGGCACCTAGGTGCCTAACTATGTTATCTAGGCACCTAGGTGCCTATGAAAGAAATTTAGGCGCCTACGTGTCTAACTATGATATCTAGACACATAGGTAGTTAGGCACCTAGGTGCCTATGAAAGAAATTTAGGCGCCTAGATGTCTAACTATGAGATCTAGATACATAGGTATCTAAGTATATTTTCTAGGCACTTAGGTGCCTAACTATGATATCTAGGCACCTAGGTGCCTAAGAATGAAATTTAGGCACCTAAGTGTCTAAGTATGTTATCTAAGGCACCTAGGTGCCTAATTATGATATCTAGGCGTCTAGGTGCCTAAGAATGAAATTTTAGGCACCTAGGAGTATGTTTTCATGACACCTAGGTGCCTAACTATGATATTTAGGCACCTTATGATATCTAGGCGTCTAGGTGCCTAAGAATGAAATTTCAGACACCTAGGTGCCTAAGTATGTTTTCTAGACACCTAGGTGCCTAAGAATGAAATTTAGGCACTTAGTTGCCTAACTATAATATTTATGCACGTAGGTGCCTAAGAATGCTTTCTAGGCACCTGGGTGCCTAAGAATGAAATTTAGGCACCTAGGTGCCTAAATGTGTTTTCTAGGCACCTAGGTACCTAAGAATGAAATTTAGGCACTTAGGTGTCTAACTATGATATCTAGACACGTATGTGTCTAATTATGTTTTCTAGGCACCTAGGTGCCTAACTATGATATTTAGGCACCTAGGTGCTTAACTATGTTATCTAGGCACCTAGGTTGTATTTTCTAGGCACCTAGGTGCCTAACTATATTATTTTGGCACTTAAGTGTCTAACTATGATATCTAGGCACCTAGGTGCTTAAGAATGAAATTTAGGCACCTAGGTGCCTAAGTATGTTTTTCTAGGCACCTAGTTGCCTAATTACGATTATCTAGGCACCTAAGTACAATTTTCTAGGCACTTTGGTACCTAATTATGATATTTAGGCACCGATTTTTTAGACACCTAATTATGATATTTAGGCACCTAGGTGCCTAAGTACGATTTTCTAGACGCCTATGATATATAGGCACCTATGTGCCTAATTATGATATTTAGGCACCTAGGTGCCTAATTACGATTTTCTAGGCACCTAGGTGCCTAATTATGATATTTAGGCACCTAGGTGCTTAAGTACGATTTTCTAGGCACTTTAGTGTTTAATTATGATATCTAGGCACCTAGGTGCCTAATTACGATTTTCTAGGCACCTTGGTGCCTAATTATGATATTTATGCACCTAGGTGCCTAAGTACTATTATCTAGGCACCTAGGTGTCTAATTATGATATTTAGGCACCTAGGTGCCTATGTATGAATTTCTAGGCACCTAGGTGCCTAATTACGATTATCTAGGCACCTAGGTGTCTGACATAACTTAGGACTTTAAATCCTATTTAGAGTAGATTGTCAAATCCTATTTAAAGTAGGTTTTGTTAAAAGGAAAAACTATAAATAGAGTTTCCTTTCCTAATTCCTTCCAATAATTTATTCTCTCTAATTTTTTTGGTTAAGTGGAAGAAGAAAGAGTTCCTGATTCCAAAATTTCTAAGTCCACACGTCTCACATACATGCTTCAAATCTGTGGTGCAATCGTGAAAAAACAAAAAAAAAAAAAAACAGATTTTAGGGCTTACAAAGTGGAAAAAAATAAAAATAAAAACTCACATTTAGGGCACGAGAAGGGCAGTTAAGGGCTGTGATGGATGGACCGGTCTCTCTTCTTCTTCATTCTTCATTCTTCTTTCTTCTTCTTTGTTTCTTCTTCTTCTTTCTTCTTCATTCTTCTTCTTCTTTCTTTCTTCTTTCGCCGTCTTTCTCGTCGAGTTTCTCTCGAGGGCCCACGCCTTTAAATATATAAAGGGCTAAAATTACAAATATGCCCTTAAAATTTCATTAGAACCCCCGCCAGCCACATTTCTTTGAAACTTAAGTCGACTCGCCGAGTCGAAAAACTAAGTCGAGTTTTTGAGTAGACTCGGCGAGTAGACCGAGTTGAAGCCCAAATCGAATCTATATACGAGTCGACTTAAAACTAGGTCGAATCAACTCGCCCGAGTTTCGAGTCGACTTGTCGAGTTTTAAAACCATGTTGAAAACTCTCGTTATTTCACTTAGTCCCATGTCAACTGGGATCGAAAATAGAATGCAAAGGGCCCCTATAAATGTAACGTAAGTAGTTGCCTTTAAGCCATGCTTTCTCACCTTTTGGTGTAGATTATTATAAATTAAATGCAATATAATATTAATAATAATTTTATAATATTTAAAATTTTTGTGGTAATTTAGTCGGGTTAACTCGGCCGAGTTATACGAAACTCGACCGAGTTACTCAGAAAAGGCAAAAAGTCGAGTTTATATTCGATTTTACTCGGAATGCAATCGAGTCAAGTTGACTCAGCCGAGTTTCGAGTAACTCGGTCGAGTTTTTAAACCATGGTTATAACATATGCATTTTGCACATACATAAACTCATGGTTTTAAAACTCGATGAATCGACTCGAAACTCGGGCGAGTCGACTTGTATATAGACTCGATTTGGGCTTCAACTTGGTTGACTTGAAAACTCAACCGAGTTTCTCGACTCGGTGAGTCGACTTAAGTTTCAAAGAAATGTGGATGAAATTTTAAAGGCATACTTGTAATTTTGGCCCTTTCTAAATTTAAGGGCTTGGGTCCTCGAAAGAAACTCGACGAGAAAGACGAAAAAGAAAGAAGAAAGAAGAAGAAGAAAGAAAGAAGAAAGAATAAAAAGAAAGACCCGTCCATCGATTGCAGCCCTCAGCCGCCCTTCTTGTGACCTAAATGTGAGTTTTTATTTTTATTTTTCACTTTATATGCCCTAAAATCTGTTTTTTTATTTTTTTTTCCACGATTGCGCCACAGATTTGAATCGTGCCCTAAAATCATTTTTTTTTTCACTTTATAAGCCACAGGTGCCCTAAAATCTTTTTTTTTCACTTTATAAGCTACAGGTGCCTTAAAATCTGTTTTTTATTCCGCTTTATATATATATATCAAATTATTAATATCATTGTCACTTAATGCTAGATAGTAGTGCACAATTTCTGTTCATTGTCACTTAATCATTTTTTTGTTTTTATTTTTTATCATGTAGTATATTAATATTCAATCATAGAGATGGAACAAAATTCTGGTACTGCTAGTGAAGCATCTAATCCTTCTCTACCATTAGAGATCGAGATCTCTCATTTATCTGACCCAGGATGGTTGCATGGTACCGCAAATAAAAAAAAAGTGAGGTGTAATTATTGTTCTACCGAAATGTGGGGGGGTGGGGGTTTAATAGACTTAAGCATCATTTGGCCAAAATCAAGGGAGATGCCAAGACATGTTGGAAAGTTTCAGATCATGTATCTGCTTCAATGAAAGAGCTTTTGATGAAAAACAAGGAAGAAAGTAAGAAGAGAAGAGTATACCAGTGACTTGGAGAGTTTTGGAAGTAGAACCGACACTGAAGTGGAGGATGGAAAAAATATTTCAACTAGATCAAAGAAAGGTAAAGATGTCGCTAACATGTCATAGAAGAAGGTGATGACATTTATGGATAAGACATCCAGAAAGTGTGTATGTGAGACGATAGCTCGTTGGTTTTATCATGTTGCTATTCCATTCCATGCAGCTGACTCCATTTATTTTCCGAAGGTGTGCGAGGAGATAGCCTTGTATGGTCAAGGTTTCAAGGCTCCAACATCGTATGAGTTGTCCAGGACTCTTTTACAGTCGAAAGTTGAAGTGGTCAAACTTTACCTAAATGAGTTCAAAACATCATGGAGTGAGTGGTTGATCGATTATGTCAGATGGGTGGAAAGATCAGAAGGGAAGAAAATTAATTAATTTTTTGGTGTCCTATCTGCGTGGTACAATTTTTATTAGACCGGTTGATGCATCCAAAATTGAACAAAATGCAATGAATTTGTTTAATTTACTGGATGATATTATAGAAGTTGGGAAAGAAAACATTCTTCAAGTGATAACAGATAATGCAGCGAACTATGTTGTTGTTGGAAAGTTACTAATGGCGAAGAGAAAACATTTGTATTGGAATTCGTGTGCAGCTCATAGCCTTGAATCTCATCCTTGAGGCAATTGGGAAACTGGACTGCATATAAGAAATTATAGAAAAGTAAAAATGGGCAACAAAGTTTATTTTCAACAAGGGAAAAGTGTTGGCTATGATGAGATATACAGGTGAAAGACAGCTCCTTAGGCCAGGGGTCACTCGTTTTGGTACAAACTTCATCCTTTGTGATAGCCTCATCGAGCAGGTAATAAAAGTTAGCATTTTAATTCTTTATTATTAAAATTTAAATTTAAATAAAATTCATATAATATTGCAATGTCTAAAAGTTTTTTTTTTTTTTGTATTCACAGATGGCTGCCCTGAAGATGTTTCTTTCTGAAGAATGGGTCACCTATAAATTTGCAAAGTTGAATATAATTGCAGTTGCATGGTGGCAATCTTATGGTGGTTGTGCTCCAGACCTCCAACGTATTGCAGTTTGCATCTTGAGTCAGGGGTATTCATCTAGTTGTGAAAGAAACTGGAATACTTTAGACTAAATTTATACAAAAAAAAGGAACCGCCTAAAGCAACGGAAGTTGAATGATTTAATCTACATTCATTATAATTTGAGGCTTCGAGAAAAAACATTGAAGAGACATGACTCAAATTATGATCTAGTCAATCTTGACAGTATTTTTGTTGATAGTGAGATTGATGGGTGGATACAAAAAAATGAGCACTTGGAAGATACCGAGGCATGGTTGGACGACATGGATGCGACAGAGGAAGAAAATTAGGAAATGGGAGATGAAGAGTTAACCTTCTGTTTAAATGTAATAAACATTTAGAATTTAGATGGATGGTATTTTATGAATTTCTAATTATTAAATGGATGGGATATTGACAATAATGAATTTTCATCTATTAAATATTTAAATTATATATATATATATATATATATATTAAATAACCCAAGTTGGAGCGAGTCAAGTCGAACCGATTTTCCGCGTTGACTCTACTCAGATGATTTTCGAGTCGAGCAGAGTTTCCGTGTTTTAAAACCATAATTTTCAATAGTATCGCACGTCTAGGCAAGGGATTTTAAGTTTTGAATGGGATATGAACTAGTTGGGTTCCTTTATTAATACCCACTGAATCTTGGAGGGTACCTAGGCCAAAAATATTAACGTCTTTGCACTACATGGAGATTGATTTTCACCTCAATCTCCCACACAAGGGATCTTCAGATCAATGGGTGTACCATGACACAGTCAATTTTTTATTCCACGTGACACATCTCAAACAAGTGATAAAAAAAAATATGTGACATACATCATTTAAAGATCCGCTAGATTCAAGCACGATTAATATATATATATATATATATATATATATATATATATATATATATATATATATATATATATATATATAGGACCGAGTCGTGTTTTTTTCGAGTATACTCGACTCGACTGACTTTCTAGTCTAGTCGAGTCGAGTTTTTGAACTATCCTTATAACTATGTCCATTTTGTTAATTAAGGTATATAAACATTTATGGAGATAGAACTCGCACATGAGATTTGTACCGTGGCACATTGTTAAAAAGACTGTTACCTTCTGGATCTATGCCAAGTGGAATAGCATATAAGCAGTCTGATTTGAAGACCACGATGGAAAGATCTTTGAGGCCAAAGATTGACACGAAACGTGCTCTCTATCATCTGATTCAATAGAGTCAATGGCCATAATTTGATTCGATGGTTGACTCCGACAAATCAGATGATAGAGATCATGTTTGGTGCCAAGTTTTGGCCTCAAAGATCTTTACATCATGGTCTTCAAATCAGATGGCTTAGATGGTGTTCCAGGTGACATAGATCCCAAAAATAATAAAGTCTTTGTATTTAACCACGTGCCATGATACAAATCTCGTGTGCATGTTTTAGCTCCCTAACATTTATATATATATATATGTATATATATATATACAATAATATGAAATATGACACAGATTGTCCTTAATAGTTCTGCTCAGTTTGAATTTCCTTCTTCCACATATGTTGAAGGTGTGACATTTCTAAGTTGGATCCATGGTAGCTCCAGTTCGAATAGAGGATGTTTAACAATGACATCTCTAAAGGATGACGACTAGCATTAGTTACAGACACTTGTTGCTTATGTGCTTACCCATTTTTAAACCAGGGGATAATTACTCATCATATTGCATTAGTATATAGCACAGTAGCTCAGACACATTGAAGTTTTTTAGCAATTTGCAGTTATTTTAAAGAGCTTGAATTTAGAAAATCCAACACAATTTTGAAGTATAAAAAGTGCTATAAGCCTTTAGGAGGCCAGTCAAGTGCCAACCCAAGGGAGTCTAAATGTTAAATATTGATTCATAATGGTGCATATATATATATGGGTAATGATCACCTGACGTGAGGCACACCATGACTTGAGCCAGGAGACCATACATCTCTGCAGTCAACGCTGACCGTGGAGATCTAAGCAGTCTCGTGGTTCGAGTCACACGTGACTCGAGTCATGAGATCATTTCCCATATATATAAACTTGTACAGTCAGGAAAAATCCTAAAAGTGGTCAACTCATCCGACTTATACACACAAATTGTGAGAGATAGTAAATAGAGACATGCGTCAACTTGAGGGCAGTGTGCGTCTATGACTAGAGAATCTGGATTTTTCAAGTTGAGTCAAATGGATTTAGGGTTTAGTGATTAGGGTTTGGTGATTATGATTAGGTTTAGGGTTGAGTAGAAGAAGATGAGAGAGAGAAAAGAGGTAAGGAAAATAAAGGTTTGTGAGTCTTGAGCCTACGCAATCATTTCATTATTCTTTATTTCACTTTCTCCAAAGATCCTATGTACACCACTAATATCTATCCTCATACAAGAATATGTGCTCACCCTATTGATACTACTGACGCACCAAAACTCCCCCTCTAGTAGGTGCATAAATATCTATCATGCCCATCTTGGAGGAGATGTCCCGCATCCTTGTCTTTCCTACTGCATTAGTGAGAATGTTGGCTAGTTGATCTTTTGAGGCTACTAGTATAATATTCATTTGCTTCCACCTTTTCCCATATGAAATGACAGTTCACTTCGATATGTTTTGGCCTCTCATGAAAAACAGGATTCCCAGTAATATGATGCGTCGCAATGGCGCTTCATTACCATCCGCAAGGATTACAAGGATCCATATTCCTTCACATGGCTCTATATTTTGCTTCAGCACTAGAATTGGATACGTGTTGCTTCTTACACTTTTAAATGACCAAATTATTTTCAAGGGATGTGCAATAGCCAGTAGTTGACCTCCTATCACTTAAAGAACCAACCCAATCGACATTGGTAAAGTCTACGTCAAAATGGTCATGATCTCCATATAGTAAACCCTGATAGCACATTAAGATATGTACAAAAAATCCAAATAAGAAGTCTGGGTGAGTGCATATAATGACTAACCATATTAACAGCATACATAATATATCACCAAGTAAAAGTAAGATATATAAGCTTTCCCACAAGCCTCTTTAAACATGCCAACATCTTTGAAGCATCTTCGACATTAATCCTATAATATTGGTCCATATGAGAGTCAGTTGGCTTGTACTCCAATATTCTTGTCTACTGAAAACATCGAGTACATACTTTCTTTCTAAGAGAACTATTCCCTTCTTTAATCCTCATACCTCTATGCTCAGCAAATACTTGAGAGCAAGGGTCAAAATCTCGGGTATCCGATACGTATCGTCCGAGCTCCAAACCGATACGTATCGGACGATACGTATCGGAACAGTAACTTACCGGACGATACATTCAACGATACATTGAATGTATCGTCTGGGCATTTGTATATAAAATGGACGATACTGTACATTGAATGTACCGTATCGTCCTGGTCCAATACCGATATGTATCAGTATCAGACGAAATTTTGACCCATGCTTGAGAGATCCGAAGTCCTTGATATCAAAAACTTAAATAATATTTCAGTCTCATGATTTCTTCGTTGTCATCACCAGTGACAATAATATCATCAGCATATACAACCAGAGCTATGAGATATGATCCCTTTTCACAAACCGAGTATGATCATAGTGGCTTCACTGATAACCGAATAGATCGTAGTGACTTCACTGATAACCGAATTGTACAACAGCATCACTGAATTTTGTTGAAACATGCTCTAAGGGACTATTTTAATCCATAAATTGCTTTCATGAGTCTACAGACTCGACCTCCCCTCCCGAAAGGGAAAAACCTAGTGATAAGAGATATGTATACCTCCTTCAACTCACCATGCAAGAAGGCATTTTTGAAATGTAACTGATATAAAGGCCACCTTCTATGGGCAACAAGACTGAGGAGAACTCTAACAGTGATGAGTTTAGGCACAAGAGCAAACGTGTCTTGATCATCAATGCGATATGGTGAGTGAATCCCTTAGCCACGAGTCATGACTTGTACCTTTCTATAGATCATAAGGTTGATGCTTAATTGTGTACACCCACTTGCATCCAATAACCTTTTACTTTCTGGCAGAAAAGCAATTTGTCATGTGTTGTTCTGCTCCAAGTCTTTCATTTCCTACATCATAGCCTTTCTCCATTGTGGTTGAGATAGTGCATCAAATACACTAGAGGAATAAGGACAAGACAAATGCAGAATAAGGAATAGAAAGAGCATAATACAACACGAACTTACAGATAAGATTAATTACGGTTAGGCTTAGTTGAGGAAGAAGAGTGGAGGAAATTAGGGTTGAGTTGTTGTAACTCTAACCCTATTCTTATGTATCATTAGTATTGATCCAAGCCACTTACAATCTCACGTATATCAAGAAACAAGAAATAAAAAAACTACCCAAGAAATGAAAAAACTACCTAAGTGGCTAATGCACTACACACACCCAAAATACATGACACACACCACATATAATATTTACACATTCTAACAGTCCCCCTCAAGTTGGAGCATAGATGTCAATCATGCCCAACTTGGATGATATGTCTTTCATTATGAATCTTCCAACCGCCTTGGTGAGGATGTTAGCTAATTGATTTTATGAGGCAACATGAGGAGTGCAAAACTCTTTAGGATCAACTTTATCTCATAAAATGACAGTCGACTTCTATGTGCTTGGTTCTTTCATAAAATACTGGATTTGTTGTTATATGTCGTGTTGCTTCATTGTCACATATAGTCATTGGGAGTTCTACTTGGATACCTAAGCCATTCAGGATAACTTCAGCCACATCCCTTCTCTAGCACCATGGGGCATAACTCTGTATTCGGCCTCAACACTAGAATTGGCAACAACTTGTTGCTTCTTGTTCTTCCAAGTAACCAGGTTTCCTCCAAAGAAAGTGACATAGCATGTCGTGAATCTCCTATCACTCACAGACCCAACATAATTTGCATCAATATAAACTTTCATATTCAAGTGTCTATGATCACAATAAAGAAGTCCTTTGCATATCTCAGGATCTGAGCATCAAGATGAAGTGAACGTGGGGCATGCATATACTAACACACCACACTAAGTGCATATGCAAGGTCAGGCCTAGTGATAGAGAGATAAACAAGTTTGCCACTAAGTCTTTGATACTTAGTAGCATCCGTCGGAAGTTCACCATCTTCAGAGTTGGTCCTATAATTGGGATCCATAGGAGTATCTACGGGCTTCCATCCTAGTATACCAGCTTGTTTCAAGAAATCCAAGGCACACTTCCTCTGTCAGATCTGCCCACTTCAATTCTAAGAAAATACAAATCCTAGGTCGATGATGTCAAAGACCTTGCTAAGATATCACTTTAGCTTAAGAAGTTCTTCACTGTCATCTCCTATGACAATGATGTCATCAACATACGCAATGAGGGCAGCAATACATGCTTCTCTTTTCATAAAAAGTGTATGATTAGAGTGGCTCCTCTAGTACCCAAACTGCATCACAACATCATTGAATTTCTTGAACTATGCCTTGGAGACTGCATGAGGCCATAGATAGCCATCCTTAACTTGCAAACTTTCTCCCCTGAAGGAGAAACTCAAGCAGTTGAGCTACGTACACTTCTTCTTTGAGGTCACCATGTAGATAGGCATTCTTGACATCAAGTTAATAAAGTGGTCAGTCTTTGTTAGCAACCAATGGTAGAAGGACCCGAATAGAGTTGAGTTTCGCAACTGGGGCAAATATCTCATGGAAATCAGTATCATAGGTTTGAGTGTGTCCCTTTACAACAAGTTTTTCCTTGTACCTCTCTATGGACCCATCTGGGCGATACTTCATAGTGTACACTCACACCCTACTGTCTTCTTACTAGCAGACAGCCTGCAATCTCCCATGTTTGATTTTGTTCTAGAGGTCTCATTTCCTGCTCAATAGCATCTTTCCATTTGGGCTGCAATAAAACTTCAAAGACAGAGGATGAAATAGGTATAAAATCGAAGGATGAGATAAAGCTAATAACCAAACGATAGAGCATGATAGGATACAAATTTACTGATGGGATGTCTTGTACCTTTGTGAACAGCAATGGGAAGGTCATGATCAGAAGTAATAGGACTTATTTCATGAGAAGATCTTTGATCCACATCGTGAGCAAGAGGGGGTGATCCCCCTTGTTCTCCTTACAAAGAACTTATCTTTCCCAAACTTATCACATTGTGGTACTTGTGGTACATTTGGATCACTTACACTAGTCATCTCTTCAACGTCTTCTTCAAGATCCTCCTCCCACATACAAGGTAGAGGGAGAGGATTCTTTGTGCTCTCTTCACCACTTAAATACTTCTCCCTCTTAAGAGGGCACTGAGAAGAAGCATAGAATGGAGTAGACTCAAAGAATGTAACATACATACTAACAAAAAAATTCCTTGTGAAAGGTCATAACATTTATATCCTTTCTGAGTAGGAGGGCACCCAACATACACTTGACAAGGTTGGCTAAGAGTCTATCACGATGACATAAAGAATGTGAGCAAAGCAAAGACAACCAAAGGTCTGAGGGGGCATTGTAAATAGTTTCCGACTAGGACATAGAACCTTATAGGGAGACTCCCCCTCAAGGATAGGCATAGGCATACGATTGATGGGATAGTTGGCAGTGAGGACAACCTCACCCCATAGATGTTTAGGTATTTTCATACACAAAAGCAAGGACCTAGCAACCTCAAGGAGGTGGCAGTTTTTCCTCTCGGTCACTCCATTTTGTTACAGAGTGCAAGGGCAAGTGGATTGCTACTCAATCTCGTGCATCTGAGGTAAGAGTGAAGACCTTGGGAAGAACATTCTCCTCCATCGTCAGATCTTTATAATCTCAACTTTCACATTGAATTGAGTTTCAATCCACTTGTGATAAACAAGAAAAATAGTTTGAACCCCATCTTTGGCTCTCATGAGAAACAAGGTGGTGTAACGGGTACAATCATCAATAAAGGATAATGTATTAAAAAAATATCAATTAAGGTCACATACATAAAGAAGCAACTGATGGGCTGCATAGAATGGAGTATTCAAGTCATAATTGCTAAGTGGTTGCATTCTCAATCTACATGCTTTGAAACAGTAGTTGGAGGTTCAGATATAGTACCTTTCACATACCCATTACTATCTTTTACATCCCAATGACATAGATGTTGACCTCAACCATTCCAAATAGTTTGTGTCATCAAACACGACGGTAGTGATCTATAGTCCATCTCTAACCTCACTGCCACTACTCAAGTTCACTTTAACTTCTTCCATTGATGAGATACCACACCCAACACCATAATACAACCAGATAAATGATCAAACACCGGCTATACATGCCAATAACCCTTCGAAAAGGGCAAAAATATTGTTCTTGTTTACATAGTTATCCGAGACACTACACAGTGTTCTCCATGTCGTACGACATCAACCATTACAAACATAAGGTCATAAACCCTTCTAAATTACATCTATGCATTGTGATTTGTAAGGGCATGAAAAAAAATCACACAACAACTACTATTCTTATCCAATTAAAACGAGACCAAATCCAAAAGAATTCTGATGGAAAACCAATCCAATTTCCAGTGATTAACAAAATCTAGGAAGGCCACAGTATTTTGTAACTCAAATTTTCGCGAATATTGAGTTATAAATTGATTTAAAAATTTTTGTTAAAAATGTATTTCGACTACTTCAAATCCAAAATCTCACACAACAAAGATCATATATACGGTATTTCGATCGTATATATATATATATATATATATATATATATATATATATATATATATATCCAGTTCCTTTCTGATCTCAAGAAGATTGATGAAAATCTCTTTGAAAATCACTCAAAGATGCATCAAAACCAAAAAGTTAAGGTTATATGCAAGTGCTCACCTTAACATTTTGATCACAGCCATAAAAACAAATTTTGATCTTTTCGTCAACTATTTGACCCTACAGACATCAGCATGACGTAGCAATGATAGGATGAAATTAGTAACAAAAGCGCTCTAGTTTGACTAGCTCTAATACCAAAATGGATTTAAGCTTAGGGTTAGGTAGAAGAAGATGAGAGGGAAAGGAGGTTAGAAAAATAAGTCTTGACACTTGAGACCACACACCCATTTCATTATTACGTATATCACTTTCTAAAAAGATTTTGCATACATCATTAACATCTATCCTCGTAGACAATAATATCTATGTGCACACCCCACTGATATTAGTGACATCAATCTCTTATGATGTCACAACCGAAGCAGTCAGGGATGCCAGCACTAGCAGACGACTCAATGTCAGCTGGTTTTTTAGGACGTGGTCATAGCGTTCAACCCGATGATGGGGCTATTTGGGCATCTGGTGGCACCCAAACACATGTTGAGGTGCCATGTGGATGTACACATGATCGATCCAAGACCATCAAAAAATAAATAAATAAATTTAATCACCGTCGACTACAATGGCCAATAGTTGTTAAAATGTTAGTTTTCACATCGTTAGATCAAAGTCATATGTATATATGTACACACACACACATACACACACATATAGATAGGAGAAAGAGTCCCTGCCTTAGCCCTCTAGCGTTTGAACGTTGTGCAAGTGCCGAGATCACATGCCACGTGGCATATGATCCCACAAAAACCCGTTTTGGGATCATGTGCCATATTGCATGTGATCCCTAAAAAAAAACTTTTTTAACCTTCAAACACATGGTCAAAGATTGGGTTCTGCCCAACATACTTGGTGCATCGAATTTTGACCAACTTTGAGCAGGTTTTGAACGATGGATAAGATGTATTTTCAATTTTTTTATTTATTTATGCAATCTTGTGCATGTTGCCTCGGCACCGAATCTTCGGATTAGGTGCCACTTGACATCCAAACGACCCTTGCATAGGGTTCAACGCTAGGTGGCTAACCTAGCGTTACCATTTTCATATATATATATATATATATATATAAACCGTTAAGGGGAACGTGTGCCACATGGCAGCCATAGAGGGAACCGTTGTAGGGTTCAATGGATATGACAACATCCTTTCTTTTTTCTTTTGATAATTGGATATGACAACATCCTAGAGACCCGTAATATGTGTATATCCACAAACTTCTCCAAACAAAAAATATCTAACTAGTATAGAAATACAGAAAACCTAACAATGGCATTAAAAATTTCATGTAAACTCCCACAAAACGAACAAATTGAACAAATTTAAGCAAGTAATTATACAAAACAGTCCAAATAGTCAATGAACACAATTGCAAATGACAAAAGATCAGTATGAAAGGGTACAAACCATTCCATCTTCGATCTCTTCGGGTCCTGCAGAGCTCGAACCGAGTCTCGATCTCTGCATGGCCTTGTAGGCTTGATTTTTCCCCATTTTGAGGGAAACCCAGTTGAGAAAGACGAAGATATCCACGGATAGAGAACAAATTTTTTGAAGAATTGTAGGTAACTGAGTTGGGTTTCCTGGTTTTTTTAAAAACTCTTCAACAAATCAAGAGATTAATGGGGACGACCCTTTAATGGAGGGAGATGGAGGGAGGCGGCGGTTTGTTCGAGCAAACGTCACTTGGGGGAATGCTAGAATACATCACGGAGTAGTGAGAATCGTCATCAAGCTGGTTGGGTTCGAGCAAACGACACTTAATAACCAAATTCGGAGCTGTCAGTGCGATTTAATTCCGATAAATTCATTAAAGATTCGGAAAAGTTGGGATACCATAAAAGGGAAAACACTCAAAATCCATAGACTGCTTTGAATCTAATGGTGGAGATTATTTTTCACCTCAATCTTTCACACCATAGATGTGGAGACCACATGGCCACTATTTTATATCATGTGCCACAGATCTCAACAAAATAGTCCTAAAATCATGTTTAAATGATAAACTACATAATTTTAGAGCCACATTTTTGAAATATATACCATGTGATATCAATTAAGTGCCGATTGGATGGTACACATGATCTCAAGATCCCTCATGTAAAAGATTGGTATGACATATCTCTCTCATCATATCAAGGGTTTTGGCACGCCCCAATAATCTGGTTGGTGAGCATGGGGGCCATTATTAAAAAAATATATATATATTTAAAATATATGTTAATTTATTTAGGCCCTGTTTGATAGCAATGAGACTCCAAAGAGGATATGAAATCAATTTCTTAGTTGATTTATTGGGAAATAATTTCTTCAATAAATGAATTTTTCATTGTTTGATTATTGTATTTGATAAATGAATTTCATTGGAAATTGATTTCTCTTGTTTGATTAGTATCTTTTAAAATGAATTTGAAAATGAATTTTTAAATTTAGATCATTTATTATTAAAATCATAATTAAAGTCAAATATTAACCAATAATTTTTATAATGATATTCTATCATGTTACAAATCAATATTATAGTAATCACTATTTATTACTAAGTTATATAAATCAGAGTTTGAAAAGTCAAACTCAAATAAAAGGTCAAATTTTGACCAAACTTAAAATTTTGATTAAAAAAATATATAAAGTTAAATAACAAAGTTATAAATGCTAGTATCTAATGTAAATTTATACGTTGAAATGAAATGAATTTTTTATAAAAGTCAAACTTTGACCAAAATTTCAACTTTGACTAAGAGAAAAAATTTTAATGTATCAATAAATTACAAAAGTCCAACTCCAAATTAATATAACAGTATTCATATACATCGTTAGGTTACACTAATCAAAATTTGATCAAATATTCACTTTTAATAAAAGTCAAACTTTGACCAAACGTAAAACTTTGATTAATAAAAAAATTTAAGACTAAAGTACAATGTTATATAGTAAATGCTAGTATGTACTATAAAGTTACATGTTGAAACAAAATTCAATTTTTAAACTTCAAAGAAAATTCAATTTTTTTAAAAATTAAACTTTAACCAAATTTTTTAATTTTGACTAATAAAAAATTCGATAATCTATTGCCAACTTACAAATTAATATAACAGTATTTGTATTCATCGCTAGGTTACAGTAGTAAAAAATTTGACTAAATATCAGCTTTTAAAAAAGTAAAACTTTGACCAAATGTAAAAAAAAGTAAAATAAAATTTGATAATATACTACAAAGTAATAAATTAAAGAATAATAATCTCATTGGAAATACAGAAGTTCAAAAAAATCAAATTGTGTTTAAAAGTCAAAGTTTGACCAAATATCAAATTTTGACTGATAAAAATTTACATTACCAAAATACAAATAACAACAGTAATAATCACTACTTACTGTCAAGATACACTTCTCAAATTTTGACTACAACCAATATTTGAATAAAAGTCAAACTTTGACCAATAAAAATAAGGTAATATACTTTCAAGTTATAAATTAAAATAATGATAGATATTTTTAATTATAATATTTCACTAATAAAAATTTATAATATTTTGTAGAAAATCAAACTTTGATCAAGAAAAATTACACTGATACAGTATAAATTTATGTAGTAGTAAACTCTATCTATAAGCATATTTCGAGTTTGACTAAAACTAAATTTTGAGTAAAAGTCAAAGTTTGACCAAAAGTTAAAGTTTAGTCAAACTTTTGACTAAGACAATTGAGAATCTAGTACAAATTATACATTAACGCAGCAATATTTTTTTTTTGCCATCAAATTATTAGAGTCAAAGTTTAATAAAAAGTACAATTTTAATTAAAAGTCAAAGTGTAACCTTAAAATCAACTTTTGACCCCTAAAAATTTGATAATATATTACTAACTTACAACTTGTTATCATGTTTCAGTAATCAAAGTTTGATCAAAAGTCAAAACTTTATATAGCTTATAAATTTAATTAAAGTTTAATTAAATTCAAACTTTGACCAAAGTCAAATATTAGCTGAGAAGAGTATAATGTAGATAATGTGGTGGTCATAGTGTTCATGCTGGTATGATAGTCATAGAAATTGAAGTTATTTTTTAATAGTCAAAAATAAAAAAATTTGCTTTTAGGTTTTTTACAACTTTAGATTTACAATAACAAAAAATTATTATTTTGTTAATAGGAAATTCAATTTCAGCCACTTAAAAGGTTGAAATGATTTCCTCCTAAAATGATTTGGTGTATGAAAATTCAATTTCCATGCGGGGCAACTTAATTTCATTTCTGTCTCATTAAATAGCTATCAAACAATAATAATTGGAAACTAAATTTCATTTCCACAATGAAATTACATTTCCATATTATCAAACAAAGCCTTAAAGTCAAGAAGGTTTCGTAGGCTATACGACTAGGGGAAATGAAGGTTTCGCCCAAACGGAACTGTACAACTCCAAAATGGATTATATAACTCTCCTGAATGGAGGAGGAAGAGTATGAAGAAGAGCACTCACATAAGCCATTGCTCAGCCTATGACTATAGAATCTTTGAGGGCAGCCACAAAAAACTCATTTTTTGGTTTGCTCGTGTCTACGTAGGTGCCCTCAAAGATTTGGTTGTGAATTTAAATGCACTCTAAGTTATGTGGCTAAGTGGCTTATGTCATCATATGTTAGTTTTATAATATAAGTTTTCAATAAGCACATTAGTACTTGTTTCTTACAACATAGGTTTTAGTTGTTATTAATAGGTGTTGACAAATCACCTCAACAACATATAAGTTTTGTATTTTTTTTTTTTTTTAAAGTTACAATGATGAACCAAATCGGCTCATATTGAATTGGACGAACGACCCAAGAGAAAAAATGTCGGTTCTCATATGAACCACATTGTTTAACTTACCGATTTCAATCGAATCGGCTCAAATAATAGTGCTTATGTTTCATTTCCATCTGGTGAGGTCACTGCTCCTCTTCGTAGATGAGAGCCCCCGTCTGCTGATGTTTTAAAAGTAAATGTGGAAAGAGCATGGCAGAAGAGCTCTAGAAGGGACAACCTTGGTGTGGTTATCAAAAATATGAAAGTAAGATTTTGGCTTCAATGTGCAAGGGAATCCATTGGGTTTCGCCGGCGGAACATACTGAAATACTAGTTTTTATGTAAGGTATCAATCTAGCTATGGAAATCGGTGGTCGGAAAATTATCATTGAAGGGGATGCAAAAGGAATTGTTGACGCCATAAATGACGATTCTAATGATTCATCTGCGATTGGCAATATGATTCTCAAAGTTAAAAAGAACTAAAAAAGTTTTAATTTTCTTATTGCTGTTACATACCTAGATCTTGACATATGGTGGTTGATGTCCTCTCTAAACATGGCCTATGTGATGACAATAGAGTCTTATCTTATATCTTTTTCTTCAGTTGTAATTATTAATTATCCTTAAATGAAATGATTTATGTTTCTTCTCTCAAAAAAGAAAAAAAAAACACGAACCACTAATTTATGTCATTTTTGTGTTTTTACACTTTAAATACAAAATACCCCTCTTTTCCATATTTACCTGCCCCTAAATATACCCATTGGAGTTCTAATTAGAGTTAAACTCTAATTTAAGACTCCCTTCAAAATCATCACCCTAAATCCATCTATATATATGTTTTTTCCTATTTTCTCTCCATAATATTTCGAATTTCCAATAGGATCCTAACTCCAACGTCTTTTAAGATGGCCTTGGTCAGGTCCAAGTAGTTGGACTCTAAATATGGTTTAACCAATTTTTGAGACCGTTGGATGCACAAGTTCCAAAAGTGAATGCAAATCAATAAAGATAAAAGTTAAGATTCTCTTGCATCCAATCGTCTCAATTATGTTAAGTCGCATTTAGAGTTCAACTAGTTAGAACTAATCAAACCATAGCAATGTCAATTAAGACCCCACCTTCCAACGTACCTTTAAATACCCCAACTTAATCTTTGAGAGTGCCCATGTAAGACCCCACCTTCAAACGTACCTTTAAATACCCCAACTGAATTATTGAGGGCGCCCATGTTAAAACCCATTGAATGCTTTGAATTGGATGATAAGAGCGCTTTTCGTTCCAATCTTTCACACACTTGATATTGAGATTATGGGTGTACCATCAAACGGTCAAATATTGA
Organism: Chloranthus sessilifolius; assembly: GCA_021018995.1. Taxonomy (NCBI): domain Eukaryota; kingdom Viridiplantae; phylum Streptophyta; class Magnoliopsida; order Chloranthales; family Chloranthaceae; genus Chloranthus; species Chloranthus sessilifolius. The sequence goes on from CM037589.1 coordinate 23,328,021, forward strand.
TTTGTCGCGCACAATTCCGAAGTGACCTTAAAATCAAATTTAAAGGTGATGAATGCCATGTGATTTTATCAAATGTAATTTTACCTTTAAATACGTCTACCAAATCTATGAGGGCGCCCATGTTAAAACCAATTGACAGTTTTGAACCAAATGATGGAGCATGTTTTTCATTCCAACCTTTCACACACTTGATCTTGAGATAATGGGCATATCATCAAATGGTCAATCATTGATTTGACGTAACACGGATCCCCAAAAAGTGACCTTAAAATCAAATTTGGTATCAATAATGACAACCATATGAAAATTATTCTCAGAAAATTGACTTGACGTGATACATATCCCAAAAAGTGACTTTAAAGTCGGCCATTGAATAAGATGATGAGCTTTTTAAGAAACTCCACAATCTATCCTTATTTAGATAAACATTAATTACTGAGACTAATAAAATAATGAGATTCTCACTCTCTTAAAATCTATCCAAAATGGTTTGAAGGGCATGATGCTATAATTTTATTTTATTTTTTACCAAGGATGGGTGCAAAATATGATCTCTATCATATAATTCACATAGCCAACTATTGAATTGGATGCTAGACTTTGATTGCATTCAATAATATGGCAGAGATCATGTTTTGTGCAAATGGTGCAAATGTTTGACCTCATAAATCTTTACATTGTCACCATCAAATCAGACGACTTAGATTTATTTTCAGATGGCATAGGTCCGGGTAGCATTGTTTACCCCTACAGGTTTACTAAAAGCATTTACGTCCAAAACCCTGTGAAAGCCATTGACTGCTTGGGATCAAACAATGGAGATTGTTCCGTACCCTAATCTTCCACACAAAGAATGTTGAGACTATGATCTAACTAGCTGGCGGTCAGTTCTTGATTTCATGTGACACATATTCCAAAAAAATTGTCTTCAAATCATGTGTGAACGTGAAGTGTGCCATGTGATTTTAAGGCCATTTTTTTACGGATTTGTGCCACGTGGAATCAAAACTTGATCATCTGATGGAATGCTCATGGTCTCAAGATCCGCTTTCTAGAAAATTGGGGGACAAACGATCTGCATAATTTGATTCCAAGAAGTAATGGGTTTCAAGGGATTTCAAATATAAGCGCTTTAAGTAAATATACAAAGGTACCCGTATAAGTCCCATAAATATCAATTTTTCTTTCAAATGGGTGCAATAGCATAATTTTCTGGTGAAGTAATCACTCTCCGTATTTTTTATAGGTACCTCTACCCACACCTACGTCTAAAGCCAATTCAAACTCATTAACTGCTTAGAGTCAGAAGATGAAGATCATTTTTCACCCCAATCTTCTACTAATGGATCTTGAAACCATGGGCGTACTATCAAACAATTATTATTTTTATTTCATGTGGCATAAATAGCAAAAATATTCTCTAAAGTCACATGACACACATCATGCTCAAACGTAATTGTAGAACCTCTTTTTAGGACATGTGCCACGCAAAATAAGAAACTAGCCATCCAAGGGTAAGATCATGATCTCAAGATCTATTTTACGAAAGATTGAGGTGAAAAACGATCTCCATCAGCTAATTCCAAGCAATCATGGATTTGAATGGGGTGGAATCACAATTTATTATTTTAAGTTACTTTTTCGATTTTCTCATCCTACCTAATCAATTCTCGGTTTAGCCCTCAAAAATCGAAACGGGTCCAAAATAGGTTTAGTATCAAATTTCGGGTCCGTTTAGACTAGTTTGATTCACCGATTTTCAGGTCGGATTCGGGTTTATGGTCAAAACTTACCCCTATGTATGGATGAACATTACTATTCATCTTTTTAATAATAATTAATAAATAAGTAGGGTATGAAAATTCGAAGCCTATTGATTTAGTTACATTAGTTATTATAAAATTAAAATAGAAATTAACAATTGAGAAATTTTTATTAAACATATATAATTAGTATATCATCAAATCAATCGAATGTGATAAGATAGAAATATGTATCTACAGTAAAAAATAAACATTTAAACATAGTAAATAGATATAACTGTATATTATTATGCATAAATAAAAATGTAGTATTTACTGTAAATGGGAAAATAAAGAAAAAAATAAGAAACTGCTAAAATCAAATAACTTTGATAATTTAATTGGATATGAGATTGGATTTGTTACTTCGTCAATCTAATTTTTTATTGATTTTATTGTCTTCATCAATCAAAACTAATATTCTGACATGTGTACCATTAAGTAAGACGAATTTTAATTAAATTTTAAATTTTAGATATTATAAAAGAATAAGTTCTACAAAATACTCTAATCAATATAATACTTAACAATAATTGTTATTAGTTTTTTAGTGATTGATTGATAATATATAATTATGATTTTGTATGATTAGTCAATTTTAACTCATAATTCAAATCATTTTTTATCAAAATATTTTATTTTACAGTATCCACGTGCAACACAAATGCACTTTTACTAGTAGATATAAAAGGGAATGGGGCATTACAAAAACGTTTTTATTTTTGATGTGAGAAGTATCTCATGAAAGAAATCTTTTTCTCTTTTAAGAGGAAAAAGCTCATATGTTGAAATAGATAAAGTAAGTCCCAGATGTATTGTGGACGAAAAATGGGGCGAATCTGATCAAAGAAGAAATAGAAGAAGATATCTCCTTTTTAGGGCCACTTTTTAGACCTTTGTGATTTGCATACACATGTGACAGTTGCGGAGGAGCGTGAGAGAGTACCAACTATAGTGGCGAGGGTTAACTAACAGAACCCAACCCACACCCTGTACAAACAAGGGTGACGAACAGCGTGGAGGATGAGAATCAAACCCACGACCTAACTTTAGAGGGAGCGTAACAACATGGTTAATGCCTCTTTGGTAATAATAGATGTGTATAGCTGCAAGTCTGCACTTGTGGAAGGTGACTGCTAATAGAGTTTCGGTGAGTGCAAATAGAGCTTTCCATTTAGTTATTATTTAGGAGACTTTGCCAAAAGAGGATTATTTTTTAAAAGTTTGAGGCTATTATACCCATTCAGAAAGTTTCCAGTAATCAGGATTGCACGGATTTTAAGGGTCCAAATATTTGAAAAGATTAAATTTTTTTTGCATATATGAGTTGTCTTGTAAAACTGAAAGGTTGATTTTACCTTTTCATTAAGCAATCTCCTTCCTTTCTTTTGATGGTCCTAGCAAGAACAGTCGTCAGAGAGCCAGTTTCTTGAATTTATAATTAGATACGGTCGACAAATTATTTTACATTTATTATACATATCTTATAGATATTTAATAATATTTATAATAAATGATTATATTTTTCATTGATGAACAATACTCATATTTTCCATTATATAAAAACGCGAAGAAAAACACAAGATCTTCTTCATCTATTCGATCCAGCGATGAAATTGATAGATGTTTTGGTGCAAACAGGTTAAAAAGGCCTTTTTGCATTAATTTAGTTGATTTCTCTCATCTTTTGAAGAGAGAAGAGTTGTGTCACGTCCCATGCACAACACCGGATCTTTCCCTACTCTACTTGTACCATAAACGTATATACAGTAGCATACAAGTAAAGAAGGTATATGAGAGGCTCTAAGGAAGACTCTAGAAACCTAGAGAAAATACCTAGGAAGAGTGTAGAAAAGGGAAGAATGGAGAAGCAGCTAGAGGAAACTCTAAAACATTCCCAATCGTTGAATGAATGACATGTGGACCAATCTTACATTGTCCATTGTACACTTTGTAAACTATAAATAGGGCAGAGGTCATCATTTGCAAGGCACCTCACAACTTGTAAGCATTTGAGAGTTTCAATACAAAGAGTTTTTTATATTCCCTCTCTTGAGTTCTCTTCTTGCTCTTATGAATTTTTCGATAGTTGGGATGATCTTGTGACGTTAGGGAGCAACTAAGCATAAGAGCCATATGGATTATCGAGGCGCGACAACTAAGTCCGTGACAATTAGTATCAAAGCCACGTCGGTTAAGGGAAAACCACGTTGGTTTAAGGGAGATCAATCGGAGTAGGAGATCACCATGTCTTCTGAAATTGTGTAAGAGGAAGGACATAACAACGATGGCGGCAAGCCGAGAAAGGAGAGATCTCGCGATGTGGTCGCTAACTTTGACACGCGGCTAGGTAGGGTGGAGCTAGCCATCGGCGATGGGAACGATCGGTTTGAGGAAGTTGGCCAAAATATCTCGGCTCTAGAGGCTGGAATCGAGGAGCTACGTGGGGAGATGCAAGGCCAAGTTAACACCATAACGCACACGGAACAAAAGACACGTGAAAGCTTCGAGGCTAAGGTATGGGATGCCCTCAATGCCATGCATGCATAAATATAAGAAATGAAAGGCGATTGAGTCTTATGCAAAAAAGCCGTGACCAGTGGTGCAGTCACGACTCGGGATGCCCCAAAGGTGAAGGCATCCAAGCCCAAAGCATTCAACGAATCTAAAGATGCTAGGGAGATTGATAACTTTTTATGACACTTGGAATAATATTTCAAAGCAATCTCCCTAGTCAACAAGAACCAAAAGGTGCAGGCTGCCATGCTCTACCTCCATAACACAACCATGTTGTGGTGGAGGAGGCGTGAGGCGGATATTGAACTAGGCACTTGCACCATTGACACTTGGGAAGATTTCAAGAAGGAACTAAAGAAGCAATTATATCCCGAGAATGTCAAATTTAAAGTTTGAAACGATTACAGCATACGAGATCAATCCAAGACTACGTAAAAGAGTTCTCCACACTCATGCTCGAGATCCCCGACATGCCAAACAATGACCTCTTCTTCAATTTCATGGATGGCCTACAACCATGGGCAGAGTAAGAATTATGACGCAGGGGTGTCCAAGACCTTGCTTCAGCCATGGCCACTGCCGAGTCTCTAGTAGAATTCAAGAGGTCTGAGACATCCAAAAAGCCGACTCCCAAGGGAAACTATGGAAAAAGTGGGGGAGACAACCCTTCACATTCAAAAGAGGATGCTGGCAAGACAGTGTATGAGAAGTCTTTGAGAAACGAGAGACCGAAGTACGACAACACTAGGACTCGCGACTTGAAGTGCTTCTTATGCGACGGACCGCACATGAGAAGGGATTGCCTGAAAAGAAGAGCCCTTACAGCCCTTGCCTCTCAGTTAGAAGAGAAAGATGATGCAGTAGACACAACGATGGGATCTTTGCGACTCCTGAATGCAGTTAAGAAGTAATCCGAGCCCCAAAAGCAATGCGAGAACACAAAGTCCATGAACAAAGGGCTCATGTATGTTGAAGTAATCCTCAACAGAAAAGCCACGCATGCTATGGTGAACATGGGTGCCACTCACAACGTTGTCTTAGTGGAAGAGGCAAATCGGCTAGGCATAAAGACGACCAAAGAGCAGGGGTGGCTCAAACCATTCACGGCACGACACAAGGAGTGGTGCTAACCATTGGAGAGTGGAAATGTATCGTAGACTTGTCAGTGGTTCCAATGGATAATTTTAAAGTAGTGTTAGGGGTGGAGTTCCTCAACAAAGTAAAAGCGGTTCCTACGTCTTTCGTGAACCCAGTTTGCATCATGGAGGAAAGCGCTCCATGCATGGTTCCCGTGGTAAGAGGACCAACGGTACCTACGAAGACCCTATCTGCCTTACAGTTGGCCAAAAGCATAAAGAAAGGTGAGGTGACGTTTCTAGCCACTCTCAATCAGAAAGAGGACGGTACCACAAACCAAGTGCCCAAGAAGATCGAGAAGGTGCCAAACTAATTTCAAGATGCGATGCCCCTGGAATTTCCAAGAAGTTACCACCTAGGAGAGAGGTGGATCATAAGATTGAGTTGGAAGCCAAATCACCTGCAAAAGCACCATATAGAATGACCCCACCAGAAATAGAAGAGTTGAGGAAACAACTCAAAGATTTGTTGGAAGTAGGCTACATCCAACCATCCAAGGCCCCATATGGTGCACCAGTATTGTTCCAAAAGAAACACGATGGCTCGCTATGGCTATGTGTTGACTATAGGGCACTCAACAATGTCACAATCATGAACAAGTATCCTATACCACTTATCGCTGATCTCTTTGATCAACTAGGAGGAGCGTGTTACTTCTCGAAACTTGACTTGAGATCGAGATATTTCCAAGTTCGTATGGCAGAAGGGGATGAGTCAAAAACTATATGCGTAACCAGGTATGGATCGTATGAGTTCCTTGTAATGCCAATTGGTCTCACCAATGCACCTGCCACATTTTGCACCCTCATGAACAAAATATTCCACCCCTACCTCGATCGGTTCGTTGTGGTGTACCTTGACGACATTGTCATCTATAGTAACACCTTGGAAGAGCACATCGAACACTTGAGGAAGGTATTTCAGCTGCTTCGAGAAAATGAGTTGTACGTGAAGAAAGAAAAGTGCTCCTTTGCACAGCCAAAAGTGATGTTCTTGGGGTATAAAATTTTCCATGGCAAGTTGAGCATGGATAGTAACAAAGTAAGAGTCATTCAAGAATGGGAGCCACCTACGAAGGTAACCGAGCTTAGATCCTTCTTAGGCCTGATAAATTACTATCGAAGGTTCATAAAGGGGTACTCAGGGAATGCCGCCCCCCTCACCGACCTTCTAAAGAAGGATAAAACATGGGCATAGACGGACAAGTGCCAACATGCCTTCAATGGGCTGAAAAAGGCAATCATGGAAGAACCGATTTTGAGCCTGCCAGATCCTAGTCAAGCCTACGAAGTCCAAACGGATGCACCCGACTTTGCTATCGGTGGAGTGTTAGTACAAGGGGGACATCCAATAGCCTACGAAAGTTGGAAACTCAACGACACGGAAAGGCGCTACACCACCTAATAAAAGGAGATGACCGCGGTGGTGCATTATTTAAGGACTTGGAGACACTACCTCTTAGGGTCCAAGTTCATGGTGAAGACTGACAACATTGCCACTCGCTACTTCCAGTCTCAAAAGAAACTAAGTCCCAAGCAAGCTAGGTGGTAAGACTTTTTGGCGGAGTTCAATTTAGTGTTCGAATACAAGCCAGGAAGAACCAACCTGGTGGCCAACGCACTACGCGAAAAGGGGAAATTAACTGCATTGAAGAAAGAAGAGTTGGTCACAATTAGCCGACTATAAGGCTCGCTCCTAGACCGCATAAGGGAAGGGTTGAAGGAAGACCCTCTAGCAAAGGGATTGCTAGAAATGGTTCACACGGGAGCTACGAAACGGTTCTGGGAGGATGATGGATTGCTCTATGCTAAGGGAGGAAGACTCTATATACCAAAGTGGGGCAACCTAGGGAAGGAACTCACTAAGGAATGCTACGATACTTGGTGGGCTGGCCACCTAGGCCAACGTCGTACAATGGCGCTCTTAGAGTCTGCATATTACTGGCCTCAGATGAAGAGTGATGTCGAGGCCTATGTAAAGACTTGTCTTGTGTGTCAATAAGACAAAATAGAGCAACAACAATCAGGGGGATTGTTAGAATCCCTACCCATCTCTACGAGACCTTGGGAGAGTGTCTCTATGGACTTCATCAATGCATTATCGAAGTCGCAGGGATGTGGTTCGATCATTGTAGTTGTGGACAGATTCTCAAAAGTATGACACCTTCTTCGCAGCACTAACAGATTGCACTGTCGAAGAAGCTGCATGTTTATAATTTGGTGAAGCTTTGGGGAGTACCACTAACCATCATCAGCGATCGAGATCCTTGATTCACGGGAAGGTTTTGGACCGAGTTGTTCAAACTATTGGGGTTAGATTTTCATTTCTCCACAAGTTTCCATCCCCAATTGGATGGGCAAACAAAGCGCATCAACACTCTAGTGGAGTTATATCTATGATACTTTGTGAGTGTCAACCAAAGAGATTGGGTGAAGTTGCTAGATGTTGTCTAATTCTCTTACAATCTACAAAGGAGTGAGTCTACACATCATAGTCCCTTCGAGCTTGTTACAGGACAACAACCCCTCACTCTACATACCGTTGTGATGGGCTACACAGGAAAGAGCCTAGCAGCCTATCAATTTGCAATAGGGTGGCAAGAAAAGGCAAACATGGCCAAGACACATTTGGAGAGAGCCACCAAAAGGATGAAGAAGTGGGCAGATATGAAAAGACGTCTAGTCGAATACCAAGTAGGTGACTTGGTAATAGTTAAGCTCTTACCCCAATAGTTCAAGGTCTTTCGGAAGGTACATAAGGGGTTGGTGTGGAACTATGAAGGCCCCTTCCCAATCACTAAGAAGGTATGCAAGGTATCATACCAAATTCAACTTCTCGAAAAAGTTGAAGATCCATCCGGCCTTCCATGCCAACAACTTAAAGCCATACCATGAAGACTCGAACAACCCAACCTGGGGCATCTCGAAACGAGCACCAACTGTCGTAACAACTTTATTTGAGAAGGAAGTCAAAAACATCCTCGCTGATAGAACAATTCAACGTCGAGGCGTTCGACCCTATAAGGAGTACCTCGTGAAGTGGAAATGACTACCAAACAATGAGGCTAGTTGGGAGCCCGCTGACACGCTGTAATAGTTTGAGAAGTAAATATGGCGATTCGAAGAGGAAGATGCGACGAGGACGTCATCAGCATAGGTGGGGGAGAGTGTCACGTCCTGTGCACAACACCGGATCTTTTCCCACATGAACTAATTTTACACCGTCCATTATATACTTTGTAAACTATAAATAGGATAGAAGTCCTCATTTACAAGGCAACTCACAACTTGGATGCATGTGAGAGTTTCAATATAAAGTGTTCTTTATATTCTCTCTCTTGAGTTCTTTTTTTGCTTTGATAAGTTTTTCACTAATTAGACTAATCTTGCGATGCTAGGGAGTGGCTAAATACAAAAGCCGCACGGATTATGAGGTGCAACAACTAAGTCCGCAACATGTAGCAGCCATTTTGTTGAGGTTCCTCGTTAGCTACTTTCAATCCGACTGTAAAGGAAAAAACTTTTTCATCCCGATCCCGTTTGGCTAATTATCCCTATTTTTATAATTAAAAATACATGGCACGTGGCCAAGCATTGGGGTGTGAGGACGGGTCGCTGTCCCAAATCGAGGCGGTTGCTTGATACGATACCTTTGTTCGCACCTTCGAGTTTCCCGCTGGGCGCCTACAGTAAGATGATGGATGTCACTTTCCTTGGCACACAATAGGAAAAATACCAGTAATGATAATGGTTATCAGCGTTGGGGTCATAATTAAACTGGTAGGGGCGAATAGAGGTACCGGATTTTGATATGCTAGCCTCATTTCACCTCGCCTTTCTCACGCACACCCACAACCAGACCATCGAGTCCGATAGTAAGCAGTGACAAAACTAGATCGTGATACCGGCAATAACAGGAGTCGAGAATTTCAAACAGTTGCTGCTTTAATTTTTAGGGATTTGATTGATTCTCAGAGGCGTCAGGAATTCGGTTACTGTTGGGGGCTTAAGATCAGATCTCCGCCATCCATCCATGTATTGATGGAGGTGAGCCATGACCGCAATCATAGGATTGAGAGACGGCGTTTCGATTTCGACGGGCGGCGGCATCAGCAGCAGCAGCAACCACATCGACTTGTATTCGCCTGCCAAGGAGAAAGCAGCCTCCAGAGGCGTCTACAATAGCCGTTCTCCACTGCGCCGTTTCAGGATACTGCTCGGCGCTGCCAAAGTCAAGCTTCTCCTCTCTATTTGTATTCTCTTCGCTCTTCTTCTAATTCTCAGCAGAGCGAGTTCTCTTATGGGATGGAACCCTAGTTCATCTTCTTCTGTTTCTTCTCTTTCCAGGTACTCTCTCTCTCTACTCTCTTGTGTCAGTGATCTAATTGATCTTCTATTACTATTTGTGAAATCGTCAGATTTCGAACATTTGGGTTTTGTGAATTCTTATTGGCACTGGTTCCTTTATTGTTTTGTATTTATTGATAAGTAGTTGATCAGTTATCAATAATTGATCTTGTTGTATAAGTGATCTAATAGCGCTTCTATTACTATTTCTCTCTAGCTTGTTGTACCTGTTCGTCTTTCCCGTATAGAGGCGATCATACTGATTTGATCTTATTTGTGTTCTTGTGGATATATCTATTATTCGTAAAGTTCTTAGTAGAAAGTTAGTTAATTATATAAAGTTGTCGGAATCTATTTGGTCACGGCATTGCTTCTTTTCCTTTTTAACTTGGCTGGACTAAGATTAAAATGCAGATGAGGCTAGTAGGTTAGAACAAGTGTGTATAAATTTGTTTCCTTAGAAATGGGCAAATCATCTCCCCAATTTGATATATATATATATATATATATATATATATATATATATATATATATATATATATATATATATATAGGGAGCCGGTTAGGTCCTCCAATGGAGGATGGTGACCGTCCTCCAAGATACACATGGAGCTCCACGTGGCACCCAAAACACTGTTTGGGTGTAACGTGGAGCACAAGTGGACGGTTTAGATCAATATTAAAAAGAAATTTCGGAAAAACTTTTTAAACCTACAAGTCAAAGTTTGACGGGTTTCATTGGTCCACATTTCACGGTTCAAAAAACGCATGGTGGAGATGAGCTTTCAATTATTATTTTTTTCAAAGATGATCTAAGCAGTGCACCCGAGCTCCACATGGCATCGAAACAATATTTTGGGTGCCACGTGGAAGCTTGGAGGACGGTGACCGTCCTCTCATGGAGGACGGACACCTTTTCCATATATATATATATTTGTAGACTTAGTCTTGGTCCTTCTTAGTGAGATCTCGGAGCGTCAAAATTTCAAGTGCCCAATCAAAGCAACGTCTTATCTATATACCTCATTGTATGTACCTCACATTATCTAGAAAGCATGAATATGGAATTTTTGGGTTCCCAAATTGATTGTTTGATCAGCCAAGTTATAACACCTTACAATACAGTCCTGCCACAAAAAGGTAAGCTGGACCAAGGTTCAAAATCTCGGTTTTCCGTACTTATCGGCCAACTCGAAACTGATACATATCGGTTTTGGATAATCCATTGGTATGTATCGGCTGATATATACCCCTGTATATGGGCCAATACATTCAATGTATCGACTCGGTGACCTCCGAAATCAATACATATTGGACGATACAACATTCTATGTTGTTCCATATTCTAAGATGTTTTTAGAAAGTTAAAAAGGTTAGATGTTTTAATCAGTGGCCAACACTATGGTCAAGTTCGTGATGGGTCAGCACAATTGTCAGTCATAATCAAACTCTAGTTTTGGTGAACAAAGTGAACAAGGAGTTCTAATCAAGGCGCGATAATGATTGAAATAATTATGGGACTAGGAAGCTTAGACCTTTAATAGGAAGGACTCTGCTTTTCCCTCTTTATAAAAAGGGTGCCGGTCCCAATGCTCACTTATAAGAAGTTGTCTGGCACTTGCGGAACATCCCCATTGTGCAATTGATTCGAGAAGTTGTAGAGGAGGGCGTTAAAGATCTGCACACAAAAATGGCTTACAACTAAAGTATGATTAAATATTATTTGATTTAAATTGCCATTGTTTTTGATGAATTAACATCCTAGATATGCATCGGTCCATCGCCATATATCTAAGGATCGATTTTTAATTGCTATTAGTGCATCCTAGAAGCCTGGCCATTGCCGTCAGTGGTGGTCGCCGACGGTAGTCAGCGGTGTTGGTGCACTGTTCGGTCAGTGTCCAATGATCTCCGACAGCCATAGGATGGAGGTTCAGTCAACCAAGAGTAAAGAATTTTTTGTTTTAAATTTCTTAGCCATTAACAACCGCCATAAAATTTCTGATCTTGGTATCCTTGCCGGAGAGAATCAATCAGGTTGGATAACAAACACAGTGGTGAACCACCAAAATGATATACCAATCAGGTTCAGTAATTATATAACCATAGCAATAACCGAACACAACAAACAAGGAAGGGACAAAGTTTTTGACGGTGCTTCCCCGTCTATATCCACTTAACTTGCCCTTCCTTCTATACCCATTTAAAAAAGTTTGTACAAAAGGCTTTCTAGAAGGGGATTAACTTGTGCACACGCTTAGGTGCACGATTTATGTTTCGTGGATGTAGATTACCCCATGCTTGTTTTCAAGTGCACTAAGAATCATACTCCAGGCAACTTTTACCCGCCTATACATGAATTTCAAGGCATGTGAGAATCATGGAAGTCAACCTAGTTGACTTATGATTGTATTTGAAGACCTTAAAATCCATAATGGTCAAAATTTGACCTTTTGACATAGTTTCCAAGAAACTATAAAAGGTTGTGAAAGACTTATTTTGATCTTGTATTATGAGTTTTAGTACAAACTTTTAGTTGATGGGTCTGTTGAGGCCCGATTAAAGCCCATGATACTAAAGCTGTGTTTTCAGGTTCGTTTTAACTCTGATTTTCATTCGTAAGGACCCCTTTCTCAAATTTTTCGAGACCTACATCATGGAAACACTTTTTTCTCAAATTTGGAACCATTAAAATCATGTTTTACTAATAATATACCACATTGATTGGTAGTTGGAGCCTATGTGCGCTGCATCAATTTAGTTATTTTCTTTGTCTAGATGGTTAATGCATGATGATGACTGTCCTATTTGGTTACTTAATGAACATGCTTATTTTGTTCCATTGGGATCATTATTGTGACTTATTTTATCTTCCTAATAATTTCTGTGACCATCTTGATTAGAACTGGGTTTGTTTTTATTTAAAATCTCTCGGTTTGAGAAATATATCTGAATTGGAAGATAGATCTTGGGAGGATTCTTCTGCCCAATAGTGATGATCCATTCTAATGCTGTGATTTCCATATGAGGTATGTTTATGATAAGATACTATATTACAAATCCAATGAAGGTGAGTAGCAAACATTGACGTTGCAACTTAAGGGACTTCTTCTGCCCAACGGCGATGAGTCTTTTGATGTTACAATAGTTGTGTTTTGACTACCCATAGTTATTTGTGGATACAACTAGTGTGTTGTGATTCTGCCCAACGGAGGGTCATGACAATACACTTAATATTACAATAGCGTACATAATTTTGAGGAAGCAACTGTCATGTTGTGACTGGACCTAATAAAGGGTCATAATGTGCAATTTGCTTCTCAATAGAAGTATAAAATTATATTATTTTTATACTCGAAGACATATTTGTAACTCTTGCATTAAACACTGCTACATATAACCTTGTGGACTATATAGTTACTGGAATTGTATGTGGACACGATAAAATCCTTAAACCATGTGCAACATTGAATCCCTTTTCCATCACTACCATGATTGGGGGAATTAAACCTTTAAGTGTCTTTAATTATAGCAAATTGAAAGAGCAAGTCTAAATTGTACTAGGTTACATAGATCTTGACTACATTATACCATTCAATAAACCCCAGGTGCTCAATGCTAATTCCTCAACTAAGGATCTGTAAGTGAAGCATCTGAAATTAGAAAAATGAGATAAATCGAATTGTATGGACCTCATGATCATACAAAGTTCCATTTTTTATGTGATATCATTCCCAAGTTGAATGAATGCAAAAGGATACATGGAAGCCAGTCAAGATCAATTTTGAGGGTCTTCTAAGGCAGTTGTTGGTAGTCTTAATGTTAAAATGAGAACCATGAAATAGGATGACAATATTGGTGTTCATGAGCATATTATGAGAATAAGTGGCATGACTGCTCAACTAAAGGAAATGGACGTGGGCTTTTATGGGGATTACATAATTCACTTCATTATTTCTCTTACTGTGTATTCGTCCCAGTCAAAGAGAGCATATATATATATATTTTTTCTGTGTCACTACATATCGATCCCCGGATGTGGCCAATATCCAATTTACCTTGGTTCTCATAATGTGATTATCTAAGGACACCTCCTCTTGTTTTATGCAAGGTTAAAAACTCGGTATTGAAGGCCATAACCCCAGCCTCAAGGAGTATACATATAACCCGAGGAATACAATTTCCCTATTATCGCTGATAAATCTTGACATTATTGCTGATACATATTGGTATTAGTCAATAAATTAGGGGCTAAGAGATCTTCAATACCCTTAGGGTCTTGGCTAGGCCAGAAATCAATATATTTCGGTTTTGGGAATATGGAACCATGGTTTGTCCTATCTGTTTATTGTCTCCAAAGACTACATAATATCATAATCTAGTATGGTTCATGGTGTTCGCTAAAAGAATTGGGGTCTTCTTGTGATTCTTGCAAATTCACCTATGAACTGATTAGTTTATTGGCTACACTGTTCCTGTTGTTTAGATTCATTGTCACTAATATATCAGTGATTTTGTAGGGGTGGCTACACAGTGCTGATTAATACTTGGAAGCGCAATTCTCTTCTTAAGCAAGCTGTGGCTCATTATGCATCTTGTAGCGGAGCTGATGCCATACGAGTGGTGTGGAGTGAAAGTGATCCGCCATCAGACAGTTTGAAAGCCTATCTTAGGAAGATTGTATTGTCAAAGTCTCAAAGTGCACACAAACCTAACTTCAGGTTTGATCTGAATGAGGAAGATAATCTGAATAATAGATTTAAGCCAATTGATGACCTTAGGACAGATGCAATCTTTTCGGTTGACGATGATGTAGTTGTTCCTTGCCCTACTTTGGATTTTGCATTCACTGTATGGCAGAGTGCTCCATATACAATGGTGGGATTTGTTCCACGCATGCATTGGTTGGCTGAGGAGGTATGCTATTTTCTGCAGGCTAGTCTACAATTATTTTAGTGACAAATAACAATTTATTAAAACAGTACGAAGTTACGATGCAATAAAATATACCCATCTGAAGGTAAATGTCATTAAACGGCATACCATTTTCATTTTTACATCTATTTGCACATAGAATGCAGACTATTTTCAAACTGCCGAACGACTTGGATTTTTTTCGTTTATCATTATTATTCTTATTTATTTTTCTGAAGAACAACAATTTATTAAAATAATGAGGTTACAAATACATGGAGACACAACAGTGAACTATTCTCCCCCTTTGTCAGGTTCCAAACATCACCCAACATTCTTGGTTGGTATTTAATTTATTCCAAATGATCATAGAAGCTGTTGTAACCCTGGTTCAAAATCTCGGTTTCCTAATATGTGTCAGTCCCCACCGTTACCGAGATGATAAGTCTCGGTATTGCGAATACATTAATTGTATTGGTGATACATTAGTGCATGTTGTTTTGTATCGTTTGATAGGTACCATTATTTGGTATCAGTGGGCTTGGATACTGAGATGCATCATTTGATACGTCTCGGTATTGACAAAGATTTTTAACCATAAGTGTAACCGTTGTTCAAAATCTCAGTTTCCTTATACGTATTGGTCCCTACTGATTGTATCAATGCTACGTCTCAGGTATCACTGATTCATTCACTGTATCGGCGATGCATTAGGATATATTGGTTTGTGTTGTTCCATACATACCATTATATCTCGAATCAGTGGGCTCTGATACCAAGACATATTGTCTTATACATCTCGGTATCGTCTGAGATTTTAAACTGTGGTTGTAACCACATTAGATGACAGTATGTTGGGACTGCCGCTTTATGCCGTTTGATTGACTTTGACAGCAGGTAAACATTCAGCAGTCTTTCAAATATTTTGTGGCCTGCTGCATTACATTTAGTTTGTTAAATAGGATGATGGAAAGGTGGTTATTACAAGCAAGGATCAAAATTTCGGTCATAGAATATATGGGAGTGAAATTTTCGGTCCAAAATTTCGGTTTTGGTCCCCTCCGAAACCGAAACGAAACCCGAAATTTTGATCCTTGATTACAAGTCAATTTCTCATGGGAAAGGCTTCCTTCATATATGAATTGGAAAATTAATTCATTAATGCCTAGACTTGAAACTTTAGTCAATTCATGGACTGCTACTAGATAGCATTTGTATATGGAGGATGGAGTCTGCTTGAGAATCTTAAAAATAGCGATAATATTGATGTCCAGCTCCACCTCCTCTTTCAATTAGTTCCTTATGGCTGGTTATCTACATGACTACATCATTTCAGCCACAAATTGAGTGTGATTCTTCTTTCAACTCTAAATTGGGCATCATTAACCTCTAAAAGATTCCTAAGATACACCGACTACAGGAGAAACTTCTCAGTGATTAGCAATCTTCAATATCTATTCCTGTACCATTGTTTTCATTAAAGAATGGTTTGTGAGAAGTAATTTCAACATTAAATTTGTTTCTCCATGAGGTCATTGTTTCATTGATATAGTAAGAATTCGGGCTTTTGATATGTTCTTAAATGCTAGGTTGCGGTTACTAGGGCTGTCAACGGGCCGGGTTCGGGCCCATTTTTTTGTATTTCAACTAAACAGGGCCGGGCCAAGAACCGGGCCGGGCTCGGGCGGCAAAGTGTCCTGCCTGAACCCGGCCAGGCCCGTTTAGCTTGATTTTTTTTTTTTTTTTTTTAAATGCCCTTTAAAAAGCTATAAGCCCGACCCGAATAGCTAACCGGGCCGGGTTCGGGCTATTGATTTCATAAAGGGGCTTAGCCCGGCCCGATTAGCTAAACGGGCCGGGCCGGGCCCATTGTGTTTTTCTTAACGGGCTGGGTGAAAATCCAGCCCAAACCCGGCCCGTCCCGCTGACACCCCTAGCGGTTACTGAGATTGTTTACAATGAAATATTTTCTAGCCTCCAATTAACTCTACTAGGTTGTTGTGCCTTTTTTTTTTTTTTTAAAACTTTTTTACCAAGTCATTCTGCTCATGGAAGTTTATTGCGTACGAAATGATAATCTCCCTTTGTTTTAGTTTATTTTCCTTATCAATAATAAGGGTTATTTATTTTTTTGTTCACTAGAAAAGGGTTGTCTACTTATAAAAAGGAGACAACATAAAGTACAAAGTCTGTCCCCAAACTAGAATCAGGAGACTGCTCCAACATAGAGTTGGGCATCTGATTCGAGTATCTCAGATTAGAGTGGCAACACATCTAAGAAAAAGAGTGTCAAACAGACAAATGGGTGGTTATTGATCTTTCCAATGTCCAACCAAACCACCCCCTCCTCTTAGCTAAACTATCTGCGGAATCATGAGCCTCTCGAGGAATAAGTGAAAATAAACTTTCGCTGTAACCTTAGCTCCCCACATTCTAAAAAACGTCTCTGCCTTTCGTCCAGGATAAGAATCCCCTTGCATTTACTATCTGCCTTCTATGCTCACTGGTCCAGCTGAAATAGAGGGCAGAACTTAAGGCATTCGAGAAGCCGTCATGCCTCTGCCTCGGTCAAATCTCACCAGTCAATGGGCCCTGCAGATACCAACAAGGTTTGGCTCCCATGGCCATGGTCCCTAATTACTTTAAAGCCACTGGGCCCTGGATTACACAAGGAGAACTATGAAAATTCAATTTTAGCCTCTCCAAAGGAGGATCCTACACAATTTTGATGGGTTTCTTCCATCCCCATATATAAACACTCAGCCCAGCATCTTATCAAGGTGTCCCTACTCACTCCTCTACTGTCTGCACAATTGCAACCCCATTTTTTTAATGTAAAAAAACATAAGATCCTAAAATTCTTGGTCTGGTTCTCAAAAGCTCTATTTCCCTCGAGCCAAATCCCCCAAAGAATGCGTAAACTAAGGCTCCAAAGTAACCTACCAATATAAGGGAATGGACCCAAATTTTTCCGTGAAAGAGGCTCTCTCACCAATGAAGGGAAGAGTATGGTACACCCCAAAAAGAATGAAAAATTGGTGCCAAACCAATGTTTCCAAATTACAACGAATACAGATATGATTACCTTTTTCTTCACAAGGGCCACAAAGAAAGCATTGATTGAGAAATTGGAAACATCTGCTTTGTAAGTGATCAATCATTAGGTTTTAATATTCCGTAGTCCACGAAAAAGCTCACACTCTAATTGGAGTGGGACTCTGCCAAAGAGCGGTGGTGGGGTCTCAACTAGAGGTTGCCGACAAAGATAAGAAAATAATAGTCTCCCTAGGATACCCTTCAATATCCTTTTTGCTCAGTTTAGTATTATCCTCTATTAATTCAATGAGCAAGATACTTTTGATAATAATTCCCTGCAGCCACCTCACCACACTAATTTTAATATGGTAATGTAGTGTTTAAATGTTGTGGAATGCATATATGAAAATGCATCAGTAACTGTGTTGGAGTGGAATATCTTAGCAGCCAATTTATCCTGTAAGTATCATCTGTAGTCATAAAATATGGACTTACAGATCCTATGTGCATGTCTTTCTCACAAGAAATCCTTTGGGTTTGTTTCTTGTTTGCATATGCAGATATTATTCATTTGACGTAGTTTATTTATCTGTTACAGAAGGATGGTGTGGCATATTACCAATATGGAGGTTGGTGGTCAGTCTGGTGGATGGGTACTTACAGTATGGTTCTCTCAAAAGCAGCTTTTTTCCACAGAAAGTACTTGGATTTGTACACTTACCAGATGCCTTCATCCATTCATGATTATGTAACCAGAGAAAGGTCTGCTCAAAACATTGGTTTCATGTTTTTTAATTATTTTTAGTTCTTGTTAGCCTGTTAGGTACCTGACCTGAGTGCCAGCCTTGGCACTTGGGTCAATCTCCTTATCAAATGGTCAGGCCTCGGGACAGTCAATATTGTATGAGCATGCAAATAATTGTAAGTACACTTTTGACCTTTCACTGATTTAGCTCTTAAAAATATCTGCAATCCCCTAGATTATTGGAGGGAGATTGACCGGAGTGCAGGGTACCTAATAGTGAATCTTTTCTTTTTCAGGGGATAGTAAATCATAACAATGTTATTATTTTTTTCGTTTTCTTGCAGAAACTGTGAAGACATTGCAATGTCTCTGCTTGTTGCTAATGCCACTGGTGCTCCTCCAGTCTGGGTTAAAGGTAAGCTCTGCTAGCAAATAGCAATATTCTATCCTGAAGATTGCATTATGAAATTTTTTAGTACTAACTACACACAATCGAAATCCAATGAACAGTTACTGTGAATGGTACGTATTTGCTCAATCAGAAAATCACCATCATGTAGGGGGACAGATGCGATTTGGTAGCTAGCTAACCCACTTATTAGTTGTTGGCTATGAGAACATTCCAACTCTGGCTGATGCGTTATTCTCTCTGCTCCTTGTTCTCCTTTGCAAAGACAAGTATTGTTTACAATATCTTGGTCTTTTCATTATTAGGGAGAGAAACCCTATGCTGATAAGTCAAATTTAATTAATCTAATTATATATGTTCATGCACTGATAGAAAAGTTAGTTAACATGTGAGAAAGGAGCAGATAAACTATGTTATCTTTTGAGAGCATAAATTTAAAGTTCTGGATTGGGAAGTCAACCAGGTGTGTCAAGCAATTTAATATAATAAAATTGGCATATGTTTTATATCATAGTTAATACTTAAAAATTAATGAAAAAGTAGGAAATAGGAGCAAACAAAAAATAATTAATAATGGAGGAATGGGAAAATACTGAGGAAAACAAAAAGAAAGATAGAACAGAACTGAGAAAAACAGAAAAAAAGAAATAAAAGAGGAAGAATTAATATAGGGAGAACAACAAAACATAATCCTATCTTGACTATTGTTTGCTTTGTCTTTGTCAACTTCCTATTCTATACATTTGTGTTTGATTCCTAAGGTGGAAGTGGCAGAAGATGATAGGACTTAAAACCCATTAGTCACTTGGGGTGTGTTTATAAAATTTTGGTAAAATGTTTTACTAATCTTCTACAGACAGTGATGGGAAATATCATTCCAGACCTCAAGGGGCTTTTATTCTGGAAGGCAGATGCTTGATGTTATGGTAACAACTCATGAGATGGTTGACGCGGTGTTTAAGGATAGGAAGTCCAAGGCCATTTTTAAGGTCGATACGGAAAAAGCCTACGACAGAGTTAACTTGAGTTTCTTAAATTATACGCTAGGTAGATTGGAATTTGGGGCAACATGGAGTAAATGGATGATGGGATGCTATCCCTCGGCTAGATTCTCCACCCTAGCTAATGGATCCCTGAAAGGATTAGAAGCACAAGGGTTCTTAGGCAGGGTGATTCCCTCTCACCTATGCTATTTAATACTGTTGGAGAGGCTTTGAATGGGCTGCTTTAGAGATTTGCTGATTTAGGTCATTTTTCGGGTTTCAAAATTGGAAGAACTTGTCTGACTATTACCCTGCTTCTATATGCGGATGTCACATTTATTTTCTGTGGGAAAGAATGTCAAGAGGTAGAGGCTTTTAGGGATGTTCTTACGGTGTACGAAGCAGCATCGGGTCAGAAAGGGAATCTTCATAAATCTAATTGGCTGCTATAAGGGTGGATAGTGAGAGGATGGGGATTCTGGTAAGAGAATTGATTGCATGAGTGAGAAGTAGCCAATGATGGACCTTGGCCTTCCCCTTGGAGTGGGTAAACTGAAGGCGGTTATGTGGGAACTGAATATTGCAGGTTCCAGAAGAGGCTAGCGACGTGGAAGAGTAAGATGCTTAGGACTGGGGCAGGCTTACACTCATTAAGGCTACTTTTGCTACTCTTCCAATCTACTATATGCCCATGTTTAGAGTCGTGTAGAGTGGTCAAGCAGCTTGAAAAAGTTGTTTTAGATTTTTTATGGGAGGGAGGAAGCCAAGGTAAGAAGTTTCATCTTATTAATTGGAAAGTTTGCTTCTTCTCTAAGGAAGATTGTGGGTCGGGGATAAGGAGGTTGGGGCAGATGAATAAAGCTATATTGGGCAAGTGGCTGTGGAGATTCGGTGATTATAGAGAGAAGGAAACTCTTTGGTGGCACAGGTGGTTGCAAGTAAGTATGGCATAAATGAAAACGGGTGGGGGATTATGTTGGAAGGGAGGAAGGAGTCATGGTGGAAAGGGATTAAATCGGCTGCTTCAAATTTCAGTAGGTGTCTTCAATACAGTTGGGGTATCGGGGACAAAATCAGTTTTTGGGAGGACAGATGGACAAGCATCTCATGGAGGAATTTAAGAAAGTGTTTTCGATCTCTGTAAATCCAGAGGATAAGGTAGAGGATGGTAGATGTGCATGATGATGAAGTGTTATGGAACATCTACACATGAGAAACTTAAGGGATGAAGAATGCAAAGAGTTCACTAGGCTTTTAATCTGCTAAACTCTGTCAAGAGAATTAGAGCCAACAGAGACATCCGGTTTTGGAACCAAACTTCCAAAGGCCTCTTTTCGATGAAGCCCTCCTATAGATTCCTTTGTAGACAACCTCTGGTAAGACATGTGTCGATCAAACTATGGAGAGTGAAAATTTCGCCTAAAATCAAAATTTCCAGGTGGAATGTAGCCTGATTAAGAGGGGTGTGTGACTTTGAGAAACATGTGTACTCTTTGTTTGCAGGAAAAAGAGTCAATTAACCATCTCCTTATCCACTGATCACTCACTAGGTGTGGGGTGTAGTGTTAAATACCTTTAATGTTGATTGGATTTTTCCGGAAGAATGTGGTCAGCTTATAGCTCAGGGGGGTGTTTTGAAACTTAATGGTATCAAAAGAGATTTTTGGATTATAACTAGCTTTGCTGTTATCTGAGCCATTTGACTGGAAAGAAACGTTAGTATTCAGGAGGATTAGAAAACCAATTCAGGTGTTTATGAAAATCATCAAGGGACTTTGTGGTCAATTGGGTTAGGTTGGCGGATAAGGGGGAGGAGTGAGGGGGAAATTATCTTATGGATGAGTGGGAAGGCAGTAACTAGTATAAGAACAACGTGTGGAGAGACAAGTGGGCTGCATCAAGGATCTGCCGCGAGCCCTTATTTGTTTGCCTTAGTCATGGATGCGTTAACCATAGATATACAAGAAGAGATCCCGTGGTGCATGTTATTTGCCAATGACGTAGTATTAATTGCCCAAACAAGGAAAAAAATAAATGATAAATTGGAATTATGGAGAAAAGCTTTGGAGTCGAGGGGTTTGAAAATTACCAGAAAAAAGACATTAATCATTAAACGCAAATTTAGAGAACATGATAGCATAAAGGATAGTTTAGTTAAAATAAAAAAATCATTTAGTGACAAATTGTCATAGATTTCGCTACTTAGACTCTATTTTACAATCAGATGATGGATTTGAAGAGGACGTCTTAAACAAGATTAATGCAGGTTGGATGGAATGGAGGCAAGCTAGTGGAATATTTTGCGATCCAAAAATTTCACTTAGATTAAAGGAATATTTTTTATAAGATGACGGTTAGACCTACCATATTATATGGTGTGGAATCTTGGGCTACAAAAAAACATGTAGATAGAGTATATGTTGCTGAGATGCGTATGTTGAAATGGATGTGTGGAGTAACAAGAAAAGATAGAACATAAATGACTACATAAAGAGGAAATTTGAGAGTGGCACCTATAAAGGAAAAACTTACTGAGTGTCGCTTGAGGTGGTTTGGACATGTTCATTGGAGGCTAGAAGCAAACTCAATGCGAAGGATGCTTTGTTTTTTTTTTTTAATGAAAAAAACCTATGAAATGCCGTTTAAAATGAGACTTTCAGAAAAAAAACTATTTTTCTTTCAAAAAACTGTGTTTAAGATGAAAAATACATTTTAAACGCGTTTTTGTCTTGAAATAAATGCATTGTTGGGTCATATATATATATATATATATATATATATATATATATATATATATATATATATATATATATATATATATATATATGGGACCGACTGTCCTGACTGTCATTTAAACACCAACTTGGTGTTTAAATGATTATACACCATTAATGGTTTAAGATAAGTGTAACCCACACCGTCAAAGTGATAGATCATAAGTAGAAGGGCAATGGGCCCAAAAATCATATTTTTTGGGAGGTGTGAACCATTTGAACAGTGGACTCTAATACTAGCTGTTGTTCTTAATTTTAACGGCTGATATTAAAGTTCGCCAATCGAATGGTTTACATTCACTTGTGGGCATGATTCCTTCGCTACAACATGTTTTAATGATGGATTGCCACTTGGAAAATTTAGAGTGAGCTCAAATGTGCGCCACAAGGCATAAGAAAAAGCCACACTTCAATGGCTTAACATAAAAGGTTCACATTCAATTGTGTAAGATCATTTAAACACCATTTTGGTGTAAATGTCGATCAAGCGACATTATCCCTATATCTTAATAATTTTTATAGTTATTAATGATTTTATACTTTTTTATTATTTTTCAAAAAAGCTATTTTTTTTTCCCGTAGATGTTTGGAGCCGTTTTATTCTCGTACCTAAACTTAGTCACTATGTTTGAGACGGTACGAGCACAAGGACGTAGGAGAAGAGGAAGACAAGTGAAGACATGGCCGAAAGCTTTGAGAAGATATATGAAGGATTGTGAAGTTACAAAGATCTTAGTGCTAATAAGAAACGAGTAGAGAAATAGGACTCGCAAAGCCGACTTCAAATAGATGGGATAAGGCTATGATGCTGATGATGATGAGTGAGAAAATCTGCCTTTAAACCTTTAATCCTTCCACTGGAGGAAGGAAGCCCAGGTTTGGCTTCGGGCTGGGATTGCTAGAGTGTGTGAGGTTGGGTAACTGGGGTAGTATCTCGCTGCCTTAGTGCCCGGTTATTGTTTTTCATGTACGTTGATTTTTCTTTAATGAAACTTCTGTCACCAATAAAAAATAACTAAATTCTGTACATATCTTCTTTTTTGCAACGTTAGGGAGACAAGTAAAAAATATGCCTACTTAATTATTGTCTGCTTTTGTTTTTTCTTCTTCCTATTCCTTACATTTCATTTTTGCATCCGGAGGGAGGGTGGGTTTTTGTCATCATTTCATCATTGTCTTCTTTTTTGTATCATTAGGGAGACAAATAAAAAACATGCTTACATAATTGTTGTCTGCTTTTGCTTTTACTTCTTCCTATTTGATGCGGGAACTTACTAAATGCAATGCTAGGGCTGAGATTAGGATTAAAATTAATTTAATCAATAAAAAATTAATAATTTCTCATAACAAATTATCACAAAAATTCTAGAAATTCAATTAGGTGATTTAATTTCGGTCCAAAATAGCGTTACTTTCGTATACGTTCCCTATCGCGGATCTAGAAGACTAGGGTTCTTATGAACGGCTAGATCTCCGATAGTTTTAGGGCGTCGAACGAACTCGCAAGCGGGTTCTCTCGATACCAAACGAAAATAAAAGGCTAATAAAATTAATGATGAACAAAATATAATTAGGATTACGCTACTTACGCAAACCGTAGAACTAAAGATGATAGAGATGGAAGAAGAGTTGGCCTCGCACCAAACCGCAAGCGGGAATCGAAGAATCGCTCTCCGTTTTGAGAGAATCACACCCTCACGAAAGTTAAAACTCTCAAGTTTGCATAAGCAATTTTCATTAACCAAAAAGTAATAATAAAAGTGTTTACAAGCCTTTAAATAGGCTAACCAATGCATAAAATTAGAAATCCTAGTATAACTCTAATTCCTAATTCAAATAAAAGAAATATTCTAATTCTTCTAAACCAATAAAGTTCTAAACAATAAGGAAACTAATCCTATTTCTAATAAAAGAAACAACTCTTACTTTCTAAAATAAAATAATAAAAGAAACTAATCCTAATTCACTTAGGATTCATGAAATTCCTCACTTTATGTGCAGCCTCCAAAAACTGACTATAACTTCTTCAATACTTGTCGGAATTGCTCAAATTTTGGCTCGTTGGAAAGCTACTTCGATAAGCTTTCAAATATGATCAATTTCATATCAATCCGACTTCGTTTGACACTTCAAAATAGGCCAAACATAAAAGTGACGGGATTGAAAGTTGAAAACCCTAATAAATTTTGGATTTTCTTCTTTCTGATCAAACGGGTCTTTAACGGGCCTTTTTTTTTTTAAAACCCATTCATGGGTCCACTTTCTATTTTGACGTCTCCTCTTTATCCGACCACGATTCAAACAAGCGGATCTAAAATACGCATCACTATTCCTTACATTTCATTTTTGCATCTGGAGGGAGGGTTTTGTTCCTCATTTCATCATTGTCTTCTTTTTTGCATCGTTAGGGAGACAAAAAAAAAATATGCCTACTTAATTATTGTCTGCTTTTACTTTTTCTTCTTCCTATTTCTTGCATTTCATTTCTGCATCCAGAGGGAGGGAGGGAGGGAGGGCTTTTGTCATCATGGTCCATATGACTCTGATGAGATGGTTCAAGGAACATAGATCCCAACAATCATTTACTTCAACTCTCTCATCATGTGAGTGGTCAGACAGTTAAATGTAATTGAGGTCATGATTTTCATCTCATGACAGCTTTAAAACACATGCCTTATGATATTTTATATTTGACTGTATATGGTTGGTTGGTGTAGCTTTAGTGGTAGGGACCACCCATCATAATCCAATGGTGCAGATCACCATGGAATGTCTCCTCTTAATGCAACTTTTTCATTATATAGTTGGTATTAGGTACTCGAGAGACAGCCTTGGCACCAAGGTCATTCTCCCTCCAGCAACCTTGGGGAATGCACACATTTTGTTGAATCGCTAAATCAGAGAAAGGTCAAATAGTGTATTGTCATTGATTTGTGTATTGGTAAGTAGCTGGGCTCTTCCCTAGCCTTGATTTGCAGATGTTGTTGAGCCCCAAGTCTGCGGAAGGTTGAGTGTGCTTTCACTGATTTGTGTACTTGTAAATAACTAAGCACTTCTGAAGGTTTGTCCATTTGATAAGGAGATTGCCCTGAGTACCAAGGTTGGCAGCTTGGACTTGGGTCGGGTACCTAATAGGCTAATGCCAACTCTTCTGTGATATTAACACCTTGAGAATTTGCTGTTGCTCAAATTTTACTAGCATTTCATCCTCGAGACCAGCTTACAAATTCTGTAGCACTGCGGGGTTCTGTGCAGGAAAGATATACGAGATTGGAGCCTCCGGGATCAGCAGCTTGACAGGGCATAATATGAGAAGGAACAAATGCCTCAATGACTTCGTATCCCTCTATGGAGCCATGCCTCTTATACCCACTAACACGAAAGCAGTTGACGCCCATCAAGAATGGTTCTGGTAGGGGGGATCAGGTACCTTCTTATGTGCTGAACGATGTATTTTCATTATTTATTAGTCTACCACTACCACCAATTATTCCTACTTCTAGGTTGTGCCGGTTTTCAAATAATAATAGCAGTGAGATTTCACCTATGTGAATGAACGGTGGCATTAATTCTTGAGAAAAATGTTGTTCGTCTTTTCGCTGACATGCTTTATCGATATGTAAATGTATCTTATGAGATGTCGCACCTTTCTGCATCTTTTACTCCTCGCATGTTTTGTTGCTTTGGTTTCTGGTGAATTATTTTGCATTTTGGTTCCTTGTTAAATGCTCTTTCCTCTCTCTCTCTCTCTCTCTCTAAATTGCTAAAATTTTATGACTCACTATCAAGGGCGGAGCCATGATTTTTTCATAGGGTGGTCATCTAATCAATTAATGTTAAAAAATTGCATAATTTTTTTTTTCTAAGCAAACGCTAATATATATATATATATATATATATATATATATATATATATATATATATAAAGTATACCATTTTGATCCATGGTTCTAGGCAATTGGGGTTTTAGTATAGGGTTCCCAAATATTTAAAAAAAATTAGATGGGTTGATTAGAGTTATTAGTGATTAGAGTTATTAGTGATCATATTTATTCATGATCAGAGTTTTAACTATTAAAAAACATACATAAAAATAAAAAATTAGATATAATTAGAGTTTTAACATTAGGGTAATAAAGTTGTAGTATTATAATTTTAAATTGATTAGAGTTTCAGTATTAACCTAATATTAAAACCTTAATCAATTTAAAACCCTAAGGCTTCGTTCAGGTGTTTCCTGGTTTTATAAAAGCTCATATTCTTGAAAACTCAGAATCTCGCAGATTCTTAGCAGACTTAGATTCCTGGCTTTTCTCAGATGCGTTCTTAAGTTACTCAGGTTCCTAGCCTTTCCCGTAAAAGGTCATAATCTTTCATTCTTAAGTTCCTCTTAGAAAAGGACAAAATACATATCGATTAAGCCAATATGAAAAAATTGACTTTATTTAAAATATCTACAAACAAAATTAGACACGAAATAAAAGAAAATTATAATCATATACATATCGATTAGGCTGTTTCAACAAAATTAACCTAATTCAAAATTCTCTCGAAAAATGACTACGAGGTAGCATCATCCCCATCGTCATTCTCCAAAGAGTAGGATGATGTGGCTGCACGTTGTGGGGAGCCTGTGGAGCCCGTGAGACCATCGAAGCTATTGAACATATCTTGATGATGAACAGGAAGACCCGACATTTTTTTATTTAATAATTTTGATGCCTTTGTAGAATACATTGCATTATTTCAATTAAAAAAAATTATATATGTATTAAGTTTTTTTTGCTCTTTACATATCTTAGTGAATTGCTCTAGTGGTTGATTTAGTGCTATGTGAAGGTTAGGTTCTAAGTTCAAACCTTCTTATATGCAAAAAATTGCATCAGTCCGTGGAGCACCTAAATAGATAAATAGATGGAGGGCAGCTTGATAATAGGCCAAAATTGTGGGATTCAGATAAGAAATCAAAGAAGAAATATTTGTTATGAAAACAAATACTATAAAAAAGGTTGTTTGAAGATTTTAGATAATTTTGGGTGGTCAATATAATTTTAGATGGATGAGAATACACTAATATAAATTAGGACCCCTAACAAATTTTTAGAAAGTGTGGGTGGTCAATTGACCACCCAACTCATAACGTGACTCCGCCTCTGCTCAATATAAGGTAACCAACCTGAATGCTGCTAGTACTTGACTTGGGCGCCAACGGTGGCACACTGGTTGATGTCAAACTGCCAACCTCAGAAAATGCAGTGATATCTTTGAGTGCCAAGTCAGTGAAAGGCCAAAAGATGTGGCTCTTAAGGGATAAACAACCTGAGAGGTGCTAGTTCCTGACCGGGCACCAGTGGTGGCACACTGGTCGATCTCCAACTGCCAACCTCAAAAAATGCATTGATATCTCTAAGCGCCAAGTCAGTGAATGGTCAGAAGTGAACTTGCTACTGATTTATGTGCTCATAAATTGCTGTCTATTGGAAGTCTCAAAGAGGAAATGAAGCAATGAAGTAGAGGGGTCGATTATGATTGGCCCAGTTTTCCTATGCTTTATCACAAATGTTCCAGAATTTTTTAGGCTCCCAAAATCAGAGCAAAATAAGTATTGTTTCCATGATTCCATCGGATTTAGAGTATACGTAACACAAGCAAATGCATTATCCATGCTAATTCCCCATCGACCTCTTCAAAATGGTTGGTATTTGATATTTAGATGCAGTGCATTTGCAAGTTGGTAGACCCCTGAGACGAGAATAGATTTCAGAGCATTAAAAGTGAATGCGTATGAATTGGGCATGCAGACCTAACATGTCACGACCCCAAATTCTATCCCATCTCAAGGGCCTAGAATTCCGAGTTATGATCCGCACGTATCCCGGATATGCTAAGCGAACATACACCTAATCAGAGTTCTCGCGCAATAATGGTTCTACGAAATCCGTGAAATTCAACAAATAGGGTGGAATATAAATACAATCATAAATATGGAATAAGTATGATAAAACCTCAATCCACCAATAAAATGTAAATCCAGTCGGAGACAAATCCGATAAAATAAATTATAAAATTCGCAATACTAGTATCAATAAAACTCAATATCAAGTCCACAATAATCAATAATCGGCACTCGAATCAAGATCAACACCGTAGTTCTCCTGATAATCGACAGCGTCGCCCTCTAAAGGCTCCTGGTACTCAACGTCCGCGGGATTAATGAAATCAGCGTTGAGGAGATCTAGATGGCTCGCGTCTATTCCACCAGCGTAATCACCCGCAATTGTAAGATTATCGTAGGATGAGTTTATTCAGTCACGTAAACTCAGTGGATACACCACCAATCCACCCCATACTACTCAGGTGCATTGTGGGTGCATCTTGTGAGTGATAAACATAGTATCTCAAAGCAGATAGCAAAAGGAAGACAAAATCACATACATATCGTAAAACTCATATCATATCATAAATGCAAGACCATAATCTAGACACTCATATCCTAACGTACCTTACCATATCTCATAACATATCATATCATGCCTTATTATCATTCTCGCACATACGTCTGTACATCGCATGAGCGTAACTAACATACTCGTAAAATCCTAAACGACCTGTGCCAGAGTCGCTGCTCGAGCTACTATAGAAGGGTTAACATAGTATCATACCACCATATTATAACGCCCTCGTGTCATACTCATACTCCATCACCTAGCCAATGAGGAGACATAATGGCCAAAGTCACTCATAACATACTCATACTCATAATCTCTCCCAGAGATCCGTCTTGGCTGAAAGACGTTGTTGCCCTTACGGTGGCTACGCAAGGAACGACACGTATAGAGACTTAAGTTCTTTATCTTTTGATGACCTACACAGCGATGTCTTATTATCGTACTCGTATCATAACTTATCTTATCTCATACTCATATCTTAGCATACTTTTATACTTAATTATAGGATAAACTATAGTGAGACAACTTTTCTAATTCACGCTTCCCAAGGAAAAAGTTCTGTAATAACCTGGATGTACTTCGTGTGGTAGTCTATACTACCGTAGAGGTGTTGCATCCGTACATGGACGCCAATATTTCGAGTTTCACGTGACCGTAGAAGAAATCTCTCCACAGTTAAGGCCCAAAGCCCGATTCTCGTATCATATCTCATATCTTATCCTCTCGTATTAAAACTCGAGGTGATAGGATCGCCGTATATGTCACCGTATACGAAGTTACACTGAATTCACACTCACTTGACTCGTCATGGGTCCCATTCCACCATGAGTTATAAGGCTTGTGAATACAGCGTATTCCTCGCTTTGATACCATCTCAGTGAATTACCATGCCCAAGCGTAGGCATGATCTCATACACTCTCGTACATATGTCCTAACTTATTTATAACTCATATAATATAATTTCGATGAAAATACAGAAAGTCAGGCGTACAAAAAAATTTATATTAGATTATCTTATATTTATATATATACATTTATTTACACACATTCCAATACAACATAGAATAGGATAATTATAAGTGCATTCTCGATAACGAGAGGGTCGGGATTCGATGTTCACGAGGTATCAAATTCATAACACTTCGTGTTATCGAAGAGGTTGCGTTGAAGCGATAAATTGATATGTATATATAATAATTAGTTAATTAAATTAAATGATATTTATAATTATTAAGTTATGATTTATCATGACCATCGATCGAGAGACCTTAAAATATAATATATACAGAAACTTTGGTTATGAAAAAATAAAATAAAATTCGAATAGCCTTGAGTCATTCAAAATTGAATCTGACTTGTTACTCTATTTTGACCTCTAAAACGTCAGATTCGTGAAATGGCTATTTCACACAAAGTTGTAAAGTTCGCCGTCTTCTTTCCAATGCCACAAGAATCGCATTAATCCGAGGTCGGAGTAAAAAGATATGGCTAAAATATCGGAACAGGTGCATCAATGGTCGCGAGCTCGGGTTCGTGGACGCGAATTTGAGTTCGTAGCCGTGAGTTCGGACCCGAAACTTCAAGATGGTACAATCTATTATTCTTTTAAATAAAATAAAAATATAATATAATTTTTGGACTTAATTAATTTTAAATAAATAATAATATAAACTTACAACAATAATATATATTATTATAGTCTTAGTAGAAGGATAAATTTCTAATTATATAGATTTGGAAATAAACAATATCAATATGATATTATGCCAATTAAGTTAATCTATCAAATTTATAAATATTAGAGTTTAATTAATTTTACAGATATAAAAGAGGAAGTAAACATATTAAATATGCATACCTAATATAAGGTAAAATATTAATGGCCCAAATAAAAGGGATTCTTGAAAAGAAAAGAGAAATAACATATAAACCCATCTTACAGTTCATGCAATTTTAATAGAAAAATAAAATACTAAACATGTAGATCTATCATACTTAAAGATATTCATGTCTAATTAGTATGTAGATTTCAAAGGAAGTAGACATATTAAATATACAGATCTAATAGAAGGTAAAATATTAATGACCAAAACAAAAGGGTTCTTGAAAGGAAAAGAGAAATAACATATAAACCCGACTTACAGAATATATAACTTTCAAGGGAAAACATATAGGTCTATTAATTTATGAGATATTTGGGTTTAAATAAGATTTTTAAACCCGTCGATGCGCGATCGAACGCATCCTACGCGACGGGATCTGAGAAGAACAAGATGGATTGATGGGTACCCACCTCTTGAAGCGTGAACGGAAGATCAACGGCGATTCGGGTTGAAAAGGTCGATGCCTAGGGCGTCGGCTCGTCTAAGTCTCCAGAAGAATTCATACGTAACTTGCTTGAGAAAAGGTTTCGCTCCAGTGCTTCTTTGTATACGCACGGAAGCAATTGGTGTTTCTCTCCCGAAATTACAGTTATACCCTTTGACTTGCTTGATCACTTAAAATGAGCATAATTTTTTATATTCTTGTAAGAAGTCGTTAAATTATATATCGTTGGAATCATATCGACGAGCACTTCGCAATGAGTCTAATTTTGATATGTGAAAAATTAGAAATTTTCTATTTTAAATGGTGGGTTTCGATTCTGATGTGAAGCGTTAGCACAGTATATAGTGTAGTGCATCATCTAACACCGTTAAAATAAAGTCTAAAAATTCGGGTTGTTACATAACACTTCTTCCAAAAGCAATGCAAGCTATCCTCAGCCCCCCTCCCCAGCGCAAGAGAAACGACAAGTTGGTATTACGTACCTGATCCGTCTGCCAGCACCCGCGTTTTGGTCAATCTTCTTCTTGTCCAAATATTCAAGCCTCAGAAACCCACCTTCACCGGTTTGGCACTCAAAAATATCCACCTCATTTTCCAAACTTGGCGCTTTTAGATTGATCCAACAGCTGGTATTGGTGCTGGGGTTTGGCACCTATATTAAGGCATACTTGATATCATCATATCACCCTCCAGCTTTTCCTGTAATCAAGTAACTGATTGGACAATAAGGATTGTGCATCTGCAGCTCGTTCTTCAATTATATCCCAGCTGCTAAATGGTGGCCCATCAACTAGTTGCGTATGCTGATTGATTGATGTGCTGAGATGCATGCATCATCGTATTTTGATGATGCTAAACGGCACGTTATCATTACTCGCCGTTATGTACAATTGGTCAGTTATTTTTTTATACCTATATTATTATGGGTTTAAAGTGCAGCTCTTTCGCTCCGGTGGGGAACTATTTTTACATTTGGTAGCACAGCTCCTTGCCTTATTTGGTGGAGAGTTGTTTTAAGTTATAAAATTGTTTTATGTCAGAGCTGATAAAAATCTGCTCTGACGGAGAACAGGCAAAGAGCTGCTTTTGCTCTTATAAGAACTAACCCAAACACAGCGGAGAGAAATGGAGGGGATCTAGGTTTATTGGATGTAGGATGAGTCCCCCATTTGTAATCCACTTTGCACCACCTTTTACTAATCTAAGTCATCAAAGAGGCATATTCCACTCAGCTTTAATTGAGGTTCTTTAAAGAGCATAAAAAAATAGATTCGATGGTTACCTCCTCTCCCAGCTCGCCACAAGATACTAGTTAAGGCTGTCAATGGTCGGCTTGGCGGATTGGGTCAGGTTATAATTTTGGCTGCACGAAAGGTCAGGATTTATGCTCGACCGGACTTGACCTGTAGGTAATTGCACCGAGACCCACCCGAGCCCGATCAACTGGAAAAAAACAATCAACCCCCAACCCAACAATCCAACCCAAGCTGGCCCAATTCAGAATACTCGACGGCGATAATAAGATGGAGAAGAGTCAGAAGACAAAAAGTTGTGATCCTATAGTAAGGAGAAGGCAAAAATCCGTCTTTGAATGTATGGAACTTAATATGGAAACCATTTGGTTCTCTTTGCATAAAAAAAGGAAACTGGAACCGCATCCCATCTCCTCTGCCGGTGTGCATGGACTTCTTTGATTCAAATGATAAGAGATTTTTTTGTTCCAATCTTTCACACTGGATCAGTCAATTGTTGAATCCATGTGGCACACATCCCAAAAAGTGACTGAAATCACTTGGCGCACATTATGTTCACTATGAATTTAGGATTACTTTTTAGGATTGTGCTATGTGATATAAAAAAAATTGATTGCATGATAGTAGGCCCATGCTCTCAAGATCCATTGTGGGGAAGGTTGGAACTGAAATCTTTAATTTAAAGCAGTTTGCACATGATGGAAAAACGTCTCACATCATGATCACAGCTGTTTTAAGTCCAACCAATACACGAATTGGGCTGTGGGTGTTTAGTCTAAACAATATAGAAGAAAGAGGAGTTGGAAAGTAGGATATCAAATTCATACAGTAGCATATGGATTTCGGAACATACTTAACCAAACTCACAACAACTGGAGTCATTATTGGCACTCGAAAAGTTGGCCCTTGCACCGAATTTAAAAGGGAGACTGATGGAGACATCCGATTCAAGTAACTGCCCATAACATATTGGAGGAGAAAGAAGAACATCAAAGTGATCAGAAAGAAAAAAATCCAAAATTTATTGTCAGAAATTCTCTGATTAGAGGTCTTCAACTTTCAATCCCGTCACTTTTATATTTAGCATATTTTGAAGTGTCAAACAAAGTTGGATTAATGAGAAATTGGTCATTTTTGAAAGCTTATCGAAGTAGCTTTCCAACGAGCCAAAAAACGTGCAATTCCGACAAGTATTGAAGAAGTTATGATCAAATTTTAAAAGCTGTACAGAAAGTGACGAATTTCAAGACTCCTAATTGAATTAGGATTAGTCTATTTTATTATTGTATTTTAGAAAATAGGATTTATTTTTTTTATTAAAAATATGATTAATTTCTTTATGCAAAATTGAAAGTTCTAAACTTTCGCGAGAGTGTGATTCTCTCAAAACAGAGAGTGATTCTTCCATTCATATTTGTAGTTTTGTGCGAGGCCAACTCTTCTTCGATCTTTATTTTCTTTAAATCTATGATTTGTGTAAGTAGTATAATCATAATTATTTATTTCTCAATTAAATTCCAAATCTAGCCTATTTATTTTATAAAAATTCAAAATCAAATTAAATGTTCTTCATTAAACCCTTGTTTGCCTTTTATTTTGTATGGTATCGAGAGAACCTGATTGCAAGTTTGTTCGATGCCCTTAAACTATCGGAGATCTAGCTGTTCATTACAAACCCTAGTCTTCTAGATTCGATGGGGAACGCACACGAAAGGTAACACTATTTTGGGCTATAATTAAATTAGCCAATTGAATTCTAGAATATTTCCATGGTAATCTATTAGAGAAATTGTTATTATTAATTATTTGAATTAATTCTAATTTAATTTTAGCCCTAGCATTGCATTTAATAAATTCGTGCGTCAAAGACTTGCAAGTTTGGCAACTATGTGAAAACACCATCTAGGCCGATTAATTTGAAGGCCATAATTTATATTAATAACACGAAATATGATCTTCATTGTGTGATTAAATGTAGTGAAAGGCAATTATTTGATTTAAGAGTTGACTATAAAAGCTCGTATGATAGGTATCATGTTTTGGTGTGGATCTATAAATTATAAACTTTAAATCAGATGACTTAGATTGTGTTTTCACATATCCCTAAAATATCAAGTCTTTTTTAAAATTCGGTGCAAGGGCCAACTTTTCAAGTGCAATTAATGGCTCCGTAAACTAAAATGGAAGATGAGAGGAGTTGGAAAGCAGGCTTTGAGTCGATGTGGAATCGATCTGAACAAGGCAAAACTATTATAAGTGATAGCTTGGATTTGTGGGGTGGCGATGCCACTTTGTCTAAATTATGTGGAAAACTTGCAGGTTTCTCTCGGAGAAATTGGTAAGTTTGAACAAATGTACTTTTGGTAATATTCAAAACAGCTTCGGTTTTCCTAGAAACAACTTGTGGATCGTGGTCGAGTGGGGCCGAATGAAAGAAAATGCAGAGAAAAGAACAATATTAATAGAAAGAATCATGAGTTGTAAAAAAAAGGGAGATGCTTTAGCTTCAAAGGTCAAAGGACATTGGTTGAAGAATTGTGAGAAAACAAAACAGGCTCAAGGGTTTATTCTATGGGGGGTTTATTCGATGAGGGAATTTAGAGGTCCGCAAAGGAGGAAGTTGAAGAAGTCCTTTCGAATCACTACAACAAGCTTTTCACTTCTTCGCCACAAAGAATCGAAGAGGCCCTTGCAGGAATCAATCCAAAAGTTTATGTGGAGCAGAACAACTGGTTGGTGAGGGAGTTCTCATTTGATGAAGTTTGCAAAGCATTATTTCAAATGCACCCTATTAAATCTCCAAGACCCTACGGTATCCCCTTTCTTTCCTTTCAATCTTATTGGTCTATTGTTGGAGAGTCTATTTCTAACTCTCTGCTTAATTATCAAAATGACAACATTGGTCTTTCTGCCGTCAACAATACCCACATTGTTCTTATCCCTAATGTCAACAATCCCACCCATTTAAGATGGTCCTCCCAAGTATTATTTCTGAGTCCTAGAGTGATAGTTAATCACCGATAACTCCCTTGTTGCCGTTGAGGTGGGTCATTTTCTAAAATAACAAACATAAAGGCAAAGTGGGATGGTGTTTACTTTAAGTTAGATATGAGTAAGGCGTATCATCGTGTTGAGTGATCATTTCTTAAACAAATTTGGCATACACCGTGTTGAGTGATCATTTCTTAAACAAATTTGGCTTAAAATGAGGTTTTATAATAGGTGGGTCAATCATATGATGGGCTGTGTTAATTTGGTGTCTTTTAAATTTCTTGTAAATGGGCATGTCTTAGGAAAAATAGTCCTAGTAGAGGTTTGAGACAAGAGGATCCTTTATCTCCTTACCTTTCAAAGTTTTTTCCACTTTGCTCAATTTTGTGGTCTAACACAATAAAATCTCTGGTTTACAAGTATGTTGCGGTGCCTTATAAGGCAGATGAATCTGAATGTAGGAAAATGGTGAACATCCTTAAGCTCTATGAAGAGGCGTCAGGTCAAATAATTAATTTGGACAAATTTTCACTTTCTTTTAGCAAAAATAATTTTTACTTGTTTTTTAGTAAAAATGTTCAAAATGATCTTCGTAACCATCTTCAAAATATTTTTCATATAAAAAGTACAACTCCTCATGATAAATATTTAGGTTTGCCAATGGTGTTTGGTCAATGAAAAAGGCAGTCCTTGATAACATTAAAGAGAGGGTATGGAAAAGGCTTTCGGGCTAGAAGGGTAAACTCCTCTCAAAAGATGGAAAGAAGGTGTTGATCAAGGCTATAGTTCAAGCAATACCTACGTATTATATGAGCTGCTTCAAACTCCTCGTAGACCTCTTACAGGATATTTCTTCTCTTATTGCAAAGATTCTGGTGAGGTAAACTAGGAAACCAAATAGGCATCCATCGGAAAGCTTGGAAAGACATGTGCAAACCGAAGGAGAATGGCGGAATGAGCTTAAAAAATCTCAGCTTTTAACGCGACAATGCTAGCTAAACAAGAGTGGTGAATCCTTCTAATCCGTCCTCACTTTTGAGCCGCATTTTTAGAGCAAAGTATTTCCCGAATTCGAATTGTCTTGATGCAAAAGTGAGGGGAAGTGAGTCATACACTTGGGCTAGTATTATATCAGCCAAAAATGTTTTTGAAATGGGCTGATTTGGAGAGTGGGGTGGAGTAATTTTATCAAGGTGTGGAAGGATAGATAAATCCCGAGGGCATTTGATGCGAGAACTTACTAAATGCAATGTTAGGGTTGAGATTAGGATTAAAATTTATTTAATCAATTAAAAATAATAATTTCTCATAACAAATTATCACGAAAATTTTAGAAATTCAATTAGGTGATTTAATTTCGGCCCAAAATAGCTTAACTTTCGTGTACATTCCCTATCGCGGATCTAGAAGATTAGGGTTCTTATGAATGGCTAGATCTCCGATAGTTTTAGGGCGTCGAACGAACTCGCAAACGATTTCTCTCGATATGAAGCAAAAATAAAAGGCAAATAAAATTAATGATGAACAAAATATTAATTTTGAGCTTTTATGAGATCAATAAAATAATTTGGATTACGTTACTTATGTAAACTGTAAATCTAAAGAAGATAGAGATGGAAGAAGAGTTGGCCTCGCACTAAACCGCAAACGAGAATCGAAGAATCGCTCTCCGTTTTGAGGGAATCACATTCTCACAAAAGTTTAGAACTCTCAATTTTGCATAAACAATTTTCATTAACAAAAAACTAATAATAAAAGTGTTTACAAGCCTTTAAATAGGCTAACCAATGCATAAAATTAGAAATCCTAGTATAACTCTAATTCTTAATAAAGAAATATCCTAATTCTTCTAAAATAATGAAGTCCTAAAACAATAAGAAAACTAATCATATTTCTAATAAAAGAAATAACTCTTACTTTCTAAAATAAAATAATAAAAAAGACTAATCCTAATTCAATTATGATTCTTGAAATTCCTCATTTTATGTGTAGCTTCCGAAAACTAATCATAACTTCTTCAATACTTGTCGGAATTGCACATTTTTTGGCTTGCTGAAAAGCTACTTTGATAAGCTTTCAAATATGATTAATTTCGTATCAATCCGACTTTGTTTGATATTTAAAAATAGGCCAACCATAAAAGTAACGGGATTGAAAGTTGAAAACCCTAATAAATTTTGAATTTTCTTCTTTATGATCAAACAGGTCTTTAACGGGCCTTTTTTTAAAAACTCATTCGTGAGTCCACTTTCTCTTTTGATGTTTCTTCTTTATTCGGCCACTATTCAAACAAGTAGAATTAAAGTTCGCATCAATCCCCTCTACTTTGAAAAAGATCGACCTTGAACTTTGGTTGGCATGGATCTTCATGGTTGCGATCACAGACAATATATAGGGAACCTCGATTGGAAGCGGCTTGAACAAGTAAACAAGATTCCACTCGGGTTCGATCTGTTTGATCTTCGATTCACCAACGGGAATGGACGTCAACATGCAACCAACACGATCTTGGGACCTATGAGTCATGGGTGTGATAGTTTTCATTTCAAATAATTGTGCTTCGACGATCTCGGGCTCGAGAGGACTGATTGCGGCAACTTACTCTTTAATGGTCTCGGGCTCCTCAACGGTGTTGAGATTAGTACAGATATTGACCAGAAGAGGATTCTCATCAACCAGTATCGATTCTTTGACTGATTTTGGGACTATCACGGGTTCAGGTAGAGGATCGATCACAATTTTAGGTGAGATGAGGTCGACTAGGATAACGACGGTGACAGGTTTAATTCTTGAATGGGCTTTGAGTTTTAAGTTGTTACGGGAGCAACAACCGGCATAGAGTTTACACCGTTAATAGATTTTGTAATGAGTGTAGGTTTCACAACAGTTATGGGATGAGAAATTGTTATGGGATTACAACGGACGGTTGGTGATGTAATTGGGTTAACAGACACGGGATTTGAAAGCTTAAATCTCAATGCTTCATGTCTCATCGATATGATTTCCTCTTATAGTTTGAGAAAAAAATCCTCAAGAAATTCTTGAACAAGACCCTTGTTTAATGCCTCCACAATCCAACGTGTATTTATTAACTCACGTCTAATCTCAAGAGTAAACGTTCAATCATATAAGGCCAATATTGAGGTGTTGAATTTAAATACCTCAGACTCTAGGATCTAGTTTTCACTGCCTCTCATGCTCGTCTAATCTTACCAATTGTCTGATACAAATCAAAGAGTTTTTGCCGATCCACGAACGAGCCCATTCTAGCAATCATGAATCCATTCAACTCGTGCAAAACTTCGATAAACTGTTCTTTACTCATGATGGACTTTACGTGCCGAGTGTTGAACTTGGGCTCTGATACCAATTTAATGCGTGAACTTACCAAATGCAATGCTAGGGGTAAACCGTAAATTTAAAGAAGATAGAGATGAAAGAAGAGTTGGTCTCGCACCAAACCGCAAGCGGGAATCGAAGAATCGCTCTTCGTTTTGAGAGAATCACACCCTCATGAAAGTTTAGAACTCTCAATTTTGCATAAATAATTTTCATTAACCAAAACTAATAATAAAAGTGTTTACATGCCTTTAAATAGACTAATCAATGCATAAAATTAGAAATCCTAGTATAACTCTAATTCCTAATAAAAGAAATATCTTAATTTTTCTAAAATAATAAAGTCCTAAAACAATAAGGAAACTAACCCTATTTCTAATAAAAGAAACAACTCTTACTTTCTAAAATAAAATAATAAAAGAGACTAATTCTAATTCAATTAGGATTCTTGAAATTCATCACTTTATGTGCAGCTTTCGAAAACTGACAATAACTTCTTCAATACTTGTCGGAATTGCAACTTTTTTAGCTTGTTGGAAAGCTACTTCGATAAGCTTTCAAATATGACTAATTTCGTATCAATCTGACTTCATTTGATACTTCAAAATAGGCCAAACATAAAAGTGACAGGATTAAAAGTTGAAGACCCCAATAAATTTTAAATTTTCTTATTTATGATCAAACGGGTCTTTAACAGACATTTTAAAAAAAATTCATTCGTGGGTCCACTTTCTCTTTTGATGTTTTCTTTTTATCCGGCCACAATTTAAACAAACATATCTAAAGTTCGCATTAACATTGACATATAAAACTATCACTCCAAAAGATACCAATTCTGCGGTTTGGGTTTTTGAGCTAAATTTGAATGAATCTAGGCAGTGGGATGAACCAACAATTCAGAATTTGCTCCATGACATTGATGTTGATGTCATTTTGCGAATCCCAATACCCACATTGATAAGGTATATAAATTGGCTTGGACATATGACATGAAGGACGAATTCTCGGTTAGGAGTGCTGTTGAATATTTTGTCGCAATCACGATCAAATCTAGAAGTGCTCCAATATACCAAGTAAATTTAGTGGTTCGGATGGACGGACGTCCGTGAATGGACTCACGGACATCCGTGGTCACAGACATCCGTGAGTGATTCACGGATGTCCGTGTTCCAGCGGTTTCGACGGTTATGGGAAGTTAGCGTCTCAAGGACATCCTTGGTCAATGACATTCTTGCCCCTATAGTATAAATAAGATATGTGTGATTCGGGATATAAAAAATTTTGGGAAAAGTGTTTCAATTTTAAAAACTCTCTCGAGAATTCTCCATATCCCTTCTCTTTGAGATATTCTTGTATTTGTTCATAATTGATGTAAATTTCAAAGAGTCTTTTGCCTTGGTGTTTCGAGAATATATTGGCTTGTGTAAATCGAGTGGGCTCCTGTGAATTGAGTGGATCATCGTGAGAGACGACGGTTAAAGGCGATAACATTACATTATGAATGGGATGATTGTGAGAGGCGATCATTGTTGGTGAGATGAGTGAAAAGAAATTTTATTCATTAGCACTGTAAGAATATATTATTCATAGTAGATTGTTTGCCTTGGATCTGAGATAGATCCCGTGATTTTTACCTGTAAAAAGGATTTTTCCACGTTAAAATTGTATGTGTTTTTTGTGTGATTGTTTTTGCATTATTTTCTCTTCTTATATCATCGTTAACCCCGAAATTTCAATTGGTATCAGAGCCAGTACACTTTGTCTGATTGTCACGAATCGAGTGTCATGGCCAACCCGGGGTATCATGATCTTTCTAGAAAAGTTGCATCTACAACCTCTTATATTCGATGGTTCTACTTGATCTGATTTTACTTGGCAAATAGTTTAGGGGGAGCATATAGAGTTGTAATTTTTTATTTTCATACTAGATTAATGTGTAGGACTTAGAAGAGAGCAAATATAATATATTTTTTTATTTCTTTGAGTTCTTGTAATCTAGATTTTATCGTGATTGTGATAAAGGGAGAGATTATTGAATATTTTATTGCAATCACGATCAAATCTAGAAGTGCTCTAATATACCAAGTAAATTCAGTGGTTCGGATGGATGAACGTCCGTGAATGGACTCACGGACATCTGTAGTCACAGACATCCGTGAGTGATTCATAGACGTCCGTGTTCCGGCGATTCTGACGGTTATAGGGAAGTTAGCGTCTCAAGGACATCCTTGATTAAGGACATCTTTGGTCAAGGACATCCTTAGTCAAGGACATGCTTGCCCCTATAGTATAAATAGGATATGTGTGATTCGGGATGAAAGGGATTTTGGGAAAAGTGTTTCAATTTTAAAAACTCTCTCGAGAATTTTCCATATCCCTTCTCTTTGAGATATTCTTGTGTTTGTTCGGAATTGATGTAAATCTCAAAGAATCTTTTGTCTTGACGTTTCAAGAATGTATTGGCTCGTGTAAATCGAGTGGGCTCGTGTGAATCGAGTGGACTATCGTGAGTGACGACGGTTGAAGGCGATAACATTACATTATGAATGAGATGATTGTGAGAGGCGATCATTGTTGGTGAGATGAGTGAAAGAGACTTTTATTCATTAGCATTGTAAGAATGTATTGTTCATAGTGGATTGTTTGCCTTGGATCTGAGATAGATCTTGTGATTTTTACCTGTAAAAAGGGCTTTTCCACGTTAAAATCGTATGTGTTTTTTGTGTGGTTGTGTTTGCATTATTTTCTCTTCTTATATCATTGTTAACCCCGAAATTTCAAGTGCTTACAAAGTGGCTCTTAATCTACTAGTTGATGGAAATGGATCTATTTCATCTAGTCCTCCTAAGGAATCATTTTTGGAAGGTTCTTTGGGGCCTTTGTATCCCGAACAAGGTGAAAATTTTAATTTGGAGAGAGCATGCCTTGAGATTATCATGTTGGTTCCTTTCCTTATTGGGTGCACACACTATTTGATCCCGAAGCCTCGCGTTTAAGGAATGAACAATGGAGGTGTTTAAAACCTTGGGGAAGAAAAATCTTGATAGATTTTGTTGCATTGCTTGAGCCATATGGAACGAGAGGACCAGGGTGATCCATGGGTCGCCAGCTCGGGACCCACTTGCTATCCCTATGTCCGTGGAGAACTAACTTGAACTCCACCTGCAGACATGTACAAAGTGAACTTTGATGGGGGTTGGAGTGATAAGGACGATAAGGCGGGTGTTGCTGTAATTATCAAGGGCATGTTTGTTTCGGCGTAATTTGCACCCTGTAAAATAGACTTTGCATGTAATTTTTTGATGATTGGATTACATGCAAAATTCACTTTGCATGTAAAATTTGGGTGTAAAATGGTTGTTCTTCTGATTGTAAAATCTCCTTGTAAAATTCACTTTTTGATGTTTTTTCACATTACAATCAAATGAACAGCTTGTGTAATATATTTAAATTCTTGTGAAAAATTGGCATTCCCCATTCACCGTTGCTAGTATCCAACTTCATCAGGCATGATAAGCACTGGCTGAGCCATGATTTTTC
Organism: Chloranthus sessilifolius; assembly: GCA_021018995.1. NCBI lineage: Eukaryota > Viridiplantae > Streptophyta > Magnoliopsida > Chloranthales > Chloranthaceae > Chloranthus > Chloranthus sessilifolius. Next base: position 23,370,585 of record CM037589.1, read on the forward strand.
TGCGATGTCCACTCATGATTAATGGACACCCATTGTACACAAACTCGTATCTAAAATCAATTGAATCCATTTAAAGGGTGCTGACTGCTTTGAATCACATGATAGAGATATAGTTTTTTGTCTCAATCTTCATTTTTTTGTCTCAATCTTCATCACTGTAGATTAGGGATTTAAAATGGATACAAATTGGGTTTATCGGTTGGGTCTTAGGCCGATACGTATCGAATATATCAAATACATATAAAGCCAAATCGGCCAATTTTAATCCACTATTTTTGTATCTTAAAATATTAAAAAATATATATAGAATATAAGAATTAAAATTTCTGCTCAAAGGACATTTTTGGTATTAGATTCAATTAATATTGGATATCTATCGACCGATATGAATCAATGTTGGGTGCGATTAGAATAGGGTGCAGGAGGAAAAAAGTGAAGTGCTTGTCGCAACCCTCCAAAGTTAATGACCTGGTCACTTACTACCAAGTTCCAAACCGAATATGCTGGAGGGATGCACATCTGACTGTCCATTTAAAATCTAGCGGTCATAAAATCATTTCAGTATTTTATATACTCTTAAATCATGAGAGAGGATTTGGGTTCTTTTGATTGTTTTGGTAGAGAACTAGAAATCCCATTTTGATTCTATACAACGAAGATTTCTTTGTAAGATAGAGTTTTGTGGGTTTTCTTTGCATTGCTATTTTTTTTTTGCAATAAAAAACATTGGATATTTTATAACTGTTGCTTAAATCGTTAAATTGCAGGGTAATTTGAGGTGGGTTTCTCTTCCTTTTCATTTCAGAGCCCATATCTTGGGGTGAAACAGAGGTTAGTTTGGTGGTTTATCAATTTTTTTTTTTTGGGTTGTGTTTTTTGAAAGAACTTATTGTTCATATATATTTTTAAGTTTTTTTTCCGGGTTCATGAATGTAGATATAGAGAAGGAATCAAAAGAGCAAACAAATATTTTCTTACAGTGGGCGAATCGAATAAGAACGTGATGTGTTAAGGTCAATGACGATAAGGTTTTGGAGAAATCTTCAGCAAGGAGGTCCCTTGCCTCTGTCAAAAGCTTTTGAAAGCTACAAGAAATTGGAGTAAAATCGGTTGGTTTTAGTGCATTTTTTATAGCCGTTGGGGGAGAGCTCTTGTAATATTCGTCTGTTACTAGGGTTGGGCTTCGTAAGGCTTAAAAAATACATGCAAAATGAACAGTATTATGCTGACCGATTCTTGCGCGGTAGATGAAAAAATGTTTTTTCATTATACGCGTATTATTTGGGCAATACAGCAAAACAAACGTATCAAAACTGATGGCCTCCCTTGCTAAGAATTGTAAAAATCTTTCTAGTTCCAACCATTGCGAGGCTTTTGCTTATGATACTGCAATTCGCTTTGTGCATCAATGTGGTTTTCGTTACATTTGAAGGTGATTCCGTAAGGGTGATGAATGGCGTGGCGGATTTGTTTGAAAATTACCATCATAAATCTGAAAATGATGAAATTGGGTAAGAGAAATTGGACTTGAGGCATGTAATCGCTATCTTTAAAATGCTATTCGCTCCCTACTCGAGTAAATCCTCAAGTTTGCAAAAGGATTCTGACGAGACTTTTTAGGATATAACGAGCCCAATCTCTTGGATGTGATCCGTTACTTTGCAATAGTAAAGGATCACTCAAGAAAACTCGATCTGATGAAATACCAAATAAAAAAAGAAAGTAAGAGAATTCTCAAATATATATGCAAGGAAATTCGATGGATTTCAGAGTGTCTGAACCTATATCCAGAGATCTCCTTTTATAGATCTCAAGTGCTTTTTCAATATGAGTTGAAACAACAGTCATAACTTAGAAGACTCAGATCTTTTAGAGATTCCAACCGCTCCATCCAACGACTATATGAAACGATACACCTTTTCGAATTTAAATTTGAAAAATTACACACCTTTATAAGCGGTTGTGAAACGGTTAGGTCTAACGGTCAACATTTAGGTCCAACGGTCAACATTTGATCAATCCGTTTGACCCAATAGAACCGAATTAATCCACTGATTAGTGACCCGATCTGGCCCATGAATAATCTGACCATTGGATCTACCCGATTACAAAATCAAACTTATGATAAGCTCTTAAGGGCTCCTTGCGACGATTCGCACGTGCGCGCGCCTAAACGCCAATCGTCATGCACACGCGTGTACGCGGTGGCTCGCCGCTAGACAAACTTTTCTCTTCTTATTGTCAAACAAAAATAGAAGGTGACATGTTTTATATAATATGAATCACTTTTGATAATTTCCAATGTGAGAATATTTATTTGCATATAAAAAATGAGAATTTCTATTGCCTAAAAATCAACACAGTAAACTAAGAAATTAAAACAAAAATTTTATTTTTTTTAATATTATTTAAAATATTTATTATATTCTACAGTAATAAATAAATATAACATCTATCTAAAGATGTTTCTGTGTTCCTTATAGAGTGTCTTAAAAGCTTTGCCTGCTTCCTTTGCAATCATGTGACAAGGGCTTCTAATAAAGCCGCGGATCTCAAAACTAAAATTGGCTTGATTGATAAATATAATGATATATATATATATATATATATATATATATATATATATATATATATATGATATGATGTAATCACTTATGATAGTCCAACTAATGAAACTCTTTCCTAACATAAAAAAATAAAAATGAAAAACAAGTCAATTTCATCCGCATACCAAACAGCACTTACATTAACATATACACTAATAACATATACACTAATGGTGATGTAAGTTTGGAAAAGACAAAGGTTCATGCCATCATCAGTTTAAGATAAACATCATGAATCTTTATCATAAATAAATATCTATAGTAAAGTAAAGTAATCAAACTACTTGTACCAGTTAACACTTCACCTAACGATCCGCATACAATTCAAATTAGGGAAATTTCCAAAATAAAACCTTGAACTTTGATCTTACACATCTAAACTATTCTCCCTGTCAAACGAGCACCCGACGTTTTCATAAGTTCATCAATTAAACTGCTTATGTTAACTCCCATAAAAATATAAACGAAAAATATTGAGTTGGCATTTAAATTAACACCTGAAAAAATCATAAGTTCATCAATTAGACCTCTGCCGTCAACTCTCATCAACGTTTTCAGTTCATATATTGATGGGAGTTGATGGTAGATATTTAGTTGATAAACTTATGAAATCTTTGAATGCTCATTTTATAGGAGCAATAATTTAGGTGTGTTAGAGATATTGGGATCAAAGTTAAGCTATTTATTTAAAATTTTCCCCTTAAATTACGGGAATAAGTTAACTTGGGTCCTACACATGCCCTTCGGATTAGTCAGGTTCTAAGTGACCCGAACACACAAGTTATAAAAAAACATAAAGGATAATGAGAACAAGTTGACTTTGCTGACACCCAATGTGTGAAACTGCCGCTCTTAATACATATTACATCTTAAAATTACCAAAAATCCTTAGTTATGAAACACTCTGATTGTAGAGACAACCTGCCCATGGGTACCAGTATTTGACACCTTCACAGGTAGGCAAACTCACTGGTAGTTACACCTCATAAGTTGGGCATTAATTAAGAGTTGCACCCTAAGTTTCACCCATTTTTTTTTTTTCATTTTCACCCTTCAGAGAGGGAGATACAACTCTTCCTCCTCCCCCACTGTGCATAACAACCATCGCCACATGTCACACTCGTCAGGCGTCACGGTCCACCACTAGCACCATCTTTTTCATGCTCACCCATCGCCGCCATCACCTCAACGCCCTCTACCACCACTTACTCCATCTCAGCCGTCCACTGCCCCCCTAAAAGCCATCACCACCACTGTGGTCACGGCCACTATGAGCCACCATTGAAGTCCACATGAGTTGTTGCATGTTGTAGGTGCAGATAGGATCAGACTGTGGCGCAGAACACTGCAGCACACTGAGAGGTTATGGGAGATTGGGAGGATAATCTCGGAGAATAAATCCCACACAATAAATCACTTACTTATGTTAATACAAAGGGAGGAAGTAAATGTGGAGTCTGGAACCCACAACCTCACGTACCCCACAAAGGGGCCTCAGTGGGTGAACCTGTCTTTACTATTATAATTTATAATGTTACGAGGGCATTTGCCAAGTAGCATAGCCGATTTTTTCAATTTTTTTGTTTCTTAGTATGCCGAATAGATTCTTATTTATTTTCTCAATTGAAGACTATAATTTATGAGGGACTTTTTCGTAATGAACCTCTTTCTCCACTAGCATTTATAGTTGAATTGCAAAGCTGGGTCTCCTGTAAATAAAAATGGCGGCTACCAAAACCATTGAAGCCAAGCTCCCATCTGCATTGCAGAAGACCACCTTTGATGTATTGGGCATGTGTTGCAGCTCAGAAGCGGCACTTATATACAAGATACTGAATCCTAAACCAGGAGTTGAAAATGTCTCCGTAAACGTTTCTGCCAAAACAGCAACCGTTGTCCATGATCCCACTTTAATTCCAGCCTCTCTCATAGGTATGTGAATTTTAGCAAAACCTGCAATCGCTTTGATCTTTATCTTCTTCAAAACTGATTAGATTGTCTTTTGAATTCCCAGTGAATTGTTTGAATGATGCTAGATTGAATGCCGGAATTCGAGAGCTTGGCCAATCTAAAACCAGAAAAAAATCATGGCCAACTTTTCACACTTTATGCTCTGGGATTTTTATGGTGGTGGCTCTCTTCGGCTACATCTATCCACCTCTCAAGTGGGTCGCACTCGCCTCAATTGCATTTGGTATTCCAAGCATGTTACTTCGATCGGTAGCAGCTCTCCGCCGTTGCATTCTCGACATTAATGTCCTCATGGTGGTTGCAGGTTCGTAATCTTTTTATTGAAAAACCACAATTAGTTTAATTGTGTTGGTCCTGAAAATTTTTGGACCCTTGATTGATCGCCTACCATCACTTGATCGATGAGAGAATGTTGTGAGGCTAGTGATTAGCTTGAGCCAAGTTTTTCTCCCGACCATCTTGATCCATACCAATGTGTTTTTCCATATATCAAATGGGTCCAACCCCATTTTATAGACTATTCAAATTTTTCGATTAATGTTCAAGCATAAACGACCCTCATCAATCAAGGAACAGTCGGTGATTAACCTTGCAATTAATAAGCATGTAACGACTAATGTTTATATGTGAGTTTAATCATCTTGATGAGGCATCATGGCTACATGTGCCAACAAATTGCGAATCACAGGGGATATGAGAAAGCCATCTCACTTGATTTCATGGTTTTGATGCAAAGTTTCAGTAGTAGATTTCTGTAAGATCGTCTTCAAATGCATGATTGAGAATCAAACACAATTTTTATGTAGTGTTGGGATCTATTGGGCTTGGGGATTACTTGGAAGGAGCCTCTATAGTCTTCCTCTTCACATTAGCAGGGTGGTTGGAAGCAATTTCCACTGATAAGGTGAGTAATTTTGATATTCTGTGCTTCAAAGGTTTGTTGGATATCATCAGTGTATCATTTTTTCACATTATATTTTCAGGCCCGAGCTTCATTGGAAAGCCTTGCGGCTTTGGCACCTCAAACTGCAGTTATAGCAGAGACTAGCGAAATAATATCCATAAAAGATGTTACGCTAAATACAGTGGTTTCGGTTAAAACAGGAGAGAGCATACCTGTCGACGGGCTTGTGGTGGCAGGGAGGAGTACTATAGATGAAAGTAGTTTGACAGGAGAATTTATGCCTGTGGATAAGGAGATTGGTTCCAAAGTATGGGCTGGAACTATGGTCCTCACAGGTGAGTTCAATTGCTTAGTGTAAGAAGCATTTTTAATTTATTTTTCGGTATATGATGATTATGTTTTATATCTATTGTTGCATCTTGTAGGATTTATAAATGTGCAGACACTAGCATTAGAGAAAGACTCTGCAGTAGCAAGAATGATAAAGCTTGTGGAAGATGCACAGAATCAACGCTCACCCATGGAACAGTTTATAGAACAGTTTGCTAAGTACTATACACCAGGTGCCATCAGATTCAAGCTCATCTATTATGGATTTCTGTTTCTCTTTGTTATATTGTAGAGAAAATTAAATACTACTATCTCAACGTGGTCTTGGACTCAATGAGGGCCTGAGTCTAGCACAACCCAAAACTTATGATGTACTTTGACTTTCTAGGGCTATGCCAAAGCTCTTTGAGGGCAATTCTGTTGTTGCCACGACAGGGCCTTTCTATATTTTTTCTTGTTTGTTTTTTCCTTGCTGCTTAGCTCCTCGCTAAGCGCGACCCGGTTGTTATTTTGTTTCTTTAACAAAATTACTTCTTTGTCGATAAAAAAGTTTTGACTTTTTGTGTTTTCAAGCATTCAAATTTCAATCTTCAAGCACCCAATAAAGCCATCAATACTTGATGGAGTGCTTTTTTTAATTTAGTATTTTATTTTTTTGAGTTATTATACCATATTTCAAGTAAAACCTAATCACTTAGGAGCTAATCATCTTTAATTTTCAAACCTTGATGTGGAGTTTGAGTTGTGGTTCAGTTCAAGTAGTTTTTACTTCCGTAAAAATTGTGATTGCTTTAGCTGCAAAGACGAATTTGAAGCATCCATTTCACAGTCTATCAAGCATAATTGACCTATTTGCTTTGAAATGTTTTCATTCTCAGTCAGACTTGGTGGTCCTAGGTCTGATCAGTATCATTCATGTAGGTTATTCTGTATTATTTTTTATTTTGATTGGGCAATGTTGACGTATTTTATGTTACCTTTTTTCATTTTGGTGGAGTCAACATGCAAGGTTTTACTGCACTATGGTTTCATCAAGCTGTAGGTATATCAAATTTTTCTATGCTTTCAACTCAGAATCTTTCATCTTAAGGGTAGCAAACGAGTGAGGACCACAACTGAAAATACATAAACCAAAGCCCTCAAATAAATAAAACCATGGCTAGGGCAACATATTCATTAGCCACTCTTATTGTCAGCTTATTGATAGTGTTTTTTCCGCCTCAAACAAATGAGAGAGGTGCAAATCGATGCCTAATGCAGATACAAAATTTCATCACCTTAAAAAAGAACAAAAGGTTGAAATGACAAGAACTTTAGAATTGTGCTAACTAGAAATCAGAAAGGTATATATAGTAGTGGATTACTTTTGTAAAATTCTTACCATTAGAAACATTTTATTGTCAAAGTTATTTCAGAAGTTTTGTTCACAACATAGTTTATTGATGACGGTAAAAAGACACTTATTACCATTTTGTAACACTGTCAAGGACCATTTTAGACAGAATTGGTATATAAGATTAAACATGGATTTTATACATATGGCAGTGAGATTTTATGCATTTGGGATTCTTTCTTGCTGTTCTAAAAGATTACTTCATTCTGAGAGACTCTGCACCATGCAATCAGGTGTTGTATTGATATCCGCAGGCTTCGCTATCGTACCTTGGGCTATAGGCGTCCAAGGTTTTCGCCAATGGATCTACACAGGACTTGTCCTTCTTGTGGTGGCATGCCCATGCGCCCTCGTAATCTCTACTCCAATTGCCGTAACATGTGGTTTGTCTGCAGCGGCCAAGATGGGGCTCATTGTCAAGGGAGGGACTTATTTGGAGGTCCTAGCCAAAACAAAATTGATAGCTTTTGACAAAACCGGAACATTAACCAAAGGGAAATTCACGGTTATAAATTTACAGTGCGTCGGAGAACATATAGATATTGACCAAATGCTATACTGGTAAGATAAAATGGTGTTGGTTGGTCCTGTGGCTAAAGCATATAAATTTTACTTTTATATTGTATGACTCCCACATTGTTTTAGGATTTCAAGCCTGGAGAACCAGTCCAGCCACCCCATGGCAAAAGCTCTCGTAGAATATTGCAGGTTTCATGGTGTTGAACCAGCGAAAGAAATACAAAATTTTGAAGTGATTCCAGGAGAGGGGATTTCTGGGTTTGTCGATAACCACCTAATTTGGGTCGGAAATGCACACCTAGCCCTCCGGAGGGGGTGGACATCAAAGAGTAATCCCGGCTTCCATTATCAAAATCATAATTTTAACATAACTTGGTAATCTAGCCTAAATCTCACATGTATTGATATTCAACAGGTCAATTTCAGATTAACGAAGCCGGAATCACGGTTGGATATGTTGGGATAAACGAATCCCTAATTGGCTACTTCTGCATTGGTGACCAAATCCGCGGAGAAGCCGCTAATGCCCTTGAGCAACTACAGGTAAGGATAAAAGAAAATGGAGAAAATTAGAAAAACAAGAAGGTTTTAGCCTATTACATTACTTCGAAAGTTTCAGAAAATAGGGATCGACACATTTCCAAGGGTCCCCAAAAAGCGTTTTGGTCAATATGTAAGGGACGAGTGACTTGAATTTATGAAAAAGGTCCCCAGGCACTCATTCAATTAGAAATATTTATAATTGAAATTATGAAAACACCCCTCTACTAAATGCCGAATAACACAAATTGACACAACCCTAAATCCATGTACCTGAATTCCGAATTGTGATTCAGATAGATTAGAAGAAAACACTATATCTGAATAAGAATTTCGAACTAGAAATTAAAATTAGATAGTTAGGTAACCAGATTTAGGATTAACAAGTACATTAACTAAACACTACGTACCAACCATAGAGATTTGTACCAGATAATATTACTGAATTTTCATCAATTGATCTTTTGTCAATCCCTTTTCTTCACCTGCAGGGTGGTTAAACTACCGTAAGAGCTAATCCGCATGCTCCGCAAGTAACCATTCTAATACATATTTATAAAACTACTAACAAGCCGAGAGTTTTGAATTATCAAAATGTCAGTCTACCGTCTCATTTTCTTTATCAAACTAATCAAAGAATTCAGTTACAATCATGACTATATGTGGTTCAAAACAAATCTCATACACAAGTAAATATCACCAACAAATACGAATCTAGTATCGACTACATGGTGCTTTTCTCAGAGAACAGATATCAAATTCAGAGCAGATAACAAAATTATCAGATAACATATTCAAATCATATAATAGAATTCTCAGACTATACAGATGTATCAGACAGATATGCCCAGACTAAACAGATAAATTAAATATATCAAATAGATATTTTTATATCATACAGATAAATCAGCAAAATATACCCAGACCAAACAGATATGCTCAGACCATACAGGTAAATTAGACAGTCATTTCCAGATCAGACCAATAACTTTAAAGCTTACACTTAAATCAGCACAACAGACTTATCATTGTTGGGCGTTATGTTATAGCTAATAGCACGAATATCAAGTGCTTTCCTTAACCTAGCTGTTAGTTGAGGTCAGATAACAGATAACAGAGCAGAGCAGATATCAGATTTATGACCTGGCCAGGGTCTCAAAAGTGTCCCATTCGGACTCAAAAGTATCATCTCATTGCCTTTAAGAAATTATGATATTCAAATCCAACAGAAATATCAAAAAACGTCAGAACACATAAATTTATATGTCCCAAAACGGTCTCGGTCTTAAAACAGATCTAACCACTCATAACACATCAAACTGTCAAATATATAATTGAACAGTAGTAGCTTACAGATCCACTTTATGCACGTTACACATGCAAGTCTACCACATTACAGATTCAATTAGCACATGTCTACACAATCAGGTGTACCGGTATAATATATTCAGTTACCAAAGTTTTACACAGTTAAGTATAATCGGTATCACATATTCAAGTATCAAAGTTTTACACAGTCAGGCGTAACCGATGTCACTTATGCAGTTACCAAAGTTTTACACAAACAGGTGTAACTGATATAACATATTTAATACCAAATTTTTACACAATTAAGTTTGACAGATTTCGATAACACATATCAACACTTTCATATACAACAGATTCAGATAACAAATATTTCACTTTCAGGTATAATAGACTCAAATAATAAATATTTGCACTTTCAGGTGTCACCGATTCAGGTAACAAATATTTACACTTCTAGGTGTAACAGACTCAGATAATCACTATTTACACTTTCAGGTGTCACGGATTCAGATAAAAATAATTACACTTTTAGGTGTAGCATACTCAGATAGCAAATATTTACACTCTCAGGTGTTACCGAGTTAGGTAACAAATAATTACACTTTCAGGGATAACTGAGTCGGCCGAATTTTGGTTGTACAGTGGTCCTAAAATTAAAATATCAAACCACATGAAGCCCTGCATATGTCTCAGAATGTACAACACCAACACATCAATCCAATTAAAATACAAGTCATTTTATACATGTATAACAGGCGCAAATTTTCACAAGCACATAAATGTACAATTCAAAATAATACAAGCCATCTTAGACAAGTACAACATGAGCAGATTTCCACAAGCACATAGATGTATAATCCAAAATACACATGATGTAACAAAGTCTAATTTTTAAAAAATGTCGATTTCTAACCGATGAATCAATATAGGTATAGCCTAAATCGGGGTTTAAACAAAATGTGTTAGAATAGGTACTTATCTCAGAAGAAATGAACAATTATAGGGTCCGTCATTATTATGAACGGCCACTTTCTCTTTCTCTCTCTCTCTTTTTCTTTCTCCTCTCTCTCTTTTTCTTTTTTTCCTATTTTTTTTTTTCTCCTTCTCTCTTTATTTCTCTTTCCTTTTCTTTTTCTTTCTTTTCTTGCTTTCTCAGGCTCTTAGCTACTTCTCGGGCTCTCTCTCTCTCCTCTCCTTGTATTTCTTTTTCTTTTCTTTCTTTTGGTTTTAGCACGTAGCTGCAACAAAGTCACGCCCGCAACTCTCGTCTATTCTAGAAACGCTCAGAAAACCTTTTTTTTTATTCTTATCATATTATATAATATATAATATATTATATTAGCTTATTATAATATATTTATATTAGCTCAAGATTAAAATCGTGTTTGGTATATCTTAAAGCACTTTCACGTTAATTGGGTTAATGGATTAGGTCCCTCTATTAATGCTAACTGAACTACTGGCAAAAATCCATGTCTAACATATGGTGACTGCTCCTAATCACATGATAGTGACCTAATTTCAGTCCGATCCTTCGAACAATACAGATCTTGAGACCATCGCCTTACCATCAGACAGTTAGTTTGTACTTATTGATCCAATCACATGGTACAGAGCTCATCCAATGGGTTGTAGTGTCACGTAGCACACATCCCCAAAATTAATTTCCATGATCAGATCTAACAAAGTTAATGGGTTTAATACATTTTTGTGCCCTGTAAAAACGTTACGCTTATCGGGGGATGTGACCCACCCGCTTAATATACTTTAATATTGGCCATTAAATAAACATAAAAACAAATGATCTGATATAGAATCGAGTTGGATCATATTCTTACAAATCAGATCTTTATAAATCAGATCGAGTCCTTACAAAATTGGGTCGAGTCCTACACAAATGACATCGTGTATTTAATTGGGAAGAAGGGTCATTCTAATTATAAATATTTCTCATACTTACCGGATGTCTTACCTAATATCTAGGCCCATCAGTTCCTAAGATAAGACTTCCCCTTAGTTTGGATGCAGAGTCAACGAAAAAGATAAAATGAAATTAGTTTTAAAATCATCTCAAAAAATAATTAGTTCCAAAATAGTTTGGCATAGATTGCCTAATGCATGTTATTAATTTTACTAACGAGTATTTTTAATAGATATAACCAAATTCACATTAAATTAAAATAAATAAAATATAGGACACTTTACAAAACAAAGCCTCAAAAACAAACTTTTTAGCAAAAAAAATCCGACCTCAAACATTTTTAAAAAAAGTGTTTTCACAGATTTTAGAACTTCATAAAATCGTGTGCTTTCACGATTTTCTGAAGTTCAAAAATCCGCAAAAAACCTTTATTCTTTGAGGTGAGGCATTTTTTTTTGCTAAAAAATTTATTTTTGAGGCATGTTTATCTAATTATCTCTAAAAAGATATTTGTATACCTTTATGATTTTTGTTTTTGGCAAAAATATGGGTGTTCAAACGGAACTTTCAAATTTCCACTTGGCACCAACTGTAAATCAAATTCTCAATATATTTCTATGTGGCAATGTCAGAAACAGGGGATCCAAGTGGTTGTTCTGACTGGCGATTCTAAATCCGCAGCGGAATTAATAGAAAAACAGGTATGATTCCAGATCATAAAAAACGTAATGATCAGTAGATAAATCAAACTTGTACATTGATAATATGAGGCTTAAACAGAGATTAATATAAAAAAAAAAACTGAATTCTAACCATCCAATTCCAATTCCAAATCCAATTCCTTCAGATTGAGAACACTAGAGTCTACTCGAGCTTAAGACCTGAGGAGAAGGTGAAAAAGATAGCCGAGCTCAAAAGCGAGAGCGGTGCAACCGCGATGGTGGGAGACGGAATCAATGATGCACCGGCACTCGCTGCCGCAGACGTAAGTATAGCGATGGGGGTGGCGGGATCAGCCGTGGCGACCGAGACGGCCGACATAACGCTCATGTCAAACGATCTTCGAAAGATTCCAGAAGCAGTAGAGCTGGCGAGGAAGTGCCTGAGAAAAGTTTGCGAGAACGTCGCGCTGTCATTGGCGGTGAAGGTGGTGTTCTTCGCAATGGCGTTTGCAGGCGTGGCTTCTCTGTGGGCCGCGGTGGTGGCGGACATGGGAACCTGCCTTTTGGTTATCTTTAACAGTATGCTGCTATTGGGAGGAGGCAAGAGGAGAGATGAAGATAATGGCGTGGAGAGAACCGCAGAGAAGGAAGGGGGGAGCTCGTCGAAAGAAGGGGGGGAATTAGGGGAGGCTCTGCTAGCTGAGAGGGGTTCGTGCTGTAATAAAGGTTGCTGTGGAGGCCGGAAGGTATAACGAGCCAAGGTGAATTCGGGACTGCGACTACTTGCACACAACATTGGTGGCGCATCATGCATGGCTCATGAGTTTGTAATGTAATTGGCGCCGAGATCATTCTTAGTTGGGACTGCGACTACTTGTACACAAAATTTGTGTCATTGCACATAATTTTAGGAGGTGTCTTGTGTATTTTAAATGTTCTCGCACCATTCAAGTGTGATTTATTATTTGACCGTGTACCTAGTTACTGAAAGCGCCAACTTACCACAATGGAGGATATCTATTAAGTGGGCGCTTTGGGTAAACAGGTGAGCAAGAATAGAGGTACCGAAGATACTTTTTGTGTATTTTAAATGTCCTCACAGCATGGAAGTGTGATTTATTCAAGTGGCGATCAATCAGTGGAGCATGTCAGAGTCCAAAGAAACATGCGTTTTAAGTAGATATGAGCCATCTGATTGATAAACTTTAATAACAACTACTAAAATTTAAAGGGTACCTGTATTCGCGTCAACCATATATCTGTGAGCACCAACATTGACACCAACATTGAAAATCCAATGAATGCTTTGAATGTGATGGTGGAGATCATGTTTCACCCAACATTTCACATGATGGATTTTGAGAGCATGAGCGTACGTACCATCAAGCGGTCCATTTTTGATAGCACGTAGCATAAATCCAAAAACAGTGACTCTAAAGTCACATTTGAGTGTGATGTTTGTCACATGATTTTAGCGCCTTTTTTGGGATCATCCCTACGAGTGGATATGAATCATCTGTTTGATAAACTTTACTATTATCCATTGAAAAATAAAAATAACAGCTGGGATTCGAGTGCACAAGTCGGATGGTTAAAATCTCCAAATGATTATGATATTTGGACACCACCCCTTGTATGGGTTCAAACCATTGTCCCATTTTCCATATATATATATGAACCACGTTGTAAGTTTTGAACCCTACGACCACGTCCTACGGATCAAGGATCAAAATTTCAGCTGAAATTTCGGTTTTGAGTATGACCAAAACCGAAATTCAAAAATTTGGCGAAATTTCAACCGACATTTTGATTCCCATACAAAAATGACCGAATTTCGGTCATTTTGGCTGAAATTTTGATCCTTACTATAAAGTCATTTTCCATTTATATATAACTACTCACATAAGTGAGTGTTTCGATAGTCTTTTTCTCGAGCGAGTCATTGGGTTTCATGGCTTCTTCTTCCTCAGCATCGTGGGCATTGTTGGCCTCGTCATCGATGCCATTGCCACTCGCAATGGTGGGGGAGGAAGATGAAGAAAAGGACCCACATAGGTGGGTGCTTAAACTTCAAAGAGATGGTGGGTGTATTTAAAGGTAATGGAATAATGTTGTTTAGATAATATGGATCAGGGTTGGGCTTTGGTTCTGTGTGGCAAGTCAGGCTTAGGCTTCATATCACTAGCTCGGGGCGGCCTTGGGCTCTCTCGCTCAGGCCATCTGGCCCATTGCCTCTCTTGACATAAGCAGACAAGTTATTCCCATCACGTGTGTTACGAATACATTTAGATGGATATATGCAATTTCATATTGCCACAAAAATTTCCGGTAACGAATTCCGAGGCCCTAGGGATTAGATATGATCTTCTTCCGTAACGCACACATGTTTCTCAAACGAAACGCGTCTTATAGGTGATCTGCAGTTCTATCATAACCGACGAGCCCGCTGTTCTGGACATGGGAAGTTAAAGATGGAGGGGGAGCGCAAGATCAGCGCGGAGGAGGTGATCGCCAAGTTAAAAGACGACGGAGACTTCGACACCCTGCGCCTAAAGATCATTCGCAAGCTCAAAGAAAACGTAAAAAAAATCTCAATCTCGGTTTCCATCATTCGTGTCTTAGGGTTTGATTACACATTTATATGTGTTTATAGATATCTGCAATCTTTTAGTCTTCAAAAGCATGATTGAGAATCAAACACCATTTTTTTATTCTCTTTGGGAGAGTAGAAAGGAGCAGGAGCTGCTCTTTCTACTCTTTCAAAGAGCAATGCCAAACACTGACTCCGCGCCGTACCAGACAGCGGCGCATCTCTGAAGCACGTTTGGTGAACCGCTCTGGTACTGCGGAGCGGGCATGGTGCTGGGGGAATAGGCCTAGAGAGGGTTTTTCCAGGGCGGTTAAAAATTGCTCTGGCGGGGGATCGAACGAGGCATTGGGGCATACACCTCCGTCTCAATCGAAACACAGCCTTAGTTATTCATCGTTTTATAAGGTTATTCTTGAGTTTATTATTGTGACATTGTCATATTAGTAGTTAAAAGGATTTGGCGGGGTTCTACGTCTCACCCTCCTCCTTTTTCATCTGAAGTTGGGATTGGCATCAAGGATCAAAATTTCGGGTTAAATTTCGGTTTCGGGCATGACCGAAACCGAAATCCGAAATTTTGAACCCCATACAAAAATGACCGAAATTTTGGTCCCATATTATCATTTCGGTGGGGACCGTAACCGATAATTTCGGCCCAAATTTTGGTCATTTCGGCCCAAATTTTGATCCTTGATTGGCATAGGCTGATTTTTCTTCTCGAGTCTATCTACTAAACAAATGCTGACATGTAGTTAGGAAGGTGCATCGGCGAAAGGTTTATGACCGGTATGATGGTGCATTCTGATGCAATCTTGAAGTTTTAGGTTCAATCCAAATGGTGGATTTTGATGCAATCCTGAAGTTGCAGCTTCAAGCCCAACTTACCTACCAAAGAAAAAAAAGAAGTTGATCTGTGGGATATTGCTTATAGATTGGAAAAAAAGGTTGATCTGTAGAACATTGTTCGTAACTTCTTAACTACTAGTCGAAGCTTGTAACTTGGATTTTCCATAGGATTCTAACTCACTCCATTGCTCATATATCTTGAAGACTTTAACATTGATGGGCTATAAAACCGAAGGTCAACAATGGTGCGTCCTTTAATTTTTTATGCAATGTCATGGGTGTATTCCCATTTAGTCAAATTAATTTCTTTGTCCATAGCACACAGTGAACATATACCTCCATTTTCATTTCACCCATTTAGGTCTATCCGGTGCAGGAAAGGTCATTCAATATGATCTCACAACTTTTCCAAGTTAATTGTAAGTTTGTAACCACTAAACTACCTTGACAAGGACATAAGGGGGCCGGGATTGGTTTCTTTGCTTTCTGGATAAATCGGATAGCCTGCTTTTAAACCCTTAACCTTTCCGCTGGGGCTTGAGTGTTCCAGCACCTCCGTGGACTGGCTTTAGTTTGGGTTTGTCAGAGTGAGGTGTTTTTTTTTCTTTTGGGAAGTTTCTCACTACCCTGCCCTGGTATGTATCTGTTTCTTTTCTCTTTAATGGAATTTTTCCTATCGATCAAAAAATTCTGCAACATCTTCACCTCAAAGCTTACCATGATTTGACGATCACTTATAAAGCACTTTGATTAAGAGCTACAAGACTCCCATATACTGCTTGATGCACATTGCCAAAACCATAGCAGTAATATTAGATACTGCGTTAGAGGCTTATTGGTCTAAACTTGTGCATAGACTTCAGAATTAAGGTAATGAAAGTGTATGTATTTCATAACCCATTTACGGCAACTGAAACACACAACCATCACAGCCATCAGATTCCCCTCTAAAATATTCCAGAACTCTTGGAAGAAGACCAATGCGAACTAGAGATTTTTCCTCCTTGAAGTTAAACGCAACATGCCAAATGCCAGGTTCAATCCGTCTTACCTACAAGAAAACAAAGACAAAATACCATAGTTTCTTCTTGATAAAACCAGTTGTCAAGTTGAGCTTCATCTCTGTAAACAAACAGCAGAAGTTTCTTTGAAAGCAAGGTTTGCTACCCCACTTTGATGAACGTAATTTACTAAAAGTCTACTGCTGATCGCCCAAACTTGCGTCCACCCTAAAGACTGAACAGTTCACAGAAACATGCCCAAGAAAATTCTCCCTGCCTCTTAAGAGTAGCTGTTCTGTGAAAAAATCAGTATTACTATCGCTTTCCGAAAACCAAACAGCATAAGAGCATTGATTACAGTGTTCCCTCCGAACGAAAGTTTCTTAATATTTTGTAATGGTGGTGGGCTCTGGTCGCCAGGGGAACTGAGTGAATTCCTCATAATCATTGGCAATAAATGTCAAACCTTCTAGTTGTTCCCTTTTTTCTGGTAATTCTCGAGAGTTTTTTGTCTCTGTAGTCTGTACTCTATACTTTTATAACAAAGCTCCTTTTCAAAAATTTATTGTCTCAAACACTGGCGTTAAGAAACTCCCATTTATTGCAGAGGCAGCACTGGATCCTGCGTCACAGAAAGACAAATAATATGAGATTGTCGCTCTCAACTGCAATTCCACTTGGGAATTCCTTTATGTGATTCAGAACAGACAATTGGTTTGGAATAGATCTTGTTTGGGTAGCTCAGTATGATTGGAAGGTCAATTGGATGGCTGGTAATAGAGGGTTTACACTCATACGCTGGTATACAATGGTGGGGTATAAGCTGCCTTTTGCTGCGGTCATGATGGCAACCACTGTTAGATTTATCCCTTTTTTTTCTTCCCTTTTGTTACAATGACTAATAAATGCATCCTTTTGATTAGTTAGGGAGGACAATCTTAGTGTTGGGTGAAGATTCTCCAAAGCAAGATCACCAGGGATAAAGTGACCCCCCGAGGGTTGTGGAGCTTAAGTTTAGTGGAATGTGTCCACTGGAAACCTAGAGCTGGCGAGTGGAAGGGCATCATAAGGAAATCCAACAGGGCCATATGGTTTTCCTTCTTAAATCCTTTAGGATTGTGCAAGCCCTAAAGGCTGAACCATGGGCTGCCCTTGTCGCACTTCAAGTTTTGAGCAAGTTGGAGAGGGTCCCCTTGGTTGTGGAGAGAGATTTTGAAAGAGTTATTGATAAAGAGGATTGTTATGTGCGGTTGTGTTTTGGGGGTTGGGATGTTGTTCTTGGGCTCCTTGATTAGTTTGACAAGGGTCTTAGGAAGCCTTCTGAGCTGTCCTTCACCCCTTTCTTTGAGGTGTGTTTTTTGGTGGTTTCATTTTTGGACCGTATTTTTCCTTTGACTCATCAATTTGTGGATCTTTGTTTCTGGCCTATCCGTACCTTCCTTTATATGTTACTCTTTCATCAATAAAACTTTGCTATTACTGTAAAAAATGGTAATAGTCTTTTTCTTCATTAAGAAACGTAGATTCTCAATGTGCATATGATGAGCAAGATGTGTTGCTCAACTGCCTAAGCACATGTACATATGGATGAAACCAATCTCCAAAGGCATGGTTCTGCAGGTATTGTGAAGCCATGAAACAGGCCAGTTTCACAAAAACCTACTCTGACCTGTATATTCTGATCAAGCAGTTAGAGAATAATTCATTGGGATAGAAGATACCAGATCTAAACTTGAAACCATTTCTGAGGACCAAGCATTGAACTTCTCAACCTTGGCACAAAAATTGTGAATTTTTTTTTTCATATATAAAATACTCTTTACATTGATTCTTATGATTCATCATGTGATGTTTTCTGGTGGACTTTTTTAAACTTCCTGTGTATTGGACTATCATCGTACCTCTACCTCTTTTGATGTATGATTTTCCAATCGGTTTACAAGAACTCCTAAGTCCTAACGAGTCCCTTAATGGCCAGTTTTATACATTTCGCAAGATGCATAAATTCTAACCCTGGACTTCATATTATTATGATCCTCTTTTAGACAAGATAGATGTATGCCATGCAGAAGGCTGTGATGGAAATTGCCGTGTAAATGGAGAATGTGCTTAGGTCGAGGGAAGAGTCTGTTATAAGGAAGTTGCAATCACTGTTACTGAACTTGTCTGGATTCAGAAGTCCTCTTGTAGCCTAGACTTTTCTCATCTAATTCTATGGAATTCTGTTAATAAGAGTGCCAAAATAGCTTTATATGCCTTACCAATCACAGTCATAACAATGCACAAATATTTTAGTATTTAGGACTGTCAATGGGATGGGCCAGGCCGGGATCGGATCAGGCTTTTGATAGGCCCAATTATTATCAATCCTAAAAACTAGGCCCAAAACTGGCCCGATTACAAATCGGGCCGTCATAATTGGGGCTGGGCCTGGCTACTCAAACCCAAACCTGACCCAAACTAGGTTTGGGCCAACCCAGGTTTTCTCGTTAATATGATCAAGCTTGGATAGCCTGGGCCTGGCTTTGATAGTTACGATTATTTGTGACCCTTAAAACTAGCCCCAGACCTGGCCCAGCTACAAAATCGGGTCGAGTTTGGACTGGGTACATTCGGCCTCGGATTTATTATTAAGCCCAACCCTGGCCAAACCAGACTGGGCCGCACTCAGGCTGAAGCCTGGCCTGTTGATAGCCCTACTCGTATTATAGTTAGGTATTAGCTTATAGAGTTAGCAAGGAAGCCACAATGGTGCAATACTTTGTTAAAGATAGGTTCAGGTCACACAGAAACACATGCTCGAGGAAATAAGGACTAAAAGTTTGTAAAATAATTCCAATTTCCATATTGATGTTGACATGGTGATGTTGATAAAAATACGAAAAGTAGTATAAATTAGTAAAGAGGAAGAAGGGTGGAACTTATTAAGAGCATCATGCTCGAATGCCTTGGATGTCCCACAGTATATGCTATTATCAATTCAATTTAAAATCAACTTCCTTGCACACCCAACATGGATACTTAACAGGCTTCCAATAAACTATACTTGGTAAAAAACCTCAACAAGGGTTTGTAATCATGCTAACTATAGCTTAGTTTGTTGCTTTCGGTAGCAAGTGGCAACCTATACATTCTATGAAAACACAAAATAGTTATACTTCAATTAGAAGGTCAATCATGGGTCCAATTAAATAAGAACACCCTTGTCTTGATTGAGATATATAGAGATCTGTTGATTTATGTGATGTAATTTAAGGCTATCAATAATTCAATACTCTCTTTTCTTTGGTTTCTCCCTTTATTTTTCCAAAGTAGCAACTGACTTGAGTACCTCCTTCCCTCTCCCTTAGGTGATTATGATTTCCCTTGTGAGAGCTCTAATTTCTTGGATTCGCCTCACTTTGATGTTGATCTTAACTGACTCGAGTCTTTGGGCATCAGAATAGCCCATCAGCTTTATCTCTCCAATAAATTCATACACATGCATATTAACTATTATGATTATTCCTTCTTTTATTTCTTTGACTGGTTAACCATTGGGGATTACTGTATCACGTGATGGCTTCATCCCGAAACTGGGATAATATGTGAAGCATTGCTATGGAGAGATGCTACATTACATGGGTATTGGTGTTGGAATGAGTCTCTATGGAAAGGGGTTACCCTTGACATGCTACATTACATGGGTATCGGTGTTGGAATGAGTCTCTATGGGTATCGTTGACATGGAAAGGGGTTATCGTTGTAATACAATCTGAAACGTATCAATTAGAATGTATTAGTACAGCCAGGGTCTTCTTGGTTACTATTTAGACTAGAGTCAAATCTAGAGTTATTGCATTATGGTCTCTGTTCAGCTTGTGAATTATATTCTAATTCAAGTTTAACATTCATTCTCTCTGAATAAGGCATCGTGCTGCAGGAAGACTTACGTAACAGCATTATCTCAGTGGTGAAGCAGTCAGCCGCACTTAATCGTGAAGGAGCCGAGAACTTGAAACCAAGACAACTTTCGGATTCCATTCACGAAGAGATTGGGTAAGTTGAGAATTCCCCTAGCCGCTTTACTGTTCAGTGTTTTGAAAACCCTGTATGTGTCATTAGCTATTGGTGGATGTTCTTTCAAGTTGTTCATAATTTGGAGTGGCCTGTAGCTCAACTGGAAAGTTGACCGTATCCCAATCTTGAGGTCGTGGGTTCGATCCCATCTTACCCCCCCACCCCCCCCAAAAGAAAAAAGGGAAGCGGTCTTTGTTTCTTTTTCCACACCTTGTCTTGGTAATTTGGAATTGAAAATGATATCGTTCCCGTTACACGTAGTGGATTCTTGTCAATTAGAACCTATTGCTTATTATCTGCAGGAGTCAGGTGATGGATCAGATTTCAGATGGGTTGTGGAAGATAATCAGATCACCAGGTGGCATGAAAAATGAAATCACAGAGACTGTTGAATCCGTGTACAATAAGTTAATAAACCCAAAAGGGAAAGAAGTGGCCAATTTGCCCATCCCCAACCAAGGGTCTTGCGACAAAGAAGCTAGTGATTCTCTTACAATCTCCACTACTGACAGGGACATCATATCTTGTGATGAACTAAAAAAACTGCCAGGAAGTGATTGGCCGCAAGCCAACAGCAACGACATTCAGGAGAAACACAAGGATTCCTCTCCTCTATATATACCACCTACTGAAGAGCCCAAGGAAGAAGAGCTACGAGACTCACGAGATTTGTCGCAGTTGAGCAATGGCAGTGATCCATCTCTTGGTTTTGCTGCATTTGAAGATGGTGAACGGATAAATGATGGCACGGATGAAGACCCTGATGTTCCTCCTGGATTTGGGTGATGATCATGTTCCCTTGGTATATCGTGATTGTAGAATGTTCAACGACAAATGCTGAACTGGAAGGTGCACGTTGATGCAACCTTGCGATTGCAGATTCAATCCCAGCCTACTAAACAGTAAAATAAAGCAAAATGTTCAACGGCAGATGCAACCTTATTGCTAACCTGGTAAAATGGTTCTTACTATTACCCATCTGTTGGAGAGTTTGCACCGCTGCCATCTGATGATCAACCATTGGATGGAATTTTTGAAGCTCAAGTGCTACCTGAGTTCCTCAAAAAGGTGCTTTAAATATTGTTGTATTATAGTTTGCTGCTGTAGACAGACTTGACAAATATGATTGAAACGAATATTTTCTTTTGGGTAAATATGGGCATTCACTCCTTCAGTGTCGGTGCTTCATAAACCGGAGTGATAATATCTTCATTGACTGGTCATTGCTGATTTGTTTCCCTTGTGTTATGCAACATTTTTTATCATTGTATCTGTACCTGGTTTATTTGTGGGAATGTTTTTTGGTTGTTATTTATTGTCTCTTTGTACAGTTCATCATAGCCATTGTTTTACTTACATTGATCTTGGTGAAGAAAAATTTGCTAAGTTCAAGAATCTACCTCTGTCTACCGGCGCTCCCCAACTAGAATGCAGTTGCATTCCACATTTTCATTCAGGGGGAAAAAAGAACACTATGTTCAATGAGTGAAATGTCCCTTAAGAGTTGAGACTAATGGATAGTAGAGATTGCTGTTTTTGTAATCGTTGTGTATAAAAATTCATAAAGATTGCTTGTGAGATTCATACTAGATTGATAAAGATTGCTTCCTGTATGTGTGTATAGTTGTAGCATTGAATGCTACAACTCTAGTGCAGCTTCCCGCTGCAACTTCTTGCACTCAATATTTGCTCCATTGCACATAGTTTAAAAATAATACTTGGTATTTTTGGGACCTGTGCCACTTGAAACATCATCTAAGCCGTCTGATTTGAAGGCCATGATGTGAAGGTCTTTGATGCCAAAGATCACGAAGAAAAAATTATCTTTATCATTTGATTCAATGCAATTAACCATTAAATCAAATGACGGGCTTAGACTCTTTTGAATCAATGGATAGAGATCATGTTTCGTGCGAAATTTTGACACGAAGGATCTTTACATCGTACCTTCAAAATCAAACGGCTTATATGACATGGCACAAATCCCAAAAATAGCAAGTCGTTCTTTTAAACTATGTGTGTGTGTATATATATATATATATATATATATATATATATAGGGGAATAGTAACCTTACCCTCTGAGGTTAGCATCATCCCAGGACCAAAATGTCCTCTTATGGTGGCATTTTGGTAATTACATGAAGGGAAAACTGCCCTTTTTACAATTTCGGTGGCAAATTTGTAATTTTTTTTATAGCTACAAGTTTGCCACTTAAAAGGTGAAAAGGACAATTTATTTATTTTTTTGATGAAGGAGAGAAGAGATTCATAAAACTAAGAATCGGAAAGAATTACATGATAGATCATAGGTGGAGCATCTTCCAACCAGATCTCATCACACTCGGCCTTCAATCCTAATTTTGCTAAAGCATCAGCAGCCCTATTAGCTGCCCTTTCGATATGGTGACAAGAGGAGATATCAAACAGTAACAGCCCCTCCCTAACATCATCAAAGATAGCTGATAAATCAGAATCATCATATGCATTGCTAGCCACAACATTTATACGCGCCAAGAATCCCCCTCAAACTGCATTCTTTTGAAACCACACTCATACGCAAACATTACCGCATGCCGAAAGGCAATGGCCTCACAGTGGTCCACCCCTGAAATGTTTCGACAGTGTTTTGCACGGGCTGCCATAACTTTACCTTCGCAATCTCGAACTATAACTCCAATGCCAGCTATATTATCATTCTCGATCCACACACCATCGAAGTTAACCTTAAGAAGGTTGTTCAGGGGAGGTATCCAAACAGCTGGGGGTAACATGGGCCTTTGGGCCGGGTCATCATTTACCGCAGGCCT
Source organism: Chloranthus sessilifolius (assembly GCA_021018995.1). NCBI lineage: Eukaryota > Viridiplantae > Streptophyta > Magnoliopsida > Chloranthales > Chloranthaceae > Chloranthus > Chloranthus sessilifolius. Next base: position 23,394,044 of record CM037589.1, read on the forward strand.
TTCCTTTTTTGCTGTGAAAAAGTCAAAAAGATATCTCTCAGCACCATTAACTATTGCAGCCGGGCTTCTAGCCTTCGCCCCATGGATCGTACTATTTCGCTCATTCCAAATTGCCTATGTCACCACACAGAATCTATCCAAATTGCTTTTGCCAAATATTCTATAGAACTCCACAATCTATGCAAAGAATCTAGTATCTGCATACTGCTGAACCCGGCCTCCCAGTGACGAAGAAAACCAGCAACATGTAGCTTTTGTGCAATCACGTAGCACATGCACTATAGTTTCAGCTGCACTATCACAGATGCTACACCTCGGGTTGACTGACTCCAGCTTCTAGTGTAAGAGAAATCCAACAGGGAGGATGTCCATGCATGCCCTCCATATAAAAATCTTAATTTTATTCGGCAAACAGAACCTCCAAAGGTCCCTCCAAAAATCAGATACAATCTTTGAGCTCGAAGCAGCCTCAACGTCCCCATCGCTACAAAGCTCCACAGCGATCTTGTAAGCGCTCTTCACAGAGGATCTGCCATTTTTATCAAATACCCAAGCTATTTTATCTTCTCTAGACGAGCCAGACAGCGGAATTCTACATATAGTCTCCGCATCGGCCCCAATAAAAGACCTCTTGATAAGTTCCTCATTCCAATGATTGGCCCCGCTCTCAATAAGGTCGGACACCATTTCTACCTCACAGGTACCTCTCGGAGAAATTACTTTGTACGTAGACACTCTAGGAATCCATCGATCTTTCCAAATATTAATGGATCGACCATCACCGACTCTCCATATTAGGCCCTTTTCCACCACCTTTCTTGCATCCAAAATGCTGGTCCACATGTAGGAAGAGTGTGACTTTCGCTTAGCGTTCAGGAAGGATGAATCCGAGTAATGCAGTGCCTTGAGAGCCGACTTGGGAGGGAGAAAGGGCGATGTAGGAGACGCCAGCCCTGTTTTGCTAACATTGCCATGTTAAACGCCGCCAGGTCCTTGAACCCAAGCCCCCCATCAAATTTTGATTTTGTTAAATCGGCCCATTTTTTCCAATGAATTCCTTTGGCGTAACCCACTTTCCCCCACCAAAACTTTGCAGTAAGAGCTGAGATCTCGTTAATTAGAGAGCTGGGAAGCTTGAAACAACTCATGTAATATGTTGGTATAGCTTGAATGACAGCTTTAATCAAAATTTCTTTGCCAGCCTTTGATAAAAGTTTATCCTTCCAATTATCAAGGCGACGCCACACCCTTTCTTTGATTGATTGAAAGGCTTTTTTCCGCGATTTGCCGACCAACAAAGGTAACCCGAGGCATTTTTCCCGAGCACCCATATTTTTAACCTGTAAAATGTTAAGCATATGACATCGAATAACATGTGGTACATTCAAGCTAAAGGAGAGCGAAGATTTGTCAAGGTTAATCTTTTGACCAGACGCCTCTTCATACAGCTTAAGGATATACACAATTTCCCGACCTTCAGCTTCTGTTGGCCGAAGATGGATAAGACTATCATTGGCAAAGAACAGGTGGGAAATGGTTGGGGCACCGCGGAAAATCCTAATCCTAGACAACTAAGATCTGACACTGACGAGAGGAGAGGGGAAGAAAAAATTTCAGCACACAATATGAACAAATAAGGAGATAACGGGTCCCCCTAACGCAGACCCCTACTAGGCACGACATTCCCAATGACATGTCCATTAACAAGGAATTGGAAGGACACAGATGTAACACACCCCATAATCAACTCGACCCACCTACTCCCAAACCCCATTCTAGTCATTGTTTTTTCCAAAAAGGGCCACTCGACACGATCATGCACCTTACTCATGTCCAAATTGAGAGAGCATCACCCATTCCTTCCCTTTCGTTTATTTTTAAGGAAATGCTCTATTTCGAAGGCCACAAGAGTATTGTCAGTGACAAGTCTGTCTGGGACAAAAGCACTTTGAGTCTCCGAAATAATACTATGAAGGATCAATTTCAAACGATTAGCAAGAACTTTGGAGATTATTTTGTAAATGACATTACACAAGCTAATCGGTCTGAAATGGGATACATGTTTAGGGTCTTTGACCTTAGGGATGAGAACAATATAGGTTTTGTTAACATCCTTTAGATCAGTAGTCCCACTAAGTTAAGAAAAAATAAATTTTGATACCGAATTACCAACAATAGACCAATACTTTTGATAAAAGAGGGGAGACATACCATCCGGGCCGGGAGATTTTAAAGGGTGCATTTGAAACACCGCTTTGCGCACTTCATCCATTGTAAATTGGCGCTCCAACGCTGAATTCTGCTGCTCATAAATTCTCGGCTGAATTCTCCCAAGAGCTTCCTCAACCCTTGAAGGATGACTGGACGAGAAAAGGCTGGAGTAGTGGTCAGAGAGAATATTTTCAACATCTTCCTTAGCAGTCCTCCGTACACCTAACTCATCAGTTAGACCCTCCACCCGGTTGTGTTTTTTCCTTCTGGACGCGTTTGAGTGAAAGAACTTTGTGTTCTTATCACCATTTTTTAACCATAGATCTTTTGAACGTTGTTTCCATACAAGTTCCTCTTTTTCAAGCAAATTATCGAGATTCCTTTTGTGCTCCTCCTCTTCACGCCAATTCTCATCATAAGATGATGACGTCCGGGTAGATTCAATCTGATTTTTACATTTATGAATTTCAGCTTGGATGTTACCAAAAGAGACCTTATTTCAATTAGCCAATTTCACCGAGATGCCCTCAATCTTCCCACAGATACTTGATGCTTCTCTATAATCAAGGCCAGCGAACTGATCCCAATATTTCCGGATAATCTCCTCACATTGCTCAGACCTTGTCCACATTGATTCGAATCTGAAAAGTTTGGGGCCTCTGTGCCAGCCTGATGTGATAGCACTATCTGCGATAAGAAGGGGGACATGATCTGATCTAGAGCAGATCAGATGGTGAACCTTTGCATTGCTGAAACGAGCCATCCACTCCTCAGAAGCAGCAGCCCTATCAATCCTTTCCTCAATAAAATTGTCATGCACCTTTTTATTCGACCACGTAAATTTTCGACCGTTATACCCCAAATCCCTTAATCCGCAATCGTCAAGGGTGTCTTGGAAAAGGCCCATCTGACTGTGCGGTTTCGGGATCCCCCCTCGTTTCTCATGATGGAACATAATCTCATTGAAAATACCTACCACCACCCACGGCAACCCACACTGATTCTTTAAAATTTTCAACAGATTCCAAGACTCCCGTCTATTATGAGCTTCAGGTGCTCCATAGAAACCAGTTAATCTCCACTCTCCATCGTCTCTCCCATCTGATACCATGATGTCTATGTGATTTTTAGACATTGACAACAGTTGGACAGTAACTTCTTCCCTCCACAACAACCCCCAGCCACCCGAACGACCAGTAGCATCCACAAAGATACCATTCTGATACCCCATCTGCCTTTTGATGATATTCATCTGATTGTTATGCTTTTTGGTTTCAATAAGGACTACCAAATCTGGGTTTTCTTTATCGACAAGATATCGGAGGGCACGAACTGTTCGAGGGTTCCCCAACCCTCGGCAGTTCCAACTTAAGATTTTCATTTCTCTCAGCGAGGTTGCCGGGGAACCATCGCTGATATCTCCCGATTCTCTGAAAATTGATGATCGTTAGTAAGTGCAGACCTTGCCAGCTTTTTTGTAGGGGTATTAGCTCTCTCAAAAGGCCCAGAACGTGCTCTTTTCTTCGCAAATGTGACAGACTTTTCAAGGGATACCATATTTGATATAGGCTGAGATAGGTTCCCATCAACGCGATCAGTGGGCTCCCCAGTGGACAAAGGTAGTTCTATTGTAGTAGTAGGGGGGGTGGGGGATTCACGGGTCAACTTCTTATTTGAAGTAACTAGGGCAGAATTGGGCTTGATTGGGATTGGCTCAAGGCATGGCTTGAGGAGTGAGATGGGAAAATAAAGGGTCAAGGGTGAGATGGGGGACTAATGGGTGGATTGTGTTTGGGTCATTAATGGGATGAATGGCCTAATCGGATCTGGGACAGGATTGGAGAGAGCGAGTACCATGTTCTCCAAAGCCTTCTTTTTTGTCTCCCCCATTGTTGCTACCAGTCCCTTGGAATGTTGCACATTCTCCACCACAGACTCCACAACCATTGGTACAACACCCACTGAATTAGTTACGTCTGTTACCAGAATACATGAATTCACATCTACCCCCTTCTTCTGTATCTTGTCACAATGGGCACAGGTTTCTAGGTCCACATCATTTTGTGGTCTACGCATTGTCTCCGATAACTCAATTGATGTTACTTATTGAGCTGCAGTCTGATCCTTGCCTCATGCCCGAGGGTCCGTTCTCTCAGCCGAGCCCTTCTCTTCTTCTCCTCGTGATTTAGCAGAACTGCATGATGGAGCCTTGATCTGGTTTTGGTGCCCCGATCTCCCCTTTTCCCCTCCCAATGCCTGAAATGAGCGACTAGATGACCTCAGTGGGGGAGATGCCCAGAGCCACGATCCGAACTGCAAGGCTACCTCGGTCGCATTACGATCAACTTCCGGGTTGAGGCAATCTCTTTCCGGGTGTCCAATCACCCTGCAAATATAACAAAAGATAGGGAGACGTTCATATTCAAATGTGATCCATTTTGGGGGGAATCTTTCATTTGAAATACAATTCCTCTGCGCAGAGGCTTTGTGATGTCAATAGCTATTCAGACACGGAATATTGTCCCCAACAACGTCCTAATTCATCTAAATCCACTCTAATCATCGATCCAACCATGTTGGCTAGCTTAGTGCCAACCTGCTTGTTCATTGCACCAATAGGTAAACCCATCATTCCGATCCAGAATTCCACTTTCGAAAAGTCGGTATTCTCAATAGCCTCCTCCGCCTTAAATTCAGCCAATACCAACAGATTATTGTCAAAACTCCAAGGTCCAAGCCTTCTGATACGATCTCGTTGTGCATCATCTGGAAACTGGAATAGGAACGTGTTCTCAGCAACTTCAAATGTTTTCAACTCGGTCTTTAAGTTCCATATCCTACCGATGGCCTCTTTAAATGCCTCCGAATTAATCTTTCTAGGATTCATTTGTTTACCAAAATCGCATGGGGGCATTTTGGTCCGGGTATGATGCCAACCTCACAATGAAGAGGGTGTAATATTTTCTCTCTCTCTCTCTCTCTCTCTCTATATATATATATATATATACATATATGGAAAAGGTGTCCGTCCTCCATGGGAGGATGGTCACCGGCCTTCAAGCTTCCATGTGGAGCACCACGTGGCACCCAAAATATTATTTTAATGCCACATAGAGCTCGGGTGCATTGCTTAGATCATCTTTGAAACATATATATATATATATATATATATATATATATATATATATATATATATATATATATATATATATATATATATAACTTTTCTGAGCGTGGGAGAGGGTTCAAAAATTCTCCCGTCAATTTTCATGTTGGACCAATATAACCATATAAAGAACATCCTCTTGAGCATGGGGTTTTTGTTTTATCGGTAACAAAAATTTCATTAGAAGCAAAAGAAAATTTGCAAGAGACCCACCAGACAATGGGGCCGCAAGAAGATCCACCAGAACTCCATGCTCACACGCTCAAGGAACCCAAGCCCGAAACCAAAACTGGGCTTCCATCCTCTGGCGAAAGGATTAGAGATTTGAAGGCAGGTTCTCCCACTCATCCAAGTACTTATTACCCCATCCCTTAGCATCCAGCCTCACCCAGAGTTCACTGCAAAATTCATTGCAGGTTTTATAATCGCGAACAGGTCTTCTAATTCTTCTCAACACCCATTTATTCCTCTCCAGCCAAATAGCCCAAATAACTGCAAAGACTTATATTCCAGAAATCTCCTTTGTTTCCCCTTCAAGCTTCACTCCAACCCACTGAGCTAAAAGCTGTCCACACTCTTCTGGCATTTGACATTGACAGTATTTAACACAGCCCCCCACACCTCTCTAATGAACCAGCAGTGAATAAGGAGATGATTAATGGACTCCTTTTCCTGTAAACAGATAGCTCCCCTCTTTCTCAATTTCACTCCCCTCACCTCTTGTTCTTAGTTTATGATGGTATCTTCAAATTTTGGACAGAAAATCCCCCCCTACATGACGTCTTGTCAAAGATGACACAAGTGTGTTTTCTCAAAGAAGGTGTCATTTTCAATTTCTTTTCAAAAAGAGTCAATTATTCTTTAACAAAATAACTACAGGGTACCGAAGTGTATATATATTTTTTTATAGAGATGGTATTAGGTGCTACACCTATACATTAAGGATGGCGCACACATATAGAGGTCTACCACTTCTACTGCGATTTCATCATTTAGACAAATGAAGATATATGTTATATGTGTGCACCATCCTTAATGTATAGGTCTAGCCGTCCGGGTTTGGCACCTAATACCATCCCTATTAAAAAAAGAGATGATATTAGGTGCTAGACCTATACATTAAGGATATTTATTTGATAGCTGAATACCTACTTTGATATATTTAACTGTCATTAACCTCTCTGCAATTCCAAGGTTTGACCAGTATACTGACCTATGCACCATCCTTAGTGCACAGGTCGAACACATAATTCACCTTTTTCTCAAACGTGAGCCTCATGATTCCAATCTCATTTTTTATCTATCTTTCAGAGCTGGTATAAGGTAACTGTTGTGTCCTCAGGTACAACCTATCACTGATTGGGTGCATGCGGCACTATTTTACATCAATTTTTGCCACTTGATGTAAAGAACCTGATTAAAGATATGGTCGATTAGAAGTGCATTATTATTTTATTTTTTTTATTGTGTGAATTTGGTCAAATGTCATTAAAATGAACCGTTAAAATAGCGTCAGGGCATTTTACATGGTAACCGTTCATTCTAGAGGCATTTGATAGGTTTGAATCACTTGCAGCATTTTTTTACTGCAATCTTTGACCCTTAAAATCTTTACATCCAATCCTTTCCATCAAGTGGGCTACCTTAATAAAAGTTAGTGTTACATGCACCCAATCAGAAACATGTTTGGGAACAAATCAGGTTCTCTCTCTCTCTAAACTCATCTTTGGGTTTAATTGATGCCATAGTCTGTGTGTGAGAGATCACTGAGAATAAGAAATTAGACCATGTAGCTTTATACGTCTAAGTAGATTTAGTGATAGGGCGTTTGAGCCTTAATAATGTAAGGCTGACAACATTGCAACCTGAAGGTCACACGTTTTAGCCCAGTTTACCCATTTAAATAAACAAAGAAAATTTAGTATTTGTGTTTAAATCTATAGTTTTGATTTTCAGGCTAATCGGGTGTTTTGATTTATTAATTTTTTGTAATCAGTTTTCGTTCCTTAGTATTTTTATTCGTTTATTGCTATATAGTTTCATTTATTTAATGTTTCCATATCTCTCAAATCTAATAATGCCTCCCATCATTTGGAGATTGTCAAAAAGAAAGCAAAAGATGAGGAAATCCTCATCCTCATTTCATACACGAAGCACTCGGATATCTTTGCTTCTCTCAATCCCCACATCTGGCCTACTGAACTCACCAGGATGAGGAGTTTCCATTTATTTGCTTGGGCGTCAAGGTGAATCAGGAATGTAATCTGAAACACTTTTTTTCAGGCATAAGGCAACCCAATGTGAATTCTCAGAAATTCCTCTTAGTGCAGCCCCAAAAGATATTCTGGTTAGGTCACATGAAGAAAACAACTGGTGCAAATAGCCGATAGAATGAGCAGTGGAAATAGGGCTGTCAGCAGTCGGTGTGACCTTATACTTGACCCACCTGACCCGGATTTTTTACCGGGTCGGGCATAGGCATCTGACCCGACCTGATGTTTTTATATGTAAAACTATGGAAAATAGAAGGGGGCTGTACAGGGTTTTCGGGTCAGACGTCGAGTCGGGTCGGGCATATACGGGTGCATCATCAATTGAGTCGGACATATGTCATTTTCTCAATGGGCAGCCAAAATTTTGACGCCACGTGACCTGACAATTTGGTAGCCCTAAATGGAAATTTACCTCACTGTAAAGTCGTACAGCACTGCCCACATGCTTAACAATATTAGCCTTGATTAGAAAGGATTACGAAAAAATTAATTAAAAAAATTGTGATGAAGCTATTTGGGATGAAGCAATGAACTAACCTGACACATATTGGCCGATAAGTATCGGATAGACTGATTTTACACCCTCAACAAACAAAGAGAGACCCTCAATCCAACCTAACCAGCCAAAAAAGCCAAAAAACAGAGGCCCACTGCGAGAGGGATAAAGAGGCTAAGTGACAAGGTTTTCCCAAACTTCACCATGACCCTACCCTTAAATAAGTGAAGATTTAATTTTGAAGGAAAAGTTGAGAATGTAAAATTTTGGTTACTTGAACTGTTTGGATTGGTCAAAAAGTTTATCATAGCTCTAAGAAACGGATCGTCAGTGTGTTATCCATTGAAGAATGGTGGTAGAGCCAGGTTGGGTTGCTTCCCGAAACTATTGAAATAAAATGTAATAGCCTAGAGTCCTACAGAGGCTATAGCATGGGCTACTTAGTTTAAAGGCAGTTGCCAGTTCAACTTATACCTTATGCTAGGTCGTTTACAATGGGTTAATTGGAAAGGTCATTTTAGACATAGAGGTCGACTCCTATGACTGCCTTTAAACAAATTATGCCGTGACCATCCACTTTAAGAACATGTAATTTACATGTTTGATCAATCGAAGTAGCTCAACTAGCAGCCCATCAAAAACACATGTTTCAAGTACAAATTCTACTTCAACTAGCAGCCCATCAATAACACATGTTTCAAGTAAAAATATACGTGTTAGATGATTCTAACCATCTGAGTGGTGCACTTTAATTTCAGCCATTAAAACAATATGAACAACCATCCATCTTTGAATTCATAGAGTGGATGGTTCTACTCTTCTAATAAGAGTGATTGTTTGTCAACTTTAGTTCAATATATCAACTACTAGCTTGATGACTTGGATTGCTCAGGGGCCAATGCCACTTGGCCTAAGAAGTGAACAGTCACGGCAGAATCTGTTTAAGGGAGAGATCATGCTCCATTATTCCATCCTGTTCTTGGCCTAGCAGCCACAAACCTACAGAACGTGATTTTTGCTGCAACAAACAATAACTGCTGGCCTGCTGGTTCCGGACCAACTGATTGAATTAGTCTCACCCTACCACCTGGTTTAAATACATCACATACCACCCGGTACAGATATGCATACTAGTACAGGCATTTACGGCTACAGTACATAAAGAGGGGTTTGTACCTGGGGTGCTGGTGCTGGTGCCGGTGCTGGTGCTGGTGCTGGTGCCAGAAAGTTCAAACATGGGCCTCATCATATGCCGAGGAAGACTGCAATGAATCTCTGGTGGGGCCCACAATGTGTACTGTTGACTCCACAACATCCAAAGAGTTATAGGGGTTTAGAACTTAGAAGTCAGACTGTTGAGAACAGAAATTGATCTGTAATAAATTACACATAATGTCCATTGATCATCATTGAACTTAAAGATTTTGGAACGAAGAATTATTGAAAAAATCAACACCATATATATCTTCAACCTGTTCTAATCATTAAAGCAAATACATTCACAGGGTCACATACACCTCTACCTAAAAAGCTATTGTTAGAGCTTAGCTTGCACCACCATTCTCTTGTGCTGGCGGCACTGGTGTGCTGGTTCCACTCCTCTTGGAAGCGCTGCTGAACTGACCCGTCACGCTTTTACCCATGAACTTTCCGGCTTTGGATAAGCCGCTGCCTACAGCACCAAAGCCGCTGCCAACCAACCCAGCTCCTGCACCAAGCCCCGTCCCCACCAGCCCCACTCCTGCACCGAGTCCTGTCCCAACCAACCCAACTCCTGATCCAACTAGTGACGCTGCCCCGTCAAGAGCATCCATTGTGCTCCCTATCAGCCCGGCTTCTTTCAGTTTTCTTCTCTCCTCCAAGAATTGCTTCTCTTCTTCCAGGGCTGCCAATCGCTCCTCCTTGTTGAATAGATGGAAAAAGACCTGCAGAGCCCCCAAATATTCCCAGTTAATGGTTAAAAGAGTGTAGGAGAACTGTAGTGAGTATGAGTTAAGGGCTATTTGAACGTGCCTCGCCCTAAATTTCAAAGAATGCAGTTGTTTTCATTCAACCAATCATCTGGAATTCAACATATCCACATACATAAAAAATCGTTAACATTGATATAGCAACACTTTCTCTGCTTAGGAGTCCATCATTATCCCTTGTCAAGCAATAACCTGTAAAGAATGTCAACTTATTTCAAAGATGAATTGTCTTGTAAGGTGTCTAATATGTTGATTCTAGGCTGATGCAAATCCAGTGATGAATGAAATAGTTGGAAAGACTGTAATGAGTGTTCACCCATGTATGCAGAATGTAGAGGTCCCCTTAACCCATTGGAAGGGTCCTCTTTCAAGATTTAAGGGGATTCAATGGAGAGGACAAAAGACATGTCCAACTAAGAGATGCAGTGTCGCATTGTCGCCCACATCGCCCAAAATAGTCACACGTGGAAACATACTGCATCTTCAGGTAACCGAACTGAAAAGGAGATTGCCTAGCTTTGTTAGTAGAGTACCTTTAAATTCACCCACTGAATCTTTGAGTTCACCCACGCTGAAACCCGTTGACTGCTTTGAATCAGACGATGGAGATCGTTTTTCGTCCCAATCTTCCACAGGATGGATCTTGAGGTCATGGGCGTACCATCAGACGATTAGTTTTTTCATGTCATGTGGCACACATCCCAAAAAGTGACCTTAATATTAGGTTTGAGAGTGATGAGTTCCACATGATGTTAAGGTCACTTTTCCGGGATGTGTGCCATGTGAAATAGAAGACCGACCGTTTGATGGTATGCCCAATCTCAAGATCCATCATGTGAATCTTTGAGTTCACCGTGGGTTTTCAACTTCGGTGAACTCAAAAGATTTGGTGGGTGAATTTAAAGGTACCCTTGTCAGTAATGGATTGTCCTGCCCATGCCATGAGAAGAAGTCGATGGGATAGAGTCACATGATGCATATGTGAAAACATACCAGTATCATTAATGATGTGGGATGTAATGATCAAGAAAACAAAATTGATGTGGGAGGAGGTAGTCCTAGTATCTAGGCCTAAGAAAAATGCAACAGAGAAAAATAAAGTTGTGGATGAGTTGGGGGAGGGACAAGTAGATGAAATGCTAGCCCATGAAATGATACCGATAGGGAAAAGACTGGGTTTATCATTTGAAGGAGAGGATGATGATGATGTTTCTAGAGCTTGAACATAGAGTTGGCAAACATGGACGAAAAAAACAATTTAATAAATCAAAACTGCGTAATGAAGTATAATGAAATACAGTTCTGGGTTGATAGGGAGGGGATTATTGTTCTGATTATAAACATGTTATTTTGGAACGCGAGGAGTCTGGGGTGCCCTAATAAATGTTGAACGATAAGAAAATTTATCAAAACCAAATGAGCAAAAAATATCAGTTCGGAAGAAATCAAGTGAGATGAATTTGAAAGTATGAAAATCAGGAAGGTTTTGTTTGGGAAGAATTGGGGCTGGCTGTTCTTGGATGCAGTTCGTACTGGGGGAGGCATTCTAGTTGGGTGGAATCAACAAATATTTTTTCAGCTTCAAGGAATGGAAGAGGCACTCAGTTTCATATGTATTCCAAAACAAAGATGATTCCCAGTGGGTGTTCACCGCACCATAGGGGCCTCATGACCACCAAACAAAGAGAAGGTTTTTGGGCTGAGTAGTTGAGAATCAAGGAGAATTTTGTTTGGGAGGGTATTTCAACACAATTCCATTTGGAAATGTGAAAATTGGTGGTCAAATCACTAGAAGTGTGAGGGGTTTCAATGTCTTCATGGAATTGTATGCTATGGTGGATATTCCTATGCGAGAAAATCTGTACACTACATCCAATATGCAAGAGACCTCTGTTTTATGTTGATTGGATGTGATTATTTGTATGGCGCATAGAGACAAAAATTTCCAAAATATTTTGCTCCAAGGAGGCAAGGACTACCACAGCTTATCTCTGACCATGTGCTTACGACACAGTCTACCTCTACAGTTTGAGAATATGATTTTGAAACTGATGGGCTACTTGGTCTCCTAGAGAGAACACTCAAGGTTGATTCTCCCTTAACTTAAAATGTCTCTACGTAGAGATTAATAAGTGGAACAAGGAAATCTTTGCTAAGATTGGGCCGGCAATAAAGTCCTTACTGGAGGATATTCAAGCTCTTAATAGGTAGAGAGTGACCCTCTTCTGGTCGGGGAACTTGAGAAAAGACAACAACAGATGGTTTACTATGACTTATTAGCTTCTAAGAAATACAAAGTTTTTCCATGGTCTGACCAATAAGTTTCTAAGGACTTGTATAATTTAGTGATTATTACAAGTTAGCTTAGTGGTTTCAACCTTTGCTTTTTTTTCGACTCCCCTCCCTTCCCCTTGTAGCACAATGGAAGGTTGATAATATTGCAACCTCAAGGTCACAGGTCCGAGCCCGGCTTACCTATCAAAAAAAAAAAAAAAAGAAAACCTTATATAATCTAGTATGTGGTGATGAATGAATATTAATCAATGATAGGGAAGAAATCAGCTAGGTGATGGTGAACTATTATAAAGTTTTGTTTACGACGCAGGCTGGGTGGGGCCCAAGGTCGATTGTTTGGGGTTCAAGTCAATTCTTAGGGGTCGATAGAATGTCGACTGACAAGGAATTCAATGAGGTTGAAATCAAGATGGCAAGTTTTTAGTCAAGCAAGGATCCGGCCCTGAGTTTTACAAGCACTTCTAGGATATTTTTGGAGAGGAGATTGTAGAAGTCTTTGACTTGCATTCATATGAGATCATTTCCAAATGTATCACTACCAACTTATGACAGTGATCCCTAAGATAAATGGAGAGGAACGACTTGAGGACTTCGGCATATATGTTTGTAGGGTAGTCTATATAAAATTATAGCGAAGGTGCTCGCTAACTGGTTTAAATGACTTTGGTCAAGACCAATGTTACCTGATTCACTGGTTCGCTTGGTTCGAATATGGGTTCGTAATTCGAAAATCGCTAGACTCAAGAGAACCTAATTTGCTGATAGTAGGATGAGTTTTTAATAAAAATTAGAAAATATTTTCATATGTTCAAATAAATTTTAATTTTGTTACATAAATATATAATATAATGTGTCCATCTAACAGCAACACATGACAAGGGAGTTGGTAGAGAAGTCATGCCTAATCTCATTGACCAAGGCTCGAATCCTCCTTGGAGTGTTTTTTTAACCTCTACAAAAACTATAGCTACAGCTTGATTGGCCGGTTCGCTCACTATTAATGAACCGGAGCAAATGGGACCGCGAACCGATTAGCTTTGTACTGATTCATGGTTCGCAAGGTTCCCAAGCGAATTAGGTAACCCTGGTCAAGACCATCTCTCCCATGCAGAATGCATTTGTTTATGGGAGCAACCTTAATGGTATCGTTTTAGCCCACGAATGCTTTGACTTTGGGTATAAAGCGAAGTGAGGTTGGTTTATAAGATTGATATGAAAAAAACTTATGCTAGGGTTGGTTTATAAGAATGATATGAAAAAAAACTTATGCTAGGGTCATTTGAACAAAAGTGGCAAAAAGTGGATGAGGGCTCGTCATTCCTTCCCGTGGTTCGGTGCTTGTTAATAGGGCAGCCAAAGGATTTTTCAATAGTTCCAGAAGACTTCAATAGGGTGACCCTCCCTCTCTCCAATTTTTGTTCGATATGATTGAGGGAGCTCTTATAAACTCATGGACAAAGCATCAAAACTTGATATGGTGCATGGAGATTTTCCATTAGTAATGATGGCTTTGTATTTCTCATTTGCAATATGTGGGTAACACTTTCATTTTTTGTGAGAGTACGAGTGCTTATGAATATGAAAGCAGTTCTTTAGTGGTGCTATGAAATCATGTTGGGACAAAACGCCAATGTGGGAAAGTGATGCTGGGTATTTAACAGATCAAGAACAACCCAGAAATCTGTGTTAACGGGCCTGAAATTGGGGCTGGACAGGTTCAGATTTAGAGGACCCAAAGGAGACTAAACTGGGATTAAAGGATGGCCCACGTGACCACATCACATTGGTCACATGAGCCACTTAATTTCTTGGCAGGTTACCGAGATTACTCCTCTCAGTAATCTCAATATTCTTTGCATGGAAAACTTCTATTTTTGTGTTATTACTGAGAGTCCTATGGAGGAAGTCTCAGTAATCTTTGCATGGCATAACTTCATGGTGATTATTTTGGGGAAGAAATATGTAATTTTTTATTATATGCGAGAATTTTTTGTCCTAAAATCTAGGAGATTAGTATTACGAGGGAATCTTTATTTCTTATTTCTTAAATTCCAAGATAACTAGGATTCTATTATAGTTAGAATAAGAAGTCTTTATCTTTTCTTGTATATGTAAGAATTGCATGAGATATTGAATGGCTTAAGATTTATTTATTTATTTATTACTAGAATAAGATTTCTTTTGAGAAAGAGAGTTAAGAGACAGAAGGGTGAGAACCCTACTTCTGTAGAGGCTTTTCTGTCTTCCCCTCTTCCTGCTGTGGGCTTCTTTAGGCTGGTATGCTGCTGAAAACATGGCTTTTGAACCTGCTGTAGAGCTGCTGTCGGAGTCTTTTCAGACCTTGCGACTGCTGCTGATTGTGTAGTCTTTTTATACTCCAAAAATTCTGGGGCTTTGCTGCTATTATCCACATATTTTTTTATAATTAAAATTAGAATTTGATAGAAATGCTATTATCCACATTAAAACTGCCTCAGTAACGTGTTATCTGTTACCTTCTCCACTTAAATGTCTATGTATCAGACAGTTTAAGGACAGATAGTACCGAGATTTCTACGGCAGATCTGAGCCGTATTTTTTCACACAAATTAGGGGGTTTATTGACTGTATTTTCATAAAATAACAACAGAATTAAACGGATTTGTGGACTGCAGTCTACATAAAGGGGATCAGAGCTGCGCCTAAAATCGGGTTCCGTTTCGCTAGATGGCATCCGATCCTTGTTAGAAAGTCCTGATTCTAGGGGTTCAACTGGAAAAGAACTTTTTCATGGGGTTGGTGAGTTGGTTCGATTGCGATTGGGAAACCGTATACAAAATGGGAAACTGTCTAAAACTCTATGGGATCTGGTGGTGGAATATTTATACGGAAGTCTGTAGGTTTGGAAAGAAGCTTTTACTTTCGATTGGACGTAGACTCAGCTTGATTAAGCCTTCACTATCCAATTAACTTGTCTATTTTATGACTATGATTTGAGAGCCCCATGAGTGTGATCAAGCTGCTTGAACAAATCAGAAGAAATTTTCTTTTGAGTGGAGGAGCAGATATTTCATCTTGTGAACTGGGATGTAGTGTATTTGGGAAATGAGAAGGGAAGGCTTTTCCTCCGATATCTAAAGTATATGGATCAACCCTCTAGGTAAATGGATTGGGGGGGATTGGGGTAGAAAGTAAAGCTAGTTGGGTAAGCCTAGTTGATCTAAAGTATGGAAAGGAAGAAGGTCGGTAGGGATTAGATCGCCAAATGCAGTGCTTGGCTCGGGGATTAGCAAACTAAAAGAGAAGTTTAATATGTGCATCTGATTAAAACTGGGGGGAAGATAACAAAGATTTGGAAAGATATTTGATAGGGAGGCTCCTATGCAATTCATAGTCAAAACTGTAATTTAGAGTTAGGGTTTAGAAAGGAGGAAGAAGGAGAAGAAGAGAGATATTAGGGTTGAGTCAAAAGTAACTCAAATCCCAATGCAAAATGCAAAATACTATATATATCATCTTAGCATATTCACGTATTACATGGTTCCCGAGTTAAGTGAATTGTACAACTTAAAATTCACTTAACTACACACAAACCCAAAGTTACTTACTACACACTTATTCAATGGAAATATCGTCTCCAACACTCCCCCTCAAGTTGGAGTATAGATGTCGATCATACCCAACTTGAAGGAGATATCATAAAGTCTCTTGCCACCAACACCTTTAGTCAAGATGTCGGCAAGTTGATCCTTAGTTCTAACTTGAGGAATACTGATTTCTTTGGACTCGACCTTCTCGCGAATATAGTGACAGTCCACTTCAATGTGTTTTGTTCTTTCATGAAAGACAAGATTCTCTGTAATATGATGGGCGACCTCATTGTCACCATACAAAGTAATTGGAGAGGATAGAGCGACTCCCAAATCTGACAAGATGAATTTAAGCCACATGCCTTCTCTCGCACCCTGAGACATGATGCGGTACTCCCCTTAAGCACTGGAGTTTGATACTACATGTTATTTATTAGATTTCCATGTGACCAAATTACCTCCCAAGAAAGTGCAATATCTAGTAGTTGATCTCCTATCATCCAGAGACCCGACTCAATCAGCATCAGTAAATATCTCTACATCCAAATAACCACGATTTTTATAGAGAAGCCATTTGCCAGGACTTCCTTTCAGATACCTTAGGATCCTGTGAATAACCTCCAAATGTACGGTCTTTGGTGAGTGCATATATTAACTTACCACGCTTACTGCATAAGCAATGTCTGGACGAGTCATGGTTAGATAAATCAATTTCCCAACTAATTTTTGATAGGTACGTGGATCCTTGAGCAAGTCACCTTCTTCACCATTTAATTGGTGATTTTGTTCAATAGGAGTCACAGCAAGCCTACACGCCAAAAACCCAGTATCATGAAGGAGGTCTATGGTATACTTCCGTTGGGATAACGAGATGCCCTTCTTAGATCTCGCAACTTCAACGCCAAGGAAATATTTCAAACTTCCTAAGTCTTTAATTTCAAACACTCTACTCAAATACTACTTCAGCTTCAGAATCTTATGACCATCATCACCAGTAATGATGATATCATCAACATAGACTAATATAACCGTCATCTTGATCCTCCTTTTTACAAATAGAGTATAATCATAGTGACTTCTTCGGTGCCCAATTCTCATAATAGCATCACTGAATTTTTTAAACCAGGCCCTTGGGGATTGCTTTAATTCATAGATAGATTTCTTCAATCTACACACTTTTCCCTTCTCTCCGTTTACAAAATCAGGAGGAAGGTCCATGAAGACTTCTTCCTTGAGATCACCATGAAGAAATGCATTTTCACGTCAAGCTAAGATAGTGGCCAGTCTTTGTGGGCAACCAGAGATAGCAATACCCTGATTGTGTTGGACTTGGCTGCAGGTACAAAAGTGTCCTGATAGTCCACTCCTTGTGTTTGAGTGTACCCCTTCGCTACAAGCCTTGCTTTGTATCTTTCGATAGTACCATCAGGTCTAAACTTAACTGTATACACCCATTTGCAACCAACAACTCTCTTTCCTTCTAGGAGTTCAACAATTTTCCATGTTAGATTCTGTTCCAGAGC
The DNA here is from genome assembly GCA_021018995.1 of Chloranthus sessilifolius. Lineage (NCBI taxonomy): Eukaryota > Viridiplantae > Streptophyta > Magnoliopsida > Chloranthales > Chloranthaceae > Chloranthus > Chloranthus sessilifolius. The sequence continues at coordinate 23,411,547 of CM037589.1, forward strand.
ATTCATCTCCTGAATCATAGCATTCTTCCATTTTGGCTGCAATACGGCATCATAAATAATAGAGGGAAGGGTGATAGAATCAAAAGAACAAATAAAACTATAATGGGATGATGAGAGATTGTGATATGACACATACTTACTGATAGGATGACGAGTGCACGATCTAGGAGGTTTTCTGTGAGCAATGGTGACGCAGGACGGTACCCTAAACTACATGAATGCAATGATTAATTTTGCCGAAATTAAATTGGAATTAAATTAAACAATAAAACTTGTAAAATATAACGAATACCTCAGGTTTTCATAGTATTTATTGGGAGAATCACGCATAATTCAGACAGGGTTTAATCTGGGCGCTAGATCCGTTAGATTGCAGCGCAGATTGATCCTAGAGATAGAACTCTAGGTTTTTCCAGATTAGGGCGCTCTCAATTCAATGATGGGATCACTGATTTCTTCTGATTATTTGATGCGGAAGGTTTAATAACTCTGCTGGAATCTACAGTTGTTGAATCGGATCAATTCACGGTGTAGGAAAAATTAGGATTTAGGATGTTGAAAGGGATGATGGCTGATTTAAGATTGTAAGGATCAACACACAAGCAGAGAAGATGAAACTAGATAGATGGCAAAAGATAGATTTGTAGGCTTCACACCCTTGGCTTCGCACCAAACCCTTCTTGGGAAGAATATTCACTTTTCGTAAAGGCTCATCTCAAGCACACAAGCAAAAGCTCATTTAATTCAATAATCAATAATCAATCCTTAAAGTGTTTACAATGCCTTTATATAGGCTAAGAAAACCCTAAACGACATAAAACTCGCAATAAAAGAGTCCTAAAATAATAAAAGACTAAAACAGGTTAAAAAAAAAAAGAAAACTTTCGTCACTATAGCTCGCTCGAGCGAGGATTATAACTGCTCGAGCGAGCTTAAGTGGTCGCTCGAGCGAGGGCTCGCTCGACAATGTTCTCCTCGCGGCTTGTGTCTGTTTCTCCTCTGAGGCTACGATGCTCGGGCCTTATCTACATTTCCAGAATTTCTCCTTTCGCCTAGTTTTAATTTTCATTCCGCTTCTTCCGACGTCGGTACACGCGAAAAGGTCCATATCCGATGTCTACGATGTCGGCGTCCCCGTCAAATGGGTAGATGAAGATCATAACCAAGAGGACCCTCTTCGGGTAATGGATCCTGGTCGGTAGTCTGAGAATGTGACTCATCCACATTCTCATGCGTAGTGGCTTCAACAATACTTTTGTTGTTCCTTCGCACATACATCTTTCCCTTTCCATATGTATCAAAGATGGGTTGTTCGCTTTTCTGTGGTTCAACAGTTTTGTCATCCACTTCACAAATTTCACCCTCTCCCAAAGGTAAGGTTCTAAACATCTCAGAGTGCTCTTCATTGTTACATTGGTTCTCCCCTTGAAGAGGACTCAGAGCACGGGAAAAAGGAGTGCCCTCAAAGAATGTGACTATCACACGACGAATGAGAGGATCAAAGCACTTGTGACTATCACACGACGAGTGAGAGGATCAAAGCACTTGTATCCTTTCTGAGAAGAGGGATACCCAATAAAGATACACTTGGTAGCCTTAGGATTAAGTTTACTTCTCTGAATCTTGGGGATATGAGTAAAACATAAGGACCCAAAGATACGGGGTGGCACTATGAACAGAGGTCGATGAGGAAACACAATGTTTAAGGGAGAATATCTGTCTAGAATAGGTGTAGGTATTCGATTGATGAGGTAGGCAGCAGTGAGAACAGCTTCACCCCAGAGATATTTGGGAAACCTCGAGAAGATGCCTATTTTTCCTCTCAGCAACCCCATTCTGTTGGGGGATATAAGGGCAAGTTGTTTGCCACGCAATTCCATGAGAGTTAAGGTAGGATTGATGAATGTGAGAGGAATATTCCCTACCATTGTCAGATCTAAGGATCTTAACATGCCCATGAAATTGTGTGCGAACTAGTCTGTGAAACAGAGGAAAAATAGAGGCAACTTCATCTTTAGTGCGCATAAGAAAGAGCACAGTGAGTCTAGTACAGTCATTAATAAAGCTAACAAAGTAATGATAACCATGCAAAGTACTAATAGGGGAAGGCCCCCACACATCAGAGTGAATAACTTCAAAAGGAATAATACATTTACTACTACTGAAGGGATAAGAAGTGTCAACATGTTTAGAAAACTGACAAGTCTCACAATTAAACAAACTACTATCAAATCCATGAATTTTTTCGGAAATAAAAGTTTCAAACGACTAATATGAGGGTGACCATAGCGGGAGTGACACAATCTAGCTTCATCAATAGAAACCACCATAGCTGCAGGAGGAGATGCACCATGTAAAGCTTGAAAGAGGTAGAGTCCCTTCTCTTCAGTACCATGACCAAGGATCTTCCCCGATTTCAGGTCCTGAAAAACAAAATGTGATGGAAAGAATGTCATACTACAATGTAAGAAATTGATAATTTTACTAACAGATAATAGATTCATAGGCATGTTGGGAACTAAAAGAGTAGAGTCAACGGACAAGGTGCCTAATGGAATATTCCCTTTACCCTTTACGGGAACAAGGGATCCATCAGCAATGCGAATATACATAGAATCAAAAAGACTAGACACGGATGAAAATAAATCTGTCATACTAGACATGTGATCCGTAGTCCCAGAATCAATGATCCATGGGGACTGAGAGGTTGATGTCACATGGGCAGACCCATAAGTACCTGACTCAGCTATGTGGGAGGAAGATGTTAGTCCCTATGTCACCGTCATGCGCTGAAGGTGGCCCTGGAAATCGTGAAGCTCTCTCTGTAAGCCCTGGAAATCAGCTGGAGGTGGAACGGAAGGAGGGGTGCTTTGACCAACAACTGGACTAGAAGTGTCCTCAGTGGAAGACTGAAATGCGCAACCCGAAAGAAATTTAGGTTTCCCATGCAAGTCCCAGCATCTTTCACTTGTATGATCCTTCTTGCCACAATGAGAACACAACAATTTCTCCATTTCTTTACGGGAGAGGCCCTCACGACCTCCACGACCACCACCTCTACCACCAAACTTGCCTCCACCACCACCAAAAGAAGTAAAGGATGGTAGGGCAAATCTCTCAGATATATCACCACCATGAATCTGCATAAACTGTTGCCTGCTCTCCTCATGCTGAAGGAGGGCATACACTATACCTAGTGGGGGACACTCCTCTCTGCCACTAACCTGAAACATTTTTGCGAGGTTTTGTTTCTGCGAGAACGCATCCCTCACAGCCTCCCATAATTGTTTAGCATCACTGGCATACATAAAGGAATCACTAATGTCTGGTTGCATGGAGTGCAACAGCCATGTCATGACAGTTAGATTGTCACTTTCTCAATCAATATACCTAGGGTCATCTTCTTTGAGTTTTTGGATAGTCCCGTAAATGTAACCAAATTTTTTCTTCATCCCTAAGCACATAGCAGCATACCGTGACCACTAGAGATAATTGGCTCCATTCAGTTTCCTGGTAGTAATTTGTAAGTTATGAGAGGCATCTCCCCCGCCAACGATCCCGGATTTATTCTCGTCCATGATCAAAAGATACCGAGGTTCCAAATGCCTACACAGGCTTTTCAACAAACTGGTAGAAGACCCACAACTTCTAAATGCCTACACAAGCTTTTCAACAAACTGGTAGAAGACCCACAACTTCCAAATGCCTACACTAGCTTTTCAACAAACATAATTTGTGTCCCAACCAAATCAGCACCACGGGTTGATTCAGACATTAAATCAAACATGTCTAATGGCTGATTTTCAGGCAACAATTCTGACAGCTGAAATATACTTACAATGCACCAACAATACAAATGAATTAACTTCACCGGAGAAGAATACTCTTCTCTTCACAGCTGTACCACATCACACACCTCACAAAATAAGCTCTAATGGCTGTAGTCAGTGTGGCTACCATGTTCATAACCATAAAGAACCAACAATTTTATCGGAAAGCACCAATCTAAGTTGCAGCTGTCTATACAGCAGTTGACCATGGAAAATATCACAAAAAAACGTTTAGAAGACTATTACCAGCAATTGGGAGTTACAGAGAATCAATCTGACATTGATTCGAAGATTTCCGGCGATAACTAACATCTCCAGCGACGTGGAGTTCAGTTTCCGACAGTTCTTCACATCCCGACAGCTCTGTAACCTCCAAAAAATACTGCATCACTTCAGAAGAGGCATCGAAATGAGGTTATGGGAAGATTTCAGTGCCTCACATCAGATCTGGGAGGAACCTGGTTCTGTGTAGTTGCTGTGACGCAGGTGAACAGAGGTTGAAGACGAAGTAGGTTCTCCCTCTTCCAGTGCTCGGATGAAGATGATGTAGAAGGGAAAGTTGCTCAGAACAAAAAACCGAGCAAGTTTCCGATAATTTCGATGGATTCCGGTAGGGTTCAGGCGACAGCTACTGTCAGCATGACATCAACAGATTTCTGGTGACGCCAGCAACAACAAGAGAAAGAAAAAAAATAGGCAGAGATGATCGGTTCAAGGCTCTGATACCAAGTCAAAACTGTAATTTAGAGTTAGGGTTTAGAGAGGAGGAAGAAGAAGAGAGACATTAGGGTTGAGTCAAAAGTAACTCAAATCCCAATGCAAAATACTATATATATCAGCTTAGCATATTCATGTATTACATGGTTTCCGAGTTAACTACACACACACCCAAAGTTACTTACTACACACCCATACAATAGAAATATCATCTCCAACATTCATATAGGTCAATTTCCTCTTGGCTGTGTCGAATGAGAGGCCCCTATGTGATACATATACGCCAATTTTCCTTTTGGCCATGTTGAATGAGACTACAATGGAACAGGGTTGGATTGGGGATAGGGGTTCTTGTTTTTAGAATATTCAGCTATGGCACAATCCAAGTTTTGGGGCGCATAAGAAGGGAATGAAGAATATGAGAAGTAAAAAGAGGGGAAAGGGGAAGCCCATAGAGATTACACTTGATCTTACACAAAAGGCTGAGAACAGTATAAGCTGATAGATATTAAAGAAGTATTATGAGAGAAGGAATTATGAAGAAATGTTAAATTGACTTGTATCTTAAAATATTGATTTCCGTCTGTGGGTCCTAGAGATTCTTTGGACTTGCTCTGATAAAATGAAAAGCATTGGATGTCCTCTCAACACCAAGACGTTTTAAAGATGCAACATTTTCATTTTAATTATAGCTTCTTACAAATATATACACATTGAACTCTATTTGAGCCAACAAAATTATGCAAATGGAGCTACGAGAAGGTGATTGGATTTGTGCTCATGTAAATACTTGTAAACTGTTTTATCCCCTGCCAAGTCCCCGAGAATTGTGTCAGATTGTCAACAGGAAAAGTTGTCCGAAACTTCTATTACGATGACTGGAGCAGAGCAGTGAAAGGCAAATGGATTTGTAGGAGATGCTCTAACGTTAAGTTCCCTTTCAGAGAATTTTATAACGGGCATGGGAGTTCAGCATCTCATGAAAAAGAGAGGAAGGCAGGGGCAACGTAGAAGGTAACCATTGGGGAGGCACAGAGGAATGACATCGCTGAAAGATAGAATTGGGCTGCCATGCAGCCAGACTTAGCCCGGCCCTAGGCATGGCCAGGCAACAAAGCTTTTTTTTTTTAGAGAAAAAATAAAATCTGCTTGTAGAGAGTTTTTAATTTGTTTATACACCCCTGAAATTAAACCGTTCAACGGTATAATGTCTGGGAATTTTAGTAAAATGCTTTATTAATCTAAAATAATTTTCTTACTCTGTGTTATTGCGGGGGTAGGCCGGGTTGATAGACCTCTAGCTTGTATCCTGCCAGGCCGGGTTTATAGGGCGCAAAAAAATCCTGTATTCGGGGTCGGGCTGCAGGCCAGTCTGGTCCATTGACAGCTCTCGCTACAAAGAATTAAACAGATATGTGAGACAGACCCTGAATGGGGCCAAGATATCATTATAGGCTAGGATGACAGCCCATGATTGCAATGAAAGTACTTTGAAAGGGATTTAAGATAAAATGAAAGTGTTCCTTCAAGAAAACTATGTTATGAAGGATGGAAAGATCAAATCCAGGACTAGGAGTGCTTCAAGGGCAAGCAATTAGAGTGTGGTCTTAAAATAACAGAGTTACTACAGTGGGGAAGGGGACATTTCTGATGGTGCTCAACTCTGCACAGGAAGCCGCCAAGACCCCAACAATGAAGTCTAAATGTTTCGTTTAGGATGTAGTGGTTTTCAGGAAATGGGTCCTCAGCAGTGTTACCTAGGCATGCGGCACGGGTGCCAAGTGCCAAGTGCCAAGGTGTCCTTAAAGTGTTGACACGGAAACTTCTAAAAATTCCAATACAGCAGCGTGGCCGTACAAAAAATATTAAAAATATTAAAAAAATTAAAATATAGCTATATTAATCTAATGTGATATAAAAAATTAAAAATTGCAATATCTGATGGTCAATATTTGATCTCATGTGACATAGATCCCAAATAACAACCCTAGTAAAATCACGTTTGAGCATGTGTGCACATGTGATTTAAGGGCCAATCTTTTGGGATTTGTGCCACGTGGACTCACAGACTGACAGTTTGATGGTAAGCCCATGGTCTCAAGATCCGTTGTATGGAAGATTGGAATGAAAAGAGATCACCATCGTCTGATTCAATGCAGTCAAATGTTTTCAGCGTGGGTGCTCACCAGTAATGTGGTTGGGGCGAATAGAGGAACTCTTCATCGCACATTCAAAGCGGTTAGCGGTGTGCAATAAGCCCTTATATGAGCGAGGGGTTAAAAATCAAAACCCATTAAAGGGTTTTACATTTTAAACCCTCTCTCTTTAAAGAGGGGATACAAATTTAAAAATCCTAAAGAGAGGGCTAGGAAATCAAAAACCTTGTAAAGAGGGGCTACAAAATTAATATCCCTCACCTACTTTGGTATTTATTCTCTAAACCCAGCCAAAAAAAAGGAAACATGATAGACTCTTAGAGAGAGAGAAAGAGAAATAGAGAGCTCATCTGATGGATGCGAGGATTGGATGTAAGCTGTCAGAAGCTCTCTCGGATGTAAGCTATCGTCTCTCTGATGCAACTTGCAAGCTCTCAGAAGCTCTTGAAGAAGAAGAAGAAGAGAAATACAAAAAACACCCTAGAAGCTCTCCAAACTCTCCTCTCTATTTCTTAAAGTTCCAAGGTATGGGGTTTTTTTTTTCTTTTTTTTTTTTTTACAAATATATCGAAATAGTAATTACTTTTATTTTATTTTTAGTACATACAGAAATAACCTTTTTTCTTTTTTATTTTTTCCCTACATTTAATTTTTTTTCCTATATTTCCGAAAAGTACATATAGAAATCTTTTTTTTTTTAAATTTTTTCAAAGGACACGAGGTTATAATGTGTCATGTGCCAACACTTACAGATGACATCAGCACGGCACGGCAGTGGTACGTGTCAAGCCGTGCCATGTCGTGTTAGAGTGTCGGCACGGCAAAAAAAGGGAAATGTGCCCGTGCCAAGGTAACACAGGTCCTCAGTGTTAACAGGGTGACAGATTGGAGTTCTAAGGCTGGGGTACAGGTCAAAATCTTCAAACAATCATCCCATGGTTGGCAGGAAGAAAACACGAGAATTGGGAACCTTTGCAAAGATAAAGCTATTTATCTTATGTAAAGTTTGAATCTGTGGAGTATGCAAGGATCCAGGTGCAATGTATCTGAGATAGAAAGAGCTGTGGGGCCCATTAATACAAGTACCTAACTGCCCACTAATACCCTGAACAACGCAAGGGAGTAAAATCGGATACATTGATGTCAGAGAACGGGAGTGAACTAGTTAATGTTGATGATTGGCACAAGCAGCAACACATATTGTTTGAGAATATGTGAACAATTCAAGGGGGATAAGTTTTAAAAATAAAGAACAGATGGACCTATTCGGACTGAGCTTGGAAACGGTTTCTAATTGGTCCTAAAGACTCGGCCTGAGATCAGTCTAGTCCTATCAGTGCCACAGGATGGGCTGAAGCCAGCATGCTTGACAAGCACAAATTTTAATAGGACCAATTACCCGGGTTCGAACCCTACCAAATTATTAATCAAGGTTGTTATGGTTTCAAACAAGGTTTTAAAAGGTGGAGGCATGTAGTGAGGCATTAGAGGGCAATGAAGCTAAGGAGTAAGCTGTAAGGCGTAAGGTGTAAGCCTCACATTGTGACTCAAGCATCTACTCACTGCATCTCTAGCATGCCCCCATTATCCGCCAAATAGGACGATGGCTAGGGCCCTCATATGATGGTTTTGCTTAGAACCTCAGGTCAGGAGGGTAAGCATGGTCGATGGGATTGGCATAATTTCAAAGGGTAAAGATCTGAAAGACGCTCAAAGGCTACAATGCTCGGTAAACTATGAAGATAAGAAGCATGGAAACCGGAATGGGGTGTTGGGAGTCCTTATTGTTTGTGATTCTGAATCGGATGCATCACGAAATTACCTTCATGGAACATTAGGGGATTGAGTAGTTTGTAGAAATGTGTGGTTATGGAAGACCTGTTAAGAATAAGAAACCAGATGCAGTAAAACTGCAGAAAACAAAGTGGACAGACTGTTTGATGGGGACATCAGATTCAAGCAGCCGTCAGTGACATTTCAAAGGCGAAAGAAGAATGTGAAAAATGTTTTAGTTAATTAGAATTCTTTTAATAAGTGGTTTGTTTTAGGATTAGTTTTCTTATTTGAATCAATTAGGGGTCAGGCACGTATATGTGATATGTGACTGTTAATCCCGTCACTTTCTGTGTAACCATCGAAAAATTGGTCATAAGTCTACCAATATGTGTCGAAATTGTGTGATTCGTGTCTTGTTGGAAAGCTACTTCGATAAACTTTCAAACAAGACCAATTTCACGTCAACCGGACATCGTTTGACCCTTCAAAAGTGGTCGCGTAATAAAAAAATGGATTAATGGTGAAATTAATTCTGACCGTTAGATTAGAAAGTTTTAATAATTGATTAAGAGTTTTATTTTAAATAGTATTCTTAAGGTTTTGGTTTGCCTATTTAAAGGCTTGTAAACAATTTTATTATAGTTTTTTTATTAATGAAAATTTGAGAGTTGCTTTTGTGCAAACCCTAGAGAATTTGTGTAGAATTTTCGATCGAAGGTGCGAATCTTTCGAAACTTGATGAGTGTTTATGCATTTCTCATGCGACTTGATGTGAAGCCGACGTGCAGCCTTGGTGCGAAGCCTTGGAAATCCTTGGTGTGAAGCCTTGGACCTCTATCCTCTTATTTCATTTTTTCTCTATTTATCATATGGTAATATTTTTCCTTTGCTTTGATAAATTTCAAAACCCCCAAAATATTATTAGTTTCAATCTTTTGATCTACCATTTTATTTGTTTTAATCCTTCAAGCCTTATTTATTCACCCGAGAGGAATCAAGAGACGATACCGTGATTATCGCTTGGTACCCTATACTAGAGCGAAACTCGAATCCTTCATCGGATCCGTTTTTTCTAGATTGGAAAATTTTAATGCATGTGAACGCTAAATTGAGTTACTCTAATTGTTTAATTAAATTTTTTTAACTTATTTATGTATTTGGGTGATTTCAAATATTTCCATTATTCAATTTAATTTGTGGTTAATCTCAAACTTGCATAATTAGGGTTTTAATGTTTGTCCCGCATCAGTTTGGTATCAGAGCAGAGTTTTAATTTAAGGTTGTCGGTGTCCATATAAGTTTTAGGACTTAATTGTCTTTAGGATTCCTTTGCATCGATTAGTGTTTTCCTTTTTGTGTGTTGCAATGAATCTGGAGAAATTAGCTGCTTTCATTGAAAGCTTTAATACCCAGATGGCTGCCATTCAAACCCAATAGCAAAATCAACATGCCCAACAAGCTGATTTATTGGCACAACTCTAAGAGTTGTCTAGATCGACTCATGGTGAATATCGTAGGGTTAATCTTGATGAGAGGAGGGATCCTCCTAGGCGTGAGTATTGTCTTGACTTGGATGAGAGAATCACAAAATCAGTTAAGGTTGATGCTCTCACTTTCGAAGGAAAGATGGACCCCAAAATCTACATAAATTGGGCAGCCGCCATGGACCATTATTTTGAATGGTATGAAATGTTAGATGAGCGCAAAGTGCGGTTTGCCAAAATGAAACTCGTGGGGCAAGCCAAACTTTATTGGACTAGTGTGGAACGACGTCGAGAAGCCCTCGATTGTGAATCCATCGCCAAATGGGTAGACATTAAGGAGAAACTTCATGATAAATATACTCCCCTGTCCTACAACCAATGGCTCATGGATCAATGGCATGATTTGAAACAGGGAAACATGTTTGTTGATGAGTACATCAATAAGTTTGAGGAATATTTTTATCGGGCTAATGCTTATGAGAGCCCACAAGTCACATTGTCTAGGTTTCGCACTGGTTTATGTCCGAAGTTGCGAAAAGAACTCATCTTTCACCCTGTTGAGGATCTAAAAGAGTGTTACGCTAGAGTGTAAGAGTTAGAGAGATATCTCGACGCTTCAGTTGGCGATCGATCTAAGCCTTCTAATCCCGATTTTCGATCTACTCCTACTAAAAAGACGAATAATGCATGTGATCAATCCCCAAAAACTATGAGTTCTCATATTGACAAAGGTAAAGGACCACTGGTCGATAATTCTCCACGCGCACCACAACAGTGTTATAAGTGCCAAGGTTTTAGTAACTTCGCATCTCAGTGTCCCAGAAAATCACAAACCTTGATTATCCAACAGGATAATGAGAAGGAGAACGAAGAGTTAGGGGTAGAAGTTTACGAACCTACGAGAATGCCAAGTGATGAGGATGAGGTTCCCGTGAGAACCGTAAGTTTTGTTAGAAGGGTTCCTATTACCGAAGAAAGTGTTGGTAGTGAGTCCGTACCACATGAGTGATTAGAATTTGGTAGGAACATATCATCATTCTAACTTGCATGGGATTAACAACCAGATTTTACTGGACAATGGAAATACGCATAATTGCATTGACCCATTGAATATGTTTACTGAATTTAATAATGACAATTTTGTATTGATTCACGATAGTCCTAAGCATGTGGAACCTTTTCCAATCTTGAAAAAGGGGAATGATGGAGGTCTAGATCTTCCTCTAGGCAAGGGCAATCACCCAATAGCTACAATAGCGGATCTTACACTTATTATAAGTCCAGCCACCACGCCCTTTGATCCATTCCTTATTACCCAAACAACCGAGCCAGGTCCCTTTAATCAATACATAACCCGTACCCTACCTGTGCAATATGAGAAAAGGGTGGATGATGAGGTTCTAGAGGATCCAAACTTCGATACTAAGGTGGATAAAAATCAGGCGTATCTCACAACATGGAAGGACAAGCCGAGAGTTGAGCATCCGAAAGGTACCACACATGGGTTCTACAACTCATCGGAGATGAGTTTTTCCAACCCGGGGAGACTTAATGGGGACATTAGACTCAAGTAGCTGCCAGTGACATTTCAAGGCGAAAGAAGAATGTGAAAAATGTTTTAGTTGATTAGGATTCTTTTAATAAGTGACTTGTTTTAGAATTAGTTTCCTTATTTGAATCAATTAGGGGACAAACATATATATGTGATATGTGACTGTTAATCCCGTCACTTTATGCGCAACCATCGGAAAAGTGGTCATAAGTTTACCAATATGTGTCTGAATTGTATGATTATTGTCTTGTTGGAAAGCTACTTCGATAAGTTTTCAAACAAGACCAATTTCACGTCAATCGGACATCGTTTGACTCTTCAAAAGTGGTCACGTAATTAAAAAAGGGATTAATGGTGAAATTAATTTAAGTGATTTCAGACCTATTAATCTTCTGGGCAGCACATGTAAGATCTTGGAAAAGGTTCTGGCAAACATTTTGAAGTCGCTAATGGGGAAGTTTTTACCTTTTCAGGGTGCTTTTGTTTAGGGAAGGCAAATTCTTGATGGGTTAGTGTTAGCACATGAATGAAAACACTCTCACTACAAGGAAAAGATGCCAAGGATTATCTAAAAAGTAGATACAAAAGAGGGTTACGATCACGTCGATTGGAGAGTACTTGACAGTATGTAGGTCGATTAGGGTTTGAGATAAAGTGGAGGAAATGGAGAGAGACCTGTTGTTCATCTTCATACATAGTCATATAAACGCATATGGCGAAAGCTTTTTCAAGAGCTCAAAGGGATTACGCACTCCCCTTATTTATTTAATGCGTTAGAGGAAGCGATAGGCAAGTAGCTAGAAAGGGCCTTCAGCTGAAGGAATGATTGATGGGTTCTCGACAAAAAAATATTGGATTTCCAGTAATCAGCTTGCTGATGACACCCTCATATTTTGTGATACATCCACGAGCAACTTGAGAAAAGTGAGGGTCATTCTACGGGCTATGCTTCGAGACATCAACAGTAAATATGTTAGTTGTAATGTATATCGGGCGTGTGAGTAGATACATATTATTGTAACGGTATTGATAAAGATCAGTGGTCATCTCTCTCTCTCTCTCTCTCTCTCTCTCTCTCTCTCTCTCTGATTGAAAGCAAACTTGCAGTGGCGAAAGGGAAGCTCCTTTCTGCTGGCAGGGAGTTAATGCTAATAAAAAACAACCCCATCGAATTTGTATGTCTACTTTATGTCCACCTTCCATTGTCTAGTTAGAGCGGCGGGAAGGGTTGAACGACTAGAAAGAGACTTTGTGTGGGCAGAAGTTCCATCTTATAATTTGGAGATTGGTTGGTGGATTGGGTATAAGAAACCTTAAGGACAGGAATAAGAAATTATTGGAGAGTACTTGACAGAATGTAGGTCGATTAGGGTTTGAGATAAAGTGGAGGAAATGGAGAGAGACCTGTTGTTCATCTTCATACATAGTCATATAAACGCATATGGCGAAAGCTTTTTCAAGAGCTCAAAGGGATTACGCTCTCCCCTTATTTATTTAATGCGTTAGAGGAAGCGATAGGCAAGTAGCTAGAAAGGGCCTTCAGCTGAAGGAATGATTGATGGGTTCTCGACAAAAAAATATTGGATTTCCAGTAATCAGCTTGCTGATGACACCCTCATATTTTGTGATACATCCACGAGCAACTTGAGAAAAGTGAGGGTCATTCTACGGGCTATGCTTTGAAAGCAAACTTGCAGTTGCGAAAGGGAAGCTCCTCTCTGCTGGCAGGGAGTTAACGCTAATAAAAACAGCCCCATCGAATTTGTATGTCTACTTTATCTCCACCTTCCATTGTCTAGTTAGAGCGGTGGGAAGGGTTGAACGACTAGAAAGAGACTTTGTGTGGGCATAAGTTCCATCTTATAATTTGGAAATTGGTTGGTGGATTGGGTATAAGAAACCTTAAGGACAGGAATAAGAAATTATTGGTGAATGGTTGCAGGGTTTGGGTGACGAGGCAAATACTTTCGGCTTGATTAGTGGGGAAAAAGCATGTGAGTGATCAACTGGGCTTGGGATTATGGGACGTCTGGTTTATCTACAAAGTCATCCTGGTGGAAGGGGTTAATGTTGGTCAAGGAGTTTTTGGACAGAGCATAGGATACAAAGCAGGTAAACAGAATTCATTTCTAGAAAGATGCGTGGATAGGTGAAGTAACTGTAGCCTGCAGATTTAAAAAAACATATCAGCCGGCTGCTGAAAAGAGGCTTCAATGGTGGACTGCTTTAAGTGTATAAATGGAGTAATGAACCAGAATGTAAATCTCCAGAGGAATTTAAGCGTAAAAAAGATCCACGAGTAAATAGGAAAGCTATGTTTATTTTTAAGTCCTCCAATGAGTTCATTGGCAGGAGGCCATTGATTGGTCAAAAAATGGGCTGGGATGTGGAAATGTGATGCACCTATCAGAGTTATTTTCACTTGCTGTGTGGCATGAAGCATGCTTCCCACTGTTAACAACCTAATCAAATGTGGTCAGAACATCCTCAATAAGTGTATGAGATGTCATGGTTCAGAAGAGAAAGTGGAGCATCAATTTCTGCAGTAACCACTAACTGACTGGGTATGGAATGCCATATAGCAGAAATTCAGATTTCAGAGTTCAATTATGTATGCCATTTTATTGTAAGTCTTTGCTGGTATCGTGGGAAAATTGTCCATTCAATTTGAAGGGCAGAATTCGAGTCCAACACTGGTTACAGTTCTGTAGTCCATCTAAAGAGAAAGGAATGGACCTATATTCAATGGCAAGATTTGCAAGGTGGAGCAGATATTTCAGAGCAGAGTGTCGACTGTAAATGCATGGAGGCATCGGGATCTAAACAATTTGCTGATTAGGCTGCAGGTGAGAGCTTGTGCTTACAGGAAATGTCTTACCTTGCTTTTTTTACTTGGCTTGTAGTCTAATTTTGTTTATATAGTACTTACAGACAAAAGTATTTTGTTACTGGGAAACAATCAATATATTTCTAATGTCGAATCAGGATCAACTAGGACAGACATAAAGCATTGGACTGAACTCTTCTTTGACGTCAAGGTAATAGCTATGAATAGTCATCGACTCCTGGGAAAGGGTAGAAGAATGGGGTTCTTTGCTGTTTTTGTTTGTCGGGCTCTCAGCTCCCTTTGTGCCTTGTAAAGTGTGTCTCTTCGTGCATATTCTTTTTAACAAGGTTTCCTGATTGCTGATAATAATAATAATAATAATATGATCATATTAATTATGATTATGATAATACATAATACAAAATTTGGCGAACAGAAAAAAACAAATTAGGACTTCCAATATATGCTGTAAGACTCTGATAAACAGCTCTTTCATTAGAAATTAATACAAGTCATTTGTCATTTAAAGCTTTAAATGTTGCACTAGAAATGATTACAGATAAGTAAAAGATATGTAGCCTGAGCATAAAAGGTTAATGGATCATCAATGGATTCAATTCCTTTAAAGGGCTCTTGAACCTGCCGCGTATGTTAAATTTTAACTGACCTTCGACTAATGTGATTAATCCTGACGACCCCAAACAACTACTATTGAAGGATTCTATAAGGCATTTCTTGCAAGGTGACTGTCAGTTCATCCCAGAGAAAAACAGTTTAATCTTAATCTCAATCTGCTCTTAATCACTTGCATAAGAGACAACAAATAAAAAACTAAAAATCAGGACTTCAGGAAGTAAAAGATATAAAATTCAAATCGCAGTGGTTGGTAACAACAACCAACACTTTTCCTACGGAAAAATAAGTTACTGAACTAATGCTTTCAACTACAAGATGCAACAGGTTTAACAAGAAAAAGAAAAACAGATATTACTGACCTTAATGTTGACAGTTCCTCGGTCCTTTTTATCTTTTATTTTTAGCATATCAAGCGATGGTAGCAGTCTCAGCTCAAGCTCTTTCGAAGTTTCAGGTTCCAAATTATTCAGAGGTAATTTTGCTATACCCAATCTCTTGTCTTGTGTAATGTCTTTATCAAAAACCTGTAGGCAGGATTTACAACCATCAAATCGAATTTGTACTCAATCGATCAATAAATTTATCATATTATAATGTATAAGAGAGGAGGAAAAATTATCGCTTGAAACCTTTAAAGAATGTCATTAAATCGATAGAAATAGGAGTGGCGATGAGCCGGGCTTGGGCTTGGGCTTGGACTGGGCTCGATCATACCAAAGCCTGGCCCGACGAATTTGGCCCAAACCCAGCCCGGGCCCGTGGCGGGCTTATGATTCCAAGCCCAAGCCTGCCCCGTTTATTCATAGATGAGCCAAATGGAATGGGATAATGGGAGGGGTAATAAGGAGGCTTCTTTAGTCCTTCAAAATCTTTATGAATATATGATGTCTCGAAAATGTTTTTTTATTGGAAAGATAAGTCTTCAAAATTATTATTTTTTATTGAAAATATGATTTCTTATTGGGAATTTGAGATTATAATTATTAGATTAGACGTCAAGAGAGAGAGAGAGAGAGACTCATGACCTCCTCTACTTTAATTGGATGGTGTGAGATTGGTTATTGGAGGCTATCAAATATGAGAGCCCGAAGGGATTAGGGGGTTAGGTCGGAGCCCGGCCCGTTTAATTATCGGGCTTAAAGTGCTAGCCCAAGCCTGGCACTTGGGCTTTATGATCAAGCCCAAGCCCCCTTTAAAACGGGCTGGGCGGGCTACCCAGCCCATTGCCACCCCTAGATACAAAGTAACAAACCGTAACTGAAAATAGATGGTTGTATACTAAGATAGATGATGAGAACATTGTTTAGCAATTAAAGTTTTTATGTTAACTCAAATATACTTAGTAGCAACACATGATAGGCACAACCAAGTTTAGAGTTGGTAGTAACAGAACCAACTAAACAATTAGTGTTTTACCCTGGAAGCTGAGAGATATCCTTATCCGACCCAACATATAAAAATCTGAAATGACTGCATCCCTTAGCGCCTAAATATCCTAGCGAGCATGCATCAAAATTTAATTTGAAATGATTTGGAGGAAGCAATGAAGCCTTAATTTTTTGTTTGATTAAACCACGTTACGCAATTTCTGCATCTCATCCCTAGATGTGTGGTGGAAGGCTTTACGAACAATCGCCCAAGATACAACACAGCCTTTGACTTATTGAGCAATGGTTCAGATATAGCATGGGTTAAGACCCTTTGCATAAAATTAGGAAACTTTCGGCCACTTTATGGAGAAAAGGAACCTATTATAGAGACAAAGAATTGAGGGAGATTGACAACCAGTTAAAGTAAAATTTACACCGAAGAGAGGAAAACCCACTAACCCACCCTCCCCAATGAAATCCAAGAAGCTTCAAATGCTACAGGAAAACTCAGTTGCACTATGATTCTCCTATAGGAATCTAACTACATCAAAGTTCTCAGCAACACACCACACTCTTGGGGAGGAAGAACTGAGATTTACAAGGTCAGCCCATAGGGATTCCCTTCCAGGCTCAATAAAGGGTGTAAATAGATGATAATAAAAAGGAAAACCAGACACGCTCTTCATCTCCATATCCTACAATAGTACAACATCAGGAGAGAAGAGCCTAATCTGATTCCCTCTACAATCGACCAAACAGAATTACATGATTACCCCTGTGGACAGCGGCCTTAAATGAAGAGACAGTTGGGATCAACAAAAAGGGGAAAGATAAGTTTCGGGATTGTATCTGAAGGTCCACAGCACCTCAAAAGTGGCTTTCTTCGCTTGGACTGAGGCTTAGGAGAGGGCATGGTTCAAAATTTTGGCCGAAATCTGAAGATTTTGGCTGAAATGTTTCGGTTTCAGTCCCCACCGAAACCAAAACGAAAACATAAAATTTCAGTATTTTTTATACTGGGGGGAAGATTTCGGCCGAAAAATCCGAGTTTTTGATGGGATTGTATCTAAAGGTCCGCAGCACCTCAAAAGTGGCTTTCTTCGCTTGGACTGAGGCTTAGGAGAGGGCATGGTTCAAAATTTTGGCCGAAATCTGAAGATTTTGGCCGAAATGTTTCGGTTTCAGTCCCCACCGAAACCAAAACGAAAACATAAAATTTCAGTATTTTTTATACTGGGGGGAAGATTTCGGCCGAAATTTTGGTTCAAAATTTCGGTTTCGGTCTCCACTGAAACCGAAACGAAATCCGAGTTTTTGATCCTTGGGAGAGGGTACTTACTGCGGATCAACTAAACAAAAGAGGGATGCATTGTCCGTATGCTAGTGGCGTGTGGGCGTGGGTTTGCAATTCTTTGGTAACCACTGGTGCATTCCCAACATGTTTTTAGAGTGCCTGCACTGTTGGAGGGCTGCCCCTTTTCCGGGCTGATGCAGAGGTTTTGAAGAGTTTCTATCATCTCTAATTGGTGAGGAATAAAAGACACCCCAATCGACTCTACCATCTCAAATTGGTGGGATTCTTTGGCTAGAAAGAAACCAGAGAATTCTTCGGAATTGTCAGATGACACCAAGATGGTTATCAAATTTGCTAGTGATAATATTGTGGAATGGGTGAGAGCTGCTGTGGCAGAAGGTCGGGATTCAATACAGGATGAGGAGCTTTGAGTGATGTTAGTCTCTAAGTAATTTACTCCCGGTTTTGAGCATGACCTGCGGGCTTGAGTTGAGGTTAGCCTGCGTTCTTTTTGTCCAGGTGCTGGCCCGGCTCCAGTCTTTTTGGTTTTGGTCTTTAGTGGTTTCCCTCTTTCTTTTTTGGTGGTTTGGGTCTGTCCTTGTGATCTAGCCCCTCGCTGTACTACAGGCATGCACCTCAACTCCCTTTTAGGTTTTTTAATATATTGTTTTGTTTAATGTTCAACAAATAAAAATAAAAACAACGTTTGTCGATGATGAGAGAATCACTAATGGGCAGTATATAACATCAGAATATGGGATCATCACCGATCATCTTTGCCAACAGTAATGATGAAAATAAGTGCCATAAAGTGTAACAATCAATTGAAGAATCTGCTTGAGTTCTCAAACCTCTTTCTCTTAGATTCATCAGTTTTGTATTTCTTTTCCTTTTTGACAAAAGATAAAATAGAGTCAATCTGACATCACACCAATCCCACCACCCAACTATAAAAAAAAAGAATCTCTTCGATGAAAAAAAGACCAAAAATGCAATATGTACAGAATCAACTAGTTCCAAGCAGTTTAGCGGTCGAACCAGACTATTCAAAAGTTTAGTGAGCGTACTCGGTCGGGCCACGATCTGACTGACAATCGGGTCAGGTTTTAACAACACTGGTCAGTTATTATTGGCAACTGTTCGTAAAAATCCTGTCAGATCCCTTTGTCGACACCGGTCCCAGGCCCATATGAAAGAGGAAAGTTAGCATCAGACTGATGGCAGATTGTATAATCCAGTCACTTACCAATTGCGAGCCAAATTGCAAATCCATGTCCAGGTAAGGCATTCCTTGTAAGCTACACACTACAACGGAGCCTAGTTACAGTAAAAAGTATACAAGGGTTGGCTAGGAGTCTCTTGTATGCAATGTACACCATCAATGCTTGGTTGTTGCAAAAAATAGGAAAGGGTTCTCACACTCACGTGAATGGTGCAAGTAATGGAACTTTAGCTTGGCCTCTTAAAATGGCCTTGAACAGATAAGACTCGCAAAGGTAAACCCAAATAGCTGAGACAAATTTTCATGATGAACTAATATTTGTATAACATATTATATTCTCAACACTATATGATAGTATATCCATCTGACACTTCACATCCATTTCAGACACGACACACTTGCCCATGTCCAAGTCACGGAAAGAAATAAGGTGATAGACACAATCCAATACCATTGGCCTCAGAGCTCAAACTATTGAAAAGCAATAACCATCGGATATGTTACCCACATTTGTATGGTCTGTAAAGTTATTACCAAGCGTCCACCAAAAAAACCATTGATCCAATTATTAGAATATAAGATCGAAGTGATTTTTGAATTGTGACCATACAGGGTATGGCCAATAGATTTGATGGAGCCGTCAAAAAAATAAATTTGAATCACTCTAAATGGGTTATAAGATGACTGGAATCACTCCCTCACAGGAAATATTTACATTTAATTTGCAGAATGTGACTACTAAGCATGTTGAAATTGAATGTAAAGGTAAATCATAAAAAGTTAATGGCTCAACCATGTATGTATTGTACTGAGCTTAAATGCTACTAAAAATGGTGTAACACAAATCAAGCCTTGTGGTTGACTCGTACACCAAAATCTAATCATACATAAGATTTGTGAGGGCACTTATTACAAATTCTACTGGCACAGCAACTCTTTGCATGGAAACTGAAGTTCCAATGTTTAGGCAAAAATATAGTTGGTAGAAACAGGTTAAAAGGGGATAATGGTTCCTGACCGACATTTAAACACACAAATGATGTTTAAATGATCTTACACCAATAAAATTATAATTTTTATCTCACAGTATTGAAGTGTGATTTATCATTATGCCATGTGGCGCACACTTGTGATCAATCCAAATTATCCGGTGGCAGTCTATCATTAGAACATGTCTCAGCCCAAAGAAACATGCCTATAAGTGGATGTGAACCATCCGATTTAAAACTAAAAACAACAGTAGATATTATAGTCCACAGAATGGATGGTTTAAATCTCTATAAAACACCATTTTTGGGATTGTTGCACTTCAATCTATGATCTATCACTCTGACGGTAGGGATCACCTACATCTTAAAACATTGATGGTGTAAGATCATTTAAACACAATTTTGGTGTTTAAAAAATGGTCAGGAGAAGCAGGTGCTTAAAAAATTATACAAGAAAGGGGTGCAAAAAAAAAATGCAGCACATGTCAGGATAGGGATGAAGATAGAAAGTTCCAAGTGAAAGACAGAAAACAAAAGTATGATATCAGGCAAACAAGGTACCATCAACAACAAAATGGGGTTGTTAACCAGACTACAAATTTCTGTATAGTAGAATTGCTTTCCCATTCATAGAATTTGTCTTGCACAACTGGAGAATGGAGATTGTATAGCTCCTTTCCATAATAGCATACATAGAGTTTACATTACTTAAAACATTTGATTTTTGTCTGCAATGTAACACTACAAACATTTCCTCCGCTCATAAAACCTCAACCTCTTTAAATATGTAACACATTGAAAAAAAGATTGGTGGGGCTTCTACAATGTTGTGGGCAATTTCATCCGATATACAAAACTGAAATGTGTTTCCAATATGGCATTTTTTGAGAAAATGAGCCGGTAAAGAAAAAAAAAAATTGCAAAATGTTGCCATGTGTAACTAACCAATATGATTACCATCATTTGTATTATGCTCTATTTACTAAATCATCTATATCTATTCATTTGCTACTCTTTAAATCGAACGAACTAACATAATTGCTCACCAAAGCACAATATTTTGGACATGTCAGAATAAACATATGAAGGATATAGAAAGGCAGGTGCCCCTTTAAAATGCTTGACCATATGTTGAAAAGGACTCAAATACCTGACCATAAATAAGATAAAGACCTAAAAACTTGGAGTAAGAGGAAGGTAGATCAAAACCTCAATTATAAGTGACTGTGTCTCCTTGTCTTCAACGAGAAGATCAAATGCTTGGTTCCAAACAGGATTGAGGTTGTTGTCAATCACTTTTGTTTTATACTTGAATAAAGGCCGAACGTACAAAACCACATAAGGATCAGACTTGCCAATCATCTCCATGTTTTTCAACCCACTCGCTTTCACCACAGTCGCTGAAAGCTTCCCCTGAGGTTGAAGCTCTAATTCACTGCACAATATACGCATAATATATATCATTTAATCTCATCAGGTAGATTGTAACACAATACAGTGGATTAATATTTAAAAATTCACCTATTAGAAAAAAAGAACCTTTTCCATGAGAACATAAATATCACCAGTATAAATATGAATAAGGTGCTAATTGTCTGTTTATTATGACCACCTTTGCTTCCAAGGGAACAAAGTAACTATCCCTCATAACATGAGTAGATAAAATTATCTCCCTATTTTGTTCTCCCTTTTTTTCGTATCTTGCAATAGTGAATACGAAAAAAAGGGATTACTTTTTGTTAAGACAAATAGACAGTGCAACATACGAGGATCGTAAAGTCTTCCCAGGAGAGAGTCTTACAATGCACATAGGTTAATAATTTTGGATGTTCATACCAAGAGCTAGATGACTAGAAAGGACGCATAAGACTGTCCAAGAATAAGATGGTGGAACTTAAAAGAAGAAAAATAACAACATCTAAAGAAGAATAAATTATCCAAGAAAAGTGGAAACTAGACATGGATTTAAATGATATGGGAACGAATGGCAGAATGCATTAATGGATTGCTAAAGAGACACTTTGGGGAGTCCCAAGGAAGGAGTGATGCCAATAAAAAACATGATGGTTGAATGTAGAAATTTAAAATCTATTGGTGAAAAGAAGAAAAACTTTAAGGAATGGCAAAGAACAAGAAGCACAAAGATCTTGAAAGATATACATTACCAAAAATGGAAGCTAAGATATCATGAGTAAGGTTACCTTAAGAGACATATGACAATTTGTATGCTACGTTGGGAGAATGGTGGGGGGTAAGGGGGAGAGATATCTACAAGCATGTTAAGACAAGGGAAAGGAGTACTAGAGACCTTAACCTTTTTTGAGGTGCATTAACGATGAAGGATGAAAGAGTATTGCTTATTGAAGACGGTATAAAGAACATATGAAAAGATATTTCGAAGATTTGTTAAATACAGAAAATGCGGAGGAAGTCGAGCAAGAATGGGAACCAAATCAATGGATGATTAAAAGGTATCTGAAATGGAAGTGAAATTATTAACAAAGATAAAGAAAAGGAAAGCATGGTCGGGATTCTGAAGGGAGAAAAGAGGCTTTTTTATTGATCAGATTGTCCAAAAGGCATTGAAGAAAAAAGAGCATGGTTTCTCCTTTTTATAAGAAAAAAGACGATGTAGCATATATGAAACTGTGGGAGAGAGTTGAAAAGCAATTTCTAATGCATGAATCACATAATTCAGAGAACTAGTTTGGGATTATGCTAAGAAAATCAACAACTTAAGTCATTTCTTATTGAGGCAGCTTATGAAAAAAAACACATTGATTTGGAGAATGCCTATAATAGGATGCCAAGCCAAATAATCCGATAGATACTAAGGAGGATTGTATTTCGAATGAATATAATTAGATTATTCAAAACATGTATGAGGCAAAAACAACTAATGTAAGAGCTAAGTGTGGAGAGATAGATGAATTCTCTACCAGAGTGAGGTTGCATCAATGGTCTGCTTAGTCCTTATTTGATTGCATAGGTTAAAATTGGATTGACGTTTGAAATGCAAGATGAGGTCCCATGATGTTTGTTGTTTCCAGATGAGAATTTGCGAGGATGATTTGGTCAAAACAATTTACTCTCATAATTTTAAGATTTAGGCTTTATAATACAACATGATGGTAGCTTTGAGGACAACGTAAACAAAATCAATGCCAGCTGGGTAAAGTGGAGACAAGCAAGTGGTAGGTTGAATGATCAATGAGTGCCACCTCGATATAACGTAAGCCCTGCATTATTATGTATAATGAGGTGGATGCATGGATGACATAATCCAAGGCGGAGATAACTAAAGCAACGTTTGTTTTTGTCATAGAAACCAATTAGGATCTAACCTTCGAGAGTGAATTGAGAAAGAGATACCTAACCAAAATCTTGAATTGTAGCGCCCCTTCACAGGCTCACAGCAAGTCCATGGATTTTTGGGGGACCTTTAACAGATCCGAAGGCACTGGAGCTCTCTAAAATATCTTTTATTAATTTTTTAAACTGGGTAAAGCTCAATTCTAGGAGTGCCACCTGCACATGTATTCAAAGGATCCTCCTGTCTGTCTCTGAGCTCTCTCTACATCGTATTTCCCATGATTTTTACTAAATGGCATGCAATAAACTAAGTTTTTCTTCATCCTTTCATAAATAAAGTAGAATGTCAGTTATAAAAGAATCGTCTTGATCGTACGGTAACATGTAAACCTGCAGGAAATATATCTCCAGCAGTACCAGTAGTTTCAAACTCCACTTAATCTCTATGCAAAGTTAATTACAAACTACAGAAGAATTTACATTATAACAGTTCCTATTACAAACAAAGTTACTGTATTATATAACAAGGGGCCTGGGACTATGCATCCAGATCAGTTGAGCACCATGTGGCACCCATCACGGGGATTGGGTGCCACGGCAACTTAGATAGGATCAATCAGGTAACACCCAAAAAGATTGTGCATGATCCGATGCATATCTACCGTTGAAAATGAGGTTGAAGGTGCCCAAAATCAATGCACCAAGTTGGTTGGTGTCACCTTATCTTTGACCCATCAAACGAAGGTTAAAAAGGTAAAAAATAATAATAATAATTAAAATGACATGCCTTATGGCTGATCAATCAAAACAGATGTTGTATTGGGTTGATCATGCCACATGGCATGTAAGTTGGCATCCGGGTGCAGCCCCTCTAGGGTTGAATCCGGATGCATTTCCCAATTCTCATATAACAATTCCTGTTACAAAGTTACAGGGTTTCTACAGAAATAAATTTCAAAAGAGTTCATTCTTGTTTCCTGCTATATTTTCTTTAAATTTTTCCCTAGAACATTTGTATATACAAAATACATTTTTATTTCCTCATTAAGGAGGTTAAACATTGTTCAAAACAATTAACCTTTGTAACAAAGAGTCTCAATCTTCTTTCCATCAACAAATTGTCATAGAATCCGAGTCATGCACCATCAAGGATTCAAGCATATGATAGATTTCAGCTTCCCATTTTTTAAGAAGCATGCCATGGTTCATTTATTTATTATTTAGATATATTGATAGAAGTGTTGACGATTGTATAGGATCCTTAATGCATTTGAATCTCTTGAGAATGAATAACCATCAGCGTTTTCTCAGGAAGAAGTTGAGTAATGGGTTCTCTTAATTTGTCAATGAAATTTGTGGTCATTGTATTTGGTGAAACCAACATATCAATTTAAATTATAAAGTAATAGACTATCAAGCTATATTATTGTGTAAAATTTTCAAACAAATCACTTAATGTAAGAAACTGATTTTGTTACATCAAAAGAAGATAAATTTTTTTGGATAAATCGAGTATAAAAATGGGATGTAAAAGCTACCATATTAGACTCAAATCAAAATTTGAAGGAAAAAACTAGGATAAACCATGCACACCTTGTATCCACAGGAATACCACCAATTGGAACGACAATCCTATGGGGCCATTGGAGCATATCCGTGACAATTGAATTCACAGTGTCCTATCAAAGGAAGTTTTACAAATCAATATCAAAATTATAAGCAAAATAAAATGAGTTTGATATCTAAGTACCAAGTGAAGATGGATCTAGAAAAAGTTCAGGAAAAGTTTTGAAACTTACATCAATCATATCAGAAAGTCCAGGAATTGCAGTTAGGCTTCCTCCAACAGCCTTCAACGTATAATCTATCTTAGGCATCGGCTGGATCCACAACTTACTAGTGTTAGACATTGTCAAATAACTGTCATATCAGGCACAGAAAAACTGATCCATGGAAATAATTTTAACATCCAGGTATCCTATTTATTTTGTTAATAAAAAAAAATTGAATGTATAAATAAAAATAGAGAAAATAAAGTGTTATAAACACTTCTTCAACAGAAGTCAGCAGCATGTAATAGATTTCAATTATTAAAGATTATGGTCTAGCAACATTCTTTGTTAACGCTGTATTTTATCATCCGTATCCCTTACATATAAACTTATATTTTAAACTTCACTACCTAGTCATAGAGTTGCACAAGGCATATAGCTAAACCTTCAAGGTACCATGGAGTAATTGGAGTAACCATGGTAGTCAAGGCAACGCCATTGCGTTGAATGGCGAGAGAATTCACCATATGAACATAAATGGCGGGAATGGTGAAATGGCAACACCAAGGCAACGCCATAGCTGAATGGCGTCATGGCGTCATGGCGTCGCCATGGGCACTATTTATAAAATTGATATAACAGCTTATATTATAATAAGTAATATAACAATAAATTATAATACTTATAAATTACGTTATAAGTTACAATACTTATAACTTACAATTTATAAGTTACAATACTTATAAATTATATTTTATAAGGTATCACTTATATATATATGGGTTTGGAGACCAAATCTCCTCTTTGTCGTCTTCTAACTCTCTTACGCAGCTCTTCCATTCAGTGTCTCTCTTTCTCTCGTGTCCATGTCTCACGCAGTCCCAACAAGAAAAATAAAGGTACACTTTTTTTTTTTAAAATCTCTATCGTCTATCTCTCAGTCCCTTTCTCGCTCGCGACCCCTTTCTCTCTCGTAATCTCTGCCCCTTTCTCTCGCAGCCCCTTCTTTCACAGCTCCTTTTTCTCGCATCCCCTTCTTTCATAGCCCCTTTCATTCTCTCTCTTTCTCAGCGCAGTACCTCTCTCAGCTAGCTAATTTTCTTTTATTTGCACCTTCGCAAGCTCAATTTCTTGGCCTCCGCAATCCCTAAACTTGTTTTATAGGTTTCTTTTTTTTTTTTTTTTATATCCGTGGGTGTCTGGGCCAGCTTGCGCTCACCTCGACTAATCCCACAGGGCCTTGGAGCTAATGACCAGGTAATACTCCAATCGCCCTGAGGGGACTCGAACTGGTTGTTTTATAGGTTTCTTGTAACCTCTATCACAAATTGAGCAATGGGCGTCACTAAAATATGTGTTGTTATGTACTTGAATATTTCATATATTTTAATCTTTCTATATTGCATATTTCATATTTATATTGTATTTATACTTGTTCATGTTGCTATTTTGTTGATGTTTCATATCATAATTAATTTTCTCTCTCTATTGATTGTTCTTTATTTATGCCTGATTAATCAATTGAATTTTTTTGTCCTCTATAAAAATATAAAAACAAAAAACCAGATATTAATATTAATATATAAAAATAAAAATTATCAAAAAAAAAGTAAATGGCCACTCCATGGCCTCGCCATGACATGGCGAGCCTCTTCGCCATGACCTCGCCACACCGCCTTAACTACCTTGGAAGTAACCAATCGAAAAAAGTGAAAATTTTGGAATAAAACTAAGAGGAGAACATCCATTCTCACTGTAAAGCCCACAGCTATGTTGTGCAGAATCCACTTCATGCACTTTTCCTCTCCTTTAAAAATTCTTGTATTTTTCTACGTCCATATGTGACACACTATCACTCCAAAAGCCAGCCTCATCATACTAGGAATCTTTCCTTTTCCAATAGCTTTCCCAATTGAGAAGTTCATTTTTTCAACAATGGAGTTCGGAGTTCAAGTGCTGAGTGCCTTCTCTTGATATTTAAAGCAAGACAGAAGAAATATTCAAATCCAGCTCAAGTATGAGCATTGGAAAAAAAAAAAGGAGGTCATTGGTTTCATCATCACTCAACAAAGGAGACACCTACGCATAATAATCAAACCTCTTTTTATCAGATTTCCCCAAGTCAATAATTTGTGGTTTATCACAAGCCATGCACAGAATGATTGTTTAGGAATGTAGCACAGGTTCCAAATAAATTTGGTTCATCTTACCTTCGAATTATGATAGTCTTATCTTGTCCTAAACAGATCTGAAAGAAGAGAAAGTCACCATGAGGTTTGAGCTCCCAAGTTACATCATTATATAAGCTAGGTTGAATTTTTCGTTTGGTGACTATTCTCCAAGCTTGCTCCGTATGGTGAGGTAGAGACCATTCCCCATTGCGAATGAGATCGGAAATACTTGATTATTCATCAATACCAGATTAATAGATTAGCCTTCTACCATAACTTATTAATGATGGGTGTTCCTCATTCAGCCATGGATCTTTCCACAATTTTATTGAAAAGCTCCTTCCCAACAATAATTGGATACTCACCTTAGCAACACCTCAAGTCTTAGAACAGACATGCCCATGAGCATTCTCTAGCCTTCCCCCAAAACTTATTAATGATGGGCCCTTCAGCCAGCCAAGGATCTTTCCGAAATTTTATTGAACAGCTTCTTCCCAACAAGAATTTGATATGCACCACCTTAGCAACATCTCTAGTCATTAAAATACCTATCCATGCCCATAAGCATAATCACAAAGTCGGGATACGACAATAATAAGGCAAGGGTTAATTCAGGAAAATTCGATAAAATTTGGGAAAATAAAAAATAAAAAAAATCACAAAAATACATCATAAAATATTTCAAGTTAGAAATAATGTTTTTAATAAACAAAATGGCCATAAAATGCTCGATGTAAGGCACATCTACAACAACATAATCCATGTAACCATGCAAATGTCCATGCATGATTCATCTCGGTTAAATTCATAAAATTTGGCACCCCCTTAAATCGGAGATTTTTAGCCTTTTTTATAATATTAAAAAAAAAAAGACTTGTCATGAGCAGTCTCTAGGAGCATTTGAGGACCAAATATCCTCACCAATGTTCAAATGCGGAGGCAGGAAGCAAGGCATTGAACTCCTCAAGAGAAAGTTGTAAACATCACGGAATGAGGCGTAAGCCCCCTGCGTAAAGGCATGCATAGCGATGCTTCAGGGCACTGAGGGGATAGAGCTCATTCCAACTTGATAAAAGGACTCGTCTGCTAGAATCCTTCTCCCACACAGCAATGTCAGGCAGGCACCATACATTGAGGAATGGAGATCTACTTGAGGCTCTTACTGTATTGCCAGAATACATCCAAGACCACCTAGTTTAAGCCTTCTTCAGATCTATGTGCCTAGACAACATGATTGACAAGATATTTGAAATCCTCATTCAACTAACTCATTCGTGAATTTCTTTTAAATTGTTGAAAAACAGTCAGGTATTCATCTTTGAACCACATGCTCATCCAGAATACGGTATGTCCTTAGACTTTGAGTATTGATTAAAATGAAAAAGAAAACCTTCAACTTATTTTACATCTATATAACAAGGACACTCCAATTTTGAATGTGTCATGTCAAACACACATCACATTCCAAGACTTATTTCTTACTAGGAAAAATCTCTATTTCTTTCATTTTTAATAGTTTTTCGCTATTATTTATTTCCCCCTACGTATTGGTCTATACACACAAACACGCGAACATGTGTGCCCATACATACACGAACACAAACATCTAAATGTGTAAGAATTTTATATATAATCAATATACCAAGTGAATAAAATTCGAAGGGTAAATGAGATAAATTTCAAATACACAATAAACAATTAGTTTTATTTGACAAGGAAATGATTAAAAAATTAAAAATGACGTAAATATAGAAAAAGTACAATATTTATCAATAACTAAGACTGAACTCATCTTTTCTCTTGAAATTTTAGTTTTCACCATTTTTTTTTACAGCTGCTGAATTAGAGACTCAGAAAATAAAAAAATTATTAACCCTAATCCTACAACAATTTAAACACCAAACACTATTAAAATCTTATGATAAAAACAATGGACTAGCCAAAAGTTTCTAGGCAAATACATAATGCCTAGTTTCTGGAGAGTAAAAGGCCTCATAGGGCTTTGAATCATGAAATCAAACACCCAAAATTAAAAACTATGCCTACAGCAGTTAGACTTCACATGGGAACATCACTAGAATTATGTTTCTTAATCAAGTAACATTTTCCAATATGAATAAATGTATAAAAATCTCAAACGAAGGATTAACACATTGTTTAAAACCAAAAGACTACAACTCTGTTTATATCTTCTTCGCCCAAGGTTAAAACGAATTCGAAAGTGATAATTGAGAAATATATTTGCTAGGCATACCTCAGAAAGGAGAGCAACAACAACAGCAGATATGCAAGGTATCTCTTCAGTAAGTTGGAAGATAACCCGTATAATAGTAAAAACCTGAAGATCCTTCAACTGAAACGGAAACCCAAGGACAATAATTTAAAGCTGTTATATTATTGAATAAAAAATAAAGTGAGCAATATGAGATGCATATGTTCCAATAAATATAGGAGTTTAATTTGAGCCAGAATCTGAGTGAGAAATTAGTCAAATAACAACTACTCAACAGCAAAGATGCAGATAGGCAAAATAAAGTCTTTATAAAACAATTATTTTAAGTGTTTAAAGTAGCACTTATTTCATGAACCTGAATAGGCAGTGAAGCACCAACAAGAGTTTCAACAGCAAGGATGATACTTGGATCACCACCCCATCGGAAATCAATATCCATCGTGATTTGTCCTTGCTTAAGGCTCTGAACACGGATGCCTGAATCAAGTGAAGAGCATAGTATATTTGTCAAATTTACTATCAAATAAAACACTTTAGTGTAGTATAAATATAGTATGTGGTAATAACACATGAAATGGTCACAATATCATGGAGGGGCTGGTTTCAAAATTATGCCATGCTAGAAAGTAAAAAATTGAATGAAGAAACCAAATGAAATTGTAGAAAGACGCATACTGAAGAACATTAATGAGAATGAAAAAGCTTAACAAGCATGAAGAAAGCACTCAGCTGTACATTTAAACGACATGAGAAAAGAAGAAACTTCAATATTCAAGGATCAGCTGTACATTTAAACAAGATGAGAAAAGAAGAAACTCCAATATCCAAGGATTTACGACATACAATAGAGTTAATGCTAACATAGACATGTACAACAATGAGCACCAACGGAATCCTAGGTACAGAAACCTGCAGGAGGTTTGATACATTGGACCTGAAAATGGATTAAATGAAAACTATACAGTGTACCAAACAGAATGAGATAGACATCATGGAGCTCACTAACAAACAAAGCAGAGTGTACCCTGTCAAGAGTTCTGTTCAAACTTTCAAGTGGAAAGACTACAACAACAGAAGGTTCAAATTACAATATTTTCTTAAAACTTAAACAACGTAAAGCGATAGCAGATGCCCAAGAAGAATTCAAGTTACTATATGATATAAATAATACAGATATAACAGATATCCTATGATTTAATATGCAGTGTATTCCTTTATTAGCACTCAGCAGTTACAGAAAAAATGAACAAAAAGAAAAGTTAGCATTTTATTTTTGACATCAAAATAATGAAATTTTAAAAGGCTACTTCCTATGAAAAAGTTTAAAATTGACTTTTGACATCAAATATCCCCGACTTTCCTTCAGAAAAACAAGCCAACCAACTATGATGCTCCAAAATGTCGCAAGAAGAAGAAAACTTCATAAAACAGTTTGTTCTTTTCTCGCTACCATCTTCCCTCCCAAATACAACATCTACAACTAGCAGCGATCATGTAAATTATACAATAATAAGCTTTGCACGCAAAGCCCCAAAGCATACATTCCAAAAGGCATACATTCAAACCTTCAATCTTGGGTGGCACATTTCCAAGAAAAAATTTGCTGAATTTTAGTGAAGAAATTCCTGTAGGTCGATATTCTTCCAATAGTGGTTCAACAGATTCCTTAACAACCAGTGTTGCTGCCTGAGAATAAATACATGCCAGCAAATTAAGAACCAAAAGATAGTGGAATGCCAACATCAATAGATACAGGCAACTTCAGAGACCAAAATTTCACAAACTATCATTCTGATTTTATGTATCAGAAACAAAGATAAGTTGAACATAATTCTCTTCTACAATCTCACAACATTTGGATATTTTGATATTACAGTTCCCAGTGGCAAGAATCACCTCTATGAATTACTTTTCTAAGAGGATGCGATTCAAGAATTCTAAGAGTTTAATAGAAGAAACCAGAAAAGTTTCAAATTTATATACTATGGTGTTAAGTATAATCGATTAAATGCTATTTATGCTATCAGTTACCAAGACTGTAAAAGAATATTTAAATCTTGTCCAGGAGATTTCCAGTAGATCGAGCACATGCTGTAATAAATGAATCAGATGCCAACCATTGCAGGAGGCTAATCTAGTTACATATTTAAGAGAAACTTACTCCATTTATACCATACAGCTCTGGATTCAAGTAAGTGCATTTTCGATTTATGAATTATGGTATTAAGTATGATCCACTCGATGTTATTGAAGCTATCAGTTCATAAGACTGTTAAAAAATAATAGGCATGTTGTTCTGGTTTATTTTAATCATATGTCACGAAAATTAGTATTTCTAGTAGATTGAACGCATGCTGTAAAATAACTAAATCAGATAACAATCAATGGAATTTAATCTAGTTAATTATTCAAGAGAGATTAGCTAATTCGCTGAAACCACTGGGAACTGGTTGGCAATTGGCAGTTTGGTTCAGTCTGGTTAGCAAACCGGTTAATGGTGCAGCTCGACCTAGCCAATTAGGCTGGGTTGTACCATCTTTTGTTTATTTTTTTCAAACATAATTATATAAATGATGCTAAGAGGATCTGAACCCAGGCCCAATGTTTTTCAAACTAGAGACAAGCTATAAAGTATTTGTTTGTTTTCAAAAACAATATGATCATAAATATTTAATAAATTCATTTAGAACAAATCCTAGTTTTAGCAAATGGGTTCACTCAACAGTGGTGAACAACAAACCAATGTTCAGTGAAACTGGTAACATTGGTTTTAGAGAAACTGGTAACATTGGTTTTAGATAGACTGCACAGCTCCAAATTCAAGTGCATTCATTTCCTAAAACTATAAAATATCACGAATCAGTCAAGGCTTTAGAATAAAAACTCATACTGATTGCTTATATGCAGTAGTTGTGTTAATCAAGAACACATAAGCAGAAAGAAAATATATATTGACAACAATATATATACTATACTTAAGGGATCGGACGATCAAGATGTGCAGCTTACTTCTGCAACAAAAGGCCACAATTTGCTCAGTTGCTTGTTCAGCCATTTCACCTGCAAAGGGCAACAATAAGAAAATTAGGTTAGTAAAAAGATGGAAAAAACACCTCATAATTATTGACATCAAAATATACACAGGCAAAATGGGTGATACTTGTATATTACCCAAACCAATATGGACCATAAAATAAGAGTTTAAGACAAAAAACAACGTATTCATATGCTCTAGAAAAACTAGTGCAAAGAACTCAGGGTTTGAAAGGTTGGCTGATACCAATACACTTTGGTTCTTAGCCTGAATGATACCGAGCATGTAGGGTTTGGATGGGCAAAACTTTACAAAGTATCAATCAGCCAATACCTACTAGTACTTGCAGGCATCAGTTGATAGTTGATTCCATCACATATTGGTCACTGCATGGTATCACTAAGAAGCATTGGTTCACGACCATGAAGACAATCCATGGTTGTCTTTTCCTTTTTAGATGGAGTTTATGCTTCAGGGTTTTGAGCTTGAGAGTAAGGATTTTAGGATTTTGAGGTGTCCCTGACTCAATTTTACCATTCAATAACAGTGTTTAACACACAGTTTAGCAGATCGGGAAATGGATTCAAAGACATTGTGAGAAATCTATTTTAAGGTGGAATTCTTCATTTATGTATCTAAAAAAAGGGTAAAATCCTTCATTCAACTTATTCTGTCCCCCTTTTGTGCTATTCAACGACAACATCCATGATCTACTAGTCATGCATGTTTGTAAAGAAACATAGGCATCTCTATGTCATGTTACAGTATTTTTAAGTTCTTTTTATTTGTCTATATATCTTAATTTTTTCTTTTAGTTTTTTTTAAATATATGTTATTTGCCTCTACAAATATATTTCCTTTTCTTACGTGCTATAATAATTTTCAAATTTAATTTCAGATTTCACACTTTCATGGGAAAAAAAAAAAAGAATCCTTGATATCAGTGCTACGTATTGACCTGGGAATTGACAGATACGACCTATAATACCAAGCTTCTAAGCCATGTCATCATCATAGCCTTATGCCATCTATTTGCGGTCGGCAAGCTTCTAAACCATGTATGATTGACTCAAAGTCAGTCAAGTTATCGGCATATCCTTGTTAAACCCTGATGTCTGATATGAATCCAAATATTCATGAGCAATGAGGGCCCCATCCAATATTTTACTTCTACTAATCAAAACCTCTAAAATTTAATGCTATGTAGAAACTGAAATTGCAAAATCTTTGTTTGTACGTATTCAAAGGTTTTAGTTCCATATATCAAGATCACAATGATATTGCAAGAAGCAGCCACTACAACGCAGCTTGCAGGTCCAATTGAGTTCAATTTGCATAAATCATAAGAATGCCTAAATTTGGTGATGATAAGTGATAACCACCTTCTAGAACCATGCTAAACATTTGGGTTCATAATTACATGAAACAAAAGTGCAAGTGGGTTTATGAGACGGAACAAACAAGTTGCAAGTCTCAAGAAATTCACAAAAGTCGTGCACCTAGGAAGAATAATACATAATCTAAAATATTTTTCCCAATAATATTAGAAAGGGAGCCATTACTTGCACATGAGAAGTTGGCCCTTGCACATAGTATAAAAGAAAGACTTGTTATTTTGGGGACTTGTGCCATGTGAAAATTCATCTATGCCGTCTGATTTGAAGGCCACGATCTAAAGATATTAGGTGCAAAAGATGGGCACGAAACACGATCTCTATCATATGATTCAACACAGTCAAGACTGCGTTGAATCATATGATAGAATTCTTGTTCTCTGTCCATCTTTTGCACCATAGATCTTTAGATCATGGCCTTCAAATCAGATTGCTTAGATGGTATTTTCTCATGGCACAGGTCCCCAAAATACCAAGCCTTTCTTTTATACTATGGGGAAGGACCAACTTCTCATGTGCAAGTAATGGCTCCCTATTAGAAATTAACTTCTTTTTAATGATTATTTGTTCAAATTGGTATAAATTATTGTGCATATATGTGATTGATAATATCATGCTGATACATACATCCATACATATATAAACATATATATATAGAGAGAGAGAGAGAGAGGCCAAGGATATGCACCGCATGCATGGTTGGGTCGTTTATTAGAACCAGTTGGGTACCATGTCTAAGATCGATCAGGTACCATCCAAAAATAAAAAGAGTTTCTACCACCGTTGAATCTTGGGTCAAAGGTACAAAATTTCAATGTACAATGTTTGGGAAGCGAACCACAAGCTTTGATCTACAAATTCAAGGGCAAAAAAGTCCCCAAAAAAAATCTTCAAGCATAGGGGACTGGTTGGACCCTTAGAGATGTGGTGTAAGTTGCGATCACGTGCCATGTAATCAGCATGCGAATGCTGATTACATTCGAATGCATCTTCTCATTTTCCATATATATATATATATATATATATATATATATATATATATATATATATATATATATATATATATATATATATATATGTGTGTGTGTGTGTGTGTGTGTGTGTGTGTGTGTGTGTGTGTGTGTAATGTTTTTAAAGGCGTAAGGCGTAGCGCTCAGCTCTCTCGTGAGGCAAGGGGTAAGCCTCAAGGCGTGAGGAGTAAACCTCACAAATTTTTAAATTTTTAATTTCAAAAACATAATAAAGTTAAAGTTATGAAGAAAATTAATAAAATATGATAAATATATTAGAAAAGTTATAAGAAAAATAATATATAATTTTCTAATCATAACCCAATGAATATTCAAGGTACAAAGGACAATGGGAGGAATAAATATGCAACCATGTACCATTACAAAAGAAGGGTTCAAAATCAAAAGATACGTAAAATTACAGTTTTAAGTTATTAGATATCAGTAAACGTCATCCTCCTCTATTTAATCCCCTAATAATCTTTTAAAAAGGTAAACTTGTGAAAAAAGGTAAACTTGTAAGAAAAAATAGGATAGAGTAGTAAAAAAAAAAAATTTAGACAAGGCGTAAGCCTCATTGCGCCTCGCTACGCCTCATTACGCTTCAATTACACCTCAAGTACCTTTACAATCATGGAGAAAAGCTTTGGAGTCAAGGGATTTGAAAATTGGCATAACAAAGACGGAATTCATAGAGTGCAAATTTAGCGAAGATGATAGCTTGGAAGAGGATTTAGTTAAAAAAGAAAATCACTTAGTGTTACATAAATTTCGCTATTTAGGATCTACTTTACAATCAGATGGTGGATTTGAAGAGGGAGGGCGCCTTAAATAGGATTAATGCAAGTTAGATGAAATGGAGGCAACGCGTCCCAAGAGTTCTACTTAGATTGAAGGGATGTTTTTGTAAGACTGTTGTTACACCTACCATATTATATGGTGAGAAAAGTTGGGCTATTGAAAAGTGACAAGAAGATAGAGTATATGTGGCTGAGATGCATTCGCTGACATGGATGTATGGAGTAACAAGAAAGAATAAAATTCAAAACGAGAACAAAAGAGAAAATTTCAGAGTGACACTTATAAAGGGAAAAATAAATGTTGGTTGAGGTGGTTTGAACATGTTCATTGGAGGCATGAAGCAGACCCAGTGTGAAGAGTTGAGATGCTACAAGCACAAGGAAGTAGGAGAAGAGGAAGACCAGTGAACACTTGGAGGGAATCCATGAGAGCTTAGCACTTGGAGGGATATGAAGGATTTCGAAGTTATAGAGAGCTTAGCAGTAATCAGAAACAAGTGGAGAAATAGCAAGATCGACCCAAATAGATGGGACAAGGCTGTGATGATATATATATATATATATATATATATATATATATATATATATGGAAAAATGGCTCCTGACCGGCATTTAATCAACAAAATGGTGTTTAAATGATC
The DNA here is from genome assembly GCA_021018995.1 of Chloranthus sessilifolius. Lineage (NCBI taxonomy): Eukaryota > Viridiplantae > Streptophyta > Magnoliopsida > Chloranthales > Chloranthaceae > Chloranthus > Chloranthus sessilifolius. The sequence continues at coordinate 23,447,767 of CM037589.1, forward strand.
TTACACCATTGAATTATACTTTTGATTTTACACCATTAAAGTGTGATTTACTATTATGCCTTTAATTACCAGAAGCGGCATGAAGTATGTAGTACGTTGGGATGGGGAACGTCATCAAAAGCCTAAAAATACACTATTTTATGGTTGGAAGAAGGTGTGGGAGCGAGATTTCGAAGCGGGAGCAGCTCACTAATTAAAAGCTTCCTGCTACTAGGATTATGCCATGTGGCGCATATCTGTGATTAATTTAAATTGTCCTAGTAGCAATCCACCACTAGAAATTGTCTCAACCAAAGGATCATGCCTATAGTGGATGTGAACCATCTAATTGGTGAAATTTAATATCGGCCATTAGAACTAATACCAACGATTGGAAATAGAATGCACATATCGGATGGTTCAAATCTCCCAAAAAGTGTAATTTTTGGGTCCATTACCTTTGAAGATATGATCTATCACTTTGACGGTATGGATTACTCACCTCTTAAATAATTAATGGTGTAAGATCGTTTAAACACCAATTTGGTGTTTAAATGATGGAAAGGAGAGTCGAGTGTGTCCAAATTGTCCAATACATGTTGGACGTAGACTCAACACTTGAAGCGATAGATCCATGTAAATAATAATTCTTATTAAAAAGTATTAAAAATTATAATAAATCATAAATCATAAATATTTGCAAGATATAACATATATGTTAATAGGAAAATATGAAACATATAAAGTAGTTGCCTAATAGCCTGAGATCTAGCGATCGAACAAGTCCAACAGCGTGAACCATACGTGTACCCAGGACCCGTACACCTATCTAGGTAGACAACAACAGCAAAGTGACTCAAGCCCAGAAGATGCTAAAAGATCCTTTCCAAACATAATGTAGGGTAGTTGGCTTTGGTGAGACCTTTTGGCATTCATGATTCAGGTGGGGTTAGGCCTGCAGCTCGACTGGCAGTGCATGATAATGCAACCTTGCTCATAGATATCCCAGCTTACCAATAAAATAAATAAGAAGCAAAAGAAGGCCTGTGTAAAGATATAAGCTCCATTTGCATGTTCTCTACATTTATCAAAACAAAATGGCCTGCTAATGAATTGTGTCTGCTATCCAGCATCTACAAAGAGATACATGCAATTATTGATAAATCAGCATATCATTTCCTACTATCTTCAGGACCTGATCTCACTAATTGCTTTGCAAAATTTCTGTTTTTAGAAAAAGCGCATTAGTCTCAAATTCATTATCTAGACTCTAGAGGATCACGCAAGCTTTTGTGCTCAAAGGTTAGATCAACACATCACATAATAATAATGCTTCTAACAATTTTAATCCAATTATGTGTCCTCAAAAATTCTTACACAACTATTTGAGACGTTACTAGAGTAGACTCAGCTCACTTAAATGACAAGTGTCATGCTAAGTCGCCAAAAATGTGTAATGGGAATTAGGTCACACAAAAAATATAAGAATATGGAAGATCAGGCACTGAACTCAACATATAAACTTCAATTAAATGAGAAAAATTGGCTTAATGAAACCGCCATCTTCAACTAATGGATCAAGTTCCCTTTAATATAAGAGTACCAAATTAATGTGAATAACAAAGAATACAATTTCGACAAGTCTAAAAAGATCTATCATCCTAGAAAGCATTTTAAAATTAGCATCTCCAATAATTTCTTATTCCTACCTTAAAACATTGATCATTCAACCAGTTTAAATGCTTTTCAGAGCCTGCAATATATTACTGTAAATAATTATCCAGCAAAGAGCACACCATAAATAGACTGCCTGAGAACTTCAATATTTAATTTACCATATAGATAGAAATAAAATAAAAATCCCTCAGAACGCTAACCTGTTCAAATACAGGGAAAGATATCCAGTCAGGATAATTGTCACCACAAAGTTTCTTCAAATCATCTCTATTAAGGGACCCTAGAACTTTTATATCAACTGCCTGCAAATAATACAAAATTCAAAATGTAAATTTTTCATCAAATATATGATTACATTTACCTGTCAGTTGAAGATCATTAATAAATTATTATCTCAAACTAAAATTACATTGTTGAACGTCTTTATCAATAATTCAGCATCCAATAAGGTAAATGACAGTATTAGGAGTCATCTAACAAGTACAACAAGAATCTGCCAAATATGTGTTCACATGTGATGTAAAACATAAATCTAGACTAATATAAAAAGCTAAAACATAAATGCAAGTATTATTAACTTGGGAATGAAGATGGAAGAGGAAGAAGAAAGAAGAGAAGTGGGGAGAGAGAGAGAGAGAGAGAGAGAGACTGGACCCAATTAGACTGGCTACTCATAACTGGGACCCAGTGAGAGATGAATTGGTACCAAATAGAAATCTTGGTTAACATCTCCTGCCATGATTCATAACAAGAATGCCCAAAAAAATCAACAGGAATCTGTAGTCTTCCCCACAGGTATATAGGAGAATGCATGTTTACAGATTGCAACCATAATTTAGCAAGTGATAGATTATTTTTTATTAGTAATTTCCAGATTCCGAAGATGCATTTATGGGTAACTGATTTAGACTTTGTTGATCCAATAGATGCAAACTCAAACAAAGGGGGGCGCAATGTACAACATTTCACACACTTGGAATGTAAAAAAAAATTACACAATCTGGGAGACAAAGTACAACTATGTAGCATAGATGCTAGAGGAGACGGAAGTTGTTTGCATTTTCCTAGAACTAAAAGTTGCGGCATAGGCAAGAGAGAGGGAGGGAGGGAGGGAGGGAGGGATGATTTCAGAAAATGCAGTCATATCATCCACTAATTTCTCTAGTACCCATTCATCCCCCATGTTGTGTCGGGCTACAATGTCCTTTTATATAAGGATTGTTACAGCTCATGGCTCCATGGTTTCTAGTATTTAATTCTAGCATTTTTTAGTAACTACCTTTTCAACAATAGCGTGCGAGTTCTTGCTTTAATTAATCTTTTTTTCTTGTTTTTGTTTTAATCTATCATAATTTTAAGACCTGTACCTTTTGAATGTATGATGTTGAATGAAAAGTGGAAACACTATAGTGTCATGGACGTTTATGGAATTTGACCGAAAACTTATTTTTCGCTTTTTCCCTCTTTGTACAGCTTTATTGACATAAATATTAAATTAAAGATAGAATAAAGTCCAACCAGCGAGAGAGAATATAGAGAAAACCGTATAATGTCTGGTATAAAAAATAGAGTGAATCGATTATGAATGTCTATTCAATCCCCTCCAAAAAAAATATTCTAAAAAATTTGGCAATTTCCAAAATTTTAAGCCAGACTAAAAATGTCACGAAACTCCAATTTGCAAAAATCATATAAACTGCCTACCAAAGGCAACCATTATGTAGAAATGTTGAATCTTTGACAATTGTACAAACTTCTAAGTAACAAAATAATTACAAAATCAAATCAAATCAAATTCGACGCTTTCGAATTCTCTTTGCACTCATCGAAAAAAAATAAATAATCAAACAACAACAACAATCTACTTCTCCAACAAGCCAAAACAAAGAATCATCTCAATTCTTCATTACATATATAAAAACAAACAAGCGAAGAGATCAAAATTGGAGTACCTTGGCGATGCGTTTCGTGCTTCGATACCTCATCATTTCGCGCCATCCAGCCATCAAAGCGATCCCAACAATCGCCCCCAGTATCATACCAGAGATCAAACCCATCTTCTTCGACGAAAAAAAAATCGAAACAGAGAGAGAGAGAGAGAAGGGTCTCAGAAGAAGAAAAAGAAGATTTCGAAGGGGTCCCTACTCCCTACCAAGGAGATGACGTTCGTTTGGATCGTGAGAGCGAAATCACACCAGTTATTTTATCAACCCTCTCATCTTCCCAATTCCCTCCACAAAAAGAAAAATGAACAAAAATATATCATTTAATTTTCCGCATGGTTATTTATTGCAATTAAATTAAATATTATTTTGATTGCGTGTATAAGTCCAAGTAAATCTTTCGGCCGTTTCCATCAAAATATATATATATATATATTTCGGCCGTTGAACAAAGAAAAGAACAAACCACGTGTCCGAAATTACTCCTCTTGAGAGATGATTAATGGTGCTTACACATGTGTACGGCTACTACCGTTGGATGATCATGGGTGTCAGGTGATCCAACGGTGGTGGCACTAAGAAATGTTGCCTTTCCTTTATCGCAGCGACATTCGTACTGACGGTCACAAATTACCGACAGCAGCTTTGGGTTGAGACTACCGCTCGATTTTCATCCAACAGTGGGAGAACGGTTTATGCTGTTGAATAATTTGATTTTAAGAGATTTTGACCAAAAATATAAGGTAAGAAAGGTTATACAGCTTGTGGAAGGCATTTTACCGAATTTATGAAACCCCTTAGCTTATAAAGGGCCTTTTACCCTATCAGCTAAGTCAATATAACTGGTTTGCATTATTTGCACCCATTTTAACTCTAAGGAGCACATGCTCTTTCACGGGAGAAAATATTGACTATCTTGAATCATATGGTGGAGAACATTTTTTATCTCAATCTTTCACACAATAAATTTTGAGATCATGACAAACTTATCAAATGGTCACATGTCAATTGCATATGGCATGCAGCCCAAAAATGACCGACTAATAAATGCATCATTATCTTAAAATTTATTGTGTGAAATATTAGGACGAAAAATAGTCTTCACCGTCTGATTCAAGGCAGTCTATAAATAGCTTTTTTTCAGATTTTGATAGCTATAAGCTATTCATGAGATGGATGATCAATGTAAGAATACCTTATATTTACCGGCTTATTATTCTAACATAATTAGTGTGGAGCAAGGATCAAAATATCGGGTAAAATTTTAGTTTCAGGCATGACCGAAACCGAAATTTTGGACCAAAATTTCGGCCGAAAACTGATAATGTGGTCAAAATTTCAACATAAATTTTGATTCCCATACAAAATATGATCGAAATTTCGGTTCAAATTATCGTTTCGGTGAGGACCAAAACTGATAATTTAGACGAAAATTTCAGTCATTTCGGCTGAAATTTTAATCCTTGGCGTGGAGTATAGAATGCGGTCTAAACGAAAAAATGGGCGTGTGAATCAAACTATAGGGAGACAAATGATGCGTTGACACAATGATCCATCACATGTAGATCTTCATCCAACGATTTGCTCTTTAGACTCGGGTGGGAACATTCAATAGCGTGGCCAATGGATAGAGTGAGCAAAAACAATAACGTGTGGTGCCCACTAAACTATAAATATCAAAGTGAGGATTTGGTCTAGGATAAAAAGAAACATTTCTTAATCTTAAGGGTCGGAGACTCGGTGTCAACACGGATATGAGAAGCACCATTTTTCAGTTCCACCAACTTAACAATTAATTTTTATTTTTATAATATACGGTGTCTTAAGCTTAGGCTTGAAATAATTCATAAGAGGTGCAATTGATGGGGAAGTTGGGCTCAAATCTGCGACTATTATGCCACAATATTGTACAAAAATGGAGTCAGTTTCAAACTTACGACCTTGGTAGCAATGAAATCAACTAAATTAAAACTAAAAATTCTATCAAAATATTGAAGGATATAAAAATAAAAAATCATAAAAAAATCATAAAAAACGAAGTTTAATTTAACTAAATATACATTAAAGATGCCTCAAGCCAAAGAGGTAAGAGGAGAATCAAATCCATCTCTTCATCATTTCACAAAGTGTGTATATGGCAGATTCAAACATGATCACCAACTCACCAAGTATGGCCCAGGAGTGATCTGCATTGCACAGTCGTCATGGCCCCTGCAAATTTATGAAAAACTGCTATTTACAGCTAAAAGTTATTCATACGATAGATAGTGTCGGTAAGAATAGTTAAGTTAGTCCCTTGTATTTATTAATTATAGGCTTTATAGCACAATTAGTAGATGAAACTTGGCGTTTTAGAACCATCTATTTTTTTCTTACTGTCACCAGATTAATTCCAGGCATGCTATTAACTGCATCGGTTAGACAAAATTGTTTTTACAAATTCCAAAAAGATGTTATCTTCTATCCTCCATTTTATTGAGGGAAATGATCAGCTCCAACTTCCAAATCTCCAACAAGACTTGATGATATGATAAAAATGGTTTTAGGATGCACTCTCTATGAAGAAGCTACTCTTTGCACGCCACCTGGTAAGTACGATGGAATAAACGTTCCATGCATTCAAATATGACTAGGGTTAGGCCGACTTGATACCTGACCACTCAACCCGATATCTGACCTGCTCGACCTGGGTTTTTTATCATTTTGAACACATAAGTTTGCCCCATTGGGTTAGGTTGTGTTAGAGTGCACCATCGAATCAGGTCGAGTCGGGCTGGAGTGCAGTATTGAAACAGGTCAGGGTCCGGGAAATGCCCTTGACTCGTCAAGCAGCCAAAATTTTGGTCCAACCCGACCAATCACAACCCTAGATCCAACTCGTTTATTAAACATATGTTAGTGGTTGCAACTAGTGGTAGACATGATTTCTTCCATAGCGGTCTAGATTAAGGAAGTTAGAAGAGCGCCAGGTGACTTGGTCACTGTTTGGGATGTGTGTCATGTGGAATTAGCATTGTACCATCCGATGGGTGCACCATAATCTAAAAATCTCTAGTGTAAAAGATTGCAAAGAAAAACAATCTCTATTGTTTCATTCAAAGCAGTCAGACACTATCTAAATTTACAGATATCATGTTGATCCAACATATGAAAACACTGAATTAAATAATGGACATTGTTTTTCATTCTACTACTTTAGGAATTAGATCTTGATACAATAGGCATCAAATTACACAAAACACATGACGGTTCCATATGACATATATGTCCAAAAAGTGACTCGAGCACCAGGAGCTCTCCTTCTCGGGTTGGGGTGTCTAATACTAACACTTTTCAATGACTTAGGATTCCCCTCTTGACCTAAAAAAGAAAAAGAAATAAAACCTCATGAGCATAGTTACAAATTTCACCGAAATGAGGGTCAAACGAAAATTTCGAAGAAATTTCAATACTTATCGATAATTTGATAAATTTCAGTTTTTCGGTAAAGTTTCGAAAATTTCAGTTATTACGACCAAATTTCAAAATTTTAGATTTTAGATTTTTTCCTTTTTAATAAATATGTTTGCAATTTACAAAAATTTCCAAAATTTTTGAAATTTACACCACACAGGTGCATCACCACATGACTTGCTCAAGTGAATTAAGAGCCTTTTATAGAGGTGGCTAGAGTGCAATGTTTTTCTCCCCACCGATGTGGGACTAAATTCCATTTAGAAAACCACATTCTCACCCCACCTTCTTCAATCGGCATGCATTGATTGCCTTTGAATCAGATGGTAGAGGTCATTTTTTGTCCCCGTCTTCTGCACAATGGATCTATGGATCGTGGGTGCACCATCAAACGGTCGGTTTTTTATTACACATGGCACACATCAAAAAGTGACTCAAAGCATATGACCCTCATCACGCTCACACATGATTTTAGCGTCACTTTTTTATATCTGTGTCATGCGTAATAAAAAATCGACCGTTTGATGGTATGCCCACGATCAATAGATCCATTGTGCAAAAGATGGGGATGAAAAATAACCTCCACCATCTTATTCAAAGGCGATCAATGCATACCGAGTGGAGGAGGTGGGGTGAAAAGGCAGCCTTTTTGGGTGAGTATAATGGCACCCTTTGTCAATTTGTCTTCTATAGTTCTATACTTAAGCTAGGCGTCAGTGCTTGGCCACTTAGAGTCTTGGATCAATTGCTTAAATATATTTGTTTATATATTTTTAATTTCGAAATTTTTTCGAAATGTATCGAAATTAATTCGAAATGTGCTGAAAGTACCCCCCACCGAAAAATTATCAAAAACGAAATTTGTCACTATGCTCATGAGAAATTAACTAAATTCTTTTAACAAAAAAGATTTGATACTAAGTACCTCACTTGAACGTAGATGCTTTAGTACTCATGCCACTTTTTGAGAGGGGATCCATATAGACCCACCATGTGTTTTGTGTGATTTGATTCCTACCATGTGTTCCGTGTGATTTGATTCCTATGATTTCATGATCTATAGTGCAAAAGATTGGGATGAAAGAAGATCCCTATGGTTTGATTCAAAACAATCAAATTTCTTCTACAATTAAAGATACAGTATATAAATGGTGCCATTAATTTTAAATGATGTTTGACTGATTTGAGCCAAATGACATAGATCTTTTTGTCCAAATTTTTTGTACTAATGATCTTTAGATCACGACACAAACACACTGATTAGTCGATACATATGATGGTTTCAAGTAACCTACCACTTTATGCTAATAAATTAATAAGAGAAAAGCAAAACTCCTCTAATCTTTGCATCTATTTGAGTCTTCCACCCGTTATAATCCAATAATCTATCTTTTTGGCTCTTTTCTAGCTGGTATCACTGTACCACAAGTCTCCAACTTTTTAAAACAGTCCTTGATTAAACCGCGCCTAATTTGTGAAACAAATAAATATCCTTTCAATTGCAACTCTTTTAAAAAGTCTCTTTTTGTGAAAAAAGAATTTGCAAATTTCTTAATTAAATTTTGATTAGTTCTTATATATTCAGTAAATTATAAAAAAAAAATTATATAATTTTATAGAGATCTACAACTCACATACGAGATTTATACTATGACACATCTTAAAAAGAAAGATTTGGTGTTTCTGAGATCAGTGCGGCTGCTTGGAACACCATCTAAGCCATCTAATGTGATGGCCATGATGTAAAAATCATTAATGCCAATAATTGGCATGAAACACTAGCTCTATTATATGCTTCAACACAGTCAAAATCCATCATTGATTCAATGGTTGACTATAAAGAATTAGATGATAGAAATCATTTTTTGTACCAATATTTTCCACCAAAGATCTTTACATCATGTCCTTCATATTAGACGGCTTAGATGGTACTCCACATAACACATATCCTAAAAATACTAAGTCTTTCTTTTTAAACTATATGTCACTGTACAAATCTCGTGTGCAAGTTGTAGTTCTCAATTTTATATTTTTAATAAGTTTTAATCTTTGCCTCTTATTTTTTATATCTTTTCTCATGTTTTGCATATTTTGTTTCAAATGTCCCCTTGCCAACGTAATCGGTTATTCCTTAACTCCAAATTTAGCCAAGCATGTTGGCATGATATTTTAGAAAAGGTTATAATCGCTATTAATAGAGAAAGGTAGATGTCCCTAAGACTTCGGTTTACGGTACCTCTCTTCCTCCTCATGTTCTAGACCTCTTGAAAATCATTGATTACTTCGAATCAGATGATAGAGATTTTATTTTCACCCCAATCTTCTATACAAGATCTTGAGATAATGACACACCTATCAGACGGTCAATTTTTTATTCTATGCGTCAAAGATCTCTAAAAATGGCCCTTAAATCATGTGGCATACATTACGCCCAAACATGAAATTAGGGCCATTTTTTGGGGATACGTGGTACTAGAATAAAAAATTGATTGTTTTATAAGTGTGTGATGATCTCAAGTTCTATCATTTGAAAGATTTAGATGAAACACAATATCTATCATCTGATTCAAATCAATTAATAATTTTTAAGGGGTCTAAAAGGTAAGCGTTTTAGAGAATGTGTGGGGCCCTTCGACTTAGAGCGTGAGGACATGTAACTTTTTTTGTTTTTTTAGAGGAAAAAAAACATTTTATTAACCGATATCTAAAGAAATAAGAGATACCATGTTTATGGGAACATCTACCATCTAGATTGTTGTTGTTTCAAGATTAAGACCCATTTTTAAGCTAATATAAGGTAGCATTTGGTGAGCATCGAAGGTATAATTTGCCAAAAAAATGCGTCGACAAAAGAGACAATGGAGGCTCGTTAATAGATTTTAGCTTTTGCCGACATACGGCCAAAGTTAATAGCTCGTTGGTCCACTCACACGTTACAGGACAGCTGTGCATCTGGACATGTGGCCCATAATACAATTTTGTCGCTCGCCACAATTGGATTATCTGCCGTTCCCATGTTACAACATGTTGACCGATAACGTTAACTTGGCTTAAAATTTGTCAAAGCAAATTGGACAAAAATGTAAACGGCATCCTACTCATTCGAGTGTTGAATGGTCGTGCCAAAAATGACATTTATATTTTATACTACTCGGGTACCCCCTTTCTTCCTCTATTGTAAGTATGGTAATAAAGTCGGCAATTATTCGGTAAGGGGTCAGATTTGTAGAATTAGGATAAATTCGTGAATGAATTCGTTAGAATTCGGAATGTTTGATAACTTTGGCTAGTATATATATGAGTATTTTTCATCATGTTACTTTATTAGAATAAATATAGGAGGATCTGATCGTATACTGCCTTAAAAAAGTAATTTTGATGATTCAATCACTCTATAATACTCATTACTAGTATATTGGAGTTACTCATTACTAGTATAGAAGTTACATTTTATATTTACTAGTGTTAAAACTAGGCAACCAAGCATTCATAATATATAAGGGACCAATGAATACCTTTCACCATCGATGAACATGATCAAGTGGATGTTGAATCGACAAACCAAAGCATGACCTTGATTCAACCGACGACGAAGAGGCTGTTTTTTTTGTGTGAACAAGAAGAGTCCCTCTCTTTACTTCCAATCTTAATTAGTCATCCTTTTATCAAAATTAAGCAAACTAGTAACATGAGTCATGGCAGTCTTACGGAACAAGCGAGTAGTCCCTTCCAAGCACCACAATATTAGCAACCTACTTAAATTGGTTCATAATTAAGATTAAATATATTCATAAGGCCAAAATCATAATGCCATTATAATAAGCTAATTTCATTGTTTTGGTCAAGACAATTTTCTGTTATCATTTATCCCTTCACATATATGGTGGAAAGCAAGAAAATAACATAAAACATATATAAATGAGATCTCAAAAGCGTCAAATTCATAAATTATCCAAGAGAATCCATAAAATCATCAAACATCATGGGTAGCGCTTAAGACCCATCCTTACAAATGTTCTTCAAATGCCTTTGGCCGTAAACCCTTGGTTAATAGATCTACTATTATAACCTTTGTACTTATATCTTCAATCGGCACTCGATACTTTTGTACATCCTATTTGAGTGAAAAGTACTTTAGCTCCATGTGCTCAACACCATTGAAGTATTTATCATTCTTAGAGAAGAAGACCGATATGACATCACAATAAATTCTCAGCGGCTTGACAATAGAGTCGACGACTCAAAGTACTGAGATAAAATTATGCAGTCATAATGCATGATTCGTGAAAAAAGACATAATCAAACGTTCGCTTTCTGCTATTAAGGCATGCACCATGATCCGAGTCAACGTATCCAATCACCTTCAAGTGATCGGATCTTCTAATTGTGAGCATATAATCCTTTGTTCCTTGCAAATATCTCATTACTTTCTTTGCATTTTTTCCAGTGCTACAATTCTGAGTTACTCAAGTATCTATTCAGCACGCTAACTGAAAAACTGATGTATGATCTGGTACACGTCTGCCAGTACATCAAACTCCCAACGACTGATACATAGGAAATCCTTTTCATTTGCTTGCGATGAAACTCATTTTGTGGATACTGCAGAAGACTGAATTTGTCACCATTTTGAATTGTGGCTTCTGATGCAGAACAAATCTGTATTTGAAGAACTCTTTCCATATAGCTTTTCTGAGATAGTCTAACATCTTTCATGATCGGTCTCAAATGATTTTGATTCCAATCACAAAAGCTGCCTCAACCATATCTTTCGTTTCAAAGTTCTTTGCCAAAAACGCTTAGTTTCGTGCAACAGGCCTAAATTACTGCTAGCAAGAAGGATGTCATCTACATACAAGATCTGAATAATAAACTTGTGCCCCTAATTTTCAGGTAAATACATCGATCAACAATGTTTTCTTTAAAATCAAAGGAGATAATGGTACCATTAAACTTAAGGTATCATTGACGTGAAGATCGTTTAAGTCTATAGATTGACTTCTTTAACTTGCACATAAGATGTTCCTTTCTCTCTTCTGAGAAGCTCTATAGGCTGCTTTATGTAGACTTCTTCCTCTAAACTCTCATTCCAAACTGTCAGTCTTACATCTATCTGATTTAACTCTAAATCATAACGAGCTATCAATCCCATGATGATTCTGAGCGAGTCCTTCTTAGATACAAGAGCGAAGGTCTCTTTATAGTCGATGTTTTATTTCTGAGTCAAGTGCTTAGCTACTAGACTGGCTTTAAATTGTTCGATATGACCTTTGGATAGCGCTTGGTCTTAAAGACTCAATTACACTTGACTTTCTTAAATCCTTTAGGCAATTCAACGATATCCCAAAGTTTATTCTGAGCTATCTACTTCAACTCTTCTTTCATGATATCGACCTTTTTTCAGAATCATTGCCTTCTATGGCTTGTGAAAATGTAATCGGAATTGCTTTCATCCGTATGTCAAATTCAGATTTCTGCAGATACACCACATAATCCCTTGATATAGCAAACTTTTATTATCTTATGGGTCGTCTTAATGCTAATGGTGGAGTCACCTCCACTTGTGATTTCTCCACTATCGGTTCATTAGTCATATTTTTATTGGGTGGCTCATCATTTTGTTATTGTTCATCTTTGTTGACTTGATCATCGATAATGGGCACAACGTTCGGTACATAAGTTATGGGTAAAGGGATGTATACCCTACCATCTTCAATAACCACCTTTCGTGGTTAGTTACTCTCACTTGCCTCATCATTCTTTAGGAATTTGAGATTTTCAATTTCTACAATTCTCACGTTATGATTGGGAATCATAGATTCTACAATTCTTGCGATAAAGTATCTACTTATCGTTGTAGGATCCAATTTCTTTTCTTGCAAATCATAGATTCTACCTTTCGCTGCCAACCCCAAACATGCATGTCTCCTAAACTTGATTTCCTTCCAGACTAGGAACTCGATTTAGGATATATACAACGGTCTTCAGAGCTTCAACCCGCAAGGAATCAGGTAAGGTTAAAGTAGTTATCATACTCCTGACCATGTCCATAAGTGTATAATTAAGCTATAGCATCTATTGAGGAGTACCAGACATCGTATATTGTGTACGAATTTCATGCTTTTCATAGAGTTAAGCAAATGGTCTAGGGTATTGCCCCATATTCATCATATCTATTATAATACTCTCCGCCTCTATGAGGACATACAACTTTCAGCTTTTTATCTACTTGTCCAACTTCAGTGATGTACATCTTAAGGGCATCCACTGCCTATAATTTTTCATGTAGTAGATAAATATAATCATACCAAGAAAAGTTATCAATCAAGGTGATGAAGCATTTCTCTCCACCGAGACACGGAGTGAAGAAAGATCCACATATATCAGTGTGGATAATCTCAAGAAGCTCATTACTTCTTGTGGCACCCTTCTTAATGTGTTTGGTATGTTTTCCTCTAATCTTATCCTTCATTGACTTATCTAATCTTTCTTTGAAGATGTGCCTCAGTCTCCTATGCCACAAGATGGAAGAGTTTTCACTGAGCATATTACATTTATTTTCAAAATATTCAGTTGGATGTAAGGTCATCAGGGTTTTCGAAAAAGAAGGGTGAAGGTTTAATCTACTTAAGATGTCACATAAACTATCAGAACTCACAAAAATGTAATTCTTACATAAATTAAAGGATCTATTTGTCTTCTCATCTCTTTGTCTCACTCGACCTATCTCCCACTTTTCGCATTATATTAGTAGAGATATAGTTGATCATTGTTGAAGAAGGTTTGAAATATTTTTATCGACACAGTTTCCAAGGAATACACCTCTAGTAGAGAGACGACACTACAAAAAAAAAAAAGACTATTAGCAGTAGCCATAAAATGCCGCTATTAACAAGAAAATTGCCGCTAATAATAGTCTTAATAGTTTTTTTGTTAATACCGGCACTTTTTTACTGCAAAAACCTGCTGCTAATAGTCTTATTTTTTGTAGTGCGATCACCCTTCAATCGGTCTTTGAAAGCTGTAAATTTTTCTCTAACTTCAGCTTTTAAAGTCCGCCCTTATTATTAGTTTTATTATCAAAACAAATGGAGTGTATGTGATTTCAGTTGAGAGTGTATATGGTAGCTGATTTATTCCTGATCTTAACTATGTACGGGTTATTTTCGTATGAGAATTCTAATGACGTAAAATTGGTTAGCAATGACAAGCAATACATTCTTATCGAGGCCAATGTTAATGAGATCTCCATTAAAATCATTGTTTTTAGAGGCGATTGCAATACTAGGGGTTGGTTAAGCTATGGAATGAGATCACTAATTGGATCTTCCCTACAAATATTGGAATGGTAGTTGGAGATTTTAACGTAATCTCCTCGGAGGAGAAACTTGGTGGAGATAGGCCTAATTCCTCTTCCATGAAGGATTGTAGGAACTTCATTCACACCAATGGTCTCATTGAGGTGGGATTTTCAGGCAACAAGTTTTTTTATGTAATAATCAGCACGTCAATCAGAGAATTTGAGGTCGGTTAGATGGATGCCTCTTCAACTATTCTTGAATCGATTCTTTCTTCCCCCCCTCCCTCCCTCAGTTGTTCATGAAGCCCGACTCTCCTCTAACCATTCTCCCCCTGTTTCTATCCTTATTCCCACACACTCACAACCTCATCATTTTAAATTCATTTAATTTTGGCTTGATAGACCAGAGTTTAAATATTTGGTGCAAGAAAGTTGGAGTGAAGGAGCCAAGGGTTTCCTATTTACAGGTCTTTGTTAAATTAATAATAAAAAGGGAAATTTACAGAAACAGGATTGGGAAAAAAAGTTTCTCACTATTATACTAAAATCAAAAGTTTCTCATAATCAGGATGCACCGTATTTCGGGGTCCTCAAAATCCGTGACATATACTGTTTAGTGATTAGTGAAATGACCTTGATACCCTGCTTTTTCAAATTTTTGCACCAAGGGAATCCGTGCAGTCCTGATTATGAGAAACTTTCCCTTTCAGTATAATGATGAGAAACTTTATCAATATGAGTCCTCTTTTTGAAAAGTGCCCAATTAAAAAATTCAAAGCAGTGCTGCAAAATGAAATTTGAAATATATAAATTGGCAATCTTAAAAAATGATATTGAGTGTGCCAAAGATGAAGTCATGAGATTGAAATGATAATAAATAGATGGTCGACCACTCTCAAAGAGTTTCGTTTTGATATAATAGGCTGAAATGTTTTAAAAGGATGGATGTTTTGCTAATTTCCCCTACTAAAATTCTCATACCAAATTTCTCATACCACGACTACCATAAGAGTCATTCGAAAAAATTCATTGCTTCCATTGTATTGAAGGACAGTCCAACAGACAAGATCATTGATGAAGTTGGTAGTGTTGTTGTTGAGGAATTTGGAGAGTTACTTTAATTTCCTCTAAAGGAGTTTCTTTAATTTCCTCTATAAAATTTTCTCCAAAATCATTGCTTCCCTCCTTTCTTGTGCTCTTCCTTCTATCTATTTCCCAAGAGCAAGGCGCATTCATTAAAGGTAGGAACATTTCTGGCAATACCTTGTTAGCTCATGAGATAATCCAATATATTGATCAGAAATCTCGGGGAGAGGTGGGGGGTGTAGACCTTGATCTTAAGATCTGATAAGACTGAAGCTTATGACTGTATCGAATGGACTTTCCTTTTTGAAGTCCTTAAAAGGTTTGGTTTCTTTGAATGGTTGATCAACTTGGTGAAAGGTTGCATAACTTCTAGTTGGTATTCCATTAATTTTAATTGAGGATTCTCCGCATGGGTACTTTCAAGGCACTCGGGGTCTTCGTCAACGTGATATCCTATCCCTAGCCTTATTCATTTTAGCTGAAGAGGTCTTAAGTCGTGGGCTTCAGTATATGAGGGAAACTAAGCTAATTGAGACCTTCCATATCTCTTGGCCATACCAATCCTACTAGCCACTTACTTTTTGCTGGTGACATTATCATAGTTACTAAAATTAGTGCTAAGAAGTCTTTGAAAAATCTTAAAACACTTTCTTAATCTTTGTGAGGAAGCTTTAGGACAAAAATTAAAATTGATAAAAGTTCTTACTTTAGCTTCAAAAAAGTCTTTCCCAATAGGAAGATGTTGATAAACTCCATATTGGGGATGTGCCAAGGCATTCTCCCTTTTAACTATCTGGGTGTCTCCCTTTTTAAAGGTACAGAGACCCCCTTCAAGGACAGGTCTAGATATGGCATCCCAAGACTTAACCATGAGTTCAGTTTTTACCTTTTGAATTCCCCCAGAAAAAGTTAGCAAATATCTTCTCAATTGGTCACCAATGACATCCATCAGACTGATATGATGAATTGGAGATTAATAAGGATAAAAGGACTTCGGACTTAATTTCTATATACCAAATATTTCTCTAGAACAGAGGTCTCTGGAATTACCAAAGTTGTTCAAAAGAATCTAAAATATGGGCCGCGCAATCAGGTCGCAATTGCATCACACAATGAAAAATTGCACGTGGACTATTGGTGATGGCAAGGATACAATGTTTCACTTCAAGACCCATAGTGCACTTCTACTCCACTAATTTATTCTGTCCCTAACAAATTTTCTGGGGATTGTTCCATTGCTAGCTACTCTATCAATGGTAGTTGTAATCCTGATGAGGATTATAAAGTTGCCGGATATGATATTTTACAAACTAATCCCTGGTCGACGAGTAAATTTGATTAAAAATTTTGTGCCATGGATTATTTCCTGATGTCTCTGAAACGTTCGGAACATGTCCAAATTTGATGGAGCTGCGTTGAGTGTTAGTGATATTATTTCAAGAGTAAGAAAACGGGTAACCGATCTTCATAGTCCTGTTAAACCTTCAAGGAAGCAGTCCAAAGTTGCTGATAAGATGTTTTGTGAAATGGGATTGGATATCTTCCCTGTACCGAGTCTTAAAACTCTCTAGGTGAAATGGATTCCCCCAATTTCGGATGTCAAGCTTAATGTGGGCTACACTAGTTTAGATGGATCTAAGCACAATGCTGATGGAGGGGTCACCAGAGACACGCACTACAAAAAATAAGACTACTAGCGGCAACCAAAAACTGCCGCTATAAAAGAAAAACTGTCGCTATTAGTTCCGTCGCTACCAAAAACTGCCTTAACAGTAAGTGTCGTTGAAACACCTTATTTTTGTAGTGACAAATGAGAATATTGTTAAAGGTTTTGTCTATAAACATGGCCAGGGTTCAAATAATGGGGTTTTGTCTATAACAGTCGCTTAATTAGCAATAAAAATGTGATGGAAGGATCCGATGTGAAGATAGCATTGAAAAAATATATATGTAATAACCATTAGTTTCAATGCTGTTTGACTGCATGGAATCATACAATACATATATTTTTAAATGCAATTTTAGACACCACAATTCTTTAGATTGTGCCTTGGCATACATGGCACACTTGATGAAAAAAGTTTTTCAATCCAAAAAAGTGACTTGTTTGCAACTTAGTTTTGGAATTGGTCACTTACTCTATACCAATTCGTAACTATTTACTCTTTTTTTTTATCTTTTAATATAAAAACTTAGCTACCCTATACATAGATTTAAAAACTTAATCACAGTAACTAAAAGGTTATTTGGTACTATATCAAAACGAAAAAGTGATATGGGATAGCCTTGCCACTCATAGTGAGTGGTCTTAGGGTTGTCAATGGGTTGGGTAGGCCCGATATTGGATCCGATCTAGGTTTTTATCGAGTTGGGCACATAAGCTTGACCTGTCACGGCAGGTTGGGATTATAATACCATTGACCCGTGGGGTAGTGCACCATCAATGGTCGTGTCGGATCAGGCATATCTTCTTTACTCTTCGGGCAGCCCAAAATTTTCCCCAACCAGACACGTTCACAGCCCTTCCACGGTCAGCATGTCTAAGCCATGTATGGTTCATATAATTGACCTCCTAATTCCCGACCTATGCAAATCAAACTGAAGGTCATTAACATGGACATGATTTTAAATATCGGGCATATCGGATAAATATAAGCCAATATGTATTGGGTTAGGCCCATCCGATACAATATACACCCCCCATTTGATATAAGGTCAATATATGATCAAACAGGTCAAATATTGGTCAATATTTGCTCATATCGATTGATATGTATCTAATATGAACCGAACATAAATACATAATACCACAGAAGGCAAATATATATATATATAAAATAAAAAAGGGTCCTTTAATATCACCTGATTTAGCCTATACATATCCGATATATATGTGTATCGGTCTTTAAGGCTGCGTATGGCATGGCTCTCTGCTAGCCCTTGGCATAGCAGAGTTCACCTGCTTTAGCAAGTTCCCATCCTCTTTGCTAACATCCCACTAACTGCTTTAGCACGTACCCTTTCTCCTTGATAACTCATTACATAGCAAGATTTATTTGTTCGGTAGTTTTACCCTCCTCTCTACTCACTCCTTGCCCGAGCTGATTTTATTTGCTCTGGTAGGGAGTTAGAAGAGAGCAGGGAGGTTGTTGCTAGAGCAGGTGAACTCTGCTCTGGCATGGGCTAGCAAAGAGCTATGCCATATGCAGCCAAAATCCCTGAGGCCTGATCATTAATAGACTTCATGCCTAAAAGCTCCTATGCATAGAAACACAATTTCATAAATATCAAAATTCAGAGGGTTTTGCTTGATCTTAATTGGGTCAAATTATGTAGAGTCCAGAGATCATCATCATCATCAATAACACCTTCTCCCATCTTTTTCCCCCTGAATTCTGTTGAGAGCTAAACAGGCGTGGTGGATGTGCTGGTTTAAGGTTTAGAGCCATCCTTAGAAATGTAGACAGTGTGGCATTGGCTTGCCTAGCTTTAAATCTGGGGGCAACTTATCATATTACAAAGCACCCATGGAGTTTACTTTACATGTCAAAATGACTCAGATCAATGGAGCACGCACAATCCCTTCTTTTTTTTATCATTCAAAATTGAAAGTCATTGTAGTACATTTGATGAAACTCTAATATAAGGTGGTTGCTAAGAGTACATAAATTTTCAATAGAAAACTATTATTAGTCGTTGAGATTTTATAACAGGCATGTAGCTCAATGAAGGTTGACAATATTGCAACCCAGTTCAATCCCAGCTTAGCTATTCTTAAAAAACAAAAAAAAACAGACAGAGAACATAAAAACAGTAGGATCTTCTACTCCATGTAGGGTCTCAATAGGCCAGGTTTGATCTCAGCCTGCCATGAGCTATCATGGGCTAAGGTGGTAGGCCAGATATATAAATAGGCTGGCCCCACCTAGCCGATTAGTAAGTCAGGCCGAATACCTGCTATCTCCAAAAGGCCAATTAAATTGGCCCGTTTAAGCCTTGATCATATCTTGCCCGACTCGATCAATTGAGATCTTTTATATATAAATTGTCAGACCAACTGACAGCCGAGCCCGGCCTACCATGGATCAGACATGGGCCTAGGTAAGTAGGTCAAATTAATAATTGGCTCAGTTTATTTCGAATGGTAAGTCGAACTAGGTATGTGCCTAAAAGGCCAAATTATAATCAATCCATTTAAGGCCCGATCCGGTCCATTGAAATCCCTCACCCTTCTCCATTATATTGATGGCAAGGCTTTCAAATTGCCATGCCGGCCCCAAACCAGGGTTAGTCGAAGCCTTGTACATTGTTGGGAAGATCAAACCGAACACATGAACACATTATCACCTTAAATTAATCTTGATGCATTGGTAACCAAGATCCATTCCCATAGACCAAACACTTAGCAAAAAACAGATATTGGGCTAAGTTTTCGAAAATATATATAATAACTATAAAAGCCAATGGTAATCTAATCCGACATATTTACTCAGCCACATAGCATGACTGGAAATTGCTAGCTTACGACACATGGGCATCAAATGGTGCCATCATAAATTCCGTAGTGAGAGCAAGAGATGAATTAAGGAAACATCTAAATAATGGTAAAACCCTGTCTGAGCACTCACCATGTGCATTGCAACCTCTCTCTCTCTCTCTCTCTCTCTCTCTCTCTCTCTCATTGATGGAGGCCACGCCATTGCAAGAGAAGATCCGTAATAAAACAGTTCCGGAAATATACGGAAAAAATATAAATTTCGGGAAAGAAGCAATAAAATTGTCAAATTAAAAATATATTAATAATTAAAAATTTTGTGACACGTGTTTTACACAGGAAAAAACCGGTTTAAACGTACTTTTCGAAAAACAAAAGGATTTAAAACCCAATTTTTTTGGAAAAAAACTTGAATTTTTTGAAAAAGAAAATATTTTTTAGAGTTTTTTCCGAAAAAAAACTTGTGATTGGTCACTAACGATGGGAGCAATGAATATCACCCCCTTTCTGCCTTTTTAAGCACTTGTAGAATTGAGCACCGACTGTCGTGCCCTCATACACACCTGAGACAATGGCTTTGTTGAAAGGCATCAGCACGAAAACCGCACTCACTATTCCCTCACTATGACTCAAGCATGAGTTCCATTAATCTAGCTACTTGTCACATCCCGTAACGCTAAATATTTCTTACCTTATTTGTATCATACATACTGCATATATTGTATTATATATATATATATATATATATATATATATATATATATATATAAAACTACTACGGAGGCTTTGTGGATGGTTCTAAATGAAGGAAGAGTTTAGACCCATGAAAGAGTATTAATAAAAAAGATTGTAGAGACTTGAAAAATAAACTTAAGAAGAGTATAGAATCAACAAAGAGTGGAAAAGTTTTTAGAGAGAATTCTGAAATTTTTCCAACTATTGGATGTAAGACACATGTCTCAATCTTACACAGTCCATTATATATTTTATAGCCTATAAATAGGGTAAAGGGCCTCATTTGCAAGGCACCTCAGAATTTGTATGTCTTCTTGAGTTCAATTCGAGTGTTCTTTGATTCCCTCTCTTGAGTATGCTCCTTTTACTCACTTAGTACCCTATTGATTTCGGAGTAAGGCTTATCTTGCATCGTTAGGAAACGAGTCATCGCAAAAGCTGCACGGATAGTCGAGCGGCGACACTAGGTCCGTGACATACTACCTACATGCGCTTGCTACACCCTTACATGAGGCCCTTTTTAGATTTTATTTATTTTATTGACTTACGTACTTCAAGCTTAAAGTTAGACTACCATTCAATAAACACAGTTGAAAGTAACATATTTTCTTAGGATATAGTCCTAGCTAGACACTGGGGTTTACAAATTCTTAAATCCTTTTATTGGCTTTTGGACCATGGATCAAAATATCGTCCGATACCGATACATATCGGACGATACGTATCGGTATTGGACTTGAACGATACATTCAATGTATCGTCCGATACAGACCGATACCGATACGTATCGTCCGATACATATCGTTTTGGAGCTCGGACGATACGTATCGGTAACCCGATATTTTAACCCATGTTTTGGACTCTAGATATCCCATCTGTTAAAAATCTCTAATTCCTCTGTTTCAGGCAAATTGGAAATCCATGCAAGTACTCCAGCTTACACCATGGTACCTACTACGACTACCAGGAAGCCTTTGCACCAACTCAACTTACACCACCAACTAACCTCTCTTTACCAAGCCACCCCACTGTCTCAAAATCACAGCCCAATGACTCTGCCCAACCAATAGAACATCATTCACCCAACCATAATACCACCACTCCATTAAACCAGCCTACGAGTACACCTACATGACCAGTCCCCTTGCCCAGTACTCTTCCCCTAATAACCCTCCCAACCACCCTTTGGTCTCTCCAGTACCAAACAACAAACTCCTCAAATTTATCTTATAGAACCGTCAAACATGATTTTAGGGTCATTTTTTTTAAATTTGTGCGATATGGAATAAAAATTTGTCCGTTGGTGGGCCCATGATCTCAAGAGCCCTTGTGTGAAAGATTGGTGGAAAAAATGATCTCCATCATCTTATTCAAAGAAATCAATGATTTTTGACATAGGTGCCCTCCAAGATTCTGTAGGTGTTAATAAAGTTACCTTTCATTTTATTATAAATACAACTCACACATGAGATAATGTTACGATACTACGGTTGTAGATCGTATATATCTTTGTATGTGTGTATGTGGTGTACACCATATTAGTTCGGTAGTTATCAAGTGGGTTATGTAAGTACTTGATTGGTTAATATGCCATAGGTAGGTTTGTCAACAGGCCGGGCTACGGCCGGGCCCACCGAAAACTTAGCCCGGCCCTACCTTTTATGACTAGGCCCTAACCTAGCCCTAACAGAGGCGGGCTTTGATATGCCCAACCCTAGCCCTACACTAGGCAGGTTCAGGCTTTGTTGTTTACTAGTTTTTTTTTTTTTTAATTCTTTATAAAAATACGTTCATTGAATTTTATTTTTATTTTTCACTTAATGATTATAATTTTTTTTAAATAATGTTAAAAAAGAGATACATCCATAGTGAGAAATTTCGTTTTGGCCAATATTTCGGTGAGGGATCATTTCAAGAAAATTTCGAAAATGTTTTGGAGAGTAGAAAATACATATATATAAATTATATTTAAGGTTTAAAAAAATCTCATTTATCATTTAAAAATGGTTGAAATTAATATATATATATATATATCATTAATTTCGGCGAATTTTGTTAAATTCGTCAAAATTAATGAAATTTTGGGAATATTAGAGAAATGACCAAAATTTTGCCAAAAGTTTCATCTAACCCCTATTTCGGTGAATTTTAGAGAAATTCTTATACATTTTAGAGAAATTTGTTACTATGGATACATCCCAAATATAGGAGTAAATATTTGATTAAAAAAGTAAGACTTTCATATATTGCTTTAAAAATAAAGGAATAATAAAATCCTAAACTAACAAGGAAAGTAGCCATTTAGATAGATCTAACGGAAATATTAAGAGTTTTTTTTTTTTAGGATAACGGAAATATTAAGGATTAGTTTAGTAACTTACATGTAAGTTAGTAAGTAATTTTATTATCATTATATTTTTTTTTAAGGATTGTTAGTTTGTAAGTAATTAGTATTTACTAATTGTGTACAGTTAGCGCACATAGCTTGCTACTTATGTATACTTAGGGCCTGTTTGATTGCATATAATGGCGAAAAGTGTTTGGAGGCTAATACATGTTTCACCTGTAATGTTACTACGCGTATCAACCTATTGTTTGATAGTGTATACAGTGAAACACGTTTAAACATTGTTCACGTGTTTGTTAGCATGAGCTTGTAACGTATTACTTAAATTATAAATTATATATTATAAGTGTTTTTGCAATTGTACTTATGATCTCGAAAATTGATTCTCGAGATGAGTTGCACCCATATAATTATTTGTGATTGCTAAGAAAATTTTAGCTAGTGATATCTTTAAACATTCATATATATTTATATTTTAATACAAAAATATTGATGAAAATAATATATCCTTTCTTTAAATCGAAAAAATAATAATAATAAACCCTTTTTTTCTTTTGTTGAAAGGAAAACTTATCTAGAGTTACTGAAGAAGAAGGGGGTTGTTAAACTTAAAACCCTTTTCCCACTGCAAAAATCCATTGCCAAAATGACTTCATCCAAATCCCTAGCTGAAACCTTCCAACCAGCTAAGCGATTAAACCCACTCATTTCTCTCCAAACCGTCTTTTGAGAACCACCCTACCAATTTGCTCTGAATTGAATTGAATCTCACCCAGATCAGAAAATCCAAGTTAAAATCAACAAATCTCTAGCGAGATTGAAACAGAATCTCAAAATCTGCACCCGAAAGAGTCTCGAAATCAAAAGGTATTTGAAATTTCTAGATTTTTTTTTCTACATTCCTGTCATCACTGAACGAGTTATCGGAATTTAACATGATGGTGATTCTTTCTTTCTTGCGTTGTATCGGTTGAAGCAATGGATTTTGTTGAGTTGGAACTTCAAACAACTTTTTGCTGAAGAGACGTGGTTAATTAGAAGCCCTTTCATCGGGAGATCTGCAGGTGCATTCAGTTGGGAACAGAGCGTTGGTTCTTTATTTGGGAAGTTAGAAGCCGATAAGGAACGAAATGCGTAGGAGAAATGATATACGAAGGGTTAGGCTCGTAGTCCATTTGGGCTACACGTAACCATATCCGTACCATACGTGTATGGTCAACTTTGCAAACAAACAACGTTTTTGAGTTTGACTTGTGTAATTTCCCTCCGAAACACGTCTTCAAGCCACAATACGTGCAATCAAACATGCCCTTATAATAATATATAAGTGTACGAGTTGGGCGTACGGATTTTCTCCTTTAAGTCTCTAGCCCAGCCCAAAAAAATACAGGCTTCCATTTTTAAGGCCCTAACCCAGCCCTTTGACCTTAATATTGAGCCCTAGTCCTGTAAATTTAGGACCAGGTTGGGCACGCTAACAGGCCAGCTTGACCCTTTTGACAACCCTAGCATAGGCTATAAGTATGAAAGAAGTAATTAGGGAAGGGAGGAAAAGATCGCTAGGAGTTTGATCTACTCGAAAGGATTGCAGCCCCTTCAATCTTCTAATCAATTGTTTATTCCTTCATTTCCAATCTTATTATTGTCATTTTTATGTAAATTATGTTTTATCCTTCATTATCGCATTAACACCATTTAAGCAGTCTGACTCTTAGGCCATGATGTAAAGATCTTTGGTGTCAAAGATTGGTGCGAAGCAAAATGTCCATCATCTGATTTAACATAGTCGACCATAAAATAAGATGATAGGCTTTGACTACGCTGAATTAGACGATAGAGATCGTATTTCGCGCCAATTTTGGTGTCAAAGATGTTTCTACCGTGGCCTTAAAATCAGACGGATTAGAGGGTGTTCCATGTGGCCCAAGCAGGGATTTAATGTCGGATATATACCGGCATACCGGTTGGGTCGCAAACCAAATCATATCTGATATATCCGCAAACCAACCGATATTCAAGGACCTTTTGTCCTTTAAATATAATATATAAAATTGAAAAAATTGCACAAAGGGCATTTTTGGTATTTTATCCGAGTCATAGCCAATACATATCGGCTGATATGATTTGATATTTGACCAAGTTGACCCGATATTTGACTTCATATTAAATCGGGATTCAAATTCGATTCGGATGGGGCCAAACCTTATATATATCACCCAATATGTATCGGATATGGCCGATATTTAAAGTCGTGGGCATAGGTCCCAAAATAACCAAGTCTTTCTTTTAACCAATGTGCCACGGGACAAATGTGGGTGCAAGTTTTAGTTCCATATTTATAATATAGGTGGCTCTATTTGCACCCACTAAAACATTTGAGCACCTTGATTGCTTTGAATCATACAATGGAAATACTTTTTCGTCTCAATCTTTCACATGATCTTGAGATCATGACCTTACCATCGGACTGCTTTGATATTGATTCCAAGTGGCACACATCCTAATAAGGCTATAAAATACACTTGGTTTGCGATCCCTTTTTGGGATGTGTGTCACATAGAATCAACATCTAAGTCGTATGATGAAACGCCAATCTTCAAGAACTATCCTGCAGAATATTGAGACGAAAAACCATCTGATTCAAAACATAATCTGAATTCACAAATGGGTACTGCCTCTAAATTTTAACCATGACTAGGGCTAGATACCATGCATATTTACAATGGTGCAGATTCTAGTGGGTTGTGACGGGGCCAAGACTTGAGCTTGTAGCATGGTGCACGTGGCACGACATGTGGTGCCAGGAGGGCACGCGACATGGGGCCAAATGGGTCCGGCGGCGTGGTCGCGCTGCGAGGACGCGATACGGTCGCATGAGGGTACGACGCGGAACGTCACGGTCGCGACACGGACGCGACATAGCCAAGGTGGGCTAGCGATGCATGAGGCGTTGCGGTATGTCAAACCAATAGGTTTGAGGTTCTCTTGCCGTTCTGGCTGAATGACTGTTTTACCCTTATATAGGGGAAGGGAGCTTGAGAGCTATTCCCCCGCACACGGGGCCTTGCGTTGTCAGAGGGGGCGCAAGTGTCTCCTAGGCCTGAAAGGGTGGGCCTAGGACGTCGACGCAGCGATGCCGTGTGGAACCCGAGGGAGGTTGATATATGGCCCCGGACTACGCGTCACGGTGCATACAGCTGGGCAACCTCGCGAGACAACACCAAGGCGCTGCGTGGGGCTCAGTTGAGCATGGCAGCATGTGGGCTAAAGATAAACGTGTGCTAGTAATTTGGAACGCACACGAAGGCAAGCTGTGTGGGACTCAGTGGGGCACGCGAGCGAGGCACAAGGCTGTGGGCTTGGTTCGGCAGGCGAGCGAGGTACTAGTGCAGTACACAGGGTGAAGCTTGAGCAGGCCAAGTTAGCGCAGCGGTGCAAACTGGCGTGTCGTAAGGGGCACGATGAGCTAAATGGTAGGCCGTGAAACAGAGGCAATCATGTTGGGAGGAGCTCCCGTCCTCTAGGCGGGTGGTATCAGAGCTGATGTGCAGAAAGGGTTGGCTTCGTTGCACGCGATAGCGAAGCACCGCACGGGTTGAAAGTGCGTCGAAGGACGCCCTCGCGACGATTGTTATCAGAAGTAGGCTGACCTAGCGAAACGTGCGTTAGGTGCCGCACAGGACTGAGATTGCGGAAGTGCGACCCCGTGACAGGGTGCTCTAGAGTTCTAGTAGTTGCATATAGAGCTACCCTATTTTCATTTGAAATTCGTCTTCCTCTAGCAAACTGGGTTCCCTAGGCGCCAATCTGAATTCACAAATCGTTACTGCCTCTAAAAGTCAAACCTTGAATAGGGCTAGGGGCCTTGCACACTTCCAGGTTACAACCAGACAGATTCCTCTTAACTTAAATAGTGTTGATAAACCTGGCCACAAAAATGGGGTAGGCTCGTTAGATTAGGTATTAGGTGGGCTAGCAGAGCAAATCGTATTGAAGAATACCCTCCACGCTCTAAAGGCCACACAAAATAGATTCTTGCTCATCGCTATGGATAAAGTCGGATATATACCGACATATCGGCTAGGTCCTAGGCTGATATTTGAACACTTCTTTTTATTTTTAAAATAATAAAATATATATTTAAATTTTATTAAAAATTTTACATTTTCATTTGTCAAGTCGTATCTGATATACATTAGCCGATATTTGACATCGCATAGAATTTGGAGGTGTATTTCTATTAGATGGGGTCTAACTCCAAACATACTGATTGGATATGGCCGATGTTTAAAGCCATGGTTCCAACTCAATGAATCAACCATTCACTGTATTAGTTACTCCCAATCCCTATCCACTTGTAAATAACCACCACAATCAAGAGTTTCAATCAGTGTCATTTCAAGTACCGGCATTGGATATAGGTCCATGCAATACTGATACATATAGGCCCATACTGAGTCGTATCAGTGTATTTATAAACAAAAAATAGACGAGATATAAGACGATACGGGTTCCGTATCAGCCAATTCAAATACCAATACCGAAGTTGATACCTGATACATATCGGCCCAATATCAATTTACCGGAAAACTGAAAAACTAATACGTGGCCTTCTAACCTTTTCCGGTGAATAGCTCCGTCTATGTGCATATTGATCATGGCCACTAATCGACGGGCAGAATATGGCCAATTGCATTCCACTTGGGTGCCTCAGATGTCTGCCATGTGTACAATACTTTACAACATAAAATGACATAAAGAGGTCCCCCCCACCTTTTAAGAGAGTAATTTTGGGGACTGAGCAACCATAATGTTGTGGGCAAGACCATCACCTCCGTAGGGTCAGTTCACATGATCACATTCATTTCTTCACATTAATGCATCGCGGTGCAAAATGTACAAACTTGGTATCATTAGAGGCAATTTGAAATTCCTCTGGTATGCGGTTAATTAGAATCATTAAGCAGCCCACTAACACACAAATATTAATTAACGTGTCGCCCAACATTTGTGGACCATGATTGCGTCTCACCGCATTTCGATTGCAATGCCGCAAGTGGGAATCAGAACCAGATATTGTCTTCAACCATTGATTGCTCGTCATCTTACAAAAGTGATATCCGTGAATGTCAAGATTTCCTTCTATCCAATGGATGTAAAACTGGCTGAATACCATATCAGCATCAACCAGTTTTCCTTATATCCAATCCACTGGCTTACCAATTTTTCTCTTCTTTTTTTTCAAAATAACTGATATAATCATTTAAAAATAATAATTTTCACAAACTCAATCATGCTGCAAATTAACGAAATAATTATTTTTCATCTATAAATATATAAAAAATTAACAAAATAACTATTAAAAAAAAACTAATGAAATTAAAAAAAAAAAAAGGGGCAGGATTCAGATCACCTTGGAACGGCGTCTCGCTTGACTACGAACTAATCGAAGAACCCAAATCGTATAGAAATCACACGCTAGATCATCGAAAACATAACACGGCGGACACGAAGAACCCATCTCAGTCCTCACTTTGAATCCACCACGCAGTTGAGAACATTAGGGAAAAAACTATAATTTAGAGGAACATAAATGAAGAAATTAGAGATTTTAATTCCCTTTCTCGTTCATTAAATCAGATAACTTTTGTACAGAAAAAACATGATAAAGGATAGTAGATCTGAGAGAAAACCCAGATCAAATTAGATCCGACCTCCAACCGATCTTACCTCAACAAGACGGATCTATACCAAACCCATGAAGTTAAAGAAAACTCAGATCGCAAACCCTACATCACATATAATCTAGCCAAAATCACAGAAAAAAACCCAATTTTTCCTCGATCCACCAAGCAACCACCGATCATGGATGAAAGAAAGAAAGAAAGATTTATACTATCATATCTTCTTCCCAAATAAAAGAAAGTAAAGAGAGAGCAAAGATCATTAGAGACGAAGAGCAGTGCTCTGGAAATCGTCAACGCCAGCGGCATCATCAGACGGCAGGAGGTTGAGGTCAAAAGGTAAGGCCCTCCGAAACGGTAACTCCGTCAACGGCGGAAACGACTCGACGTCTCCATCGTCGATAACTGAAGATGACGAGTCACAGTCGCTGTGGCAGTCATCAGGGAGGACAGGGGGCAGCGTCGGATGCTGCCGGCGGCGACTCCGTGGAGGAGCTGTAGAGACCTTAGGCCCGCTGAAGGATTCAACGGTGCTGCTTAGGCTGCTCGTCGTGGGGCGATTGTGTTGCGGTTGCTGCTGCTGTTGGAAGGGGAGGTTAGGGAAAGGGTGGGGAGGCACGAGAGGCTGAGACAAAGGGAAATTGGTTTTAGCTTTGGGGCCGCGAAGGGCACGCGCGGCTTTGTCGTAGGCGCGCGCTGCATCTTCCGCAGAGTCGAAGGTGCCTAGCCAAACTCTAGTCTTTTTCCAAGGGTCTCTGATCTCCGCAGCAAACCTTCCCCACGGCCGCTTCCTCACCCCTCTGAAGCGCGTCTCTTTTACAGATCCCGATCCGATCGTCGCCGCTGCAGCTGCTGCAGAAGCTCCTCTTCCTTTCCGCATCGCCTCGGAATGGATCAGACGGTGGGTATCGAACGGATGGAAAAAGGATGAGGGTCGCTCAAAGGCGCTTCCTGTTCTTTTAATAATACTTGTTTTAGTGGGTTTTCTTTGGTGGTTGTTGTTCTCTGTGGTGATGATATAAGAAAGGGAAGAGAGGAGGAAAGGGAGAGAGGGAGGGATGGAGGGATTAAAGGAATCGGTGCCTTGAAAACTGGCCTCCACCCTCCGAACAAATTTACTCTTCTTTCTCTCTCTCTCTCTCTCTGGAACCCTCGATCCACCTCTCTCTCTCTCTCTCTCTCTCTATCTCTATCTCGCTCCACAAACCGACTTGATTGCTTTCTCCTTGCCTTTTTTTTTTTTTTAATACAAGTGGAATGGCGAAAACGCCCTTCCGTTTTGTAAATTGTAACGACGAGA
Source organism: Chloranthus sessilifolius (assembly GCA_021018995.1). Taxonomy (NCBI): domain Eukaryota; kingdom Viridiplantae; phylum Streptophyta; class Magnoliopsida; order Chloranthales; family Chloranthaceae; genus Chloranthus; species Chloranthus sessilifolius. Next base: position 23,477,766 of record CM037589.1, read on the forward strand.
GGAGTTATATTTTTTTTTTTATTTCTTTTCTGGTTTGAGTTGTTTACCATGCTAGTGAGCGTAAGAGAAAAAGTAAGGGGTTAGATGGTCTGAAATGACCATCCTCGGTAGTAGCGTCTAAAATTGTAGCTAGGTTAAGGAGGTGTAGAGTTCCTGGGGTCGCTCAGCATCAGAAAATGGTACATAGTCATCCATCTGAGCCAACCACGTGGAGTGGATTAATGCTACTTTTGCTAACCATATTACCAAATCGGTCTGATTTTTCGAACTCGGCCTTCTTAATATTCGCCCTAACTACGATTATTATTACTAGCGTACAGGTATTTGCAGCCAAACATTATTTACCTAAAGGGTACAATTAGTGTTTTGTTTATGCACGTGAGAGCTGTTGAGTGTTGACGGCCTTGTATGATGAGATGGAGAACTTTTTTCATTCCAATATATCAAATACTTATTCTTGGGATCACGAGATACCTATCATACCGCCATATTTTGATTCCATAAGGATCACATCCTCAAAAATGACCTCATAAATCTTTCTCATGATACACTCATGATCGTGGTCACTTTGGGATTGAGTGTCACATTTAATCAACATATGATCTTTTTAAAGGTGAGCTATCATCTCTCCTTCGTCTGATTTAAGACAATCAACTATTCTTATGTGAGAAAACCTTAATTGTAGGTACACAATATTGAATCCTTCTTATGATACAGCATGACCACAGTCACTATGGAGAAGTTTATCATGTGGAATCAATATTTGACTTAGCCATAATCTAAAAATCTATTGTGTAGAAAATTAGGACGACAAATGATCTTCATGGAGATCATATTATTCAAGGCAATCACCCTCGTTACCGTTGAAATCAACAGTTGCAAAGATCAAATCTTTAATTGAAAAAAGTAGTCTTTTTTATTTTGGTAATATCAAAATCTCAAGCTTGAGGTGAGATGCGCGGTACCAAATCGAGCAGATGTATCCAAGTCCGACTGGTATTCAGCCTAAACAAATGTGAAAGGGCAGTTAAGTAATTTAAACATGATGGTTGCATGGGCAAATGTTGGAAGGTTGATGAGATAGTGGTAATTGGCCATCTTTCCTTGCAGGTTCGCATGTGATGATGATGAATAGATATAAAAGTAAAGGTTGATGTTAAGCAATTGTTACGGCTACTAATCTGTGTGCCCACAACAATGGACTTAACTTTTCCTATTATTCCTAAAATATGTCCACACAAAATGACCGATATGGACTTCTTAACTTTAATATTCCGGCTATGTCCTAAATCAGCGGGAAAGAAATAAGAGGCGGGAAAAATAACAAGGAAGCATGTTGAGTTCTCTATTGGCATAGCCTTTAAATGATCTTAAGATGTTGGTAATTCCTTTGAGACTCAAAAGAGTTTTAATGAGAGATGGAAAGTGAGAATTTAATATCTTTTTATCTAAATTTTTTTTTTTTTTTAATAAATTGATCCTTTCGAGATCGTCTTTTGCTTGGAGGCTCTAATTTTTTATGATTTTCTCTTTATTTTTTTCTTATTTTAGGGGTAGAATATGAGAGTTTTATCCTCTCATTGATGAGAGTCTTCTTTTTTCTTATTTTAGGGGTAGAATATGAGAGTTTTATCCTCTCATTGATGAGAGTCTTCTTTTCCGAAAAGATCAACTCTTTGAAAGTCTTTTTACAATCCATATTTATTTCTGAAACGATTTTCGTCACGGGTTTAATTGATATTTTAATGGCTTTATTATTGTGCGAACACTTGCTCTATTTCTACACCATGAAGCATCGTTTTAAAGTTTCGATTGAAGTGTTGTGTGAAGATTTTGGTCGGTGTTTGCCCCCGTTTCCAGTGTGTTGAGAGTTTTTTTTTATCGTGAGTTTGTCGATGGTGGTGGCATCTCTTCGGATGGGTCTTCGGTATTGATTACCGGCGGATCATGGTAGTGGATTCTTGAAGTTTTACTTTACTTTGAAGGTCTCTAAATTTCGTGTCGGTGTTAGATGGGTCTTAAATGTCATTCAATGTATTTTAATGCTAGTTATTGTAACTACCAGTATTGTGGCCCTCTACTTTGTAACCGTTCTCCATTTCAAATGAAAAGGAAAAAATTTATCTCAAAAAAAAAAAAATGTTGGTAATTCATACCGTTATATTTGATAGATCATATATTAATATATTAAAGGGGGGTATTGTATCCAAAAATCACACTCATTGGCATATTTAAAATTTTTAACAATTCAATCATGCTTGCTAATATCAAAAAATATTTTTATTTTTAATTACTGATATTAAAGTTTATTAAACAAATTGTTTTCACCCACTTATAAACATGAGTTTTTAGGCTGAGGCATTTTTATAGATGATGGATTGTCACTATGATAATTTAGAGTGTTCTTGTAGGTGCACCTCGGGGCATAATTGTATGCCACCCGTTAATGGTCTAAGATACAAAATTTTAAAATAATAGTGTAAGATTATTTAAATACCATTTTGGAGTTTAAATGTCGATTTAAACAATTATACCTTTCTAAATATGATAGATGTCATGTTCACCATATATATAAAAAAAACTTATGTGCCATAGTTATGGCTATAAATTTTCTCACCTCACGTATACACAGAAGATGAAATAGGAAGCCAGCCATTACCTACACCCACAAAGTTAGTCCTTGACACAATTTAGAGGAGAAACTATTTTAAAATGGTAAGCTTTTCTTTTAAAATTATCAATATTTTAATTCAAATATTCGGTAAGGGATACTAAGGTGTTGTTTGGCTCTGACTTAGAGTGTGAATTGTTGTTTGACTCTAACTTGGAGGGCCTGCGATGGCTCAGTTACGTTCAGACTCTATATAAAGCTAGTTTCTCTTATATTAGAAGCATGATTTAGATCTTCTATATAAGGCTATTATCTCTTAGATTGGAAGTAGGATTTGTGTCTATTATATAAAGAGAAAGTTTTTGGTCGAATTATAGAGCTGAGATATCATTGTAACCTATATAAGATTTTGTGGAGAGCTTTGGTGAGGCTTAGTGTTCTTGTATTCTTGTATAATTATCAATATAGTGAATCATCATTTCCCGTGAACCTAAACATATTATCGAACCATGTAATATATTGTCTTTTGTGTGTTCGTTATTGATTTTCTTCTATTTTGCATTCTTATTTGATCATTCATCATGAGATCGTTAGTTAGTTTGTGAGCTTCCACGTAACAAATTGGTATAAGAGAAATTAAGTTTCTATTTTACGATCGGAGATGACATCGAAGTTTGCAAAAGTTTCAAATGCGAGATTTGAGGTTGAGAACTTCGACTAAAAGATTAATTTTGGCTTATAATAAGTACAAGTTCGGGATATATTGATTCGACAAGGGTTGCACAAGACATTGAAAGGGCTTACGGGTAAGCCGACGGATATATTCGATGGTGATTGGAAGAATTCAAACTTCAAGCGTATATGCTTTTATCTTTCCTCCTCAATTCCTATGAACATCTGGTTACTACACTGCTTTATGAAAATTATACTATCGAATTAGAGTCGGTTACAGCGGCACTGCTTTGTAACAACATGAGTAAGAATAATTCAAATAATGACATACAAGCAGATGATTTGTTGGCTAGGGGAAGAGCAGAGGACTGTAAATCCGAAAGGGGTAAATCAAAATCAAAATTTAAATAAAAAAATAGAAAAATAGTATAATGCTACAAGTGTCACGAAAATGGTCACATGAGAAGGTATTGTCTATAGTTACAAACAAAAAGGAACGATACTCAAGATAAAAAATAAAAATGGGTCGTTGATGAGGCTGGTATAATTGAACAAGCTCCGGATGATAATAGAAACGTGTTTGTAAGTGATTTCTGATAAATACTCACATAATGCATAGATACTTGATTTAGGGTGCTCATATCACATGTGTTCAAATAGGGACTAATTTACCTCTTATAAAGAAGTGGATGGAGCGATTTTAATGAGTAATAATATGGCTTATAAAAAGCTGGAAATGTGAATATCAGAGTAAAGATGCACGATAGGGTGTTGTGAGAATATTAATCGATGTACATCATATTTTGGAATTGAAGAAGTACGTCATATCGCTTGGTACATTAAATTCTAATGGGCTCAAGTTTGTATCTCAAGGTGGAGTTTTGAAGATGACAAAGGGATCTCTGATTATGATGAAAGCGAAAAATATTGGAAACCTCTACTTTCAATCAGGAAGGCAGTGACAGGTGGAACAGTGATGTCTACGTCAAATTATAGCAGTTTGTCCTCTACACAGTTATGACACGTGCGCCCAGGACACATGTAAGAAAAAGTGATGACAGAATTGAGCAAATAAAGGTTTATTGAAAAGTGTAACGGCTGGCAAAGTTGACTTTTATGAGCATTGTATTTTCGAAAAAATAGTGCAGGATAAAGTTCAACACAACGATACATAAGGTGAGTACGAAGGATAATCCTGTGGATATGATAACAAAGGTGGTACCGGTGGTCAAGTCTAAACATTGTACCAGTGATCAAGTCTAAACATTGATGACAAAGGTGACACCTTGGGGTGCTGGTGGCAGCGACGATACGAGTATAGCGATGATTGGAACAAAGAATACTTGGTAAAGCTTATAGCGAGATGGAGAATTGTTGTGTGGCTCTAATTTAGAGGTTGAATTATTGTTTGACTCTAATTTGGAGGACTTGTGATGCACTTATATTTAAACTCTATATAAAGCTAGTTTCTCTTAGAGTAGAAGTAGGATTTTGATATTCTATATAGGGCTAGTCTCTCTTAGATTAGATATAAGATTTATGTCTTCTATATAAAGGGAAAGCTTTTGGTCGAATTTAGAGTTGAAATATCATTGTAAAGCTTTAGAAAACCTATCTAGAGTTTTGTGGAGAGTTTGGGTGACGCTTGAGTGTTCTTGTATTCTTGTATGATCATCAATATAGTGAATCATAACTGAACGTAGGTATATTGTCAAATCACCTAAATATTTTCTCTTGTATATTTGTGGTTGATTTTCTCCTGTTTTGCGTTCTTATTTGGTCGTTCATCCTGAGATCGCTGATTAGTTTGTGAGCTTCCGCGCAACAATTTTTGCATGTGACAGCTCATGATTGCCTTGCAGTAAAAGATGGAGATCATTTTTTGTCCTAATATTTTACATAATAGATTTCAAGATCACAACCCACCTGCAGTCAAATGTTGATTCAAAGTGGCACATCCGCAAAAGTGATCGTGATCATGGGCTTACCATGAGAAGGGATTCTCCAGTCACTTTTGGAGATGTATGCCACTATGTTACTTAATTCGATTGTTAGACCAAGGATCAAAGTATCGGATTTCGTTTCAATTTCGGATTGGACTGAAATCGAAATTTTGAACCGAAATCTTTCCCTTAGTATGTTCTTAGACCAAAATTTTGGGTTCTCGGATTCGTTTCGGTGGAGACCGAAACCAAAACATAAATTTCGACCGAAAGTTTGAACCATGCCATGACTACCCAACGAATGAAAAATCAGTTCGGAAGGAAACTGTGCACCATACAATTTGGTCCGGTCCGGTGAGATGGGCGAACCGGCCTGATTATAAGGTGATTTTTTTTTCTTAAAATAAAAAAGTCAGCATCAGTGAGAACTAAACACGAACGCACAACTAACGTTGCGTTCGTCTCTCGTGGATCTTCTAATCAAGTGAGCTATCGATCTGTTTCTTTCACATAAATTGTGTACTTTAATATTTTTATCTACTTTTAGTTGATTTTTAATAATAAATATAAAAATAAAAAACTCATGTTCCCTCTAGATAATCGTTTGTGTGGGAGCGGAGAAATACGAACTGCAAACTGGAATTCTAATCCTGCGAATTAACAAACTAACATAATATGCCACATCATCATTTGTATGAAAGATTGTCTCAAGATTGGGATAATAAATGACCTTTATCGTCCCATTCACAACATTCAACATCTCTCACGTTCAGAAAACCTAATCACCCTTATCTAAAATTTTGTAGCAATTATTAGTATTCTTCTTATAAATTGTGTGTTTGGATTAACTTTGTGTGTCTCATCACTCTTATTCTTTTGTAGACAATTTGCAATATCCACATCAATTATGTGGCATTAGGAAGATCCCTATTCTGACAGTATGAATTGTCTATACCTACTAGTCAAATGCTGAAATACCAAGAGTGCCTTCATTTATTTTATTAAATAATGGTAAAATTTCCTTTTTAAATAATTTACTGAAATACGAAATAGATAAATAACTTTACTCTTCCTAATTAAAAAAAGTAACATTACTCTTTTTATTTAAAAAAAAAATCATCATCTATGCTCATGAGGAAATTCATCTCAAATTGATTTGGTTAGAAGGATCAAATCAGTCACAAGATATGTAGTCAAAAAAACGAAAAAGTAACATAATTATCTAATTTTTCCTTTGTGAGCCATTGACTGGTTGACGGTACAACCAAATGGGCGATCGGCTGATCAATCGTCCAACTGCTTGATCATCCAATCATCAACTGCATGGCTTATCCGATGACTGTCCGATCGCCTAATTATCTTTAGAAAAGCCAAAAGAGACACTTCTACCTAAGAATATCCGGCCGATCACCAAGGCCTTGCTAGGCAATCCTTGCCTGAAAAGCACTTTTGAAGGAGAAAAAATATTCGATGAATAGTACATTTCACTCAAGGATATGATCACCTCTTATTGAAAATAATATTATATCAAGATGTTGCCCGATACTGCTTCTTAAATAGCGCCATTTACGATATGTGATAACTTTTTTAGCAAAGCAGAATTTGAAAATTATCATATAAATCACCTCTTAACAGCACTTTAAAAGTATTTTTCAGAGAAGGTTTGTAAGACTAACCTAAATCTTGCTCGGTTCACCAATCGCTTCCAGTGAAAAGTAAAATGAAAACATTTTATTTACTTTTATATAAACGGCGAGGGGTATAATGGTCTTTTAACTATGCATTAAAGTGCCGCTACTTGGACTCTTGAAGCAATCGTCCTTCGTCCGTGTCGCGTCAAGTCGATTTCAGAGTAGCAAGAAGGTGCTTTGGAATACGTTTTCAAAATTTATACGGTTGGAAACGGGGTATCTTGATCAGTGATTTTGCCATTTTTAGCTTGGCAAGGGATCTAAAAGCAATGTCTTTATTTTTTCATTATCTTATATTATATTTTCTCTCTCCTTAAAAAAATTTGATTAACTGATAGTTTTTTTTGAGAAATTTGTATTTTCAACCTTATAAGTTTACTTATTTGCAAAAATGACTTTATAGTTTGAAATTGTATAGAATAAGTTGGCTTTAAGTCAAGCTGTTTTCACATCAGTATCGACCTATTTTTTTCATTATATATAAAATATAGAAGAAAATTAAAAGATGAAAAAGAAGAATAAGATAGATAGCAGCATACATTATAATATTCTCATATGATATAGATAAGATTACAAATTTAATCGTGGGTGATTACAATTGGTTTAGATAAATAATATTTAAAAAAAAGTTAGTGACCACTATCTTAAGATAGCGGTAAGATATCGACCCGCTATTTTATATTAGCAGCCTGCTATCTTAAGATAGCGCGTCTCACAAATTTAAAAAATAATAATAAAAAATAAATAAATAACGGTCGCTAACTTAGCGTCCGACAAATAAATAAGATTACAAATATAATCGTCAAATAAGGTGTACTCTAATATTTATTCTCAAGAAAAAATTAAATAATCATAAATTTAATATATAAAAAAAAGATAGTGACAAAATGACATCCCGCGATCTTAGATGAGACGCTATCTTACATTAGCGGGCCGCTATCTTAAGATAGCGTCCCACAAATTAAAAATAAATAATAAATAAATAAAATAGCGGCCACGAATTTAAGATAACAACCTGCTATCTTACATTAGCGGTCCGTTATCTTAAGATAATGTCTCACAAATAAATAAGATTACAAATATAATCGTGAGTGATTACAATTGATTTAAATAAATAAAATTATAACAATGGGTTTAGATAACTGACGTGGGATAGTTATCAAATAAAGTGTATTTTATCAAAGAGACATTAGCCCAGTTGGTAACCTCCCTCCATTGTGAGGGAGGAGGTCGTGATTTTTATACTCATCCTTTCCCGCCTTTGTCTTCATAAGGTGTGGGTTGGATTCTGTTAGTTAACCCTCACAATTGTAGTTGGTGCTCTCTCACGCTGCTCCCCAACTATCATATATAACGTCCCACAAATTTAAAAAAAAAAAAAAAAAAAAAAAAAAAAAAAAAATAGCGGCCGCCAACTTAAGATAGCGTCCCATAAATAAATAAGATTACAAATATAATCGTCGTGTGCTAGTTATCAAACAAGGTGTACTCTAATATTTATCCTCAAAAAAAAAATAAATAATCATAAATAATAAAAAAAAAGATAGCAACAACTATCTTAAAATAGCGGCAAGATATCGGCCCGCTATCTTACATTAACATTCCGCTATCTTAAGATAGCGTCCCACAAATTAAAAATAAATAAATAAATAAAAATAGAGACTACCAATCCCACAAATAAATAAGATTACAAATATAATCGTGAGTGGTTACAATTGGTTTAAATAATTGGCGTGGGTAGTTATCAAATAAAGTGTAATTTAGTTTAGATAAGTGACGCATGCTCAAGAAAAAATCAAATAATTATATATATAAAATGAAAAAATAGGTCAATGCTGACGTGAAAACAGTTTGGCTTGGAGTCGACCTATTCTTCATAGTTTCAAACTATAGGGCCGTCTTTGCAAATAAGCAAACTTATAGAGCCGAAAATATAAATTTTTTATTTTTTATTTTTTTTTATAATAGGTAATGTCAAAATTTATAGATTAAATGGTAATTTTCAATTACGAAAGTTGTAATATTCATCTTTCCAACTGAATCCCAATGCCCATGAAGAGAGCATATTGTCATGGGAGCGTAACCCGACACCGGCTATTACACCCGTGCGGTGCTTTGATGCCGTGTGCAACGAAGTCAGCCTGCCTAATCATCAGACTCTGATACTAATTGTCTAGAAGATGGAAACTCCCTTTCACGATTACCTTCTCTCGAGGCCAATCATATCATCGTATCGTACCCCATACGATACGCATGCTAGCACCTCCATGCCTCACCTGACCTGCTTAAGCTTCACCTTCGTGCTACGCACTAATACCTCGCTTTGCAACAGTAGCATGTAGCTCCTCATGACGTCCTATTCCAACATGTCTCGTTGATATACTGAATCAAGCACACCATTGTGTGCCCTCTCCGTTACTAAGACACGTCATCTTCTGATCCTCTTGCTGCCATATTCTATCGAGTCTCACGCAACCCTCGAGTGTCTCCCTCTTAACCAACTCAAATACATCGCGACGCCGCCTCGGGGCTACATGACAACCTCACATTGGGTGACACACGACATTGCTTTCGAAGCAATGTCCTAGGCCCACCTTTTCAGACCTAAGAGATACTTGCGCACCCTTTGGAGACGCAAAGCCCCGTGTGTATAGGAGCAACCCGCCTCCCACATAAATTATTCAAACACCATCTATTGAAAAATAACCCGAGGACTTCAAACGTATTGATTTGTCATACTCTCGCCCATGGCACACGGACTCCTTCCGTGACACACAATGTCAAGCCCCACACCACTACGCCCATTGAGTGTATTGGGGATTTAGGGAGTCCTTACCAGACGAATCAATAATGGTGGTTGGTGGACATTGATCGGGTTCATCGACATATGATAGAAAGCCGGTGGCGCTTAGAACATTTCGGATCTGCAACTTCCATGTCCGGTGAGTGGTTGCATCAAGCTTGACTGTAACTAGCGCATGGAGATTGGAGAGAAGAAATTGAAAGTTTGAGGGTAGAGATGCCATAGCTCAGGATCGAAAATTTGGAGTGAAGGGAGCCCGTTGGAGCTTAGAGGACACCGAAAACCTCTCTGATACCATGAGAAAACTTCATTTGATCAGTGATTTTATTCATTCGATAAGGGAGCCCGAATACGGATGGTGAGAGATGTATATCTCTTCAGAAGCAGATTTTATCTGGTGTTGAGCCCACATATACTAATACAACGCACACCAAGATTGGAGATCATTTGTGAGTAAGGAGCTCACTTGAGAAAGGCCGCACAACTCTAGAGAGGAATGAACCAGGAAAAGAACCGATCCAAAAACTATGGCGATTTTCGCCATGGTCGACAGTGTGAGTATGCTCTCCAAGGTCGTGAGTTCGAAATGACTCCTCTTTTATGATAAACAGGTGTCATATAAGGTGCGTAAAAAAGGGAATCCTCGTGGCATGGTGGGGGTGATAGCACCCTATAGGGATTAGTTCAAGCAATAACTTGGGATACTTTATGATGTCATAAAAAAAGGTTAAGGTAGCAAACTGGTACTATAGACTAGGTAACTTATCTAGTCTCACACAAATTTGCAGCCATATGGCATCCAATCACATGATCAGAAGTCATGGATAGAAGCAACTCAATTATCATAATTATTTTGTAAAAAAGAGTTACAATAAATTTTTTTTTTTTTTTTATAACCTGGATATTTAGGTCTCTTAGAGCACTCGCTTAATCCCAGAGGCACATGCGCACCCCAAATTCAGCACATGCCTGGTCAGTACAAGATATAAATCCCTAGGGTGGCCTCAAAGGGGAGAGGGGATTCGAACTCAGGTCTCCTGCTTTTGAAAGTAGGTACCTAGCCAGCTCACCTAACCCCTTGAGGTTATAAAATCATGCAGTCAAACGAGTCAATTGCGTGTAAAATGAACGGTAAATTCGCAATTGCGTGTATCCATGACATTTGACCACGACATTGGGTGCCACGTGGTTGCAAAATAGTATGGGACTAGGTAGTTACATAGTCTATCTTTTTCCCCCCCAATTTTTTTTTTTTTTTTTTAAATTTGCACATCTCAGGTATTATTGTAGGGATAAATTTCGGCGAATGGCCAAATTCAAAAACTTCACTTCTTGAGATATCACCTTAACCAAGGTGTCAAAATCGGTATTGGACTCAGGTATCGGTCCATGGAGGACCGATACGACTCGGCTGATACCGATACGTATCTGCCTATTTAAAAAAAAATAAAAGAAAAAAGGAAATAGAGAAATTGTATGGGCCAATACTGATACCGAGTTGAGATACCGATATATATTGATTTGATGAGAAACTGATATGTATTGGTATCGACCGATTTTTGATACTATGGTCTTAACTATGATATCAAGTATCGACTGATACCGATACATATCGGTATCTTGGCCAACTGATACCGATACAGCCCCGATACAGTCTCGAGCCGTATCGTTATTGGTTGATACAGTATTGTATCGACTGATACCTCATTTATTTTTATTTTTTAAAGCTTTAAATAAAGGTGTCTCGGTATCCGGCCGATAGTGTAACGGTCCTCCATGGACCGCTAACCGAATTGATACCTTGGTCATAACTGCGCCAACCCCCATTGGTTCACATTATATTGTCATTCCACATGCCAACTTTTGACCTAGGGCAATTGAATCTATAGACTAATAATTTGACTCTAAAATCAATTCAAAGAGTATAGAAACGCCTGTAATCGGAGTTTTTATTCATAAAATGGTATTTCCAAACACTTATTGAGCTTTCCTTACGTTTGAGAGTTTTTCTCATATTTTCTTTTTTTTGAGCTGCTTTAAGAGTGAAAGGGAAGAAATGATTTCCAATTAAAACACTTAGAAATGATTAGAATTTGAGCTTAAAAAAATTGAAGGCAAAGCATACCTCTTGAAATCAGGCAAGTAAAACTCAAGAACGCAGGAATCTGAATTTCTTTTAGAAAAGCTAAAAACACTAAGACCTCGTTCGGTAGCCCAAAGTACTCAGAATCTGGGCAGATTCTGGGTTTTTTTCCAAAATCTGAGCAAAGCCCACGTTCGACAGCGTTTTTTGCTAAGCGGGATTCTGAGTATTTTCCGGCAGAAGGCGACGTTTGGTCGTCCGACCAAACCGCTCGGATTAGCTCGGATTTCGAGCTCGAGAATACAGGTTGGTGAAGTATACTCGCCATTCTCTATGCAAATGATCAAAACTCATTTGTAGCCGCCACGCTTCTTTGAAGCTAGAGCTTTTCCCAACCATCCATGGCGATAGGTAGGGGCCACCGATTAAAAACACCGCCTCCTACATCTCTGCCCGATTCACTTTGCGGCATTCACATGGCTACAGCTTGAGAGCCATTTAAACCATCTCGCTCAATCCAAGAGGGGCCACCGCTCAACCATTTGCGAGATTCAAATGTACTTCATTTGAATCGAAGGGCCACTGGTTCTTGAGCGTTGAAAATCTGTAGGGGCCACCGCTCATGGTGAGACACGTGTCCCATAGCTTCAACGAGAAGGTTGAGTGCAGAGAATTGAATGGAGCTCCTTGGGGGGCATTGAAGGCTATAAAATGCTCCCCTGCCTCCCTTGAACCCATCTCGCATTTGCATTCCAAGGCAAATGTATAATTAAGGCCAAGGTGAATTTCTTTGCTTAAATTTTTTTTTTTTGTGGAATTGCTCGATTTTGAGTCTCTCTTGCTCTGGTTTCCACTACCCATCTCGGCATTTTGAGTCTCTCTTGCTCGATTTTGAGTCTCTTGTAATGCTATAGCACTCTGTGTCAATCTCAGCAAGTGCATGCCCAATTTTTCCAAAAGAAGCATGCCAATAGGAGGAAGTACAATTTGACCTCTTACTAATTTGGTCTTTAGCTATAATGGCAATGGTTCATGACCAACATTTAAACACCAAAATAGTGTGTCAATGATCTCACACCATTAAAATTAGACTTTCTATCTCACCCCATTGAAGTGTCATTTATCATATGCCATGTTGCACACATCCTGTGATCACCGCTCTATTTTAAAGTAGGAATATGGATGGAAATTTTGGTCGAATCAAGATTTCACCAAAACGCATCGGTTTTAGGCATGCTCAAACGAAACCGACAACCAAAATTTTCTAGGAATCAGATGATGGGGAAATTTCAACGAATTCATATTATCAACCAAAATTTCGGTTCAAATTTTCGGTTCGATCATGGTCAAACCAAATCGAACCCAATATTTTGATCTTTGGTAGGATCTATAATTAGAACATGTTTGAGCCCAAAGAAACATGCTTCTAAGTAGATGTGAACCATCCGGTTGATGAATTTTAATATCAACCATTAATCGAAAACAACGGTTGATACTATAATCGATACAAAAGATGGCTTAAATCTCCTAAAACACCGTTTTGGTCCTATAGCACTTCAAGCTATGATTGATCACTTTGATGATCTTACACCATTCATGATATAAGATCATCTAAACACCATTTTTGTGTTTAAATGATGATCATGACTTAGGAGTACTGACAGGTCCTTAACAATAATATATGAACACTCCCCGGAGGTAATGTTGGATGGTTCTATATTGCAACATGTTTCAATACCCTAATGCATTATTTCCTAAAAAATAAAAAATTGATCCACAAGTGGACATATAGTTGACATCTTGCTTTGACTTTTCATGTTCAACCACATCTACACTGTGGAAATAGGAGAATCTTGACTGCACTTCTTCCAATGAAAATTAATAACATGAAAGTCAAGATTCTCCCACATCCAAAGTCTAGAGATGTGGTTGAACTTGAAATCCGCATCAAGGTCTAGAGATGTGGTAGAACTAGCAATGCTTGCGTAAAGACCAAAGACTACTTGTTTATCAAATAAACCGCACTAAAACCCATCGCAATCGTTAAGTAGTGAAAATACCATTTTCACCCCTAAACATGAGCCTTGAAAGACCCTTGAGAGGACTAAATAAGTGCTTTAGTGTGCATGTTACACTAACCAAAAAGACAGTCCAAATCCAAAAGCGACCTAAAATGATCAAAAGTCGACAATTCATGTCAAGCTAAAAATGGAGTGAAGAAATAGCCTCGGCGGTGGTTAAAAACGATCAAAAGAAGAAGCAAAGACTCAAGAAGAAAAAGGATCCATTCAAGAAGAAGAATGGAAGCTAAAGCTCAATTCGCAAAGCATCTCTTCAATTCGCAAAGAACCGATTACGAGCGAGGAGGAATAAACTACAAATAGGTCGTCGAACAGTAACAAAGTCCTTTGCGAAAAGAAGAAAAGGCTATTCAATGTAACAAAGTCCTTTGCGAAAAGAAGAAAAGGCTATTCAATGTAACAAAGTTCTTTGCGAAAAGGCTTTCAAGCCAAAGTTCTTTTGCGAAAAGGCTTTCAAGCCAAAGTTCTTTCTTGAAAAGGCTTTCAAGCCAAAGTTCTTCGAAAAGGCTATCTCAAGCCAAAGTTCTTTGCAAAAGGCCCTTAAACCGAGAAACGGCGCTTTTGGAAATTACAGCTCAAAGGGTATTTTAGGAATCAGCACGCTACCCAATGCAATTAAAGAACAAGGAACATTCGAAGATGTAAGGCGCGATCCAAGGCATATTCTACCCCATGTGGCGCCGAAATTTGAATTACTTGGCGGAACTTCTAGAAGCTCAAAACAGATTTTTGAATTCTATAATGTAATTGATGCTTCTACCGATTGGTCAACCATCGAGCATTTTCATTGGCCGTAACAGATCTGGATCCCCGTGCTCAACTCTCATTGGGCAATCCAGATCCGAGCACTCCCCGATTGGTTAATTCACCATGTGTGATGGAAGGAAAGCTATAAATAGAAGCCATTTGCCCAATTGGGGCATCCAGATTTTGAGTTTCATTTCTATTTCTCCTTCCTACGATAGTCTATCTGCACTTCTGTAATAGCTTCTTTGTTTTGCTTTTGAGAGTTGTTGAGAGTGATTTGTAACTCCAAGGAGATCGGATTCAAGATCGCGGCCCGAGGGCTTTCTAAAGCCGTGCTCAGAATTGTAAGATTGAATTTAAAAGGTTCGAAATGCGTGTTTTCTCCATTGGATTCATGTCAAGGGTTCTTATTGATCACCTTAGTGCATTAGACTCCTTTAGATTCACTACTTTGCATGCAATTTCCTTGATTCATTACCTGCATTTAATTAGCGTTGGTAACCTAGTTCGACAAAGACTTGCAAGGATGATTCATGTTCAATTGAGGAAAGGTCAATAACTATTGGATGATCTGTGACCATTTAAGTGGATGATCATAACCATAAGTCTAAAACCCTTCCTAATTCAGATTTATTTCTCTTACATCTCGCTACCGGTAGCCGATGAAGATTGAATCAACTCATGAATTGCATTCTCCATTAAAATTCAAAAGCGAAATCACGAAAGTTATTACTTCTCCATTTGTTTTATTTCAAACACTTTCCCAACTCGGATCTGGATCATTTAGTTAAATCTTTTCTTTATTTGTTTTAGTTAAACGTGACAAAACCAAACACTCTTTCTTTATCTCGCTTTAGATAAATGAGCGGATCTGTAGCAGATCGGAGGTCTATCTCCTATTTCGCACAAATTCTCCGTGGACGATCTTTAATATACTCACTTTTAAAACTTGCTACAATTGGTTCCGATCTTGCGTGCTATTGTTAGCCTTCAATGTCTTGATATCTATTTCCTAATTTAAAATTATGTAACTTAATATTCATTAATTCGTCATTCAAAACACACATAAATTAGGCACATGTTAGGCAACAACAAGAACATCCACAATTTATCTAGAATCACAATGTAAAAAAATCAATGAGTACTTCAAACCATCTTAAAGGTATTCTCACCTTATCTCGATCGCCTGTTGATCAAAGTATAAACATATGCAAATTCTACAATTGTTTTACAAGTCATATTGAGCCCAATTTAAAATCATATTTGATTACAGTACACAACAAATCGATACAATGTAATGCTAAGGACCTCTTTTGTCTTCACAGATAATCTCATTCCCCTCCATCTCCCCTCTCGTAGAGCCATGACAATAACAAGCTCGATGAGCAAGCTACCTTCCCATACCCATCAAAAGTAGTAGCAGAGCACCACATCACTTAGAGCTTGTAGCCGCTTCTTTACTTCATCAAGGCAATCGTGAAGATCCTTCAACTCATCTCAGATTCGAGAAATTCATGGCACAAATGCATAAATGAGATCTTAGCCGCATACAATGTATAGCGAGATAAGGAGATGACAATAGTTTCAAAAGCGTTAATATAAAAAGGCGGCGTTAAGATGTTCTTTCAATCGATGGATCAAACAAAGCTAATGATGTTATAATTGGGGAAGCGCTAAGATCACTCGCTTAAATCAAATGGTGACGGAAAATCTCACCAATTACGCTTACTAAAGGTCAGAAAAGATGTTTTCTCGACATGTATATACAAATAAAGAGATAATGGTTTCGATCGCCATTTAAACACCGTAAATGGTGTTTAAATGATCTTACACCATTAAAGTTAAAACTTTTAATCTCATTCCATTGAAGTGTGATTATCATTATGCCATGTGAAGAAAATCGATCAATTGGGCCCATCGCCTAGCCACCCACACCGACATACCAATGGGGCCCATCGCCCTCTTTTCAAAGAAAATACACTTGGACACACACATACATTTAGTATATTTAAATATATATTTTATATTCCTTATTCATGTATTTAACATTTACTTTTTGTATTTTTCTTAACCCTTATCCATAAAGTTAAAATTAATCCTTTACCTCCCCCCAAATATTTTGGAAATTCCAATATTGTTCCTATAACAGCTTGATATGGAGGTCAATATATATCGACTTAATACTCAAACATCTAGAATTTGTAAGAGGAGGCGTTACATGATTTGAATTATAAAGCCGTGTGGAAAGGAGAGCGCCTTCTCTGTTAATTTTGCTTTTTGTACCACCATTTGGCATATCCGGTCTAAAAGGATTTCTAGAATTTTTTACAATCTTCGGAAAAAAAAAAAAGGACTTTGCTCAAGGCAATTGTTCAGGATGTGGTGTTCAGGGTTGATGGAGCAAAAGGATATAAATGATGGAGAAATTACTTGAGGTGATAAGTGGAGTAGGTTTGAGGAGCCAAGTGACCATATCTCGAGTCCCTTGTAGGTGGCAACCACTTGTTCAAGATCAAATAAAGTTGAATACGATGGATCTTATTTTAGTGAAGTTGTTTGGATTTGGAGGACTATCTAGAACTACATAGGAAAGAGTTTGAATTCTTCTTTGGTCCTTCCAAATATTCAGATATTTTATAGATTGAATAGGAGGCTATATTTAAAGGTTACTGCCGGCTATTGAATTGAGCTACAGGATTGTTACGGTTGAATGGGACTCTAATGTAGCCATTGAAATTCTCGTTGATTGATGCTTACACCTTCAGAACAATCGAGTTGGTGGAAGACATTAAAATCTTGAAAACTAAGTTCGATGATGTTTTTCCATCATATATTGAGAGAATGTAAGCGATGTCGATAACTTCACTAACTTTGGATCCAATGGCGCACTATTGTTCGGTGGCAAGATAGTGGACAACCCTCCATCTCTTACCTCTTTCTCGCCAATGAAGATTTGAGTATAAGATTTGTTATGTGTGTAATCTTCACATTTAATAATGATAAAGGTGTGGACCCCGCAACCCAAATTGATTATACAAAAAAGATAAGTCTGCGCATGTCAATTTCAGCCATATTTGCTTGATTCTCGGTAGAACTACGAGTAGATCCCAAAATTCAAGGAATTGAAAATATTTTTAATGTAATTCGGTGGCTCTTTTTTTTTTTGAGACCACAACTGCTATCATTTTAAAAGGTTTGAATCAAAAGGTTTTGTTTTAGAAATGAGATAACAGGCATTAGAGCCATACTCTATATTATTGAAAAGCCCCACTTTAGACAGGCTCGTGAACTTTGACTTCCATGAATTTCAAGGCGGAACAAATAAATTGTTCAAACCTTGACATCTGTGGAAAATCTTTTTTTTTTACAAAATTCCAAGGCAAATAATGTATACTCCATTTTAGAAATATTTTGCATTTTATTGATAAAATAAAATGTGAGCACCATCTTGGATGATTAAATACGAAAGAATATGCCAAAACCATAAATACTAAGTGAAGAAGTGATACAGCTTGCAAACATGAGGTGTAAACCTTACCGCTTGATCTGCTTTTGGGGTGCATCTCACTGCAGTGAGTTCTCACGACTACAAGTGGATGAAGCAATTTCCATGTATACCTTACAAAGTTGCAAGGAGGCATGCAAATTTTTAAATCTATCTTTATTATGCCATGATCCGCTCCCCAAACAAGAGTATGTTGGAAGTGGGGACTATAAACAGGACAGATTACAACATACAATCTATGCTACAACCGGATATATAACAATCTAGAAAATTTGCTAGGCGCAGGATATTTTTTCATGGAAAACTATTAGTTCATTTGAAAGAAAAGTTGGTGACATTGTGACAACATATCTCACTAACCTTGAGAGGAGAAATGGAAAGACTCCTAGGATGTTCAAATCATAATTCAACACAAACTATAAAGCTTACAAAAGTCAAGAAATTTGAACTGAATTGACGAACAAAGCGTAATCATATGAGATATCCACAACACTTGAATCACAATCGCAAGTGAAATGGTCATATGATTAGTATTTCCATCCCAAAACACAAATGAGAAAATTCTCCTGCTACCTGAATTTTTTCATTCACAAATCGGCGATTATCCATATCGGCCGATAAGTATCGGAACAAGATGGACCAATACCTTGCTTTTAGTCATGGGCTTGGTCCTCAGAGTGCAATGGACCAATACCATGCTTTTAGTCATCGGCTTGGGCACTCAGAAAGTACAATGTCTCGAACTTGTTTTATTCTTGAAGACGAACTTACATGCAAGCGTAACTATATCTAGTAGTGCCAACATCGAAAATGTATCGCATCGATTCAACGATACATGCACACCTATACTAGTACCAAAATCGACTCACTCTCACCATATTAACCTAATTGGCGCTCACTCATGGATCAAAATTCTAGACAAACCGATATGTATCGGGGCCGGAAGGCACCGTTGATACTTGATTGTATCAACCTGATATACTTCGGTATGTATCACCGATACATACCAATATATCGTCAAAACTCATATGTATTGTCCAATACGTCGATTTCAAGCAATAATCTGCTTCAGTGAGTGCCCTCAAACATTCATCGGATGAATTTAAAGGTACACTTTGATATTTTGGGGACCGTGCCATATGGGAATGTGTTTGATTTGAAGTCCATGATTTTAAGATTTTGCTCATACTACAATAAGATGATGGCCTTTTGACATTAAATATTACAACATGCCTTTGGTGCCAATCTTTTGTTGAACATCTTTAGATTATGACCTTTAAATACACTGCATAAATGGTATCTCCATATGAAACAGGTGTAAAAATACCAAGTTTTTATTTTAGATTAAAAGTATTAATAAATGAAAAATCATTGAAAACGGTGTGTGTCATTCTTAAGTTATTCACAAATTTTATGATTTTTCAAAACTCGTGAATCAATTAAATAAGCCACTTCTCACTCTTGCATTCACTAACCAATCTATTTCTATTTGTAGATATGGGTAAATATTACGTTGTATTCACGTTGGTAGGAGACCGCATATATCGAACTCCGGGAGGAATGCTCGAGAGAAGTAATCGGTTTTTCTCATGCTCACATCGCTCCTTTCATTCGTACGATGAAGCACTAAATGCGGTACGACGACACTTAGATGAACCCTCATATAACCCACCCACATATCACCATGTACCTGCGATAACCCAACAAACACAAGTCATAGATAGAGTTAGAGCTACGGCCCCAGTATGTTGGTGTGCATGTAGATTGCATGTGTGGAACGCTTGCACGCAGCTATTATTGTTCTCCTATCCACTTTGGTTATTTATGTATGGCGATCATTTGTGATTTCTTTATAATTCTCAATATGAAGCTTGTCTCTTTTCATATTTTATTATTTCTCGTGTAAGCAAATCATATGGGTTGTATCGATCCCAAATGACTCTTCTCGAGGTAAGGGTCACCGTCATAGGTTGTCATACTCATCGACTCCTTATGGTGACGACGCTGCATAATCGTGCAATGGTAGTGTTAGGGACCCATTTTAAAATAATAGTAATTAAATCAAATTAAAAAAGACTCACAAATATGTTCAAATTTATCTCGATTGGTTGCCCGTAAATTTTGAGAGAAATTCGAGTACGGCACATAAACCGATGATTAAGATCACGTTCCTACGGTCGTAGTATAACCACTGATTGAAGCTATTCTGAGGATTTTCTGAGAGGAATCTGAGTGGTATAAGAACAAAGGATTTTGAGTTTTGTAAGAATCTGTCAGGAATCTGAGTGGTTAAAGAACGCATATGGTGAAAACCAGGAATCTGAGTTTGCTAAAGAATCTGTCAGGAATCTGAGTGTCCAAAATCTGAGCAAAATCTGAGCTTTTCTGGGAAAAACCAAGAAACACCCGAACGAGGCCTAAGAATATGAATAACTTAAAAACACATTCCAAAAATACTAAGAATATGAGTAAACTCAGAATCGCTCAAACAAGACCTTAATTGTTTAAGACTGATTAAACACTAAAATAGGGTTTAAATATCAGTCTAAGAGAGTTAGTTCTTTTAATCTTCCTAATGGGAAATTGGCATATGACCGGCCTGACCGGCCTAACCTGACTCAATCGGATGGTCAAGGATAGATGCCCGACCCAACCTAGTTAAAAGCCCCCTTTTTTCTATGTTTTTACATATAAAATATAGGGTCAGGTTGGGTCAACCTGCCCTTCTAGCTAGTTGTCCCAAAACCTGAATCGCTCAAATTTTGAAAAATTCTCAAATTTAAGGGCATGCAAAATAATCTCGAATTATTTACAAATTATTCCAGAAATTTTTTAAAAATTGTGATTTTTAATATTTTAAAAAAAATTTGTAAGTTATAATTTATTTTGTCCTCCGAATATTTCTTCGAACTTGCCGAATTATTGCCAAACCCCGACTCAGTGATTATGATTTTATGTGCCCGATGAGATAAAAAACCTGATTTAGGCAGGTCGGGGGCGATTGACCTGTTGAATATTAACTAAGTTGATATATTTTTAACTTATATTAAATAAGTTAACATTTTCTCTATTTAATAATTATTAATTGTTAAAATAAAGTGTGCATTTGTGAAACACTGGTGGCATGTGCGGGGCAAGGACGTCCCTTAGGGATTTGTCCAAGGGTAAGTTTGAGATATGATCAAATAATAATAATAATTTATTATTAGTTTCTATAAACTCGAACTTTTTCTAAATTTTACCCAAACTTTTTTTCCTATCGAAGCATGTCGAAGATAACTAAGGTACTGTGGATAAAAGCTAAATGAAACTTTGTTTTAACAGGGCATGATCCTAGCCGAATCCACTGTGTATATAGGAGTAGTAACTTTCTTGGTAGTCTATCTGAGTACCGAATAATTAACTTTTCGAAATTAAAAATTTGCAATCTTTTTATCTCGCCGATGCATTCCTGACCTTAGCCATGTTGTGGGCCCCACTGGTTCAGACCACACACCTACTCAACCCAACCCAACCCAACCCAACCCCGAACCACAAAACCTAGAGTTAAAAACACAGATACTCTATCTGTGTTTGCTTCAAAGCTGGGTCCCACAAAGCCAAGTCAGCACAAGTCAACCACATATTCTCAAAGGCGTGTGACCGACGATAGTCGGTAACTCGGACGCCGAGTAGGCGCCATAATAGACACTCAGCTTGCCGGCGACTAGGCAAAGAAGGATCTGTATAACGTGGCGGCCGTCTCTGACCTCACTCGTATTTTGCGACTTTCTGTCACGATTACCGATAGCTGTCTCGGCCTTTGGTAAGCAAGTGGCCAATGGCAGATGGACATGTGTACATTTTTTGGGATGATTTATTAAATGAAATTTTGACCGGGTGGGTTTTCTTTCTTCGAGGCCTCGACAGCCGCAGGCGCCGCGTTACTTCGCTCGTCAGCGTCGCCACGTGGAACGTCTTTTTTATGCATTTACGACGAGCTGGTATTAGATCGGAGATTTATGGTCCGATTTCATATATATATATATATATATATATATACATATCGTCATATCGGCTGGTTCATGGCCGATATGTATCCGATATTTCAGTACTTTTATATTACTAAAATAATAATAAAATAAATAAAAGTTTGTAAAAAAAGCATTTTGGTATATAATTCGATACATATTGACGATATGACCCGATAGACGCCAATATGTATAAGAAATCAGGCAACAAACTAACAATCGCCAGAAATCGGCGTGGAGTATTTTACGCTGGCGTATGTTCCTTAAATCGTACGCTTAGTGCTTAAGATGCATCCCATTCCTTTTATTCGCGCACGTTAGTTCTTCAGGAAATCTAAGTGGGGCTGCTTGCTTGATTTGGTGCTTCCGTGGTAAGCGGGAATCCTCATAGGACGAGTTACGCAACACGCGTACGTTAGCATCGTTGTATGATACTTAGGTGTTAAGATTCATAAACGATGCTGAGGTCATCTGCGTTATCCACGTGTCATAAATCGGCTGTCTAGCAGTGGAAGCCATCGAATCACAGCCGTCTAATAAGATGATTTTGGTCAAGTGCTTAGAGTTGTTGATGAGTTTGATCGGGTGGTTAACATGTAGTGATCGGCATCGACTTTGCGTGGAAACCCATCCTGCCATCTGCACCATCGAAATGATTCGGTGGGACACCTAATATTCTATTAGAAATAAATTTACGGTGTGAAAGGGTTTACCTGCTATAGTTGCATATGCCAAGGAGCTGAACCTGGTCACTTTCGGCTGGTTTGACCAAGTTTATCGTCAAATAACAAATCATTTGTTTCTACCATTAAAATCATTGACTACCTTGACCTGTTAGAGATAGTTTTCCGTCCCAATGTTACATTTTAAGATAATGACTCACTTATCACACGGTCATATATTGATTCACACAACCCCTTTCTCATGGTTTGCCGTGATAGCGGTCATTTTCGAGAGTGAGTGTCATATGGAATCATCACTTGACAGGCCATGATCTTAATATATATTGTACAGTAGATTGGGAAGAAAAATCATTTCCGTGATATGATAGAAGGCAATCTACAATTTTGACGGTAGAAATTTAAGGCTGCAGATAAAAAAATCTTTCAATTACAAATACGGGTATCCATACAAAATGATGCGGGTTCTTCAGCAACGTAGGCTGTCAATGGGCCTAGTAGACTGTCAGGGGGGCCGGCTAGGGAGGGGACTCCTAAAATCTAAGCCTAATCCTAGGCCATGGCATCGCCCTAGTCTACGTTGGGTTTGTCATGCACAACAACAGTACTCTCAAGCCGGGAGGGTCCAGTTAAGCTTTCTCCTTTGTTTTGTTGTTTATTATTATCATTTTTTAATTTATTTTAAAAAAAAATTTGAAGATAAAAGAATTTGGAATGAGAGAAAAAATTTAATACGTATTTTTCTAATTATTTTAATTATCAAAATATCTTTATAATTATTTGTTCAATGAATCTAACGATAAAAATTAAGGATCATTTTAATAACATAATTATCATAAAAAAAATTATATAAAAATTATATACTTATAATAATATATTTAATATATACAACTAAAAGAGATGCTTGGGACAGATCGGACCAAGCTTACAAACTTGAATTGTTACGCCCTTACATGTTCCAACGCACAAAACAGACTTTTAGTTTTGAGGCTCTAGGCTAAACCCTCTTTTCTTATTTTTGAACCTTAACCCTAAGATTTAAGTGTCCGGACCATGCAAGCATAGACCAACTTGGCACAGTTGAAAACCATGATTTAAAATTTCGGCCGTTTATTCAAATTATCGGTCAAATTATATCAGTTTTAATCCGAAAAAATAACAAAGGGTTATCGTTTCGGCCAAGTTAAAATATTGGAAGTTCAAATTTTCGGCAAATAATTTCGAAGACCACCTTTAGAGTCTTCTGAAAAAAAAAAAAAAAAAAAGACATTGAAATTTCGGCCTAGCCTTGAAATTTAGGCCGAAATTTTAAAAAATTTATCATGCCGGAAGCCGACATTGAAATCATTATTTTGATTCTTGTTGAAAACCATAGTTACCCGTTATAATAATGAATTTGTAGTAGGGACAGCGATTGTGGACTATAGGCGATGCACGGAACAATATCAATCAAGCCATATAGTAAAAAGTGTACTAATGTGGGTTTTATGGAGCCTAGGAAGCTCACAAGGCTATTTGTATAGGGATACTAAGATTGGTCGACATGTGGACGGGGGTAGACGACATTTCTATTGGAAGTGTTGTTAGGTCGGGTTCATGAAAAAAGGGTCAATATGAACCTGACCAGTAAACTACCTTCCTTCCCTGGACTTAAACCCAACATGTTAATCTCAAAACTTTGATAGGTTCCCCAAACCTATTAAAAAATTTAGTTACCTAACCAAATTTAATAATTTTTAGGTTTGGACCTGGCTAACTAATCACTTTCACATTCAATTTGACCTATTCGTTTATGGAATAGGTCATGCTTCGGCCAGACAAAACAAGTTTTTCAAATCCAAACCTTACTTGATACATATCGGGTCTGAAAAAACCAGCTGAGAAGACCCGACCCGTTTGCATCCACGCACCTAATACCAAACTCAAATGATATTTCTCGGGCAGCTCTAGTATTTTTTGGATGGGACGGTAACACCTTTGGCGTATCCGTCCGCCTACAAATCTAGCAATTATACGTAGCTGTCTTCCTCGGCTCAAAAATCATACCGCTACAAGTTGTCTTCCGTCTGATCAAGAGCTGGACATGGACTATTAACGCATGCATGATCAACCATCGATAGATTACAATTAACAAAAAAGCTCTGATCACACGGTTGTAATCCTCCTATGACGTGATGTTTGGGTTTATTTCCTCAAGAAGACGATGGCCTGGATCGAGGTGTCAACTTGGGTATCGGTCCATAGAAGACCGATACGGAACGGTGCCATTTAAAAAAAAGAAAAGAAAATTGAGGTCTCGACTGATACTGACCCGTATCAGCCAAAACACGATATGGGCACGTATCGGCTGATATCAATACCGATTACTTATCAGCTTCGATACATATGATCAGTTGGTATATAAGAAAAATAGAAAAAAAAAATTGAGGTAACGGCTGATATGGGCATGTAGAAAATTGAGGCATCGACCGATAGGCAATACGTTCCCGTATCGGCCGATATCGATATCCGAGTTGATACCGATCACGTATCGGCGCCAATACATATTGGTTGGTATATATATATATGGAAAATGTGTCTGTCCTCTTTGGGAAGACAGTCATCATCCTCCAAGGTTTCAGGTGGAGGTTCACGGGACATCCACAAGAAAATGCACCTAAGTGTAGATATATTTCTGTGCCTATTGATATGGGTGTGACATGTAGTGCTTTTTGGAATGTGATGTGTGTTGCTTTATCTTCATTTAATTATGTTTTAACTATGATTATCTTTGTTTTCAAAAAAGTAGACAACCTTTTTAAAATACTCTTTCCCTGACCACGTGAGTGTCAAAACTCCACCAACCCACCTCTTTTCCACTAAAGGGGTGTCAGCGCCTCACTATCGAAGTGTCAGTTGTCTCGGGGGCATAACACGACACCGGTTATCACACCTGTGTGGCGCCTCGATGCCGCGTGCAACGAAGCCAGTCTATCCAACCATCAAACTCTGATACCACTCGCCTATAGGACGAAAACTCCCGTTCATGGTTGTCTTCTCTCGAGGCCAACGATATCAACGTATCGTGCCTCTTCACGACACGTATAGCAGCATCTCAGTGCCACACTATTACCTCGTTTCGCAATAGTAACCTGTAGTTCCCCATGCCGTCCCATCCCAACATGTCTCGCCGACATACTGAACCAAGCTCACCAGGTTGGGAGGAGTTGGTGTGGTCATTTCACTGTGATTATTATATCAATGAGAACGTTAACATTATGGAGTTGTGGAAGATATGACAGGACAAATACCTTAGGTAGCAGTAGGAAGACATGGGGGCCTTGGAGTTGGTTGGTTTGGCTAGCAGATAGGGCGTCAGGCCTTCGTGCTTGGTGTGTGACGCGCGAACGCGGAGTGTGGGGCCTTGCGTTGTGTGTCCCATATATATGATGTAGATAGCGACTCGGGCAGAGTGGAGTGCTAGTATGGCGATTAGATGCGCGTGGGAAGCTGACTCGAAGGCGTGATTGGGTTGCGTGGGCCTTGTATGCTACAGAAGGAGTTCGTGTGCCATGGTGGTATGTCAAACCAATACGTTTGAGGTTCTCTTGCTATTTGGCTTGAGGTATTGTTTAAACCATCTATGTGGGAGGGGAGCTTGAGGGCTACTTCTACACACGGGGCCTTGCGTCGCGAGAGGGTATGCAAGTGTCTCTTAGGTCTGAAAGAGTGGGCCTAGGACTTTACTTCGAAAGGAATGTCGTGTGTCACCCAAGGTGAGGTTGTCATATGACCCCGGACCGGTGTCGCAATGCACATGGGTCGACAATGTGATAGCCAAAATTTTAGCACCCCAAAATCCGTGCCATCAGCACGATCCTCGAGACCGTGCCCCATAAGCATGCATGGAACATTGGTATACCCAAACAAAAATGAAATAAAATAGAAGCACAAGAACTGATATCGAACTAAATCTCTAGTTCTACTATATAATCATCAACATTTATAATCCAAAAGATGATTCTGATCTCATGCCACCGCATGAGCAAAAGAACTCACCCGAACCATTAGTGACGACACAACAGTCACCCTGGATGATTCGCCAAAAAAATATATCATCATTTAATTACATTTGCTCAAAAAAGGGCTTGACATACCAAGCCATACAGTACTCTCTCAAAATTTAAATCAAAGTACGCAGGGGTCCTCTAGAAGAAGTCCTTAGGCGGGGGCTCCAAATCTTCCTTAGGCACGTAATCCTAATCTTCCGGATCTACGCCTCCTGAAGTAGCAGCCGCAAGCATAGGACCAGTGACGTATAGTTTAAAGGGTGAGCTACATCATAGCTCAATAGGGAAACAATTGAACGAACATATAAGTTAATCTCTCACATATATTCCATGATGTTTAGAAGCATGATGTATCAATGAAATAGCTGAAAAATAATTTAAATGATTGAAAAGATGCACTGAATGTAACTGTTACTTTACATGTGCTTATTTATTCTCAACTTGCTAATATAAGACAATGATTGGCCTAAACACTTAAATCGTCATTTAAATATTCTTCGATTTACTATAGCATCATGCGCCCGATGGAATACTCTCCATCGTCATCTAATCAGACCATGTTCATTTCCTTTTTCATTTATTTAATACTTTCCAGGTCCATTCCTCATAGGCGATAGGGTATAATTCTCATGCATATATACCCCTGGGATGTCCAATTGGTGTACGGATTGGCCGCCATACCAGTCACCGATATTTTGTCGAGTCAGTTGTGAATCCGCCATGTCGGTGGGGTATTCTCGAAACCTTAAATCAAAAGTGCACTACATATAGTTATTCACCGTGTGATTGTGCTAATTATATTATATTATGCCTGATCAATTCTCATTTACTTTACTTCATACTTTTCCACATTTCCCTGGGATGTGACTAGCTCAATGCATCACACAGATGCACATATAACATTCACATCCCCTGAGAATGTCACATACTCGTATTACAATTCATTTCCTTGCTTAGTGTTCACACACACACACACACGCTTAGGATTCATATTTTCAAGACATAAGTACTCTTTTCTATATCACTACATACATGCTATTCTAATTAAAGTACATGTTCAAGGTGTTCTCTACCTCACGCGTATAATTTCTCAAGCGTCAAGGTCCAATGCATTTCTCCGTACTTGCACTCACTTGTATAACCTAAGGTACATCATGACATAATCAAAACATCAAGAATGATGCATAAAAGAAGGTATAAGACCCTCTAAGAACCCCAAAGTCCAAAACAAAAGTCAGCAGAAATTGCTCAAATCGATTAATCGATCCCCAAAATCGATTAATCAAATTCCTAAAATCGATTAATCGATCCCAAATTGATTAATCGAAATACCAAAATCGATTGATTGATTTTCAAATCGATCAATCGGTTTTCCCAGGCTCATGATTTTTCAGCCACTGGGAGTGCACATACGATTATTTAATTTTAAATCGATTAATCAAAATCCAAAAATCGATTGATCGATTTTAAATCGATCAATTAGTTTCGGGCATTATTGCTCAGCTTACTTCTAAGACAAAATCGATTAATCGATTTTCTAAATCGATTAATTGATTTGGTTAAAAACCCAGTTCTTTGCGGGCATTTCTTCCAGTTTTCTCCTCTTTCTATTTTCCTTTCTTTTCTACATTTTAATTTCAACATTTAACCAATTAATCCTATAACTAATGTATAATAATATATGCATTAAAATAAAACAAAACTCACCTCAAACCAATCTCTTGATTGATTCAATGGTTGGGTCAAAGGCTAGGGCTCTTAGCTCCGACTCCAAAGAACTCCAATGCAACGTCTCTGGAGTAATTGCTCAAGCCCGTCTTCAATTCGGAATTTTCACTAACTCCCTTGCATTTACTCTCTCTTATTCTGTCTCTCTCTCTCTCTCTCTCTCTCTCTCTCTCTCTCTCTTCATAAATCTCTACACCAACCTACATTAAAGAGAAATAACACTCTTAAGTTATTTGCCTCTTTTAATCCCATCTCTTGTCTTAGTGTAAAGCACATACACCCAAGACAGGTGTATATGATCTCTAAATTAGCTCTAACACTACGCACATGTGTTTGTTCACATCAAGGCTACTTTAATCATAGTCATCGTGTTGACTTTCACTTGGTCATACCTACGACCAGTCGGACATGCATCCCGAAGACACTGTCCAAAGCCCAAATTTTAGGGATGTTATAGATAATGAGAGAGGCACTCGAGGGCTATGTGGGACACAGTAGTGCACAGTAGCTGAGGGCTGGATGTAGACGTATGTTAGTATCGAGGAAAGCACACGATGGTGGGATTGATTCAGTATGTCAGTGAGACATATTGGAATTGGACGACATGGGGAGCTGCATGCTACTGTTGCGAAACGAGGTACTAGTGCGTGACATGAAGGTGAAGCTTGAGCAGGTCAAGCGTGACACGGAGGTGTTGACATGCGTGTCGTAAAGGGAATGATGCGT
This sequence comes from Chloranthus sessilifolius, assembly GCA_021018995.1. NCBI lineage: Eukaryota > Viridiplantae > Streptophyta > Magnoliopsida > Chloranthales > Chloranthaceae > Chloranthus > Chloranthus sessilifolius. Next base: position 23,507,095 of record CM037589.1, read on the forward strand.
TGATATGGTTGGCCCTCGGTTAAAGGCAACCGTGAACGGGAGTTTCCATCCTCTAGGCTGGTGGTATCAGAGTCTGATGGTTGGGTAGGCTGGCTTCATTGCAGTCGGCATTGAGGCGCTACATGAGTGTGATAGCCGGTGTCGGGTTGCGCCCCCGTGACACAACGCTTCTTTCCTGGGGCACCAGTGCTTCGCTACCGGGGTGCCGATGCCTCGCTACCTTGGCTGGCACATCGCTACTGGGGTGTCAGCACCTCGCTCTCGGGGTGTTGGAGCCTTGCTATCGGGTTGTTGGCGCTTTGCTACTAGGGTTAAGAAAAAAGGGTGTCAGCGCCTTGCTATCGAGGTGTCAGTGCTTCTCTACTTGGGTGTCGACGTTTCGCTACCGGGTCCCCACATTTTTGAGTAAACTTGGTCTGAAAAAGTAAGTACAACACTTTCTTGAAAAAAGGGAGAAAAGAGATAAAGAAAGTTACCTCTAAAAAGTCAAATATGACGGCTAAAAGGGAAAATAACTTTTTAAATATTTAAAAAGTTTTAACTCTAGTTAGTAACCTGGGGCCCATGCCACCCATCACTTCACAAATAGGCGTTACGTGTCACGACCATATCAATAGGTGCAAAGATATCTCTACGTCTGGCGCATTCTCCCTTCAACCATATATATATATATATATATATATATATATGTTGTGCATGATTACATGCTACGTGGTATGTGATCCAAAAAAGAAATTAAATTTTCTTTTTTTGGTCTTCAAAAATGTGGTCATATATTGTGTTCCCCCCCCGCATACTTGGTGCATTTATTTTTTGCCAACTTTGACCACTTTTTGGATTGTGGATAAAATGTTTTTCCAATTTTTTTTAGATGGATGTCATTGATCTTGTGCGTTTTGCCTCGACACCAGATCTTCAGATTAAGTGCCACTTGTCATCCAAACGACACTTGGGTAGGGTTCACCGCTAGGTGGCTCTAACCTAGCATTACCGCTTCCATATATAAATGAAGGATAATAATGGGTTTTAATCGGGTCGAGTCAGGTTGGGTTTTTCCGGTCTGCCAGTTAGGCATATACCCTTGATCTGCCAGGTTGGGTTGGGTTGGGTCAAGTGCACTATGAGGTCAGGGATATACTAATTTCCCATCGGGCAATACAAATTTTGGCCTAATCGATTGACATCCCTACAATTTCCCCTCCTTTTATTGATGGTTGCCTCCTTTTAAACTTGAGTTAGTATTACTTAACCTGAGCGCCGACTTTTGGTGCTTGGGTCATTTTTTAGGATGTGTGTTATATGTAATCATCATGTGTTCCGTGTGATTTGAAGCTCATAATCTCAAGATTTGTTTTATAAAAGATTGGAATGAAAAAAAATTCTTTAGTATCTATTTCAATGTAGTCAAACACTATCCAAAATTACTATTACATTAGATTTCAACGATGATATTTAGATCATGGATCACCTATCAGATAATAGACGTTAGTTTCACATGTCACAGACTACGAGTATCAAATCGCTTGGGGCTCCTACCAACTTACCTAAAAAGAATTCATTTTTATGCCCATGTAAGAAAATCTTGACTCAACGGTTGAAGTCATGCCCTTTTAAAGATCAAGAGTGTCAAAGATTTTTATGATAGTCATTAGTTTTAGAACGCATTGGCTATTTTAAATTAGATGATGTTGAGATTTTTCCATCTCAATATTGAAAACTCCATCTTTTGACCATGATCTCCAAATCACAAGGCGCACATGATAAAATCACATGTTACATGTACCAAAAGTAACCCATGAACAAATTCACTTAGCACTGAAATTGTGAGTCTAATACCAACTCTTAGGGCTCGTTCGAGAGTTGCTTTCTGCGCAGAATCTGAGTTGAAACTCAGAAAGTGGGGAAATCTGAGCTTTTTTGGGCGAGTCAGTTGTTCGAGAGTTTCTTGGGTTCCACCACTTTTTGGCAGGTTTCTGAGTGAAAGCGACCTTCCATCATCCGACTAATTTACTCAGATTAGCTCAAAATTCGAGTTGCATTGAAGTATTACTTCCTTCTGGTATATACACCATATAGCTTCTCCAATTTTGTTGTTGTTGATTTTGGCTGGTGGAATCTGTAGAGGGTTTGTTATATGCAAACCAGTAGTAAGCAAGAGTGTACGCTCCAGCAAGCAGGATTGTTGGATCTAAGAGGTTTACATATATGATTGATGGTTGTAAAATGTGTTTCTTCTGTACATTTGATACTTTCTATATTTAGGACAAGGGGCTGCTACTAATCTCCATTACACAGTAAATATCCTCTAAAAATTCATTTTTGTTCCAATCTTCCATACTAGTGATCTTGAGATCACGAGAATATCATCAGACAATCATTTTTATTCCTTGTGACACACATCCCTAAAAAGTGACCTGTGAGCATTATGTGTCACATGGTCTTTAAGTCACATTTTTTAGGTGTGTCACGTGGGAAAAAAAAATATAGGCTGATGTTATTCTCATGATCTCAACATTAGTTGTGTGGAAGATTGGAACGAAAAATGATCTGTCAATGGTTACGTCAATAGTTATTTGTTGTACTTAATGAGGGATACGTATGACATAACTCTCTGCTAGCCCCTGCCATAATGGTGTTCACTGATCAATTTTAAATGTAACCCTTGTAAGTACACAAGATCTATTGCAGTATGGCAAGAACAAGGGTGTCGAACCCACAGGGAAATCTGAATTTTTAATTAATTCTTTCAGAGATTTTAAAAATATCCCCAAGGAAGTACCAAGGGGCAGATTCAATTTACCAAAAATTTATCACTTTTTCCTAACTGCAGAAAAATAAATTAGTCTAAGCAACTAATTACCGATTAATCTAAGAACAATATTTAAATAAGATCAAGAAATATGCTACCCCAGATTTGTACCCCCCTTTCAATTAAGCATCATTCACACCATCATTCATTCATAAAAATGATTTGAAATAAAGTATGATCATAAATCCGGCATACCCTATCTAAAAACAATGACTCAGCCTATCATTGCGGTATGAGTCATGTAAAAAGCACAGCGTATCTCGTGATGTGTAGATCAAAACAATAAAAACATTAGACTATGGTATTAATCATAAATATGGGTATTTATCTGGGGATCGCATCTTCCCCGATCTACTGATTTAGCCGCTCATCTTTTGTGTATGACTTCCTTGTTCATTCAAAGTCATTCCTCTTTTTATTTCTTCCCAAGAGATATTTGTTTACAATGCTCTCTCCTAAATACAATTTATGCTTTTAAAAGAAAACAATGTAAATCCTAGGTACAATCTACCCTGATCAAAACCCTAGAAGAAAGAGAGAAGAAGACCTTAAAAAGATGAAAAGAAGTTCCCCAAAGTGAAAAGCCCTAAAAATTCCAAAAATAATCTAATCTACCTCTAATTCCTCCAAAAAAAAGTCTCAAAAGATCTCAACACCAAGTCCAAAAACCGAGCCTCATTTAAAGCTTTTGCTTCCTTTTTATAATGGCCGAGCACACCTAAACCTAATTGCCTCAATCGATTGAGCCAGAAGTCTCAATCGATTGAATTTGAGTTCGAATTTCTTTAGGGCACTTCTGCCATATGTGTCAATCGATTGATTTTCATGTCTCAATCGATTGATTTTCAGGGCTGAAGTTTTATTTTATCTGTCAATCGATTGACAATGATTCCTCAATCGATTGACTCTTCAATGTAAATTCTCCTTTCTTGATGGATATTGATTCTCTTCTCGGATCTCAATGCTTCTTTGGACCTTTTTGTCCATAGCTCTTGCATAGCCTTTAATTTCCTTCTTTTAGGCTTTTGAATAATCTAATGGTCGGAAACACCTGTAAACATCAAAACCTCACAACAACCATCAGATGCTTTCATCGAACAGCTAAATATAGGATTTAAAGTGTGAAATATAGTCATATTTCTGCACCGATCACACCCTCAAACCTACACTTTGTTAGTCCTCGAACAAAGAGAATATATAACGCAAATAAAACTAACTTCCTAAAAATTTAAATGCCACTTTCGTAGGGAATACGATTGCATTTAGCATATGCAACAAGCCTTTAAACCCCTAGGTGATCCCTAGTGGAGGAGTTGTGTCTCCTGCAAGTTTTCAGCGAAGGTACCTACAAACTTCAAAGCTATGCTCTTAAGCAGTCAAATGCCCCTGGAAAATCGTTTAAAAATGCATCCGACCATGCTTATTTTATTAATGCTCATTCACATTAGTCCACTGTTTTTCAATGCTCATACTCTATGCATTAATGTTATGCAATCATCACTGCTCAAATTCTTTTGCCTGAGAAGAAGCTTAAACTAGGCATCTTTTGATCACATGTCTTGACTCAATCCTTATCATGGATATACACTCAGAATGAAATCGCTCCTGATGAATGGATTTTATGTTTCACGCACATGTGAGATGGAGTTACAATGCAATCTAGAGAACTCTCACAATTTATACGAAAGACGGTGTATCAAAGAGTTTTAATCGAGATCTCATTAAGAAAGATATTTGTATTTTAAACATGGATATATCAAGCACCATAGACAATGTGTAATTATTCTCCACAAGGCATTTACCACTCATGATTGGATCAAAAAGGTCTTTTCTAAGGTTGTAATGGGGCTCGGGTAAAGGTAAAAGAAAGAAAGGGAATTTGGATTCAAATTTTCTGAGAAATTGGAAAAGAAACAAACTTATATTTTCTCTATCTCTTTTTTTTCTTTTCTACTTTCTCACTATTTTTCTCAATATTTTTCTATATATTTTTTTTCAACTTGCTTTTCCTTTGTTTTCCTTTTCTTAAAACACCTCATATTTTTCACTATATTTTTTTTCAAATTTTCTTTCTCTTTTTCTTTTTCTTCCCCCTTTTCTTTTATATTTTTGCCATACACCCTTAGTAAACACCACAACTCAGTATCTCTCCACGTACTCTCTTTTCACTCATTTTCATCCCTCGTTCCTAATTTTTCAGAAATAAGAAGGGTAAAGCTGAATTTTCAGAAATGGTGAAGGGTTAAAGGTTAATGTGGCTTATCGAAGAATGTATAAAGGTAAATTTTCCAATAGGCTCAAAGGGGTACTAGAATGATATATTTATGAGGTGGGTCATTTTAAGCAAAAACGAGCCAAAGATGGCCTTGGATCATTTCCTTTCATTATGGTAAAATATGCCTATCTGCTTTGAGTTAATACACATTGATGTCTAGTGTAATGGTATACCACACGTACAATCAACAAATCAAAGTAAAGTAAATGAGATGTTAACAATTGAAGCAGAAATTCAAAGATACTCCGACTTTATTTCCACACTCATCAAGAACGAAGATAAAGTTTCGAAACTCACTGGGTTGAAGCCTTTCTTGTGATTTAAAAATTTCAAGTCATACACTTTATTCTCAAACTTGGAATTGGAGCCACGTGGTGGTGTACAAGTTTTCAGGCATAGATTATGAATATCGCTATTTTAATTTTGAACTTTATGAGCATTCATTAAAACAAACATGGTGTGATAACAAACTTTTAAAGAAATTCAGGCCATTCATAATTTAAGAATAAATTGAATTTCATTAGCCTTCCTATCATCAGTCAATCGATTGAGACCAGTGCCTCAATCGATTGATTGTTGATAATTTCCAATTGAATATTTGATGGTTAGCAGTCAATCGATTGAGACCACAACCTCAATCGATTGACTGATAAGATTTCAAGGTCCGAAAAATAGTTAATTTTTTTTTTTTTTTTTAAATTCATGAAAATTACCGAATTTACCCCCCAAACCTGAACTGTCCAATGTCCCCATTGGTGATGATCCCCCCAAACCTGCTTGATGCACTAGAGGACCAAAATAAAAGAACTAGATCAAGTGAAAGAGAAGGTGATCAAAAAGAAAAAAAAACAAATATTTACCTAAACAAATTTGTATAAGAAAAAAAAAAAAAAACTCGTACAAATAGTGCAAAATTAAAATTCTACCTTAAAATTAATCAAAATCAAACCTAAACTAAAACATAAAAAGTAAATATGACCTAAAGACTCCGAAAACTAGACCCTAAAACAGAAAATCCTAATCCTCTATTCTTCCATGGGAGAACTGTCGTCCCTCGGCTTTGGAAACACGTAGCGCCACATCTCCTCGGTAATTCCAACCTCGCCAGCAGGTGGTACTGGTGCACGGGGTGGTGATAATGGTGGGGTAGGAGGTGTTGTTAAGAGAGGCGGAAAAGGGGCGTAAGCGGCCTCAGCGGAGCGCGTGAAAATTGAGTTGACTTCGAACGGGAATTCATCATCAAGATTGATGATGGCATGATTGGACAAATCGAGTGGTGGCTGCGGAGTGCGATAACGCACGCACGTTATGCTGGCTCCGCCTTTCACAACGAGATCGTGACGATACCGGATGGAAGAGATGGCGGAAACTTTTGGGAAGGAAGACGAATAGTATGACTTAAAAGGAAACTAATAAGGTCCTTAAATAGAGAAAAACCTCTTAAAAGATGGACCCTAAGAAACCTTGTACAAAACGGACTCTTAAAAAAAATAATTCTATTTGCGGACGGGTCGGTGTGAATTTCAGGAATTAAGCATCAGTCAATCGATTGACAATTTAGTGTCAATCGATTGACACATATGTAAACATAGGATGACGGTGCACGACACAAAATCCACTCTCAATACGATTTATTTTCAGAAACGTGTCAGGTTGAAAGTTTGACCATGTAGAAATCAATCGATTGACAATTTAGTGTCAATCGATTGACTGAAATGTGCAATTTGTTTATCTTTTTGGATTCAGGAATCAATCGATTGAGAAAAGTGTCTCAATCGATTGACTCAGAGGAATTGCTTGTCAGAATAACATAAGTAAAGTTCTCAATCGATTGAGAGGGAAGCCTCAATCGATCGACTGATGCACTTGTGCACAAAACCGAGAAGTACCATAAAAATGAACACAAAAAGAAACGCTAATTCCATTGATTGGCCTTGATTGATTACACCATCGATCCCTACACCACTAGTAGATTTTAACGAAAAACAAAAATTAAAAACACCCTAAACAACTGAAAATACTAAACAAAACATAACAACACACACTAAACACTAAACATAAAAATAAAGAAAACTACACAAAAACAAACTAAACATCATCATCATCATCATCATATTCAGGGTCCCTCTCCTCGTTCATCGCCGCTCGCGCTCCATTGATGAACTCGTCGGCACGCCCAGGGAACGATTCCCGAGCCATCCGCATGAGGAGAGAAGTTTGAAACCTTGACCGTCGATCAACACCACCAAGCCTCGCATTCAGCCCATCCATCCGCACCTTAAGGCGAGTAACAGCTGCCTTGGCATCAAAATCAGGGACCTCTTCGGGACGAGGTCGTCTTACACCGCCACGTTGGCGTTGTGCGGGGTTAGGACCGGGAGGAGGAGGTACATCGTCAACTGCAATCGGGGGTGGCTGCACACGAAGGATCGCTTTCATGCTCTTATCCCACACATTGACACCATACTGGTAAAATTGCATGTCACCTAACTCCTCATCATCATAGATGGGGCAGCCGAGGTGATCCAAAAGGTGCATCACATAATGTGGGAAATGGAGGAGAATCACTGCACGCTTAGCGGGTACGGTGGTGGTGGCTATATCACTGTGGCAACGATACATCTCCTCGAGCATCAGACCTGGCGCATCGAACCAAGTGTTTGTATGCGCAGCGTAAAGTGCAATCACCCTATTCTTGGTCCTCTCGCTTTTCGTGCCATGCGGTAGGAGGTTGTTTGCCATGACGATATCCCAAAAGAGAATGTCCATCGGAAGAACAACTCGTCTAATGGCCTGACCGGTACCGCGGCGCCCTCCACACATATCATTGATCATGTCGTCCTGACTACGATCAATCGCGGGATTAATGTGGTGGTTCACAGGTCGAACCACATAAAAATTGAAGGCACGCGCGAGATCGGCGGCATGCAGATTATATTGCCAGTTGTCGATCTCGATGGTAATGTAGGGCATTCCTGTGGGCGATAGTGTTTCCGGTACCCATACCATTTTCTGATAAAACAGACGGATCAGGCGTGGAGAGACATCGATGGGTGGCGGGGCAAGCAACATTTCCAATCGCAAGGACTCAATGAATTCGATCGAGCGGGCGCATTCCGCGATGCGACGGTACTTGACCAGATCGTAGAAATTTTCCGTTTGGAACTGGCGATCGAAATAGTGCTCATTGGGGATGCGCATCGGATCGTTGGCGGGACGCGGTGGACGGAAGAGTGGTGGGCCAGGCGCTGCCATTCGATCGCGTACGAGGAGAATATAGATGATTGGCTTGAAATGGAGTGGATTGAAGTCGGATGAGGGCTCCACGGGTTGGGGCTGCCACTTATATAAATTGAACCTCAATCGATTGAGAATGAATTCTCAATTGATTGAGACTGGTTGGGATGCCCACGTTGCGAAGCCGGAGCGACATCTGGCAGATGTGTAGGAGACGTGGCTCATCACAATTCCTCAATAAATCTCAATCGATTGAGATTGATGGGTCAATCGATTGAGGAAACCTGCATTCGAAGAGGTGCACCAGTTAGGTGCCCTCGAAAACAAGAGCTTTAATTATCCCATTAATTCAATCGATTGAGATACCATCCTCAATCGATTGAGTCAAACGTGCTCGAAAAGTTAGCTGCCCCGACAAGATGTGTCGGTTGGCGTTTCAAATCCCAAGGACTGCACAAAATTTTATATGGTGTCAATAGATTGACACAATTCTCAATCGATTGACACAAGAAGAGGAAAATGACGATGATGTAGGAAATTCTCAATTGATTGACAGGTACATGTCAATCGATTGATAAACAAGGGTCAATCGATTGACTGTTCACAGTCAATCGATTGAAAAACACAGAATAAGAACAAAAACAAAAATAAAGATGAAACGGAAAATAAAATAAACTGGGTTGCCTCCCAGGAAGCGCTGAGTTTAAGTGTCGCCAGCTCGACCTTTTCTTTGATCAAGCATTTGGGTCACTGAGGTGCATCGCCTCAATCTTAAACTGGGTGATTGGCTCAAACATTGGTTTGAGACGTTGCCCATTGACTTTGAAAACTCGATTGTCCTTGAGACTACGGATCTCAATTGCACCATGCATATTAATGGAAACAACCTGATACGGGCCTTCCCATCTAGATTTCAGTTTTCAGGGTGAAGCTTTAGTCTGGAATTAAACAGCCAAACCTTTTGCCCAATGTGAAACTCTTTTCGAGAAATTGACTCATCATGAAGCTGCTTGTATCTTTCTTTGTACATTTTCGAATTTTCATACGCATCGTAGCGTAGTTCGTCCAGTTCACTCAACTGTAGCCGTCGATTTGATCCTGCGGCTTGCATGTTTTTGATGGCCTAAAATGCCTTATGCTCTAATTCAACAGGAAGATGACATGCTTTCCCGTAGATAATTCTGAACGGAGACATTCCAATTGGTGTCTTGAAGGCGGTGCGATAGGCCCACAGAGCATCAGAGAGCCGGTTTGACCAGTCTCTTCTATCAGATCGTACTGTCTTTTCTAAAACTCGTTTAATCTCTCGGTTCGATAATTCCACCTGACCACTAGTTTGCGAGTGATACGGCGTTGCAACCTTGTGGGTGACGCCGTATTTCTTCATTAAAGTAGCAAAATGACGGTTGCAGAAGTGCGAATCGCCATCATTAATGATCGCTCGTGGAAACTCGAATCTATTAAAGACATTTTCCTTCAGAAATTTGACCACCACTTTGTGGTCATTTGAACGGGTTGCCACAACTTCAATCCATTTGGAAACGTAGTCAACAGCTACGAGAATGTATGAATACCCAAAAGATGGGGGAAAAGGACCCATGAAGTCAATCCCCCAAACATAAAAAATTTCAACAATCAAAATCGGGTTAAGGGGCATCATATTTCGTTTTGAAATATTTCCAAGCTGCTGACATCTTTGGCATTCTTTGCAAAATTGAGCAGCGTCACGAAAGATGGAGGGCCAGTAGAATCCGCTTTGAAGAATTTTCTGTGCGCCGTCTCCAAAATGGCCTCCACAGCTCCAAAGATGGCAGAAATCGAGAACGCTTAGTTGCTCTTCTGCTGGTACATATCTCCTGATGATTTGATCTGAACAGATCTTGAACAAATGTGGTTCATCCCAAAAATAGTATTTGATCTGGGAGAAAAAGAGGTTCTTATCATTCTTTCCCCATTCAATAGGGATTTTGCCCGTGACCAAATAATTCACGATATTGGCAAACCAAGGAACTTTCGTAGCGGTCGCGTCAATTGCCATTAATTTCTCATCCGAAAAAGTGTCCCGGATAGGTTCAGGTGTAACCAATTCTTCAAGCAACATGCGAGACAAGTGATCAGCCACAACATTCTCGACTCCCTTTTTATCCTTGATTTCGAAATTAAACTCTTGAAGTAGCAGAATCCAGCGGATCAATCTTGGTTTGACATCCTTCTTTGCCAACAAATATTTCAATGTAGAGTGGTCTGAAAAGACCACTATTTTTTATCCAAGCAGATAAGAACGAAATTTATCCAGAGCATACACCACAACTAATAGTTCTTTCTCAGTGGTGGTGTAGTTAAGCTGTGCATCGATCAATGTCTTACTGGCATAATAAATTACGTGAGGTAATTTGTTCACCCTTTACCCTAAAACAGCTCCGATAGCATAATCAGATGCATCACACATGAGTTCGAATGGGAGAGAATAATCCGGTGGTTGGATTATTGGTGCAGTTGATAAGAGTTCACGCAGCTTCAGAAATGATTTCATGCAATGCTCATCAAATTCAAAAGGTACATCTTTACCAAGTAAGGTAGATAAAGGTTTAGCCACCTTGCTGAAATCCTTAATGAATCGCCTATAAAATCCAGTATGCCCCAAAAATGATCGAATTTGTCGAACACTCTTTGGTGGGGGCAAATTGACAATTAGGTCGACTTTGGCCTTATCCACTTCAATTCCTTTCTTGGAAACAATATGCCCCAGAACAATTCCTTGTTGAACCATGAAATGGCTCTTCTCCCAGCTAAGAACAAGTTTAGAATCCACACAACATTGTAAAACTTGTGCGAGGTGATTCAAACAAGAACCAAACATTTTCCCAAAAACCGAGAAGTCGTCCATGAACACCTCGATGAACTTGTCAATCATATCCGAAAATATGGCCAACATACATCGTTGGAAAGTAGCAGGTGCATTACATAAGCCGAACGGCATCCTTCGATACGTAAAAGTACCATACGGGCATGTGAATGTCGTTTTCTCTTGATCAGGTGAAAAAACGGGCAGTTGATTGTATCCCGAATAACCATCAAGAAAGCAATAAAACTCTTGCCCTGCTAACTTCTTGAGAATTTGATCGATGAACGGAAGGGGAAAATGATCCTTTCTAGTAGCTGTGTTCAATTTTCTATAATCAATGCAGACTCGCCACCCAGTAGTTTCACGAGTAGGCAACAATTCTCCTCTCGCAGTTTCTTTTACAGTAATTCCGGACTTTTTCGGGATAATTTGGACTGGACTAACCCATTCACTATCAGAAATCGGATAGATGATTCCAGCATCGAGTAATTTAATGATTTCTTTTAAAACGATTTCTTGCATGTTCGGATTAAGTCGCCTCTGCGGTTCTCTCGATGGTTTACTCTCATCTTCCAGATGTATTTTGTGCATACATATTGATGGGTCAATCCCTTTTAAATCAGCCAGAGTCCATCCGATAGAAGCACTTTCAACAGGTCATGCTCTTGTTCTTCAGACAACGTGGATGAAATTATCACCGGAAACGTTTCTCGTGGCCCCAGAAAAGCGTATTTGAGCAATTCAGGCAACTGTTTCAATTTCACAGTTGGTGGCTCCTCAATTGATGGAGTCGGTTCAGCTTTTACTTCAATGGATAACGGTTCTATCTTAGTCACAACTTCACATACGTTATCATCTGGACATGATAAACTCAACCTCGTCTCTTCGGACTGCTTCCTTTCAGATCCTTTTTCTTTATAGATGGCCAACAAAGCAGTTTCAAATTCTTCTTTGGTGAGCATTGATGGTAATGCTTCATCCACCACTTCGTCCATCTGATCGATGTAAAAGTATTCGATCTCATCCTCGTTAGGGAAATGGTTCATCGCATGAAATATGTTCAATCTGACCTTCATGTTCCCAAAAGAAACGTCCATGACTCCCGTTCGACAATTAATGCAAGCGTTGGCAGTGGCGAGAAATGGACGTCCAAGGATGATGGGGACTTGATTAATTGATTTAACAGGTGGTTCCATGTCTAAAATAATAAAGTCCACTGGAAAGACAAACTTGTCTATTCCAACCAAAACATCCTCGATAATTCCCCTAGGTCTTCTTTCTGACCTATCAGCCAGTTGGAGCGTGACCGTCGTGGTTTGCAATTCACCCAATCCGAGTTTCTCGTATATTGAGTATGAGATTAGATTCACACTTGCTCCCAAATCCAATAGCGCTTTTCCAATTGGTTGCCCACCAATGACACATGGAACAGTTGGAACTGTGGTCTTTTCACGTGGGGTTTCCAATTGTAATATTGAATGACTTGATTAGTCGGGAACACTTTCTTGGAAATATGAGTGCTCGCCTTTAAAAGTGCATAAATCTTTGAAAAATTTTGCATACTCAGGCACTTGTTTGATTGTTTCAAGCAATGGAAGATTTATCTTTACTTGCTTGAATGTTTCGAAAATTTCTTCCATTTTTGCTGGTCCCTTTCCCATTCTAGATGGAGGAATTAGGCATTGAGGGAATGGTGCCCTTGGGACATAAGGTGCAAGTTCCATTTTTTATTCTTGTTCATGTCCTAGTTGGACAGTTGAGGGAGACTCATCCTCGATTACTTTTTCTTTTCCCTTCTCTCTTCTTTGCTCTTTCACTTTCTCTGTTCTTTTCTCTGATTTGTTTTCTTTCTCTTTTGTTGCTTCTCTTTCTTCCTCTTTTTCTTGATCAGATTTCACAGGCATTTCCACTTGATTATCAACTTCTCTTCCACTTCTCAGCACCGTAACAGCTTTCAACTGTTGACTATTCGATGGTCCTGCATCAGGTGGTGCTTGACCTCGAGGATTGTTGACGGGTTGGCTAGGGAGCCTACCTTCCTCTCGTTGACTTAGCTGATTTGTCAGTTGACTGAATTGATCTATCATCATCTGTTGGAAAGCATGCATGCTTCGCATCACCTTTTCCTCCAAATCAGAATCTCTAGAAACGGTAACCTGAGGTTGATTAAAATTCTAATTTTTTCGGTAATCGGAATTCGGATGGTAATAGGGAGGGTTCTGTTGGAAATTAGAATTCTGCTGGGTAGTGAAATTCTGTTGTGGGCAGAAATTTTGTTGTCCACCCATTGTGTTGGCTCTGTACTGCTGGTTTACCTGACCAGTTTGGTTCGAACCACCCCATCGTAAGTTGGGGTGATTTTTCCATTCCGGGTTATAGGTATTGGAGTATATGTTTCTACCCTGCCGTTGATAAGATTGAGTCAGATTCACCTGCTCTTGAGGAGTAGGTTCATCAGGGAATAATGACAAGGTAGTGGGGCACTCATTAGCCATGTGACATGGGTGGTCACAAATTGAACACACAGTGGGGGTGACAGGAGCTTTAGCTTGCTTGGTCGCAGCTAACAACATATTCATTTGCTTGGACAACATATCGACCTTTGTCGATAGATCAGAGGTATTATTTTTGATATTATACAATCCATCTCTTATCAACACATGAGATTTAGATGCCAAATCCAAGTTAGTTCGCCCCAGTGTTTCAGTTTGTATCAAAGTTTGGTATAACTTCTCAAACAATGCCCACAATTCATCAGCTTCTTTTGTGGCACATGATCCACCACACGATGCATCAACCATGCGTCTCTCTTCAGGAATCAGTCCATTATAAAAACTTTGGACCTGTTGCCACCTTGGAACTTGATGATTTGGACAACTCTTAATCAATTCCTTAAAACGTTCCCAACATTCATGGAATGTTTCAGTAGGTTGTTGGGAAAAGAATTGAATCTTCTGACGCAACTCAATGGCTTTGGTCATGGGAAAATATTTTTTAAGAAACTGACGGTGTAGCTCTGCCCAACTCTGAATAGATTGCGGTTCTAAGGAATAAAACCACGTTTTTGCCTTGTCCCTTAAAGAGAAAGGAAAGAGTCGGAGTTTAGCTATCTCATCAGTGACATTGTGGACTCTGAACATTTTGCATACCCCAGTGAATTCATTTAGATGAACGTGCGGATTTTCATTTGCTAACCCATGGAAAATTGGTAGCATTTGGATCATCGCTGATTTGAATTCATAGTGGTTTCCTGGAATGGGATCATACATTATACATTCCTGATCCTCGTAAAAACCAGGATCATTATAATATTCAAGTGTTCTAGGGCCCTCATTGTAATTGTTATTCCCATCATTTCCATTATTTCCATTATTGATATTCTGATTGTTCCCATTCATTTCTTGCCTTTGATCAGCCATGGTATCAGTATGATGATACTGATTCCTTTGAATTCTACGATTCTCTCTACAAGATCGTTCGATCGCAAGATTAAATGGTAGCAGATGTGGGTGATGAGAACGAGTAAAGCTCATACACCACGCTCACAAACAGGGATTGAAGAATCCAAAACAAATCCACAAAATAGGCTCAATCGATTGCAGCAAAGGTCTGAATCGATTGACAGAAGCTCACTTAAAATTTCACAGAAATGACTTTATCAGTCAATCGATTGAAGAACCGTTCTCAATCGATTGAGGTTCAAAGGTCAAAGTAAGTTAACACAGGAATTTCAGTCGAAATGGCAAGCACAAAATTTTTGTCAATCGATTGACAAAGGAATGTCGATCGATTGAAAGAAAAGCAAAGATCACAACAGAGAATATTTCAGTCTTAATCGATTGAACCTGAAGCTTCAATCAATTGAGTTCTAATATGAACAATGGCCAAAATAAGAAGAAAAGAAAAGCAAAACAAGATAAAAAAAAATTAAAAATTTTTTTTTTCTATTTTATTTTTATTTTTTTTTAAATTCGAATTTCAAAAATTAAAATTAAAATTTCAAGATTAAAATTAGAAATTAAAATTTTAAATCTAATGGCAATCCTAAGAATCTTATCTAAAAGAGAAAAATAAGGAAAAAAATAAAAGATTCCTAAATTTCCTAAGGAAGGTATCCTAAATTTATAAACTTCCTAAAAAAAATTAATAACTAATTTTAGAAAATCCTAGAATATCTAAAAGAGGAAAATAAGGAAAAAGAATCCTACTAAAATAAGAAGTCCTAAAAACCTAAACTTCCTAAAAGAGTCCTACACAAACTTACCTAAGAGAGAAAAATAAGGGAAAGAAGAACCTACAAACTTCAAAAATCTAAATATTAGTTTTTTTTTTTTTTAAATTCAAAAATCAAAATTCACACAAGAAAATCAAAATTTAATTTAGAAATTAAATTTCAAAAATTCTAATTGCAAAAATTTAAGTTCGAAAATCAAAAAAATCAACCTTTGAGCACCAAATTTCATATTTCAAATCCACAAACTTTCAAATTTTCAGAATTAAAGATTTATTTTATTTTATTTTATTTTTTTATTTTTATATTTTTTATATTTTTTTGGTGTTATTCTATTGACAAGTTAGTGTCAATCGATTGACACAGAAGTGCTGATAAAAACACAAGACACAGTCAATCGATTGACAAGAAGGTTTCAATCGATTGTCTGTCAAGTAGTTTCTCTACCACAGAATAGAGTCAATTGATTGAGGAAGAATTCTCAATCGATTGACTGCTAAAAACAAAAAAAATTCCTAATCTGAATTAATCAAAATTTCGTCGAAATTCCCCGGCAACGGCGCCAAAAACTTGATCGATTTTAAATGTAACCCTTGCAAGTGCACAAGATCTATTGCAGTATGGCAAGAACAAGGGTGTCGAACCCACAGGGAAATCAGAATTTTTAATTAATTCTTTCAGAGATTTTAAAAACATCCCCAAGGAAGTACCAAGGGGCAGATTCAATTTACCAAAAATTTATCACTTTTTCCTAACTGCAGAAAAATAAATTTATCTAAACAACTAATTACCGATGAATCTAAGAACAATATTTAAATAAGATCAAGAAATATGCTATCCCAGATTTGTACCCCCCTTTCATTAAAGCATCATTCACACCATCATTTATTCATAAAAATGATTTGAAATAAAGTATGATCATCAATCCGGCATACCCTATCTAAAAACAATGACTCAGCCTATCATTGCGGTATGAGTCATGAAAAAAGCATAGCGTATCTCGTGATGTGTAGATCAAAATAATAAAAACATTAGACTATGGTATTAATCATAAATATGGGTACTTATCTAGGGATCGCATCTTCCCCGATCTACTGATTTAGCAGCTTATCTTTTGTGTATGACCTCCTTGTTTATTCAAAGTCATTCCTCTTTTTATTTCTGCCCAAGAGATATTTGTTTACAATGCTCTCTCCTAAATACAATTTATGCTTTTAAAAGAAAACAATGCAAATCCTAGGTACAATCTACCCTGATCAAAACCCTAGAAGAAAGAGAGAAGAAGACCTTAAAAAGATGAAAAGAAGTTCCCCAAAGTGAAAAGCCCTAAAAATTCCAAAAATAATCTAATCTACCTCTAATTCCTCCAAAGAAAAGTCTCAAAAGATCTCAACACCAAGTCCAAAAACCGAGCCCCATTCAAAGCTTTTGCTTCCTTTTTATAATGGCCGAGCACACCTAAACCTAATTGCCTCAATCGATTGAGCCAGAAGTCTCAATCGATTGAATTTGAGTTCGAATTTCTTTAGGGCACTTCTGCCATATGTGTCAATCGATTGATTTTCATGTCTCAATCGATTGATTTTCAGGGCTGAAGTTTTATTTTATCTGTCAATCGATTAACAATGATTCCTCAATCGATTGACTCTTCAATGTAAAGTCTCCTTTCTTGATGGATATTGATTCTCTTCTCGGATCTCAATGCTTCTTTGGACCTTTTTGTCCATAGCTCTTGCATAGCCTTTAATTTCCTTCTTTTAGGCTTTTGAATGATCTAATGGTCGAAAACACCTGTAAACATCAAAACCTCACAACAATCATCAGATGCTTTCATCGAACAGCTAAATGTAGGATTTAAAGTGTGAAATATAGTCATATTTCAGCACCGATCATTCACCTGTTTTAGTAGGATTGTTGCCATAATGGTGTTCACTTTGCTAACATCCTGCAACTTGCTTTTGCAGGTAAACCTTATCCTTGATAACTCCTTGCATAACAAGATTTTATGCAAGATTTATATGTTTGAGCTATCTCCCCACAAGTTCGTGGACTTGCTGGCCCCCCTCCACTTCGAGTCGCGCTAGATAGGGACGGGGCCGTGCAGCCCTCGCTTGGCCAGCCGCACAGCCATTGTCAGGTTACTACCACCGTCCCATCTTAATCCAATCCAACTCTACTTCCTCCGAGTTTGACAACTTAAAGTCCGTTTATCAGCTTCCTCCTCATCGAGATATATTCGGCAACTTGGATACGGGCATGAGCTTCCCAATACGTACTTCATCATCGTCCTACTCTTCGGAGGACGACGACGACAATGATGATGCTACCAATTACTGATTCGTAAAGGTGTCATTGAATTAGGCAAATTTTATTTTTCACTGCCTAATTGATATGTATACATTTATGTTTTATTTATTGTATTGTTTAGGTTGTACATATTTTAAATTAGGCCAAATTTCTTTTACTGACATAATCGAAATGTAATTTGTATATTTTATTTTATATATATATATATATATATATATATATATATATATATATATATATATATATCAAAAGTGTCCTATGTGATATGTTATGCTAATGTTCTTTGTAGGATGATTAATTGACTAACTTTTCAATTGGGTATTAGTGACCCATTTTCAAAGTAATGGTCATTAAATTAGATTCGGAAAAAGAGTCCGTCAAATATGTTCAGCCCCATATCGATTGGTTGCCCGTAAAATTTGGGAGAAATCAGAGTGCAATACATAAATCGATGATTAGATAATATTTTTACTATCATAGCATAACTATCCATTGAATCGATTATGAGGATTTTCTGAGAGGGACTTAAGAACGAAGGATTATGATCTTTTATAAGAAAAGCTGGGACTCTCAGTAACTTAAGAACGCATATGAGAAAAGTTAAAAATCTGAGTATGCTAAGAATCTGCAGGAATTTGAGTGCTCAACTATATCTGAGCTTTTCTGGGAAAAACTAAAAAACACTTGAACGAGACCTTAGAGATATACCTAATGTAGACTTTGCTTCAAACTGATTGATAAGACAATTTAAACCTTTCTATTATTGCATTTGGGAGCATACATAATTTATTGTATCAAGCGAGATGGGAGAAATTGAGATCGCGAATAAAAATATTAAGTTTTCATCAGTCGTCTCAAGTCTCAACCAAGGTAACAAAATCGGACTCAGTATCGGGTATCGGTCCTTCGAGGACCGATACAACTCGGCCGATATGTATTGGCCGATACCGATATGTATCAGCCTATTTAAAAAGAAAAAAGAAAAAGAAAAAAACTATAGGTATCGACTGATACCGGAAATGTATCGGTCGATACGGGCCCGTACCGAGTTGGGATAACGATATCAATTTGTCGAGAAGTCGATACGTATCGGTATCGGCTGATTTTTGATACCATGGCCTCAACATTAAGATAAGATTTTCTCAGTCTCTTTTAAGAATCTAATAAGCTAAATAAAATATTCTTCAAAAAATCATTTTTTCTATCCACACGTGCATAATACATGCCACCGTGCCACCTACTCGTATATGGTCGTAAAAATGATTTACCGGGTCATATCACATGCTTCTTTTTTTTTTAATGTTTTTTGTGATAAATTATATAAAGATCAAGTACCGTGATAATGATCAATGGCGTGGAGAGAATAGATATCAAAACCTTTAAAAAATTCAAAGCTTGAGGACCCCGAGGAGATCACAACTTTACATGATGTGTGATATTTCCTCTAATCATGTGAAGGTAGTTGGTCGACACACATATTAGTTTGTATTATGCTTAGGGTGTTGGCACGTGTGGTCATGTAGCCATTGTGCACTACCTTAGTGGGAAACAGAATCCTATTCATGTAGCTGTTATGCGCTATTTTAATGGGAAATAAAGTCCCATTTACTCGAGACACTTTCGATGTGCGCTAGATTAATTGGAGAAAATGGTTTCTCCATAACGTCGAGTAATCCGAATGTTAGAAAATCTCTTGCGCACCTATAAAAAGGGGGTTCATTGTCACCTACCACACACATCTGAAAAAGAGAAGATTAAGGCAGCAAGGAGTACATCCGTTCACGGAATACACTCAGGTTATCGGCGATCTCAAGTCTCACGACAAATCTCGTATTGATCTGGCTCACATCTGACGTAGGCGATTTATTCTTTCACTGGTTTCAGAGAATTGGTTTAAGGTGCCAGATTAAGATTAAGGTTCTAATTTGAAAGATCGTGGGTCTATCGTCCGATCTTTCACTGTTTGGACGTTTCTCAGCCAAGCGGATCTCTAGTCACACAAGGCACACTCTCTATTTTTCGTTGTCCGATCTCTAGCCATTGGATTTTTGGCCATCCGATTGTGTACACTGAGATCTCTGTTTGCATCTAAAATTTTTTGAGCATCGAATTTTTGGGCGTCGGTCTTCGGGGCGTCGGATTTCCACCTTTTATTTTTCTTTTTCTTCGTCGACCGATTTACACAAATAATCGGACAACAACGCCGTAGTGGAATCGGGTTCCATTGTCTTCTGATCTTCAAGCGTATAATTTGATAGATAGTGGTGGATGCCAAAAGCTTTATTAAATTTAGTTCATTTTTTTTGGGAAAGGTAGCAGATAATAATAATATTAGTACATTATTATTCCTTTTCTGTCTTGGTGTGGCTGCTGGGATACACCAAGGAACCAAAGAAGACTTTTGAAATTTTTATAGCAATCCCAGCCCGTGCTATAACCTGTTTTCAAATTCGGTATAAATTACAAACACCATGCTATGGTGTTACTAATCTGGTTTTTTTTTTTTTGTAATATCTAGTTCGTCATAACTCAGATTGACGATTCATTTGCTCCTGTGGACTCCTGTAACCGAGGCGCATCTACCCACATCATTGATTCAACATTCAGAGGCTGCTATACCGTTGGATCAGAAAATGATCGTTCTCACACTTGATTGGTAACTTATTTGGAGTGCCCTCTGGTTAGTCTTCTCTAACCCTTATCTCTTAATTTATTATTTGAAGAGCAGTATAAACGGTTTAAATTTGCTTTTGACACAAAATGACACATAGTATAGTTGTTCACGAACTCTCTAAAATTTAAAAATTAAACGACTTAAATTATAACATGTGGAAACGTAAAATTGAATACCTTTTAATCCACGAGCGCATACACTATGTGTTGAAATCTGATCCCCATATTCTCGGTGATAGACCATCTAGGGAAGATAGAAGTATGTTTGATAAGTTCGTGCAAAATGATTTGATTGCAAAAACCTCAATTTTAACTTTTACGCAAAATGATTTGATAATATTCTTTGAAATTTATGATACCACTAAAATCATGATGGAAGTCATTGCCCAAAAATATGATAACGTGTCTGAAGCTCACAATCAATTACTCCTTCAATAATACAATTCTTATAAAATGAAAGAAGGAGAAAACATTGTTGAGCATGTCAATAAAATGACGGTAATGGCTCCAGATCTTGATGTTGTAGGTAACCCAATTAATGAAAGAAAATAAATTTTAAGCATCCTTAGTAGCCTACCTCCCTCATGGTCCATGGTCACCACTGCCTTAAGATTGAATGGTTCTGTTTTAAACATGATGGACCTTCCTTTGAAATTGGCCCTTGAACAGGAACACTTGAACCAAAATAAAAAGAAAGAATTAATGGTAATTCAAGATCCACCAAAAAATTTTAAAGGAAAAGGAAAGAAATCGTTTCATCAAAAGGCTAAACCTGTTGTGCCCAAAGGAAACTATTTAAACTGTGGGAAGCCTTGACACTTTAAGGTGGACTGTCTTCTTGAACCAAAAGATCATGGGAGTGGAAGCGACAGTAAAGGTGGAAGGCGTCAGATCATCTGTGTTGTCTCGGAATGCCTGTTTGCTGAATAATAAATTAAAGGTTGGTGGATCGATTCAGGTGCTAACCTGTACATCGCAAGCTCTAAGGCGTTGTTTGAGGATTTCAAGGAGATTAAGGCAGGAGAAAAAAGGATCTACGTGGGAAATAGCACCTACTCTGATGTGTTAGGTGTGGGAACCTGTAGGCTGAATATTGGAATGATTGATTTTGTTCTCACGGATGTTTACTTTGTGCCTAGTATGAGACGCAACATTGTATCTGTATCTCTCTTAATCCTCAAAGGTTTTGATGTACGCTTTCGATCGGCTAAAGTATCCATCAGAAATTATGTTTAGCATGGGGACACTTGGTTTCTGAGCATAACTTATTTGTTCTTGATGTAACCGAAAATGATGGAAATAATAAAAGTTCATCTTCTTCTTATTTGATTGTGTCAATGCTGTTGATTCTTATACATGACATCTTAGGTTAGGACATATAGGTAAGGATAAAATAATTAGATTAATTAATAAAAGATTAATTCCTAGCTTATACAAAATAAATTTTGAAACTTGTGAACATTATTTATCTGGTAAAATAACTAGAAAACCTTTTACTAAAGGAAAAAGAGCAACGAAGTTGCTTAATATTATTCATTTTGATATATGTTGACTCTAAGCATTAAAACTCAGTCATATGGAATATTTTATTACTTTTATAGACGACTTTTTTAGGTTTGGACACGTTTACCTAATTCGAAATAAATCAGATGCATTGAAAACCTTTAAAGAATATAAAATGGAAGTTGAGAATCAACTAGGTAGAAATCTAAAAGTACTTAGAACCGATAGGGGAGGAGAATTCACCTCAGATGAATTTAACACCTTTTGTATGAAATATGGTATCAAATGTCAAACAATGATAGCTTGTACACCACAACAAAATGGTGTAGCCGAGAGGCATAATAGGACCCTCATGAACATGACAAGGTCAATGATATCTCATACTAATTTGCCTAAAATTTTATGGGGAGAAATATTAAATACCGCTATGTATATCCTTAATAGAATCCCAACTAAAATAATACATTCGACTCCTTATGAGTTATAAACAGGTAGAGAACTTGATCAAAGTTACCTTAGAAAGTGGGGATCAGTGGTGCATGTACTAATTTTATATTAACTTAGAGATAAATTATATGCGGAAACTATCAGATGTAACTTTATTGGTTATTCCGAAAGCTCTAAGGGTTATAGATTTTATCAAAAAGATAAAGGTCTAATTGAAAGTAGGGACGCTGATTATCTTGAGAATCTCAGAGATGAGAATACATCCACATCTTTTGATGATCCTTCAATAATAATAAATGATGAAAATCAACCGACTCTAGTAGGATCTGATCCCATTGATGAATTCATACAACCTCCTCGCATGAGTGGACAATAGAAGACTAAAGCTCCTCCATCATTCTTAGATGATTTTTATGTTCATGTGAATGAAGTGCTATGTAATAACTTAGATTTAGATGAAATGAATGATCCATTAGATTATATTGATGCGATCAACTCATAAGAATCCAAAGAATGGTTAGCTGCTATGAATAATGAAATTAATTCAATTGAAAATAATAAAGTATGAGAACTACGTGATTTGCCTGATGATAAAAAACCCATAGGTTGCAAATGGGTATTAAAAACGAAATTTAAATCAAACAGGTCTGTATATAAATATAAGGCTAGGTTATTAGCCAAGGGATTTAATAAAAAAGAGGGAATAGATTATGTTGACACATATTCTCTTGTAACAAAATTTATGTCTATAAGAATCATATTGGCGATAGTTACCCATTTTGATCTCGAACTGTTCCAAATGAATGCTAAAACCACATTTCTCAATGGAGAATTAAAGGAAACTATTTATAAAAAACAACCTGAAAGCTTCGAGATTGAAAGACATGAGGATAAGGTGTATAAGTTGAAAATATCCTTATATGGGTTAAAACAGTCCTCACGTCAGTGTTACCTGACTTTTCATAATACAATCCTTAAAATGGAATATGTAGTTAATCAATTTGATTATTGTGTATATGTATTCAAAAGTGAGAGTAATTTTACAATAATGTTTTTATACATAGATGACATTCTTATAGCTAGAAATGATTTGGAAATGATTGAGAAAACCAAATCCGGATTGAATTCTCAATTTGAGATGAAAGACATGAGAGAGGTATCATTTGTTCTAGGTATAAAAATAATTAGAGATAGAGAAGCTAAAATGTTATACCTGAGCCAACACTATATCAAAAACATCTAAAAAAGACAAAATAAGATTGAAATTTTCATCTTTAAATAAGACAGTCTGTAATCGTCTTAAATTTAACAATAGGACGGCCGCATGCTAACCAATGACACGAAATTTAATTACGGTAAATAAGACGGTACAAATCGTCTTATTATCACAATAGTTACCCATCTAAAATGGATGCCCACTCTAATATAAACTAAACGCCCAAAATAAACCATCTCTAGCTTCCTCTCGTCTCTCTCATCCCGTCTTTTCTTCTCCCTCTCTCTTATCTCTCTAAAAAAAACAAACCTTAAAGCTCATCTCGTCGACTCTGCTTCAACCACCATTGCTATCGGCTTTGACCACCATCACTGCCTCTCTCTCATCTCTCTAAAAAAACCCTAAAGCTCCATCCCGCTGACTTTGCTTCAGCAAGACCACCATTGTTGCCGACTTCGACCACCATTGCTGCCGGCATCGACCACCCTTTCGAAGACCTTAACCTCTCGGTTGGGAAAAACCTTGCGAAGACCTTAGCCCTTGTGAAGAAGAAGAAGCCATATTATGGTTAGTCCATTTTTTTTTATTTGGCTTAAAAATGATCAAGGTTTGGGTTAAAAAACCCAATCTCTTCTTTTTTCTTTTGATTCGTGGTTAAAATTCATTGTGATTCATGGTAAATCACAATGGTTCACTGTGTTTTTTTTTGTTGGAGCTCAAGCCTAAGGGCTTTATTTATGGTTTGATTCACTGTAAATCATAGTGAATTTATTTATTTTATATATATATATATATATATATATATATATATATATATATATATAGAATAACCCTAGTCTAAGATGGGCGGGGTTATTCTATATATCATATCATCAAAAAGTGGAGCACAGGTTTCAAATCCAAAAGCAATAGTGTTATAGTTGCATATAAAATCAAATTGAATTCTCCACTCTACAAAAACCCACATTATCTCTATCAAAGGAAACTAAAACAATTTAACTTTGTACTAATAAAAAAATTCTAAATCAATTCCTATAAAACTAATACTTTATAACACTCATTCCAGCTCAAAAGAGGTTTTAAATGAACTCAAACTCTTTTTAAGACCTTCATTTCACTTCAGAAGAGATTTTAATTAAGCCCAAACTCTTTCTCACACATATTCCAGTGAGAATACCATCTTGGGAAATCAAATTTATCCTAGGTCGTATCTTGACTAACAACTAGTGTTTCTCATTCCTAGGGTTAATTTTCTCTAGAATGGTAAATGGATGAATCTTTTGAGATAATGTATCAAAGCTTGGATTTGTCTAAGTAGCTATCCACATATAGCCATTAGTGTCGAAGCGAACTCTAGTTGCAAATTTTTAGTCTCAACAAGATCATCAAAAAGCATAAAAATCATGTCACAATAATTGGAATGATCCCTAGTCCATGATTTATAAATGCGGACCCAAGTGTTGAATGATAAGTGTCAAAAGCGGTGAATCCAAAAAGAGTCGGCATCTTCAAAAGCTGGGGTTTGAAAGATTAGGATTGAAGGGTGTCTTAAAATCCAAGACACTTCAAAATGAGATATAAGAAGAAGAGAGAAAGAAGATCAAGCTCATCTCTCTCTCTCTCTCTCTCTCTCTTTGACTGTGGCCATGATTAGACATTGCTTAGTAATATGTCCACACCTCAAAATATCGGGCTATGCCACCTTTGTGTGATCAAATGTTTTGCTTAAGTCTCTAGAGACTATACATGTCGAGACAAGTCACACTATTATTACCTGATGGTATGCTTATCAAGTAGAGTTGGATATATCATAGCTGGACTTGTGGTACACAGTTGGCCATTCCGGATCTTATTGACCAGTGCTGATAGTTAGTTGACCTTAGGTTTTCAAAACATAACCTTATTTGGCTGTATAGCTCTATTAGTGTATGGTTGGCAGAGTAGGGAAGTTATCCAACCTTCATTACTAGGCATTAAATATGATGGCATACAACTTAATTTTGTTGTACAACTTAAATGAATTTAGAAGACCAATAAAAGTCGAACAGTTAAACTCAAATTGCTTAGTTCTTGCTTCTTTTTTTATTATGAAAAATAGCTGATTCATTTATATGATACAAGCAGTTTCAATTTCCTGGTGCCTGTGCTCATTTCCTAGATAGATTCCTATGGCTGCAATTGTTGGTGAGGAGATAAAAAATGTTACTAATTTATTTTTTCAATTGGGTATTTGTTGTTGCATTTTGTTTGGAACATGCTATATCTAAGTTACTGTAGTAGTGAAGTCCAAGGTCTCCAAACATATACATCATAATAATGTGATGTGAATTTATTTGAATTTCCACTTTTCTACAGGATCATCACCTTCTTTATCTTTTGTAATTATGCTTCAATCCAACATTTGAAATTGGATTAGCTCTTTATACCACTATGTATAACTCCCATTTGTAGGACCTTGGAAAAGATATTACAATTATTAAGGATTGCCTTCATGTTAGCCTGTAACTTTTGTTGAGGGTTTGTTGCTTGACGAATTGTTAATTTTATCTCCAAGTGTTTATTTACTGCACTAATGTTCATAAATAGATAGTGCTACTGGGTTTGATTTCTGAACATGATGCTTTTAATTTCAAAATCTTATTAAATCATCACCAATTTCTTTTGGGAGCTACAACTTGCACACTAGCTTTGACCTGTTTTTATTTTTATTTTTATTGATCAGTAAATACAGAACTCATATTGCAAAAGATCAACGAGAAGCTGAGAGGAAGAACAAACAAGTTGAGGTCGATAGGCAAACAAACAAACAGAAAACAAAAGGCAACAGAGAATAGTAAAACAGGCACAAGAACAGGAAGGAGCAAGCTAATTCCAGAAGTCCTCACATCCCTGCCCCTCATGTTTATCCAGGGTGACCTAAAGACACATGTAATCCTTGATCGATTTTAGGATAATCCCGGTAGGGCGCCGAACACGGTTGAAAATTCGACTGTTTCTCTCAAGCCAAATGCACCAAATGATTGCATAGGCTCCCACCCTCCAGAAAGCGCCGTGAGGCCCATCCCACTTACACCTGATCCAATTAACCAGAAGACGAGGGAGCGAATCCGAAAAGACCCAGCAGAGATCGAACGATGGTAAAACAATTTTCCAGATATCAGACACCACCTGGCAGTGAATGAGGAGGTGGGGGATCGATTCCTCCGAGGAAAGACACATGGGGCAGCGATTAGGAATGTGTTTGCTCCTAATGATGAGCTGATCAATGGTCAAGATTCTGCTTCTAATCGCAGACCATACAAGAAACCGCACCTTAGGAGGAATCGACGCCTTCAAGATGAAGCCCAATCAGCCACGATCAACGGCCGGCAAGAGAGAGTATGGTAAAAAGACTTAACCGAAAAGACCCCCTTTTTGCTTGGCAGCCAGAGCCTTACGTCAATACGCAGCTGATTTCTAAATGCCCTGTTGAGAGAGATCAGTAACCGTTGGAAGTAGTGAGCCTCGTTGTCCCGAATGACTCTCCTCGTACTTAAGTCCCACACCTGGCCACCTCCCCCCCCCCCCTCTAGAAGAAGGCCTCAATAAGACCTCGTGGCTAAGATGATAATGAATAAATAGAGGGGAATCTCTCCTTCAACGGGTAAAAATTGAGCCAAGGATCCTCCCAGAATAAAATTCGCCTCCCATCCCCCCAACTGAATCGGACCCACTTCAAGAAGGTCGGCCAAACTGGACTAATTCCTTTCCACCAAGCAGAGACCCGACCATTCTTCCTGATTTTGACACCCCAATCTCCCAACATCGACCCATATTTCTTGCGAATAATCGAAACCCAAAGTCTTCCTCTATCTTGATTGAGGCCGACCCGCCACAACCACTTACCAAGAAGAGCGAGGTTTACAAGGTGAAGGTTTCGAATACCCAGCCCTCTGAAATGCTTAGACATCAAGCAGATCTCCCAAGCCACCAAATGATATTTTCTGTCAAGACCTGAACCTTCCTACAAAAAATTCCGTTGCATTCTCTCTAGCGCATTAATCACCCCCATCGGGCATTTAAAAACTGACATAAAAAAAATGGGGAGGTTGGACAACACTGAATTGAGGAGTTGAAGACGTCCCCCACTGCTAAGAAGCTTCCCTTTCCAGCCTGCCAATTTCCTTTTGAATCGCTGCACAACCAAGTCCCACTCCCCAACCTTAGGTTTGCTAACACCAAGACGAAGGCCTAAATATGTAATGGGGAGGGGAGCTGCCACACACTCACTCTCTGCCACCAGTAAGGCCATCTGTGAGGGGTTAAGGCTGATGCCGGAAACCGACGACTTGATGCGATTAACCTTTTAACCAGAAACCGCCTCATAGATCGCAAGAATGTTAGCCATAGCAGAAAATTCTCCTGGCTCCCCCTTACCAAATAAGATAGTGTCATCCTCGTACTGAAGGTGGGTGACCGCATCATTGCCCCTAGCAACCGAAATTCCTGAAATCCGGCCCATCGCCTGTGATCTAGATAAAAGGGCACCCAGGGCCTCCCCAACCATGTTAAACAGGAAAGGGGAGAGGGGATCTCCCTGTCTAAGACCTTTAGAACTTTTGAAATACCTAGCCGGAGAACCATTAACGAGGACCGAGAACCAAGCCGACGACACACAGGTTCTTATCCAGCTTCTCCAAACATTACCAAAGCCGAATCTCATCAACATGTAGTCGAGGCACTCCCAACTGACCCGATCGTAGGCCTTCTCCATGTCAACCTTCCATAAGAAAGCCGGATATTTGTTGCTATGCGCAGAATGAACCACCTCGTGGGCTGTGACCACCATATCTGTAAGCTGTCTGCCCTGGACGAAAGCTCCTTGGGCCTCCGAGATGATGGATCCCATAAGAGGCTTAAGGCGATTCGCTAGCACCTTGGACAAGATTTCAACTGATAGGGCGGAAATCGCAGATGTCGGTGGCCCCAATTTTTTTGGGAATCAAAGTGATGAAAGTGGAGTTAAGAGATCTGCCAACATAAGCTCGAGAGTGGAACTCATTGAAGAAAGCCAAGATATCGCCTTTGATGGTGTCCCAAAAAGATGAAAAAAATTCCATTAAGAAACCATCGGGACCCGGCGATTTATTTTTCCCGCTATGGTGGATGGCAGCCCAGATTTTCGATTCAGAGAAACCCCTTTCCACAGAATCCCTGTCCACAACACTGATGGTCGGAAGAGCTAGGCCGTCCAGCTGAGGTCTGGGCCACCCGTCATCCCGATATAACTCCCGGTAGAATTCTGCAACTTGGTTCCTAATTTGCTCCTGATCCGTAACCTCTCCCCCCATAAATCGAAATGTTGTTGATGAAGTTCTTCTTGGCTCTCGCGTTAGCAACTGCATGGAAAATTTTGGTATTATTGTCCCCGACCTTTAGCCAATGAACCTTAGATTTCTGTTTCTAGCATACCTCCTCCTGAAGGCACCGGTCACTAAAATCGATTATGAAATTGAGTCTTTCGTTGTGCTCAGAGTCACTTAGGCTTCTCCCTTCTTCGGTACGATCCAACTCATCAAGACGGGCGAGCAGGGCTGCTTTCCACTTGTGAGTAAGCCCAAAGATCTCGCTATTCCAGTTGCAAATAGGTTTTAAAGACTTGATATTTTTGGGACTTGTGCTACAGGGAAAACCATTTAAGCCGTTTTATTTGAAGGCTATGATGTAAAGTCTTTACTGACAAAGATTGGCACGAAATAAGATCTCTATCATCTGATTCAACACAGTCAAAGTCCATCATTTTGTTCAATGGTTGACTGTGTTGAATCATATGATAGGGATCGTGTTTCAAGCCAATCTTTGGCAGCAAAGATCGTAACATCATGGCTTTAACATCAGGTGGCTTAGATGGTGTTCCACATGGTACAGGTCCCAAAACCAAATCTTTCTTTTTAACCTATGTGCAACAGTATGAATCTCATGTGCAAGTTGGAGCTCCCATTTCCAAAAAGGATTTACGATAATAAGATATTTCGCAGTATATAATCTTTCAATAGACTTTGAGAACCCGAAAATTCTTATGGTTTCAGAGATCTGAGGTCATTATTTCATATGTCGCAGTATGACCTTGTTCATGGATTTCAAGCACATGATTGTTTTCTAATTAGCCACTATGAGATGCAAACATATTTTATAGTACTTTAACAGAGATTCTTAATGGTGGATAGTGTTATATCTGCAATATTTCAACCAAACTCTAACAGCTGTACTCGAGGTGTTTGATGACTTTGATGCTTCAATCAGGGAACAAGTTGTCTTTGATTGTTGAAATGCTTACTCATCAGGTCCGTGAACTGTTTGCCCATTCATTGTTTGCTGATTTAATTTATGTGCACTTTGAAAAAGTTTAGTCCGCAGGTTTCTTAAGCTCTTGGGCACTATGATGGAAATCCTAATGCTCTTATTTTTACTTATAGAAAGATACCATGGAAGATTCTATTGAAATTGTCATTGAAAAACTGCTTCATGCTACCAAAAGATTTGGTTGGCAAGGTGTTTTGCTTTTGTATAGCAAATTTTGGCTGTCATTAAAAATGCTAATGACTTCATCATTTTTTTTTTTAAATTATTTTATTTTATAATTTCTTTTTTTTTTTTTTTCAGGTTTCAAATGAAGCAGACCATTGTTTGAGTATTGCATTATCTCAGTATGATCCGTTCAGATCTCAATCTTGGTTTTTCACTGTTTTTTGTGGAATCGGGTGCTGTAAACCCCCAAACCTTATATGAATCTTATCGGAATCTTCTTAGGGACCTAAACCATGATTTTTTTTTATTGATCTAAGGCTTATTTCGTGATGATTTGCTGATTCTCCTCTTTTTTTATGTTTTGGATTATTTCACGTGTTTGTAATATGAACCCTCTCTTCCTAACTTTTTTGTATGATTAGGGTATACATTTTGACGGCATTGTAACTCATTGGCATTTAATTGGATTCTTATAGCCAGTGTTGTTTGAGGCAACATCTCAATATAAGTTATAGGTGTGCTAATATCTCTTCAAATTTGCAGGTCCTCCATCCCAAAGACCAACATGCCCATCTTCAAAGGCAAGAACTGATAGGGATAAGCTGGAAGCTCAAATGAAGGAGGTTTGTCAATAACAGTTATATGTTGAATCTTGTTCGCAGCTATTCATACTGAGATGTATTTCTCATGGTTTTATTGTTTTTCAGGAGAAAGAGGATCAAGAAGCTCGATGGTGATGCAGCTTTGAACAAACTATTTCATGAAATATACTAGGATGTTGATGAGGACACAAGGTGGGCAATGAGAAAATCTTTTATAAGATTAATTGCTTTCTCTACTTTATAAATAAAGTAGTTTGATTGTGGTAGTATTCAGTTTCTTTTGAACTCTGAAATTGATTGATCTCTTTATCCTTACAGGTGGAGTCCAATGGCACGGTGCTGTCAACAAATTGGAAAGATGTGGGTTCGAAGAAGGTGGAAGGAAGCCCTCCCGATGGTATGGAGATGAAGAAATGAGAGTACTAATTTTTTCTAGTGGTGTTGATGATTCATAGAACACTTGCAACCAAACTTGGAACATGCTTAAGTGGCATTCATCTTTTGGGTTTGGTTAGATTTTCTTTTAGCTTATCAAGTTTTTTGGTGTGTGGGTTCTATTTGTAATGGTGATCCCATGTCAATTTTTGTTTTAATCTTTTATTATTACTTGGAATATGTCTGTGTGGATTGGGAATGGTAAAATGATATGTGCAGCTGCTTTTATTATTTGTTGGAAAACTTGGTTGAAAATTTTGGCTTTGACTTCCTCAGCCCATCACCTTTATATGTGTGTTTGAGTGTGTGGATGTGTGTGGTAAATTTTAGTAGTAATTTTTTTTATTATATTCATTTGTGGTTTTCTGTTGGTTAAGCAGAGTAAATTTTCGTTGGATAAGCATGATAAATTTGTGATTTTACTATGAAATATTTTTTTATGTCCATTTGTAATTTTTTGATGGATGAGCGGGGTATCTTTGGGTTTAGGCCCTTCCCAGAATTATAAATATTATTTTTTATTATAATTTTTAAACAATCGATTGCCTAAGGCCGTCCTATTTCGTTATTTTTTTTCTCAAATTTAAAAACCACGATTGTTCAAGACCGTCCAATTTGAACCATCATTCAAATAGGACGGTTCATAAAGGACTGTCCGATATAATAAATAAGACAGCTTATGACCGTCTCTAATAAAGCGTTTGATAAAGGACGGTTTCCAACTGTCCTATAGGTCTTTTAAAAAAAATTATTAAATGGTCGGTGACTGTCCTTTAGTAGTTAATATGAGACGACTTCAGACCGTCTTATTTTAGGACTGCGAAAAATAGTCATTTCTTACCGTCTTATTTATGGAATATAAGACGGTTTAAAACCGTCTTATATATTTAAGACGCTCGAAAAAAGAACAAACGTAAGGACGGTTTTAGGCCGTCTTAATTTTCAAATAAGACGGCTTTGGATCATCTTTTTTCGTCTATTTTGACGTAGTGCAAGAAAGATACATCGAAACTATTTTAAAACGACTTAATACAAGGACAACTCCCATCCTATGTCAACTCCCATAGAAAAATGATTAAAATTAAGTAAAAATCATAGTCCATCAGAAGGACAAAATAAATTAAATATTTTTTATGCTTAAGCTGTTGGGAGCTTGATGTATGCTATGATGTGTACTAGACCCGATCTTAGTTTTGCAATAAGTGTGGTTAGTAGATACCAAAGTAACTCGGGTCTTAAGCATTGACAAACAGTAAAACGAATACTAAGATATTTAAAAGGAACAAAACATCTTAAACTATGTTTTCAAGGCTATTCGAATGTTGATCATGCCGGGGATAAGGATGATGAAAAATCTACCTCAGTTCATATTTTTCTCTTTGGAGGTGGTGTTGTTTCTTGGTCTAATAAGAAACAGGGTAGTATTGCCCGTCATACTCAGGAAGCTGAGTATGTAGCTTGTAGTATTGGTTGTACATATGCCGTATGGATAAAACGTTTCATAGCCGATATGAAGCTAGATATAGCCGACGAGCCTATGCACATATTTTGTGATAATAAAGCTGTAATTAGATTGATAAAAAATGTGTCAAATAGCTCAAAAGGTAAGCACGTTGAAGCGCATTATCACTGCATTCAAGATGTAGTTGAGAAAGGTGAAGTGACTGTGAGTCATTTACCTTCAAGCGATATGATCGCTGACCCTTTGACTAAAGTGTTAGTGCGGATATTTTTTCAAAGCATGTTAGCTTAATGGGACTTAGGGACGCTTGAGTAATGAAAATACAAAGCACTTACTATTTTATCATGAAGAGTATATCTGTTTTTAAGCGTGAAAAATCTCATTATCTAAATTTTAGTTGTAATGAGCATATCTGCCAAGAGCGTGAAAAACCTCATAACTAAAAATACTTTCATAAAATATGCATTAAAAATAGTGAGAGAAAATATTATATATATTTTTAATGGCTGCCAAGTGAGAGATGTTGACACGTGTGGCCATGTAGCCGTTGTGCACTACCTTAGTGGGAAACATAATCCTAGTCATGTAGTCATTGTGCGCTATCTTAATGGGAAACAAAGTCCCATTTACTCGGGGCACTTTCGATGTGCGTCAGATTAATAGGAGAAAATGGTTTCTCCATAACGTCGAGTAATTCGAACATTAAAAGATCTCTTGCGCACCTTCAAAAAGGGGGTTTATCGCCACTTACCACACACATCTGAAAAATATAAGATTAAGGCAACAAGGAGTACATCCGTTTACGGAATACACTCACGTTATCGGCGATCTCTAGTCTCGCGACAAATCTCGTATTGATCCGGGTCACATCTGCCGTAGGTGATATATTCTTTTATAGGGTATCGAGTTTCACACGCTTAAATTGTTAACTGCTTTGAATCAAATGGTGGAGATTATTTTTCGTCCCAATCCAGAGCCGAATATACGTTCCAATCCTCTTCTCCTTGCTAACTTACTGCAAAGCAGGATTTACATGCTCTAACAGCTAGCTCCCTGCTCTCTTATAACTCCATGCCATAGTAAATAAAATATGTTATGGAAAGGAATGAGCAAAGAGCAGAGCAGAACTGCTCCAGCACGTAAATCTTGCCATGTAAGGAGTTAACAAGGATAAGGGGGACTCGCTAAAATAGGTACCAGGGATTTAGCAAAGAGAAGCAGAACCTGCTAAAGTAAGTAAATCCTACTATGACAAAGAGCTAGCAAGCAAAGATCTATGCCAAACACAACCATATAGATCTTGATATTATGGTCCTACAATAGATTTTGATTCCACATGGCACACATCCTGAAAAGTGATTGGAGAATCAAGTTTGATGTATGCCCATGATCATATTTATTACTTAGGATGTGTGTGACGTGAAATCAAAATATGACCGCAAGCTCTCTTTTGTGGGGTCTTCTAAACGCGAAAAACTTTGTTGGAGGCTAATTATCTTTGCTACTACTTGGCTGATGTGGAAGGAAAGAAACAGTCGAGTCTTCGAAGCCAAAGGAAAGCTAGCCACCCAGCTGGCTGAAAACATAAAGGTCACCACCATTCAGTGGGCCAAAAGCCTTGGCTTTCTTGGTCCTTACTCTATTCAAGGTGGTCTCAGGGACTGGAGTTCTGTTTGCATGGAGTACGTAGTTTCTTCTTCTAGTTTTGATATAGGGTGTCCGGATGAAATTGGAGGTTGGGGTCTTTTTGTACTGATTTGGCTTTTCTTTTCTTTTTTTCTGCGGTTTTACATGAGCTTCTTGCTCATCGCCTATACCCCCTCTGTTTTGTATTTTGCTTATCTTCTTTTATATAAAGGTCGATGATTTATCAAAAAAAAAAAAAAAGTCCAAATGTTGCATTATTAACTAACTAAGAAAATTGCTTTGATTGATTTCATTTTTTTATCAGTTTTATAAATCATATTTATTTAATACTAAATTTTTTTTATTTCTTTTTGATTGATTATTTCTTGAGATCGACAATAGCCATTTGATCAATTAAGATTGACACGGAGTGTGGAAGGACCAATATATCAATGTACATAAAATGAGGCCATTATAATGAAGCTCGTGTTGGCATTAATATTGAACAATAAATTGTTATTCATAAAACTTCACAAATTTATCATTTTTAGCCTGTAATTCTATTTAAGTGAAAAGTGCCTCTTAAAAAGTTGCCTTGCTAATTAAAGCTTGAGGCTCGGAGATTTGTGATGGAATCCTATGGTTTATTCATGTGTGCGTTCGAACTAAGGATTGAGTGCTACAACTATTTGACCAAAGTCAATCAGTTCTATCAAAAAAGTAAAAAGTAAGGCTGCTTTTGAGTTAGTTCTTTTGAGGCAGAGCGCATCTCTTTCACTTTTTGGATTGAGCTAAGAACTATTTTTACATTTGGTAAGACGGCTCCTAGCCTCATTTGCTCTAGCAGGGAGCTGTTTTAAGTGATTAGACTGTTCTATGCCTGCTTTATCCCAGAGCAGAATTTATCTGCTCTGACAGAGAGCAGGAAAAGAGCTGCTTTTGCTCTTATAAGAAGTGCTAACCCAAACACAGCCTAAAAAAATTATTTATCCACCATTCCAATTTTTAAGATGCAAATTTTCAATGCATCAGGTTAAGGCGTTGGATGAAAAACTCTTACCAATATTTTGAAGTGCAAAGAAGTTCGATTTTTTTTTTTTTACTAAAATCCAAAGTGTTTGGGTGAACCTTTAGAGGATGGGTGTAACTCTCGATCACATGGCACGTGGCACATGATCTAAGGTTTAAATGCATAATTCACACTCCAACGTAAAACTTTTATGCTAGGGCTATCAACAAGTCGGCTGGGTAAAATTTTGGCTGCCCAATAACAAAATCACAAATGCCTGATCCGATGGTTCACTCAATCCGACCTAACCCTAAACCCTACCAGACCCCGATCCGATAAAAAACCCCTATTTTTATTACTTTTACTGTATAAAATATCGGGTCGGATCAACCCGATCCAACCCAAAAAATGCCCAACCTGTAGGTCGGATCGGATGTCTCTTACCCGACCCTACCCTATAGGTCAAGTTTATGCACTCTACCGGGTACAATTTCAAGTCGTGTTGGGTTAGGTATCGAGCCGACCCGACCCGTTGACAACAGTATTTTAAGTTCTATAAATTAGGAGCACCTTGGCCGATTATACAATATATTGATCCAATTAGCCCTTACATAACTTTAGAAAATTGCAAAGATCACCCACAATCCTTCCTTAAAGTAAGAAGAAAAGGTTATCATCCACATCAAATGCTTTAATGCCTTGAAGGTATGATCTTTAATCTTGCATTTTGTGTCTATGTGTGTGCTTTTTTAAAAAATAATAAATAAAATTAAAATATAATAAATCAATAACATCAGAGATCATTGATTGAGTTTTGAATCCCATCTCCTATTAGATAATAACGCTCAACACCGTATCATTCCCACATTTAGATAACTATCTATTTGTAATCTTACTTATACACTTTCTTATTAGAGAATCATGTACGATAACAATGTAATCGTTTATGAAAATTTATCTATTTTATCTTTCTATCTTCTTCCAATTTCTTATACTTATGTGTTTCTTTATCTCCAATATCTAAGATTATTACATGCGTACACCCATTGGTGCATACAAAAGAGGGGCAGTGTCTTCTTTAATGTTGCAAAGACACAAACATAAAAAAAACATTACAAAGGCACCGTAGAAAGTATCATTAATTCCTGGTTCTTCTAACTTCTTAAGTCATAAGTAGCATTCTAAAATTTTCAGGGAAATTGTCAGAAAATATTGGTGAATTTCGTAAACTAATGGTAATTCCCCCAAATATTACCGTAATTCGATGACCCCAATTTTGGCAAATTTTCGGTAAATAAATTCAGAAACATTTTCTACTAAGCTCACAAGTATATCCACATATGTGCTAACTTTGATGACCCCTGTTTGCTCAAACAATGTGTCACATGGCTTAGGAGTGGGGCAGGTGTCCCTCCTCACCCATTTATCCAATTGGAAAAACATGCTACTAAAGGAGAGAACAAAGATGTCTTTATTGGTGTCTTTTGGGAGCCAGCCTTCCCTAACAAAATCCAAAGAGAAGGAGATCTTCCTTACGCATGGAGCATACATACCTATCTAGTCGTCCATCCTAACTAGAATGAGGCCTCGATCACATATATATAATTGAGAAACTTGTCAAAATAAACAAGGGCTCATAAAAGGTGGATTGGTCGCATAGCTACCAAATTCTCTAAGGCTGCGAATGGCTCACCCCTCTGCTAGTTCCTGTCATAGCAGAGTTCATCTACTTTAATAAGTTCGCATCCTCTTTGTTAATATCATGCTATCTACTTTAGCAGGTACCCCTTCGCCTTGATAACTCCTTGCATAGTAAAATTTTATGTAGGATTTACCTGTTCGGCAATTCTACTCTCCTCTCTACTCACTCTTTGTTAGAGCATATTTTATTTACTCTGGTAGGGAGTTAGTAGAGAGCAAGAAGGTTACTGTTAGAGCATATATATCCTCATTTGCAGGGAGTTAGAAAAGAGAATGAGAACCAACTAAAGCAGGTGAACTCTATTATGACAGGGGCTAGCAGAGAGCTATGTCATACACAACCTAAATATTTGGAAGTGTCACCTTTAAATTGGGGATTATTTTTTGGACAAAATTTTTTTCTTGATTTAATTGCTATATTTTGAAAAGAGGCTTGAGACTATAGGTTTAAAATCACTCGCAGGCACTGGGTTAGAGTCACTTGGAGGCCATGTGTCATTCATTTGAGGGATCGGGTTCTAAGACAACTTACCCAAGAACGTTCGGAGGCCACCCAAAAAAATTGGACATGATCCAATGCATATACACCGTCCAAACTATGGCCAAAAGGGAAAAATTTCAATACACCAGAATGGGTGGGCGGAACCCAAACTTTGACCACCCAAAAAAACTTTTTTCGAATTCTTTTTTATAGATCACATGTCACATGGCACATTATCCCAAAAAGTCTCAACTTTTTCATTTTTTTGCAAATTTTATGTTTTAATCGATTAAAATGAGATATTTTCAATTATTTATCTGAAAAAAGTGACCAACTCCTGTTGCCGCTTTACATGGATAATGCTACAAGATGTACCCATTTAGGGTGTGTTTTGCATAGTAGGTACGACTTTATTTCAACTTCCCACTTGATCACCTCCCCACTAGAGCAGGTTCAATCAACTTTAGCGGAAAGCTTGTTTTACACTTACGGCCTGTTTGGATAAAAACAAAGAAACGTGGGAAAGTAAAATAATCTTCCTATAGTTTACCATGGATACCTAAGTTGTAGGAAACCATGCGATTCATTTGTTTCCCTTCATTTTTTGTCGTTTGGATAATCACATTGCTAGCTAGGAAAATGCAGAATTAACCAAATCCTGTGTTTGGATACATATGAAGGAAATTATAGGAAAATAACATATCCTAACAAAAAAAAAAGGCATAAACCACAAAAGATCATCGAAATTAAAAAAACAGCTGCAATATCATAAAAATGATCCAAATGACCATCCACATAAATTATCCAAAGAAAATGTGGGAAAGACATCTACATGAAATATAAAAGGCCATCGAAGACCAAAGTGAAAAATATACATCCACTAAGCAAATCAATACGGAAAATACATTTGAACAAGAAGGCATCTCTTAATAAATATAAAAGAGATGAAGAGAAAAAAAATGAAAATTCCATGAATCAATTTCATGTAGAAGAGGTGAAAAAAAATAAAAATTTTATGAATTAAGAAACTTCAAGAAAATATGATAGCGGAAGCAATGTCCGGACCATGACCGACATGA
Source organism: Chloranthus sessilifolius (assembly GCA_021018995.1). NCBI lineage: Eukaryota > Viridiplantae > Streptophyta > Magnoliopsida > Chloranthales > Chloranthaceae > Chloranthus > Chloranthus sessilifolius. Next base: position 23,545,540 of record CM037589.1, read on the forward strand.
ACGCACGGAGCCGATCCTGTCTCTGATATCATGTTAAAATTATAAAATAAAGAAGAAAAATAAGAAGAAGATAAACGAGGGAAGAAGAAGATAGAAAGATTTCCATAATCGATTATATTGTTTACCGTGCTTTTTAATAATTTGATAAAAAAGTGTATAAATAAGATTACAATTTGTTTAGATAACTACAATTGGTTGAAATAATTGATGTGTGGTAGTTATCAAATAAGATACACTATTAACTGTGTTGGAGAGAAGGAAGAGTCCTAAGGCTAGGAAGATGGAAAATCGAAGGACCCCCTCGGCATTTTTCTCAGATTTTGACGAAAAATGCGAAGATAGTTTCCAATCCTTCGTATGTCATCCAAACAATGGGAATCTTGATAATTTATCTGCCGCATGTGAGTTTTCCCTTATTTCCCCTTATTTCCCTTGAAACCAAACATGCCCTTGATAAACAACCGCCAATTAGTGTCATTGGAGCTGGGACTAATTTACCAAACGAGCTCATACGTGTAAGAGCTTCCCAATGGAGTCTAGAGCAATTCTTAGGCCCCAATAAGCTATGCAAAACACACGCTTAGGCTACGTGGCTTTCATTTTTTTTCATTATAATTATTTTACGCAGGTTGTCATTACTTTTATCACACATAGGCAAAAATCCATGCATATTAGAGCAATAAAATCATTTGATTAGTGTGGCTTTTTTTCCTTTTGAAAATTGTTTATTTATTGATATAAAAACTTGGCAGGTGCTTCGGATTGCCCAATAAAAATACTAGCAAGTATCTCAAACATTGCTACCTGAAAAATCGGACTTCCCGGAGAAAGCTAGAGTAGGTACTTGAGGAATGTAGGAGACCCAAGCAAAATGGGAAAAGACTTACATTAGGAGGAAATCGAAAGATTTTTGAAAAAACGTCCACGAACAAAAACTAAAAAAACAAAGAAAAGAAACCCCCTAATTAATAGGATAGAGTCCTATTAAAATACAAAGCAAGAACCCCTACAAGGTATTTAGAAAAGAGAGCAATTATTCGGCCTCAAATCTGCAAATGCTTAGGATCGACGAGTCTTCAAACTTGGTAGCAATTCTCCATTTGCAAATGTTACAAGGTAGTCCCTGATGAGGTTGCTAATGTGAAGGGTGTCGCCGTTGCATCTGATATTGTTTCAAATTAGCCAAATATTCCATAAAAACGAGATGTGGATGTGAGACAAAATCCATTTTTTTCGCCCTTTATATATATCAATGTCCCAACAAACGAGAATGTTGTTTATCAGTGCGGCTTTAATGTAGACCGCTGTTGCATATTAATATGCTCTGATTGGGGTTGGGCTTGTAGCTCAACTGAAAGGTGCACAATGGTGTAAGCTTGAGGTCTTAGGGTAAATCCGAGTTCACGTAAAATATTAGTGCTTCAAATGCTCTAATATGTGTGATTTTACTATGTGGGATAGAAGTAATGATCATCCACATGAAACACTTAAAATAAAGTATGTCATGTAGCTTAAAATGGGTTTGCATGGAAAATATCTATAAACGCTTCCCAGTCTCATTATTTCTTTAAAAAGGGGAAAAAAAGAAGTTAAAATGCAAATTTCTTATTTCTCTTTTTTATTTTAGTTATTTCTTATTTTATTTTATATTTTTAACCAAGTTAAAATTGAAAGCCTCACGTCTAGAATTCGAAGATTCAACATTTAGGGCTCGTTCAAGAGTCAAGACTCTCCCAGATTCTGAGTTCTAACATAGAAAGTGACTCAAATCTGTCATTTTCTGAGGCTTGCTTCTGTTCGTGAGTTTCAGTGGGCTCTACCACTTTTCTGCCAATTTCTGAGGGATATCGACAGACCTCTGTCCGAGTTATTTGCTCGGAAAGACTCAAATTTTGAGTCCTAGTTTGTATACTCTCCCCAACTGGTACAGAGAATCATGCCTTTAAATGGTTTTTAAATCCAAACGGCTTTCTTATATTTAATATACAACAACTATCATTTGACAATGTTGACTACCTTAAATCAAATCATGGAGAATTTTTTTTATCCCAATCTTTAGCAAAATAGTTCTTTAGATCACGACTCATATATCAGATGGTCATATATTCATTCCACGTGGCACATATCCCAAAGTGACCGTGATCATGAGCGTTATATAAGTAGAGTTCTTGGGTAACTTTTGGGGATATGTTTCATGCTTAATCAACATCTGACCGTTTGATAGAAGGGCTATGGTCTGAATATCAACTTGCCAAAGACTGGGACAAAAAATGATCTCCATCGATTGTTTCAAGTCAATCAATGACGCTAACGGTGAAACCATCAGTTCGACCGAATCTTTGGTAAAACCCCCATCTATTTAGGTGCTTTAGGACTTATTTTCGGCGAGATTTATCTCACAAGGGGCTCCATTATGTTGTAGAGCTACATACTCACATTCACATATATAGTGCATTAGCTCTAGTATAATTAATTAAAAAGAATAAACAATATATTGCACATTACAAGGTTTGAACCTGTAGCCTTACTTTCATAAAGCACTAAGTCAACCAGTAGAGTAGTTCACTAAGATATGTAAAGAGCAAAACAATTTTAATACATATATAATTTTTTTAAATTGAACTAATGCATATGTATTCTACAAAAGCATAAAAATTATTAAATAAAAAAATGTCGGGCCTTCCCCTTCATCATCAAGATATGTTCAACAGCTTCGATGGTCTTATGGGCTCCCCGCGACGTAGTACTGCTATATCATCCTACTTTTTGGAGGATCTCGTAGTCATTTTTCGAAGGAATTTTGAATTAGGCCAATTTATTGGAATGACCTAATTGATATGTATATGTTTTTTTAATATTTCGTATCTGGTTTCGTTTGTAGATATTTTAAATATAGTCAATCTTTTCATACTGTCTTAATCGATATGCATTTTGTCATTTTCTTATATATATATATCCTATGTAATATTTTATGCTCTAATAATCTCCATAATCTTCTTCTTTCCACCCTTCAATTGATAGTTATATACAATTTATAATCAATTACTTATTAAATTAGATTCAGAAAAAACTTCTGTCAAATATGTTCAACCTCGCATCGAATAGTTGCTTGTCAAATTTGAGTTAAATTTGAGTACGACACATAAACCGATGATTAGATAATATGTATATGATCATAACTAATCAGTTATATAATTTATCATTTTATCACTCTTAACTTAGTGATGCTAGGACTTAGTTTACTACTAACGAGTTACTGATGTGCAGATATTAAAGATAAGCAGTAAATTAGAGTCTAAGTATTAATCCTTGTCAAAATGAACTCAAAAAACAGTAAAAAGACGATTAAGCGTTAAAGACAATTCGCTAACAACAAGAAGGCTGAAAAATCATAATTCTTCAAAAGACAATTCTTTAGAAAACGACAAAAGAAGAAAGTGATCAATCCAAAATAAGAAATTGTTAGTTGAAACCTACTGAAAATAGAAAATCGTGAATTATTATTTTCCAGAAATAATTCATTATTTACGATTTCTTAAAAATAGAAACTTTCTACTACACATTGCTACTGCGGATCACGTGAGAGTTTAACACCGTCATATCCAGAATTAGAAGACTCCTGTAATTAGAAGTCTGATGAATCACAGATCTGAAAAGATTGATAAAGATCTAATCCGAAGGACTCTATTGCTGCTCAATAAAGAACAATTCAGAAACGCATCAACTAGAGAAAATAATGAAAGATGAAATTATGAATTAAAGTTATATTAGAAATATTTTATTTTTAATAGTTTCTTTTATTAAAATTAAATATTTGTAAACCGATCCCTTATGATCTATAAATAAGATGGCTCGACATAGAAATAAGCATCGAAAAAATTCAGCATCAATTGACGCTTGAGGTTAGATTTTCTTCCGATCAAAGTAGTGTAACATAATTAGAGTAGATTAGATATCAGATGTTTCTCAAGAGCAATTAACGAATGTAATTGAGTGCTGAAGATTAGTGTAGATATCTGTGATTTCTTAGGAACAATTGACGACTGTAGCTGAGGGGTGAAGGATATATTTTGCTTTGCTTTCTAGTTATATTTTATTTGCTTTGTAAACATCTCTAGGTTTTAATTTGAATTGACGACTCATGTTAGAATTTGTAAATTAGTGTAATGATTTTTACTTTTTCATCTTCAGTTTTCTAGAGTTTGATTGACGCCTAAATTTATGGTTGATTGTTGATTAAATTAAATCTGTATTGATAGGATCTTAGACTTGATTGACGACCAATGCTATGAGAATAAAAATATGGTGTAACGGTATTATTTATTTTCATAAATATCTGACAGCTGAAGATTAAGATTGACGACCTTAATTTGAAGAAGGAGGATTAAAATTTATGTTTATGCACTTTAGTTTAATAATCAATTCTTTTATTCATATTTCTCTAATAGATTAGATCTTAAAGATAAATAAAAGTTTTTAAGATAGAGATTTAGATAAAAGATATAAACTGGGAATTAATTAGACAATAAACTTCCTCGTGGGATCAAAATCCTATACTAGTTTTACAATTTTCATTGTGCGCTTGTAATAGGTTAAGACTTGAATTTAATATAATTATAATACATAATAAGGAACCGATCAGTAACACAATCACCCATTGAACCGATTCTGAGCTTTTCTGAGAGAAACTAAAGAATGAAAGATTATGACCTTTTATGAGAAAGACAAGAAATCTGAGTAACTTAAGAACACATCTGAGAAAAATAAGGAATCTGAGTCTGCTAAGAATTTATAGGATTCTAAATTTTCAAGAATCTAAATTTTTCTAATAAAAATTAGGAAACACCTGAATGAGTCCTTAAAATTTAAAACTCATTTTTGTTACCTATTTGGTCAATTTTTTTCTTTTGTAATCTTTCCAACTTTTTCTATACTTTTTTCATATTTTTTTATTTGTTGTGAATGTTTTTCAAATTTCGACTTGGTACATGATTGGTGCAGGGGTCATCAATATTGTCGTTGCATGCATCATCATTATTCTCAAAATTTTCAAATTTTTGTCAAGACGTGATTCAAGTCTATATTTAAATTACAATCTTTCCCCAGCTCTACCAATTGAACAGCAATCTTATATTAGACGGTCTGGATCCTGGCGGGTAGATGGCCATTTACGAGTTTGAAAATCCCATCTCCTGCCAAAATATTGCAGCCTCAAGAGGTATACAATCATTTACGAGTAAGACAATCACTGAAAGTAAACTTTTGACCTTTCAAATAAATTGGTGTATCACTGATGATCGGCAGAGGGACACTGACCCGAGCCCCGTTGACTCATGAATCATGATCGGCAGAGGGACACTGACCCGTGCACCGTTGACGGTACCTAATTCCGACTTGTTATATCCTTTCAAATGAGAACCATAGTCTACTTATTTATTTTTTAAGAATTAGAATCATAGTCCTGTAACTGCAAAGTCGATCGATTTTCTCCATCTGGAATCCATTGATAAAATGTTTCAGCCAAATGATATCTCGAGTTCGATCATTTTCTGAGCTTCCTCCTAAACTTTTGAAAATATGTAATGAGCACTCTTATGCCTTGCCAGACTAAGGAATGGGCCGGGCAGTCCAACGCCAACATTCTTCGTACTTGGGTCACTTTTTTGGGATGCTATGTTAAATTACTATATGTTATGTGTTATTTGATGCCCATAATCTCAATATCTATTTTATAAAACATTACAAAAAGGTTTATCTCATCGTCCGGTCCAGTGTAGTCAAATAATATGAAAAGTTAATGGCGTGTTAGATTAACATGATACAAGGGGTTTATTTTAAATAGCGTTTGATGGCTTGAATAAAACAATGAAGATCGGTTTTCATCTCAATCTTTGACATAAAAAATCGTTGGATCATGGTGCATGGCAAAAAGTGATTCGTATGGTATTCCTTTGATAGATAAAACAGTGGAGGAATGTTACGGTTGCTCTTTTGCTAGATAACATCTCAATCGGGGAGCTTCCACCCTCTGGCCGGCAATATACAGACCAATCTCAGTTCATCCATATGGTCAACAATTTACCTGCACGGATTTTAAAGATGTCAAAGATTTGTGCACATCTTAAGGTTTATTAGTGCAGGCGGCATGAGATTGGCTCGTATATCGCCAGATGGTATACGATAATATGATTCATGGACTTAATACAAGTTCTCATGAATCGACTCAAGTCTCAACTAAACATGTAACCCTTCCCATCATTATAGTTGGGATTTGGTAAACAAACGATCAAACGAAGAGGAAGCTGAGCAAAAAATCACATTTTTTATGGGCCGATTCTCCTGACCGTCATTTAACAACGAAATGGTGTTTAAATAAGCTTATGTCATTTATTGGCTTATGATCTTGAAAATTTATACCATCTAAGTGACATATCATTACTTGAAGAGCTATAAGGAAAAAAATAGCACTTCTCAAATCATCTGATCTGTGTATTCTAATATCAATAGTTGTTCTTAATTTTGATGACTGATATTAAAGTTCACTGAGCATATAGTTTACATTTATCTATAAGCATGATCCGTTGGCTGGGACATGTTCCAATAATGGATTGCAACTAGAGCAATTTAGATTGATCATAGATGTGTGCCACATGACACAATGATAAATCACACTTCAAGGGTGTAAGATAAAAAGTGGCATTTTAATGATTGGAAGATCTTTTAAACACCATTTGGTGTTTAAAATGCAGATAGATAGTGCTACATACAAAGAACATGGGAAACACTATCTAAAAGAAAGATTTGGTATTTGGAGGCCATATGAAAACACTATTTAAGTGTTATGATTTAAAAGTCATGATATAAAGATCTTTGATGTCAAAGATTGGCTACAAACACAATCTCGATCATGATTTCATGTTGTCAAAGGCCATCATACCAGTTGCGGGCCATAAATAATTAACATAGCAGACGGTTGTGTCCTGAACCCAACGCCTATCATGTAAATCCAAAATACCATTATTTTTAGATTACCTTTGACCACTTTCAATCAGAGGATGAAGATTTTTTTTTCAACCTAATCCTTTGGAGAATAGATCTTTGGATTAATAGTGTCAAATCAAACGGAACACATGATTTGCACCACATGATCCAAACGAGTTGATGATTAATTTGATTTGATTTATTTATCCTTACTACTATATAAAAGTACAAATATTTCTGTCATATTTTCGTAAAATATCCCTAACACATTCTTTTCCAATGAGAATACGTAAATAATGGTATTCAAATAAATTCTCTTTCCTTCCTTATTTTTAACTCCTTCAAAGAAACCGACAAATTTAAGAGAATTAACAATTTTGCCATAAAAGTTTTCTTTTCCTAACACCTTCAAAGAAACCTACAAAGTTAAGAAAATTAACAATTTTGCCATAAAAGTTATCTTTTCTAACACCTTTAAAGAAACCTACAAAGTTAAGAGAATTAACAATTTTGCCATATAATATTTGACTTGCTTTGATATCAAATTCCCTTTGAGCCATGATTAATGTACCCTTAATCAAAATTTCTCATCTTACCTAATCGATTTTCGACTTTTCCCACCTAAAATCGAAATCAGATTCGGTCTGAACCGATTTTTGGATCGATTGAGGTTGGTTCAATTAGTTTAGTTTTTTGGACGGGTTCGAATTTCAGTTCAAAACTTACACCCATACAAGGATAAGATCATAATCTCAAGAACTATTCTACGAAAGATTAGGGTGAAAAATGATCTACATTGCCTAATTTCAAACAATCATGGATTTGAATGGGGTGCAATCATCATTTTATTATTTTAAGCTACTTTCTCAGTTTTCTCATACTACCTAATAATTTTTTTATTTTTCCCCCCAAAATCGAAACGAGTCCAGAATAGGTTCATTATTGATTTTTGAGTCTGTTTGGACTAGTTCGATCACCTTTAAAGGAACCCACAAAGTTAAGAGAATTAACAATTTTACCATATAATATTTGACTTGCTTTGATATCAAATTCCCTTATATGGAAGATTGGGCAGAAAAATGATCTCCATCAACTAATCCAAAGAGTCGATGGTTTTTTGTATAGATGCCCTCTAAGATTTCATGGGTGTTAAGTTACCAAAATAATAATTTATTAGCATGTTGAAACCCTTTGAACCACGATTAATGTACCCCTTATCAAATTTTCTCATCTTACCTAATCGGTTCTCGACTTTTCCCATCTAAAATCGAAATCAGATTCGGTTTGAACCGATTTTTGGATCGATTGGAGTTGGTTCAATTAGTTAGGTTTTTTGGGCGGGTTCGGATTTCAGTTCAAAACTTACACCCATACGAGGATAAGATCATAGTCTCAAGAACTATTCTACGAAAGATTAGGGTGAAAAACGATCTCCATTGCCTAATTCCAAGTAATCATGAATTTGAATGGGGTGCAATCACCATTTTATTATTTTAAGCTACTTTCTTAGTTTTCTTATACTACCTAATAAATTTTCAATTTTTCTCCCCAAAAATCTAAACGAGTCCAGAATCGGTTCATTATCGATTTTCGAGTCTGTTTGGACCAGTTCAATTCGCCGATTTTCAGACCAGGTTTGAGTTTTGAGTCAAAACTTGGACTGCTATATATGGGTGGACATTACTATTCATATTTTTAATAATAATTAATAAATATGTAGGATATGAAAATTTGAAGCCTTAGTTACATTAGTTATTATAAAATTAAAGTAGAAATTAACAATTAAGAAAATTTTATTAAACATATATAATTAGTATATCATCGAATTAATCGAACATGATAGAATAGAAACATGTATCTATAGAAAGTTTAACAAAATACTCGAATCAATATAATATTTAATAATTATTATTATTTATTTTTTAGTGATTAACTGATAATATACGATTATGATTTTTTACGACCAGTCAATTTTAACTCATAATTAAAATCATCTTTGATCAAAATATTTTATTTTACGGTGTCCAAGTGCAACGTACATGCACTTCTCAAATATGTTTGAACCGCATTTAAAGTTCAGCCAGTTAGACCTGATCAAACCATAGCAACTCGGCATGCCAATTAAGATCCCACCTCCAAACATACCTTTAAATATTTCAACTGAATCTTTTAGAGCGCCCATGTTAAAACCCATTGACTACTTTGAAATGGATGATAACAGTGTTTTTCGTTCCAATCTTTCACACACTTGATCTTGAGATTAGGGGCATACCATCAGACGGTCAGATATTGATTTGACGTGCACAAATTTCAAAGTGACCTTAAAATCAAATTTAAACGAGACGAATAACAAGTGATTTTACCTTTAATTAACTATGCCCACCAATCTATTAAGGCACCATGTTAAAACCAATTGATAATTTTGAACTAAATGATGGAGAATTTTTTTATTCCAACTTTTCACACACTTGATCTTGAGATAATGGGCGTACCATCAAATGGTCAGGCATTAATTTGACGTGACACAGATCTAAAAAAAAGTGACCTTAAAATTAAATTTGGTGTCAATATATCGAAAATGAACAAATATATCGAAAATAAGTATTTTTTTCAAGTCAAAGTGCAAGATACAATTTATCAAAATTATCTTACAAGGTCGTAGATATCCCAAAATATTAAATACGAGATGATGAAGACGATAAAATCGTCAAGAAAGTTAAAGTCGAGAAGGAATAAATACCCATTTTCGATTTAATTGAAATTTCTAGATTATATTTATATGTTAGTTTTTATTTTTTTTCTTTATGTTCTATAGTTGACAATATAAGTTATATTTTTTTATTTTTATTAATTTAAAAAAAAAATTTTAAATTATAAATAATAAAGACGTAAGAAACATAATAATAAATATATTTCTTTTGTCTTTACTAAATCATAAAACATAGTAACGAACACTTGAAATACTATATTTTTTTATATTTAAATCACCCGATAGATGTCTAAAAATAAAATTCGATCATTTAAGATCCTAATATCCACATGCATTTGCACGTACCTTTTTACTAGTTTATTTAAATGTGGCACTAATTTTTTGTCAGGTGTGACATGATTTAGGATTTGGGGTTCAAAACAAACGTTTAAAAATGATTTTAGAGGTTTATACGGCAGCCATGCCCTCTATTTTAAAAGCGTTTCACTGCTTGAATCATACGATGGTGATGCTCATACGATGGTGATGCTTTTCAATTTAAACTCCAACCCACAAGACTTTGTATCAAATCCTTCAAATCGTATGACACACTTTATAAAATTCACAGGTCTTCCTTTGAAAAATGTCGGTTACCATATATAACTATATGAGCATCTTTTTTTTCAGTTTATAAGGGATCACCAAACCTTCCCAGTCCATGATTGACAACATATCACTATTATTGGACTTGCCTGTTTTTCATCAAGCGCTACACATACCTGTTGAGAAAATCTGGTGATTCACTTGATAGAAATATTTTTTCACCCAATTTTCGACACCAAAGATATTTAGATCATGGTCATCAAATTACATGGACAACTTTGAACAAAGGAGCTACATGTTAAAAAAAATAGTGAAGTCAAAGCAGTCAGTTTTTGACACGCCTTGAAAAAAGTCAAATATTAGATCGAAATATTTTTAGCCCTTCATTTTAAGTGCATTGGCTGCTTTAAGTCACATGATCGAAATGTTCTTCAAATCACCCAACATAATTATAATGGCGCCATATGTTAAAAAAAACTGATACTTTGATTCACTAGAAATGTTTTTCTTCTCAATCTTTGGCACCAAAGATATTTACATCGATGTCGTAAATTTAAATGGCAAATTTCATGAACAATGGTGCAACATGTCCGAACAAGGTGAGCTCAAAGTAGCCGGTTTTGGAAACGCCACAAAAACAGTTGAAGTTTGCATCAAAATGTTTTTAGACCTTCTTTTTAAGGGCATTGGCTGCCTTCACTGGCATGATGGGAATATTTTTTGATCCTAATATTAGACACTATTGATCTTTAGATCATGGTCCACGATTAATCCGGCAACCTTATAAAAAATTGTGCCACTTGTGAAAATATATTTATCCTTTGCATTGAAACTTGCTGTTAGTTGTTAGAGCTCATTTCATATCATTTGAGTCAAGGCAGTCAAATATGTCCTCCAGAGCGTCGGGATCCTAAAAAATCATGAAAAGTCTGCTTTTCACAGGATTGGGTAGTCGGGGTCCTAAAAAATCATGAAAAGTCTGCTTTTCACACGATTAGGTAGCAAAATAGTGCCACGTGCCCTAAATCAGTGGGCTGATCCAAATCCGCAATCATTCCAGCTTGATCAATCAAAGTGTGGACACTCTTACAAAGGACATCAAGGGGACAAGCAAAAAACAAGAACTTGTGTGGCAGCTTCCACTTGATTCCACTTGATTATTTTTTTTTCAAATGTCACCATTCCATATTGATTGTCTCCCAACTCAATTTTGGCATCTCAGAGAAAATTATATGGATCCTAGTTGTTCACTAATACACCTCGTATGGTGATGAAAGGTCCTATTATATCATTTTCCACTAAGAGCGAATGCATTATAGTGACATAAATTGATATGGAGCTAGGACTTCGACCATGTGAGTGCCCTAATTTGCCAAATACCTTGTACCTTGTGATTTGGTGTCCGGTGAAATGTTCACTTCAATTTAATAAGGCTGGTGTTACAACTACACCACTTTATATTATAGTCACCTCACTTAAATAAAGGGAAAATCTGTCGATTATTTTAAATCAGACGAAGGAAATGATTTTTCATCTCAATCTTTCATACAAGAGATCTTGAGATTATGGGCTCAGTATCAGTGGCGGAATAAGGATTCTCATCTAGGCGAGGCGCAATTCAGTTCAGTTTTAAACTGAAAAAACTTAGAAAAAAATCGGAAAAAAAAACCCTAAAAATAGGTATTTTAACTAAACCGAAACGAATCGGTTTCGGTTTCAGAAAAAAAAAAAATTAACCGAACCGAATGGGTTTCGGTTCGATATCAATTTGGGCACCAAACTGAACACTTAAAAAATCGGGTTCGGTTCGATTTGGTGCACTGAACCTGCATCCCTAATATCTCATGAATAAAATAAAATAAAATTCCACATGCCATACAAATAAAATAAAAGAGTAATATCCTGCATTAACGTTGCTAAATTGCTGTAAATTTAACAAATACCTTGGCTTTGAGGGATTGACTTTCTAAAAGTTCTTGACGACTAAGATTATGCGTCGGAGAGCGATCGAAGTCGGAGACCACCGATTTGTAGAGATAACAACTAAATAGAGGAAGGGCGTGGCCGCTTGGGTTTAGCGAAGAGAAAAGAGATAGAGAGAGGGTTTAGAGAGGGTTTTCTTTTTAGAGAAAGAAAATAGAGAGAACAGAAGGAGTCCACAAGGCGTGGGCTTAGAGAAGAGATGGCGTGGGTTTAGAGAGAGAGAACAGAGGGCGTGGGTTTAGAGAAGGGATGGTTTAGGGAGAGAAAAGGGATAGATAGAGGGTTCGGAGAAAGAACAAAGGGATAGAGAGAAGGTTTAGAGAGAGAAGGGAGGGCGTCGATTGAGAGAGAGAGAGAGAGAGAGAGTTTAGAGAGAGAAAGGAGATGGGGTTTAGAGGAGTTTAGAGAGAGAAAATAGCAATGAAAATGGAGAGAGAAAATAGATATGGAGATGGAGATGGAGATGGAGATGGAGATGGAGATGGAGTTTAGAGAGAGAAAATAGACAAGAGAGGGTTTAGAGGCGTCGGTTTAGAGGGAGAGAGGGTTTGGAAAAGGGAGGGCGTGGGTTTAGAGAGAGAAAATAGGCAAGGAAAGGGGTTTAGAGGGCGTCGGTTTAGAGAGAGAGAGAAGAGATTTAGAGAGAGAAAATGGGCAAGGAGAGGGTTTAGATGGCGTCAGTTTAGAGAGAGAGAGAGGGTTTACAGAAGGGAGGGCGTGGGTTTGGAAAAGGGAGTTATAAAGTTGAATATTAAAAAAAAAAAAAAAAAAGCTCTTTTGGTTTCAGTGTGGGCGCTCGCCCTCACTAACGGCTATGTGGTTCTGCCACTACTCACTATCAAACAATTAAATGTTGATTCCACATGACACAAATCCCAAAAAGTGAATGTGAATTAGTTTGAGAGTGCATTGATCACGTTTACTGTAACAGCCCGGATTTCCGTCTCCAGAAATCCGTGCCGTTAGGATCATACTCTGGATGATCCCGGATCGATCACACGTGTCCGCGCATACAGCGGAAGCTAGGTGGACACATCCGAGCAGCGGTAGTCTGAGTCAAACAATTTCTACACTAAATACACGTCAACAATATTTAAATGTAAAGAAAAACATACACATTCCCAAAAAGGAACCAAGAAGAACCAATGGTGATAGACATCCATCACCCAAAATAATGGTTCCTAATAATGGTTCCAATAGAATGTATAGTAATACTATAAAAGGAAGAAAATAAATATGTAATACCACCAAAGCACAATAATCCAAAGGTTTACACAAAATCCCAAAAATAGCAGACTCGTATACCCAGACTAAGGATAAAAGTCATCCGCCTGGACGTCCGTCTCCTCGTCCTCTACCTCGGCCTCGGGATCCGGCTGATAGTCCGGGTCACTCTCGGTGCCGGGCACTGCAGCCTCAGAACCTAAAAAGATTTCAAAAAGCAGGGTGAGCTACATCATAGCTCAATAGAAGAAAAACCATCTAAATGAATTGAATATGATCATGCTATCTCATGAAGACAAATCCGGATCATGTACTCAAAACAAATCGGGTTAAAAGGGAACTTTATGCAAGATGTGGATGTCATGCGGATATATTATCAGTACTTAAAGTGTGTCTATTTAACTTAAGAAACTCCTGGATATATAGCACGGAGTAAACAGAAGAATGAGATAGGAAACCCCAACCAAATCGCGTTCTCACATGAACAATTTTGAAAGTGCAACAATGCCTCATCTATGGAGCGCTATTGTGTCGAGGATTTGAAAGCAAATGCACAAGTGTGCCTGGACTCCGGATATACCGCCGGGCCGGTGGGGGTCATCTGGATTAAATCATTAAATCACATACTTATATACCTCATCGATAGCGAAATTCAAAAGCAGGATGTCGAGTTATTCGGATCGAAATGTAAATCAAGATGAGATTCATGCTATGCATATATGCTTGGTAAAAAAAGAAATCAGGGCATGAACATGAAATGAACATAAAATCATACTCAAAAGCAGTTTAAGTTGGTTTTCTCCTACCTCTGGTCAGACCTCCTTCTAAGCAAATCCAACGCCGTTCTAAAGCAGTCCAAAAGTTATTATCTACGGCCTCCACTCTTTTGTCTACATCACACACATGATGATGTATAAAAATTGATCCTACATATTAATAATATTGACGTATTTAAGTATTTTCTCAAAACAGAGACGGAAATGGGTAATTTCATGTTGATTCAAAACTTAACCCAACTTCCCACTTCGTTTTGACTATTAAAACATTTGATTTAAGATTTGGCTAATTCATGAAAGAGTTAGATCTCGTCGTACTCTTTCCAACGCATCAAGAATCGCGTCAATCGGAGTTCGGGACAAGGAGTTATGGCCAAAATACCGAAGCTATACCGATACTTCAGTTAACACGTGCTAACTTAGAACTTGGCCAAACTTCAAGCTCAATTTTGATCATCAAAACAATTTATTCATTAGTTATTTAATTCATGAAAGTTGTAGATTTAGTTGTCCTTTTTCCAATGCCACAAGAATCGCATCAATCGGAGTTCGGAGTAAAACGTTATGACCAAAACATCAAGCGATGTCAAGACGATCTAGGTTGATCGATCACCACCTTGGTGATCGATCACCAACCCTCCTGTAGATCGATCACCACCTTGGTCATCGATCACCAATGACAGAAAAGCTGTCATTAATGGAGTTCACCTCCCATCCATTTTTGATCTCCCTCCACTAATGGTTGTTCAATCACCATTAATACCTCATAAATACACACTAAACTAAAACAAGGATTTGTTCTATAATCTAAACCATTAAAATCAAAGAAAACTAACCTTTCTTCGATCGATTTCGTGGCTTTAAGGTCCGTAGTCCAAAAGGGGTTGCGAAACGATACTTTCGGATTTCCACGATGAACCCACAGAGATCGTTCACAAGGTCTTGAAGATGATGCCGTTCATCCTTACGCGTCGATCTTAACCTCTTCCAAGCACGGAGACGATTCCAAAGTGATTGGCTCTTTGAAAATGGGGTTCTTTTTCCTTAAAAGAAATAGGGGTTTCTAACGAAAGGGGCTTGAACGGTCCAGATTTATAAACGGCGGAACACCATCGATACCGACGTCACGAGCCTTGCGACGAGTGCGGAGTCCTCTGCGCGATGGCGATCTCGCGATCGAAATCTCACGAGAAGGGGTTTGAAGGTTGACGGGAGCTCTCTCTCTCTCTCTCTAGCTTTCAAATTTGCAAGGCTTGCATCCGGGTGAAGCTTCTTTGAGAAGCGTTGCCTTTTAATTAGCTAAAGGTTTGGTTTGGTCGAGCGATAACCTGCAAAAGTGTGTTAGGCTTATCCACTTGAAATAGAGTTTGGTTTCGGTGTTGAGCGGCACACGATGCGTCGATTGCGACTCATCTACTAAAGGCCTAAATTAAATCTTTTAACTTGATTCTTTTACAGAGGACATGCTTACATTATTTATTTAATATTTTAAGGTGACCTTGTTTTCCGTCTTGGGATCGCACACTATTTCGATCGGGTTGGGTTGATTTTTGGTCATTACATTCTTCCCACCTTAAAGAATTTTAGTCTCTCGAAAATCGACATGATTTCAACAAGGTATGAGTATAATTCAATATGCCCAAAATTAGGGTCATGATATTTACCCTTCCTCAAGGAATTTTAAGCCCTAAGCGCAAAACATACCTAAACAGGTCTACTATCCCCACAAGTTTAACCAAAGCGGTGATAATTATGTCACAAAATTTCATTATATTATAGTAATAGATTAAGATAGAATAACTAAGTTCTAAATTATTTTTGCCAATAATATTTTCATAAATTTTAATTTATTTTGATTTTCGTGCAGCATATATCAAGCGATCGAGTTACATTTAGAATTTTAGGGTCATTACATTATCCCCCATAGAAATTTTCGTCCCAAAATGTCTATGATACTATGATTTGAACCCTAGCAGTGCACGAACCTCAAAATGAATATTTGGTTCTGAGGACGCCGGATGCATCCCCTCAAGTGCAGCGTAAGGTTATGCCCCCATCATCTAGTGCGCCGCCCATGGGCACCTCCTCAGCAGGCTGGTGGTATAACCCCTCCTCGGGTAAACTCTTGACCAATAGATTATAGCTCTTGGTCTAATCCTTAAGCTTGAAAACTTTAATGTTCTTGGTCAAGCGAGGCTCGCCAGGAGCCAGGCTATACTCCTCTCTCAATGCGACATACTGCTCGGCCATTCGTGTTATCAATTGAGCTTCTGACAGCTCTTTCTTTGAAGCAGTCTTCTGCTTCTCAAACAGTAAATCTCTATCATTGATCTCGCGGACTTGTGCAAAAACGGGGTTATGGCACACTTGATAAAAGTATCAAGCATCCATAGTCTATCAGGGAGTTGGGCTCGAAAGGCTTGACTGAACTATCCGATAAGTCTATCATGGTATGGGACATCTTTGACATATGGTGGCAACAACAAGTCTCCACATACCGTGAAGAACATAGTAAAGCGGCGGCGACATCAAATTGGTTAAATTTATAGTCGCAACCGTCAATGTTGGTGACCAATTGGTGATGAGTGTCACCCCGGCAAGGATGTTTATAAAAGAGCCTCACTATATGAGGACAAAAATGGACGTAAAATGACTCATGCAATGTTCTCAACCCTAGCTTAGCAACATAGTCCATCGCCCATTCCATTTGAGCCAATCCTCGAATAGTTTAGAGTAAAGCATATTAGGGCAACAATGTTTTAGAAGCCCACCACTCTTTTGGAAGTTCTTGTTGAATTAGTGGTGCATGGGTTTTGAAACGGGTGGCACATCTTGTTCGATTGGTGTCACAGGTTGCACAAAGGGTTGTGCGACGGTTTCACTTAACATCGATGTCTGAGCCGAGATGTAGGGATTTTACATGACAGATTCGTCATTTGCGGTCCCAGAGTTTAAAATGTACAAAATTGCACAAAAAACCCCTTAAACAAGGAAAAGATTAGAGTTTATCATAATAGCCGAGCAAAATGCGATCCAATGAATCAAAGCAAGAAGCTCCGATAGCGAGTGAAAAAAATAAAAACCCACAATATAACTTACATCGATAAAATTGATTGATCAATCATTACAGTCAAACTGTTTCTTTAAACACACCTCATTAATTGATGCATTATCCAGTCGCTATTTCACTACATATAGGGTATCAGTATATGCTATCTAGACAACTCCAACTGTATGGAATTGTAATTGCCACGTACATAAAGCAATAATGGGTTAGAATTAAAAATCGCAAAAATTTCCTCTCGCATTAGGTGAACAAAAGCAGGTATGACTCATGAATTTTGGTTTCACGCTCCCATTTTGCCTCGATGGTAGAGTGATTCTTGGCGTATTCAATGGTTTAGGGTTCTATCCTCCATCCCGCCCCATGACTTCCACACCATTGAACACCAATAACATAAGGAACATACTGCTAAAGTATCTACCTTGGGTCGGCCGATTTCGCAGCCCACCAGCTCGACAAGCTCCAGGGTTCCAATGGTTTAACAATCTCAAAAAAAACTAGTGGCGATCCTTGCTAGCTTCGACACAATCGCATGGCGTCCATGCTCCACATTCACGAGCAATAACGCCCTCACCAAATCTCTTTCTCTTCGTCTTAAATTCCACCACTTAACATAATTGCAAGAGTTAAAGCAAAAGGAATAATCTCTATTCCTAGCCAAGCCTTTAAACTTCTAACCGCTAGTATGTAAAGCATACACACCCCCCATAGGTGTGCAAGATCACATCAATGGTCTACACCGTACACATGTGCACCGTACACCCATCACGTAATCTAACGCACCTCATCACATTTGACTTCCACATAGAACCAATTATCGACGAGCACGTCTCCTAAGTAGCGACATGTGGGTAAAGAAGACACATCAAGAGGCCTTCCACCATCCATACATACGCACATCTATAATCCATGATTGGCAATCTTCTTGCGAGGAAGCCATACAATTTAGAAGTCTCCATCATAAATTCTCGTCCTCCAAATTAGGGTTATCATAATCTCCCCATCTGGAAGGAATTTCATCCTAAAAAATATCCTAAAGATATCTCGACTAAAACTCAATTGTTCATAGCGTCAATACACGTGCACAAAGGTATTATGCGTGAAATAGTCACAACCATACAGTCGCCACTCATATATGCGCAACCTCTCTCTGAGTCCACACATCCACAATGGACTCACACGCATCCAGAGTCGAAATAGTTTCCCCCAAAATCAGTGTATCCACACGATCCCGATAGGTAAAATTGTCGGGTTAATGTACTGGTCGCTAAGCTCATCCCAAATCTACTGAAAAAGTGTGACAGTCTTCTCATGCACCAGGTATCTCATATCACACCTCCATAAGCAATTATATATAGTAGTATGTCACCATCACGTTAACCATTAGTCAAAAGAATATGACCATAATGCCCACAAAATTCATACATAGGCAAAAACTAGTTGTTGGGCTTTTTATTAAGGATGTCCCCCTTATTTACTTGACTGGTGTTCATTCCACAAAGAATTGTATATTGATCATGAGATTAAGACTACTTAACCAGAATGTATCTATAAATGAAATCAACCAAACCTTGAAAGAAATTTAATGTGCTATCCATTCAGCAGATCTTCACTTCAACGATGTTGATCATTAGTGATTATGTATCATTTCCATTGTATTAATCATAGTGACCCCTTACGATTGTAAAAATACTCATGGAGCACGGTAGACCAATTTTGAAACATACCATTCATCCGAAAATCCGCTTCACCACATTGATGCTATCGTTATCAGAATAAATCAACTCATGACTTGGAATAGGTCTCATCTGTCTACGAATAATTGTTCACACTCACCCACTTCCTGATACGCAACGGTGGTAAGAGATATCACCAAAATGATATAAAGCCATCACCAAGATGAGATAAAGCCATCACCAACATGAGGTACAGCCATCACCAAAATGAGATAAAGCCATTACCAAAATGAGGTAAAGCCATCAGCAAAATGAGATAAAGCCATCGCCAACATGAGATAAAGCCATCAGCAAAATGAGATAAAGCTATCACCAATATGAGAACCTCTAAAATCTACCACAACGATCGTAAAATCT
The DNA here is from genome assembly GCA_021018995.1 of Chloranthus sessilifolius. Taxonomy (NCBI): domain Eukaryota; kingdom Viridiplantae; phylum Streptophyta; class Magnoliopsida; order Chloranthales; family Chloranthaceae; genus Chloranthus; species Chloranthus sessilifolius. The sequence continues at coordinate 23,564,953 of CM037589.1, forward strand.
TCAAACTTTATGCCCTTAACCAATCTTATGATACGCGAATAGAATTCCGATCATACAGGAAGGGCAAAAGAGTGTGACGCATCTAGCCTTTCAAATCAAGGAGATGATTTTTAAATAGTTGTTCTCAACATCATATAATTTAAGTACACCAGGGTAAGGTCGTACATAATTATCCAGTCATGATTAATTGTCTCTCATATGCATAACTCTCAATACAATCTCCATACCAACGAAATCTCCATATAGTCCTTGAAATCTATAGTCATTCATCATGGCTTAGGTGAAAACAACGCAATCTACTGTAGTGACATCCAACTCTGCTCTCCCATGATATCCCTAATTAAAATTTTCCTATCCTTTGTCAATTACCGACATGATCGTCTTAGACTTTTCCAATCCTCAGAAAACTTTCAGAGTAAATTACAGCGATTAACGACCGAACTCACGTTTAGAAGGGACATATTTAAATACACCATAATCATGACTCATTAGTTATGAAGAAGAATACTAGGATTAAGTCTGCTCATTCAACTTCATTTCTCATAAGTATTAAGGAAATTTCAAATTCACTAAACAATTGTCCTTAAAAAAATATTTATCGTAACTGTCAAGATTTATTAAGTCTGCCAATATAACTATCACTTACGTAGTTAATCTTCTGAATTTAGAATTCGTTTATGTCATGCAAGTGATTTAAGTCGATACACAAGTGATAATGCTATGATATTTCGCACTTGTCAAAACCAATAAAATTCCTAAATCATCTGAACATTAAAATAAGATCTTGACAATTGATATCGAACTTATACCTTGGGCATCTTGAGTTGCAGGAAGAATCGGCTTAGAAGTAGGCGTCGGGGTCTCTCCCTTGCAAACGCTTATCTGGCTTCTTAACCGGTGTCCTTGCTCACCACATCTAAAACAAGCAGAGAAACCTACAAGCCTCCGTTCTATGATATTTCCCACACCACGCACATGTTACAAATGGTGTAGATGAGGAAACAGGTAAGGCCAGCCCATCAAGTAACTCTAGTCGTCATGGGATGTAAAGAGCCAGAACTACCTTGAGTGGTTGTCGAGGCCACCGCTTCCTTTTTCAAAGTAGGACAATGTCTTACCAAATGTCCCATTCGTCCACACCTAAAACAAGCCCCAGTAGATCTTCTACAGTCTCTCGCTAGGTGTCGCCCGTCACACCTAGAACATAATCCATTTAACGTCGATGGAGAGGTGTGAGTCGTCCTTCTCAACATTGCCGTAAGTAGTGCAGCCTGCTGAGTCATAGTGCTAAGCATCGCTTCAAGCAACTGCCTATCCGGTTCACCTCCTCCAGTGTGTACAATCTTAGCCTTCTTTCGTGGTGCCATTTCGATCTGTTAGCATGACACGAAATTCCCATCAATAATTGTCATAGTCACAATGGCCTAAGTTTCAGCACCATCTTAAAACATATTTTATCTAATAGCCGTATATTTATCAAATCATCCAATATTTCCCTTAAAAGTGATTATGAGATCCACCATTTAAGTCTTAAATCGAATCCCAAGTTCTAAATCTCCAGCTATAGCTGCGAGTTCCCTATAGAAGCTAAAACCAAAACTCCACTAACTTTGCTAAAGTCCTAATTGGGTCATAGAAAACTTACTTTCCAATCATACCTACATCCATAGCCTAGTCTGAAGTCCTAACACGACCTAAAGCCTAAGCTCTGATACCAGCTATGTAATGCCGGATTTAGTCTCCGAAATCCGTGCGCGTTTGATCATACTACTGGATGATCCGGATCAATCACTGCGTGTCCAGCGCTCTGGAAGCTAGGTGGACACATCCGAGCAGCGGTAGTCTGAGTCAAACAATTTCTACACTAAATACACGTCAACAATATTTAAATGTAAAGAAAAACATACACATTCCCAAAAAGGAACCAAGAAGAACCAATGGTGATAGACATCCATCACCCAAAACAATGGTTCCTAATAATGGTTCCAATAGAATGTATAGTAATACTATAAAAGGAAGAAAATATCTACAGAAAGTAAATCTGTAAGTGGCCACCAAAGCACAATAATCAAAGGTTTACAAAATCCCAAAAATAGCGAGACTCGTATACCCGGACTAAGGATAAAAATCGTCGCTGGGCGTCCGTCTCCTCGTCCTCTGCCTCGGCCTCGGGATCCGGCTGATAGTCCAGGTCACTCTCGGTGCCGGGCACCGCAGCCTCAGAACCTAAAAGATTTCAGAAAGCAGGGTGAGCTACATCATAGCTCAATAGAAGAAAAACCATCTAAATGAATTGAATATGTCGAGATCATGCTATCTCATAACGTAAGACAAATCCGGATCATGTACTCAAAACAAATCGGTTAAAAGGGGGAACTTTATGCAAGATGTCGGATGTCATGCGAGATATATTATCGAGTACTTAAAGTGTGTCTATTTAACTTAAGAAACTCCGGTATTTGTATATGCAGGAGTAAGCGAATGACCGATAGGAAACCCCAACCAAATCGTCGTTCACATGAACAATTTTGAAAGTGCAACAATGCCTCATCTATGGGCGCTATTGTGCGAGAGATTTAAGCAAATGCACAAGTGTGCACGGACTCCGGATATACCGCCGGGCGGTGGGGATCATCTGGATTAAATCATTAAATCACATACTATATACCTCACGGATCGGATAGCGAGAAATTCAAAAGCGGATATCGATTATTGGATCGAAGCAATCAAGATAGATTCATGCTATGCATATATGCTTGGTAAAAAAAAGCAATCATGAAATGAACATAAAATCATACTCAAAAGCGGTTTAAGTTGGTTTCTCCTACCTCGAGTCAGGACCTCTTCTAAGCAAATCAACGCCGTTCTAAGCAGTCCAAAGTTATTATCTACGGCTCCACTCTTTTGTCTACATCACACACATGATGATGTATAAAAATTGATCCTAAATATTAATAATATTGACGATTTAAGTATTTTCTCAAAATGTAGACTAAATGGGTAATTTCATGTTGATTCAAAACTTAACCCAACTTCCCACTTCGTTTTGACTATTAAAACATTTGATTTAAGATTTGGCTAATTCATGAAAGAGTTAGATCTCGTCGCACTCTTTCCAACATCAAGAATCGCGTCAATGGGAGTTCGGGACAAGGAGTTATGGCCAAAATACAAGCTATACCGATACTTCCGCTTAACACGTGCTAACTTAGAACTTGGCCAAACTTCAAGCTCAATTTTGATCATCAAAACAATTTATTCATTAGTTATTTAATTCATGAAAGTTGTAGATTTAGTTGTCCTTTTTCCAATGCCGCAAGAATCGCATCAATCGGAGTTCGAGTAAACGTTATGACCAAAACACAAGCAGTGTCAAGATAGTTTAGGTTGATCGATCACCACCTTGGTGATCGATCACCAACCTCTCTGTAGATCGATCACCACCTTGGTGATCGATCACCACCTCGGCATGAACTTCTAGCTGGGGGTCACTTTCTCATAAGGCTTATATCGATTGATCGATCACCACCTTGGTGATCGATCACCAACCTCTCAGAGATCGATCACCACCTTGGTGATTGATCACCAATGATGTAAAAGTCATTAATGGAGTTCACCTCCTTCCATTTTTTTTGATCTCCTTCCACTAATGGTTGTTCAATCACCATTAATACTTCATAAATACACACTAAACTAAAACAAGGGTTTGTTCTATAATCTAAACCATTAAAATCAAAGAAAACTAACCTTTCTTCGATCGATTTCGCTTTAAGGATCGTTGTCCAAAAGGGGTTTCAAATGAAACTTTCGGATTTCCAATGATGAACCCACAGAGATCGATCACAAGGACTTGAAGATGATGCCGCTCATCCTTACGCGCCGATCTTAACCTCTTCCAAGCACGGAGAGCGATTCCAAAGTGATTGGCTCTTTGAAAATGGGGTTCTTTTTTAAAAGAAATAGGGTTTCTAACGAAAGGGGCTTGAACGGTCGGTTATAAGCGGCGGAACACCATCGATACCGCGTCACGAGCCTTGCGACGAGTGCGAGTCCTCTGTAGCGATGGCGATCTCGCGATCGAAATCTCACGAGAAGGGGTTTGAAGGTTGCGGAGCTCTCTCTCTCTCTCTAGCTTTCAAATTTGCAAGGCTTGCAACCGGGTGAAGCTTCTTTGAGAAGCTTTGCCTTTTAATTAGCTAAAGGGTTTGGTTTCGATGCGAAGCGATAACACTGCAAAAGTGTGTTAGGCTTATCCACTTGAAATAGAGTTTGGTTTCGGTGTTGAGCGGCACACGATGCGTCGGTGCACGACTCATCTACTAAAGGCCTAAATTAAATCTTTTAACTTGATTCTTTTACACACACAGTACCTCAGACATGCTTACATTATTTATTTAATATTTTTAAGGTGACCTTGTTTTCCGTGCCGGATACGCACACTATTTCAGTCGGGTTCGGGTTCAGATTTTTCGGGTCATTACATTTACTTTTTGGGATGTGTGCCGCCACAACTCATTCACCTACGCTACTATTACCATCATCGCCACTACCACCACTACCAAATTTGTTGTTGTCGGTGAAATTCATATTGTCGTTGCCTTCCAAAAATGGGTGCCATCATTGGAAATGATGTCGTCATCATCGTTGCGGCTCGTCAGATAAGAAGAAGAAGAATAAGAATAAGAAGGTGCTTTGTGTACAAGAATTAGTGGATGCAAATTTTATAGAAAATTGATAAAATATAAGTGGGTGCGACTATAACTTCTCTAATAATAAATGAGTGAAAACCGTTTTATTTAGTATAGCAGGTATGTGATTTACAAAAAATAATAATTAATTTTTAAGACTTTTTTGCCCTTTAAATCATGAGTCAAACATAAGGTAACGCCCACCTACCAAAGTATATTGATTTTTTTTCAACTTTGACCACATTTTTAGCGGTGGAAAGAATCAAAATTTGCCTAAATTTTTTTTGTAGTACCTACTCTATCTTATACAAATTGCCTTTGCATCCGATATTTGGATTGGATGTCATGCGGTGTTCAACGGACTCGTGGGCAACGCCATAATGCTGCCCTCATAAGTAGCATCCCAAGCCACTCTCTCTCTCTCTCTCTCTCTCTCTCTCTCTATATATATATATATATATCTCTCTCTCTCTCTATATATATATATAGAGAGAGAGAGAGAGAGAGAAAGAGAGACCTGTAGGACAACGGAAGGTTGACAATATTGTAACCTCAACGTCGCAGGTTCAAGCCCAACTTACCTTGTTTTTTATAAAAGCCCAAGTTGCCATGGCACCCGAACTTCATGATGAGTGCCACATGATGTCCAGCTAGTGTAGACGTATGAATGATCCTATCTGAAAGCATAGTCTCAACCCTCCCCCTCCCCCTCTCCATATATATATATATATATATATATATATATATATATATATATATATATATATATATATATATATATATATATATATATATATAGCTGCCTTAGAGCGAGGTGTAGCGTTTGAACGTTAGACTAGTGCTCTAATCACATGTCATGTAGCATGTGACCCAAAACAAGCACCCATGTGGAATGTGATCCATTTTTTTTTAATGACTATTTTCTCCCTAAAAAACAAACATGGTCAAGTTTGATCTCTTCTACCTTAACTTGGTGTATTGAATTTTTTCAATTTTAACCACGTTTTGGACGGTGGATAAGATGTATTATTAATGTTTTCTTTTTGAGGATGAACTTGATCGACCTTGTGCATATTGCTTTGTACCTGATCTTTGGATTAAGTGTCATTGGGTACTCAAATATCACTAGGGTAGCATTGAACACTATATGGCTAATGTAGCGTTCTGTTGTCCTATATATATATATATATATATATATATATATATATATATATATATATATATATATATATATATATATATATAGGCAAAGGGGAAAATGCGCCTGGGCATAGAGATATCTCTACGCCTTTGATATGGGCACGACACCTACCGCCTTTTTTGTGAAGTGATAGGTGGCACGGGGCCCACTTTATTAACTAGTGTTAAACTTTTAAAATATTTTAAAAGTTATATTCTCTTTCAGCCGTCATTTATGACTTTTTTAAAAGTCTCTTACTTTTTTCTCTCTCTCATCTCTTTTTTTCCAAGAAAGTGTCGGACTTACTTTTCAAATATATTTTACTCAAAAAATGTGGGCGCCCAGATGGCACGACACCTAGTAGAGAGGCGTCGATGCCACGATGGCGGCGTTGGCAACCTTTGGGGTATCGACGCCTCATTTAAGTGTCGATGCCTTTATATCTAGGTGTCGGCTTTTATATATATATATATATATATATATATATATATATATATATATATATATATATATATATCTTGACACTTAGATATAGAGGCTGATATCCTCTTTTTTAGCGGCGTCAACATCTCAATATAGAGCGCCAGCCCATAAACAATGTGAATGGGGGTACCAAGATTGCCATCTTGAGGAGCTAGCGTCTCGCTATTGGGGTGCCAACGCCTCTCTACCAGGGTGTTGGCGCTTCGATACCGATGTGCTAGCGTTTCGCTATCGGGCGCTCACATTTTTTGAGTAAAATATAAAAAGTTTTTTGCACAATAATGGTAAATTGAAATGAATTCACTGCCAAACCTAACTAGTATGCAGTGCCTCGATTTATAATTTCTCAAAATAACTACAACAGGCTGGAATGAAATCAAGGAATAAGAATTTGGTTGATTTTAAGTGATAAAGATTATCTTGGGTAATCCTTATCAATCAAGGAATAAGATTTTGGCTGATTTTAAGTGATAATGATTATCTTGGGGTAATCCTTATCTCGGTGATGATGTGTTACTATTAATACATCCCCTCAAACGAAGCTGGTTATCAAGTAGGGTGAGTTTGTCTCGAAGATCTTCAAATCGTTGAGTGCCAAGACTTTTGGTGAGGATATCAACAAGTTGGTCTTTGGATAGGACAAACCGAGCATCAAGTTGTTTGTTGGCAACTTTCTCTCGACCGAAATGAAAGTTGATTTCAATATGTTTAGTTCGGGCGTGAAATATTGGGTTTATAGAGAGATAAGTTGCACCAATGTTGTCACACCATAAGGTAGGCGCTTTGATGGTCAATCCCAACTTGTGAAAAAGAGATTGGACCCATGAGACATTAGCAGTAGCCAATGCAAGGCAACGATACTCAGATTTCGTGCTTGATTTGAAAACAATGCGTTGTTTTCGCGAGCTCTATGAAATTAGGTTGGGACCGAGATAAATAAGAAAACCAGTGGTACTTCAACGATCATCAGGACAATTAGCCCAATCGGCATCAAAGATGCTTTGGAGATTAAGTGTTTGGGTTGGTCTGATCATAATGCCAAAATGAGTTGTGTGCTTGAGATAGCGTAAAATTCTCTTGACAGCTTGAAGATGCTCATGAGAGGGGGAATGCATATATTGGCACACACGATTGATGGAGAATGAGATATCCAGCCTTGTGATGGTTAATATTGAAGAGCTCCAACCAGGCTTCTGTAGTGAGTAGCATCAACCAACGATTCACCTTGATGCTGGGAAAGTTATAGACTGGCTGCCATGGGAGTACGATATGGTTTGACATTGTCCAAATTAAACTTACGATGTAAATCACATATGTGTCCAGTCTGATTTAGAAATAAGCCAGCAGGATCTTGTGTAGCTTCCACACCAAGAAAATAATGTATTGGTCCGAGATTTTTTTGCGTGAATTCAAATTGAAGAGCATTAATGAAGTGAGAGATAGCAGCGACAAAGGATCCGGTGACAATGATATCATCAACATAAACAAGCACAAAGATCTGTAGTTTAGTGCAAGTTTTGAAGAATAATGACGACTCAACATTCGAACTGATAAAGGCAAGTTGGTAAAGAAAATGTGCATGACGATGATACCATGCACACAACACTTGTTTTAATCCGTACAAGGCATGTTGAAGGAGACAAACATGAGATGAAAACTAAGGATCAATGAACCCCGGTGGTTGGCACATATACATGGTTTCTGTAAGATGTTCATGTAAAAAAGTATTTTGGACGTCTAGTTGATATAAAGGCTAGCCGTGAGTAACAATAAGACAAAAAACCATGAGGATGGTGGTCGGTTTAATGACCGGGCTGAAGGTTTCATCATAATCCAAACCTGGTTGTTGATTGAAACTTTTGGTGACAAGTCGCGCTTTATACCTATCAATAAAACCACAGGCTTTGCGTTTAATGCGAAAGACTCATTTATTACCAATAACATTTATATGTAGAATGAGTGGTACAAGTATCCAAGTTTTATTGTAAATCAGTGCATTAAATTCATCAACCATTGTCAACCGCCATTTTGGAATAGTTTGTGCTTTCCTGAAGCATGTAGGTTCAACATCACAATCCAAGGGGTAACGAGTTATGACAAATGATTTGGGTTTGAAGATGCCATCTTTGGCTCTAGTGATTATGTGATGAAGTGGATCACCAGGCTTGTTGCCTTTTGGTGGATTTGGTTGTGATTGTGGTAATTTCGAGTGATTCGACTAGTTTCAATGAGACATCAGTTGGTGTAGCTTGGCCATGTGAGTTTGATGGGTTAAATGCTACTGTGGATGTGGTTTGATTAGATGGTGGTAAAGGAGTGGTTGGAGTAGATTGTGAAGATTGGGCTTGGGTGGTCACTGGTGTAGATTGGTGGGAGGGTGTGGATGGTGGTGACGAGGAAATGAGACTTTGTGTGGTGGAGGAAATGGTAGCTATTGTATGGGCATGAATAGTGGGAATGTGTGGAGGGATAGATTGGAGGCAATATGAAGTAAGCATATGGAAGGATGAAGTAATGAGAGGGGAGATGGATGATGGGTATGTGTTATTTATATGGGATGGTTTAGAAACATGTTTGGTTTTAAAGGGAAACACTTTCTCATTATATATCACATGTCGCAAGATAAATAGACGCTCAGTTGGAATGTGGAAACATTTATAGTCTAGGTGCGCTCCACTGTATCCGAGGAATACACAAGAAACAGATCGAAAAAATAGCTTATGATTATTATATGGGCGAAGAAGAGGAAAACACTCACAACCAAAGACTTTAAGAGAGGTGTAGGTTGGTGGACGGTTGAAGAGATGTTCAAAAGGAGTTTGATGGGCAAGTGCAGGGGAAGGTATGCAATTTATGAGAAAAACAGCGGTTTCAAAGGCATGTTCCCAAAATTTTTGAGGGATAGAGGATGCGACCATGAGAGTCAGGCCGGTCTCAACAATGTGTCGGTGCTTTCTTTCAGTAATGTCATTCTGTTCGGGTGTATATGGGCACGAAAGCTAATGGATAATACCGTGTTTTACAAGATATGACTTAAATTTAATAAATTTGCCTCTGCCATCACTGTGAAATATTTTTGACCTTGGTCCCAAGTTGGGTTTCCATAGTTGTGTTAAACTTGATGAATGTCGACAATGTATCAGATTTTTGTACAAGGGGAAAAATTCATGTAAAGTGAGTGAAGGCATCAATAAAACTCACATAATATTTAAAATCATTTGATGATAAAACAGACGCAAGGCCCCACAAGTCGGACTGAATTATTTCAAGGGGTGTTGAAGTAGTAGGAAAATGAGACATAAAAGGAAGTTTGTGATTTTTGTCCATTTGACGAGGTGTGCAAAAACCCATACATTTCTTGAAAAGTAAAGGCAATTTATTTAAAAATAAAATAGAAAGAGTGATTTGGAGAGCCGGATGACCAAAGCATTGATGCCAAATTTCCATGGAAGTATGTTTGCCCACAAATGCTTTTGGAGGTGCTTTAGAATAGGCAGGTGGATGAGCTTGAAGACAGTACAAGCCATCTTTATTCAGTCCTTAGAGCAAGAGTTTCCTCATACGACAATCCTTGATAGATAAAAAGGCGGGATGAAATTCAAAGAAGACATCATTGCCAGTGCAAAACTTGGAAACAAATAGAAAATTTATAGTTATCTCAGGAACACAAAGAATTTGACTTAAGCGAAAAGATCGATTAGAAATATGAAAAGAGGACCCAATGTGGTAATGAGAAGCCCAGAGCCATTACCTATTTTCAGTTGATTAGAACCATGGTACTCTGATTTGAGAGACAAGTTGCTTAAATAGGCAGTGAGATGATTTGTCGCACCAGAATCAGGATACCAAGCATTGTCAATGATTGGGGAGGAGTTGGAGGCAACCATTGCTTGTGGCAGAGTAGTAGTGGGTGGTTGAAAGGACCAATTAAAGTGGTACTAACAATTTTATACCGTGTGATAGAACTAGCCACAAAGTTGGCATTGCATACGATCACCACTACGGTGGGCAACAAAGTTGCGGTGAAGATATCCCTCTTTTTGCTAATGCATCAACAACAAAATTAGTTTGCCTTCGAGAGTGACAACAAATAGCGTCTTCAAAGCTTTGCAGTTCATGTTTAATGGTATTGACAATAACAGCCAATTCAGATAAATCAATGCCTTCCTCCGAGATTACCTTTATCGCTTGAGCGGAATCCGATTCCCAGTAGCATTTGCAAACTCCATTTTCCTTAGCTAAAAGAAGCCCCCTCTAAGCATGCTATTAATTCAACATGTAAAACCTTCTTTATCCTAGGTACTGGTCCAGCCATTGCCACATAGACTTGTCCTTCCCAATTGCGAATAACAGTACCAAAACCAACCTTCCCTTTTCTTTTCTCAAAAGAGCGCCATCAACATTGACTTTGTACCATCCCTCTTTTGATGGTTTCCAAAGGGCATCAATTGGAGCATTCGGATGGTGTTTAATGTTCTTATTGGACTCCACAAATTCATCCACATATGAAAAAGCAAAAGCAACCATGTCTAGTGGATTTAGGGGTTTGCACTTTTTATGAATGCATTTATGCCGGTCCATATGGCCCAAAAAATAGTCATAAAAATGTTGAAACTCTCATCACCGATCTGTTTTAGAAAAAGCAGGCACTAATAGTAGAACGAGTGCCAGGGGAGTAAGTGAGTTGGGATAGCAAAACGAATAATAAATCGGGTCCGAGCTGCCCTAAAATCTACTTTAAGGTACACAAATGTTGAATTTTGGGTTGAGGCCCGTATAGATGTTGTTGGTCTGCGAACTCGACATCTCAATTAATGACTAAGCATGCTAATTTAGAGTTCTCGTAGCTGTAAAGGGGCCACTTCACCTAGCTCAACAATATTGTTATGGGTAGCTTTATTAAATATTTTTTTATCCTCCAATATGAAAGACAAGGAATCTAGAGAGTACTAGATTATCATTAGACGACCAATTTTTTATCTCATAAGATACAGATCTAAACAAAATGTCCCAAACTCACAAGGCACACATCACGCTCAAACGTGATTTTAGAACTTTTTTTTGGATATATATCATTTTGAATAGAAAAGTGATCACCTGATAGTATGCCAATAATTTTAAGATCCCTTGTGTGGAAGATTGTGACAAAAATCGATCTCCATCATCCGATTTAGAGCAATTAATGGTTTTCATGTAGGTGCCATCCAAGATTCCATAAGTGTTAATAAAGTTAACTATTGTTATTCGTAAGTGAGGTGCATTAACGAATATAGGCATTTATAAATCTACAAAATGCCAGCTTTGAAATCCCAGGGTGTTAGATGTGACTTCATATCATGTCATTTTTTTGTTTCATTAATATCTTTAACTAATTAGTGAAGTGATTTTCATCCAAAAAAATATAAAAATTCTAATTAGGTAAGTGATTGACAAAAAGTCGACGCATCTACCGCCGTCAGATCTCAATATTGAGTTTGTTGGAATTGGATTTGCGAATCGGAATCCTACACTCATTCGATACTGCATACCTCACTTATCAACAGGTTAAAGGGAAGCAAGCACTTGGTAATTAGTAAGAGGGTACCGTTACTTGCAACCAGAGATTTTTTAATCAAGATTTACACATGCGGTAAAAATTATTGACTGCTTTGAACCAGACGCTGGAAATTGCTTTTCGTCCCAATCTTTCATATAATAGATCTTTAGATCATGGGCTTACCATCAAATGATTAGATGTTAATTCCACTGGCCACACATCCTATATATAACTTGAGAACCACCTTTGTGATCACAGTCACCTTTTAGGATATGTGAGAGGTAAAATCAACACCTGACCATCCGATGATAAGCTATGATCTCAAGATTTATTGGACGAAAGATTGGGACCAGCAATAGACCCAAGATTTTCTTCTGTACAAGCCAAGATATCTAGAAAATGAGTTAGTATTAGGTTAGAAATAAAACCTTAAGGAGTCTAGCGAGTTGGCCAAGTACCTGCCTTAGGAAACAGGAGACTTGAGCTGGAATCCCTCCCCTTAGGCCACCTTAGGATTTTATATTCCGTGTTGACATGGCATGTGTTAACTTAGAGTGTGCACGTGCCCCTGAGATTAGTTGGGTGCTCTCAGAGGCCTAGGCACCCAGGTTGTCAAAAAACACTACAAAAAAATAGATTATTAGCGAAAAACTGCCGCTATTAATAAAAAATTATTAAAGACTATTAGCGATAAGGACATTACCAATTTTTTGTTAATAGCGGCAGCCACAATTTTTGGCTGCCGCTAATAGTCTTATTTTTTGTAGGGAAAGAAAATATTAAGTTAGCAACAAGAGCTGCCAAGTGACTTGATAGGTACACTGTAATCTAAAAATATTTGTTGTAAAGGATGGGAACAAAATGAAGAACATCATTTGACTCAAATTAGTCCAACACCATCTAAAATTGATAAATATCGTGTAAGTTAAATGGAGCACCATCTAAGACGCCTGATTTGAAGGCCACAAGATCTCTGAAAGATTAACATGAAACATGATCTCTATCATTGATCTTGAAAGATTAACATGAAACATGATCTCTATCATTTGATTCGTCACAGTCAACCATTGAATCATATGATGGGCTTTGATTGGGTTGAATCAGATGATAGAGATCGTGCTTCGTGCCAATCTTTGTCACCAAAGATCTAAACGTCATGATGTTCACATCAGACAACTTAAATGGTGGTACTGTGAAGTTTCACAGGGCACACCACCCAAAAAGTGGCCTAAATACTAAGGACATCAGCTTGAGTAAAGTACTTAATACAAACATTTTTTCAATAAAAGATTTTCAACCTTCTTACAAGATATTTTTTTTAATGTTGAGCGATCAGTTTACCTTGTGCGCCCTATGTTGGTCTGCCTTTGATTGGGATGAAAAATAATTTCCATCATCTGATTTAAAAAAAGGTGGTGTAAGTAAAAAATTTACTTAATTTGGGACAATGTCCTATAATGCATGTGCAATAAATGGCTCCCTATTATTTTCGTTTTTGTAAATTGGAACGAATCAAAGGTCTAATAATTCCATTATTGCATTTACTAGAATGCACATCTTTGCAAGTTGAGAAATTCATGGCGGCTTTTGATAGTAAAATGGTCAGGTCCAATTGGTTAAACAACCATATTTGCAGCCATAGGATAGGAGAGAATCTTGATTTCCACGAATCATTTTTATTCTATGACATTTAGTCAAGATTCTCTTATATTTAATTGTTGAAAATCGAAATCAAGTTGACTCAATTAGACTTGACCATTGCCCTTCTTATTATATCAGCTTTAGGAAGAAAAGCGTTTCTCACTAACAAGACAAAAATCTAACAATTATGAACCTTATGTCCGATTCAAATGGTTCCAAAACCCTTGTAGAGGTTTCTAAATAATTATGCCCATTATATCTAACATGTATTCATCATAAATGTTAAGACTACACTTTTTGTAAATATATGTTTTTTTCCATTGAGACCCCTAGTTGGACTTGAACCATGGTTTAAAATTTCAATTCATATTAGTCTATACCAACGGCTGGCAACGCCAGGTTCAGCAAAGCCAAAATCTAGGTCTGAATGCCGGCCCACAGCGTGTGCTGCATACAACCCGTTGGGTCAAGTTTATGTGCCTAATTTAATTGAAAATTTTGGGTCGGGTAGCTCAAATAATGGCCAACCCGACCTATTTATTACCTAACCGTACCACCCAGCATTAACCCTTTTTAGGCGTTTTTTCTTGTTTGCATCGGCTGGCGTATTTGATAACAACTGATACAATTTGTGTAGTACAGCTACGGTCTGTACCCAAATACTTTCCCATGAATACAAACCAACCAAAAAAGTCTTAATTTTTGACCATGTTAGGTTAACTAGACCATATATGAATATGATTTTCTCCACATGACACCACATTTTTCATCAAGTGGACCGAGGCAATGGGGAACCCAGGATTTGGATTTTCTTTCGTGAGGGGGCGATATATGTATTGTACCTTTAGTTGTACCCAACAAATCTTTGTGGGCACCTAAACAAAAAATCATTGAATACTTTGAAATAGATAATGGAAATCTTTTACACAATGGCCTTTAAGCTCAGCTGCACCATGATACGGTCAATTTTTGATTCCATATAGAACACATCCCACGAAGTGATTTGAAAATCACGCTCGAGTGCAAGGATCAAAATGTTGGATTTCGTTTCGGTTTCGGGCATGACAGAAACCGAAATCCGAAATTCCCCCCCCCGCCCCCCCCCAATACCCAAAATCCCGAAATATTGGATTTCGGTTTCGGTTTCGGACATTTTGGCAGACATTTTTAAATTTCGACCGAAATTTTAAACCATGCTCGAGTCAGTCAAGTGTCACATGTGCCACGTGATTTTCTAGTCATTTTATTTTTACCCTATGGAATGAAAAAACTAAACATTTGATGGTATACTCACGTGTGCCATGTAATTTTCTAGTCATTTATTTTTAATTTTTATCTCATGGAATGAAAAAATCAAACGTTTGATGGTATGCCGATGATCTCATGATTCATTCGGTGGAAGATTGGGAGGAAAAATAATCTCCATTGTTTGATTAAAAGTAGTCAATTATTTTTGGTGTAGATTCCCTCAAAGATTCAGTGGGTGAAGATAAAGATATCCTATGTGGTCTGCTTAGAAAATGAGTTAGTATTAGGCAAGTGCAATGAGCACCCAGTGACTTGGTAATCGGGTTACTTTTTCGATGTATGGCTTGTAAAATGCACACGTGCACTGTTTAGATAGGGGCACAATGATCTAAAGATCTTTTATGTGAAAGATGCAAAGAAAAACAACCTCCATTATTTGATTCAAAGAAGTCAAACACCAACTAAATTTAATGAATACCATCTAAAGGAAACATATTATTACGTTTGGCAACATTGAATAAGCTAATCAAAATCATTTTTTCATTTTAATAATTTAGACAATAGATCTTGAAATCATGAGGAAATCACACACAACAGATGATGGTTCCAGATATCATGCATGTCAAAACGTGACCCAAGTGCTAAGATATTCGGTGCTTCTGTTGGATATCTAACACTAACTCCATGAGCTATATACCGCACGGCTGGGGCTAGGGTTTTCTTATCTTAATGAGTTAGTATTAAATATGCGACAATAGTGTAATGTGACTTTCTACTCATGTCACTTTTTGAGACGTGTGTTACACAGAAGCAGCATATCTATCGCATGATAGGTGAGCCAAGATTTAATGATCTTTGGCGGCCGAAATTTAAAAATTTCAGCTGAAATGTTTTGGTCTAATATTTTGGGATTTTTGGTATGGGGGGAAATTTCGGATTTCAGTTTTGATTTTGGTCATGCTCAAAACCGAAACAAAATCCGATGTTTTAATCCTTGCTTGGCACAAAATATTAAGACAAAAAACAATTTTTATCATCTCATTCAAAAAAGTAAAACATTATCTAAAATTAACGGATAGTATACGCATCAAACATGGAATTAATGTTAGATGACCTTTTGAATTCTTTAAATTAGATGATTAGGGTTGTAATTCGACCTAAATTTTTTATCGTAAATCATGAGATTATGGACGTCAAATCACACTGAAAAGATGATGGGTTTCCACATGCCACACCTTTAAAAATATAATACGCTTACGAAGTGAATTTGTACTCGTGTCAAGCACCCTAGCAACTCTTTGATAATAATTAATAAGAGATCCCGTTTCTTTTGAGCGACCGCCCACTGTCCCCTCGTGGGTCTCTGCCATTGGGTGAGCGCAAACTGCAAGGTAAACAAACAACTAAAAAAAAATGTGTCCCAGATTTAATCTAAAGAGCATTCCCATGTCATCCATTTTTTTTCATGAGGGTTGACTGTCGTTAATCACATGATAGGGGCAAGGCGTCAAAATTGGTACGGGACTTGGGTATCGGTCCATAGAGGACCGATACAATTAGGCCGATATGTATCGGCTGACACCGATTCATATTGGCCTATTTAAAAATAAATAAATAAATAAATAGAGGTATCGACCGATATCCAATATGGGTCAATACGGACAGTATCGGCCCATAGCATGGATAGGGGTACTTTTTCAGTGAAATCTTCAATAGTGTTGACTTAATTGTTGTCTACTTTGCATTCCCTAATCAGATGATGGAAAAACATCATGTTGCATCCGTCCACAATCTACACTATGGACAGCTCAGGTACTACATATCAACTAAAAAAAAGGACTATTATGGGCACACCACGTTTTTCTTCCTACATATTTTTTTACTTGCACACCAAATTTTGCTACTCGCGTACTAGTTAATAAAAAATAGAGTACCTCTATTCGCCCCCACGCGCTCTTTGAAAGTGCTCACGTCCCATGCCACTTGAATATCATTGATTGCTTCCGACTAGATGATGGAGATAGTTTTTATCCCTATCTTTCACACAATGGATCTTGAGATCATAGCACACCTATCCGACGTTCATTTTTGGATTTCACGTATCACAAATTCCCAAAACGTGGCCCTAAAATCACGTTTGAGCATGATGTGTGGCATATGATTGAAGATCGATTTTATGGGGATCTGTGACACAGCATAATAAATTGATCGCTTCATAGGTGCACCAATGTCTCTAGATCCTTTGTGTGGAAGATCGAGGTGAAACACGATCTCCATCATCTAATCCGAAGCAATCAACAATTTTCAAGGGGTTTGAGTCGTAGACACTTTCAGAGAATTCGTGGGCGCGAACAAAGTTACCCTAAAAAATAATGATAATAAATTTTTGGGAGCTAAAACTTGCACACAAAATTTGTACCGTGACACATAGTTGAAAAGAATGACTTTGTTATTTTTGGGATCTGTGCCACAGGGAACACCATCGAAAATGTTTGATTTGAAGATCATGATTGACAGATCTTTGAGATAAAAAATTGGCACGGAAGTTGATCTCTGTCATCTTATTTGTTAGAGTCAACCATTGAATCAGATGATGACTCTTGAGTGTATTAATCAAATTAAATGATAGAGATCTCTACATCACAGTCTTCAAATCTTACGACTTAGATGATATTGCACATAACACAAATATGAAAAATAACAAAGTGCCATGGTACAAATCTGTGTGCAAGTTTTAGCTCCCTATATTTAGCTTTAGGGTACTTCTTCTACTTACGCCCACCCAATATCTGAAAGCGCCCATGTTGCCTAGCCCTTCAAAATCATTGATTTCTTCGGATCAATGACAAAGATCGTGTATCACCCAGACATTCCACAAAATAGATCTTGAGATCATGTCACACCTATCATACGATTGTTTTTTATTCCATGTGTGATAGATCCCTAAAAAATGATCATTGAATTATATCGCACACATCATGCTCAAATGTGAATTTAGAGATATGTTTTGGGGATTTATGCATGAAATCCAAAACTGATCGTATGATAGGTGATATATGATCTCAAGATCTTTTGTGTGAAAGATACGGGTGCAACACGATCTCCATCATCCGATACGAAGCAATAAATGATTTTCAAGGGCTCTCTCACGTGGGGGATTTCAGATATGGGGTAGGCGCCAACATAGTTACCCTTTGCTTTACTTTTATTAATAAAGTTCCAAAACATGGATTACTTATTAGAAAGTGTGTTTATAGTACCTTTGGGTCTACAAACTTTTCCTAAATTTTGTGTTTCTGTTGAATGAAAAAATTTGTTTTTTTCGACACACCAACTTTATGTCATCTTCACCCTAGTTTATAATCATTTGGATGTGCGGGATGAAAAAAATAGTATGGGTATAGTTTCCCTCCAAAAGACGGTATGTGGGGGCCAAAGTATAAAAAATCGGCCGATACCAATACGTATTGATTTTCAGCTAAATCGATATATATCGGTATCTTGTATCAAGTATTTGATACAGTATCAATCGATATAGGCTTGTATCGGCCGATTTGTCTCGATATTGACTTAGATTTTATCTTTTTTTTAAAAATATTTTATTTTTATAAATAAATCGATACATATCAGCGGTATCAGTCCTCCCAAGACCCATACTGCTTTTGATACCTTAGCCGGGGCATTATTTAGACCTCAACGAAACTGTACACCTCACACCATCTCCCATACCTTGTATGGGTTGAACTCTTTAAATGAGATGATTGAGTTATCTTTATGGATCTTCAGATGATAGGCATATATCAATTTTTTATTTCACAGGACACACATCCCGAAAAGCGATAGACATAGTTTTCCTACGTTCCTACACGTCAGAGGGTAGTGAAGAACCGTGGCCAGTAAGACGTCGCGAACTCGCGATCTCGGCGCTTAAATCGGGGGGAGAGTATCGGGTGCGGTGGTGGGCCCCTCATTGGAGGAGAGAGAATCGGGGTCGGCGTGGTCTGTGTGTGAGAGACGTACCTGGGCCCCACCCTTGTTTTATTAATCCAACGGCTCCTCGACGACGGACGACGTATCCTTAATTACTTTCTTTCGCGCCCCGCTCCCCTCCCAACTTATGACCACCACCATTTTCTTTTACCCGTATTATCGTTATTCTTATTGTTAACGAGAAATAATTGTTTGGAATTGAGTTGCAACAGAAGAATATGGTTCACCTCTTCATCATGGTCAATAACAAGCATCCATGCCAATCTAAACCGACAAACTATCAGCAAAAAATGGGGTCTCATTATAACCGTGAAACTTGAAATCTACAAGATGGTCTCTAAACTGTCTGATTGGGTAGCATTCTGAAAAACCATTTAATATAATTTCGTAAACATTTCAAAAGGCCTAAAATTCTATATTATATTCATAAACTTGGGTTCCACGGCCAACACACTAGCTATCCAAGATATTTATTTTGCAAATGTACGGCTACCGTTCGATTAAGATCATAACAACTCTTTAGTGCTAAACAACATTTATTTATTGAAAGAATAAGAAAAATTGCAAACCATTTTCTTATTTTGGGAGCACTCGCTCTCTTTCTCTCTCTCTTTCGCCGTCTCTCGTTCTCTCGAATAAAAAAAGATCCCCAAATATCTCCACTCCTAATCAAAACCAAATAAAGCCAAAAAAAAAAAAAAAAAAAAAAAGAAGAAGAAGAAGAAGGGATCGATTACTTTATCAAGATATCAGAATCAAAGCAATAGATTTGATCGAAAATAGATTTGATCTCTGCAGTTTACTTTGTGTTTTTTTAGTAATTTATGTGTGTAATCGACATTTTTGAGGCTGAAACAGGAATTGCCAAGCTTTAAATTTCCTCGTAATTGGTTGAACATTGGTGTATGAAGCAAGCGATCGATCGTGTCAAAACTGATTGGTGATTTTGATGTGGTGCTTATGGAATGTTATTTTGAGGGGGTGATTTTTGGGAAATTTTCTCCTTCCGTTTCGCAGAAATAGGGTTTTCAAGTGATTTGATTGGTGTTTGGGTGAGGATTAGGGTTTGTTCTGACCGCTTCATCGATGCCGGATAATTGGCAGAGTCAGAACAATGCTGTCTCCACTTCTTCTAATGCGTTGGCCGATAACCTCGATGGTAATTTTCTTTTACATTAGATTCATCCGGATTGAGATATCTCCATGAGTTCATACCTTTTTTTAAAAATCAATTAATTAATTTTATTTACGTAATTGTTATGGTATATTAACATTAAATTTGTTGATAAATTTAGCATTAAATTGCTTTGTTATTTTAGCTTTTGTTCATAATATTTGGGGAATATTATTAATGGAATCTATCTGTCGTCTTATGATGATCACCTTCTCAGACTACCCTGAAATAAGGTTCCCTTTTCCAATTTTAAACATTTTTCCTCTAGGATAAATTTCATTGCGCCCGGGAGACTTAGCTCGTATGGAATTCTTAAACTGTCACAGCTAGAGCTGTAGTGCACTTTCTTATGGGAGTTGATATTCTATCTGGGGCATTCTTATGCAACACAATTTCACTTTTCTCCATGAATTGTAATGCATTTATGTTTGTCCTTTGCAGAGGCCATGTGGCGCATGAAAATTCAGTCCGGGGAGAGCCCAGAGGGCGTTTCTGCTAATTCAACCCAATATCCTGATCGCCCGGGTGAACCTGACTGCATATATTATCTAAGGACAGGATTGTGTGGTTATGGAAGCAACTGTCGTTTTAATCATCCTCCTTACATAGGACAGGTAAATGTTTTGTTGTATTTACATTACATATTACCAAATAAAAGGGATGCCTCACTGATGTATGTTATCATGGTTTAAAATCTTGTCCAATCTGATAATAAAGTAAGTTAGCTTATTGATTAAGAAACCCTTCCACAATTTAGAGGTCTTGCATTCAAACTCCCTTATCAATGTTTTTAAATATTGAAAAAAGATATTTATTGCATGCACCTTTCCTGAAATTTCAACAATATCCATGACAGAGACGTGCCTTAAGCAATTATTAGACACTATATGTTATACATATTATAGGCTGTGATGAGATCCTATATACCAATTGAGTTATCTTATTTGGCATGCATGTAGATTAATCTTTTATTGTTAGACATTCATGTTTAATTTTTAAATTTTCATATATAATGCTTAAGCGTTTTTTAATGAGGATTTTATCAGATGGAAACGAAATCCCAGCTAGAAAGAAAAAAGCTACAAAATCATGGGACTGTTAAGCTCTCCCCAGTACAGATTACAAAGAGTACCTCTCAAACCCCCCCCCTTCCCCCCCCCCCCCCCTCCTTTAGCGAAGGAATCTACTAAAGTATTTTGCTTCTCTTCTCGCCTAATTAAAGAAAAAGTAAAATCAAGACCCACAAGAAGATAAAAACTTTATCAAGAAAAGGGTTAACCTCCATGACTCAACCCATCTTCTAGATATCCACCCAATTACACTTGAAGAATCTCCTTTCACTAGCATCGGACCTCCTAGCCGATTTTTGAAGAGGCATAGTCCCTCTAAAAGTATTCTAAGCTCTCTTTATTTGAATCTTTGATTGCAATCATACCTGGGAGTATTCACGAAGAAACACCCCTCCAATCCTCACCAGTTTGGCATTACCAAGAGAGTTACCTTCAAAATAGAGTTTCGTTTCTGTAAACACATACTTAATTTTCACAAGAAATAAGTAGCAACTCTCTCTTCACTAAACAATGAATGAAAAGATGATCTACAATTTCTTCTGTCTTCTCAAACATGACGTGTAGATTAGGAAATTGAAAGATTTGATGTATAAGGTTTCCATTTTAAGAATCTTTTTTGCCAATTCCATCCAACAACACACCTTGATCCAAGAGGAGTGGGGTCTTGCTATATTTTCTCTACAAGGGGTGTTCACATCCTTATGATGTACCTGAAAATAGAGTTAGCAGTAAACCAATCTTTGACACCTCATTTCCATACTCTCCTATCCGCTGAACTTTTAAGTGCATAAGCCTCTTCAAGAAAAACCTAACAACCCAACAAAAGGCAATTCTTTTAAATGCATCGTAGCACACAAGTTTACCTCCCACCCAACATAAGCATTCATCAGTGATTATCTGTTTTACAAGGATAATACCAAACAAATGTGGGTACACCATATAAAGTGGAGACTTTGCCTATCACAATCTTCATAAACTTTTATCCTACCACTATCGCTCTGACCCATACTTTATCCCTCTAGAGAACTTCTTTCTAACTTTATTAGTGTTTCCCTAAACAGCCAATCTACAGCCCCTGTCAACTTCCCGGCACTCCCAACCCGAAGAACACATTATTAATAATGATTCCTCCATAATGAATCCAAATTTTTACAGAGCCTTCCAAGCCACTTGCCTAAAAGAGAGGAATCTCTAAGCCTATGAATTCCAAGGCCACAAACTTGCTTTGATTGGCATACCTCCTCCCCTCCAAGTGTTGTTTTTGTTCACTTCCTCTCGCTTAAGGAAATGTCTTCAAATTGTCTTTAATTTATCCCCACCACTCCTGGCATTCGAAAGAGATAAATATTAAATTGAGAGGCATGATATAGTAAGTGTGATCCTCCCTAGAGGGAGGGAGCACCAACTCCAAATTAATACATGAGGAAATTTTCAATTTTACAACCCAACACACTTGCCATCCAAGAATTTGTGCGCCCAACCTTCGCTGAAAATATAGTTTTAAAAGCTAAAATTGCTTTGCAGCACTACAGTAGACACTTGTGAAGTCTTTTTTGTTGTACCAGAACCTTTGTCTAACATAATGATGTCATCTATGATTTGAAGATGAGATATAAAAAGTTTTGCATTGGTAAAACCATCAATCAAACCCAACAAATTCCACCCCATCATGAACATACTAGGTTCTGTGCTTCGAACACTAGGAAGAAGATACGGAAAAAATTGATCTCCTTGTCTAAGACCCCTCAACCTATGGTAAAAATCAATGGTGAGGTATTGGCAATAACAAAGATTATTTTGGGGTTTAGGCATGTAGCTCAACTGAAAGGTACACTATGACAAAACATGTAGGTTACAACAGCCTACCCCCCTTGCCCCCAGCCACACACACACACACACAAACCTAATATTATATATATATATATATATATATATATATATATATATATATATATATATATATAATATATTGATCTCCTTGAGTAATGGGTGAACACCTTGTTACTGAAGCTATGATTGATCTAGAGCAGCTGCCCTTTGACTTTTCAAAAGCTGGTTGCTGACGTGGACCACTTACAGCTCGAATAATGGTGGCCTACCGTTATTCAAGTGAGAATGAACAGTGAAATGATTTTTTCATCCATTCAATGTTTGAGCTAAACTCTATCCCCTCTAGGTCATATTCAATGATATTTAAATATGACTTGAAAAAATAAAGTAAACTAGTGGTTTCTTGTTTTACGAGGCTAGCACATCTAAGTTCATGTATCAGTGTTATGCCTGACATCTGAACTTGCGCCTGGGTATCAAAGTAGATATGAAGTGTATATCGGTTTGTACTGGCCACTAGGTGACGCATATCACATTGGACATTTTTTTTTACGATGTATTGTCCACCACAAACACATTCCATTTGTATTGGATAATAAATAATGATCGGTTTGTACTGGCCACTAGGTGATGCATATCACATTAGGACATTTTTTTGCGATGTATTGCCCACCACACACACATTCCATTTGTAGTGGACAATAAATAATGATTTACTGACTGGGTCAGTCACCAAATCTGATACAGGGATTTCATAACAACTACTTATCCTACTAAGTGTTGTTAATAAATATGTTAAACCTTAAACAATAATATTGTTTTCTTATAAATTTTTCGTATGTAACTGTTGATGACTTGATGGGCATCCAATGAGAGATGCTTGCATTTACAGAATTATTAGCTTAGGATGCCTAAAAATCAGGTGTGTATAGCATCCAAGACATGATCTTAGCTGACCTTCGATATTTTTCGTAGACACTCCGTAAATGTTCTTCCAAATTTCAGCAGTATGTTAAAGGTATCATATGTTATAGCCATTCTATTTTTGCAGGCTACTCAGTACAGAGGTGAACTCCCGGAAAGAGTGGGGCAACCTGATTGCCAGGTACACCATTTTCTCTTATTAAGTTCATTCAATCACCACATATTGTTGCCTTACTTGTTACTGAGTTTTCTCTCTTTTGAGAAGTAAACACTTTCATATCTTCTATGAAGCATATATGTTAGGCTTTTAATCATATGTAACATCCTACTGGGATTATTGTAAGTAGGATGCTCTGGAACATGGCCCTTTATATGATAACGAGGTTTCTTGAATGTTCAGTGGATATTTTATTGGCACAATAATTGAATGTTGTAACAAAATGAATGCTTAAAATTTTTTGTCATTTTATTTTAAGTGAGAAATTTTTATTAAATACTAGTAGAAAAGGGAGGTAATAGTATTCCTAATAACCAGAGAATTGTCAACCTAACATGCCTCTCTCCCATAAAAAAGGAGTAGGAGAGTGAAATACATGCCTCTCTCCCATAAAAAAGGAGTAGGAGAGAGTGAAATACACAAATTCAAGACTTCATCATGTAGCAAACATTGTCTCTAGGGTCCCAGTAGGCTGATTCTTGCTTTGAGGCTCATTAGATCACATTGATGAAGTCCCCTTTCATGGAGAGAGGAACCAACGAGATGCTTTCCATTTGAAGACCCTCTAGAATCACTCTAACCTCTGGTTTCAGAGAATCTTTGTTACCCACTATGCTTACAAACATTGAACATCCCCATCTCTTCCCATACCTTCGATGTTGGAAGAACTCGAATTGCCAATCTAGCTTTCATTGAAGTTGAGGCTCATTAGATCACATTGATGGAATTCCCTTCCATGGTGAGAGGAACCGAAGAGATGCGTCCACTAAATCACTCTAACCGAAGAGATGCTTCCACTAAATCGCCCATCCCTTCCCACGCCTTTGATGTTAGAAGAACCCGGATCACCGAGCTAGCTTTCATCGAAGTTAAGCTTCAATGAACGCCATGGTGCAGCTTTCCTTCCCTCCTTAATTCTCTCTTTTTGAGTATTATTTTTGGCAATCGGCTTCCATTTTCCCAATATGTCTTTCCCAGTAACTCATATTAGGTTTCATCGTAGGGATTTAACAGGGTTTTTTACAGGCGACTATCAACTTGACTCTAATCTTTCTTTCTCAATCGAGCTTGGGATCGTCAATGACTGTATTTTTTATATGATAGCGGTGATACCTACCATACTTTATGGTGCAGAACGTTGGGCTACGAAAAAGCGACAAGAAGATAAGAGTAAATAGGGCAGAGATGTGTATGCTAAGATGGATGCGTGGACTAACAAGAAAGGATAAAATTATGAACGAGTACATCAGAAGAAACTTGCACAAGTTAGTAGGTGAAGGTAAAGGAAAATATTATTAGAACGTAATTGGAGGTGGTTTGGACATCTCCAATTGAAGGCAAGAAGCATATCCTGTATGAAGGATTGAGATGCTACAAGCATAAGGTAGTAAGAGAAGAGGAAGACCATTAAGAAGGGACATGAAGGTTTGCAAAGGTACAAAGAGCTTAGCGCTAATAAGAAATGAGTACATAAATAGGACTCGTGAAGCCAACCCCAAATAAATGCGATAAGGCTATGATGATGATGTCTTGCCCATTAATCCCTTGTTGATACATGCCCCCATTGAATGACGTTGAGTTTGTTTTTCAGTGACTTTGTTCACTTGAGAGAAGAAATTTCTAAAAGTCCTAATATTTCTTTTCTTTCAAATGTTTTGTAATAGAAGAATCTATAGGGTATGCCTCGCCCAATCGCTAAGTCCACTCTTGGCGTTCTAGGGCTTAAAGAACATAAAAGGCCAGAAAATGATGCCAAATTTGTCTAAGGGGGCAACAGCTTGGACAATGACACAAAGTAGAAATGGTCACCGCGATACCAAAACTATCCCTCATGGTGCTCCGATGTCAAAAAACGACATAATATTCGTTGAAGAAGATTGCGATAAGAAGGGAGGGTTGAAAAATAGAGAGATTAAGAAATTTATCAATTGTGATTGTAGAGATGGGAGGTTATGGACAAAATTTTGGCAATCTCTATTGAGGTTTCCAATGGTTTAAACTAGATCATAGTTTAAATAAGAGTACTTGAGTTCTGAGATGGGTATCTCTGAGGGTTTCATGATGGTCTTATAGAGGGTTCAATGGAAGAGGGTTCCAATGGTAAGTTCAATAAAGAATTTCCAAAATCCGGAGGGGTAGCTCAGTTGTTCAGGCCTTGGGTTTGCTCCCCAATGGTCACCAGTTCGAGTCCCTTCAGGGCCACTGGAGTATTACCCGGTCGTTAGCTCCAGGGCCCCGTGGGATTAGTCGAGGTGCGCGCAAGCTGGCCCAGACACCCACAGATATAAAAATAAATAAATAAATAAAGAATTTCCAATTGCTTGTTTGACAAAGTGACGGGGACATCGATCCATACAAGGTGTGTAAGAAGCACAAAAAGAAATTCAAAGCATTGAGGCGTTTTAAGATAACTTTGGAAGGGCCGTGAAAACCTATGTGTGCATGCATCACGTGAGAAGACCCCATTACGGGAGGGTGTGCATGTGGGAAAACAAGGGACAGATGAAAGAAAGAAGCAACTGAAATTGGACTTTCTGTCCAAATTTGATCGATTGAAATCTTCCCTTGAACGATTGAATTCGACCAGAGGGCAAGCCTAAAATCCGCGTCACCTCGATCGATCGAGACCTAAAGTCGATCGATCGAGTTCATGCGAGACTTTTGTTATAGTCCAACTTGTGGACAGAATTTTGACTTATTTGCTTTGTTTAGTTTTAAGGCTTTCTATTTGTGGTTTACTTTAGGATACGTTTCCTTTTTTTAGATATTTAGGGGTTAGGCACATATATGGGACATGTGACCATTAATTTCTTCACTTTCAGTGCAGCCATTGGAAAAGTGGTCATAACTCTTTCAAAACATATCATAACTGTCTGATTCTTGTCTTGTTGGAAAATTACTTCAATAAGCTTTCAAACAAGACTAATTTTGCGTTAATCGGACATCGTTTGGCCCTCCAAAAGTGACCACTTGATAAAAACAGTATTAGTGGCGAAATTAATTATGACTGTTAGCTTAGAAAACTTTAATGGTTAATTAGGAGTAATATTCTTAGGGTTTCTTTGCTTTATATATACATTGTAATCTCTTTTGAGAAGATAGTTGATGATTAATGAAATTTATGAGTTTTGCTTTGTGCAAATTGTAGAGAACTTGAGATGAGTTTTCATCGAAAGAATGATTCTTTTAAATCGAAGAGCGATCTTCTTCCGCGGGCGGTTTAGTGTGAGGCCAATTATCTTCCTTGGAGCGATTCCTTGGATCTTCAATCTTTTTTGTTTATCTTTTCTTATTGTCAGGTAATTTATCGAATTTGTTTCTTCTATTAAAACTCATACAATACAGTTTTTTTTTCTCTCAGATATTGTTGCTGAGATTTTGTTTTCCAATTACCACCATAATTTGTGGATTCCCTTTTGAACGATTTAAACCCTTCAGGCCTTAAATTAGTCAAACCCTAGCAAGGAGTCAAGTGACAACATCTAGATTGTCGCTTGGTGCAAGCTAGAGTCTATCTTTAAACCTATTTTCTAGGTCGGGAAAATTCATATGCTAACGGACGCTAAATTGAATCAATTATATTGCCCTAATAAAGTTATTAAATATTTTATGTGGTTTGGGATTAATTTCTATATCTCCCACTGCTCAATAAAATCTCAAATTGATTTCAAAATAACTAGGGTTTTAGCGTTTGTCCTGCATCACAAAGGGTTTCAATCATCAGTTTTGGTAGAGGGGTTTTGTTGATGGGTTTTTGTTTATGTTTTGGCCATAGTCAAAAGGCTCGACCCGACCCAACCCGACCCTAAAATGTTAAGGCTATGGCCGCCACTAGATTAAAAGCCCTATAAGATTACGGTTGGGCTGAGGCTTAGTGGTTTGAGGCCCTAGGGCTTGGCCTTACTATATATATATATATATATATATATATATATATATATATTGTATAATATATTATTCATACTATTTCTTTACTTAAATATCCTTATATCTAACTGTTAGCCTATAGTGTGTATTGTCCTGTTATATATATATATATATATATCTTAAATCTTTGTAATTAAAAGCTCAAATAGTCCAACTTATTATTATAGCCGATATTTTCTGCTATATAGTGTTATATTTTCTGCTATGTTCTTTTTTTTTTTTGATAACTTGGGTATCCGGGCCTCTTAGAGCGCCCACCTAATCCCTGGGGCACGTGCGCACCCCAAACTAGCACATGCTGGGTCAGCACGGGATATAAATCCCTAGAGTGGCCTCAAGGGGGGGAGGGGATTCGAACTCAGGTTTCTTGCTTTTGAAGCAAGTACCTGGCCAGCTCGCGTAACCCCTTGAGGTTAGTTTTCTGCTATGTTACCTGCTATAGTATTAACATGATATGTGGGTGTTCAAATAGTTAGATTAGGTAGTGAAGTAACATGAAAACTGTAATAATAAGTCATATTACTATTTTTAAAAAAGGAAGTAAAAACAGTGTACAAGAACAAAAAAAATGACGGTGTGACCCGTTAAAATCCCTAAGAGATGGTGGAGGGTAGATGGTAATGGTGGTTCATGACTGATGATGATGTTGGAAGGTGGTTAGTAGTCTTTGATGGGTTTGAGGTTTTCCGATTTTCCGGTCATGGTGGCTTTGAGGATTTGGTGGGTAAATAGATGGGATTGGGCATATATACTAGTGAGGATGACGATGATTCAAATTGAACGTGTGTATTTGGACAATATCAATGATGGATGGGTTGTTCACTATGGGTTTGCTGAGTTTCACAACAGATATGGTGATTTGTTCATGATAGCGATGGATGGACCATTCATGGAGATGAACTTGCAAAGATGTTAATAAAGATGTGCTGTTAGAGGGTTCACCGTTGTTCATGGCGATGTTATTCAGAGGGTATTGTTCATGTCAACGAGTATGGTGAATAAGTTCAAAACGGGTAACATCGAGTGATGACAAAGTCAATAGTTTGGAATGAGATGGGTTTTCTCTAAGACAATGATTTTCAATCTGTGCAGTGATCTGATTCAAACTTTGGGTGTGAATACAAATTCTTCTAAATGGAGGGTTCAAGATGAATGAATTCTTCTTTTTTTCTTTTTCTTTATCAATGCAGATAAATGGATTCTTGTTGATCGGAATGTGGTTAAACGGATAGCCAACAAAAGGGTTTGATTTGATAGCCACAAATAGGGTTAACACTAATTAACAGGCATGGTTTAAAATCTCACTATCTCCAATGAATTGGATGATTTATCATTCCTTTCGGTCTCGGCCACCTTAATGTGCGCTTCTTTCAATGTGCACATATTGTTTGAAAGTTTGTTGCTAATTGCACTCTGCCACTTATAAAAACAAAGTTGTTTTTTTTTAACTGGAGTGCCGCAGGCCACATGTGATGCACACATAGTTTCTTCCTTTTTCTAAGCACTAAATATTGGAGGGAAAATGGGTGATCATTTCTTGTGATTTCTTACACATGAAACCAATATTTTGTAATTTTATCTTCTAAGTATAGATGGTCACAGGTGAGAATTTTATCTTCCAACAAAAGTCACAAAGAGTGATCATCCTAACCTTTGCACATGGGGATATGTTGTTGGATGCACCTAGGGCTGTCAACGAGTTGAGCTAGGACCTTGCATGGCGATAATAGGTGGGCTTTAACATTGTAAGCACTGGCTCTAGCCTAGCAGGTTAAGGTCGGCTTCGGGCTTTGAAACCTTAACATCATTTTTTTTGTTCTTGTACCTTGTTTTGTTTTTATTTTTATTTAGTTTATATCCCTGATGCAGGACAAACTCTAAAACCCTAATTATGCAAACTTGGGATTAATTTGAGATTAAATTGAATAGCGGAAATATTCAAAAGTATCCAACCACATAAAATTGTCCAATAGATTCAATTGAAGCAATTAGATTAATTCAATTCTAGTGTGCGTTTGCACTTGAAGTTTCCCGATCTAGAAAAACAGCTCCGATGAGGGAACTCAAGTTTCGATCTAGTCTAGGGTACCAAGCGACAATTTTAGTATCGTCTCTCGACAACTCTAGGGTATGAAGGATTTAAAGCCCAAAAGGTTTAAATGGTTCAAAGGGAAAATCAAAGGATATATTACACAAGAAGATATGAGCAAAGATTTCAGCAACTAACCAACTAGGGATTTTGGATTTGTTCAATTTCCAATCAATCACTAGCATCCCTTAGTCTTGACTTTGTTCAATTTGGCAAAGTATTGGCTGTCCTCCAAATTCTTCTCCTTTCATTTATTATCTTCCAAAGCATGAGTATCCCTTACTGTTTGCCAGAATGAAAGGTTCTTTTCTCATTTAGGCTTGACTTCTTTTGATTCGGTCAAGTATTGACTGTCCTCCAAATTCTTCTCCTTCGTAACACAGGATCATCCACTTTTGAGATTACAATTTTGGGTGTTTCTTCAAACTGTTCGACTCTCTTTAGATATGCAACCATTTCCCATATATGCTATTTCCTGTGATGAAGGCTTGACTGTCTCGTTTCTCGTATGAGATGCAGTTCTTGCTTAGATATCCTTTTTCCACCTCAAAATAGCAGCACTACTATTTTTATTGCAAAAATTAGGAAATCTGCAATTCAAATTCCATCATCTTCCACTCTCCTTCAATTGTTTCTCATTTCTTTTGTCATTGGATATAGGCAGTTTGAAAAATTATCTGACAGTCTGTATCCCATAATTAGATTCCATAGGAAGTTCTTTTATGGTGTCCAGTATTCGTATGGCCATTTAGCTAGCTCAGGTACCAATAAATTTTTTTATCTCAAGTCAAGCTAAAAAAATGCAGGCTTTTTTGGATGATTAGGTTTTTTCCACCATGGGTTTAGTGTTTTAAGCAGCCTGATACAATTCAATATATTATTTGTTTAGCACATTCTTATATATAATTGGTGCCTTTTTGCCTTAATCATGTGTTTTGCAGTACTTTCTCAAGACAGGAACCTGCAAATTTGGAGCTACATGTAAATATCATCACCCACGGGACAGGCATGATGCAGAACAGGTCCCACTGAACTTTTTGGGTCTACCTATCCGACAGGTGCTTAATTATGTCTATTTTCTTTTATTCTAATGTCCTTTTGTTTATTATCAATTACAAAGGGAGTTCAGTCAAATGCTCACAAGTGCTAGTTTTGAAAGCAGAATCGTAGGTACTTATCCCATCTTTGAAAGAAGCAACAAGATGATAACATTATCTTGCAATTATATATTCTCCTTTTCCTCAGGAAGAGAAATCGTGTCCATATTACATGCGCACTGGGGCCTGTAAGTTTGGAATTGCCTGCAAGTTCCATCATCCCCAACCTGCTGCTCTAGGAGCTGTGTTGCCTGTAACCGGACACTCCTCCTATGGGCCTACAGGATCGTCTGCTGCGTCTCTATCTGGTCTACCTTACGTAAGTGGGCTTCCGGCATGGTCTTTACCCAGAGCACCTTACATGTCTGTTCCTCGCATGCAAGGTGCCCCTGCTTTCATGCCTGTAGTTCTTTCTCCCTCCCAAGGATTGATACCCACGCAACAAGGCTGGAGCACCTACACGGTCAGTAGCTCCTCTTATATGGAACATAAATTGCATGAAAGTGCGGTGAATGGTACATGTTTTTCTAATCAAGCTTCCCTTGCTTTTTTTGCATTAATGATGTGGAAGCCACTTTTGTCTGCCATCACCTATATAAGCTATATTGAAGTTTATATTTTTGTTATTGAATGGCCAACATTTTTTTATATTTTCCTACTTTGGTTTGCAGTTTCATTCAGTTTTGAGTTTTAATGCAATTGCCACCTCAGAGTCGTGCTTATCTGTGTGAAAATGCGCTTACCAAATTTACAGATTTCCTGTTTAGAATAAAAAGGATAGATTTGCTTACACAATAGAGCATGCTTACTGTTTATAAAATATTAAATGCTCTGTTTTATTTCTCTTATAAATGTGTTGTATTCTGTTATTATTTTAACTTGTTGAGATCTAATAGTGTTCTTCTCCTATGTGTAATTATTGTAGTATTGGACTAGGGTTTTTTATTCTCTCGTAATGAGATCCTCGGATTGGGAAGATAATAACTGGTTGAAGGGAAGTTGCTTTTTATTGGTGCTCATAGGTTAATATGCTGCATTTTATTTTGAGTACAAATTGCCACAATCGCTTCAGTGAGATTTTTATTTTATTGTATTTTTTTTCAAAATTTATCAGTACATTTGACTGAGATCTTTATGTTCCTGGAAGCCAAGGCATTAAGGGAGTGCAGGTAATGCAGGTCTCAACCAAGTTTGTAAGAACCTGGTTCAAAGGCTATCTCGGCCTTCCTCTGGGCTGATACATCTCGGCCACACTGTTGCGTATCGGAGGGTACTGAGCTCTAAGGCTTTTAATTATTTTTTCAATAAATTCAGAATAATAAAAAATACAGAAATTATAGAAAATTCATAATCAGTTTTAGATGTTTTTGACGTTCATTTATGTAAAAATACATATGATTACATAGATTCTATGTATACATAATCATTACAGGTAACCAGTAAATACTTCTGCTACAAAGGAGGGTTGTGATAAGTTGACTAATTAATTTGACTGAGCATTTGCGTTTAGGAGATTAATTATGAATCTTATGATTTATGAACCATGTAGAGCACTTATCCACGACATTGATCTAATAACAAGTACACATAAAAATAAATTGTAATAATTTATGCTTAATTAAAAATGCGTACGAATATAAAATACATAAAATACGATAACTCTTGGCAAAATAAATAATGCAACTATACATATTGATCGACCATAAAGATTATCTAAAAGAAATGCTATTGAAATATGAAGAATATACCTATAAGTACGTCAAATATGAGTAAAATATAGACAAAATGCAGTTAAAAGTTGGATAAAATATGATACTCCATGGAATAGTAGTTGTCGATCTACAAGAACGTAAATATGCAGATATATTTTCAACAAAAATACAAGAAAAAATTAATGTTAAAGAAAAACAAATAATATCTTTTAAATATGAATATATGACCTATGCCCACGTATTCTTCTTCAACAACTTGCATGACTAGTAGATCATGCATGTTCTTGTTGAATTAAAAAAAAAAAATCCAAGTTGGTTTGATTCGAATATTTTACCTTAAGATGTGTTTCCCACATAAACATTCAAATCAAAGTTGATATTCAAAACTATGCATTGTTATGCATTTTTGTTGCCAAAATCAGATCAAGAATAGGAAAATGCCTCAAAAACACTTATCGTCTTGCTCAAAATGGTTTTCAAGAGCGCTAACCGTGAATATTCATATTCATTGTTTGACACCAATACGTCTCAGCAATATCAGAAGGTATCATTAATACAGTAAGATATTGGCAGCGACCTCTGCGATCATTATCCATAGGGTGGTATCAGTATCGAACTTGGCCATACGTATTGTTGAAAAATATCTCTATCTGCCAAATTTTGAGATCATGATCTCCGTTATTGGCTTGATGTCTCCCAACAATCAAGATAGTTTTCATTATATAGCACAGGGGGCGGGCACACCCTTCATTTATGCTAATCAGTTTCAATGTGGGTACAATAACTTATGCCATGGTCATGGTTACAGCTCTTAAACTTATACCCTTCATTTATGCTAATCAGTTACAATGTGGGTACAATAACTTATGCCATGGTCATGGTTACAGCTCTTAAACTTATAATTGAAGTGTCAGGCATAGGCACAACACTTGTTTTGGTGTGTCTAGGTAACATAGCTCCCCATTCTAGTAATGATCCAGCTACCCCTGTTTGCTCATAAAAGAATCTCATGGCCACATGAAAGAATCACATTTCCATAGAATGACCTCCAATTCATCAAGAATCAAGTCAAAATCTATGCATTTAATCCAACCCCATCCAACTCACTACAAAAAGAATTTAAAGATGTGTAAGTCATTTGAGCCGTATACTGCCCTTGAAATCCATTTGAACCACCGATTCTCTCACTCCACCCCCCACCCCACACACACAAAAAAAAAAAAATCCATTTCAACTTATATTCCTGTTGGTTGAATTTTTAATCAAGATAAAAAATTACCTGATGGTTATACTCTCATTCCTACCATGATACGAGTTTCGTAAGGAAACTTAGTACGCCTTGGACCCTTCCCAGCAATACTAAATTTTAATTACATCCTTCTTTTTGCGTCAGCCATCTGACTTGCCAAAAATCCTTCTTTTTGCATCAGCCATCTGACTTGCCAAAAATCCTTCTTTTTGCATCAGCCATCCGACTTGCCAAAAACCCTCAAGCGAATTTACTTTATTGAATGGTAAAGCATATAAAATGTAAATGAAAGTAAAAGTTAACTAATAATAAAACTGATGTAGCCACTTTAAGGGGCCAAGGAAGAGTAAAAAATGTAAAACTTAACAATCCATAAAGATCATATAACTCGTGTCATTAAAAATTTACCAGTGAAATAGATTTCACAAATAGTCAAAAGTATTGGCTAATGTAATGAAATACTGAAATAAGAATCTGTTATGAAACACCGAGTGCTGAAATGAGAATCTATAATATGGAAGTATCTACTTTGAAGCATGATAGGAAAATGATAAGATCCCAAATGAAATGTTTAGAATGGGGTTAAATGCATGTACAACCTATTCTTATACCTTGTAATGTCACAAAAAGTGTGGAACTTGAAAATCAGTTGTCAGAATTTTTTAGCTCAGGTTCATTTTTCCTTTATTTTGTTTTTGTAATTCACCTGTACCTTCATTTTGTTTAACAATATCCATTAACAGTTCAAGAAAAAAAAAATATTCTGTAGCTCAGCTCAGCTGAGTTTTCTGAAAATAGGTTAAACTCACCAGATTTACAAGGGAAAATAAGTCATACAATTAGGAGTGAGCTATTACCATTGTAAAATAAATTCTATTTTTCTATGCAATCTCCATTAAATATAAAAATTTAATTAATCTTTTACCGATTAAAGTTTATTTTTTCAGTTTTGAATTAAATGATTAATTGGATCCTCTGAGGTTCCGAGTATTACATGATCACCATATTAAATACCTGTAAAATAATTGCTAATGGATTTTTTTTTTTAAACCACAAGCATAAAGGACGCAACCCCTTTTAATCACAAAGATCGTTGCCATAAAATTCTGGTGTAACTTCTGCCAATCTCTACTTCTCAAGAGTTTGTTCATTGTGAAAATTCATGAAATAAATATGACTTCATTTCAGTAATATATTTTTGGGTTTTTTGCATTTAACCCCCTGAGATATGTCTTATTCTGCCCCTTGTGTTTCCCCTATTTACACTGCTGCCCTTACTTTTGTGTCCTTTACTTATTGCCCCCTACAGTGAAGGATCAGCCATTGACTGTTAGAGAACTAACTTTTGACTGGTTATCTCCAACCCAACGAATCTCGAGATTGGGAGCCTACCATCAAGTGGTCAGATTTTGACTCTACATGGCAGTCAACCCCAAAACTTAACATGATCATGGTTGTACATCAAACGCAGTCCTTGGATCACTTTTCGAGATGTGTTCCAAGTGAATCGAGATGTGACCATTTGATTGTAGGCCCATGATCTCAAGATCCACTATGCCAAAGATTGGGGTGAAAAACAATCTCCAGCATCTGATTAAAAGCAGTCAAATTTTATTTTGTTGAAGTGTCTGTCACTGTAGGGGGTTAATAGGTAAAGGAATCATAAAAGCAAGGACCGCACTGTAAATAGGTGAAACACAGGGGCGGAGTGTAAATAAGACATCTCAGGGGGGGTAAATGCAAAAATACCATATATTTCTCTCTAAACAGGTCAGGTTCAGGTTAGGTCCAAGTCCAACCCGACCCTGTGCCCATTTGTTATACATATGTTTACGTTGATTTTTTAACAGGTCCAGGTCAGGTCCGAAAGTGGTTAACAGGTCGGGCTCGAAAATGCAATTAAATTACACTAGCAGATCAGGTTCATATTGGGTGCAGGTCCATATTCGGGTCTGGGTCCAACCAGCAGCTTAGGCCCAGGTCAGGTCCGGTCAGGATTTTTTTAATAGGTTCGTTTCAGGTCAAGGTTTAGAGGTTCACAGGCCAGGTGTTGTACAGGTCAATGTAAGTGGTTAACGGGTCAGGTTCAGGTTGACCCTAAACACATCCCGAACCTGACCTGTTTGCACACCTACACACCACTCACTTGTCTCCACTTTGCCACCCTGCATTGATCCCATTTGAGATATCTTCCAATCCATGATCTGTTTTGTATAGTAGAATCCAAATACCAAGATCTACGACGTTGTGGCACTACATAGTTTCATCTTCCAAGCTTCTGCATTCACTAGCTTGCACATGTACTCTGTTTTTGTTCTTTTAACATTAATACCCTTAATTCTAAGCCCTTTCTCTAAAGTTCAAATTTATCATTTACTTTTTCCTTGCGGTCAATTAGCACCATACGCCATAGAACCTCATCTGGTATGTTTGGAATCAATTCATCCATATTGCAAACAAATATGGACTCAAAGTAGACCCTCAATGCAACTTAATGTTGAGAAGAACTCAACTGTCTTTCTACACATATTTCTTAAATTAATTATTGCCCCATCATGAATGTCTTGGATCACCTTAATATATTGTTTTGGAATACATCTCCTTTTTAGCGTCCAACATATATCTTTTTTGACCTCTATCACAGGTCTTCTCCAAATTGATAACAAATTTATGTACTTCATTTTCTCAGTGTACCCAAGCTGGTCATAAAAAATAGTGGATTGCTCTCTCAGATGTTGCTCCACTACTCTCTCGTTGGGTTTCATAGTATGACTCATAAATTAATATCTCCAAAATAACCATAGGTCTAATTAGCTTGCGTGAGCATGGGTTAAAATATTGGGTTACCAATACGTATCGTCCGAGCTCCAAAACGATACGTATCGGACGATACGTATTGGTACCGGTCTGTATCGGACGATACGCTGAATGTATCGTTCGAGTCCAATACCGATACGTATCGGTATCGGACGATGTTTTGATCCATGTGCATGAGAATCTAAAAGATCATAACTTCTTCCCATATCTAGGTTTTGGGGGCCCAAAGGACACGTTGGGAGTTGCAAAGTGACATGAGAATTCTAAGGGGCATATTGGGAGTAGGAAAGTCACAAGGGAATTCTAAGGATTATACTGGAAATTGTAAAGTCATTGGGGAATTAACAAGGCAAATTAGGAAATAGAAGTCCATTAAGATAGTTTTTAATCTTCTTACGAAAATGATATTGTAGTTCTATAAAAGAGCATGAGACATCCATGGCTGAGATAATCTAATTTGTTTCGAAAATATTGAATAGAAAGCTTTGTTAGTGCTCCTTTGGGGGGGCTTGAGGAGTCCAGCATGCTGAGTTTGGGTTGTTTCAGCTTATAACAACTAAGTCTTTCGTGCTTTTCCTTCAAACTAAACTACAAAATTTCATTTGCATCAAAGTGGTACCATAGCAGGCTGTTGCCCATTCATTTGAGGAGCGCGATGGCAACACCAAATCTTTGGGATCTCAACCACGTGCCACCGATCTACGATGTGTATGGTGATGAAGACGAAGGTATACAACTGCTACAACTCGATGGACAAAGAGGTTCATTATCCATGAGTTCAAAGGGATCAAACTTCATCGACAACAATGAGAACGACGTGAAGATTGGTGATGACATCACCATGACTTCAATAGGATTGAATTCCACCAAAGCAAGTCTTCCAAGAAATTTCGAATTTCTTTTTAAGGGGGATTAATGCAGTGCATGATCAGCCCACCTCAGTAAACTCATGGATTTTTGAAGAACTATGCCGCCTTAATGAAGTTATGTTGTATCAAGATTTTGATGAAACTCGAAGGCCAGTTTCATCATCAAGCCATTTGATCTAGGTGGAAATTTACAAGATGATAGCTATGGCGCATTTTTGGGCCTCTGTTTTGAGTCTAATCTATTAGGGCATATGGGCCTTAAGTTCCAGTTAAAGGTTCAGGCCCACGTCAAGACGTCTGACTACAGACTTTTTTACCAAGATTTAATTTTTCTCTAAAATGACCATTGGCTAATTAACTTGCATGAGAATCTAAAATGTCAGAACTTCTTCCCATGGTGTTGGGAGCCTAAAGGACACTGCGAGTTGAAAAGTCACCACATGGGAATTCCAAAGGACATAGTGGGAGTAGAAAAGTCTCATGGGACATTCTAAAGATTATATTGGGAATTGTAAAGTCATATGGGGAATTTAACAAGTCACATAGAAAGTGGAAGCCATAAAAATAAACTTTTAATTTTCTTGAAAAGTTGATATTGTACCTTTATAAAAAGAGCGTGAGAAATCCACGGCTGATATAATGTAATTTTTTTTTAAATATTGAATAGAAAGCCTTTTTAGTGCTGTCTTTTAGGTGTTGAGGAGTCCACCTTGCTGAGTTTGGTTTTTTTTTTAATGTAAAACAACTTAAATCTTTAGTTTTCCTCCAAACTAAACCATACCAAAATTTCGATTACGTCAATTTATACTTAATTTTTCTTTTAACTTTTTTAAAAATTACATAATATAGCTATTGCTAGTTAGTTGGTATAATGACTTTCAATTCCCAGGATCCGAACTTGGCTAATAGCAGGTCAGGTCGACCCTGCTATATACAATAGAAAACCCTACGCCGTAGCGTTTCTATCCAAGGATAAAAGAGTTTCTTTATTTACTCTATTTTATCTTATTTATGTATGAGTTTGGTGACCTACCTCAATAGATGGTAGCCCGCACTAGTAAAACTTTTAGGCTACGTTGTGCCATATGACACATCTTTTTACAGTTTAGTTTGTCCAAGTGGTTGAATATCATGTGAAGACCACATAGCTCAAAAAGCATACCCATCAGTGGGTCCATGCCATCCAATCGGAGCACTTCAAATTGGATCCTACATTAAATTTAAACATTGGTCTATAATCTATATTAACATGTTGGGATTGAATGGTTCTAATTCTCTGATGGGCACCCACTTTAGGCTAACATTTCGTCACATAATGTTCTGCCGTTTGGACGACTTGGATTGGTCAAACATGTGTGCCACATGGCATAAAAATGTACTTTTACGAACTTTATCTAGCGATTTAGGTGAGGTTCCATTAATACTTTATGTATACCTTTCTTTCATAGAGTTTCTTCCAATCCTGATGCTTTAACTTTCACTGAGAAAACAAGCCCTGTAATTTTGCAAATGAAAAAGGCTCTCCTCGGCCTGACTGTCTCCCTTCCTTTCTCAAATGCTCAACCTTCTCTCAAACACACAAATTATATACTAAACTTAAGTGAAGAGGCTCCAATGCCCCAATTTTTGGGGATAAGCATTTCTCTTCTATTGGTAGTAGCATTTTTTAATATAAAAAGTAGGAAAAAGGAGAGTAGAAAAATGGCAAAAATACTAGGGCGAGAAGAAGAATAATACAAACTCATGAAAATGTACTTCATTAATGTAATGGGAGTTCATTTCGTAGCCCGCCCTCACTAAGTATCCTTGATGTCCTTTGGCTGCCACAGAATAGGGGAGCCATGTTGCACATCCAGTCGTATCTAATCCCTTGAAAAGACCGATTTTTTTCAGTTAAGTCAATGTACAGATTCCTTTGCAAGCATCCTTTTCTCAGCGAGGCATGGACTAGAATTTGAGGAATCCTCCTCCTAGAATCCTGTTCTTCTGCTGGTCTGTGATGTAAGGGCGAATCCTTACCATTGATCATCTATCAAAAGTGGGATGAGCATAAAAAAATAAATGCATTATGTACGGCTGCTATGAGGAAAACTCCAACCACCTTCTAACTCCCTGCAGAGTTGCTAAAAAATTGGGAACACTGTGCTTGGATTCTTGGGGGTTTGTTGGGTTTCCCCTCCCACCTTTACCCATTTGCTGCTAGTTGGGAGATGGCTGATTTTCAGGGATATGGAAGAAGTTTTACAGAGATTGCTTACATCGTAATTGTTTGAGCAGTTTTTATAGAAAGAAATGATAGAATTTTCTTCTGGGAAAGAAAGAAGTTGATTAATGATAGTATTGTGGCTTGGTCTGTGGCTATTTCTTCTGGGAAGATTGCTATTTCTTTGATTTT
Organism: Chloranthus sessilifolius; assembly: GCA_021018995.1. Classification (NCBI taxonomy): domain Eukaryota; kingdom Viridiplantae; phylum Streptophyta; class Magnoliopsida; order Chloranthales; family Chloranthaceae; genus Chloranthus; species Chloranthus sessilifolius. The sequence goes on from CM037589.1 coordinate 23,605,089, forward strand.
TGATTGATGGGACCTCATGGTGGTTAATTGCCTGCAATTTGAGTAAGTTGTTCTCTCCTATTTCTAGGGGAGGTGTTTCGTTAGGCCTATAGTATTGTCCTCGATGTTATGTGGTCCATGTTTTGCGACCACTGTGTTCTAGGTGTGTTGGGGTTGTTTTTGTTTGTGTTTGTGTTCACTTTTGTTGTCTATTCCCGGTGCCTCAGTTCCCAGCATGGCCCATTATGTTTCTCTTTCCTTAAACATCTTAATATGTTTGCTTATTAACTACAAAATAAAAAAATGTTTAGAGAGTCGTTCTCAATCTCAACAGCAGTCTCCAATCCAAGCAACTTGAAGATATGGATTCCGTGGAGGATAGCTGTAAACTTCACTTTAGGGTGCATCTACTGAATAGGACCCAAGAAAGCAGCGAATAATCATCTTTGAGAGAAACTAGAAAAAACTTCAAATGAAAATTTGATTACATGAATGATTCCGAATCTAACATATTAACTGAGTTGACCCCATTTGCTCTCCAACTAGCTATCGTCCTTGGCCGGGGTACAAACAACCCAAAAGTTATTCCTCAGGAACCCATCACTCACCATGTACTATGTTCCAAAATCTGTTACAAATCTCCTTTTGAATAGTAAATATATGAGTGGAATGCACTATAGAATGTGAAGGCTTTAGTTTATTACTTATGCATTTATGCTATGTATTCCCAAAAATGATTTGCAGAATATTTGATATTTAAATAATTTCATGAAACTAGTTTTCCTTAATTGGAAAATTTCTAAATGCCCATGACCATTAAATATATTTTCGATAGAAGGTATTCTAGATATTTTTACAATCATTATAGTATAAAAAAATCAATAATGACTCCTTTCTTCATAAAAACTCAGGACAGCTATGGCATCATTATAAAACTATCATAATGCCTTTTGTTACAGTAACTTGATCTTTTGATTAGTTATCATGTTTAAAAGAAATATTTTTTTTTTAATTATGGCAAACGAAATTGAGACTGGGGGGACTGAGCTTAAATTAATGTATTCTAATACGAAAAGTAACATTTTCAGGCCTTTTTTTAAGGGACACAAATTTTGTTGAGCTAGTGGTATCGAGACCAGGTGCAATCATAATCTAAGACTGACAATGGAAGAACGATTGTGTCCAAGCAGCCAATTGGTGCATTTTATAACCTTCCACCTTGTGCATTTGTTCAGAGCATTAAGTTATTTATTTTTCCTTTTCTAGCCCTAGATCCAGAGTCATAAGGCTGACTAACGACAGACTCAGTATAGAGTGAGAGACTGACACATCCATTAATAAGTCTTCCACCCTAAATCATAAATTGCTTTTCTGGGTGAGTACGTGCAAACACATGAAAAATTCCTAAGACTCATGGTAAGAGCTTTGCTGGAACCCTCAGTTCACCAAAGTGATTGCTTCTCTTGTTAGTTAATCATTAGAAGATAACAAACCTGGAATCCCTTGTCGTATTCAAGGTATTGCACTAATTTTGGTAAATCAGACCAGTTGATCCGCATGGTGCAACCCCATGACTTTGTAATTTGACTAACATCATCTATTTAACAATAGTATGTGCACACCTGCAGGTGTTGCATCGCCACACATGAGGTCTGTAACAACTTACAAGCGCATCAGTGAAGCTCAATTGGATAGATAGCAAGTGAAGACAAGGGAAAAGAATTTCTATGCAACATATATCCAACTTTATGAAAAGCAGATTAAGAAGAAGATTGGAATTTGCTCAAGCCTTGGATGATTTCTTCCAACATTGGGCACCATCAAAACAAGGATTGAATTATTGACATTTTTTCCTTCTTTAATAAAATTTAATCATCGTTAAAAGAAAAAAAACATTCCAAAACTAAAATGCTCGAACACTTAATTGATGCCATTATTGTGTTGGCGAAAATCATTAATTTCCCTCTTTTATATTTCATAGTTTCTTCAACCAACATGCTTGCAAGTATGGAAGCTCTTTCAAAAGTGTTCAAATATGGGAACCGAAGCTCACTGGAGTTGAAAGATTTAATGAGTTAGGAAAAAGAGAAATTCCCTCATTTATATTTCATAGTTTCTTCAACCGACATGCTTGCAAGTATGTAAACTCTTTCAAAATCGTCCAAATATGGGAATGGAAGCTCACTGGAGTTAAAAGATTTAATGAGATAGGAAAAAGAGAAATTCCCTCATATATATTTCATAGTTTCTTCAACCAACATGCTTGCCAGTATGGAAGCTCTTTCAAAAGCGTCCAAATATGGGAATGGACGCTCACTGGAGTTAAAAGATTTAATGAGATAGGAAAAGGACTAATCCCTTTCTTTCCAGCGCAGTTGGAAAATCAGCCAATTTTGATTGGAATGGGCCGACTCATTTTGGATCCGCAATTTTCAAAATTCAATGTTGGTAATGAGCGGATCTTCTAGGAATCATCCTGAAGAGGTTTGGGATAGGGCAAATTTCCTTAATGGAATCGATGAGTCGCCCAATTCCTGTTCATTTTTCCAAAGGAAATGAGAGAGAGAGAGAGAGCAGCCGCAGCGGCAATTGGCCGACTCATCGATTCCATTAAGGAACTTAAAGTACACAGGGATTATCTTTTATTTCATAAAAATGAAGGGGAATCGATTCCATTAATCAAACCCTATTTGAAGTCCAACTAGGAAAACTTTTGAAGTACACAGGCACTGCCTTTTATTTTGTAAAAAATAAGGGGAAATTTGCATCACATGCCATTGTTGGTTCCAAAAACCAATGATGATGCTTAAAGTGTATGCATTGTTCTTCAAAAATAATATATATAATTATGTTGGTTTGTAGAAAATTGCAACTATTATGTGTTTGATGCAACTCTTTTCTGTCTTAGAATAACTTCTCATTTATATCAATTTCTCCCTTTAAACTTATTGTTTTATATGTAGAGATATGCATGTAGAGATATGCTAAACTCCAATGCTGCATCAGGAGGTTAGCAACCTCTGCAACCCTTTTTGGCCATAAATTACTTGTAAAAAGTATATCCTTTTTGTCTTCTTATGAAAAAATTGAGGGCATTTATGTAACTGCATTTAAAATAAATTATGTACACATCATGAAAATTTAAATTCTACTAAATACATTTAATGCCACTGAAAGAAAACACCTAACTTTTGATGATATTTACACTATTTCCATTAAATGCATTTACATAATCGCCTTCAAATTTTCCACAATGAGACCAAAAGGATTTACTTCTGAGGGGTATTTTACATGCAAAAAAAGTTGTGGAGGCTGCTAACAGTCCCAATGAAGTACTAGAGACTAACATATTCCAGTGTGTGTGCATGTGAACTTTGCCTCCCATTCTTTGTGTATTCTTGGTGTATTTCACTTTTCAGTCAACTGAAAGCTTACTCAAAAAACAAGAGATGCCCATACTAATGGTGTTCTTACTCATTTTCTCTTAGAAAAGTTCTGCCACTAGATTGCAGTGGTTTTGATAATGATGGTGACATTATTTTCATCATCAATGTCTTGTTGTTGATGACTTTATGAACATTTTCATTGGCTGTGTATCTCTTTAATTTGCATCCAATTGCTCTTTGGGTTCACTGTCAGCCTTTGGCCCAATTTGGGGCAGTCATTAATTTTAGTTTGGTGTGAACAGCCAAATGTCATCCATTATAAGGTAGAGTTGTAACAATGCCACTGTGAGGCAATAACTACTGCAGCACTAAGTAGTCATGCCGGAAATAACAACCCGAGCTGATACACTTGATATGCACGTATATGCTGGAAAACCATGCTGTTTAGAAACACTAAATAGAATGTTGAAAGTCAGACGTCTGGAATCTGACAATAAAGTGGAGACGCCATCCATATGTCTGTTTTCTCTTTTGCTTAGTCTGTATGATAAAAATGGTAAAACAAAATGAGAGGCTCTATTGGTATTTCACTCTTTTTTTTGTTCTCTTTTTTTTTTTTTTTGATTGGTAGTATTAGCACTAGGATACATTATTTCCATTTGTGATTGTTAGATGTTATTACTTTTTTCAACTGTTTGAGTTAGATGCTATATATAACTAAAGTAGGCCACATGGTGGCCCTCTTGGCTAAGCACTCCACCTATTCCTACACCCGAAGAGTCACAAACGACCTCAAAAACCTTTGAAAAGTCTGGTAGGTGTATGACAGGTGCACTAGACATTTTTCCCTTTATCTCGACAAAGGCCTTCGTCGCAGCGTTGCTCCACTGAAACTCCCCCTTCATATAATCGGGGATGGGAGCCATAATGGTGCGAAAGCTTCGAATGAAGCGATGATAGAAGGTGGCCAACCCATGGAAGCTACGGACCTCATATATGTTCCTAGGCTCGGGCCATTCTACAATAGCCTTTACCTTTTCCGAGTCCGCAACCATACCATCGGCCGAGATAATGAACCCCAAGAAGACAATGGATCGTTGCATGAATGCACACTTCTTGAAGTTCGCATACAATTTCTCTCCTCTCAATGTTTCACAAACTAACCGAAGGTGGACGAAGTGTTGCTCCTTGTTGTGACTATAGATCAAAATGTCATCATAATACACTACAAGGAACTTCCCGATAAATGGTCGCAACACTTGGGTTATGAGCCTCATGAAGGTGCTTGGGGCATTTGAGAGCCCAAAAGGCATGACCATCCACTCATAAAGACCATCCTTGATTTTGAAAGCCGTTTTCCATTCATCACCGGGGCGGATTCGAACTTGGGGCGGATTCGAACTTGGTGGTAGCCACTCTTGAGATCTATCTTAGAGAAGATAGTCGCCCCAACCGTCATATTCAACATATCATTGAGCCTCGGTATAGGAAACCGATATTTGACCGTAATTTTGTTGATAGCCCGACTATCCACACACATCCGCCACGTGTCATCTTTCTTGGATGTGAGTAGTGCGGGAACGACACATGGGCTCAAGCTCTCTTGGATGAACCCCTTCCGAAGGAGCTCATCAACTTGCCGCGATAACTCGATATGTTCCACCGGATTCAACCTATAATGAGATAGGTTTAGTAGGGTAGATCCGGGAACCAAATCAATTGCGTGTTGAATGTCACGCATGGGAGGGAGCTCATTGGGTAAGTTTTCGGGAAGACATCCACAAACTCTTTTAAAACTGGCCCAACCTCCTTAGGGTAGTCGCCCATAGACTCGAGAGCACGCTCAATGATTATGACAACATATAACACACTCTCATCTAACGACGCTCTCTTAAACTCCGAAGGGCTCACGATATTGATGGTCTTAGATTGATCACCCTTCTTCTCAACTTTCTTGTCCAATGGTGTCTTGGGAGGCAAGGGGTTCAATTTTATCTTCTTGCCCCCATGTATGAATGTGCACACATTGGACCGCCCAAAGAGGGTCACGTCCATGTCATAGAGCCATGACCTCCCCAAGATGATATGGCCCACATCCATCGGCACTACATCATACCATAAGGTGTCCGAATACGAGGCTAATTGTATCGGCACACGACACCTTTGGGACACGGGGATGGAAGAGGAGTCAACCAATGCGACTTTGTACGGTTTCGGGTGGGGCTCTGGTGTAAGCCCTAAGCGGGTAATGGTGTGTGTAGACACAATATTTGTGCAACTCTCGCTATCCACAATGACTCTACAACTCTTCTCCCCACACTTGGCGAAAGTATTGAAAATGTTATCTCTACGCTAACCAACCTTCTTTTCACGTTGAGGTTGTGCAAGGGCACACCTCACAACCAAACACTCTTGGGTACAAACTAGTGCTCGGTTACCGTCGTCACCCTCCTCATCACTAGGCGTGATTTCCGGTTCATAAACTTCCTCTTCTTCACCTTCATCAACCTCTCCTTCAACCAAGAGAGTCCTTTGTGGGTCTCGGGTAGGGCATTGGGCGGCAAAGTGGCCAAACCCATGACATTTATAGCACTTGGTTTGAGTGCCACCCTTTGAAGACTCGCCTATCACACCTTTCCCTTTGTCAACCCGAACATTTGTAGGAGTGGGTTGGGTCGGTTTGGGAGGTGGATTTCCAGCACTAGGCCTCCCTTCTCCAACTCTATGGCTACCGGCATGAGGCTCAAATCGTCTCACTACCGTCGTTTTCAAGTACCTCTCAAGGTCTTGCACAACGGCATAACACTCTTCAAGAGTGTCGACGGGGTGGGAGATCAACTCTTTTTGGAGGTCCAAACGCAACCCGGTGCGGAACTTTGAAAGAGTGACTTGAGGATCTTCCGATACATTGGCTCTCATCATGAACTCCTCAAACTTGCCAATGTACTCAGCTACGGGTATACTACCTTGGCGCAGATTTTACCATTGATCAAGTAGGCGGTGGTAGTATGATAAAGGAACATACTTCTCTATGAGACGCTCCTTCATATCCTTCCAACGGGTAATGGGAGTACGACTCGCATTCGCACGCATGCGCTCGACATTGACCCAAAAGAGTCGAGTTTGTCCAATGAGCTTCATTTTCGCAAGTCTTACACACCGCTCATTGTCCATGCCATACCACTCAAAATGGTGATCCATATCGGAGACCCAATCGAGGAAGATTTTAGGGTCCATTCTTCCATCGAATGTCGGAAACTCAACTCGAACATTCTTGAGGAGTTTCTCATCCGGGTCGTAGTCATCTCCGCGATGAACTAGTTTCCTATGATTTCGATGTCGCCCCCCGGGTCGTAGTCACCTTTCAAGCGGTTGAGAAGCATCTCATTAGAGGCAACTATAGCCATTTGGGCTTCCTCCATGGCATCTATCCTATCCTTCATAGTGATCAACATGGCTTGGATGCCTTTAAGAGCATCGGCAATCATGTTCGGGTCTATGGTGACCACAACACACTAACACGGGTTCTAAAAATGGCACACAACTATGAACACAAGTGAGTGAGGAATTTTATCAAACACACAGTGCGCTCACAAATGAGCATACTAATATGGACACACAAATGAGTGGGTGATTTTGTCGAACACGTGACGTGCATGCAATGGAACGCAAATGGAATGAAATTTAAAGAAATTAAAATGACATGCAAAAGATGCCCTAACCTAGAACCTAAGCTTTGATACCAAAACTGGCGCGAGACGACGACCCTGAAATCCGTGAATGCGTATGATGCGATGATTTGCCGAAATTAAACTAATTAATTAAGCAATTAATCACAAATTGACGCGATACCCTGGGGGTTTCTCAGGACTCGACTTAGGTGCCTATGATTTGGTTCACGTAGGGTCCAATTCGACACGCGGGATCCGTTAGGAAGGCGGAAGAGGCGATCCGAGAGATAGAACTCTCACTTCGTCTAGGTTGGGGCGTTAGATCGTAATTATTCGTGGAATCGGTAGCTCCTCACTAGGGCTTTTGAATCGAATCGGTTAAATGGCTCAAATCAAGCAAGCTCGAGTCCAACAACGGTTATGGATCGATGGGCTAGGATTGGATTCGATCAATAAGGATGGACATAAATATTGCTCTAGATCTAGGTTTGAGATTTGAACAATCAAGTAAAAGGGAGATTTGAGATTCAAGAGATTAGCAAGATAATAGGAAGATAGAAGAAAAAAAGATCAAAGTAACATGGGCATCTCACCCTTAGCCTCACACCAAATCCCTCTCGAGAAAGAAGACTCACTCTTCAAAGCTTCTCTCGAGCTCAAAATGCAATGCATCATTATATTAATTCATCAAGTGCCAATAATAGCTTACAAATTGGGTTTTATAGTCATTACAAGGGAATAAACCTAAAATAGAAAAGTACTAAGTTACCCTAAGTAGTAACTTACAAAATGACAAAATCTAAGGATAAAAGGACAATTTCGTTACTTAAAACATAGGGGCGCGAATTTTCACGGACGTCCGTCGCCTTTCCACAGACGTCCGTAGTGCACTACAGACATCCGTGCTCACTAAACCGTGAGCACTCGAAAACACGGACATCCGTCCTAAAGCCACGGACGGATGTCACCTGGTGCTCCCAAGCTGATTCCTAGGGCCTTCCCGTGGTGGTTTTTGACGTTCCTTGGCCCTTCAATCGCTTCTTTCGCCGTTGATACACCTTGTACGGTCTGAACCTTAGGTCTTTGTTGGTGGCGTCCCCGTCATGCTATATATAGTTCATTGGCATACAATAATACAAAGGCCATGTTAAAGTACATTTCTGATGATTTTACATCGATGCTTCAAACCAAAACTTGGAGGGATCAATGTTTTACTTTCTAATATGTTATTACGGCAAGAAATTGGAACAAAATGGGGTATAACACAAAGATCAGAGATATAAATTAGTGCTGAAGCATTGGAAATATGCACGTAGGTGCTTAATTGTCCATGGGTTGGTATATGGCAAGCTTGTATGAATATTTTTGGCAAAAACCTCCCCAAAACAACTTGTACCAAAATATGGCGAGTGTAGTCAGTCATCCATAAGAAATTGTTTATGCATATTAACCAAATTTTTTTGTCTTAGTGATTAGAGGTGCGCATCTGATGAAGGCAATTACTCCATGCAGCATATGCCCCAACTTCCCTACCAAAACAAAAATAAAAATAAAATTTAAATCATATTTTCTGAGACCGAAAAGTTTAGAATTTTGCTTATTCTGGACTTCATTTGGTAAAGAATTTTGATCCTTTCTGTGCCTCTGCTCTTGGCATTTATTGTGGTTAGTAAAATCCTTAATCTGACCTTAATATGTTTTTATTCTCAAAAAATTCCTGAAATTGTCTTGCCAATGTTGTTGTACCTCTCCTCTCAATATTGTATGTAAATTCAGTATATCAAAATCGACATTTTATGGTGTTCGATGTCAGTTGTAGCTGTGGAGAGGGACTGGTTCCACTCATCTCAGTTCAAATTGGATAAACTAAACAAAACTTAAGTTGGGTTTCCTTTTCTGTGGGATAATTAAACCGAATTCTACTTTCCTCAACATGACTGTTATGCTGGTACACAGTGAAGTTCGTATTTGGATTCATATATGGCTATTTGTGAGATTGTGGGCAGCCTGTGTTGATCATGACTTGCTCGGCGAGTTGGCATTTAAAATTGATATTGAAGTGATGAATAACTCATTTCAGTTATTTTAATGTTCATGAATATAAACCTTTCATAGAGATCCTCCCAAATTGTTTGACTTTTATATTTATTTCAGTAATTTTGCTTGCAAAATCATTTTGTTTTTACTGTGAAAACTCTTGTCAAGCATTTTACTGTCGAGTATTCATTTTTATATTACTAAAGATTTCTAAATTTTCATGCTGAGCAAACTTCTTCCACTGTCCTAGCATAAACATAATTGATGTTTTCCATTGCTAATCAGAATGCTCTCAGTCCCTCGTCATCGACCGATGCACTTGGATCCAATATGGGGTATGACTCCAACCATCATGGTGAGTCAGGTTCAAGCAGGCAAGTCACATTATTACATTTCCCCGAGAGACCAGACCAGCAAGAATGCCAGTATTACATGAAAACCGGAAGCTGCAAATTTGGACCAACTTGCAAATACCATCACCCAAAAGAGAGGATTGCTCCTATGGGCACGAACACTGTTGGCCCACTTGGACTTCCTCTGAGACCTGTAAGTCTGATACTCCCTTCAGTCACGTTCTTATTTCACTCCTCCCCTCCTAGGGCACTGGTCAAGTCCAACTGGTTGAACCTGATTTCGTGTTCAACCAGATCTACAGCCATTGGATATGAGAGAATCTTGTCTTCCATTGTTTCCTATTTTATAAGATGAAATGTAGTCAAGATTCTCGCATTTCCACTGGCTGCAGATCTGGTTGAACACGAACTCAGGTTCCACCAGTTGGACCTGACCATTTGCCTTACCCTCCCTTCCTATTGATATACTTGTATTCTGTAAATATCTGACTTTTTTTTCCTTTTTTGTTTTATGATGTGTGCTATGCACTATTATCAAGGGGCAGGCTGTATGTACTTACTACAGTATGTATGGAATTTGCAAGTACGGTTCAAATTGCAAATATGATCACCCACTGGGGGGATATTATAACTATGGATTGCCTGCAATATCAATTCCAGACCCATCTCTCTTCCCCTACCAGAGAAACTCTACAGTTGCCCATTCCTCATCAGAAACTTCTCCATACAAACCATCGAAATTACCCGATCGGCTCACGAAATCTGATGCAACAAGCACCAAACAGCAAAATCTGCATCCACATAACAGAGTTCTGGAAGATCCACCGCAGCAAACTACTTCTCCATCACACAATGTGGATACTTCTCTGGGATCCCCAAATGATCAATCTGATTAAAGTTATTGTTTTTTTTTCCTTTTTTGCTCTTTTTTGCTGACTTTTTTTTTTTTTCAATCGCCTGGTTCCTTTATGGGAAGTTTTTGGCATATATGTCTCCTATCCCCCCTTCTTCCTGCGTTTCTGCAGAGTGGGATAGGCTGTTTGGAGATCCATGTGGTGGGTGAAGGCAGAAGGCATAGAGAGCTTTTTGTGGTGAATAAAATGCAGGGGGAAATGTAAGTTTTTACTGTTGTTATTTCTTTTCACACATGATATCTATTTGTTACCGGGAGAATTAGTATCTGTTGATGTCAAATGCTGGTGGATTGGAAAATTTGGCTTCTTCGCACTCCACTTTCCTTTATGTCATAAAGGCTACAAAACTTGTAAAAAATACTAGTTATATTTGTATAGTTCATTATTGCGGCCTACTCGTGCTGCAGACCGGAGTCTTCCTTTTTAGGTAACTAGCATGTACGAGCTGATGAACCATTTGATTATATGTTGATTACTGCTGGATTGTATCCCAGAGGGAGGTGGGGTGGGGTGGAGGTGGCGATGAGAACCTCGGTTTGCTTAAATTCCTTGTTAAATTGGGAAATGTCAGTACACGGATTAATCAGTTTCAAGTTGATTTAGGAACCTTGATCACTGTGGTTTTAGGCTTTTGTTTGATTGGAGAGTGGATAAGATGCGAGTCTTTTGTGGAGCATGGTAACCAAGTCGGGGTTCGGGAGTAAAGTGGCTTGGAAATTTTTTGAAAAAATTGAGCAAAATCGGTCAAATTTGGAGAAAAAAATAAAATAATTAGTTTGCCACCAAAATTGGGAATAATTCGGGAAAAAGTCGTTTAATTTGCATGCAATTTGTAAAACTAGCGAATTATCCGAATTTATTCTGAATAATTCAGATTTTATCTGGGTTTTTTTTCAAAAAATTGTGAATTGTTTGGGACTTTTTCAAAAAGTAGGTGAATTTGGTCACTAGCTTGTAGATGGCTGCCAAATTTTCTTAGAATTGCATGAACAATGATATGCTGTTTTATCTTTTGATGGCAATCCTACACTACCATCTCAACAGGAACGAGTCTTTAAATATGGGATCATTTCCCGTATTCACTTACAGCTCTTTTCATGCTATTGAACATGCATTGAGGAACTAATACGAATCTCTAGGTAATGACTAATAATCCACTTGATCTAGCAAGACTTGCTCTGATTTGCGTAGTCATCAAAATCGGCATTTTTTTTCAAAAAAAAAAAAAAAAAGTGTTTTAATCGTTTATATTCATAAAACGTTAGCAACACAACTAGAAAAAAAATTTTGAGTTTCATTTTTTTAAATGCGTTTTTCTAATTTTTTCCTCAATTTCTGTCGATAATATTTATTTTTTAATATCCTTAAACAGTTTCATTACGTTTTCCCCTAATTTTTCCTAATTTTTAACCACTTTTGCCCCTTTTTCCTGTTTTTTTTTGCCAGATTTATCCGTGAATTTTGCCTAGGTATATGCTCATTTGGATGCTAATAAATGGGGCGGAAACACCTCATTTCTATGCCATATAGCACATCTTCATAAAACCGTAGTCATGAAAGTGGGACCAAATTGAGAGCTACCAGGGGCATAATAAAATCACTCATTAGAGGTTTTACCTAGGGCTGCAAAATTAAGCTAGCTCAACAGCTCAGCTCGATCAAAGAATAAGAGCTTTTGCTCTGTTGAGCTTAGCTCGAGAGTCAAAGCTGAGCTTGTAATTAGATTCTCTAATGTTACTTTATAATGGATAAATATGTAACAAATATATAATCCTTTTGATCTTCTATTAAAGTTTGTGCTCTCTTCTCGTTTTACATTAAAGCCCTCTCTCTCTCTCTCTCTCTCTCTCTCTCTCTCTCTCTACAATCGACCAACCAACACCTAAAACGTTACACAACATTGACCTAAAACGTTACACAACATTGACTACACCTATATCGCTATATAGCTGAACGCGAGCCGCCATCATCTCCATACTTTATTCATAGTCAAGGGCAACAAGCACTACATCTTAGATTCTCAAGTAACCATAGTACTAGATGAGGGCTCCTGATCAATATTCAGCTCATTAATTTTAAACACTTTTTTCTCCGATATTTCCATTTAAGTCCAAAAAGATTAAAGGATTAAAAGATATTAAGATTTTAGTTTATTAAATTTTATTAAAGCTTTTATCAATTAAAAATAAAAGATGATGTTTAAAATAACATTAGGACAGAAAACTTGTTTTGCTCGAACAGCTCGGCCCAGCTCAAGCTAGAGCTTCAACTTTTCAAGCTCAAACAGGTGCAATATTTTAACAATTAGATGAAAACTGGCAGTCGGCGCCTCAATGACAAAAAAGGCGGTAACATAGACTGCGTCTTTGACATCCATGAATGAGCTAGAATTAGGCGATGAGCGGGTGCACCAACACCACTACCGGTTCACATGTCATGTATTTTCAAAGGCATGCCCTAGTAACAGGCCACCATATGAATGGGATTCATCTCAAGGATCCAGACCACTTGGTCAAAGCACTATTGATCACTTAATATGAAATACAACTGTTGCACATGCTTTAACCTTCCACCAATACCATCTTAATCAGATAATAGAGATTGTGCAACAGCGATTTTAAGGTAAATCCCACCTAAAGGGTACCATCTACACTAGATGAACAGTATTGAAGATGTTTGCCTAATTGATGACCGAAGAGTTATATCCTGTTCAAATTATGAAATTTTAATTTTGTGTGTTTGGCAGAAAGAAAACTTCAAAAAAATAAATGACAAATTTTCTGGTTGACTTTTTGGGAAAATAATTTTTTTGTTTGATTAGGCTATTTGTCTTTAATCGATCAAGGCCTTTTGACATCACACCTAGTCCTCGAGCTATGGTGCCACGTTCCACCCAGCCAAATCCCAAAGCATAGCCCGAGCCTCTTTTGAAATTTAAACTTTAGAAAATAAACAAAGGGAAGCTTATAAAAAGCCATTTACCCATTAACCCTGTCAAGAGCTGACATTCACAAATATAAGGCCCAAGGAGTGAATTCGGGTACCGGTCCATGAAGGACCGATACATATCCGCAGATAACCATCAGTAAATTTTTTAAAAATGACTTAGTAATTACTGGTTAGCTGCATACTGTGGCTGATACTTGCAAAAAAATTTTAAATATAAAAAATAGGAAAGATAATCGAAGCCGCAAGTTTTTAATTCTATCCAAAAAAAACTGCAGGCTTTATGGGTCGAGGTGACAAGTCACTGCCCTACACTAGACGTATTTATAGTAAAAGCGCCTATAAAGAACCGTTGATGGCATAGAATCAGATGAAGGAGGTCTCGTTTCATCCATATCTACGATAGGTTCTTGATTCCACCACTTACACATCCCAAAAAATGGCCTTTGACATGTGCCATACGATTCAAGGGTCATTTTTTGGGATCTGTGACATGTAATCAAACATTGGCCGTTTGATAGGTATGCCATTATCCCAAGATCTATTTTATGAAAGATCTGGGTAATATACGGCCTACATCATTTGATCCGATACAACCAGAGGTACCCATACTTTTCTCAGTGGTGCAGATGTCGCTTTCAGTAACAACTGATGGTCAAATGCAGAAAAGGTCACGAAAACCAAAGAAAAAAAAGCCAGATGCAAGGTGCGATACCTCATACTTATCGGTTGACCAGAAAATAGATACGCATCGGTATCGTCCGATATTTGATTCCTTGATAAGGGCCCTGAAAATTACTTGAAATCTCAAATTCCAACAGGATTTACTGGCTAAAAGGCGAAAGCAAAGAGACGAAAACAAATCACACCGCATTGAACATTGAAAGCATCTTCTATAAGCACATATCAGGAAGACACTTTGAAACAACAAAAAAATATTGCATCAGATATCAAGCAGTCTTGGATGTAAGTGGCATCTTTGTGAAAGGGGATTTACAGGAAAAATGTGTAACCTATTTATTGTAAGGTATGGCCTTTCAAGAGGCAATTTCTTTTTTTTAAAGATCATGGAACCCATAAACCTTTGGGCACCATAGCCTATAGTTCTAACTATCTACAACAAAATCAATTCCACTATTCACAAAACCAAAAAGGCAGTTAGGCCCAAAGCTTCAGGTACCTCAGCAAAAAAACATTGAGTTGCGAACATTTTCATGCAATCTTGGTAGCTCCGGAACTGGAGTAGCTCCTGTAGCAGTCACCCTGTGGCCTGAAGAAGTGTCCGAAAAATCCTCAAACTTAATGAATTGAGACATTTGTTGGGCAGCCAAGTGGGCATAGGCAATCGGCGCCACTGGAATAAAACAATAAGAAACAAGGCGTCAATAGAGTGGCATTACAGTAGCCCAAATCATGTAACAAATTGTATCATGCGACATGTCTCTCTCGTATTGCAAACAAACCCGGATGTCATTGCTGATGGGTGGACAGCTTTTGGTGTTGATTAGGGGTTTCAATGGGCAGGGCCAGGTTCAATCCAGGAGTTAGATGGCCGATTATAATTGAGCCTCTTGCAACTACTTCATACCCAGCCTGATTACTATTTGAGCAAGGCCAGGTCAGCTCATTTAGAACTAGCCCATACCTGGCACGGCTTACCAATCAAGCTTGGCCGAGCCAGCCCATTTATAAATCAGGCTTACCCATCTTAGCACATACTCAAACGATTGCAGGCCGGGTCGGGCTCAAGCCCAACCTGTTGAGTTCCCTAGGGTTGATTGTAACTAGGGGTGCAAGCTCGGTTAAACAAACCAAACAGAAACCAAAATTTCGGTTTCTGCAAAACCGAACCCTAACCGAAACACTTGGGTTTCGGTTGGTTCAGTTTTTCTTCATATATTTTTTTTATTTTTTCCAGTCCTTTTTAATTTTTCAGTTTTTTCAGTTTTCTCACCCTACCTGAACTGTTACAGGTTTTTAGGTACTAAAACCGAAACCGAACCGGGCCAAAACAGTTCGGTTGGGTTTTCAATCGATTTTGGCTTCAGGGGGGGCGGTTCAAGGTCGTTTTTTGGGTTTGAGAGTTTTTCTGCACCCCTAATCGTATCAGAGATGTTACTCACCAATGGGGCCCCGTCGGTTTGGTGCAATGCAAAGGGAGCACTGTGTTCAAACCACCAATGTCGTCATGCCATCTATTCAACTAATAAAATAATAGAGGTAATGGCTCCTGGCCCACATTTAAACACCAAATGGTACTTAAGTGATCTTACACCATTAAAACGGGATTTATCATTGCCATAGCACGCATTTGTGATCAATTTAAATTGCTCAAGCGACAATCTGTCATTGGAACATGTCTCTCAGCCCAAACAAAGATGCCTATAAGTAAATGTGAACCATCGGATTGATGAACTTTAATATTGACCATTAAAACTAAAAACGGTTGAAATTATAGTCCACAAATCAGATGGGTTAAATCTCCCTAAACAATCAATTTTGGGCCTGTTACACTTAGATTTATGATCAATCACTTTAATGGTATGGATCACCCACATCTTAAACCATTGATGGTGTAAGTTCATTTAACATTATTTTGGTGTTTAAATGACAGTCAGGAGAGTCGGGTCCAAAATAATATGAAGACAAAAAAAAAAAAAGATACCGATTGATATGGCAGTTGTGCTCCTCTGGTACCTGTACCAAGAAACAGCATGCCAATGGTCATTTGGGTACAATTTTCATAAAATTAACAGAGGTTTGAGATTGTGCGCTTACACATAGGAAAGCGAGTGTACGAGCTTCTGCAAATCATCAGAGGAGAAACCAATCTCGTCCATCAGTACATGGTAATGAGTTGGTCTGGATGTTCCCTTTATAAAGAATGAGAAGAGTCAGTCGTGAAAATTTGCCAACCAAAGCTTAAACAAAGAAGATAAAAAGAGTTTGGAAAGAAAAATATTTGCAGCGATTGGCACCAATATATTAACAGGAATTTAAAGATTGATATATATTTATATATATATACATATCAGTCAAGTCCCAGGCCAATACATATCAGATGCATATCAGGCAAACCGGCCGATATTAGGGTATCTTTTTTTATTGTTAAATAATAAGAACACATAAAATAAAATACAAAATTGCCCAAAGGGCACTTTCTGGTATTTTTCCATTTCATATCGGCCGATATGGGCCGATATTTCATCTGTTTGACCTGATATTTGATCCCACGTCGAAATAGAGATTTATATCATATTGGATGGGGTGTAATCCCATCTGTATCGGATATGGCCGATATTTAAAACCATGATTGACATATAAAGGTGGTCTCTATGTGATTCTACGGTGAATTTTTGTCATGGGAATGATCTCCTAACTTGATTCATGGGACATAAAGCCATGCCTTGAGCTCTATTGGCTGCATGTCATTTCAGTACCTTTGAAAAAACAACTGAAATGACATGAAGCTAATGAGATCTGGAGTCATGGGTTTATGTCCCATGACTGAGTGAGAATCATTACCCATATATATAACTAAAAGAGAGATCTAGCAGTTGTATGGTAGTTGATCATGTCCATACAATTTAAGTATGCAGAAAATAGTTGTATTACATCAGTGAAGGTATCACCATTATCCCACCTGTTGGGATTTTAGTTAACCGGGAAACAACAATTTCAGCATTGAATTATAATGGTAACAGAGACTACAGAATTTTAACCCATGGCATAAAAAATAACTTACAATCATTCCGGCATGAGCGCACATGTAGAAATCATAGTTCCTCGGATGAACAACCATCGAGTCCACAACAGTTCCTGCAGACATTAACTTACAGCTTTAGAAGAACTTAAATGGATAATAATTTTCATATATAAATATTCAATCGAGAGACAAACCAGCTGGAACATTTTCAGGAGAGCCAGCCTGGAATAGCTTGGTGTGGTGGTTCTTTTGTGCCACAACCACAGTAAATTTTGGTAGCAAGCTCTCACCTAAGTGCTGAAATGCCTGCAACAACCAGTTAAAAAATTTTGAAACTGGAAACCATTGAGAATTAATCACAAAGGAATTTGTTTTGCATTTTCATATCCATCAAAGAGAAAACAAGCGCAGTGACCTTGATGACTTGGTCTAGCTCAATATTCAAAACTTGATTGAATTGACCTTCGCTTACTCCATCCCTAACACAAAATGCATAATTAGTCAATAACAACAGAAACACAGTAAAATAACATAGAAACAGGCTTAGCCATCAGATAAAAGCAATCATATACAGATCTAATAGGCATACAAGTCAAAGAAAGGCCATAGTGATGTACGCCTAACATATATTATGTGAAGCGCATACCCCTAGATAGGGATGTCAAGGAGTCAGGATGGCTTGAAGGATCAAACTGGCTTGACCCGTTAAACAGAGGGCTACATCCGGGAAATTCCGGGCTCAAAGAGGCTAGAGCAGGGTTAGAGCTCATGTTTTTGCATGACAGAGCCAAACTATTGCTGACCCCAACTCAACGCGGCTTGTAAACTTGCCATTGTCCACTCATCAAATGTTCAAATTGAAGTAGCATTAGTAGCATGAATGCTGTAAATGGTAATTACACATTTACACTACTAATTCTACTTAAAGAAATTGTTGTTACAATGCATACTGTTTGTTAAGGAGCCAGGGCTGCGCTCGTAACCCTCTCCCAACACATTAAAACATTGAGTTGTACCTCCATAACCAATTGGCTTTGGTCGGAATGGTAGCTCAATGAGCAGTTGGGTCCAAGAGGGAGCTGCGCTTGAAACCCTCCCCCAACACATTAAAGCATTGAGTTGTACCTCTTCCATCACCAATTGATTTTGGCCGGAATGGTAGTTCAATGGGATAAAAGATCCTACAGCTAGAATGGATAATGTCATCATAAGTGGATATTTTTATCTTGTGGAATGAAATACGTTGATCAGAAACTTTAGATTAAATCGTAATAGTGTTGGTTATAAATAGATTAAAAAGTAACAAAAGAAAGAAATAAATAATACTAATAATACAAGAAGAAATTATTATAAAATTTACTAGGCCTGATCTCAGCTCAGCTCAGCCCAAGCTAGGCCCTAGAAATTCCAGGCTCCAAGAGCACACATATAGAGCTGGGATAGAGCCTCATGTTTTGTACGGTAGAACAGAGCTAGAGCTGACTCCAGCTCGGCTCAAGCGTGGCTAAGCTCGTTGACAGCCCTACCCCTAAATATAAAATTGAGAGAACGCATGTCCAGTTACCATTTTTAATTAAACCATTCCAACCTGAAACGACTCAAATATGTATAATGTAACCCTTAAAAACAAAAATTAACTCAAGAAACCAATTCCGAGCGAAAGAAAATGGATATAACTAAATGATAACCAATGCAAATGTGAAGATACCTAAAAATAATAATTTGGGCAGGCTTTTGACCATTACTAGTCTGATAGAAGTCCAACAAGATTTCCCTGAAATTGCAAATAATAATAGCACCATGTGTTCAGCAGACAGAAATACAGAACCACAAAATATCACATTATATGAAGCGAAAATGGCTCTAGAGAATTGTTAATTATTAGTAGAACGAGTGAACGACTACCAATTGAAAAGAAAATTTTCTGCTACGGAAAAATGAGCAGATAGAATGTTCGAGACCTTGAAGACCAAATAATGTTTATATTCATAATAATAGCAAAGAGAACACCTCATAACTCCATCATCCTCTCCATTTGGCATTGGCTTGTAAAGAGATTCTATCATTTCAACTTTGGGAGGTTGCGTTCTTACAGATGCTCTGTACCGTGATATTAATGGCCAATGTCTGGAGCCAACTACCTATAAAGTTATGCATACAGAAAAAACAATATGCAAGTAAGTAGGCAATAATTTTTAACTCCAAATGTCTGTTTCCCATCGGGAACAATATCACTTACCAGTTACCCTAAGAACATTGAATAAGTCAAATTTACATAGTAAAAGATCTAGAGAGGTTACCGCTGATATTGATGGCATATCTGATTGACCAGGAGAGCCATGAGAAACATCCATACCCAAAATCAATGTAGGAATTTCATTAATTAGTGGTATGCATGGCTTATGTTCAACAGCCAATAAAGAATTGGTGCCGCCTAGCTGTACAAACAAATATTGAGAGAAGATAGAACCAACTCAAGAATGTGAGAACTTTACAGCATAAAGGTGGGAAAAAAGGGACTGTTTATTAGATCTTTCATTACTGAAGTACCTTAGAATTAATTTTCAGGAGAACATTTGTTAAGTATTGATCGTTAATCTTTGTAGGGGCAATGCACTGTGTCACTATTCCCAATTCATGAAGGTTTTTCTTCTTCCACGGCCCTTTAGGATGGAAAAATGCACACACTAAGTAAACAAACACTGGAGACTTAAAGAGACAACAAAGGTCGATGAGGCATTAACCTACCATATATATCACAGTTCTTTTTCTCAGGCAAAACACATAAAAGAAATTCAGGGACGCTCGGAAGCTTGGATTTTATTTGTTCAAACATCCGATCAACTCTCACTACAGAACTGCTTCTCCTTGATTGGGGATCTTCCTCAAATAATGTAAATGGCCGTTCGATATGCTGCATAGACATATATAGAATTTCAAGGGAACGCTGAGTAAGGGAGTTAACCTAAAATATCATAATGATTTCACATAATTAAATAACTTACAATTCCTTTGTTTCTTCCACACTCAATAAGTTCTCGTGATAGACGGCTCGTATCACAACGGGCAGAAAAATTCACAACAGCCCAACGAACAATTCCTTTGGGATCCAATAGTTTCTACAAATGGAAGAGGTCAAAAGAGAATTAATTGTTTGCAGTCACATAATAAGATCAAAAGCACAAAAGTCACTACCCAATGAGAAAATAAGAAAAAAAAAGCACTACCTTATTATTGAAATTCCATCGCCCATTGCGAGGAATACAATCTTCACCATTTCCAACCTTCAACTGTGAAACGAAAACAGAAATGGAGGCCATTGGTTGGCAGTTCAAAGCTCTTGATACCATCGAAACTGCTTAAAAAGAATAAAAACACTAGGAAAGAAACCGAAAAATCACCGTAGGTGCTTGAAGGATACGGCCATCAACTGGAGTTAGTTGTTTCTCTATAGAAATTCCACAAGAAGAGAGAATTGGGTCTTCATTATACCTGTAGTTGCTCACAGCCTGCCAAAATAGGAAGCATTAAGAATGCAACCATACAAGCCTAGTGAAATCACACCAAAGTGCACAAAGAAAAGCGTACATCTGTCACAACTCTTATTCGCTCTTGAGGCTTTTGCCTCGACTTTTCTACCAAGGAAGACCTTTGCATGGTAGATAATGCCTTTGTATAGCGTTGCAGTGGAACAAGCACACATAGCTAGACCATTGAAATAAAAATCACAATAAAATTATAAAAACTAGGGTGTCAAGGGAAACATCAGTTGGAACTGTAGAGCGCACAAGCATCTAGCTGACCTCTAGTGGGAGATAATTGGGACGCTTTGGTTTCCCAACATCAAGACATGGCATGTAAGCAGAATAAGTCAACTCTATCTTACGGCTCCGAAAATAATCATAAACAGTTATCTCCATAGTTTGGCCTTCCCCATTGACCCCATCTCCATTTCTTACTTTCAAGGGAAAGCTGAGGCAAAAGCAAGCAATAAAATAATATATAGTTAGAAAACAAAGCAGTTGTTATAGATTATAGGCTTATAGAAAGTGGCTTAACAAGTACAAGGGATTAAGGGAAAGGGAAAGCGATGGCAAGAAAGATGCAAGCATACAATTGTTGATTGCATGGCTTCTCACTTAAACCTAGAATCTTGAATTCCATGTGTGTGTGATTCGCCTTAACTCTCATGTTTTTCAGCATCTTCTTTGCCTGCACACCTCCAAATAGTGGCAGCCAATGAGTTTTGGAGAGAAAAATAACCGTAGGAATGAAATTTATTGGGCTTTAACAAAGCATAAAGGTTTACTTACCTTTACCCAGTCAATCTGGCTATTATCCCTTACGCTCTGGTTGGCGCGTAGGAAATCCAACACTGGACCAGGAGTTAGTATCATTGTAGTTGATACATCTGCATAAAGTAGGGCAACATGGTGAAATTTATTTTTTATGAACGTGGTAAATGAATAAATCATGGAAAATAAAGTAATAAACCCTAAACCCTATATAAATAACACAAAGAAATTTGTAGGGAGTATTGACTGTATAATAAATAACAGCTACAACGAAACAGGAACTAAGGAAAATTATACCCATATTCAAGGACAGACCACTCCCAGTGGTGCAGAAACTCGAGTGGAAGCCTCGGCAACCAGATACACCTCCTCCTAAATCAGTAAAGTTCCTAACATCTGAGTGGAAGAAAGATTGGCGGACAAGAAGGCATCCCCTGCACTCAAGAGGCCGGAGTTTAACTAAGAGCTCCAAGCAATAGCCAAATTACAAGAATAATTTAACGTTAAATAAAATCAAAACTACACATGCTAACACACCTCTTAGCCGCTTGCTGCCTCAGAATAATATCAAGCACTCTCAATGCATCTTGAGTGTTCACTGAGTCATTCCCTTTGAGAGCTAAAGCTATTGATTTCATAGGAATTTTCGCAGCAAAACTAATTTGTACCTTAAATGTCTTTGAAAGATACAAACGCTTAGATCGCTTCCGATCAGTCTCAGATGGGCTCCCATTATTGCCAGCTCTGAAAAAATAGGCACAAAAAGACAGAGATTAGGGTCAAGGAAAAAAAGACTGATGAGGAACCAGAAAAATGAAAATTACCTGTTTGCTGATGACTCTTCTAGCACCACTGTGAACTCAAAGTTGTTTTGTGGAAGAGGACCTACTGTGAACAAGGTTTTCTCCCCATCATAAACAAACTGCTTGCCAGCAAGTTCAGCACTATATGTTTGTTGAAGTTTATCAATTACTTTTCTTCCGATTCCCTTCCCTTCAACAGCCTGGCTATCTTCAGAGGTTATTGAAACCTGCACAAAAAATCGTAAGAACATATGAACCACTGCAAAACCCAACCACGTCCGAAAAAGGAAGCAAACAATATAGATTGTAGCATACACTGTAATGGAAGAATATCCCATCAGGAGAACTAAATTTAACTTTAAAATGGTTAGTGAGTAATGAGACACGACGTCCGTCTTTTCCAAAACCAGGCCTTGCCATTATACTACGCTTTGGAGGCTCTGCTCTCTCAACGGCAACATTTGGTGGTGTAAGTGGTGGTGGAGGCAGAACTTCCTTCGCCTCAGCCACTCCTTCCTCCAATGAATTCATGATCTTCAACAAAGACAGAGACATACAAAACTCAAAATCAATCATAAAAAGAGAGAAAAGTAACTCATTATTATTTAACTAAACAATCAAACCTTTACAAGTGAAGAACATATTGAATATCAGGCTTACTCAGTCAATGATAAATAGGTAAAATAGAAGCATTTGCCAATGATACATAAGTCTAGAACCAAGTCAAAGAAATAATAAAATTCACCAGTCAAAGATATAATAATAAGCACTGAAAACAAGAAGAGGGTGTTTGGTGAACTGTGTTAGAGTTGGAGAGATTCATCTAAAGAGAATAATTTGAAATCTAAAAAAGCAAGCTTTTCTCTATAAACACTGAAAATCAAGTATACACCATATCATTCCCAATAAAAATCACTCACGAGTCTCGACTGATATTATGCATAAAAAATAATATAATAATGTTTCTTTTTTCCTTTTTTATTTACCTTTTTTTATTACTATGTTTCTTTATGTGAATCACATGGTAAAACAGAAAAGATTTTTCATTACAGGAAATTAGCTCTCAACAGGAAGAGCCACGGAAAGAAGCATCCTTGAAATTCAGAACCAGGACAGCTCTATAAAGATGATAGTGGAGATGAGAAAAATCTAAGCCCAAGATTATCTCTAAATTATATGAGGACAAAATTACTCATAACTTGCTCCAACAACTCAATCTAGTATTCAGTTTTTGGAGGGGAACAAGTACTGAGTTTTTCGAAATTCCACCGAATTGGCTCAGAGGTCAACCAGGATTCTGGGACAAATATAAGGTTTTCAATTGCAATCTAGGATCCAAAACCTTCTCTTAAGTGCACAATTAGCAACTCAAACAGAGAATAGAAGAATTCTCACTAAACTGCTATTAATATACAAAACAAGAGCTTCAATGATAGGCCAATATATATATATATATATATATATATATATATATATATATATATATATATATATATATATATATATATATATATATATATATATATATATATATATATATTTATATATACACAAAAAGTACAACCAAAATTATGACAATGCAATTGACTACTTGCAAACAAAGTGTTACAGAAAATAACAGGATCCGCGTGCAAAGTAAAATGAAGATGCATACTAAAACATTTCTTCAACAGGTAAAAAATAAGCAGAAAAACATCCTTGAAATTCAGAACCAGGACAGCTCTATAAAGATGACAGTGGAGATGAGAAAAATCTAAACCCAAGAATATCTGTAAATTATATGAGGACAAATTTACTCATAACTTGCTCCAACAACTCAATCTAGTATTCAGTTTTTGGAGGGAACGAGTACTGAGTTTTTCAAAATTCCACCGAATTGGCTCAGAAGTCAACCAGGATTCTAGGACAAATATAAGGTTTTCAATTGCAATCTAGGATCCAAAACCTTCTCTTAAGTGCACAATTAGCAACTCAAACAGAGAATAGAAGAATTCTCACTAAACTGCTATTAATATACAAAACAAGAGCTTCAATGATAGACCAAAATATATATATATTTATATTTATATATAAACAAAAAGTACAACCAAAATTATGATAATGCAATTGACTACTTGCAAACAAAGTGTTACAGAAAATATCAGGATCCGAGTGCAAAGTAAAATAAAGATGCATACTAAAACAGTTCTTCAACAGGTAAAAAATAAGCAGAAAAACATACATAAATCCCCTCTCAAAGCTATCTCTGAAGAGAAATGCCAAAAAATAAAAACAGAAAAAACGCCAAAATTATGATAATGCAATTGACTACTTGCAAACAAAGTGTTACAGAAAATAACAGGATCTGAGTGCAAAGTAAAATGAAGATGCATACTAAAACAGTTCTTCAACAGGTAATAAATAAGCAGGAAAACAAACATAAATCTCCTCTCAAAAGCTATCTCTGAAGGGAAATACCAAAAAATAAAAACAGAAAAAACTCCAAACAGTAGTCTATAAATAAAATTTGAACTAAAAATTAATAAACTATGATGAACTAAAAATAAAAATTAATACTAATTTCATTTATGTAGTAAAGAAGATATAAACAAATTGCACAAAAACCCAACTCCAAACATGAGGAAAAAAAATTAAAATACAGGAACAATAATTGCTAACTGCTGAATAAACTCATCATTCAGATCAATACTAGATACTTTTTAGGAATTTAGATATTCTCTAAAGACAGAAACAGAAATCAACCTGCAACCTCAAGGTCGCAAGCATGGACGATACGTATCGGTATTGGACTCGAACGATACATTGAATGTATCGTTCGATACATTCAAATGTATTGAATGTATCGAACGATACATTCAATGTATCGTCCGATACAGACCGGTACCGATACGTATCGTCCGATACGTATCGTTTTGGAGCTCGGACGATACGTATCGGTAACCCGATATTTTAACCCATGGTCGCAAGTTCAATCCCTGCTTACGAAACCAAAAAAAATGATAATCAGCTTTAAATTTCGGGATAAACAAGCTTAATCCATATAATTCAAGATTAGTAAAAAATTCCAAATGACAGAGTAAATCTAGCATCGAAGAGCTTTAGCCGGAAAAGAAAAAGAACAATAATACCTAGGGCTGCAACAGAGCCGAGCTAGCTCGACAACTAGGCTCGGCTCTGCCCGAAAATGAGAGCTTTTGCTCTCTTAAGCTCGGATCGAGAGCCAGAGCAGAGCTTTTTATTTAAAGCTCGATTGAAGTAGAGCCGAGCTAGAGCTGAGATAGGATATCTTGGCTTGGCCCGGCTCAGATTCATTAATAGTATATAATACTTTTCTATGATAAAGTATATTATATATAATTTTGAATGTTTTTTTTTTTACTTTTTTCCCCTTATAATAAGATTCTTATGTAATTAACATATAATCCTTATGATCCTCTCTCTCTCTCTCTCTCTCTCTCTCTCTCTCTCTCTCTCTCTCTCTCTCTGTGCAACCATTAAAATTCTTTCTCACTCGTCTCAATGACCAACAACTAGCATGGCAATTGACCAATCAATCAACACCTGCGGCCAACACCTATGCTCTTAATCAATATTTAGCACATTAAATTTAAACACCTTTTTACTTTTCAAATTTTAAACACATTTTTCTCCAGTCAATCCGTTAAATCCAAAAGGATTGAGGGATTAAAAGATATTAGGGCTTTCATTTATAAATTTTATTAAAGATTTCATCTATTAAAAAAAGAAAATAATGTTAAAAACAGCATTAGGAAAAAAATTTATAATAAAACTTATTTAGCTCGAAGCTCGGCTTGGCCCGACTCGAGCTCGATAAAGCCTAGCTAGAGCTCAGACGTTTTAGGCACGAAGGGCCTAGAACCAAGTTCCAGCTCGGCTCGTATAAGGTAGAGCCAAGCTAGAGCCACCTCAAGCTCGGGCTCGGCCTGGCTTGGTTGCAGCCCTAATACCACAAATACATATGACAATTATTATCTTTGGACAAAACATTAGGAGGTAAAAATGAAAACACCACCATCAAATCACAGAGAACATTATTACAAAGTAGTTACCGGGAAAAAAAAAATATGTAAACAACGGCTTAAGAAAACCTAGTGCATGAAATCTTCTTTTCAACCGCTTTATCAATATTAATACCCATGGAAATGTAAAGCAACTAGCGCAGTTATACAATGTATAAACCATATTATCAATAATAATCAGCAAAACAGGGGAAAAGAAAATAGATCCTACAGACCTAAACTCAAACCATAAGAATGAACAAAACTCCAATTAATTTTTTTTTTATATTCTGATATAAAATTCCAAGAATAAATAGAGCATTCAGGCACAAAGTAAAATAGGGACATATAGATAGTTTAAACAGCTTTTTAGCTGCTAAAATGGCAATCCAGTTAAAATATACAAATAGAAAATATCAAACTTAACTCTGGATGGGAATGTAAAAAATCCGAAGAACATCTAGATCAAAATTTATAATTAAAATAAAATTGGAATATCAATGTAAAATATGCATGAAACCGGCCTGGACAACGAGATGAATGATCTCCATAAATAGGCAAAATATATATAAAAATAAAAGAAGAACAAAATATAAATATAACTCCAATTATTAAAAACAACAGAACCAAGAGAAAACGAGGTACCATCTAAAAACTTCAGAGAAAACGTTAAAAACACAGAATCCATACATGAAAAAAGCAAATACAGAGACGAATAGATACTGCAAACAGATTTCAAAAGATGCAAACGACAATGCCTGTAAGAAAAACAAAAACATAACAAAATCTCTAAAGAGAGCCGTCACCGAAGAGGAAGTGTGGATAAAATATTATATAAATTGTCATTAAATCAGAACAAAATAGAAAAATTGTAAGAAAATAAAAGAAAAACAAACCTAAGAGATGTTCTAAGCGACGTTGCCGAGGTAGATGACAAAAGGACACCAATCGAGTTGCTTCGTACTCTGCTCAGGCGAGAGAGAGAGAGAGAGAGAGAGAGAGAGAGCAATGGAGGGAAAGTATATAATAGTTCCAATAAATAGTGTCGAAGGCTCAAAGTCGATTTTGAATTGTTGTTTTTAACTTTAGAAAAATAATATTAAAAAATTAGGGTTTTAACTATTCGGGTGGTGTTCGTGCATTCGGTTTCTTTTTTCACATGCGCCATGAGCTAATTACAGCTAAGGATTGAAGTAGTGCGACTCCTATTGGTTGGTTTGTAGTGGGGCCCACAAATATTCACGAATAGAAGGTGTTATATAGCTCAATTAGCTAGTTCGCGTGCTACCAAATCGTTGCTCACGTAGGCCTGGGGTTCGCGCTTTGGTCACCGCCATCTGAGATTCCCTACTGTTTTATAACCGCATTCCACTAAGTCACGCTCCTACGCAAACGGGAACTAGGGTACAGCCATAGTCTCCCTTACGTGCTCAATTGGTACTTTTTTACCCCTTCAATTGTCATATGGGTAGAGTAAGAATATAAAAAGGGGTACCGTATTTGCAGCCGAATATTCTACATCTGCAACCAGGTTTCATGTTGGCTATAAAACTGTTGACTGTCTTGAATAAGGCTATGGAAATCTTTTTGTGGCCCGAGCTTTCAAAGAATTGATCCTTAAATCATGCATCACCTATCACATGGTTATATGTTGATTCCACGTGACATGCATCCTTAAAAGTGACCTTAAAACCTCTTCTCATCGTACGCTCATGATCACAATCATGTTTGCAGATTGTGCCACGTGAAATCAACATCTCACTGCATGATTGGTGATCCATGATCTAAAGCTCAGTTCTATGGAAGATTGGGCAAAAAAAATAATCTCTATTGTCTGATTCAAGAAAGTCAACAATTTTAACGTGCAAAAACCTTCATTGCATTTACCAAATATTGGATTCCAAATATCAGTACCCTAAAAAAATAAGTGATCACCCATTCCATTGCTAGACATTATGGTCACGTAACCCAATTGAATCTAATCTTGTTGGACTTGAGACCCCCACTTACATGGAATCTCATGAGCCTAACTCAACCTCACAAAACCGATTGATAAGGTGAGGTTTGCCTAGGTTATTTATAACTTAAGGTCTCTAGTCCACAGCCGATGTAGGACTGTTCTAACACGCTAACACGCCCCAGCACGTGTTAGAAATACTTGCTCTAATATCATATAGATTTTCATGTAAGGTTTGCTCATGTTATATATAACCCAAGGTCTCCAGCCCACAGCAGATATGGGACTATTCTAACATATCCTGACTAGGTCAAAAGGAAACCCAATTGGACTTTAGACACAACCCAATTAGATCCAATTCCAGATTGGACCCGGGTTTAGGGCACATAAGGTTGGACTAAAACCATCTTGTGCCCAATTCAAGTATTGGTCACGTCTAGGTCTCTATAGTTGGCCTTAGAAAATACCTGAATTTGACACGGAGAGATATGCGTTTTTCACTCAAAATATTCACCTTTGACTCAAAATTCAATGGTGAAAAATAGTCCCTTTCATATATTTTTTTTTATCGAGGGAAATTGGTCAATCTAGGGCATATTGAAGTGGCTCCCAATCCTCTTAGATGGATGCCACATGGCACCCAAATGGCTCGAAGGAATGACCAGATGCTACCTTTGAAAGTCTCTCTCTATTATACTATATAAAAAAGAAAATGCAGGTTAAGTTCTGATCCAAAAAAATTATCAATTAGGACAAAAAATGGTTTAAAAAGTTAATGTTGTTAAATAAAAAATTTATGAATCCTCTTTGTGCAGGTCACCTCCCAATATGCTACATTAAATATGGATCCTCTTTGCGTGCAAGTTGCACAAGCACTACATTTGAGTTGTCTATAGCGTATGACATCCTCAAAAATAAAAAATAAATAAATAGATAAATTTTAGGAGTCCTTTAAAAGCAATTATATAGAGGGTGTAAACAGCCTATAAAAACTCCTTTTAAGATTTAGCTTCTTATTTTTCTTAAATTTTCTTCTATCTGTTTTAAGGAACAAAAAGTAAAAAAAAAAACATTATTCATTATCAAGAAACATTTAATAAAGAGCAAGGATCAAAATTTCAGTTGAAATGATTGAAATTTCAGCTGAAATTATCGGTTTCGGTCCCCACCGAAACGATAATTTGGGACCGAAATTTCGGTCATAGTACATATGGAATTGAAGTTTTCGGTCAAATTATCGGCCGAAATTTCGGTTTCGGTCCCCTCCGAAACCAAAACGAAACCCGAAATTTTGATCCTTGATTAAGAGGCCATTAACAGATGGATGTGATGTTAGGCGGTCGGCTCATGCACCAAAGGCTCTGCATAGGTCAATCTTCCACTATTAACATGCCGTAATCACTCAATACTACTGTGAAAGAAAATAGTTTATATTAGGTGTAGGTAGGGACGCAAGTCTTGAATTGAACACCGAAACCGAACTAAAAACTGAGGAAACTGAATCGCACCAAAACCTGACACAAACCGAACCAAACTCCAATTCGGTTCGGTTTCGGTTTGGATGGTTGGAAACCGAAAATCGAGCTAGTAGGTTAAGTAAACCAAAAAAATCGGAAAAAATTTGAAAAAACCCAAAAAAAAAGGTATTTTACCTAAATCGAACCGACCCGGATCGGTTTCAATTTCAAAAAAAAAAAAAAAACCAAACCGAACCAAACCGAATGGATTTTGATTCGGTTTGGAGTGTACCGAACCGAACACTAAAAAAATCGAGTTCAATTCGGTTCGGTACACCGAACCTGCATCCCTAGGTGTAGGATTTATTCAGAAGACGATTCATAGTGTAATCTCTGAATGGTTAAAGTTTATTAAATGAATTTATATTATGTAAATTAATAAACATACTATTTGGGTCTTTCATAATTTTGATGTTAAATGATATTGGCAAATGACATGAGATTAGCGGAAGGAGATTGACTCTTGCATCATTAGTGCATGAGTGGGGAAGTTAGTACCAACTCAAGAGAAAGATAGTAAATGATGGGGACAACCAAATAAAAGCTTTGCACAAATCAATCTTCCTCCTTTTAGAGATTAAGAACAATCACAAATAAGATAGAGATGGCATTAGGTGATCTGCCAATGCACTAAAAGCTTTGCACATGCCAATCTTCCTCCATCAGAATGGTCAAAGCATAATGTACGAATACTTATGAGTGGCAAATTAGTAATATTTTTTACTTGTCGACCGATTTTTTTTTCTCTCATAAATATTTATATATTTCTTGACATCTTACCATTCCGAGATAGAGAGATTGACCTTTGGAATTTCCTTGGTGTATGGGTTAAGTACCCAATACTAACTCAAAAATAAAAGAGTTGTTGCTACGCGTAAAACATACTTACAATAGCTGGTGAATGGTCAATGTCCTTGGACCAAACAGTTGTTTGGGATTTGTAAACTTTAGGAGCATGGTATCAAATATCAGTCTATACTCGAGGTTCAGTATTGGTATCGGCCGATATGTATCGGGTATCCGCCAATATAGTATCAGTATCCGCCGATACCTCTATTTTCTTAAAAAAAAATTAAAAATTAAAAAATTCAAAGCCACCAATACAACTCGGTGTCGACTGATTTGTATCAGTCCTCCATGGACTTATACCTGATACGAATACCAAGTTTGACACCTTGCTTACGAGTTTGTAAATTAGTTAATCTCCCATTTTAAACTTTTGCCAATTTTATCCACATAGATACCTATCCCAAAATCTAATAAGATTGATGGATGGACATTGACCAATGCAAACCTTAATCCATAAGTGATTGCCCAATACCAACTCAAAGTAAAATAGTCAACTAGGACATTCCTAAAAGATAGGGCATTCCTACCTCTTTAACCCTTAAAAATAGAGGGTATTAGTTGCTTATTAAATGTTCCAAAAAATTTATATAAGTCAATCTCCCTCCATCAAAATGGTCAAATCGTGGGAGGCTTATGAATTTTTATAAGAGCCAAATCAATAAAGTATATATTTTTATTGTAAGCTTATAAATATGTGCATGTCTCCTAGACTAATTTGACTGATGAAGGTTGATCTGTACACTTTCTTTGGTGCATTGGTCAAGTGCCAAATATTAACTCATAGAGAAAAGAGTTGGTATTAAGTGGAGAATATGTTCACAAAGTGGAGTTCATGAATCAACCTCTTTCTCCCAAGGTGTAAGCTTTGGATTTGAATATAGACTTATGAACATGTAAAACAGTTAATTTACAACCATTTTGAGTTCAAGGGTCACCGCTTCTTGCGATGGTAAAATATTTAAGTTGTATCCAATCCACCCTCCCAGCACCCAATATTGGATATTTTGTAAAATAAATATTTATTATTCAAATTATTATTATTTTTAAATTAATATTTTTTATTTTTTATTTATTACTTTAGTTAATAGTTTTTAGCTTAATTTTAAATTATTCTCTCATTTAATGGCTTCATATGGAAAAATTGTTTTTGTCAATACTTGAACTTACAGCCTTTTAATCAAAGTAATTTGAAATTTAAAATTTAAAAAATATTAGAGGAAAATTATTCTCACCAAAACTTAGAAGTGATGTAAAAAGGTTAGTCTAACCCCACTTATTTATAAAAAAATTTCCTATCATATATAAAAAAATTTATCTTCTATATTGTTCGGCTTGAAGGTAGAAACAATGACCATAGCGACAGTTTGTCGCCGCACTCGAGTGCGCAAATTATTCAATTAATGCTTTTAAGGCGCACTTTGCACTTTCATAATCTCATTTTATCTAAGATGATCCGATCGGTTGACTAGTTGGCCGGGCACGGATTGACTTCGCTCATGTGTGCATTGGGCGGTTTTCCACCATTAATATCCAACCTTTCATGGGAACGATTCGGACATAGCCGTTGATAACTATTGAATAACCAAAAGAAGTAATTGTTCATTGTGGACCATTGAATTTTTGTAACGGATTGATCATTGTGTGTTTGTTTCGTTGGGTCACATACTACAATGTAATGTAACGTTAATCGGATCGATCAGGGCCTTCAATTCCTTCAATTCCAATAAACCAACATGCACAAACGCCCTTGAAAGGGAGCATAGAACACTATAAATCAAGGACCAAAATTTCAGCCGAAATTATCGGTATAGTCCCCACCGAAACAATAATATAGGACCGAAATTCTAGTCATTGTTTGTATGGGATTGAAATTATCGGTCTTCAAATTTTCGGCTGAAATTTCGATTCAAATTTTCGGTTTCGGTCTCCTCCGAAATTGAAATGAAACCCAAAATTTTGATCATTGCTAAAAATAGAGGCCAGATGGGGGTTTTAAGCGCCTGCAAATCTCGAATCCTATCTCTATGTCAATGAACTTCATGTACTTACTAGAGCTATTTTGTGCACTTGTTTTGTTTGGTCGCACACTATAATGCAACATAGTGTATTACAGATCGGTGCATCACCGATACTTTATTATATCCTGGAGGCGAATTTGTCGTTATTTTATTACATAGTGGGGGCAAATATTGTCTTAAATATAATAATTTAATTGCGTCTTAAAGCTATTTCCAATCTATTTTTATCATTTTATGTATAACTCACCAACACCCCATACATACGGGCTCAACACATTAACATCCATTTAGCTATTTTAAGCTCATATATTTGTAAATCTTCAAAGATGTGTGAAAGAGATTAACTTAGGGCTCTTTAGAAAACAAAGTCTCAAAAAGAAACTTTTTAGCAAAAAAGACCCGACCTCAAATATTTTAGAAAAACGTTAATTCACGAATTTTGGAACTTCAAAAAGCCATGCAAGCAGAATTTTTTTTAAAAAAAAGGCATGTTTCTCTAATTATCCCATTAACGTACTCACCGAGTCACGAAGTGGGCACCTAATACCATCTCAATAGAAAAAGAGTAACGTGGAGACAAAACGGAATGAAATATTTGATAGATATTAGTTAGGAAATCTCTTATTTTTCTCATCGTCTACCGTTAATTTTATTTTTCAAAAAAAATAATTGCACCAAAGAAACAGTCTAATAGAAAGCTTATGAGCACTCATCTCTGCAACGCATATATAAATATAATCATAAATGATGATAATTCTAACCAATTGATGGTCGTCAAAGGTCCTTTATTTTCTCTTCCGCACTTAGGCTGCGTTTGAGTTAGCTCTTTCATGGCAAAGAGCAGCTCTTTTGCTCTTTGGCTCCGACAAAGAACTATTTTCATGTTTGGTAATATAGCTCCTCGCCCCATTTACTCTTGCGGGGAGCTGTTTTAAGTGAAAACTTTTCTCTGTCTGCTCTCTGTCAGAGTAGATTTTATCTGCTCTGACAGAGAGCAGGTAAAGAGCTGCTTCTACTCTTATAAGAGCTAACACAAACACAACCTTAAACATTTTCTCACCAAATTGCTTCATATTAGTCTAATATTAACCTTTCCCTAATTTAGATCATTTATCTTGAATCCAACGCTTTTCAATTTGTATATATATTTATATATGGCTTCCTTGTTTATTGTTATTATTGTTATTATAATAATTGTAATAATACATGTTTTGGTACCATTAAAGCCATTAAAGTGATAACTAATGATACATGTTTTGAACCACCATATATAGCTTTTGTGCTTGGATGGTTGTTAATGGGAAACTTTTAACTATTGAAAATCTAGTTAATAGAGGGATGATTATTCACCAATGAGCATCTTTTCTTTAAACCAGGGGCACCTCGTTGCGTTTAGATATTATTAAGGTAGCGTTTTGTGCTAAATTTGGAACTTTTGACCAGAAAGGAATTCCTGTATTTTTGAAGGTAACTGATACACATGAGAGTTATACTAAAAAATATTATCAGTCAAGTTGGTATGAGAATAAATTGCAATGGACTACATTGAAGAAGCTTATGAAGATGACTCACATGATGTCCTCCATATGGTGATACAACAAAAATCTGCAGAGGTGTAGCTGTGTAAGCCCACGATTTGTGATTAATTTCCAATGGGTGAAACCTCCAAAGGGATACCTTAAGGCTCTCTTTGGATATTTTTTAGGAAAATGTTGGAAATATTCATAGATCCAATGAATTTCTCCCCTTTGGGAATCTTTCAATAGGAATTCAACATTCTTTGGTATTTGAATCAAATGATAACATATAGAAAATAGAAGAGAATACCATCGTTGGATTATATGTTACACGCCAAACCAAAACTTGATATGTTGAAAGAGAGAAAAGTAGGAGAGAGATTTCGGAGAGAGAGGGAGAGATTCGTTAAGAGGAAAATCAAAGAGAGAGAGAGAAAGAGAGAAATTGGGGAGCGACAGAGACTCAGAGAGAGATTTAGAGAGAGAAATCGGAGAGAGAGAGAGAGAGATTAGAAAGAGATTCCAAGGGGGAGAGAGGGAGAGAGAGAAAAAGAGCAATCGAAGAGAGAGAGACGAAGAGAAGAGAAATTGGGGGAGAGAGAATTGAGGAGCCAGTAGAGAGAGAGAGAGAGAGAGAGAGAGAGAACCTACGCGTATT
Organism: Chloranthus sessilifolius; assembly: GCA_021018995.1. Lineage (NCBI taxonomy): Eukaryota > Viridiplantae > Streptophyta > Magnoliopsida > Chloranthales > Chloranthaceae > Chloranthus > Chloranthus sessilifolius. The sequence continues at coordinate 23,639,714 of CM037589.1, forward strand.
TTTTATTTTCCGATAAAATCTTGTTATTTTAACAGGATTTGTCGGCGGTGGAAAGCAACCCAATTTCCTTTCCACTTCCAGGGTCTTAATTTTATTGCCGAACAAAAGATTCTATGTCATTTCTTTTCATTTCCGCCTAATTCCTTTCCTTTTCCCCTTATCCAAACATACTCTATACTTAATACGAATAGATCCTTAATGGACAATGGAGCGGGGATTGGGCAGGTGATAAGAAATGACAGAGGATAGGTGTTATGAACCTACTATTGGATCTATTGATCCGGCTACTCAAATATTTGCCCTAAGATCTAAGTGTATGATCAATCAAAATAATAAATCTACAATCCATAAATTGAAATATATGTGTGCACCTTATCGTGAAAATCATGATCGTTGATTTAAGTCGACGCAAGGTAACCAATCTGAAGCAAAACTCTTTTCATGCGAAAAAAGATGAAAATGGCTCTACCTGCCTCTCTTGCTGCTCTTTTAGTGAGAGGGAGAAGTCCACCTATATATATAGCATGAAGAGCCATGTCATGCCTAGAATATCGTTCATCAAGGTATTATAATAGGAATAAGAATCGCATGTAAATCAGGAAACCTTAATTCAATTCTCAATAATACCCTTTATTATTTTAAACAACTGCAATCCAAGGTTTTATAAATTCCAGTGTGTGTGGGCCACACAAAATAAGAATTTTGAGATTCCATAAAAATTCCAACACCTACTTCTCCAAATCAAAAGACATTGATATCATCACTATTGAACTAACGGCCATCAAGGCTGGTTTGGAACACATTGAGGAACTTTGTTCAGAACTTATTTTTGTTGAGGGTTATTCCTTGGTAGCCATCATTGCAAGTAAGAATGAGAAAGGATTAAAGTTATTTGTTGGAAATTTAAGGCCATTAATTTTATATGAACGAGTCCCATAAGCAACTCATGTGCGATTATTTTTAGCAAGTGGGGAGCTACTAGTTAGACAATGGCCACTTGGAATACCATGGACAACCGACAACCTTCCTACTAGTTAGACAACGGCCACTTGGAACACCATGGACAACCAACAACCTTCCTTCAGAATTATCTTTGCGTATAGTTTTTCATATGCACAACTTGGGACACTAGGATGATGGTGATGCCGAAGCTCTAGCTACCGGGTTGATTTATTTTTTCTTTTATCTTTGTACCTCTTGTATTATAATTTGTGCTTAATGGACGGGTGAGGACCCAAAAACCTCAAAGCTTATCCTTACTACTATATAAAAGTAAAAATAATTTTTGTCATATTTTCATACCTAAAATACCCCTATATTTTATAATTTCTATAACTACCTTTACAATGCATGTTAAACTATGACTCTTCAAGCCAAACAACTCCTAATAAATCTCTCTCTCACTGTCACTCTTCTCTCGAAACAAAGTTCAAAAGTCCAAAAAAATAGGGATTGATGGGAAGATGAGAATATTTAATTTATTTCTATCTTTAGTTATAGATTCCAAACTGATAAGTAAGTCTAATTAGAATAGGATTTGCTTATAACTTTTTCTATCTATGTAATTGAACCAAGAGATTAAACGTTTACAGAATTTTTATGGAATAAGAGGTATTTTCTTTACTGCTTTTAAGTTGTTATTCGAGATTATATCTATGTTGGTAGCTGTTATTCGAGATTATATCTCTATTGTTATAACCCCGGGGTTTCTGCTGAAATCTAGAGCCTTAAATCCCTGTGCAACTCCTACATCTTTATTACTGATGAATTGCTCCTTATGATGCGCTGATTATTATATAAACTTTTGTTGGTCGGTTCGATTTATTCTCATGACTCATATCCCTTTACACTCTTAAGTGCTACATCTTTCATCAGAAGGTATTTACTATTATTATATTACATTTATGTTATCAAGCACTATAATTTGTATGTAGGTTGCAACAATTTTATTAGACTCGTGGGGGTTGTTCTACAGAGATCTTTGGATAGATTTAGCAATTATTATCGCTACTGACCTCTATGTCCTAACACGGAATTTTAATTCAAGCAAACCTTTTTGGGTGTTCATAGTGTAGACGTGAGGGGAGTACAAAAGGTAAGTTATCTTAACACATATTTATCTGAATTCCTAAAATTTATGATGTGAGCCCCTGGTTCTTTCCATTTTTTTTTGTATCAATTATCCATAAAGGAATTACAGGAACTGATCACACTCAATTGCTGTCATTATTTTGTCCCGACCTTTTGTATCATGTGGTGCATAAATGAATTGAAACCAAATCGAATCGGAATTGGTTCAAATTGGTTTCGGTCCGGTTCGGTTTGACCGGATTATCGATAGAGTTCGAGTTTCAGTTTAATACTTGCATTCCTAGCTCTATTTTTTTGAGAAAATCTCAAGTACCATTTCTTGGACTTTTTCTTAGCCATAGGAATAGGGAACATAAGTTTTTCCAAAGAAACTGTGAGGTTTTCCATGTATTCTTTTGAAGGTGTACATAGTGGTTAAGAGTTACTTCAGCTCTCTTCGCTTATGTGTTAAGCCCAAGTTTGACACTACTTAGATTCCTTAAGATGTGTCAGACTCATATATATATATATATATATATATATATATATATATATATATATATATATATATATATATATATATATATATATAACAAAAATAAAAAGTTGACTATAGTCAAAGGTCCAATTGTTAAGATCATATTTCAGTTTTAATTTTTTATTTAAATCGATCTCAGCAATGTCCATGTGACACCAAAATAAGATCTTGAGTGCCATGTGGTGCCTTTTTTAGAGGCTGAAAATTTGGTGAAGGCATCCTTGGGGACCTTTTTCCCTATATATATGATATATAAATAATTGTCTATCACGTGTAATATTCTTATTGTAGAATATTATATATATAGGGAAAAGGGCACAAGATGATTTCCAATGGGTGTCACATGGCAGCAATCACATCTATTGATGTACGTTGCGTGCACTACAAAAAATAAGACTATTAGCGACACCAAAAACAGCTGTTAAGTGGGGCCTTGGTAGGGTTTAGGGTCGACCCTAGGCAATAAAGTAAAACAGTTACGAGAATGAAATGACGCCTCAGCTTGGCTCGATAATAGGCCCACCTATATGCCCTCTAGAATTCTAGCATGTCTCTTTATGACTCTCAAGGCGGGTGAAGCATAAGTGGGCTATGTCTATGCAATAATCCTCCCTAAACGAGGCTTAAGATGCTTTTTGGGTGTGTAAACTCGGCCTGGGAGCCAACCCAGGTTAGGAATGATCCAGCCCAAGGCAAATTAGGTTGAGCTTGGACTAAATACCCCCAACACCGGGGCAAGTTCTGCCCGATATATATATATAAAATAAATTTTAGGGATAATAGCTCCCGATCGACATTTAAACACCAAATGGTGTTTGAATGATCTACCACCAGCAAATTAGAATTTTCTATCTCACACCATTGAAATGTGGTTTCCTTTTTTTGTAGAATCATTGAAGTGTGGCTTCCTAATATGCCATGTCGCACCGATTTATGATGAATTAAAATGGTTTAGCCAAAGAATCATGTCCATAAGCAGATGTGAACTATCTGATTAGCGAGTTTGAATATCTAACATTAAAACTACACACAACGGTTGATATTAGAGTGCACAGATTAGATGATTTAAACCTCTCAAAATGTTTGATTTTTGGGCCCACTGCCTTTCAACTTACGATCTATAACTCTGACGGTGTGGATTACCCATACGTTGATGACGGTCAATAGAGTTGTCTCCTAGATTTTAATTAAAGGGTATTTTTATTATCGCAAATAATTCATGAATTTAAGCTTTCTAAAAATTAATAACGAATTATTCACAATTTTCAAAAAAAATTATATGTTACATAACAAAATGCACGAACTTCGTAAATATTCAAGAATAATTTACAATTTTTTTTCAATATATCATGATTTTTAGTGTTCCAATCCGGGTCTACAATTGACAATCGTTCACCCTTTATTCTCTTTTGCGACCATGCCAAATTGACCCCTCAATGCTCGACCAGACCCAACCCCGTTGATGCAATCAAACTAAACCGACCCGACTCTGACCTAAATAAACATAAAAATACTTTCCACCGTTCTAAGTGTAGTCAAAGTTAAAAAAATATCAATGCACCACATATGTTGGACATTGCCTAATATTTGACTACATTTTTTAAGGTCAACCCTACAATACAAATGCAAATATGTATTAATTAGCCAAAGAAGTGTGTTTATAGCAACTTTGGAGTGAACACTAACTTTTCCTAATTTTGTCTCTTTTTTCGAAAGCAGAGTTTTGCGAGATCATCGTCGACGCATCAATATATTTTGATCAAGGCAAGTGGGCGTTGTCATTATTTAACATCTTATATTTTTTTACCTAATTAGTTTATAATGTTGTTGTTACCTTTTAAATATATAAAATTTGTTATGGCATTTTCTGTGACAACCATTGTCCCAAAGTTTAGGTTTATAAATTATTCGGTAAGCAGTTAGGTCGATTCAATTCAGATAATTTAACGCATCAACATATTTTTATCAAGGTAAGTGGGTGTTGTCATGATTTAATATCTTATATTCTTTTATCTAATTATTATATAATGTTGTTGTTATCCTAATGTCTATGTGCATTTGCACGTGCCTTTTTACTAGTACTTATAAAAAGAAAAAAGAATATAAAGAACGAGATAGCTAATATATTGAACTCAAATGAGCTTGAAATACACTCACAGGATAATTTGAATGAACCATTTGATCTATGCATTCTAATATGAACCGTTGTGCATATTTGTCTAACTTTCAATGTTAAAGTACATTGATTGAATGATTCAAATCCTCTCATAATCATAATTTTGCGGCTAAGACGTGCTATAATAGGTTGTTAGATAGACTATTTGGATTAATCAAATGTTTACGTCATGTGGTGTAAAATTGGGTTGTCATAGACTCATAACCATATGTATAAGGGGTAATTATTCCTTAATTATGTGATAAGTGTGAAAATTATATTTTTTTATTTTGTGTCACCATTTCGCTATCTCTAATCTAATCCAGCCCAACAAAAATCTGGACTTAATTAACGTGTCCTAATAATAAATTTGTTGGATTTAAATCAATTTCAACTTAGATTGGACCCTCCAAATCCTAAATGGGTCTACTTATTTTACTAGATGGAACACATTAATTACATATTTACATGAATAAAAGTTTTAAAAAATAAAGTGAATTCTACAATTATTTTATATAACGCACAGCACGCCAATTGAAGATGATGAGGCAGTGGCTTCACACAATCCTATTGCAACACTTTTGTAAATTTAATTTAGGCTATCAGTTTACTCATGCACTTTTTAACGGCCAATTTGCATGGGAGTATGTTTCATCTGTATATGGCTTGCATGTGTGTTTGGCGTCGGGAGCTTTTTTAGTGTATTATTCAGCAGGTCCGATTTTTCAAATAGCACCATTCGAGACACTAGATTAACGTTTTATATAATACAAAATTATTTTTGAAAAAAATATATGCTACCTCATGCAAAATATAGACTACCCTACCACTATAGAACATAGATGGAGTTCAGGATCGGATACATTATTGAACTCTTAAACATTAGTCCACAGATCACACGGAACATGCTATCAAATTCACATCAATCTAAATTTCAGTGTCGCTAGCTCTGAGATTTTGGGGTCCTAGGCCAAATTAGAAAATAAGAACCAAAATGGGGCTGCATTACAAAAGATTTTTTTTTTTGGGCCATGAGCCTTTGAAAATTTGACTGACAAGGGAGCCCTAAGCGGCCGCCTCACCCGCCTATGCTCACAGCCGGCCCTAGAGCTTGCATATGATCCAAGGGTACTTTTATTATCACCCACCAAATCTTGGAGGGCACTTATACGAAAAATCATTGACTCCTTTGAATCGAACGATGGGGATCTTTTGGGCCCCAATCTTCCACAAAAGGATCTTGAGATCAAGGGAGTATCATCATACGGCCAATTTTTTATTTCACATGGCATACATCCCAAAAGTGGTCTGAAAATCAAGTTTGAGCGTGATGTATGCATTATGTTTTTTATTATTTTTAGGATGTATGCCACTTGAAATAAAAAATTGATCAATACACCTATAATCTTAAGATCCCTTGTATGAAAGATTGGGAAGAAAAGCAATCTCCACCGTATGATTCAAAGCAGTCAATTATTTTAGCATAGGTGCATGCCCTCCAATCAAATATGATTTAAATGAACCACTATGCCGACGATGGGCAACTACTTGTATATTTTGACAGCCCACCATATTAATACAAACTCTACTCTAAATCAGGGTATGGATGCACAACGAAAAATGAAAAATCTGAAATAATGTTAACTACATCTAGCGTAAATTTGGAATTACCCTTAAGTTATTTAAAAAAAAAAACATGGCTCTAGTGTTGGTGACATTCGAGAAATCAAAGTGGCAGCTCATACCAAATCGCCCGTCATCATGTAATAAGGACCATTGTTCATACCTTTTAATGGTCCATTTTTGAAGTGGTGATTCTGTTGTAAAAATCCTTTTATGGGAGTAATTTTTGGAATGAGCGTGGTACCTAAATATCTGCCATGTGAGGAGGAGTACCTGTCAGCTCAAGAATCAGCGGCCGAGCTAGGAATTTATCAAAGGAGTCAAGCCGTCAAATGACAAAATGAGTTATTTTTTGGTAAGTGGCACAAGCAAGAGGTGACTTGATACTCCGATCACTTTTAAAATGTGTGCCAAGTAAAATTAATATGTACATTGTTTAATAGGTGCGTCATGATCTAAACATCTTTGATATGAAATATTGCGAGGAAAATTAATTTTCATCATTCGATTCAAAATCGTCAAACACCATCTAAAATCAACTACTAGCATCTAAATCCAAAATACCATTAATTTTGGATGACATTTGAGTGCATTGAATCAAACGATGGAGATTATTTTCTTTCTAATATTTTACAAAATAAATCTTGAGATCATGTGCTTCAAATCAAAGAGAACAAATGATGATCATAGATGACACTCATTACGAAAAGTGGCATGAGCACTAAGAGCATCGGCCCTCAAGTCAAGTACATAACACTAACACCAAAGTAAAAAAAGGGCTAATAGATAAGAGGGACGGGGACGCAAAAGGATACGGTATGTCGATCAAAACAGGAAGGTGGGCTCGGTTTTAAAAATCTATCAAACCTTTAACTAGGCGCTTCTTGCTAAATTGGGGTGCACGAAAAACAACACCCCATAACTATCGTTTTAAATCGTCAAGGAGGTTGTCCTAAAAAAGCAGTTGCATTTTTTGAATGACACAAATCGTAGTTTATTTCATTAAATAACGACTGTCTTCGCGTGTCAATCATTAACAAAGTAGTTTTAAATGTTTTTTTTCCAAAAAAAAATGACGTCCTTTCGTTATAATTGACGTATTACGACTGTCATTTCTCGTTAAAATAATAACTTTCTAAAGCAATCACGATTTTGAGCAGTCATATTTTTCCAAAAAAAAATTTATTTAAAAAGTTCAGTTAATCAAAACCGAATTGTATTGGTTAGGATTCAATTTTGCAGAATCCGACCTGAAAACTGAAATTTCGATTCGATTAACCGAATTTGCACCCTTGCAAGTAATCCTTTTAGAAATACTCCTTAAAACTGATCAACTAAACTCCAACAAAGAAATAATTCATAATCCCTTGCTCTAAATGAAAAAGTTAGAACAACAAGCGAGATAATCACCTCAAATGACAATTAGGAATTGCATTCAAAATCTAATGGCAAAGTGTCAAAAATAATAGCCAAGTATGCATTCAGTATTCTAATACCAAAATTTTCAACTCAATAACACATTCTTTTATCCTTCGAAATCTTGAACCCCAAAAAATCACAGAAATCATACATTGGGTGCTTAGGTCTTCCAATCGTTTTCCCCTAACAAATACCTTGGATGCTTGAGCAGAGATCCTGGAATGCAAACAAGATCGGAGATAGAAAAAATAAAAACATAATAAAAAGACCTAATTTTTTTTTGGAAAAAATAAAATATAAAAAGAGATGTGAAAAACATAAAAAAAGCAGTGATAAAAACTTTAAATGGATGTAGAAACTTCATTCGTAGATCAGATTGTATTTGCGCTCATGTATGCACGGTGAGTGTATTTTAGAAAGAGAACCAGAGAGAGAGAGAGAGAGAGAGAGAGAGAGAGAGAGATGGAAGAGAACAAGAAAATAAGCGTTACAATTTTAGTGATACACTTAGTGATACATAGAGAGAGAGAGATGTAGAAACTTCATTCGTAAATTAGATTATATTTCAAGAAACACTTTTTTTGTAGTAAAAATAAGCGATACAATTTTAGTGATAAAGTTATGTAATTTTATCTTAGATAGACTTATTTTGTATTACGGTAAATCGATTTATCTTTTTACCGTTATCTGAAAAGATATAAGCGAAATTAATTTATCTTTTTACATTATGTGAAAAGACACATATCTTAAATCTCTTCACCGTAATTTGAAAAGACACAATAGTTCGAGATTTTTTCTAAAAAGAAACAATGGTTAGGGATTTTCTCTAAAAATAGAGATAAGATCTCCATTAGAAAGATATAAGAAAAGACACAAGAAAATAAGAATTTCTTTCTTTATTTTTTGGGCATATTACATAGTGTTCAAAATTCTCTTTTGTGAGTGCAAACACAACAGGAATTATAGAGGACTGGGCTTGGTTGTATCTCGGGAACGTGTTTGCTATCATCCTCTTTTATTGTCGTGATTTTAACCAAAAGGAGGCAAATAATATTTAGAGAAAGTGTTTATCTTAACGTGCCTCTACCCTTGATTTCATCTCCTTTATTTTTGTTTCTATCTTTTCAATAAGTTTTTCCAACACACCAGATCTTCACGTGATGGTTGTACCATTTGATAATCAATCTTTAGATCGAACCTAAGCAAAAAATTTGATAAGAAATAGGCAATACATCATGCTCAAACTTTTTTTTTTGGCCAATCGATTCGTATCGGGATGGGTCCTGGTATCGGTAAGAGAAGATCATGAAGATGCACTGAGCATGAGGGAAGTTGTTTACTAACACTTTGACCTCCTCAATGAAGCATCCAAGCAAGAAACGGTATTCCGTTCTTTCCTTTTTTTTTACTCTCCTCTCTGCATCACTTGCTTAAGTCATTCCATTTCATTCATGTTATAGAATTTTATGGATCTAACTCAACCTCACAAAATCAGCTTGTAAGGTAAAGATTGCTCAAGTTATATATAGCCGAAAGCTTCCAGCCCATAGATAATGTGGGACTATCATTCAGTATCCACCTTACAAAAGCGTCTTCATTCAAAGAATAGAGTTAAATTGGTCTTGAAGAGCATGAGGAACAATGATTCAAATGGTTTTTTATATATAATATAACATGAATGATATGAAATGACTGAGACAAGTTTAAAAAAGGCAGGAATTGGAATGGTTATTGGTAATTCGGTACGAGAGGTGGTGGCTGGCAAAATATTAGAACAGATAAATCTCCCTCTCCCAACCTTGTTAGATGGATTGACAGTTTCAAACACCAAATTACTGAAAGTTCTTTCACTCGTTTTCATGCTTATAAATAATTTAAATAAAAATGTTTTTATACCATCAATGGTTTAAGATGTGGGTGATCCGTTCAATCAAAGTGATAGATCATAGATTGGTGTGCAACCAACATAAAAAGGTTATTTTAGGGAAACTTAAACCATCTTATTTGTTGACTATAATATCAACTTTTAATTTTAATTTTAATGGTTGATATTAAAATTCATCAATCGGATGGTTTGCAGACACTTATAGGCAGGCATATATGCAACCAACTCAAACATATATTAATCAATAATAGATGGCCAATTGAATAATTTAAATTGGTCACAAATATGTGCCACATAGCATAATGATAAATTACACTTTAATAGTGTGAGAAAAAAAAAAGGTACAATTTTAATGGTTTAAAATCATTTAAACATCATTTTATCAGAGCCATTATCCCTATAAAGGATTGTACACCTCCTAGTGCTGGACCAGTTAAGCAAAAAGAGATTATCTAAATATTAGCAATGGTTGGATAGGGCAGCTAAATAGCTAATGCCAACTCTTATGGAATGAATAGGTGATCTACCTGATCAGCATTGCACATAACAGTCTCTACAAAATTACCGAAAAAAAGTTAAAATTTCAGAAAAATATTATAAAAATTCATAAAAAAAAGGGGAATTTTTTAGAAAAAATAAGGCTCTGTTTGGCGTGGCTTTTATCTGCTCAAAAGCAAATCTGAGCTAAAAAGGCTGTTTGGTTTAATAATGGTTTATTTTAGGGGAAAAAAGCTATGAAAAATCTGTTTTGCAAAAGCCGCAGAAACCGCTTTTCAAACTATCATTTGCTGGAATCTGAGGGGAGTTTAAGGATGAGTCTATTTTCAAGAAATAACCTTCTACTGTTTTTGTAGGGACCCTAAGAATACCCTAACTCTAACGAACGTTATTTAATTTCTTTCTCGCGAAAAGGAGATTCCAGCAGTCTTTCTCTCTCGTGGGTCACCTCTTGCAATCAGGGTCCTCTTTCTCTCTCTCTCTCTCTCTCAATGCAACATCCTCTCCCTCTGTCTCTCTCTAATTTTTGGTTTTTTTTTTTTTTTTTTTGACCAGTACACCATGGAAACGGTCTTTGATAAGCTCTGATATGATTCGTTATTTGACTGTGTTGAATTATATGATGGATAACAAGTTTTAGGACAATCCTTTGCTCCATAACTCTTTAGATAGTGGCCTTCAAATCGGATAACTTAGATAGTATTTTAACATGGCACGAATTTCTAAAATTTCAAGTCTTTCTTTTTCATGGCCAACTTCTCATCTGCAAAGTGCAAGTAATGGTTCCCATTCTTGGTTTCTATTGGTTACACACCATCTAACTATAACCCCACCTATCCTCTCCAAATGGAATGTGTTGACCAGGCCCCTTCAACCAGACTAAAGTGATAACTTTGTGTCCCAATCTTTGAAACAATGGAACCATCAAACGTTCTGATATAAAGTGACGTTACAGTTATATTTGAGAATGGTGCACTCACAAGATTTCATAGTAAGTTATTGTTTTTGTCATGTGGAATCAAAATCTGGTTGTGCTGGTACACCCATTATCGCCCTATCTGTTATTGTTATACCCGGGTTTCGATAACCCATCTAACGGTAATAGATGGGGTGGAGCACCGAGTCCCATATGGGTTTTTTTTTTTTTTTCCCCTTTTTTTCTTTTTATATTTGCCATACACTCTCAGTAAACACCATAACTCATTATCTCTCCACTTACTCTCTTTTCGCTCATTTTCATCCCTCGTTCCTAATTTCTCAGAAATAAGAAGGGTAAAGCTAAATTTTCAGAAATTGTGAAGGGTTAAAGTTAACGTGGCTTATCAAAGAATGTATAAGGGTAAATTTTTCTATAGGCTCAAAGGGGTACTAGAAGGATAAATTTATATGAGGTGGGGCATTTTAAGCACAAACGAGCCAAAGATGGCCTTCAATCATTTCCTTAAAAGATGGTAACCTTGCCTATTTGTCTTGAGTAGATATACAGTACGTTCTAACACAATAATATGAATTTGATATCATGCAAAGTCACAAGCCAAAATAAAATGTATGAGATTATGCAAAATAATTCGTATTCAAAGAAAACTCCGAGTTTATATATTCACTCATCAATGACGGGAAATTAGCTCTAAAGCTTACGGGTTTAGTCTCCACTAAGAACCTAAGATTCAACGTTCAAAATAGTTCATCGATTTCTAAGTCTTAGCTTGGTATAAGTGCAAAAATTCTAAGCATGAATTTCAGAGTCATCCACAAATTATCACATTAAGCTTCATCATCCTAGATACAAGTATTCAAAATATGACATCAATATTCTCAAAATTAAATTCACATGCATCATCAACTAAAGTTTGAAAACTATTGCAAAGTAAATCATGTATGATGGTTCCAAAAAATTTCATATTTTTTTTTTTTTCAAAGAAAATCAAAAATAAGTGATGAAAGATAGATAATCATACATACCCCCAAACCTAAAAAAGACAATGTCCTCATTGTTTGAAATAAGTAGGTACCCCCAATCCAGTTGAAAAGTACCTCAACACAAAGATCAGGTGCAGAGAATATGGGCATCAAATTAGAACATGACCAAAAATAGATTGAAGGTAATGTGGCTACACTAATTTGGAAATTAAAAATAACCTAAACTAAACTAAAACTAATATTCTAGAACTAAACATACGAAAAGAAAAATAAATCCTAAATCCTAAACTAAACTGTGTCCAACTCCTAAATAAAACACCTGGGTTGCCTCCCGAGAAGCCGAGTTTAAGTGTAATGACTCGACCTCTTCATTGATCAAGAATCGGATCACTAAGGTGCATCGCCTCAATCTTAAATGGGTCATCGGCTCAAACATTGGTTTGAGTCTTTGCCCATTCACTTTGAAAACTTCGATTGTCTGAAGGCTTTGAATTTCAATTGCAGTGCTCACTAATGGAAACAACAAACGGCCTTCCCATCTAGATTTCAATTTCGAGATGAAGCTTAAGTCGGGAATTCAATAACCAAGCTTTTTGGCCAACATGAAACCCCTTCCGAGAAATTAATTGATGGTGCAACTTTTTGTACCTTTCCTTGTACACCTTTGAATTTTCATACGCATCGTAGCGTAACTCTTCTAATTCACTCAACTGTAACCTTCGATCCGACCTGCCGCTTGCATATCGAAATTAAATCGCGTTTGATCGCCTGAATGCCTTATGCTCCAATTCGGGGAAGATGACATGCCTTCCGTAGAGACAATTTCGAAGGGAGACATTCCGATCGGTGTCTTGAATGCGACGATAGGCCCTAAAGCATCGATAGCGGTTTGACCAATCTCTTCTATCTCACTCTTTTCTAGAATTCGCTTGATTTCCGGTTAGACACTTCCACGACCACTAGTGCATGGATGGGTGCAATTAGCGACTTTGTGAGTGACGTCGTACTTCTTCATTAAAGTGGCAAAATGGCTATTGCAAAATGCGAACCGCCATCCGATGATTGCTCTTGGGATCCGAATCGGTTAAACACATGTTCTCTCGTAAATTTGACCACAACCTTGTGATCATTTGATCGGGTTGCCACGCTTCAATCCATTTGGAGACATAGTCATACCGAATATATGAATACCCAAAGGATGGTGGAAAAGGACCCATAAAGTCAATCCCCAAACATCGAAAATTTCAACAATCGTAATTGGATTAAGGGGCATCATATTTCGTCGTGAAATATTGCCAAATTGACACCGTTGGCATTCCTTGCGATGATTGAAAGCGTCACGAAGATTGAGGGCGATGAGAATCCGCTTTGAAGGATTTGGTCTTCGTCTCAAATGGCCTCACAAAGCCCCAAAGATGGCAAAAATTTAGGACGCTTAGTTGCTCGTCTTTCCGCACGCATCTCCTAATGATCCGATCAAGCGGAATTTAAACAAATATGGTTCATCCGAAATAGTATTTTATTTGGGAGAAAAGAGATTCTTATCATTCTTACCCCACTCGGGAATTACGCGATGACCGAGATAATTCACGATGTTAGCAAACCACGGAACTTTTGCACTACATCAATTGCCATCAAATGTTCATCCGGAAATGTGTCACGGATGGTCTCGGTATAGATGATTCTTGATAATTCTGAGCGGATGATGATCAGCCACAACGTTCTCAACCCCCTTTTTATCTTTAATCTCAAAGTTGAATTCCTGGAGAAGCAGGATCCAACGGATCAGCCTTGGTTTCGCATCCTTCTTTGCTAAAAGATATTTCAAAGCAGAGTGGTCTGAAAAGACCACTATTTTCGATCCAAGCAAATAGGAACGGAATTTGTCCAGAGCATACACCACGACCTAATAATTCCTTCTCGGTGGTGGTGTAATTGATTGGGCTTCAATTATTGTCTTGCTAGCATAATAAATTACGTGAGGTAATTTATTCACCCTTTGCCCTAAGACAGCCCCGATCGCATAATCAGATGCATCACACATGAGTTCGAATGGTAAAGAATAATCCGGTGGTTGGATTATTGGTGCATTTGATAAGAGTTCACGCAATTTTAGGAATGCCTTTATGCAATCCTCATCAAAATCAAAAGGAACATCTTTGCCAAGCAAAGTGCACAATGGTTTAGCCACCTTGCTAAAATCCTTAATGAATCTTCTATAAAATCAAAGATGCCCCAAAATGATCGAATTTGTCGAACACTTTTAGGAGGTGGTAAATTTGCAATTAAGTCGACCTTCGCCTTATCAACTTCAATTCCTTTCGTTGAAACAATATGCTAACACAATTCCTTGTTGAACCATAAAATGGCTCTTTTCGGTGAGAACAAGTTTGGAATCTACACAACGTTGCAACACCGTGAAAGATGATTCAAACAAGAATTAAATGTTTTTCCAAAACCGAGAAGTCGTCCATGAAGACTTGATGAATTTGTCGATCATGTCCGAGAATATGGCCAACATACATCGTTGAAACGTGGCCGGGGCATTACATAAGCCGAATGGCATCCTTCGATATGCAAACGTACCATATGGACACGTGAATGTTGTCTTCTCTTGATCAGCTGGAAAAACGGGGACATGATTGTATCCCGGATAACCATCAAGAAAGCAATAAAACTCTTGCCCATTAACTTCTCAAGAATTTGATCAATGAGCGGAAGGGAAAATGATCTTTTACGGTGGTTGTTCAATTTTCGATAATCAATGCACACACGCCATCCAAAGAGTTTCACGAGTGGGCACCAATTCTCCCTCCGTAGTTTCTTTCACTGTAATTCCAGACTTTTTCGGAACGATTTGTACTGGACTAACCCATTCACTATCAGAGATCGGATAGATGATTCCAGCATCGAGGAGTTTAATGATTTCCTTTAAAAGCGACTTCTTGCATGTTCGGATTAAGTCGCCTCTGTGGTTCCCTCGATGGTTTACTCTCATCCTCCGGATGTATTTTATGCATACATCTTGATGGGTCAATCCTTGAGATCGACTAAGGTCCATCCGATGGCCTCCTTGTGCTCTTCAAAGACCTTCAACAAATCATTCTCTTGTTCTTCCGATAATGTGGATGAAATTATCCTTTGGAAGTGTTTCGAGGTCCCGAAAAGCATATTTGAGGGACTGCAATTGTTTCAATTCCACGGTTGGTGGTTGCTCAATTGATGGAGTCGACATCCTTTACCTCGA
Organism: Chloranthus sessilifolius; assembly: GCA_021018995.1. Taxonomy (NCBI): domain Eukaryota; kingdom Viridiplantae; phylum Streptophyta; class Magnoliopsida; order Chloranthales; family Chloranthaceae; genus Chloranthus; species Chloranthus sessilifolius. Next base: position 23,655,069 of record CM037589.1, read on the forward strand.
TGGTAGTGGTTCTACCTTAGTCACAACTTCACATAAGTTATCATCTTGACATGATGAATTTGACTTTTCTCTTCCTTGCTTCCTTTCAAGCCCTTTGTCCTCATAGATGGCTAACAAAGCGTTTCAAATTCCTCTTTGGTGAGCATTGATGGTAATGCTTCATCCACCACTTCCATCCGATCGATGTAAAACATTCGACCTCATCCTCATTAGGAAATGGTTCATCGCATGGAATATATTAAGCGACTTTCATGTTTCCAAAAGAAACGTCCATGACTCGTCGACAATTAATGCAAGCGTTGGCGATGGCGAAAGCGGACGTCCCAAGAATAATTGGGACTTGATTGATTGATTTCGCGGTGGTTCCATGTCTAAGACAACGAAGTCCGGAAAGACAAACTTGTCTATTCCAACCAAAACATCCTCGATAACACCCTCGGTCTTCTTTACGATCTATCGCCATTGGAGTGTGACCGCCGTGGGTTTCAATTCACCCAATCCGAAGTTTCAGTACATTGAGTATGGGATCGATTAACACTTGCTCCCAAATCCAATAACGCCTTTCCAATTGGTTGCCCACCAATGACACATGGAACAGATTGGGACTCAGGGTCTTTCGGTTTATGGGGTTTCCAATGTAATATCGAATCACTTGATTTGTTAGGAACACTTTCTTTGAAAGCGTGAGTACGTGCCTTTCTCTTCCGAGTGCACAAATCTTTGAAAAACTTGGCGTACTTTCGGGGACTTGTTTGATTGTTTCAAGTAATGGAAGATTTATCTTTACTTGCTTGAATGTTTGAAAATTTCTTCCATTTTGTCGGTCCTTTCCCATTCTAGATGGAGGAGTTAGGCATTGAGGAATGGTGCCTTTGGGACATAAGGTGCGATTCCATTTCCGATTCTTTTCACGTCCTTGTTGGACGGTTGAAGGAAACTCTTCCTCTATTACTTTTCTTTTCCTTTCTCTCTTCCTTGCTCTTGCACTTTTCTTATCTACGGCTCTTTGTCTCTTTCTTTCTCTTTTCCTTTTCCTTTCTCCTTTCTTTTCTCGATTCTTTTCCTCTATTGCTTCTCTTTCTTCCTTGACTTCTCTGAGCATTTCCACTTGATTATCAACCTCTCGTCCACTTCTCAAAGACCGTAATGACTTTCAACTTGACTATTCGATGGTCCCGCTTGAGATGGTGCTTGGCCTCGAGGATTATTGATGGGTTGGTGGGAGCCTACCTTCCTCTCACGACTCAGGTTGATTGGCCAATTGGTGACTTGGTCCATTATCATCTGTGAAAGATTGCATGCTTCGCATAAGCTTTTCTTCGGATCGAATCTTCAATCGGCATGAGATTGATTAAGATTACGATTGAAATTACGATTTTTCGGTGGTAATTTGGATGATAATCTGAGCATTCTTGAAAATTGGAATTACATTGAAATTAGAATTCTTGGAAATTCTGTTGTGGGACGAAAATTTTGTTGAAAATTTGGTTGAAAAGGTTGTCCACCCATTGTGTTGGCTCTATGTTGCTGGTTTACCTGGCCAATTTGGTTCGATTCACCCCATCCTAAGTTGGGGTGATTTTTCCATTCCGGATTGTAGGTATTGGAGTACATGTTTCTACCCTGCCGCTGATAAGATTGAGTCACATTTACCTGCTCTTGAGGATTAGGTTCATCAGGGAAGAATGACAAGGTAGTAGGGCACTCATTAGCCATATGACTGGTGGTCACAAATTGAACACTGCGTGGGGGTGACAGGAGCTTTAGCTTGCTTGGTAGCAGCTAACAACATGTTCATCTGTTTGGACAGCATGTCAACCTTTGTTGAGAGATCTGAGGCATTATTGTTGACATCGTACAATCCGTCTTTTGTCAACACATGAGATTTAGGTGCCAGGTTCAAGTTGGTTCGCCCCAGTGTCTCACTTTGTATCGAAGTTTGATATAACTTTTCAAACAATGCCCACAATTAAAATCGACTTCTATCGTGGCACAAGATCCACCACAAGATGCATCAACCATGCGTCTCTCTTCAGGAATCAGTCCATTGTAAAAACTTTGGACTTGTTGCCACCTTGGAACTTGATGATTTGGGCAACTTCTGATCAATTCCTTAAAACGTTCCCAACATTCATGGAATGTTTCTGTAGGTTGTTGGGAAAAGAACTGGATCTTCTGACGCAATTCAATGGCCTTAGTCATGGGAAAATATTTTTAAGGCTGGCGATGCGGCTACCGCCTAACTCGAATAGATTGTGGTTCTAAGGAATAGAACCATGTTTTTACCTTATCTCTTAAAGAGAACGGAAAGAGTGAGCTTCGCTATCTCATCGGTGACATTGTGGACTCAACATTTTGCATACCCCAAAGGTGAATTCATTTAAGTGAGCGTGCGGATTTTCATTTTGCTAACCCATGGAAAATTGGTAGCATTTGAATCATTGATTTGAATTCATAGTGGTTCCCGGAATGGGAGCATGCATAATACATTCACGATCCTCGTAAAAACCGGGATCGTTATAATACTCCAAAGTTCTAGGGCCCTCATCAAAATTATTGTTCCTATTATTTCCATTATTGACATTCCCATTGTTGTTATTCTCATCTCTCTCTTGCCTTTGGTCTGCCATGGTCTCAGTTTGTTGATATTGATTCCTCTGGACTCTTCGATTCTCTCTACAAGCTCTTTCGATCTCAAGATTAAACGGTAGCAGATGTGGGTGATGAGAACGAGTAAAGCTCATACACCAACACTCACAAACAGGGTTGAAGAATCCACAACAAACCCACAAAATTCTGCTTCAAACGATTTAAACAAAGATGATAAACGAGCTAATATCAAGGGAAAGATTTCTTTTTTTTTTTTTTTTTTTTTTTTTTAAATTAAAATTCGAATTTAAATTAATTAATTTTTTTTTTTTTTATATTCAAATTAAAATTCAAATTCAAATTAAAATTAATTAATTAATTAATTAAATTTTTTTTTTTTTAAATTCAAATTAAAATTAAAATTCGAATTTAAATTAATTAAATATTTTTTTTTTTTTTTTTTTTTTTAAATTCAAATTAAAATTTAAATTCGAATTTAAATTAATTAAATTTTTTTTTTTTTTTTTAAAATTCGAATTAAATTTTTTTTTTTAATTTTTTAATTTTTTAATTTTTTTTTTTTTTAAATTAAATTCGAAAATTAAAAATTAAAATTGAAAATCCTATAAAATCTTTCCTAAAAGAGAAAAATAAGGAGAAGAATGAAAGATTCCTAAAAATCCTAAAACAAAAGTCCCACAAAAGTTAATGACTAAATTTAGAAAATCCTAAAATATCTAAAAGAGGAAAATAAGGAAAAGAGTCCTACCAAATCTAAAATAAGAAGTCCTAAAATCTCTACTTCCTAAATTTCCTAAGGAAGGTATCCTAAAAATCTAAACTTCAAAAAGACTCCACAAAATCTTATCAAAGAGAAAATAAAGGAAATAATAATAATAATAATATTATTATTTATTTATTTATTTTATTTTTAAACACTCAAAGCGAAAAATCCCTATCAAGATTAATCAAAATTTCACCGATTTCGATAAAAAACTTGATCGAGTTTTTGAATGTAACCTCAAGTGCACAAGATCTATTGCAGATGGCAAGAGCGAAGTGTCGAACCCACAGGAAACGTGAATTTTTAATTAATTCTTTAGAGATTTTAAAAGCGTCCCTAAGGAAGTACCAAAGGCGATTCAATTTTACCAAAACTTAACGACTTTTCCTAAATGCGGAAAAATAAATTAATCTAAACAATTAATTCTTGATAAATCTCGAACAATATTAAAATGAGATCAAGGAATATGCTACCCCAGATTCGTACCTTTTCTATCATTAAAACCAGGTTCATTAAATCATCATTCACACCATCATTCATCTAGAAAAATGACTTGAAATAAAATATGATCATCAATCAAGATACCCTATCTAAAAACAATGACTCATTTAACATTGCGGTATGAGTCATGTAAAAAGCATATAAGCGTATCTCATGATATTTAGATCACGACAATCGACATAATCGCTCTACTAGATCGACTGCGGTCGGATCTGCGATTACTACCGATTGATACGCGCAATCAACGGTCATAACAAAGCATTTAAAATATTTTCAATCACAAACTTTGAGCAAAAGCGATTCCATGATAACAATAATAGTATGGTATTAATCATAAACATAGGTACTTATCGGGGATCGCATCTTCACGATCTCTTGATTTAGCTCATCTTTGGTGTTTGATCTCCTTTTCTTTCAAAGTCATTCCTCTTTATTTCTTCCAAAAGATATTTGCAATTGTTTTCCTAAATACAATCATGAATTTCTAGAAAATAATGCAAATCCTAGTATAATCTAATTCGAATAAACCCAGAAGAAGGAGAGAAGAAGACTTGAAAAGATGAAGAAAATATTCCCCAAAGTGAAGAGCCCTAAAACTAAAAAGAAAGAATGAATAATTCTAATTGAAAAATAATAATCCCACTAAGAAACTCGTGGCTTCCTTTTTATAATAGCTAACCCTAATACCTCTCGATTGACATCAAGAGTAATTTTCGTGAATTCACGCTTTGCATCGACATCTGCCTCGGTATTTTGCTCATAATTTTCTGTACCGAACTCGGATTGAGGTGATTCTTGAAGCGTTGGAAAGCTGACGACGAGCTCTACAACTTTTATGTTTTAGCAATTTCCTGAATCTGACGTCTTGAAGGTCCAAATTGAGCTGCAAGTCGCACTAAGTTCTCAATGACCCAAAATAGCAGTGTTTTGACATTATTTTCGGGATTCTTGGGCTGTTTTAGAAACTTGGACTGTATTTACCTGAAACACTTCAAATCTAGCAAATCTCATCAGATAGCCTTCATCGGACGGCTAAATATAGGTATTTAGGGGTGAAATATCATCATATTTCACTACTCATCAGTGCTCCACAACCTTAACTTTCTTAAAAGAAAAGAGAAAATTTTAAATTTAGAATTTGGTATTACTAGAACCCATTATCCCTTCCTTCCTGTCTCTTTCTCTCTCTACTTAGCAAATAGACTCCATTTAGAATTATAATTTGTGGCAAGATCTCCTTGTTATTTCAAACTCTCTTTCTCTCTCAAGCCACTTTCTCATTCTAAATGAAAATTGAATTCTAGTGTACACACATCGACATACTAAATCTGAATTTGAACACCTATGTGTACATGTACTTGTTGTAAATGATCATATACCCGAGCCCGACTGAAAAACCCGAACCCAAAATCGTTAGATGTGGCACCATGGAGCTTGATGGTGATGCCAAATACCCAAGCTAGCACCCCAATTGTTGTCATAATGCACTCCCAATTAAAGGAACCCCCCTCACGTGTGACTCTAATTCCTATTCCCTTCAAGCAAACATCTCACCCGACTAGTGTTTTGTACAACATACATATGTATAAGTATATGTGGCCCTCTTGGGAATCCAAATTCCAGCACATTGACTCCTTTCCTCATATATATTTATATAAAAATATACCATCTCTTAACATGCGGATGTTGTATATCCAAGGCCTATTGGGTTGCTTAATTGCACCTCCACCTTAGCAGGTATTAGGGTCCTAATACGACTCCTTCCTATTTGATATGACATCTTGCGATTAAGACTCCCCAAAGTCTTAATCTTCCGAAATCAGGCGCCCAAAATCCTTTGCAAATTTACGAGGTCGCATTTCCTTATATGATACAGTGATCTCGGGTGCCCATCTCTAGCCCTTCATCCTTATAGGATCTCTTTCAGCTTGTACAAGAACCCTAATCTCTCTCGTCTTTCTGCTCTTCTTTAAAGCATAACCAAACTTCAACCAAAAAGCCCCAACGTAAGCTTACATCTCTCTTCTTTTTCTCGTCCAACTATCACACAACTAGGGTATTTTTACATGCAGCCACCACCTTCTCTTCATGCATATATGCACAAAACTTATATCTTTTGCCCAACATTAATAATTGAGGACACTTAAAATCACACAATGGTCCCACGTGATGGCTCTCAACTCCAAAAACGCAAGAGAATAGTCGGTGTTACAGAAAGCAACAACAACAATAGAGCAGCACATGCCCAATATTGATGTGTGCCATGTCGATTTCAAGGCGTGTATGTTAGGTATCTCACCCACGAAATCTTTACTCATTGTGTCTTAATTTTATGTTTAGAAACACATTTTATAAATTATTAATATGGGCGATTATCATAGAATGCTAATACTTTGTATGCTATTAACAATACCAATCACAATGGATACTGAGGATACAATAGATGAGATTGTGATCAAAAGAAGGCGATGTCGGACCCTAAAGCCGGATCTATGCCAATTCAATCGATCAAAAGCTTTTACAAGGTAGGTGCCCTTCTATCCATCCAAATCTACGCTTTTACACTATACATGATGAATTTATGATGATTATATAAAAATTATAATTTCCCAATCTTATGAATTGTGTGGATTTACAAGATGGTTATAGTCAAAGGATTGACCATATAGTTGAACCCATTGACCGAGAACCAAAGGGTGCTATACCGTTCCATTTGACACACAAGTGTGCCGGCAAATCAGACCCTTGAGACTTCAAAATCGGGCACTAAGTTTCCCAATACTTAGCAGGTGCAGTCGGTCAATGGACTGTTGCCCTTAATTTTTACGCACTTGCACTAGGGGTGGTTACATTTGACCACCTGGTGTATGCTTTGAATGACCAAACCGGCCCTGGATCAAGAGGTGGACTCTCTTTAATCTATGATCTACGTTGCATCTGATAGTTTATATTGCACGTCATATTTTTATTTAATTTATTCTTAATATTTAAAAATCAGGAAAAGCCATGAAATATATGGGGGTTAGCCGTACTATGTTATTGGATGCATTCAAGGTCATGAGTCATATTGACCCATCTTCTAATCTTAGAATATTTGGTTATGTGTATATTTTACTCACATCGTGAGAATTTAAATACCTCGATAATCGTGTTATGACATGATCTTGACCCGATTCAAGATGCTCGACCATTATAAATGGACATGGGCTTTCTCATGATGGCCCGTCTAGTCTATGAACCCTAATAGGCTCATTTACCTTGAAGAACTGCTTACTTTTTATGAAAAATCAGGATCCAACCTCTAGGGTAGGCCTAACCCAACTTTTAAGATTAGGAAAATCTTCTAGATAGATCTTAAAATCGTGCCAAAATAGTATATACTATTCGACGATCTTACAATAATACATTCTTGATCAAAATCCTAGACCATTCAATTAATGGTCTAAACGATCAAATCAATAGTGACAATCATATGGTATCTAAACATCCATTACACTGATGACGTTGGTAAGATTAGATTATTCTAAACTCGATCACGTTCACCTTAAGATGCGTGTATTGAATACTCAATGGTTTGTAAGTGATTCAGTCATATCGAAACTAAATCTTATCGGAATCACGTAAATGATCAGTCGATTTTCATCAGATCGACAAGATCTATCTAATGAGACTAGTCTAATATCACCTTGTGATATGTATTATAGTACTCACGTACCTTCATTGTAGGTCGCCTTCTCTCTTTTAATGATGAAAGAAGTATGCGAATTACGAGTAATATTAGTTCTCTTATTGTTAGATATTTTCTTATTATATGCTTCATTTGCATTGTGTGACATTCTTCACTTAAAATATGTTAGAGTATATGTATGTTAAGAAAAAAGAATAAGATACGACACACGACTTTTAAGCCTTCGTCACGGTGGGGTTTCTTTCACGGTCACGTGAAACTTAGAATGTAGGCATTCATGTATGGATGTAACACCTCTATGGGAGTATGAGCTGTCACACGAAGTACATCCAGGTTACTATGGAACCCATCCATTGGAAAGCGTGGTTTGTGAAGCCTATCGCATCGTGGCCCATTCTAATAAGCTTTAAGAAAAGATGGAATATAAATATGTTAAGCTACCAGATGTTAAGAAAATAAGGACTTAAGCTCACACAAATATGAAATCAGAGCGGGGACTTAAGCCCCAAACTGAATAATATTATGATATATTAAGATACACTGTAAAGGTCAGCTGAATATGAAAATTAAGTTCCTACATGTGTCATATCTTGTGTGTCATTGTAAGATCCAACGTCTGCAGCTAAGACGGGTCTTAAGCACAATATGATACGACATTGTCTCGACGTAAAGGGACACTGATTTTTATGCACGCAACCTCATCAGGCTGGATGGTGGTTTACGATATGATATGGAGGTTAGGTGATTATTTACACGTGAATGTCTCATGATAAGCTCAAGCAGCGATCCTGACACAGGTCGTTTAAACAAGATAAGTAAGATACAAAGAACGTTGTGTAGGCGTATAGAGTAATAATAAGACTTTCGATATATTACGTAAGTTAAGTTGATAAGACAAGTAATAAAAGTGATAAACATTAGAAACATCATATGCACTGATATCTGTTACGTTCTTTCAGCTTATTTGATATGAAATGTTTATGAAATATTTCATTATATTGTTTATATGAAATTGTAAAAGATTCACTTCCACTCAGAAGGTTGTACCCACGATCACCTGCATAGATTGTGGTAGATCAGTTGTACAACCCACTGAGTTTACGTGACTGATTAAACTCACCCCCCTCCCAAAAACTAACAGTTGCTGGTAAAAATATAGACTACACTGCCCGGTGGACTTGATGCACTGGTAGACTATGCGGTTTATGAGGGTGACGACATGGATGACCAGATAGACTATGTCAGGTATGTGCTAAACATTTAGAAAGACTTTCCAGTAGATTGTCATATCTTAATTTATGGTCAGTTTGTATAATGGACTCAAAATTCAATGTAAGTTTAATGATGAAATTTTTGATATGAGAAGAAGATTTGATTCACGATTTTTGGAAGCCCTGTTTTATATAAGATTTAGTAAGATATATACGTCTGCTTATTGCCTTAACAAGAATACGGTGTTATAACACGAAATTCTAGGCCCTTGAGATCGGCTAGGATTCTGGGTCGTGACAATTATGCCGAATATTGGGATGAAAACAATCTCCATAGTTTGATTCGAAGCGGTCAACTTTCTGGTTAGCAGAGATGTTGTGAGGTTAGAATTTCAAGGAGTGTAAAATGAATATCCTTTTTTTTATTTTTTTTTATTGTATTATAATTTTTTTATATAATGAGAATAAGGTATTCAATGTAAAGTGTTTATGAAACAATTGAAAGCATTGCATTAGCAGATAAAGCTTATTTTTAATAGTGAATTCATCTTTTCTTTAAAAAAATATTACTTTCCATCATAGTGACAAATTTTATTTTCGGTAGTTTTTCGGTGGGGTGTCCTTTTGGTACATTTCGAATTAATTTCGATACATTTATGAATAAGGTATTCAATGTGACAAATTTTATTGTATTATAATTTTTTTATATAATGAGAATAAGGTATTCAATGTAAAGTGTTTATGAAACAATTGAAAGCATTGCATTAGCAGATAAAGCTTATTTTTAATAGTGCATTCATCTTTTCTTTAAAAAAATATTACTTTCCATCATAGTGACAAATTTTATTTTCGGTAGTTTTTCAGTGGGGTGTCCTTTTGGTACATTTCGGATTAATTTCGATACATTTATGAAAAATTTCGGGAAAGTTTTGGAGACTAAAAATATATTTAATATTAAAAAAAAAAGCAATTAATTCAAGTGGCCAAGTAGTGACACCGAGCTCAAGCATAAAACTATAGAAGACAAATTGACAAAGGGTAGTGACATACTCACCCAAAAGGCTACTTTGTCACCCCACCTCCTCCACCTGGCATGCATTGACCTCCTTTGAATCAGATGGTGGAGGTCATTTTTCGTCCCCATATTTTACATAGTGGATATATGGATCGTGAGTGTACCATCAGACGGTCTGTTTTCTATTACACATGGCACACATCTCAAAAAGTAACGATAAAATCATGCTTGAGTATGATGGGGGTCATAAGATTGTAGGGTCACTTTTTGAGATGTGTGTTATATGTAATAAAAACCGACCATCTGATGGTACCCCTACGATCCATAGATCTATTGTGCAAAAGATGGGGACAAAAACGACCTCTACCATCTGATTCAAGGGCGGTCAATGATTGTCAGCTGAAGAAGGTGGGGTGAGAAAGCTGTTGGTGGAGTGAGCATAATGGTACATGTTTTTTACGTCCCATTTAGTCCCACATCAGTTACTGCAAAAAAACTCCCCACTCTACCGTCCTATATAATAGGTGCCTTCCTAGCAAACAACCCACGCAGCCCTGTGGTGATTGGTGAGCGCATGTTACTGCTAAATTACTATTTTATTCAAAAAAAAAAAAAATCAATGAAAAAAATATCGAAATTATCGAACTTTCTGTAATTTCGTCGAAAAATACCGAAATTGCCGAAATTATCGAAAAGTGTTGAAATTTCTTCGAAATTTTCGTTTGGCCCTCACTTCAGCTATTTTCGCAAAATTTCGCCGAATTTCGGCAAAATTTGTCACTATGCTTTCCATGAAATTAACATAATTTAATATAACTTGTACACTAATATAATATTTATATACTAATATAATTTTGTTATAATTAAGGTGTCAAAATCAGAATCGGTATCGGGTATCGGTCCATAGAGGACTGATACATATCAGCCGATACGGATACAACTGGGTACAACTTGGTAACTCGTGACTTGGTTAGTACTGTATCCGCTAGTCACTGCAGCTCAGTAAATGCAAATGCATAAAGGATAAATAACTAGCCGTTAGTACTGTACATTGTACAACTTCAATAGATGCCATAAATGCAGCTGACAAGTGACAATTGATAAAACATCGCCTATTGATTGAAAGCAATGCCTATTGACTGAAAGCAATGCCTATGGATCGAAGGTGTCTTACGGGGAACGCCTATTAGGGGTAACTTTGTTTGCACCCTCTTATCTACTTAAAGCGCCAAAAGTTGTGCTTGATTATACCGTATACGTATCGGTATCGGACGATATTTGATTCCTTGGTTATAATCATAAAAAAATTGGTTACACATAGTGCCAATTTTCATTTTTGACAATATTTCGTTGGTGGGTCATTTCAGATAAACTTCAGGTATGAGCCATTTTACTGGACAATTTAGTCATACACACACAACCTCAAGGGTTTGAGTCATGTTAACCCAACGGAAATAACTCTTGCAACTGATTTTACATATCATGAAGTTGTATTAGACAAACAATTTTTCCAGCAACAATGCTTTTGATAAAAGCTGCTTTCAACAATAGTGCTTTAGTAGAATCACTTTTTTAAAAAGCTAAGTCACGAAAAATATGACCTAAGAAAATTAAAAAATAATTCATGAAATTCAAAAAATTCAAAAAATTTACAATTTTTCAAAAAAGCCACGAAGAATTAAATTTATTTGCCTTTTCAAAAAACATGAATAATTCGCGTCTTTTTCAAAAAATTAAAACATGGCAACATGATCACAACGGTCACCTAGTAAGAAACTTATCCCTATATAGTAACCGTGTACGGTTCAAACATGGATTCCCTATTTCTCTCTACTAAAAATAATAATAGGATTAATGGGCCATCTGACAACGTTATTTTTAGATATATTTATGAACAATCCAACGAATCAAAATGGAAGCTCATGCATTGAACTCAAGTGGGCCCAAAATTTAAACCCATTGAGTAATTTTTTAACCAACCGATATATATATATATGTATCAAAACATGAACGGTTGTGAAGTGGCAATTGATTCCATCTTCCAGCCCACTTTTGTCATTTTGGTGCACTTTTCTCCCAACTTTTAGCATCACTTTTAGCCAAGTGGCCGCTAGTCCGTGGCGCATAGGTGATGCAAAAGATTTGTCAGGACAAAAGCCCCGCACCGTCTAAGAGCATATTCTATGGATTGTTCTTTACAAGTTAAAAAGGTAAATTAAAATATTGGGATGCCACGTACAGCCGCATTGTGATACTTATGGAATATTCTTACCCGCTAATACAATAAGGGATGATGGCAAATACAAAAATGGTAATTAAATAATTTTCTACCCTTAAAATTAGACTCTTATCTCACACTGATAGATTAGACTGTTGTCTCACATCATTAAAATATGAAGTCTTAAGAAACATACCTATAAGTAGATGAGAATCATCCGATGGATAAATTTTAATATTAGTCATTAAAACTACAAACAACGATTGATATTATTGTCCACAGATTGAATGGATTAAATCTTCCTAAAACATCATTTTTTATCCTTTTGCACTTCAATCTATGATCTCTTACTTTTATTGTGTAGATCCGCCATATATATTAAACTAGTGGTAGTGTAAATGATGGTGATGAGAGTCAGGTCCATATTTTAAATAAATAAACCCAATATTAAAGAGCAAAACATCCCTTAAAATATTTGGAGAAGGAGGTTAGTGTCCATAATTGGGTTATGATTATGTAGTTTGGAAACCTTATAGATCAGATAAGGGTATAATTATGATGATGATGAGTTGGGAGATGCTAGCTGCAAATTTCAAGTTTTAGAGCGACCTTACAGAGTTTATGATGATATACTCATATTCTCATGATCTATTATTAGGTTAAAGGTTGGGACTAAAAACGATTTCTATCATTTGATTCAAAGCATTCTAACTTCGACTAAGTAACATCAAGTGATGTACCAGTAACGTCAGCCTTATTCATTCGAGACTTAAAATGCATGTGTTTTACAAGGTAACTTTTATCTGAGTCCCAAAATGATGAAAATGTGAAAATAACAGACTCTTTGTATTCTCTCGGGCTTCTTATAGTAAGTATCTAGTCTGCCGAAAAAACACAGGTTTTTTTTTCAGGTAGCCTTTTCGAACGTCCTTTTCGGCTACCCTCCGTCTCTCTACTACGTCATTATCCACCCCTGGCGCACGTTAAGAACCAGCGCCTCCTTGCGAGAGCTTCAACCTGTTACAGCTTACAATGGACATAATCATCTCTCAAACTTAAGATCCCAGGGCTCGATCTCCCGCCATTAAATATTATCGTGGTTACGAAGCTGGAGAGGGAGGAGAGAGAGATGGGCGTAGAGATCGAAGAAGATGAGAAGACGATAACTGAAGGGGTCTTTGTTACGCCTCTGAACTTCGCCATGGTTGATTATGGTATTTACAGGTCTGGGTTTCCGGAGATAGCTAATTTTAGCTTCTTAAGGACACTTGAGCTTCGTTCAGTTATGTGAGTAATAGCTACAATTTAGTAGTTAGTTGCCTACTTAAATCTCTTTCGTTGTTGTTGATCAATTAGGGTTCATCTTTGTCGTTTGTTTGGTTAAGTTATCTTTGTCCAGAACCCTATCCGGAGCCCAATTCTGAGTTTCTTCAGTCGAATGGAATCCAACTCTTCCAGTTTGGGATTGAAGGTTGTAAGGTAATGTTGGTTATTTATTATGTTTTGAAGATTTGTTTGATGATAAGTCGCTTTCCTTTGTTTTGGTTACAACTTAGAACACGTTTGGAAACCAAAAGCAAAGGCCTACATGCAGTTGACCCACCCCCTTTTCACCTATGTTTGTCCCTCTTTTTAAATTTATGCTAGTATTAGCTACCCGAGCGCCAATGCTCTTAGTACTTGGCCCACTTTTTGGGATGTTAGAACCATGCGGATTTTTCTAGATCACCAAAATTTCTCACAATACATGTCTACACGACCCATATTATGAGCTAAAATCCAGCTTGACCGGCCCCAAAGCATGCATTATAATATCAGTGCTGTCCCACTTAAGTAGTCCTCACTCTTGGGTGGGCTGGCCTGAAGTGGATTTAATTCTGAGGGAACAAATTGACATGGGCTGGCCCTGAAGTGGATTTAATTCTGAGGGAACAAATTGACAGGGCTAAACACGCTTCAGTGGGCTGGCCTCCAAGTAACCTGTATTCAGCCCATGTTGCAACATTTTAGTCATCTAAAAATAAATCATGTTTTTTGGTATTTGAAATGAGCACCGGAAACGTTTTGGTAAAATGCCTAGAGCCATTGTGTGTTCCATGTGATTTGAAGTCGATGATCTTGTGATTTATTTAAAAAAAAATGGAATGAAAAATGATCCCCCTTAACTGATTCAATGCAATCGAATGCCATTCAAAATTAAAGGCATGTTAGCTTTACGTGGTAGCCATCAATTTTAGATGGAGATTGTTTTTTGTCCCAATCCTTTACACCAAAGATCTTTAGATCATGGCCCACCTATCAAAATGGTACACATATTAGTCTCACATGCTACACATACTACCTAATACTAATTCATTTTATTTGTCAGCCATAATCTGTCCCCCTAGGAAAAAATTAGTGGCTCCGTCACTCCCAAATGTTTACTGTTTGTGTGTGTGAAAATTTATGGGTAAAGGATTCAGCGTGGTTATGAAACTTGAGATTTAAGACTCGAGCTCTAGACTATGATGAAACAACCCTTTTTTATATGCAAGTTTCAGTTATGTAGGCTGCATTTGGATGTATCCTAAACAACAAGTACGTAATTAATTTGCAATCTCTTAGGATCCTGATTTGATACCAAGCCTATTTGGCTATTTGGTTGTCCGTCTCTGTGAAGACCCAAACCAGGCTAACCCGACCCATCTCTTGGCCCGAACAAGGCCAGGCCAGACCCAACCTAAAAACCCCTATCACCCTTCTTTCTATTTCTGCTTAGCACCCAACTCTTCTCCCACCTACCCCCATCAGTTGAACCAGACGTCGAAGAGTGAAATCCGCTACAGAGACATGGGGCGATATGGAGCCGCTGTCCGGCACCGTCCCGACGGCAGGCGCCCTGGCACACGACACCACTCACCTTCACGTCACCACCAACCCTCCTCCTTTTCTGGCTATAAATAGGGATCGACCCCCCCTCTTCTCCAACCCACTATTCAACTGGTAAGGTCCCCTTCTTCTTCTTCTTCCTCCCCCTCTGCTCTTCTCCATCCTCTGTTTTTCTTTTGTGGCCGGCTCAAGCTCTGGCGATGATTATCGGAACGATCCCGGCCGTCCATTTCGACGCCCGCGTGATCGTCATTGCTGGGCACACTCTCGTGACTATCGTTCGCCATCGCAATTGCGATCGGCGCCATTTTTTCTCGTCAACGGCAATGTCGAAACCGACGATGAAACCTACCGTCCTTTTCTGTGTTTTCCCTTCCTTCCCTGACAGACTTCTTCTCCTTCCTCCCATTTTACCATCAGCCGACAACCACCCCCATTTCGATCCTTGTCACAGATCGGTGACATTAAAATGTCCTTTATTTTTCAGTAAATAATATATAAATTATAAAAACCACGCCTCATTTTCTTTTTATTTTGACTCAGAACAGTGATCTTGAAAACCCTCTTATTTCATTATATTTTCTGTTTTTATATACGCTTATATAAATATGAATCTGTATTTATTTATTTATATATATATATATTACATTCTCTATATTTTTAAAAACCTACCCTTTTAATTATTTATTCTTCTATAAATGATATAGGGGTTTATAGCCCATATACTGTTAGGAACATTTGGGGCCCTTAATCGAGTACAAAATAGGTTAGAAAAATAATTGTATATTAGTTTCCATATCAGCCATAGTATTATAAAATATATTTTTATGAAACTCGACCCATCCCAATCGATACCCTATCGGCTAACCCTTCCGTGAACTGACTCAACCCGAACTCATAATCCCCACGTAATCATTCAACGCTTTCATCTAGTCATCGCATAGCGCTAACACACCATCGTTCTCATGCAGGCAACACGTCGAGCGACCCGAACTCCAACCACTCCCACCGCAATCACCAAGGAGGCACGCATCAAGGCAAGTGACCTACCCTTATCACCCAATTTTGATTAAGTAAATTAGTACTACGTGAATAGTATATATATATACGCGATTACGCGCAACCCTATAATTATGAACTGAAACCCTTAGGTAGTGTGATGCATCTGTGAAACATTTTTTGGTGATGATATTATATGTATGTTAGAATGACCATGTAAGGACTGGTTCATTTATCTCTACATGATTGTGATTGTTAATTCAAATTTCGACATGGAGTAAATCGTAGTAAATTCTTGATAGCATGTCTTCTAATTGAGCCCATGAGTAAGCATAGATATCGCATGAATTATCATAAACTGGTCGAAAGAGAAAATGATTGTGAAAACAGACTGATCATAGCTTATACTACATTTCGAAAAACATTACGAAATACCATCTTGATTATGGAAGGCATCAATCATTGAACGAATGATTTTCCATTGCATACGTTGTGTATTGATATAAATATATGATATTTCTTGTGTGGATCCTCCCATCGGGTAGGCATGGGTTTGGGACGAATGTCCGTGTTACTGCTTCCATTTGCGAAGTGCGTATTGCCTACCTACCTGCCATGGTAAGGCGTGAAAGTTAGACATGTAATGTGATGTGGTAAGGACCATCTGGACGGAGGTGAAGTCCAAAGGGGTCACATGTGGCTGTACCATGGATCCGGTACTATAGTAGTAGAACCTACACCTATAAACGTGTAGCCGCTAATGTTAAGTTATTTCTTTTGTTTTCAAAGAAAAACGTCATGTTTTGACACATACACCTCATTCATACTTGATGATAGTGCACATGCAATGTATTGGGAATGATTGGCGAAATTGTTTATATATATATATATACAACTCCTGCTGAAATCGATAGAATGTTCATCTATGAATCGTCTTTCATCTTGTTATTAAGACGTAGTTTACTAGATATTATTAGGGGGCCACTTGTTGAGTTTATCTCACTTCCGTTGTTAACATTACAACGGCGGATCAAGTTAATAACCAGACTTCCCGAGAGGAGACGTTAGAGGATCTCCTGATTTGAGCCAAGGAGTTAGCCAAGTCTTACGTTGGTTGTAAGGGTTTTTGGAATTGTAATTGTATTCATGATAAACTATGAATTGTAACAATGATGTACCCTCATCTTTTTGTGATCATGAATGGAATATTGGATGATGTGTTTTGGTTAACCTTTAGTTCTGTTTTGATTATTGAATTTGCTCACGCTCCGAAGTTCGCGGTGTATAGAATTTTGGGGCGTGACAGTTTGGTATCAGAGCATAGGTTTAGTGAAACCTTAGGAGGCCTTAGGGAGTGGACCCATAGGTTAGGATTAGAATGAGTAATTACTGCCCGATGATGACACTGTGTCCCTTGGTATTCAGGAAATGACGATGAGAAGGACAGCGAGAAAAACGACTGGACTGCCCCAACCCTACCATTATAGGATGGTCAGCCACCATGTACCTCAGGGGGCGTACGGAATTATCTATGACAACGTATATCATGGACGTCACGTAGAACGCGTTCTTCCTCCACCTATCTTGACCGAACATCAACCCTCCAGGGAAGAGGTGGCAGACAACTTTGAAGACCCTGAAGAGGAAGCATACCATCTCAGTGAAGGAGAGATGAGCGACCCAAGTGAGGACGAACGAGATACAGAAGAACGGGACGATGCGGAAGAATTGGACGATGCGGAAGAACTGGGCGATGCAGAAGACGTGGACTATGACGAAGAAAACGCCGCTGAACACGACGTCATCCAAATCTCTGACTACATTGGATCAGAGACGACTGAGGAAGAACACTCTAACGATAACGATACCCGTTTGGCCAAAATTAAACAGGGATAGATGGGAGATTTGTAAGGAACTGTAACGATCTAAAGAAGGAACACCTCAAAGTCTTTAGGTTAGGAGCTAGACTTGTAGCGTAGGATTCCTTTTTGTTAAGGTTTAGGATAGATGTGAACTCTTACGTAGCGACTACTCAGATGAAGCCTTAAACTATGAAAGTTCTTTTTGTAGCAATTATGCTTGTGTAATTGTCAATCTATGAATGAAATGAACTATTTTTCTCTTGTTTTATTTGATTGAGTCGTGGACATAGCATAGTAATAATAATGTTCTGGTAAATAAGGGAAAGTGACTAGACTATATTTTATTTTATATATAGATAGTATGAGGACGCGGCATCAGGATGCCACGCACTAGGAGACCCGTAACACCGGCAAACAACCCACCTGTTCCACCTACATCTAATACCACCGCTCGGGCCCTGGAAGCCATTGCTGTTGCCCTAACCCACCTGGTCCCTAACGGGAATGGTTTGACGTCAACTAACACGAATCACACTGATTGTGGAGGCGATTTGGAAATATTCAAGAAATTGAACCCCCCAACCTTTGAGGCACCACCGATCCTTTGGTAGCCGAGCGATGGATAGAGGATGTTGAAAAGATACTCGAAGCAATGAGATACACAGAAGAGCAAAAGGCTACACTCGCCATCTTCCTGTTGGCTGGAGAGGCACACCGTTGGTGGCAATTGGTGGAAAGATCAGAGTTAGCAGCAGGAGAAGTCATTGTTTGGGATAGATTCGTAGGGATATTTTTCGAAAAGTATTTTCCCCAACATGTCCGAGAGCATAAAGGAGCTGAATTTGCTAAACTTGAGCAAGGCAGCATGACTGTGGCCGAGTATGAGGCCAAGTTCGTCGACCTAGAACGGTTCCACAGACACCAACTCACAGATGGAGAAAGGGCGCAGAAATTCGAATATGGCCTTAAACCTGATATCCGAGAACGCCTCTCCGTGTTATTCTCTGGAGACTACAAGCTATCAGTTAGAAGAGCCTTGAAGGCGGAAGAAGATATCAAACGAAACCGCCCAACTCACGAGAAGCGTAAGGACCTGGTAGGCGGAGACTGGCGAGCACCTTCTTTCCAACACGCAGCACCTAAACGGACCCGATTCGAAGACACACGAGTTGGATTTACGAGGCCGTCATGCACGGTATGTGGGAAGAACCATGGCAATGCACCATGTCGTTACGCGCAGGCTACCTGTTATAACTGTGGAGAACCAGGACATGTATCACGAGCTTGCTCCAAGCCGCCGAGACACTGCTTTGGGTGCGGAAGGACATGACACGTGGTAAAGGACTGCCAAGCATCAAGGGATCCCCAACAGTTTAGACAACCATTTTCATCTCATCAGCAACAACAGCGTGCACAACCAGTTCAGTTTCATGCAAAACGACCTACCCAGCAGCAACCCCAGCAAGGACAGCAACCACGTCGTAATGCACAAGGGCAAGTGTTCGCCATGACTCAGCGAGATGCCGAAACCTCGGAGACGGTAATCCAAGGTAATGTTCCAATCTTCGAAACCGCAGCGAAAATTTTATTTGACTCCGGAGCCACGCACTCCTTTGTATCACCATCCTTCGCACAATTCTTGAAATCCAAACCTCAACCTTTAGACCTTGCACTCACCTTCTCTAACCCGATTGGAAATTCCCTAATTACTAATACTGTGTACAAAGATTGCGCCATAGAAATAGATGGTCGGCAATTGGCCGCCAACTTGATTCTGCTCGATATGGTAGACTTCGATGTTATTTTAGGCATGGATTGGCTTACCTCTCACCATGCAAGTATTGATTGCCTTCGAAAGCGAGTTAGTTTTCGTATCCCGGGTCAACGAAGGTTTTCATTTCAGGGTATTGGTAGGACTCCTAATTCACCCATTATTTCAGCCATTAAGGCTAGACGATTTCTTTCAAAAGGTTGTCAGGGTTACCTAGCGTACGTCATTAGCAAGGATAAGAGTGAGCCCGAAATAGAATCAATCCCCATTGTCAATGAATTTGCCGATGTTTTTCCGGATGACTTACCTGGACTACCTCCCATCCGAGAGATTGAGTTCGCGATAGACTTACTCCCAGAGACGCATCCCATTTCGAAGGCTCCTTATCGCATGACACCAACGGAACTCCAAGAGCTCAAGAAGCAGTTGGAAGAACTACTAGAGAAAGGACTCATCCGCTCAAGTGTGTCACCCTGGGGCGCACCGGTCTTGTTCGTAAAGAAGAAGGACGGATCCATGAGGCTATGCATCGACTACCGGCAGCTGAACCAAGCCACCATCAAGAACAAGTATCCATTACCTATAGTCGATGATCTCTTCGATCAACTTCAAGGCGCAACGGTTTTCTCAAAGATTGACTTGAGGACGGGCTACCACCAACTAAGGATCAAGGAAGGCGACGTGGCGAAGACGGCATTTTGAACCCGTTATGGACACTACGAGTTTCTAGTAATGCCCTTTGGCTTGACAAACGCTCCAGCCGCATTCATGGACATGATGAATAGAGCTTTCAAACCCTTCTTAGATAAGTTTGTAGTGGTGTTCGTTGATGATATTTTAATCTACTCCAAGAACCGAATCGAACACGAGGACCATCTAAGGATAGTTCTGCAAATCTTAAGGGAGCACCAACTGTATGGGAAGCTGAAAAAGTGTGAGTTTTGGCTAGACGAAGTATCTTTCCTAGGACATATAATCTTGAGAAAAGGAGTATCTGTTGATCCAACCAAGATTGAAGCTGTAGTAAACTGGGAGAGACCAAAGAACACAACGGAGGTTAGAAGCTTCTTAGGACTAGCTGGTTATTATCGACGCTTCGTGAAGGATTTCTCTAGGATAACACCTCCAATGACAAAGCTCACAAGGAAAGGCGCTAAGTTTGAATGGGGTGACGACTGCGAGAAAAGCTTCCAAGAGTTGAAGGAAAAGTTGACAACAGCACTAGTACTGACGATTCCATCTGGAAGTGGAGGATTCGAAGTCTACAGTGATGCTTCGGGAAGAGGATTAGGCTGTGTACTTATGCAACACAAGAAAGTTGTCGCCTACGCGTCCAGACAGCTAAAGCCTCACGAGGAGAACTACCCAACTCATGATTTGGAACTAGCAGCGGTCATCTTCGCATTAAAGATTTGGAGACACCACCTATACGGGGAGAAGTTCAACATCTTCACCGATCACAAAAGCCTGAAGTATATTTTCACACAGAAGGAGCTGAACATGCGACAAAGGCGTTGGATAGAGTGTCTGAAGAACTACGATTGCACCATTCAATACCATCCTGGTAAAGCAAATACGGTAGCAGACGCGTTGAGTCGGAAATCTGCAGGAACCCTCGCCGCACTGATGATGAAGAAGTGGAAGTTACATGAAGATTTTGGAAATTTGAGCACGTCTATTCAAGAAGTAGTACCCAAATTCGTGTGTGCAAATTTGAGCATGCAATCCACGATAGTCGAAAAGATAAAGGAGGGACAACGCGAAGACCCAGATATCTTAAGGATGCTAGAGGAAGTCAAGAAAGGAGAAAGACTAGAGTTCACAGTGACCTCAGATGGCTTGCTGAGGTATCGAGATCGATTGTGTGTACCAGCCATTGCGGAAGTGAAGAAAGAGTTGCTAGACAAGGCGCACAAGTCCAGATACGTAGTGCATCCAGGCAGCACAAAGATGTACCATGACCTAAAGCGTCACTTCTGGTGGAATAACATGAAAAGGGAGATCGCCGAGTACGTCTCGAGATGCCTCACATGTCAACAGGTTAAAGCCGAGCATATGAAACCTTCAGGACTGTTACAGCCATTACCGATACCAGAATGGAAGTGGGAGCGCATCAACATGAACTTCATCACCGGACTACCAAAGATGAGGAACGGCTACGATTCAATATGGGTGATAATAGACGGACTCACCAAGCACGCACACTTTCTACCCGTCAAGATTACTCCGACGACGGAGAGTCTCGTAAAACTATACATCAAGGAGATTGTTCGATTACATGGTGTACCTGTGATAACTGTATCGGATCGAGACTCAAAGTTCACCTCAGGAATTTGGAAGAAAGTTCAAGATAAATTAGGCACGAAGTTATTAAGACCGCTTTCCACCCTCGCATCGGATGGGCAAGCGAAGGACGATTCAGACGGAGGACATGCTACGAGCATGTGTATTGGACTTCAAAGGAAGCCGGAGGACCACTTACCTTAATCGAAGTTCGCCACAACAGAGTCTCCCAAGCAAGTATACGATGGCACCTTCAAGCCCTCACGGAGACCACCTCGATCACGCAGATATTGGAGCCAAGTCGAGAACGAGGTCTACTCGGACCAGAGCTACTGCAACAAACCACGGAGAATATCAAGCTCATTCGGGAACGTCTACTCACCGCCGTAGTCGATGTAAAAGCTTTGCCGATCATAAACGAAGGAACGCGAGTTCGACGTTGAGATCGTGTACTTCTCAAGATCTCACCAACCAAAGTGTTTAGATTTGGGAAGAAAGGAAAGCTTAGTCCTAGATTCATCTGACCATTCAAATCCTACTAAAGCTCCGGAAGGTTGCATATCAATTAGCCCTACCCCCAGCCCTCTCCAATGTACACGACGTATTCCACGTATCCATGTTGCGACAATATAAGTTCGATCCCTCACATGTTCTAGACCCTACTCGCGTGTTAGACTTCCAACAACTCAATATCCAAGCAGACCTATCGTACGTCGAATCACCTGTGCAAATCCTCGATTGGCAGAGTCATCGTGTAAGATCGAAGCGAATACCGCGGGTAAAATTCCTTTGGAAGCATCACACCGGAGATGAGACGACATGGGAGCGCGGGGATGAGATGCGTCAAGAGCACCCACACTTGTTTAACGACACTAGGTAAATTTCGAGGACGAAATTTTTATAAGGAGGGGAGAATGTGAAGACCCAAACCAGGCTAACCCGACCCATCTCTTGGCCCGAACAAGGCCAGGCCAGACCCAACCTAAAAACCCCTATCACCCTTCTTTCTATTTCTGCTTAGCACCCAACTCTTCTCCCACCTACCCCCATCAGTTGAACCAGACGTCGAAGAGTGAAATCCGCTACTGAGACATGGGGCGATATGGAGCCGCTGTCCGGCACCGTCCCGACGGCAGGCGCCCTGGCACACGACACCACTCACCTTCACGTCACTACCAACCCTCCTCCTTTTTTGGCTATAAATAGGGATCGACCCTCTTATCCAACCCCCTTCTTCTTCTTCTTCTTCTTCTTCCTCCCCCTCTGCTCTTCTCCATCCTCTGTTTTTCTTTTGTGGCCGGCTCAAGCTCTGGCGATGATTATCGGAACGATCCCGGCCGTCTATTTCGACGCCCTCGTGATCGTCATTGTTGGGCACACTCTCGCGACTATCGTTCGCCATCGCAATTGCGATCGGCGCCATTTTTTCCCGTCAACGGCAATGCCGAAACCGACGATGAAACCTACCGTCCTTTTCTGCGTTTTCCCTTCCTTCCCTGACAGACTTCTTCTCCTTCCTCCCATTTTACCATCAGCCGACAACCACCCCCATATCAATCCTTGTCACAGATCGGTGACATGAAAATGTCCTTTATTTTTCAGTAAATAATATATAAATTATAAAAACCACGCCTCATTTTTTTTTTTTTTAACTCAGAACAGTGATCTTGAAAACCCTCTTATTTCATTATATTTTCTGTTTTTATATACGCTTATATAAATATGAATCTGTATATATTTATTTATATATATATTACATTCTCTATATTTTTAAAAACCTACCCTTTTAATTATTTATTCTTCTATAAATGATATAGGGGTTTATAGCCCATGTACTGTTAGGAACATTTGGGGCCCTTAATCGAGTACAAAATAGGTTAGAAAAATAATTGTATATTAGTTTCCATATCAGCCATAGTATTATAAAATATATTTTTATGAAACTCGACCCATCCCAATCGATACCCTATCGGCTAACCCTTTCGTGAACCGACTCAACCCGAACTCATAATCCCCACGTAGTCATTCAACGCTTTTATCTAGTCATCGCATAGCGCTAACACACCATCGTTCTCATGCAGGCAACACGTCGAGCGACCCGAACTCCAACCACTCCCACCGCAATCACCAAGGAGGCGCGCATCAAGGCAAGTGACCTACCCTTATCACCCAATTTTGATTAAGTAAATTAGTACTACATGAATAGTATATATATATATATATATATACGCGATTACGCGCAATCCTATAATTATGAACTGAAACCCTTAGGTAGTGTGATGCATCTGTGAAACATTATTTGGTGATGATATTATATGTATGTTAGAATGACCATGTAAGGCAACACGTCGAGCGACCCGCTCATGCAGGCAACACGTCGAGCGACCCGAACTCCAACCACTCCCACCGCAATCACCAAGGAGGCGCGCATCAAGGCAAGTGACCTACCCTTATCACCCAATTTTGATTAAGTAAATTAGTACTGCATGAATAGTATATATATATACGCGATTACGCGCAATCCTATAATTATGAACTGAAACCCTTAGGTAGTGTGATGCATCTGTGAAACATTATTTGGTGATGATATTATATGTATGTTAGAATGACCATGTAAGGACTGGTTCATTTATCTCTACATGATTGTGATTGTTAATTCAAATTTCGACATGGAGTAAATCGTAGTAAATTCTTGATAGCATGTCTTCTAATTGAGCTCATGAGTAAGCATAGATATCGCATGAATTATCATAAACTGGTCGAAAGAGAAAATGATTGTGAAAACAGACTGATCATAGCTTATACTACATTTCGAAAAACATTACGAAATATCATCTTGATTATGGAAGGCATCAATCATTGAACACATGATTTTCCATTGCATACGTTGTGTATTGATATAAATATATGATATTTCATGTATGGATCCTCCCATCGGGCAGGCATGGGTTTGGGACGAATGTCCGTGTTACTGCTTCCGTTTGCGAAGTGCGTATTGCCTACCTACCTGCCATGGTAAGGCGTGAAAGTTAGACATGTAATGTGATGTGGTAAGGACCACCTGGACGGAGGTGAAGTCCAAAGGGGTCACATGTGGCTGTACCATGGATCCGGCACTATAGTAGTAGAACCTACACCTATAAACGTGTAGCCGCTAATGTTAAGTTATTTCTTTTGTTTTCAAAGAAAAACGTCATGTTTTGACACATACACCTCATTCATACTTGATGATAGTGCACATGCAATGTATTGGGAACGATTGGCGAAACTGTTTATATATATATATATATACAACTCCTGCTGAAATCGATAGAATGTTCATCTATGAATCGTCTTTCATCTTGTTATTAAGACGTAGTTTACTAGATATTATTAGGGGGCCACTTGTTGAGTTTATCTCACTCCCGTTGTTAACATTGCAGCGGCGGATCAAGTTAATAACCAGACTTCCCGAGAGGAGACGTTAGAGGATCTCCTGATTTGAGCCAAGGAGTTAGCCAGGTCTTACGTTGGTTGTAAGGGTTTTTGGAATTGTAATTGTATTCACGATAAACTATGAATTGTAACAATGATGTACCCTCATCTTTTTGTGATCATGAATGGAATATTGGATGATGTGTTTTGGTTAACCTTTAGTTCTGTTTTGATTATTGAATTTGCTCACGCTCCGAAGTTCGCGGTGTATAGAATTTTGGGGCGTGACAGTCTCCAAGTAAAATTTTGGTAGTCTTTAGCTGCAAAACACAGTAAAAGTCGTTTCATTTAGGACCTGAAACAATCAAGCAACTTGATTGAGATATAGTTGGGCTGGATGCATGCGGGTTCCACATCTTGCACAGCCTTTTATATTTGGTGATTTTTATCCTTCAAATATATTTTCATCTCTGTCATACTCAAATTTTATCCTTCGTTGCTGGTAGATACTGTTTATACTGGCTAGTACAATCAGTATTAATTCTAAAAGGATTGATACTGGAATGTATTAGCCCTTAAAGGGTTTGTACTTGTTTGACCCAGTACCAAAATGTAACGTGTGGTACAATCCAGTACCAACTAGTATTTTAAAGTGTAAACCATGGTCATATTCCTTTTCAATTTTCTCCATAAATTGTGTGAAATACAGAATACATAGGGAACTGATTGGAGGTACAACATACACAACATCCAATTATGCAATATATGCTATAGAATATTTACTATTTATAATACAGATGTTATATACAGATGTATAATTATCTCCATTTTTTACAAACTATGATTAGTGCATTGGATCATTCAGTTGGTTCGTTTTACACCTAAATGGATATAATTTAGGATTAAACCATGAAATCTGAATCATGAACCATACGATTCAATTGAGAAAAACATCTTCCACCCCCTCCCCCTCCCCCCCCCCCCCCCCTCCTCTCTGACAATGGGCTTTTTTTGTCTTTATCTTGACTTCTATTATTATTATTTGCATGTGCCAATTAAACATATTTTATGCCTTATTTCTTAGTAGGAAGAAATTTTGGGGGATTTAAGTTCTCTCTTGAGCTCTAAACCCCAGCACCTTTTTTTGGATAGGTAAGCTGGGATGAACCTGTAATCTCAAGGTCTTATAAAAGTGCATTTTCCAGTTGGGCTTCAGGTTTAAATCACACTAAACACTAGATCTTGTAGGAGGCTTTCTTCTCAATTGGGACACTAAATGGAGTTGCCTTTTTTTTTGTAACTTTTCTATGGGGAGGCATGCTTATATTAGAGAATTTTTTTCTCGGCTTGGCGATAGTGGCATAAGGGTTATCTTCAACTTAGTTTCCTAAACCATCTATCTATGCTTTCTTATGCTTACATGGCTTGGTAGGGTCTTTTTGATTTTAACTAATTTCCTCAAAGAAAATTACCCTGATTCAACATGAAGCATCATTCTCCTATGAAATCTATTAATAAATGATACTTTGACTACCATTATTTTCGTTATGCATATTAGGACGATAACGACAATGAAGGCAAAATTTATTAATTCAATAGGCCAGTTGTATTGTCTTATTTAATCTATGAACATGAGACTTTAAGTTGTTGAAAGTATTTAATAGTTTTGTTTGGCTTTAAGTTTATATGGACGGGGTTGTTTGGCTTTAAGCTGATATGGATGAAGTTGGAGACTTTAAATTGATGCTAATTGTTTTGTTTGAATATAAATGTAACTTTGTAGGAAGAAATGTGTCATGTTAATGATGTGTGTGTTATAGATTTGGTCTCTATGTTTTAGATTATATAAGTATGACTTCATATCTTTTAATACCACAGGGATCAATCTCTTTTCAGACCTTCCTTTGCACAGATCTATCATCTTGCACAATTTTTAGATGAGACTGTCTCCTATCACCAGCTTTATCTTAATTTTTTTTTAAATTATTAGCCTTTTAGTGGCTTTTACATTTCAGAAGCTGCAATTTACTTGTTAGGGACCCGGTTAGAGACCACTTTCAATAAATATAATTTATTGAAGTCAGCATTACTAATATCCCATTAATCCTTTCAGAATTATGTTCCTTTGAAGTTGCAGGTATCTGTCTATATATAGTTTCAAAGCCTTACCTACGCTAATATTTGTCTCAATTTTGATCTAGACAAGGGCTAGTAGTGCATTTAAATTCAGATATTCTTTATAACAATCTTTTTTCTTGGACCACAAATCTCGTCAATGCATATTTAAGCCTCTAGTGCCAATGGGATTCCATCTTTTAGCATGATTGACGTGGACGCCACCAACAAGAGCCTAGGTTTCAGGCCGTACAGGGTTTATTAGCGGCGGAAGAAGCAGCGGAAGGGCCAAGAAACATTAAGAACCACCGAGAAAGGGCCCTAGAGATCAACCTATGAAGCACAAGTGGTCATCAGGCGACGGACATCCGCAGGGTCAGGACAGAAATCTGGAAATAAGGGTGCTCACTGTTTTTTTGAGCACGGACATTCGTGGGGCACTACGGACGTCCGAAAATAAGGGTGCTCACTATTTTTTTGAGCACGGATGTCTATGAGGCACTACGGACGTCTGTGAGTAGGCTACGGACGTCCGTAGAAAATCCTGCCCCAGCGGCTTAAGTGACATATTTGTCTTTTTTGTTCTTAAATTTTGTTCTTTTGTGTCCAAGTATAAGTTACTACTTAGGGTAACATAGTATTTTTCTATTTTAGGGTCCTTATCCCGCGTCAATTTTGGTAGCAAAGCTTAAGTTCTAGGTTAGGGCATCTGTGTGTCATTTCACTTCATTTGATTTTATTTTCATTTGTGTTCATTTGTACGCACTCTTTGTGTTTGACAAAATTCCTTACTCTCGTGTGTTTCATAGTTGCTTGTCATTTCATAGTTGTGTGCCATTATAGAATCTGCATAGTGAGTCGTGGTCGCCATGGACACGCATGTGCTTGCCGATGCTCTTAAAGGTATGCAAGTCTTGATGATCACCATGAACTAGAGGTTGAATGCTATTGAGGGGGCCCAAACCGCTATGGCCGCTACTAATGAGTTGCTCGTCAACCACTTGGGTCGATTGGAAGAGAATGAGGAGCACCGCGACCGACGTAATGGGCGTCATGGTTCGCATCTTGAACACGGTGATTGACCCGTTGAAACCGGAACCAAAGGGAAATAGGTCATCGTGGAAGACCTAGTTCCTTATCTAGGCTCAACCCCACCCCCTTGCAATCCTTTCCACACATCCTCTATTCAAGAGCCAACCCAAACCTTGTAGTCTCTTCCACTGCCTCCTCCAAAAGAACCTAAAAGAGATGTGATTGATAAGATCTTAGACGATCATGTGATGTCCACTCATGATGGTGGGTTTCAAAGATACTTGGTGAAGTGGATCCATAAGCCGGAATCCGAAAATACATGAATCAATGAGGATGAAGTCTGCCGCCTAGACCCCGATATGCTTGATGGCTACCATGACCGTTCTTCATCGGTGATGAAGCCCTTTCGGTTTGGGGGAATTGACGGGGACACCACCAACAAGGGCCTAGTTTTCAGAAAGTACAAGGTGTATCAGTGGCGGAAAAAGCAATGGAAGGGCCAAGGAACACTAATAACCACCGAGGAAGGGCCCTAGAGATCAATCCATGAAGTACAAGTGGTCATTAAGCGACGGACGTCCGCAGGGTCAGGACGGACGTCCAGAAATAAGGGTGCTCACTATTTTTTTGAGCACGGACGTCTGTGGGGCACTATGGATGTCCGGAAATAAGGGTGCTCACTGTTTTTTTTAGCACGGACGTCCGTGGCCTTCAGGACGGACGTCCGTGGAAATCTCCGCCCTAGCGGCTTAAGTGACGTATTTGTCCTTTTTGTCCTTAAATTTTGTTCTTTTGTGTCCAAGTGTAAGTTCCCACTTAAGGTAACATAGTATTTTTCTACTTTAGGGTCGTTGTCCTGCGTCAATGATGCTTTGGTGTGTGTGTGTGTGAATGTATATGTACACCCACATATATATATATATATATATATATATATATATATATATATATATATATATATATATACACACACACTTCTTTTTTCTTTTTCTTTTAACATGTGGGAGATGGCTCCTAGTGGTTTGCACACCATTTGGTGTCGCTCTCCTTTTTGTGGTAAAGGGAGGAGGCTCCTAACGGTTTCTTCTTTTTCATTTTTTTGTTGGGCGGGGGTAGGAGTGGCGCGGGACAAACGCTAAAATCCTAATATGTGAATTTGGGATTAACTTTTAGAATGAATTGACTAGCGGAAATATTCAAAATCAAACAACACATAAAATTATTCAATGAAATTAATAAAACAATTTGATTAATTCATTTTAGCGTCGCATGCGTAAAAATTTCCCGATCTAGAAAAACAGCTCCGATGAAGGAACTCGGAATTCGTTCTAGTTTAGGGTATCAAACGATAATTGCAATATCGTCTCTTGATTCCTCGGGGATTTTGAATGAAATAAAATTTGAATAAAGAGTTCAAAAGGGGAAATTAGAGATATGATGGAATATGACTCTTTGGGATTTTGTTCTTTGGGAAATAAAGAAAGATAATACCTGATAATAACTAGAGAAAAGACAAACTAAAAGGCTAGATTCCAAGGCTTCACACTAAAGGTTTTCTAAAGCTTCACACTACGGCTGTACGTCGGCTTCACACCAAGTCGCACGAGAAACGATCTCTCACTCTTCAAGGTTTGAAGGATGCACTCCCTCGATTGAAAACTTGTCACAAACTCTCTAGGGTTTGCACAAAAGAAACTCTCTTGTCATTACTCAAAAGCTAAACTCATTGTTTTGCTTAAGGACCTTACATAGGAGGCCTTACAATAAAAGAAAACCCTAAAACGAATATTAAATAAAAGACAAATAAACCTCTAAAACTTAAGTTCGAAACTAGACTTCTAAAACAACTCGGTGCGATTTCGATCAATTGAAATTGAAATTCGATCGATCGAAATACATATATATATATAATATCGCCGTTGGAATTCGATCGATCGAAATTAGTATTCGATCGAACAAAAATCTCGTTTTCGTCCTTTATGTCCGGTTTCTCCTCCTTTTTGCCCGGTTCGAATTTCCGTTCCGCTTCTTTCGACGTCGGTACACGCGAAACGGTCCGTATCCGATGTCTACAATGTCGGTGTCCCCGTCAAGGAGGCTCTCGGTCATTTGTAACCGTTGGGAGTCACTCTCATGGTCTTTTTTTTTTCTTTTCTATGGACCAGCTAACCTTTTGTTAACACATATTATCTCTCTCTCTTCAAGTAATAAAATATTTATTATTGATTGTTAGGATTGATAAACCATTACTATGAAGAGAAGAAGGTGAGAAAGAACTTGGGTTTGTAGTAGAGAGATGTTAGTGTGAAGTGATTAAAGTTTGATAAGGGTTAGATTGAAAAGAAGATTCGAGAAATGTTAGTGTGAAGTGATTAAAGTTTGGTTAGGGTTAGATGGAAAAGAAGATTCAAGAGAAGTTGAGATATAAGGTTTACTTGCTTCAATACGATCCTTTACATAAGAATAGCACCATATTACATATCTTAATACTTGCTAGACTCATACCAACATCTAACTAGAGACACACCAACACTCCCCTTAAGTTGGAGCATAAATATCAATCATGCCCAACTTGGGTATAAGATCACGCAATCTAATCCTCCCTAAAGCGTTGGTAAGTATGCCGGCGATTTGCTCTTGAGAGCTCACTTGTGAGATACAAAACTCAATTGGCCTCAACCTTTTTTTAAATAAATGACTATCAAGTTCAATGTGTTTAGTCCTTTAATGATAAAGAAGATCTTCTACTATATGTTCGGCTGCTTTATTGTCTCTAGGGAGATTCATAGGGAGAGCTTTACATGAATTCCCAAGTCGCCTAGAATAAACCTGATCCACATTCCTTCATGAACTCCTTGAGATAGGATTCAGCTTCTGCAGTGGAGTTGGACAATATGCTGTTTTTGCTCCTCCATGCGACTAAGTTGCCTCCAACAATGGCATAATATCTCCTATGGTAAATCTCTTATCACTAAGAGACTCGACCAAGTCTATGTGTATACCTCGACATCAAAGTAACTGTGGTCATTATATAAGAAACCCTTGCAAAAACTATATATTAAGTACTTGAGAATTTTATGTGCAACATCTAAATGGATAGTCTCTGGAGCATGCATATATTGACTCACAACACTTACTGCATAAGAGATGTTTGGTAAAGTGATTATAAGATACTTCAATTATCTTGTGATTTTAATCCGGAGGAACATTATGAGAAAAAACTGTGTAAAACACGTATTTTGTTACAACGTATGAAACTCGTATTAAACACGTTTTTTAATTATA
The DNA here is from genome assembly GCA_021018995.1 of Chloranthus sessilifolius. NCBI lineage: Eukaryota > Viridiplantae > Streptophyta > Magnoliopsida > Chloranthales > Chloranthaceae > Chloranthus > Chloranthus sessilifolius. The sequence goes on from CM037589.1 coordinate 23,686,704, forward strand.
AAAGCACGTTTTCTATGTTTTAAACACGTTTTTTTTCCATTTTCTTTATTTTGAAGTATTTAAAAAAGTTTTTTAAAACTTAAAAAATATATTTTGAACTTAATGACCTTTTTATTTTCTGTACCCTTTTATATTGCTTAAAGACACGAGCCCTTAAACCATTTTTGAAACACGAGACCCTCAGAGCCTGAATCAAGACCCAGAAGTTGATTTTAATGGTCGGATGGACTTTTGAGTTTTGACTTTTCATTACAGGCTTATAGCCTTAAAAAATTAGACTTTGATTTTAATGGTCGTAAGTAGGGCTCTTCAATACTACAATTCGCTCCCTGAAGGAGCACTGACGACCAAGAGAAGAAAAGATAGGATTAACCTTGAAAAAAGTGACATTATAGGTAGAAACCGCTTTCGAGAGAATAGATCATAACACTTGTACCTTCTATGAGAAAATGGTATCCAAGAAAGATGCACTGTATAACCTTGGTATCTAATTTATTACGGTTAGCACGTGAGACATGAACAAAACAAGTGCGACCAAATACACGTGGGTAGACCGAAAACAACTGAAAGGAATGACAACATTTTAAATGGATACTTTCCATTTAAAACAGAAGTGAGCATCCTATAATGCGATAGACAACCGTGGGGACTGCTTCAGGCATAAGTGTTTGGGAACATGCATTTCCAAGAACATTGCCCTAGCAACTTCAAGAAGATGTCTATTCTTCCTTTCAACAACTCCAATTTGTTTAGTATTATAAGGGCACGTGGACTGCCACATAATACCATGTTCCTAAAGGTATATTTGGAGAGGATAGGACATACTCTTTCCTCTTGTGTCATCGCAATACCTTAACATTTGCATTATACTCCCCCACCATCTATTGATCATTTGCTGATGTCAACAGACCGGGAAGATGATGATGGGTTCAGCACAAAACCCGCTCAGATACCAACTTGGATTTGTAGTAAAGAGATGAACATCTGGTTAGGGTTTGATGGAAAATAAGATGAGAGAGGAGCAGAGAAGAAAGAAATGTTGGGATATAAGGTTTGAGTGTAATAATCTCAAACCCCCTTTATATACTTACTTACAACATGACCCCTTACATAACACTAACACTGTATTACATATATTAATGCTTGCTAGACACACCAACCCCTAACTAGTGACTCACCAACAAAAGATGAAGAAAAAAGAGAAAGAGAGGGAGGTCTCGCATCTAGCTATATCTTTGCTATATTATATTTTATTTTACTAATGAGGATGCCTTTGTATATAGATGCTTAGAGTCTATATAAAGAAACATATTTAGGAAATAGCGTATCTAAACAACTAAAAAAATAAACTAATTAGAAAGTGACCTGCTATCTTAGTTACCATATTTAGTACGATCCTAATATTTCTTGACAACAATTACATATATGCATCAAATAACTAAAAATAATAAAATTACCTTACTCTAGGTAAATAAGAAATTAAAGATCGGAGATAGGGGTCTCAATTAGTTTGGCTGGGCAGAGGTCGGGCTGGACCTTGAACAGACTGGTTTACAATCGGGCTCTAGGAACTGGCCCATACCTTTCCTGACTTACTAATCGTGCTCGGTCGGGTTAGCCCATTATGGGACCTACTTAACCCATACCTGGGGCCAGGTTGGGTCGGACTGCTGTTAACATCTTGTAATTAGATAGATGTTGATAAAGGGAAAAAAGTGTTCCTTTTAGCCTAACAAATACATTTGATAATCAGGTTGCACTCATTCACCGAAAACCATGTTTGAGAGAGATCTCAATTTGCACATTGGAAAGACGGTCACGTAAAATTCAGGAGGTATAAACTGAATGGATTCCATCCAGTTAACAATGGGCACTTTAAAAGATGCTATGTTGGCCAGTTGAAGTCCTTCCTGCCAATATGATCCTGTTGCTAATTATTGCGGACATTATTGGAGCTGTTGTAGTAGCGAAAAAAATAGCAATAGCATGCCAGGTTTCAGAAAAATCAAAAGAAGATAGGTTTATGCAAACGTTGCACACTAAATTACTGATAGCATCAATTTCTAAATTTGTCCAAAGGATTTTGCATTGCTTTTGTAATTTTTCCATGCAAAAGAGGCTGCTAGAATAATAGCATGTATGTGGAACTCACACTATAGGAGGATAAAAATGTTTTCCCCTGATCAGAGAAATACCTCCATGAAGACACAAATGTGCAAAACCAGTTGCATGGACGAAGAATATACCTCCATGGATCTTGTGTTTTGATAAACTATAGTTTTGGGTTGGCTAGATTAGTTAGTGCAGAGATTTAAGTTAAAAGTTTCTTAGCATGCCATCCTTTGGTGAGTCATTTCTCTGTGAAGATAAAACTGGAAGGGCCATGAAATTATAATATATGTTATGTTCTTTGATTCTTGCCTGATTGAATGCACCAGTAGTAAATTCATAAAATTTGACAAGTAAGCTTTTTGAGCAAAACACAATCCTGCTGTACTAGAAAGTAGAAATAGTCACTAGCGATTGTGTTCTTATCTGATACGGCAAAGAACTCAATATATAGGTTTGATATAATTTTTCTTCTTTAAACCATATATTGTTGCTTACATATTGAATGGGGAATTGGGGATCCTTCCCTACTTACTGTAACAATCATTAAGCTCTGCAATACTACCAGCCAAAATACAGTTGCTAATTGCCTTCACCATTAGAATTAACAAAATGTGGGATAGTGAATGTTAATATTTTGTTCCCAATGTGGCTGACTTCTAGATGTTCAAAGTAAATTCTATTTGTTAATTAATGGCTCCTCATTTGACCCATCACTCAGTACCAAAGGGGGAGGGAATGACCCCCATCAACTTCATCTTGAAATTTTGAGTGACCTCCGTCTTGCCAACTAAGCCGAGATTTTAAAATCCAATTTTAGCATGGGTACTGTGGTTTCCCTGATTTTATGCAGGCATGCATGCACAAACTCATTTTTGTGTTATACACTAAAACACGTGCAAATCTTGTGACTCAAGAAATTGACTAATCAATAGTATTTGCGCTGGTTGAATCAGCTTGGTTTTCAGTATAAATTGGAATTTTCGAAACAGAAGGGAAAATATGCAAAATTTTAGTTACTTGAAGTATCGGACATTGGTTTGAACCCCATAGAAGTATATCTGGGATACGCCTCTTGGGATATTTTAACAAAATTATTTCACTGCAATGCCCACGACATATCTGATGGGTCCAATTTATAGCATCTGAATTTTCTGCTTTCACCATAATGTACTTTAGTTTGAAAAATAATGTTTTCAACATAATTGCTTGATTTGCTGTCAATTATGTGTACATGGTTCATAGTTTGCTGAACTTTCTACCATCGTTTACACATCTGAGCAGCCAATTAATTTGCTAAATCAGTTGCTGGCTTAGTTATTATTCATAAGGTGTTTGTCAATGGCTTCCAATGCAGCTATGAACATATAGTTCTGGTTCTTGCCATAATGCAATGGTGTTCTGGAATTGCAAGAAGACACTTGAATTTTGATGTGTAATATAAATTTGTTTGTGTATCCATCTGTATCATTTTCTCTAGTCGATTATATAAGTTTACTTTTCAATTATAAGCATATCCCTGATCTGATCCAGGGATCTGTGTGTTTTTTTTTTTTTTTCCTTCTGATTTGGATTAGAGATTGTTGCATTGCCATATGTAGTTGGATCTCTTTATATTTACTGCAAGCAATCAATACCCGTGCAGGAGCCTTTTGTGAATATTCCAGAGGCTAAAATTCGAGAGGCGCTCAAAGTTGTTCTTGGTATTTATTTATTAGAATTTACAGCTTATTTGTTATCTGCTACAATTCTTACTAGTTTTGTCTGCTTATACTCAATACCCAATCTCTATGTATGCCGTGCAGATATTAGGAATCACCCACTTCTGATTCACTGCAAACGAGGAAAGGTATGTGTAAAGGGAATAAATAGATCAATGGTTGTCGTCTCTTGATGTCACTGTTTATCCAAGAAACATCTCTCTTCTGAACTAGCCATCATCTGCATGCTTGTTGTTGATCAGCATAGGACCGGATGTTTGGTGGGATGCTTAAGAAAATTGCAAAGATGGTGTCTTTCTTCCATCTTTGATGAGTACCAGCGGTTTGCTGCAGCTAAAGCCAGGGTTTCTGATCAGAGGTTTATGGAATTGTTTGATGTCTCCAGTGTGAAACATTTGGCCACTTAGTTCGTTTGAAAAAGGTTGGTAATTTTTTAAATAAACTCTTACAACTATGTTTCCAATAAAAAAATAAAAAAAATCCATCTTCACGTTCTTGAGCTCATATTATTTTGAGCAGGCAAGCTGTGAAGCCATTTCTTCCAATATTATAATTGAAGGAATCTGTATATAATATTTCAACAGTTTTGTACAGTTGATGAGAGAGAGCAACAGAGATTGGTGAATTGTATGCCTAATCTCACAGAATCAGCCACTAGAACTCTGTTGAAGATAAATACAACTCTGTTGTTGGCTTCTGTGCTTCTTTAGTTAAAAGTTTGTACTTTTGTAGGGCCACTTTTATAAATTTAGGCTACAAATATGTTTGTATAAATATCTAGTCGTTGGCCACTTGGCGCACTGCCCTATGGATCCAAACCAAACTGAACTGATGGAGTGGGATGTAACCCCAAATCACATCACTCAGGCTATATCTAATTATTGGAGTTTTTGCACTTCATTGGCAGCCGATGAGCAGGCTTAAGGATGGGGTTTTGAAAGGAAATCGGTTGACCCTCCTCACCCACACTCTTGTGACTAATAGGCTTACAGACGGCTTTTTAGCCACCAAAATTTTAGGGCCCTGTGTCATGGGGGCATCCTTTGATGCACTATCAACCTGCGCGGTGCTTTGTTATCGCATGCAACGAAGTCAACCAATCTTCTCATCAGCTCTAATATCACCTGCCTAGAAGACGGGAATTTCTCCTCGTGGTTACCTTTGTTTCGAGGTCTACCACCCAATATATCGTGTCCCTTACGATACGCTTGTTTGTACTACTATTCCACACTTGGCCTGTTCAAGCTTCACCATGTGCACTACACTAGTACCTCACTTCGCAACATAATTGGCATGCTGAACCAAGCCCACAGTCGTGTGCCTACTCATGCTGCCGTGCTCAACGGAGTCTCATGCAGCCCTTATGCTGTCGTGCTCTACTGAGTCTCACGCAGCGCTCAATTGTTCTAGCGAGGTTGTCCAGTCGTATGCACCGTGACCCGTAGTCCGAGGCTATACTTCAACCTTGCATTGAGTACCATACGACATCGCTGCGTTGACGTCCTAGGCCCACCCTCTCAGGCTTAGGAGACACTTGCGCTCCCTCTGGCAACGCAAGGCCCCGTGTGGGTGGAGGACAACTCTTCAGCTCCTCTCCCACATAGAAGGGTAAAACAGTTATTCAGCCAGAATGACAGGAGAATCTCAAGCCCCTTGGTTTGATATACTGCAACGCCTTCGCATTGCTAGTTCAGCTTGATTATGTCGCGTCCGTTTCACTCCCGCATCTTACTCGCATGTGACCGCGTCGTGTCCTCGCAGCGTGACCACGTCGTCAGACCCTCTTGACCCCATGTCGCGTGCCCTCCTGACACCATATGTAGTGCGGTCCCGACACCAAGATGTTGCGTGCTCACTTGGCACCACATCGCGTGCCCCAGGCACCATACTGCAAGCTCGAGTATTGATCTCGTCACATCCTCCACCACTCCATAATGTCAACATCCTCGTTGACGCATTATCACAGTGAATTGACCTCGCCAACTTCTCCCAGCCTGCTAGCATCTCATATCTAGTTCTTAGGTTCACACCTTCCCACTAGCTCCCCAATGTCACCCCTGTCGGGTCAACCTGGTTCCGCCGTCACAATGCCCACACCTGTTAACTAGCTCGAGGATGTTGCGTGCCCTCTTGGCACCACATCGCGTGCCCTGCTGGCACAAATTAGCTCATTAGTATCATCAATTTTGGATTGAACTTGACTTTGATACCAAATGTCCCGGGGGCGTCTTTCGACACACCATCAACCAGAGCGGTGCTTCGCTACCGCATGCAACGAAGCCAACCAATCTTCTCATCAGCTCTGATACCACCCGCCTAGAGGACGGGAACTCCCCCTCTTGGTTACTTCTGTTTTGTGGCCTACCATCCAATATTTTGTGCCCCTTACGACATGCTCGTTTGCACCACTGTTCCACACTTGACCTGCTCAAGCTTCTCCTTGTGCACTGTACTAGTATTTCGCTTTGCAACAGAATTGACATGCAGTGTCCCATGTTGTCATGTCTGTGCTTGCATACTGAACGAACCCACAGTCGCGTGCCTACTCATGCTGCCGTGCTCAACGGAGTCCCACGCAGCCCTCATGCTGTCGTACTCTACTGAGTCTCACGCAACGCTTAATTGTTCTCCCAAGGTTGCACCGCGACGCATTGTTCAGGCCCATACTTCAACCTCGCATTGGGTGTCACATGACATCACTGCGTCGATTTTCTAGGCCTACTCTTTCAGGCATAGGAGACACTTGCGCCCCCTCTGACATCTGTGAAAGTCAGGTGTTGACAATATTGATGGAAGGAATGGGTAAAAACCTTTTCACGCGCTAGATAATCTTATCTTAGTATTGTGCTGATAGGGCTCACTTTATCTTTAGAAAAATCCATTTATAGTACAATGTGTGTCCTTAGCTCACAATTTAAATAAAAAGAAGTGATTTTTGCATTTACTTTCCTAAGAAAAGTCCTATTTAGAGTCTGCTCCCCTTTTTACCTATTTACACTGCTGTCCCTATTTTTGTGTTTCCTTTGTTTCAATATTATTATAAAACTAAACTTTGACTGCTTTGAATAAAAATTAATGGATAATGAAAAAAAATAAAGGGTACCGGTATTTTCAGGGAACCTTTATTTCCACCTATCCAATTATTGAGGGTGTGAATAATGAAAACTTGATGACTGCATTAACTCAGATGATGAAATCGTTTTTCATCTCAATCTTTCAATCTTCCATACCATTGATCTTGTGGCCATAGGTGTACCACCAAACAGCCAATTAATTATTCCATGTGGCACAGATTTCAAAAACTCAACGAAAAATCATGTTTGAACATTATATGTGCCACATGATTTTTGAGTGACTTTTTGGGGATTTGTGCACCGTGGAGCATAGTGACAAATTTTGTTTTCGATAATTTTTTGGTGGGTGATCTTTTCGGTACATTTCGGATTAATTTCAATACCTTTTGGAAAAGTGATCCTAAAATCACGTTCATTTTTTGTTGCAATCTGCTACCCAAGGATAGTGAGACCATGCACTCATCATCAAACGGTCAATTTTTTATTTTGTATGACACACATACTGAAAGTGATCCTAAAATCATGTTTGAGTGTGGCGTGTGCCACATATTTTTGGAGCAAGGGTGATATGAGTTGTATTGAATCAGAAACTAACCTTCTGGTAGTACACTGTACGACTATAATCTCAATATAGAAAAGTAAGACTAAACACACCTTTCATCGTCTGATTCAAAGCAGTTAATGAATTTTCAATTTGGTATGATTCATTTTGAATACTATATCTCCTTCAGCCTCCATGCATCGACCTCTTCTAATCATACTTGACATCATTGGCGTACAATCAGAGACAACGAGTAAATCTCGACTCTCATGCTCCTAAAGGGGCAGCATTTTATGGTTGTCCTATGAGCTCCTGAGGGAAAGAAGATGGCAATACGATGGCGTTGAGCAACAAAAACTAAGGCTGCGTTTGGGATAGCTCTTTTGGGTCAAAGAGTAGCTCTTTCACTCTTTGGCTTAGGCACGAAATTGCTTTCATATTTGGTAACACAACTTCTCGCCCCATTTCGTCTGGAGGAGAGCTGTTTTAAGTGATAAAATTGCTCTCTTCTAAGGGTGTTATTGGGTCGGTTTGGGTTGGTTTTCATCCTAAACCAAACCGATAACTTTCGATTTCTAGTTTCTCAAATCGAAACCGAACTGATAAACTGAAATGATAGTTATCGGTTCAGTCGATTTTCGATTCTAAACCGCAATTTTTTTATTTGTAAATTTAAAATAAATAAATAAATTTTTTACAAATAATTCTTATTTTTGTGATTTCCTTTTAACAAATAATACCTATTATTTATATATAAAAAAAAGAAGATAAACTCTATTATTTGTAAAAAAAGAAAAATAATACTTATTATTTAGGTAAACTTTATTCTTTTTTTTAAAAAAGAAAAACCTATTTTTGTAAGCACATGAGTAATATCTTATTATAGGTTTCTTATCGATTCGGTTTCAGGGTTTTTACATCAAAATCGAAACCGAACCGTTAACCCAATAAGTCACTTTTTCAAAATTAAAACCGAACAATATGCCCTAAAACCAAAACCGAATCAAGGTTCGTTCGGTTTTCTGCACAGCCCCACAGTCTCTGCCACAAATCTGCTCTGACGGTGAGCAGGGAGAGAACTCCTTCTGCTCTTGTAAAGCTCACCCGAAGACAACCTAAACGTACTACTCCCTTCCACCTTATCGACTCTACACTATTTTAAATCCGAAACCAAACATTGCCAACAAGAAAGACGACAAATCCCAACCCTTTAAGAAATTAAAAAAGTCAAATATCTCTCTTTCTCTGTTGTGCATATGATATCGTTGATATGCTGCTGACCCAGAAAAATGTAAGAGCTTCAGATTGATCAATGAAAAAAATAGATGAGAGAGAAAGAGAATCTCTGGCCCCTTGATTTGACATTCTTTAAAATCTCTGATCGAGATCATGGCCAAGTAATGAGAGATTAGATAGCTTTCTTATGTAAGTCCTAATAGAGAAGCATGTAATGGTGGTTGCTGTTCCGGTGCTTCCCTCCCATCTCCGAAAAGACACGAGAGAGAACCAAAACGGCGTACAAAGCAGCTTTTACATTTCAAGTACGTCCATGATTAGCCGCGAATCCCATAACTTTGACTCAATTATATGACTCATATTTACTTCGGTCTTTGGGTACTAACTGCTACACAACGCACTCTGGCGTACTGTAGCAAGTAAGAGGACCCACGTCCACCCAGAGAGAGAGAGAGAGAGAGAGAGAGAGAGAGAGAATTAATAAAGGTGCGCCCGTGAGCAGTAATAAGTCATATGGAATTGGTGACGTGAGGCAACAATGATGACTTGAAACTTTATAATTCACGGGAGCAACAGAAGGTAGGAAGGGGTTGAAGGGTGAAGGTGGTGCACTCGAGTGGAAAGCTAGAAATTGCACCCACATTAAATTCCAGACCCCCCATATGAGATTGACCTCACAGTATGGGAGATTTATGATTGTTTATGGGAATTAGGGTTGGTTTTGTTTTTTTGTTTGGAAGCGTGTCAGCTGTGAGAGGAGGGACAAAATGGCACTGTTGTTAAAGTTCTAGCAGAGTGCAGTGTCCACTTTTTAGCTGGTCTACGCCTTTCTTTATTTGTTCTTCTTTTGCTCTCTCACTCATGTTCAATACTTAGATGGGGCAGCAAAAGCTAAGGCTAATTATGGAGTGCATGGAGAGGACGGTAATGAATTCCAAAGGTCAAAATCTTGACTTCATTGTCCACAGTTAATGCAGCTCTTTCTTCACGCATCGTTCAATTTAAAAGTTAAAATAAACACATATTCAAAAAAATAATAGCAATTTGTTTTGACGTTACTGTGTTTTTTTTTTTTTAAATCTCAAAAATCAGGTTTAAATGAAAGTCCGAGTAGACAACTGATTCCATGGTCCCACTTGATGTTGGGTACTACCTTCGTACCACCATGTGATCTTCATCCAACGGTTAAAGATAATACAATAATACTGCCGCCTCCTTAATATGCAGTGTACGTTACAAAGAATCATTCCTTTATTCCCATATGAGTTGTTTATCTTGTCATGAAACATGCGTATCATACGTACACATCCCTGCACCCATAAACCTATCCGATCCTTAATCGGACGGTTATGGACTATATGGTCAGCAGTTCCACACATACTAACGGTCTTAAAATCACCTAAATTATATTATATTAGTTTCAGTCCATGTATGCATACCTGTATCTTTTTTTTCGTTTGATAACTTACGATAATCCAAGCTTACACTTGGACTAATCCCTAAGGATGTAACGAGTATTTCACGATTTACATACCCTACGGGGCATCCTGTTATCGTAGAAGGGAGACGTTAACACTCAGATGTTGTGACCTATTAATAACAAACCAAAGTCCCCTACCAACTGCACCAACCAATGGTGGGCATGTATACATACATATATCATACATGTAAAATTATAAACAAAGGACAGATTTATTGAGGACAAAGCACACGCAGAAGACGTGGTGCGACGTGACTGGTTGCACGAACCTGTATAAATTGAGTCCCACTGCACTTGCAGCCAATTGCGTCACGCCACATTAGTCGCTTACACTTTATATGCATAAAATCTGTCCTCCATATAATACTGTACGTCATACATATATATCCCGACTAGTTAGACATAAGTATGATATTGTACAAGTTAACTTCCCAAATGGTGATTTGAAATGGGTCACTGAATTGGGTGCACATGGACCGTGATTTCATTAATTTCACTATGCAACCAAAGGAACCATACAAAGATATGGTGGCTCCATAAAAAGAGAAGCTGAAGATTTCATTGAAAAACATTTCTATGGTGTGAATCTATAAGGTTAAACTTTTTTTAAAATAAACGGCTACCACTTCAATTACGAAATTCTGTTTCAGTTATTCTTTTTATAGGCATTTGATTGTTTTAAATCACATTATTGATCTTCATGTGAAAATATTAGGGTTATGAGTCGTATGACAATTGACCTAGTATCATGAAAACTATAGTTTTCATTAAATATTTTATATATATATATATATATATATATATATATATATATATATATATATATATATATATATATATATATATATATATATATATCTTAGTGATTAATGCAACTACCCTCAATTTGTTCATTTTCTTTGCCATTTGAGAGGTCAATACGATCAGTCAAACTACATCATCATTTCAATTCTACCCATTTAAATTTGAGCATTTATAAGATGTTTAGTAACTAAATCTATACAGATTTGAGTGCAATTTGCAAAAAGAAAGAAAATAGAGATATTTAAGAGAGAGTGTCTGGCGCAATTTTTGTCCCTATTTTAAGCAACTTCAATCATGCTAAATAACTATAATAACCGTGATTAAAAAAAAAAATGTGCTCAATTTCGAGTTTCTTCTTTACGAATCCCAAGTAAACAAACTATCCTTTTCTATTCTGTCCTTACTTAGGTTGAAAATGACAACTCAACCCCATTTTTCATTAAATGCCAAATCTACCCTTTTCTTAATTTCAACCTGCCTAGCTGGTACATAAATAAGTGGCACCCTTCTCACGTTTTAAACTTCAAATACAACACAGACCACCACAAGGGCTGAAAGCAAGAACCATGGCTAGCGAGGTTCAGCCACCTAAAGGCCTTTGGGCCCAAGCTATGGAGAAAATGGTGATTGCAGTAGGTGAAGGTGGTGCAATAACCGGAGCAATGGCTAAACTGTTATGAAGGCCATGGCGGTATCTCTCCTGAGCTTTTTCTTCGTTCACTCCATGAAGGCTACTAGAGTTTTCTTGACCTTGCAAGTCCGGAAGTGTAACTCTTTTCCTCGTGGCCGCTCTCTATGCCCATCAAGGAGATCCCATGACAAAGCTTGCATTTTGGGCTCATGGAAGTGAATCTTTCCCTTCTATCCCTCCTGAGCTATTTTCACCCTTTGTGAGACACTATATTTTATATTTGTACTAGATTATAAAATATAAAATCATTTCTCTCTTGCAAGCTCTTTGAAGTTTCTGTTACCTCTGTGTAATAGAATTTGTTTTCTTCTTAGCATAAAATCAGTGGCTTCGAAGTTCTAACAGCAAATGTGAAAATGGTATATTACATCATTAATAAAAGAAATTATGGGAAAAAATAAACGTAAGTAAGAGAAAGACAGACGGGTCAAGGGTTATAAAAGAAAATAATTATAGTGGTTTCAAAATACGGAGGGTAAATTAATCATTTGAAAAAAAAATACTGGAGTTGCATCATCACTGGCACAGTTACATTTCTAATGTTGTGGTATATATATATATATATATATATATATATATATATATATATATATAATTTGTAATCTTACGGCTATATTTTTATCTTTCTCTACTCGTGGTATCTTTCTTTTTTTCACTCTTTGGACGTATCGCTCCGAGCTTTCGTGAAAAGCTTTACCATACGCATATGGGTGAGAAGTCTTTATGGCTTTGTGCAAACGTATTGAAAGACCCAATGGCTGCGCGGGGTGCGTATTGTCCTAAGGCAGTTCCCTGTGCCAGGTGGAATAACATCTAAGCGGTCTAATCTTGAGGACAGGATGTAAAGATGTTTATTGCCAAAGATTAGCTTGAAATACCATCTATATCGTTTTATTCAACACAATCAAAGCCCATCGTCTGATTTAATGATTGACTATGTTGAATCATATGATAAAGTTTATGTTTAGGGGATGATGTTCCATGTGGCACAAGACTCTCTTGTAAATTGCATGACACAAATCTCGTGTGCAAGTAGCTTAATCTAAAAAATTAATTACATGAGAAGTCCAAAGATATTTTTTTTAGCACTGGATATAAATCCCTGGGGTGGCCTCAAGGGGGGGAAGCGATTCGAACTCAGGTCTCCTGCTTTTGGAAGCAGGTACTTGGCCAGCTCACCTAACCCCTTGAGGCTACTCCAAAGATATGTTGGGTACCTCTATTAGCGCTAGGGATCTCAATGGGTCAGATTAGGGCCGAGCTGGGGTTCAACCCAACCCTAACTCGGGCAACAATGTACACAGCCCTAGCCCGACCCCTACCGGGACGAGCTTGGACATTTTTTCAGCCTTTTTTTCGACTGTTTTTTTCTAATAAAATTTGGCTGGGCTATTTTTTGGGGTTTATTCTTTTGAACTATTTTTTCTAATAAAATTTGGTTGTACTTGGGCTATTTTCTTTCTAATAAAAGTTTGAAGAAGGTTAAAATTTTAATTAAATAATTATATTAACATTATAGAAGCTCAAATATATGTTTTTATTCAAATATCATTTTGGTTTGTTGCATAATGGTTATAACGTACAACGATTAATCTTATAGCATTTAAGTAAATTATATTTAATTAAAAGGCCTTTTTTTAATAACTTTAAAAGCATAAGTCGATAATATATATATATACGAGCCGGGTGTTAGAACACTCAACCCATGCCCGGCCTGGATTGATTCGAGTTGCAATATGTTTAGCCCGATCCAGATACCAGGCCGGGTTTGCTTGATAGAAAGTATCACTTTTTTCATGTTGGGTGCGGGCCAAAATCTGGCCGGCTTGTCCCACTGAGAGCCCTAATTAGCTCTCGCGCAATCTCTCACGTTGGAACCCCTTCAAATCACTGATTACTTTAGATCAGATGATAGAGATCATGTTTTACCCGGATCTATAACACCATGGATCTTGAGATCATGTAGCACCTATCAAACAATTAGTTTTTTATTTCACATGTCACAGATCTCCAAAAAAATGAGAATAAAGCCACGTTTGAGTGTGATGTGTGTTATAAGATTTAAGGGGTATTTTTTAGAGATCGATGACATGTGGAATAAAAATTTGATCGTCTGATAGGTGAGATATAATCTCAAGATCCATTATGTGGAAGATCAGGGTGAAACAAGATCTCTATCACCTGATCTTAAGCAGTCAATGATTTTGAAGGAGTTGCCCAGGTGGGCGCTTTCAGAGATTGTGTGGGCGTTAATAGAGGTGCCAAGATATATTTTGTTGAAATAAAAAAAGAGTTGACTCGCCAGCCCAGCACTATTATAACCGGTAAAGTAAAATAATGGTGCTCAGCACCACGTGGAACTCGCATGTCAGGAAACGGAGAGTCGCCATGGGGCGCTGACCATTTATCAAATAAGCCTTATTCGTAACTAAGGAGCGGAGAAATGGATCCGACTCTTTTGACCCTCGTCACATGGTATTCAAAGACCTTATACGGATGTGGGTGAGCCGTACCGCCACAGTGCTAATCATAGATTGAAATTCAAGAGGCCTTAAAAGTACGGTTTAGGAAGATTTAAATCATCTATTTTGTGAACCCATAATACCAACTTTTTTAGTTTTAATGACTGATGGTATTCATATATTTGCGACTAAATCGAATCACATCCCAATCTGTCTCTGCACTTCTCCAATTCTAAAAGGATTTGTTGGCTTTATATCCTTCCGATTTGAGGCGATGTGGCTTAAGGATGAAGGATGTAAAGAAATTATTCTAAGAAGATGGGGCAACAGAGATGCAACTATTGGTATTTATGGTTTCCTCACCAGTTTAGAGGCCACTTCAAGTGAGTTACTAAGTTTGGAATAAAAAATTGTTTGGGCATATACAGAGGTCTATTGCAACAGTCTCCACTTAGATGAGTCAGCACTTTAATTGCACGTATTGAGATCGTGATCCAGTTATGGAGAGTTCTCTAAGGAAGAAGCTTCATGAGCTTCTAGACCGGCAGGAAATCATGTGGAAACAACGAGGTAAAGAGTTATAGTTAAAGGGAGGAGATCGTAATACTGATTACTTCCATTCGTGAGCATCTCGTAGACACAAAAGAAATCAGATCAATAATCTTCGAAATGGAGAGGGAGTTATCTATACGAAGGAAGAAGAAATTCACGACATTGTAACGCAATACTATGAAGATTTATTCCAATCTAGTTGCCCGACAATGGTGGAGGAGGCTCTTAATGCAGTGGAGTATAAAATTACTTTTGATCAGAATGTGGTGCCTAACAAACCTTTTACAGCATCGGAGATTCACTTGGCTCTATTCTAGATGCATCCATTCTATGTCTCCCCTCTTTTATAAAAAGTTTTAGCATATTGTTGGGGATTTAATTGTGAATGTTGCTTTAAGTTTTTTGAATAGAACTGCTTTTCTTTTCAAACTTAACAAAACCTTTATTACCCTAATTCCAAAAACTAATCAACCTGAGAACATGACCGATTTCCGCCCTATTAGCCTTTGTAATGTCATTTATAAAATCACAGCTACAACCTTGGCTAATCGGCTCAAACCCCTCCTTCCATTCATCATTTCCAAATCTCAATCGGCTTTTGTTGTGGGTCGTCTTATTATGGTAACATACTTACGGCTTTTGAAATTGGGCATATTTTGAAAAACAAAAGGACTAGGAATGTGGGGGACTGTGCTTTAAAGCTTGATATGAGTAAAGCATATGATCGATTAGAGTGAATTTTTTTGGACAAAACTCTTTTAAAAATTTGTTTTAGTGGCAGATGGGTGCACCTTGTTTCTTCAGTTTCTTACTCTTTCCTCATAAATGGCTCTGCTATTGGGAATGTTAGTCCCTCTAGAAGGATTAGACAAGGTGACCCATTGTCCCCTTACCTTTTTATAATTTGCTCATAAGTTTTCTCCTGCTTGATCAATCAATCAATCACCAATGGCTCCCTATCTGGTGTTAAAATTTTGTAGGGTTGACCCGATTATCTCCCATCTCCTTTTTGCAGACGATAGCATCATCTGCACTAAGGCCACTAGAGCCGAATTACTTGAGGTCTCTACCTTGTTGGATTTCTATGTAGGAGCTCCAGGGTAAAAATTAATTTTGAGAAATCGGCTATTTCGTTTAGCAAGAATGTGAAGGTTGGTGATCGGCAAGCCTTGATACTAATCCTTAATATCCGACGGATCTCTAATCATGAAAAATATTTGGGCCTCCTGTCTATTTTGGGGATATCGAAAAGAGAATTATTTGGGTATATTAAAGATAGAGTATGGCGTAAGCTTCAAGGTTGGAAAGAGAAATTATTATCTGGTGCAGGTAAGGAGATCTTGATCAAAGCAATTGCTCAGGCAATTCTCACGTATGCCATGAGCTGCTTCCAGCTTCCAAAGTCTTTCCTTAGGGAGCTTTCAATGATGATGGCGCGATTCTGGTAGGGGAGCACCAATAAGGATAGGGGCATTCACTGGAAAGACTAGAACTCATTATGTACTCATAAAGATAGTGATGATTTGGGCTTCAGAAATTTGGAGGCATTTAACTTGGCGATGTTAGCCAAACAGAGGTGGAGGCTTATTACCCAAGACACATCCATTGTGGCAGAGTTATATAAAGATAAATACTATCCAAAGGGGACCTTTTTCATAGCTACTGTTGGGCGAATCAGTCAGCGACTTGGTCGAATATTCTGGGTAGCCGTGACCTTGTTGAGAGAGGCACAATTTGGCGAGTGGGTAGTGGGTATACCATTCGGATATGAGAGGATAGATGGATACCCAAACCATCTACTTTCAAAGTGATTACTCCGAGACCATCTTTGGGACCATTGATGGTGGCAGATCTCATTGAGTCAGGGGGAAGAAAATGGAATGACAATCTAATCCGAGGCATTTTCTTTGACGATGATGCTGAGAAAATTTTGGGTATTCCACTTAGCATGGAGCAGTATTGGGCTTTCTCTAACAATGGAGCTTTTACAGTGCGTAGCGCCTACCACGTAGCATCTTCCGAGTTGAGGAAGAATCAAAACTCGGCCAGCTCGAGTACTACTAGTGGTAGTTTTATTTGGCGAAAAATTTAGCGGTGCAAGGCCCTAAATAAGGTTAAAGTTATTGCGTGGAAGGCGTGCCACAACATCTTGCCTACTAATCATGCTCTTAGTAGAAAAATCAGCAATATTAATGGTAGATGTACGATTGTGATAAGGATTGAGAGTCTACCATTCATGCTCTTAAGGAATGCGATGTGGCGGAAAGAGTTTGGTTTCTTTCTCCGTTGGGAGTAAGGGCCTTCCTAATCAAAGCGTCCACCTTCAAAGACTGGCTCATATAATTTCTAAACGAGTTTGGTGATGATCACCTACACTTATTCTTTACTGTGGCATGGGCTATATGGACAAGTCAGAATAAATTTCTATCCGAAGAGGTGGGTACGAATCTATTGAATACTGTCTTATATACTTCAAGGTTGGTCTTTGATTTTCTAGAAATGAATATAAAGCTCAATCCTATCCAACCCACCTGAAATATCGAACATTGGCAGCCTCCTAAGGGTTATAATCTAAAAATTAATGTTGATGGTGCTTGGTGTTGAACCACGAAAAATATTAGTATTGGAGTTGTAGCTTGAAATGCAGCAGGGGAAATGCTTGGTGCTAAAGCATTAGCGGATAAAGGGGATCACACTGCTCTCAACTGCGAAGCATTGGCGGCTTATCATGGGGCTCTCTTCGCTTGAGAGATGGGATTTTCCTATGCTACTCTAGAAAGTGACTCATTGAAGATAATATCCTTTCTTTCCGGGGGTGATGACCAGTCAAAAATCAACTTCATTATCAGTGATGTAAGGAAGATCACCATGGGTTTTTCATCTGTTACTTTTAGATAGATTCATAGAGAAGCTAATGAGGCAGTTGATCTACTTGCCAAGTTTGACTTTAACTGTGTTTCTAAATCTGTATGGGTGGAGGACATTCCCCCATTTATTGTTGATGTAGTAGTTGTTGAATTCCTTTCTTAATGAAATGCTTAGTTCTTATAAAAAAAAATGACTCTAGGTATTCCATCAAAACAAAAGGGAAATTTCCAGGATTGACCCTGCCAGATTCACCTTTTCGGTCAGAGACCATATAATTTCACCTTTCTCATAACCGACCAGCTTTAAGCCGAGCTAGTTCCAGCTAGCAGAAAAAGTCTTAAATACCCCTTCTGGCATTTTTATCATTCTACATAGTTTAAAATTTTAAAATTTTATATTTTTTTATATTTACGCGATGTGAAGTAGTTTCTATATCATCTGATTTGAAGACCACAATATAAATATCGATGGTGCCAAAGATTGCCACGAAAAAGGCAATATCACCTCTTTAAAAAAAAAAGACTATCTATACAGTCAATAACGACTGTATAGACAGTCAATAATAACTGTTTAGACAGTCGTTTTTTTTTGTTGTTGTTAAAGAGGCGATATCGCCTTTTTCGTGCCAATCTTTGGCACCATCGATCTTATATTATGGCCTCAAATTAGACGGCATAGATGTCGCTTCACATTGCGTAAATATAAAAAAATACAATTTTTAAAATTTAAAATTATGTAGAACGATAAAAAGTGTAAGAAAGGGTATTTGAGACTTTTTGTGCTAGCTGGAACTGGCTCGGCTTGGAGCTGGTCAGTTTGGTGAAAGGTGAAACTATAGGGTCTTTGACGGAAAAGGTGATTCCGATAGGGTCGATCCTAGAAATTTCCCAAAAAAAAAGATTGACGGTAAAGCTCATCAATCGAATGATTCACATCCACTTGTAAGCATGTTTCCTTGAGCTGAGATATATTGCAAAAATCATGGACATACAATCACAAGGAACACATGATGGTTCCACATGACACACTTTCCAAAACGTGAATACAATACCAAGAGCATCGGCGCGAAGTAGGGATACAAGTTTTGAACTGAACATCGAAATCGAACCGAAAACCAAGGCTCCCGAACTGCACCGAAACCCGACACAAACCGAACCGAACCCCAAATTAGTTTGTTTTCAGTGTGGGTGGCTCGAAACCGAAAACCGAGGGGGTAGGATGAGTAAACCAAAAAAAACTGCAAAAAAAAAAATCGGAAAAAAATTAAAAAAAATGAAGAAAACCGAAAAGTAGGTATTTTACCTACATTGAACCGAACCGATTTGAATCGGTTTCGGTTCGGCTTCGGTTTGGGGTGTATCGAATCAAACACCGAAAAATTTGGGTTCGGTTCGGTACACCAAACTTGCATCCCTAGTGCGAAGTACCTAATACTAACTCCAAAGTAAAAGTGGACATAAAATCCCCCCCCCCCCTCCTTAAAGTTACTTTTTTAAATCTCATATTTTATCAAATATCTAATAAGCCCATGTATTTACAACTTAATTATCTAAATGCCCTCTCAATCATAAATATCTATCTTTATATTTACATTTTAATTGCCATTTTTGTTATATTTTTTAGATTAAAAATTATTTACTTTTTACATATTTTTATTATTTTTCAAAGTTTTTTCAATTTTTACTGAATTAAAAAAATAAAATTCATTTCTTTTTGTGTATGAAAAAAGTATAAATTTTTATTTTTTTAAAATGTAATTTTTACTAGCCTATTGGCCTTGACGAACCCATTCTGTAGAATCTTCTCCCTTTAAAGGTAATTTTGGTATTAAGGTGGATATTTATAATTGAGGGGGCATTTAGATAACTAAGTTTTATTTATTTTTTTATAATATCATACGGCATAAACAAGATCAATGTGCCTTACATATTATAGAGAGAATGACACTTCAGGAGCAACACTTCAGAAATAAATCTCACACAACAAAGCACTCGCATTGAGTGACACAGGAAAATAAATTCCATCCAACAGCCCTCACTTTATTAATATAAGGGAGGAAGCATGCGTGACATGTAGAATCTACAATCTTAAGCCTCACAAAAGAGGGAGGATACTAACTAAGCTACCACTTAATTGGTTAGATAACTAAGTTTTAAGTATAGGGATTTATTAGATATTTATAAAAATGTAGGGAGGATTTAAAAAAAATAACTTTTAGTGATTTTAGAAATTATCCCTTTTAATAAAGACGAGCATGTAAATCTCTGATGCTGGGAATCACTTGCTAGAGATTTTGTTTTATTCCGATATTTAACATCATAAATCTCTAGATCATGGACTTCAAATTAGACGACACACGTGACTGTCAAAATTAAGGATCAAAATTTCGGCTAAAATTTTGGTTTCGGGCATGGCCGAAATTCGATAATTTGACCGAAAACCAAAAATTTGGCTGAAATTTCAGCTGAAATCTTGGGTCCCATACAAATATGGACCAAAATTTCAATCGAAATTATCGTTTTAGTGGGGACCGAAATTGATAATTTCAGTCATTTCAGCCGAAATTTTGATCCTTGGTCAAAATGCCATGCCAGCCCTAAAAGCCATACCCAGCCCGACTTTAAATGTTAAGGCTAAAGCCAAATTTTGAGGCCCCTAGGGTAGGGCTTGTGCATTCAAAATAAAAGCCCTAAACAATTAACATGGAGTGTGGGATAGGAAAGGATGACTGGTTCCCGGGTCAATCTCCTTCTAACAAGTTAGCTATATGTATAAATATGCTTGAGCACCAAATTAGTAAAAGGTCAAGAGTATACTTTGAGTATACTTTTACTAATGTGTGTGCTCATGAATAACCAGCCACTTCTACTGGCGGCCGCATTACTTAAGGCTTGACCCAGTTGAGGAATGAACCAAGTACAGGACTTGAGCCTATGGAAGGTCAACAATATTACAACCTCAAGTTGGCAGGTTCGAACCCATCTTATGAAAATAAATAAAAGGTTGGTATCTAATACCAACCCTTCTTATGAAAATAAATGAAAGGTTCCAACCCAATATTAATCAGTACATTTTGGAGAGCTCTCTCTGTAGTCTGTAAATGTTCTAGAGCTAGTAAATGACTTTGGCACTTCGGGTTCCTATATTTTGGTGGTGGTACTTCTTTTCTTAATTCTATAAATATATTTTTTCTTAAAATTGATTAATAAATTCACTAATTTAGATGGGTTAGGCCCTGTGCTTATCATAAACATGACAATTCGAATATGGTGCAGGACTCATCCACCATGACGTGTGGAGGTCAGCGCACTGACTAGCTGTGTGCCAGTGAATGGACTGTGCACGACACTCTCTCTCTCTCTCTCTCTCTCTCTCTCTCTCTCTCCGTGAATAGACTTGCACAATGACACTATCTTAAGAAATGATGTAATGGTACAGCTATCACCATGATAAGGTGCAAACAGGAGTCAGTGATCACCGTTGGATTTGCATCCAAGGATGATCCAACTAGCCCAGTGGCCAACATAAAACAGCTTATCATCATTCCTAAAATATAATTTAAATTGGCATAAATCTTGAATAGGTGTATTTCCTCAGCTGCGACTGATGATCAATGAAGAACATAACAAATAATGATAATAATATAAATGTGTTCATACAAAAGAAAACAAAAGAATGACGCATCCTACAACTACCAGCCTTTTTTAACACCGTATGATACACACAAATCAATTTCCATCAAGCCTTTGATTAATAGAGTCACATAACAGATATCTGCTTTAGAACTTCCCTTTTCAGAATCAGGCAGCGAGCACAAGCACTTTAATTGTACCTTGACTGTTAGCAGTTAACATGGTTGGGCTATCGCTTTTCCAGCATACCGCACTTATAAAGTACGATCCAGCATCATCATCTGTATCCTCCATATCGGATGAACCAAATCTGTGCCACGCTGCTGGTTTCGAGATCGCCTGCAAATAATGTAAGTTCCGAAAAGCCGGTCAAAAAAACTCCTTTTTGGGTGGTAACCGAAAACATTGCAGAATGGGTTACAAACTGATGTTTATGGTTTTCAAGCTAAATGCTGAAGGATGAAACGAATCTACAGCAGGACCTCCCCGCATCTCAATATTATGCTTTTACCTTGTGGTACACAAACACTTCATTTGTTTCACTCCCGCAAGCAATATATTCACTGTTTACGGTGAGACCCACAAAGTTCTTCTCATTCGTGTGGCCTCTAAATGTCCGCACCTGAGCACATTTCAGAACGTCAGTTACCATGTACCTTTTGAATGATTTTGTAATTTAGTCTACAACAAACTGCAATTGTAAATAAGTAAACCACGGTCAGATGGTCAATATTTGACGGTTAAACTCGCACTAACATTGAAAACATGTCACTAAAGGGGCATCACAACAGAGGATGCAACAAAGACAAGTAAATCCAGGACGAAAAAAGTAACAATAAATTTGGCACAACAAAAAATTTATTTATTTATTTATTGACTTATTTTATTTGCTATCGGTAGCTATGCAAAATTGAATTGAACCAATAAAATGTGTACCATCATTTCAGTAGAGAGAGAGGAGACAGAGACAAGATCTTAGCAATGAAATTAGGAAATTAGGAAATTCGGGTGGGATCATAGGTTAAAGTAACGGCCATTACCAATACATATTGATTTTTGGCCTGACCGATACTGATACATCTATGTTCATGCTCCTTTTGTTGTTTTCTCATCCGTCTTCACAAAATTAGTGATTGTGTAATTATTGATTAAAAGACTAGGTGGAAAATGAAAAGCTGTTGTAGTCATAGGGTTGTTATATACGATTGAATGTTGTATACTTATTAATGAAGCATAAATCATTCATGAATCATTATTCATTAATAATGGCCCGTCAATTCAATATCATGTTCAATTACTCTGTTCAACTTTATTTCCATTTGCGTATAATATTTATAACATGTAATACAAATATGCAAAGTCCTAATTAAAGGAGCAACAATAGACTACACACTTCATCTAGCGACATGACGCCAAAAAGTACTACAGGAACCCGTGCATTAAACACTTATTTATGATTAAATTATTAACTATATATATAAATATCTAACTATTTGTATGTATAGATATATAAAAATATCATATTTATATTTAGGATTTATTTTTGTATTTTGTAGATTTATTCCATATTTTTTCAAAGAAAAAATTCACGCCATGTCACTGATACATATCGCCGATTTGAGTGCTTATCTGTCTAGGTTGGCTGATACCAATACCAATACCGATACCAAAATTTTAAACCTTTGGCGGATTTGCATAGAGAGGATTAATGGTTAAAATCTACACATAGTGCAACCACCACATGAACATTAGAAGATGATATGGATCTGTGCAAGATCAGGAAGGAATAATACAATATACATCCATAACAAAGAAAACAAAACAACGATTTCGGACGGGGAACATCAAGAAAAAATAAAATAATAATAATAATAAAATAATAAAATTACTGTTCACGATGAACAGTGACGGACGTCTGTGGGACACTACGGACGTCCGTGGACGTCGTGACGGGACTTCTAATTTGGAGTTTTTGTTGCGAAAACTTTCATTTTTAGTATTTTATTAGTATTAGGACTCTTTATTTCGAGTTCAATTATTGGTGGTCTATATATTGAGGCTTGTAAGGGTTTTTTAATTAGTTATTGAATATTTTGAATGCTTTATGCTTGAATATTCTTTGCCTGAGATGAGTTTAGTGTGAGGCCAAGGGAGTGATTTCTAAAAGCCATTGTTATTTTCTCTATTATCTATCACTGTCTTCTTTGAATCTTTTACCTTATTGATTCCTGCTTGTTTTCTAAATCTCAATCTATTGATTTTGATCCAAAAACCCTAAACCTTTTCTGAACCCTAAATCCATTAGAGTCAAAACTAAATCATAAATCAAACCATAAGCCCATTACAAAATCATACACCTATTTCCAAAGCCCTAGTTAGAGCCTGCGAATCTACATCGGATCGAAGACGACGCCCAAGCCTAGAAAAAGCTAGAGTTTTATCTCTAGGCCGATCTCACCTCAAATCTAATAGTACTTGCGCATCGGACTAGACCCTAACTGGATCTCGCGTGATCTACTAACTTGAATTCTCTGAATCCTAAGGTATTTAAGATAGTTTTGAGATTAAGCTTGATTTAATTTTATTTAATTTCGGTAAAATCGCATAATATCATAATCACGCGTTTTAGGGTCGTTGTCCCGCGTCAGTTTTGGTATCAGAGTCCGGTTTTCTAAGTTAGGGCATCCTTGCTTGTCATATCTATTTTATTGCATTGTTTTCTTTTGTAGGTCCATATTGCATTCCATATTAGAACCCTAATAGACCTTGTGATCACCATGGACTCGAGTGCGATTTTCAATGCCCTTAACGGTATGCGAGAAGGATTGGGTGCGATTAGTGTACGTTTGAGTACCATTGAACAAGCTCAAACATCCCTAGGAGTTGGTAATGATAGATTACGTGATCGAATCAACCAACTGGAAGCGATGGGTGGGCTGGAAAATCAACACCAAGAGTGTGAATGCCCACACTTTGAACCTAATGGTCGCCAAGACAACCGGAACCGTAGGGATCATCGTAGAGATGACTATGACCCCGAAGTTCAACTCCTAAAGAACGTTCTAGTTGAGATTCCGACTTTCGATGGAAGAATGGACCCTACCGTCTTCCCCGATTGGCTTTCTGACATGGACCAACACTTTGATTGGTATGCCATGAATGACGACCATTGCGTTAGACTCGCTAAGATGAAATTGGTTGGTCAAGCTCGACTTTTCTGGCTCAATGTCGAGCGCATCAGGGTGAATGCGGGTTGTCCTTCCATTACCCATTGGGACGACATGAAGGAACGACTTACTGAGAAGTATGTTCCTTTATTATACCACCAACGCCTCCTCGACCAGTGGCAAAATTTACGCCAAGGTGGTATGCCCGTGATCGATTACATTGCCAAATTTGAAGAGTTCATGATGAGGGCAAAAGTATCGGAAGACCCTGAAATCACTCTCTCTAGATTCCGCACCGGATTGCGACTTGAATTGCAAAAAGAATTGATTTCTCATCCCGTAGAAACTCTTAAAAGATGCTATGCCGTTGTGCAAGATCTTGAACGGTACTTGAAAACTACGGTGATGAAGAGGACCGAACCATATTATAATAGTCAACGATCTGGTGAGGGACGATTCAATCCTCCTCCAAAACCTACACAACCCGCCCCTACCAATTCAAGGTTTGAAAAGGGAAAAAGTGTAGTCGTAGACTCCTCCAGGGTTAACTCTCAAGTAAAGTGCTATAAATGTCATAAGATGGGACACTTTGCCTCCCAATGCCCTACGAAAGAACCCCAAAGGACTCTCTTCATTGAGGGAGAGGAGGATGATGATGAGGTAGTAGTTGAAGAGGAAGTATTTGAACCGGTTAGCACACCCAGTGATGAAGAGGGTGATGCTATTGGTCATGCTTTAGTTGTGAGGTGTACCCTTGCACAACGTCAACGGGATGAAAAGGATGACTGGCGAAGGGAGAACATCTTCCATACCTACGCCAGATTTGGTGAAAAGAATTGTAGAGTCATCGTGGATAGCGATAGTTGCACTAATGTTATATCAACTTATGCCGTATGCCGCTTAAGGCTTACACCCAAAGCCCACCCGAGACCTTATAAAGTCGCATGGGTAAATTCTTCGTCCATTACCGTGTCGAAAATGTGTCGTGTACCGATTCAGTTAGGTTCTTATTCGGACACCTTATGGTGTAATGTGGTGCCGATGGATGTGGGCCATATCATTTTGGGAAGGCCGTGGCTCTACGACATAGACGTGACTCTTTCTGGTCAAACAAACATATGCAGGCAAAAAGATCACTTTACACCCTTTGCCTCCCAAAGCATCATTGACCAACACAGTTGAAAAGAAGGGCGAGTCTTCTACATCCATTAATATTGTGAGCCCTTCTGAGTTCGAGAAAGCATCGATAGAAGAGTGTGGTGTATGTAGTCGTCACCGTATTGAGTGCTCCCGAGTCGGTGAGCGAGTGTCCCAAGGAGGTTGAGCCGATTTTAAAAAAGTTTACGGATGTCTTTCCTGAAAACTTACCAAACAAACTCCCTCCTCTGCGTGATATCCAACACGCAATTGACTTAGTTCCCGGATCTACCTTACCAAACCTGCCCCACTCTAGGCTGAATCCGGTTGAGCACGCCGAGTCAACTCGGCATGCTCAACTGGATTCAGCCTAGAGTGGGGGTTCATCTAAGAGAGTCTGAGCCCGTGTGTCGTACCTGCCCTACTCACTCCTAAGAAAGATGGTACATGGCGCATGTGTGTGGATAGCCGTGCAATCAACAAGATTACCGTTAAGTATCAGTTTCCCATACCAAGGCTCGATGACATGCTTGACATGATGGTTGGTGCCACTATCTTTTCAAAGATCGACCTTAAGAGTGGCTACCATCAAGTCCGCATCCGCCCCAGTGATGAGTGGGAAACCGCCTTTAAGACTAAAGATGGTCTTTATGAGTGGATGGTCATGCCTTTTGGGCTTTCTAATGCCCCGAGTATTTTCATGCGGCTCATGACCCAAGTGTTGAGGCCGTTTTTGGGCAAATTCCTTGTTGTTTATTTCGCTGACATTTTGATCTATAGTCATAACAAGGATCAACACTTGAACCACCTTAGGTTGATTTGTGAGACCCTCAAGGGCGAGAAGTTGTTTGCAAATCTCAAGAAATGCACCTTCATGCAACATTCTGTTGTTTTATTGGAATTTATTATCTCGGCCGATGGAATGGTCGCGAACTCCGAAAAAGTTAGAGCCATTGTAGAGTGGCCCGAGCCTACAAACATACACGATGTCCGTAGCTTCCATGGTTTGGCTACTTTTTATCGTTGCTTCATCAGAAGCTTTAGTACCATTATGGCCCCAATTACTGATTGCATGAAAAAGAGACTTTAAATGGGGCAAAGCAGCGACGAAAGCCTTTGCTGAGATCAAAGAAATGAGTAGTGCACCCGTCATGCGCTTACCGGACTTTTCCAAAGTCTTCGAAGTCGCATGCGACGCATCGGATGTAGGCATAGGAGGAGTGCTTAGCCAAGAGGGTCACCCTCTAGCCTATTTTAGTGAAAAACTTAATGAGGCGAAACAAACATACTCCACCTATTACAAGGAGTTCTATGCAGTCGTTCGATCTCTTTGGTATTGGAAGCATTACCTTAGACCGCATGAATTTGTGTTGTTCTCTGACCATGAAGTCTTACGCTTTCTTGCTTCATAGAAGAAGTTGAACCTAAGGCACGCGAAGTGGGTTGAGTACCTTCAAGGGTTCACATTCGTGTTAAAGCATAAGGCTGGTGCTGAAAATAGGGCCGCTGATACACTTAGTCGGCGAGTGGTGACTTTGCGCACAATGAGCACCGAGGTCGTTGGGTTCGAACAGTTAAAGGATGAGTACCCCGAGTGCCCAGTTTTGGGGTTGAGTACACTGCTCTCCTTAGTAACCCGACCAGCACACACCCCGTGTACACCATCCAGGATGGGTACTTGTTTAAAGGCAATCGCCTTTGCATCCCTCGCACTTCACTGCGTGACTTTCTCATTTGGGAGTAACATGCTAGAGGGATGGCTGGACATTTCTGGCGTAATAAAACTGTTGCGCTCGTAGAGGATAGGTTCTTTTGGCCTAGCCTAATGAGAGATATCGTTTGGGTTGTCAAACATTGTCGTACTTGCTAAGTGTCAAAACAGACCAAACAAAATACTGGCTTGTACACTCCTTTACCCGTGCCACACACACCGTGGCAAGACCTCTCTATGGATTTCGTGCTTGGACTTCCTAAGACCCCCAGGAAGCACGATTCCATTTTTGTCGTAGTTGACCGATTTTCCAAAATGGCCCACTTCATTCCTTGTTCCAAAACCTCCGATGCATCTCATATTGTTAAATTATTTTTCGCGGAGGTAGTGCGTCTTTCATGGGTTGCCCAAAACCATTGTGTCTGATAGGGATGTTAAATTTACTAGTTATTTTTGGAAGACCCTTTGGCACATGATGGGCATATTGCTCCAATTCTCGACAGGTTACCACCCTCAAATAGATGGCCAAACCGAAAGCACCAATAAGAGCCTTGAGATTCTCCTTCGTAGTCTTGTCGGTGATCATGTTAGGACCTGGGATACCATTTTACCTACAGCTGAGTTTGCCTATAATAATTCTGTCAATAGGTCCATAGGCATGAGTCCTTTTGAGGTAGTGCATGGTCATAGGCCTAGGACCCCATTAGATTTGATCCCCATGTCTGCATCCCATAGAGTGTCAGAGTCTGCCGATGCATTTGCACAACACATTCATAGCTTGCATGCCGAAATTAAACAGAAAATTAATTCAAGTAACAATCAATATAAATTATCTGCAAATGCTCACTGGCGTTATAAAGAATTTCACATGTGTGATTATGTGATGATCCGGGTTAGGCCTGAGCAGTTCCCATCGGGATCTGCAAAGAAGTTCCAATCCCGAGGCGCTGGGCCTTTTAGAATTTTGACTAAGAGTGGTCCTAATGCATACGTGCTCGAGCTTCCTCCAGGCACGGGAGTTAGTTCAACGTTCAATGTGGAGGACTTGGTTCCTTATTTGGCCTTCACCCCACCTCCTGAAAACCCACTCCAGCCACTTCCTAGCCCTAGCCCCAATCCAACCTTGTAACCTAGACTTCTTCCCTCCCCAAGCAGACAAAGATCATATGAGATAGAGGATATAATCAACGATCATGCCGTCTCTACACATGACGGGGGATTCCAGAAGTACTTGGTTAAATGGGTCGGCGAACCGGAGTCCGAAAACACTTGGGTCCACAAGAATGAAGTTCGTCGCTTGAACCCCGACCTGCTAGACATCTACCACAAGCGCGTTTCATCGGTGATGAAACCTTTTTGGTCCAGGGGAATTGACGGGGACGCCACATACATGGACATTGGATTCGAACCACATCGTTTCTACCGACGTCCAAAGAAGAGGAGAGGGAGCCCGAGTCCGAGTACAACATGCGTGTTTCATCAGTGATGAAACATTTTGAGTGGAGGAGAATGACGGGAAACATCAAGAAAAAAAATAAAATAATAAAAATTTACTATTCACGATGAACAGTGACGGACGTCCGTGAAACATTGACGGACGTCCGTGATTTTGCCCCCTATCTGTTCGTAGGTCACAGACATCCGTGGACGTCGTGACGGGACTTCTAATTTTGAGTTTTTGTTGCAAAAACTTTTCTTTTTAGTGTTTTATTAGTATTAGGACTCTTTATTTCGAGTTTAATTATTGGTGGCCTATATATTGAGGCTTGTAAGGACTTTTTAATTAGTTATTGAATATTTTGAATGTTTTATGCTTGAATATTCTTTGCCTGAGATGGGTTTGGTATGAGACCAAGGGAGTGATTTCCAAAAGCCATTGTTATTTTCTCTATTATCTATCACTGTCTTCTTTGAATCTTTTTACTTTATTGATCCCTGCTTGTTTTCTAAATCTCAATCTATTGATTTTGATCCCAAAACCCTAAACCTTTTATGAACCCTATATATATCAGAGCCAAAACCCTTTTTTCTAAATCATAATCAAACCATAAGCCCATTACAAAATCATACACCTATTTCCAAAGCCCTAGTTAGAGCCTATGAATCTACGTCAGATCGAAGACGACGCCCAAGCCTGGAAAAAGCTAGAGTTCTATCTCTAGGCCGATCTCACCTCAAATCTAATAGTACTTGCGCATCGGACTGAACCCTAACTGGATCTCGCGTGATCTACCAACTTGAATTCTCTGAACCCTAAGGTATTTAAGATAGTTTTGAGATTAAGCTTGATTTAATTTTATTTAATTTCGGCAAAATCGCATAATATCATAATCACGCATTTTAGGGTCATTGTCCCGCGTCAACCTCCGACTATAAATCAGAGGATTACAAAAACGGTATGTCTTGTGGCCAAAAATAAAGAGTAATTAATCTGATGTTAGCTTACAAGATTGCAAGAAGACCACATAATTCCACAATAGAAGTTAAAAGGGATTTCTCATTGCAGCCAGTGAATTTTTTGTTACCAATAGGATAAATACTGCTGACCTGATATATATATATATGCCCAGTTTATAAGAAATTTTTAGAGGTTATGAATAAGTTAAACGGTAAGAAATTAACAGAAGCAGCTGATAATTCCATAATTCAGTTTTAATTCAGGACATCTATGATAAGTATACAGCAATTCGAGAAAGGGTAGCATTCAAAAGGATTTTCTTTATTATACTATTCTTATCAGGCCAAAGCAGACTGATGGGTCAGTTATGATTATACATCCATTCTTTTATGATTATACATTGTTTCTTTAAAAGACCAAACATAAAAAATATCAAGGATGATTGCTTGGTTTTTTATGCATGCCATATAAAGAATATTAAAAGCCAAACACATAACTTTCATTATATAATAAGAAAACAATTAACAAAAAAAGGAAGAATAAAGTAAGCAGTGTCATATAGGAAGCACATACTGGACAATTTTCCTTCACATCCCACAAGCGTAATGTGCTGTCAGTTGATGCGGAAGCAAGCTCACTGGTCGACAAGAATTTCACATACGAAACTGCCTTCCTGTGCCCACTAAAAACATGAAGTGGAACACTGGCGTTTCTCAAATCATAATAGTGAATGTGATGATCAGCAGAACCCACCTGAAAATTTTCAATTGTGCTTAAAACCACTTAATATGGCCTATTAAAATAAAAATCACTTAAGAGGGGCAAGCTGGACAAGAAGGATACAGATTCAACTGAAGTATACCGCCACATGAATGCTAGATCCTGGATTATATTTCACACAACAAATATTTGCTTTCATGTCAATGTTAAGGACACTCGCTTCTTGGTTTGTGCACCAAACTTTGACCTGCTTGTTAAAGAGAGAACAGATGCATTAGCAAGATTATATTTGACACAACAAATATTTGCTTTCATGTCAATGTTAAGGACACTCGCTTCTTGGTTTGTGCACCAAACTTTGACCTGGTTGTTAAAGAGAGAACAGATGCACTAGCAAGATTATTCTAAAACAGAATTAAAATAATTAAGGACATGAGCCTATTGCCTTGGTTCCAATTTCCAAGAGATGTTAGAAAGATACTGTAAGGACCTCATTTATACATATATATATATATATATATATATATATATATATATATATATATATATATATATATATATATATATACGACGTTGTATGAGTTTTGCAAGCTAGCATAAGTTGATCTCTTATTCTGTTGGGAACCTGAACTTTTATTATATTATTCTTTTGTGTAGATGCTTAACATGGAATCTGAACTTTTGACAACGACTTTATTTATCGTACAACAAGAGTAGAGAAGAAACGAGAGAAAGACAGAAGAGGAAAGAGGGAATAGAGAAACTTTAGCTCTAATTCTGCATACAAGGCAAGTATCTTATCGTTTCAGTTTTAAATATATCCTAGGTTTTGATTATTAGTAAATTTGAGTTCTTATGTTGAAACCTGAATATTGAATTGCTATTCTGATGTTGCTGATACTTTTAGACTGATGGTACACATACCTTATGGGAAATAGTGATATAGAAGATTCCATTTTACTAAATTTGTGTAATCTTAATTCAAAATCTGGATCTTTTATTTTAATTTCATAAAACCTGAATTCACGTATATGTGAACCAATATGAATAATGTATATATATCTGGATCTGGATCGTGTCTGCAGCTGATTATATTTACAGTTGTCATAAACATTATAAAACTGATATGCGTAAGTGTATAAATTTGGAATTATTGTACCTCAGAATTATTTAAGCTATATACGTAATTTACAGCTCTGACATGCTGATTTACTTTCATTATAGGGGAAAAAAACTCATTTGATGTTGAACTAATTGTATGGACACTGTATATATCTAATTCCCTACATTTTTTAGCATTTTAACCTTAATGTCTAGCATAACCGATAACTGATGTGTTTTGCATTTTCTGTTAACCCTGCAATGCTAGTATTACCTATAACTAATGTGTTTTACTGATTCGTTGTTTTTATTGGAATACCGCTATAACCGTGAGAGACGCATTAGATAAAGTACATGAAACCGAACATCGTCTACTATTCATGTAGTAACCAATAACCGATAACTGTTCCTCAACTGGGAAACTAGTTGAGGTAAGCACGTGGTATTCGTGCTACTGTTTATATACTAACCTCAACAGCAATAAGCTTGTTTAGGTAAATTAAGTACAGCTACCTTACCATCGGCAATGGAATTGATTTTGATACCCGGCTCAATAACCTTGAGAGCAGTTATTTTTTCTTTCATACACTTTCTTGTGGTAGGGTTTTAATATCGACTATGTGTAGCGTTTTATTTTCATCATAATTGGTTTAAATATTAAGAAATCTGCTATAATTTGTGACTTGATGAGCATTATAGAATTTTGTGAGTTATATAGTTGATTTTCTGAAATCTTAGAGCTGACCATTTCTGCATTTGAATGCTATATATATATATATACATTATTTTAACAACCTGAGTTTCTATCTTACTGGATTTTCCTTTAGGCTACGTTTGGGAACAGTCATTTGACCGATTGGATTTGTAATTAGATGCCTGGATTTCAAATTCACTGTTTGGAAACATTACTGGAGATATTTAGATTTGGATTTGAAATTTCCATTTTATTTTTTCAATACTAGAAATAAGGTAAAAAAATTGCATTTGAAATAACATCTCCTAGGAGTTATTTCAAATCCAAGTTGAGTCATTTGATGTTGGGAGTTTAGCAGGGGCAAGTTAGCCATATGGTACCGGAACTTTTCATTGAGAGAGTGAGAGAGCGGAGAGGGAGAGATAGAGATAGAGAGAGAGCAGATTGGGAGAGGAAGCATATTGAGAGAGAGATGGAGAGCAGATTGGAAGAGGGAGGGAGAGAGGGAGAGAGAGAAGATTGAGAGAGAGGGATGTGTTGAGATAGAGAGATGGATTGGGAGAGGCACATTGAGAGGGAGAGAATCGGATTGGGAAAGTGTGAGATGTGCAGACTTAGATTCGTGACCAACATTAAAGTAGCGTCGGATTGACTCGACCCGACTTCCTTTTTTCACGAACCCAACCGACCTCTTAGTTGATCCGATCCAATCTTCATGCCCGGATCAACTTGATGGGTCAGGTTTATCTAACCGACTCAGTAAAAAACCCGGGTCAGGCGGGTTGGGTATCGGGTCGACCCAACCCATTGATAGCCATAATTACGACTTATATACTACAATTTAGTTGATTAAAATTTAAATTCATATTTTTAACTAATCGAACAAAGCATTTATAAATCCTCAGGCCAAATTCAAATACACAGGTTAAACATCCAAACAATAGATTTAGAAGTCCGAATATTTCAAATCCAAGATTTAAAATGCCTTGATTTGAAACTCTTGGATTTGAAATCCCCAAATCCAAATACTTGTTCCCAAACACACCCTAAGATATTTTGTTAGGGATATTCTGATTTTGACATAACATGGTAACCAGAACTTCTGAACCACAGCCTATCGCTGAATTACATGTCTGGTTACGAAAACCTTATGATAAGGATTGGTATCAGCATTCGATAGGCTGCATATACTACTGAAGTTATGTAGAACACATATCTGGCTACATGAACTGAATGATACTACTGAGCATCTGACTGAACTGCAGAACCACATATCTGGCTACGACAACTGAATTGATACTACTGAACATCTGATTGAACTACTGAACCACATATCTGGCTACAGAAACTTACTGATGATACTACTGAACAAATGACTGAATTACTGAACCAAATATCTGGCCACAGCAACTTCTAATTATTCTATTGAATAAACAACTGAGTTATTAGGCCCTCTATCTGGCTACACGAACTTGTAACAATATTATCGAACTGACAACTGATTAACTGGACTGAACATCAGATTGCTAAAAGTTTTGTTGAAGAATTTGAAAGCTTGATGGTTTTAATTAAGGTTTCATTAGTTGTTTCATTATAATTTTAAATGATAGTTTTCAGAGCTGAGATACTACTTTTATGTTTTGTAGTCGAGACCTGTTTTTATTTAACACTAATGATTTGAGATTTGTTGAGCTAGTATCTCATAACTTAGTGTGATCATTTTTTCGAGAAAAAGGGAAGATTAAATAAAAATAAGTGACATTTGGAAGGGTTGTGAACAAAAGAAATATAGAAAGAGGATATGTTGTAGGTATGTGTAAATTCAGTATAGAATGTTAAGATCTGATAGGATGAGAGAAGTTATAGACTCTTTGGAACAAGATTTTTTTATTATATAAGGAAACCATGGGTTTTTTTTTCAGTAGAAAAAAATATTATTTGGTACTAGAATCTTGGGTTACGTAAATTCTGTTATTATTCACGATAGTAATTCCTTCTTATTTTGAATGCTTTCACGATTCGAGATCTATATCGGTGGATTTTGGGCTGCAAAATAAAACTCATTTTCTAAATTTTAGAGACTAGAAAGTGTTTTCCATTTCCTGCCAAGACAAAAGAGGGAACCCAAAAATACTTGCCATAATTGCTAAAATTTATAAGCTAGAGGCATTTTGCATTTAACATGTACAGAGCAATGTTTTAAATTTGAGGCATAAGCCTTGAGGCGTATTTGAGACGTACTGAGGCGTAAGAAGGCGCAGTGAGGCTTAAGCATCGCATAACTTTTTATTTTTTCCTTTTTTATCCTATTTTTTCTTACAAGTTTAACTTTTTTCACAAGTTTACCCTTTTAAAGGATTATTAGGAGATGAAATAGAGAGGATGACATTTATCTATTATTTATCTTATATTTTTTTATCAATTTTCTTTATAACTTTAAATTAATTATATTTTTCACATTAAAAAAATTAAAAATTCGTGAGGGTTGAGCACTATGCCTTGCGCCTTTAAAAACCTTGGACTACAGAGTTACCGCAAATGTATTTTCATTTATGTAGCAATGCCCCGACACTTAAGTTTGTTAGCCAAAGCAAAATGAATCAAACACTAGGTTCATTTTATAAGTTGATGTAACTTTTAGATACAAAATTTTGTTTTGACCAATTATTGTGTATTTTTGTAGTAAGTTGAAACAATTATTATATGGCACGCTGTGTGCATGGATGTGTCAGCATGTCAGGTATCTTGAAGTTTATCATATCTGAAACTCCGCATCCAAGTGCTGTACCAGTTCAGAAAGCCCAGTGTTCAAGTTATGTAGGTTTAAAAGTAAGTGGGAAAGGGCTGTCTGACATAACCAAGGGGAATTACACCTAACCATGGGATGCAAGCCCAAAATACATGTATCATGAAAACATCTGCATAAGCAGTTACAGACATGTAATTGCCAACAGAGCATCACAACATTATCACAGAGATAAGTGTTTTGAGGTGGAACAAGGATTAATGGACCATCATCCAGCAGTACGTCATCCGAGCAATACCATGAAAAGTAGACTGAAATGGCTCATGAGCGCCTCAAAATCAGGGAAAGATTATTGTGGGGTTTGGGGGTTCAGATGTCACATTGCCTGGATGGTGCAGGTGAGGAGAGTCAATCTCATAGAACAAAGAGTCGCACACAAAGAGAGACCGTGAGGAGGGAGGGAGAGAGCAAACAATATACACGGGTGCGCGCACAGTCACACACACTCTCCCAAAGACTGGACACACACAATACCTTAAGGCACCCTGCTCTCCCACTGTACTTATGGCATACAAGAAGATCAATCTGGACTATTTGCACATGCTTGAGCCACAGACCAGGGTTCACTCGGAACCCATGCGATCTGCGAAATGGTTCAATGCAAACCGCGAACTGGTTTGATACAAATCGGTTCGTGGTTTGGTTCGCTCCGGTTCGGAGAAGATGGGTGAACAAACTTCCTTTGCCTCTCTTTTTCCAATAACTAAATATTAAAACCAACTCGTCAACTCACTACGCCTGTGGTTTTAGCAAAGTTAAAAGGATAAAATTTATATTTATTATAAATAAAACAAAAGTCATCCTACCCCTAGAGAACCGGGTCATTGGATAATGGCGAAGCGTGAACCGCAAACCTAAATCCAAACCAACGATGCACCTGAATGACCTAAACCATCCAATAAAATGTTTGCACTGGGCCGATGATTAATAGTGAACAGGTACTTTGATCCATGGACCATGGTTCATCTGAAATGTATCAGTTTCAGAGGTCACCGGGTTTATACATTCCAATGTATCAACCCCCTCTGTGTCGCCCAAATTATTAGCCGACACATTCAATGTATTGGTTGTATCAGCCAATACTTTCAAATTATTAAATTTATTGGCCGATAATTTTGATAATTTGAAAATAAGTGCATAGTGTGACACTATGCACTTATTTCTACTAAACAACTTTTTGACCATGATTTAACTTACCATGAAATGTGCTAACTTACCCAAGCCATTGTTAGAAAGCGTCCATGTATTATTAACTTATTGCTTTTCTAGTTCTCTCTCTCATTTTCTTTACTCTCTCTCACATTTCTCCATTCTCACATAGTTTATCAAAAGGTTTAGGGTTTAGGGTTTATGCACGATACATTTATTAAAAAATAGCAAATTTTATTTTTAAAATGAAATAAGTGAATTGAAATATTTTTTTTTTTAAATTAATAGGATCGATACTTGATATGTATCAGCCGATGCACCGATATTTAAACTATTTCGGGGCTGACCAATGCATATCAGTTTACCGTGATTTTGAATAATGGTTTGACTACATTCCATTAACCTCTTCCATCATTATGATTTTATCTGTTACTCAAACACTTACAAAATGTGTCTCTTAATAATGTTTGGTGCTTCAATTTTGTGTAAAATAGTGTACCCATAGCATATTCATCGGATCCTAGTGTAAGTTAGGATGCACCAATAAAAGCAGTAAAAACAAAGGGTAAAGGAAAATTTGAAGGCACATTGTCTCCAGTATGTTAAAAATCCCTGCAACATTCTCCCTAGCAAAGTAATCTGCCACACCATTAGTATTCTCTTAATGTGCAATTAGCTGTTACCATCTTGTCACATTCAGAGATTGAAAGTTCAAGCACTTTGTATACTGTAAGATATGGCTGGCAACTAGTGATGGTAACTGTTCAACAATCCCCTGTTCTGTCTTCACGTGTCTACAAACTCCACACTATGCCCTCAGATAGTCTTCTGTGATATCAACATGTCAATTTCGTGGATAGAGGTTAAGGTTGTTCATAGTATAGAACCTGTTGTGATCTCTCTAAAGAGTGGCATTGAGCCAAGCAATTTGAGCCCTGCCAAACAGGCACTGTGCCTCACCTGGACCAATCTGAACCTGTTACATATCAAACTAGGTCAGCCCAAACCCCATCCAGTTATGCACCTTCAGGCCTCAGCCAATTCAGATCACCCCCCCCCCCCACCACCCGCGTCCAATCTAATTACCTAAGAAAAGGATAAATGGGGCGTAACTACCCCACTTTTAGGCCATGTGACACATGTTTTGAGTAAATCAAATCATCAAAGTGTATAGCTCCTATTTTCAACTAAAGTGGACCGGGATTTGGAAAATCAAAGCTCCACCTAAAGCTCTCTTCTGTGCATGCTGCGGCTTGGGAGCGGATTAAGTCTATGGACACTCTTATCAAGAGGGGGATGCCTATTCTGAATAGATGTGTACTGTGCTGCCAAAGCAGAGAATCAACAGACCATATTCTCATACACTGCCCCTATTGCCTTAATGTCTGGAGCTACTTCAGATCGTACCTGGGCTGTATTGGCTTCATGCCAGATTGGCAGGTAGATGCAAAGACCTATTGGCTGACCAGTTTATTTCCAATCCTGATCTGAAGTTTAAAGTCTTCACTAAAATTTCCAACATAGCTACGCTCTGGAGTTTGTGGAAGGAACGGAATGCAAGACTATTTGAGGGTCATCAGATATCCAGGTCTTATATCATTTCCGAGATTATTAATAATAATGATGCAATGGGCGCTCTTGGAGAATTCAAAGGATACTCCCTGCCAGACATCAGGGATTACTGGGCTACTATTGGAGCTGATTGTAGGCCAGGGTTGTCTTTCTCTGCCACAAGGGACTAATTTCTGTTTCTGTTTTGTTGTTTGTCTTTTCCTTTTTCCCTGGGCTTCACCCCAATTTCCTCTATGCTCCTTGCTTAGATTAATCCGGATGTACTTTTATTTTCTCAAGGAAATTACATATTTATCAATCAAAAAAAATATGGCATGTTGGTGATAGCCATTCTAAACGCTTGACAGTTGTTTGTTTTGGATGTCTGATTGGTTTGGTTGATGGATATGGCTGACAAGCTGAGACTTGAAGTCTTTTGGACAGGCCTCAGAGTTTTACTCTATTATAAGGTTATCTCTATTGACAGAGATAACATCATAAAAGGGTCTCAGAGTTTTATCCTAACTATGAGGTTATCTCTATTTACAGGTCTCAAGAGTTTTACCCTACTATATATATCTCTATTGGCGGAAAAGGAATTTAACTAGAAGGGTCAATTATGACCATGGATCAAAATATCGTCTGATACGTATCGGTTTTGGACCTGAACGATATGGTAAATTGGGTATTTCTCGGGGCCCCTTAAAAACAGTCAAATTCTTGGTCAATTTATCGTTTGTATCGTCCGTATCGTCCAATGTTTCATCCGATAATTTCAAATTATCATCCAGTGAGGCCCCCAGCTTCAAGTGACAAAGGGAAAATACCGGTATGTATCGTCCGGTAAGTATCAGTTTTGGAGCTGGACAATACGTACCGGTTTTCCGAATTTTTGACCCATGATTATGAGACTCTCCACCTTCGGCATCTAAATCAAAATTTTGATGGAAAATGTGGATATTCTTACCCCCACCATCTTCTTTTAAATCTCTCATATGCCTCTGAGCATTATTTGTTTGGTCGATGTACTAACGGATCATGGTATATCAAGAAACAATCTAAATGTGAGGGATATATCCTTTCTGTGCCTCTGTGGTGCCAAAGTTTCCTGTAGTGTTTTTTTCTTTTTATTTTAAATTATATCTAATCTAACATAGCAAAAAATTCCTCACGAGAGAAATCACATTAAGATTGATTCTTTTTATAGCATATCAAACAAATCAATAATGCACCTTGCTAGAATAAATCAGAATGCTAGTTATACCTCCAATTAAAGCTTTTAGTTCCTCAGAGTTTGTAAAAGACACTCTATTGACGCTTACCCTCATAGTATGAGCACCTAACCGAACAGAGAACTTTGAACCATTGCCTTAAAAACTAATAGGCTACAGAGAAAAAATTTACCCTCTCTAGGTTGCATTACTTCTTTAAAATTGAATTGATAGAAATATACCTTGCAATCATCACTCCCAGATACGAGCATTGAGGGTTCTGTGCGTGAAAAATCAACACTCCACGCTCGTTTTTCATGCTCTTCGTATTCCATCACACTCTGGTAATCCAAAACCATAATAAAATGTGAACACATTCAAAGGGATCAATATGAGATTATAACTGTCACCAAAGAAATGGTAACTCATAATATGAAAGGACCAAACTCAAACACAGAAGCATTCTTACCTGCCGAGTAGTTACATCCCAAACGGTAACAATTCCCTCATAATCACTACTTGCTATATGGTTCTTAGTGAACTTGTTCCAACTTAAGCAACTAAGTTTAGAACGAGTAGGCATCTCTACAACAGGGCAGTGCACATCTGTAGGTTCATTTACAACCTGGAAAACGATCATATAGGCTACAGATCAACCAGCCAGTCAAAGCAAAAGGTTTTATATCATGCCAAAGCAGAAAAATTCTGAAAGCAAGGGATTACTGTGGAAAATTCAAAAACTTTAATGCGCCTGGAAACTCCAGCAGTAGCAAACAATTCATCATCACGGTCAAATTCTATGCTGTATTAACAGATGGACACCATATAACTGTCAGCATATTCAGTTGCTACACAACACTGGAAAAAGGAAAAAAAAGAAAGATAAGAGTAAGAAAAAGAGAGAGAACAATACAAAGGCACAAGCTGCCTGTCAGATAACAGCCATGTATGACTGTGAACTAACACCTGACAATGGAATAATGTCTCCTCGCAAGCCCACTATTAAGCCACGTGCACAAGTGTTTGAGCCATCCAAGTCAAAGCCACACTCATTGGAGGTTTTGAACCATCTGATCGATGCACTTTAATATGGATCGTTGTTCATATCTTTTAATGGTCCATATTAACATGCTATGACTTTTTGGTAAAAAAAAAAACCTTTGATTGGATTAATTTTTGGACTGAGTGTAGTTCAGATGGTGGCCATCCATGTGGAATACTTGGATTGATCTAAGATATATGTCACCTGGCATCACAAGTCATCATACTGTTATGTGAAGGATATCCAGGAGAGTCGGTCCCTCTGACAAATACAGCCATCAAACCAAGCCAAATGCAAATTTTCTCAGTAGAAAATGATTTCTATCTTTTTTCCAATTATAAAAACATATCTTTTCTGCGCTTCCCAATACTGGACACATCATCTAGTGCAGTCTAGTTTGTTTGGTTTTCACTTTTACATAATTGGATGTTTCTAGAAGAAATATATTTATAATATGTTTGCAAAGCACGTTGTCTTTATTCTTCACCTTTCTAAAACAAGGGTAAAGAATTAAATCTTGATGCCTGAAGAATGCCTTGACGAAGCAGATATAATTTGAGGGAGAAGTGAACGTCTACGTTAACTACAAATAGAATCATCTCAGATCTCTCTGAAATATGGAGAGCAATACATGCAAATTTTTAATAATCGACACCCTATAAATCTTCAATAAAAGTTAGGAGGAAAAGCTTCCAAATCTGTAAGCAGCATCATTTCCTAGGTTCTTCACATATTACTACATTATAGACCATACAGGGACTGTTATATTCATCAGGAATGGACCTTATACATCAGTCAAATGCATCACTTGTTTTATTTAACGTAAACCAAAATATGTAACAGAGATGACTGTTTCTTGATTTCCTAAAGATGACCACTGACCTTAAGAATAGTTCTTTCGCTCAATAAGAATCCTCAATGTGCCATGTACTGAATGTCACCATTCAGAGAAAAATGTGAACAAA
The DNA here is from genome assembly GCA_021018995.1 of Chloranthus sessilifolius. Classification (NCBI taxonomy): domain Eukaryota; kingdom Viridiplantae; phylum Streptophyta; class Magnoliopsida; order Chloranthales; family Chloranthaceae; genus Chloranthus; species Chloranthus sessilifolius. Next base: position 23,727,526 of record CM037589.1, read on the forward strand.
AAAACCTCAGAAAATTATTACACATTTTACGATTTACAACAGGGAATTCTTTGCACAGCTTAAATCCAATCTTAAGCATGTGAGGCTCTATAAATTTGAAATTCTAATTCATAAAATGATCACCTAACTGTCAAATAGGCAATATAGTATATTTTAACATCACAACAGAGAAGAACAAATGGAAAATGATGCAGATGAATCCTGTGGCATATTTTGCAACACTGATGAATACAAATGTGAAATAACAGCTATTTTGTTGTAAATTGAGTCTTCTTCACCTTGATACAATATTGGCCGGGTGAAACAGATCCCCGTGCCTAAGTTCAGCAATGACTCGCAAGCGGCTGCTTCGTGCAAAAATAAACAAATATATATTACGGTAAGCAAAACAAAAATAGAAGAGCAGCCATACATAAAGAATAATTAAGAGCAGCTATTTGCCTTTAAAAGAACTAAGAATCATAGCTACAGAAAAGAATAGTGAGAACTATGAAACCTGTATCGCGTAAATGTTGTCAGTACAGATTGAAAATCATCAAGACCTCCATGATAACCTTCTCTTTTTATAGCCTTCACATCCCTCTCTTCTGGATTTTGTGATTGATTAGATCCATGTCGCCGCTTTTGCAAGTAACATTCTTGTAGGTCGTTAAACTGTGCAATAAGTGAGAGAAAATGAGCATTATATAAACTGCCAAAAAAAGGTGAGCAATAATGTCCCAAGTGTATCATCTCAATCTTTAACCTTTTAATCCAAACCAAAACTACATCCAAAATAAACAAGGCAATATGTTCTTTAATATAATTAACTAATAGAACTCAAATTTCACTGGGAGAAAATTAAACAAGAAATGTTGGTAGGGTGAGCTGGAGTTTTCCTAAATCATGGCCGAGGTGCTATGTGTTCATGGGACGGTGGTGCTTGGACTGTAGGTGAGGATGTTTTTAGGAGGGCTCCACATATGGCAGTTATTTGGCTGGATAGCAGTGATAGGATTCTTTTGGGGATGAGAAGACCAATTGCTATGATTGGAAGTATGCCAAGGAATGTATTCTTACTTGGGCTGCTGGAGATAAAGCTTACAGTTCCAAGTCGAAGGAGAGTATTGATGGTCTGAGGGATATTATGAAGGCTGCTGCATTTTAATGGGCTTGTGTGCCCGTCCTTGTCTGCCTATTGTCCGTTTGGATCCCGGTTTATACGGGTTCCTGGTTTATATAGGGTGGCTGCAGGGTGTCTAAGGCCCTGTCTGGCAACCCTTTTTCAAAAAACACTTTTCAAGTGCTTTAAAGAGGTGTGTCATATGTTGCTTCTCAAAAAGGTCTATCACATGCTGAAAATAGTATTATGTGAGAAACAACATGGGCAGCTTCTCAACACAACACCATTTTCAGGTAGAGGTGGCTATGTCTCTTGAAAAAGTGCTTTTTGAAGAAGGGTTGCCAAACAGGGCCCAAGTACCTCACTTAGCACCCTGTTCTTGTATTTTTTACTCCTTTGATAAATTGCTTCTTTACTAATAAAAAAAAATATTATTATTATTAATAACAAACAAGAAACTCTAATGCTTATATTAAAAGCTCTTACAATACATACAGCTATACTAGATTCTCTCTCTCTCTCTCTCTCTCTCTCTCTCTCTCTCTCTCTCTCTCTCTCTCTCTCTCTCACACACACACACACACACACATATGGTATCACTTCCAGCACTTTACCTTTTAATACATTAGCAACTGGCACATCGTCTTGATAATGATAGGATTTAATTACCGCCCAAACATCCATACTGAAAGTTATAAACACAATATTTTTTTGTCGAAAAACTTATATATTACTAGAATGGTATGATCTGTATCGACGATTTTCAATGACAGCCATATGATATTGTAAACAGACAAATGAAGGTTACATGAAGAACTTTTATCCAATTTCTGACCAGTCATGGACTCGAGCGTACAGATGAATAAAGGAAACATGAAAGGGTGTATCAAATTGCTGACCTGTGCATGGACTCGCCTTTTTCTTGCTACAGCGAGTCCTGATCCTGATGGAGTAAGGACATTTTGTGGGTCTGAACCACTGAAAGTATCCTTTCTTTGGTGTCCTTGCGAGCTTCCTAGAGCCTTCATGTCCACTTTCTTGTTATGAAAATTGCTTGAACATGTCCCACCTAGCGCACTACGGGCACTAGAGATGAGCCCACTATTGTGCTTATCAATTGAAGATGGCCGAACGTTTGCTACCATGGGATCGTCCATAAGCATGAGCAATTTTACAGAGTGTCTCTCCTTTGCCCGGTATAACTCAATTCTTTGTCTCTCTACAGCGCTTATGTCATCTTTAATATACTTGAGATCAGTTTGAATCTACAGGGAACCCCAAAATTTGTGAATTTACATACTAAATCATAAGGTCGTGCCAGTATTTAATTTATAATCTGATGTCAAGGAAAATTATAAAATTATGTTCAAGCCTACTCAACCTCAGTCAGCTCTTCAAGCTTTTGCTTCCTTAGACAGAGCAAAAATTCAAACAGAATCTGCATATTTGTCTCAGCTTCTTCTTGCTCCATCTTTCTCTTTTTCTCCGTAACAAGAGCCAATAGACTCTCTAGCTCCTTAACCGACACTTCACAACCCTGACTAAGTATCACAAGAAAGCGTCACATTTAAAAGTCCTCCAAATATCCTCCTGGGAAAGAAAAGCTTGATTCTGATAGAACAATGAATGGAATGTGAACCAATGCATTCTCTGCCACATCTTGACAAGAAAACATAATTGGCCAATTGAGGATAATTCCCAATTGCAAGCAGTCACTTATATTTGACTATCAATTATTAAGAGATAGATCCCACTTTGCATTTGTGAGCAAGGGTACCAATACCAACAATGGATGTTTAATATGTTCATGTCATGTACATATAATCAAGAATAAATAAGATATATGCTTTTTTTTTTTAAAACACAATTTCTACTAATTAACTGGGGCTGTGTAAAAGTTCATCCTTGGTAAATGCTTAGTGGATTAAAAGTTTTGCATGCAACCCTTTATGTTATATAAGTGGAGTGTATTAAAATTTCATTGGAGTTAGCAAAATCAAATTTTATCTCATTGTTAGAAAGGCCATATGCACATCCATAATCAAGTTTTATCAAGGTATGTATCATGCCTTTCCATCACCGAAGAATCTATTTCATGGATAAGTTTCGTAATCTGTTGGCAGAAGTACGTTAATATGGACTATGGAGCATAAAATCCTAACTATTATTACTAAATTATGGAAAAAAATTCTATGAGATCTAAAAATAAAAGATAAACAATTGATCAGATTACATTATTCTTTTACACAGATAAGCTGTCTTGTACAATTTTTTTAATATTCAATGACAAACCTAAATTAAAGTCCAGATGCATGTTCATTATATTATGACCCCAATAATCCATGATAGCTAATTTAAGATGCACCTCACATTTTAAGAGATCTAAATTTGAAATAAGTAGCAGGAATTAATTAATATGTTAACAGGAGCAAGGCAATAGATATGGCTTAAGAAAATGAGTTCAGCATTCTCATTCAACAGTGGACAGGTAGTGATGCAGACCAACCTACATTGGCAAGACCTATAGAGAGTTGTTTAACAGAAAAATAAGAAAATTTGCATGTTTCGTTCCAAAATATTCCAGAGCCAGAACAAATGACTGACCTGCTGTAATGCTAAACGGAGATGCTCTACAGGTGATGCAGTTTTCGCTATTTGTCGAGCAGATGTCTTCTTCAATAGCTACAAAAAACGGTACAGAGGAACCATGTAACACAAGCGAAGCTAGAGGACTTCAAGGACTATTCATTTTGAGTTCAGACGCAACAGTTAACACTTAACAATCATAAAAATTGTAATACACTAATGTTTTTCTTCGTTGCCGATCAAAAACCATCATGAAAATTATAATGTTTTAGTAGCATGAAGCATATTTTATATTTGGTTCATGAAGCTTAATATCATTGAGAAAAAGAAATCCTGCGTGTTAAATATATAGGTCACTGACAGTTTAAGTGACCTCTATATTTATTCCAAGTTCCACCTCACACAAACTTGTCAATTGCTTTTGTTTTTGTCGACAATGCATCTCTCATCTCCCTGCGCCTTCCTTTAACAGCTATAATCTTCATTACGTTTTAATGAAATTACGGTTACAATTCGATTAAAAAGAAAATCGTCCAGTTAGTTATTTTCATTGAAGAGACAGTAAGAAAATAGACGTTTTTTTTCTTAAAACATTCAAGATCTTCCAAACGGGTAGATATTTGGGTTATGGAGTTATGGAATAAACATGTGTTGACCTTCCATGTGAATACTCTGAATCAATTGGGACATATCTCACATGTCTCATGCACAAAAATTATGGACTGAAAAAGTGGCAATCTGCCATGTGAATGTTCTAAATCAATTGGGACATGTTATGTCACACACACACACACACACACACAAACACACATACATATAAAGATCATCTGTAAAAAGTACAATTAAAATGCCTCACACCTCAATGAAAGAGAGTGAAGAAAACTTAAAACATTAGTTATAACTGGCAGGAGAGGGAGGAACAAGAATATACTGAAAAAACCTTCGAGGCCATAGGTTACAGGATTCAAATATGTTGTTAATACTTGGACTCATGAGTATCTTGAGAAGCCTCCTCACTCTAACGGATAGGAATCACCCTTCAAGACATGGTCCTTATAGCCCATAATTTTGAATTGCTACTAAAATCTACCTTCATATGAGTCAAGGAAACAGGCTGCCTCAAAACAGGCATTGCAAGGATAATCAAGTTATTTTCTAATCCTATCCTTGAGGGGCAGTATTTCAAGAATCAATTGATGCTAGCAAAGATGAGAAGTAATTATGCATAGCAAGATGAACAATTAGGTTACAGATGAAGTTAATGAAAAGAACATAATTCAGACTGCCGATGAATATAACTCAAACTATATGGAAGCTTACACAAAGACAATGCAAAAAGGAAAGGCATATGCTTGGGATCCATATGCAACCCATTATATAGATCTAATGTAGGAGCCAGGAGGATATATAGATGTTGGAAACTATTGTCAAAAAGCTGACAGCAATCACGAAATTTATCTATAATTGTGCAAGGGTGAACCCCATGAGAGGGCACATATAAAAGGACATTTGTGATAAGAAGTAGTTAGTAATTGACTAATTTTTATTCAAAGCCATGCCTTCCCGACAGCCCTATCAAAAAAATTCTGAGATAAATAAGGAAAACTAAGATTTTAAATTTTGGATTATGAGAATGCCATTGAAAGAAAAGTGAAAATGGTCAATGGATGACTATGGGATTAAACCAAGAATTGCGGTCACCATTGCCCATAACCCAACTGGTAGAACTTGTGGTACTGAGAGGGAAATTTCAATGTGAATCATACAAAACGGAAAAATAGGAAATAAAAAATAGTTGCAGTAGAATGATGGTTATTTGAAATACAATAGAAAATCAAATAATTTCACAGGGCATCCATGTCATAGGCAACTTCATATTGCTTCTCAGATCTGAAACCTTAAGGCTCCTTGGGCATTGCCATATAATGTGGATTGCGCCAATTTTTTAAATAGGGCAATCGACTTTTTATTAGTTCATGCGTTTGGACACCAATAAAATATGAAAGTTAGATGGCGTATCTACGTTTTTACATTAAAATTTGGATATCACCATTTTATAAAAAAGACAATTTTTTTATTATGTTGCTGGAGGGAGCATGAACGCCTCTATTGGCTCTCTGCCCAAACGGGCCCTTGCTCTTTGAAAAACACAAGTAACAACTGAGAACGTGTGCATAAGAATCTTTATCACTCTTTAACTTCCTTTACAAATGAAAGGTTATTTTATAAACCCATTTTTTCCATATCCCCAAATGTGATCATGTTGTAGAAGATAAAGCATTAGCATATGAATTGCAAGGAAAAGAGTTGCAGCTAACATAGATGATAGAGTTAAGCCCATCCACAAATATTTGTGCCCCATACGGTCCCTTATATTGAATAACAATTGGAAAAAAAAAATCAACTAACTCTATGCTGCTGAATTATCCACTGTACAATAATTTGCAACTAAAAGCGCAATTGGAGATTCAAGTGCTTGGCTGTCATCAGCGATCACAACTCCAGGAATGCAGGTACCGTTTTATACCAAGAAAAAATTTACAATTTTTATTGAAAAAAACAAATATTTAATAAAAACCAACCATTTAATATAACACACATCTGGTATATTCGACCAAGTCGCTCCATAATTCGCCATTTCATATACAGGTAACAGAAATAAAGCTAAATTAGAAAGAAAAGAATAAATAAAGGTGCAATGAATCCATGTTTCTTCGTTCAATACAATCTAGAGACCATCTCTACCCTAAAACTGAGGAATAAGCTAAACTACTGCCACAATCAGGATTCGAATTTTTCATCTAAACATGTACATTCAATAGAACCCCAAAATGATGAATCGAGATTGGAGAACTGACCCTGCTGAGAAGGAAATTGGGGAAGAGCTGGTTATTGGAGAGGTAGTGGCCGCAACAAGGGCAGTCGTTCTTGTTGTTGAGATGAGTAACGATGCACATGTAGCAGAAGCTGTGACCACAAGCGGTGAGGAATGCGTCTTTTATGATCTGCATGCATATGGGGCACAAAAAATCCTTGTCCAGCAGCTCCGACGACGACCCGCTCGTCTCCGCAGCAGGGGCTACACCATCCGTCCCGTTCTCAGACGCAGCGGCTCGCGGCTCCGCCTTCACGCTAGGCACGAGAGCTCCCGACGAGATCGCACCCACCGAAGTGTCGCCCGTCATCCCTCTTTCTCTCACCTCCTTCTTCTAAACCAAGTTCTTCAGTAGCATTTGTTGATGGGGAAATTAAGAATGAGGAGAGAGAGAGAGAGAGAGAGAGAGAGGAGAAAGAAAAGCATATATTTATATATATTTTTGGTTCGGTGTGGTTTTCTGGGTTTTTGGGTGGTGGCTTGGGCTCGTTTGTGCGAGATAATTTGTGAGGACAGAAACATAACACGTCTAGTGTGATTCCGAGCCACCGTCACAGCCGACGCTGCCTTGTGAAGTCACTCGTGGATGCTGACCATTGGTCCGTTCTTAAAGAGATTTTTGAAAACGTGGGGGCCTAATTACATAGTATACAGTGTTTCCTGGCATAATTTTGTCACTATATTGGACCACCTCAATCAATGGTCAACGATCTAGCTTGAAAAATATCATATATGCGATGATTAAATTATGGTCATATATTTCACAAAAAATGTTAACTTTCGTGAAAGACAGGAGGAGTCCTAAGGATCAGATTTTCAGATCCAAGTTAATTCATTGTTTGGATATGATTTTAGATCCTTAAAAATAAGGTCTGTTTTTGTAAGGTTTATTAAATGATCTCTATTTTCAAGAGAGTGACTGGGATGCTACCCGGAATGTAGTATTTTCATACTATCTTTGAGTCACTTTTTTTTTTTTTTTATACGGCCATTCGGCCGAGACAGCCTCGAGAGTCGAGGAGCAGACATGCATACACATATGACAGTTATGAAGTAGCATGAGGGATCACTACTATCGAACTCATGACTTACTCCCTCACAATGGAGGGAGTGTACCAACTGGGCTAATGCCTCTTTAGTATTTTTGAGTCACTTGAGTGGCATGTCGCACCAAACTTAGAGGTTTGTGTGCCATGTCAGCTTGCCCAAAGCTGATTTATGACCATCTAAAATAAACAAATATAAACAAATGATTTTCTATTATTAAATTTTGAGTAAGAATTGAAAATTTTCAATTCTTTATACTTTGGAGGCAAATTTAGATATTTGCTTGTAATTTGAAGGATAAAAAATTCTAAACACTGAGAGAAAATCGAATCCTTAGAAGATATGCTGTAATTCTAACAGTCGAAAATAGAATGAAAACAAGAGGGTACGGTCCATTTGAACTTATATATTTATCAATCTTGTTACCAAAGGTTATGAAATTAATTTCCTTTGTAGCCAATAAATCATATCAAAAGGGAACCTTGATATCTTTTTTTAGGCAGCCTTGAGGCTCTACAGTTCAGCTTTTGACGGGACTATTGAGATTTGAGATAAAAGGCATTATCTTTTATGTAACGTGATATTTGGGTGGTTGGCCTCGCGGAGAAAGGATAGAAAGCATGCAAATTTTGTAGAGCTAAAAGTGTTTTTGTGGCAGGCTGGCAGCAAAAATATACACCAATCCAAATATATACCAAAGTAAATTATTGAAATAAATATACATAATAAAAAAAATACATATCTACCTTGACTATGTGCGGTCTGTTGGACCTATTATATAATTTTTTTAAGTGCATGGTATTATAAAATATAAGGTAATGACTACCTGAGTCGAGTCTCACTTGTTAGGAATTCAAATCACACTAGCGAACTCTCGATCGCGATGAATGCGAAAAATAAGAAGATGCAAAAGAACAATCACACATACAAGATTTATGTAATTCACTCAATCGAAGGTTATATCCACAGGAATATATGCACTATTTATAAATGTTTACAATGCACACACTCTTTTCTCTCTAGTGCAAACTCAAATAAGATCAAACACAATCTTCAACAATAAACCCGTTATTAAACTAAGGATGTGGTCCTTCAAAAACAGAGAAGAGATCTGTCAGAATATAATAACGATTCCAACATAAGAAACGGCTTCAATCGGATCTTTAATTCTCAAGCAATTCTTCAATACCTTGCCTCTCCAAAGTATTTACCAAGTTTTCTCTCTTAAAAGCTCTCTCAAAGCTCTCTAGTTCATCCATGAACTTTCCCTTCATATAGAAGTCTCAAATCCTACTTCTAACTCAAAATAAACTTGTCAAAAACGGACTCTGCACGTAACTTAACGCCGCTCGAGCAACAACCAAAATCGCTCGAACGACTTTCACCCGAGAGATTTATTTTTGAACTGAGCCCTGGTTGCTCGAGCGAAAACCAAAATCGCTTAAGCGACTTGGTTAGAGTAAACCTATAATAACAATCTTCACCTCGGTTTCATCCATAACCACTTCACTGCCTCAATGAGCATCAACATCTTCGACAAGTATTAATCAAGTTTAGACAATATCCAAATTTCTTTTGTGTAATCGGTCTAATCAACATGTTCACTACATTCTTTTTTATAATTGTAAGTGTTAAAGGAATCATGTCCTTAAATTTATCAGGACGTTTCTTCATCCGTTCTGACTTTCTCAAGGTAGTCTGAACCTGAACCGATACATGAGACTGCAAATCTTGAGAAATTGTGTTATCGGAGTCTTCATTATCCTTCTTATTTTGCTCATGCCTTTCAACATCAACTTGTATATGAGGTTCACCAGATGACTGAGGTTTATCTTCTACCTTTTTCATCGAAAAATCATCTTTGTTGAAAGTAACATCCATTTCAACAATCACTTTGTAAGATTGTGTATCTCACAAATGATAACCTTTAATTTCTTCGTCATATCCAATCAAGACACTTTTTAAATTTTAGATCTAACTTGGATCGTTCACTTCCCTAAAGTAATACATAAGCCGCATATCCAAACACCCTCAAATGAGAGTAACTCTCGTGTCTTCCATAACAAACTTTATCTACAGTTTTCAAATTCAATGCTGCTGAAGGCAACCGGTTGACCAAATAACATGTCGTGTTCAGTGCCTCTGCCCAGAACCCATGACTCAAGTCGGAATGATTCAACATATACCGTATTTTTTTAATAGTATTTTATTCATCTTTTCTGCTATGTCGTTTTGCTGAGGATTTTCAGGAACTGTTAAGTGTCTAACAATCTCTTGATTTTTATAGTAAGTTTTGAACTCTGATAACAGACATTCCTCACCATTATCTGATCTGAGAGTCTTCACCTTCCTGTATGTCTATTTTTCAATCATACTCTGCCACTGCCTGAATTTTTAAAATACATCCGACTTATTCTTAATCAGATACACTCAAACTTTCTTAGAGTAGTCATCTATAAATGACATAAAGTAGTTGGCTCCACCTACTGAAGTGACTTTAGTTGGTCCCCATACATTTGAATATATTAATCAATTAGTTCCTTCGAAATATATTTTTCTGTGGAGAAACTGACTTTTTTCTGCTTTCCGAAGATGCAATCTTCACAAAAATTTAGCTTATAAGTTTGAATGTCAGAAATTGCCTTATTCTTTATGAGCTTTGTCAGCCTACATTCACTCATGAGACCAAGCCTCTTAAGACACAGATCAAAGAGATCCTTGGATTCTTTCGTGACCGCAACACCACTGCCGCTGATTGTGTTGCCTACTAAAATATATAAATTTCTTATTTTTTTACCTTTTATCAAAGTCATATCACCACGTACGACCTTTAGTTTTCCTGATTTTAGGATGACTCGACATCCTATCTCATTTAATGCCTCCCAACGAGATCACATTTTTCTTCAGATCAGGCACATGCCTAATCTCAGTAAGAGTGCAAACACAACCATCAAACATCTTGATTCTGATAGTATCGATGCCTACTGCTTCACATACATTATCATTCTCCATCAAAATTGTCCCACCATTGGCTTCCTTATACTGGTCAAACCGATCACTGTACCAACACATGTGATACGATGCCCCTGAATCTAAGATCCATCTACCATCAACCTGATTGGAACTTAACAGTGCATACAATAGGTCTTCATCGAAATCTAATTTCACAACACTAGTCTATTGCGAAGTCCCTTCATCACCCTTATCTTTATTCAATCTCTGCTTACAATATTTGTGAATATGTCAAGATTGCTTACAGAAATAACAGATAACATCCTTTTTGTCACCCATGGATTTAGACTTGTTGATTCCTCTCATTGATTTATTATTCCCTCTGGATTTGTCTATTTTGCTATTATGATTTCGACCCTTTCGTTCAAGAGACTAATCCCTTCAGAGTTAGATTCGGGTTATTTTCTCAATTTGTTAAAAAGAAGTGTAGCAGTCACTTCTTCGATAGCAATAGTATTTTTACCATAAATTAATGTGATAACAAGGTGCTCATAAGATGGTGGCACTGAGGTGAGCAACAGAAGTGCAACATCTTCTTCTTCTAGTTTCATTAATTATTTTATTAAACGAATTCAAGTGCTCATAAATACGGGTATTAGCCTTCATACGAAGGGTGTAGAGTTGCTTCTTCATGAAGAGTCTGTTGGACAACGACTTTGTCATGTAGAGAAATTTTACATTCTTCCACAGATTCATGGTAGTCTTCTCGTAAAGAACGTTGTACATGGCTTCATCGGATAAATACAATTGGATAGTGCTTACGACTCTCTTATCAATAAAGTTACACTCTTCATCGGACATCTCTGCTTTCTTCCTCATCTCTTTTTTAAATAAAGCATCATCAATGCCTTGTTGGACTAGGAGATCTGTGACATTGACTTGTCACAAAGCGAAGTTATTCTTTCCCAAAAATTTCTCTACCTCGAATCGTGCACTCAAGACCTACATCGCTATTGTAGTGTAAACTTAGAATCTGACTCTGATACCACTCGTTAGGAATTCAACCCACACTAATGAACTCCCGATTGTGATGAATGCAGAAATTAAGAAGATGTAAGAGAACAATCATATACAACACAAGATTTATGTGATTCGCCCGATCGATGGCTACGTCCACGGGAGTATATGCATTATTTATGAACGTTTACAACGCACAAACTTTCTTCTCTCTAGTACAAACTCAAACAAGATCAAACATGATCTTCAACAACAAACTCATTGTTAAACCAAGGATCCAGTCCTTCAAAAATAGAGAAGAGATATGCGGGAATATAGTAACGATTCCAACACAAGAACGATTTTAATCAGATCTTTAATCCCCAAGCAATTCTTCAATACCTTGCCTCTCTAAATTATTCACCAAGTTTTCTCTCTTGAAAACTCTCTCAAAGCTCTCTAGTTCGTTTATGAACTTTCCTTTTATATAAAAGTCTCAAATCTTACTTCTAACCCAAGAGAAACTTGTCAAAAACGGACTTTGCATGTAACTTAACGTTGCCGAGTCGCTTGAGCGACTTTCACTCGAGAGATTTATCTTTGAACTGAGCCCCGATCACTCGAGCAAAAACCAAAATCCCTCAAGCGACCTGATTAGGGTAAACCTATAATAACATCACTGTCACTCGAGCGAGGAGAGTAGGAGACCATACATCTCTGTTGCCATTATTGATTGTAGAGGTCTGAATAGTCTTAGACTCGAGCGCCAGGAGATTATATATATATATATATATATATATATATATATATATATATATATGATAAGTAACTTATAGTATGTTTGATTGCCAAATAAAATGTGTTTTACTGTTATAATTAGTAAGTTGATTGTGAGCTGTCGTTTGATAGGCTAAAGAGTAAACGCGTTAACGTATTTTTTAACTTACAATTACAAAAAATTACATAAGAAGAGGGACTCTCGTATCCGCTCGTCGTTACAAGTTGTCATGTATAACCGCGAGTACCCTTAAACTCGTTTGCAATCAAACATGCCCATAGGGTTGGGCGGTGATGTTTAGTGTGTTGAAGTGCTTACACTTGTTTTGAGTAATAAGCCTCAACTCCAAGGTCAATACAACATTTTCCTTCAAAGATTTCCAGTTAGATTGAGAAGGAAGATCGTAGAATGGCTATCAATATCAGAAGAGGAGGAAATCAAGACGCGTAATCGTGGGGCGAAGAACTTCGACTAAGGGAACCAAGTCAATCAACAAATCATAATGTCAGGATTCTTGGCGCCATTGCTTGAATCCCATGGTTATCTTCACTGTAGAGGCTCTCGATGGATGTTCAACGATTCCAGAGCAAGCACCTACCTTGGTGCCCAAACCCAGCCACCAAATATCAACCTGAATTGCTACTTGACTTGGCATTAAGGGGACTGATCTAGAGTTGCACAGATTTCCGTGCTCTTCAATTTTTGCAGGAGCTCATTTTCTTTTCGTTTTGTGAGGGCAAGGTTGTTTTGGACAGTGTTATATCGCAGGCATTTGGCTGCAAGTGCAGCGGCGCCAAGCAATGCAGTCAGGCACATCAGCTGCCCAAACTTTGACTGCACAAAACTTGCCCGTCATTTCCAATTTTGCGATTGCTGTAAACCGAGGCCGAACCTCAAGTGTGCAGAGCTACAGATTCAACGGGTCAGATATTGGTATCTACAACTAAAGATTCAGCCTTCACAACTGATGGTTCCACCATTAACACATTCGAAGATGGGTTTCCCTCCCAATCTTTCACACAAAGGAGATCGTGGCTCACTTATTAAACAGTCACATATTGATTATATGTTGCACATAACCCAAAAATTGACTCGAGAACCCTTGATTACAGTCATTTTTAGAGATATGTGTCATATGGAATCAATATCTGACCGTGTAATAGGGTGGCCATGATCTTAAATCTATCTTGCAAAAGATTGAATTGAAAAACAATCACCATGCTTTGATTCAATTCAGTCAACGAAGCATCAATTATGGAGACCATGCTTTGGTTGGAAATACCCGTACCCAATAAATAAAAGGGAATCCATCTCCACTGGATGGTATAATTCAATTTTTACCAATATTTGATGGCTAAGGACCATGACATCTGTAGAAGTCAGCTCTGGACAAGAATAATGAGTCATCGACAATTTTATAACGAGGGTGATTATTCTAGAAGATCAATAAACCCCACCCAGGTCTACATGGCAACGTGTGAATAAATCTGAGAATCAGAATTTTGTAAAGAGTCAACAAGTCAAAGATAAAAGAGAGAAAATTGTCTAATATAACATTGAGTCCAAAGAATCCCCCTTACAGTACAATTGAGCCATATAGTAGACCTGGCGATGTCGCAGCAAATCCCAGTGGAATTGATTGCCTCTTGGAAAGCTTTCATTCCTCAAACATTCTTGTGCTCCCTCTATAAGACACAAAAAACGCTTCAATATGAGCGGTAAGCAGCGGAACAAAAAATCTATCTTAGTGGAATTCAAGAGAGAGAGGCAGAAATGATTAGATTTTTTTATTTTTATTTTTGATAAGGCAATTCGGCCAAAACAACAGTTACAAGTAGCATGAGGAGTATCAACTATAATGATAAGAGTTAACTAGTAGAACTTAATCCACACCTTATAAAAATAAGGGTGAGAAACAAGAATTTGAACCGAGGACCTACTCCCTCGCAATGGAGGGAGTGTATCAACCGGTATAATCCCTTTTTGGTAGGATCATAATTTTAAATACTAAATTCCCAGAAAAATCTCTCGGCTAACGAAAAATTAACTAATGATGTGTCGCTTTCTTTCTTATTTTTCTTTTTTATTTTTTTATGAAATGATGCGTCTCTTTCTTATAGTTGATTTAAGAGTGAATGGAGAAAATATTAACCTATAGTTAAGAGTGGAGGCAAGCTTCTTTCCAACGCGTGTACAACTAACTTGTTTGATATGTATAGTGACGTGGCTTTCTCATACACAGTGCCACCTGTCATTCTTTCACATCTGTAAGATTAGCGAAGTTTTGTGTCTTTCTCATACGGGAATAAAAATATGTAGTATAACACTGTTATACAGTGGACAATTTTTGCTAGACAATTTTGCACGACAGTTTATGTGGCTTGATGTAGACATAGTTGGACCCAAGCACCACAGCCACTCACATGGTGCTACATATACATAAGCTCCCTGCAAAATTGTCTATTAAAAATTGTCTACTTACTATAATTTTTCAAAAAACAATTAGGGAGCTATTACTTGCACCTAGGAAGTTGGCCTTTATACCGAATTTAAGGAAGACTTAGTGTCTTAGGGACATGTGAAAATGTAATTTAGGTCGTCTGATCTGAAGTTTATGATCTATTTATCTTCAGTGCATAAGATTGGAGCAAGCCAAGATACCTATCATGTGATCAATTGTAGTCAAATGTTGAATCAAATAACAGCATTTGACTATATTTAGTGACATTATGAAGATTGTATTCCTAGCTAATCTTTTGCAGTTAATATTCGGTAAGGGCAATCCAAAGCTCTCCACAGTGAGAGTTGTTGACTACCTTGAGTCAAATGATGGAGACTATATTTCTTCTCAATCCTCCCCACAATAGATCTTGAGATCATGGCCCATCTATCAAACGTCAAAAGTATTCTTAAAACACTTTTGGGTATGTGTGACGTGTGGAATCAGCATGTGACGGTCTGATAGGTGGTCCATCAAGATCTATTAGGTAGAAGGTTTGGACTAAAAAATTTCTCCATCATCGAAGTCAAGGCATTCAATAACTCTCACGCAGGGCCAACCTTGAGATTTTGGGGGCCCAAGTTGAGTTCCTGAAATGGGCTCCTCCTTCATATTGATCCAAAAAAAAAAATTGCCACAATCTCTTTTTAACAAGTAAAATAATATTCATTTCTCCCATAGTGACAAATTTCTCTAATATTTTCCAAAATTTCTCTGAAATTTACCGAAATAGAAATGGATGTAACTTTCAGCAAAATTTCGATAATTTCTTCGAAATCACTAAATATCATTCATTTCTTCAAAATTAAATACAAAAAGAGAAAAACTAAATAGTAGAACCTACCCCACAGATCAACTAATTCAACTAATAACACTATGATATATTTTAGCACTTAACCTACCATTGAATCTTTCCTACCATTTTTTTAACATATTAACAGTCTCAAAAGGTTTCGTAAATAAGTTCATTGAATAACTCTAGTCAAATATATCCAAATTCATTTGCGAAAAATTGAATTGGAACGAGCACAATGTTTTAAGTTGGGTCATTTAATAAGGAAAATTTGTATACATATATAAAGGATCCGCTCAAACAAATCTGGATCGATCAAAATGGGGCCAGAGAATCCACTGGGTCAATACATAATGCCGGCTTGACCCAGTGAGGCAAATGACCCGACCCATGACCAACACTGACCCGGCAAAGACCCGATCCAACCTAAAAAAAATGCAAATATGGGCCTGAGAAGAATTGAACCCACAACCTACTTGGTAAAATGTAAAACAACACAAGTAGCTTATCCATCTAACCTATTGACTAGAATTACTATCTTAGTATATTGAAACTTATTTTAAGTAATATTCCATAAAGACTTACAAGAATAGAGGGACCCAAAAATTCGAGGGCCCGAGGCGGCTGCCTGATGGGCCTTACCTAGGGCCAGTCCTACTCTCATGGTGGAAAACCTTGGTTGCCCTTACTGGATATTTGGTTGCAAATACTGGTATCATTTTTCCAAGTTTATATACTAGGCAGCGCGAAAGACCAAGTTAGAGACCGCTCCCCCTTAAAACCTAGCCCAGCCCTACGAATAAGGCTAGGTCCTACCCTGCCCTAAATTAGGTAGGTCGGGGGGGCTTGGGTCCGATTTTAGACATTGTTATTTATTGTTATTTTTCTCCATAATAAAATGTTGATGATAGAAAGAGCTATTACAAATAAAAGAGAAAATTTAACACCCATCTTAAGAGGTATTCATTATATATTGTAAGATCTTAATTGTCACAATCTATGCCAACTTAATAGTCTACTCCCATAAGCATAGTATCAAATATCAGCGATACGTATCAGTTTTGCGGTAAATCGATACATATCGGCGCCGATACATAGTGGATATAAACTTGAGTATCTGTATTGGCGGATATGAATCTGGTATCGGCCGATACCTGTATTTTTTGTAAAAAAAAAAAAAGTTATTTTAAAGACACCACTCTAAATTGATATTGGTCATTCATGGACCGATACCGGAGTTGACACCTTACCACATAGGTAATGGCAAGTTGTATGTTTTTTGTCACGTGGCACAATATTGATAGTATTAATTGATTGCATATAAAATTTGATAATAATTGCGTAGATCTTTATGATTTTAATTTCTTTACAAATACTAGAAATATAAATAATCATACTTTGAGCCATTAAAAATACCTCGTGTCCATCCTATTTTAACAAGCGCTTGGCTGTTTCAAGTGATAAGTGACAACTTTCTTAGTTCTTACCCTTAGCTAGGGTGTAGTCAAGAATTTTTGTTTGTGGGAGCTATAAATGATAAATATAATTTTAATAGTTATTTTACCATTGATTTGGGGACTTATATATAAACAAAGGTTGTATAAGAATCATACTTAATAGAAACTCTAGAGTTTAATGGGGGCTTGAGCCGATTTGGAGGCTTCAACATCATAAATTTCAGGACTTATATATAAACAAAAGTTGTATATATAAGAATCATACTTAATAGAAACTCTAGAGTTAAATGGGGACTTGAGCCCTCTCACCCTTTTATGTGGCCACGCCAGTGCTCTTAGCTAACTTCGTTCAAGGTCACATAGGATTAACATCCTCTTCTCTCTCTCACACATGATGCTCACACGAGTGATTAAAAAATGAATACGAGTAATACACAAGAGTGATTAAGTATGACGGCCAAAGGTCTTATCGACTTAATCGTGAATTTTTTTATAAAAGTTAGAGAAATAACTAAGCAGGGGTGGGTTGGTTTTCGAGTCTAGTCAGACGTAAACCCATATTGGTTGCCTTTCATCCATTTGGCAACCAAAAATTTTCCCCAACCCATTGATAACCCTAGATGAAAGGAAGAACACGTAATATACCTATGATATACTCATGGGTGCCATTATTTGTACCCCTATTTTCTATGAAGAACACACGACTCTCTTTAACACTCTTATTTTGTAATGTGCAGCCAGATATATATATATATATATATATATATATATATATATATATATATATATATATATATATATATATAGTTATCTTTACAAATTTTCTTTCGGGAAGAGAACACACATAATCTTCTACCTCCTCTCTCTCTCTCCACACATGCTCATCAATATGCTACATTGTTGGACACCTTCTTCAACACTAGCAAAGGATTAATTCAGGTGCATGCCCTTTTTATTTTTATTTTTTTGCCATTGAAAGATCAACAAATGGGAATGATAACATAGTCGGCTTCAGAGGATTTTTTGAGTTTATTGCAATGATTTTTTTGTGGGATGTTTATTTTGTGAGTGGTTTCTAGGGTATGGATAGGATGTATGGATTTTTACATTTAATTATGGAGGTTTTGTGCCACCACCACATTGCATGAATGGCCTCCAACCGTAGCGTAGCAGAGGCCATTTTGAGAATATATCGATATCAATCCACCGCTTCAATTAGTTTCAACAGTAGATTGCCACCACCATATCATATATTAGCTTGTGCTGAGTTTTATATAAATAATACTTTGAAAAAATATTAAAGTATTAATTTGTATACGGAAGTTGATGATGAAGAGGAAATAAAGAAACAAGTGAGATGGAGCCATCGACAAATCAGTTGAAGGAGAAAAATGAAATGCCAGTAGGTCGAAGAAATGGTGTGAGAAGGGATGACTTCGAAATCCCTAAAAAAATATAATTTTTTATGATATAAATGGGTTTTCTACACAAGATTGTTGGTTGTCTAAACAAAAACTGAAAGCACCTTAATTTTTAAATTCCCGCAATGCTTTTTCCTATGTTCTTCACAGGAAATACAGGTGCAAATAACTCCACCCTATACCTACTTTTTAGCATCATCAGTATTATTGGAAATTATAAATGGAGGACAATTTTTGGTTGACATTTTTGAAGACAGCTTATGTGGTGCGATGTGTCTGACTGCGGTGCTTGGGTCCTACTATGTGTGCAGTCAGTCACGTCGCACCACATAAGCTGCTTGCAAAATTGTCCACTGTATATCATTGGCCTTGAAGGAATATTATAAACGGTAGACAATTTTTGATAGACAACGTTCTAGACAGCTTATGTGGCAGGACGTGACCTGCTGTAGTCCTTGGGCCCCACTATGTGTACAGCCACTCATGTCGCGCCACATAAGCTGCTTGCAAAGTTGTCTATAAAAAAATTGTCCACTGTATAACACTGTCCTCTCTAGGAAGCTCCTCCTAAGAGAAACTTTTGGGAGGAGACTAGCTGTTTGTCGAGACACCTCGGAGCTATGGTAGAAGACGAAGGGAAACAAGGTGATTTTGTTTAATGTTCATATGAGAAATTGATGAGTTATATAGCTAGATTTTGTATTGTGTTACAATCTGATTTTACGATAATATATAGGATTGCCAACTTAAATTGGTTGGGTATTTGTTAGTGCGATGGTTTGATAATCAATTAATGGTGTTATTGTTAATGGTGGCTAGTTTTGATGATCGTTGTTCAATGTTTAAAATGTCCTTGATGATACACCTTAGTGGGCTGGTGTGATTTGTGTTTGATATTATATTCAATGAAATAGTTTATTAGGCTGGTGAATTTTTGCATTGCCTATTAGCTGCTTGACTTATTTCTTCATAGGGTATGTTGCTTGATCTTGAAGTGGTTCCAATGAGGGTAAGTCGGCTTCAAGGCAGGTTGGTGGTTGCTTCTGAAAGAAGCACATGATGTGTTTGATTATATACCCAAGTGGGTCGTTATAGTTAAAGAGTCAAACTATACAAGTGAGTGTCCTATTTGGTCTTGCGTGTATATATGAAAAATGAGAAGTAAGGTTAGTGACTCCCTCTAGTTGGTTTAGCTAAGTAATAGGGTACAATGATTGTTAGTGCATTTAATTATATTAGGAAAAGCTAAATTGTTATATTGGATTAAGGGCATCAACTTGTTTAGTAGGATTGATCGATTTAGATGGATTGGATGAATTATAATCGAATTTTAAGAGAAATATATGGTGATAAAAGGGCTTCAAAAGTTGAGACTCCTTGTTTTCTAGTTTATGGTGTTGAAGCATACAAAAAATAAGTGTACTAGCTAAGAGTAATTAATCAATATATGCATATTGACATGAAAGGACTCTTATGTACTTATCTATTTTCCTATGATCCTTATAAAATATCAATCTTCTCACCATATATATAATTTGTAAGAGGTGTGAAATACATTTTTCAAAGAGTATATAACACAATGAAGGCTTTTTTTTTTTTTTTTTTTTTGGAGTTGACATATCGTAACCGATTAGTTCCCAATCTAGATTTGGAAGGGGGTCACTGATCTTAGAAACTGAACTATTTTTTCATCATGCCCACCACTTGAGTCATTTAAAGATTTGGGGTGTCAAAGATTAAAAAACACTTATAATAGCTTATTCAAATCTGGCAAACACCTTTAAAATAAATGGCTAAAATTGATTTTAGAGATTTATATGGAAATAGATCATTTTAAGAGTGTTTTACTGCTTTGACAGATATAGTGGAGATGTTTGTTTCATGCAATCTTTGACCCATTAGATCTTCACATCAGGTCTCTAACAACACATCCGATAAAAATAGTGCCATGTGTCCAAGATTAGTAACTATATACAAATGTAAATTGAGACCAGGTACATTACTATTTACCCAACTTTCTTTTTTCCCTAGGCATGCCATATTTCCTAACTCTAAAAAACGACCACGATCCGTAAACACCCTCCTCTTCTTGCTTCTCATCTTGGTAAAGTCGTTATTACTTGTGATGAATTCATGCATAAGTGAAGTTCTTTCAATAGGATATATTTATTGAGCATTTGGTGAACTCCGTCGTTGTAGATCCCAACCCTGGATGTGAAAGGTTGAGGGTTAATGATAGGAAAATGTCATTGAATTCGCTTGAGACGTGATTTGGACATGTCCATCGGAGGCTAGAAGCAAACCTTTTACAAAGGGTTTGAGTGGCTAAAAGTACAAGGAAGTAAGAGAAGAGAAAGAGCAACATAGATCCGGAGGGAAGCAGTGAGAAAAGTTATGGAAGATTGCAAAGTTACATAGAGCTTAACACTGATTAGAAATGAGTGGAGAAATATGACTCACAAAGCCGACCCCAAATAGATAAGATAAGGCTGTGATGAGATGATTTGCATAGTCAAACATTGGCATTAATCCCGCTCTTAAGCTTTATTGGAGAATCTAACGAGAGCCCTTGTTTTAGATATTGAACGGTGCTATGTGAACTAAGTTTATAGGATTATGTCCACATCACGTGATTACCTCTTTGGTGAATTATTTAAATAAATAGAGTCCAAGCCATACGCATCATCAACTCTGAGATTCATACCAATTTTGTGGCTCTAAAAGTCAATACATGGAATCTCAAAGTCCACACCATTCATTGGCAGACTCCATGCATTGGTGCACGGACCTGTACCATACACAAACCCGTAAAGTGAATAAAACATTGCTCAATCTACATGAAAATTGATTCTCGAATCTCAAATTCATCTCCGTTATACTCTCGAGTGTGCCTACGAAAAGATGAGTTGGTATTAAGTAGGGGCTCATGGACTACATAAGGTGCACCGTGCATGGGTAATCAATTTTTTATACATGGCATATTTCTAGTAGAGCCAAGGTCAGCTCTAGCTTGGCTCTATCGTACATAACTGGAGCTCTAGCTCATCTCTAAGTTCTTTATATCATGACACTTTCAAGCTCTAGCTCGGCTGTGCTGGGCTTGAGTCGAGCTCGGGCTTTGTATAGAATATAGATATAGTTGTCAAGTAAATATTACAATTTTATTTTTTTCGTGTTCATTATTTGCTCAATCAGAGACAAGTATGGAGACACATACAGAGAAAGAGAGGGGGATGCTTGATAGGAGTCCGGAAAAGGTCAATGTTGGTGATGCTCAATTGAAGATGGTGGTTGTTGGTGATGCTTTGCACCCCTACTGAAGATGGTGTAGCGGTGGTGTAGCCATAATGTGCACAGTGGTGATGCCTTTCAGCCTTGTTATAGTAGTGGTGATCCACAACCTTGATGGTTGGTCTCAGATCTGGCCTGTTGCGGTGGTGTAGCAATCAGCAGTGGTGATGCCTTTGTTTAGTTGTGGGTGGTGCTTCAATACTTGTAAGAGAGAGAGAGAGAGAGAGAGAGAGAGAGAGAGAGATCACGAGATGAGAGTAAAGGGAGTAGCATGTGAGAAATGGCGGCTGATTTTTGTGTGAGACCTTGAATTGGGGATGAAAGAGGGATCCCGATTGATTTGGTGTTACATTATTGGATGCTACAGGAAGGAGTGTCCCTTACAGAAGGGTGCTTTTGGCGTAACTCCTGGGGCCTAAGAATGGCTCGATCGCAACGCTTTTAGGCTCAGAGCACATTTTGTAAAATATATCTCCCTGCCTCATTCTGGCATGGAGCTATTTAAACAAGCTCCTTAACAGAGCAGATGAAAAGCCTGGTCTGATGGGACTTTGTGGGTAGCAGTGAAGAAGCAGGAGTGCGCTGAAGGAGCTTCTCCAAAGGCACCCTATGCCTCTTCGATTAAGAATTTTTGTAGGACTCCCAAAAGGGTATAGGTCCAACTTAATTCTTCTGTATCCCTAGGCACCCGTTGATGATGGATCGCTGATATATAATGGCAATAGGCACCCGTTGATGATGGATATGATGCAACAGAACATTCTCCTTCGTTGTTGGTTAGTATCTGTTATTTTTGGATAACATAAGCATTCGAAGCTCACGCTTGGATTAATCTCTAAGTGACGCCCTCGCGGCCACCATGCCACAAGTAATTCACGGGTTACTCACCTTAAGAGACAACAAATTAAGCTGAGTTGCTACACCAACTCACAACCATCGTTGTTGTTGGATTGTCCTCAACAACATTGAATATCAAAGTCATACTGTCACTGATTTGCAGGTCCTTAAATATTAAAGACCAACTCAGTCCTTAATATAAATTTATTTTTCAAATTTATGGGGTTCAGTAACATCAATAGATGGTGGCACTTAGAAGCAAGGTATCAAAAATCGGCCGATACCGATAGGTATCGGTTTCTTGGCAAACCAATACATATTGGTATCCTAACTCGGGCATCCGACACCATATCGGCCGATACATCTAGGTTTCGGCCGAGACGTAGATTTTCTTTTCTTTTCTTTTTTTAAAAATAGGCTGATACGTATCGGTATCGGCCGAGTCGTATCGGTCCTCGGCAAACCGATACCTGAGTCCGATATTGATTTGTTACCTTGATTAGAAGTGCCTTTCAGGGTGCAGAATCCTATAAAAATTTGACATTTATAAGTGTCTTTCCTCTTGAGAAAATGTAAAGGTAAACTATTCGAAGGATTATGTGGGTAGGGTACCTCTATTCGCGCCTATCCAACTATTGAGAGTGCCAACGCTATAAACTCATTGACTGTGTTGAATCGGATGATGGTGATTGTTTTCTCTCCAATCTCTCACACAAGGGATCTTGAGACCATGGGCTTGCCATCAGAGAGTCAGTTTTTTCTTCCAAATGGCATAGATCCCAAAAAAGTGACCCTTAAATCCATGGGTTAAAAAATCGTCCGATACGTATCGGTTTTGAACTTGGGCGGTACGATACAAAGGCATTGTGTCGTACCCCCTTAAAAACAATATACTTATCGTCCGATACAGGCAATATATCTCTCATATTGGAAGATAATTTCAATGTATCGTCTGATAATATGTATATATATATATAATTTTATTTTTTTATTTTTTTTTTAATTTTTTTTTCCGATTGTCTACACAATCGATGACGATTGTCTACACAGTCGATATCGATTGTGAAGACAATCGAAAAAAAAAAAATAATAATAAATGTATCAAACCGATACATTCAATGTATCGCCGATACATTGAATGTATCGGCCGATACCCGATACGTATCCTCCTGGAGGTTAGGACGATATGTATCGGTTTCCCAATATTTTGATCCTTGGTTAAATTACTTGGCACATATCACACTCCAACATGATTTTGGGGCCAATTTTTTAGGTCTGTGTCACATGGAATAAAAAACTTGATCGTCTGATGGCACGCCCATGGTCTCAAGATCCATTGTTTGGAAGATTGGAATGAAAACTATCACCATCCCCTTATTCAAGGCGGTCAATGGTTTTCAGTGTAGTCGCTACAAGTAATATTGTAGGCACAAATAGAGGTACCCATGTGGGTAAAGTTGCTTCTAAACTACACTATCTACAGATGAGGGCGACAAGGGTCATTCCTTTTTCGAATGAACTCTTCTCTTAGAGCTTGTTTGAATCAAGAGAAATAAGGGAAAACTCATATGCGGCAAATAAATTATCGAGATTCTCGTTTGGATGACATACGAAGGGTCGGAAATTATCTTCTCAGAACAAATGTCGAGGGTTCCTTAGTTTCCTATCTTCCGAGGCTTCGGGGAAAAGTAAAATAATACTCTTATATTTTTCCATTGATACCTAAGTTGTAGGAAACCATCAGATTCATTTGTTTTCCGCTATTCGGATAACCACATTGCTAACTGGAAAAACGCAGGATTAACTAAATACTGTATTTGGATACAGGAAATTGTAGGAAAATAATATATCCTAACAAAAAAAAAAAACAATAATACCACAAAAGATCATCAAGTGTATTATCATAAAAATGATCCACCATCCACGTAAATTATCCAAAGAATATGTGGGAAAAGACCTCTACATAGAATATAAAAGGTCATTGAACACCAAAGTGGAAAATACTTCCACATGAATAAGAAGACATTTTTTACTAAATATAAAAGGGATGAAAAGAAACAAATGAAAATTACATGAATCAATTTCATATAAGAGAGATGAAAGAAAGATGAAAAGTTTATGAATCAAGAAACTTCAAGAAAATATAATAACGGAAGTAATGTCGGGAATGTCGGGATCATGACCGGCTTAAATGCATGGAGCCATTCTTGTCTCTGATACCATATTTAAATTATAAAATAAAGAAGATAAATAAGAAGAAGATAAATTGTTTACTGTGCTTTTCAATAATCTGATATAAAAAAGTGTATACATAAGATTACAAATACTACAATTACATAAGATTACAAATATTACAATTGGTTTAGATAACTACAAAATAGATAATTGATGTGTGGTGATTATCAAATAAGGTAATTATCGATCAAGAGAGTTGGGTCCATTTTTAAAGGGTTGGTATTAGTTGCCTTACCTGCACTCCAAATACATGCCTTTGTATTGGCCTGCACTATGGTTCAAAATTTGAGTCGAAATATGAAGATTTCGGCCGAAATGTTTCAATTTCGGTCTCCACTGAAACGAAACCGAAAACCAAAGATTTCGACCGAAATGTTTCAATTTCGGTTTCCACTGAAACGAAACCAAAAACCCATAATTTTGGTTCAAACTGTATGGGTTTGAAGTTTACGGCCGAAATTTCGATTTCGGTCCAGCCCGAAACCGAAATGAAATCTAAATTTTTTATCCTTGGTCTGCACCGACGAAGCCCGAAATTGAAACAAAATCCAAATTTTTTATCCTTGGTCTGAACCGACGAAGTTTGGAGTTCCGGAATAAATTGCCTCGGAAGGACTGGGTCTCTACGGTCTACTTCTTTTTGAAATCAGGGTAAAACCCATTTCTTATAGAATTTCGTGAAAATGTACTTTATATGATGTCTAGCTGAAAAAAATGTATGTTCAACCTTGAAGCAACTAATATGTGCATGCTACAAGCACAATAATATCCTGTTTGGTCAGCTTTTCAATAGCTTCAATCAGGATTTGGACGGCTGTGAAAAAATAAAAAATCGTTTTCCTGCCTCAATCATATAGCATTGATGATCGACTTGGTGGCTCTACTTCATCTCAATATTGTATTTTAAAATGAAAGAGGGTTTGTGGGCGTTTGAGAGAGAGCGGAAAGTTGTTCATCGGTGGCATAGAAAAAGCTTTTCCTTTTTTTCATTTAAGAAAAAGAAAAGAAAAAGAGAGAGATAGAAAAGAAAGTGAAGCTGAATGGGAGGTCCATGGTTTGACTTCACCGGTTCACCCTTTAAGAAAGAAAAAAAAGTTCAAAAAAAAAAAAGAGCAGAAGAAGCTGTTTAAAGCTTAGCTATTTCCCACGTTGTCGGCTTTAATTCCTTCCTCAAAAATCAAAATTCACTTTACGTCTGAATCAGAGGAGGGCTTTCGATCCATTGTTTAGACTCATTGCCCATGTAGCCACGCTAACGGTTTGATTCATGAACAGATGGTAGAAAATAAGAAGGCGTTACTACTTTTGAGGCCACCGTTCAACCTCCTACTGGCAAGTTGGGCGCGACTTTAGTTTGTAATATTGTTCATTTTATTCAAAGTTAGGGAGGAAACGCTTGCCTCGTTGTTGCTTCCTTTGTAGTCTGATTGGTGGAGCGCCTTACATGAGTTTAATTATCCAGTCCACATGAGTCATGGCTCGAGGTGGACATGGGTCCTCTATGAAAAAACCAACCTTATGCATAAACTCCACTTGGGAAGTCATCAATCAAACCATTTTAGCCATCCGATCCATCGGAATTAGGTTAGGTTGCAGAAGCTTATAAATGGTGAAGAGCCCATATTGGGGACGAAATTTGTATTACAGCATACTATTTGACAAATACAATTTTTGGCTGCAAAATTTGAGTGCATAGTGATGACCCCACAACCAAATTCCTAGTTTCCAACCCCTCGAGATTTGGTAAGAAAATTCGTCTTTATCAAGGGGAGGATGAGATTGGCTTACCAGTGACATTGATCCACGTGGTCCACGGCTTTACAAATGGGAGTTGTCCAAGTGGTAAGCAGGCCAACACCTAGACTCGACTCAGCCTAAGTGTCATGCTCACCAAGGTTACTTGTTTTGTTAGTTTAGTCGGTTCAAACTTGGGTTTTTCCATCCCAGCGTGCAACAAGGGTATGACTATTCTCACCCGTATAATAGTAATTATCACACAGTTTTTTCCCAAACAAAAATAGTTAATTGATTTGAATCAGACGATGGAGATTGCTTTTTGTTTCAACCTTCCTTGCGATAGATCTTAAGATCATGACACGCCTATTAGACGGTCAGATATTGATTTTACATGGCACATGTCCCTAAACGTGGAGGTAAATTCCTTTGCCCATTATATAAGTCACTTTTGGAGATATGTGCCATGTGGAATCAACATTTGAGTGTCTTATAGGTGCTCCATGATATGAGGAAGATTGAAACAAAAAAATCCTCCATCTCTGATTCAATCAACCAATGATTTTTGTTCCTGAAAAAATTGTGGAATACTTACCAATTATAAGAATACTCTTATATTTATAAGCCCGCTCAAAAAGTAGCTCACGAGATTCCAAAAAATCTCTCCTACGTCCATCATCGCTCGATTTTCTTTAGACATGCATAGACTGCTCACGTATGTGCTTCTTAGTCTCACTCAAGTGCATGCTACTAGTGGATGTATTGTTGGGTAAACTAAGTAACCCTTTGTCAGGGTACTTAAACTACATGATTAGAGTGCTTCTGTTCTTCTGTTCTATGTTATTTAATTTCCTCATTCACCCAAGGAATAGCAAATTGGGTATAACAAACCTGATTCAGCGGGACAAGAGAATTAACTGATTAATAATAAATATTTTGTTTATAATACAAATTTAGAAGCATAAATATATGATTTAAACCTAAGACTTTATAATTGTATATTTTATAGCTAATTGAGTGGTCATTTGCATTACATTTATTAAAGAATGAAAATTTATATTATAAAACTAATAAATAATTGTAGAACTCATTTTACCTATAGTGAATCGAGTTCTTTACAAGTTTTGATCCCGAATTTAAATCAAGCAAATCAGCAAACTAAGTAACTATGCTTTTGTTCATGCACTAGTCTTTATCCACACTATTTTTAATCATTCATTTGATTAGATGGTAAACATGGGTGTAATAGTAAAGTTTTTGTGTTGAATCACATCTAACCCATGGGCCATGGCCACACCTATCATGATTTTAAATCTTGTCCGAAACAAGATGTCTCACATCTCGTGCCTTAGCGAGACGAGATCTTGTTGTGATTATGCAACCTCATAAATACTATTTTAATGGAAAATTTACCGGATCAACCCTGTCAGATACACCTTTCCCGTCAGAAACCCTATATTTTCACCTTACCCAAACCGACCAGCTTTAAGCCAAGCCAGCTCCAACTAGCAGGAAAAGTCTTAAACACCCCTTACATTTTTATCGTTCTACATAGTCTAAAATTTTAAAATTTGCATTTTTTTATATTTACACGTTATGAAGCAATATCTATGGCGTTTGATTGGAAGGCCACAATATAAAGATCGATAGTGTCAAAGATTGGCACAAAAAAAAGGCGATATCGCCTCTTTAAAAAAAAAAATTCGACTATCTACACAGTCGAAAATGACTATCAAGACAGTCGAAAACGACTATCCTAGACTGTCGTTATCCACTGTAGACAGTCGATAACGACTATCTAGGACAGTCGATATCGGCTTTCTAGACAGTCATTTTCGATTGTCTAGGCAGTCTTTTTTTTGGGGGGTTAAAGAGGCGATATCGCTTATTTTTCGTGTCAATCTTTGGCACCATCGATCTTTACATTGTAGCCTCCAAATCAAAGGCCATAAATATTGCTTCACATCGTGTAAATATAAAAAAGTGCAATTTTTAAAATTTTAAACTATGTAAAACGATAAAAAAGTAAGAAGTGGTATTTAAGACTTTTCCTGCTAGCTGGAACTGACTTGGCTTAAAGCTGGTCGGTTTGGGTAAAGGTAAAAATATAAGGTCTCTAACGGAAAAGGTGTATTTGACAAGGTCAATTCGGTAAATTTTCCTACTTTTATATTAGAATTTATTTAAAGTATTAGACTTGTATACTATGAAAAGTGTGCTACTCATTTTTTTTTATACACACAACACTATTTTATATTATTATACCCTATCTATGTGATGAACTTGTGAATAGCTATTACGGTGTGTCCAAATCTATGCATCCTAATATTGCTATTATATTTATTTTTAACCAATAAGTATTGAAGATCATTGATTGAATGGTATACAATTGACTTTATAGTTGTGATTATTTAACTAAGATGTGTTTTAATCATCAAGAGCCACGTGGACTGTTTAGATTAATCTCAAATATTTATCACTTGACATAATAGTAAAGTATTTTTTAAGGGCGTAAGATCAAACATTTATTTTAATAGTCTAAGATCATTCAAAAGATTATTTTCATTTCAAGCCATCTCGCTAAGATGTCTTAGTCGCGGGGCTGTCCGAGACAACTTGTAAATCCAAGATTTCAAACCATGCTACAAGACGACCAAGATGCACAGAATTGTTGAGGCGATCACAGAAAGAGCCTCACAGTAAGATGCGCCAGATGCCGATACTGTAAATGCAGACAACCCATGAACCCAGCAAGTAGGGTTAAAGGAAAAGGGCAAAAGGCGGTGGGGGTCTGTGATTCCATTAACTGCCAAATGTAACTGTCAAGTAGTGGCGGAGAAGGTAAGGAGGTAGCAGCAACTGAAATGATGGGAGACTGGTGAGAGAGAGAGAGAGAGAGATGGTGGGAGGTGCTTTACAGCTTGTTTCTGCAGTTTCTTTCTTTAATCACCTTTCACGGGAAATATATTGAAAGAAAAAGGTTACATTTTTAAGGTAAAAAAGAAGCATGTGACTATGGGACCATTATCCATGACCCACCATTATATTCATATTCATTTTTCTAGTAGCCAAGAAGCTGGAGCAACTCCCTCCCCCTCGTTCCCACGTGCTTCTTGTTAGCTACTCCAGAGGGACGACCCCCACGTGCCTCCACCGCAAACCCTTTCACCCTTTCACGGATCCACTTCTCCTACAACTGCGCCGATTCTTCCTCCTAATTTTAGAGATCCTCAAAAGAAAGCGGGCCCCTAGGGTTTGTTTTCACCTTGACAAGGAACAAGTTTCAATACATGTGTTGGGTGAAAAATCAAACAAAGTATTCGGCGTTTAAATCCTTTAAAGTCAAAGTTTTCACAATATCTTTTGGGTAAAAGTCCTAGTGCGACTCTAAGGTACAGTTTAACTAACCCTTCAAATAGCTTCTCTAAGCGTAAAGTACAGACAGGTTATTTGCATAACACTAAAACATTGATCTAGACTGTCCAATAGGATGGGCATAGTTCCCATGAACCGAATCAAAACCGGGTTTGAACCACAAGATCAGTCTTTCACGGATATTTTTGGTGTTTCTAAAACATTAACTGACTAGGGCCGTCAATGGGTTGAGTCTAGACGAAATTTTGACAACATGGGATAAGGGCAGATGCCCCACCCAACCCTACCCAACTGATCAAGAGTATACATTTAACGTGACCTGACACCCGTGACCCGACCCAATTAAGAACCCCTGTTTTCAGTCGGATGCCTCACTCACGCCGGACTCAACCTGACGGGTAAAGTTCATGTGGGTCAGGCGGGTCGGTTATTGGGTCGACCCCATCCACTGAACGCCCTATAACCGACTGAAAATTTAAAAAAAAACGCGTTCCTCGTCACTTAATATTTTAAAGCTTTTTTTTTATTGTAGTCACTTTTACTCTACCATTGTAAGAGTATCGGTCATTCATCTCCAACACCCAGATTAATCTAAGAAGGTGAGAATTGAATTCGAACCGTTTAGCCAGTTACTACCATGGTAAGAGTCACCTACGTGGTGAAATCGTCACCATCCAAATAGGGCAGACAACAGGTATCCCCCCTTCTGCATTCACATACATCATTGCCAAGAAAACCCCGTAAAAAACCCCAATTATCAAGAAAGACAAAATACTCAAAATAGGCACACATAAACAACACACAAAAGAAAGCCAAATTAATGTACCCGAGCTTATTACAAAGTGTACAACTTCAACAAAACAAACAAATGCATAGATTAGGTTGTATAAAGCCAAAGAAGCATAAAAACGGGGGGCTTTTTACTCTCAACCTGTAGTAACATGTAAAACGAGAGACCAAACCAGTGCGACGGGACCCATGTACATAATCTATCTCCTTCTACATATCACAAAGTCAAACAAAATAATAATGAAGTAAAATTTAGAGAAAAAAAAAAGGAAAAAGGATACTCGTTAATAAAAAAACCGCATCCATTGTTCTATTTTGTCATATAATATTAGCAGTAGAAACTCTTATTCTCTTTCTAAGTCTCTGTATTAAGCTTTTCTTTATAAATTTCACGTATATTGACGATTGTGTTTAATCTTGTCGCGGGACGCAAAACCGTTTCTTCTCCGACAGTTGCGAATCCAACGAATACCTGCAATGGGCCCACCAACAAAGAGAATTCAATTTAGGAGAGGCAAAAAAAAAAAAAAGTAAAAAAAGATATAAATAGAGAAAATAGCTCATAGTTAATAAGCAATAATAATAAGATTAAACAAAAACCCAGAAATATTAATTTACCTTTGTGGGTTAGTTTCTTTAATTTGATTCAATTCGATTCGATTAATCTCTCCAATTCCGAGTGAAGATCTTCTTCAAACGATTTCCGGTGATTCTCTGCAGCACCTTCTTGGCGCCGGCGACATCCATATCGGCGAGCTTCTGCAGATACGGGCAAGCTCCGGCAGCTGCAATCTTTTTCCGGCAGTTTGAGCTGCCGGCCGACAACGCCGAAACTACCAAAAGTGGAAATTTCTTGCAGACAGCTTCGTTCTTTGGATCCAGCATCTGAACTAACCTCAATAAACTCTTCTCATCTTTTACAAAGTCTTTCCGATTGGCCCGAACAGAGAGCAGGTTCACCAACGCTCGAGCCGATATCTCCTGCAAAGCAACCAGCTTTGACGATTCTAGCATCTTTACCAGCGTGCCCATGGATCCAGCGATCGCTCTCTTGCTCCCGTCGTTCAGAGATAGATTGCAGATCAATGAAGCAGAAATCTGCTGCACATTTGCGTTTCCGTGTTTGATCAGCTCGGCGAGCAGCGAGATGAATGCGTCGGAACTAGATAAAGCTTTCGATGTTGAAATCGAGGCAGAAAGGGCGTAAATAGCTTTCAGAACATGCTCTACGGTGTCTGGATTCGTAACATCTTGAACCAATTGAAGAAGCCTGCGTAAAGCACCTTCCCTCACTATACTACCCCTAAATTCCTCGCCGGAGGAGGCGAGAACGCGAATACATTTTGCCGCGTTTTCTTGCGCGGGCGCCGTGCCCGAATCCAAGAGCTCGATTAGAACTTTAATAGCTCCTTCTTCGGCCATCGTTCTCCTTGTGTCTTCCACCACAGCAATGTTCTTCAAAGCGCCAGCGGCGAAAACCTGCGTCGCCGGAGAACCTGACTGGCATGCATCGATTAGGGCACGAACCCCACCATAAGCAGAAACCGCCCATGCGTTCTCTGGATCCGAAGTAATCGCCTCGATCGCCGTCGCCGCCTTCTCTTTCACCGCCGATGACCCCGTCTCCAGCAGACGTAACAGAGGACCCAAACCCCCTTCTTCGAACAAGCTTGTTCTAGAAGATTCGGCCGCCGCAGCGAGAATCGACACAGCCACTACCACCTGTTCTCGAACCACAGAGTGCGTATTGAGATCGAGCAGGTAGATTAAGTACCCGACATCGCCTTCTTTCGCTACCAAAACCGAGTTTTTCTCATCTTCTTGCAAGAGCTGTAACAAGGAATCCAAAGCCTTCTTCTTGAACTCAACC
Organism: Chloranthus sessilifolius; assembly: GCA_021018995.1. NCBI lineage: Eukaryota > Viridiplantae > Streptophyta > Magnoliopsida > Chloranthales > Chloranthaceae > Chloranthus > Chloranthus sessilifolius. Next base: position 23,760,164 of record CM037589.1, read on the forward strand.
CCGCCGATCTGTAACCGAGCGAAGAGGTCTCTAATAAAAAACCCTAGTTCGTCTTTGCTGGAACCAGGTCCTGGCTGAGACAAAACAATGGCGTTGGATTGCCGTAGAACACCGGATTTGATGAGTAAATCAAGGTCGTGTAGATGGAGGGAAAGAGAGGAGGCGGCCATGTCGAGATCGCTCTGCATGAGGAGCTTGCCGCCGTTGTAAGCTGAATCGTGGCATTGGTCAGAAAGGGTTTTGGTCTTTTGAAGGGTGGTGAGGAGGTTAGGGAGGAGTTCTTGTAAAAGAGGGTTTTGCGACCAGTGAGGGGAATCTGAGATTTGGGAGAGGGAGTTTTTGAGGTGGGAGAGTTTGGAGCGGAGGAGGTGCCAACGGCCTGCGAAGGACTTAACTGTGAGGCAGCTGAGGAGGAGGAGTGGGAGGAGGTGGCGTATGAGGTCGAGGGTTTGCGAGGGGGTGGTGGGCTGCATCTGGGGTACTAGGGCCTGGCTCGGGCTTGGCTCCAACGATGCATGGAGATAGCAAAGAATAAGGGAAGTGGTCCAAATCCAATGGTCGGGAGAAGAAGGGGGGAAGTGCTTGCTTGGCTGGAAAGGAAAGGAGCTCTTCCGTTCCTCTGACAAGGTGTTACATAAAAGCGAAGCTACTCGGTCGGACCCCAGGAGAAAGGGAGAGGGAGAGAGAGGGAGAGAGATCGGCGAGTGGCTTCCCAATGGAATATGTATTACGGACCCAGCTCGTGTACTGTGCATGGGTCGGGCACGTAATACAAAATCAGATACGTTTTTGTATACGATCTGGGACGGTGTAGTACATCTGATCTGATTGGACGGAAACGTGTCCGTTCGATGTAGAGTGTGGAATTTTGATAATAAAATAAAAAATTATAGAAAAAGTTTGATAATGAAGAAAGAAATTATCATGTGTTTTTTAAGATCATAATATGTGGTATATACAGCATTAGCCCAGTTAGAGCACATCTATAAAAGTGACATGGAAATTATATTTGATGCACCCCTACAATCATATTCATCTTTTGGAATGTATGCTAAGTTAAGCGGAATCAAAATCTCATCATTTGATGATAAATTCATAATCTTAAAATCTAATATATCAAAGCAGTAAACGGAAGGTAGGTACCCGGTTCAAAATCATGTATCTTTAAACGGCATTAAATCACGTGCTCTCGTAGGAGTTGGTATTAGCATTTAGCAAAATGTATAAGTTGGAATTAGGTACTAAATGTTAGTGACGTGTGTGGAACCATTATTAGTTATGCGGATTTGAGACCTTTGATCTCAAGATATGCAATATAAAAAATTGAATTTAAAGATGAAGTCCATCGTCTAATCTAAAGTAAAATTGGGTCCAAAGACTATGCCCATCATTTAATCCAAAGTGGTGAAATGCTACTTGAAATTAATTTCGAATCCCCCTTAGGCTGCTTGGGGATTTATATTTCCTGTCGACCCGCATGTGCTAACTGTATTGTTGCGCATGTGCCCTTAAGATTAAGTAGGTGCTCTAAAAGGATCGAACACCCAAGTTAATTAATAAAAAAAAAGGCTAATGATTTGTTGGAGGGATTCATAAAACAAAAGTGATATCTTAGATAGTCCTAACACTCTTTGGGATGGACGGCATGTAGAACTATTATTTGTTACATGGGATTTGATGGTTAGATCTCTAAGATCTATTGTAAAAAAAGTGAGTCAAAAGATGACGTCCATTGTCTAATGCAAAGAGATCAGTGGTCATCTAAAAGTAATGGTATGTAGTTTATTTTGGAGCTATAGATCTTAGATGGTCTGTTGGGCATCCATAGAGCGTTTAAAATGGAGTCATTCTTTGTACATAGAAACAGGTTTATGACATGTTGAATGATCATGATTTGAAATCTCAGAAATCTGAGACATCTTAGATATGGCCGATGCCGACACAATTCGGCAATACATAATAGCAATATAACGAAACTTTCTTATCTTTCCGTAGGTACGAAACAAATAGTTTGAATTTTGAGTACATAGAGAGTCAAGCATGAATAAGATTATCGTAACTGGTCTTAAGATTCAAAGTATTTGTATAAAATTGATTAAGTATTAAGATTAGTTGGTCATTCTTCCTTTACAAAGGAAGACCCAGATGCAATGAGATTCTAGAAAACCATTATTCCCAAGGAGTTAACCGTTTGAATTGAAAATTATATAGACAATATTCTGATCATTTGCAGGTGTATTTAGATCAATCCCTGCAATAATGAAAGAAGAATAAGCAGAAGCCTAAAATAAAAGAAAATACTAAAACAAATATCAAAATAGAATCCAACATGGTTTTAGTAGTGTGAACTGTGAAATATTTGAACCTATAAATAATCTTAAATACTATTTATGCTTTATTAATACAAAATAAAATAATAATTAGTATTGAACTTCCAATTCCTATTTATGCTTCATTAATCCAAAAAAATTCTAACTATTTTATTTGTAACATAAATTAAAACCCCATTTAATTGATTTATTTATTTATAGTATAAAAAAGAAAAAAGGAGTTGGCACTATAAAAAAATAAGATTATTACCGGCAGTTTTTGGCTATAAAAAATTGCTGCTATTAACAAAAAAACTATTACAGCTACTAGCGGCAAGGGTATTAAGAGCAGTTTTTTGTTAATAACGGCAGTTTTTGGCTGCCGCTAATAGTCTTATTTTTTGTAGTGTGGTCTTGATGCCTTTTGATCATCATCATCATCATTACTGTTCTTGTCGTCGCACAACTTTGTGAATCTCTTACAAATTAATCATATCGTATTTCTATACTCTCGAAGTATTTATTGGTCATTCTTCATATTATCTTTCACGGATTAATTCAGTTTTCTAATGGATATTATTGTCAAATCATTTCAAATAGCATTCTTTATTTTATTTTAAAAATACAAATATCCAAAATTATACTAAATGGAACCAAAATATTTTACACAATTGATCTCTTCAAGCAAATCTTGTGACAAATGGTCTTAGCAAGGGTAAATCTCACGAAGACATGGGTTGTTAGGGTGAGTATGGATTATAATCCTATGGTTGATGTGTGATAAGCTATTTATAGGTACTAAGGGTCATAGTCGGAGAGTCGGGGTTCGGCAATAAGTCACTGAGGTTAAAATTCGGAAAATCCGGCAAGTTCGGGGATATATTCGAAGGAAAAATCGGAGAAAAAAATAGAAAGTAAAAAGAATAAGATTTAAAATCATAACAAATTTTAAAAATACTAGAAAATCACAATTTTTCAAAAAAATCGGGAATAACTTGCAAATTTTTGTGATCACACAATTTTTGAAAAAAGCACGAATAATTCAGTATTAATTCACATAACCTTGAATTTGTGAATTATACACAAATTACTAAAAAATTCGACAATTTTTGTGACTAAAGGGTTTTGGTTAGGTCCGATAATATGACTAAAGGATTTAAAAACATGTAGAGCTCTGTTAGGAATGAATTGGTTGGAGATCAACAAAGCCCTAAGTAGTAATACCAAGGTTCAAAATCTCGAAAACTCGAAAGTCAACCTATACTCCTATACTTGATGACTCGAAAAAACTCGACTCGGTCTAACTCGATAACGCGAGAGCGCGCACGCGCGCGCACACACACACACACATATATATATCTTGACTCTAAATGCAACTAAAGATTCTTTAGCACAACTAACGATTCCACAGTTAAAATCATTGACTGGCTTGAATCAAATGATGGAGATCATTTTACATCCCAACCTTTCACACAATAGATCTAGAGATCATGGTCGACCTATCATATGGTCAAATGTTGATTCAATGTGGCACAGACCCTCAAAGTGTCCGTCATCATGATGTATCATAAGGAAAAGACCCTCAAAGTGTCCGTCATCATGATGTATCATAAGGAAAGTTCTTGAGTTACATTTGGGGTTTTAATCCACTTGGAACAATATCTACTCGTTCGATAGGTGATCCGTTCAATAGGTGAGACATGATCTCAAGACTCATTCTCTGAAAGATTGGGACAAAAGAGAATCTGAGTGGTCTACTGCATGGCAAATCTGAGTGGTCTAATGCATGGCAGTCGTCATATGTTTATGGTCTAACCATCTATTGAGCTGATCTATTTCCATTAAATCTACTACCTAGTTGTGCCGAATATATTTCCAAACGTCACTTTCATCTACGGGTTGCGCATTTCTAAATCTCACTTTTGGAACTCCTTGTGTTAGCGTGATGCTAGTCCTGTCCCGCATTAGGTGGACAATTAAATTAGAACGTCGAGTGGTTTTATAAATGAACTTAGAAGCCAGCCTTCGAAGCGTGAGTTCTTTGATGCGAGTTTCTTGGGCTAACTCGTTTGAGTTACTTGAAACTTGACTCAGTTACTCGGAAAACTTGAAAATTTAAGTTTGTTGTTGAGCTTACTCAGAAATTCAATTGAGTCGAGTTGACTCAGGCTGAGTTTCGACTCAATAGAATTTAGAGCAACTCAAATGAGTTGTAAAACCATGAGTAATGCCATGCCTTCACACAATCACTCACAACGTAAATATTTTTTTTTATCATAATCCAACTAAAACCTATTGATTACTGATCATAGATAGAGTTGGTATTGGGACTGACCTACCACTTGAGTTACTTCTTTTGGCATGCATGCCATGTAGAACCATCATGTGTTTGGTATGATTCGAGTATAAGACTCTAAGAATCTTAAAGTCTATGGTCTAAAAAATTGGGCGACACAATAATGAGAGCCATTACTTGCACACAGTTTTATCTACCCTCGTATCTTATTTTTTTAAAATTACTATTACACAGACTTTATATAGTTGCACATTAAAAAATAATTTCACAATCTGTGTAATCTCATTTTCCTAAGAGAAACCGTCTGCAAACCCGGTGTGGCTCGTCGTATCAAATGCTTAGAATCACCCATCATTCAAATCTCTCACAAAAAAATCATTCACGGGTTGCTCTCGTATTGTTAAAATTATAAAATAAGAAAGAAAATAAGAAGAAGATGAAAGAGAGAAGAAGACATATGGCCACAATCGATTACATTGTTTACGGCTTGTTACTCTATTCACAGAGAAGAAAGTGTATAAATAAGATTACAAATATAACCGTTAGCGGTTATCTAGAAGTGGGAATGAACATGGCGAAGCGGATATGGTAAGTGGATAGTTATCTAAATAACTATATTCTGATACGAAAATTTATAAATTACAAATACAACAAGATAACTGATATGTGGTAGTTGGAAGATAAACAGTTACGCATTTACGTAATTGGTGGTCACCGCTTGTCTATGAAGTCCATCACTGTCGCATCCCGCTCGTCTTAGAGTCTGTAGGAGCCGGTGGCTAGATAAAGTCTGATCTCTCCCAAGAAGACGAATTATATGACAAATCTCTTTAAAGAGATCTTAAAAAAAATAAAGAGTCAAAGAAAATATAGGAAAAGACATCCATATAGATATAGAAGGTCAGAGAAAATGTGGGAAAAGACATCCACGTAAAATATAGAAGGCTAGAGAAAATGTGAAAAACGACATCCACATAAAGTATAGAAGACCAGAGAAATTGTGGGAAAAGAAATCCACATAGAATATATAAGGCCAGAGAAAATCAGAAAATGTGGGAAAAAACATCCACGTAGAATATAGAAGGTCAGAGAAAATCCAGAGAAAATGTGGGAAAGGGAATCCACGTAGAATATAGAAGACAGAAAATGTGGGAAAAGACATCCACATGGAATAGAAAAGGCATTAAGATCAAAGTAGAAAAAAGTCATCTCTTACTAGATGTAAAAGAGATAAGATAAAAAAATGAAAATTACATGAGTCAATTTCCTGTAGAAGAGATGAAAGGAAAATGAAAAATTTATGCGTCAATAAACTTCAAGAAAATATGATAGCGGAAGCAATGTCAGGATCATGGCTCTGATACCATGTTAAAATTATAAAATAAAGAAGAAAATAAGAAGAAGATGAAAGAGTCTATTCACAGAGAAGAAAGTGTATAAATAAGATTACAAATATAACCGTCAGAGATTATCTAGAAGTGGGAATGAACATGGCGAAGTGGATATGGTAAGTGGATAGTTATCTAAATAACTATATTCTGATACGAAAATTTATAAATTACAAATACAACAAGATAATTGATATGTGGTAGTTATCAAATAAGGTATTTTTTAATACGTATGAACATGAAAATCAAAACCCATAACCTCTCAACCTTAGGCACTCTTCCAAATTTCTTCCTTGTCTTCTCGTCTTTATGATAGATAAAGCTTAGGTACTCTTTCTTATTTCTTCCTTGTCGTCTCTTTATATTAGATAAAGCTTCACATCATCTTTCCCACGAAGACCATCACTAAACACTACACTCTTTTTAGTGGTTCACATATTAAACCCATTGCAAGTAATGGCTCTCTTTATGCAAATCATTCAATCTGTGCGCTTCTATCATTCAAAAAATTGAGAGAGAGATAACCTCTCCTCTTACTTTCTCTCTCTAAATTATATATCTTTTTCTTCAAAACCATAAAAAACCACTTAAAACTATTTTAAAAACAATAACCATTTAGAGTTTAGACAAGACGATATGAGAAAACCCACCTTGAATTGATCCACACTGGCTGTTTTGTACGCCAATCGCCGAAAACGAAGAATCTCCCTTCCTGGAGCTAGTGCCACCTTTGAAAACTTGGAGCATTCTAGTCACGATATAAGTGAAGGTGCAATGCAAGTGTATTTTGGTTATATTAAAAAACTAAACAAACGATTTTAAAAAATCCTGTACAAAGGCGGAGAAAGTGTGTGCAAGTAGTGGCTCCTCACGATGATTCTATGTGACACACATCATGTACAAAGGCGGAGAAATTGTGTGCCAGTAGTGGCTCCTCACGATGATTCTATGTGACACATCCTTAATTAAGGCCCCATTCGGCAATGGAGTAAGTGTCAAATTCGGGGCATTTTTAGCGAAAAGTGGTTTCCTTCTCAGAAAGTCACTTTCCACCATTTTCAAATTCAAGTGGGCCCTCAGTTGGAAAAGTCATTTTTTGCGGAAAGCGGGCCCTAAATTTTCGTAGTAAATAGCTTAGAAAGTTGTCTTTCTAGGTAGAGGGGAGGTATGAGTGATGAACCACTTTCTGTGTAACTCAAAAACAGGTCTTTCCACGTAAGGAATATGTGATGAAGCCACTTTCTGACAGAAAATGCGGTGCTCAAATTCTGTATATTTTTCGAGAAAGCGGTTGAATCACCTGCATAAGGCCTAAAAGTAACCTGGGTATATATGCTTCTCATACTTTTTTTTTTGATAACGAGTTTTTTCATTAAAAAAGAGATTACATCAGAGAAATTGACGGAGGAAGGTCCTCCATCCATACATGGAAATCACAAGAATTTTTCCCTACGCTAGCAAGAGAATGTGTCAGGCCATTCATTTGCCTACACATATGGTAGCAAGTAACATAAGAGAGAGAGAGCAATGCCATCTTGATCTCATGAATAATCATGGTGAAAAGTGAAATCATTTGAATTCTCGTTTATCATATTCACCGCATTCAGAGAGTCGCTTTCTATAGCAATATGATGGATTCTAGTATCTCGAGCAAGCTCTACACCATGAAGAATAGCCAAAATCTCAATACGGAGTGCAGATGAAACGTTCTCAAACCCTTTGGTCATAGATGACTGGACACTGCCCTCACTATCCCAAATAACTGCTCGCCCTCACTGTCCCAAATAACTACTCCAATACCTGTAATTAATACCTCCACTTTGCTTCCAAGCTCCATCTACATTAAGTTTGAAAAATCTCGGCCTTGGACGCTGCCATTCAGGAGTGGTATGAGCAATCATATCAGATTGGCTGGATGGAGCATGAAACTTACTAAAGTCCTCATACAACATCTCAGCCCAAAAAATGTGGACACAAGGATCAACAGAAGATTGTCCCATAACAACAGAATTTCTGCATTTCCAAATTACCCACGCTATCATTAGGAAACGATTTGTTTCCTCTTCAAAGTCTTTTATAATAGAACAAAACCAGTCCCCAAAACAGTGAGCATTTGGTGTTATCAGATCTCAAACCCAGAGACGAGAAGAGCCACAATCTTCTAGCATTTGGGCAGTCCTTAAGGCATGAAGGGTAGATTTAGCCTCTTGTCCACATAGTTCACAAGTAGGATCATCAAGAACCTTCTTAAAAAGATTAGCCCTAACAAGAAGAATGTCATTACATGCGCGCCAAGCCAAATGTTTCACCTTATTTGGCACAGAAGACCCCCTAAATTTTGTTCCAGCTAACACTATCTTTATGAGAATATGAACTTCGTTCTGAAAACAGACCCGAGACTAGATCTTTGGCTACATAATAAGCAATGTGTACCAAAAAATGACCATTATGGCTGAACCCCAAGTTATTTTATCTTTGCACTCGAATCTGGGGATTCGAATATGAAAGATAGAACGGACGTCCTCTTTCCAAAGATATCCTTAATGCGAGCAAGAACCCATTGCTTCGGCTGCCCAGAGAGAAGTTGATCCACGGTTTCCACTAAGTGATGACCTTTTGGAGTGATGATATTAAAAGTCGTGAGTCTCGAAAGCAACCTATCCTTCAAAATATTAATGGATGAACCATTACCCACACGCTTTACCATTCCTCTTTCTAACACCGTCTTAGCTTCCTAAATACTTCCCCAATTGTAAGAAACATTTCTGCCCAAGTTTGATTCCATGAAGTTTGAGAGGGGAAAATATTTGGATTTTAGGAACCGGGCTGCAAAAGATGTTGGCTCTTTAACCAATCTCCACGATTGTTTTGTTAGCATAGCCAAATTAAAACTTTGGAGATCCTTAAATCCCAGCCCTCCATTTCTTTTGGATTTGCATAACTTTCTCCACAACATCCAATGGAAGCCTTTATTTTTTTGGCATTAACCCCGCTAGAGCCGAGAAATCAAAGAAGAGATTTCATGTAGTAACGTTTTGGTAGCAGGAAACATCCCATCACATATGCAGGCATAGATTGGGCCATGGCCTTGATAAGGACTTCATTCCTTGCTTGTGAGAGTAACTTATCTTTCCATCCTTGCCTCAAATACGGCCTTTAATATAACTAAAAATTTTCTTCTTTGATCTTCCAATAAATGATGGTAGGCCCATATACTTTTCATGAGGACGTGCACTTTTGATAGAGAATATTTGTTGACGTTCAAATCGCTTCTTTGCTGACATTGGTGCTCAAAGTGATCGATGATTTGTCCAAGTTAATCATTTGGCCTGAGGCTCTTTCATAATCGTGAAGAAGTGATCGGATCACATTCCCCTCCCTTTGATCGGCTTTGAAGTAAAGAAGGCTGTCATCTGCAAGCAGGAGGTGAGAAACTTTCGGTACATTTCTGCAGACTTGGACTCCAGTAATAGAATTTACCCAAGGCATTAGAGCATAAAGAGGAAAAAACTTCAACCCATAATACAAAGAGATAAGGGGAGAGAGGATCCCCTTGCCGAAGTCCCCTAGATGGCATGAAACTTCTTGGAACAGTACCATTAAACAATAAAGTGTAAGAAACCAAAGATACACATTTCATAATAAGATCTACAAATCTAGTTGCAAAACCAAATTTAAGGAGGCAATTTTTTAGAAAGCCCCATTCAACTTGGTCATACGCCTTACTGACATCTACTTTAAGAGCACAGTACCCATTACTACCGATTCTTTTGTTTTACAGAAAATGGCTAATCTCATAGGCTACAAGGACAATGTCAATTATTAATCGACTCGGGACAAAAGCTCGCTTGTTTGGGGAGATAATAAAAGGGAGCAAAAATTTAAGTCTCTTGGCCAACACTTTTGAAATAATATTGTAGATAATATTACAAAGGTTGATGGGTGAAATCTTTGATTGTTTTGGGATTTTTGGTTTTTGGGATAATATCAGTGTCCCAATTTAGAAATCCAAGAATAAGAGCTAGAACATCATCACATATGAGGTGCTAATATTTTTGGTAAAATAGTGCAGGCATACCGTTGGGTCTTGGAGAGCTTTATGTACTTCGGTAGAAGAAAACTCCCTCGTTAATGTCATATTATGAGTTGTGGTGACCAAAGGTAGTAAGCTCGAGAGGGCATCCGTAGAATCAGCTACTGTTGTGGAAGCAAATACTACTTTGTAATACTCCAATGCTAACTGCTCCATCTTCTCTTCACCAGTAATCCAAGCTCCCCAATCATCAAAAAGACCTTCAATGAGATTTCTTTTTTTCCTAGTCGACGCCTGAGCATGGATATATTTCATGTTCTTGTCACCCGATTGCAGTCAGATCTCTTGGGATCATTGTCTCCACATAACCTCTTTTCTTTCAAGCAATTCATTGATATCTAGTTTAATCTGTTTGATTTTGCAACTCACTCCCTGATAAAGCATATATTAGTTGATAACAATTGGAGCTTTCTCATATTACTATCAATCTTCCTGTTAACCTTGCCAAAAGTATCCCGGTTCCACTTATGAGGTGAATCGTCAAGCTCTTAGTTTTTTGTCCTGAAATTGCTAGTGGGTTCCACAATGGGCAGGTCGTGGTGGGTCCACTTGTTTTCAATGATATCAGATAAACTCGGGTCCCAAACCCACATAGCTTCAAATCGTAGGAGTCTGTATCCTCTTGTAGCTTTCCATCAAGACGTTCATCCACCCTATCCAGGTCTTCTCTTCCATTGCTCCAAGTAAACTTTGGACCCAAGAAGCCTAGGTGCTTAAGTTCACAGTCATCGAGGCAGATACGGAAATTGTCCATTTGGACTTTGCTTCCGGAAATTGTCCATTTGGACTTTGCTTTTGATTCATTCCTTTTTTCTCATGTTGAAACAGTAACTCGTTAAAGTCCCCGACCACTATCCATGGTAAGGAATAGCTAGTGTGGAGATTACGTAACAAATTCCACGTACGTCATCGAAAAGAAGAATCTGACTCTCCATAGATGCCCATAAGCCTCCATTTCGAACCCCCATTCGAATATGTAACTGTGGCATCAATGTGATACCGAGAAAAAGATTGAACATCAACCAAAATATCATCATGCCATAAGAGAGTAAGTCCTCCCGACCAGCCTCTACAATCCACCAACAAGCAACAAGAAAAACCTAGTTCAAGTTTAAGAGTATCAATTTGTTTAGTGCAAGCAGTTTCACTAAGGAAAATGATAGTTGGACCTTCTTTAGCCAAAAGTAGGCGAAGGGCATGAACTGTTTGAGGGTTCAGAAGCCCTCGATAGTTCTAGGCACAGAAACTCATAATGACCGACGAGGTTGCTCAGCAACCTCTGCTGTTGAAGAAATTTGAGTAGTAGCCACATCCTCCTCATATTTGCCTAGTTTGCCCGATGAGCTATTCCCTGTGACTTCCTCCACATCGCCCAACCTCTTCCGCTTGTGAAAAGAATGATTGTCCTCATTTTTAGAAAACCCATAAATCTGAGAGTCAGAAAGCAATGAAAGAGGCAGGGAACGATGGGACCCATGATCCCGCAAGACGTGTTTCAGCCTTCGAAGAGATTGGATAACCGTGGGCACAAATCCCCCGGTAACTTCTGGTCATTGATAGGATTGGTACAAGTAATAACAAACATGTTAGTAACCGCCTTCTTTAAAGGAACTCACAAAACACGGGTCCTCCTTGCTCAAATTAGAGACGTTATCACTATGAGACGATATTGGGGGCTCTGAACTTTGTGAAAGGTCTCCATTTGACTTTAAATTAGGATTCCGAGATCTCTCCCTCCTAGACACCTCCATCGTCGGCGATAGACTACTCTGACCACCTGCATCCAAGGGTGCTTTTCGGATTGAAGCCTCTTCGAAGACTTCAACATTGGGCTTCCGAGCACTTGCCTTCGGCATGGAGATGGAGAGTGGAGGAGATGGGCTACGATTGTGGTCTAGTTTGAATGGGGAAAATGAAGTGACTCTTAGCCAATGACCATATCGCTTCTTTGTGTCCACCATCTTAGGACCAAGGCTGGTTGAGCACTCTCTTTCGACATGGCTAAGGATGCCACAATGAAAGCAAAAATTCGCAAGTCTTTCATATTCAAGCGAAATCCACAAAGGTTGGTCCTCCTTCAGTTGCAAGAGAACTCCCCTCCTTATTGGCTTTGTAATATCAATTTGAACTCCGAGATGAAGGGATTTACCCCCACCGCTTATCATTCTCATCAACTTGTTCAAACTGACCCGCCGCATTACCAATTGTTTCTCCAATCTTTGATGTCAACATTGCCACCGGGAGATCTAAAGAATGAATCCAGAATGAGGCTTTATTAAAAATCATTTTGAAAATAGGTATCTTTGGTTTGACCTCCTTTAGGGCAATGAGATTGTTCTCAAATGACCATGGGCTTAGGTTTAGGACTGTGGTCTTCCAATTGAAGTTTGGAAACTTAAAAGAAACAACTTATCATCCAGATCATAGATACAAAGATCTTTACACTTCCAGGCCTTCAGGTTGTCTCTTTTAGATCACCTTATTTACATTGCGACATGATGTCACTTTTCTTATAAGACAATTCACTCTGTTGTACAAAAAAGCATCCGTCTCATCATTATCTATATGAATCTTTTCTTTCTCTGTCGAAGTAAGAGAAAGCTTTCGCTTCCAATCCAACCAGACTTCCTCCATAAAGAAAAAAGAATCCCCGCAGGATTCAGGGAGAGCTCCTACTCACAGGAGAGAAAAACAAATGCCAAAGCAATCTCCTCTAATAGGGAGACTTGCTCATCTCATACTAATTTAACTCTACACGACTTCCACACATTCCTAGTGAAATGAATCCCCTCTCCATGGGTTTAACGATGGTTGATTGCCATAAAAGGTGTACCACAGGGGACCCAAGCCATTAACATAGTCACCTAATTTACCCATTTTATTTATTTAAAAAAAACAATAATTCACAAATGTAAGATTCTACCAATTAATCATGAATTTATTTTCTTAAAAAAAAAGAAGTGTTTTTCTTAAAAATTCATGCAATTCACAAATAATTGGTGAATGATTCACGATTTTTTTTCAATAATGTTGATCTTTAATATGTTTGTTTAAGGCTGGTGTTAATATCGCACCACTTTATGTTATACCCGCCTCACTTAAACAAAGTAAAAATGTCATTGACTGCTTTCAATCAGACGATGGAGATCATTTTTCGTCCCAATCTTCTACACAATAAATCTTGAGATCATGAGTCTAATATCAGATGACCAAATATTGATTCTATGTGGCACACCTCCTAAAAAGTAAACGTGAACAACGTTTGATGGTTCACTGTGATCACATTCACTTTTGGGTGATGTATGCCATGGAATCAATATATGATAGTATGATGGTAGAACTATGATCTCAAGATCTATTATGTGAAAGATGAGGATGAAAAATGATCATTAGATTTGAACCAGTAAAGAGAGTTTTCCTTTGTTTAAGGAAAGAGGTTGTAATATAAAGTGGTGTGGTAGTAACAACAACCTTTCTTAATCTTATTTATTTAATTTTTCTTTTACTCGAACTCCTCCCCACTGAAAATTTCCCGGAATTTTCTGATTATTAATTAACCTTACCGAATTATTTCCGAACCCGGACTTGGTGAGTATTGGCGTTAGCAACGCTCTAGCTGAAGCTGGTGACTGTTAGGTAATCTAACCGTAGGCCTCAATTGGTACCCCAATAACAAAGAGAAAAATAGCAAGCATAATAGAGCTGGACTTGTTTGACAGCAGATTTTTGCCGCGAGATTTCAAGCCAGAAGGGGAAGAGAGCGGGAACCCAAACTCTTGGTAGGGGAATGAGAGTCAAAATGGGTGGCAAGGCTTGGAAGATCGTCCCAAGGCCTTTAGTAGAGACCGTCCTCAACAACCACGTTCAACACCACAGGGTCCCTCAACCCCTCATCCTCCACGGCCCTCGCGGAGTTGGGAAAACAACTCTCATCCTTCATAGTTAAATAAAACCTCTCTTTCTTCTCTTCTCTTCTCTTCTCTTCTTTCTTCTCCATGTTTTACGCTTTATCTGTTTTCCCTTTCTTTTCTACAGGGTTGCTGGACCAATGGAACAAGGGCCCCCACGTCGTCGGCTACGTCGACTTCGGTCTCAGCCACCAAAACCCTCACCCTCCATGGGCTTCTTGGTCCACTGCTTACGCCGATTCGCCTGCCACCCTCTCCTCTCTCCGCACCCAGCTCGAGTGCTGCCTCGAGTCCATGGTCTACAAGGGCGTCCGTCTCGGCACCATTGGCAACTCTCAAATCTTCTCCACTCTCACCAAATGGCACGGCATCAACGCTGCCCTATGCCGTATTATAACCACCAATAATAATGCCCCTACCTCAGTCCTGTGGTCGCGGGCGCTTTTTGCTCTCTCTGCTAAATCGAACACCAAAGAGATCGATGCCTCTCTCGGGCTTGTTGGCCAGACTGGAAAGTTGGTCTCCACCACCAGTGAAGAGGTTTCTTACTTGAGAGAGGCAATGGTGTCTCTACAGCTCGCGAAAGAGGTGATCGAGATTCACCAGGCGTGGAGGGCGAATTCGATCGAGCACCTGAACCACACGGGTCGGTTCTCTAGGTCTTTGGCTAATTCGGCGACTGATTGGCCGTGTCTACTGTTGGAGCTGTTGTCTGCCGCCGCCGAGATTGACTTTTTCCAGGTGGTCCAGTCTATGGGTTTGCTCTAAGTTACTTAATTCATTCATTTGTTTAGCAAATTGCATATTGGGTACGGCGAACTAGTGCACAGTTCAATTTGGTGTGACATGGGAATCAATTAGTTATCGCTAACTCTTATTTTTTTCCTGAAAAACATAACTTCAATAGTAAAAGGGAGGGGTTGAACCTTAAGGCCTCATGATTTTTAAGTTTTATAACTAATCAAGTGATCATAATTTTTTTAATCAAGAGTGCAAATTTGAAGAGGGGGGGGGGGGGTGTGTTTGCTTCTGAACCTAAGGCCTCATGATTTTTAAAATTTATAACTAATCAAGTGATCATAATTTTTTTTTTATCAAGAGTGCAAATTTGTGCTATATAATTAATATATACTTTAAAAACTCATCCTGCCTCTAGCCAATCGAGTTCCCTTGTTAGTCGCGAATTGCAAACGCCAAACCCGTTTTCAAACCGAGTGAACCCGCAAACTAAGTAACTCTGGTTTTGCTTGTTATGGAACTTTTACTACTTATTGGAATCTAGATAGAAGGGAAATGGCTATCTTTTTTTGAATATCAGAAGAAGAATGGACCCTTTGTTCTAAGAGGGCCACACAACCACAAGCCCCTGTGGCTTCTTTGTTATTTTTTAAGAGACTCTTGCATACCTTCTCTTAGAAAAACTTTAATTTAAAATCATTTTTTATGGTCATAAAAAGGGTAATTGTGATATCATTCTCTAAGGAGTCCATTGTTGTATACTTATGCTTCCTTAGCATACTGTTCTATTCTGGTGGTGAGAAACCAAAACAAAACTCAAGCAATGACACACTCACTTGTTTAGGGTGGTGAGAGGCATGTTTTGAGCTTCCCTTTAGTTGAATGTAGCATCAAAACTGTGTGAATATGGGTTCTCATCTATATAGAGTTATTTTTTAGAATGTGTAGAACCTAAGGTTTTGTCAGCGAGTTCTATCAATAGCTAATTATCTCCCCATCCTCATCCATATGGGAGTTATCTATAATTCTTAACAAAAGAAATCCACTTAAGGGTCCTTATAGGCGTATTGCATTATCAAATGTTTTATCACTAGAAAAATTGTCAAGGCAGCTATAAAAGATAGGTACCTTGTCCACATCTTTAAACTATTAATCCTGGTACAAGTATGCCAACTTTTCTTGTTTCAAGTGGAGCTTATTCTCCATCCCTATGGACACTCTGTTATCTTTTCTACTGCTGTCTTTGATCAGTGTACAATTTTTTTCCTACCAATTATATATGATTAACTTTCTGGAAAATTTTCAAATGAATAATTTTAAAGAAATCTTTCAATTCTTACTATGTTCAAGTCTATGTATTCATTCCTCTCTCCGTAGACTACATTGAGTGCTTCCAGTAGTTACATATGGTTTTGAAAATGAGATAGAAGCAGAAGCCCCAACCGAGGCTTCCATTTCTTCAAGGGGCTAATGATGTGCCGACTCTTGGTTAGTGGCCATGTTTGTCTTTTTTCTTCTATCGTGGATCTTAGGAACCTCGTGGTTAGGGTAAAGGCCTACACAATGTGTGATTTATTGACTTGCACCAACGGTGTTTTAATTGAATTTTAGGAGCTTATATGATACATCATGTCCCTAGTGACAAGAGCTTTCAAATTCCAGTCTCTAACCATTCTTATAGACACAATTTTCTATTTCAACATCAGGTCTCATGGATCTATCCAATTCCAATTACACTTATCGGCCTTGTCTATATGCACTCACATTATGTCCCTCTCTTTCTCAGGCGCATACCCATCATTTTCTCCTTCGCATCCTTACTAATATTTATACTAGGGTCATAATTGTTGTTTTAGAGCTAGGGTCAAATTGTTGTTTACTATTTCAGGTTCATACTAGTTAGTTTGCTGCATGAATAGTATATCTCATGCACTTTTAGATCCAAATTGTTGCACACTGCATTTGGGCATACATTGTTTCTAATTACCTTCTAGTCAAACTAGAAGACATGATTATTTTATTGGTATGATGGGGTACTGACGCGGGACGACACACTAAAACCCTAATATGCGAATTTGAGATTAATTTTAGAATGAATTGAATAGCGGAAATATTCAAAATCATGTAACACATAAAGTTAATTCAATGAAATTAATAAAACAATTAGATTAATCCATTTTAGCCTTCGTATGCGTGAGAATTTTTCGATCTAGAAAAACGGTTACGATGAGGGAACTCGAGTTTCGTTATAGTTTAGGGCATCAATCGACAATCGCAATATCGTCTCTTGACTCCTCGGGGATTTTAAATGAAATAAGGCTTAAAATAATTCAGTAAAAGGGGAACAATTTGAGATTTTGATTTTATCAACGGAATTAAAGAAAGATAATACCTGGCAACAACTAGAGAAAAGACAAAATAAAGGGATAAATTCCAAACCTTCACACCAAGGGTTTTCCGAAGCTTCACACCACGACTGTATGTTTGTAAACGCACGCCTTCTCAAGGTTTGAAAGATTCACTCCCTCAGTTGAAAACTCTTCACAAGCTCTCTAGGGTTTGCACTAAAGCAACTCTCTTTTCATTCAATAATAAAAAATTAATTAATAAAGTGTTTACAATGCCTTTATATAGGCTAAGAAAACCCTAAACAACCTAAAACTCGCGATAAAAGAGTCCTAATAATAATAAAACGCTGAAAAAGGCAGTTTTCGCAACATGCTGTTCACAGTGCGTTGTTGCATTGTTCACAGCGTGCTGTTGCACTGTTCACAGTGTGCTGTTGAACTATTCACAACATGCTGTTCACAGGCGTCTTGTGTCTTATTTTCTGCCTTCTCTTTTGGTTTCCTCTTTATGCTTTCATCTGTTTTGTTTTGTTAGATGTCCCCATCAGGTACTTATTTATTTTTATTTCAATTTCGAATTTGACATGGTCTTTCCATGTATCTCTGTACTAATGGTTCCTATACATGTAATATGCGTGCTTTAGAGATATATTTTTAATTTTTTTCTTATGTTTTGGCCATTTGCGTTAAGACCATAAGGAAATGACAATAATATGATTTTCTCCTCTTGTAGTTAGTTATTTTATTCTTGCAACTTCATATATATATATATATATGCACTTATGTAGTGACGCGAGGTTTTTTATTTATCTTCTAACCCCATCGCAGCCAAAGCTAGTCATAAACAATATTGACGTCCTACGGAAGGCAACTTTAACAGACAATTCAACAGTTTCCGCTGCCATGTACCATGATAGTCTGATATGGAGACTTGTGGCACTGGGTATGAATGAGAGGTCTTTACCTGTTGTACTTCTAACATCGGATAGGTAAATTTCAAGCCTTATTTGATTTAGTTCTGTTTGTTCAATTTTTCTCTGATTATACTTGCATATAGAATTTTATTGGTCTTTCCTTTAACTAGTATTGATCCACTCATTCTATGGTACTCGTTTTCCAATTCAGTTACCTTTCTTAGTCTGGAACCTTGAATGAAATTAGGGTATATTTTAGTTCCTTTAGTATGCAATATATGCCATTTTAGAAAGAGTGTTAAGTGGTTTGTGAATTAAATGTTGTTGGTAATTTTCTATTCAAAGTAAAATCTATAACCTTGGTTTTACTTAAGGTATCATTTTTAGCACCAAGATTTATTATGAAGAGCTTCTTGTTAATAGGTAAGGCACACTTATGAAAGATTGAGTTTTGAGTTAAATCTCAATCATCAATTCCAAGAAAGTTCAACTAATCTAAGTGCTTATAATGACTAATATATCCCTTGTATCTGTAAAATCTTTAAAGATTGATAGAATTCTTATGCAGATCTATTCTAACAATCTTGTCACAATTAAAAAATCTAACATAATTAAACGTCTTAAGAGAAGCTACTAAATATGAACTACACAATACCCAAACTACCCCTAAATTTTGTTAAATTTGAACGAATCAGATCTTTGGGTAAAATGTTTACGCTCTATAGAAGGAAACTGTAGCTGTCTAATTATATTTATTAAGATCTAAATGTATATAAATTAAGCAAAATTGTTCAGATCTTAAGAGAGAGCAATTTTTTTGGTAATCTTGCGTCACCAAAAGTCTGGCCTGCCGTTGGTTCATTTCCATATTTGGACTTGATTGTAATTCGAACATGAATTAACCTCTAAAGATTTCATGAGGCTCAAATAATTAATAGGAAAATAGTGACTAAGTGCTTGACTTGCTGACATTTGTTCTTGCCAAATTTGCGTCCATGCATTGCTCTAGTCCTTCACACCATCTGTCTCATGACAGGTCTTCTTGAATATAATTAGCTGATCTTGAAACATAATCTTGGACATTGTCTCATTACCTACTACAATTACGCAATGGCAAGTAACTTGATGAGTGAGCAAAAAAGAAAGTAACTTGATGGACCTGAAGTTGTAGTTATCAGTTGGTCGTTTACTGATATGACTTTGGATGAGTTTACTGGCTAATTGTGATCACGATGTGTAACTTGTACCTTTTCACGTTATGTCTTTAAATTAAGTTTTCCGATTCCTAGTTCTTTCATTATGGTTAATAAAATAAAATGTGGGTGACATGTAGAAGTGAACTCTCTGCCTCATCTTGAGTGTAAGTAGGCAACATGAAAATGTGATATTTCATTACAAAGTATTGTGGAACAATTTTTTTGTAGAGTTTAGGGTTGATCAGAGAGCAATGAGCCACAGAAAGGGAAAAGTAATAAATATGAATCTATACTATGAACTAATGTCATCGATCAGCGATTCATAGCCCAAAGATTCAGATTTCAGAACAACAAAAAAGAAAAAGATAGCATATGGGCCACAGAGAAGGAGAGAGCAGAGAGAGAATGTTGGTGGTGGGTAGCTGTCAATCAGAGGCTCAGAATCAGAGATCTAGCATGGACCTCGTGGTGGTCCTCTGATCACTGATGTTCGTTTTCGAATGAGAGTCTGAGACTCCGAGAGCTAGAGACCAAAGATCAGAGAGCCAAAGAGTAGAGAGCAAGAGAGAAGAGAGTTAGAGTCTTCTAGCATGAGAAACTGGAGAGCAGAGAGTAGAATGATAGAGAAGAGAATGAGATTATTAGGGCTAGGAGCTGTCAATGATACTTATATTAGATCTGGTGGCATTTTACCAAAATGCCCCCCAAATATTAAACCATTCAATGGTTTAATCTCGAGGCATTTTAGTAAAATGCCATTAACTTTTACAATAATAAATAAATAATTATATATATATATTTTTATATAATATATAAGTCTGGCTACAGGGCCGGGAATAAACCTGGAAAAAACCCAGTAAAACAGAGCCGGACTCTCGGCCAGTCTGGCCCATTGTGAGGTACCTATATTAGCATAGGGAATCCCTCGGGTGCTTCAGATCTCACATCAGCAACACGCTAGGAATTGATCAATTCCATGTGGCTTTGTTCATTTCATAACACAATATGAAATGTGTTAGGCCCACGGACACTTTGTACGAGAGTCCCAGTTCCATTTCCAGTGGAGACTGTAGGTGGAGGCTAGCCATTAAGATATAGTCACATCAATCCCATACATCCCAACTCCTGTCGGGTGCTCCATTTTGGGAGACGTACTTGGTGAAATCGTCTCATTATGGAACCTGCAAGGGTTAGATCCACCTCCCAAATACCCAAAGTCTTTATTTTAGAGTAAATAGGAGTCTTCTTCAATTGCTTGGGATCCTGAAAGAAGGGTGTACTTCTAACCTCAAAGAAGATGATGATACAGTTTGGGTGTGGGCCAGTCTTGGGAGTTGGGACTTTTACTTCAAATTTTTTATTTTGGGTATTCAATATCGCACCCCTTCACATGCACTATAAGTGTGTGGTCATAATATCCACCTACACGTTGAAGCTTTTTGATGGACTGCAATAATCAATATAATTTTAACTGTTGACCTTCTTTGATCATTCTTTCTAGTTAATTCCCTGATTATGGCATCTTAATCTTCAACTTTTTATTATTGTTAATCAGTACTGAAGACAGGTTTGAAACTTGATGCCTGGTGGTAACTTAAAAATTGTGCTAGAAATGCATTTTCTGAACCTGTATGCTCATTTACATATAATTTTGTAGGATCGTGTCTTTATTTTCTGCATCTATCTATTGTGATCATGCTTACCTTATTAAGATGTTTAGTAAGTATTTTTTTAATGTACTTTTCTTGGTCATCATGTTGTTATCTAATTGATTTTCTTTGAATTGTATTAGTAAGTTTGATACCTGTAGTTCAATTTGCCAGCTACTACTCGTACCAAGCCTATATGGATTTTGGATTTCCGGATTTATTCATCTCCCGCGAGGTATCCTAGTAAAATAATTTTTTGGGTTTTATTACTCGTTTGAACTAGAGAGTTTAAGTGTGCTTCACACGTCCGTGATTGGAGTCAATTCGGTTGGTGGAAAATATGCTTTGACTTTAAAGATTTGAATATCTAACTTAGCTCACTACTTTGTATTGAATACAAGACCTTTGGATGGAGTCCTCAACAAGCTAAGATGCACATGGTCCCAGAATACTTCAGTGAATCCGAGGTGAGTAGACTGTAAATTATCATTTTCCGGTAACTAAGGGGAAATCTGTTTCTATTTGGGAAAAATCACAACTGTTTTATGTAATTTTTGATTTGTTGGCTTCTTGGGTGAAGTTTTAATAACACATATTTTCAAGTTGTAGTGGATTGTAATTGCTGATGTGCTTGGGCCAAATCAACGGCATCTTTCTGAGCTATATACACTTAAGCAAAGCACCAATTATCAGAAGTATGTATTTTCCTGCTTTTCTTCTACAAATATAAGGGAGCTATAACTGACACACGAGATTTGTACTGGGGCACATCATCTAAAAAGAAAGATTTGATATTTTTGGGATCTGTGCCATGTGGAACCAATGTTCTTAAAATCATTTGGGCAGTTGGTGAGTGGGAATATTCAAGGAAATTGGTAGCGTGGCGCTGGTGGAAGATCATATGTATATGTGTGTGTGTGTGTGTGTGTGTGTGTGTGTGTGTGTGTGTGTGTGTATATATATATATATATATATATATATATATATATATATATATATATATATATATGCCACTTGTCAGAATAGGAGGAAGAAAAAAAAGAAAAGAATAACAAAAAAAGAGTTGTGCTCATTGCTTAGTTGCCGAAAAAAGAAGTGTTGTGGAAGATCATAAAAAACTAAGGAAGAAGAAGAAGAAAAACAGAAGAAAAAGAAGAAAAAAACTAAGAAGAAAAAAAACTGAGGAAAAAGAAGAAAAACAGAGGCGATAAAAATAAAATAAAATTTGGGATGGGGTGACCGGTCAGGCGGCCGCCCAAATCCAGTCCGCCAGGCCAAAATTAGGGCCCCGAGGCCGAACCGCTGGGCAATGGGAACACCATCTAAGCCCTATGATTTGAAGGCCATGATGTAAAGATCATTTCTGTCAAAGATCGGCATTAAATGTGATCTCTATCATCTGATCCAATATAGTCAAAGACCATCATCTGATTCAATGGTTGACTGAGACAAATCAGATGGTAGAGATCATGTTTCTTGAAAATCTTAGGTAGAAAAGATCTTTACATCATTACCTTCAAATCAAAGGGCTTAGATGGTGTTCCACATGGCGTAAATCTAAAAAAGATAAAATCTTTCTATTTGAGCAATGTGCCACAGTAAAATTTTGTGTGCAAGTTGTAACCCCCTAAATATAATCATATATTATTTGACATGACATTGCAATTTTAGGCATTTTCCCCTTGTCAACCTACAAATCACTTTTTAGTGTTTTGTGGAATGATGCTGTCCGGTTTATGACCATTAGTCTGAATCATTGTACATATATATTTTAGGAATTTAACGTGGTTTGTTTTATATATACACGCATTTGCATGACACATGTAATGACTCTAATCCAATTAGGATCTGACTCTCCTGACCATCATTTAAACACCAAAATGGTGTTTAAATGATCTTACACCATTGATGGCCTAAGATGTGGATAATCCATTTGGTCAAATTGATAGATCCTACATTGAAGGACAATGGCCCAAAAGTTGCACTTTAGGAAGTTGAATCATCCAATCTGCGCACTCTAATACTATCCGTTGTTCATAGTTTTTAATGGCTAATATTAAAGTTCACCAATAGGATGGTTCACATCCACTTATAGTTATGGTTCCTTTTCTGAGATATGTTCCAATGATGGATTGCCCGTTGGACAATTTAGATTGATTATGGATGCGTGCCACGTGGCATAATACTATAATAGTATACCACACTTTAATGGTTAAAATCAAAATTTTAATGTAATGATGTAAGATCATTCAAACACCATTTTGGTGTATAAATGTCAATCAGAAGTCATTATTTTATCCAATTATGACCAGCTTCACTTTCAAAGCCAACCTTGTGTATCATGATTAAAAGCCATGGAGTGTGATTTGGCGTTTTCTCCTCTATTGATGGATATGCGTGCCATTCCTGTACACAATTCACAATTCTGTTGCAAACGAATTGATTGAAATCACACTTGTATTTCTAGTAGTAATGTATTTATTAATTCAGTGCAAAGAACATGAGTGAAGAGCTGATTAATCTTTACTCATCTTATTGTAACATTTAGGTTCCTTGCATGAGTTTTACAGAACAAAGATACAATGAGTAGAAGAATAGTAGAAATTATATGCTTAAAGGTTTGTTGTTTCTTTATCTATTTCTGTCCCCATTTCTCCCTGATGCATGCAGTTTCTAACAAACTCGTCCCATCCTTCACCCCAAAACACATATACAAACAAACATCTATCATAGACTAGTGTATCTGTGCAATTAAAGGTGTGGCCTTAGGGGTGTGCCCAGGCATACACCTGGCTGCACCTAGTTATCCACTTTTTTTTTTGAAATATCCATTTTCCTAAAACTAAATGCTTGTTACTCATTTTATTATCGTCTTTTAAGTATTACATCTGATAATTTGTATTTTAATTTATTAAGTATTTCTGATGTGAACTTTAGATCCACCTATTTGAATCGTGGCCAGATAAAGAGGAAACGTCAAAAGAGAAAGTGGACCCATGAATGAGTTTTAAAAAAAAAGGCCCGTTAAAAACCCGTATGCACATTATTTTAGGTAATATTTTATCTAGGTTTAGTTTCCTTTCTTATTAGGATTCTTATAATAAGTAATTTGTTTTAGGATTAGTTTCCTTATTTGAATCAATTAGGGGTCAGACACATATATGTGATATGTGACTGTTAATCCCGTCACTTTCTGCGTAACTATCGGAAAGGTGGTCATAAGTCTATTAATATGTGTCGGAATTTTATGATTCTTGTCTTGTTGGAAAGCTATTTCGATAAACTTTCAAACAAGACCAATTTTACGTCAATCGGACATCGTTTGACCATTTACAAGTGGCCGCATAATAAGAAAACGGGATTAATGGTGAAATTAATTATGATCGTTAGATTAGAAAGTTTTTATGGTTGATTAGGAGTTTTATTTTAAATGGTATTCATAGGATTTTTTTTCTTTATAAATACACATTGTAATCTCTTATGAGAATTAGTATTGATGATGAATGAAAAAAATTATGAGTTTTGCTTTGTGCGAATTTTAGAGAACTTGAGATGAGTTTTCAATAGAAGAGTGATTCTTCTCCCACTTGCGGTTTGGTGTGAGGCCAACTTTCTTTCTTGGAGCGATTCCTTGGATCTTCTTCTACCCCTATTTTTCCTTTTATTTTTATTTTAATTGAAGAGTGATAACCCTAACCCCTATCGTGAGGGATTTACGCTATTTTAGGGTTAGCGTGCGATTTTTCTCCCATCAAATTGGTATCAAAGCCAAGTTCAACACTTAGCACGTGAAGTCCATCATGAGTAAAGAACAGTTTATCGAAGCCTTGCCTTAGTTGAATGAATTCATGATGGCTAGAATGAGATTGCTCGTGGATCGGCGAAAGCTCCTTGATTTGTATCAGACGATTGGTAAGATTAGACAAACATGAAAGGTAGTGAAAACTAGATTGCAGAGTCTTGAGGTATTTGAATTCAACACCTCAATATTAGCCAGCTTTATATGATCGAGCGTTTACTCTTAAGATTAGACGCGAGTTAACAAATACACGTTGGATAGCGGAGGCACTAAACAAGGGTCTCGTTCAAGAATTTCTTGAGAATTTTCTTTTCAAATTACAAGAGAAAATCATATCGGTGAGACATGAAGCTTTGAGATTTAAGCTTTCAAATCTTGTGTCCGTTAACCCAATCACATTACCAACCGTCTGTTGTAATCCCATAACAATTTCTTATCCTATAACCGTTGTGAAACCTACACCCGTTGAAGAAATCAAGCCCGTCACCGTTGTTACCCTACTCGACGTCATCTCACATAAAATTGTTATCGATCCTCTACCTGAACCCGTGATAGCCCCAAAATTGGTTGAAGAGTCAGTACTGGTTGATGAGAACCCTTTTTCGGTAAATATCTATACTAATCTCGACACCATTGAAGAGTTCGAGACCGTTGAAGAGCAAGTTGCCGCAATCAGTCTTCCCGAGCCCGAGATCGTTGAAGCACAATTATTCGAAATGAAGACTATCGCACCCACGACCCACAGGTCCCAAGATCTTGTTGATTGCATGTTGACGTCCATTCCCGTTCGTGAATCGAAGATCAAACAGATCGAGCTCGAGTGGAATCCTGTTTACTTGTTCAAGTCGCTTCCGATCGAGGTTCCCTATATATTGTCTGTGATCGTGACCGTGAAAATCCTTGCCAACCAAAGTTCGAGGTTGAACTTTTTCGAAGTAGAGGGGATTGATGTAAACTTTAGATTCGCCTATTTGAATCGTTGCCGGATAAAGAGGAAACGCCAAAAGAGAAAGTAGACTCATGAATGAGTTTTTAAAAAAAGGTCCCCCGTATGCACATTATTTTAGGCAATATTTTATTTAGGTTTAGTTTCCTTTCTTATTAGGATTCTTATAATAAGTAGTTTGTTTTAGGATTAGTTTCTTTATTTGAATCAATTAGGGGTCAGACACATATATGTGATAGGTGACTGTTTATCCCGTCACTTTCTGCGCAACCATAAGAAAAGTGGTCATAAGTCTATCAATATGTGTCTGAATTGTGTGATTCTTGTCTTGTTGGAAAGCTATTTCGATAAGTTTTCAAACAAGACCAATTTCACGTCAATCAGACATAGTTTGATCCTTCAAAAGTGGTCGCACAATAAAAAAAATGGGATTACTAGTGAAATTAATTATGACCGTTAAATTAAAAAGTTTTAATGGTTGATTAGAAGTTTTATTTTAAGTAGTATTCCTAGAATTTTTTTTTCTTTATAAATACACATTGTAATCTCTTATGAGAATTAGTATTGATAATGAATGAAAAAAATTATGAGTTTTGCTTTGTGCGAATTCTAGAGAATTTGAGATGAGTTTTCGATAGAAGAGCGATTCTTCTCCCGCTTGCGGTATGGTGTGAGGCCAACTTTCTTCCTTGGAGCGATTCCTTGGATTTTCTTCTACCCCTATTTTCCCTTTTATTTTTATTTTAATTGAAGAGTGAGAACCCTAACCCCTTATTGTGAGGGATTTACACTATTTTAGGGTTAGCGTGCGATTTTTCCCGCATCAATTTCATGTTGTCACAACAGGTTCTTCATAAAGGATATGCATATCGCTTTTTTCACTGACAAATTTGAACTCCTGAACAAAATATCTCATGAAGAAAATCATTCTCCATGTGGTTCCTTGGATGAAAATATCAGTGACAAAAAAATATTGGTCAAAGTAAATGAGAGAGTTTGTCTACAACCGTGTTTTAGTAGGATCTCATTCTAGGAGTTGGCTGCGGATTAGAGATGTGTGTGCACTGCCCGGGCGGTGACCCAAAGACCATTAGAAATATGGAGAAAGCTGGAGCTGGGTGCTTAGAGCTAAATTTTGATGGGATTAGCAGAGTAATACTGGACTGGTGGGATTAGAGCCAGTTTTTTGGCGAGATTAGAGAAGAGATCTCTTCAGGATCGATTGGTATGGGGTGTGCTGCAGATACTGAGGTTGAAGCACTTTGGCATGATATTAATGCTAGACATGTTAACTTCGATAAAGCTGTGGCTAGGAGCCAGCCTGATCCACTCTAAGCTGACTGAATCGACCCAAATCCTGACCCATTTCTGCTCAATATTAGCCTAGTCTAGCCTCACCCTCACCCACCTCGCTACCCCCTCACCACCCTTGATTCTCCTTTCTGTTTCCTCAGGTGATGCACCATCGGTTGCATCACATCCCCTTCCACCACCTCACCTCTATTAGTCACTCCTTTTGCCACAAGTCTTTCTCTCTCTCTCTCTCTCTCTCTCTCTCTCTCTCTCTTACTCTCACTCTCACTCTCACTCTCACTCTCACTCTGGCTCTTCTTCATCATCATCATCGTCTTCTTCTTCTCACAGCCAACCACCACACAAGCTGCTGCCTACCACCACGTCACTCTACATCACCCCATGACCACATTAATCTCACTCTTCCCCTCTGTCTCTCATTCCCTGACTCCGCCTCGTCCTTTTTCTTTCCTTTCAATTTATCACGGCAGCCATTAATGGCAGCCCTGTACAGAAACATAGGTTGCCGCAGCTCCTGATCTCCCAGCACCACACCTCTCTCTTGACCACCGCCAACACCACAATTACTCCACCCTCGCCTCCCCATGCACCCGCGACCCCAGCTGCGCTCCAACTTGCCGGAAAACCGGCCAGTTTTTTTTCCTACTAAAACAGAGTGTGCCATACCCTTTTTCCTGCGTGTTTCCAACCACCAACAGTCACCATTGAACCTAGTTCCGTACCCAACCTCTTCCTCTTTATTCCCTCTACACCCACGACTTAACAGACATTGCCGGTGATCCTTCCCGACGATGAACCCATCTGCATTGGGGGACCACGCACTGGCACCTCTTTCCCGTCTCTGTTTCACACCCTTCCCCTCTCTAAATTTTTTTTATGTGTATAGATATATTGAAGGAAAATGGCCCATAACCGTTGCTACACAAATTATTCCATGAACATCCATCGATTGGGCCATGTGGCAGGTTGCTTTGAGCAATCCAAGTCATCAAAGGTTCAAATATCAGTATTGGAGGTCATATCGACCTTTGACATATGTACTTATCAGAAGAAATCGGAAGGTGTTTTGTTTTAATAAATTATAAAGAGATTTATATCAGCCAATACCAGTGTAGAGAGGCTATACCGTATGGTGACTGGGTTCTCCATAAAACTTAAATATCTAGCGAGGATTTATGTAGCGCCATATGTGTTTATCGTCATGGCAATGCTACCATGACTATTTGGTAAATTATTTTTTAGACTTTTGAATTTTTTTATAAGGGCTGTTTTTCCATTTTATAATAATTTAAAAGGCTTTGAAGTGTTTATTTTATTATCTGAAGGACTTATTTGAAAGGTTTTTTTGTCCTAAAGAAATTTGAAGGCTTAAGATATTTCATATTTGAGTTCTCGACGAAGGTATGCATACTTGATTTGTCATATTTGTTGATATTTCATTTTAGATAATTGATTTAAGATAGAATCATGAAATATTAGACTTACATACATGATAGTTTAATGGTATAATAACAATATTACAATCATAGAATATTAAAACTTTACTTGATATTTCACATTTTTTATTGATATTTATTTTAATTTTTTTGAATAATATCATTAAAAAACAACAAAAACATTTTCTTCCTCCATAAAAAAATTTAAAAAGCAGAAAAAAAGGAATATAAAATATGTTAAAAATGAAATGAAAGGCAAAAAATAGCCTCGCCATGGAGTTGCTGGCGAGGCTATAATGTAGCAAGCATGGTCACCATCCCCTCACCGTGATGCCATATTAACCTAGGTCAATACGTATTGGTTATCGGCTGATACTTACTGATACAGGTAGCTATTGATCGATGCTGGTATTATATATGAGTATCAATATCCGATTACACTAACCAATTTATATACAATAATTATGTCTTCCAAGTTTTAATATCATGGAGCTAACAGATGAGACTTCACGGCAGGGGAGATGTTGAATTGTATTTCGGTATGTTTGATTCAGTGTTGTCAAAAGTGACTGACAGGTTTGAGGCGGCAAACCCCTTGGATCCTAAGCGGGGCCTAGTCTGGGCCCAGGCGTCAAGAAAAAAAATAATGCTTGATTTCTTTTACATTGATTCTGAAGGACATGATTTATAGTACCATATTATTATACAATGGATAGAGATGAATTATGGAAAAAGAAAGTAAAAAATAGATTCAATAAACTAATATAGATAAAAATTTTAATTCATAATCATCAATTATTATCGAACAAGGAGTAAAAATATAAAACATGAATTCTTGACAAATTGTTGATAAATAAAAATACTAATTGATAATCAAAGGGGTAGCTGGGTAGCACCATTTATCTAATATACTCTAAGTTATCTACTTACATTTTCTGTCCAAACTGATTTGGCATTGGAGCTGCAAATCTATAAGCTATTTATGTGCACAAAAAAATGTGAAAGTGTGCCTCTGAGGCTGAGGCTCTGTCCTTTCACTGATTTGACACAAAATATTTAAAAAAAGTTCTCAACTCCTGAAAAAAGTGCTCAACGGGAGCAACTCACTGTCAAAATAGTTGACCAAGTGCTCTACAACATTTAATTAACCACCAAAACAGTCAACCCACTGGAGGTACACATCCATTTATGAGCACAAAAATCAGTGAAAGCATGCCTTTGACCTTTCACTGATTTAGCGGTGAAAATATAATAACAAATACTGTTTGTGCAGTGTGCACTTCTATTTCTGAGCAGTGAGCACAAACATTGTTTCCTTGAACATAAATAATAAAAATTGTTTGTACATAGCAGAGAGATCCTTTGTAAATGTCATACCACCCTAATAGTTTGTGCGTACTAAACAAAAAATCTGTATACATTGACAAAAGACAGCCAAAGAAACTTTTGCACAGAAAGCCACAAAAAAAAATTGTGCATAAGAAAATGGGTTTATGGACCTGAATAAAAAATTTTGTGCAGACAACCAAAAATCTCTATACAATGACAACCAAAAAAAAGTCTGCATATTAGAGAGAGAGAAAAAAAATTGCACATATTTCTATGCACAAGAGAGAGACCGACAGTGTTGAAGTTTAGTCCCACATCGGGTAAATTGTAGCCTTGTCTTTCCCCTTTATAGTATCCTGGGCTCCTCCACTCATTACCAATTGGTTTTGAGTTGTATGCACAGATTTATCATGGTATCAGAGGAGGCCTTTCTCTACTCCACTTCACCCATTTCAATTGTCCACGTGATTTGGCTCATTCCCGCTAACACGTGCAGGGGCGTGTTGAGGTTTAGTCTCACATCGAGTAAATTGTAGCCTTGTCTCTCTCCTGTATAATATCCTGGTCCCCTCTACTCCTTACCAATTGGTTTTGAGTTGGATGCACAGATTTATCAAACAAGTGGTTCAGTCAATACCAAACCAAACTTTTTTCCATGAATTCTCTAAGCAGAAGAATTGTGTACAAAATTTTTCTACTGTCCGATTTGATAGCGAATTCATGGAACATAAAAAAGATAGGGGAGAGAGAGAAAGAGCGTATCTTGAGAAAGGAGCGTACTGTGTATTGAGCTTCTTATTTTTCTATTCTTGTGAAGGTTTTCACGGTGAAAGGAGACTAGGACTAGGGTATTTTTATCATGAAAGAATAGAAAAAATGGGTTTACTTTTACACTTTAGTAACCTTATTTGATATAAGGCTGAGATTAAAAATTATGTTAAGCATATATAATGTTAGCATCTTATATAAATTTTTTCTTCTTTTTAAAGTAGACCAAAAGCGGGTGCGTTCTGTAGTTAAAAAGCGCCAGCTTTTGGCACTTATAAAGCAGAAGTGTCTGCTTCGAAAACCGAAGTGTGCCCTCAACCCACATTCGCTTGAAGCGGGTCGAATCTATGCGGCAGACCTGCCGAAGCGCAAAAGCAGGGTCTAGGCGCAGCTTTTGACAACACTATCTTTAGTTTAAGATTAGTTTAGAATTTTCGATTATGTTTCTGCGGTAGCCTATTCATTTTTTTTTTCTTCTGATGGTACCATTCACTTCATCTATGAAAAAGATAATGTCTTATAAATTTCTTGTTGTCAGTGTCCCTACATATTCCCATGTTATTAATATCCCAATAAATTTTAATTTAAATAATACATTAATGTAGGTATATTACTTACATTGCTCATCATCATCTTCTTCATCATTAGCTCGTCTAATTATTTGGGGTTGGCTTTGCAAGTCCTGTTTCTCCGCTCTTTTCTGCCTAGGGTTAAGCTATGTCTGATTATTACTTCTCCTTATGTCACATCTTTTTCCGTTTTCTTTTCTCCAAGTTACATGTGCTTGTATCACAGCAATCCGTTGGTACTAATTATTATGCTATGATATATAAATGTAACAGATTACAAATTTGTGCATATCAAATTAGGCCTTGCTCCTTTATCTACAGTTAAACAGCAACTTTAATAGTTGAAGGCATCTTGTAAAATATAACATTGCATGTTGCATCTTGTTTACATTTGGTTTTTTCTATTTTAAAGAACTTCTATTTTACGTATCAAGCTGCATCACATACATCTATTCTCTTTTTTTGGTAGGGTGATGGAGGATAGCGGTGGGAATTTTGAAGACATAATAGATGCATACTTATCTTATTTGCAAGTGAGTTCTTTTATGCATAAGTTGCATATATATATTTTTTCATTTGAAAGTTATACCATAGCCCGATTAAAAGGTAGTTCATTTTCTTATATATAGTTACATGCCGGCTTTTCATTCCAGTAAAATTTTCACTCACTTTTTATTTATTTTATTTATTTTTTATTTTTATGTTTTCAATATTCTGTGGAAAGCTCGTATAATATTTGATCTTTTTAGAGAAGATTCCAAGATTCTGGGCCAAAGTATCTACAACATAAAACTAGCATTGCTATGTTGATAATAATTGGCACCAACGTGATAATCATCCCAACCAGAGTTAGTTAACTCATGAAGACAACTCGGAAATTGTTGAGTTGAGAGATTTTAGGAAAACCTGTTAAAATAAAAAAAAGAATTATGAAAAAAATCTGATACAAATTTCAGCAAAATATAATGATATTAAGGAACCAATATTTGGAAGTTTTAAGCGTAAACATTTGAAGAGATGAAAATGGAATTTTAGGTCTTGAATAACAGATAGGATTGTATTCTGTCATCTTGTTCCTCCATGAAGAGAAAAGATTGAAGTGCCTTGGGGTCCTATTCTTGCTCTTCCATTATCTTTCTATTCCTACTTCTAAGTACTCTATGTTGTTATTCTTTTTTCCAAAATAATCTGGAAAAATCCACACAAATTCATAAACCACACTCCATAGGTAATGATCAATTTGACAAATTTTTTTAGACCTTCCTGATTTTTAAGACCTGAAAACTGGAGTTCAACGTAACTATGAGATTTGGCTGAGATCTGGAAAAATCCACACAAATTCATAAACCGCACTTCATAGGTAATGATCAATTTGACAAGTTTTTTTAGACCTTCCTGATTTTTAAGACCTGAAAACTGGAGTTCAACGTAACTATGAGATTTGGCTGAGTTCTAGGTTCAAATTCTAGAACTTTCAATCATTTATTGATCTATGATCAAGATCAATTGTTATACTCTCTAGACTCTGGCTTGCACATGTCATTTTGATCTGCAGGTTAAATATACACTTCTACCTGATACTAGTTTTCAATCAAGAAGCTGGTCATGAGTTTATAATGTATATTATGTGCTCACTGATTGGCCCTGAGGGTGAGCTACGATGACCATGTGCCACTAATAGGAGTAGGGTAGCTAGTTTCAGTGTCAAGGATTTGAATGTAAGACCTACGGGGTGATCTGATCACTTGACAATTGATAAGCATTATCCTCATACAACATATAGGTTAGTCAGGATACTAAAAACAACCAACTCAAGTTCTTGGCATTGTCTTGTATTTCATGAATCATAACTGTTCTAAAATGACTGGTGAATCCATGACTGATGCAACACAGGAATCGACAGCCCAGACGGTCGTGTTAAAGAAGGGCAAGAAGAAGAATAAGAATGTAAGATGATGGATAGAGAAAAGGGGGGTGACCTTTAATTCATGATTATATGGGCCCGTTTTGTGCGCTGTCATGTGCCTGAAATTTAAGAAGCAGATGACCAATTAAAAGGTCACGTGAAAGAACATTAACTAGGAGCACATGACCATTTAAGTGAGTCATTTGCCCCTCCCTCTTAAATCATTGTGTGGTGATACCAAAACACTGAGATACCCTTTTTTCCTCTTACTTTGTTTTTCGTTAACTGTGTAAGTGGTTTAGTGTTTTGGGACTCCTATTTAGATTAGGAAACTAGTCTATTTCCACCGACGGGCTTACATGTTATGGTAGGTAGTCAAATAGGGGATTTTTTTTTTTGTTTATATATATATTTTTATTGAAGTGTAGTTGCTTATTTTATGTGAGAACTCTACTCCGTGACCACCATCACCTTGTTGGCACCCAATCTACTCCTCGAATGACATGGACCCGACCTTACTGCTCTAATTGTATCCATATAGAATTAACAATATCTGATTATATTTGAAAGAAACCATAAGAACGATAAAAAAACATACTGTTTTAAGAGTATGAACCGATAATTTTAACTGATCAAAGTTTCTTTTCATTTACCTTTATTACTTATTGAGGTAGTGACCTTAAATTTTTTAGAAAGCTCTTCTATCTCTATTGTGAGTTTAACTATGAAATCATTTACTGAGTTATCCTTTTCATCGTTTTGGACATTCAAATTCTTATTTTCAGAGCTTCCATTTTCCCATCTAAAATTCCCACCTAAATGATGCGGAATCGAAGCCTACATGCCGAGATCGTGGCCAGATAAAGAGAAAAAAGCGAAAGAAAAAGAGGACCCGCGAGTGGATTTTTAAAAGGCCCATTAAAGATGAGTTGAAGGCCCGTGTGCACGTTATTTTAGGCGATTTTGTTTAGGTTTGGTTTCTTTTTTCATTAAGATTCTTTTAATAAGTGGTTTGTTTTAGGATTAATTTCCATATTTGAATTATTTAGGGGTCAGACACATATATGTGAATCTGACTGTTAATTTTGTCACTTTCAGCGCAATCATCGGAAAAGTGGTCATAAGTCCTTTAATACATGCTGGAATTGTACGATTCATATCTTGTTGGAAAACTACCTCGATAAACTTTCAAACACGACTAATTTGACATCGTTTGACCCTTTAAAAGTGATCGCGTAATAAAAAAAGGGATAAGTGGTGAAATTAATTATGACCATTAGATTAGAAAAATTTAATGGTTATTTTTAGAGTTTTATTTTTAGTAGTATTCTTAGAGTTTCTTTGCTTGATGAAGACATTGTAAACTCTTGAGAAAATAGTTTATGATGAATTAATGAAATTTGATTGCTTTGTGCTATCTTTGAGAGTTCGTTGAGAATTTTCGTCTTCCCCAAGTTTAGGGTTTGGTGTGAGGCCAATATTTTCGTTGGCAAAAATTCTAGTGATTTTCTATATTTTTATCCGTATTTCTTTATTTTATTTTTATTTTTATTTTATCCCGGAGAATCGAAACCGTAATCGTATAGTGCGGGATTTATGACTGACATTCATAACATTTATATTACTTCCGTGGGTGATTCTTCTCAGAATTAGAAACGCGAAGTGTTGATGGCTTTTGACAGTAACAAATGAGTGATTTTACCGTCAACCAACTTCCTTTAGGGACAATCCTTAACCCAATGTTCGCGTCGACGACATCCGAAACATATGTCCATATTATCGGTAAGAACACCACTGTCATTTGTATCAAGAACAAGAACAAGAATATCAACCACAAATCAAATTGCATGGATGAAAGTTGAGGGAGAAAACATCACAATGACAATTGACACACAATCAGAAGCTGGTAGTGCAAAAAGCACAAAAAAGTTGCTTAATATTAACAGAACAATGAAAATGAACACAAAATTTGCAAAGAGATGCTAAGGCTGATCCCTAAGACATGTATTGATCTAAGCTACCATTCAGCAGCTAGGCCACCCCTCTACCTTAATACTTTTTTTTTCTAATCCCAATACAAGTCATAATGGCTACACCATCAATAACCAACCCAAAAAACATTGGTACACCTTAACATCATGTGGAACTCATCATGCTGAAACCTGAATTTAAGATCACGTTTTTGGGATGTGTGCTATGTGAAATAAAAAACTGACCGTTTGATGGTACACCCATTATCTCGAGATTGACCGTGTGAAAGATTGGGACAAAAAACGATCTCCACCATTTGATTGAAAGCAGTCAATGGGTTTCAGTGTGGGTGAACGTAAAGATTCAGTGGGCGGATTTAAAGGTACTCTTACAGTAATCTGGGTAATTATATATCAAATTCTATTAGTAATATGATCGTGCTTAGCACTTGCAATGCTGATAGTGTTTCTCATCTCTACTCACAATATGTATATATGTATTTTGGACACGATGGCGATCATTGCTTTGCCCCATGTACATGATGGAGGAACCTTGTGGATGATCAATGAAATATGTGCCAACAGTGTACAAACATGTTCATCCTTGGGTGGTTATGATCATCCAATTGGGGCCATCAATTAGCTATGGTATATCCAAAAGATGGCCGATCAATCAATAGGATCATTTGAAAAATACACTCATTAGTTAATAGAGACTGGGAGCACCATATTCTCGTTGTGCAAACTACAATCCCTTATTTCCTCCTACATAACACATTTCTCTTTACCTCTTGTTAATTATTGGAGAAGATGGTGAAAGCTGTCATTTTCATATGCTTTAAAAATATGAGGGCAAAGAGGGAATGGAAGAGTATGATATATGGTCTCACTGGATGCATTCGGGCTGGTCCTGAGTGAGAAGAAATGTCACAATAGTCTGAAGGCAGCCCTCCAGGCCTGGACCTCTACTCAAACCCTAGTAAATAGGGCTAGTGACACAGGGACAGTTTCGACTGGTTTGCATCCCGAACTAGGAAAAAATAGAACCTTACTTGCCTCATATTTTAATATCTGATTGAGATGCAGTGACACTCTGATGGACCTAGCTCATCTAGTGTGGTGTTTTTGTAAGTAAATATGAAGTGCAGTAATTAGTTGCTCATGCATTACAAGTGATATGCATCTGGTTTTAGAAACAATGTATTCCTTTAACGTAATAAGGATCATCCTGTTTTTACGTAACAAAAGCACAATTTTCTTTGTGTAAAATAGGGCATACTATGCAGTATTTCTCATAAAAAAGGAACC
The DNA here is from genome assembly GCA_021018995.1 of Chloranthus sessilifolius. Lineage (NCBI taxonomy): Eukaryota > Viridiplantae > Streptophyta > Magnoliopsida > Chloranthales > Chloranthaceae > Chloranthus > Chloranthus sessilifolius. The sequence continues at coordinate 23,796,348 of CM037589.1, forward strand.
CAAAAGTAATCATATGCATGTGATACAGGCCACATATGATGCTACTCCATCACGCTGATAACCTAAACAAGCAATTATATTATATATGAGCTAAACCTGCAATTTATACTTGCTCGTTTAATTATACCAGTGACAAATCACCATTAGTGAGCTACTGGCAATCATAAAAGTAGGGTAAGAGAGAGAGAGAGAGAGAGAGAGAGAGAGAGAGAGAGAGAGAGAGAGAGAGAGAGAACCAGCTTGGGGTGCAGTCACTCTACCAGTAGCAGGAACAGGAGAGATCCATCTGCAACACGAATATGACATTGCTTGGGCATGGGAGACAAAATTTGGAACAAGGAAGATATCCCTGTCATATGATCAGTGGCACAGAATCAACAATCCAAGAGATGCGAGGAGAACTGCAGGCATTAGCTGCTCCAGGAACATTGGTTTCAACACCAAGAATACTGTATCTATTCTCAACCACCAATCACTGCTTGATTTTCCCCCATACTTGAGATACCTCAATACAAGGGCTGTCTACAAAGCAATCTCAACGAAAACAACCAATCGGGAGCCCTTACAAGGCTGCCCAACACCATCCACAGCAAAAATAGGAGGTACTACCACCTCTTTCTCAACACAAACAAGAGTCTACACGCTTTTCACAGGTCACATGACCTCTCACCTAACTTTCGAGAGCACTTGAGATCACTACTGCTTAATTCTAGCAACAAAAGGCACCATTTTCAGTCAAAGAACAGCCCTATGGCAATAAACAAAGATCACACAACCCCAACAAGGTTCACAATTGAGTCCAAGACTCTTCACACACCAAACTCGAATAGTACAAGCATATAAGTCAATTGCAACACTAAGAATCATTAACTAGCAAGTAGAAGAATCAAAATAAGTGTTTCCACAGTGATCAGAATCAAACGAAACAAATTTTGGACATAGCAAGGAAGAATACGGTTCTAATCTACCAAACAACAGCCCTCGAATCATGGCACGAGATCAGGAGGCCTCGAAAAGCGTGACCGGCTGAGAAACAACCACAAAAATCTTCTTCGGGGGAAGAGTCCAATCCAGATTCACCTAAGGTTGCGGCCTTGTGGCACTTGTAGCCTCGAGGTCCGTGAAAATTCGAAACCTTAGATCTAATGAAGATTCAGTTGAATCTTACAAACAACAAACCATCTGAAAAAACTTCAAGAAACAAAGTTGATTATCTTGAAATTCTGATCAGAGCCATGTGCATTTTGCCCTAATCTGATATCAACAGTTTGACCTCACTGATGTCAGCATCGACAGTGCTGATGTCAGCACTGATGAAGGTTGAGAATCACGAGCTCTCATGCCAAGTTAAAGTAGTTGGGTTCGATTAGGGTTAGGGTTAGGGTTAGGTGAGGAGGAAGAAGAGGAAGAAGAAGAAGAAGAAGAAAGAAGAAGAAAAGTGGAAGAAGTTAGGGTTGAGTTTATGTCACTCAATCCCCTTCAATTATTAGTATTTATATCACTTACTTACAAGCTATTGTTTACACACCCACTTACACTAATGCACCCACTTACATAAAAAGGAAGCAAATGATACTCACACACACCAACTTAACTAGCTACACCCTAGTGAGTCTGCACACACACACTACTACTAAGTCTAATACATCATCACCAACAGGTTCAACATCAGTTTGAATAGGTTGACTTGATTTGTTTTAAAAATTCTTCAACCACCTGGACCAAGATTGCTCCTACAGTGCCCTTACCCTCTAACAATATGGCCATATGTCCAGGGTATAAATTGAGGCTGGAAGTCATTGAACAAATTCTAGGTAAATAGAACGCATGCTGAGAATGACATGCTGAGAAGATTGTATATCATATTTTCTCACCTAGCCTTCATTCTAATTTTGATGGTGAACTAAAGGATTTTGGTCTATTACGACATTTTCAAAGGCTGTTGGAACTGCAAGTATATACCTGACAATGAGATGCCATTTGTGACGTGTGAACAGGTATATTGGAAATGTAATGATAAAAAAAGTATATTCACAATTTAGAGAGTAGAGACATCTTAATGGGTATCTGATTATTTAAATAAAGGGCTCTTAAATGGGTTAAAAGCGGTTTTGAGTTTCAAAACCATGCTCAATTGTTAAAAGCGGTTTTGAGTATAATTTGTGGACTCTTTTCTTTTGTTTGAGAAATATTACTTTTCTTCATCTATATCCAAATTTCTCCTAAAAATGATATTTTTCCTAGCTAAATCAAAAGACGGCCAAGTCTTGAGTCGAATAGATCGAATCTTGTTTGATTCAATTGAGTATTGGGTAGTGTTACCTTGGCACTTCTACTTTTGGGATTTTTGCCGTGCCAACACTTGGTGGCACTTGGCACCCGAGCCGACCCTCGCACACTCCTCAAACAGATGAAACTTCTAGACGTATATGAAAACCCCCATATTACTATTAAAATCCTCATCGTTTTGGCAACGATAAAATGAACTTTGTTTCAAAAGAAAAATGTGTAAATTTTAGTAACTACTAAAACAAAGATTTGGGTTGTTGAAAACAATTTTATACTAGGTTCACGACATATACTATGAATCTTTTCGTTACATATCTAAATTGGTTCTCTCATATTTCCCTTCAATCTTTCTCTATATATGTTATATTTATTTATTTTACTTTTCTTATGGCAGTGCTGCCGTATTCAAATTTTTAGAAATTAGTGTGCCAAACATCTATTGGTACCTAGACACTTGGCACCCGTGCCACGTGTCCATGTAACACTGGTCTTGGGTCAACCTTGGCTCTGGAGTTGACTCCTGTCCATGGTTGTGCTTAAAATAACATGCAAACTCCTGTTATACTGTTCAACCATTATTATGTTGAAACACAAGAATGAATGATGAGTCATGACTATTTAGAATTGTTTCCATATAAGTGTTACCTGGGTTTGGCCGGTCATGGATAATGGATTAAAATATTATTTAATAGAATAAAATAGCAGAAGCTTTTCTTTATGTATGGAATGGAATGAATATAGCTTCTCCTTTATTTCTATATAATATATATGCATTATGTATGAATATGACTCACAGACAAAATGTAGTATTTTCTATATGTAGGGGATAACTATAGTATTTATTCTTCACTATATTTACTTGTTTATCAATAAAAAATAGAAAATATTCTTTGCTTCTATCTTTTCTATTTTCCCTTTTTTATTTATTCCCTTTTTATTGTTTTATTCAAAAAATATGCAGCATGTCTCCTTATGTGCCCATATACACAGACATGGATGATATTTATTGGGTTTTTGAGCTGGAGGATCAGTACTTTGATACTGTTATATATCCTTGGTACAGTAGATGATATTTATTGGGTTTTTGAGCTGGGGGATCAGTACTTTGATACTGTTATATATCCTTGGCACAGTATGGCTTTACACAAAAAAGAAGAGTGTAAGATATGAAAGGTAACCTTTTGTGCTTAATCTGTGTAACATTGGTTGCTATGATAAATCTGATAAAAAAATTGTTTTTAATTTTTTTTTTTAAATATTGTGTTAATTAACGTTTTGTTTTATTATATTTTCTTTAATTTAAATGAACATTGCTACAACTTTTGTTCCCCCAGTTCCATTATTGAGGGTATTTTATGTACATTCATGTGTTTAACATTTGGAAAATTTCTTCTTCACCTCTTTGTTTGATTATTTGGTTAGGTGACTGTGGTGAATCCATCCATGGAATCAGCATTGGCTATTTTGCAAAAATTTGCTTTTGACGCTTGTGATGGAAAGATCTCAGAATATCAATTGCGCTTTGGTGCTCCTTGGAGGCATCCACCACGCACAAACAACCCTTCTCTATGTTTGAAGTGGGCAAAGCTTCAGCTGATGGATTTTATTCAGTCTCTAGTCAATACCGAGTTTGGGGTACTTGTCTCTGACATTCTGTCTCAGTTGTGTGTGTGTGTGTGTGTGTGTGTGTGTGTGTGTGTGTGCGTGTGTGTGTATACACATCTTATAACAGACTAATAAACTTCCCATGTTTTTTAAGTGTTCATGTACAATTTACTGATTGTGCTATCAAAAGTACTAATTTTATCATCCTCCATAGCAAATGTATTTAGTAAATATTGATACTATAGTATCAATAATGACTTTCTCTTGCTAGTTGTTACTATTTATATTTGACATGCTAAAAGTTGACACTCCTTTATTAGATTTTCTTTATAACTCAGATATGAACCTCTTTTGGTATCGGAAATGGCGAAAAAAACCCGTCTTTGAAGAGTGATGGTCAATGACCTGATTGTAAATACTGTTGGAAGTTAAAAAAAGGAACTTGCTTCGCTAGGCCTTCAGAACAAAGGTGATTCTGTTCATGCTTCAGACAGTCTGGCTATTTCTAATTATAGACTATTCTTCTATTAGAAAGGCGGACCTATAGGTCTGTTTTAGCGCCTTTCCATAGTAAACCTACACAGTTAACTTGGAAACGCTACTATGAACCGGGTTAAGAATGTAAAACATCCGCTAACTCCTACGGGATAAGATATTTTTTAGATCAGCAACGAATGTCTTGTATCTATGAAGAATGATTTCTCCCCGGGTTCAGACCCAGAATGCCATAACTTGCTGAAGGCGATTCACGAGAGAATCACACGTTCTGGATTTCGGGTAGCAAAGGTACTCGAGAGAAGAGAAATCATCTATCTAGTTCCAGGCGGAAAGTTCAAGTGCAAGTTCTGTAAGTAAGTGATTCTTTTTTTCCTCTTTTAACTCACGCTTTCAAGTCTTTAGCTTTTGCTTTCCGCTTGTAGCTTCCGGGCAAAGAGACCAGATAGACTAATCCTGGACTGCAGTTCAAGCTAAAGTCCTTTCTTTAGTACCTTTTACTGTTCAAAAGAGAGATGCTTTCATACGGCAGGAGTCATTGGTTCACATCTAATACTAGTTAAAACTTATTAGATACCCGAGTCAATGGTGTCTAATGTTTTTCTTTATTTATTTATTTATTGATTTTGTATCTCCTCCTTCAACTACTCCGTATTTGTTTTCTTTTGTTCGGTGCATCAGATTAGAACTGATTGTATCTAATTGGAATGAAGCACCTTTTAATAATTTTTCAGTTGCTGTCAGTGATAAACGGATCATCACAAAAAGAAAAATAGAGGCACATTACTTTGAGCAAAGCAACAGTTTCCACTTCTGCCGCTTTGGCCAAAACAATAGGCCCACAAAAACTCTTGATGAACTGTCCTATCATTTCTCCTATTCAAACTGCTAACTCCTTCTGTCCCATTGCCCCAAACAACCCACAAAAATTCTTGATGCTAGTCCTATTATTTCTCTCAAGAAAAATGCCAAATCCACTAGGTGCTGGATTGCCAATTGAGGAACCATCAAAACTTGGTTTAAGAGATCCCAAAGGAGGCAGGGTGTAAATACTTTATGCCTGTTTCTTAGGCCCACCACTTGCCATCATGGCACTCCAATCTCTTCTGAGGTTCGAATGGAGCCAAAGTAAGTTTCTTGAACCTGTCTTTGTTTAAACCTAGTATATTAAATCCAATGTTTGTACACATTTTCCTCCACATGCATCAACATTTCTAATGGTGTTCTGTCTGTTCCTATTTGTGTCACTTTTTCAGCAGTTCCTAAAGTGTGCTCATACTGAATTATATTTTCTGATCACTGTTACCTGTTGAGCGCAGGATATTATCATTTGGTTACCTTCTTCTACCGCCACTCAAACCTTGGACCACCTTATAGAAAGTTTTACTCCAAACCATGAAGGTGTAGGAGGCGGTGCCGCTGACGTGGGATATAAATGTTGAAATTTTAAATTTATGTAAACGTGTGATTTTAGTGTTTGGGACGTTTATAACATAATAATAAATTCCAAGTTAAAAGTTTTTCAAAGATGATTGAGTAAATTAATTTTATTATTCACAAGTTACTTGGATATTTACTTTAATCTAGGGTCGTTTTGGTAATGGAAGTTTCCCTGGGAAAATTATAAGTATCATGCTTTTTGTGTTGGTGTGTGTAGGAGGGTGTTTATATATTTAGTTTGTAGTGTCCAAGTAGTAGGAGTTGGTGTGTACACTGTAGGAGGGCATATTTGTACTATTTTGTACTTTTCTAAATGTAAGGGAAATGGGTGGGATCTCTCGACTCAAGACAAGCTATTCTCACTATTTCCTCTGGTATTGTAGTATGCGATCGCGTATACAATCTCATATTGCTGGAGCACATAAGCAATAGTTGCTTATGTGATCTAGAGTTGTACGCCATCGCATTCAAAAGTATGCGATGAGTGATCCAGAGATGTATGCCATCATTACATACAAAAGTATGTGATGACATACTTCACTTTATGTGCAGTATGCCATCTCATACTGTCCTAATGGTTATAAATATGACCATGGGGACATGTTTAATTTATTTTTTGTATTTGGCTCCTTTGATCATATAAATAGAGGGTATCTCTCTCCCTTTCACTGACAACTACTCTGAACTCTCCAAAATCTCTCTTTATACTCCTCACTTACTTTCTTCAAGCATTCCTACGAGTCAACTTGATGGGGACATCCGATTCAAGCAACCGCCCATAACATATCGGAGGCGAAAGAAGAAACGCAACTTATCGAAAGAAGAGTAACTTTTAATCCCGTCACTTTTATGTTTGACCTATTTTGAAGTGTTAAACGAAGTCAGATTGATACAAAATTGGTCATATTTGAAAGCTTATCGAAGTAGCTTTCTAACGAGCCAAAATTTGAGCAATTCCGACAAGTATTAAAGAAGTTATGGTAGTTTTCGGAGGCTGCAGATAAAGTGACGAATTTCAAGAATCCTAATTGAATTAGGATTAGTCTCTTATTTTAGAAAGTAAGAGTTATTTCTTTTATTAGAAATATGATTAGTTTCCTTATTGTTTTAGGACTTTATTGTTTTAGAAGAATTAGGATGTTTCTTTTATTTGAATTATGAATTAGAGTTATACTAGAAGTTCTAATTTTATGCATTGGTTAGCCTATTTAAAGGCTTGTAAACACTTTTGTTAGAAGTTTTTTTTGGTTAATGAAAATTTCTTATGCAAATTGAGAGTTCTAAACTTTTGTGAGGGTGTGCTTCTCTCAAAACGGAGAGTGATTCTTCAATTCCCGCTTGCGGTTTGGTGCGAGGCCAACTCTTCTTCCATCTCTATCTTTTTTAGATTTACGGTTTTCGTAAGTAGCGTAATCCTAATTATTTTATTGATCTCATAAAAGCCCTAAATCAATATTTTGTTCATCATTAATTTTATTAGCCTTTTATTTTCGTTTGGTATTGAGACAACCCGCTTGCGAGTTCGTTCGATGCCCTAAAACTATCGGAGATCTAGCCGTTCATAAGAACCCTAGTCTTTTAGATCTGCGATAGGGAGCGTACACAAAAGTAACGCTATATTGGGCCGAAATTAAATCACCTAATTGAATTTCTAGAATTTTCTGTGGTAATTTGTTATGAGAAATTCTTATTTTTAATTGATTAAATTAATGTTAATCCTAATCTCAGCCCTAACATTGCATTTAGTAAGTTCCCGCATCAAATTGGTATCAGAGCATCAGCTTAGTTTTAGGGTTTTAGTGCTCATATAGGTTTTAGGTTTTTATTTTTATTTTTTTATTTTTTTTAGGTTAAAAAAAAAAAAACAATTCATTATTTCCGATCTGTCTAGCTTTTGTCTGAAAATTTTTGTCTGACTTTTTGTATGCAATTTATGTCTGGTTTTTGTCTAGCTTTTGTCTGAAATTTTTGTCTAGTGTTTTTTTTTACTAAATTTAGTCTCGTCTTTGTCTAAAATTTCCTTGCATAATCATGGATCCCAACAAAGTAGAAGCTCTGATTAGAGACCTGACCGCCCGGATGGATGAACAACACAATTAGGTGCAACAACAGTTGCAAGACCTACAAATCGGGCATGAAACTTTAGAAACCCGCATGGGAGAAATCAATGAGCTCATCGTCGAAAACCTCAATAGAGTCCACACCCATGAACGTAGGAGGGAAGTTCCTCATTGTTGCGAAATCCACACCGAACAGGACGATAAAATCATGAAATCAGTAAAAATGGACGCCCCTACTTTTGACGGGAAAAGACAACTTAAAGTCTTTCTTGAGTGGGTCACCGGTATGGAAAACTACTTCGAGTGGTACGCCATGTCCGAAGAGCGAAAGGTCCGCTTTACAAAGGTCAAACTTACAGGCCAAGCTTGACTTTATTGGATGGGTCTAAAGCGCCGAAGATAGTCCAATGGTTTTACTCCCATTTCCACTTGGGAAGAGATGAAGGACCAGGAACGTATTCTTGATTAGTGGCATTCATTGCGTCAAGGAAATTCGTCGGTCACTGAATACGTCGATAAATTCGAAGAATTAAAGTCCCAGACCGATGTGACTGAACCGGAAAAGGTTACCCTATCCCGATTTCGAATGGGCCTTCGCCCAAAACTGCAAAGGGAACTTATTCCGTACCCTATTGATAATCTAGACGAATGTTTCTCTAGAGTCGAAGAGCTAGAGCGATACCTCAAAACTAGTACTCCATCTAGTTATAAGTCTAGTTATCGGTCCAATGCACCAGAGTCAAAGCCCAACATTAGTGTCCCGTCTGCTAGGTCCAACCTCGTTACTACACCGGTAACTCGAGTCAATAAGGGTAAGAGTCCAATGCTTGAAGGCTCTAAGAGTGGTGGTCTAAATAAATGTTATAAGTGTCATGGCATCAGGTATTTTGCATCACAATGCCCATCCCGAAATTTGTTCATAGCTGAGGACACCGAAAATGAGCATCATGAAGGCACTATTGAAGTTTACGAGCCTGAGTCGTTCCCTAGTGATGAAGAAGATTGTATAGGGGAATGAACAATGGCATGTCTTAGGGATGTCTCCTATCCCGTTGGGGAGGATAATACCTCGCGGGTTCTTGTGGTTAGATGTGCTCTAGCCCAATCGAAGGAGAGTGATGATTGGCAATGGGATAATATCTTTTATATCATAGCCACGTGTGGAATGAAAGCCTGTCGAGTCCTTGTTGACAGTGGAAGTTGTACCAATGTGGTTTCTGAAAGTACAGTTTCTCGTTTGGGGCTTACGCTCGTAGCTCACCCATGACCCTATTAGATTGCTTGGGTTAATTCATCATCCATCCCTGTTTCACAAAGGTGTCAGGTTCCTATACCATTCGGATTGTATAAGGACACCTTGTGGTGCGATGTTGTGCCCATGGATGTGGGGCATATCATCCTCGGAAGGCCTTGGTTGTATGACATGGATGTTACACTGTTCGATAGATCGAACGTGTGTTCCTTCACTCACAAAGGTCAGAAAATACAACTCAATCCACTACCTCCCAAGGCACCCACAGTGAATTCGATAAAGCCAAGTGATAAAGGCCTATTAGAGAGAGAGAAGACATCTAAGGCCGTTCACATCGTTAGCCCTCTTGAGTTTGAACGAGGCGCTAAGACAGAGGACGTCGTCTATGTCCTTGTCACAGTTGAAAAGTCCAAAGAATCAGGCGTTGAGGTCCCAAAAGAGGTCAAACGAATCATGAATGAGTTTGCGGATGTCTTTCCCGAAGACCTTCCAAATGAATTACCACCTCTACGGGACATCCAACACGCCATCGATTTGGTCCCTAGAGCTACCTTACCCAACTTGCCCCACTATCGTATGAATCCATTCAAGCACTCGGAGGTAAAAAGGCAAGTTGATGAGCTTCTCCAAAAGGGGTTCATAAAGGAAATCTTGAGTCCCTGTGTCGTGCCAGCGCTGCTCACACCCAAGAAAGATGGAACTTGGAGGATGTGTGTGGATAGTCGCGCGATTAACAAGATCACGGTTAAGTATCGGTTCCCGATACCAAGATTGGAGGATATGTTAGACATGATGGTAGGTGCTACTATTTTTTCGAAGATCGATTTGAAGAGTGGGTATCATCAAATCCGAGTTCGTCTCGGGGACGAATGGAAAACTGCCTTCAAAACCAAAGATGGTTTGTACGAATGGTTTGTCATGCCTTTTGGACTTTCGAACGCTCCGAGTATATTTATGCGTATCATGACGCAAGTGTTACGACCTTTCATCGGCAAGTTCCTTGTGGTTTAGTTTGACGACATCCTCATCTACAACCACAACAAAGAACAACACTTGGATCATTTAAGGCAATTTTGTGTGACTCTCAGAGGGGAGAAGTTGTACGCGAACTTGAAGAAGTGCATGTTCATGTCACATCGCGTTGTCTTCTTAGGGTTCGTCGTGACCTCTGATGGAATGACTGCAGACCCCGAAAAGGTCAAAGCTATCGTTGAATGGCACGAACCTCGGAACATTCACGAAGTTCGTAGCTTTCATGGTTTAGCCACGTTGTATAGGCGGTTCATCTGTAACTTCAGTACGGTAACTTCCTCTATCACCGATTGCATCAGAAAGCGGGAGTTTAAATGGACACCTGTTACGGCTAAGCTTTCAAGGAGATTAAGTCTCGAATGACGGAAGCTCCTGTCATGCGCCTTCCCGACTTCTCTAAGGTCTTCGAAGTTGTTTGTGACGCGTCAGGCATAGGTATCGGAGGAGTATTGAGCCAAGAGGGCCATCCGATAGCTTATTTCAGTGAAAAGCTAAATGAGAGCAGACAGAAGTACTCGACCTATGATAAAGAATTCTACGCAGTAGTCCAATCCCTTAAATATTGGAAACACTATCTATTACCACATGAATTCGTCTTGTTCTCGGACCACGAAGCCCTGCGATTTTTAAATTCTCAAAAAAAGTTCAACCCACGACATACGAAATGGGTTGAACAACTTCAAGGGTTTACCTTCATGCTGAAACATAGGGCCGGTGTGGAGAATCGAGTGGTTGACGCACTTAGCCGTAGAATGACGACGTTGCACTCATTAAGTGTTGAGGTAACCGGATTCAAACGCCTCGTGGAGGATTACCCCACATGTCCGGATTTTGGCGAAGAGTATGCCTCACTTGTGAGTGGACAACCTGTCAGAGGGAGTAAATATACCCTACAGGATGGGTATTTGTTCTTGAAACACCGATTGTGTATTCCCCGCACTTTTTTGCGAGACTTTCTCGTTTGGGAATTACACGTCGGAGGGGTTGCTGGTCATTTTGGTCGCAATAAAATTGTCGCATTGGTTGAAGACCGATTATATTGACCCAATCTCACTAGAGATGTTGCCAAAATTATCAGCCAGTGTCGTGCTTGCCAGTTGGCAAAGCAAAAGAGGTGGAATACTGGATTGTATACACCTTTACAGGTGCCACACACCCCGTGGCAAGACCTATCAATGAACTTCATGTTAGGCCTCCCTAAAACCCTTCGAAGCATGACTCGATGTTCGTTGTTGTGGACCGTTTCTCTAAAATGGCCCACTTCATTGCGTGTGCAAAGACCTCCGATGCTAGTCACATTGCTACCCTGTTCTTTAACGAGGTCGTTCGTCTACACGGTTTGCCTAAGACGATAGTGTCTGACCGTGACGTTAAATTTGTTAGTTATTTTTGGAAGACACTATGGCACAAAATGGGGCCTCGACTACAATTTTCATCTGCTTATCATCCCCAAACTGATGGGCAAACCGAGGTTGTCAATAGGAGTTTAGGAAATCTTTTAAGGTGTCTAGTGGGCGAGCATGTTAGGAGTTGGGATTCCATCTTACCTGCCGCTGAGTTTGCATATAACAATTCGGTTAATAGAACCACAGGCATGAGTCCGTTCCAAATTGTGCATGGGTATAAACCTAGGACGCCAGTAGATCTCATTCCAATGTCCATTCATCATAGGTCACCAGAGTCTGCATCCACATTTGCGCATCGCATTCATGAGTTGCATGTTGAGATTAAGAAAAGAATTAATTTAAAGAATGAAAAATACAAGTTCTCTGCAGATTCTCATAGACGGTTCAAAGTATTCCAAGAGGGTGATTTTGTGATGGTTGGCGATTCTGCAAGGAGTTGCAAAGAAGTTACAAGCTCGTGGTGCTGAACCCTATCAGATATTGAAGCGTGCCGGTTCTAATGCTTACATCTTAGATCTTCCGCCGGAATTGGGGACTAGCACGACTTTCAATGTGGAGGACCTTGTTCCATTCCATAGTCCTTCAACCATCCCTGCCAACCCCTTTGAGTCTTCTACATCCGATGATCCAATTATTTCCCTTCCCGCACCGTTACCCCCACCTACTTGGCAAATCCGTGAGATCATCGAAGATGTGCTGGAAGATTAGATTGTATCCACCAACCACGGGAGACTTCATAAGTACTTGGCCAAGTGGAAGAACAAGGCCGACACAGAGAATACTTGGATTACACAGGAGGAATTTCAGCAGCTTGATTTTGGACCTTTATCACAACTAGTATTAATCGGGGATGAATCCGTCTAACCCGGGGAGAGTTGATGGGGACATCCGATTCAATCAACCGCCCATAACATATCGGAGGCGAAAGAAGAAACGCAACTTATCGAAAGAAGAGTAACTTTTAATCCCGTCACTTTTATGTTTGACCTATTTTGAAGTGTCAAACGAAGTTGGATTTATACAAAATTGGTCATATTTGAAAGCTTATCGAAGTAGCTTTCCAACGAGCCAAAATTTCAGTAATTCCGACAAATATTAAAGAAGTTATGGTCAGTTTTCGGAGGTTGCACATAAAGTGACGAATTTCAATAATCCTAATTGAATTAGGATTAATATCTTATTTTAGAAAGTAAAAGTTATTTTTTTTTATTAGAAATAGGATTAGTTTCCTTATTGTTTTAGGACTTTATTGTTTTAGAAGAATTAGGATATTTCTTTTATTTGAATTAGGAATTAGAGTTATACTAGGAGTTCTAATTTTATGCATTGGTTAGCCTATTTAAAGGCTTGTAAACACTTTTATTAGAAGTTTTTTTGGTTAATGAAAATTGCTTATGCAAATTGAGAGTTCTAAACTTTCGTGAAGGTGTGATTCTCTCAAAACGGAGAGCGATTCTTCAATTTCCGCTTGCGGTTTGGTGCGAGGCTAACTCTTCTTCCATCATTATCTTCTTTAAATCTACGGTTTGCGTAAGTAGCGTAATCCTAATTATTTTATTGATCTCATAAAAGCCCTAAATCAATATTTTGTTCATATTTTCGTTTGGTATCGAGAGAACCCGCTTGCGAGTTCGTTCGACGCCCTAAAATTATCGGAGATCTAGTCGTTCATAAGAACCCTAGTCTTCTAGATCCGCGATAGGGAACGTACACGAAAGTAACGCTATTGTGGGCCGAAATTAAATCACCTAATTGAATTTCTAGAATTTTTCGTTATAATTTGTTATGAGAAATTATTATTTTTAATTGATTAAATTAATGTTAATCCTAATCTCAGCCCTAGCATTGCATTTAGTGAGTTTCCGCATCAAATTGGTATCAGAGCATTAATTTAGTTTTAGGGTTTTAGTGCTCATATAGGTTTTAGTTTTTTTTTTTTTTTTTTTTAGGTTTAAAAAAAAAATATCATTATTTCCGATCCGTCTATCTTTTGTCTGAAAATTTTCGTCTGACTTTTTATCTTCAATTTATGTCTGACTTATGTCTGAAAATTTTCGTCTGACTTTTGTCTAAAATTTTTTATCTAGCTTTTGTCTGAAATTTTGGTCTAGTAATTTTTTTGTTGACTAAATTTAGTCTCGTCTTTGTCTAAAATTTCCTTGCATCATCATGGATCCCAACAAGGTAGAAGCCCTAATTAGAGACCTGACCGCCCTGATGGATGAACACCACAATCAGGTGCAACAACAGTTGCAAGACCTACAAATCCGGCATGAAACTTTAGAAACCCGCATGGGAGAAATCAATGAGCTCGTCGCCGAAAACCCCAATAGAGTCCACACTCATGAACGTAGGAGGGAAGTTCCTCATCGTCGCGAAATCCACACCGAACAGGACGATAAAATCATGAAATCAGTAAAAATGGACGCCCCTACTTTTGGCGAGAAAAGACAACCTAAAGTCTTTCTCGAGTGGGTCACCGGTATAGAAAACTACTTCGAGTGGTACGCCATATCCGAAAAGCGAAAGGTCAGCTTTGCAAAGGTCAAACTTACAGACCAAGCTCTACTTTATTGGATGGGTCTAGAGCACTGAAGACAGTCCAACGGTCTTACACCCATTTCCACTTGGGAAGAGATGAAGGACCAATTGAACGATAAATATGTTCCTTTATCCTACGAGGAACGTATTCTTGATCAGTGGCATTCATTGCGTCAAGGAAATTCATCGGTCACTGAATACATCGATAAATTCGAAGAATTAAACACCTAAGCCGATGTGACTGAACCGGAAAAGGTTACCCTATCCTGATTTCGAATGGGCCTTCGCCCAGAACTGCGAAGGAAACTTATTCCGTACCCTGTTGATAATCTAGACGAATATTTCTCTAGAGTCGAAGAGCTAGAGCGATATCTCAAAACTAGTACTCCATCTAGTTATAAGTCTAGTTATCGGTACAATGCACCAGAGTCAAAGCCCAACATTAGTGTCCCGTCTACTAGGTCCAACCCCATTACTACACCGGTAACTCGAGTCGATAAGGGTAAGAGTTCAATGCTCGAAGGCCCTAAGAGTGGTGGTCAAAATAAATGTTATGAGTGTCACGACATCGGACATTTTGCATCTACCTTTATTTTTTTCTTATCTTCAAGCACCAAAGAAGCCCTCAACAAATCAACAATCAAGGTTCAAGCATCAAGATTCAAGCTTGTGTGTCAAGTATTTTTTTTTGTTTTTGTTTAAATTAAATATTAAATCAATACATATACACCATCAATTCTTCATCATGTTTTCTTATTCAAATACTGATTCTCTAACTCCTAAATCTAATGATCTAGGTTGGAAGTACAATCACCACAAAATCCTATGGAGAAGGCTTTTATACTGTGTAGCTTGTGTGACTATACAAGTTAAGGTGGCATTAGTCAACACAAGCAGCACCTTGCTTACTTACTGGATAAAGCATTCAAGGAAAAAACATGATAAAGACGTAATATTAGAAGATTATATAGAGTAGGGTGAGGGTGATGATGATGGATCCATTCCCTCAATAGGTCGCTTTAGAGAACAACTGCTACCAACCAGAAGAACCCGCATGTAGGATGAGTTTCTTAATTAATAGAACTCCTACCCGTGTTTTAGATGGTGGTATTCCGAATCAGATCTTACATCCTCATGGAACTATGTTTTCCATTGAATCTAACATATTTAATGTCTCTATTTATTCTCAATCTCAGTCCTCGTCATCACAAGCTTGATGATAAAGCCATCCAATGTATTTTTATTAGTTATTCTACCCACTATAAGTTAATTTAAGTAAATTCAATCTAGGGTTAGGATTAAGTGAGGAGGAGGAAGAACATGATTAGGTGTTAGGCAACAACACCATATTACATATATCACATATAAAGAGAATGCTATCTACACACCAAGGGAATAGGACATGACACACCAACACTCCCCCTCAAGTTGGTGCATAGATGCCAATCATACCCAACTTGGAGGTGATATCATCCAAACGCTTTCCTCCAACCGCTTTCGTCAAGATGTCTTCCAATTGATCTTCAATGCTGACATGAGGGATATTAAACTCCTGAGATTCCACCTTTTCTCTTATAAAATGACAATCAACTTCAATGTGTTTGTTTTGCTCATTTTAGGCAAGATTTTCTACTATATGTTTTGTCGTTTCATGGTCCCCATATAATAACATTGGAAGATTCACATAAATACCAAAATAAGCCAGGATGAACCGAATCCACATCCCTTCTCTGGCACCTTGGGACATAGGCCTATATTTTCTTTTACAACTAGAATTTGCGACCACATGTTGCTTTTGACTCTTCCATGTTACAAGATTACCTCCCAAGAAGGTACAATAGCCCGTGGTTGACTTCCTATCACTTAAGGAACCAACCCAATCTGCATCTGTAAATACCTCAACATCCAAATGCCCATGATTACTATAAAAGATCCCTCTTTTGACACTTCCCTTCAAATACTTGATAATCCTGTAAACCACATCTAAGTGTGGTCCTCGGAGAGTACATGTATTGTCTTACAACACTAATTGCATAGGTTATGTCGGGGCATGTCATGGTTAAGTAGATCAACTTCCCCGCTAGCCTTTTGTACGTTCTTGCATCTTTGAGAACTTCACCACAATTTCGCTACTAAGCCGATGATTCTACTAAAGAGTAACTGCAGGTTTGCATCTCTGTATGATGTAGTAAGTCCAACGTGTACTTTCTTTGTGATAAAGCTATTCCCTTCTTAGATCTATCAATCGCAATCCCCAAAAAATATTTTAAGGGGCCCAAGTCTTTGATCTTAGAGACTTTGCTAAGATAACTTTTCAGCTTGATGACTTCCTCACTATCATCACTAGCATGGGTCAAAATATCGTCTGATACCGGTATGTATCGGACGAAACGTACAGGTATCAGACGACACCGGTACGATACATACATTATATATCGTCCAGCGTATGTATCGTCCGATACAAACTTTGTATTGTTTGTATCAGGCGATACATTGATATTTTCAATGTACTGGACGATACTTTCAATGTATCATCTGGTTTTTCAATTTTTTTTAAAAATCTACGCGTAGGATGCCACGTAGGTGACCCCATTAATACTATAGGTTGGTATTAGGTGCTCATAAGTGCACCAAGGGGTGCATATGTTAATCTCCCTTAGCCAAAATGGTGAACTCTAAGAAAATGCATATCTATTAACGTGTAAGTGAAATATGCTTTTGAGTTTTTATTGATTTAGTGCTCAACATATATGCAACTCCTAAGGTCAGCGGAGGAAGATTGATGCATGCACCACTCCTTGGTGCATAAGTTAGGTAACTAACCTACAGGGAAATTTGCACTCTCGGGAATCAATGTTTCAGCTTTTGTGGCCATGATCAAAATATAACTGAAAGTGAATGCTCACTTTCAGCCAGCATTTGATAAAATATGGCTGAAAGTGATTAATACTCGTGCACCATGTGACACCATGCAGTATCGATCGAGCCTAAAGGGCAAAACAATGTTCGACCATAAAATATCCCATCCATGAGATGGGATATTGGATGAGAGGAGTCAACATCGGATCAACTAATGCAAATCATATTGATAAAAATCAGGTGATCCATTGATAAAAAAATTCAATTTTTTTAAATAACATTTTTTTGGAATTTTCAGGGATTTATTTTGGAATTTTTTTATTATTAAAAAGTACTGGTCAATACATTGACTCAATGTATCGGGGATACATTAATATATCGGCCAATATCGAGGAATGTCTGTGGCAGGGTCTCGCTTTGGGCAATCTCGAATAAAGTGTCCCGTCTTTGTGCATCGGAAACACACACTGGTGTAAAGTAAACATTCACCCGGCTTGTGCCTCTTGTTGCACTTGGCACATGTTTCATATGGAACATAGGGGTGCTGGGGAAAGGTACTCGTAGGGGCTGCTGTCTTTTGATACGGAGCTGGGGCATTTTTGGGATATGACGTAACTACAACATCTCTTTGAACAGGTTGAGCTGTAGTTGCCCCTGGATGGGTGTAACCTGATGAAGGTGCAATTCTCTGGTAACCGGAGATGGGAGCAACTCTCCGAAGTGGGCGAGTCTAAGGGTACGACGCGAAATGCTGCTGTCTTTGCACCGGTGCATGTCAAGAAGGAAGTGCTCTCGAAGTAAATGATAAAGAGCCTTCTCGAATCAGTTTACCCCTCTGAGCTGCCTAGCGGGCTACATGCTGAGCGTGCATCTCTTCGTTTTCCTGCTCTTGGATATGAGCCCGTTCTACAAGCTCTCCATAAATCGAAATCTTCATTGCCGTGATTCTACTCCTGATTTTGGGGTTGAGCCCCTTCTGAAAGTGATAACATTTCTTAGCTTCACCAGCTACCAACATAGAGGCGAATTGAGAGAGCCGATCAAATTTTGCCTTGTATTCGATCACTGACATGGTTTATTGCTGTAAAGTCAAGAACTCGCTCTTCTTTTGAGTCTTCATGGCGTCTGAAAGGTACTTGCTATAGAGCACTTCTCTGAATTGCTGCCAAGTCTAGTGTACTTCTTGTCTATTCACCAACCCTTTGGTTGATGTCCACTAACTCTATGCTTCTCCTTTCAGACACATCATGGCCCAAGGTACTTTCTCATTTTCAGCGGGCATAGAGACTTTGAAGATTTTCTCTATTTGGGTGATCCAATCATCGGCGGTGTCAGGGTCTAACTGTCCGAGAAAATGTAGAGGTCGGGCCCTTCTAAAGGTCACGTATCTGTTATGATTATTGTTCTCAACTCGAGGTGGTGGTGCAATCGGGCCGCGGTTAGCAGGATTGTGCAATTGTTGGGTAATAAGGTCCTGATAAGTCCTTACCTGTTGCTCCAGCTATTGGTTAAACATTTGGATTAGTCTGGCAGTCTCCTGCTGATGGGTCTTAGTCACTGGTTCACATGGTGTTGTTGTGTGGCCGTCAACTCGCACAACATACGTGCTATCTCGCTTTCATCTCCTTGGGAGGAAGATCCCTCACCATTCCTTCGCGGAGGTGTCGTAATTATGTTCCAAAATTCAAAGACTTAGAACTCGTAACAACTTAAGTCTCTAGAGTCTAATAGGAAGTAAAGCCTGAGCTCTAATACCACTCTGTCACGACCCATAATTCTATCCCATCCCGAGGGCCTAGAATTCCAAATTATGACCCGCACGCATCCCAAATGCGCTAAGCGAAGATACACATAATCAAAGTTCTCGACAAATATGGCTTCACGAAATCTGCGAAAGCCAACAATTAAGGGTGGAATATAAAATCAGTCATAAATAACCGAATAAATGCGATAAAATCCAGGTAACCACCAATAAGAGGGAAATAAAAGTCGGAGACAAATCCGATATAAGAAACCATAGTCAACAAAACAGTATCAAATAAAACTCAATACCGAGTTTACAACTGTCAATAATCGGTGCTCGAATCAAAATCAACACCAAAGTCCTGGTAACTAGCGACGTCGCTCTCCTAAGGCTCCTGGTACTCAGCGTCCACAGGGTCAACGAAATTAGTATCACTAGGATCAAAATAGCCAACGTCCACTCCGTCGATATAGTCACCTGCAGCTGTTAAATTTTCATGGGATGAGTTTACTCAGTCACGTAAACTCAGTAGATACACTACCAATCCATCTCATACTACTCAAGTGCATTGTGGGTTCATCACATGAGTGATAATAATAATATGCCAATGAAATCAGAAAGAGAATGACAAAGCCAAGTGCATTTCGTAGAACTCATATCGTTACATAATTGCATGACCATGATTTAGACACTCATATCCTAACGTCTCTTACCATATCTCATAGCATTTCATATCTTATTATTCTTGTGCATGGGTTTGTACATCGCATAAGCGTACCTAATATACTCATAAATCCTAAATGACCTATGCCAGAGTCGCTGCTCGAGCCTACCATGTGAGGGTCACTATAGTAGCTTACCACCATATCATAACGCCCTCTATATCATACTCATATCCTACACCCCATCCAGTTATAGGGGTGTCCGACAAACGTAACTCATATCAAACTGTCTCCCAAAGACCCGTCTTGACTGAATATGTTGTTGCCCTTACGGTGGCTACGCAAGGAACGACACGTAAAGATTTACGTTCTTAATCTTATGTTGACCTACACAACGATGTCTTATTATCTTACATCCTCATATCATAACATCCTCTTACAACTTAATTATAGGACGAGCTATAGTGAGGCAACTTCATTAAATCACGCTTTCCGAGAAAAGGGTTCCTGTAGTAACTTGGATGTACTTCGTGTGGCAGTAAAGAGATCTCTCTACCATAGAGGTTCCGTAACCATAGAGTGGTTGCATCCGTACATGGACGCTTACATTCCGAGTTTTACATGACCGTAAAAAGATCTCACTACAACAAGGCCTGAATCTCATATCTTATCCTATCATATTGAAACTCGGGGTGATAGGGTCACCACATATGCCACAGTATACGGGGCTGCACTGGATTCACACTCACCTTACTCGTCATGATGTCCCATACCACCATGAGTTGTAAGGCATGTGAATACGTTATATTCCTCGATTCAATACCATCTCAGCGAATTACTACGCTGAAGCGTAGACATGATCTCATACTCTCATGTGCATATGACCTAACTTATCCATAACGCGTATAACATGATCAAGATGGAAGCACAAAGCTATCATACTTACAGAAAGATTTACATCTAAATTTTTGTTATGTTTATACATATATAAATATTTATATCACATCGATACAAACAAAGCTAAATAGCTAAATAGCTATTTAGCCAAAACCAAGCTAAATAGCTATTTGGCCCTAACTTATTCATAACGCGTATAACATGATCAAGATGAAAGTATAGAGCTATCATACTTACAAAAAGATTTACATCTAGATTTTTGTTATGTTTATACATATATAAATATTTACATCACACCGATACAAATATAGAATAAGGTAGTTAATAATGTGATTTCAATACCGTGAAAGTTAGAGTTCGATTTTCTCGAAACATCGAATTTCTAACTCTTCGTGTTATTGAAGAGGTCGCATTGAAGTGATAAAAATGATATATATATATGGAAAAAGGGAAAATGCGCTCGAGGCCGTAGAGATATCTCTATGCAATTGATATGGGCGCGACACGTAGAGCCCTTTTGTGAAGTGATGGGTGACATATATATATATATATATATATATGGAAAAAAGGGAAAATGCGCTCGAGGTCGTAGAGATATCTTTACGCAATTGATATGGGCGCGACACGTAGTGCCCTTTTGTGAAGTGATGGGTGACATTGGAACTACTTTACTAACTAAGGTTACACTTTTAAAATATTTTAAAAGTTAAATATCCTTTCAGCCGCCATTCTTGACTTGTTTAGAAGTCTTTCTTTCCTCTCTTTTCTCACTCTTTTTCTAACAAAGTGTCAGATTTACTTTTTCAGGTATATTTTACTCAACAAATATGAGTGCCCGGTAGCGAAGCGTTAACACCTCTGCAGAGAAGTGCTGTCGCCTCGTTTTAAGGGCGCCGATGCTTCGGAATATATTTATTTATTTTTTATTTTTATGGAAGCACCAACGCCCCAAAACGAAGTGCCAGAGCTTCGAAATTTTTTTTTTGATGGAAGCGCTAGCGCCCCAAAACCAAGCGTCGACGCTTCGGATTTTTTTTATAATAATAATAATAATTTTTTTTTATGGAAGCGCTAGCGCTTTCGAAGCGTCGCGCCCCAAAACGAAGTGTCGGCGCTTCGTTTCGGGGTGTTGGCGCTTCGCTACCGGGCGCTACATTTTTTGTGTAAAATATGTATGAAAAAGTAAGTCTACACTTTCTTGAAAAAATAGAGAAAAGAAAGAGCCTTTAAAAAAGCCAAGAATGACAGTTGGAAGGGTATTTAAGCGTAACCCTAGTTAGTAAAGTGGGCCCCATGCCACCCATCACTTCACAAAAAGGACGCTACTTGTCGCGCTCATATCAATTGGTGTAGAGATATCTCTACGGCCGAGCGCATATCCCCGAGCCTCTATATATATATATATTACTATAATTAAATGCTTAAATTGAAAGACATTACAATTTAAGGTTAGGTACATCATGACCATCGATCGAAACGTTCAAGTGATTAAATATGCACTAAGTTTTGGTCGTGCCAAGTGAAGTTATAAGATAGAAAAAATAATAATAATTGATGTCTGTTCGGACGAAAAATCGATCGATCAGAATATAATATATAAATCATTCAATTCCGGTCCAAATTGATCGATCGAACTAAAGCAAAATAAAAGTCAACAATGAATCAGTTTTGTCTAGACTCGATCGATCGGGTACTTGGAATCGATCTATCGATCAAGCATAAGATGTAAAGAGGCATTTTGTTTTGTTTAGAATCAATCGATCAATCGGGAACTTGGAATCGATTGATTGATTTTGAAAGGCAAATATATAGATATAATGATCTCTGTTCAGAATCGACCGATCGAGCAGAAGGAATCAATCGATCGATAATTAATAAAATATAAGCACAGTCAACTCTGTCCATAATCGATTGATCGAAACTTCATAATCGATCGATCAAACATAATAAATCGCATTACACAGCAGGGTCTCGGTCCTAAATCGATCGATCGGAATATTGCATCGATCGACCGATTTCAGAATTTTCTGAATGATTTAGGGTTCCGAAATAAATCTAAACGAAAAGCAAATAAATAAAAAAATATACCAAAGAACGAAATAGATTTAAATGAAAAGCAATTAAATAAGTAGAATATACCCAAGAGCGAAGTAGATCGAAACGAAAGCAAATAAATAAATAAAATATACCCAAGAAAAGAAAACAAATGCAATAGAATCTATGGCTAAGGGTTAGCCATTTCATTAGATTAAATAGCGATTTATATATATAAAAACATACGCGGGTAAGATTTATTTATTCTGTCGATACGCGATCGAATCGTACCCTACGCGACGGGATTTGAGGAGAGCAAGATGAATTGATTGGTAGAAATAAATCACGGTGGTTCTTGTGGAACAACACACAAGATTTTGGGGAAGAGATTAGAGAGTTTGAGACGAGATGGGTTGAAGAAGAAAGGTTGCGACGGCTAGGGTTTCTTAAGAAGAAGAAAAAAAAAGAATAAGAAACGGTTAGGGTTTCTTAAGAAGTTAGAATAAGAAAAGAAGAATAGGGTTACGTACTTATAGAGATTTCTAAAATATTGAAGGTTCCGGTGTGGAGAGCTACCACCAAGTATAGTGCAAACACACATCAAACACCACTAAATATAGTTTAAGAAAATCCGGGTTGCTACAGAATATTATAGTTTAAGAAAATTCGGGTCGTTACAGAATATCACTAACAGTTGTGAGGGGTTGAGCATACTGAAAATTTCTTGATTCCCCTCATATGAGTGTCTGATCAAAGGTCAAATGTATGCTCACAAAATATTTAGACAGAAATCAGATGCAGGAATTTACTGTGCATATTTTAGAGTAGACATCTTGGGGTCAATTTTGAAGATGACCAGAGACTAATTTAGCCTTAGATGTGAGAATAGTTTTGGTAGAGGGCACTATCATCTACATTACCTCTTTGGCAGTTCGTCCATTGGAGGTCTATAAACGTTTATACTGTTAAATGAAGGGAAAAACTCAAACTGATTAGAGATAAAATTTCAGTATCTACCACCAATTTACTTGCTAAATCAAATTACCAAAGGCATGGCCAGCATAATAAAATATCATAAATAAGAATTAGCATACATGTCCTAGTACACATATAATTAATTATTTAAACAAATTATAAAGTGAGAAATGGTAATCAATGAAGGCATGGCTCAAAATATTGTCCGATATTGATACGTATCGTCTGATACGTATCAGTTTTGGACCTCACCGATACGGTACATTCAAGGTATAGTATTGGTGCCTCCTATACAAAAACCTAAAATTTCGGGAGATACAATTGGAATGTATCATTCGAAATCGATACATATCGTTCGATACGTATTGGTTATGGGGCTGGACAATACGTATCATTTCTTCGAATTTTTAACCCATGAATGAAGGTATTTATTCATACATGATTAGTTAAATAAGTGGGCTAAGGATAGGACATGGTGAATTAAAGAATAGATTCTTGTTCATACATTACTAATTAGTCAAATGGATCAATCAAAGAATAAATAATTTAATCCCCCTACCTCTGGTCCTAATGTTGCAATGGATTGACGTAACTATTTCAATTGTTTGACCTAATAATCCGGATTTTACAACGATAATCCACACCGAAACCTGTGATTAATCTCGTCAATAAAATACATAAATATTAAATAAAATACAAGGTTGCTATGATCTTGAAGTATTTTAGTACAAGAAGAGAAATTAAGGGTGCATGAAATAGATTTTAGAGAAAATGTGGAGAGAAAAAAGAAGATGATGACCTACCTATTTCGGTGGAGTTTTACATGATTTTAATAATCTGTAAAGAGCGGAGAGCTAAGAGATTTATGGTTGTCTCAGAGAGAAAATAGGAGGAGAAATTACATTGAGGTGGGTTGGCAATTATAGTTGAGCGATGCTTGGGCTCGAAAGAAAGATTGTGTGCCACGCGAAGAAAGGAATGGAGCATGTGTGCCGGTGGGGTGTTAAATTGAGAATATGTGCGACGTGAAATGAGGAATGAAGTTGTGTGTCACGTGGAGTCTTTGCGCGCAGTATTTCTAAGAAGTTTAGAGATTTGGGAAGAGTAGTGTAAACCATTACCCTACATACAGAGTCACACTTGGACTTTACCGTATCTCCTTCATGGGTGTGGCAGATTTAGCAAGTGCAAATAAAAGAAATTCCTGCTAGAGATTTGTTGGGATTTCTTGTACGCAGAAGTATTAGGAGTTGTTGGTATTTTTCTAAATTACCAGTGGTATTTTGGTTCTAATTTTTAATTTATCATGAGAAAATGAGGGGTTATTAGTATTATTCTAAGTAGAGAGAGAATATTGGGGAGAAAAAGTAGGAAGGCTCCTACAATTTGTGCACACAACAAATTTTCACAATCTTTTTTCTCTCTGTATGAGTTCTCCTAGGGTGTTAAGCACATACATTTAAGTAGGTTATATAGGTTGTAGAAGAGTTAATGTAAAATTTAAATGTTTTGAGTTTGTGAAGGCTTGATCTCTAGACTTCTCCAATAACATCAAGAGTACCTAACATTACCCCAACACGTCTTTTTGAATAATCTATTAAAAATTAAGATATATATATATATATATATATATATATATATAATATTATATATATATATATATATAATATTATATTTACTATTAAAGAATTTAGTAATATTTCTCATAAGTGTAATCTAATAGGTCCATAATAAATAACATCGAGGTCGTGGAAGTCATAGTCAATGATATATAACGATCATGGTCATTACATATATGACTTCATATACAAAATTAGGTACAAAATAGAATCCAATGATGAGAGAACTAACAAAATTTTGGAAAGTTTGGGTGGTCATTTGACTACCCAAGTCATAACGTGGCTCCGCCTCTGTCTCGTAGTGCCTCCATTAATTCCCCTTCATTAGTTCCTTATTCCCTTTTTTGATGCTACTATTAATCTTGTTCTGATCTTGATCGTCCGATTGCTCTTCTAAAAGGAGTTAACAAATGTGTTACTACTTATCCAATTGTTAAATATGTCTTATCAACCTCTCTCTTATTCTTATGAGGCATTTCTCACGATGATTGATACAATTACTATTCTTGTTCTCTGCATGCTGCCCTTGCTCACGTTGATTGGAAAGTTGCCATGATAGAGAGATGGATGCACTCCAGTGTAATCATACATGAGATATGATACTTCTTCCTCCAGGGAAGAAAGCAGTTGGATGTTGGTGGATGTTTGACGTGAAAGCTCAATTAATTGCTTCGGGGTGTTTACTTTGACCTATGGTCTTGATTATGATGCTACTTTCTCTCCTGTGGCTAAGCTCACCTATGTTCGGGCTCTGTTGTCTATTGCTGCAAACAGGACGTGCCTCCTTCTATCTGCTTGATGTGAAGAATGTGTTTTTACACGACCATCTCATTGAAGAAGTATACATGGGTCTTCCTCCCGTCTTTCTGCTTCAGGGGAAGGCAGAGAAAGTATGTTGACTTCGAAAGTCGATTTATAGGTTGAAGCATTTGCCTCACGCTTGGTTTCATCGTTTTAATGGTGTCATCATCGAGTTGGCATTCCATAGATGTCTTTTTGAGCACACTGTATTTGTTCACTTCAGTCCTGCAGGTCACACCATATTACTGGTTTATGTTGATGATATTATTCTCACTGGGGATGATCATTCCTTCATTATTCATTTGAAGAGTGAACTTAATTGGATCTTTGAGGCAAATGATTTGGGTACATTGAAGTAACTTTTTGGAATTGGAGCTCGTTCAAGAAAAATGCATATTTCTTTTTGGAGAAACTATTCATTACATCTTTTAAGTGACACTGGTACGCTCAATTGCAAGACAGGTTCATATCCCATGGATACTAAACTCTCTCTTCATGACAGAGAGGGGGAGTTATTATCTGATCCTGATGAGTAACACTTGTTGGTCGCTTGACTTTTCTCACTCTTACTCGGCTGGATATCACATTTGTTGTCACCCTGGTTAGCTAGTTTATGCATGCTCCTCATACTCATCTTATGATCGCTGCACAGCATATTCTGAGATATATCAAATTGTACCCAAGTCATGGAGTGGTTCATCTCTCACATGGTCATCTTCATATTGCAAGATACATAGATGCATATTGGATACATAGATGCATATTGAACTGGTGCTATTACCAATAGATGATCTACTTCAGGTATTATCCCTTTCTTGGAGGCAATCTTGTTGCTTGAAAGAGCAAGAAACATGTTGTTTCTCACTCTAGTGCTGAAGCCGAATATCTTGCTATTGCTCATGGAGCATGTGAGATGCTATAGCTTTGATCTCTTATCATGGAGCTTGGACTTCCCATCAGTGGTTCGATGCTTCTTCATTGTGAGAATGAAGCGGCCGAAAATATTGCTTCTGATTTAATCTTACATGAGAGGACAGAATATGCAAAGGTGGATATTCATTTTGTGAGGGAAAAAGCGCGGAACCAGCCATTGGAGCCTATTGATTTTCTTACCAAGCCACTTGGACCTTCAATTCTTCTAGATACTATGGTTAAGTTGGGTATGCATGATATCTGTACTCCAATTTGAAGGGGAGTGTTAGTGTTACTATATAATCTTTACTTAAAATATCTGGTGTCATATTGAATATTAGGTATATATGTATTATTTTTCCTCATTAATATAAAAGTTAGTAACATTTCCTCTCTAAGATCTTCAACCCTAATCTCTCTCTCTCTTCTTCTTCCTCTAACCCTAACCTATCTCCCTTACTCTAACCCTAAATCCTAGATCATTTTCTACCTTCACTTCTCATGGACATTTGAGTTTGGGAGGCATGCATGTTCCTTGTATCCCTTAAACGCATTTTTGGAGCCATTCACAGTTTTTCGCTGATTTTATGGTTGCCTTAGAACGATGACTACTCAAGAAAGGTTTTTGGCATGTGTTTTAGTTTCTCTGCATATAATGTGCACTCATAGAAGGCACTATTTTCACTAAATTTCAGCAGTTTCTTTAATGTCACAAAAGTTTGTTTGTGAAGTAATTACACTTAATGAAGGGTAATTCTGATATCATGAATGTCAATTTTGATATTGAGCACAATCCCCCTACTTGTTTGAGAACCGAGAGAAGAGGGTCCATGGATTTTTGTCATATTCAATGTTACCTAGGTACGCGGCACGGGTGCCAAGTGTCAAGGTGCCCTTAAAGTGTTGGCACGACTACTTCTAAAAATTCCAATACGGCTGCACGGCCGTACAAAAAATATTTAAAATATTAAAAAAATTAAAATATAGCTATATTAATCTCATGTGATATAAAAAATTAAAAATTGCAATATCTGATGGTCAATATTTGATCTCATGTGACATAGATCCCAAATAACAACGCTAGTAAAATCACGTTTGAGCATGTGTGCACACTACACACGTGATTTAAGGGCCAATCTTTTGGGATTTGTGCCATGTGGAATCACAGACTGACAGTTTGATGGTAAGCCCATGGTCTCAAGATCCATTGTATGGAAGATTGGAAAGAAAAGAGATCACCATCGTCTGATTCAATGCAGTCAAATTTTTTCAGCTTGGGTGCTCACCAGTAATGTGGTTGGGGTGACTAGAGGAACTTTTCATTGCACATTCAAAGCGGTCAGCGGTGTGCAATAAACCCTTATAAGAGCGAGGGGTTAAAAATCAAAACCCATTAAAGGGTTTTACATTTTAAACCCTCTCTTTAAAGAGGGGATACAAATTTAAAAATCCTAAAGCGAGGGGCTAGGAAATCAAAAACCATGTAAAGAGAGGGGCTACAAAATTAATATCCCTCACCTACTTTGGTATTTATTCTCTAAACCCAGCCCAAAAAAGGAAACAGGATAGACTCTTAGAGAGAGAGAAAGAGAGAAATAGAGAGCTCATCTGATGGATGCGAGGATTGGATGCAAGCTGTCGGAAGCTCTCTCGGATGTAAGCTATCGTCTCTCTGATGCAACTTGCAAGCTCTCATAAGCTCTTGAAGAAGAAGAAGAAGAAGAGAATTACAAAAAACCCTAGAAGCTCTCCAAACTCTCTTCCTCTCTCTATTTCTTAAAGTTCCAATGTATGGGTTTCTTTTTTCCGTTTTTTTTACAACTATATTGAAATAGTAATTACTTTTATTATTATTATTATTATTATTTTTAGTACATACAGAAATAGCCTTTTTGTTTTTTTTTTTTAATTTTTTTCCGGCATTTATATTTTTTTCCTATATTTAGTTCTTTTTTTTCCTATATTTCCGAAAAGTGCATATAGAAATCGTTTTTTTTTTCTTCAAAGGACACGAGGTTATAACGTGTCACGTGCCAACACTTTACAGATGACATCAGCACGGCCCGGCAGTGGTACGTGCCAAGCCGTGTCGTGTCGTGTTGGAGTGTCGGCACGGGAAAAAAGGGAAATGTGCTGTGCCAAGGTAGCACAGGTCATATTCTGTAGATTTTTTCCAAAAGTTCAAAGTAGAAGGTTTTTACAAGGTTTTGCTTGACGATATAGTGAAATTTGAGAAAAAAATGGTGTTGAAGAGGTGCAACTGTCTTAGTAGGTTGGAATAATTTGGCGAACCTCCAATTCGATTGACAAAACCGAAGTGAGTAGTACATGCCACCCAAAGGGCTGCCTAATGGATGAAGGAAAGCTTAAAATGCTGTTTTTATATGTACATTAAAAATTAAAATGCTGTTTTGGTCTTTTGTGTTATGACATTGCTCTTGGTTTCAAGCTATGTCAATATGCCTAGTCTAGATAGTTTTCTTTTAACTAGGGATTTTCCTCAACATACATAATTTTTCTCTTCTGCTGCAGGTCAATTATCTAGCTGATTGTAGCCTTGAGATACTGGATGATCCATCTGCAAATGCTATGGTGGAGGTACTTATAGTTCTCAAATGATGTCTCTTTTCTTGTACATCAGATCATCTTATCATGCCGTCCTTTTGCTAGGTCGGTTTATTGTATGCCCAACGAGATCCATCTTTCATTCGTCCCATCAGTCGAGGTATCCAGAGGTGTCTCGTCAGATGGTGAGCTATTTTTAACTTGCAACCATTAAATTGATCTAGTATTCCATTATGAATTGTATGCTACATTTTCTGTTGATGGGCTGCAGGCTCGTCCACGAAAGGATGCAAATGACTTTTCAGGAGTCACTCCAGTTTCTGTGGCATCGAATTATACGTGGTAGAAGCTATCGCCATTTGATGAAGGAAGCAGGCTATAAATAAACCCCTCAAGTTTGAGAGTGAGCTTGTTGGCTGCTGAACTTAAATACAGAATTACATCTATTTTTCCAATTTGCTGTAACAAAAACTATTTGGATGACTCTTTCAGAGTGGTGGTGGCACGGCGTATTCATGTTCTGTGAGCACTGATCCCTCTGTTTGCAGTCACATGTAAGTAGTTAGTGATGAAATTTATTTCTCTCTGTTAATGCCGTTATTTATAATATGCATTTGGTATTAGAAAGAGAAACGTGGGGCTGAATCTTAATATATCTTGTCTTGCCCTTTCTAACAAAGCAGATCCATATCAATTTACATGACTTGCATGACCTCCATAATCTCAACTCTTGGAAAGGGATTCCTGTAGAGAAATTTAGGCGTATTCTTGTACTTTATATATTGTTATGGGTGTTTTTACGGTTTTGTGATTGTCAGGGAATTTTAGTTTTTATTTATATCTTTTCAAACTGGTAAAGACGTAATTCTATAAACCTCAAGGGGTTTGGTGTGATGGCTGTGTACCCCCCCCCGAGTCGGCACGTGCTAACTTGCGGCATGCACATAACCCTGGGATTAGTCGGGTGCTCTAAGAGGCCCGAATCAAATGCTAAGTGAGGCGCTTAGCGAAAGCAAATCACAAAAAAACAATTTTATAAGCAGACACATACCAACAGCTATGACCACTAAGCATCCAAAAGTAAGATAGCCCCGAAATCCCCAGCTTCTTGATTGGACCACCCTTCAAACTCTTTAGATAGCCCAGCCCATGGCACCCTTTGACCAGAAAATAGCCATCGGCAGCAACTGGCATTGACCCTTCACCTTTCATCAAAGGTGAGGCGAAAAGATTCGGCAAGGTCTTTGCATAATCTGTGCATGCCTCCACAATCTTAAACAAGCGATGGAAGAAAATTCATCTCTTACCAACAGCTGGGAAATGGATCAGCAGGTGTTTGACTGTTTTTGTTGCTGTGGCACATCATGCATCTATTCGGTATGTTAATTAGCCTCATGATGAAGTTACTAATTGTCAAATTTTACTTGCCAAACACATAATGAAAGTCAAAACTTTAGGGGGAACTTTAATTGTCCACATACCAGTAAATCTGATCTTTTCCATCTTCATTCAATTTGGCAAAGCTGAGTATTTGAAAAACTCCCAAAGTGCTCTGCTACTACATATGAAAAAAGAGAAAGAAAAAAGAATAAAACCAGGAGAGACGAGAGGGGATACGTCTGAGAGAGAGGGGAGCTAGGAGAAGCGAGAGAGGTTCTGAGAGACGAGACATCTAAACCATCCACGGTTTTGGATAAGTGGTTTCCCAAAACAGTGGGCTGAAAAACCGATTTATAAGGGTTTATTTTTAAAAACACTGGTTTACATGTTTTTTTAAAAAGTAACGCTGGTTACCTTTATGGGTTTCAGCGTGCAACGTGTCAAACGGTGGGGGCTGGTGGTAGCGTTAGTGCTATGCACGGCTGTATAGTCTACATATGACAAGGCCCATTTTCCAATAATGTGAAAATAAATGGAGACTTAATTTTGCATTTCATTGTTCATTTAAACGATTATTGACCACCGTGAATATCCAAGACCATGGGATATGTAGGACCTGACCTAATTGAAGATGGTGCTCGGGTGAGTCTAACTTTCAATCGGGTACGGGTGAGTCCAACTTTTTGTGACCCAAACCTTGGCCCAATCTTCAATCATGTCATATCGGATCGGGTCTTTGGTCCAACAAGGTTGAGTCCAATTAGACTGGGTCTTGAGTTGGATCCGGGTCAACCTGACCCATTTGCAACCCTACTTGGTCCAAATATTTGACATTAAAGATCTTGATCTCTTGATGTAGTTCCATGCGATTGAGGTTGCTCCATGGATCAAAATATCATCCGATACTGATACGTATAGGTTTTGGACCTGAACGATACGGTAAATAGGGTATTTCTCGGAGCCCCTTAAAAACAATCAAATTATCATTCAATTTATCGTTTGTATCGTCCAATGTATCATCCAATTTATTGTCTGATAATTTCAAATTATTGTCGAGTGAGGATACAAGTTTGTCGAGTGAGGATACAAGTTTTTCAAATTATCGGTATGTATCGTCCGGAACCGATACGTATCGTCCGGTACGTATTGGTTTTGGAGCTGGACGATACGTATCAGAAAATTGAGATTTTGATCCATGGGTTGCTCTGTTGAAGAGGGACATTTGAATATGCCAACCCAAGTATGTTCTTGATTCACTCTAAGAAACTGGTCAGTTAGGGACTAAACCGAGTACACTATTCCCTTTGAGCAGAATCATCAATTACATGCAAAGGATGGTGATCTATTGAATGAAGTTGAGTGCTATGCTTGGTGGGGAAACTAATTTATCTGAACTTTACTTGATCGGATATCGCCTATTTTAGCATGGTAAGCTAGTTTATACATGCTCTATGTATTCCACATCTTGATGCCATGGTTCAAAACTGATACATATCGTTGTTTCGGCCGTTACGTATCAATGTATTGGTGTATACATTGAAAACTGTTTCGATCTTATGATACAATGATTTAAAATATTTAAAAAATTATGAAATATATTAGCTACATTTTGAATATTTTAAATAATTTACTTTTTATTTCTAATTTTTTAAATTAATATAGCTATTTGTTTATGTAATATACTATGGTCTTTAGCTATTTTATGTAAAATAGTTCGGATCCATGAGTAAATTGGCGATTTAAAGTGTTATTAACTAAGCCCTCTTGAAATAATTGAGAACGGAGTAACGGAAGAGAGAAGGTAAAGAAAATGAAATGGAAGATGTAAAAAATTTATAGTTCAGGTAGCTTAAAGGAGAAAAGAAAAAAGAACAATGAAAGGAAGTGCACAGTGTAAAACGATGCACTTAATTTGAAAGCATCTAAATGATCTGAAATTATCACGATACCAATAATAATTTATTTGTATGATCCGATATAGTGGGCGGGTCAATACATATGTACGTAACGACCCGCCCCCTCTAAAACCAATACTTGTCGGTATTAACCAGGATTTTGAGGCATGCTTGATGCCATCTTTTTTATTTTTGTATTATCTAAAATGGTCGTTGGGGAAAAGGTATTGTCTATGCTTGTACTGGTCATCTGTAGGTAAAACTTATTCTAATGCTGATTGAGCCACCTCTCTCACTGATACAAAGTCCACATTTGGTTATTGTACACTTTTTGGTAGAAATCTTGTTACATGGAACTATAAGAAACAATCAGTTCTTGCTCGATCCGAATGTGGAGGCAAACTATCGAGCTATGGTGCATGACACTTGTGATATGACTTCAAGTTCTCCTTATTGACCTTGATGTTTCGGTTTAATTGCCCATGCAACTTTGTTGTGACAATGAAGCTACTGTCCACCTCTCTGCTAATCCGGTCGATCATAGGCAAACGAAGCACATTGAGGTTGATTGTCATTTTTTATGAGAGAAGTTTGATTAAGGGACTGTTTGCTTTCCTTTTGTGCACTCTCATGAGCTGATCGCAAATGTGTTTGCAAAGGTTGTAGGTACATAAAAACTTTCTGGCATTGTATCCAAGTTGTGATGATTGAGATCCATGATCCAAGTTGATGGAGAGTGTTAAGAAACTTAGGGGTATCACAACATATATTGATATGGGGGTTTTATGGTTCTGTGCTACAAAGGGCATTTTAGTCTTTACTTATATTATCATTAATGCTTAATAATAGTTGGTTAATGATCCAGGAGTGATCAAGTGGACCTTTCTCTAATTCATTTTCTTTGTTCTTTCGTCTCTTTAGCCTCGACCTGTATAATACCAATCTATACACAGCTAACTGTTCCCTGTTCTGTGTAAAATGCACTCTACTGCAATTGCTTAGGCAGATTAAATGGTTTTGCTTCTTCAATAGTTTGTAGCATTTTCAGGTGATGAAGTATGATGCCAAAAATATGTAGTCTATTACAGTATGTGGGTGTCATGATTGATTGAAAGATCTTAATAATTATGCATTACATTTAGCATGCATATGATTTGTTCTCTGGCCTTTCTTAAGAGAAATGTTCTTTTGTGGACAAACCTGTGGTGAACATCAGTCTTACATTTTGGTGGTCCACTTTTTATTATTTGAACCTTTACTTATTGTTCTACTTCACATTTTAATGATCTTCCATTACTTGTCTCAACTAAATCTTTTCTATTTATGGCTCCCTTTTCTATATAGAACTATTGTTTAACTTAATTTATGTTTCTCAATTATCACTCTTATGGTTATAGGGAAAAAGGTACACATGGAAGCTGCGAAAGGGGATTCTGTAGAAACTGATATTTTGTAAGGTGAAATAATTTCTTCTTGAACTATTGTTCATTCTTATATTACTTATCATTATTCTGATGATTGGATTTATATTTTCAGTATCACACTTGGACTACATACAGTTTTGATCTTACAACAATGGCCAATGTTGTCAAATCGCTTAAGCCATGCTAAGCGATTTAACTGCATTTTGCTCAAGCGAAATCGCTTAATCGCTTAAGCAGAATTGCTTAATCGCTTAAACCATGGCTTAATAATAATAATAATTTTTTTTTTTAAATAATTAAAAAACAAAAGAAACATGAATAACAACACATATTTAAGTCTAACAACTAAAGTAACACTATCAAAAATTTGGAAATGAGACAATCAATGACAGAGGGGGAAAAATATACATTATTGTATTTAACAAAGAAGTGTTACACACTTTAGGAAGATGAGAGGAGATTGGGAGTATAATGGATATTAGAGAGGAAGAATGAGCCAAAATAGTTGTGTGAGAACTATAGGATCCAACCCCCCCCACTTTATAGAGGCCATGGGACCACAAAAAAGGAATTTTTTTTTAAGTGCTCCAACAGCTATATTTATGACCGTTGGAGCATTATGTGATCGCATAAGTCATAAAACATGGCTTATGCCATCGAGTAATCCACTGCATCATAAGCCATTTGAAGGTCCAGATTGGCATATGCGATCGCATAATTGATTATGCTAACGCATATGAAAACAGTGGCAATGGCAAAAAATACTTTTCTTCTCACCACACTTGACTTCTGAGAAGCTCATTTGCTACTTTTTAAGTATAGCAATTTCTGCATGTGTGCAACCATCTGGTATATACTGGAAGCATCTTATCTGATCTTCGGAGATAAGGCTTCCGAGGCTCTAACTAAGCATCTAAACTTTGCGAGATATAGCTGCTGTTATTTTTTGAGTTTGAGAGAAGGGATGGAAAAAACAAAAAATGAAATATAACATCAGAGTCCGTATCTGAAGTAGGATCTATGTGCCTTGACAAGGGGAGCTATGTGGATATTTGAGCAGAGACCATATCATAGTCGAGAAATAGGAAAGTTCAAACAATTTATTGAAAATAAAGAATACAAAAACTAGTTGGAATTCTCTGAACATTTAATTTGAAAAAATATAATGATATTTTATGTGATGGTAATTATTGCAAAGGGTATAATAAATGAAAAATGTTATCTTCTATAGCTTGTTAAATATTAGTCATTATTTTGTTGCATACTATAAAAGTGTGCATACATTTTTTATTTTATATGTAATTAAAGGGGGAAGTAAGTTGCTGTGGGAGTAGTGGAAGAAATCATTGTGTTCACAAATTCAAACCATTATGACTGGTTGACCTCCATGAGTCGGCCATCAAAAATTTCAAATTTTAGTTTCTATATATCTAAGTAGCTAGTATCTAAACAATCTTGTGAGACACATCTCTATGGTCATCTGCATTCTTAATTAGCCAACTAATGAAGAAAACAGTGTTATTAGAGTGGACATTGTATTAACCATATGTATGGCATTCATGTAATAAGTAGGGTCCTTGATTAGTTGTAGAGGGCCGTATCTTCCCCAGCAAGTTATTAAAGTATTTGACTAACACGAGTCATTGTGGACTCTAGTAACACCTTTTCCAGGTCTTTCCAATGGTGTCAAAGCTCAAAATTTTCTTTGGAGTTGCTTTTGATTGAGGAGATTACTTTTCGAGTGACTAAAATCTGGATATTCTTTTTTTTTCACCTGTGTGTTCTTTAATTTCGTTCATTTCACTGTAGATGTATTAAAAAACAGAACCTTTTAACTGACATGGTTTGATAGATGTCATTTGGAAGAGATTACTATCCTCGTTTTCACTTCTCTTTTGAAGGAGCTTTTTTTGAAAAAAGGGTGTGTTTTGGTTACACATCACACGGATCTCTGTAGAATGTGATCCATGCTCAAGTTAAAGCTTGAGGAGGTGGATACGGTCTTCATATTTTTGTGAAAGAGATGGATGGTCTAAAGTCGAGATAGTTCCATTAATGATTTAATAGACGAAGTGGCAATTGGTTCCCTGGTGCAAACAGGATCCTGTGAGCTTCAGAAATTCTCATTGCAATAATCAGAACTCTTCTGTGGTCTCCCATCCATGGTTTCCAGAAACCTCAGAGTTGCCAGCCTTGGCCCTTGAGTCCATGGAACTTTAAATTTATCCGATAATTGATAACCTAATGGGACCAGCTCACACCCTGTTTCCAGCCAAAATAGAACTAGTTAATCCTTTTTAATCTTAAATTTAACTCATTTCACAAAGGTTTCGAAGGACACCGTCTACCCACTCCAAATGGTTGAGCCAGGCTTTCTTTTGAGCCACCAAGATGCAAAAATTGTCCTCACTTCTTGTATTTGTCCCTGAGGACTCCAACCAAGGTTCTGTATTGGCATTTATGATCCTCTACCATTATTGTCCTCGGCTCCTAGCAGTGTCTGATGCCTCACTTTTTTTTTTTCTCTATACCGTCACCTCTCCAGTGGAAAACTACACAGGATTTTATTTCTTAATTCGAGGCAATATATTCTGGAAACACACAGATGAATACACAAGCACTGACACATACATGAACAGGTGCATACACGCACACATTGTGTGTGTGTGGCATTAGAATTCTACTGATTAATTATATTTTGTGTTAATAATATGTTATATATTTTAATACATCTGCCACTTTTTTATTTTTTTGAAGTATAATTCAATTGAGTGACGTTTTTAGAAACTAGTACCAAATCAGTCCATGTGTTCTTAACAGGTTATGGAAACTAAGGTGCTTTTGGGTGTGAAGGTAAATTGTACCCAAAAAAAATCTTAAAATATCATTTTAATATATATATATATATATATATATATATATATATATATATATATATATATATATATATATATATATATGTTTTTTCTTGTGAGGGGCCATTGCTTGGTGCGATGGTAAAAGGCTTGGATTCTCAAGCGTGAAAACGCTCATTCAGGTCTGGAGATCAGCCACTTTGTGCCTAAAAGCGAGAGGTTAGGTCTGTATCCCATCCATCCCTCCCAGCACCCCGTACACACGGGACCGTCCCTCATCACTCGAAAATGGCCTTTCTATATGTTTTTCCTTCTTGTAGTGTCGGGAAGGATCCCTTATCGTTGTGGGAAACTAGGTCCATATTCCTCCATAGCTCCAAGAAGTACCACTGACGAATTTTTTTTTCTCATTTGTAGGTCGTGATGAAGAAAGTTTCAGCTTCAAAGATCTCCACAAGTCAGAAAACCCAAATTGTGAATAATTGCCAAAATCAGTGTTGCCACTCCAAAATGGAATCAGAGATTTGTTATACTGCGAGTTATAGTGTGTAGCATTCCATTCATTGATTAAAGTGGCGGAACTGAAGGTAGTTTATAAAACGATAGGGCTTCTATGGTCTCAATTGATTGAACCTTAATATCAGAGCAGTGTTGCTAGGCATATGTGCATTCTTTTTCAGATGGCGAGATCTGAAAAGACAGTTGTATTGACTGTCGAGGTGTCAAATTGTTTTGTAATACATTTTCTCGTCGGGTAAAGTTAATGGTAGATATCGTATTAAAAGCAGAGACATGCCTGTGTGCTGACGAATATTATGTTTAGAACAGGATTACACTCTTTATACTAGTGGAATTTTCTCCGTGAAATCGATGAGCCAAGGATCAAAATTACGGCCAAAATGACCGAAATCATCGGTTTCGCTCCCCACCGAAATGATAATTTGGACCGAAATTTCGGTCCAAATTTGTATGGGACTCAAAATTTTGGTTCTCGGCCGAATTTTTGGTTTGGGTCAAGCCCGAAACCAAAAATTTACCCAAAATTTTGATCCTTGCGATGAGCTACATTATGGAGTGGCTGCTTCGTGTACTGATTGGATGTACTTAACTATCTGATTAAGGGACAGGAAATTTGTCCCGTAGGCATGTGGTTTAAAAAGAGCAACTTGGTGTTTTTTGGATCTGTGCCATGTGAAATGCCATCTAAGCCATTTGCTGTAAAGATCTTTGGTGCCAAAGATTGACAAAAAACTTCACTATCACCTTTTTCAACACAGTCAAAGCTCATTATCTGGTTCAGTGGTTGGTTGGCCGACGAATCAAATGATAGAGATCATGTTTTGTGCCAATATTTGGCACCAAAGATCTTTACATCATGACCTTCAAATCAGACGGCTTAGATGGTGTCTCATGTGGTACAAATCCCCGATCTACCAAGTCTCTCTTTTTAAACTATGTGCCAGGCTACAAATCTTGTGTGCAAGTTGTACTTCCCCTTGCTTATTTGCCTATTCTCATGTGGGGAGTTGCGCCCAGGATTATTGAAACTGCCTACGTTTGACACCCATTGACTGCTTCGAATTAGACGATGGAGATCGTTTTTCACCCGAATCTTTCACACAATAGATCTTGAGACTGAGGGTACCATTAGACGGTCAGTTTTTTATTTCATGTGGCATAGATTCCAAAAAGTGTCCCTAAAATCATGTGATGCTCATCACGCTCAAACATAATTTTAGGCCCCTTTTTGGGATTTGTGCCACGTGGAATAAAAAACTAACCGATAATAAGATCATGGTCTCAAGATCTGTTGTGAAGATTGGAGTGAAAAACAATCTCCATCATCTCATTCCAAGCAGTCAATGGGTTTCAGTGGGTTTTGAACAGAGGCGCGTTCCGGAAACCTGTAGGCGCAAACAGAGGTGCCCTTTCATGTGTTATTAAAGCTGATGTGTCACGACTGACCAATTACATTTAGAGGACTAATATGGGCTAAATAGAAGTTGGTTACAGCTGGAAATGGGTCGGGTCAAGGTCAACCTGTAGGAATTTGGGTCAGGTAAGGTTTGGTCAGGTCGGATTGGATTGGATTCGGGTGAAGAAGCCATGGCCCAAAACTGCATTTAATTTAAGGGTCAAGATTTCCAACCTGACCCAAGGGGCTGCAGTTTTGGACCTGCCCCCAACCCGTGGTGAGTCAGTTTGTGGAATCAACCCATCCCATTTGCAGCCATAGAAATTGGCACCGAATCATGCCTCAGAGAACAAATTTACTGCTTTGATGAACCAAAATTCGAAGGGCAAGTGTAATAGATTCACATACTTTAGTTTATAAATGATATTTCAGCAGCAGATTTCACATACTTTAGTTTATAAAGGATATTACCTCAGCAACATGCACTTGAAAAGTAGCATAACAAAAGGTTCTTATTTTTATGGTTTTAATTTAAGAGTGAGCTGCCTTCTTTGATGAGGACAAAGACACTGCTACCATCCCCTCTTGAGATCCTCAACTCTTCATCAAGATAAGTGGTTAGCAACCATGACTGCGCACCATTGTTGGTTATCGGGATTTTCAGTGGCGGTTGTTCTGAGATTCTTTTGACAACGGATGATGCAGCATCTTGGAGCGAAGTAATCAAGCCTTTGAAGGGGGCCAGTTCAATTTTTTGTCCCAAAAACTCCACCTTCTCTGGTATTTCGATCGAGTCTGTTAGCTGTGGCGTTCCTATGATACCTTCTTCAAACTTTATCTGAAACACGGGTTTCTTAGTTAGAGAGAGAGAGAGAGAGTAGTCAGCAAGTCACAATGTGAGTTCTTTTATTTAGGAATCGTGGTGCTGGCCCGCATTCCAGCTAGAACCATGGCCACCACGGGTCAGGTATGGGCTAAAGTAAGGAGGCCCGATTCATAAATGTGCTGGCTTGGCCCAATTAGTAATTAGGTCTGGTTTGGGCTAACTTCAAGAGGCACGATTATGATTGCCCCATTTGAAATGCT
This sequence comes from Chloranthus sessilifolius, assembly GCA_021018995.1. NCBI lineage: Eukaryota > Viridiplantae > Streptophyta > Magnoliopsida > Chloranthales > Chloranthaceae > Chloranthus > Chloranthus sessilifolius. The sequence continues at coordinate 23,836,091 of CM037589.1, forward strand.
TGTATTGCATTCAAGGGCTTCAAAAAGTGTCAAACGGACCATCAACTGTGTTCTCCTGCGTTTACTGGTGTAATGGCCCCTAAATACACATCTTTGGGACCATTATGTGCAATCAACACACCCTAAGTACCCATGGATCTACACGCTTCTCAAGGTCCACACAACATAGAGAGGATGCAGTGGAGTGTGGGAAGTGCCGTGCAGCAAGGTCACGCTCTTTTAAGATAGCCACATGTTTTGGTGGGTGATATAAGTGGTGCATTGTTAGATGAATCTAATCATGACTCTGTACCCCTTTACGAGGTGATCATAATATTTAGTAATTAAGTAGATTAACTGGAGTGTTATTGAAAAAAAAAGTAGATTAACTGAGGGCCACTACGATACACTGGAGTGATTTCGAGTTTGACAGTTAAGCAGTATTGTCAAATCTAATGCCATTCATTTTCCGTTGATTGGACGGTTAGCCAGTGTTATCAAATCTCATATTCCAGATATCAGACAAGAGTTGGCTGTAGTTTTACTTGATTTTTCAAGAGAAAGTGAGTTGAAATAAAGGTAGTGCAAGAGAGATGTTTTATGGAAAGATTTGGGATAAGGTGATTCGTGCACGGGTCAATCTGGCTCTCCCAAGTCCCAACCATTCACTGATTTGGCAGTAAGAAGTATCTACGGATCTCCCACAGTTTGTTTGGTTCCCCAAGATGGAGATTGGCCCATATGTCATCTAATATCTAACTCGTAATCAAATCTCCCACAATCAACCACCATCAAATTAGGACTAGCCATACCAAACTTTAATAATAGAGACAGATCCTGCTGACTGCATGCACGGAAATAGGGCTCCCACAACCTAATTTTATAGGTCTTAATCATACAAACAATAGACCTTTGAGATCATGTGGCAGACATCCCCAACAATGACACGAAAACTACTTCTCACAGTACACCCATGATCACAGTTACTTTTGGAGATGTGTGTCACATAAAATTAACATATGACCTTTTGATAGAAACACCAAGATCTCCATCGTTTGATTCAGTACAGTTTCACAACGGAAGGGCCTGATTGACCTCACTATATATTCCATTGCAAATACCCGAACCCATCATACTATAGCATCTCTCATCGTAAGAATCGCACCACCAATGGGATTAGAACTATCCGATCGATGCACCTTAATAACAAACTATTAAGAGTTTTTATACACGCATCCATAGTATCAGAGTGTGTACATATTAAAGTTCAAAACTTTCACTAAATGTGCTCACATGGTCCATGTGGAGCACGAAATATTGTTTAGATAAATATTGTTTATTTATATATATAAATCATTCAAAAATTTTCTTAAAAACTCAAATTTGTATATGGTAAAAAAACACTAATTTTAGTATAAAAATCAAATTTTGTGAATATGTGTAGTGTGATTAGGGTAAGTCTTCCAATTGAAATCCACTAGATGCATGTTTATCGCTCATATTAGCATTTATTTAAAAAGATAAAAGAAGTAAATTGACTTACCTGTACTCGTTTAGGGCTACGAACTTCGAACTTAGCATTGGTGCTCAACGAAGTTGTAGCCAAAGGCCCAGCAAACACAACAGAGTTTTCCACCGTCAAACTACCAGAATCAATCCTCTGCGAAATCTCCTCCACCTTCAACAAAGGAAGCGTCCCCGCCGCCATCACTGGAAACAGAGCCGAAAACGACGTATAGGCCAAAACCCATTTGCCGTTGAGGAGCGTTAAGGCTTCCGTGGGAGCAGGAGTTGGGTTCTTGGCCTCTAGTTGCGTTATGAGCTCCACAATCTCCGCCCTCGTCTCGCTGCTCGCCCTCAAACCTCGATCTGTTCCGTAGAGTGAATCGATCAACGCCTTCTTCAAATTATAGATTTCGCTTGGTGGCTCCTCCTCCGCCACGGCCGTAGCCGTCGCTGCTTCTTCACTATCGGGACACCATTCGTTTTCAGAAGCCGATCGAATTTGAAACATGAAGCTAGCTCGTTTCTGACCGCCGATCCAAAATTTCAGCGGGTTGACCAACTTATGTGACGAAATTGCAATCGACTTGAGTGGAGAAAGTTTTTTTTTTCGGTAATTCAAGTGGCGATGTGGAGTAGTGGAGAGGGTCAATGGATTGAAAGATGAAACGCCGGCCATTTCTCTGGTATCTGTTTTTCTTCTCTTGCAGATTTTTTTGGGTATAGATGTGATGAGCTTGGATGAAGGAGAAGTTGGAGAGAGAGGGAGAGAGGGATTGAGCAAATTGGAGGAGGCCGAGAGACTCGTATTTTTGTTTTTTTGTGTTTTAGATGAGAGACTCGTATTTAAAGGACAGATACTTGCCAAATAAGAATCTAGTTTTACGACGTGGAATCTTACACGTGGCACAATATAGAAGGAGTACCCCACACGGCTACTATTTGTTTGGTGCTTGTGATTTAGATGAAATTTTGTGAAGCACCATTAATTTCAAAACTGTTTAATACAGCGTTATGAAAAAAAAAACTGTTTAATACAGAAAAAACGATCACTAACGCAAGTTTATTACTAAAAATAAGTTTAATTTGGTTTTTTATTATAAAAGTAAAAAAACAGGGCTGCCTTACGCTTAGGTAAGACGCCTCTCACGTTTGCTGAGGCTTCATTTGGGATGTATTTATAGAAAAAAGTGATTTTTGCAAATAAATCCCCCGAGTTAAATCTATTTGCTCTGCAGACCCTACAGAGTTGTTCCCTCTGTAAATAACGGTAACCCGTGGTTTACATGTGAAATGTCTACAAGTCTTCTTCCTTCTTCCTTCCGCGATTTCGCCTAAACACCGAAATCGGTGAAATCACTTGTCGGAAATCCCAAACAGATCCGATCTGTCTCGCCTATTGCTGAAATCACTCACTGAAATCATCCCTCGTTCATACGATCATCGAAATCATCTCTGGTCGAATCAAGCACAAGGTAGCCTTCAGCTCCTTAGAGCCGTTTGGTACGCAATCGAAAACTCACCGATAATCAAAGCCTTAGAGCCACTGAACGAAGAAAGTGAAGAATAAGAGGTTCGCCATTTGCTACGCAATAACCCCTTTTTCAGAGAATCAGAGCCGCCAAACCGACAAGTCTCATCGATCCATTGATCGATCGACGATTCAATTTTTAGAATTTGCGATGGCACCGACGGTGGTTCCTTGTTGCCATTGCAATTTTAGGAGTTACAAGTAAAGGTTTGGTGGTTCCTCGATGCCATCGCAAATTTTGGGTTTGGAAAATAGCGGATTCGGACGAAGGAGACGAGGTGTTGGATGAAGGAGACGAAGTGGGTTTCGAATGAAGAAGACAGTCGGTTTCCGATGAAGGAGACGAAGTGGTTTGGAGAATTTAGAGGATTTTGGGTACCTATATTCACAACCCGAGATTCATTCTTCTCAAATCGGGTGCAACAAACCTGTATCGTTGATAATCTTCCACCCAGTGCATCTTGAGATAAGAGGCATACAAACACGGGCCAGATTTCACACAATGTTCTACATAAAAAGAGGAAATTAGAAAAACAACATGATTTACAAAGGTTTTAGCCTAATATATAGAACCTAAAAGTTTTTAGACAAAAAGGTTGTTACATATTTTTAAAGTTTCGAGATTCGTGATATCTCAAATACTTTGAATTTATGAGTTTACAAATTTGTCTCAAATTGTCTTCTCCACTCAAATTACCGACCAACTCCGACGAGCTCACTCCAACGTTGAAATGCATTGATTCCGTTGAATCAGATGATGGAAATCGTTTATCCTCTCAATATTTCACACGATGGATCTTGAGACCATAAGTGCACTATCATATGGTCGGTGTTTTATTTCACGTGGTACACATCTTAGAAAAGGGACCTTAACATCATGTGCAGGCGCAAAATTGATTTTAAGGTCATTTTTTTGGGTGTGTACCACATGAAATAAAAAATCGACTGTCTGATGATACGCCCATGATCTCAAGATTCATCCGGGGAAAGATTGGGACAATAAACAATCTCCACCGTCCGATTCAATGCAGTCAATGTATTTCAGCGTGGGTGAACTCAAAAATTCAGTGAGTGGATTTAAAGGTATTCTCTCTCTCTCTCTCTCTCTCTCTCTATATATATATATATATATATATATATATATATATATATACAAAATTTTCTTATTAAATGACCTTAATTTAAAATATTGATTTCAAGCTTGGCAGTGAACGATTCAATGGGAGTTAAAGTAATAAAAAATTGTTAAAATGTTATTGGTTGGGTTACTTGATCCGTCGGAAACGTTCAACTATTTAACTTTTCTCTTTTTGTGTTACATTTTTCTTTAATATGTACTTTTTTTAATTTGTTAGTTGCATTTTCAAATTATAACCAATAGAAGAAAATATAGGGATATTTGTAATTTAAAAGCAATGAGTATTGTTTTATTTGTGAAAAAAAATTGTAACAATTTTCATTTTTTAAGATTAATATGAAAGAGGAGCCCCATTTAAGGAACTTGCCTTGGGCCCCCCAAAATCTCAGGGTCGGCCCTGACTATAGTAGGAGCTAATAAAGAGCTATATCATACATAGCTTAAGTGTCTGCCATATAATAGGGCAAAAGAGACATTTCCTATACTTTTGACAACAAGTTACTTTTAAAATTGCGCTTCCTAATCTTTTATAGGCACGAAAACCCAGGTAAATAGGCTTAATGTGGGTGATTATATGCAATTTCGGGATATCGGGGGCTAATTTGCAAAAATCCCTAGATAAAATATATTTAGAGCACTTAATCTTAAAAATATACATGTATAGCATGTGGAATCATCACGTGGGTTGTTTGACAGGTTCAATGTGATTTTAACATCTATAGCGTGAAAGAGTGGTATTAAAATTATCTTCATCATTTGATATCTTTGCTCTAAAGCTAACTCCATCATTTTTAGGGAGGCATTACTCTTTCACATTTTTCAAGTGATTGCACCGAATTTAAAAAAAGACTTAATATTTTAGGAACATGTGACATGTAAAAATGTAATATGGGCTATTTGATTTGAAGTTCATTATCAATAGATCTTTAATACATAAAATTGAAGCAAAACACAATACTTGTCATATGATCTATTATAGTCAATTGTTAAATTATATAATAGCCTTTGACTCCATTTAATCAAATGATGAAAATTATATTTTGTTTTAATCTTTTGCAATTGATATCTTCGGATCATGACTTTCAAATCAAATAACTTAGATGGTATTTTCACATAATAGAGGTCGTCGAACTTACAAGTCTTTCTTTTAAATTTGATATAATAACTTGAAAAACGTGTGCAAGTAATAGCACCCTTTGTATTAAAAGTATTCAAATATCATTTAAAATTAGCCATTATCATGTAAATATAGTTTATTATTAATTTAAATGACTTCCGAATGGTTTTTATTGAATAGTGGCGATTGTCTTTCAACCCAATTTTTTTGCACTATAAATTTTGAGATTAGAGGCATCAAATCTCATGAAATATATAGTGATTCCACGTAATAGGCGTCCCCAAAAGTGATCCGACTATAAGAATGAGGGCGATGGACTTTGGTACCTAATTCCAACTCTTTAAGCCATCACCTATTTTTAGGTGTTATCTCACCCTTTTTGTCTTGTATTAGTTTTAAAGATATAAAAAATCTGACGATACCGATAAATATCGATTTTTTATAAAAGGCAGACTTCACATATTGCAGATCTCAATAATCTAGAAATCAAAAGTCAATGCTACAATCAGAGAGTGGACTCTACACAACTCCTTGTACAAAGTATGTTTACAAGCAACCGCCATCTTTTCTTTGTTTTATAATATTTTTATAAAACTTTTTTTTGTCGTAGTTATCGGATCATTTGTCTTCATTAAAAATAATTTTATATATTCAAAAGTTCACCGTTTATACCCCTTTTCTAGTTTTCAAATGAACAAATTTTAGAAGTTGACCGCGAGTATGGGTACAGTACTATACAAGTCTACATCATGGACTAATAGGTATGGATATCGGTCCTCCATAGATCGATACCCGATACCGAAATCAAGTTTGACACCTTGGTTAGTCCTATTTGATGGTAAATTTAAGAGAAATTTAAAAAAAAAAAGAATAATAAAGAAACTATTTTCTTTTTTCTCGAGCCACTAATATGATTGACCCTAAAAGTTTTAGCTCGTATTCTAATTCATCTCTTATTGGCTTACGCGATAGGATTTTGTCTCTTTTATCTTATTCTCTAAAGCCTCTTGATGTAGGGTTCACAAAATTTCATATAAATCCAAAAGTGTGTTTGACAATTTTCCTTCTTTAAACCTACAAGTTTTATTTTTAGAATTGGATCCATCTGTGTATGCTCTACAGTTGTTTATCATTTGCTTTCATTTTGAGTTAGAATCAAGTTAACAAAATCGGCATCAGAGTCGGGTATCAATATGACTCGGCCGATAAGTATCGATAAACTTTTTTTTTTTGTTTTTTTAAAGTATTGGCTGATACCTGATATGTATCGGCCAGTATTGGTTGATACCGGCCGATATCAAGTTGAGATACTGATACGTATCAGCGCCGATACATATTCGGTATCGGCCGATATTTTTTACCATGTAGAATAGGAGGAAGTTTTTAATTTTATTCATAATTGGCGTGTGAATAGAAATAAATGGTGTGAAGGGAAATAAATGGTGATGGCCAGTTAAGTGGATGATGGCCCATGAACCATCTCCATTGGTGGAGGGATCACTCATTCCATGGCACCATTGGATGGTTTGAATTCTTCAACATCATGAGATGAGTCTCATCTTAAATAAGATGTGGTTAGGGGCACGCGCAAAATCTCTTCGTGTGTACCTGTAAATGTTTTTCTTTAAAGCACACAAAACTTATCTAATTGCAGACAAATTAATGAAAAACTAAATGGGTGCTACAATTGGCAGCCGATATTTGTGATGTGGCACATCGTCTAAAAAGATAAATTTAATATTTTTGAGATTTGTGCTATGTGAAATACCATCCAAATCGTTTGATTTGAAGGCCATAATGTAAAGAGCTTTCTGTCAAAGATCGGCATGAAATGTAATCTCTATCATCTGATTCAGATGATGCAAGTTTTATGAATCCTCAAATCTAGGCCTACACACTTGTGAATCAGAAATGAGCATATATGGTTAGACATCCCCCCCCGGGTATGATTACCATCGCCTTGCCTAAAGGAATTTTGACCTGTTCTATAGTTCGAGATTGGTTATTTCGAAGGGTTTAAAAATGGGTCCTATTCTTTTGAAAACTTCATGTTTGGGATTATAAGATCCATGAGTTTGTGTGTCTATATAGATCCTTTTCAATAGATTAAGGCATAAATGGGTACATCTATTAGCCCCCACACAATCACAAAGTGCTCACATGTGCAACCCCTTTAAAATCATTGATTATTTCATATCAGATGATGGAGATCGTGTTTCGCTCTGATCTTCTACAAAATGGATCTTGAGATCATGTCTCACCTATCAGACAGTCAATTTTGGTTCCACATTCTACACATGCCTAAAAAATGCCCCTTAAATCCTCTGACACGCATCACACACAAACGTAATTTTAGGCCTATTTTTGGGAGATCTGTGATATGTGAAATAAATAATTGACCACTTGACAAGTGTAACATGATATCCAGTTCCATTGTGTTGATGATGGGGTTGAAACACGATCTCCATCATTTAATACAAAACAATCAATGATTTTAAAAGGTTTTCTAATGTGGGCGCGCTTTCAGAAATTGCGCGAGTGCTGGGCGAGGTACCCTACCTAAATTATTTCGTAATTTAATTTGAAACACTCATTTGGATATTATGGGAAACAAGTGTGACTACACGCATTGCTCGTTATAAAACAACATTGGAATTGTTTCAGTCTTTTGTAAATGTTTTTGACAGGGTGATAGATGATTTGATTAACCAATCAACATGTTAACTGATCGGTAAGGATAAATTGAATCGGATTATATATTTGTTCTGCAGTAGTTTGACGTGACATTAGCATGAGATAAAAACTAAATAAAACAATTATTAAAATAAAAATCGATGCATATCACTTGCATTTTGTTGTGCCTGCGACCATAGTGAAAAATTTCGTTTGCGCCAATATTTCGCTAGGAGCTCATATGGGATAGATTTGAAAAAGTTTTAGAAAATTTTGGGAGAGTACATATATATACTACTATTTTTTTTTAAATCATTAATTTTGATGAAATTTGGTGATATTCTATTAATTTTGTCAAAATTAATGAAATTTTTTCGGAGAAATCAGCAAGCTTTCGTCGAGAGATTCGTCCGGCCCCTAATTCGGTAAATTTAAGAGAAATTTGTCACAATATCTGCTACTGCCAGATTTTACCAAAATTTTTGCTATTTTAAATAGATGGCAATGATTTACCTATATTACAAGGTGATTTAATTGGATTGATCTAACCCAACTAATTTTATTTCCTCACTAGCAGAATGCACGTGCCATGGACGTGAGCGCTGTATGTATGCGAGCAAGAGGAAAGAAGGCATGTGAAAGTGAGACTTTTGGGATCGGATACCTTTATTATCAATCCTCGTCCTGCTCAAATCGTGTTTTACTTGTTTAAACTATTGAATGCTTTGAATAAGACAATGGAAATCATTTTCCATCCCAATTTTGGACACAACTGATCTTCTGATCATGGTGGTAACATCAATTAGTCAAATTTTTATTTCTATTAGTACACAACATGAAAGGTAATATGAGAACCACGTTTCATGTACGCCGTGATCATGCTCTAACGTTTGATGTAGGCCATGATCACGCTCTTTATTGGGATGTGTGCCCCTTGAAAACAAAATTTGACTATTTGATTGTAGGACCATGATCTCAAGATATATCGTATCAAAGATCAGAACAAAATAATATCACTTAAGCATGTAATTCAAAACACTAATCACTTAAGCATGTAAAACCGTGGTTGAAAAAAACAGAACCTTGAGTTGTAACTAAAGGTTTCCATATAGTGGTAAAGATAACTTTAAGGTAAAACAAGACACAATAATACGAACTTGGTGTCGAAAGGAAGAGGAGTTCTCAAACCCAATTCCAAATCGATGGGAGAAAGTGGTCATTGATCCATCAAGGTGAACGATCCTTCTTCTTCAAAGCTCAGAGAGGATGATGAGCTTCCACCCTTCTTCTTCTTCTTCAAAGCCCTAGAGAAGAGGCAACAATTTAAAAACAGAGTGGTCACCTTTCGCATCCAATTTTAAAACTTAATTACCTTGGAGGGTCTTTGTGAAAATGCCCCAACATGTGGTGTAGTTGTAGAATGGTAGACTGCGACCCACAGGCCCATCACTCGCTTCTCTATTTGTTGTTTCCCCCTTAAGACCTCTCCTTCTGTCCCCGTCTCCCTCGCAACTTCATATTAAGAGGAGGGAAGGCATTTTAAGGCGTGGGATAGGCGTTTGCCCTGGCGGGAAAGGTTCATGCCCATTCATGTTGACCCATGAATGGGAATGTAAAACTTGTTTGGCTAAGGTTGATTCCGGAGTTCAATTTCCAAGGAAGATAGACAAACCGTTCGCATGAAGTTCCTCACCCTACTGCAAATAAGATCAGGGACCTTCAACAGGGATACTCCATTTGGGGCAAAGGTAACGTCCGCTTTTCTCCCCAGCACCAGGTTTCAAGCCCACCCATCGAGATCGGTATAGATCCTGAAGCAGCCCACTGGGAAGCAACTCTTTCCAATAGAGGTGTGATGCTTCCAACCCTAATGGTAATGTTTCTTTAGATAAAATCAAGAAATGGTGTTCAGAAAAATGGGAATCTCACGAAATCGTTGGTTTATGGTGAATCAATAGGTTCAAGGTTTTGGGTTACTTCTACAATTGTTCTGACAACTTCCGATCTTATTCTATTAAGATGTTGCGACATCGATGACAACATGATTGCTTTCTCTAGGTGGACACCTACCTGTAATATGATATTCACCCAATCCAACGGCTCTTTCTGGATTAGGGTGAAGGGTCTTTCGCTACACCTTTGGAATATGAAAGTTTTTAAGGACATTGCTTCTAACTGTGGTGGCTTACTAGAAGTTGACCCATCTTCTAATTTTGTTAGAGTTAGAATATGCGAGAATCAGGATTGATAATCCTTTTATGGTGACAGATTCTCAGGGCTATGGAGCTTTAGCTTAGAGATGAATCGATTCCCCTTGCCATCGATATTGAGTTTGATGAGAAACCAATGGCTAACAACGTCAAGGTGCATGTCCCAAAGGAAAATCACACCAAAAGCGTGCATAATACTCTGGTGGGTTCCACTTTTCTGACCACCATTCCGGCCTCTCATCCTCCTTAAATCACACTAGATATGGCTATTGGCAAATCCGTTCAACCCGTTGACTTTCCTCTTTGAGACTTTTGATTACGATTTTCAAACCGGTGATACCTCTGGATTCTTGCAACAGTTAGAATTCCCTAATATTCCCTCTGTGGATCTTGGTCAATATTTGAAAGAAAATCTCCTTTATTCTAATCTTACTTTAAATATTAATCGTGCTGAAGTTTCTACACGTGTATCCCAAATAATGAGCCAATCAACATCAATATTGATTCCATCACAAAATCCCATGCTGCTACGTTAGCCAACTCTTCACAAATGACAAACAAGGCGCCGTGCCAGCTTGCCTATGCGGTAACTCAAAATCCAGGCCAGCTTGCATCTGCAGTATTTCAAAATTCAGGACAACTGGGATCGAACCCATGTCCATCCTCTATCAACCGATCGACAACCTCGAAGTCTTCCAATAGATTGTTGGACTCTCTCTGAACCCCCCTCCTGTTGTCATTTTCTCTGCTGATTTCATAGAATCGCCACCGGGTTTTCAACATAATCTTGATGTTGACTTCACTATGGATCAACCTAGACTTGACCTGCATCAAGACAATTTCGATGAGGAAGAAGCCTTTAGTGAAGGAGGCAACACTTGGAAAGATGATTTGAGTGGAGACAGAGACATTGACATAACTTCGAATGAAGGCCGTTCTGATTCCCTCAGCTGGAAGATCAACATTCATGTGATATGACTATCAATCTCTTGCTCTTCGAGAACGATGTCAATGAAGTCCAAGTTATTTCACAGGTTAAATATGATTTTCGCTTGATAAATTCTAGGAGTACGATTTCATACAAACCTTGTAATGTCGAGCGCGCTCTTGGGCCGGACAGATACACATTGGAATTTTTTCAAAAATATTGGTCAGTGATCAAATGCGATCTTCGGATGCTTTGATAAATTATGGGAGGACGGTTTCATACAAATCCTGTAGCGCCGAGTGCACTCTTGGGCCAGATGGATACACCTTGAAATTTTTTCAAAAATATTGGTCAGTGATCAAATGTGATGTTCTTTTAATGCTTGATAAACTCTGAGAGGACGGTTTCATACACAAATCCACCAATGTTACTTTCATTGTTCTTATCCCTAAAGAAAGAGGTGCAAACGAGCTGTGAAAGTTTACGCCAATCTTCCTGATCACTAGCCTCTATAAGATCATCACTAAAATTTTAGGCAATAGACTTAAATGGGTGATGGGGTCTTTTATATCGAAATCTCAAGGCGCCTTCATCGAGGGTAACCAAATCCTTGATTTAACTGTGAATCTGTGATTGCCAGTGAAAGCATCCAGTCTATGCACTCTTCCAAACAAAAAGGGGTCCTAATAAAAATCGATATGGAAAAAACCTTCGATAGAGTAAGTTGGGATTGTTTGCTCTAGATGATGAAGAAAATGAGCATCAGTGATTGTTGGAGATCTGTGATCGATGCTGAAATGTGACTATATTTCGCACCTTAATTCATACATTTAGCTAGTCGATGAAAACATCTGATGGCTGTTATATAGATTTAATGATTACAAGTATTTATGATCGTTGGATCATTAAAGAGCATAAAAGATGACAGTTAAAGGCTACACAAGAACTGTGGACCAAAAGGTCAAAAGAAGTATCGAAATCCGTGAAGTAGCTCAACATCAACCAGGAGAATGAAGACTCTACCCCTACATATCAATCGATTGAGCACCAAACAAGAGAGACAGTTTTACCCCCTTTATTTTGAATTTGAAGTCAATCGATTGAAAAAGAATTCCCAATCGATTGAGACTATTAGGGAACTTATGTCACTAATTCATATAAAAAGAAAGCTACGGCTTTGTTTTGAGGGTTTTCATATTTTTTTAGCTCTCTCTCCATTCTCTATTCTGGGCTCTTATTTTTCTTTCTGTTTCTTTTAGGGTTTTCTCTGAGTAGATTGTACTTAGGCTTTTACAAGTTCTTTTCTTTTACAGTTTGTGGGATCATAGATTATATTTAGAAAAAATATTGTAAAGAGATCTTTGGTGATAAATAAAAAGTGCATGTTTAAGAGAATGACTTCGAGTTTACAACGATATCACACACCAAGGATGAGCAGCTAAATCATCTGTTCAAGGAGGATGCAACCCTCAGATAAGTAACATTTTTATGATTAACTCCACAATTTCTGTGCTTCATCATGGAATCATTCTGCTAAAAAGTGTGCTTGATTGAATACCTTTTGAAGGCTTTATTATGACCGTTGATCTAGGTTATCAACGATCATAATCTCTAGACCTGTACCTGTAGATCGATCTAGGCTGCAGAGTGATCAGTTGCTCATTGTCGTGATTTAAGAAACTTGAGATACGCTATGCTTTTTACATGATTCATACCGCAATGATAGGCTGAGTCATCGTTTTTAGATAGGGTATACCGGATCGATGATCACGTTTTCGCATAATTTAATTTTCTAGATAAATGATTGTGTGATTGATGTGTTATGAAATTGCGGGTTTAATGGTAGAAAAGTTACAAATCTGGGATAACAAATTCCTTGATCATTCCTAAAGTTGTCATTTTATTTATCAGAAATTGTTCTTGCTCAGATTAGTTTATTTTTTTTGCATCTAGAATAGTATGGTAATTGTTTGGCAAATCAAACTTTCTCCCTTGATACTCTCTTGGGTGTTTTAAATCTCTTTAAGGATTAATTAAATTTCACGTTTCTCTGTGGGTTCGACACCCTTGATTTCACCGTGCTATGATAGATCTTGTACACTTGCACGGGTACATTTTAAAATCGATTAATGGACTTCGGTGATTGTTGGAGATCTTGGATTCACAACTGTCTTTCTACTGCTCACTTTTCTATTATAATAAATAGAAAGACTTGCGGGTTTTTTGAGTCTTCTAGGGGATTGAGACATGGCTGTCCTCTTTCTCCTTACCTTTTCAATATTGTCAGTGAAGTCTTGGCTCTCTTATTTCAGAATGCGGAACATGAAGGTACCATCGTCGATTTTTCAAATCTTACATATAATTCTAGTATAAATCGTCTCCAATATGTAAACGATTTTTCTAGTTATATGTGGAGGAGACCCCATTCAAATCCATAATGTTTGTAGTATTTTAAAGGCATAAGAAGAAGCTTCCGGCCAAAGAGTCAATTACGATAAATCAAATATTTTTTAAATCAATATTGATGAGCAATCCTTACACAGTTGGGCCAACTTTGTTGCTCTAGTTTTGACCACTTTTCCTCTCAAATATCTAGGGAATCCTAATTGGAGTTAAAAAAATTAAAACCTCCAATTGGAACCCAGTCATCACTAAAATCAATGGTAGGCTCAATGGGTGGAAACGTAAGATATTCTCTAAGGGTGGTAGGTTGATTCTGATCCATTCTGTTCTTAGTGCCATTCCGACGTATTTTTTATCACTCTACAAATGCCCAACTAAAGTTTGTCGAGAAATCGAAAGACTCGAGAGGAACTTTTTGTGGGACGATTTAAGAGAAAGTTACACCTTATAAACTGGAATAAAATTATCCAACCCAAATGAGTAGGAGCCCTTGGCATCAGACCTGTTATTATTATGAATACTGCTTTGTTGATGAAATGGTGGTGGCGTCTCGGAGATTCCTCAGACCATTGGTGAAAAGATATTGTCATTCACAAATATCGTGTATGTGATAGAGGTTGGAAAATAAGAAATATGAAATACAATAGCTCTTTAAGGTGGTGGAAAAGTCTCCCATCTATCAGGGAAATATTTCCTTTAATGTCGAATCGAGTGACAACATTTACTTTTAGATTGATAAATGGATCAATTCTGAGTTAAGTTTCGATTCTAAGTTTCACAATCATTTCAGCATTCCTTCTGATGGTAAATAAAAAGTCTCTAAAATTTTTGAGTTTCTTGGCAATTCGCAGTGGCAAGTCGACTTTTGGCACAGACTTAGTGATGTTAAAATCAACGAATTAAGTGAACTCTCGAGAATCCTTGATCATGTTTATCTTCATCTCAACCAAGCTGATTCCAAGCTTTGGCATAGCAATAAAAAGAATTGTTTTCAGTAAAGGCTGCTTATCGATTCCTTATCTCGAACACCACCTCAATTAGTTGGTCCTTGTGTTGGAACAAATTGCCTCTCTCTAAAAATTGTTTCTTCTGCAACGACTGTGAGGATGACTCTTTACACCTTTTCCTTCTATGTGAAAGAATTTAGCCCGTTTGGTATAAATGCTTCAAAGCCTTCAACATTTCTCACTGTTTACCCGATAACCTAATCGATACCACTCTCAGTTAGGCCTCCCACCTAATCAGCGGGATCGAGCAATGGATTTGGGATCACTTAGACATTTTCTTCTTTTGGAATACTTGACTCTTGCACAATGACATCTGGTACAACGAAGTTTCTTTTTCTAAGGACAATCTTATCTGATCTAGTCTCATATTGGTTTGCTACTGGGCGATTGCAGCCAACAGAGAAGACCCCTCGATCTTTAACGTCAGAAAGTTCAGTGCCAATCAACTTCTTTTTTACATAACAATGGGTTTTCGGGTTTTCATATTTTGGTGGCCTCTTTCACCTTTTGAGGGATTTGTTCACTTTTCAAAAGTTTTTTTCGAACATTTCGGTTTCCTCCTACGTAGGTTTTTCCCATTGGGCTAAAGTTTCCTACGTTGTACCCAAGTACCTTCTCTAATTTTCTTCGAGAAGTTTGATTTTCCAGGTTGCAATGCTTGTGGTGTTGGCTTGGGCTTTTATTGGTCCTTACGAAGCTCTTGTCCAACTTTCTATATAATACTAAGGTTGCGTTTGGGATAGCTCTTTTGGGAGAAAGAACAACTCTTTCGCTTTTTGGAACTACTTTGCATTTGGTAACACAACTCTTTGCCTCATTTGCTCTAACGGGGAACTGTTTGAAGTGATAAATATGCTTACTTGCATAGAGTAGGCAAAAAACTGTTTTTGCTCTTATAAGAGCTTAACCCAAATACAACCTAAAACAACTTTTCAAAAAAAAAAAAAATACGAACTTGGAGTTTTGTTAGAATTTGATACTTTTGTGCATTTCCGTTGTCACGCTAACTTTAGGGAAAAAAAAGATGAAAGTGAGCTGTATCAAAAGTATAAGATCCGTCTACTTGAAACCACATGCATATGTCTCTAAGAGGAAGGGTTAAAACTAAAAAGAAAGTTTAAAGAAGGCCATTATCTACTCTGTCCCGACCAAACTGGCTGCATGTGCAATGGGGCCCAAGCAAGGCAGCCAGTCACATTGCGCCACATCTTCTGCCTGCACAAAACCTGCTTGCAATTTGCAATTTACAATTTTGGGAGGCGGGCTGGATATCAATCTAATCATTTGATTTTTCAACACAAAATGGTTACTCTTGATTCGAACCTGCATCCCCACATTTGACAGCCCAAGTCTTTTACCTGGCCCCAGCATTTTTAAAACTAATTTTCTTCTTATTCACCTATATTTCTTCGTAATTCTCTAATGAAGACAGTGCTTGTGCTGAATTCCGTATCAAAAGCTAGCCTGCCACTAAAGCCAATGGATTTCTACCCAACGCCCTTCAAGGAAAACGGGTGTCACAAGAAAAGATGGGGGTGCTGCATTCCGTAGGGAATATTCTAAGCGCAAAGATTTTAGGGATACCCACTATTATGAAAAATAAAAAAATTATAATGTCGTACAGTAGCATTCAAAGTTAGCACCGATATATATACACTGTTAGTACCAATATATACAACTATGAGGGCTCTCAATTGGCCGGGCCAGCCCAGATTTTGGCCCGCACCCATCCCGGAAAATGTGGTATATTTTATGCAGCCAACCCAGCTCGGTACTCAAGTCGGGCTAAGCATATGGTGACACGGATTGATCCGGGCCGGATAAAAAAATAAAAATTATATATATTAAGTTAGAGCATTTTAATTAAATACCCTGAGATTAAACCATTGAAGCATTTAAAACCAATGACATTTAAGTAAAAACGCACTGAAAATCCCAATCAATACTAGGTTCATAAATAGAAACCCAATAAAGTTTTTATTTTATTGTAATTTCTACCATCTCAAGTCCCAACTCTAAGCAAATAAGTCTCTCGCTCCCTGAAATTCTCTCCTCTGGAAAATTAATTTGAAATTTTTTTACTAAATTTTATTAAAAAAAATCTCCCATAAAAGGCTAGGAAAAAGTCCAAGCCCAGCCCAACCCGCTACGGGCCGGGCTTGGGCTGAGCACATTGCAGCCCGGGCTAAAAAAATTGGGAACCCAGCTCGGGTAGGGTCAGGCCGGGTTGAACTCTAGCACGGCCCTAACCCGACCCATTGAGAACCCCATACACTATGGATAGGTCAATACACAGTGGGTGGCTCCGACTTGGGTGGTCAATTGACCACCCAAACTGTCTAAAAATTTCTTACTAAACTTGACCACCCAAAATTATCTGAAATCTACATATTCACATATATGGTATATAGGCTCTAATATAAATAATTAAAAAAATTAAGAAATCTATTACACATAACAAGGTTTGAACTTAGAACCTAACCTTCACAAAGCACTAAGTCTACCACTAGAGCAATTCACTAAGATATGTAAAGAGTAACAAAAAACTTAATATATATAATTTTATAAATGCATAAAAAGTATTAAATAAAAAAACGTTGAGTCTTCCCATTCATCATCGGGATATGTTCAACAGCTTCGATGGTCTCACGGGCTCCCTGCAATATACTGCCACATCATCCTACTCTTTGGAAGATGATGACGAGAATGATACTACCTCGTAGTTATTTTTCGAGGGAATTTTGAATTAGGTCAATTTTGTTGAAACGACTTAATCGATATGTATTGGATTTTCTTTATATCGTATCTAGTTTCATTTGTAAAGTTTTTTTTTTTAGCATTTGCTTAGAAAAAAAATTATATAATTTTCCAACATTAATTGATTAGATGACCACCCTATGAAAAAATCCTGGCTCCGCCGCTGTCAGTCAATATAGACCTTAACCTAATTAGTAGGAGGCCGTGTACACTATAATCTATTTTTTAACAATAATTCTTTTCTTTAAAATTTTTTTTTTTTAAAGTTAAGAGATTTCATTCAAACGACTAAAGATTTACTATTAGAAAAATTACAATAAGAAATCTTAAAATGATGAAATTGGACTCGTCTATCTCTTGAATGCGATCCATTCAAGAGATAGACGAATGAAATTGGACTTGTATCTCAAGATACGAGTCCAATCTCTTGAATGCGATCCATTACCTTCAAACAATAGAGAAATGCCCCATAAATCAATAGGTTTCATTCTCCTCATTGATTGCAAAAATAAGCCGTGAAGAATCACTTTCTAAACTAAAATTTGACAGGCCGATTCCCATTGAAAAATGTATTCTATCTAAACAAGCTAGAGCTTCACAGCGATCATGTGAGATAACATTATACATGGTTTTGCTCTTGAGGCAATACTCTCCAATATGATCTCTAATGACTCTTTCCAAGCCCCTTTAACATTCAGCTTGTAATGTCCATTTTCCGATGATTTCCACTGTGAATTTCCATTTGCCTGACTCCACTGCTCTACCAGTCTCCACTCCTACTCTGTGTGCTGCGACCACAAGGTCGTCTTTCTCTTCATGAGCCACTGAGTTTCTGTTATTCCCGATTGATTGAATTGGTCAAAGATTGCTTTCATGTGGGTTCTTAGGTGTATTGTGTTGTCCTAGTCTTTAGGCATTTGTTTTGTTTGTTTTTATTTACCTAGTCTATAGGAGTCGGTTGCTATTTCTTTGTTGTGTTGCCTATTTAAAGGCCATTTAATTAATCAAATAAGCATATTACTTTCTCCTATCCTTTAAGCTTTTATTAACTTTCATTCGTAAGTCCTTATTTACAACAGTGGTATCAGAGCCATCAATAGTGAAACGTGAAAGAGAGAGAGTGCAGCAGCAGCAACAACTTTCTTTCATTGCAGCAGCAATTCATTCATGGCTTCCGAAAACTTTATGCAACCAGCCATTCCTCGCTTTGATGGTCATTATGACCATTGGAGCATGCTTATGGAGAACTTCTTGAGGTCCAAAGAATATTGGCAGGTTGTAGATGCTGGAGTAACAAAACCAGCAATTGGTGGTGTCTTGATAGAGGCGCAAAGGATAGAGTTGGAAGGACTGAAGCTAAAGAATTTGAAGGCAAAGAACTACCTTTTCCAAGCAATTGATCGGTCTATCTTCAAAACAATTCTCAGCAAAGAAACTTCCAAGCAGATTAGGGACTCAATGAAAAAGAAATATCAGGGATTAGCAAGGGCAAAAAGGCAGCAGCTTCAAACACTTCATTCAGAGTTCAAAACACTTCGGATGAAATCGGGAGAGTCGGTTTCTGTTTTTTTCTCTAGAACAATGGCGACTATCAACAAGATGCATATCCATGGAGAGAAGATGGAGGACGTGACTGTAATTGAGAAATTTCTTCGGTCGATGACGCCGAACTTTAACTATGTGGTTTGTTCAATTGAAGAATCAAAAGATCTTGATGATCTTTCAATTGATGAACTGCAAGGTTCCTTGTTGGTTCATGAACAAAAAATGACTCATCAAAACAAAAAGGAGCAAGCATTGCAAACCTCCACCAACAATTTATCTTCGACACCAAGTAGTGCAGATCGAGGAAAAGGAAAAGGCAGAGGAAACAAGGATCGCAAAGAACCACTCCAAAAATTAGAAGATATCCAGTTTAATACTTCTCAAGGGAAAGGAAGAGGTCGAGGCAGTCACCGTTCAACTACCTACAAACCAAATTCGGCAGACAAATCTAATGTTGAGTGCTTCAGATGTCACAGGTATGGCCATTATAGATTAGAATGTCAAACTAATTTATCTAAAGGATGTTGAGAAAAATCTAACTTTACAGAGAAGGAAGAAGAATTGTCTTTGTTGATGGTATGTCATGCCAAGGAAGAAACCCATAAAAATATGTGGTATTTAGACACAGGTTGCAACAACCATATGTGTGGATACAAGAAGTCTGCATTTTCTGATTTGGATGAATCCTTTCGAGATAGCGTGAAGTTTGGTGATAATTCCAAAGTCTCTATAATGGGAAAAGGAAAAATAGCAATCCAAACCAAGGGTAATTTTGTTCAGACTATCTCTAATGTTCTTTTTGTTCCAGATTTGAGAACAAATTTGCTTAGCGTTGGCCAGCTGCAAGAAAAGGGGTATGAAATCTTTATCAAAGACGGAGTCTGCAGAATTGAAGATGGAAAATTGGGCTTAATAGCTCAGGTCAACATAACTGCCAACCGAATGTTTCCGCTATATCTCCACAACACTACTCATTCATGCTTCTCTGCGAGATTGAAGGAGGAGGCATGGTTATAGAATTTTCACTATGGACACCTAAATTTTGGTGGACTGAAAATCCTACAACAGAAGCAAATGGTGACAGGTCTTCCTCAAATTGCAACATCCTCTCAAGTTTGTGAAGAATGTGTTGTTAGCAAACAACATCGTAATCAATTTCCACAAGAAAAATCATGGAGAGCCAAGAAAGCTTTGAAGCTGGTTCATTCTGACATATGTGGGCTAATAAACCCGACTTCTAATGGAGGTAAAAGATATTTAATTACCTTCATTGATGATTATAGTCGAAAATTTTGGATCTATTTTTTTGTAGGAGAAATCTGAAGCTTTTGCATCCTTTAAAAATTATAAAGTGCTCGTTGAGAAAGAAGTCGACAATCCAATAAAAGTTCTTCGCACTGATCGTAGTGGATAATGCAACTCATGAATTTGCAAATTTTTGTGAGACTTATGGAATAAAGAGACAACTTATAACAGCTTACACACCTCAACAAAACGGGGTTTGTGAGAGGAAGAATCACACAATTCTAAATATGGTACGAAGCTTTTCGTTAAGGAGTGGCTTTCCTAAAAAGTTTCTGGCCTTAAGCAGTTAATTGGAGTATTCATATATTGAACAGAAGTCCCACACTGGTTGTTCAAAATATGGCACCCGAAGAAGCATGGACCATACGTAGACCAGTTGTTGATCACTTCAGAATTTTTGGATGTTGTGCATATGCCCATATTCCATATAAGACAAGGAGAAAGCTTGATGACAAGGGAGAAAAATGCATTTTTCTTGGTGTCAGTGATCAATCAAAAGCTTATAAGCTATATAATCCTAACACCAAGAAATTTGTTATCAATCGCGATGTCGTTTTTGAGGAAGAACGAACCTGGCTATAGAGCGAGAATGACGTTGGATAACATATTCCAGCAGATTTTGATGGTGATAATGATGAAAAAAGACAACAGCCTGGAGACACACAAAATGTTCCAGTAGATGATGAAAGCTCACCTACAATAGCAGTGGATGATGAACATCGGCCACAATACGTTAGAAAAAGACCCGTATGGATGAGCGATTATAAGGTAACTGGGACTGACCAATCTGAGAACTCACATACACATTTTGCTCTATTTTCAGATTGTGGCCTTACAATTTTTGAAAAAGCTCACAAAGAATCAAAATGACGGAAGGCTATGAACGATGAAATTGCAGCTATTGATAAAAACAATACTTGGGAGTTGACTGTTCTTCCAAGAGCTAAAGGCAATTGGTGTCAAGTGGGTCTACAAGACAAAATTTAAAGAAAATGACAAAGTTGACAAATATAAGGCGCGCTTAATAGCTAAAGGCAACAAGCAAGAACTCGGCATTGATTATAAAGAAGTCTTTGCTCCTGTTGCAAGACATGATACAATCAGATTGGTGATCGCTTTAGCAGCACAAAATTCATGGTCCATCTTTCAATTGGATGTGAAGTCGGCGTTCTTACATGGAGAGTTGCAAGAACATGTATTTATCGATCAACCTCTTGGTTATGTGAAGCTTAGTAAACCTCTCAAAGTGTATAAATTGAAAAAGGCTCTATATGGACTAAAACAAGCCCCAAGAGCTTGGTATAGTCGTATAGATGCTTATTTTATGGAGGAAGGAATTAAAAAATGTCCATATGAGCATACCCTCTACATAAAAATGGAAGATGAGGGAAAATTTCTTATGGTATACTTATATGTAAATGATTTGATTTACACTGGAAATGATGGAACCATGTTTGAAAATTTTAAGCAGTTCATGATGGATTAATTTGAAATGTCTGATCTTGGAATGATGCATTATTTTATGGGCATAGCAGTGGTACAATCTGCTGCTGGCATTTTTATTTCTCAAAAGAAATATGTTAGAGAAATTTTAGTGCAATTTCAAATGAAAAATTGCAATTCTGTTAGCACACCAACTGAAATGGGTTTGAAGCTTATAAAAGATCTAGAAGGAAGGGAGGTTGACAGAAAACTTTACAAGCAACTAGTGAACTACAACAAGACTTGACATAATGCATGTAGTATGTCTCATTAGCAGGTATATGGAATACCCAAAGGAGATGCATCTTCTAGCTGCCAAGAGGATTTTTCGGTACTTGCAAGGTACCACTAAACATGTGATCTTCTACAAGAAGAAAGAAAAATCAGATTTGTTTGACTTTACAGACAGTGATTATGCCGGAGATCCTGATGATAGAAGAAGTACATCTGGGTATGTTTTTATGTTGGGTTCTGGAACTGTTTCATGGTCATCATAGAAGAAGCCTATTGTTACTTTATCAACTACCGAAGTCGAGTTCGTAGCTGCAACGTCATGTGCTTGTCAGGCTATTTGGTTAGAGAAAATCCTTGAAGAGCTTCATTTCAAGAGACAAGGACCTACAGTAATTTTTTGTGACAATAGCTCAGCAATCAAACTCTCCAAAAATCCCGTTCTACATGGAAAAAGCAAGAACATGGATGTGAAATACCATTTCTTAAGAGATCTCACAAGGAATGGACCCGTTGAACTCATCCATTGCAAAAGTGAAGATCAGGTTGCTGACATATTCACCAAACCCCTCAAATTTCCCCTATTTCTGAAGCTAAGAAAAATGATGAGGGTTTGTACATTGGATAACCCTATTTGAGGGAGGGTACTTCGAAGCTGCCTTGTATTAAACTGACTGTTTGAAAACATCATTGAATTGGTCAAAGATTGCTTTCACATGGGTTCTTAGGTGTATAGTGTTGTCCTAGTCTTTAGGCATTTGTTTTGTTTGTTTTTATTTACCTAGTCTATAAGAGTTAGTTGCTATTTCTTTGTTGTGTTGCCTATTTAAAGGTCATTTAATTAATCAAATAAATATATTACTTTCTCCTTTCCTTTAAGCTTTTATTAACTTTCATTCTTAGGTCCTTATTTACAACAATTCCAAGCCATCCAAGCACAACTTGGGAATAGGTTTAAAGACCATCCCCATTTTCCTGAGATAAAATCTTTCACTCAATCCATGAAGTTTGTGTGATTTCCAACATACGTACGAGCACCAAACAAGCTAGCAAACCAGAACACCGATGTCCATTCACAGTGTTGAAACGCATGAACAATGTCTTCCACCCCTTTATCACAGATTTCGCATGTTGGATCAACCGAAGGTATCCAATGCATCAAATTTAAATGAACTAGGAGGATATTCTTACAAGCTCTCCAAGCAAATTTTTTTATTTTGTTTGGAGCCGAGCAGTTCCAAGTCTTCCTCCAAACATCACGATTTGTATAAACTCTAATCAAATCAAGCAAATTTTTTTATTTTGTTTGGAGCTGAGCGGTTCCAAGTCTTCCTCCAAACATCACGATTTGTATAAACTCTAATCAAATCTCTAAACTAATAATAATTGTGCACAAACATAATAGCAATAAATGAAAAAAACAACAATCAAAGCTTGTGGCTAATTTTCCAATGCACCAAAGAGAAGATAATCCTTGTAAAAAATTGTCAAAACAATGGTAAAATCAAGAGATTATCTTAATTGAAGATGACTGATACATAATTCAATGCCTTCTTTTTTATAACAAGAAAACTTGATAATTACGAAAAAAAATTCCTTTTAACATTTGATAACTTGCCCAAATGATCACAAATGTGCATCAAATGTGCTTGCGCTCAACATGTATCTATAAGGAGAGGAGAAAGAATACGAACGCGAGACCCAATGTCTCATCAATTTTGATAATAAGATGAGCTATGTTTTCGAGATAAGCTGACATTATAGAGAGAATCTTTGGAGTCAAGGAGTTTAAAAATTACTAGAAGAAAGATAAAATTACCAGAAAACACAAAAAAAAAACCTTCAACTGAGTTTATTTAACCAAGATTTTTTAATGAAGTTTCACTAAGGTGGACGATCTACCATTGTCTACTTGATGATGCCTCAACGTGGACTGGATATGACAAGAGAGCAAGAAAAATTATATTCTTTAAAGAGGGTTGTTTTTTCTATTTGAAAGAGCAACCTGCCTTTTTGTCTTCTTCATTCCTTCTCTCTCCCCCATATTTCTTTGCAATAATAAAAAGCACTTACTCCTTTTCTTTACTCTCCCAAAGTGCAATGCCAAACACAGCCTCTGAGGGGTTTGCCCAATTAAGATATCCGCCACGTCTGGCTACGATTGTCCAAACAGAGATGGAGATTGCAAGGTGTGTAGACTATGTTTGACCATGACTAGGTTATTCCTTCCAATCCCATGAGTTGGATAGACCGTGGGATAGTATCTTATTTTGTGAGAAATTATTGTTGTTTTGTCTTAATTCTTGCATTTGGACTTATAGAAACTCTAGTTAATGTTTTTGTGAAGTGTGGATTCCTTGTCGCGAAATCCCTTGTTATTGAGTTTTCATTATCCTACGCAATTTATTTTCTTAGCATAATCGCGTTCTAAATCCAATCTCAATCTTTTTAATTAGTTAAGTATAAGCTCAAATTAGATATTCTCACTTAATCCTTTGGATACGGATATTCACAATACAATCCTGTACTACAATCGATTCATATGCTTGCAATGCTAGTGATCCGGATACAATTAATTGCATTAATTTTAGTACCGAAAATGAGCTGAAATACCAATATAGCAACTATCCAATCACCATACTAACTCTAAGACTTGTACAGATCTCCATGACAAATTATTTTCTTAGCATAATCACATTCTAAATCCAATCCCAATCTGTTTAATTAGTTAAGTATAGGCTCAAATTAGATATTCTTACTTAATCCTTTGGATACGATATTCACAGTACAATCCCATACTACAATCGATTCATATGCTAGTGATCCGGATACAATTAATTGCATTAATTTTAGTATTGGAAATGAGCTAAACAAATACCAATATAACAACTATCCAATCACCATACTAACTCTAAGACTTGTACGAATCTCCATGATCTACAAGTCTGAACATGGCTAATGATCGCATTGTGGTGTGCCAGTGATCGGGTCAATTCTGTACAAAAAAGCTGCATGATGCATGATGGTGCACACGATGTCATTAGCAAGGTTGTGAGCCAAGCTGGCCTGTCATCCTGCCTTGCTCTACCCTAAAATCATAGGACTAGAATTAAAAACTAAGGATAAGTGGGTAGGGTTAGGGCTTCGAAACCAAAAGCCCCCTGTCTATCGAGCAAGATATGGGATTAAGAAGTTAAAGCCCATATACCCGATCCGTATGTCTCTTTTAAAATATTAATTTAGGTATATAAAATAGAGAAAAGTATCAAAATACGCCCGCAAAATCATTTTTATCACAATTTCGGTCAATTTCGGTCGCTAAATTATATTTGTTGGCTTAAAAAAATCAAGCCATTTCCAGGATCATCAATCTCTGATGCCAATCTTGGCTCAAGATCAATAGAACCGATCTAAGGCAAGCATCTAACTAGCTTCCCCAACATGTACATAATGGAAACATTGTAAAAGCATATGAAATCGGAAATACATGATCACAAAGATCCATGCAGAGCTCTAGGCGACTCTCAAAACTATATGCATTATATATTACCAAATACATAGATTTCTAGGACCTAAATTTAGTATATCACACTTAATGCATCTTTTACACTTTTCTATATACTTATTAATATCACACATAATTCAAAATGAATATAACTTAATTATCACACTTAATTAAGAATGACTTAGTAATCTACCCATCACACTTTTATTAACTAAAAATAATAAAATTTTGATTTACAACTTTCAACAATGGTTATAAAATTACAACTTTCAACAATAATATTATAATCAATCTTTGAAAATAGCACTCAATAATCATTTAGATTTATAAAATGGAAAGGTGTAAGAATATTTTAGTAGTTTAATTATTTATAAAGTGAGGTTTTAAAAAAATATATTCCCTTATTCAAAATATTTATACCTATTTGTAACGAGAAAAAAAGGAAATTCCCAATAAAACCCGACTCAAAGCCACCGAACTCACTTTAGTTGGGGCTAGGGGCTAGCGGCGGCGGTCTAAGGCCTAGCAAAATAGGGAGGCACGCCACTAGAGACAAAATAAGCCGTCGACAAACCAGACATACAACTAGATGAAAGTAAGCAAAAGTAGCTCTTCTAAAATCAGAAGCAAAAGCAAATCACCTTCCGATGCAACTTAAGAGACGAGTGTAGTTTCTAAGTTTCCAACTCCATTTTGGAAAGGCTGTTGCTAAAACTCGAACCCGCAACCTATCGCACCAAGATATATCCCCGATGGCAATCGAAGCTTAATTATTAAAAAAAAAATTAAACCAAACCTGAGAAATGTGAATGAATGAACTAGAAAATATCGAGAACCTCGAGAATCGAGCGATTACAGAGGGGACAAGAGCCTCGATTCAACCAAAGCTCTCTGGAACACACCCTGCAAAAGGTGTGCCCGCATGGTATGAAAGCTGCATCTTTCCTTCTCCCCATACAAACGCAACACACCAAACCATCACATCCGCCTTCCCCTTCTTTGCCATCCCCATCGCTCTCTTCAAGCAATCTCATCAGCGATACTCTCGAAGCCGAATCACTGGTACCCACATTCACAGTCTCCAACCCCTGCGCCGCTCGGAATTGACGCTCTGCTTCCAACGCCGTGGCTAAATTCATACTCGGAATCTCACCCACACACTCCTGGTTCCCCACGTTCTCCTCCGTTGGATTCGCAACTGCCTCATCTACCATTATCCCTTCTTCTTCTTCTTCTGCTGCTGCTTCTTCTCCTTCTTCATTTTCTCTTTCGTTCATTGAGTTCGAATCTCCAAGACCCCAAGGGTTCCCACAGCAACCCATCCCTTTAAATCTGAAACGTTGTTTGAAACTTCTCCACCTTCCCTCTCTCCCAATCCTTTCCATGGCTTTGACTTCTCTCAAACCACCCAAATTTTCATCTATATAAAAATATAGCCACCATTGCAGAGAGGAAGAAAGAATAGCGTACTAGTGCTTCGAAACCAACAAACTGGGTGGATGGCGGTTTTGTTTTTTAAAAAGTTTCAGAAGGAGGAGGAGGAGGAGGAGGAGGAGGAGGAGAAGAAGAAGAAGAAGCAGCAGCAGCAGCAGCTGGGAAGCCCAAGCTTTTCAGGTTTGCCATTATCAGAATTCACGACATAAATGGGTTTTTAATGTGAACTGCTGCCCACAGGAGGTCAAAAGTCATCGAAACGGGAGCGAAAACCGAGGGTACCACGTGGCATTCTGCCGCAAGTTCAGGGAGAGATTTGAAAAGAGAATGAATTGGGCCTGGGAATTCCTTACTTTAGCCTTATTTAAGAGGATCGGCCAAGGTCCATTGAAAGAAACAACTTCTCACCCAAAAAGCCCATTAAAGTTCGGCATTATTTCCGTTGTTTCGGTTCATTTCGAATAAGTTTGGGGAAAAATTCGAAAAACTTTCCCAATAATTTCAATGATTACAATTAAAGTTGATAAATATATATATATATTTAATATTTATAATAATATTATTTATTATTTAAAAAGTACTCAAGATTTAAAAACTTTCATTAATTTTGGGGACGAAATTTTATAGAAATTAGTGAAATTTTAAAATCCTTTGTGTAATCACCGAAATTTTGCTTAAAGTTTCGTTTGAGCCCTTCTTTACCGTTTTACCGTTTTGGCATTCAAAACTTTTCCCCATAATTTGTTACAATGATTACATCACCCAAGTCTCTCTCTTTCCAAAACAGTTTAGGTCACATGCCATGTATTAGGGTTAAAGGGAGCTCAATAACATTTAAAATTTTAAGTCACATGCCATATATTAGTGTGACTAGGTACAAAAATATTTGTAAGGGATTCATATACAAGGCCCAAATGGCCACTATTTTGTATTCTAATGGCAGACTTTTTCTAGTAATTTCATTTGTTAAAGTGGATAAACATCATGTGAAAGCTAAAACCTATGCTCATTTAAGGGATTATCATAAATTTTTGGATCTAGGCTCGAATCACACGATTAAATATATATATTTATAAGAACATGCGTACCTTGTATTTATTCTTGAGTTGTTGCGTCAGTAATTTCCGCGAGAGAATCTGAGTCCACATTACTTTTCATCTTCTCTAAGTTTAACCTATCGATAAGAATGTGCTATATTAAGTGGAAGAGGGGACGGTGGTCTCTTTATATAGCCAGCTCTCTTTCCTAACCCAAAGATAGTGGAGACATATCATTTATATTAAGAAAATATTTGCTTCCTATCGCCTCAAGATACGTGTGGTCAAAGGTTCAACCCAGTTTTATGAAAACCCAAAAATGGGTTAAGGTGTTAACTACAAATATCCAACATTTTTCCACTTGGTCCATACCTTAACTCATATAAACATAACTTTTGAAAACATAATTAATGAACTTAAACTTTTACTTAGTGATACCAGACAACTTATATATATGTGCAGTTCCTATAATCGTCCATACTTCATACCCTAAAGGATATGTCGTTCATGACACATTATTGGCTCTGCGCCTGTGACTTCCCGTCACCAAATTATTAGAACAAATGTTTACGAATGTGGTACCTAATCATATCTAACCTAAATAAAATCAGGCATTACGAGGCACAACCTTACAACTCTGTCAAGCGATAAAATCTTCATGATGGTAACCGTATAATCACATATAGTCACAATAGGATGTGCACATCAACAAAAGATATAATGCATCAACAATAAAATAAACTAACTACTACTAGAGAGACGACTCTCACTAAAATTATATAGTCAAACTCTACTAAGTCAATATAAAAATACAATTTCAAGACTCATGACCAATATCAACAACTATAAACTCCCACTGATTTCGTCATTCTAAGAATAATCAGTGTTATAACATAGTAGAATCAGATTGTCTAATCATCAATATTGCATCACTTATCCGAAAATGGTGTCATGTACATTAGAAATAATATCAGTAAATCAATTATCAAATTTCTATGATATTCAATATTTAACCAAGGTTCGAATCTTTTGTCGAATATTTTTTTTCGATAATTTTATTTGTTACTATCAATATTGTTCACCTCAACAGTATCAATATAATGGAAACAAATAAATTATGAGGTGAATCACTTATCGATATACATTGGTATTCTCAAATATTCTCACATGTTTAATTTATGATATTATAAAATCTCTAGCTACATTCTATGTCGTATGGTTCAAGTTGTTTAGAGGCTCAACACTATTATAAACTAAAAAACTATAAATACATCTATGATTGCAGTAACAGTGACCATATTTCACTCACTATACGGCTAAAACATATAAAATATATTGACCATATATCACGGACTGTTCTATGTGAAATACGTCATAATCATATTTCTAATGAATCTAGAATCGTATGTTACTGACTATCCACAAGGGATACGTTCTAACCATATGCTACAAATCGTCCTAGGGAATTACTTCATGACTATTTGTTTCTAAAAGTTTATTAAGAACTATAACCATATGCTACTAACTAACCTCTAAAAACTTAACTCGAATTTAGGGTCAGATTCGAATAAATTAGAGTGTCAATCATGTGCAAACTTTCACTCTATAGGACAGCCGATCGCATCGTCTCAGCATCACCTTTGAGCATAAACTTTGACGTGTAGTTTGTTTCTCAAGATCGTATTTGGGAAAACACGTATAGACCTAATCGCTCGTGTTGTACGATTAATCTAGATTCTCCATCAACTTTGGCCAGAAAGATTATCCTTTTCTCCCTTAAACACTTATGATTATTCTATTCACCTTACTTATACGAAACTCCTAAATCAGTTTTAGTCAGAAGTTAGAAATCTCATATAAGGATATGCCAACCCGATCTTAATGAGACGCAAGTCTCAAGATCCAAGAGTCACGTAACCTATATAGGTGGTCCACCTTTGGGCAGCCCTCGACTTATTTCAGCTACCCTCGAACAATCGTTTTACTGATGTACCTTCACCCCTAAGGTAAGATCTAAATCTCTTCAACTGAATCAAGTTTGATTCAAGGTTTCAAAACATGTTTCTAGATATGTCTATATCATACGAACTAACCCACTTTCAATAAATAAATCAATGTCAAACATTATAACTGATAAATCAATTAATTGAAACCAAATGATTATGAGATGCATAGGAGCTCAGTGAACAAATTATCTATAAATCATCAAACTATGATTATGTGGGCATACAGGTTACAAATCTAGTGAACATCGATAAAAAAATATTAAAAGCGCATATGATATTAACCTTCAATTGGATATAATAGTCTAAGAATAATCAAGCAAGAACAATACTTTAAACAATGTCCAAACACAACTTTTTTAGTCAATTATGGACAACCCATAACTTCATGTAAAATGACATATTATAGCCCAAAAATAAATTTAAAATGAGTCAATATTATCAAAAGAGAAAAGAAAAAAAGAGAGGAACTTATCAGGGGTTGGCGCAATTGGTAGGGGACTTTGATTTATTACTAATAGGTCATGGGATTGAATGTTGCCGTCTCCCTTTTGCAATAATAGGATGCTCCGTAGGGTATGTAAATCATGAAATACTCGTTACATGATGGGGGTGAGGGCATCCCTTAGGGATTAGTCTAAGCATAAGCTTGAGATTACCCTAAGGTACACAATTTTTTTTTATGAAAAACAAAATTTTAATCTTTAAGAGTCTCAAAACATTTTATACTAATTTCAAACAGTCCAAATAAACACTACAATGTGAAGATCTCAATAAGTACATGAAAATCGACTATTTATTTTCTAAACTGGAAATTATATTGTTCAAGTAATGGCTAAAATAATTTTTTAGTCAACATATAATAATAACAATAAGTCACTTTCTCTTTAAATCCAACTTTTCAATCATAACAAGCTGTGAAAAATTTACAGTTGAAAGTTTGACATCAAGAGCTAAAATATCCATGAAAGTCAAAATTAAGAAACAAAATGGTCTCTAAATTCATAAAGTCAAACTTCCCATGACACCAAAATTTGCAATAATTTCAAATTTTGACTTTCCTTAATCTCAAAGCCGAAAGAAAACTTCATGTCACAAGACCAAATATTATTAATCTTTGTTTATGACAAGCGGGATCTCAAGGCAAAAGCTCTGCTTTTACACCAAACTAATAAGACAAAAGGGAAAGAGATAAATCACTTCTCTTTGTTATAATATAATATTAGGAAGTTTACTGCTTCTAAACAAGGAGACTAGGAAACCCTTTAAGTATTCTAAAACAATAAGATTATTAGCAACAATCAAAATTGCTACTATTAACAAAAGATCTTATTATTTTAATAGTGACATGACTAATAATGACAATTTTTTTATTAATAGCAACAGTTGCCATTAAAACACCTTATTTTTGTAATGTATAATAATCATCAAGCATACGTATAGCACTTCCCTTTGGACACCTTTCACGGGAAAATAGGGTTCAAGACTTGATAGTTGCATTTTTTCTATGCGAAACATCATACGGTGGTGCTTCCACATCTCATAGCATAGGCATTTCACCCATGGAGCCATCTAAGGCTGTGTTTGGGTTAGCTCTTATAAGAGCAAAAGTAGTTTTTTGCCTACTCTGTATCAAAGTAGATAAATTCTGCTCTGGGATAGAGAGGGCATAAAATAATTTTATCACTTAAAATAACTCCTCGCCATAGCAAATGAGGCGATGAGTTGTGTTACAAAATGTAAAAGTAATTCTCTATCGAAGTCAAAAAGTGAAAGAGCTGTTCCTTGCCTCAAAAGAGCTAACCCAAACGCAGCCTAAAAGAAAAACTTATAAGCGAGGTTCACCCGACATTGCCAGCCACACCCAACGGCACGGGCCACTAGCCGATAGTCCGATCCAACCTGTGGCCATCTCTACCTGGTACAAGCACCATCAGATGATGGACGGTGACTGGCCGATCCATTCGGTGACGTGATCCGACAAAATACTCTAAAATATGCTTTTTTTAATATAAAAACTTAGACAAAATAAAGATTGGGTCATTCCGACTCTCTATCAAAACTTTATGCCTCAGTGAAGATTTTATTTGGCTAATAAAAAGGTCATGTAGCGTTCGGGAATATTCAATTCAAACTTGCAAGCAAGGATCAAAATTTCGGTTTTCGTTTCGATTTCGAAGGGGACCAAAACTGAAATTTTGAACTGAAATTTCGGTCCCAAATTATCGTTTTGGTGGGGACCGAAACCGATAATTTCGTCCGAAATTTTGATCCTTGCTTGCAAGTAACTTTAAAATAACAGGCATAATAGATAGAGATGCGATATCAAAATAAATTAGCCACTAAATCGATGGGCATAGCGGATTTGGCTCCGATACCAATTGTCAGAAATTTTAGGATCCATGCTCGAATCACACAATCAAATATACATCTTTATAAGAACATGCATACCTTATATTTATTCTCGGATTGCGCGCCTCTGATCTTTGCAATGAAACTAATGATCTCCGTCAGAGTATCCGAGTCCACGTTACCTCTCATGCATCTTCTCTAAGTTTAGTCTCTAGATGGGAAATGTGTTAGATTAAGTAGAAAAGGGTGGTCACCTTATATAGCCACCTCTCTTTTCTAACTCATCAAAGAAAGACAGTGGAGACATCACTTATATTGAAAATTACTTGTTTCCTATTGCTTTGAGATACGTTTGGTTAAAGGTGCAACCCAGTTTTATGGAAACCTAAAGATGAGTTAAGGTGTTGACTACAAATATCCAACATTCAAATTATGGGATGCGGGCAGTTTAATTTTGATTGTTACTTGAATTTAGTGGTGAAAATGGGCCGAGTTGATCTGGACCTGCCCTGCCATCTAACACGTTTCGACCCAACTCGGCCCTAAAATATTGAACCCAATTTAAGTTTGGGTCTGGTAATTGTCAACAAACACTCGATCTAGACCCAAGTTAGAGTTAGGTCGGGTCTGATTCTTTATATTTTAGACCCGAACTCGAACCCAAACCATAATATAAAATAATATTGCTTTTTAGTTTTTGCCTATATTTTGGGATAGGCATGGATTATAATTAAAATGATAAACAATACACTTAGGATAACAAACTTGGTGAGACAGGATACCGTTCGTTCTTGTATATAATTAGCCGCTGACAAATTATTTTTTTTTTTTAGCTTTGTTTGAGCTAAATAGCTAAAAGAAGCTTCATAAGTGACTCTCGTTGGGCTGCATAAATTTTTGGAAAGCCAACTCTTCGGGTGCATTCTTATTAAGCCATTGAATCAGGTTGCAAACCAGATTAGGAACCAACCAGCCTACCCATTTTTTGCTGGGTCTGGCCTAGTTATAATCCTCCGGACCCATAATCAAAATGGGTCCATAATTTTTTAAATTGACCTGACCCGAGTTCAAATAGTTCAGGTCTGGCTAACCATGACCCGGTGCTGGCCTGACTCATTTGCAACCCTACTCTTATTCAAGGTAAACTTCATATTTTTTGTTTTCTGTTTTTGATATAATTATATTATCAAATCAGCATCAAGAATCAAAGAGCAAACACACATACATATGATGATTGCCAAACAAGCATGAGTGAGCACGAACTATACTTTGGTCAAAAATCAAACCCATTAAACCAACTCCGCCACATTAGAGGGAGCGTACCAATTAGGCAGAGCATCGATTCTCCCGCTTCACAAAAGTCAGTAAGATTTTCTGTCATATAGACAACGAACACATTTCCGATCGAGTAAAAATCAAACCCATTAAACCAACCATTTTTTTGTTAAATGGTCAAACCTTCGGTGTCTACTACCAACTTTTTATCAAATGGTCAAATCATAGACAGCACACTTGATTAGGGCTCTCAACGTATTAAGCCGGCACAGGCTCCGTGCCCTATCCAACCCGTAAAATGTGGATTTTTTGGGTGTGTAAGCCCGTCTAAGGACCTGGACTGGGTTAATTGAGTATTGTTTAGATTAGATACCCCACACACTAAATATATATTAGTAAAAGTGTACGCAAATGCATGTGGACATTAAGACTTTTAAATGGTTGAACTTCTTGAGGATATTATTGTCTTTATTATCCGCAATCTTGTACTTAATGTTTTGACGTATGCACAATCATGTAAGATGATTTTTATTGGTTGACTCAAATTTTTAATCAGGTCGAGCACATGAATTTGACCCCTCGAATTATGTTCGAGCATGAATCATTTGAATGTTACGTTGACAAATTTTTTGTATGCAAAATATAAAGATATAATGGGAATTATGGAAATTGAACTGAGCTAGGTTTAGTAAAGGCATACACTGAAAAAATTAGGGTCAAACGTGTAAACCTAAGGACCATAGTGGGATGGGTTTTAAATGATATTGATGTTCCTTTTTGTTTTAAGGACCTTGAAGCATGAGAATCATAATGTTCTAAATAAGTCTAAAGATAAATAGCACTTAGTAGTTTTAGAAGAGTATATTTGAATAAAATGAGAAGGGATCATGGACGCATTCAAAGGCAGAGATCATGGCATCAACGCGTCCAGTACATTCGACGCTCCGATCAACTCCTCCACCAGTCATCTCAGCAACCCTTTTAAACTGAGATTTATCATTTCCTATTAAACCATAACTCTAAAAAATTTAGTATAAACAGTCGAGTTACATGTTTGGCCTATCTTTATGACACAAGGTTTCGATAACTACACAACCAGTTATGATAAAAAGTTCAGAAACATACCTCTTGAACTGGTATGTCATGGTCTTTTGGGTTCAAACTCAGTAACGCCAAAATTCTTAGCTGGCAGGAGAAGAAATCATAATGAGTAATAACCCATGCTAGAAGTATTGATCTATTTCTAATTTCGCTGAAATTAATAAATATTTTCTATTTTTTATCATTTTTAAAATAATAAATAAATTTTTTATGAAGTTTAACCGAAATATTGCCGAAAACGAAATATGTCAATATGCTTTAACCCACACTCCTCTAGAGTTGCCCCCACTATTCCCGTGTACACTCACATAACCCAATAAAGAGAGGAATACTCCCCAAGGATCAAAGTTTCGGGTATAATTTCGGTTTCGGAGGGGACCGAAACCGAAAATTTGGACCGAAATTTCGGCCCAAAATTTGAATTTTGGCCAAACTTTCGGCCAATAATTTCAATCCCATACAAAAAATGACTGAAATTTCGTTCCCATATTATTGTTTCAGTGGGGACCGAAACTGAAAATTTCGGTCATTTCGGCCGAAATTTTGATCCTTGATACTCCTATAGTTCACCTTAACTCATCACAATCTATGTTTCCCCACTAACCATTAATCACAATCATCCAAGTAATAGGCTTTCTCTTCCTATTTAATGTTCAATAAATTTACGGTCATGAATTCACTGAAAGGTTTGTAAGTTAGAGGGATTAGATCATATAGTAAGGATGTTGTTAGGTGATCCATCTATTGGACTACTCCGATCAATGACCATCCAACCATAGTGACAAATTTCGTTTTCGACAATATTTCGGTAGGGGGTTATTTCGATGATTTCTCCAAAATTTCGAAAGTTTCGCCCGACCCTTGTTTCGGTAAATTTCGAAGAAATTTCAGAGAATTTCGGAGAAATTTGTTACTATGGGTTAAAGATATGGATTGTCACGTAATCACGATATAAGAATCTCATTTTATATTGAAAGCAAAACCTCATTAAAAATTTAAATGCCTCATTGTAAATTTCAATAAATAAAAAAAATATAAATTAACAAGAAGAAATGTATTAAAAAAAAAAAAATCAAGTAATGAGAGGGCTGTAGCAAGGAGCTTGCCTCCTTAAATGAAAAAAATTCTTACCCGACTTCTTCTTCGAGGGTGATTGTGAGTCAGGCTCGCAGCGAGTGATGGCTACACCGCAATAGCAAGAGATGAGCTCATTTTATTTATTAATTAAAATCTTATTTTATTTATTAAAAAAAATCTCACTTAGATTAATCTGATTCTAAGCTCTTCTTCTTCTGTGCAACAAGGACATCAGATAGAGGTAAGGTTTGGTAACAGGGGGCAAACTCGCGAAGATGTATATATTTTGATCATTGTGAGGTTATGTTTACTTGGAATTCTTTATGGGATCACCTTTGATTACTCCAAAACCCTAAATCATACAAAATTGTAGGAAAAAAAATCCTAAATCAGAACAATTAAAAAAAAAAAACCATATTTAAAAAAGTAGAATCCTTTTAAAACCCAAAAGATCAAAATTGTATAAAAAAAAGTATAAAAGCCCTTTATCATACAAATAAATAAATAATCCTAGAAAACAATAGCCTTTGTTAAAGTTTTGGAAACATAATAGAAACACAATGCATTGAAAAAATTCATATTCAGAGGAATAATCAGGATGCATATAGCAGAAATTCATAATATATAAAAAAAAATCTCATATTTAGGGTATTAACCCTAAACACTAAGATAACCTCTTAAAATACAAAGAACGGTTGGGTTGGATTGACAGTAATAAAAAGCCAAACTTTTCTTGAAATATGATACAAATCAACCAAATCAATAAAAATAAATATTGGAAAATATAAGAAACCCAAGAAACAGTAAAAACCAAAGGTCTATAAACATACCTTTGTATAGAAGAGGGGCGGTGGAGAAGAAGCACTGTACGAATGGAACCCTAACATCAGTCGGTGGAGAAGAAGCACTTTACCAAAAAAAACCCTCTCACGTGAGTCCTCCACAATGCAAAAGAAACTATTCTTATAGGGTTAATAATGGCAACCTACATACTTAAGAAGGGTTTATAGTTCTTGCCCCTCTACATTTCATAATGACTAAACAAGAGAGCTATTGAAAGTAAAAGACAAAAGCTGCTGAAAGGTGTTTTTCATCTTTAAAGAAAAATGACGGACCAAGCTCTAGACATCAAATTTGCTTATATATATATATATATATATATATATATATATATATATATATATATGACGGACCAAGCTCAAGGCATCAAATTTGCTTATATATATATATATATATATATATATATATATATATATATATATGGAAAAGGTATCCGTCACCATCCTCCAAGCTTCCACGTGGAGCTCCATGTGGCACCCAAAATATTGTTTCGATGCCACGTGGAGCTCGGGTGCATTGCTTAGATTATCTTTGAAAATAATAATAATTGAAAACGCATCTCCCCTGTGTGTTTTTTGAACCGTGAAATGTGGACCAATGAAACCCATCAAATTTTGACTTGTGGGTTTAAAAAGTTTTTTTCGAAATTTCTTTTCATAATATTGATCTAAACTGTTCACCTGTGCTCCATGTGACACCAAAACAGTGTTTTGGATGCCACGTGGAGCTCCATGTGTATCTTGGAGGACGGTCACCGTCCTCCATTGGAGGACCTAGCTGGCTCCCTATCTATATATATATATATACACCAAATCTTTGTGTTCACCCACGCTGAAACACATTGACTGCATTAAATCAGACGATGACGATTGTTTATCTTCCGAATCTTCCCCACGATGGATTTTGAGATCATGGGTGTACCATCAGATGGTCAATATTTTATTTAACGTGGCACAGATGTAAAAAAAAGTGACCTTAACATCACGTAAAAGCTCAAAATTGATTTTAAGGTCACTTTTTTGGGTGTGTATCACGTGAAATAAGAAAATGACTGTCTGATGGTATCCCCAAGATCTTAAGATCCATTGTGTGAAAGACTGGAATGATAAACAATTTCCATCGTCTGATTCAATGCAGTCAATGTGTTTCAGTATATATATTTTAGGGGTGTTATCGGGTTGATTTGATTGGTTTTCGATTTCTAAACCTCAATTTTTTTATCTGTAAATTTAAAAAAATAAAAAAATTTACAAATAATACTTATTTTTGTGATTTTCTTTTTACAAATAATACTTATTTTTGTGATTTCCTTTTTACAAACAATAGCTATTTTATAAATAATACCTATTATTTGTAAAAAAAGGAGAATAATACATATTACTTGGGTAAACCCTATTAGTTTTTTAAAAAAGGGAAACCTATTTTTGTATTCACCTAAGTAATACCCTATTATCGGTATCGTATTGGTTCGATTTCGAGTTTTTTACATCAAAATTGAAACCGAACCGATATACCCTAAAACCGAAACCAAACCAAAATTTCGGTCGATATTGGTCAGTCGGGTCGGGTTGGTTTGTTGCACAACCCTATATATATATATATATATATATATATATATATATATATATATATATATATATATATATATAGATGGATTTCAAAAGGTTTTACATCCATCCTTTCTTTCCGTGCGATATATTTCAAAGATCTAGAGTTAGTTTCAAATTGTTTCTTAGGTATTGGTCTCCATATATAAGTTTGTTGCTAACCAACCTTAGTATTTGTTCATTTTATTACTAACTGGTATATGCGTTATAAAATTCAATATTGTTCACAATCAACTTATTACTGACTGGTATGCTTTCTTGCAGTTGGCATGGCAATTATTTTATCGTCATGGAGCAAAAATTATGGTGATCCTTCAGAGACCAAGGACTTGCTTACCCAGTTCAAGGGTGCTGCAGCATCTATCGCTTCTGGTGATTCTATCTTGTTTCATTTATAGATTCTCTGTTCCTACTAAATATTTTGTTGGAAGTGTTTTAACATCTCAGTTGTTTTGTGGGGATCAGATGAGAAAATTGCCTTACTCGGAGCAATACAATTCTTGTTTGAAGGTTCTATGTACAGTTTGTATTCCTATGGACTCCTGCTTTAAGCCCAAATGAAGAGGAAATTCCTAATGGCCGGTTTCATTTTTGCCACTTTCATGTTGTCTTCTATGTTGGGAAGCTCCATTGCTTCTCGGTTGATGGCCCGTGCAAACCTGAAAGTCAAAAGCTACATGCAGATTGTTTTTGCAATATCTGTTGTCAGTTTGCTGCTTCCCATTGTACCCACAGTGAGTTCTTTTCCTTTTCTTTCCAATGGCTGGATTTGACACTTTGAATCCATTGATCGTGCTAAATAACTTTGAAACTGAACGCGAAATGTAACAATCCTTGGCTGCGCCATTAAATGTGAAAGGTGGGAGTCTCGATTGGTGGGTGTATCCAGCTCTTTGAATTTTGTACATTTGAGGCATGCGTGGGGATACTTGGCCATCTATTATGAAGACGAGATCCCAGTACATTCCTGAAGAGGCCAGAAGCACTATCATGAACTTTTTTCTTATACCTATGAACATTTTTGTGTGCATTGTGCTTTACAATGTAAGGCACTTTTGTTTGATTTCTCTTCTACATGGTATTCGTTATGAAAAATTAGGATTTACTAGTGTAAATAAATAAATAATTGCTTTATTTTTTAAATTGCAGGTCGTAGGAGGTTGAGTGACTAGGTAATTCTTGCACTTCACTATGCCTATAATCTAATGCGCGATTGTTTTAGATGAGATCACATCATCTAAAATGGTGATTTCCTATGACGGTTATGGGCATTGATCAGTGCCGAACTGTGATTATATTTCGCACCTTAATCCCTACACTTAGCTGTCTGATGAAAGTATCTGATGGTTGTTGTGAGGTTTTAATGATTACATGTGTTTATGACCGTTGGATCGTAGAAGAGCATAAAAGAGGGTAATTAAAAGATACAAAAGGACTATGGATAAAAAGGTCAAAAGAAGCATCGAAATCCGTGAAGCAGCTCAACATCCACAAGGAGAGGGAGAATCTACCCGTGGATGTCAATCGATTGAGGGACAAGTGTCAATCGATTGACAAGAGAAGAGAAGTCCAACTTTACTTACTCTGAATCAAAACTCAATCGATTGAGATTTGACTCTCAATTAATTGAGGGTATTAGGGATAGGGTTTGCTCGACCTTATATAAAGAAAGCTACGACTCATTGAGGAGGAGGATCTTGTAGCCCTTCTTTAATTGTTTTTTTTTAGATGTCATTGAGGGTTCTTGGTTCTTTATTATTTTTCTCAGTAGATTGTATTAGGGTTTATTTTTAATTGTCGTTGATAATCATGGGAACAAAAGCATTGTAAGGAGATTTTTGAGAAATAAAAGAGTATTGTTAATATGATATCTTCGGATCTCCAACGGGTTTGTATGAAAAGGATGAGTGGCTAAAGTAATTTGTTCAAGGGGGAAGCGAACCGGAGATAAATAATTGTTTTATTATTGTCTCTACAATTTCATGGTTTTGCCATTGAATCGTTCTGTTATAAGTGTGTGCGTGATTGAATATTTTCGAGTCTTCGTTTACAGTCATTGATTGTGGTTATCAACGACCATAAAAGAAGCACTCCATCTAGATCTGTTCCTGCAGGCTGATCTAGGCTGCGGAATGATTGATTATCATTGTCGTGACTTAGGACTTTGAGATATGCTATTCTTTTCATATGACTCATACCGCAATGATAGGCTGAGTCATAGTGTTTAGATAGGGTATGCCGGATCCATAGTTGCATTCTTCTCGATTCATTTATTTTCCTAATAAATGATGGTGTTTTGACTTAAATTGAATTTGTGAGATTGAATGGTAGAAAAGTTACGAATCGATGGTTAGCTAACTCCTTGATCAATTCATAAACTGTTAATTTTCTCCTCTATCATAATTTGTTCCATCCTAGTTTAATTAGTTTTCTTTTATTGCATGAAAATTATTGGTATTTGTGTGGTAAATTGAATTTCTCCCTTGGTAATTCCTTGCGTGTGTTAAAGTCTCTGAAAGAATTAGATAAATTTCACATTTCTCTGTGGGTTCGACACCCCTGTTCTTGCCGTTCTACAATAGATCTTGTGCACTTGCAAGGGTTTAAATTAAAATACACCAAGTTTTTGGCGTCGTTGTCGGGGAATTCGATGAAATTTTGATTAATTCGGAAAGAGATTTGTGCATATATTTGACAGTCAATCGATTGAGATCTGTCCCTCAATCGATCGACTGTGCTCTGTGAGGTTTCAGTATTGAATAGTCAATCGATTGAGCCAAAAGCATCAATCGATTGACTGTTTTGTGTGAAATCTGAATTATTAATTTCGAATATTGAATTTAAAGGTTTAAATTTTGACTCTTGAAATTTGGAATTAACATTTATGATCTATAAATTGCAAAATCTGATTTCTTTTATTCTGATATCATTGGGTAAGATTTTGTAGTCTTTTAGGAAGTTTAGATCTTTAGGATTTCTTATTTAAGATTTTGTAGGAGATTTTTTTTTATTTTGTCTTCTTCTTTTACAAAATATTTTAGGATTTTCTAAATTTTAGTTAGTAACTTTTGTTGGACTCTTGATTTAAGATTTATAGGAATCTTTTATTCTTCCCCTTATTTTTCTCTTTTAGGTAAGATTTTGTAGGACTGTTTGAATTGCGTTAAGTTTTTAAATTTCAATTTTCGAATTTAATTGTTAATATATATATATATATATATATATATATATATATATATTTCTTTCAATCGATTGACATATCTCTGTCAATCGATTGACCCGAACACAGCTACTTGCTTTCTAGCTGAAAAATCTGTGTTGACTCCGTTTGACTTGTGAATATCAATCAATTGATGCCACTGTTTCAATCGATTGACTGACAAAGCCTTTGTTGGAAAATTTTGTTGTGTGCATTACTTCAATCAATTGAAGTTGATACTTATGGTTTGTTGAGGAATCATCAACCCTGTTTGTGAGTGTGGTGTATGAGTTTTACTCGTTCTCATCACCCACATCTGCAACCGTTTAATCTTGAGATCGAACGATCTTGTAGAGAGAATCGCAGAATCAAAAGGAATCAATATCATCATACTGATACTATGACAGATCAAAGGAATGGAAATAATCAGAACATTAATAATGGAAATAATGGGAACAATAATCAGGATGAGGGCCCACGAACATTAGAAAATTATAATGATCCTGGTTTTTACGAGGATCAAGATGGTATCATGCATGCCCCCATCCCAGGGAATCATTATGAATTCAAATCCGCAATGATTCAAATGTTACCAATTTATTGTAGATTTTCAAACGAAAATCCACATGTTCATTTGAATGAGTTCATTGCAGTGTGTAAAATGTTCCGTGTGCATAATGTGACCGACGAGATAGCTAAGCTATGACTCTTTCCTTTCTCTTTAAGAGATAAGGCAAAAACTTGGTTCTACTCCTTAGAACCACAATCTATTTAGAGTTGGGCAGAGTTATACCGTCAGTTTCTTAAAAAATATTTTCCCATGACCAAAACCATCGAGTTGCGTCAGAAGATCCAGTTCTTTTCCCAATAACCTACAAAAACATTTCATGAATGTTGGGAACGCTTTAAGGAATTGATTAAGAGTTGTCCAAATCATCAACTGCCAAGGTGGCAACAGGTCCAAAGTTTTTACAATGGACTAATTCCCGAAGAGAGACACATGATTGATGCATCTTGTGGAGGATTGCGTGCCACGAAAGAAGTTGATGAGTTGTGGGCATTGTTTGAGAAGTTATATCAAACTTCAATCCAAAATGCGACAATGGAGCGAACTAATTTGGGTGTGGCAGCAAAATCACATGTGTTGACCAGAAATGGACTATTTGATATCAATAACAATACCTCAGATCTTTCAACAAAGGTTGACATGTTGTCCAAGTAAATAGACCTGCTGTTAGCTGCAACTAAGCAAGCTAAAAGTTCCAGCAACCCCACCGCTTGTTTAATTTATGACCACCCAGGTCACATGGCTAACGATTGCCCAACTACCTTATCATTTTTTCCTGATGAACCTACTCCTCAAGAGCAGGTGAATCTGACTCAATCATATCAGCGACAAGGTAGGAACATGTACTCAAACACCTACAATTCGGAATGAAAAAATCACCCCAACTTAGGATGGGGAGGATCAAACTAAACTTGACAGGTGAATCAGCAGTTCAGATCCA
Source organism: Chloranthus sessilifolius (assembly GCA_021018995.1). Taxonomy (NCBI): domain Eukaryota; kingdom Viridiplantae; phylum Streptophyta; class Magnoliopsida; order Chloranthales; family Chloranthaceae; genus Chloranthus; species Chloranthus sessilifolius. The sequence continues at coordinate 23,878,838 of CM037589.1, forward strand.
ACGTAATGAGTGGGCAGCAGAATTTTTGTTCACAACAGAATTCGAATTTTCAACAGAACCCTCCTTATTATCATCCAAATTCTGACTATCAAAAAAATCAAAATTTTAATCAATCTCAGGCCACCGTTTCGAAAGATTCTGATTTGGAGGAAAAGATTATGCGAAATATGTAAGCTTTTCAGCAGATGATGATAGATCAATTTAGCCAATTGACAAATCAGTTGAGTCAACGAGAGGAAGGTAGGCTTCCTAGCCAACCCATCAACAATCCTCGAGGTCAAGCATCATCTAATGAAGGACCATCAAACAGTCAATAATTGAAACCTGTTACGGTGCTAAGAAGTGGGAGAGCTGTTGATAATCAAGTGGAAATGCCAATGGTGCCTCACAAGGAAGGAGAAGAGGAAACGACAAAAGACAAAGGACTAGGTAAAGGGAAAGAAAGATCCTCAAATTGTCCAATCAGTACCTGAAGAAGAATCAGAGAATGAACCTCGTTCCTATACCCCAAAGGCACCATTTCCAGAGTGCCTAATACCTCCATCTAGAATAGGGAAGGGAGCGTCAAAGATGGAAGAAATCTTCGAAACATTCAAACAAGTGAAGATAAACCTCCCATTACTTGAGAAAATCAAGCAAGTTCCCGAGTGCGCAAAATTTTTCAAAGATCTATGCACTCGAAAAAGAAAAGCGCGTACTCATGTTTCAAAGAAAGTGTTCCTGACAAATCAAGTCAGTTCAATACTGCAATTGGATGCCCCACGAAAACTTAAGGACCCTGGAGTCCCAACTGTTCCATGTGTCATTGGTGGGCAACCAATTGGAAAGGCGTTATTAGATTTGGGAGCCAGTGTCAATCTGATTCCCTACTCAGTGTACGAGAAATTAGGGCTGGGCCACTTGAAACCCACTACCGTTACACTGCAACTTGCCGATAGGTCCGAAAGAAGACCTAGGGGTGTCATCGAGGACGTTCTGGTTGGAATAGACAAATTTATTTTCCCAGTGGACTTTGTTGTGTTGGACATGGAACCTCCAGTCAAATCCAACAATCAAGTCCCAATCATTCTTGGGCGTTCGTTTCTCGCGACCGCAAATGCCTGCATCAATTGTCGAACGGGAGTCATGGATGTTTCTTTTGGAAACATGAAAGTTAGACTCAATATCTTTCATGCAATAAACCATTTTCCTAATTAAGATGAGGTTGATTGTTTCTACATCGATCAGGTGGACGACATAGTGGATGAAGCTTTACCATCAATGCTTACCAAAGAAGAATTTGAAACTGCTTTGTTAGCCATCTACGAGGAAACAGGATCCGAAAGGAAACAACCAGAGGAAGAAAGGATGAGTTCATCATATCAAGAGGATAAGTTTTGTGAAGTTGTGACTAAGGTAGAACCGTTACCCCTCGAGGTAAAAGGGTGAGTTAACTCCATCGATTGAGCAGCCATCAGCTGTGGAATTAAAGCAACTACCTGAATCACTTAAGTATGCGTTTCTGGGACCTCGAGAAATGTTGCCAGTAATAATTTCATCGACATTGTCGGAAGAACAAGAGTATGAGTTGCTAAAAGTACTGAAAGAAAATAAGGAAGCCATCGGATGGACCTTAGCCAATCTAAAAGGGATTGACCCATCGGTATGTATGCACAAAATGCATTTGAAAGATGATAGTAAACCATCAAGGGAACTGCAAAGGCAACTTAATCCAAACATGTAAGAAGTCGTTTTAAAGGAAATCATAAAACTTCTCGATGTTGGAATCATCTATCCAATCTCTGATAGTCCTTGGGTAAGTCCCGTTCAAATTGTTAGAAAAAAGTGGAATCCATGAAAGAAACTCGAAGGAGAATTGGTGCCCTTTGAAACTATGTGGCGTGTGTGCATCGATTATCGGAAATTGAACACGGCTACCAGAAAAGATTATTTTCCCTTGCCATTCATTGACCAAATTCTCGAGAAGTTAGCAGGGCAGGAGTTTTATTATTTTCTCGATGGAAATTCAGGCTACAATCAAGTACCGGTGTTCCCTGCAGATCAAGAGAAGACAACATTCACGTGTCCATACGGAACGTTTGCATATCGAAGAATGCCTTTTCGCTTGTGTAATGCACCTGCCACTTTTCAAAGATGTATGTTGGCCATATTCTCGGATATGATTGACAAATTCATCGAAGTCTTCATGGATGACTTTTCTGTTTTCAGAAAATCTTTTGAACTGTATTTGTAACACCTTACACAGGTATTGCAACGATGTGTCGAGTCAAAACTTGTTCTTAGCTGGGAGAAAAGCCATTTCATGGTGCAACAAGAAATTGTATTGGGACATGTTGTTTCAAAGAAAGGTATCGAAGTTGACAAGGCAAAAGTAGATTTAATCGCTAATTTGCCACCACTGAAGAGTGTTCGACAAATTCGATCATTTTTAGGTCATGTGAGATTTTATCGAAGATTCATCAAAGATTTTAGCAAGGTCACCAAGCCATTGTGCAACTTGCTTGGAAAAGATGTTCCTTTTGACTTTGATGAAGATTGCATGAAAGCATTTCTGAAATTGCGTGAGTTGTTATTTAATGCGCCGATAATCCAACCCCCGAATTATTCTATACCGTTTGAACTCATGTGTGATGCATCTGATTATGCTATTGGAGCAGTCTTAGGGCAAAGGGTAAACAAAGTACCTCATATGATCTACTATGCCAGTAAGACATTGATTGATGCCCAGCTAAATTACACCACCACTGAGAAGGAGTTATTAGCCGTGGTGTATGCTCTAGATAAATTTCGCTCCTATCTGCTTGGATAAAAAATAGTGGTCTTTTCAGACCACTCTGCGTTGAAATACCTGCTAGCAAAGAAGGACACCAAACCAAGGTTGATCCGATGGATCTTAATTCTTCAAGAATTCAATTTTGAGATCATCTGTCCAAAATTTTGCCTAAAGAATCATCGGTCTCTGAGACTATCCGTGACACCTTTCCGGATGAACAATTGATTGCAATAGGTGCACCAACTACAAATGTTCCTTGGTTCTCTAATATTGTGAATTATCTGGTAACTGGTAGAATCCCTACCCAAGGGAGTAAAAATGATAAAAATATATTCTTCTCACAAATAAAATATTATTTCTGAGATGATCCACAACTGTTTAAATTCTGTTCAAATCAGGTTATCAGAAGATGCGTGTCTGAAGAGGAACAATTGAGTGTTATTAACTTTTGCCATGCTGGGGCCTGTGGAAGTCATTTTGGAGGATAAAAGACTGCACACAAGATTCTTCAAAGCAGATTTTATTAGCTCTCCATCTTTTAGGACACTGCCAAATTTTGTAAAGAATGTTAAAGATGTCAACAACTTGAAAGTATTTCACGACGAAATATGATGCCTCTGAATCCAATTCTGATAGTTGAAAATTTCGATGTATGGGGGATCGACTTCATGGGTCCTTTCCCCCCATCGTTCGAGTATTCATATATTCTTGTAGCTGTTGATTATGTTTCCAAATGGATTGAAGCTGTGGGTCCTTTCCCCCCGTCGTTCGGGTATTCATATATTCTTGTAGTTGTTGATTATGTTTCCAAATGGATTGAAGCTGTGACAACCCGCTCGAATGACCACAAGGTCGTGGTCAAAATTTTGAAAGAAAATGTCTAACAGATTTGGGATTCCACGAGCAATCATTAGTGATGGCAGTTCGCACTTCTACAACCGCCATTTTACTACTTTAATGGAGAAATACGGCGTCACCCACAAGGTGGCAACGCCGTATCACCCACAAACTAGTGGTCAGGTGGAAGTGTCCAATCGGGAAATCAAAAGAGTTTTAAAGAAGACGGTGCGACCGGACAGACAAGATTGGTGAATCACCTATCTGATGCTCTTTGGGTATATCGCACGGCATTCAAGACCCCGATTGGAATGTCACCGTTTCGAATTCTCTATGGGAAGGCATGTCACCTTCCAGTGGAATTGGAGCATAAGGCATTCTGGGCCATCAAACGATTTAATTTTGATATGAAAGAGACAGGATCCCATCGACGTCTTCATCTAAATGAATTAGAAGAACTACGCTACGATGTATATAAGAATTCGAAGTTGTATAAGGAAAGATATAAAAAGTTGCACGATCGGCCAATTTTGCGGAAAGATTTTTACATTGGGCAAAAAGTTTGGCTGTTCAACTCCAGACTAAAACTTCATCCGGGGAAATTAAAATCGCAGTGGGAAGGCCCATTCCAGGTTGTCTTTACCTCCGGGCATGGCGCGATTGAAATTAGAAGACTTACGGACAATTGAATTCTCAAAGTGAATGGGCAACGGCTCAAGCCGATGATCGAGCCAATGACCGAAATGAGAATTGAGGCAATGTACCTCAGTGACCCGAGCTATTGAACGATAATGAGGTCGAGCTGTCGACATTTAAACTCAGCGCTTCCTGGGAGGCAATCCAGTGTGTTTTCGTATTTGATTGTGTTTTCTAGTGAGAAAAGTCTTTTTCAATGGATTGACTGTCAAACAGTCAATCGATTGACCTTTTGTACTCAATCGATTGACCTTTTGTACTCAATCGATTGACACTTACCCTGTCAATCGATTGAGGTTCATCATCATCATCATTCAATCCCCTCTTTTGTCAATTGATTGATAGTCCAATTTCAATTGATTGACATTACTTCGAATTTATGGCTAGTTTTTGGAAATCGGAGCGCCAATCGACACATCTTGTCATGGCGGCTAAACTTTTGAGGCACGTCTATGTCAATCGATTGAGACCAACCTCTCAATCGATTGACTTGATTGCTATTTACTCCGCCGGTTCCCGAGGCACCCAACCGGTGCGCCTTTTCGTGAAAAGGTGAATGTCAATCGATTGACAACACTGTGTCAATCGATTGATATTAAGCGTGGATGAGTGGATCACGCCACGTCGCATCCGCATGCCTGTTGTCGTTTCAAATACTCGCGACGTGTAGAGACCAAATGTTTTCAATCGATTGAGGATCCATCCTCAATCGATTGACATCTAGATTATATAATGGGGACACCCGTGGTCCCTTTCATCTAAAAAATCCCCCAATCCGAGTCGAGCTTCCACATTGTTATTCTCCTCGTTCGATCGAAATGGCAGCGCCAGGCCCACCAATCTATCGACCACCTCATCCCGCAAACAACCCTATGTGTATTCCCAATGAAGTGTATATCGATCGCCAATTCCAAATGGAGAATTTCGTCGATCTCGCTAAATACCGTCGCATCGCAGAATGTGCCTGTTCGATAGAATTCATCGAAGCGCTGCAATTAGAAATATTGCTCGCCCCCCCTCCTATTGATGTCTCTCTGCGTATCATTCGCCTGTTTTACCAGAAAATGGAGTGGGTACCTGCGACACTCTTGCCAACAGGAATGCCCTTCATTAGCCTCGAGATCAATAATTGGCGATACAACCTTCATGCGGCTGATCTCGTGCGGGCTTTCAACTTCTTTGTGGTTAGCCCCTTGAACCACCACATCAATCCCGTTGTTGATCTCTGCCAGAACGACATGATCAATGATATGTGTGGAGGGTGGCGCGGGACCGGGTTGGCAACGAAAAGAGCAATCCTACCTATGGACATCTTGTTTTGGGACATTGTGATGTCAACTAATTTGCTACCTCATGGCACGAAGAGTGACCGCACAAAGAATAGGGTGCTGACACTGTATGCGGCACACACTAATACGTGGTTTGATACTCCGGGGTTAATGTTAGAGGAGATGTATCGGTGTCACCAGGGCATCGCTACCACCGCTACACCAAAGAAGCGAGAGGCTATCCTTCTTTATTTTCCGCATTATGTGATGCATCTCTTGGACCATCTTGGGTGCCCGATTTACGATGATGAAGAGATGGGTGATATGTAATTCTATCACTACGGCACCAACGTTTGGGACAAAAGCATCAAGACCATTTTGCGTGTGACGCCACCTCCAATTGAAGTTGATGAAATATCTCCTCCTCCCTGACCAAACCCCGCACAATACCAACGCGGCGGCATTAGACGGCTTCGTCCTGAAGAGGTCCCCGATTTTAACGCCGAGGTAGCAGTTGCTCGCCTCGAGGCGCGGATGGATGAGTTGAGTACCACTGTGGGAGGTATTAATTGACGGTCTAGGTTTCAGACTTCTCTCCTTATACGGATGGCCCGAGAATCATTCCCTGGGCATGCCGACGAATTCATCGCAGGAGTGCGAGCGGCGATGATTGAGGAGGGAGACCCTAAATTTGATGATGATGATGATGAAGATGCTTAGTATTTGTGTTAAGTATTTTTTTTATTTGTTAGTATGAGTGTTTGTTGTTTTCGTTTGGTTTGATGTGTTTTGTTTTAGATTTGTTTATTTGTTAGGATCAATGGTAGTTTATGTCGTTGTTCTAAGGGATCGGTGGTTTAATCAAATCATTTTAATCAATGGAATCAGACTGTTTTTCACATGGTATATTTTTCTGTAATCTCGGATTGGTGCACTGGTGCATCAGTCAATCGATTGAGATTTCTATCTCAATCGATTGAACCATAATTTCTCACAGTCTCAGAAATTCAACTTCACTTGCCAATCGATTGAGGAAAAATTCTCAATCGATTAACTCCTGCATGGGAAAAACTTTCTTAAGCTGTTAGAAATTGAAAGTGTCTAAAAATTAACTGCTTTGAAAAATTTGAATTTGAGCCGTGCACGCAATGGCACCTTTCCATCCAGTTTCAATCGATTGATATTGCAATATCAATCGATTGACAGAGTTATACTTCCGAAAGGATACCTCTTCCATTCCGAACTTCAACGTTTGAGTCCCTCTTTGAGTCCTTAATTTAGAACTTTCCTTCGGGTCTTGCTGTTAGAAGTTATCTTTTTGTATTTAAAGGCCTTTTTAGGTTAGTTCCCATACTCAAATTTTTATTCCTTCCCCCAAGCTTTTGCTATGGCTTCCATCAAATATCGTACCCGCTCGGCATTGAAGAAATTAATGGAACCGGCTAGGAAACGTCCACGCCTTCATGCACCCCCACAACCGTTCGATTTGGCAATGCATGACGTGATTAATTTAGAGCTGCCATCTCTGACCCCACCATCTTCTCCATCACATGCCCTTATTCCACCATCGCGCGAAGGAGGCATCTCGGAGGAGATGTGGAATTATGCGTTTCCGAAGCCGAAGGAAGGAAGATCTATCATGAATGATTGAAGGGCTTAGGACTGTCACTTTTAGGGTCTAGTTTTTCGAGTCCTTTTTATTGTTATTTGTTTTTAGGATCTAGTTTCGATTATTATTAATTTTGTTTAGCTTAGGTTCTTTTTCTTTAAATTTTCAATCAATATCATAATTTGCTCAGTTTAAATAAAGTTCACTTTCGTTATATATTTGTGTTTTGCATTTTTGATCACAATACCTTTCACTTGGTCTGCTTTCATGGTCCTCGATTGCATAAAACATGTTTGGGGGGAAAGGTCTCCCTTACTTTCTATCCATCAAATCCAATGAGGACATTGATCAAATAAGGTTTGGGGGGGGGGGGGAGGGATTTTCGATTCATATTAGGCTGTTTTCAGATATTTAAAGCTTATCAGTCAATCGATTGAGACAGTGGTCTCAACCGATTGACTGATGCCCATAAGCCTACTTGGAAAATTTGTATCAGTCAATCGATTGACACCATTGTCTCAATTGATTGACGGATGACTATTATACTTATGAATCTTGAATTTTATGCATAATCTTTAATTGTGATGATTGGAAATTCCTGGAAAATTGTTATCATGCCATGATTGTTTTATGAATGCTCATAAAGTTTAAAATTTGAATAATGATGTTCATGATCGATGCCTGAAAAATATTTTGTACTATCTGATGTGATATTTTAATGTATGTTTTACTCGCAAGTGCACGAATCGGTTTGTATATAGTGGGTGCAGAGTACGAGATCGTTCCCACGAGGACTAATTTTGAAATATCTAAAAGAGACCAACAAATTCTAAAAATCTATGAAAATCTAATAGTATTCTACTAATTTTATGATTTGAATGGTTGATAGGATGGTGATTAATGACTACCAAAAATAAAACGTAATTGATTATTCACAAATAAAAAATAAAGATAATGATAAAGATGAAGATACTAAATCCTCCCATCTTTGGTCCGTTCTTCCCATAATATAAATCTAGGGGTTAAATTATGTGATGAAATATGAGTAACAAAATCTCTTTATGGAAGATCTATGGTCAACACCCTAATAGGTTCCATGTTGCATCCCGCAAAAATCAGACTTAGATAATTTTCATATATAGATCTGGGATCAAGGGTACGGCTAGACACACATGATCTCAGGTTCAAATAAAAATCATCCCTAAAGTGGGAGAAAATTCCAACAAGAATACCACTTACAAATCTGAAATCAAGGGCATGGCTCGGCACACTTTATTCAGATTAGGGATATTTAAGATAAAATTACCATTACAGAACCAAGATCCAGGGCATGGCTCGGCACACTCGATCCCAGAACATAATCATAATTAAATCCACACAACGAAAACACAAAGACCATAACAATGATAGGATAAAATTACCGTCACAGATCTGAGATCCCGGGCATGGCTCGGCACACGCGATCCCGATTAGTGATGGGGATTTCATCCATTCATGATAGCACAATAACCATAAATTAAAATCTCATATTTTAATCTCTAATTTATATTATTAAAAGCACATCCCTCGGATGGGAATCATTAGATCCCCATCTCTATAAATTTAGCCACACATATTGTAAAGAATTGACATAAATAAATAAAGACGGGAAAATAACATTAATTAAAATTACCTCAAACTTCAAAATAAATTACGTTGATCCACAGATGATCTTGGAAAATTAATGCAGGAATAAACTTTGAACAAAATTTAGGAATGAGTACGGAAAAATTAAAGAACAAAGCTCTCAAAAAGAAATAATAAAACTTCCCTATTTCTAGGTTTAACTATGAAAAACAATGGCTAAAAATTAAGAACACTAAAAACTAAAACTCTCTAAAAAAAAAACTCTAATTCTCATCTCTAATTTACTACCTCTAACTAATTCCTTTTTTCTGAAGTGTTTGAGTCCCTTTAAATAGACCCGTCGACCACCTAAAAAGTCCCAAAAAATAGGTTTTCTGTGTCAATTTCGTGTCAAACTTAAACTCTGGCTCGATTAATCGACCCCAGAAATCCGTGAAATTCAGCACTTCTTCTTGGTTCAGACACTACTTCGGTATTTTGGCCATAACTTTCTATCCCGAACTCGGATTGAGACGATTCTTACGCCGTTGGAAAGCTGACGAAAAGATCTACAACTTTCATGTTTTGACAATTTCGTAATTCGACCGTCTTGAAGGTCCAAATTTAGCCGCAAGTCGTACCAAGTTCTTGATTACCCGAAATTGCAGTGTTTTTGCATTATATTCAGAATTCTTGCACTGTTTTCTATACTTGGCTCATATTTACCTGAAACACTTCAAATCTAATAAATCTTATCAGATAGCCTTCATCGGACAGCTAAATATAGGTATTTAGGGGTGAAATATCCACAGTTTTCAGTACTCATCATACCCCCAAACCTACACTTTGCTAGTCCTCGAGCAAAGCAAACTAAAGAAAATAAATGCCACTTTCGTAGGGAACACGATTGCACTTAGCATGTGCAACAAGCCTTTAAACCCTAAGGTGATCCTAGTGGAGGAGTTGTGTCTCGAGGGTTTACTGGTGAAGTTACCCACAAACTTCAATACATTTTTGAAATCATCGATAAAATTGAGTTTTCAAAACATGATTTTGATAACATATATACCATTCAAAAACAAAAATCATTAATCAATTCAACATGCGAATCCTCAATTTTAAATAACAATATTATACTAATCATACTAATATCCATTCAAATTAGTCTAATGCTCAAATCGTTAGATAGCTCATCCATTCATGCCTAAACGTGAAGTGTGTGCATAACCAAACCAAAATTCATTCATCTCAAAACTAGTTCAAACGGAAAACCGTTGGATGCATTGTTTTGACTCAATCCTCACTTTAGGTATACTCTCAAAATATAAACACACTGATAATGGATAAGTTTTCCCACATATGTGAGAGGTCAATACAAAGCAAATAAAAAGGTCTCACATGATAAATGAAACACGATGCAATCAATGAACAAAATAAATCTCATAAGAAGATACTTGTATATCCTAAGCATGTCATATCAAGTGTCATAAGTATCACATATTTACTCTCACAAGGCGCCATTACTAATGCAAGATCGATCATGAAGGTCTTTTAGGGTTGTAATGGGGCTCGGAAAGGGTAAAAAGAATTGGAAGTTGATTCAAAGTTTAGAAATTGGAAAAGAAACAACTTTTTTTTTTTCTATTTCTCTTCTTTTCTTTTCTACTCTCTCTCAATTTTTCTATTTTCTCAACTCACTTTTCTTTTGAATTTCCTTTTCTTGAAGCACCTCAGTTTTTCATTATTTTCATAATTTTCTTTTCTCTCCTTTTCTTTTTATTTTTTGCCATACACTCTCTTAAACACCACAACTCGGTATCTCTCACTTACTCTCTTTCGCTCACTCTCATCCTCGTTCCTAATTTCTCAGAAATAAGAAGGGTAAAGCTTAATTTTCAGAAATGGTGAAGGGTTAAAGGTTAACGTGGCTTATCAAAGAATGTATAAAGGTAAATTTTCAATAGGCTCAAAGGGGTACTAGAAAGATAAATTTATTTGAGGTGGGGCATTTTAAGCACAAACGAGCCAACGATGGCCTTCAATCTTATCCTTAAAAGATAGTAACTTTGCCTATTTGTCTTGAGTAAATATACAGTACATTCTAACATAATGATATAAATTTGATTTCATGCAAAGTCACAAGTCAAAATGAAGTGTATGAGATTATGCAAAATAAGTCGTATTCAAAGAAAACTCCGAGTTTATATATTCACTCATCAATGATGGGAAATTAGCTCTAAAGCTCACTGGGTTTAGTCTCCACTAAGAACCTAAGATTCAACATTCAAAACAGTTCATCGATTTCTAAGTCTTAGCTTGGTATCGGTAAAAAGTCTAAGCATGAATATCAAAATTATCCACAACATATCACATTAACTTCATCATCTTAGATACAAGTAATCAAAATATAACACTATCTCAAAATTAAATTCACATGCATCATTAACTAAAGTTTGAAAACAATCGTAAAATAATGTGCATGATGACTCCAAAATAAATTTTTTTTTTTTTTTCAAATAAAACAAATAAATGACGTAAAATAGTTAACCATACCCCCAAACCTAAAGCTGACAATGTCCTCATTGACTGAAAGAAGTAGCGCACCCCCAAACCTGTTTGAAAGAAGTACCTCAACACAAAGATCAGGTGCAGAGAATATTTGTATCAAATCGGAACATTACAAAAAATATATTGAAGGGAATATGGTTACATTATTTAGGAAAAGAAAAACAACCTAAACTAAACTAAACAAAACAAAAAGGAAAGAAAAAACTTAATAAATCCTAAAACAAAAATCCTAAACTACACATGAATCCAACTCTGTTAATCATTGGTAGGCGGACCCATCCACCTCGGGTCACTTAAATTGATAATCTTAGGCACAGGGAACAACTTCTCCCAAAGATCAAGGGGAAATTGATGAGACACCGATTGTATGGATGGAGGTGAGGAGAAAGTAGGAGATGAAGGGGGAGGCGGTGACGGCATCACATCAATTATCTCGATATCAGTATTGATGCACAGTGTAGGAGATTTGGAGCGATTTACCTTTTTACGAGATGGTTCTCCCCAGTAAGGAACGACCAATGGATCGAGGTCGATGATTTCAACATTATTTGGCACAAAAGGGACCGTCCGATGAGAGCGGCGCTCCCGCTTTTTAGCAGTCTCCTCCATCTTTGATAATCGGGCTCTGGTGAGATATAATCGTCGGGCCATAAGAAAGATTTGATTAATGAAAAGTGAGCCTAAAGGTGAATATAAAGGAAAAAATATAGAGTTGGAGTAGGAGTGGAAAGAGGTGTCTGCAAAAGAAACAATGAAAAGTGTGGCGACGATTTTTTTTTTTTTTTTAACAACAAAAAAAGAGATTAACCACAAATGCAGACTGCATTGAAAAAGAAAACAGTCATTATGACTGTCGATCAATCGACTACAAGGAGTCGATTAATCGAGGGGGAGGGTCGATTAATCGACATACACTGTCGATTAATCGAGGAAGAAAAACAAAAATTTTTTTTTTTTATTTATTATTTTTTTTTTTTATTTTTTATTATTTTAAAAAACGAAATTAATCTACAAGGTGTAAATTCATTAGTCCACCAGATCCCAAATCTTCATGAAAATTTTCTAAGCATGATCAACGATTTATTTAATCGTCTCGGTATTTCACTTTTTAAGGACTTAGTTACACCCTCATTGGGTGCCCAAGTGCCACCATTATGATCCATTTCTACCCTGTACTTGACATTCCCAAAATCACACTTCAGATTCAAACCCATGAATCTTTTTTCGGCATTCTGTTGATTATCTATGTATTCAACGAATGGGCAGAATTTGAAATTCCTCTTTCTTCCCTAAACCGAATTCACACTCATCGAAAAGGTTATGTTTCCCTTATCGTGTGTTGTAAGGTGACATTTTCTTCTCTTTCATCTCAATTTGATTCTCAATTCCTCCTCGACATAAGTATCGTTCCATTCCATTCTCTTCTCCTCGCACTTGCACTACCTCAACGCTTCGTTATGCCATTCTCAAGCATAGTGACCAATTGGTCATCCTCATATTTTTGAACAAAATCAGATGAGTCCTCTTGAAGATGTTCTTTATTCTGATCGGTAACAATGAGGGACTCCTCTATTTCAACTTTCCTTTGTAAGTACTCGATCATCAGACTAACTTGAGATTGGATCCTAGAAATCCATTGCGTTTTGGTGTGCACCAAACCTTTTAAATATTCTAAGGAGTAAGAAGAATTTTGGACTGGTTCATATGAGTTTGTGTCTTGAAAGTATTGAGTTTGCTGTGAAAACTCATAAGAAAATTTGTTGGGATAAGAATTTTGATCATTGTACGGCATCATATCACACATTAGAGGTTGATTAAAACCCCACATGTCATTAGATTGACTCTGCCAGTCATGAGTGTTCCAAACCGGATTTGGTTGGACTTGTTCAGGGTAATAATTTGAGTTATTCAAGGGACACATAGGTGAAATGTGCATCGTATTTCCACAAATAGCACATGATTCTAGATTGAATCCATGCATTGACATGACTTCTCAAAAAATTTTTTTTTTTTTTTTTTTTTTTTTTTTTTTTTTTTTTTTTAAATTAAAATTTTTAAATTTGAAATTTTCGAATTTTTTTTTTTTTTTTAATTAAGCAGAAATACTATTTTAATCCTCGAAAATTCCTAAAATTTACTGTCTACCAAAATTTAGATTTTCTAAATTTAATCACAGCAGCGCCAAAAAACTTGATGTGATATTTTAATGTATGTTTTACTCAAGTGCGAATCGGTTTGTATATAGTGGAGTGCAGTGCAGAGATCGTTCGAGGACTAATTTTGAAATATCTAAAAGAGACCAACAAATTCTAAAAATCTATGAAAATCTAATAGTATTCTACTAATTTTATGATTTGAATGGTTGATAGGATGGTGATTAATGACTACCAAAATAAAAGCGTAATTGATTATTCACAAATAAAAAATAAAGATAATGATAAAGATGAAGATACTAAATCCTCCCATCTTTGGTCGTTCTTCCCATAATATAAATCTAGGGGTTAAATTATGTGATGAAATATGAGTAACAAAATCTCTTTATGGAAGATCTATGGTCAACACCCTAATAGGTTCCATGTTGCATCCAGCAAATCGGGACTTAGATAATTTTCATATATAGATCGGGATCAAGTGCACTAGACACACATGATCTCGTGTTCAAATAAAATCATCCCTAAAGTGGGAGAAAATTCCAACAAGAATACCACTTACAAATAAATCAAGGGCATGGCTCGGCACACTTTATTGATTAGGGATATTTAAGATAAAATTACCATTCTGTAACCAAGATCCAGGGCATGGCTCGGCACACTCGATCCCAGAACATAATCATAATTAAATCCACACAACGAAAACACAAAGACCATAACAATGATAGGATAAAATTACCGTCACAGATCTGAGATCCCGGGCATGGCTCGGCACACGCGATCCCGGTTAGTGATGGGGATTTCATCCATTCATGATAGCACAATAACCATAAATTAAAATCTCATATTTTAATCCCTAATTTATATTATTAAAAGCACATCCCTCGGATGGGAATCATTAGATCCCCATCTCTATAAATTTAGCCACACATATTGTAAAGAATTGACATAAATAAATAAAGACGGGAAAATAACATTAATTAAAATTACCTCAAACTTCAAAATAAATTACGTTGATCCACACAGATGATCTTCAGAAAATTAATGCAGGAATAAACTTTGAACAAAATTTAGGAATGAGTACGGAAAAATTAAAGAACAAAGCTCTCAAAAAGAAATAATAAAACTTCCCTATTTCTAGGTTTAACTATGAAAAACAATGGCTAAAAATTAAGAACACTAAAAACTAAAACTCTCTAAAAAAAAAACTCTAATTCTCATCTCTAATTTACTACCTCTAACTAATTCCTTTTTTCTGAAGTGTTTGAGTCCCTTTAAATAGACCCGTCGACCACCTAAAAAGTCCCAAAAAATAGGTTTTCTGTGTCAATTTCGTGTCAAACTTAAACTCTGGCTCGATTAATCGACCCCAGAAATCCGTGAAATTCAGCACTTCTTCTTGGTTCAGACACTGCTTCGGTATTTTGGCCATAACTTTCTATCCCGAACTCGGATTGAGACGATTCTTACGCCGTTGGAAAGCTGACGAAAAGATCTACAACTTTCATGTTTTGACAATTTCGTAATTCGACCGTCTTGAAGGTCCAAATTTAGCCGCAAGTCGTACCAAGTTCTTGATTACCCGAAATTGCAGTGTTTTTGCATTATATTCAGAATTCTTGCACTGTTTTCTATACTTGGCTCATATTTACCTGAAACACTTCAAATCTAATAAATCTTATCAGATAGCCTTCATCGGACAGCTAAATATAGGTATTTAGGGGTGAAATATCCACAGTTTTCAGTACTCATCACTATCACTCTGCTGGAATTCCAAACATGAGAAATAAGTATATGACTTGGAATCCTAAGATCACGAAGAAAGACCAAAACCTAGTGAGCTTTATAAATTCTTTATCCTCGTTTTTTATGAGTGTTGAAATAAAATTCGGAGTATCTTTGAATTTCCTGGTTAAATTGTTGAAATCTCGTATTTTCTGACTTTGATTTGTTGCCTTCACATGAATTATACCATTACACTAGAAACCAGTGTGTAAAAACTCAAGGCAAATAGGCATTGTTACCATCGTAAAAGGAAATGATCTAAGGCCATTATTGGCTCGTTTGTGCCCAAAAGGCCCCACCTTATATTGAATTCATCTTCTTGCACCCCCTTTGAGCCTCAACTGAAAGATTTTGCCTTAATTATTCCTTGTAAGCTATATTAGCCATACCCCACACCAATGTGAAAAAGTCTTACCCTGTTATCTCTGAGAAATTAGGGATGAGACCAATGAAAGAAATTGAGAGCTGTGGTACTTATAGCTGTAAGGAATACAAGGCAGAAAAATATAAAAAGAGGAAGAGAAAAAGAAAATTCAGTATTAAGAAATATATTAAAGTGGTGTCAATAAGACAAAGAAAAGAAGGAGAAAATTGTTTTTGAAAAGAAAAAAGTCATAGAAACTGTGAAAAAGAAAGTTGAAAAAATCAGAAAAGCAAGTGTGTTTCTTGTTTCGATTTCTCAGAGAATTTGAATCCAATCTTCCCTTTCTTTCTTAACCATTGACCCGAGCCCCATTACAACCTTAGAAAAGACATTTTTTTTCCAATTATGAGTGGTAAATGCCCTTGCGAAGAGTGATTATGCAATGTCTATGGTGCTTGGTATATACATATTTAGGATACAAATATCTTCCTCCAATGAGATTTCTCTTCAAATTCCTTGATACACCGTTCTTCTTATAACATGTGAGATTTTTCTAATTTGTGTTAAAATTCCATATCACATGTTAGAGAAAAGTAAAACTATTCATCGAAGTGAGTTCATTCTGAGTGTATACCCATAGTGAGGATCGAGTCTAGACATATGATCTTGAGATTCCTAATTCAAACTCATTCTCAGATAAAAGAATTTTAGCAGTGGTAATTGCATAACACTGTTAGGCATAAATAATGAGCACTGAAAAACAAGGAATTGAGTGAGCACGAATAAATTGAACATGGTAAAAAGCATTTTAAAGGATTTTTCATAAGCATTTAACTACTTAAGAGCATGACTAAGAAATTCTGAAATTCATAAGCTTTGAAGTTTGTAGGTATCTTCGTTGGAAACCTTCAGGAGACACAACTCCTCCACTAGGGATCACCTAGGGGTTTAAAGACTTATTGCATAGGCTAAATGCAATCGTGTTCCCTACGAAAGTGACATTTAATTTTTAGGATGTTAGTCATATTTGCTTTAACATATTTTTCATTCTCTTTCCTTGAGGACTAGCAAAGTGTAGGTTTGGAGGTGTGATCAGTGCCGAAATGTGACTATATTTCGCACCTTAATCCCTACACTTAGCTGTCTGATGAAAGCATCTGATGGTTGTTGTGAGATTTTAATGATTACAGGTGTTTATGACCGTTGGATCGTAGAAGAGCATAAAAGAGGATAATTAAAGGATACACAAGGACTATGAATAAAAAGGTCAAAAGAAGCATCGAAATCCGTGAAACAACTCAACATCCACAAGGAGAGGGAGAATCTACCCTTGGATGTCAATCGATTGAGGGATAAGTGTCAATCGATTGCCAAAAGAAGAGAAGTCCAACTCTACTTACTCCGAATCAAAACTCAATCGATTGAGATTTGACTCTCAATCGATTGAGGGTATTAGGGATAGGGTTTGGTCGACCCTATATAAAGAAAGCCACGACTCATTGAGGAGGAGGATCTTCTAGCCCTTCTTTAATTGTTTATTTTTAGATATCATTGAGGGTTCTTCTTGGTTCTTTATTATTTTTCTCAGTAGATTGTATTAGGGTTTATTTTTAATTCTCGTTGATAATCGTAAGAATAAAAGCATTGTAAGGAGATTTTTGAGAAATAAAAGAGCATTGTTAATATGATATCTTCGGATCTCCAACGGGTTTAAGTAACTGTTTTATTATTGTCTCTATAATTTCATGGTTTTGTCATTGAATCGTTCTGTTATAAGTGTTTGTGTGATTGAATATTTTCGAGTCTTCATTTACAGTCATTGATCTTGGTTATCAACGACCGTAAAAGAAGCACTTCATCTAGATTTGTTCCTGTAGGCTGATCTAGGCTGCGGAATGATTGATTACCATTGTCGTGACTTAGGACTTTGAGATATGCTATTCTTTTCACATGACTCATACCGCAATGATAGGTTGAGTCATAGTGTTTAGATAGGGTATGCCGAATCCATAATTGCGTTCTTCTCGATTCATTTGTTTTCCTAATAAATGATAGGGTTTTGACTTAAATTGAATTTGTGAGATTGAATGGTAGAAAAGTTACGAATTGATGGTTAACTAACTCCTTGATCAATTCATAAACTGTTAATTTTCTCTTCTATCATAATTTGTTCCATCCTAGTTTAATTAGTTTTCTTTTATTGCGTGAAAATTGTTGGTATTTTTGTGATAAGTTAAATTTCTCCCTTGGTAATTCGTTGGGTGTGTTAAAGTCTCTGAAAGAATTAGATAAATTTCACATTTTCCTGTGGGTTTGACACCCCTGTTCTTATCGTTTCTACAATAGATCTTGTGCACTTGCAAGGGTTAAAATTAAAATACACCAGGCGCTCAATTTTTTTACATGTTTTTCTGCGAGGGAGTTGCCACGAGAAAAAGTCTAGAATAAACTATATTAGGCAATTAATTTCAATCAGGGTTTGAGCATACCTCACCGATGAGAATGCTCCATTGAAAATCCGATGAGAATAGTCTGGTAAGAATTTCAATTCCGATAGGCACTGCTCGCTTATGACTTGAGGACAATACTATCTCGCTTCTATCTCCCTTTATATGATGAGCACAATTACATTAAGTGGAGATAAAGAGGGGACATTGTCTTCTTTATAGTATGCCCTTGAATCCTAACCCATCAAGGATTCAAGGGAGAGATGTATCACTAGAAAATAAGGATTGGCTTACCACAAACCAATAATGCCGAAACCTACTCCTAAAGTTGCGTGGAGTGGAATCGCATTACCAATGAAGTTTCCGAACTCTTTAGTCAATCAAGTTTTAAGTAAATTAGGAAAAGAGTAAAGTTATTGTGTGGGTCACAAATACCCAACAAAAAAGTCTCAAATTCTCTTAAAATTGGCCATTTCATGGTTTCATTTTTTTCTAAAAATTTGGCAAAATTGATGAGGTTAATAACTATTGCTTGGTTTAATCAAGTGACTTTCCTGCTATTTGATGGTTAATGTTGGATTTTTGTGGTCAACACTTTTACTCATCTTTGGATTTCCATTAAAAAAATTTGGGTTGGACCTTTGACCACACGTATCTCGAGGCAATAGGAAGTAGTTTCCTAATATAAGTGATATGTCTCTACTCTCTTTTCTTGATGGGTTAGGAAAGAGAGGTAGCTATATAAGGAGACCACCATCCCCTCTTCCTCTAACCTTAGCTCATTCTCATCTAAAGGCTAAACTTAGAGAAGACGAGAGGTAATGTGGTCTTGAATTCTTTGGCGGAGATCATCGGTTTCATTAAAGAGATCGCTGACTCGGCGACCCGATAATAAATACAAGGTACGCGTATTCTTGTAAAGGTATATTTTGATCGTATGATTCGAGCCTAGATCTTAAAATTTCTTACAATTGGTATCAGAGCAAGGTTGTTCATCACATTGATCAAAATAATTAATTATTGTTTATGAACCTAGCCGATCTTTTGATATTTTTTCCTATTGAATACCTGTGAAAGATCTTGATCTTCTCTAAGCGAGCATTAAGTTGAGCATCTGAAGATGTTGTGTGTGTGTGTGTGTGTTTTTTTTTTCTTTCGTCGATGGTGCACTGGTTGGACCCGGTGATTGGAGGACCCGGTGTTTATGAACCTAGCCGATCTTTTGATATTTTTTCCTATTGAATACCTGTGAAAGATCTTGATCTTCTCTAAGCGAGCATTAAGTTGAGCATCTGAAGATGTTGTGTGTGTGTGTGTGTGTTTTTTTTTTCTTTCGTCGATGGTGCACTGGTTGGACCCGGTGATTGGAGGAGTCAGGTGGAGATTGTCTACTGACTCTAACTAGTGGGGGCATGTGGATCTGCAGCCAATGTTTCATAGCTTTTTGTGTGCGAATGTCGTAGAAGAGGTTAAGCTTTAAATTGAAAGGGTGAGTTTAATTACTATGCGAATCGATCACACTATGATGCATCTCTTTAACAAAATGGTAATAAATTAAGGATTTTCTAATCCTCTTACTACTTTATTTGAAATTTAGAATATAGCCAAACTTTTATTCTCGTAGGGTGGCTGCAAATAAAAAATTCTCTGATTCCTTTTCCCTTTTCCTTTTAGAGGAAGACGACCCCAGGAAGCCTCTAGTCTTTTTTTTTTAATAGAAGACTACAAACCCTTCTCTGTTTTTTTTTAGTTGATGTGTAGTGGGAGCACTAAAGTTAGTGCATCCCCAACTCTAAATGCCTAACACGGCCCAGTCTTTGACCCTGTCTGGCCTGTGACCCGACCCAATGGACAATCGGACTCGGGTCATGACTCGATCCTGGCCCATGGTCCGGTCCAGTCCATTCCCGGCCTATGGTTCATGACCCAATTCGGTCCATTAGACACGACCTGTTTGTCCTCATGGCCCATTTTGACCCGTATTATTCCTTATTCTTTTCGGGTCATTTATGGGCTATTTATAGGTCCGATTTCAGATATTATATGTGGATTCTGACTTTCTTAGGCATTTCGGATCTATTTTTTAGGTCTATTTTTTAAAAGGAGCTCTCTATTATAACCTTTTCATGACCTGACATCCTTTTGATAATTTTTAATCGGATAATTATTATGTATTTGAGTGCTTTTAATTAAAGTTGAGTTTTTATGAGGAAATATAGGGTTGGGTATTGAAGGTTGTGCTCTAGCACCAACGCTGGTATTTACATAATGTTACTTATGATTGTTATTAATTTTGGTACTTACCCACCATATGAGTTAGATTTGGCTACTTGAAAGGATTCTTCTGTCCAAAGGTGATGATTTTTCCTAGTGCCGTGGTTTTTATAAATGAAGTTTATTTTTGTTTGATTATTCTCAATATATCATATCCGATTTAAGATAAATATCATATGTGCTTTTCAATACTCTATTATCGATGTTGACTACATGTGACATGCATGCTTATACAATGATAGTTTGATGATTATAGATAATTTGTTCACTTAATGCATATATATCTTATAACTGTTTCATTTTAATTAATTTGTTCATCAATTGCAATGTGCAATATTGATTTATCTTTCAAAAGTAGATTAGTTAGCAATATGTACATATATCTGAAAATGAGTTTTTGAAACCTTGAATCAGACTTGATATGATAGAATGAAATTTAGGTCATACCTTAGGGATTAAGGTTGACCGATAAAATAATCGTTCGAGAGTACGTAGTTAAAATAGGCCAAAGTCTGCCCAAAGGTGACCACCTATGTAGGTTGCGTGACTTTTGGATATTGATACTTGTGTGTCATTAAGATTGGGTTAGCACATGCTTTTATGAAGTTTCTAATTTCTGGTCAAAGCTGATTTAGAAATTTCATGTAAGTAGGGTGAATAGAATGGTCATAAGTGCATAAGGGAGAGAAGGATAATCTTTCTGGCTAAAGTTGATGGAAAGCCTGAATCAAACATACGACACGAGTGATTAGGTCTATGTGTCTTTCCTCAAACATGGTTTTGGAAAATAAATTGCATTTTAAAGTTTCTCCCCAAAGGTGATGCTGAGACATAACAACTGGTTGTGCCAAAGAGTGAAAGTTGCTCATAGTTAATATTTTAGTTAATTCAGATTTGATCCTAAATCAGAATTTAAATCTTCGAAGAATAATTAGTGACATATGGCCATAATTCACGGTGAACATTTAGTGACATATAGTCATAACATAATCTTCGAGGACATATGATCGTGACGTATTCTAATTAAATCGTTAGTGATATAAGGTTAAAGTGATTGATAAAAAAATTTAGATGCATAATCGACATATTTCTTTATTTTGTTAGTGATATGTAATGTTTTGTTTCTATATAGAGCCATGTACGGATCTATTATTCATAAGCAACTAACAAGTATTGAATCTCTGGACGGCTCCAACTATTCATCGTGACGTATGACCATTGATATATCATTAGGATATATGGACTATAATTTTATTCTTACTGAGGATAAATCTTCCACACCCACTACGAGTTCTACGGAATTAGAGAAGAATTATTTTACTAAATGAGAAAAAAACTAATCGTATGGCCATGATGATGATCTGTTCATCTATTAATTAGACTCTTAGGGGTGGCTTGATCTTATAACTACGGCAAAAGAACTCTTAAAAAATATTAAAGATCAGTTTGTGGGTACGCGAAAGTCTCTAGAGTACTCTTATCTTACACAATTAGTTAACATGAGCTATGATGGAAATGAAAGTGTGCGTGAACATATTTTAAAGATGTTAAAGTGTGCTATAGGGCTCAGGGAACAAGAGACTGCTTTTGGTGATGATCGAATTGTTCACTTAGTTGTCTATTTGTTTCCGCTTTCATTTGATATTTTTAGGGTGAACTATAATGCTCAAAAGACAAAATGAGACCTTAACCAATTCATTTCCCTATGTGTGATCGAGGAGGAGCATTTGAAAATGGCTAAAGTAGAGTTTACACATTTGGCTGTGAGTGGGTCAAGCCGGAAGAGTTTTAAAAAGAATCATAATCAGAATTTCAATCAAAAGCAAGCTGGAGCAGAGAATTCCAATAAAAAAATCAAATCTGAAAATTTAGAATGTTGGCACTGCAAGAAAAAGGGACATCTTCGGAGGGATTGCTATATATTTAAAGATCTGTTGAAGCAGGTCAAAAGAGGAACATCTCAACCTGAGAACTCATCCCAGCCCGAGAAGTCCCAAAACTGAAATCACGCTTTCGTCATTTATTTATTTATTTATTT
Source organism: Chloranthus sessilifolius (assembly GCA_021018995.1). Taxonomy (NCBI): domain Eukaryota; kingdom Viridiplantae; phylum Streptophyta; class Magnoliopsida; order Chloranthales; family Chloranthaceae; genus Chloranthus; species Chloranthus sessilifolius. The sequence continues at coordinate 23,901,252 of CM037589.1, forward strand.
TTGCAAGACATTAATTAGCACTTTGACATTTATTTTAATAGACTTTGTTTGCATAAGTTTAATCAAATGATTATAAATAACCGATGTTAAGTTAATCTTGTAGTTCATCGATTGCTATTATGAATGGCCAAATCAATGGGAGATAACTTGCTTGGATTGATAATTTTTTTTTTTTAAATATATATTGTGACTGACTCATCATATGAAATTGTTCATGTATTAATGAGGGTATATATGATTGTACTATGACCGTCTGCATGAGGATTGTATCACATGGCAGAGAGGTAGAGTTAGATCTTATTTTGTCAGATATGCTTGGGCTAGATGTGATTAGACACCACATCGGTATGCCTTCTTTCTGTTAGATTGGTGACGTGAGTCACAGGTGGGAAGCCAGTAAAATATCAGAAAGACATACCCTGGGGTATGAAGTTTGACAAATATAGGAACGACATATATGTATGTTGCCTGATATCACTAAGTAAAGCCTTAAGTTCATTAATGATGCTATTTTTGTAACCATGGATTGCCCTAGTGCCGATTCATAAGATGGAATGCTGTGTATGCAATGATCCTTTACTAGTATTGTTATTGAATTTGGGTGGTTGTTACGAAACATCGAGGTAGTGGGAGTCAATAATTTTTTAAAAATATAAAATGGATGACCATCCGCTTTTCAGAGTTTGTCAACCCAGAGAGTAATTTTTAAAAAATTATGTTTAGATGAGTTAAGGTGTATACAAAGTGGGAGAATGTTAAATTTTTGTGGTCAACACCTTTACCAATCTTTGGGTTTCTAATAAAAAATTGGGTTGGACCTTTGACCACACGTATCTCGAAGCGATAGGAAGTAGTTTCTTAATATATGTGATATGTCTCCACTTTCTTTCCTTGATGGGTTAGTAAAGAGAGGTGGCTATATAAGGAGACCACCGTCCCGTCTTCCTCTAACCCTAGCTCATTCCCATCTAGAGGCTGAACTTAGAGAAGATGAGAGGTAACGTGGTCTCGGATTCTTTGACGGAGATCATCGATTTCATTAAGGAGATCGTTGACGCGGCGACCCGATAATAAATACAAGGTACACATATTCTTGTAAAGGTATATTTTGATCGTGTGATTCGAGCCCAAATTTTAAAGTTTCTTACAATTGGTATCAGAGCAGGGTTGTTCATCACATTGATCAAAATAATTAACTATTATTTATGAAACCAGCCGATCTTTTGATATTTTTTAAGAGTTCTTTTGCCGTAATTGTTGGATTCAACCCACTCTTAAGAGTCTGATTCATAGATGAACTGATCATCATCATGGTCATACGATTAGCTTTTTCCCATTTAGCAAAATAATTCTTCTCTAATTCTGTAGAATTCGTAGTGGGTGACTTTCCTGCTATTTTAAGGTTAATGCATTCCCTATCACGGTCATGTTTGGCATGTGCTTGATTTTCTTTTTCATGGCATCAATCTTGTAGAGGCGGCTGATGGTGGTTTCACAGACCCACAAGTCAAGTGAGTTCTACATTACACATTTTTTAAAGCCTAAATTCTTAATGACTTACTGCTTCTAAATATGTAGAATTCTCAAGGTCATATGTTTTTCTTAGATTTCTCTGTTCTTCCTCTTATCGGGGATGTGTTTCTTTGCAGAACCACAAGATTGGACAGCATTGAAGGAAAGAAATGAAGAGACAGATCCATTATACATCTGATGGTCGAAAAGATTTAAAAAAAAAAAAAAACCCTGAGATGTTAGAAGTTTAATTATTACCTTTCGCCATTAATGTTGCAGTTGCGTTGTGCTTACTGCTTACGGATGTGATTGATCCGATAAATAAGGGAAAAAAATATGCTGTCTCAAAGAAAGATAAATGAATCCTAGAGGGTAATTAGCTGGTGAAGAAGTGATCTGCACAGCAGAGTGAGGACTACTTTAGTTTCTGAAGTCTGTTTCAGAATGATTCTATTTGTGCCAAAGCGCAGGTACCTACTGAAACATGGGTTCAATCAGCTTAATGTGTTATAATTTGATATGATTATTTATATCTTTAATTGATTAGCTCTGCTTCTTTTGGTATCTACCTCATGATGAGATGTCCCATGCATAAATTAATAGATGGCCTGATGACGCTCTTTGTTTCTAATTTGGAAATAATTATAGCCTAATAAGCAATGTGGTTATTGTGTTTTGCCTCAAACCGTGATAACCGTCGGGGAATAAATTAAGGAAAAAAGAAAGATCTACGCAGATGACTGATGCTTGAAGCGTCGGCGTAGATAAATAAACATAAAAAAACAAAAAAACCCTAAGCCGACGGTGTAGCTGTTGGTGTATATATTAGCTAACAAAATTATCGCCGAAAGCTTACAGCCATCGACGTACGTTTTCCTAGCCATCGGTGTACTCTACGCCAACGGCTCTAGTGCCAACATTCAAATTATAGGGTGGGAGCAGTTTAGTTTTGATTGTTACTCGTATTTAGTGGTGAAAGTGGGCCGAGTTGATCTGGACCCGCCCTGCTATCTGACACGTTTCGACTCAACTCGGCCCTAAACAGTTGAACCCAATTTAAGTTTGGGTCTGGTAATTGTCAACAAACACCCGATCTAGACCCAAGTTAGAGTTGGGTCGGGTCTGATTCTTTATATTTTAGACCCGAATTCAAACCCAAACCATAATATAAAATAATATTACTTTTAGTTTTTGCCTATATCTTGGGATTGGTATGGATTATAATTAAAATAATAAGCAATACAATTAGAATAAAAAACTTCGTGAGACAAGATACGGTTCGTTCTTGTATATAATTAGCGACTGGCAAAAAAAAGCACAGAAATTTAGCTTTGCTTGGGCTAAATAGCTAAAAAAAACTCTAGTTGAGAAACCGTATCAGATGTAGCGGAAGTCAGTTTACCGAAGGATCTTTAGTTTGAGATAGCATTCTCAAACTTTGTTCTTGGGTCGTTGGGGTTGAAGATCAATCTATTCTCACCATCCATCGATTCGAAGCCGAGCATATTTTATCTCTTATTAATGTTTTGTAATTGGGATGGGGAATTTGCTATTTTTCTTGGATTGTAGGAGGTTTTTTTTTTTTTCTCTTTTTTCTTTTTTTGGGTTTCCTACGATTTGCCTAGATAACTATCTTAGTTTTCTCCGAGAGGTTCGATTTTCTAGATAGCAATATCTATGGTGACGGCATGAGATCTCGAGATTTTTTCTGAGTCTCTTGTCCTGTTTTTATTATTAATAAAAATACAACTTTCAAAAAAAAAAAAAAAAAAAGTGACTCGTTGGGTTGCATAAATTTTTGGAAAGACAACTCTTTCGGTGCATTCTTATTAAGCCATTGAATCAGGTTGCAAACAAGATTAGGAACCAACCCAGACCCGACCCGTTTTTTGTTGGGTCTGGTCTAGTTATAGTTCTTCGGACCCATAATCAAAATGGGTCCATAATTTTTTAAAGGGTACTTTAGTAAACAATGCCTCAAAAATAAACTTTTTAGCAAAAAAGACTTGACTTCAAACGCTTTAGAAAACAATGCTTTCACAGATTTTGGAACTTCAGAAAATCGTGAAAGCACTGTTTTTTTTCAAAAGTTTTAGAAAAAAATAATATTTTCATGATTTTCTAAAGTTCCAAAGCACCATTTTTCTAAAACGTTTAAAGTTGGGTCATTTTTGCTAAAAAGTTTTTTTTTGAGGCATGTTTCTTTAATTATCCTTTTTTTAAATTTACTTGACCCAATTCCAAATAGGTCAGGTCTGGTTCACCACAACCCCATCCGGACCTGACTCATTTGCAACCCTACTCTTATTGAAGGTAAACTTCACATTTTTTGTATTCCTTTTTTATATGATCATACTATCAAAACAACCTTAAGAATTGTGGAGCAGACAAGTATACATATGTAAAACAGTTTATGTGAATACCAACTATAATGATAAGAGAATGTGGCGGGCAAAAATCAAACCCATTAAACCTACTCGTGGAGCAGACACAGAAACGCATATATATATATATATATATATATATATATATATATATATATATATATATATAGAACAGTTTAAGCGAGCACCATCTATAATGGCAAGGAAACGTGAAGAGCAAAAACCTATTAAACTTACTCCCCCACATTAGAGGGAGCGTACCAACTAGGCATTACCAACTATGCAGAGCATCGACTCCGAAAGTCGTAAGATTTTCTGTCATATTGACAACGAACACAGTTTCGATTGAGTAAAAATTCTATGCCTAAAACCAACTTTTTTTTTTTTTTTTTTTCAAAAGAACATGTTTTTTTTGTTAAATGGTCAAACCTTCGGTGCCTACGACCAACTTTTTATCAAATGGTCAAATCATAGACTGCACACTTGACTAGGGCTCTCAACGTATTAGGCCGACACAGACTCCGTGCCCGATCCAACCTGTAAAATGTGAATTTTTAGGGTGTGTAAGCTCGTCTAAGGACCTGGACTGGGTTAATTGATTGTTGTTTAGATTAGATACCCCCACACACACACTATATATATATATATATATATATATATATATATATATATATATATATATATATATATATATATATACACGTGTAACGATCCACATGCAGATATACGTGAATTGCAGGATTAAAAATCATCTCATTCCTTGAAACTTAAATTAAATTTAATGACTAGGGTTATCTAAGATTTTTAATTAATATATTTATATTTTAAAGACTCTAATTATTAAATTATTATGATATCCTTTAACATATTTCAACCATATCATATCCTAGAGTAGATTTGCATGTCATATATAAACATAAATCAAAACAAATTAAGAGACATAAATAAAACAAAGACATAAATATACCTGAAATCGGAAAAAAAATAATGTGTTAATGAGAGACTGCTTGCTCAACGAAATCTGTAGAAATCTAATTGTTTCTGGATGAATAAAAAAACATAAAATCTTGGATCAGATTCATGTCATCAATAAAACATAAAATTGATCAAAAATAAATCAAAGCAAATTAATAGACATAAATAAAACAAAGACATATAAACATACCTGAATTCGAGGAAAAAACGATGTGTTAATGAGAGACTGCTTGCTTAACGAAAATCTGTGTATGATTTTTTATTTTTATTTTATTTTTTTCACCATTTATTTTATAAAATTTCAATAAGAATGAGATATTTATTAGCCTTTGTTTAGGAGAGAGAGTCATATACATGAGAGAAAGAGAGAGAATTGCAGTTTGTATCAAATATAAGTTATGGGCTAGTTTAGAGTCTTAGTTTAATTAGAAGATTTTCAGGCTGCGTTTGGGTTAGCTCTTTTGGGGCAAAGAGCAGATCTTTCACTTTTTGGCTCTCGGGGAGAACTACTTTTACACTTTGTAACACAGCTTCTCGCCTTATTTGTTTTGACGGAGAGCTATTTTAAGTGATAAAACTGCTCTATGTCTGTTCTATCCCAGAGCCGATTTTATCTGCTCCTGACAGAGAGCAAGCAAAAAGTTGTTTCTACTCTTATAAGAGCTAACCCAAACACAACCTTAAAGTCTTAATTTAGAGTCCTAGTTTAATTAGAAGATTTTATAATTACATTCGGGAGAAGGGTAACAACTCTTAGGGGCATTTTAGGTATGAAAATATGACAGAAGTTATTTTTACTTTTATATAGTAATAAAGATATATATATATATATATATATATATATATATATATATATAGTGTGGGGTATCTAATCTAAGCAACCCACCAAATCTTTGAGTTCACCCATGCTGAAACACAATGACTGCATTAAATCAAACGATGAAGATTGTTTATCTTCCCAATCTTCTATATTATGGATCTTGAGATCATGGGTGTACCATCAAACGATCAGTGTTTTATTTAACGTGGCTCACATCTCAAAAAAGTGACCTTAACAACACGTGGAAGCTAAAAATTGATTTTAAGGTCACTTTTTGGGATGTGTACCACGTGAAATAAGAAAATGACCGTCTAATGGTATCCCCAAGATCTCAAGATTCATTGTGTGAAAGATTGGAACGATAAACTATTTCCATCGTGTGATTCAATGTAATCAATGTATTTCAGTATATATATATATATATATTAGGGGTGTTAACGGGTCGGTTTGGTCGGTTTTCGATTTCTAAACTCCAATTTTTTTATTTGTAAATTAAAAAAAAAAAATTACAAATAATACTTATTTTTGTGATTTCCGTTTTACAAATAATATCTATTTTATAAATAATACCTATTATTTGTAAAAAAAGAAGAATAATACCTATTACTTAGGTAAACCCTATTATTGTTTTTTTAAAGGGAAGCCTATTTTGGTATTCGCCTAAGTAATACCCTATTATCGGTATCTTATCGGTTCGGTTTCGAATTTTTTACGTCAAAACCGAAATCAAACCGATAATCCGATAAACCACTTTTCCAAAACCAAAACCGAACCGATATACCCTAAAATCGAAACCGAACCGAAATTTCAGTCAATTTCGATCGGTCGGGTCAATTTTTTGTACAATCCTAATATATATATATATATATATATATATTGGACTTTAGAAAATAGAGATGGATTTCAAAAGGTTTTAGAGCATTATCCTAACTGAAAATGTTTTAGAAAAATTAGGATTTCACAGAAATCAGAGTTCTAACGAGATATGAGACGCAAAAGTTTCCCATGTGTGAGAGGCCTGGTACATATGAAAATGCTGAAGTACCATCGTGTTCTCCTACATGCATAACCTTCTTCAGCGGCGGAGAAGAGCCCGAAAACACTAATCGGCGCTAGAGAAGTTTTGACATTAGAAATAGGCGCAGACCCAAACTTTATGGCGTTAGAAATGGGCGCAACTTAGGAGAAGTAAACCTTTTCCGGCGGCGGTGGAGAAGGGCTCGAAAAAACTAATCGGTTCCGGAGAGGTTATGGTGTTAGAAATAGGCGCAGACTCAAGCTTTATGGCATTAAAAATGGGTGCAACTCCGAGTGGCGCCGAAGAATCCAGTCGCTATTCTCACTATTCTCCGACGCTGGAGAAGATGAACAAAAAACTGTAAAAAAACTTAGCGGCGCCAAAGAAGATGAACAAAAAATCGGCGAGTGCCAGACTCCACTCTCTGGTGGAGTACTAATTAATACCAGTTCATCTCCAACTAATTCGCCTGCTCCCAGCTAACGACTGACGAGTGGTTGGTTATTCATTTGTCAAGGTTCGATATTTTGACAAAAACGGATAGAAGGCGAGTCACTGAGGGTTCAGAATTTTTGCATTTTACCCGATAAGGTCAGAACTAATGACACAGCAGGGTTTAGACCCTAAAATTATGTTTTAGGGTTCGATAAAATTGACATGTGAATAAATTTAGATTTAAGTGAAAAATAAGTTAGCTGAAAATATCCTTAGGTGATAGGTCTCATGTAAGACCGACGTCATTTAAAACTGATCAATCCATTATAAAACCAATCAATCAATCTCATATGGGACCGATTGGTCTTGATCAAAATTTTTTCCCAACTCCAACTTGGTCCCTAGGTCCACGATTATGAGATAAATTTAATGAATAAAGAAGGATAGACCTTGGAATCAATAGATCCAATTTGAAGAAATACATGCTCAATTATTGATCCCATGCTCGTCGATCCAATTTAAGTCCATAGATAGATTTGTGTAGCTTACATATGCAATGAAGAAAGTTGATGTTGACGAAGCTTTGGGGATATTTCTTTTATTATTCCTTACTTAGAATTCCTTGTAAGAATGCATTTTGCAAACCATGTTTGGTGTAAGAGCCAATTCTTGGATACAATGAAGCATAGTATCACAAGGCAATATTTCGACACCGGATATCGTACCCGTGCGGCGCCTAACTTCTCAAATTTAGCCAGCCTACCCAACCATCAACTCTGATACCATCCGCCTAGAGGACAGGAACTCAGGCTTATAGTCGCCTTCGCCCGATGCCGACTATATCAATGCACCATGTCTCCTTGCGACATGTATGCCAACACTTCAGTGCCCCCGCTTGGCCTGCCGAACTTCACCCTGTGCACTGCATTAGTTCCTCGCCCACGACAGTAACATGCAACTACTCATGTTGTCCCATTCCATACATATCTCGCCGACATACTGAACCAAACTCACCTTCGTGTGTGGCCCATACTACCAGCATACATCAGCATTTGACCCTCAGTTAGCATGCACCACAGTGTCCCACGTAGCCCTTGAGTGTCTTTGTGAGGTTGTCATCTCATATGCACCACGACGCGTAGCTCGGGGCCATATGGCAACCTCATGTTGGGTAACACACGACATCGTCGCAATGACGTCTTAGGCCCACCCTTCCAGGCCTAGGAGACCCATGGGCCCCCTAGCAATGCAAGACCCCATATGTAGGGGAATAGCTCCACAACTTCCTTCCCCCAAGTATGATCTAAACATCACCTCTGCCTGTGACACACAGTGCCATTCTCCACACCAACACACCCCTTAAGGCCCCACATCATCATCCCATGCGACTGTGTCACGTCCGTGTTGCGACCAAATCGCGAAGCCCTCATGGCCTCATGTCGCGTGTCCTCATGGCTCCCAGATGTCGAGTGTCCTCTTGGTACCACATCACATGTCTCATGGCACCACGACAACGCGTGCCCTCTTTAGCACCACATTGCGTACCCCTGTGTGGAGCACCAAGTTTTATGCCCATATGCGTCTAGTCGCCTCACTAGATCTATACCTAGCTCGAGTCACCGTCGCATCATATATAAGGGGAGCACGCGCGCGCCGCAAGACCACATGCCTCCTCGCTAACGCGCTACACAACTAGCTCTAAGGTCAGCCCGCCTTCCTGCTAGCCAAACACCCAACTCCAAGGCCACCATGCCATCTCGCTGGCATATGGAGTAACGACGTCGTGATATCCTCTCCCACTCCATAAGGTCAACGTCCTCGTTGACACAATATCTCAAGGGAATGACCACTCCGACTCCTCCAATCTGACAGTGTCAACATCCATGCTGACACCAAGACCTGCATCAGTTCATTGACTTTCGTCTTCACCCGATGTAAAGTCTCCATAAATACTAGCCCAGAGGTTTGGCACCTCCTCGCTAGTTCTACTTGGTCTCATCTGCACCAACGAACGAGCAACCCACTGATTCTTCGCGCGGCACGACACCAATGCTATCCATCACTATGTCATGTACTAAACATTTGTGACCACAACTCCCTCTAGTACGTTGACACCAAGTGTCGACGTCCTCGTCAGCACTTGAACTCCTACGTCAGTTCCTCGACACAATTTTATCTTCACCCAAACACAACCTGCGTCTGAACACAGTTGTTATACTTCACTGCTTTCATCTGTAATTCTGTGCTAGTACCTCGACCATTTTCTGTATCTTCACCCCACGTAGTATTCTGAATAAATTGGCTTGGTCTGTATTTCACCTCATACAATCCAAAGTAACCCGATCCTTAACATCATTCCTGTTATTGCTTGAATCGACTGCCGAAACCAACCAAATCGCACCTTTGATGCCCACATCGCCGATTCCAAGTTCACACAACTCGTTGCACATCGCAACTCTCTAGTTTCACAACATTCTGTCTTCATTTAGGAGACTAGCGCTCATATGCATTGCTGCACTCTAGTACCTCAACACCTCTGCGTCTTTGCCCAAGAGTTCGACTTGCGTCTGTTTTGTAGGTCTCCAGTACCTTGACATACCACGAGTCTACTACCCAAGTTGCCTCAGCCTGTAACAATTTCATAGCTCTCTAGTACCTCGATGTCTGTCTTCACTTAAGAGACTACCGGTGAGCGACCATGCTCAACCCAATGAAGCACTATGCTTCTCACTACTGTAGTCCGCAACACTGCCCCATATCTTTCAACTGTAGCAATTAGTGGGACCCAACTTTCTCGGACCTTTAGACTTGATCATCACTACCAGCTCTCACCTGTCCTACAACACTCTAGTACCTCAACACTACAGTGCCTTCACCCAAGAGTCTGCTACGAGTACCTTGCTCAATTGACAAAGCTCCACACTTCTCACAATATAGTACCTCGACCTTTGTCTTCACCTATAGCGTGACTCGAGTCACCTCTTACAACCCGATTTACGGTCTAATCCGATGTATTAGTGTATGCTTCCAGTGTCCTAATGAGCGCCACCAATGCCTTGACTTTCTAGTGGTTATGATGCCTTGGTACCTCGTACATTGACCTCTTCACCATGAAACATAACACAACTATCTTGAATTGTTCTGCTTCAATACTCTAACCACGATGCCTCTGTCGTGCTCATAAATTGACTTCGACCCTTCTCGTAGACCAAAGATTTCGACGAGTGCCTGAGACTCACTTCCTCTAAAGATACCCATCTGACTCTCGTATTTGTTTCTTCTAAAGTTACACTAAAACACTCGTCCAACCATCCGTCTCTCACGGACACCATGCCCTGTCATTTCACAACAAAGCACCAAGCTACCAATCCCTTTTCCTGTTCAGTATATCTCAATCCAGTTCTCGCAGCATCTTGCTTAACCGTACCCTCGATCTTGGTCCATCGCAACACACTGCCCATACAACGGTCTAGACCATTGTGTCATATACCAGCAACCAATTTGAAAATCTCAACTTCCTCATGAAGTGAGAACGGAGCATCCTACTTGCTCCATGCCATCCATGGCTATGGTGCTCACAGCACTAGTGTGACCCAACATCTCATGTCGGTAGTCACTAGCGCTCATCCATCCCGAACCGACCCGCTACCTCAACTTGTGGCCCTCATGACCAACAAGCATCGAACATATTTTTGTAACAACATATCCCAGCAGTACCATCCCTTTGCGTGTGACCAAACTCTGAAACTCATCTAAAAGTTACTGTAACAGAGCACATACCAACCGCAGACGTGTAACTCAACTGCACACAAGTAACTTTGGCTATCACGAGATCAGAGCGCACCTCATCGCCCTAGTTCACCAACGTAGTCCCATTCGGAATGATTTGACTCTGATACCAACTTTCATGGAGCAATATTTCGACACCGGATGTCGCACCTGTACAACGCCTAACTTCCCAAACTAAGCCAGCCTACCCAACCATCAACTCTGACACCACTCGCTTAAAGGACAGGAACTCACGCTTGTGGTCGCCTTCGCCCGAGGCTGACCATATCAATGCATCGCGTCTCCTTGCGACACGTATGCCAACACTTCAGTGCCCTGCTTTGCCTGCCTAGCTTCACCCTGTGCACTGCACTAGTTCCTCACCCACGACAGTAGCATGCAGCTCCTCATGCTATCCCATTCCATATATATCTCGCCGACATATTAACCGAGCCCACCTTCGTGTGTGGCCCACGCGACTAGCACACTTCGGCATTTGGCCCTCAGCCAGTGTGCACCACAGTGTCCCACGTAGCCCTTGAGTGCACTTGTGAGGTTACCATCTCATATGCACCGCGACGCGTAGCTATGGGCCATTTGGAAACCTCACCTTAGGTGACACGACATCGTCGCAGCGACGTCCTAGGCCCACCTTTCCAGGCCTAGGAGACCCATGTGCCCCTCTAACAACCCAAGACCCCATGTGTAGGCTTCCTTTCCCTAAGTATGGTCTATGCACCACCTCGAGCCATCCAGCAGGAGCACCTCAAACGTATTGGTTTATCATACCATCGTGGCACACAAATCTCTGCTTATGGCATACAGTGCTATCCTCCACACCAACACGCCCCTTGAGGTTTTGCATCATCATTCCATGCAACCGTGTCTCGACCGTATCGTGACCACGTCGCGAAGCCCTTATGACCTCATGTCGTGTGCCCATCTAGTATCACATGGCGTGCCCTCATAGTACCCGGATGTCGTGTGCCCTTTTGGCACCACATCACATGCATCATGGCACCACGACGTCGCATGTCCTCTTGGCATCACATTGCGTGCTCCTGTGTGGAGCACTATACCCAGCTCGAGTCACCGTCACATCATATATAAGGGGAACACGCACGCGGTACACAGCTAGCTCCAAGATCCGTCTGCCTTCCTGCTAGTCAAACACCCAACTCCAAGGCCACCATGTCATCTTGCTAGAACACAGAGTAACGACACCGTGACATCCTCCCCCACTCCATAAGGTCAATGTCCTCGTTGACGCAATATTTCAAGGAAATGACCATGCCAACTCCTCCAATCTAGCAGTGTCAACGTTCATATTGACACCAAGACCCGCATCAGTTCCTCGACTTTCGTCTTCACCCCATGCAAAGTCTTCACAAATATTTAGCCCCGAGGTTTGGCACCTCCTCGCTAGTTCTAGTTGGTCTCATCAGCGCCTACAAACGAGCAACCCACAGATTCTTCGCGTGGCACCGCACCAACGCTATCTATCACTATGTCATGCACTAAGCATTTGTGACCACAACTCGCTCTACTACCTCGACACGTGTCTCACACAAGAACTCGCCCACCATATTCTGCCTTCGAAACACCTTAGTACATCGGCCATGCCTTCACAGCTCTATTTCTCAAGCTCGCCTTTGGCTCAACCTAGATACAAGGTTTTCCCACCTTGTCGCTAGCTGATCAAATGTACATCTCTATACACCAAGGTCGTGACCACGTCACAATAGGCACATGGTTTGGTCATGGAACCAAACTAGGGGTGATAACAGGCCGGGCTTGGGCTTGAATTTTTCTCATTTTTAATATGGCCTTGCTTGAGCCTGGCCCGTTTATAATAGAATTTTAGGCTCAAGCCCGGCTGTTTATAGTAGAATTTTAGGTTCAAGCCTGTTCAATTGCCACCCCTAAATCAAACATCTCGTTGTGGTTAAAAGCCTTATTACTGATTGTAGGCTTTGGCCACCTGTCGGGCCTTGTATGGTTCCCTCAGCTCTGCCTTCGGTACGAAAAACTCATTTGCAGCCTATCGTGTAGTCAAACTTCTAATTTTATTTTATTTTCACTTATTGGTAAGTTGGGCTTTAATTTGAGACCTTGAGAACTAGGGTCTAAGTTCCGTGATTGCTAACCTTAATATTTTGGGAGCAAAGCTTGCATATAATATACAATATTTATGGTTGTATTACCAATACTATAAGGCCAGATAGTCATAGTCGCCGAGTTAGGGATTTGGGAATTATTCGCTGAGAGCAAAAATTCGTAATTCGGGAAATTTTTGATAAATTTCAGGAAAGAATAGCTAAAATGCCGTGAAAAATTCAGAATTCGGGAGTTATTCAATGAAGGAAACATTCGGGAAAAAATTGGCAAATTCGGGAAAATTTTGAAAAATATTGCTAAAATTAAAAACATAAATAACTAGTTAATTTTTTTTTTTAAAATTTGGTCTCTGGGATAGAAATTATAAACCATCCTTTTGCTAAATAAATAAAAAAAATCCTTATTGAAGGATTATAAATGTGTAACCTTTATTTTCAACTAAGATTATTCCTTCTCAACGAGGATTTCACATGCTTAAAATTGTTGACTGCTTTAACTCAGAGTATGGAGATAATTGTTTGTCCCAATCTTCTACAGAATAGTTCATGAATTCATGGTCCAACCATTAGACGACCAGATTTTGATCCCAAGCGAGAGACATCCCGAAAAATGATCCAATATCTACACCCATGATCATCTTCATTTTTTAGGATGGGTGTCACGTGGAATAAGAATATGTCCATTTGATGGTAGGTCTAGTGTGCCGAGGATTGGGACCAAAAGCAATCTCTATCATATGTTTTAAGGCAGTCAGCGTTTTAAGCATATAAAACTCGGTTGAAAACCAAGACTATTGGATTGTAAATAAAGGTACCATAACTAACGGTAACGCTAAAATGCTACTCTCATAGGTAGCACATGCTAGACCAGTACAAATATAAATCGCTAGGGTGGCCTCAAGGTGGGGATAGGAACTCAGGTCTCCCGCATCTTGAAATGGGTACCTGGCAATCTCTCCAAACCCCTTGAGGTTAGTACCGGTTGATATTGAGTCCTTGTGCATAGCAAGTGGGTTCAACGGCCGCATTCGTCATAATCGGGTGCCTGATGGTTTGATCGGCTTTTGGTTTGACTATGCCAACTGTTGCTCTTATAGTTATGCGCGGGACCCGACGGAACTTTTATGGGGATGGCCTAAAGTCAACAGGTCAATACTTCAGGACTGGCCTGCTATGTCTGGGGAGAACCCATGTTATTTTAATTTCTTTTTTTTTTTTTAAAATTCTAGGGGCAGCTCCACGCCTCCTAAGTAGTGACCTGGGTGATATGTGTTAGGTATTTGTGACCCACACACTAACCTTTTCTTTAAATAACTAAAACTTAAATTGGTGAGACTTTTTTAACGTGACACAATGGGAATCACCACGCAATCAGGTGGAATTCTTTATTTATAGGGTTGTGGTAATCCCTTTATAGGCGTGACACATCCTCTAGATTTAGTTTCCTTGTTGGGCTAGGAGACTAATCAAGGTCTATTTAAGGACGACAACGTCCCCTCTTTATTTATTCTCAATGTTATTCCCATCAATAGAGATAAAAAGAAAGAGAGGCGGTTTGTTCTAAGTGTCATCATCTCATAGCGAAGATCTGCTGTTCAAGCACGTATTTGTTGTCATCTAATCAGGTAAGTAAGATTTATCTTACTAGAAATTGTCGCATCTCATATGTTGATCAAACGATTCTAGCCTAGATCTTATTTGCTTCTATAAAATCTTCTACAATTGGTATCAAAGCTTGAATGGCTGATTTCGTTTGATACACATATATTTCCAAAAAAAAAAAATCGTCTAATCCTAAGGGAGCAAGCCACGTAGATCTGGACTGTTTTTGTGGTTGGCGATCATACGACCTTATCCTTTAATCCTAAGGGAGCAAGGCACGTAAATCTGGACGATGATTGAGAGCCGTCTGATTAGAGCGTGATTCAGATCTGATGACTCAGATTGATATGATTAGAACGTGGCTGCAGATTTATAATTTTTTTTAAAAAAATTTTGAATCGACGGTCGTCTGCCCCAAGCACCGATTGATCGGCACGACGCCCGGCCGAGGACGATCGATAAGCAGACCGGATCCGGCCACGGTGCTGTGGAAGGGCGAGCTTGAACTATTGCTTTTGCAACTTTTTTTAAAAAAATAAATAAAAAAAAATTCCTTTCTTTTGGGCCGATGGTCCGGAGCCGTCCGACGACTTCCGGCCACCGGAATGGCACCGGCCGACGGCCAGCACCGGGGCCGACCAAACGGCACACCAGACTGTCGGGTTCAGTGACCGATGGGAGGGCGGCTTTAAGCCCCAAAGGGTTGCGGCTGCTGCAACTTATAAAAATAAAATAAAAACCTTTGACCAATCTGTCAGACAAGACCGTCCTCCACCGGATCAGCACCGACGGCCAAAGACTGTATGACGGATGACGGCGACCGGCCGCTTTGCCGGTGACTTCTAAGCGGGCGGATCTAACTCCCATGAGGACTGTTTTTCTTTTTGCAACGGATGTTATAAAAAAAAAAATTCTTTTTTTTTTTAAGA
The DNA here is from genome assembly GCA_021018995.1 of Chloranthus sessilifolius. Taxonomy (NCBI): domain Eukaryota; kingdom Viridiplantae; phylum Streptophyta; class Magnoliopsida; order Chloranthales; family Chloranthaceae; genus Chloranthus; species Chloranthus sessilifolius. The sequence continues at coordinate 23,916,812 of CM037589.1, forward strand.
AGAAGATGAATAGTGGGGGTTCGGGTCCGTTGTCGACCCACCTGACCCGGGTGATCCGGCCATCCTTGGTCCGCTGTCCGGCCCGCATGACCCGCTATGACCCGGCCTAGTGACCCGGACAAGACCCGACCTTAAGCCTGGTTCCGTTAGCTGTTCACCTGACCCGACCCGTGGACCCAGCCCGACTCATACAGCCCGTTGACACTTCGGCCCACTAGATACCCGACCCATTACCTACGGCCAGGTGCCCCGGCCCATATCCCTGGCCCACTTCGGTCCAGTATCTCACCCTTGGACCAGGCCCATCTCAGCCAGGTCATAGCCCATTTGGCCCGGACCCAATTCGGCCCACCTGGTTAGGCCCAAAACCCATTTTTACCACATTCCAAATTTTGTTTGCAGCTATATTTTCTGAACTGCTTCCGCTGTTGCAAATAGAGCTTTTAAACTCAGATCTTGTATATGCAACAAGATTGAACGCTTTTCGGGTTTAAACTTTAAAATACGATATCTGGAATTTTACAACTCTGTTTCGCGCATATGACCTATCAATTGTGATCTACTCGACGAGATCTACACTCCAGACTGGTCTATGAGACTATTTAACACTGTTTTAGGCATAAAAATTCTAGTCAAAGGTTAATAAATATATTTTTGTTCCAAATACATAGTTGAACTGTTTTGAACATTCTGTATGAATACTCTTATACTATCATGTCATTGTTCATAGTTATTGCATGTGCACCTTCACCTTAAAGACTCTACTTTCCCTAAAACTTGGTATATGAACGTATTTAGGGCATGAAACCTTCATCCAATGACATGATAGGATGCCTTGAGATAGGTTCTTCTTATAAAGGGGTTTAGGAAGACCGGTAAAGCAGTCGTTCAGGGAAACGTTGCCAAAATAGGTGTGTAGTCTGCCCAAAGGTGACCGGCCTATGGAGGTTACGTTATCCTTGAATTTTAAGACACTCGTCTCATTAAGATTGTCAGAGCATTCACTTTTGTGAGCTACTACTTCTGGCCAAAGCTGACTTAGAAAACTCACGAAAGGAGAATGGATAGAATTGTAGAAGATTTTATAGAAGCAAATAAGATCTAGGCTAGAATCGTTTGATCAACATATGAGATGCGACAATTTCTAGTAGGATAAATCTTACTTACTTGATCAGATGACAACAAATACGTGCTTGAACGGTAGATCCTCGCTATGAGATGACGACCATTAGAACAAACCACCTCTTTTTCTTTCTATCTCTATTGATGGGAATAATATTGAGAATAAATAAAGAGGGGACGCTGTCCTCCTTAAATAGACCTTGATTAGTCTCCTAGCCCATCAAAGAGACTAAATCTAGAGGATGTGCCACGTCTATGAAGGGATTACCACAACCCTATAAATAAGGAATTTCACCAGATTGCGTGGTGATTCCCATTGTGCCACGTTTAGAAAGTCTCACCAATTCAAGTTTTAGTTATTTAAAGAAAAGGTTAGTGTGTGGGTCACAAATACCCAACAATCTCCCACTTGATCCACACACTACCAAAATATTGTTTTAAATAAATTCATGAATTAATCCTTTTGAAAAGCGGATGGCCATCCTTATAATTTTATAAAATCATTGACTTTCAAGGGACTTGGTATAATACATCATCCCCTCAAGTTCAAGAAACAACTATAATAATGGATCATGAATGCCTATAATGTACCATGCTTTATAATTGACAATAAGGCAGTTCCATGGTCACAAAAATTATTACTGTTAATGAACCCAAGAGTATTATTTGTGATTTTATGACACCAGTATATGCACACTTTAATGCAATCACTTGTGTGTATACCTGCATTCGTCCTGCTTCATACCCTAAGGTATGTTATCCTGATATCTTTGACATACGTCATGTGAAAATCATCACCCAACTATCAAGATAAATGCTATACAACCGTGATGCTTAATCACAATAGCTCAAGCTTCCTTATTTGAGCACTTATGCTCCCAGGCCAATATTGCATATGCTAATAATGATAATCATGATAAATATTGAGTAGAATGAAAAACATGCATCAAATAATAATCAAATATATAAAGAGTGTCGACAATAAAAGAGAATGGAATAAACATTGTGGAAGAAACTCTCACTTAATTAATGTACTCGAGTGTTTCCAACACTCCCATCCGGATCACGTGCGCTAAAAAATCTTTTGGTTGAAGCCCCTTTGTGAGATAACTCCCACTCAAAAGGAGACCATAAAAAACTCTAATATCCTAATCTGATCACCTTAAGGAATATTATGATCATTAGTGAATTTGATGTTGTCTTTTATTCCTGACTCCCACTGATTGTCTCAATTGCAAGAAGATTGATATAACTAGTCTCAACAGTTGTAATTAAAATAAATTATTTACTAGAGAACCATATCAAACACTAATAGAATCCAAAGTAATAGTCAAACTATCACTTAGAGGAGTAAAACTATAAACAACTTTAAGAAGTCTAATTTAGCAATAAAAAATTTTTGTTTAAAAGATTGAATAAAAGTTCAGAATTCCTCCCATTTGCTAAAGAATAGCTTTTCATTCAGTCTGTAACTCCTCGTGCTGCTTCTGCTGATTAGCTTCTCCTTGCTGCTTCTTCTTTATAATATTTTTCCATAAATAACAATCCTTCTTGAAGTGACCTTTCTTTTTACAGAAATGACAGTCATCGTCGTTATCATTCACAATAATTTTCTTCTTTAAGTCCTTCTTGTTCCCTTTATTTGTGAAGTGATTCTTTCTTTGACCATTTTTCTTAAAAATTTTCTTATGGGCAGGATTGTAGGCAAAATGAGCAGACACAATCTTGTTGCCCCGCAACCGTTCTTCTTTCGTTACACACATTGAGATAAGCTGGTTCAAGTCTCATTTTCCTTTCTGGGCATTGTAATTTACCTTAAAGGCATCAAACTGACTCTGAAGGAATGCAACAGCTAAATGTACTATAGTTGTTTCCTCAAAGGGAATGCCTTACTCATTGAGCTTCATGGCTAACATGGACATTCTGAGAATGAATTCCCTAACAGAACTCTTTCCATCATAGTGCATGTTCACAAACTCTACAAGATAACCATATTGCAGAGATTTAGTGAACCCAACAAACTGATTGTCGATATTTTTCAACAACTCGCGGGCTGTGTCAGTGGTCTTAATTCCACAACGAATGACTTCACTCATGAAAGCGCGAATAATCATGATAGACATACGATTTGCCTTCTCCCACTTTGCATGCAGAGTTTTTTTCAAATTCTGAAGAGTTATCGGTAGGAGTTGTAGGTCTGTCTTGGATCAGTTGTATAGTCATCTTGCCACTATGGATCGGGTAAACAAGAGTTGGAAAGGGGCATATCGGCGGCTGTCAATGGATGCATACAATGGCTATTGGGTGGAGTTGAAATGGGTGAGGTTTGGAGAAGATTTTTGAGGAGTGACAGCTCTGAATATGTGATAAAGATAAAGGGAGTGATAATAGTGATGGTGATCCTAGAAAAAGATGAGAGAGAGAGAGAGAGAGAGGGGGGGGACTAGTGCTATGGGGTAAGAGCATCTTGTTGTTGCGGGGCCGAGGCAAAGGGGAAAGGGTCATTCATTGAAAAAGAAATCCCGTGGGAAGTAGACACGGTTGGTGGCAATATAGATGAACAATTATCTAGGGGTACTGGAAGTTCCGTTTACTGAACGGAAATCGAAATTACTCAAACACGAATTTGAATAGAAATTTGTCGGTTTCAGTTTCGGAGGATAAACGAACTGATCTCCATTCCCTGAAATCGAACCAAAATGATCAAACTCAGTTTTGGTTTGATTTTCCAAATTATTATAATTTTCAATTTTTGAAAGAGATTTTTAAAATTTTTTCTAATATTTTGTATTTTTTTTCTCTCCCTACTTACTAAATAGGTTTCAGTTATTGCACCCAAAACTGAAACCGAACTGATCAAAAATTGGTTTTGGTTTTTTGGTTTTGGTTTGGTTTCGGGTTTGAATTTTTTCGGTTCGGTTTCATCGGTTTTCGGTTTTAGATTTTTTCCTTCTACCCTACTTGTAACTCAATGTGTCGGCTTGAGCCCGGCCCATACAGGGCATCAATTGGCCGGTTACGGGCTAATGTAGGTAGGCCCGAAATATAAATGGGCCGGACAGGCCGGATCCAATTAGTAAGCTGAGCCGGGTATGAGTTTGTTCAAAAAACCCAAATAAAAAGCGGAAATTTTAAGCATGACCCGAAAGGCCGAAACATCAAATTAGTTCTTACATATAAAAATTGTGGACCCGGCCTGAGGCCACAGTCCGACATGGACCGGGTATCAGCTAATTTATGTAAGCTGGATTGTTAAATAGGCTGGTAAGGCCCAATTAGTAATCGAGCCAAGTAAAGGCTAGTTCCAAGAGACCCAATAATAATCGGTGTGTTTAATGCCCGCCCTGAAGCCGGCCCATTGAGACCCCAACTTGTATCTATTGCACCTATTGCTATAGTATTGCAAAAAAATCATATACTTTGAAACGATTCTCCTCATCAGTTCTATCGATCTGTATTATCAGATCGGCTGGAGCCGATCCATATCGATAAGTATCGGAGTCAGCCTATTTGTAAAACTCTATTATGGTCACATAGTCGATTTTGAACCTCAAAGAGACATTAAAAAGAGATGTTATAAGATATAATCCTATTTGAATGATATCGAAATGAAAATTCTCAGGATACAATCTTTGGTAGGCTCACGTCGCAATCTTTGGTAGGAACTATGCATTGGCCATTCTAGATATTGTATTCATTTCATATTCAATACATATTAGATCAGACCTATAATGATATAAGTCAATATTGATACTCCTATCGAATCAGGTTCCTATCGTATCAGGTCAGGCTTAAGTTAATATATTTATACGGCTTTCGAATCAGGGTCATATAATATAAATTCAGGCTTCACTGAGATTTAAAACCATGGTTGGATGTGCACAACATCAATAAACTCATTTATCATATGGCAAAAGCTAAATTAAGGTCACTGTTATTGCCACACCATTTTATGTTATAGTCACCAAGGTGTCAAACTTGATATTGGTATTGGGTATCGGTTCATGGAGGGTCAATATGTATCGGCCGATACCGATACGGCGAAATTTTTATTATAAAAAAATTGATGAAAGAGATGTGCACAATGCATCATATGTCGGTTTGACACTGTATCAAAATTTTTAAATGTAAAAAGGACTCAAAAATGAAAAGCTAGTGGGCACATGTTATCTTGTGATTTGGTAACCTATAAAATTTTTAATGTTGATGTGAGATGGCATGACAACAAAGCAGTGCACAACAAAACAGCCGAATGAATTTCTTAAGGGTACCTCTAATTGTACCCACTTGTTTATTGAAACGCCCACATCTCATACCTATCAAAATGATTGATTGCATCTCATCATATGATCGAGGTGGTGTTTCTTCTCGATATTCTACACAATAGATCTTGAGATCATGGCGCATCTATCAAATAGTCAGTTTATAATTTCATGTGTCACAGATTCCAAAAAATAGCCCTAAACTCACGTTTACACGTGATATGCGCCATATGACTCAAGAGGCATTTTTTAGGGATCTGTAGGACATAGATTAAAAAATAATCGTTGGATAGGTGAGCTATTATCTCAAGATCTATTGTGCGGATGATCTGGGTGAAACACGATCTCCATCATCTTATCTGAAGCATTCAATCTCTTTTAGGGGTCTGGGGCTTAGGTGCTTTCAATAAAGAGGTGGGTGTGAATAGAAGAATCCTTCATGAGTCATTACATCGACAGACAAATGTTCGCTGGCATGGACTGTAGCTGATAGGGTCTGTGACGTCACAACAGAGAAAACATATAAAAAGGAATCACCTCCATCCTCCTACCTTGGTAAGTGCGCGTGTGACGTCACAGACCCTGCCTGCTATAGTCCTTGCCAGCAAACGTTTGTTTGCCGATGTAATGACTCATGAAGGATTCTTCTGTCCGCGCCCACCTCTTTATTGAAAGCACCCAAGCCCCAAACCCCTAAAAACGATTTGATGCTTCAGATAAGATGATGAGATCGTGTTTCATCCAGATCATCCACACAGTAGATCTTGAGATAATAGAGCACCTATTCAATGATTATTTTTTATTCTATGTGCTACAGATCACTAAAAAATGCCCCTTCAGTCATATGGCACATATGACACTTAAACATGAGTTTAGGGTTTTTTTTTGGAATCTGTGATACGTGTAATCATAAACTGATCGTCTGATAGAAGACCGACAAATTTACCACAAACTTACTCGTCTGTCAATGACTTATGAGAATAATGGCTAACGCATTCACTGCTTAACGCCTTCCCTCCCAACGTGACTTTTTGACGATCGATAAGAGCGGTAATAAATATCAAGGTCATCTTTGTACCCTTATAAATCAAAGAAGACGATGAATAATATTTACTATGTATATAAATAATATTTCAAGTTACTATTCACTACAAGATTACTATTCTGATACTATTATCCACATATGTAATTACACTCTTATTGGTAATTTCCAACCTCTATTTTTATATTTTTTTCAATATATTAAAAAATCAAAATCAATTACCTATTGGTAAAGTTTTGATGTCAATTTTCAATTTTAAAAATAAAAATTAATTAAAAATAATGAATTAGTACAATGGTCCAATGTTGAAGACCAGCTAAATCGATGGATAATTTCTTACATCATTCTCAAAACCCATTATAAATATGGTTGAGCTGATTGGTCCAGCGATATGTCAATCAAGACAACATAACAAATAACAAACTTTCAGTTTGAATGAAGAGCGTGAAGGCCTTCAACTACTATCCAATGAGGATCTACAGCCTGATCTCCACAAATCCAAAATTCTACATCAAGATATTGAACAAATGGTTCAAATCCATCAAGGAGATGTTCTCCTTAAAAATAATCAACCAAATCTTGAAGGAATTCAAATATCTGGACAACAAATTACTCATTAGATATATATACCTATAAGCAGAGGGTCCTACTGCTAGCGAGATAAATTTCTCAATTTCTTACAAGTTTTATTGATTTAGTAAAACCCATTAAACCAAACAATTTTGTTATTGATCGTCAACAAATAAATTCTGAATTTTATCAAGAAAAATATGCATCATTTTGTGTATGTCATTTCAAAAGAAAAATTACAAGAATTTAAAACTGAATTTTACAAATATATAGAATTATCTTATCAAATCATTCATTTTGTCTTATGGTTCAAAGCAACCAAATTTCCTGAAATGACTAAGAAAGAAAAATTCATATCCTTGAAGAATGTTATAAATCTTCATAGAAGTCGGATGATTCTATCGTTCAATTGATTCACCCTCCAATGGAAGTTTTAAGATCAACTCAACCCCATTCAGCAACATCGTTGGAAGCTATTGCTTTCATTAAACCTGTTGAATCAACTTACCAATTATTAAAACTAAATATATCCAATCCATACAAACAAAATAATTTTACTAGTTCAAATCTCCAAACAATTAGTAATTAATTAAATATGATAGAAAATAATATTTCCTATTTTCTCTTTCTAAAATTTCACATCCAACAATTCTAAATCTGGAACACCCAAAAATCAAACCACCAGTAGAAAGTATTGGATTAAATTTAACTTCAAAGATACAAGTCATTAAACAAGATGAATTTCTTAATAAATTAATCGCAAGGTTAAAAGAAGGATAATTTACAAATTAATGTTCTAATGAACAATGAAGTTCCTAATATTGTAGAAATGCAAAATAATTTTGCATCCCTACAAAATAAATGGAATTCAATAAAATTAAAAATTCATCTAAACTAAAAAGAAGAAATCGTCGCTTTTTCAATAGAAATAATAGATATTCTTTAAAATAAGAAAAACAAGTAAAAACATCTAGAGATGACATAAAATGTTATAAATGTCACAGATTTGATCATTACGCAAATAATTATAAAACCAAAAAAAAGTTAACTAATCTTCAAATGGATGAAGGATTAAGGCTAACAAACTCAAAGATAATATTCAATTCTTCTGATGAAGAAAATACTGAATCTGATTCTGATGAGGTTAATAATATTCGATCTTCTTCTTTATCAGAGGAAAAAAATCAAATCGATTACAATTGCAATACTATTAACACATCAAATGACTCATGGCAGACATTTGCTGCCAAAAATAATCCGAGTATCAATGTACTCAGTGAACATCACTAACCAGTATTAGGCTTAGTTAATAAAACTGAAGATCTAATAATGAAATCCAAATTAATTGAAGCCTGTTTCACTATGGCTAAGAAAGAAAATTTAAAAAAAAATTAATTATTGAAAATCCTTATTCAATTAAAAAATTATTTAATCGTCTAGAGAATCAAGGTCCAATTAGACCTGTCAGAACAATGATGTTAAGCATGAAATCAATTCATTAAAATTCGAATTAATTATGCTCAAGCAACAAACTGCTAATAACGTCAATACTAGATTAAATCTTCTTAAAAATAAAGAAACTTCTTCTAGTAATCTTTTGATCATAGATTCCACCACACCACATGAGAATTACTTAAATGATATACAATAAGTATCATCTCAAAAGTGATATATCAAAATCACTTTGGTTGTTAACAAAGAATTCACTATCAAAGATGTAATTGCTCTAGTTGATGGTGGAGCTGGTATGAATTACATCTAGGAAGGATTAGTTCCTATCCAATACTTTGATAAAATTACTCAAAGTCTTACCAATGCAAGTGGTTACAAAATGCAGATTAGGTACAAATAAAATTATGTTTCAATTTGTAATGAAGATATTTACATACCTGCTAATTTCATTATTGTCCAAAATTTAACCCAATTGATTATTTTGAATTCAGAATATAATTAATTGATAAATATGAGTTTTAAAACTTGTCTATGGGTTTTAAAAAGATTCTAGAACTTTTATAACTCTAACGCCTTAGGTTTATAATTATTAGACTTTCATCAACCGACTATGTTGTCGTTGTTATCTTAGTTAATTTTATTAACGAGATTATTGCTAGAGAAGTTTATGCTATTGTTGTTACCTTAAACTAATCTTATCTCCTTACTTTGTCATTGTCGCCTTAATATAATTATAGAATTCAAATGAATAAGAGATAATTAACTAAGATTACGAATCTGCGATTAGGGAATCCTGACTTATTTTCCTTAGTTTCATTAACGAGATTATTGCTAGAGAAGTTTATGTTGTCGTTGTTACTTTAAACTAATCTTATCTTCTTCTTATTTAGTTATTGTTGCCTTAATATAATTACAAAATTTAAATGAATAAGCGATAATTAACTAGGATTACGAACCTGCGATTAGGGATCCCAAACTTGCTTTCCTTATCAGTCTCTTATAACTCTACTTTTTCAGCATTAGTTACAATTAAATTTGTTTATTTTCTGCAACTTAAGAGACATTAAAAAGAGATTTTATAAGATATAATACTATTTGAATGATATCAAATGAAAATTCTCACGATGCAATCTTTGGTAGGAACCATTGGCCATTTTTAATATTGTATTCATTTCAGGTTCAATACATATTAGCCGATTTATCAGACTTACAGCGATGTAAGTCAATATTCATATTCCTATCGAATCAGGTTCATATTGTATCAGGTCAGGCTTAAGTTAATATATTTATACCCCTTTCGAATCAGGGTCATATAATATCAATCCAGGCCTGGCTGAGATCTAAAACCATGGTTGGTTGTGCACAGCATCAATAAACTCATTTATCATATAGCGAAAGCTAAATTAAGGTCAATGATATTGCCACACCACTTTATGTTATAGTCACCAAGGTGTCAAACTCGGTATTGGTATCGGGGATCGGTCCATGGAGGACCGATACCGATAAGGCGAAATTTTTATTATAAAAAAATTGATGGAAGAGACGTGCACAATGCATCATATGTCGGTTTGACACCGTATCAAATTTTTTAAATGTAAAAAAGTCTCAAAATCGAAAAGCTAGTGGACACATGTTATCTTGTGATTCAGTAACCTATAAATTTTTTAATGTTGATGTGAGATGACATGACAACATAGCAGTGCACAGCAAAATAGCCGAATGAATTTCTTAAAGGTGCCTCTAATTGCACCCACTTGTTTATTGAAACGCCCACGTCTCATACCTATCAAAACGATTGATTGCATCTCATCATATGATCGAGGTAGTGTTTCTTCTCGATATTCTACACAATAGACCTTGAGATCATGGTACATCTATCAAATAGTCAGTTTATGATTTCATGTGTCACAGATTCCAAAAAAATGCCCTAAACTCACGTTTAAACATGATATGAGCCATATGACTCAAGGGGCATTTTTTAGGGATCTGTAGCGCATAGAATAAAAAATAATCGTCGGATAGGTGAGCTATTTTCTCAGGATCTATTGTGTGGATGATCTAGGTGAAACATGATCTCCATCATCTTATCCGAAGCATTCATTCGCTTTTAGGGGTCTAGGGCTTAGGTGCTTTCAATAAAGAGGTGGGCGCGGACAGAAGAATCCTTCATGAGTCATTACATCGGCAGACAAATGTTCGTTTGCTTGGATTGTAGCTGATAGGGTCTGTGACGTCACAACAGAGAAAGCATATAAAAAGGAGTCATCTCCATCCTCCTACCTCGGTAAGTGTGCATGTGACGTCACAGACCCTGCTAGCTATAGTCCCTGCCAGTGAACATTTGTTTGCCGATGTAATGACTCATGAAGGACTCTTTTGTCCACGCCCACCTCTTTATTGAAAACACCCAAGTCCTAGACCCTAAAAATGATTGATTGCTTCGGATAAGATAATGGAGATCGTGTTTCACCCAGATCATCGACACAATAGATCTTGAGATAATAGCGCACCTATCCGACGATTACTTTTTATTCTATGTGCTACAAATCCCTAAAAAATGCCCCTTAAGTCATATGGTACATATCACACTTAAACGTGGGTTTAGGGCTTTTTTTTTTTAATCTGTGACACGTGTAGAATATTGTGTAGAATATCGGGAAGAAGCACTACCTCGATCATATGATGAGATGCAATCAATCGTTTTGATAGGTATGAGACGTGGGCGTTTCAATAAACAGGTGGGTGCAATTAGAGGCACCCTTAGGAAATTCATTATGCTATTTTGTTTTGCACTGCTATGTTATCACGTCATCTCACATCAACATTATATTTTTTATAGGTTACCGCATGCACTCTCTTCCTTACTGCTGCTCTTCGTAGTTTACCAGCGGATACCTGATACGTATCGGCGCTGATATGTATCGGTTTGCCGAGAAACTGATACATATCGCCAATATGTATCAGAATCGACCAATTTTTTATACCATGACAGTCACCTCACTTCGACAAAGTAAAAAAATGTTGACTTCATTGAACCGGGAGATGGGTGGCCAGATTTTGATTACCATCAGACTGGTAGATTTTGATTACTCGTGAGACACATCTCATAAAGTGAACGTGATCATGGTGTTCCATCAAACCTGGTTTATGTTCACTTTTTGGGATGTGTGCCACATGGAATCAACATTTGAGCTTTTTGATAGGAGGCTCATGATTTCAAGATCTGTGTGGAAGATTGGGACAAAAAAGACCTCCATAATCTGATTCAAAGCAGTCAACGGATTTTTTATTTCGCTTAAGTGAGGTGGTTGTAACATGAAGTGGTGTGATAGTAAACTGGCCAAAATCAATCCATTAAAATAGGAAACTGACTAATATGAGTGCAATGGCCGTTTTTAGAAACTTTGACAGGCCATGCACACAACATGGCAAGTTCTATAATCCCTAGACCGTGGGAAAAAATTGGGCATTGCTATGCACACACCCCAAATAGAGAGACTTTGCATTTTGGGGATCTGTGCCATGTGAAGACATCATCCAAGCCGTATGATTTGAAGGCCATGTGTTAAAGATATTTAACACAAAAAATTGGCACAAAGTGTGATCTATCATATGATTTTATGTAGTCACAGGCCATCGTCTAATTCAACAGAAAATGAAACCTGATCATTCACAGAAAATGCATGTTTTGATACCCTATACAAAGCCTTGTTAGTCCAAAGTAGGGTACTAATGGAATCTCTTGAGTTATTCTTAAGTCTTAATAGGTGAATGATAATTGATGAGAAATCTGTACAGAAGCACCTAACATAGCACTTGAGGATGAGATCTAACAGTAGCAGAGTGATCTAGAGTCTGAGCTGATCAAAAACTAAGGAAGTACTTTAACCCAAAATAGAAAAAATCAATGAGAAGAGTCAAAGATCTCAACGTTAGAAGGATACCACATGATTGCAACAAATCAAAACTCACGATGGATCGTGAGGATCATGATTGAAGAAGAGTAAGGTCACGATTGATCGAGACCTTGGACGATTGTAAGAAAAGCACAAGAGTAGTCTCCAGAAAAGAGAGCTGGATCAATCGTAAATTACGATTTTAAAGAGAGATAGTTACAATTGATCGTGACAAGAAGAAAAGTTGAATTATATGGACTTCTAAGAAGAGCACCTTCATAATCGTAAATTACGATTGCATGAGAAAAGAAGTCACGATTGATCAAGGATTGGCAAAAGAGTAATCGTAAAGAATTACGATTACAAAAGAAAGTGAATTGCGATTGCAATAAAGAATTACGATTATACATGGAACATCAGGATCCCATCTTATTTTATGCACTCTTAAACTTACGATTGAAAGGATTGATTGCCTTGGCCAATCTTAAATTAAGCCACAATTGCACTAGATGATGCTAAAGAATCAAGATGACAAAGAATCTTTAAATGCTAGCTCACGATTTCAGACTCAAGATTGATCGAGAAGCATATATTTTTAGAAGTTTCAATTTAAGTAGAATTTTAATTTACTAGGATTTACAATATGATGTTTAAGACTTTAAATTAGAATGTAATTAGGACTCTTAGGAATCTATAAATAAGAGGTTCTAGCTATCAAAACAATGAGACAATCAAGACATAGGAATTTTTTGGTAAATAGATAGCCATAAAGATAGTTTTAGAAGTTTTGTTTAAGTTTTCATTATGTGCTTTGTAAGTTCTTATCAATTAATGAAATCAATTATAGAGATGCGTGGCTAAATCTTTTAAAGTTTAAGAACCGGTCATATCCAATATAAGTATGAATAGTTAGTTGTTTCTTATACTTTTGAATTCAGATTGTAATTGATTAATAAATATGAATTTTAGAACTTGTCTATGAGTTTTTAAATCATTTCAAGATTTTTATAACTCTAAATTTTATGTTGTCATTATCGCCTTAGGTTTAAAATTATTGGACTTTTATCAACCGACTATGTTGTCGTTGTTATCTTAGTTTCATTAACGAGATTATTGCTAGAGAAGTTTATGTTATCGTTGTTACCTTAAAATAATCTTATCTCCTTATTTTGTCATTGTCGCCTTAATATAATTAGAGAATTCAAATGAATAAGAGATAATTAACTAGGATTACAAATATGTGATTAGGGAACTCTGACTTATTTTCCTTAGTTTCATTAACGAGATTATTGCTAAAGAAGTTTATGTTATCGTTGTTACCTTGAACTAATCTTATTTTCTTATTATACCGTTGTTTCCTTAATATGATTACAAAATTCAAATGAATAAGAGATAATTAACTAGGATTATGAACCTGCGATTAGGAAACCCAGACTTCTTTTCCTTATCAGTCACTTATAACTCTACTTTTTCAGCATTAGTTACAATTAAATTTGTTTACTTTTTGCAACTTAGTTTTAAACAAATAAAACCAACTTGTTTTTTAAGGCTTATAGGCATATTGTTTTCACAAGTTTTTCCTGAGATCAATACTTTTATATATGCTAGAATTCCCTTTTACACTTAGAAGGTGATAATTTTAATATAATAAAATAGCTATCAGAACCCGATGATAAAGATAGTGTTTCATGCTCCTTAGATTATGATCTTTAAATCAGACGATTAAGATTGTGTATTCACATGACACAGATCTCCAAGATGCAAAGTCTTTTCATTAAGTGATTTTAAGTGGTGTGCATGAAGAAAAAAAGGTGCGTGCATAACAAGACCCAAAAAAATATGTTTGGGTCAACCTATAGTATACTTCGAAGGTTGCCATGTTGATAGGATGCTGCCGGAAAATCGCATCGATCAGACGACCTAACGATCTAATGAATGCATATTGCTCATTCTCAATTCAGCCATTCATTTGTAACCTTAACAACGATAGCAACATCATCCTTATTGCTCGGGCCCAAGCACCTGAAACTAGCCCAATCTGTAATGAGTAGTGACAAAAAAGAGGTTTAAAGATTCTAAACATAGTTCAAAGTTCAAAATCAAAAGTTAATGAATTTGACCATTAAGGAATAAAACAAAATTTAGAGGAAATCATATCTGCCTCTCATTTTTCAAATATTATCTCATCCAATTTCAAAAGTCCATTAAACCTTGGTAAATTGAGGACGATATAAAAGTCTTGTTTGAAATGTCACAACTTTTTTAAGTCATTGACCAAATGACCAAAATCTTTGGATACATTCAAGTAATTAATCTCCCAATGATATTTTTTAAATATTAAAAGAGCTTCTACTTTGAAGTCAAGTTTCTATACTTGTCCACGACCTCATCGTCTCATCTGTACTACATAAAATAATAGACCTAGAAAATAGAAAGTTTGACTACTTTTTTTTTTTTCAGGGATAATGGTTCCCAACATTTAAATACTAAAATAAGATTTAAATAATCGTACACCCATAGTGACAAATTTTGTTTTTGGTAGGAGGTCATTTCCGTTCATTTCGAAAAAAATTCAAATAGTTTGGAGAGTACAAAAAATATTAAATATAAATTATATTTAAAATTTATAAAAATTTTATTTATTATTTAAAAAATTAGAAAAAAATGATTAATTTCGGTAAAATTTCGGCAAATTTTCGTTAATTTTGCCAAAATTAATGAAATTTCAGCGATTTCGAAAAAATCATCAAAATTTTGCCGAAAGTTTTGCGCGACCCCTGTTACGGTAAATTTCAAAGAAATTTCAGAAAATTATAAAAAAATTTGTCACTATGCTTACACTATAATAATAATAATTAACTAAGAAATTTCCCTTAATAGAATCAATTATTAACTTACTAACTTGCATTCTTAAGTGAAATGACTTCTCTGACTTGACTTGACTATTGCCATTGTATTTAGACCGTAGATCTCATGATAGTCTTTTTTATGGATAAATTCATGTAAAATGATTCTATCTCTGCCATTGGATTACTAGAATTCTTTGACCAGGCAAGAAACTGATGGTCGAACCAACCCCTTGGCTCATCTGAGTCATGTAACGCCTATGCTCTTAGTCACCAAATTCTCTGGATATTTGAGAAATTTGTGAATAATTTATGAATTTAAGCTTTTATGAGTTAATTATAAATTATTCGCAAAATTTTGGAAATTTTATATGTTTTTGAAAAATTCACGCAGCGAATACTTCTTGAATAATTCAAGAATAATTCATGATTTTTCAATAAATTACGATTTTTAATTTTTATGCCTTTTAATATTGTTTTTTATTTTTTCCCCAATTTTTTCCTAAATCTGCCTAAATTTATCAGATTTTTCCGTATTTTAACCTTTCCCACTTATTGCCGGCTATGCCAATGGCAGTAAAAAAGGCAAGTACTCATTGTTGGTCACATATACATACCGCCAAACGGGGCGAGGGTGGTGGGAATTGACTTGCAAAAATCAATAAAATCATAAGGGTTAACAAAATGGGTATTGTTGTTTGCAACCAGAGATTCTCTCTTAGTAACTATATAACACAGGTTTGAAAACTGTTATCGCTTTGAATCAGACAATGAAGATCATCCACAAAGAGATCTTGACATTATGAGCTTAGCATAATTTGCTAATATCATGTTGCACACATCCAAAAAATGACCTGAGAACCACATTTGATGGCGTTGTCCATGATCACATTAATTTTTTGGGATGTGTGTCACATGGAATCAACATTTGACTATAAGACTTTGATCTCAAAATCTTTTATCTGGAAGATTGAGATGAAAAAAATACCCCTCATCTTATTCAAAATAGTCAATAGTTTTCGCACAAGGAACATATGATTGTAAGGAAAGAATCTCTTGTCACACATGTAACATAAGATTTGACCGACCTTCATAAGAAAGAAATCCCAAATGTAAAAGGTATTAGATAATAACGCTCAATACCGTATCATTCTCACTTCTAGATAACTATCCACTTACCCATGTTCATTCGCACTTCTAGATAATCGCTGAAGGTTATATTTGTAATCCTATTTATACATTTTCTTATCAAAGAATTAAAGTACGGTAAATAATGTAATCATTTATGGAAATTTCTCTATTCTATCTTTCTATCTTCTTCTAATGTTCTTTTGTTTATCCCTTTCTTTATGGTATCAGAGCCCTAATGGCTCACGTCTTTTTCGATCCATTCTTTTTTTTTTTAAAATAACTTTTAGAGTTTATCCTTCTTATGAACACTCGTCAATAGACTTGTCATATAATTCGTCTTCAATTGTTGAGAGAGATCATGACAGACCTGATCTAGTATGCTACCGGCTCCGACAGACTCCAAGATGAACGGGATGCGACAGTGATGGACTTCATAAACAGGCAGTGACCACTAATAAGGAAGATTGAGTTTCGACAATATTATCGAAAATCTTTAAGATTATGTTTATCTTTCAAGTTGGATGTTCTCAGCAAATAATTTTTAAAGTTTATCCTTCCTATAAACACTCGTCAAGGGACTTGTCATATAATTCGTCTTCAATTGTTGGGAGAGATCATGACAGACCTGATCTAGTGTGCCACCGGCTCCGACAGACTCCAAGATGAGCAGAATGCGACAGTGATGGACTTCATAGATAGGCGATGACCACCAACAAGCAAGATTTCTTCCAAGTTTGATGTTCTCAGGGTTCACATTCCAACTTGAAGGAAAATATTAGATAATAACACTCAACACTGTATCATTCCCACTTCTAGATAACTATCCACTTACCCATGTTGATTCCCACTTCTAGATAACCGCGGACGATTATATTTGTAATCCTATTTATACACTTTCTTATCAGAGAATTAAAGTACGGTAAACAATATAATCGTTTATGAAAATTTCTCTATTCTATCTTTCTATCTTCTTCTAATTTTCTTTTGTTTATCCCTTTCTTTATGGTATCAAAACCCTAATGGCTCACGCCTTTTTTGATCCATTCTTTTTTAAAAGAAATAATTTTTAGAGTTTATCCTTCCTATAAACACTCATCAAGAGACTTGTCATATGATTCGTCTTCAATTGTTGTTGGGAGAGATCATGGCATACCTGATCTAGTGTGCCACCGGACAGATGGTGACCACCAATAAGCAAGATTGAGTTTCGGCAACATCATCACAAATCTTTAAAATTATGTTTATCTTCCAAGTTGGACGTTCTCAGCGTTCACATTCCAACTTAAGGGGGAATATTAGATAATAACGCTCAACACAGTATCATTCTCACTTCTAGATAACTATCCACTTACCCATGTCCATTCCCACTTCTAGATAACCATTGACGGTTATATTTGTAATCTTATTTATACACTTTATCTTATTTATACACTTTCTTATCAGATAATTAAAGTACGGTAAACAATGTAATCGTTTATGAAAATTTCTCTATTCTATTTTTCTATCTTCTTCTAATTTTCTTATGTTTAACGCTCAACACCGTATCATTCCCACTTCTAGATAACTATCCACTTACCTATGTTCATTCCCACTTCTAGATAACCGATGACGGTTATATTTGTAATCTTATTTATACACTTTCTTATCAGAGAATTAAAGTACGGTAAACAATATAATCGTTTATGGAAATTTCTCTATTCTATTTTTCTATCTTCTTCTAATTTTATTATGCTTATCTCTTTCTTTATGGTATCAAAGTCCTAATAGCTCATGCCTTTTTCGATCCATTCTTTTTAAAAAAATAATAATTTTTAGAATTTATCCTTTCTATGAACACTCTCATCAAGAGACTTGTCATATGATTCGTCTTCAATTATTGTTGGGAGAGATCATGACAGACCTGATCTACTGTGCCACCGGCTCAGACAGACTCTAAAATGAGCAGGATGCGATAGTGATGGACTTCATAGACAGACAATAACCACCAACAAGCAAGATCGAGCACTACAAAAAAAAGGACTTTTAGAGACCAGTATTGGAGATGACTTTTCGAAGCCGTCTCCAATAACCATTTATTAGAGACGATCATTTCAAAGGCCGTCTCGAATCTTTTTATTAGAGACAGCTGTAGCGGTCTCTTTAGATAAAAAAACATATAGAGTTGTTCTCCGTAAGGTTCACTTCATCAATAGGCAGGTGAACCTTAAGAGACTACTTGAAAAACGGTCTCCAAAAGTACGAGAGCCGGCTCCGACTTCGCCTATTTACCAAGATAACTGCGAAACTTAACTCAGCTTGTTTAACTGGGAAACTTAACTCAGCACCAGTTTAAGAGCAAGAAGTTTAGTCTTTATAGTTAAGTAGTCAAATTTTAAAATAACTTTCACCTCTCTTATAAATAGGCAAAGCTAACAATTTTATTTTTGCAACTCGTCGCGAGGTGAATCGCTCTGATCTCCGAGAGGAAAACCCTAGCGAAACCTTTCTCCTTCGTTCTCCCAAATTTTTCTGTCTAATCTCTTTGAAATGGTGAATCTCTAATCGGTCTCCCAATTTTTCTGTCTAATCTCTTTCTCCAATCTCCCGCTCTCTTAAATCTGCAATCAGATTCATCATCTCAGCCTAACTTCATTTTCGATCTGTCGATACCTTGAAGCCTTCGTTTGAGATCCGACGTAGAGATCACTTAATAGTTTGAAGCACAGAGCTAGGGTTTGAGACGAATCCAGGTCTGTAGATCTAACTTCCTTCCCCTATAATCCAAACAAGCTCTCTGAAACTTGTTTGATTTTTATCATGAAGTTTGACGCAGAGAACTAAAGTTTGAGAGGAATCAGAGGTTTGGAGATCCAAGTTTGGCATTTGGATAGGGTTGGCAGATCAAAATCGAGATTTGGAGCCAAAAATCCACAGCGTGGAAGGTCGAATTCGAGATTTTTTTTACTTTCTAGGTAATTTCCCTTTTACTTTGGCTTAAGTTTTGGTCAATCTGATTAGATCGTTCGTCTGATTTGGTAGGGATCTCAGGCCAATAGTTTGAATCGGATTTGATAGGGATCGTTCGTCTAATTGCTTAACTTTGAGTAGACAAAGTTCAGATCTAAGGTGTGGTTCAATTTCGATTTTCATGTAAAAATACTCACTGATCTGATTTTTTCGTGTAAAAATTTACTGATCTGTTTTGGTTTTTATTTACATTTTTTTTTTCCATTTCTAGGCATTTCTTGACAGCTGAAATTCAAGGAAGTGTTTTTCATTAATTATAATTTCCTTTGAGTTATAGCATCTGAAAAGTATTTTTTTGAAGGGTTGCCAAAAAGGACCTTAAATGCTAAAAAGCAACACTCCTATCTGTTAGTTCTCCCATTCTCAGGACGTTAGAGTCTCAGTAAAAAAGAAAAATATTTTTCTCTACAACTTTTGAAATAAACAATATAAATAAGAGGAAACAAGGTTTCATCTCCCAAATCTAAAGATAGCATGGGACCAAATTCTATGTTGCAAAGAACCCTTTAAATTAACCATTTCCTATACAAAAGCAAAGACCATGCAACATGACCAACATAATTTTAAAATAAACATTAAAATGTCTTTGGAAATACGGTTTCCAACCCTGCTATTGCCTCCTCTTCCATGTGCATAAGTCTAAATTGTAACAAGAAATAATTTGAACTTGAAAATTTCATGTTTGAAGAAAAAAAGTGTTTTATAATGTTTCCTTTTGGTAGAAAAATTAAAAAAAAACATTTATACAAATGAGTCATTGAGTCATGTGATTTATTATTGTGATGCTTAATTTTTTTCATTAACTGTGTTATGGTTCCTTACATCCTTCATGCAGAGGGTTTTGTTCTAGTCTCTTAAGATGATGAAAATTGCTAAATTCAGCCTTAAAAGAAACATAGGATACATTATATGAAGAACACATGCTTCAAGGTTGATTGAATACCTTGTATAGACACAAGACCAATTAGGATGCACATAATCAATATTTAAGTAAATTGGGAAACATCATAAAACATAGAAGATTGTACTTTGATTCAGTATGCTTCAAGGTTGATTGAATCCCTTGTATAGACACAAGACCAATTTTAGTTTGCCTTTTCTGATTTGGTTTTGATTTTGATTTTGATTTTGATTTTGATCAAGTAGATTTGGAATTTGTTTGCAATTTGTTTGGAATTAGTAGATTTTGAATTTGTTTCAATCAGTTAGGTGTCTAGGCCCATGTAGAGTTACGGACCACTATAAAATTAGAAGATTAGAGTGTTTTTTGGTAAATAGGAGTTTATTGGTATCTAAATATAGGTTGGGTTTCTAACTGAACATATGCATTTGTTACCAAGAAAGTTGCCATCGCTTTATCTTCCCTTTGATTATTGTATTTTATATTATTACATGAGCTTGACTAATGAGAGTGTATAGCTTTATTTATTATCCAGTATTGATAGTGACAAAATATTAATGGAAAAATGATTCGGTGTTCGAGCGTCCATCACGACTCAAATTCTGATTGGATGGTGATGGGAGGTAGTCCTTAATCTATCAAATTAAAAATATTCTGTTTTTTGGCTAATCACAGGTCTCATCACACACACTAAGGAAATGGTGTTAGTTACTAATATAGTAGCCACTGAGATGACTCTAACTTCATCAAGACTTTGGTTGATTATAGAAACAGGTAATAAAATTTCTATAAAATCCCCCTCAAAAAAAATTCTAGATTGGGTGCTCAAAAATTCGTAAATTCTAAATGAGTGCTTGCAACCTCAAAAAACCTACTACAAAACATGTTTTTCAAATCGAAAAGTTTTAATAAAGTGCCCAATCGAGTTTTGAGTCTAATTTTGGACATCACCAACCCATTGAGCTTCAGACATTTAAACAACCCTGGCAAACTCAAAATGTACTATTTGATCTGTAACGATCAGGTTCACTTACCTGAAAGCCTTTACAAGGAGCCGTAGGCTGCGTTTGGCAGAGCTCCCCAGGCCTAAGAGCTGCTCCGGGCTCTGACGGGAGCTCTTAGGGATCAAGAGTGCATTTGGTAAACCAGCTCCCTGCCTTAATTACCTTTGGCAAGGGAGCTATTTTGTTGAAAAGAAGCTCCTTGCCAACAGATAAAAACTCCGCTCCAGTGGTGAGCGGGGAAGAGGAGCCCTGGCAGGGAGCTTGTCCAAACACGCCTTTAGCTTTATATCTCATGAATTGACAGGACCACATCATTTATTGGTATAATTTATATTTTTTTTGTAAAATGAAGAAAGTGAGGGAGAAATGTGTAAATGTTCAGAATTTCTATGATTTAGAAGTTTTCGGGCAATTTGCTGATTTTTACTTTCAGATCCGTTGCAGAAACACTGGGAGTCCTAACTCTCTATCGTTACACAACTTCGCTGCCATTTTACCAGGTGACTCGGTAGCAGGGTTGGTGGTGGCCAGTGGTATCTCAAATTTCTTGAATATCTACAATACATTGCTGGTTGTTAGGCTTGTATTGACTTGGTTCCCCAACTCTCCTCCATCAATTGTCAGCCCTCTCAGGTATTCTTCCCCATCACAACTGTCAATTTTTGTTTTCAAAGAAGGTTGTTTTTGATGATTATTGCTTGTGAGGCATCGGCAAAGGTTGTTTCAATTTTTTTTCAGTTTCGTTGGTAGATCATAGTCCAAAATAATATCAATGGCTGTTGATAATATTATTTAATCTATAACTTTTGTCCCGGAGTCGCTGGTGATCGGATCAATGGCTGGTGACTCGCTGGTGATCGGATCACCAGGCGAAGAAACCATGTCAACTATTTTACTCAACTCTAAGCAATCAATAAAGTGAGCCCTGTGAACAACATAATCATTCAGAGCTAGTCTAAGCATCAAAGGTTTGCATAAAATTCAAAACCCCATATTCATTAAATGAATAAAAGACATCCCGAGTACCTACATATGTAGACTATAGAGATTGAGTTTGGAATAGTTATTCATTTAATGTCATTATACTAATCACACTAAACTATTTATTCATGTAATCAGTAGTTATTAATTTAATGTCATTATACTAATCAAATTCATATATTTTCCCACTTTACACACTTTTTGACAATTTATATTATAAATGTATAGTTATACTTCTATTTGCATTATTAAATTGCTTTCCCACTAATTTTTCTTCATTGAACATCTGTCATAGTTTACTAGGCACCTGTTTAAGCATACTTTATATTCAACATAAATTAAATACCATAATTCTAGTTGACTTTACCTTAATAAAGAATTCATTTTCAGGTTTCACATACTTTAGCTAACACCTATAGCTAAAAATTGGAACCATTTTCTGAAATATGAATACAGGGAAGCCTATATGCACCTAAAGTTTGATAGTATTAGATCCCACTCATCTTATGGATGAATCAAATGAATGTATGATACGAAAAAGATACTATGATGAAAAGCAATGTAGAGTAGCTTATAGAAACCAAGGTTTAAAATCCCGGTGTCAGTCTCAAAACCTGATGTTTGATAGTATTAGATCCCACTCATCTTAGAAGTTTTTCATATGCAATTATAAATATTTTTTTATCTTCTTTTCTTTATGTTGAAGTTAAATTATTTTGTTTTTCAATTATGAATCTCCTTCTCCATAACATTATATCTCGTTGCGTGAGCATGTTCCAGGTGCGAACGAGAGCTCAAAGCAGAGCTGAAGTGAAAAAAAGAGTCGCAAGGCTATGTTGAAGCTCGGCATGAAAGCTGTTACTGGTGTCAGCAGGGTTACTATCAAGAGAACCAAAAACGTATGCTGAAAAAAATAAATGCTGGGAGGGGGAGTTGAGCCCACAACCTTTGACACCTTGCGCCCAAGATTCATGCCGCCTTACCAAGTGACCAAACAACTCTTATTGTATAGACTTTAAATTTTAATAATTTTATTTCAACCTCTTTCTAGCTTACCAAAGAAAATAATAATAAATATACTATTTCTTTTATTGCTACAGGCCTCAAGGAGAAGGAGATTTTGAGAAGAGGGCACCTTCGCTACTTGAGAGTCTTATGAAAAAATCCTGACACATTAACGAGGTTGATCGAGTTGTTTCTCTTCATCATTGTGATCAGTATTAGAAATTCTTTTTTAGATTATTTAGTTGTTCTGTCATAACTTGTTATAGTTGTCTCTCCAGATATCACCTTTGCTGGAGCCTCTTGTCCAACTAGTAAAAACTGGGTTTACCAAAGCAGCTCAACGGTTGGATGGCATTTATGGGCTTTATTCACTCGCAAAGATCGTCTCCTCTGATTCTAGAGCAGGTATTGATTGTAAAGTAGATCTTTCACTTTAAATGTGAGACATTTCCTTGTATTTTTTAGCTGTGAATTCATGTAAGTTGTGGATTAAACCATGAAGGTTACAAGTGACTTTGCTTTCTTCTGCAGAGGAGATTATGTTGAAAGAAAAGATATGGCCATTAATATCTCAAAGTGAACCTTTTGTGGTATCAGTTGCTGTTATAAGCAGGAACTGATATCTGGTTTTCAAGTCCCTTCTTTGATGGTTCACAAAGCATGGCATATCTTGCAGATGTTTTCTTTGACATTGTTTATTTGTTGCCTCTGCTATTTATATTTACTTATGTTGTACCTCTCACATGTTCTTGTGCTTCTATTTTTTAACAGGCTTCAAAGTTATCAAATGAAGATTGTATTGTGTGTGTCGATCTTCTTGAGGTGTTGCTTGTGGAACATCTACACAGGTTTTTACTCGTTCAAAGTTCTTATTGTTAATAACTTGTTTTGTGTACACCGATTAATTGCTTGTAGTCTTCAAATGCTCCTAGTTAAATGTTTCCAATTTCTGAATTGAGTAGGAATTAATCATTTACTTTCTATTATGCAGAGTGCTATAGACCTTCTTTGTCAGACCAACATTACATGTAAAAAAAATAGCAAATCATTACTTTGATCAATCTTTATCTGCCAGGAAATCCATTAACCACAGTTGATTGGCATGATGCAGTTGATCATCTACCTAATTTTCCATCCAAGCTCAGATGTTCGTAGGGTTGCTTGTGATGCTACCAAAAGAATAACCTCTTCTGCTGCAAATTTATCGAAAGATCACATAATTGAATTTACAGATTCTCTTTCTGTTGTTGGAGATAGAGCGTGTCTTCTGAAAACGAGGTATGTTCCATTCATCAACGAGGTCAAGTGAATTGGAATGCATTAATTTTGATGTGGGAACAATTTTATTGCTCAAAGTGTTTTTGGATGATATGTGTAGGTACTTAATCAAATCCTATGTTTTTTGTATTCTTCTCCCCCTTTCATACAACCCCCTATTAAATGATCTTGCTTTTTCATTACTTTTCTTATAGTTGGAGAACTCATTTGTTATCTGGGAGCATATCTACTGATGGCCATTTAAATAGACTATTTTGTAATTTTTAAATTATCTTTACCCCTATTTTCCCTAATCCTGTATAATTATAGTGTACCCTTCATTCCATCTGTTGAGATTTTGGTGAAGGCTTTGTTTGTCATTCATCACCAGCTTTGGGAAGTGATTCAAGTAAATGCACGAGGCTTTTATTTTGCTGTCACCATCCTTGCATTAGTGACTCTGGCCACAGAAATGCAATATGGAAGGTATTTCTATGTCATCATCATTGAAACTATTTAAAAAAAGAGATTTTTTTTTATAGCTATCATCTGTAAATTTTGTGAAACTTCTCTAGTTCTTTGTTCTAGGACTACTGTAGTATTATCTTAAATTAGCCTGAATGGAAAAAGAAACAATGCCTATCAACATTATTGTATGTGATTGTATGTGACCTCTGCTTTATCTTCAAAATTACTTATCTAAATCTGATTAATAAATGCAGTTCATTTCTTCTTTTTTGCCGTTTATGTTGAATCTATGTCATTCTGAAAAATGTTTGACTTTTTTACTTTGTGGTTATGAAAATCAAAATAGCTGCAATGTTTATGATGCCAGATGTCCCTAACTCCAGTTCTTTGTTAGAGTTGATCCAATAAAGCTTCTCAACCCTTTGTACACAAGCAGTACACTGCCTTGTTTATATGTGCGTCTTTAAAGTTAGGGGGCATGGTGGATTTAACTTTATCATGCCGTAGTTTAATACCTTGAACGATGATATAAGCCAATATGCTGCCCCCAAGTGTAATGCAAATATAAGTTTGTACAGGATGATACCGACCGCTCATTTTTGCACATATGAAGTCTCAAAGTGCTCTTAGTTTTTAAATGAATAAGTTGAAATTTTCAATTAACAATTGGCTCCTTTGTTCTTTTTCTACCCCTCCTTTTTTACATTGTGCAGCTTCAACTTGAATATCTTCACAAGATTTGGTATGACTTTAGTTTTACAATGGCCAACCTGTATACAACTTCTGTGTCACGGTTGATGATGCCACGATGGGTATCTCACATGTTATTAGGTAAAGATACTTTTCCGCATCGCATGAAATGCTGATCTTGGCCTATAATAATTCCTTTTGAGGTTGACTTTTACGAGATAGTGCTTATGATTTGCTCATTACTTGCATTGCAGAGCGGAAGAACATTTACCAAATACTCTGAGGCAGGCACTTATATACAAAGTAATGCAGACATGATGTGATTCACCAGCTTGCCATTATCACATATTCAACTTTTTGTATCCAAAAGGAGTTTTTATTTGCTGACCACCGCCTGCTGTGAATAATACCGCTCCCTTACTTGTATATAGATAATTTGGCAGAATGAATGATTTTTCTGTAATCTGAAAATAAAAATGGTTCGAATCAATTAAAAGAGTTCAATCCAGAGAAGGATCTCTCAATTGTGCATTCTTTCTGTTTTAGTAGCTGGAGGTATCATTATATGATGTCTACACCATTATCTTGTTCTCAGAATATAAAAAATTGTCTTAAAAAAAGTATTAAAAAAACACATTAAAAAAAATTGCATTAAAGCAATTGCATTAAAAAAAAGCATTAAAAAAAATAGTATTTTAAAAAAAAATTGCATAAAAATTGTCGACGTAAATTTTATTTTATTTTTTAAAAAAAAATTTCATAAAAAAACCACTGCAAAAAAATTTTCATAAAAAAACCACTGCAAAATATATTTTTAAAAAATATATATTTAAAAAAAAAAAAAAAATGTTGGAGACGGCTAAAAGCCGTCTCCAATAATAGGAGGTCACTTATTGGAGACGGCTTAAAGCCGTCTCCAATAAGTATTGGAAATGGCTAGATGACTTATTAGAGACGTCTCTAACATATCTTTGGAGACGGCCATATGCCGTCTCCAATAACTTTGACTATTAGGGACGGCTTCCATTTGGTCTCCAAAGACAATGGAGACGGGACTATTTGAGACTACATGGAAGCCGTCTCCAATACTATTGGAGACTACTTAGACACCTTTGGAGACGGCCAAAAGCCGTCTCCAATAAACACATTTTTTGTAGTGGAGTTTCGACAACATTATCGCGAATCTTTAAGATTATGTTTATCTTCTAAGTTGGATGTTCTCAGCGTTCACATTTTTGAGGGGGAATATTAGATAATAATGCTCAATACCGTATCATTCCCACTTCTAGATAACTATCCATTTACACATGTTCATTCCCACTTCTAGATAACCGCTGACGGTTACATTTGTAATCTTATTTATACACTTTCTTATCAGAGAATTAAACACGGTAAACAATGTAATCATTTATGGAAATTTCTCTATTCTATCTTTCTATCTTCCTCTAATGTTCTTTTGTTTATCCCTTTTTTTAAAAGGAATGTCTCTTAGCCAAGCATTAATCACCAAAGAAATGTCTCTTAGCCATCGAATCTCCAAAAATCTTGACTGTGACAAATTTTAGAAAGCCTTAGAATATGAAAATTTTTACCGGATTAGCGGAGTGAGGGAGTGTTTCTCAGAATTAAAAACACCAATAAAAATAGTTGTTTTTTTTTTTTAATCAGAAAAATAGTTGAACAATTTGAATTGAAGAAAATAATAATAAATAAATAAAAGCAATAAAAGTGCACCACGTGTAAAATTGGACTCTCATAGCCCTATTGCAGGTAGTCTCACTTTTGGAATTTGTTAAAAGGGTTATCACAACCTATAATTGTATTGCATCAATCGAAGGAAATCTCTTACCATCAAAAGCTAAGGTTTTTTATCCAATTAAGACTATTGGGTGGCATGTCTTATGTAGCATATGCACCTATGTAGAAAGTATGTAGAGAGAAATGGTTCATATTCCTCGTGTGATCACTTTTAATAAGGGTGGAAAAAATAATGAAAACTGACTAAGACGAACCAAAAAATACCGATCCACAACTGAACCAAAACTAATCCAAAACCGAAAAATCGAAATTGATTTTGGAACGGTTCAACATTGGCTTAGAATTTGCAAACTGAAAATGAGTTGGATAGGAAGAGTAAACTGACCCTAAAACATAAAAAAAAACTGAAAAAATAATAAAATTCTCCCTCTCTCTCTAAAAGAAATAGAAAAAATCTCGAACCGAACCGATTGAAATCGGTTCTATTCAGTTATGTTTCAGTTCAACGGGGTGGGAAGTTGTGAAGGTATAGATCGAAATACGATTGATCGCAAGATCATGAGGGCGATGCCGCGAAACTGTGATCACTGATCGAATAGACATTATTTCTTAATGAACGATTTCTCTTTTCTTTTCAGTGTTTTGTTCATGGCACGAAGGCCTCCTTTTATAGCCAAAACTCCAACGTTCGGATCTGTGCGCATTCAATTGGAGAAACGACCCATCTTAATATTGTGATCAATATGCAATAAACTCATTTACCGTTTTACAAAGATTTATTTTTAAATATATATTTAAAATAAATATCAGTTAATATAATATATTATAAAATCAATTTATATATAAATATGATAACAATGATTTATTACCGATAATATGGCGATTTACTAAAGATGGTCTCCATAATATTGGTTGTGCCTAACGGCACTATGGCCATATATCAACATCTTCCACTTAGCCATGTGGGTCGTGATATATCTAAGGCTTTTACCGTTTTTGGATTTACCTATTAGAACATATCTCAGTTGTGAGATTTTCCATGCCAAAAAACAGATTTACCCATCACAACAAATCTTATGTAAGTCATGAGGTTTTGCACATCAAAGCGGATTTACTCATTATGACCATTTATCCCAATCGTGAGGTTTTACTCGCCAAAGCGGATTTGCCCATCACAGTACTTCATTTACAATAGAGATAAATTATTTAGTGTCTTAGAATCAATTTGACTTAGGGATCTCTAAATCTCATCAAGCCAACATACTTTGAAAATAATTTCACACTTAGACCCCTTTGTCAAAAGGTCGACAACCATATCAGAAGAAGGTAAATGACTTACAGTTACTTCACATTTCTTTATTACATCTGGAATGTAGTGATATTGAACTTTAATGTGTTTAGCATTAGAATTATTTGCTCCACTTTCAATTAATTTAATTGTAGCTTTATTGTCACAAAATAAATGTCCATCGGTTATATCAAGTTTCATATCTTTGATGAAACGCTTTATCCATATGACATATGTACAAGCTGCATATGTACAAGCTGCACTATCAAGTTTCATATCTCTGATTCTTGAATATGTAGAGCAATACATCCTTGTTTCTTATTAGACCATGAAACAGCAGAACCTCCAAAGAGGAAAACATGATCAAAGGTGGATTTTCCATCATCCTTGTGCTCAGCATGATCAGAATCAGAATATCTTTGAACCTCAAGCTTATCGGATTGAAAATATAATTTAAGGTGTTTCGTACTCTTTATATACATCAAAATTCTTTTCACTGCTTGACAGTGTTTTATACCAAGGTTATTTTGGTATCTACTAACAAGACTTACAGCAAATGCGGTATCTAGTCTCATACACAACATAACAAACATCAAGCTCCCTACAGCTTGAGCATAGGGAATGTTTAATTTTTTTTATTCGTCACATGGACAATCATTTTTACTGAATTTCAATCCCATTTCCACTAGTATAGACAAAGGATTACAATCATCCATTTTAAATCTTTTCAAAATTATATCTATATATCTTTCTTAGGTTAAACAGATTATTCGAGATTTTCTATCTCTGTTTATTTTTATTCTAAGAACATACGATGTCACTCTCATGTCATTCATCTCAAACTGAGAGTTAAGTCATAATTTGGCATTATCAATCATTTCTAAATCGTTTTGAGCAAGAAGTATATCATCTACATACAAGGATAAAATAGTAAACCTACTCTCACTCTTTAATATTGGAAAAATTGAAATGTTGATCCGAAATAATACAAGGAACCGGTTCGAGGCGCGAGAAATATCATTGTCTTTAAACCAATATTTGCCCCCACTACTTCAAAAAAGTGGTCACCAACAGGTTATCGACAAACTGATTCCAGGATACAAGAAACCGACTGTGTATTATTGTGAAGGTTTGGCGAATCCGATCACGCTATCTGAACACCAAATATTACAAGAACGCTCTGATAAAGACTTTTAAAGACATAACAAGAGAGGAGAAAGAAAACTCTATTGTGGTTTGTAAAATAATAACTTTAGATTCCTTAAATAGAAATCAAGTGGTGTGTTAATGCACCCTTTTCCTATGAAAAGGTGCTACACGCATCCCTTCGAAAAAGACACACCACTTTGGAAAGACCATTCATTTTGAAAAGATATACCACTTTGGAAAGATACCTCAATTGAAACGACACAATTGTGAAAAGTTACACCTCTTGGGAAAAGACAAGTTTAATAAACTTTTAAATATCCAACAATCTACCACTATTTAAAAGTTTTAAATATCCAACAATTCCCCACTATTTAAAAGTTATAAATCAGAGCAAAGCCAAAAATATGTGCATAAATAAAAATGTCTTACAAACTTGAATTTTCACTTTAGTGGAAATAACTCAAAGTTTATCAAGGTCTTTAGTAAAATTAAGTTTTGAACTAACAATTTTATACGATAAATCGGAACTATTCCACACGCATATTTCATATATCTAGTGTTCAATAAATAGGTTAGCACATTTAGGCCATATACTAGTATCCTGATTTTCATAAGTGTTTATGAGATAAAGTCATGTCTCATTGAAGACGGCTCCACCCTCACACTTATATAGGTAGACCTAAATGAGATGCCTCTATAACTTTAACATCGCAACACATTGTGTTATAATGTCTATTAAGAGCAATGTTCAACCTCTCCTTATCCATTACAGGTAAAACACTATCCTTTCTGAGATATTTATGAGAATTTAATTCTCATTGATGTAGTGCCCCTTTGTCCGTCACAGATTTACGACTTATTCTTTCCTTTGAACCTAAATATTGACCAAACAAATATTAGGTAGGGTTCCCATCGTAAATAATTATTTTGGTAAATGACTTTAAACCCATCCTGATTTCTTTAGATTAATAGTTTTCATAATTGCTTATAATTGCAATTATCAACACATAAAGTGCTTCTTCAGACATTTTCGTTTGGATCCACAAATCATTTGTTTTCTTATGAATTAACAAGAAAATAAGTTCCATAGAAAATTTTAAAAATTATGACTTAATCTTTATTGGTACGTCTACCAATGGACCTTTAAGTCACTTCATTTCTCTACCTATATTCATACAAGGAACACTCTCGCAAGAAAATAATGTAAAAATAAAAGTGTTCAATAAATCATAGTGATTCAATCTTAGCCTTCAAACCAACTTGATTATATTTCCTATCATGTATGTTCTTGATTGCAACTTTTGATTGTGGCCACTTATCACCAACTAATGATGATGCTAGACCATCATGGTATGATCATGAGCACTTTGGCAAAGGCTTTTAGTTGATGGTGAGCAAAAAATATAATCACACATCAATTTGAAAAAGTCATATGGACGCAACATGGCGTTATGAAATTAGTATCATCCATAATTCTAAAAAAAATTGTTTTTTCACATGCATGCACCATATCTCTCTCATGTGTGACGCACAACTCATTGGTTTTAAATTGTACCCTTGCAAGTGCACAAGATCTATTGTAGCACGGTAAGAGCAGGCGTGTCGAACCCACAAGGAAATATGAAATTTATCTAATCCTTTCAGAGACTTTAAAACACCCAAAGAAGTACCAAGGGAGAAATTCAATTTACCACACAAGTAGCACACGATTTTCAATGCAATAAAAGAAAACTAATCAATCTAGGCCAGAACAAATTATGATAAAGAAGAAAAATGACAGTTTATGAATTGATCAAGGAGTTAGCTAACCATCGACTCGTAACTTTTCTATCATTCAGTCTTACAAATTCATTTTAAGTCAAAACACCATCATTCATTAGGAAAATAAATGACTCGAGAAGAACGCGACTATGAATCCGGCATACCCTATCTAAAAACTATGACTCAGCCTATCATTGCGGTATCAGTCATGTAAAAAGGATAGCATATCTCAGAATCCTAAGTCACGAGAATGATAAATCAATCAATCATTCTGCAGGAACAGATCTAGATGGAGTGCTTCTTTTACGGTCGTTGATAACCACGATCAATGACTGTAAACGAAGACTCGATAATATTCAACCAAGCACACACTTATAATAGAATGATTCAATGACAAAACCATGAAATTGTAGAAACAATAATAGAACAGTTATTTATCTCCGGTTTGCTTCCTCCTTGAGCAAATGATTTTAGCCGCTCATCCTCGATATACAAACCCGTTGTAGATCCGAAGACATCATTTTAATAATGTTCTTTTATTTATCACAAAATCTCCTTACAATTCTTTTGTTCCTAGGTACAATCTATGCTCTCACCATTATAAAAGAGAATTAAAAAGAACCTAATACAATCTATTGCGAGAAAGAAGAACCTCCTAAGAATATAGTCTCCCACAATAATTATTAAAAAGTGATTAAAAGATAAAAGCTCCTCCACAAAAATTCGTAGCTTCTTTTTATAAGGCCGAGCAAACCCTATCCCTAATAGCCTCAATCGATTGAGAGTTAAATCTCAATCGATTGACTTTTGATTCGGAGTAAATGGGGACAATGTTGTCTTCTCCTGTCAATCGATTGACACTTCATCCTCAATCGATTGACATAAAAGGGTAGATTCTTCACTCTCTTGGTGGATGTTGAGTTGCTTCACGGATTTCGGTACTTCTTTTGACTTTTTTGTCCATAGCTCTTGTGTAGCCTTTAAGTACTGATTGATTTTAAGTGTAACCCTTGCAAGTGCACAAGATCTATTGCAGTATGGCAAGAACAAAGGTGTCGAACCCACAGGGAAACGTGAATTTTAATTAATTCTTTCAGAGATTTAAAAACATCCCTAAGGAAGTACCAAAGGGCAAATTCAATTTAACCAAAAATTTATCACTTTTTCTAAATGCAAGAAAAATAAATTAATCTAAACAACTAATTACTAATGAATCTAAGAACAGTATTTAAAGATGATCAAGGAATATGCTACCCCAGATTTGTACCCCTTTTCTACCATTAAAACTCACAGTTTCATTAAAGCATCATTCACACCATCATTCGTCTATAGAAATGATTCGTAATAAAATATGATCATCAATCCGGCATACCCTATCTAAAAACAATGACTCAGCCTATCATTGCGGTATGAGTCATGTAAGAAGCATAGCATATCTCATGATGTTTAGATCACAACAGTAAACACATAATCGCTCTGCAGCCTAGATCAGTCTGCAGGTCCGGATCTAGCGATTATAGCCGTTGATATGCGCAATCAACGGTCATAACAAAGCATTCAATATATTTTCAATAACACAAACTTTAAGCAAAACGATTTCATGATGGCATAATAGACTATGGTATTAATCATAAATATGAGTACTTATCTGGGGATCACATCTTCCCCGATCTACTGATTAAGCCGCTCATCTTTGGTGTATGATCTCCTTATTCATTCAAAGTCATTCCTCTTTTCATTTCTCCCAAAAATCTTTGTTTACAATGCTTTTTTCTAAATACAATCTATGCTTTCATGAACGTAAAGGAAAAATAATGTAAATCCTAGGTACAATCTACCCAGATGGAAACCTAGAAGAAGGAGAAAGAAGAACTCTTGAAAAAATGCCAAGAGGAGTCTAAAACCAAAAATAATAATAATGAATAATAATCCTCTAAAAAATTCTCTAAAAAAAAAACTCCAAAAAAGAAAAGCCAAAACTAACTCTCTAATTATCTATCTCTAATTCTCTTCTTTTCTTGAAGTGTTTGATCCGCTTTAAATAGAGCCGAAGTTTTCCAGCCGCAGAGGTGTTCCAACTCGAAAATTTAGGGTCGATTAATCGACCCAATAGGGTCGATGCATCGACCTCCCAGATTTTCGTGAATTCCCGCCGAACTTTACATCAGACACTGCTTCGGTAGTTTGGCCACAACTTTCTGTCCCGAATTCGGATTGAGGCGATTCTTATTCCGTTGGAAGGCTGACAGAAATCTCTACAACGTTTATGTTTTAACAATTTCATAATTAGGTCGTCTTGAAGGTCAAAATTGATCTATAAGTCGTACCAAGTTCTCAATGACCCAAAGTTACAGTGTTTTGACATTATTTTCAGAATTCTTGGGCTGTTTTCTGCACTTGGCTTGTATTTACCTGAAACACTTCAAATCTAATAATTCTTATCAGATAGCCTTCATCGGATAGCTAAATGTAGGCATCTAGGGGTGAAATATCATCATATTTTACTACTCATCAAGTACTATCTTTAATGCTCTTTAAAGATCCAACGATCAGAAACACCTGTAATCATTAAAACCTCACAATAACTATCAGATGCTTTCATCGAACAGCTAAGTGTAGGGATTAAGGTGCGAAATATAGTCACATTTCGGCACCGATCAATAACCTACAACAATTAATTATACACACACACACACTATGCTTATACCTATAACTTGGTCATTAGACAAATTAAGTAAAAAAAAAAAAATAGTTTTAGAGCAATAAACTTGGTGTTACATTCAAATATAATTCCAAGACTCATTTGGGTTAGAGACCATAACTGAAAATAAATAACCAAATTAAGCAGTTACATGTCTATATGTCTAATTAAATGGATGGAAAGTACCACATATAATGTTCCATCCAATACCCAAACCTCCCAATAAAAAAGGAATCGTCTCTATGAAGAAAATGAAACCCACAAATTGCACTAAGAATAGGATGGTCCATACTCCATTGAAGGGTTTGAAGGCTTGCTAGATTAGTACATTACTTACGCGACAAATCGACAACCATCATGCCAATTGACATTTATTCCTATGATTCAGACACCTTCAGGCCCCCTTTTTTTTTTTTTAAACAGTAATAATATTAAAAATAAATACCTCTTTTACCAGTTTCAGCATTCCCACATTATCGGCTTCTATGCCTTGTTGCCTAGCGAATTCCTTTGCATTAGTCAAGCCAGCGAATGAGCGATATAAGATTTTGTTCTAATGGGATCAAATTCCTCTGTGAACCATCTATTATGTTTGTTGCTATTGTATATAAGGCAGATCCATAGCTTAATATGTATGAAATTTCAAATCTCCTTCTAACAACAATTCTCTCAAGCGGTTTGATAGGTGAGCTGCCACTTTGACGAGATAATCATAATAATGAGAGTGCTTCCATTTCCATTTCCACCCTGAATTTGAGAAATCAATCACTCCCATGCCTCTGTTTATGCCTCTTTCTCACTCATAGATTTTCTCCATTTAGTAAGATGTTAAAAATAATAGTTTTTTTATTGGTTTAAAATTGTTGAAAAAATTGAAATGTTGATCCGAAATAATAAAGGGAATCGGTTCGAGGCACGAGAAATATTGTTGTCTTTAAACCAATATTTGCCCCCACCACTTCGACAAAGTGGTCACCAACAGGTTATCGATAAACTAGTTCCAGGACACAACGAATCGGCTATGTATTCTTATGAAAGATTTGGCAAATCCGATCATGCTATCCGAACACCAAATATTACAAGAACGTTCTGATAAAGACCTTTAAAGATATAACAAGAGAGGAGAAAGAAGACTCTATTGTGGTGTGTAAAACAATAACCTTAGATTCCTTAAATAGAAATCAAGTGGTGTGTTAATACACAATTTTCCTATGAAAAGGTACTACACGCATCCCTTTGGAAAAGACAGCACTTTGGAAAGACCCTTCATTTTGACAAGACACACCACTTTAAAAAGATACCTCAATTGAAAAGACACAATTTTGAAAAGACACATCTCTTGGGAAAAGACAAGTTTAATAAACTTTTAAAGATCTAACATTTAAGACATATACACAATGATCTAATTTATCAACCACATATCACATTTTAAGTATTGCACTATGAATTGTCAAATACCATTGACCTGAAGATTGTTTTAGCTCGTATAAGGATTTTTTTAACTTATATAATTTATTTTCATATCCTTTAATCTCAAAACCTTTTAGTTGTTTCATAAAAATGGTTTCTTTTAATTCTCTAATTAAAAAAATAGTTTTAATATCCATTTGGAATAGTTCTAAATCAAAATGGGCAATAATAGCTAAAGTGATTATAACAAATGACATAAATTTAGCTACAAGAGAATATGTATCAAGATAATATATCCCTTCTCTTTGAGTAAAGCCCTTGACTACAAGTTTAGCTTTAAATTTATCAATT
This sequence comes from Chloranthus sessilifolius, assembly GCA_021018995.1. NCBI lineage: Eukaryota > Viridiplantae > Streptophyta > Magnoliopsida > Chloranthales > Chloranthaceae > Chloranthus > Chloranthus sessilifolius. Next base: position 23,952,863 of record CM037589.1, read on the forward strand.
GGATCATCCGATTTTAAGTTCTTTTTCAATACTCATTTACATCCTATAATATTTCTATCACTAGGCAAATAACTGAGTTCCCATACTTTATTCTTTTCTATGAAATCAAGTTCTTCATTCATTGCTTTTAGCCATTCATTATATTCAAGTGAATTAATAGCTTCATTATAATCATTAGAATCAACTTCCTAATCCAAGTCAATGTCTCCTATATCTTTATTTAAGTAAACATAAAAATCATTCAAGGAAGATGGAGGAGTCCTAATTCTTTTCTGATTACTAATAGTAGTATGCGATAGAAATGTTCCTACATTTACAGGTTGTATGGAATCATTATATGAAATAGAGTGATCATTGTCTATTATAAAAGGATCTATGTTTTCAATTTGTGAAACGTTATCATTGGTTAGATCTTCTAAAAATTCAAAATCCCTACTTTCTATTAATCTCTTATCTTTGTGATAGAAACGATAACTTTTTTATCATTCAAAATATCCTATAAAATGACATCTAATGGTTTTATTATCTAACTTACCTCTAAGCTGGCATGGTACAAACACATGAGCAATCGAACCCCTTTTTTAAAGTTACTTAAGTCCGATTTTCTACCTTTCCACAACTCATAAGGAGTTGTATCTGCAACTTTGGTTGGAACCCTATTAAGAATATACATAGCGGTACTTAAGGCTTCTTCCCAAAAAAATTTAAATAAATTAGAATGAGATAACATGGACCTAACCATTTCCATTAGAGTCCAATTTCGTCTTTCAGCTACACCATTTTATTGTGGTGTGTAAGTCATTGTTAAATGATGTTTAATTCCAAGTTTGCTACAAAAAAATTTAATTTCATTAGAAGTAAATTCTCCTCCTCTATTTGTTCTTAAAATTTTGATATTTCTTCTTAATTAATTTTTCACCTCACTTTTATATTCTTTGAACATATCTAAAGCTTCTGATCTATTACTAATTAATACATGTGGCCGGACCTAGAATAGTCATCTATAAAAGTAATAAAATAATATTTTTGTTTATGAGTTTTTACACTAAAAGGCTCACATATATGAGAGTGAATTATTTCAAGTAATTGTTTACATCTTTCAACTTTGGGGAAATGTTTACAAGTTAATTTTCTAGATAAACATGATTCACAAGTGAGAAAATTTAAACTTTTAGGTTTTGAAATTAATTCTTTATCTGACATATTTTTCATTTTAATCTTATTTATATTTCTTAGTCTTAAATGTCATAGATATGGGTCAACATCACATACATTCATAGACACATCCAAGTAAACAGAAGTAAAAGTTTCATTAATCACAGTCAGACGATACAAGTTGTTCATCCTACCTCTCCAAGCAATGATACGACGATGCTTCCCAATTAACATTTTTCCATATACAAATCTAACCTCAAAACCTAGTACATCTAGTTCACACTTCAAAGAATAAGACTATTAGCGGCAGTTTTTTGCAGGAAAAAATTTCTGCTATTAACAAAAAAAACTATTAAGACTATTAGCGGCAATGGTATTAGCAGCAATTTTTTTATTAATAGTGGCAGTTTTTGGCTACTGTTAATAGTCTTATTTCTTGTAGTGTTAGGAACAAAAATTAGATTTCGCCTCATGTTTGGCGCATACAAAGTTTCAGACAAGCAGAGGCTAACATCCCCAAGTAACTGTGAGTTAAAGGTGTCAATTCCTAATACGTCACAGTACATGTCATTTCTCATATAAATACGCTGCTCGCTGGCTTCAATCTCTTTGAAGTTCACAAAATCATCCCTCGACCTAACGATGTGTCGTGTAGAGGCAAAATCTACTCACCAACCATTCAGATCATGGTTTGCAACCAATGATTCAGAACAAGCACAGACAACATCGCACCTATTACCATTATTATTGTTATTCTTATATTTTTCTGGACAGTTTGATTGGTAATAACCTGGTTTTCCACAAAAGTAATATTTTCCTTTGGGATATTTGTGAAAAATCATTTTTTGATTCTTAAATTTTTTTTAAAATTTCTTCTTTCCCTTAAATTTTTTATTTTTCTTATTCATTTCAAATTTAGATTCAGAAGGTTGAGACTCGATGAGAAGGAGTTTAATATTTTTCTTATTATTCTTTCTTTCTTCTTCAATTCCCAAATGCAGTGGGAGGTTTAACATGGTTACATTTTGCGTTGAATGATTCGACACAATAACAACGTGTTCCCATGACTTATGAAGACTGTTCAAAGTAACATTGACTCGCATACGGTCAGAAACTTTGTTACCGACCGCGGCAAGGTCCTTAGCCAATACGGTCATTCTATTCACGTGATCAATAACTGAGTCTTTTTCTTTCATTTTACATGAATAATCTTTTTATAAAAGGAGTTGAATATATGTTTCAGAAGTGGTTTCATATTTCTTTAGCCGTTTTATAATCTTCAAACACTAGAACTAATTCGATACTTATAAAAGTTAAAATAGTAGTTCTAACAATTTTATCATCGTCCATCCATTTATCATATTTTTTCATAATATCCTTTGAAACATCGGATGGTGGTTTTTTAGAAACTTCATTTTCTACAACATAATCAATCTTATCCAAACTTAGAATTTGATTAATTCTACGTCTCCAATTTGGATAGTTTAAACTAGATAATTTTTTAGTATTGGATAGTTCATGCATCACCACTTTAGAAGTTGTTTTCTAAATATATATAAGGAAAAATAAATTTAGATGAGAAGGTTTTAGGCATGACTGACCAATTTGATTGAAATCAATTGATAGAATACCAATACAAAGTGATTGTACGTGGATGGTCTGCGGCAACTTGATCAATGATGCTGCTCTAGAATGTGTTGATGATAGATTTAAGGTTTCCAGAATATATGTCATGTTCTCAGGAATCTGCTGGCGAAAGTGGCACCTTAATCAAAATTTTATCGACTCCAATATCTTGAAAATACCGAATTACAAGCATCGAGTTCAGTGTTAATATTACTGCCAAATTCAAACTTGGTAAAAGAGAATACCTGTAAATTTATAGCTATGCTTGGATTAAAAAAACAATTTGATAAATGAGGCCTTTTAGTGTCCAATGGTTAGACACTTAATAAGACAATTTGGTAAAAGAGAATAGCACTTTGGTACAAAGGAATAGATCTTGAGGGTGATCCAGGTTGGATCTGGTATGAGTCTATGACCAGATCTTATGTTGTTGATCGATCGGCGATGATGGTGATGCTTGCTCGTTGTCGAAAAAGATGACAAATCTAAGCTTTGATACCAGTGAAGGTATAGATCGAAATACTATTGATCGCAAGATCAAGAGAGTGATGCCGCGAAGCTAGTGATCACCGATCGAATAAACACTATTTCTCAACGAACGATTTCTCCCTTCTTTTCAGTGTTTTGCTCATGGCACAAAAGCTTCCTTTTATAGCCAAAACTCCAACGTTCGGATCTGTGTGCATTCAAACGGAGAAACGACTCATTTTAATATTGTGATCAATATGCAATAAACTCAATAATTGTTTTACAAAGATTTATTTTTAAAAATATATTTAAAATAAAGATAAGTTAATATAATATACTATAAAATCAATTTGTGTATAAATATGGTAACAAGATGATCTCCATAATATTGGCTGTGCCAAAAACACGAGTCATATATACCAACAGTTTGATTAACCAAAACTAAAATATTTTGATTCGGAATTGATTTTAGGTGAACCGACAATAAAAATAGAATTTTGGTGTTTGTTCCAGTTCAGTTAATCAAACTTCCACCCCTAACTTTTAATGGTAAATAATTTAAGTTTTATTTTAGATTACCATATTTATTTATTAGTTTATATATATATATATATATATATATATATATATATATATATATATATATATATATATATATATGATTTAGATTTTTAAGGAATAAAGGTGTTTATAAGAGACACACAACACAAAGGTAGGTACTAATGCCCAAATCTTATTAATGATATTTTTGTACTGGAGTAGATTTTGTCGCTAATACTTCACTATCATTATAAACGTCTTGTCCCCTTCGATCTATTAATCTCTTGAACCTTTTAATTTGGGGTCCACTTAATTTATTGCTTGTAATTCCTTTTAATCATTTCCCCACAAGGATAAAAATTTCCGATTTCGTTTCAGTTTCGATGAGACTGAAATTTCGGCCGAAAAATCAAAAATTAATATTATCTTTTTGGTTTCAGTGGGGACAGAAACTGAGATTTTCAACCAAAATTTTAATCATTTCGACCAAAATTTTGATCCTTGTTTCCCCTATTCTAATAATAGACATGGGAATATATAACTGATTGTAACAAAAAATGCTACAATCAATTCATTTGGGAACCAAGTAGCATCAATCACGAGGTTCAGGTGAGACGATACTATAAAAAATAAGATTATTAGTGACAATTTTTTTTCTCAAAAAATTGTCACTATTAACATAAAAAACTATTAAAAACTATTAAGACTATTAGCGGCATAATCTTATTTTTTATAGTGCGGCAACTTGGATAATAACATTCAGGTATTACTTTTCATCTAAACAAAAAAAAAATACTAATCATATATTACTCAAGAAATTTGGACTCTATTTGATAGATATCCACCGTTAAATATATGGTCAAAGATACATAAAATCAATACAAGAAGTCAATTAGGGATTACCTTTTCTTTGACTCATTAAATGAAGGGCAAAAAAATTATATATATATTAAAATCACATGTCCCTTGGCCGATCAACCAAAAACATGTGTAGTTTTGAATTGATTGTGTCAAGTGACGTGAGCTGACATTTGGTTGTAGCATTTTTTTTTGCTACAATCGATTGCATTTTCCTAATTCTCTGATTAAAAATTTAACCCACATGCAAAATACACCAAATTAGTATTCATAGTTATAGTTTGACTCTCCAATATGAGAGTTAGATATTAGATCAAGTGTAAATCATGATCATCAACTTGAGATATACAGCCACGAAAGCACGTCAGAGGTCTTGAACCGTCAGATCAGAGCACATTTCTCTGCATTTGATGTGGACAGTTGTCCATTGATCCTTAAACTGTCCATTTGCAGCCTTACTGGCTCTTCCAATAGAATTTATCAATTGGTCAAATGGTCACTTTCAACGATTTAGGGGCACTATATTTATGTGAAGTGTGAGACACGATTAGGTGACACAATTGACCTGTGCGGGCCCTTACACCTAACCAAGAAGAAAATCAATCACCAAAAACAAAGAAGTTTGAATAATAATATTAGGGGCTGCTACGAACCCCTACCAAATGCTAAATATCCCCTATTAAGCATATCTGAAAATCATTGCTTTGAATTAGATAATAGAAATCATTTTTTATTTTGATATTTACAAAATTAATCTTAAGATCATAAAAATATCATCAGATGGTCAATTTCTTATTCTATGGGACTCACATCCCAAAAAAAGACCCAAAGATCAAGTGGCATAGGACATTTTTTGGAACGTGTGCCTATATAATAAAAAAAATGATCTGTCTGATAATATTTTTATGATCTCAACATTAATTGTGTGGAAGATTGGAATTAAAAAAGATTTTCATTGTCTGATTCGAAGCAATTAGCAGTTTCCAATTATACATAATGAGAGATATTTAGCATTTGGTGCAGGTTTAGCAGCAGCCCCCTATTCTTAGTGGGCCTAGAGGGTTAATAATACACTTGCCCCTCCTTCCATAGGGTACTTCTGCCCTAACTTCTTCATTGTGCTATTTACTTCATTTTTAATTTAAAATCAGGCATGGGCATGTGCAACTACCACGGGTTTCTATGCAATTTCACGATCAACGATGCAAAAGATTTAGCCAAAAAATTATCACCATCCTCTTCAAGGTCGTCAAAGGCCATACAAAATAAAATAAAAAATAAATAGGGTATTAGAATTACATGATAATTATTAATTTTAGATGATATTTCACTACTTAAAATTAGACAAGGGAGATCATTTTTCACATCAATCTTTTGCACAAAAAAGTGTGATAAAATAAAGTAAACCAATTATTGACAACATTTGTCGACCATTGCTGTAGGGTTGGATAGGCCAAACCCGACCCATGTGCTGCCCTAGTCATAGTGACAATTTTTTCAAAATTTACCGAAACAGGGGTCGGGTGAAACTTTCGGTGAAACTTCGATGATTTATCTGAAATCGCTAAAATTTTATTTATTTCGGCGAAATTGACGAAGTTTCGCTGAAATTTCATCGAAATTAATAAATTTTTATCATTTTTTAAATAATAAATAAGTTTTTTATGAAGTTTAAATATAATTTATATTTAATAATTTTGTACTCCTCGAAAATTTTTCAAATTTGTTTGAATTTTTCTCGAAATTTATTCGAAATGAACCGAAATGACTCCCTACCGAAATTTATCGCAATTACCCATGTCGCTATCAAAAATTGCTGTTATTAGTGCTGTCGCTACCTAAAAATGTCTTAATAGTAAATACCATTGCATGCAAAATTAATGGAAAATCAGCTATTATCATTAATGACTAATATGACAAATGGGTTGCATGTGCAAATGCACATATGCTGAGAGAGGCTTGAGATATTTTTAGGATTCCAGGTGGCGGTGAGAGATTAAAGGGAAAAAATTATTGGAGAGAGATATAAGATTGGAGGGGGCGTAGGCTTCTTCTTCCTTAATGCTTGTGTCCGTTGAAGTTTAACAATATTGCCATTTCAAGGTCTCATGTTGGAGCCCAATTTATATATAAAAAATGATTTCCTTTTTCCTCCCCTGTAAAAAAAGGCCTTAGGGTCGCTTTCCTGTCACCTTAGACTGGTCCAACCACTCGATCATTGGGGTCACATGGCACCCTTTTCTAGGGTTCCCTTTTTTTTTTTGTCGATTTTTATGGTCTGAGATTGTAATAACTCAGATTTTCTAATTTTTTTTAACGGTATTAGATGTACTACACAGTGCATGGTTGGTGTATTTTAAGTGTAACCCTTGCAAGTGCACAAGATCTATTGTAGTATGACAAGAACAAAGGTGTCGAACCCACAGGGAAATCTTGAATTTTAATTAATTCTTTCAGAGATTTAAAAACGTTCCCAAGGAAGTACCAAAGGGCAGATTCAATTTAACCAAAAATTTATCCCTTTTTTTAATGCAAGAAAAATAAATTAATCTAAACAACTAATTACCGATGAATCTAAGAACAATATTTAAATAAGATCAAGAAATATGCTACCCCAGATTTGTACCCCCCTTTCATTAAAGAATCATTCACACCATCACCATCATTCATTCATAAAAATGATTTGAAATAAAGTATGATCATCAATCCCAAGATAATTATCTAAAACAATGACTCAAATTTATCATTGCGGTATGAGTCATGTAAGAAGTATAGCGTATCTCGTGATGTGTAGATCAAAACAATAAAAACATTAGACTATGGTATTAATCATAAATATGGGTACTTATCTGGGGATCGCATCTTTCCCGATCTACTGATTTAGCCGTTCATCTTTGGTGTATGATCTCCTTGTTCATTCAAAGCCATTCCTCTTTTTATTTCTTCCAAAAAATCTTTGGTTACAATGCCTTTTCCTAAATACAATCTATGAATATAAAAGAAAGCCAGTGCAAATCCTAAGTACAATCTACCCAAATCAATCCCTAGAAGAATGAGAAAGAAGAACTTTTAAAAAGATGCTCAGAGGAGCCTAAAATCAAAAATAATAATAATGAATAATAATCTTCTAAAAAATTCTCTCCAAAAACTCTCTAATTATTTCCTCTAATTCCTTCCTCTAATTCCTATCTCTAATTCTTGCCTAATTTTCTTTTTTTAATTCCCCTTTTTCGAAGTGTTTGATCCGCTTTAAATAGAGCCGAAGTTTCTCAGCCACAAAGGTGTTCCAACTCGAAAATTTAGGGTCGATTGATTGACCCAATAGGATCGATGCATCGACCTCCCAGATTTTCGTGAATTCCCGCCGAACTTTACATCAGACACTGCTTCAGTATTTTGGCCATAACTTTCTGTCCCGAACTCGGATTTAGGCGATTCTTGATCCGTTGGAAAGCTGATAGAAAGATCTACAACTTTTGTGTTTTAATAATTTCATAATTCTACCATCTTGAATATCCAAATTGAGCTACAAGTCGCACCAAGTTCTCGATGACCCAAAGTTGCAGTGTTTTGACATTATTTTCAGAATTCTTGGGCTGTTTTCTGCACTTGGCTTGTATTTACCTGAAACACTTTAAATCTAATAATTCTTATCAGATAGCCTTCATCGGATAGCTAAATATAGGGGTGAAATATCATCATATTTCACTACTCATCAATGGTGTCAACGCTCCACACCTAGAACCCACCCACTTTCAGGAATAGTTTAAATTTTTATATCAATATTAGACTCATTACGAAGTACTCACCGATATGATTCCAACGATATATAATTTGTCAATTTTCGACAAGAATATAAAAAGTTACGCTCGTTTGAAGAGTGAAGCAGGTTAAAGGGCATAACTGTAATTTTGGAAGAGAATCACCATTTACCTTGATGCTTACACATAGCGCTGGAACAAAACCTCTTCTCAAGCTTTTCAATTAAATCTTATACAGAAAGTATTAATTAGAGTTAACCTAGAAAGAGAATTAGATATATATTTATTTCTTCTCTCTATTCCCTCTCATCTTTCACAATTCCTCGTCGGATCTCTATCGATTTTTTATCTTATTAGAGAATCTTACACTATCAAAGTTTCTCATCGCTACGACCGATCTATCGTAAGAAAGGAATTCTCGGGAAAAGACTCGGGCATATTGTCTCTCGAATCCGATCTCCATCAATCAAAATCATCGTATGATTCGAATCACGCTTCAACAGATGTGTGCCTCTAAATCCATCTTAAATTATTCAGTTATTTCTTAAAAAGAAAACCCTAATTTTTTCTTAAATTTTGATAACTTTTGGGTCTTAAAAACATATAAATCAGGCCCAAAATCGATAGGATCGTTTTTCTCAGATTTTCGTGAAATTCGGCCAAACTCTGCAACAGATATAGCCTCAGTATTTTGGTGAGCTAGCTAGGTACCTGTTTCCAAAAACAGAAGACCTGAGTTTGAATCCCCTCCCTCCCTAATTAAGGCCACCCTAAGGATTTATATCCTATACTGAACCGACGTGTGCTAAATTTGGGGTGCACATATGCCCTTGAGATTAAACGAGTATTCTAAGAGGATCGAATACCAAGGTTATATATAAAAATAAAGATATATGAAGCAATCTCGGAGATTATATCTAATGTTTTCCTCTTATACTTTTCTATTTCAGATGCTTTGAGGGTAAGTCTCCCATTTCATAAATCGTTACTCTCTGCATTTATTGATTAATATTAAGTTATGATCCGTTTGAGTTTGTTTGGGTTGTCGGGTCTCTATAGATTAGGGATTATCCTAAAAGAGCATTAATAAGCAACTAATTAGAGATTTGGTTATGCTGATACCTTAGTTAGACTTAGTTGTCCAAAACAAAAAAGCTCATAACTAAGGGTGCGTAGGGACAACGCATTGGCACGATTATCTTATTCGAGCTACTACAATGGGTAGAATGGCCTAGCCTAGATCTATTGGTTTGATGATCTAGCAAAAATAGGAGTACGTATATAAGTGAACATTGGAAAGGTTTCTGATTCGTTGCCCTTTAGCGGCTATTTTTTCTATGGATTTCTACTTCTTTATATGTAGGGCCGCGGGCCTGAGACTACATGAATGTTACTCTTATTGGCGAAAGTGACCTTTGATTCATCAATTATGGATGTCGAATTTCGATTAATGTATGAGTGGATTTAGAGATCTTTTAGTAAATAAGATAACTGATAAATGGGGTAATAAAGAATCCATCAATTATATATTGATGCCATCTTAAACCATCGGATTATTCCGATGATACCAAAATCTAGCACTGGTCATAGCACATGAGATGATAATTATTTTGCATTTATTAGAAATGATTCGAAGGACTAACATTGACGATTAGCACAGCATTGTGATTAGTGAGCATGATTCACGGTTTGATTGATATATATATATATATATATATATATATATATATATATATATATGTGTGTGTGATACAGGGTCTTAAATGTGGTCATTGGTGTGATTCATTAATTAATTATTTAATTACTTGATATAGGCTTGTCTATATTATAGAACATGAAGGCTATTGTGGTGATTTTATGATTTTGTAATGGCATCTACAGACTTTCATAGAAATTACAAATATATATATATATATATATATATATATATATATATATATATATATATATATATATATCCGGGGATATGCGCGCGTCCGGGCATAGAGATATCTCTACGACAATTGATATGAGCGCGATACGTAGCATTATTTTTGTGAAGTGATGGGTAGTATGGGGCGGGCCCACTATACTAACTTAGATTACACTTTTAAAAGTTAAATATCTTTTTAGCCGTCATTCTTAATTTTTTTAAAGTTTCTTTCTTTCATCTATTTTTTCAAGAAACTGTCAGACATTTTTTTTTATGCATATTTTACTCAAAAAATGTGGCGCCGGATAGCGAAGCACTAGTAACTCGGGACCGAAGCGCCAATACTCTGAAACGAAGCATTGACGCCTCTAAAATAAAGGGTCGGCCCCTCTAAAACGAAACGTCGGCGCTTCGAAAAAAATAAAATAAAAATTATCGAAGCGCCGACGCCCCTAAAACAAAGCGCCGGCGCTTCATTTAGGAGTGCTAGCGCTTCCATAAAAAATAAAATAATAATAAATAATATAAATAAATAAAAATTTAATCGAAGAGTCGACGCTTCGTTTTAGGGGCGCTAGTGCTTCCATAAAAAAAAATAATTAAAAAAAAAAAATTATTTTAATCGAAGCATCGATGCCCCTAAATGAAGCGTCGACGCCCCTAAAACAAGACATCGACGCTTCTTTGCAGGGGTATTAGCACTTCGCTACCGGGTGCTCATATTTTTTGAATAAAATATATCTGAAAAAGTAAATCTGATACTTTCTTAAAAAAAGAGAGAAAAGAGAGAAAAGAAAAAGACTTTAAAAAGATTTCTAAAAAAGTTACGAATAACGGCTGAAAAGGAATATAACTTTTAAACTATTTTAAAAGTTCAACTCTAGTTAGTAAAGTGAGTCTTATGTCACCCATTACTTTACAAAAGAGGCGCTACATGTCACGTACATATCAATTGGCGTAAAAATATCTCTACGACCGAGCGCATTTTTCCCTTTGCCTATATATATATATATCATCTTTAAACCCTTCTCTTATAAGCTACACCTAATATCTCAGTCTCTTTTTCTACGTAACTATTATGAAAGAATATTGATGCGTAAATCGAAGGCACATAGTTCGAGATATATTGGAGATTGTGGATACGCTTTGGAAGAAAGATAATCAAGAAAGAGATTGCGAATTCAATGATTTTCAGCCTTCACAAATCAATTTATAAATCGAATGTTTGGATTTTAATCAATTAAATATTATTATTTTATTTTATTTGTAAAAGATTTGAAACAATAGCATATTTAGGGATCAATTTATTTATTTTTCCGCCTTGTCTATCAAATTTACTATCAATATTTTCTATCTTATGATTCAAAGTTGTCAATACCTTTTAAATGGTCTACTAGAATTGACTTTAGAGATTCGCGTTACCATGCAATTTGAAAGTGTGAATGTTTTGAATTGATGGAAATGTTTCTTGGATGTAATGTTTGACCTACCAGATCTTTAAATCTGAGTCCTTCGAAATTCGAATCACACAGTATATAGTGTAGTTGATGAAACCAAATGTCACTTGGCCTAATTCGGGGACTTGCTCATGACCTGAGAGAAACTTTTTGATATTGGGCGATAATTAAGCCCCTCTCCATATGCACATTTGGCCAATATTGGTTGGGTTAGGCCCCGTCGGACCGAAAATGCATATATGACTGATATTAATTGGGTCAGGATCTGTCAGGTCAAATATCAGACCATACGGGTTGCGTCGGCCAATATGTGTCGGATATGAACCAGACAAATTTCAAAAAATGCCCTTTCTGAATATATTTTTTATTAATATTCTTTCAATATTTTAAAAATGAAAAAATGCCCTTTCTGAATATGTATAGGCGTGGGACCCGGCCAAAGGAATATGGTGGACCTGTGAATGCACCTCCACATGCACAACATACCAATTACAGGTGTTGCTTATGGATAAGTATGGGTTCAGTGCTGCTACTATTGGCCAAGCCCTTACCTTTTCTCCTCCACTCAAAAACCAAAATGGACTCTTTATCTCCGTCTTCAGCATCTGGTACACACTAGTCACTGTCGCCAGTCACCTTACTTGTTTGCTCTGTCGTAACTGAACTGCTCTATAATGCTAAAAGTACAATGATCCCATTGGGAGAAGGAAGAGAGAGAAAGATAAGCCCATTATTATACAAAAGGATTGATTTTATGTTGCCCTGTACTAGTGTGCCACAACAACATGGACTAGCCACGCCTTCTTGTACAGGAAATTGCATAAGTAATTAATAATCCATGGACTTAGCCATCAAGGGCGCTAAAGCAGTCCACTCCACTAATATGTGCGACTTTGTGACGTGCATCACAAGTCATACACTTTCATGATGGTCGAACAGCCATTGTAGACCGACTCTAATCCCAAAAGGGTCACTGAGTGACTGGTTAGGATATTCTGGTGGGTACATCTATCACTCGGAGGATCTATTGAATGGTATGAGTACATGAATTGTGGGGTAGAGATCCTCGTATTTAGAGCTGGTATACGGTAAACGGACCTGTCCTAACTCGGCAACTTCAATGTAAGATTGTGAGCGGGTCACTTTTTCGGTTATTTTTACGTGTGCCACTATTTTTCCAAAAAATGGTTCTCTAATAAAATCTAAAGATCGATGGTAGTCGATGCCTGAAAACAGGATAGGATTAAAAGTGTTCACCCCAAGGATCAAAATTTTGGGTTAAATTTCAGTTTCGGTCATGGCTAAAATTGAAACCGAAATCCGAAATTTTGGATTTCGGTTTCGTTTCGGTGCGGACCGAAATCGAAATTTTAGACTGAAATTTCAATTATTTCGGCTGAAATTTTGATCCTTGGTTCCCCCACATTGAATCATACGACGGAGGCGCGCTTTCTGAAATATAGCTCCATGTGTCCATAATGCTACCCATTCTCAATCTTGCTAAGGACGGGTCAGTCGCTCAAGTTACCAATACCATTTACTAACTCATATTCGTAAGAGTTTTTATTATTATCGATAAGCGAGGTTTTAGGGGTCGTCATTGTTAGATCTATTGATCCAATCACCCAAATATTTACCCTAGGATTTAGCCGTATGATTAATCAAAACAACAAATCAACAATCCATAAATTAAAGTATATGTGCGTACCTTATTGCAAAGATCATGACTGCTGATTCAAGTCGACATATTTTCTGCGAAGAAAGATGAAGGTAACTCTACCTGCTCTTGCTACACTCTCTTGATGGGAAGATGCCAAAAGGCTTGTGCAGTGAGCGGAGGACGTCCACCTATATATATATATATATATATATATATATATATATATATATATATATATATAACATGAAGAGTCATGTTTTGCCTAGAATACAATCCATCAAAGTATTCTAATAGGAATAAGAATCACATATAAATCAGGAAATCTTGAGGTTTCCTTCAATTCCTAATAATGTTCTTTTATTATTTCAGGCAACTGTAATTCAGGGTTTTGTAAAATCCTAGTGTGTGGGCAACACAAAATAAAAATTTTAAGATTCCATAAAAATTCCAACAGCCTCCCACTAGGTCCCACACACGGACTATGATTTTAAAAACGACTCCTATCAGATTAGAGAATCAAAATAAGTGCACTCTAAAAATAAAACGTTGTTTAAAATAACTTATGAATTCTCAAACATTACCAAAATTTAATAAAAATATAAAAATAGATCATGAATGCATATAGTATATCATTTTATGAAATCGATACTAAGATATTTTTATGATTACAAAATTTAAGAGATGATAACTAATATAACATGTGAACTAAATGCACAATCAAAGTATGCAAATCTATAATGTCTCGCTCCATACTCGTCGTATGTTGTTCTGGCATTCAGAAAACTCTGACTTATGAAATATTTCACCTGATCCTCAGAATAAGAAGTTATTAGCGTAGTACCTAATTACGTTCAACTCTGAGCAAATCCAAAAGATTACCAATTCTCACAGACAAGATTAAGATAGAATCTCATTAGCTCACCAAAGTGTGCCACCTAAAATTGTGAAAAATTTCACCCACAATTTGTTAAAAAATCCACCCATAATATATATGTATATCTAAGATAAAGATATTAAGATGCATCAATAATAATTGTAATTTATAAGTGAGATAACTCCCACTCAAAATGTAAAGTCTAAATGTTTTACAATCCCAAAAAATAACATATTAGATGTAATGACAAAGTCAAACATAAAAATTAACCATCAATCACAACAAAAGTAGTTAAATAGATGAAAATTAAAGAGATGTTCATAAGAATCGTTATCATTTTGTAGGCTTAAAGTTCTCTCCATGATGAATGTCGCTAGAATTCTCCTTCAATCATTTCTTGAACATAAAACAGTTTTTTATAATGTGACTTTTCTTCTTTCAAAAAAAACACTCATCATTGGCTTGATCTTTGACTACCTTGCCTTTGTCCTTCCAATTGTTGTTGAAATCTCTTTTTTTGAAATTCTTCTTGATATTCTTATTGATGGATAGATGCACAAATTCAATTTTAGAGCGTTTAAGACGTTTTCTTTAGCAACGCAAAGTTTGATAAGTTGAATCAGATTCCATTGCTCCTTTTGAACATTATAGTTGACTTTAAAAGTGTCATAAGCGCTTGACAATGACTGAACACCCATGTGAACCACTAGTGTTTCTTCAAATTTAATATCTTGTTGACGAAGTCTAATAGCTAGTGTAGATAACTTAAGAAGATGTTTACGAATGCTTTCATTACCATTATATTTAAGGCTCGTTAGTTGACCCAAATACTAATACTGTAAAACCTTCATTGAGCCTACAAACTGATTCTGAATGTTCTCGAGTAATTCATTTGCTGTTTGGGTAGAGTCTATACCTTCTCGAATGGCTTCACTAATAGAAGCACGAATAATCATCATGGATAATCTGTTAGCCTTCTCCCAAAGAGTAAAATAAGTCTTTATAGACTCCGTAGCATCCGTTGGTGGAGGCGGAGGCTTGTTATCCGTAAGAATAAAGTCATAATTTGAACAACCAAGAATGATCTCAATGATCGTTTTCCAAGAAGTATAGTTAGAGTCATTCAAATGCTCTATCTTTGCCAAACTTTTCTGAATACAAGTCTCATCCATTACTCTACAATTTTAAAGAAAAATAATAAATGCATCACTAGTGAATGAAAAATATCACGAAACCATAAAATCCACCAAAGATATAGACACGATAATATGTCACCAAAAGTTTAAAAGACTAATGTCCACAAAAGAATCCAAAATGACTATCAGTCATTAATATCCACTAAGGATAAAACAATGTGTATTAGGGGTATAAACTAATTGATTAAAGTATTTTATCATGTGCAAATAATTTACTCTTTTGGATATAGATAATATGCAATATCTAATATCACCTTTGGGCAGAAACTGAGTGTACAACCTATCCTCTCCCTCATGGTACAAAAAAATGCGTGTAGAGCTAATCGCTTATATTTCTGGTTTGATCCCGATGATTCCCTACCTTTGGGCAAGAGAATCATTATTCTCTCTCCTTTACACTTACAACTATTGTACTCACTCCATTTACACAAAATTAATGAATCACTTTTGGGCATAATCAATAATTTCAAACAAATCAGTGCACAAGGTGATCTTAATGAAATAAAATCTCAAGATTCAAGAAACAATATCCTCCATAGAATGGTCACCTTTGGATAAATCCAATTCTACTTCAATTATAGTCACTTGAACGACCACTTTAGCGATCTTCTTTAACCTCATTAGAAGACCTAGACCTCAATATGTCTAGTCTCAAGAGTTTAACCAACTCACCATAAAGTGCATGTGCGTAACATGCAAATAGTCAAGAGTGCCCCAAAATAATATTTTAAATAAATTTGTAATGTCAAATTTATTTAAAATACAAAAGCACATTCAACAATATTACACTAGACACATCATTAGGGTCACCACATATTACATTAATTATTTCTGATAATAAGTCTAATAAATTGGGCTCGACGAATAAATTGAAATCAACTACTCAAAAGCCAAAATCAGACTTGAAAGAGCCCAATATGCTTTAAAAATAAATAAAAGATTCTAATGAGCCTAAACAAGACCCAATACAATTTAGTTCAGGTCCAAATTCAGTCCTTTCCAAGATTCAAGCTCAAAACAAGATTTAATCGACTAAGAAAAATTATACCATTATAAGGTACCCATGGGAAGGTTGGGTTCCGTAACAACCCAATGCCTATATTTTAAGATTTATGGGGTTGAAAGATTTATGGATCAAGATTTCATTCCCATGCTTATATAAGAAAATATTTACTATAATTATTACACAACTTCACCAAAATCTTAATGCATTAACCAATTTTTGAAGTGAACCCTTTTGCCAATACAACTAGAGCACCAACACTTTATACCCATCCTCTCGAGTTGCTAGGGCAACTCAATGATTTTCGAGCATGACAAGAAAATCATGGGTATGAATGTGCTGCTCATGACAAAAGGGGCTAATTTATGACACTAAAAAAAAATTATTAAAACTCGAGAAGAGGGGTATAAAGTGGTGTGGCAGTAAACCAGCCCTTATTCTTAAGAAAGAGATATTGTGGATTCGAAAAAAAAAGGGTTGGAAAATTTTAATAATGGATAACATTATTTGCAATCTAAGATTTTTTCTTTATACTTGGGTTGTAAATAAAGTAACTTAAATGATTAGTATTATATTTTCTTTATTAAAAATCACGTGACTAAATAAAGATAAGAGAAAAGTTAGGGGAATCGATCAAGAGAGAAAAATAGTATTTTTCATTATTTTTGACAAAAAAACCTCAAAGAATTTTAATCACTTAATATAGATGGGCTTGAGGGATCGCTTATGAAGACCGATTGCCCTTAAAAACTCTCCTTAAAGGGAGTTCAAGATTTTTAAAACTCTTTTAAATGGGAGTTTAAGATTTTTTTTTAAAGAATGAGGGATCCCGAGACCCCATCAGATAACGATACCTTCCCTACTCTACTGGTCCAAATAACTCAAAGTACATTTTTGTCTTTGGCAATCAGAAATACCGTAGTGATATTGACACTAGAGCCCACTCTTGGTACACGATTCGGGCACATTAATTATAGAAACTCAACCTTCATGCATGGACCTTTGGTCGACCAGCGTGAGCCACCCGTTAGCCCCGAAGTTCCCACCCCACCCCACCCCACCCCAAGTAGCATCAGAAAAAACTTCGTTCTGGTGATCCGGTGTTGGCTGTGTCTAAGTAGGTAGGTGCTACAAGTTAATCTTTTCTGACTTAGTATCCCTTGACTATAGTAACCAAGTTCAGATTTGGCAATCATTCGGTGGTGTATCAGTTCGATTTAATGTAGATTAATTGAAGAAAGATTTGAAAAAAAATCAGAAATAAATCAGCCTCGGAGATAACGACTATTGTTAAAATTATAAAATAAAGAAGAAAAGAAGAAGATAAACGATAGAAAGAAGAAGACATATTGCTACAATCGATTACATTGTTTACTGCTTGTTTTTTTTTTCTCACACAAGAAAGTGTATAAATAAGATTACAAATATAACCATAAGCGGTTATCTAGAAGTGGCTATGAACATGGGTAAGTGGATAGTTATCTAATAAAGTATATTTTAATACTCTCCCTCAAGTTGGAATGTGAACGTGAGAACATCCAACTTGAAAGATAAATAGTTATGCAATTACGTAAGAACCACAGATATTCACAATATATCTCTCAAACTCCATCTTGCTTGTTGGTGGTCACCGCTTGTCTATGAAGTCCATCACTGTCGCATCCGCTCATCTTAGAGTCTGTCGGAGCCGGTGGCTAGATCAAGTCTGTCATGATCTCTCCCAACTACGAATCATATGACAAGCCTCTTTAAAGAGATCTTAAAAAAATAAAGATCCAAAGAAAATGTGGGAAAAGACATCCACATAAATACAGAAGGCCAGAGAAAATGTGAGAAAAAAAATATTCACGTAGAATATAGAAGGCTAGAGAAGATATAGGAAAAGATATCCACATAGAGTATAGAAGGGAGAAGATATAGGAAAAGACATCCACATAGAGTATAGAAGGCTAAGAGAAAATATAATAGTAGAAGCAATGTTAGGATCATGGCTTTGATACCATGTTAAAATTATAAAATAAAGAAGAAAAGAAGAAGATGAACGATAGAAAGAAGAAGACATATTGCCACAATCGATTACATTGTTTTACTGGTTGTTACTGTATTCGAGCAATGTCAGTATCATGGCTTTGATACAATGTTAAAATTATAAAATAAAAAAGAAAAGAAGAAGATCAACGATAAAAAGAAGAAGACAAATGGCCACATTCAATTACATTGTTTACGGCTTATTACTGTATTCTTACAAAAGAAAGTGTATAAATAAGATAACAAATATAATTATCAGCGGTTATCTAGGAGTGGGTATGAACATGGGTAAGTGGATAGTTATCTAATAAGGCATATTCTAATATACCTCCTCAAGCTAGAATATGAACGTAAGAACATCCAACTTGAAAGATAAATAGTTATGTATCGATCTCACTTGAAAGCATTCCATGTGCCTCGGAGAGCTTGTTTATCCGCTCAAAGATAACAAATGGACGAGATCTTTCCGTTTCGTTTTGGTTTCATGTCAAATTCGCCCATCCCCTCGCTCTCTCTCTCTAAGCTTTTTTAAGTTTTCCCCACTGTCTCTAAGCTTTTTTAAGTTTTTAACAAAGTAAAAAATAGATCTTCTGTTCATTTTAGTGAGGGAAACATATCTCGATTTTGATACATGAAGCCCTCCAATAATTCCACAAATTTGTATGGGTTAGTGGAGCTCACTTTGGGCCAAAGTTGAAGTCTTAACGATGGCACTTTTTGGGCATAAGATGGACTTTGTTGGCTAATCCAAATTATCAAAGTGGCAAAAAAAGACATGCATCAAAGGATTTTAAATTATTAGGCAAGTATTATGGAGCATTATTCATATCTAAGGTAGCGGGTTTCATATTGAAGTGCTTGAATTCGATGCATAGATCCTCTAACAGGCATATTTCTTGAGTTACACGTGATCATATTACTAATTGGACAACTTGGATAGGTCAAAAGTATGAATCACTTGCCACTAGATGGTTTAAGAGTTAGAAGGTGGGGGATTTTATCGTAGGCCTACCGTGACCAGAGTCAATCCTATTATTATAAAGTTGACCATGTGTCAAATGGTGTACACATAAACGTGGCCATCTAGTGGTAGATTCATGTTTCAAATATAACTTATAAATATTTATTTAATTTCAAAGAAAATTAGAAACTTTGTTTCTATTTATGGTTTATAGGGTTATGGGTGAATTTAAAAGCTTTTATATCTTTTGTATACAAAAAACTTGTGGAACAACTTTTGGACTTTAAAATAGTTTTACATTGGAAAAAATTAAATAACTTATCACGTATATGTAAAGCCTCCTCTAATTCTCAAGCCTTGTTTGGCAACTATTTTTCAAAAATAACTTTTCAAAGAAAAAATATTGGGTGAAAAGCATATTTCTCCCGAGAAGTCTTACCACCTCTAGCTGAAAATGGTATTGTATTGAGAAATTGTTGCTTGGTGCTTCTCACACATCACTATTTTCAACATATGATAAACCTTTTTCAGAAGCAACTAGCATTGAGAAGCAATATGTGATTCACCTCTTTACAGCACCTGAAAAGTGTTTTATTCGAAAAGGGTTTCCAAACAATGCCTTACTTGTTCTTGAGAAGCTAGCTAAGTATTTTATGCTCTAAGCATGGATCAAAATTTCGGCTAAAATGCATCAGTTTCGGTTGGGACCAAAACGAAATCCCCATATTTTCGATTTCGGTATCGAAGTAGCAAATTATCGACCGATAATTTGAAATTATCAACCGATATTTTGCTACTTCGAACATTTGAAACTCTAAAAAAAAAAGGGTACCAAAATTCGGTTTTGGGCAGGACTGAAACTGAAACAAAAACCAAAATTTTGATCCTACGCTCTGAGTGATGCTTATACTGTCATGAAGAGCTAATAAGCCTTTTCTTATTTTCCCATGGTTAGTTCTAGCAGCTAGATGTATGTAATCAATTAGGTTTGAATTCAGTTAATCGAATTGATTGTGTGGAATTGGGTAAGTCATGTCCACTTCAACAAATCGACTGATTTGTCAGAATTAATAGAAAAAAGATCAACTATTACTCGAGTTCCTCAAACAATATCAATCAACTCGAGTTCCTCAAACAATATCAATCAACCCTTCTGATGGTGGAAGAACAGGTAGTAACTATTTATACTGTGATGAATGGGTATTTTACCCTTGATCCATTAGAAAGAGGTTTCCTACTTATATCCTATGACTCTAGCTCTTATTAGTCTATTAAGTTCACTAACTGAATCTTAGGAATGGGAGAGTTCTAATGGGTCAATGGGCGTGATTGTGCATCCAAATCCTTGGATCTACAATAACAATCGAAGGAATACTTAAAGAATAATGATTATTTTACTCGATTTGTTGGATTAAATCTTATGACTTTAGCTCTTATTAGTTGCAACAATTTTTTTTTAACTTTATCAAATGAAATAATATTAGCCAATAAAAGTTCGAGTCATGAATTTATATCCTACGACTTAAATTAAATTAGGAGATCATTTCTCCCACTTAAAATATATAAGAGAAATCCTTGAGTTAAAAAATTATTCTTTTTCATTTAGTACTTGAACGAAGGTTATTGAGCTAATTCCTTACCTTTGCAAGCCGACGAATCATAATCAAGCAATTGGACTCGGTGTATCCTCGACGTGATTCGATGGTATTGTATATGATCTTGAAAACTTAAGTGTCAGAGTTAAATGAGTTGGCAAATAGAGTTGCCAAATAGAGTTGGTAAAAGCGAATTTATGTGCCTCGACTTCAACTTCCCTTGTAATTTTCACTTCTAAATTTTAGAAGTATATCTACTTAAATACTTAATTTATCAATTGAAAGGTCCAGCTAGCAGGCCAATATCCAGATGGCCCACAATTCATGCTTTTCTCAAGTTTCTAGCCATCTGATCAAAAATGTTCATTTTGTGCTCTTTAAAGATTTTGATTGGTGAGTAAAAAACTTAGGAAAATTTATCGGATCGACCCTGTCAGATACACCTTTTCCGTCAAAGGCCCTATATTTTCACTTTTATCCAAATCGACCAGCTTTTAGTCAAGTCATTTTCAATTAGCACAAAAAGTCCGAAATACTGCTTCTTACACTTTTTTTCATTCTACACGATTTAAAATTTTAAATATTTACACTTTTTTATATTTACAAGGTGTAAAACGGGATTTATACCGTCTGATTTGAAGGCCACAATATAAAATCGATGGCGCCAAAGATAGACACAAAAAAAAGGCGATTTCGCCTCTTTAAAAAAATATATATATTTAAACAATCAATGGCGACTCTTAACACAGTCGTTAACGATTGTTTTTAAGAGTCGCCATCTCGATTTAGGCGATATCTACATCAAATTGCCGTTATTGATGGTAGACAAATCGAAAAAAATAAAAATAAAATTTAATTCAACTGTCTACATAGTCGCCATCGGCGATAAAGAGTCGGAAAATATATATATGTATTTTTTTTTATTTTACAATCGATAACGACTGTTTTCACAGTCGGTACCAACTGTCTAAACAGTTGATGGCGACTCTTAAAACAATTGGTATCGACTGTGTTAAGAGTCGCCATCGATTGTTTTAAGAATCACCATTGACTGTTTTAAGAATCGCCATCGATTATTTAAAATTTTTTTTTTTTTTTTTTTTTTAAAAGAGGCGATATCGCATTTTTTGTGTGTCTATCTTTGGCGCCATCGATTTTATATTGTGGCCTTCAAATCAAACGGCATAAATCCCATTTCACTCCTCGTAAATATAGAAAAGTCTAAATATTTAAAATTTTAAATCATATAAAATAAAAATAAGTGTAAGAAGGGGTATTTCGGACTTTTTGTTCCAACTAAAAATGACTTTAAAAGCTGGTTGGTTTCCATAAAGGTGAAAATATATGGTCTCCGAAGAGAAAGGTGTACTTGACAATGTCGATCCGAAAATTTTCCCCAAAACTTATGAGTCGTACAATTACAAAATTGTACCCACATGTTTGAGCTGTATGTAATGAGGGTCACGTGTACCCACATATTACAAAATTTATTGAAGGACTACACGTGTGTGCTATTGTGGCCCATGCACCAGAGTGATCTAAAATCAAGAACTAACCCCAGATCCATATAATAAGAAGTGAGACCCACCGCGGCAAAGTAGATAATATAAGATAACTAAGCAAAAGAAGGTGCTGGCTACCCAACAAGCCCGATCAAAGACAGAGAGGCCGACACCTGACAGTCGAAGCTAAACCAAACAAACCGAACAAAGGGCAAATAAAATACAAGATCCCCAAGCCACAAGGGTCACAACCCCAAGAAATGGGTCTCCCTACTACCGCACTGAGATGAAGTAAAGCCACTCTACAGTCAACTTCTCTTATGCGGGATGGGCAATTAAAATGTCCCAAGAATATATAGCTGATCATATCTTTTCTTTTTCTTTTTTATAGGTAAAAATAAATTTTCATTACGCAATTGAAGGGAATATACAAAAAATTAAGAAACAAGATTAAGTTCAGTGCTCCATCTTCGATTGATCACTTTAAGTTGTTCATTATCTTCATCTTTCAGATGGTGTCCTTCAAATCGGCTTTGATATCACTCCTAATTCTCATAGGGATGGTCCTCTCACGAGTAACTTTTATTTCAAAGATTCGATTATTTCTCTCTTGAAATATAAGTCATATTGTTACTGCAAAGCAAGTACGTTTCAAGGTGGAGGTGATTTTCTTCTTTCTTTTTTAATGACAGGTATCTGGCCTCTAAGAGCCCAACTAAGTCTGGAAGTAGCACATGACATATAACAGTCAGTAAGGATAATTCTTTGCCACTAGCCAACAAGGGATGAGATTTGAATTCAAGACCTCTATTTCTTGAGGTGTAGTCCCTGCCACTCCACAGGGCCGCTACTATCCCCTCGCGAAATACTAAATATCCCTCACAAATCACAACTAAATCATTGATTGTTTTGAATCAAACGATGGAGATCTTTTTTCCGTCCTGATCTTGCACACAGTAAATCTTGAGATCATGGTGATGGAATCTAAATGGATCTGACGATCCAACCATCCAAAATTAAGCCTAAAGATCTAGGCGCACGATCAATCAAAAACCAACAAACTATAAATATGCGCACCTTGAGCATTAGCCATTGATGGTTGCCGATCTTCAACGATGTTCTCGCGTTCAATGTCTCCTAGCACAATGGGGATGCTCTCGCCAATAGGGAGGATTGAATTACGTCGAGCTATCGTTGGGACCAGGCACCCCTTATATTTATAGCCAAAGAGTCCTATCCCATTAAGGACTGAAATTGCTAATTATAGTGTGATTAGAAATCACAATCATACCTTAACTGAAAAACATAATAAGCAGTTGCATATTTTCTTCAAACTCACCAGAATAGCAATTGTACATCTTAAGGTTGATCTTATACCATTCACCGGTCAACGGGTTTGACCATAGTGATGGCCACCAAAATAGAAGCGCCACGGTCCTCCCACTTGGCCAAACTATGTCAATAAACTCCGATTACCCAATGTTAGCTAACTTTCTTTGAATGATAAGTCACAATCAATCTCAATCAAAGTCTTTATTATCACCCAAAGGAGAATTTCAACACAGAATCAATGTAGTCAATATATCATATCATCGATATATGACCGCTCATCAGTCACTGTATTGGAAGTCATCACCGACATGGATTCCAACTAGTATGATTTCACATAGATTGTAAGTTTACATAACTGAATGGTGATTACATGTAAACGCAATCTAATATTGGTCCTACTTTATTGCCATCTACTGGCACCATATGTGCCAAGGAGTTATTTGTATAAAAATGGAAAAGCAAATAAATAAATTTGATTTCGGAATCAATTAAACAAATGTATTCACTCGCATATACCCACTCTCAAAGGCTATCAAAATTATCCGTTAACCCCATGCGCGCAACATGCTCCAAAAAGAGCTTGGGAGGTAAACCTTTCGTGAGAGGGTCAGCCAACATGAGTGTCGTACTTATCTTTTCAACAGATACAATTTGATTCTGAACTTTCTCCCTGACAACAAGATACTTTATATCAATATATTTGGAATCCCCACTAATCTTGTTGTTATTGGAGATAGCAATCGCAGCAGAATAATCACAAAAGATTCTCAGTGGCTTTGAAATAGTATCAACAACTCGAAGCCCTGAGATAAAATTCCTCAACCATATCGCCTCACATGTTGCCTCAAAACAGTAACTAATTTCGCCCCATAGTGGACGGCGAAGTAGTTTGTTTAACGCTCTTCCAAGATATAGTCCACCGCAAGCATAAAAATATAACCCGATGTGGACCTACGAGTGTCTTGACACCCAAAGATAGTCGATCAATAACCAATAACTTCAAGGTTATTCGACCTTTTATATGTGAGCATGTGTCCTTTAGTCCCTTGTAGATAGCGAAAAACCTTCTTTCGCTTCCAATGATCCAAACCAGATTACATTGGTACCGCCAAGCATGCCAACTATATACTATATCCGTTATCCGCATGATTTGTGCATACATGAGACTCCCAACTGCCGATGCATAGGGAATTGTCTCCATCTGTTTTCTCTCCAGATCGATCCTGGGACTCTGAAGTAGACTAAATTTATCACCCTTAATGACAGGGGCAACAGTAGCAGAACAATTGTGCATGTTAAACCTTTTAAGAACTTTATCAATATAAGTTCTTTGAGACAATCCCAATATGCCACGGGCTCTATCTCGATGAATCTCAATTCCTATCACGTAGAAAGCTTCACCAAGATCTTTCATATCAAAACTCTTTGATAAAAAGTTTTTTGTCTCATATAACATGCCCAAATTGCTACTCGCAAGTAAGATATCATCAACATATAAGACAAGGATGATAAACTTACTCCCACTGATTTTAAGATATATGCATTGATCCACAGTATTTTCTTTAAAACCAAAATTTGAAATGACTTCGTGAAATTTTAAGTACCATTGTCGAGATGCCTGCTTTAAACCATATAGAGACCTTTTGAGTCTACAAACTAAATGACTCTCCCCCTCAACCTGAAAACCTTCAAGTTATGTCATAAAGACATCTTCATGCAAGTCGCCATTCAGAAAAGCAGTTTTAACATCCATTTGATGCAATTCTAAGTCAAAATGAGCTACTAATGCCATGACTATCCGAAAGGATTCCTTTCTAGAGACAGGAGAGAATGTCTCTTTATAGTCTATGCCTTCTTTTTGAGTGAAACCTTTAGCGACTAATCGGGCATTGTATCTTTCTATATTACCTTTGGAGTCTTGCTTGGTTTTAAATACCCATTTACAGCCTACAGGCTTGACTCCATTAGGTAACTCACAAAGATCCCAGACCGAGTTATGTTTCATTGATTCCAACTCATCTTTCATGGCTTCGAGCCATTGAGTGGATTTGTCGCTCTTCATGGCTTGGCTAAAGGAAACAGGATCTGATTCATTTCCAAAATCAAACTCACTCTCATTTAGGTAAACTATATAGTCATCAGAAATGGCAGGCTTCTTTGCTCTCTCTGATCTACGCAATGGTAGATCATTGGCGAGAGCATGGGAGCAAGAGCCTCCTCAATGTGGGTGTGTCAATAGGTATAGCAGGTGCATCAACACGGCTTGAATAAGCGGTGTTGGTGCCACTTTTCTTGGATAAAAGGGATAGGAATTATAACCCGATTCTCCTCAAAAGTGATTTTCCTAAGCTCTATACTCCCACTGATCTCACGATCCTCAAAGAATTTTGCATGTCTAGTCTCAACAATCCGGGTACTATGAGTGGGGCAATAAAATCTGTAGCCTTTTGATCTATCAGGGTAACCAATGAAATGACAACTTATAATTTTAGGGTCCAATTTTCCTAATTGTGGGTTGTACACCTTTGCTTCAGCCAAACAGCCCCAAATGTGTAAATATCCTAAAGTCAGTTTTCTGCCTACCCATAGCTCATAAGGAGTTTTGGGAACTGCCTTACTAGGAACTCGATTGAGGATATGCACCGCTGTTTTCAAGGCTTCTCCCCACAAGAACGTAGGCAACGTAGAGTTGCATAACATGCTTCTCACCATATCCAGAAGAGTAGATGTGTTAGCTTCTCCTTATTTGGTTTCCAGTGGAGGAGCTTTCACGTTCTTTCCTTTATATTATCCCGGTTTTCGCTTGAAATTTCGTTTCGATTTGCCAAGAGCGGCGTAATGGGCACTTTCAGGTTTTTCACCAAGTCGTTTCTTCTTCTTGGACACAAGATGAAGCGATTAACTCGTTCATCTTCCACTTCTCTTCTGCGTGTTATAATTGATCTTGAACGGCCAAATTGCGCAGGAAGAGAAGTCATAATGAAGTGAACAAGATAACCCTCGTAAAAACCCATGTCCGATTCTTTCAATTGAGTGGCCATGCCACTCATTTTCCCTGACGCTATATGACCATCATATTTCATGGTTCCCATTTTAACAATTAGACTACTGGCAAGGGCTTTAGAAGTCCCTTGAAATTGTTCCTTAATGGCTTGCATGTATTCTTTTGTAGTGTGCGAGTCAGAAATACCTCCCCGAATCGCATCAACAATGGAACTCTTTATGATCATGAGGCTCATACGATTTGATCTATCCCATTTTTCTAAATCCGTATGGTTCACTGCCAGATCCTCAGCCAAGGCATCAGCAATGAGCTCCTTGGGTTTATCAGATCGTATAACATAGTCAAGATCCATGCAGCCTAGAACAATTGTAACTTGTTCCTTCCATTTCTTATAATTTGATCCACTCAAAAGGTCAATTCCACCAATCATACTGGTTATGATAGACGGGTTCAATGCTACACAATAATTAAGGGTTTTATTATGTCCACATACAATCGAAGTAACTATCAATTCCACAAGGTTATAATTATAGTATGTGACGCGAAAGTTAAAATATGTCAAGAAATATAAAAATTAAAACCAATGTGATTTTATTGAGAAACAATTTGTGTCATTATGAGCCTCCGTTGGGTCGAGTCATAACACACTAGCCGCTTCCTCAGTCTTTATTAATGATTGTGGTTCTAATTGCGTCGTTATGACCCTCCGTTGGGTCGAGTCACAACACGCGAGCAGTACCCACACACACAAAATAATGAATAGTGAAACACAGCCATCATATAACATTAAGTGATTCATCACCGTTGGGCAGAAGAATCCCTTATGTTGTAACGCCAACGTTTACTACACATTTGCACTGGATTTGTAACACGTTTTTGAACAAAATTAAACCTCACTATGAAAACCACGACACTAGGAAAGATCATCACCGTTGGACAGAAGAATCTTTCCAAGCCATATTTTCAAATTAGACTTGATAATAATTTAGATGATCACAAAACGTGTTATGAGGAGGTGTCAAAAAAGACAACAAACGAGCATTATAAAGTGTAAGTACCAGCCATGGTGGTAGAGCACAATCTCCACTACCCAATTCTAATGAATGATACTTGAACAAAAATTGATTACACAATTAAAAAATGGAAAAAATAACATCAGGTCATGAAAATATCATAATAGAGAGCTCATTGTTAAAAATAGACCTCAAAAACGGATCCGGAATGTCCGAGATAGTCAAAATGCATATATAATGTCCGAAAATCGGACCTGTAAATAGCCCAGAAAAGGCCCGAAAAGAATAAGAAATTTAAAAGATCATAATTGGGCCGGGTATCGGGCCGGGCCATGGGCCTTAGTGGCCGAGTGGGCCTCAGCCAGTGGGCCCTGTGGTCAGGGTGCAGGTCGGGCCATGGGCCAAAGGCCGAGTGGGCCAGGGGCACAGTGGGTCGGGCCAAGGCCAAAATAGGCCAGACGGGCCAGGGGCCAAAAGGGTCGGGCTGTGGTCCAGACGGCCATGCGGGTCGGGTCATAAGCCAAAATAGGCCATACGGGTCGGGCTGTGGTCCAGAGGGCCATGCGGGCCCATGCGGGTCGGGCCATAGGCCAAAATAGGCCATACGGGTCGGGCTGTGGTCCAGAGGGCCATGCGGGCCCATGCGGGTCGGGCCATAGGCCAAAATAGGCCAGACGGGTCGGGGCCAAATGGGTCGGGCGGGGGCCAAATAGGCCTGACGGGTCGAGGTGGGTCGGGCCAGGGTCCAAGAGGCCCAGCAGAATTGGGTCGGTCGGTCGGGCCAAGTAGGCCCAGCTGGTCGTACCGGTCAGGCGGGTCGGGCCGGTGGGTCGGTCGGGCCAAGTAGGCCCAGCAGGTCAAGGCGGGTCGGGTGGGCCGAGTAGGCCCAGCAGGTCGGGCGGGTCAGGCGGGTCGGGGCAGAATTCAAAAAGAAACAGTCGGGTTGGGCCGGGAGGTCGGGCCAACTAGGCCCAAGCGGATCGGGACCGGACCCGATCCGGTCCGAAACACCCTAACCCTCTCCATCACTGTTCATCTTCCCCAATTTTTTTTTTTTTTTTTGAATAAGTTGCACAGGTGCAACCGGAACAGCCCCAGGCACGGGCTTACCCGCGCCTCCACCGGTGACCGGCGCCGCCGGTCCGGTGCACCGGCCGATCGGCCCCGGCGCCGGAAGTCGGCCGGTGCCAATCCGGTGGCCGGAAAAGCCTTACCGGCGCCGGACCGGCGGCCAAAAGAAAACCCAAGTTTTTTTTTTTTTTTTTATTTGCAAACAGCCGGCAGCCCTTAAGGGCTTACCCGCGCCCCATCTAGTGACCAGCGCCGCCGGTCCGGTGCACCGGCCGATCGGCCCCGGCGCCGGAAGTCGGCCGGTGCCGGTCCGGTGGCCGGAAAAGAGCCACCGGCGCCGGACCGTCGGCCACAAAAACTCCAAAATTTTCAAAGTTTTTTTTTTTTTTTTTTGAAGTGCATGCAGCCGGCAGCCCTTAAGGGCTTACCCGCGGCCCAGTGGGTTATGGGTGTTTCGGACCGGATCGGGTCCGGTCCCGATCCGCTTCGGCCTAGTTGGGCCGACCTCCCGGCCCAACCCGACTGTTTCTGCTTACACATGGGCGTACCATTAGATGGTCACATTTTGATTCAGCGTGTGACACATCCCGAAAAGTTATCCAAGAACCACGTTTGATGTATGTCATGATCATGCTCATTTTTGGGATGTGTGCCTCGTGAAACCAAAATCTAATTGTCTGGAGATAGGCTCCTGATCTCAAGATCCATTGATGGAAGATTAGAACAAAAAACAATTTGTATTATTATCAGTTAGAAGGTGGGTGCCTTTACTTACAGCCCAAAAAATTTTCAACACAACCCACTTAGCACGTGGGTTTTTTTCATATCTATTTCAAAAAACTTACGCAACCTATGTTTTCTAAACTTAGGTTGCGTAATCAACTGGCTACCCTAACGAACATCGCAAGACCCATTCAAACCACCGAGGCGTTCCTCATCTTCTTCTTTACCTCAGTTAGTGTTATATGGAAGGCAGGTTTTGTGCAAGCGGCTGATGTGGTGCAATGCAATTGGCTACAAGTGCAAGCGGGCTCATAATGCAGGTCAGGGCAATTAGTCACGTCTTATCATATCAGCTGCCTCCACAAAACTTGCCTACCCTTTACAATTTTCCGAAAAAGAAAAATATATGTTGTAAAATAAAAAACAATATTTTATAAGTTGTTAGTAAAGATGGGTTCCGTTGGAATTTGTTTGGCTTGTTTGTAAATTAAGACACCCTTTAAAAGTTGTGATCGAAGCTCAAAGAAAGAAGAAGATGAGACTTAGTGGTAAAGACATATAGAGAAGATTTCATCTCTACGTGGTGTGACATTTTAAATTAGTCTGGGGGGGAAGTTTCGTCGATTGTGGTCGCGTTCGGAAAAGTTTAAA
The DNA here is from genome assembly GCA_021018995.1 of Chloranthus sessilifolius. Lineage (NCBI taxonomy): Eukaryota > Viridiplantae > Streptophyta > Magnoliopsida > Chloranthales > Chloranthaceae > Chloranthus > Chloranthus sessilifolius. The sequence goes on from CM037589.1 coordinate 23,983,253, forward strand.
CAAATGAGAGTGCGCAATCGCATGCAGTAGTAGCGGCTAGTAGCCAGTCCCCGGTTTCGTTTCGTCAAAAAAGTAGCCAAGAAACAGCCGCCGTGGTCCCCACCAACTGATAGAGGCAAAAAAAGCCTGAAGCCAGTTGCCAGTTAAGTAACAAAGCCCGTATAGATGAGGTCGGGGGAGAGGGGCCCGTTAGTTAAATATAATCCCATACGCCGTCCACGACCCTTGTCGTTTACGCATTTCCATCTCTTACCGTCTCTTTCAAGGCTATAAATACGTGCTCCATCGAACATACATTCCTCAGACCTGATCACCCGCATAACAGAGTTCTAGAGAGAGAGAGAGAGAGAGAGAGATGGAGAATTTCCCAGTAATCAACCTGAAGAAGCTGGAAGGGGAAGAGAGAGGAGCAACCATGGAGATCATACAAGATGCTTGTGAGAACTGGGGTTTCTTTGAGGTACAAGAAACTGTTTATTATTTCATCTCTCTCTTTTTTTTTTTTTTTTTTTTTTATATTCTATAGTTTATTAAATACTAGTACATGATGCTGATGAGGATTCCCTTGGGTGTATAAATGAAGCTGGTGGATCACGGGATCACACCTGAGCTGATGGACAAAGTAGAGAGGTTGACAAAGGAGCACTACAGGAAGTGCATGGAACAACGGTTCAAGGAGTCGGTGGCCACCAAGGCCCTTGAGGGAGCCGAATCTGATATCAAAGATATGGACTGGGAGAGCACCTTCTACTTGCGCCATCTCCCTGAATCTAACATGGCCGAGATCCCTGATCTTGAGGATGATTACAGGTAACTTGGAAGAAGATGATGATGATGATGATGGTAGCCGTTGTGGGCACAAAAATGAGTCTCTTATTTTCTCTCTCTCTCTTTTTGTGAATTTTAGGAAGACGATGAAAGAATTTGTGGTGGAATTAGAGAAACTAGCGGAGCAGATTCTGGACTTGTTTTGTGAGAATCTTGGGCTTGAAAAGGGGTACCTTAAGAATGCCTTCTGCGGAGCCAAAGGCCCTACTTTTGGCACAAAAGTCAGCAACTACCCTCCCTGCCCCCGCCCAGAGCTGATCAAGGGCCTCCGCGCCCACACCGACGCCGGTGGTCTCATCCTACTCTTCCAAGACGACCGTGTCAGCGGCCTCCAGCTGCTCAAGGACGGCGAATGGGTCGACGTGCCCCCTATGCGCCACTCCATCGTCATCAATCTCGGCGACCAACTTGAGGTGCTCTCTCTCTCTCTCTCTCTCTCTCTCTCTCTTCTTAATTGTTAATTAGGGTAACCTACTCCGTTTATCGCCGTTGATTTTGTTGATTTTAATGTACGTAGGTGATCACCAACGGTAAGTACAAGAGCGTTCTCCACCGTGTGATCGCCCAGATAGATGGGACCAGGATGTCGATAGCTTCGTTCTACAACCCAGGGAATGACGCCGTCATCTACCCAGCACCACAGCTAGTGGAGAGAGAAGCAAAGGAGAGCAGCCAAGTGTACCCAAAGTTCGTTTTCTCGGACTACATGAATCTCTACGTGGTTCAGAAGTTCCAGCCTAAGGAGCCAAGGTTCGAAGCCTTCAAGGCCATGGAAACTGTTAATTTGGGTCCAATTGCTACGTCCTAGGGCCTAAGATTTATGTTTAAATGTGATTTTGGTGGGGCCTTTTTAGCCATTCCGGCGAGTGTGTATGTTTGTTAGATAACTAAATGGCTGCCTTGTTGAAGAGCATTTGTGGGTTTTGTCAACGAAGAGTTATATTTATAGTTAAAATACGAGTTTTATTATAGGTTTCTGTTACTTCTTATTTTGTTTTGTTATTATCTTCTTCTTTCTTTCTTCTTTTTAACACAATAATGGCACATAGCTTCATTTAAACACATTGTGCTTTTAGGCTATGTTTACAAAATGCAAATCATCAAGATTATTAGTTTCATATATTATACTATTAAGCTCTCATGGCTGCCAAAAAAGATTCAAATCATCCCTTCTATGCATTTTAACTATTATTCATAGTTAAACTATGGGGATTGATCAAACATGTGTGTCATTTGACTTAAAAGTAAATTTCATGGAATAATTTATTTAAAGAAGGTCATTGGGGTTGACCTTATTTTTCTAATAAATGATGGGGTGTGAGTATAGGTGCAAGTTTTAAACCAAAATCCAAACAAAAAAAACAAAGGGAACTGTCCCGAAAATCGATTTGCACCAAAACAAACTGTTCTGGTTCAGTTCGGTTTCAATTTGAGTGGAAAAAATCAATTTGGTAGAACTAAGAAATCCAAAAAATTGAAAAATTAGCTTAAAAGTATAATTTATTTTTTAAAAAAAACTTGAAACCGAACTGAAAGGACAAAAATAGTTGGATTTTGGTTCAGTTTCGGTTTCAAAAAAATGAAGAAAAAATCGAACTGATTTCAATTCCAATCGAGGCACCTAAAATCAAAATTTTCAGTTCTTGACCGATTCTCCTAGGTGTGACCAACATTGAAATATGTCTCCCCTAAAGAAATTACACTAATAAGCTGATGCAAATCATCTAATTAGTAGACTTTAATACTTAGCCATTACAAAATTAGTACAACAGCAAGTGGTTCAAATATCCCAAATTTCGGGCCCACGACACTTAAATGTATGAGTTATCATCTCACAAATTTAATGGTATAAAGGTTTAAGACCTTTTTAGTGTTCGGGTTTTAAAATACGGTAAAGAGAGTCCATCCCTTACCTTCTTTTATCTTTCTAGAACTTGGATTTCTGAAAATATCAGCCACAACTCAAGCCAGATACGTCTGGCCTTTTTTAATTGCCCCCAATTGCCAAATGGGACAAAATTCAGCCAGCCTCGTTGGTCACATTTGGTTCGCCAGGGCCCTCCTATGGTTGGCTGCCAAAAAGTAAGTCAAACAGTCCACTTTCACCCTTAAACTGCAGATGCTAAATTTCCTCGGGTGCCTTTATGTGCTATCCATGATTCTTCTTTCTCAATATGGGTTTCACATGCTTAAATTGATTGAGATTTTGTCATTTCATTCTTTCATGGATCTTGAGAACATGATACTACCATTAGATGGTCAGATTTTATTTCATGTGATAGACATCTCAAAAAATATTATAATCATGAATTTGGGCATAATATCAAATGTTGTTCTCAAATTATTTTTTGAGATGTGTAACAAGGAAAATAAAAATTTAACATCTAATGGTAGGCATATAATCTCGGGATCTATTTTCTCGAAGATTAGGAAGAAGAATCTCCGTCATTTTATTCAAAGCAGTGAATATTTTAAGAAAGCGCATTTTGAAATGAGAGTAAACAATAAACAAAATAAAAACAAAGACGGGTTATAAAATAGCTTAAAACAATTAACTCATGTTCTTTCCGCTTCCTTTAAGCTACTTTTTCAACAAACACCATCTTCGAGATCCTCAACTTATACACGTTAAATCAACTTATCATTGGACAGCAATTATTCAAAAATCGCTTAAAACTTGCTTGAGAAGAGAGTGACGAGTGACGACAACAATGGGCAACAATTGGCAGCTTGCACATAGTTTTCAAAATGGCCCTCACTGCTAACTCAATTTCTACAAGGTTCCAATCACATTAATTGAGCAGCAGAGCGCCAGATGGGTACCTCTGAGTCTCTGACTATTGTGTAGTTACATATAACTAACCCATGGTTTAAAATTCAAAACCAAATGATCCGAACGTGGTCTTAAAATTGAGCTGGTAATTGGTGCCCGACCCAAGTGCGCTTTCACGTCAATGTCCTTTTTGTCCAAGGAGTTGGGAGTAGTAATCAACTGTTATGAATTCTGCCTACTCTATCGAACTCCTTATCGCGATAAATATAGAAAAATTAAAAAGATAAAAGGAAAAAATAATCACACACACAACATAAAGATTGGTTATATCCACAAGAGTATATGCATTATTTTAAACGCTTATAACGCACATACTTTCTTCTCTTTAGTGCATTCTCAATCAAGATCAAACACGATCTTACACAGCCAATATGCTATAAAAATAAGGTCATAATCTTTCAAATAACAGAGAAGAGATCTGCCGAAATGTAATAACGATTCCGACACAAGAACGGCTTCAATCGGATATTCAATCCCCAAGCAATTCTTTAATACTTTTCTCTCTCAAAGTATTGTCCACAATTTTTCTCTCATGAAAAACTCTCAAATAATGCCTAGAACCCCTAGAGAAATTTTCTGCAAATAGGCTCTAAACTCTTTTGAAAACTTGACCAAATAAATCTTCTAAGCATGTCAAGTATTTAAAACACTTCTCCTAATAAGCTCCAAACCACATTAGAAATTTTTTGACTAAAACAATCTTTCAAAATAGCCAAGAATTCAAACATGCGGATCTGGATCCGCCCAGAATCAATCGATTGATTTCGCAAAATCAATCGATTGACACCTGTGGTTGGGATTAAACCTTATTCAACAATATCCACCAAGGTTTCATCCTCAACCACGTCACAGCCTCAACGGGCATCAACATTTTCAACAAATGTTAATCAAGTTTAGGCAATGCCTAAACTTATTCTGCGTAACCGGCTTGCTCAACATGTCCGCTATGTTTTATTTCGTATCGAACTTCTCAATCGATATTTCTCCATCTTCTATCATATCCCTGATAAAATGATAGCGGACATCTATATGCTTTGTTCTAGCATGAAAGATCTGGTTCTTTGCTAGGTGAATGACATTCTGACTATCACAGAAGATATCAGTGCTCTAATCAATCTCACAAAATACACTGACCAAGCCTTTAAGTCACGAGGTTTCCTTAGCCGCTATATATTCGGTCTCTGTAGTTGACAACATAACTATCCCTTGGAGCATAGACTTCTAACTAATCACTCCACCTATCAAAACGAACATGTACCCCGTGGTAAACCTTCTTCTATCAAGATCACCAGCATAGTCAAAATCGACATACCCGTAGAGATTCAATTCGTTTGTATCTCTACCTTCAAACATCAAATCATGTTCAATTGTACCTTTTAAATATCTCAATATTCATTTCACTGTAAGCCAATGTTCTTTACCCGGATTCGACATATACTTGCAAACCACACTCAAGGCTTATTCTAAATCTAGACGTGTACTCACCATGATATACATCACTCCCAACGGCATTTGCATACGAAATATTTTTCATGTATTCCCTTTCTTCATGTATTGTACTTCTCAAGGAGCTTTTAGATAAAGGTCCTTTGAGTTAATAAAAGCATCTTCTTCTCACGATCCCTCGTGATTTCCATACTTAGGATCTTGTTTGCGGAACCAAAAACCTTCATCTCAAACTTCTGGCTCAATGATTGCTTCAGCTTGTTGATTTCAACTTTGCTTCTTTCTGCTATCAGTATATCATCTACATAGAGAATTAGAAAGATTCTCTCTCCTTAACCATATTCTTTTTAGTAGACACAACAATCATACTGTCTCATGTGATATCCTATGTCCAGCATATATGAATCAAACTTCCTGTACCACTGCCTGGCTGCCTGTTTGAGACCATATAAGGATTTCTTTAATCTGTAAATGAGTGATTCTGATCTTTCTGCTTCAAATCTTTTTAATTGTCTCATATAAATTTATTCCTGAAGATCTCCATGGAGGAAAGTTGTTTTCACATCTATTTGTTCTAGTTCAAGATCTTTCTAAGCAACAACGTTCGAATCGATGTGTATTTCGCAATCGGAGAGAATATTTCATTATAATAAATACCCTCTTTCTGAGAAAATTCCTTTGCAACTAGCCTTGTTTTAAATTTTGGAGTTTCACTCTTATCCCCTTCTTTCTTTCAAAAGACCCATTTACAACCGATGACTCTCTTTCCTTTAGAAAGTTTCATGAGATCTCAAGTCCCATTCTTCAAAAGTGATTGTCATTCTTCTTTCATAGCTAACTGTCATTTTACGGCATCTGTATCTACCTGAACTTCAGGAACTGAGCTTGATTCTCCATTCTCTGTAATAAGTGCAAGCATTAAAAGAATCATATCCTTAAACTTTTCAGGACGTTTCTTCATCCTCTCTGACCTTCTTAAGGTAGTCTGAACTAATACCTGAGACTACAAGTCTTGAGAAATTGTGTCATCATGCTCTATCTTAGAGTCTTCATTATCTTTCTCATCTTGCTCATGCCTCTCAAAATCAACTTATACCTGAGGTTCACCAGATGACTGAGGTTTGTCTTCCGCCTTTTTCATCGGAAACTCATTTTCGTTGAAAGTAACGTCTCTTTCAATTATCATTTTGTGAGATTGTGTATCGCACAAACGATAACCTTTGGCTCCTTCGCCATAGTCAATTAAGACACACTTTTTGAATTTTTGATCCAACTTAGATAGTTTACTTTCCAGAAGTAATGCATAAGTCGCGCATCCAAACACTCTCAAGTGAGAGTAACTTCCGTGTCTTCTATACCAAACCTCATCTACAATTTTCTAGTTCAATGTTGTTGAAAGTGACCGATTGACCAAGTAACGTGTCGTGTTCACTGTATCTGCCCAGAACCCATGACTCAAGCCGGGATAGTTTAATATATATCGTGCTTTTTTTAATAGTGTTCTGTTCATCCTCTCTGCTACACCAATTTGTTGATAATTTTCAGGAACCGTTAAGTGTCTAACAATCCCTTGATTTTTACAGTAAGCTTTGAACTCTGATGACAAGTATTTTTCATAATTATCTGATCTGAGAATCTTCACTTTTCTGTCTGTCTGCTTTTCAATCATACTCTGTCACTGCCTAAATTTCTGAAACACATCTGATTTATTTTTAATCGGATACACTCAAACTTTTCTGGAGTAGTTATCTATGAATGACACAAAGTAATTGGCTCCACCTTTTGGAGTGACTTTAGTCGGTCCTCATATATCTGAATGTATATAATTAATCAGCCCCTTCGAAGTGTATTTTTCAGTGGAGAAACTGACTTTCTTCTGCTTTCCGAAAATAGAATCTTCACAAAAATTCAGTTTACAAGTTTGAATTTAAGAAATCGCCTTGTTCTTTATGAGCCCTGTCAGCCCACGTTCACTCATGTTACCAAGCCTCTTGTGCCACAAATCTGAAAGATCATTGAAATCTTTTGTACCTGCAATACCACTGTTGTTGATTGTGTTGTCTACTAAAGTATACAGATTTTCCATCTTTTCACCTTTCATCAAGGTCATAGCACCATGTACAACCTTTAGTTTTTCGGATTATAAGATAACACGACATCTTATCTCATCCAATACCCCCAACGAGATCAAATTTTTTTTCAGATCAGACACATGCCTAACCTTAGTAAGAGTGCGAATACAATCATCAAACATCTTGATTCTGATAGAACCGAAATTCACTACTTCAAATACACTGTCATTCCCTATCAAAATCATCCCACCATTGGTTACCTTGTACTGGTGAAACCAATTCCTGTACGGACACATGTGATACAGTTCCCCTGAATCTAGGATCTATCTACTATTAAATTGACTGGAGCTTAACAATGCACACAATAGGTCTTCACCGGAATCTGACTTAGTAACACTAGCTTGTTGCGAAGTCCCTACATTACCCTTATTGTTATTCAATCTTTGTTTGTAATATTTGCGAATATGTCTAGATTGCTTACAGAAGTAACAGATAATATCCTTTCTGTCACCACTGGATTTGGACCTGTTGTTACTTCTCGTTGATTTATTATCCCCTCTGGATTTATCTCTTTTGCGATCATGGTTCCAACCTCTTTCGCTCAAGAGACTAATCCCTTCGGAGTTAGATTGGGACTGTTTTCTCAATTCGTCAGAGAGAAGTGCAACAGTCACTTCTTCGACAACAATAGTATCTTTACTATAAATTAATGTAGTAACAAGGTGCTCATAAGATGCAGGTAATGAGGTGTGCAAGAGAAGTGTGGAATTTTCTTCTTTAAATTTCACCTCAATGCTCAATAGTTCACTAACTATTTTATTAAACGAATTCAAATGATCATGAATACGCCCACCAGCCTTCATACGAAGGGTGTAGAGCTGCTTCTTTATAAAGAGTCTTTTGGACAATGAGATCTTATCTCATCAAATGTCCCCAACGAGATCAAATTTTTCTTTAGATCAAGCACATGCCTAAGAGTGCTGATTCTATCTCAGTAAGAGTGCGAACACAACCATCAAACATCTTTATTCTGATCGAGCCGATACCCATTGCTTTACATACATTGTCACTCCCCATCAAAATCGTCCCACCATTGGCTATTTTGTTCTGGTCAAACCAATTCTTGTACGGACACATGTTATTCGATGCTCCTGAATATAGGATCCATCTACCATCAAATTGACTGGAGCTTAACAATGCACACAATAGGTCTTCACCGGAATTTGACTTAGCAACACTAGCTTGCTGCAAAGTCCCTTTATCACCCTTATTATTATTCAATCTCTGCTTGTAATATTTGTGAATATGTCCAGATTGTTTACAGAAGTAACAAATAATATCCTTTCTGTCACCTCTAGATTTGGACATATTGCTTCCTCTCGTTGATTTATTGTCTCATCTGGACTTGTCTTTTTTGCGATCATGATTTCGATCCCTTTCGCTCAGGAGACAAATCCCTTGGGAGTTTGATTCGAGCTGTTTTCTCAATTTATTGGAAAAAAGTGCAGCAGTCAGTTCTTTAACGGCAATAGTATCTTTACCATAAATTAATGTGATAACAAAGTGCTTATAAAATGGTGGCAAGGAGGTAAGCAAGAGAAGTGCAAGATCTTCTTCTTCAAGTTGCACCTCAATGCTCAATAGTTCACTAACTATTTATTAAGTGAATTCAAATAGTCATGAATACGCATACCAGCCTTCACACGATGGGTGTAGAGTTGTTTCTTCATAAAAAGTCAGCTGGACAACGACTTTATCATATAGAGAGATTCCATCTTCATCCACAAATCCACGGTCGTCTTCTCGTGAAGAATATTGTACAAAATTTTATCGAACAAACACAATCGGATAGTACTTACGACTCTTTTATCAATGGAGTTCCACTCTTCATCGGACATCTCTGCTTTTTTCCCCATCTCCTTTCCAAGTAAAGCAACATCAATGTCTTGCTGGACAAGAAGATCTGTTACCTTGACTTGCCACAGAGCGAAGTTATTTTCCTAGAAAACTTCTCCACCTCGAATCGTGCATTAGAGACTTTCATCGCTATTGTAACGTAAACCTCGCTTTGATACCACTTGTTAGGAATTCTACCCAGTCTATCGAACTCCTTATCGCGATGAATGCAGAAAAATTAAGAAAATGCAGGCATAAAATAATCACACACACACAACACAGATTTACATGGTTCACCCAATCGAGGGCTACGTCCACGAGAGTATATGCACTATTTTGAACGTTTACAACGCACACACTCTGTTTTCTCTAGTGCACTCTTAATCAAGATCAAACACAATCTTACACATTCAACACGTTGTAAAAACAATGACGTAGTCCTTCAAATAACAGAGAAGAGATCTGTCGAAATTTAATAACGATTCTGACACAAGAACGGCTTCAATCGGATCTTCAATCCCCAAGCAATTCTTCAATATTTTTTCTCTCAAAGTATTCTCCACAGTTTTTCTCTCATGAAAAAGTTTCAAATAATGCCTGAAACCCCTAGAGAAACTTTTTGCAAATAGGCTCCAAATCCTTTTGAAAACTTGACCAAAGATATCTTCTAAACTTGTCAAGTATCTAAAACATTTCTCCGAATAAACTCCAAACCACATTAGGAAAAATTGGGCTAAAGCAATCTTCCAAGATAGCCAAGAATTCAAACCTGCGAATCTGAATCCGCTCAGAATCAATCGATTGATTTCTTAAACTCAATTGATTGACAACTGTGATTGAGATTAAACCTTATTCAACATCAACCCGATCCAGATGGTGGTTTGAAATGGGTCATTTTCGGGGAGTAGTGTCATATCTAGTTACCATTTTCATTATTTAAGGGTGCACTGATCTATGGTGCCTAATATAGGGACAAAAAAGAATGTATATCATATGATTTAAAGCAATAAAGGCGGCTAAATTTATTGTAGATATTTACATAGTAGCCCCTATTTTAAAGGGCATTGGATGCTTTCAATCACATGATAGACATTAGTCTTTAGCATCATATATCTTTAAATCATGAGTGTACTATAAGACATGACACGTGATAACGGATAACTCAACATGGCACACATCCCATAAAAGTGCCCCGTTCTCTAGATCGGAGCATTTTTACAAGGTTCGTTGTTTAAGATTGTCCCGATTCAATTTTTCAAGGTTGGCGGTTGGTTTAAGATTAACCCGATTGCGGCCCGCGGAACTCTAGCCAAATACCTTATACCAAGTCCCTCAATTTCTCCTACTCTCATAATAGGAATCCCAGGAAGACCAGAATGACGGAAGAAATACTACTCACATTATAACCTTTTAACTTCTAAGGATTCCTTATTAACGTCTAAGGATTTCTTTTTCCATAGAACTGGTATAGGATTGGAGGATTGGAATTGTCACTTTTTCGTACATAAGGCACTATTTTTCATCAAGTCTGTTTGCATAGAAAAATAAGCATCATAAGTTTTCGGATTCAAACAAATCAAGGCCTTTAAAATTAACTGTTACTATGTGAATAACCAAAATCAATTGCAGTCATTTATTTTAAAGGTGTTTGATCCCTTTAAATAAAAGGATAGAGATGTTTTTTCGATATAATCTTCAAGCCATCATGTCATCCCATCATGTCCTACACGTCACTTACCACACTTTGATGAAAAATAGTGTCACTTGTCCAAAACCATTATGACCTTTCTCAAGGGGTTTGGTCAGCTTTAATTCGTTGAACTCTAAATGTGTTTCACCAATTTAAAAACCGTTGGATGCTAGGGAATCTTGACTTTTATTCTTATTAGTTTATATTTATTGCCGAAGATTTAAAAATTAGTTGAACCATATTTAGGAGTTGTTTGAATAGAGGGAATACATGGTTAAACGTGATATGGTAAACATTCTACCATGGATTCAGCTGTTAAGGTGTTTTTAAGGGTGATAAATAAATTATCCTTATTTGCCACAAAACGCCAAAATATATTAGGACCTCTCCCTCAAGAATTTGGGAGAAACATAGTATTCCTGCATATTATTACAAGTTAGGAATACGTGATAAAAAATCAACAATTTTACTATATTTTACGAGATTCTATCCAAACATGCTCTTAGCGTTCAACCAGTTGGACCTAACCAAATCTCCCCTTGCACAATCTAGATTGGGAACCCAAATACAAAATCTTCTCCGTGTCTACCCCGACATACATTGTTGGGCTCCCATTGTGCTTGCATCGTGCCATATCAGCAATCGTTGAATGATCTACTTTCCAATCTGTCCCATAATATTTTCTTTTGAAAATCTTAGCAAAGTTGTCGTTATTCTTCAACATGTAGTAGCTTGGATCATGGGCCTCTCTATTCCACGGGGCAAAGACTCTTATCTATTTACAACCATGTTATGGGCACCAACCACCGATCAATTATTTGTCTCAATAACTCTCCCTTTCTCTTCTAAATACTCTCAATGACCTAACCCACTACTAATAGTCCCACAACACTGACCAATGTTTGTGCCTTTTCGGCGTGCATTGCTCCAAATGTTGACACCAACACTATGCATGCATCTTATGACAACATGGAAGTCACTTTTAGGACCAAATCTGATACCGTTTATCGCATATCTCATCTTGCATAATGGTGTTTAAATCATCTAAGCACTCTTTTTTGTATATTTTTTTTTTGTAAAAAGAAATATGAAAAGGATAATTTTGGCATTTTGTATGAGTCATATCTGATACATATCGGCTTAGATGGCCCAATATGAGCTCATATGATCCAATATTGGCTGATATTTGACTTATTTGACCCAATTTTCAACTTAATATTAAATTGGGGATATATATCGACTCGGATGAGGCCTAACGCGAGGGTGATATGCATCGGATATAGCTGATTTATAACCATGCCCTTACCATTAACTTTTCATCTTACTCCATTAAAGTGTGGTTTGCTATTATGTCAGTAGCCCACATCTATGATGATTCTAAATTGTGTATGTGGCAATTCATTATTGGAACATGGCTGAGCCAAAGAGTATGCCTATATGTGGATCTGGACTATCCGATAATATCGGCCATTTAAAAACTAAGAGCAACGATTGATATTAGAATGCAAAGATCGGATGATTCGAATCGCTTAGAAAGTGTGATTTTTGGGCTGCAAAGATCGGATGGTTCGAATCGCTTAGAAAGTGTGATTTTTGGGCTTATTACCTACAATGAATGTATGATCTATCATTTTCACTGTAAGAATTACACATATGATTTAAATAATATTTGGTGTTTTAAAGGGAGGGGCATCAACTAACGCATTGAACCCAGCACTTTCCGTGCTTTCAATCGAACATGTTGAATCTAGCTTCAAGGAGATCTCAACAGTGTTTCGGCCTTTTGTGTTCCAAGGAGTCACGCTTGGGAACACCTTTTGAACGGTTTGAGCGGGCCAAGTTGGCCACTTCTACAAGTAAGCAATATATTCACTTGTAATTTATTTTACAATTAATGTGGCTGAAAGGTTTCTCATAAGCTTTATTATTTTATTTTGTTACAATAATGTAGCTAAGGAAATCATGGAAAATTTCCATGCATCTTTTAATTTCTTTCGTTTATTGTTGAATTAAGTTTTGCATAATTAATTTTTTTTTGGATAATTCAGTTTAGGGTTGGGATTAGGCATGTAGCTCAACTAGTAGGTGCTAGATTACTCTAAAAGTCACAAATTCAAATCTGCCTACGATGAATAAAGAATAAATAAATAAATCAGAGATTACGATAACTCCAGTTAGAGTTTGGAGTTGAACGTATATCGAAGGCCCAACGACATCCTGTGGTCACATGTTGGACCTCACATTTTCAATCCTACTTACGTTACTATAAATAAATAAATAAAAATTAAGACAACTCAATTTATAATTTAAAATTAGGCCCTCATCTCAACCATAGCCACTAAGACAGAATGCAGAAATAATATGATAAGAGAAATTTTTTGAAAAAAGATAAAAAAACGGAAACTGTGAAATAGAAAAAAAGATGGGAGGGGAAGACGGATTTGGACTACGGAAAGAGTACGACGATATAAAATTCAGAAAAAAAAAATACTTAATAAATCTTTTAACGTTCAAAATGTTTTATACAAAAAAAAAAAAAGGTATAAAACAACGTTCTAAACTGGAAAAAAAAAAATGCATTTGATATGTTCTACGTGAAAAAAAAAAAAAAAACGTTTTATACGTTTGGTAAAAAGAAAAAAATATATTTTAAAGGCTTTTTTTTCCTTAAGTCACGTTATTTTGCCACTGATGTCAACTGGAAGGTGCACAGGTCACCTTTCCACTTGCTACACGTCAGGTAATTATAACAAAGCTTGCTACACGTCAGGTAATTAATATATCTTCTTTTTTTATTTTTCCAAGGTAATCAATATATCAGCACTTAGATGCCACTTTCGATTTGAGGACTGATAAAAGATCTCTACTTTTTTTTCTCTCTTTTTATCAAAAGCTATTTTATTAAAGTAAGCGCATCTCTCCCAACTTTTTCCCATGAAGACGGATTCATAGATAGAGCTGTGCTTTATTGCTAATAGCTAATAGCTATGGATGAATTTCAGAACGGACAGTGTTATTACAGTCGACAAATTTTTATAGACAATTGTGGCAGCTTATCTTTCACGCATAGTGAGACAACACACTACAGCCAGTTACATCGCAGCACATAAGCTGTCTGTAACATTGTCTATCAAAACTTGTCCACAGATTATAATTTCCCTTTCAACGCACATTATACAAGCGTCACAAAAATGTTTGGCCTTGGCGGTGCCGCATCAGAAGCACATTTGGTAGGCTGCTCTGGTGCTGGCGGAGAGCTGAGGTACACAGCGGGTCTAGGGAAGGCTTTGAGAGAGCAGTTGTAAACCACTCCGGCGGGAAGCGGGCGTGCGCCCACTATCTCAAAGCCAAATACAGCCTTAGGGCTCGTTCGACACTTTCTGCTGAGAAACCCATTTTCTGAGGAAAATGGCTACCTCAGTTTCTGCCCAGAAACTTATTTCATGAGGAAAGTCATTTTCTGAGTGATAGATCTTGAGCTACTCAAAAATTCATTTTCTTAGGAAAGTTGACATTTCCATGTGTTCTACACTTTCTCAAGAAAGTATAAAGAAAGTGCATTGTGTACTTCTACGCCCTATAACCGCACGTATTTATGACCTTCATCAAAGTGGTTATATTGATCGAATGATGGTCAAAATTTATATGCTTTAAATCGGTAATGTGTTTAACACTTTGGTCGATTAGATTCTCGAAATGTTTTCTTAAATGTATACACCGACAGGGACTTACTTGAAAATCAATAATTATCAATTCGATTTCAATTTGAGAAACTAGAAACCAATAATTATCGGTTCAGTTTCCAAATAGAAACAAACCTCAGAAAATGCTAAAAAACTCATTTTATGCAAAACATCTCTAGGAAAACTCATTTTTTTGGCTCTCGAATGAGGCCTTAGTCTCCAACATCCAATTGAAGCTCATCAAACTCGTTCATAACGAAAGCAAAACAGAGAGTTTCTAAAGAGTTGACTGGGTTCTTGATCCGTCCACATTCACCACCCTCGCCAGTATGCACAGTGGCCGGGCTGGCCTTGAGTCACATGCAAATCTATTCGCACTGGCCCTGCATCTCACTGTCCATAGAGCGCATGACGTGCACCAACTGGTTTCGCACTGTACACAAAGTCACAGCTATCATGTCATCGTTTATGAGATAGATCACATCATAGCAGGGCCCACCAAGTCAAGTAATGGGCTGGGGCCTCTTTGCAAGAAGAGCTACAATTGTACAACGCACCTCCTTATTACATTCCTTTTGTTTTCACAAGACATCATTTTGTTGTAAATTTTTGTATTTGGACTCTACAATGCAACATGATGGTGGGTTCCATATGTCCATATCAAACATGATCAATGTAGGGGGGACAAAGTGGTAACAAATAAGTTCGTATACTCTGTAATCAACGAGTTACAATTGGAGTTAAACTTTTATTTCAAAAACTTGGGAAGACATGCACTGTATAGTGCAACGCGTTGGGTTCATGTAGCTGAGATGGGTCTCGAGGTGAAAAGAATAAAAAATTAGAGACGATGCACTCCTCTAAGTTGATGACTTGGGTATGTGCACTGGTTGGCAACTTGGGTGTGCTCCCGAAGATCATAAGTTTGAGTTGCAACTCCTCTTCTGCAACAATAGGATGCCTAATAAGGTGCATAATCTATGAAATACTCGTGACATGATAGGGGCGAGGGCATCTCTTAGGGGTTAATCAAGGGTAAGCTTGGGAGATTAAAAGATGTTGCTTGAGATGATTTGGACGTTTCTACGAGACTTGAAACAGCCCCTGTATGAAGGGTTGAAACCATATAAACACAAGGAAAGAGGAGAAGAGAATGGCTTATAAAGACTTGGACAGAAGTCTTAACAAACAACATGAATAGTAGAGGAAGAAAGATTTTGGCTATGAAAAAAATTGAGTAAAAAAATAAGACTTGCAAAGCTAATAACAAATAGATGGGATAAACAATAATATAGAAGATCTACTGTCAACTTCGTTGCTACGATACAACTTCTTGCAAGTTTAATGGTAGCTCACCATTCTTCAATCACAGTCCCATATTTTAGGCAATAGCAGATGTTTTTGACCAATCCAAGCCGCTCAAGTTACTAAACATCATATCCATATTGTTCAACCGAAAAGGCACGCCCATCAAAAGATTCGAACGGCCCGATTTGGTTACTTTAATGTAGACTGTCGTCTATATTTATGTAGATTCCACATCGATGTGGTCAGATTGGATGGTCGAGATCTTCTGATCATCTTTTTTGGGTGGTTGAATTGAGTGCAAACGATAGCCTGCAATTTGGATGAGTTGGATTTATCAAAAATATGTGCCATATTGATACTATGTGGCATTAAAATAAGACAGTTGAGTGTTATCCGTTAAAGAGGGGGAGGAGAGTCAACCACTTATTATACCAGACTTTAAGTAACCCCACCAACATACCTAAGCCAATTCAGCTGTCAAAAAATACCAAACCTGCACACCTAAAATGAAAAAGCTCTCCCACTAGCAGCCGTATAAAATAACTAAAACCACCTACCTCAGCTACAATTAGACAACTTGGCCCACCTCAATGGTTCTTCCTGGTGTTAAGCTTCACACTTTAGGTTCCCCGTAGAATTACTGAACCTGCCTCTTTTCAATGCCTGGCTCATTTTCTAACAGATGATGCGTGACATTTCACTCCGTTGTCATTCATTTGGCAGTTCAAAGCTTTGGCTGGGGACTGTAGGATGAAATCATGGCCTTCGGTTTCCCTATAGATTTATCCGGTTGATGAGACGCTCAGACGCACAACTGTCCATCATAAAATATTGTTAGTAACCAACTATCATAAAATATTATTATTAATACTCTATTCAAATGGAGAAATAAGACTCACAAAGCTGACTCTCAAGTGATATGACAAGGCGATGATGACGATGACAACGGAGACTTTTTCCAAACTGATCATCCCCCTTGCTTGCCTAACCTGTCATGCAACTATGATTTTAAAGGCATATTTTTCCATGCTTTGACCTGCATCGTCATATCACATATATTTGTACTTAAATATTATTTTATGGTCCGATATCCTGAAGATTGATTCGATCCGAGGATTCAATAAATTAATAGACAGTCAGGAAAGCCAACCTAGCAGGTCTGGTAGAACGGTGCCAGTCCCCACAATAAATCTCTTTGCCACATCCATGGGCAATAATTTTTCTAGCGGCGCTGAACCATTGACGTATGCACCCATGGTAAGGCTGAGGACACCCTTTGAATGTGGATGGCTAAAAACATTTTTCCTTTCACTGTGAGAGGACCCAAAAACATATTCATCACACGATTATATGAGCAACTCTTTCCTGCAGAAAATAAAGATACAGTGGATTATGCTAATATGTTTACCTGAAACAGTTCCACAATGCAATGGAGGCTTGTAGCAATGCAATTAACTGAGTACTCAGGTAACAAAGAAAACTCGTCTCACAACAGCCGCCACATCCACCAACAATTGTGCCACCATCCTTGAAAACTTATAAACAAGCTATAGTAATCAGCCTAATTTTCCAAAACTATATTTTTGCTAACAGCTTTGAATCTTATGCTCGGGTATATACCAAGTTTATAGGCTCGTTGAATGATTCGAAACAGGGATCACCTGCATGTCTATGCATAAGAACGCCGCCCCTGAGTCTATAGACTATAATTGGTAGAACATCACCCCCACAAAGGAAAATGGGTGTACAGTTGGTATATATTAACTGGGTATATGCTTATAGCTAACAATCATGAAGGAACATGTAAATACCGCGAATTACCTCACTACAGGGCTTTTTAGGGCTACATAATTGTTCCAGTCCAACTTAAGTTCCCACTGTTCTAATCACAGCGTCATGTCCATTAACTAAGTAATCTAACTTCACTATGATGAGTTTTGTTGATAAAGTACAACAGTTGTATCCATATTACCCTCTGTAATAGTGATAAACCCAGCCTAGTTACAGCTATGGCCTGTTTGGATAGGAGGAAAAGAAAAGAAACTGATGGAAAGGAAGGAAATGTACTAAATTTTCGCGTTTGGCAACAAAATTACGACACGAGATATAAGCGAAAAGTGAAACTGTTTCCCACTTTTCCTAGTCTTAGGAAACCACGAAATCCCCCAAAAATCGGAGGATTTTATCATTTCCTACAAAATCTCTCTCTCCCCCTACCTACCGACCTACCTCAACTTATTCTCAATTTTTGGTTTGGTGTGTGTTATGTACACCAATGATGGTGCTCCCCTTGTATTTTCTGTGTTATAGACAATCCAAATGCCAAAAACGATGCTGACCCAATGACCTGAAAGATCTCTGGCAGTTTGCATAATACAGAGGACAGGCCTACGCCTCTTCCTGAACCCTCTCATTCCACTCCAACCAAATAGCCCACATGCCAGCAAAGACCATAATCCTCCAAAAAGCTCCGTTGATCCCTTCGAAGGAGACACCCTCTAATTTTCTATTAACTCATGGTGGCTACTAGGGAGCACCCAACACAGCTGAAAGGGGTCCAGATCCTTTGATCTGTCTGAATCGAATTCTCCAATGTGCCCATGTGATTGTCTTCACCACAACATAATTTGGAAAGCATGAACCTTCCAAAACAAATTCAATTCTGCTTCTACTACATAGAAAAACAGATGCCTTTGATGCTTACAAATACCTAAGATCAAAACCAATTGCCTGCTTGTCCCACGGAGACCTGAAACCATAGTTGCCAAGAGTTGGTACGGGGTACAGGTACTAGTACGTTGAGGTGAAAAAAGTTTTGGGTACATGTTTTATGATACGCCTTTGGTACGATATTGGTACAACATAGAAACGAAATAGGTACTTTATAGGTACGAAATAGATGAGTTCCACGTACGACATTGGTACGATAGAGACACAAGATGGGTTTTGTAGATACAAAAATTGTCTTTTTCTTCAATAAATAAACAGATATAGATCTGTATACACACATTATTTGTGTCTTTTTTTTTTGGATAAAATAAAATTTAAAATATATATAAGAAAAAAAAAAAGATAAATAGAAACCCACGCAAGAAACCCTAAAAGATTTATGTTGAGAATATAGATCTATATTATAGACACAAATAATTTATCATTTTCTGATAAAGTAAATGCAAAAAGAGATGAGAGTATACACAAATTATTTATCTTTTAAATATTATATAATAAATTTGTGTGGCTGGTTCTATGGATATCTTATCTCTTAATACACAAATATTATATAATAAATGATTGGAGAAAATAGAAGACACAAAAATGTGTCTTTTCTTACCTGTCTCTCCTTCTTTCTCTCCCTTCATTTTCTCTATCTTCTTTCTTTGACTTTTCTCTAGTCTAATGGCCAACGGAGAAGACACAGAAATGTGTCTTTTCTTACTTGTCTCTCCTTCTTTCTCTCCCTTCATTTTCTCTTTATCTTCTTTCTTTGACTTTTCTCTACTCTGATGGCCCACGCAAGGCCCCTGCGTGGGCCATCCCTCTCCCTTTTCTCCTTTCTTTCACTCTTTTCTTGTCCTCTTTTTTTTCTCTAAATATGGCCCACACAAGCCACTTGCGTGGGCCATCTCACTCTTTTTCATTTTATTCTTTTCTTCTCCTCTTTTCTCTCATTTTTCTCTCAATGTCTGAGTTTCCTTCAAAATGGCTCACGCAGGCACTTGCATGGGCCATCTTCTTCGAATATGGGTCCTCTCTTTTCTCCGCTTAAACAAGTAACTACCTGCGTAGGCCATTCTTCTCTAAATTTGCATGAAGGCTAAGGTTCACACAGCCCTCACGACCTTTGATTTTTGTGAAACTCTTGCGGAAATCATAGGATTATAACTTTCCATAACCGCTATCATGAATCTATAAATAGCAGATCCCTTCTCATGATAGTGATCCGAAAATTCTTACACGAGAGTCATGCCGAAAACTTCTCTTACTTTGATTCTCTTGCGAGAGACCTTAAGGTATCTCCGAAATTCTTTCCGTTCTCTCTTCTTTTCTCCTTTGACTTCTATTTAGAGTGTACGAGAGAAATAAGTCCAGATTGGATTTTTGAATTCGGACGGTCTCCGAAACGGGACCATCTAGGATAAGAGTTACGACTCTTACCTAAGTATTGTTTAGGGTTGCAATTTGCGATTACACGTTACGGCACGTACCCAATCCTTGTGTACTTGGAGATAATTAAGCTACGTGGGTACAACCCCTTGCTTAACCCTTAACATGCTTGGATTGCAACCACAAATTTGATATTTGTATGAGTTGCAATCACGAATCTAAAGAATGATTCCAAACTTTGACATCCGAAATACTCATCTACAACGAGTCATAACCATTAGATTTGTCATATCTAAATCATGCCTCGAAATTAGAGTTTCCCTCCCGATTCAGGTCATCACTCCCTCAAATGTAGGGTTTGGATGTCAACTTTGATATCGAAAATTCTACCATCAATTTTCTTGCCTGCCTTGGTCGTGCCTGCCCGCCCTGGCCTTCCCTGCGTGGGTCTTCCCTACTTAGGCCATCGCTTATGCGGCCCTCGCGTGGGTTAAATATTTTAACGGATTCGTTGACTTTTAGTCAAACGATCATAATACAAGATCCAACGGTGGATTTATTACATATTGATCAAATCTTGTGATTTTGGTAAAATCCAATGGTGGGCTCGTTGACTTTGATCAAACGACCATAATACGCGAACATAACGAGATCCTACGATGGATTTATTACATGTTGACCAAATCTTGTAATTTTGGTAAAATCTAATGATTGACTCGTTGGCTTTTGGTCAAACGATCATAGTACAAAATTATAACGAGATTCAACGGTGGATTTGTTATATGTTAACCAAATCTTCTGATTTTGGTCAAATCTAACGGTGAACTAGTTGATTTTTAGCCAAATGGTCAGAAAACGAGACCGTAATAAGATCCAACGGTGGATTTATTATATATTGATCAAATCTCATGGTCTTCATCAAATCCAACGGTGGATTCAGTAACTTTACGTTACATGATCGTATTATAAGATCATTACATGACCTAAGGGTGAAATCATCACAAAATAACCTATGATAATCAAATCCTAAGAAATTTGATGATATCCGACCTGTGATTAGATACCCCATAACCAAAAGTGTTAATTCTTTGGATGACCAAACATCAGAAAATGGATCTGGTGTTTGAATTCGTCTTCCAGACAAATAAGCATGAATTCATTATGAGACTAATCCACGAACTCCTCATGCCCATATTTGACCATGCCTATCGATCGAATGAGTCTAACTTTTAAAGAAGGGGCTCTCGTCTCCAACATCTTTCATTTCACATCACCCAAGTCTTTGATGAAGAAAGCATATTGCGCGTCCATCTCGTACCATGAAGACGAAGATATTAATGAAGACATAGTTCCTTAGGATTTATTTTTTTTATTTCAAAGATGTAATTACTTTACTTTTCTTTAGTAGTTTTTAATCAGAGGTATTCGATTTTGATGTAATTAACGGGAAATCAATTGCGAAACCCGGAGGTGTAAAGTCCGTCATTTTCAATAAAACTCTCTTCTAGCGAGGGAAAATTTGTTAAGATTAATTTGTGTGGGATTTATATTCTATGCAAATTTGTTGTTTATAGGTTCGTCATAGAAACGTCAATAGTGTGACATAGATGTGAAATGGATGCGGCATAGATGTGATTTTAGTATAAATTTATACTGTTTTGTATAACTAAATATAAGAATTATATTTTTCTGGATTAATATTTATATTTTTGAATTTAGAGTTTAGACGCATGATTAATTAAAAAATATATGATTAAATTCATCTAATAGTAATATTTTCCAAATTACCTATTAAAAAATATTACTAAACACATATCTAAATTTTTTATCGATATATAGTTTTCAACATATACACATGAAGCTCATTCCACGATTTCATAATTCATAAATAAAAACTGATTTCAATGTACCTAAAAATCCGTAGGTCATATTTTGACCTAATCTAATGGCTCTAAAAAATTGACATGTAAAAGACGAAACTAGTTTCATCTTTAAGAGATGGAAGTATCAATTAAATAGAAAACAAGTTTCTTTTTTAATAGAAATGAGTTTCTTATAAGATATAAACTAATTTATATTTAAAATGAAACAAGTTTCAATTATATATTAAAAAGTTTTTATAAAAACATTTTTGAAAGGTTTCGAAAACATTTCGTACCAGTCCCCGATACTGGGACGCACGGGTACTGGTCTGATAGGGTAAAAAGGGCCTTTGGGTAACTATGCCTGAAACATCTCCTATACAAAGGACTAAAATGATAGAAATTCAAGGAAGGAAGAGAAAAAGAAGAACAATAGACATGGATAGGTAGCACTGAGAAACGACATGAAGGATTGTAGGGAAACAGAGATTTTAGCCCTGAAAAGGATTGAGTAGAGAATTAAGAACCGTAAAGACAAACCCAAATAGATGGGACATGGAAATGACGATGATAGAAAACCCTCCCAAATAGATAGGACAAAGCAATGATGATGATAGAAAACCCTCCCAAATAGATGGGACAAGGCAATGACGATGATAGAAAACGCTCAATGTAGATCTTCGATCAACATCTTCCCTACAATATAGTATCTTATAGCGTTAATAGGAGCTCACCGTTCTTCAATAGATAGCACCCTCACAATCCCGTAATTAATTTAGGCCGAGGCAAACTTTCTTGACCAATCCAAGCCATTCAAGTGACTAAACATCATATGCATATTGTTCAAACAAAAAGACATGCTCATCAAAAGATTCAAACTTCAAACCATTCGGTTTAGGTACTTTAATGTAGACCGTTGTTCACAGTTATGTTGGGTTGACATTGACTTGCTCAGATTGGACGGCTGAGATCTATGAGCCTTCTCGACCTGAGTGGTATTCAAGATAACCTGCAATTTGGATGATTGGGATTGGTCAGAAATGTATGCCACATGAATCCATGTGGCATGAAAGTAGGTTGGTTGAAGTGTTATCTGTTGATGACGATGAGGAGAGTCAGTCCATTTCTTAAATCTAAATTCTCAAAATAAGTAATCCCAACTTTCCTATGCCTAGTCAACTGTAAAAAATACCAAACCATCCACCCAAAAGGAAAAAGCTCTACCACTAGCAAGCATATTAAATAAATAAAATCACTTAGCTCAACAACAATTAAACAACTTGTCCCCCATTAATGGTTATTCCTGGCGTGAAACTTCACACATTAAGTTCCACACTTCCACGTAATGTTACTAAACCTGCCTGTTTTCAAGGCCAGGTTCATTTTTTAACAGATTATATGTTGCATCCAACTAGTGATCATTCATTTGGCAACTCAAAGCTTTGACTGAGGATAGTCATGTATTCCAGTAAACAGTATGATGAAATCATGGTCTTTGGTTTCCCCAGCTTTATACAGTTGATTGAGACGCACAACCATCCATCATAAAATATTATTAGTAATACTATTATTCAAAGTGGATAAATAAGACTTAGTAAGCCAACCCCAAATAGATAGGAAAAGGTGTCCCTATTGCTTAACCTTTCACAAGGAAGTAATGAGGTTCCCCTCACATCATCCAACCCATTATCAAACGCATACTTTTTCATGTTTTGACCAGCAATGCTACATCACATATAATTTTACTTAAATATTAGTTTATGGACTGATAGATTGAAGATTCACTCTATCCAAGCCTTCAGTAAAATAAACAGTCAGGAGTACCAACCTAGCAGGTCAGTAGAATGATCGCAGACCCCACCATACATCTCATTGCAGCAGCAGTGGTCTCTAATTCTTCCAGCAGCACTGAACCATAGAATCCCCACCAAACGGAGCACCTTAGTTTTCTGCACCCATCTAAGGCCGAGGACATGACGCCCTTTGAACGTGGATAGATTAAACTCAAAAACAATTTTCCTGCCAGTGTGAGGATTCAAAAGCATATCCATTAAGACGTGAAATGGAACGATTATACGAGCAACTCTGTCCTACATAAAAGCATTATGCTAATTTGTTTACCTGAAACAGTTCCACAATGCAATGGAGGTTTGTTGCAAGAGGTACCTGAGTAATCAATCTGAAGGCAACAAAGAAGACTAGTCTTGAAACAGCCACAGCTGTCACCGATGATTGTGCCGCTGTCCTTGCAAACTTATAAAGAAGCCATAATAATTTTCCGTAATTATTATGTTTTTGCAAACATACAAAGCTTGCTACACGTCACACGATCAAAATATTAACTCATGACACTAGTAAACATACAGAAGATCTATTTTCTTTTCTTTTTCTTTTTCTTTTATAAAAACCAATATTACTGAAGTAAGCGCATAGCTTCCAACTTTTTCTTCATTTCCCAATTTGCATATTAAAAATAAAATTTCATAGAGAGAAAACAAAGAACAACAACAATACAACATAGAGAGCTGTGTTTTAGAAAACTTAGGATTTTCGAACATTAAAGCTTTGATTGAATTACTGTGCTCAGTATAAGTGTTACAAATTCTAAGGGTACACAACAGTTTTAAATACGATTTCCACCTCCAAATCCCTTGCATCGAACCACTGCTTGGACCTGAACACAGCCCTCGACATAGAAGTGGGTCAGTGGGTCACCTGTAACGAAAGCAAGAAGATATTTTCTCGAGTTTTAACTTTGGCGCATCGCATATCCATCTCCACCACTGGCAACTGCATGTGCAGTAATTGTGCTGACCTTGAGACATGCAGATCTATGTGAGTGGCCATGCGCTGCATCTCAAGGTTCATGCACCGCCTATATGGACAGATCATGCACCATATACAAACTCAACCATCATAAGATCATTACTGAGAACGATGATAATGCACCTTTTTTACAATATAAATAGAGGAGCCCACAAAGTCAAGTGTGCACCTTCACAAGAGGCGCTACAGTTGTGCTCATATCACGCCTCAAATTATTATTTAATGCCTTGCCTTCCCTTATCTTTACATGAAACCACTCTTTTTCATTGAAGAGCGTGACCTTAAATTAGGGTTAGGGTTAGGTGAGGAAGGAGAGAGAGAGAGAGAGAGAGAGAGAGAGAGAGAGAGAATTAGGGTGCAGTTGCTTAGCTTAGCACTCTTCCCAATGCATCTAGTATTTATCTATAATCACCATATCACAGATTACAAGGACATACGGAAATGAAATACATTATGCTACGTACTCAAACACACCCAAATGCACTAGACACACCAACCAATATAACTATATACTACTACATCACCAACACTCACCTTCAAGTTGGAGCGCATATATCGATCATGCCCAACTTGGAGGTGATGTCAAAAAGTCTCTTTCCTCCAACACCCTTAGTGAGAACGTTAGCCAGCTGATTTTTGGAACGGACTTTGGGAATGACAATCTCCTTTGATTCAACTCTCTCTCTGATAAAGTGACTATCAACTTCGATATGCTTTGTTCTTTTATGGTAGATTGGTTCTCTGCAATATGATGAGCAGCTTCATTATCTCCAGAGAGAACCTGACCTGAACTCCCAGATCCGATAGGATATGTTTCAACCACATACCCTTAGATGCCCCTTGGGACATGACTCTGTAACTCCCACCCTCTCCTGCACTAAAATTGGATACCACATGTTTCTTTGATCTCCAAGTCGCCAAGTTTCCTCCCACCCAGTAGTGGACCTTCTATCATCAAGAGATCCAACACAATCAACATTTGTGAACATCTCAATATCCAAGTGACCATGGTTCCCATATAAGAGCTCTCTTTCAGGACTCCTCTTCAAGTATCTGAGTATCCTGTAAAAAGCATCGAGATGAATTTTTCTGGGTGAATGCATATGTTGGCTCACTACACTCACAGCGTAGTGTCACGGGGTATCTTTCCAACACCGGATATCAAACCCGTGCAGCGCCTAACTTCACAAGTTAAGCCAGCCTACCCAACCACATAAACTCTGATACCACCTGCCTAGAGGACAGGAACTCGCGCATATGATTGCCTTCGCCTGAGGCCGACCATATCAACGCATTGTGTCTCCTCGCGACACACATGCCAGCACCTTAGTGTCACGCTTGGCCTGCCCAGCTTCACCCTGTACACTGCACTAGTTCCTCGCCCGCAATAGTAGTATGCAGCTCCTCATGTTTTCACATTCCATACATGTCTCGCCGACATACTGAACAAAGCCCGCCATCGTGTGTGGCCCACACGACCAACACACCTCAGCATCTGGCACTCCGCTAGCGTGCACCACTGTGTCCCACGTAACCCTCGAGTGCCCTCGTGAAGTTGCCAATCCATGTGCACCGCGACGTCAGACGTGGGCCACATGGCAACCTCACCATGGGTGACACACGACATCGTCGCAACGACGTCCTAGGCCCACCCTTTGAGACCTAGGAAACTCATGCGCCCCTCCAGCAACGCAGGGCCTCATGTGTAGGGAAATAGCTCCACAGCTCCCTTCCCCCAAGTATGGTCTAAACACCACCTTGGGCCATCCAGCAGAAGAACCTCAAACATATTCGTTTGACATACCACCATGGCACACGAACCTCTGCCCGTGGCACACAGTGTAATCCTCCACACGAACATGCCCCTTAAGGTCCCGCATCATCATCTCATGCGACCGTGTCGCGTTCGTGTCGCAACCATGTTGCGAGGCCCTCATGGCCTCATGTCGCATCCGTGTCGCGACCACGTCGCGAGGCCCTTCATGGCCTCACATGGCGTGCCCTCATGGCACAAGGATGTTGCGTGCCCTCTTGGCACCACATCGCGTGCCCCTACGCGGAGTACCACATTTCATGCCCCACGTGCGTCTAGTCACCACACTAGATCCTCGCGTATCTCGAATCACCGTCGCACCATACATAAGGGGAACACGCACGCGGCGCAAGGCAACGTGCTTTCGCGCTCACGCACCATACGGCTAGCTCCAAGGCCACCATGCCTTCTCGCTAGCCAAATGCCCATCTCCAAGGCCATCGTGCCTATCTGCTAGCACGCAGAGTAATGACGCCGTCACATCCTCCCCTATTCCATAAGGTCAACGCCCTCGTTGACGCCTTATCTCCAAGGAATGACTACGCCAACTCCTTCAATTTGATTGTGTCAACGCACCCATGTTGACACCAGGACCTGCATCAGTTCCTCGACCTCCGCCTTCACCCCATGCAAGGTCTCCACAAATATCTAGCCCCGAGGTTTGGTACCTCCACGCTAGTTCAACTTGGTCTCATTCGTGTCTTACGGACAAGAAGCACACTTGATCCTTCGCGTGGCTCCGCACCAACGCAATCTATCACTATGCCATTTTGTGTGGCTCCACACCAACGCAATCTATCACTCTGCCATGCACTAGGCATTTGCGACCACAACTCGCTCTAGTACCTCGACACCACGTGTCTTCACCCAAGAGCTCACCCACTGAATTCTGCCTTCAAAGTACTTCAGTAGTGAAGGCCATGCCTTCAATACTTTGTTTCTCAAGCTCGCCTTAGGTTCGACCTAGCTGCAAGGTCCTGCCACCTTTCTACTAGCTGATATGTGCATCTCTATGCACTAGGGTCGTGACCACGTCACATCCCATGCCTTCTCACTAGCCAAATGCCCATCTCCAAGGCCATCGCGCCTGTCTGCTGGCACGCAGAGTAATGGCACCGTCACATCCTCCCCTACTCCATAAGGTCAAAGCCCTCGTTGACCCCTTATCTCCAGGGAATGACTACGCCAACTCCTTCAATTTGATAATGTCAATGCACTCATGCTAGCACCAGGACTTGCATAAGTTCCTCGACCTCCGTCTTCACCCCATGCAAGGTCTCTACAAATACCTAGCCCTGAGGTTTGGTACCTCCTCGCTAGTTCAACTTGGTCTCATCCGCGTCTTACGGACAAGACACACTTGATCTTTCGTGTGACTCCGCACCAATGCAATCTATCACTATGCCATTTCGCATGGCTCCGCACCAACACAATCTATCACTATGTCATGCACTAAGCATTTACGACCACAACATGGATTAAAATACCGATTTTCCGGTACGTATCGTCCTGACCTCTAGGACGATACGTATCGAGTATCGTCAGTTTGATACATTAATTTTTTTTTTCCAAAAAATACTAAAAAATCAAGAAAAATAAATTTAATGATTTTCTATTTATTTTAATTTTTTTTTTTTTTAAATTTAAGGCTTATTTGAAGCATATTTCATAATTTTATCAACGCATAACCTAAATTTCATTGTACATGACTCATGATCAAAATTAAAAGGCATATTGTATAGGAAAACCTTACTTTAAAGCCACATTGAATTTCATCGTGGTTCTTGGCCCTCGTGATCATCATCGGTGCGTTCCCTATAATCTTGGCCATATTGATACCCATGATCATATGTGCCCCCTTGAAACTGAGGCATTAGCGACGAATATGGCTCAGTGTAATAGGAAAAGGTTGCTCCTCCAAAAATTTGACCAACGAAGTCATATGGCCAGAGGTAGGTTGGTTGAGACCGATAGTATGGGTTACTGGTTGCTGAATCTTCAGTGTTTTGCAAACTAAATTCTTCGAAGCTAGAAGTCACATAATCCACATCATCTTGTGGACCTTGTGGTGGTGGTGGAGTTTGGTAAGATTCTGACGCTCCTCTTCCTTCAACCCCTTCACCTCTAAATATAGGAGTGTCATACATTGTTACCGGCTCATCATCCCATGTGGCAATACATCCATAAGAATAAGGATCAACATCATCCCCTCCACCACTAGTGTCAACGTGGGTTTCATCGCCTCCACCATCACCCCCATCATCGTCATTATCACTACCGGGCTGCGTTTCGTCATCAGATCCAACCACTCAATGACGATTCAATCTTCTTTTCCGCCTCAGTGGTTGGAAAGCCTGCTCCTCCGCTACTCTTTCAGCATTATCCAGTCATGCGGTGCCCTCAGTATCCAACACTGGCTCTTCTCTCTCTTCGATCCACTGATTCAAAGGGTCATCCTCCGTGAATATATAATCCAATTGGATGAGATCAAAATATTCACTATCTGTAAGGTAGAATATGATAGATGAATTAGTATATGCCCCATCAATTAGATCAAATAAAAATTGTATGAACTAAGACTTCATATAATTGCTTACCACGGTTGGTTCTCTACATATTCCTGACCCTTAATCGCATGGTGTAGTGGCAGTAGACTAACTTTTTCAATCGTTCCATAGTTAGCCTATTCCTTGTCTTTGTGTGAATGAGAGAGAAGGTGCTCAAATTTCGCTCATAGTTGGGCGAGGAACATGTTTGCGATAAAACAATCATTGCAACCCACCTCAGTATCGGGCCATCACCTCCATAGTGCATCCACCAATCAACGGGTTTATCGTACTTGATTTGGGATTGTGCCAACGGTGTCCCAAATTACCCATGTCTCTTGCGAAATATGTCAATCTACAAAGATGGAATACAATAACCCACATATTAACAAACATATCATATGACACTTGACTTATTAGTTATAAGGTATGATTACTCACATCTCTTATCGTTTGACCTTGGTCCACCAACTCAGGGAGTATTCGTTGGATCACATTGAGCAAGTCGCTGTACATTTCATCGGCCTCACTCAACTCGAAGCGTCGTGTATACTGAAAGTCAGATTCAAGTAGTGTGTTATACATCAAATATGAGCAATCTCATCAATATATGAAAACAATGAATAATACGAAAAATAATATATAAATAAAAATCACTACATAAGCAGTTTAGCATGCTATACTTGCGACATGTAAGTATTGGTGGAATTATGCATCCCACCTCTTGTCGATGATCGCCCAATATCATTTATATTTTGTAGGGCATTTGGTTTTAATAGCCAATTTTGCTTTATCCATTGACTCTTAAACATATCCCATCGTTGGTTTCTCGTCACCATCTACCACCATCAACACTTGCACCAACGGGGTAGTGACGGCGATCAGGTGGTCAATATCTGCCCAAAACTAGGGGCTGTAGATCAGGTCAACAACTTCATTGCAAGCAGGTCTATTTGCTCGTGGGAGTTCTAACTTATATTTTCTCCATTCTTCGGAGTTGACCATGCTTTTCAACTCACGCCTACGTCTAGCCAAGCTCTGTAGGGCTAGAAATTGTATCGCAAATCGTGTAATCGCAGACCGGAGCAGCTCGTTCTTGGAGAAATTTCTCATCAAATTCACCAACTGGTCACTATTGCTTGTGAATAGTTGCTTGTGTCTTGCTTCTCTTTCCCAAATCCTCAAGAGTGAGGTCCACGCAATGAGTGGGACACGGAGTCTAGTACAAGTGACGTCTCTTCAACATTAATTGTCTGCCTATGGCTTTGTAATTGGCGGCATTGTCTGTTTCCACCTGTACAACCCAGTTCTCTCCAACCTCTTCAACTACCTTATCCATTAGTTGGAAAAGGTAATCAGTCGTCTTCGCCTATTTAGAAGCATCAATTGATTTTAAAAATACTGTCCTGACATCGCTGTAGACTAAAAAGTTGGTCAAACTCTTCCTTGTGAGACCGATTCATCTATCACACATGATTGTGCAACCTCTCTCATCCCATACTTCCTCAAAATTCTTCACATAAGCTCCTACCTCTTCATACTCATCATCTAGTAAGGGCCCAGATACCATGTATGCAGTGAAATTTTTAACTCCTGAACCAGTTTCTGCACTTGTATCAATCATACTTTTGAAGTACGGCGACTCCACAACCTGACTTGGAATGTGGTTGTATATCAGGATCTTTGCAATGGATTTTCCTAGCTTCTTCCCCAATATTTTTAGTGACATTGCACTCAATTTAGTTTGTTTTGAGCTTTCTATCCGATACATGAGCGGATCCATGGGACCTGTAGTATGGCCTGTAGTAGACGGCTTGGTCTCCCTCACGGATGCTAACCTATGCAACTCGACAGTCTCCTAAATATCCTCATCATCATCAACAACATGTGGCCTATGACTAGATCCACCACCAACAATAGGCATGGATGGGCCCCTCAACCTGAACCGAAATCAATAATCGGCTTCTTCCTGATCTCGTCGCTATCGTGCTTCTCTAGCACTCCCTCATGACTCGCTGTTTGTTCATCCTCATCCTCATTATCCTCATGTCCAGGTGCAAGAAACTCTGGATCTCCCCTCCTTATTCTCTCATACATTTCTCTATCTCGGTTGGCTTCTACTTTTTTCTTTCCCTTAGCCGCCTGTAAACTAACTCTGAGATCTTCTTTCACCTCTCTGGGTATATTGGGACACCATTTTGTATCTCCCTTAACGTGAGCCAAATGCTCCTTCAACCGTGTGAGACCTCCTCCCAATAATTTTTTTCCATAAAGTTTGCATTCTATTCAGAGTCTATCACTATCTATTGTTGTGCCTTATTGCCAGGCTGAATCTGATGATCGTACCATATTTGCTTATTTCACCTGCATGAATGAGCAAACGATTGAATTAAATTAAAACATTTAGATTACCCTTGAAAATAAAATTTATTTGATATTATTCTAATTTTTAAAAAATTTATATTACATTTAAAATTTTATTTCATATTATTATTATTTTTAAAACATTAGATTATATTTTATCAAATTTATTTGATATTATACTAATTTTTAAAAAGTTTAGATTACATTTGAAAATTAATTTGATATTATTCTTATTTTTAAAATATTAGATTATATTTTATCAAATTTATTTGATATTATTCTTATTTTTTAATTATTAGATTATATTTTACCATATTTATTTGATATTATTCTAATTTTTAAAAATTTATTCGATATTATTTTAATTTTAAAAAAATTTAGATTACATTTGAAATTTTATTTGATATTATTCTTATTTTTAAAATATTAGACTATATTTTACCAAATTTATTTAATATTATTCTTATTTTTAAAAGCTTTAAATTACATTTGAAATAGTATTTAGTTGATATTATTCTAATTTTGAAAATATTATAAAATCATATTATTCTAATTTTTAAAATATTTGAAAATCATATTTATTTGAAAATAGTATTTAGTTGATATTATTCTAATTTTTAAAATATTTCAAAATCATATTTTTTTTAAATTTATGTGTGATATGTGTAATTGATGTGTCACATGTGTCACATGCCCCATGCCACATGTGTCACATACCCCATGCTACATGCGACACATGTGACACGTGTAATTGATGTGTCATGGGGTATGTGTCACATGTGTCGCGACACATGTGACACATGTGTAATTGATGTGTCACATACCCCATGCCACAAGCGACACATGTGTAACTGATGTGTCATGGGGTATGTGTCACATGTGACACATCAATTACATGTGTCATGGGGTATGTGACACACATAAACCATAAACCCCTAAATAAACAAATTAAGTTATAAAATGACCTACATAAATTGACCCACATAAATCCCATAGTTAGAAATTGGCCCACATTAATCTCAAAATTTGACCCATTATAGACTCAAATTAGGGTGGTTTAACACAAAACTCCCTACTTTTGACTTAAAAATTCAAGATCTATCATATTTAAGGGTAGATCTTAAATAAATAAACCCCCCAAAATGTAGATCTAGTGGGTAGATCTACCACATTTATGGGTAGATCTACCACATTTATGGGTAGATCTAGTGAAAATAGCTACAAAAAAGCAACCAATAAATAAAAAAATAAGGTATATGGGCTAACATGATACCTACGCGATGATTTCCAGTAAAAATGTGACGAACCCAAGCTGTTTTGGGTAGTCAGTAACTTTCCCTTTGCTCTGCCGGTGGTTTACTTACAAGGTAGAATATGAGTTTGCAGAGAAAGAAGGCAAAGAAAGGAAAAAAGCAAGTAAAAAAAGGGAAAAAAATAAGTAACCCCGTGCATGTATAGTGCCTGGGCCCCACTGTCCGATAATTTGAAACTATCGTCCGATAATTTGAAATTATGGGTGATAATTTGCCCGTATCATCCAATAATTTGAAAAAAAAATTGGGGATTTTAAAAATTGGGGATTTTAAATAGCTGAAATTATCGGACGATATATTGAAATTATCATCCGATAAATTCAATTTATCGTCCAATATGGGCGATACGGGCGATAAATTGCCCGTATCGGACAATAAATACCTATTTTTAAAGGGTATATGATACATAGGCATTGTATCGTATCGCCCATGTCCAAAACCGATACGTATAAGACGATACGTATCGGTATCGGACAATATTTTGACCCATGGACCATAGCTCGCTCTAGTACCTCGACACCACGTGTCTTCACCCAAGAGCTCACCCACTGAATTCTGCCTTCGAAGTACTTCAGTAGTGAAGGCCACACCTTAGATTCTACCTAGCTGCAAGGTCCTACCACCTTTTCGCTAGCTAATATGTGCATCTCTATGCACCAGAGTCGTGACCACGTCACATCCTCCCCCACTCAATGCGTCGACGTCTTCGTCAACACTCGAACTCTTACGTTATCTCCTCATACAACCAGAAGCAAACCGATCATTAGCATCATTCCTGTTATCACCTGAATCGACTGCCAAAACCAAACAAACCGCGCCTTTGATGTTCACATTGCTGGCTCCAAGTCCACGTAACTCTTTGCGCATCGCAGCTCTGTAGTTTCTAAACATTTTGTCTTCACCCAAGAGACTAACTTTCATCCGAACTATCGCACTCTAGCACTTCAACACCTCGGTGTCTTCGGCCAAGAGTCCAACCCTCGTTTGATTTGTAGATCTCAACTAATCGATGTAAGTTATCAACCACGAGTCTGCTACCCAAGCTGTCTCAACCTGTAACCATTTTGCAACTAGTACCTCGACGTCTGTCTTCACTCAAGGGACTGCCGGTGAGCGACCACGCTTGGTTCTCACTACTGTAATCCGCAACACTGCCTGTATCTTTCGATTGTAGCAATTAACGGGACCCAGCTTTCTCGAACCTTTAGACTTGATCACCACTACAAGTCCTCACCTATCCTGTAGCACTCTAGTACCTCAACACCACTGTGCCTTCACCCAAGAGTGCTACGAGCACCTTGCTCAATCAACGAAGCTCCATGCTTCTCACACTATAGTACATCGACCTCGGTCTTCACACATAGTGTGACTCGAGTCACCTCTTGCAACCCGATTTACGGTCCAATTCACTGCCTTGGTGTATGCTTCCAGTGCCCTAACGAGCGCAACTAATGCCTTTACTTACTAGCGGTTGTCATGCCCTGGTACCTCGGACATTGACCTCTTCACCACGAAACATAACACAACTGCCTTGAACTTTTCCACTTCCATACTCTGACCACGCTGCCTCTGTCGTGCTTAGAAACTGACATCGGCCCTTCTCGTAGACCAAAGATTTTGACGACCACCTGGGACTCACTTCCTCTGAAGATACCCATCTGGTTCTCGCATTTGCTTCCTCCGAAGCTGTGTTGAAACATTTGTCTAGCCATCTGTCTCTTACGGACATCATGCCTTGTCATCTCACAACAAAGCAACGAGCTACTAACCACTGCTCCAGTTCAGCATAGCTCAATCCAGTTCTTATAGTATCCTGCTTAACTGTGCCCTTGATCCTGGCCCATCTCAACACACTGATCATTTACACTGTTGCATACTAGCAGTCTAGACCCTCATGTCATGTACCAGCAACCGATTCTGAATCCCAGCTTCCTCATGAAGTGAGAACGGAGCATCCTCCTTGCTCCATGCCATCCATGGCAACGGTGCCCTAAGCACCAACGTGACCCAACGTCTCATGTCGGAACGTCACTAGCGTTCATCCATCTCGGACCGACCCGCTACCTCAATGTGTAGCTCTCATGGCCAACAAGCATTGAGCATCATCATATTTTCACAACAGCTTAACCCAGTAGTAACATCCCTCTACGTGCGACCAAGCTCTGAAACTCATTGTAACAGAGTGCATCCCAACCGCAGACGTGCAACGCAACTGCACACAAGTAACTCTGACTATCACGAAATCAGAGCGCACCTCATCACCCTCGCCCACCAACGTAGTCCCATTCGGAACGATCTGGCTCTAATACCAACTGTCACGAGGTATCTTTCCGACACCGGATATCACACCCGTGCGGCGCCTAACTTCACAAGTTAAGCCAGCCTACCCAGCCATCAACTCTGATACCACCTGCCTGGAGGACGAGAACTCACGCATATGGTTGCCTTCCCTAGAGGCCAGCCATATCAACGCACCGTGTCTCCTTGCGACACACATGCCAGCACCTTAGTGTCACGCTTGGCCTGCCCAGCTTCACCCTGTGCATTGCACTAATTCCTCGCCTGCGACAGTAGTATGCAGCTCCTCATGTTGTCCCATTCCATACATGTCTCGCCGACATATTGAACCAAGCCCGCCATCGTGTGTGGCCCACTCGACCAACACACCTCAACATCTGGCACTCAGCTAGCGTGCACCACTGTGTCCCACGTAGCCCTGAGTGCCCTCGTGAAGTTGCCAACCCATGTGCCCCGCAACGCCAGCCCGGGGCCACATGAAAACCTCACCATGGGTGACACACGGCATAGCCGCAGCGACGTCCTAGGCCCACCCTTTGAGACCTAGGAAACCCATGCGCCCCTCCAGCAACGCAGGGCCCCATGTGTAAGGAAATAGCTCCACAGCTCCCTTCCCCCAAGTATGGTCTAAACACCACCTTGGGTCATCCAACAGAAGAACCTCAAACATATTGGTTTGACATGCCACCATGGCACACAAAACTCTGCCCGTGGCAAATAGTGCCATCCTCCACACCAACATGCCCCTTGAGGTCCCGCATCATCATCTCATGCGACCTGTCACGCTCGTGTCGCGACCATGTCGCGAGGCCCTCATGGCCTCATTCACGTCTGTGTCGCGAGCCCCTTCATGGCCTCACATGGCGTGCCCTCATGGCACAAGGATGTTGTGTGCCCTCTTGGCACCACATCGCGTGTCTCATGGCACCGAGATGTCGCGTGCCTCTACGCGGAGCACCGCATTCCATGCCCCACGTGCATCTAGTCGCCACACTAGATCATCGCGTATCTCGAGTCACTGTCATACCATACATAAGGGGAATACGCACGCACCGCAAGGCTATGTGCTTCCGCGCTCACGCGCCATACGGCTAGCTCCAAGGCCACCATGCCTTCTCGCTAGCCAAATGCCCATCTCCAAGGCCATCGTGCCTATCTGCTGGCACGCAGAGTAATGACATCGTCGCAGTAGGCTATATCTGGACAAACCATAGTGAGATAAATGAGTCTGCCAACTAATATCTGATAGGCTCTAGAATTCTTGAGGGCACCAGCCTCTCCATTCAACCTATGATTTTGTTCAATGGGGTTCACAGCAGGCTTGCAGCCACATTCATGTTTCTTGAAATAGGTCCAAAGTATATTTTCTTTGTGACAACACAATCCCTTTCTTTGATCTTACAACCTCAATACCTAGAAAGTATTTTGGAGGGCTGAATTCCTTGATTTCAAAAGCCCTACAAAGGTGGTCTTCCTAACATGGTATCTCAGCACTATCATCTGCTGTGTTGATAATATCATCCACATATGCCCTCTTTTCTTTATGAACAATGTGTGATCATAGTAACTCTGCTGATATCCATAACCTATTACAGATCCACTGAATTTCTGAAACCAGGCATATGGCGATTCCTTTAACCCATAGATGGACTTCTAGAGCTTGCACACTTTCCCAGTCTCCCCCTGTTTGACAAAGCCAGGTGGGAGTACCATATACACTTCCTCCTTCAAATAACCACAAAGGCATGTATTCTTCACATCCAACTGAGATAAGGGTCATCCCTTGTATGCGGTTAGGGAAAAGAGGACTCTGATAGTATTCGATTTTGCAACTGGAACAAACGATTCTTGGTAATCAACACCTTGAGTCTTAGTCAATCCTTTTGCTACCAATCTAGCCTCGTCCCTTTTAATGGAACCATCTGGTATGTACTTCACGGGGTACACCCACTTGCATCCCACAACTTTCTTACCCTCAGAAAAGTCCCCAATATCCCATGTCTTGTTATGTTTTAAGGCACTCATCTTCCAAATCATAGCCTCATTCCACAATGGCTGGGACAAAGCACTAGAAAAAATGGTTGGAGTATTAATAGAAATCAAGGAAGAAACAAAGGAAAAATGAGATGCAGACAAACCTTTATAAGAGACGAATTTTTGAATAGAATATATAATACCTTTTCATTGAGCGATGAGAAGGTCAAGATCAGAAGGAGGATTTTCCTCTGGAAAAGGTTCATGGTCGATGGCCTGAGAGAAAGGCTCTTCTTGTACTTTTGTGACCTAAGGTATAGCTCCGGTTGAGCTTGAGTTTTCTTCAACTTCTTCCTCACAAAGACTTGCCCTTTTCGATATCTATCAAATTGAGGTTCCCTCTATAGTTTCTTCTCTTTCCCTCTCCTGACCTTCTCCCACATCCACGATGGGAAGCACTCTAGGAATTTCATTATGTATCTCTTTCTACCCTGAAGCTTAGTGAAGGGGTATCATAAAAAAAAGTGACATCCATAATACAAATCTCCTCCCCGTGATGGGATCATACAGCTTATACTCTTTCTATGATGGAGTGTATCCAAGGAAGAGACACCACCAACTTTGGGATCTAATTTGGCAGGACAGATTTCAGGTATTTGAGCAAAGGCTAGGCAACCAAAGACTCTAGGAGGAACAGGGAAAATAGATTTTAAAGGAGTCAATATGCTTTGAGGAGACTTTCCCTGAAGAACAGGAGTGGGCATTCTATTATTGAGGAAGCATGTAGTGAGGACCGCTTCACTACACAAATTCTTTGGAGCAATCCTTCCAATCCATAAGGCCAAAGCAACTTCCAAGAAGTGGTGATTCTTCCTTTCGGCTATCTCATTTTGCTGAGGGGTATAGGGACATGATGCCTGTCACTCAATCTCATGGTTTTGGAGGGGAGATAAGAAGAATACTTTCCCCCATGGTATCGAAGCGAAAAGACTTTATGGGACATTGAACTGATTTTGAATGAGTTTATGGCAAACTGAAAAATAGAAGCAACTTCATCTTTGATATTCATCAGGCATATGGTAGTGAGACGGCTATAATCATCAATAAAGGATACGTAATAACAAAACCCAAACATTGAAGTGGTTGGGGATGGTCCCCACACATCAAAATGAACAACCTCAAATGGACTACTACTTCGACGATCACTAGGATACTATCAGTTGCCTTGAATTGATAGTATCAGTTGCCTTGAGCTGATAGTATCAGTTACCTTGAACTTTTGTGGGAATACAACTTTCAGTCATGATAAAGGCACATGACCACAACGAGAATGCCACAGTTCAATCTCTCTAATGAATGTTGCTGCAACAGCTACATATTTCTAAACCCTCTCATTTTTACGATTCCTTTGTTCTTCAAATATGTAAAGTCCTCTATCTTCTCGGCCATGCCCAACAACCTTTCTTGTTGACAAATCCTGAAAGACACAACAAGAACGGAAGAAAGTAACACTACAATTGTGATTTTTAACTAGGCTACTACCAGACAGAAGCTTAATAAACATTTTCAAAACAAATAATGTAGAGAGTAAAAGGAGAGAACCAGCTTGGACAGTCCCTCTACAGTATCAGGAATCAGAGATCCATCAGCAACACGAATGGCAGTTGTCTGGCATGGGAAACAAAACTTGGAACAAAAAAGACATTCTTGTATATGATCAGTGGCACCAGAATCGACAATCCAAGAGATGCCAGGAGAACTGCATGCATGGGATGCCCCAATAACACCAGTTTCAACACAAAAAATACTATCATGATTCTTCAATTCAATCATAACATATCTGCCACTAATCACTACTTGATTTTCCTCCATTACAAAGCAGCAACAGAAAACAACCACCTCACCCAAAATAAAGGAAAATTACCACACTGCAGCTTCAAAAATAGATTTTGTCCACAACCCACTGCTAGGTTCGGCAACCTCAAGGCAACTTCACATGGCTGCAAAAACAGATTCTGCCTACAAAACTGGGTTCCACAACCCACTCCAGGTTCCACAACCTCAAGGCAATGACACTGGGGCTGCAAAAGCATATTCTGGGTACAATACTGGGTTACACAACCCACAGAATTTAGGTTCTACAACCTCTTCAAGCATCAGATAAAAATGAGAAAGCTCCCTCAAACACTGCTTTCACCACACTTCTTCACAAATAGACGATTAAAAACCCCTTTTTTCCACCACAAATCCAAGACAACAAACACACCATCATTACCCAATGCCATAAACACATTAGTAATGGCACTTTCAAAATTTAGCCCAAACAAACACATCACATGATACAAGCTATTAATCATCAACACAATAAAAGAAAACGACCATAAGATCATTCTATCTCATTTGATACAGTTTGAATCAGTTTCTGACAAAACCGACAAGATTCTAATAAAGTTTGCAGGTTTTCGGTGACAAGACACTGGAAGAGCACTTAGAGTCTTCAGAAGACACATTTAAAGCATCAAAACATACTTACAACAATTTTCTGATGCTCTACATGAGTTTACTGGGAGATACCATCTAAAATCACCTCCTGAAAGTCGATCTGAACCAGCTCTGGAAAGAGGGACTCGTAGGACAAGACAACCTCGGATCTCACACTTCCGATGGTCAAACGAGCTAGCAACAGGAGGGAAACATGTTGATCTGGAAATTCCGACTAAAACCCCTCTCTTTCTGGCAAGTTCTGAGTAGGTCCAACTTTGACCTATTGACGTCAATGTGACATCAATACTGACGTCAGTATGACATCAATACTGATGTCAGAAGAGGTGAGGTGGCCACAGTACCAAGAGAGGTGTGGACTGAAACCCTCTCTGATAACAAGTTAGAGAGCATGAGGTTAAATTAGGGTTAGGAGGAAGGAGTGAGAGAGAGAGAGAGAGAGAGAGAATTAGGATCGAGTTGCTTAGCTTAGCACTCGTCCCAATGCATTTAGTATTTTTCTATAATCACCATATCATGGATTACAATGACACAAAAAAGAAAAAGGAGTAAGTTATGATACTTAGCACACACCCAAATGCACTAGAGACACACCAACCAATATAACTATATACTACTATATCACCAACATTTTTTTCTTGCATGTAGGGCTATCAATGGGCAGGGCCAAGCTGGGCTTTTAATAGGCCTCATTATTTTCAACCCTAAAAAACTAGGCCCCAACCCGGCCTGGATAAAAAATCGAGCTGAGTTTGGCCAGAGTGCTTTCAGGCTTGGGTTTTTTATTTAAGCTCAAACTTGACCCTAAACCGGGTCGGGCCAGAGATTCGGGCCCACTAGGCATTTTCCCTTAATATAATGGAGCTTGATGACCAGGTCGTGCTCGAGCCGGATTTTGGTAGGCCTGATTATTTTTTACCCTAAAAAACTAGGATCAAACTCAGCCCGAATACAAAATCAGTCAGGTTTGGCTTAAGTTCTTTCAAGCTTTGGTTCATTATTTAACACCAAATCAGGCTAGGATCAGGTTGAAGTCTGACCCGTTGACAACCCTACCTACTTGTAGATAACCCTCATCACCTTTTCGTGGCACGGATTTCAATATTTGAACTCTACGATACAACCTAATGCGGTCTCAAGGACATCTCAAACATAATCAATGC
Source organism: Chloranthus sessilifolius (assembly GCA_021018995.1). Classification (NCBI taxonomy): domain Eukaryota; kingdom Viridiplantae; phylum Streptophyta; class Magnoliopsida; order Chloranthales; family Chloranthaceae; genus Chloranthus; species Chloranthus sessilifolius. Next base: position 24,023,774 of record CM037589.1, read on the forward strand.
AGTGATGGTGAAAAGGGAGACGAGTGGTGTATTGTTTGATCAACGAATGTCACTCCAATTAAAGGAGTGTGTTTATAAAACGGAACTAAGAGATGGATTATTGTACAGTGTTGGGCTACGAAGAAGCAGTTAGAAAGTACAATTCATCATCACCACAGCCTTATCCCATCTATTAAGGGTTGGCTTTGCGAGTCCTATTTCTCCACTTCTTTCATATCAATGTTAACCTCTTTGTAACTTTGCAATCCCTCATATCCTTTCTCACTGCTTCCCTTTAGGTCTTAACTGGTCTTCCACTTCTACCTTGTGCATGTAACGTCTCAACCCTTCGTACAGGGTCTGGTTCTGGCCTCCGATTGACATATCCAAACCATCTTAATCGACACTACAAAAAAAATTTCTTTAATAGGTGTCACTCTCAAATTTACTCTTAGGTACTCATTTCGAATTTTGTCCTCTCTAGTTCCTTCATACATCCATCTTAATATATGCATCTCAACCACATGTACTCTATCTTCTTGATGTTTTTTTATAGCCCAACATTATGCACCATATAATATGGCACGCCTAACCACTATCTTATAAAATCATCCCTTCAATCTAAGTAGATTTCTTGGGTTGCACAATACCATGTTTGTTTGTCTTTATTTCATTCAACCTACATTAATCTTATTTCAAACATCCTCTTCAAATCTACTATCTAGTTGTAAAGTAGGGCCTAAATAACTTAATCGGTAGAAGCAGAATACGATTATGGGATAAGGTCATCCAGAGAATTCAAAATAAACTGGCCACGTGGAAAAGCAAACTTCTCAGCTACGGCGGTAGGCTAACCCTCATCAAATCTACGTTTACTTCAATTCCGGTTTTTATGATGTCATTTCTTAGGGCTCCTATAGACATCACAAAGAAGCTCAAAAAAATAGTTAGGGATTTTCTTTAGGAAGAAGCTAGAGAATGGAAAAAAATCCACCTCGTTAGATGGGATCAATGCTGCGAGGCGAAAGAGCATGGAGGACTTGGAATTAGAAATCTACGGTTAGTCAATAATGCGCTCCTAGCTAAGTGGCTGTGGAGGATGGGAGACGAAGAGGAGAGAAATAAATTGCGGTGTCAAATCGCTTTAGCTAAATATGGTACACCTAAAGAGGACATTTCCAACCCCAATCAATGATCAGCTTGGTGAAAGGCAGTTAAAGAATGTACTCATGACGTTGTAGAAGACATGACTTTCAGCGGGGGAGGCCGCCGAATCAGGTTCTGGAAAGATATCTAGCCTGGAGAACATCCCTTATATAGGAGTTTTCCTACGATCTTCAGGCTTTCTGTTTCAAAGGATGAGGTGGTCAGAGAATTTGTGCAGCTTTCCGAAGGCAATGCAGCTTGGAACATTCCCCTTAGACGTCGTTCATGGGATTGGGGAAAGGAGGAACATCAGAATCTGATGACGGTTCTGGGGGTTTGAACCCCAATCCGTCAAATCATGATAAGAGGTTATGAAAATATTCGGCTAAAGGGGTTTTTACGGTTAAATCCTTCTATAACATGCAGAAGTAAAGGGACAGAGGAAGTACGCAGGGTAAACTGTGGACTGGTTTTTGGAGGATTAGGATGCCTCGGAAGATTAAGGTTTTAGCTTGGTTAGTTGTTAAAAGAAAAATCCTCACAAGGGACCAACTTATTCAGAGAAATATTCTGGTAATCAACAAATGCATGCTCTGCATAAGGGAGAGAGAGTCGGCGGAACATATTTTCCTGCACTGTTCTTTTGCTCGCTCAATATGGAGTAAGATCTTCAGAATCTTTACAATGGAGTGAGTTCTTCCGCTATGGCCAGCACACATGATGAAAATTTGGAAAAGGATTAAACTTGGTGATCCGAGGAAAGAATTATGGCCGTTAGCAATGTATGCGATGTTTTGGGCGATTTGGGTGGAAAGAAACAAAAGGATTTTCACTTGAAAGGCGAAGGCGTTCTCGCTGATTATTCGCGACATGAGAGACTTGGTTGTTAGCTGGAATGCTAGCAAGATGAAGGCGTTTGACGAGGGGCTTCAGCATTTTCTGAGGCTCTGGAGGATTGTTTGTGAGTTGTGGCTATGGTCTGGTCCATGGACGATGAGTGGTGGCTCGGCTCACTCGGTTTCTTTGGACCTGTCTTCTCCTGACCCACGAGGTGAGTTTGAGGGACTTTAGGTTTTCTTTGGGTTTGCTTTGATTGGATAGTCTCTTACTACCCACCAAGGTATGTTTCCCTATCTTCTTTTGCTATACGTTATTAATACATATACTTTGTTACCGTTTTAAAAATAAATAAATAAATAAATAACTTAATCGATGAATATGTGGCAATAGATCATTTTCTATTTTTACTGAATCCTCCTCCAGGCTATCATGTTCATTAAACTTGCAGTCCATGTGTTCCGTCTTTGCTCTGCTAATTTTCAAACCTCTCAACTCCAAGGTTTTCTCCATAATTCTAGCTTATCATTTATTTCCTTCCTTGTCAGGGCAAGCAAATATAGGCTCAAGATAGATCCCTGATTCAACCCAACTCCGACAAGGAACTCACTTGCCTCTCCACACGTTTTCTAACATAGTTATTACCCTTTCATACAATTCTTGAGTAATTTTAATATATAAATTCGGGATGCATTTATTCCTCAAGGTCCACCAGATTGTCCGTCTCGGCACTCTATCATAATCCTTCTCCAAATCAATAAAAATCATATGCAGGTTCTTCCTTCTCTTTGAAGTTCTCCATAATTTGCCACAATGGAAAAATAGCTTCAATTGTCGATCTTCCTGGCATAAATTCAAATTAGTTCTCTGATACACTTGATTCTTGTCTTAGTGTTGTTTTAGTACTCTTTCTCAAAATTTCATAGTCTGACTCATAAGTTTACTGTCTAATTCAAGGTATCAAACTCGGTATCGGTCCATCTTGGACCGATATGGATACGGTATCGCTGATTCCGTATCGGCCATTTTTTATTTATTTTTAAAAAAAGTAAAAAAAACTAGAGTAATTAGATCGGTCAGTATCGTCCAATACCGAGACAATATCAAGCCGATAATGACCTGTATCAGGTGGTATCGGTATCAATTCTCGACGAAACCGATAGGTATCAGTATCGGCCGAGTTTTGATACCATGGTCTCAATAGTTGGCAAAATTTTGGATGTCTCTTTTGTTCTTATAAAAATAGACCACAATACTTTCCTCCATTCCTCCAACACTTTCTTTATTTTTAGTATATTAAACAATTTAGACAATCAATTCAGTCCATTCTCTCCCATCACATTTCAAAATTCTATAGGTATTCCATCTGATCCTAATGCTCTTCTTTTCTTCATCTTTGTGAAGGTTGTAATCTGATCCTAATGCTTTTTCTTTTCTTCGTCTTTGCGAAGGTTGTTTTTACCTCAGCTCAATATTTCATTGATCCCTTGATTTCGTTCATCTTCTTAACCTGCTTTCGCAAATTTTGTGTTCAATAGATCCTTTACGTATTCTTGTAATCTTTTATCCTCTATCTCATCCTCTTTACCATGACCCTTTGATCTTTGCCTCTAATGTACTTTCACTGATCTAGATCTCTAATTTTCTTTTCTCTAATCATGACAAGTTCATAGATTTCTTTCTCTCCTTTCATTCCCAGCCTAGTGGATAAACTGTCATACACTTTATACTTAACCTTTCTCACAGCTTTCTTAGCTTCTGTTTTAGAGAACTTTTTTTATCGATAAAGATGTGAGTTCATTTAAGTAATAAAACTACATCTCGGATCAGGGGCGAGCGAGGAGCTTGAAAAGGTTTTTAAAAAAAAAATGAAAGGCGGAAAACAAAATTAGGAAGGCAACCATCCTCCTCCCCAAAGAACACAGTACTTAAGACATCAGAGATATGAGATAATCAGATTTTTTGAGGGTCTCAAAAAGTCTGAGGCTGTGTTCCATCCAAATAGAACAGAAAATGGCACAGATTAGCATTCTTAAAATGAAACACAGCAGCTCATCAGCAGAAACAAAAGAGTCGGAAAGGACGTCTACTGAAAATCTTTAAGGAAGATCTGAATGCATTCCAAATCAAAGTCGCAGCAAGACAACTCTGTTAGGTAGTGTTGCACGACACATCTGTTAGGTAGTGTCATGCCTCTCTGAATGAAAATATCCACTGTTTTAATGTGATTCCAAGCAGCAACCAGGTAAAGTGGCGTACTTTTAGAGGAGCTTTAACTTTCCAAATTCCGGTCCACAATTGAATGATTAATGGATGGTCCACAGTTGGATGATCAATGGGCAACGCCCCAAGTACGAGTAAAGATTTAATAGTAAAAGTCCCTTTGGGACCAATACTCCACAATCTGATGTCTTCCTTTGATTGCAATTTGGAGCCAGCTGTAGATTGGATGATTAATGGATGGTCCACAGTTGGATGATCAATGGACAACTCCCCAACTACTGAACCTGTGTTTTCAGAACCGAGTTTAATTGTTCAACAGATTGTGTTGCATTCAACTCATGGTCGTTCACTTGGCAGTTGGCCATAGCTTTGACAGAGGATGGTAATGCATTCCAGTAAAAGTACGATGAAATCCTGGTCTTTAATTTCCCTATAGTATTATCGAGTTTTGAGACGGTTAACCATCCATCATAAAATATTATTTGTAATACTCTATTCAAATTGGAGAAATAAGACTCACAACGCTGATAGATACAATAGGCGATGATGATGATGACGACAACAACGATGACTTTATCCAAAGTGGCCATCTTTTTTTTTGTTTATTTTCTTTCTTTTTCTTTATTTTCTTTTCTTTTCTTTCTTTTTTTTCAATGAGTAAGCTGTGATTGAACCTGTGACCTGGGGTTTGCAATATTGTCAATCTTTCGTTGAGCTACAAGCCCAACCCCCAAAGTGGTTGTCATCGTCCTCCTTGCTTGTCGACATTTGAGCCGAGCCATCACCAAGAGGTAATGAGTACCCACACTTCATGCAACCCAAGATTTATATGCATTTTTTCCCCTGTTTTGACCTGAAAATCCATATCACATGTAATTATACTCGATTTAAGGGCCTATATAGACTCAATCCGACTCTTCAAGAAAATAAACAATCGTGAATACCAACATAGAAGATCTGGTTGAATGATGGCAGCCTCCACCATACATCTCCTTGCAGCACCAGTGACTTCCAATTCTTACAACGGCTCTGATCACAATCAAACGGAGCACGTAATCATCCTGCACCCATCTAAGGACGTGGATAAGACACCCTTTGAATGTAAATGGCTTAAATTCTAAACCAATTTTCCTCCTAGAGTGAACGTAAATGGCTTAAATTCCAAAAACATATTCATAGAGTTGTGTGAAGTACAACGATTATACGAGCAACTCGTTCCTGCAAAAAATAGATGTGTGCACTATTTTTCACTAATTTGTTTGCGAAACAGTTCCACAATGCAATCGAGGTTTATTGCAATGGAAGACATACACGAGTAATCGATCTGAAGGCAACAAAGAAGACTCGTCTCACAACAGCTACAGCATCCACCAACGATTGAGCCTCTGTCCTTGCAAACATATAAACAAGCTATAATAATCAACCAAATTGTCCACAACTATATTTTTGCAAACTTTTAATCTCATGCTCATATACCAAGTTCATAGGTTCTATCAAAAAATAGATCACCTGCATGTCTACATGTAAGAACCCCACCTGGACAAACAAAACCAATCTTTCATGAAAGAACATGTAATTATTGGGTCCTGATGAAATGGAATTATCTCAATATAGAGTTTTCTAGGATGATGTAAATTGCTCCATTGTAACTTAAATTTTCAACTGTTCTAATCACAACCTCATGCCTTCAACTAAGCTATCCAACTTCCATTGTGATCGGTTTTGTTGACAAGTACAACAGTATAATGTATCTATAGTAATCTTAGTTATAGTGATAAACCCTTCAACATGTCAATTGGCTCTAAGTGTTGAATCCCCAACGGATAGTGATAGCCAACTTACAGTTAATATTAAATGGTCAGTCTTGCACATACAGTATAAAAAGATTCTTATGTATTGTTATCTCCATTCCCTCCATAATACACGCCAATGTTAGCTTTCACCACCACATGCACTACCAATTTCTGCTTTGATCCAAAACATGGGTTCCTCACGCCTCAAAAAAAAAAAAAAAAAAAAACATGGGTTCCTCAGCCTCATTTAATCTACAAGACAAAAAAATGATTGTCCTTCAGAATTATAGTTGTTGTAGGTTGCTATTGTTAAGAGTTTGTATTAGGTACACAGGGTTGTGTCTCAGTTTGTCTGTATGAATCAAGGAGTAAAATCGGGTATTGGTCCATGGAGGACCGATACGAATCGGCTGATACCGATATGTATCGCCCATTAAAAAAAAAAAACTATTACCATTCAATGCGTGTGAAGTGTGAACCATTCACATTTGACACGTGTTTACACATGTAAACTTGGAAAGTGTCTTAGTCGCCATTCAATGACAACTGTCACATCACTGAAAAGGCAGCCATTTGTTGTGTTTTTGCCTTTTGGGTATCTATAAACGCACCAACATGTTTAAAAGCACCAACATCCCAAACATCTTAAAACCCGTTTATTGCTTCGGATCAGATGATGGAGATCGTGTTTCTCCCCAATCTTCTACACAAAGGATCTTGAGATCATTTCACACCTATCAGGCAGTCAGTGTTTGATTCCACATGTCAAAGATCCCCAAAATATGGCCGTAAAAAACACGTTTCAATGTGAAATTTGCCATAGGATTCAAGATCCATTTTTTGGGGATCTATGACATGCGGAATCAAATACGGACCATCAGATAGGGGATACATGATCTAAAGATCCATTTTATGAGAGATAGGGGCGAAACACGATCTCCATCTTCAGATCCGAAGCAATCAACTGATTTTAAGGGGTATGGGATGTTGGTGCTTTCATTAAACGCATTGGTGCGTTTAGAGGTACCCCTGTTTTTTTATGGATAAGATTTTTTTTTGTAATTTAAAAATACTGACAGTGTACCGACGCTCAAAAAAAAATCTGACTGAATAATAGAGACATCTGTCGCCGCCGCATTCAGACGAGGGAAATGCGCTGACACATGTAACCTTCAGTTCAAGCTTCATCATAGCGATTAGCGAATTAAAAATTTTAAATCAGTCGATATCTGATAGGTATTGGGATCGATACGTATCGGTTGGCCAGAAAACCAATACGTATCGGTATCGGCCGATATTTGATTCCTTGGTATGAATAACTCTTAGGACCCACACAGATTTCTAGGTGGGTCGTCTTCTGCTTTTTCTTCTGATCGATAACAAATAAGTATATTAAAAACAGAAAGAGTAAAAAGGGAACATACCAGAAGACGTGGTGAGAAACTACCCAAAAAAAAACCTCACCAGCAGCAGACCTCGGGAGTTATGGCAGAGAGACTGACAAGGAGCTTCATCCAAAGATGGTCAAAAGAGGAGAGGGGTGGGGGTGAGACATCAGGAGTGGAGTGAGTTGGCGTAACGGATGGGAAAGAGAGGCAGCACTCAAGGCTACAAGGGGTCCCATGTAGACAAAAATTGGAGCTCTCCTTTGTCCATCTGTAGAGGCCCCAACTGAGAAGGAGGTCTCTGACGGATTTGAACACCAAGCAATGAGGTCTGCCAATACCCGAGACACCCTGTTATTACTCTCCAGCCAAATGGCCCACATAATAGCATAGGGAATAATCCGGCACAAGTTCTTACTGTCCCCACCTGATGTGACGCGGGACAACGACCCTAAAATGCATGAATATGATTTTAATGCAGATTTGCCGAAATTAAATAAATTAACTCAAGTTTAATTACAAAATTATCTTTGATACCTTTAGGGTTTGCAGAATTTTAATGGATAGATCACACGAGCTCCAGATAGGGTCCAGTCCGATGCGCAAGTATGTTTAGAGTTAAGGCAAGATCGGCCTAGAGATAGGACTAGCTTTTCCAGGCTTAGGAGCTCGTCTTCAGTCCAATATAGATTCACGGATTCCAAATTGGGTTGTGAAAGGGATTTACGGTTTGTAAAAGACTTAAGGTTTTCAGATCGGTTTATGGTTTTGATTTATGGGCTTAGGAAGGCTAAGGGTTTTGTGTGGTTTATGGATTCAAAGGTTAAGATTTTGGGATCACAGGGAAACAATTAGGTTAAGGTTTAAGGAGGCAAACACAGATCGAGAGATAGCATATATAAGAGATCACGCAAATTGAAGACAAAGAATAGCAAGATATATGGGAATCACTCCCTTGGTCTCACACCAAACCCATCATGGGGAAGAAGACTCTCTTCACAAAGCAAAAGCTCTCATTCAATAATCAATCAACTACTCACATTGTTTAGCTTAAGGACCTCTTATAGGAGGCCTTACAATAAAAGAAAACTCTAAAAGGAATATTAAATAAAAGACAAATAAACCCCTAAAACTAAAGTTCGAAATTAGAAGTTTAAAACAACTAAAACTCTTCTGCGCGATTTCGATCGATCGAAATTTAAATTCGATCGATCGAAAGTGAAAATCGATTGATCGAAATTCATATAAATTCGATCGATCGAAAGTGAAAATCGATCGATCGAAATTCATATATATATATAATATCGTCGTCGACATTCGATCGATCGAAATTCCAGAATTTTGTGTTTTCCTCTTCACTGCTGTTAGATCTTGACGTTCCCCGTCATTCTCCTCCACTCAAAATATTTTATCACCGATGAAACACGCACATGGTACTGATCAAGTGTATCGGAACTTGCACGGTGGAAATCCTTGCAACTAGCCCAAACAATCTCGGCTCCTGGTGACGTATGATCCTCATCTCGGTTGATAGTAACGAGACGCACACGGTAAACCTCTCCTTGATGAACCTGATAACCCGGCTCGCCAACCCACTCTGCCAACTATTTTTGGAGTTGCTCATCAACTCTCCCAGACCTGAAGGAATTCATCCCCGATGAAGTGTGATCGCGATATCGGTCGGGATTACGAAAACTCAAGCAGCAAACTCTTTCCTTACTGGCCCATGTACTCTCGGTAGTCGAAGAATTAGCAGATAATTTGTAGTGATTGTTGCTTGAATTAATCTTGTGTTTAATTTCGGCATGCAATGCAGAATGAGACTCAAAACTTGACTTACAACAAGACTCGGAATGTGAAGCGGAATGCAACTCGAGACTATGATGTGTGAGTGTATCTATGGACTCAATACTCTCATGTGCATGCGACTCTAGCATCGACAAGGACTCGTGCACAACAGGTTCTACGGGCACCAACAAATTGTGCATATGCGACTTAGTAGATTCTTATGTGGATGACTCGGTTGACTCACGTGTAGGAGAGTCAACATCACTACTCACAAGAGAAATAGAAGTCGTTTCAACACAAACTAGACTTTCGTCGGCTTCTTCCATCTCCTCTTCACTTATCACAGTTCTATGGTCATACACTTCCTCTTCTACTTTCATATTTCTCAGCCGCTTAGAACTTTCGCTTTCAGTCAATAAATTTGGAGGGGGAAATTTTGTGGGGCATTAGTATGCAAAGTGTCCGAACCCTTGACACTTAAGACAATCAGGACACTTATTTGTCTTGGTTCTCAAACTCTGTAGAAGGTAACGGTGTGTCAAAGGAACATACTTTTCAATAAGTGTCACCTTCATATCCTCCCATGTGGAGATGGGTTTAATCCAAAAAACTCAACATGAAGTTCTATATGAATCCAAAAAATCTCGGCATTACCCTTAAACTTTGTTGTCACTAGTCTAATTTTGTACTCATCTGGTACACCATACCAATCGAAATACTCTTCTACACTAGACAACCACTCTATGAAGGTTTTAGGGTTCCCGTCCCGCGTCAGTTTTGGTATCAGAGCCCTAGGTTTTCTAGGTTAGGGCATATTGTGTGTCATTTTAATTTTCGTTGCATTTTATCTCTGATTCCAAAATTGATGCGGGACAGGAACCCTAAAATGCGTGAATATGATTTTAATACGAATTTTGCCGAAATTAAATAAATTAACTCGAGTTTAATCGCAAAATTATCTTTGATACCTTTAGGGTTTGCAGAATTTGGATGGTAGATCACACAAGATCCAAATAGGGTCAATCGATCTTAAATCGTTTAGAGTTGATCGAATCAAGAGACTCAGCTTTTTTTAGCTTAAGATCTATAGGTCTTCAAATTAGAAACTCAAATGAATATTAAATAAAAGACAAAAAAACCCCTAAAATAAAAGTTCAAAACTAAACTTTTAAAACAACCCGGCACGATTTCGATCAATTGAAATTGAAAATCGATCGATCGAAATTCATATATTATAAATTATCGCCGTCGACATTCGATCGATCGAAATTTCAATTTGATCAATCAAAATTTCATAATTTTGTGTTTTCCTCTTCGTTGTTGTTCAATCTCTACGTTCCCCTTCATTAATGACAGGGAACGTCAAGATCAAACAGCAGCGAGAGGAGAAACACTAAGTTCTAGAGTGAGATTTCGATCGATCGAAATTTAAATTCGATCGATCGAATGTCAACGGTGATATTTTATATATATGAATTTCGATCGATCGATTTTCTCTTTTGATCGATCGAATTTAAATTTCAATCGATCGAATTTCAATTTCGATCGATCGAAATCGCGCGTAAGAGTTTTAGTTGTTTTAAACTTCTAATTTCGAACTTTAGTTTTAGGGGTTTATTTATCTTTTATTTAATATTCGTTTTAGGATTTTCTTTTATTGTAAGACCTCCTATAAAAGGTCCTTAAGCTAAACAATGTGATTAGTTGATTGATTATTGAATGAGAGCTTTTACTTCGTGAAGAGAGTCTTCTTCCCCGTGATGGGTTTGGTGTGAGACCAAGGGAGTGATTCCCATATATTTTCTTTATCTTTGTCTTCAATTTGCGTGATCTCTTATATTTGCTATCTCACGATCTGTGTTAGCTTCCCTAAACCTTAGATTAATTGTTTCCTTTCAATCCCAAAACCTAAACCTCTGATGGTAGATCACACGAGATCCAGATCACAACCCTAAACCGGATTTTCCCAACCTGAATTTTTCTTAGATATATATTTTTTTCTTTTTTAACTTTACACCAAAATCAAATGGGAAAACCTGGACCGCCAGATCGTAGATCACAATTCGATATAGAAAAACTTGGTACAAATATGACATAAATAAATCTCTAATTCTAATATCTAATATTCCATAACTCAAACAAACCACCGATGATGGCCAACCATCACCAAACAGTGGTGTACAAAATTATATACGAGTACAAAGGGTACCAAGTCCGAACTCACCAAACTCTACAAAGTACTCAATCTACGACCCCGAACATCATAGCACTCCTCAATTCCCCAATCTACAAGTCCGGTATCCAAATTGAAGCTATACCTGTGACGTATAGTCGAAGGGTGAGTTACATCCTAGCTCAACAGAGGAAAATTCAATACTACTTCACATCTTATCATAAGGAAACATAGATTCAATGCTAAAATCAAATGTTTTCATATTAAAACTGAAACTAACTTCCAAGGCACTTTTCTTATCAAACAGAACTGATTTCAAATACTTTTTCTTATCACACCAAGCTGATTTCCAAAACACTATCTTATTGCACAAAATGGATTTCAAAGACATTTCTTTAACACACCAAAACTGATTTCAAATACATTTTCTTATCACACAATTGATTTCAAACCACTTCCTTATTACGCAAAACTGGTTTCATACACATCCTTATTTCACAAATCTGATTTCGAAAACACTTCCAGATTACACAAAACTGATTATAAAAAACACTTCCTCATCACACCAAAACTGATTTCAAGACATTTTCTTATAAAAACGCTTCGCCTCAAAACACTTCCTTAGCACACACATTAACTGATTTGATTTCCGCCCCAGCGGCCCACTTAGTATTTGTACTCCGCCCATAGCGGCCCACAACACACATAATCCGCCCATAGCAGTCCACATACACATAATCCGCCCCTAGCGGTCCACATACACATAATCCGCCCATAGCGGTCCACATACCCATAATCCGCCCATAACAGTCCACTTTAATCTCATGACTGATGGCTTGATTCTCGAAGTATATTCCGAAGAATACGTAAAATCTCGCAAAAGCGGTCCAAGGGCGTACATGAATCCCGCATAAGCGGTCCAAGGGTGTACATAATGACAACGAAGTCCAAGGGTGTACGTAAATCCCGCAAAAGCGGTCCAAGGGCGTACATGAATCCCGCCAAAGCGATCCAAGAGTGTACATAAATCACAACGAAGTCCAAGGGTGTACGTAAATCCCGCAAAAGTGGTCCAAGGGCGTACATGAATCCCGCCAAAGCGGTCCAAGGGTGTACATAAATCACAAAGAAGTCTAAGGGTGCATGTAAATCCTGCAAAAGCGGTCCAAGGGCGTACATTCACACCATTCTAAGAGACTCAAAGGCTTCAAAATTCACATTCACGTTCAGCTTCTTAAATCACGGTTCAAAGTTCACATTCATGGTTCAAAAGATTTAAAACTCACCATTTAAAGATCAATTTTAATTTGAATACCATAGTAAAATTCCCGATTTATGTTCATAGTTCAAAATTCACATTTCGAACTCAAAAGATTTCAAATTCTAATTTACAAGGAGTTCAAGTTCTAGTTCAAATCATAGTCAAACTTATCATTTTTCATATAGACACATCAAAGACTATGAATCGAAGTCAAGCATGTAAGCTTATATTGAAGTTTCCCTACACGTTCAATTAGATTCAAGCATCGATTTTAAATTGCAACACTTCAAATCACACTTATCATTTTCATTTGATTAAATCAAGGCATCTATGAATCAATTTCAAAAATGCAATAGGATATTAAATTTTCCCTACCTTAACCCTTGAAGTTACGCAAAACCAAGCAAAGTCCTATCGATGGCCACCGCCCTTGATCTACATCACAAGCACACAATGATACATCAAGGATTAACTCTACTCACTAAAAACCTAGACTTATTTAAGTGTTTCTTAAAATTGAGGCAGAAATGGGCAAGTTCATGATAATATAGAGTTTGATGCAACTTTCCCCCTAAATTTTGACCTTTAAATCTTTGGATTCACGAAATGATTAAATCACAAAAGTTGTAGAGTTCGTTGTCATCTTTCCAATGCCGCGGGAATTGCACCAATCAGAGTTCGGAGTAAAAAGTTACGGCCGAAATACCAAAGCAGTGTCGGCAAGCACAGTCAAAATCGATTAATCGATCCCAATATCGATTAATTGAAATTCCAAAATCGATTATTCGGTTTTCCCAAACTCCACCTTTTTCTAGCCATTGGAAGTACCCAGTCGATTAATCGATTAATCGAAATTCAAGGGGCCGAAAAATATGAAAGTAGAAGAGGAAGTGTATGACCCTAGAACTGTGATAAGTGAAGAGGAGATGGAAGAAGCTGACGAAAGTCTAGTTTGCGTTGAAACAACTTCTATTTCCCTTATGAGTAGTGATCTTGAGTCTCACACGTGAGTCAACCGAGTCACCCACACAAAAATCTACTAAGTCGCATATGCACGATTTGTTGGTGCCCGTAGAACCCGTTGTGCACGAATCCTTGTTGGTGGTAGAGTCGCATGCACATGAGAGTATCGAGTCCATAGATACACTCACACATCATAGTCTCGAGTTGCATTCCGTTTCACATTTCGAGTCTTGTTGTGAGTCAAGTTTTGAGTCTCATTCAGCATTGCATGCCGAAATTAAATAAATTAACTCAAGTTTAATCATAAAATTATCTTTGATACCTTTAGGGTTTGCAGAATTTTGATGGATAGATCACACGAGATCCAGATAGGGTCCAGTCCGATGCGCAAGTACGTTTAGAGTTCAGGCAAGATCGGCCTAGAGATAGGACTTCAGCTTTTCCATGCTTAGGAGCTTGTCTTCAGTCCGATATAGATTCACGGTTCCAAATTGAGTTGTGAAAGGGATTTACGGTTTGTAAAAGGCTTAAAGTTTTCAGATCTGTTTATGGTTTTGATTTATGGGCTTAGGAAGGCTAAGGGTTTTGTGTGGTTTATGGATTCAAAGGTTAAGATTTTGGGATCGCAGGGAAACAATTAGGTTAAGGTTTAGGGAGGCAAACACGGATCGAGAGATAGCAAATATAAGAGATCACGCAAATTGAAGACAAAGAATAGCAAGATATATGGGAATCACTCCCTTGGTCTCACACTAAACCCATCACGAGGAAGAAGACTCTCTCTTCACAAAGCAAAAGCACGCATTCAATAATCAATCAACTACTCAGATTGTTTAGCTTAAGGACCTTTTATAGGAGGTCTTACAATAAAAGAAAACCCTTAAACGAATATTAAATAAAAGACAAATAAACCCCTTAAACTAAAGTTCGAAATTAGAAGTTTAAAACAACTAAAACTCTTCTGCACGATTTCGATCGATCGAAATTGAAATTTGATCGATTGAAATTAAAAGTAGATCGATCGAAAGTGAAAATCGATCGATCAAAATTCATATATATAAAATATTGTCGTCGACATTCGATCGATTGAAATTAGTATTCAATTGATCGAAAATTTCGATCAATCAAAATTTCAATTCGATCGATCGAAATTTCAGAATTTTGTGTTTTCCTCTTCACTGCTGTTCGATCTTGGCGTACCCCGTCATGATGCCATCCCATTCCATTGTTGTAACATCTCCAAGATGTTATTTGGGAAGACCCGACAAATCCCCAAAATTCTAAAAGCCACTCCCCATATATGATTCGAGAAAGGACAGTACAGGAGTGTATGCGGTTGACTCCTTACCTTCCATACACAGCAGGCATTGGTTTCTGATGTGGATGCATCTTCTTCTGAACTGGTCTCTAGTAAGAATTTTTCCCCCAAGCAACTGACCAAGCGAAGAAACGAATCTTAGGGGGGATCTTAATTTTCCAACATTTCAACCATTTCGGCTTATCCCCCCTCGGCACATTGCTGCATTGAAGATGCCCACAGAAGCTTTTGACTGTAAAAACCCCTTTCTCATTGAGATTCCAGATTCTACAGTCACAGCATGCACTGTTACGAGTGGCAGAGTGAAGGACCTGAAAAAGGTTGATGTACTCATCAATTTCCTCATCCTTAAGTCTTCTACAAGTAAAAAAATTCCACGTTACAACCCCATTTCTCCATTTAACAATGGAACCTATAGTAGCCCTCTTTTGTATTGCAAAATAGTAGATGTTTGGAAAAGCTTGCATCACCCATCCAAATGTCCTCCCAGAACTTGATATTGGTTTCATCTCCCCAGCTATAATAAAAGCAGTCTTTAAAACGGTCCAAAACAGTAGCGAACCTTTCCACCAACCCAAGCCATTGCAGATGTTAAGAGTTTCCAAGTGCCACCCATTCTAAGCAAACCCATATTTGGCCTTAATGACCTGCCACCAAAGTTTATCCTTTTCTTTGTCATCCCCGATTTTCCAAATCCATTTCCCCAGCAGAGCCTTACGAACTTTAGCCAAATTTCTGATTCCCAGGCCCCCATCCTTTTTGTTGTTACAGAACGTGTTGCAGACTCCTCATGCCCCTAAAGTAACCTTTGGGGCAGCCATTAACTAGGATGGAGAATCTCGTCGACCCGTAGCAACCTTTCAGCCATCTAATCCCTTTGTCTCCAAAGCCCATTTACTGCAATAAGTATTGGAGGAAACCCCAATCCACCTTCCGTACACCTTTTCCATGTCGATTTTGAAGATAATACCAGTTTCTTTTCTTGACTTAACCGAGTGAATCACTTCATGAGCCATAAGAGCCACATCTAGGAGTTGCCTGCCCGAAATGAAGCCCCGTGTGTGTTTGAAATAACAGTCCCAATGACCATCCTTAGGCGGTTCAGAATGACTCTCTGACGGAGAACATCAAGATCGAAAGTATTGAAGTTGAACCGCAATAGAATTTCAACTTTAAAAAAAAAAAAAAAAAAAAAAGTTACTGCTCACATGAACAGTAACGGACGTCCGTGAACAGTGACGGACGTCCGTGATGAACAATGACGGACGTATGTGAAACACTGACGGACGTCCGTGATTTTGCCCCTTCACTGTCCGTAGGTCACGGACGTCGTGACGGACTTCCGAAATTTGAGTTTTTTTGGCGAAAACTTGTCTTTTTGTGTTTTATTTCTGTTAGAACTCTTTATTTCGAATTTTAATTATTGGTGGCCTATATATAGAGGCTTGTAAAGACTTTTTAGTTAGTTATTGAATATTTTGAATGCTTTTATGCTTGAATATTCTTTGCCTGAGATGGGTTTGGTGTGAGGCCAAGGGAGTGATTCCCAAAAGCCATTGTTATTTTCTCTATTATCTATCACTGTCTTCTTTGGATTTTTGCCTTATCGATCCCTGCTTGTTTCTCCTACATCTTAACCTATTGATTTCTTGATCCCCAAAATCATAAATCCCTTTCAAAATCTCAAATCAAACAGAGCCCAAAACCCTTTTCTAAGCCATAAATCAAACCATAAGCCCATTACAAAATCATACACCTATTTCCAAAGCCCTAGTTAGAGCCTGTGAATCTACATCGGATCGAAGACGAACGCCCAAGCTTGGAAAAAGCTAGAGTTCTATCTCTAGGCCGATCTCGCCTCAAATCTAAAAGTACTTGCGCATCGGACTGGACCCTACCTGGATCTCGTGTGATCTACTCATCAAAATTCTCCAACCCTAAGGTATCTTAAGATAGTTTTGTGATTAAACTTGAATTACTTTATTTAATTTCGGCCAAATTGCATAAAAAAATCATATTCCGCATTTTAGGGTTATCGTCCCGCGTCAGTTTTGGGATCAAAGCCCTAGGTTTTCTAGGTTAGGGCATATTGTGTGTCACTTTAATTTTCATAGCATCTTCCTTCAGATTTTATGTGTGCACGTCATGTGTTTGACAAAATTACTCATCCATTATGGTTCATGTTTGCACGTCATTTAGCACCTGTGTTAGTAAGTCGTGTTCACTATGACAATGAGCGAGATTGTCGATGTCCTTAAGGACATCAAAGCTCAAATGTGTGCAATTAATAATAGGAGCCGTTGCACACCAAATTCTTGGCAAAGTCTCAACAGTCGTGATGAGACTAGAGTTAGGGGATACCCTCATCATCGTGAACCCGAGTACGATCCTGCCGATAGGTTTCTAAAATCTATTCGGAATGAAATCCCAGATTTTGAGGGTACGGCAAACCATAAAACCTTCGTGGAGTGGTTGTCTAGTGTGGAAGAGTATTTAGATTGGTATGGCGTACCAAATGAGTACAAAGTTAGGTTAGTGAAAACAAAGTTGGAGGGTAATGCCAAATTTTTTTGGACTCGCTTAGAACGTCGCACTGAGTCTCTTCGGAATAAAGTCATCTCCACATGGGAGGACATGAAGGTGGAACTTATCGAACAATATGTTCCTTTCACACACCGTCACCTTCTACAGAGTTTGAGAACTAAGACAAATAAGTGCCCTGATTGTCTTAAGTGTCAAGGGTTTGGACACTTTGCATACCAATGCCCCACAAAATTTCCCACTTCGAATTTATTGCCCAAAAGAGTGAATCCTAAGGAGCCTGAGAATAAGGAAGTGGAAGAAGTGTACGACCCTCGTATCGTAATGAGTGAAGAGATGGAAAAAGTTGATAAAAGTCTAGTTTGTGTTGAAACGACCACTATTTCCCTTGTGAGTAGTGATGTTGAGTCTCCCATATGTGAGTCAACCGAGTCACCCACACAAGAATCTACTGAGTCGCATATGCATGATGTGTTGGTGCCCGAAGAACCCGGTGTGCATGAGTCCTTGTCGGTTGTCGAGTCGCATGCACATGAGAGTATCGACTCCATAGATACACTCACACATCATAGTCTTGAGTTGCATTCCGCTTCACATTCCGAGTCTTGTTGTGAGTCAAGTTTTGAGTTTCATTTTGCATTTCATGCCGAAATTAAACACAAGATTAATTCAAGCAACAATCACTACAAATTATCTGCTGATACTTTAGCCTCGAGAGTACATGGACCAATGATGAAAGAGCTTGCCATTTGAGTTCTCGTCATCCCAACCGATATCGCGATCACATTTCATCGGGGTGAATTCCTTGAGTTCGGAGAGTTGATGAGAAGCTTCAAAATATTTGGTAGAGTGGGTTGGCAAGGTTATTTGGTTTATCAAGGAGAGGATTACGTGCGTCCGCTACAATCAACCAAGATGAGGATCATCGTCGGAGGCGAGATTGTTTGGGCTAGTTGAGGAGTTCCACCGTCGAGTTCGATACACTTGATCAATACCATGTCGTGTTTCATCGGTGATGAAACATTTTTAAGCGAGGAGAATGACCTTTGGGAACACCAAGTTCGGGAGCCTTGGATTTGGGGCCACTGATAGATTATCGGCGTCGAAAGAAGAGAGAGCAGTCCGAGTACAACATGCGTGTTTCATCGGTGATGAAACATTTTGAGTGGAGGAGAATGACGGGGAACGTCAAGATCGAAAGTATTGAAGTTGAACCGCAATAGAATTTCAACTTTAAAAAAAAAAAAATGAATAAATAAATAAAAAATAAATTCTTTATTCACATGAGCATGGAGACGTCCGTGAAACGATGACGTCAGACGTCCGTGAGCGATGCAGACGTCCGTGATGAGCGATGTGACGTCCGTGATTTTGCCCTTCCTTGTCCGTAGGTCACGGACGTCCAGTGAGCACCTCAGACGTCCGTGGGCGTCGTAATGAACTTCAAAATTTGAGTTTTTCGAAAACTTGCCTTTTGTGTTTCATTTATTAGAACTCTTTATTTGAATTTTAATTATTGGTGGCCTATATAGAAAGGCTTGTAAAGACTTTTTAGTTAGTTATTGAATATTTTGAATGCTTTTATGCTTGAATATTCTTTGCACGAGATGGGTTTGGTGTGAGGCCGAGGGTGATTCCCAAAAGCCATTGTTATTTTCTCTATCTATCACTTTGTCTTCTTTGGATTTTTGCCTTATCGATCCCTGCTTGTTTCTCCTACATCTTAACCTATTGATTTCTTGATCCCTAAAATCATAAATCCCTTTCAGAATCCCAAATCAAACAGAGCCCAAAACCCTTTTCTAAGCCATAAATCAAACCATAAGCTCATTACAAAATCATACACCTATTTCCAAAGCCCTAGTTAGAGCCTGCGAATCTACATTGGATCGAAGACGAACGCCCAAGCCTGGAAAAAGCTAGAGTTCTATCTCTAGGCCGATCTCGCCTCAAATCTAAAAGTACTTGCGCATCGGACTGGACCCTACCTGGATCTCGTGTGATCTACTCATCAAAATTCTCCAACCCTAAGGTATCTTAAGATAGTTTTGTGATTAAACTTGATTTACTTTATTTAATTTCGGCCAAATTGCATAAAAAAATCATATTCCGCATTTTAGGGTTATCGTCCCGCGTCACTTTCGCAACGATCTTATACAAACAACTGAGAAGGCTAATAGGTCTGAAGTCCTTAATATTGGTCGCACCTTCTAACTAAGGGATTAAAGCAACAAAGGTGGAATTCATGCTTTCAGCAACTTTGTTCGTAACCTGGAACTCCTGAAAAAAGTTTGAGGAAATCAGCTTTAACAACCTCCCAAAAGGACTGAAAAAATTACATGGTAAAGCCATCAGGCCCCGGAGCTTTATTTTTCCCAGAATCGAACATGGCGGTTTTGATCTTGTCTTCCTCGAAATCTCTTTCTAGGTCAGCACTTTGATCTTCAGTAATTGTTTCAAAGTGGATCCCGTCCAAAGTGGTATGAGGCTTCCTGGGTCCGAGTAGAGGTTTTTGTAAAAGTTGACCGCCTCAAACGCAATGTCATCAGCATTGATGAAGAGGGCATCTTCCACTTGCAGCTGAGTGTTCCTAGATCTCCCGTTGGCCACCCTATGGAAAATTTTGATGTTACCGTCCCCTTCTCTAAGCCTATGAACTTTAGACTTTTGTTTCCATATAGCTTCCTCCTCGATGCATTTCTAATTGTAAGTCATTTTCAGAACGAGCCGGACATCCTTCTCCTCCCTCGAGAGCCTATGATCTTCTTCGAATCCATCAAAGGTCTTAATCTCTATGAGAAGATGTTCTTTCATCTTAGACACATTGCCGAAGACGTCCCCATTCCGAACTTTAATTTTTTACTTTCTGAGATTTTTTATTTTAGAGTTAAGGATGTAAGTAGTGGCAGTCCCTTAAATTTCGTCCTCATTCCACCAAAGGGGAACTCTATTTCTGAAGCATGGGTCAAGATCTCAGTTTTTCGTATCCAATTGTCCACCCTCAAAACCGATACGTACTGTACTGGTATCGCCGATACATTGAATGCATCGGCGATACAATGAAAAAAAAAAAAAGGCACGGGCCAGCGGTGCAAATGATACGTATCGTATACCTCTGGCCACTGATACCGGTATCGTCCGAAATTTTGACCCATGTTCTGAAGTCCTCCACTTTCAGGCAAATGTTCTCGAATCTGAAAGGCGCCAGCCTCGATCCCCTAACATAGTGAGAGTTAAGGAGAATCGGTTTGTGATCCGACACCATGCTCGGCCAGCACTCCACCTCCGTGCTCCAGAACTCAGCCATCCACTCAGCATTGCACAGAAAATGATCCAATCTACAGAGAGTAGGATAATCTTGAGCACTTGTCTTTCCCCTTTTCATACCCACATTGCATAAGGTGCATTCCGATAAGAAGTCTTCAAACTTGACCACCTCTCTGCTATTGAAGTTAACCTCATTTTTTTCTTCCAGAAATCGCAGGACATTGAGGATCCCCCTCCCCCACACACTAGCTCTAGTCCCATCTATGCGAAATGGAGCTGAGTTCATAGAACAGATTCTCTTGCAAATGATTGTCATTAGGCCTATAGACCCCCGAACACAACATTTGCCATCGAAGAGGCTTTGGAGATGGACAGAGGCAGAGAAGCACCAAATCTCCTCGTCCCTTCTCAAGAACTTCTTATTATTCCAAACCAGCAGGATCCCGCCAGCAATACTAGAGGCATTGAGGCAAATCCAGTCCCAGTCTCCCCATCCCAGAACTGCCAACGCTTTAGAGAGGGTACACTCCTCCCATTTAGCTTCTTGAAAATAAATAACGTCTGAATTCATCCGTTTGAACATGTCTTTGATGATCACCCTCTTATCCTTAGCACCAAGACCTCGAACATTCCAGGAAAGAAACAGCATAAAAACAGCAGCAACAAAGAGAACCCAAAGCCTGAAAAGCAGAAAAACCTAGCTGTTAGCTATTCCCTTCCCCTTGTTTTTCCTCTCTTCCTTTCTCTGCCCTCTAATTTTCGATCTGGCATAAGACAGTCCCCACTTTAGCTGGTCTATCTCTCTTTTACCTTTGAGCTTGAATCTCTCTGTTTTTTCCTCTGAAGGTGGATTTTTTGGAACAGGTGTTGGAGTGTTCAGTTTGATCCAAAGGTCATCCCTATCTCTTCTCCTAAGTTAATATCCATGGCTGCCTTCTATTGATTAGAATCGTCTGCCTTAATCTATGGGTGAACGGCTGCCACAGGAGTTGAATCTAGAGGTCCGGGATGGGAAGAAAGAGAACCCCCCCCCCTATGGACAGAATGAGCCTCATAGTAGTTTGGCGGACAAGGGAAGAGTGGGCTCAGAGGTGTGGATGAGGAATTCCTTGTCATTCTTTATCCTCCATTAGCATCCCTACAAAAAATCTCACATCCCATAGACATAGACAAACCATTAGTAGCAAACACTGGTCCATTGAGCCTACAGAAATTATTATAAAATAATAGGCCAAGGGATAAAGAGAAGTCGGTAGTGATGGTCCTGTTATCAGCATTGGACCCGGACCGTCCAAAAAGAGAGCATGCAGTATCAAATTTAGCCCGATTTTGGAGCATCGGTTCATTAGAAGGTGTGTGGGTCTTCGCCCGAGTATCCTGACCCATGAGTTCCTGTACCGGTCGCATAGGAACTTTAGCTTCCCGTGTAGATGCGTCGTCCGTGTAATTATCCGTGCTTCCTCCGTTCAAGCTGCGTTGATGCAAGGGCGAAGCGCCATCATGAACTCTAGGGTTAGAGCTGGCAACGTATGCAGACATGTCTTGTAGGGACCCCTTAGATGTTCCCGCGTGTACCACATTACCCATGCTTCTAGAAGCTCTTACACCAACGTCTGTCTCACTCTGTCCCTCAATTTCCTTGTTCATTAAGGTAGTGTGTCTACCAAAGGAAGCAAGTGGGGGGTTGTTCTGGGCATTTAATGAATCTGCCGCAATGATGGGATAGCAGTATTTACGTGGGCTACATGTCTTGAAGTCTTTAAATCCATCCGATATATAGCAGCCAATTTTGGAGAAACTGGTGGTATTAGAAATGTGGGAAGGGGAGACAGCACTCCTTGTGTCAGAATCCGATATCCTAACGTCAGAATCCGATATCCTAATGTCTTTACCAACGCTGCATGCTTCTTTATATGTGGGTGTCTCTCCTTTGAGGTTGATTCGAATTCAAAAAACCTCTCGTTGCCTTCATCTTATCTTTACCCTTGCAGAGAGCACCCACCTCATTTTCCATGTCATGCCTTAAGACCCACGGGGTCAAGCTGCAAACCGACCAACTGGGTGTCGTCCGTACGCCAATGAGGTTGTGCCTTCCCTGCTGGAGATGTTGGAGCTCCACCATGTTTCCAAGCCCCCGTACCCCGCGAATCTCCCCAGGATTGCTGACCAATATTTTGCAAGTCCCTAACGCATCCTGTACATTGCCGACCCCGATGCAATTGGTCATCACTTCGCTCGCTCCATTTCCATGAGGCACCGATGCCTCAACCATCCAACCACAACATCTCCCCTCCATGGGATGCGGTGCCCCTCCGGTCCCACTACTCAGATGCGAGCACATCGAGCGTCCGTATTGTCGATGGTCCTCCAGTCAACCTCGAGGAGTCCTCCACAGTGGCGCCCAATCCAACTGAGGAACTCCATGGTCCAAAGGTTGGGGGGGGCAGATGTTTAGCCAGGTGTCAGAGTGGTTTTGGCGATGGTTGGTTTGGAAGTCCACCTCCTCCAAAATGTGAAGAAGCAGGGTGCAGCCCTCCCGATGGATGAGACCCTTTTTTATAATCTCTTCCACCCTAGCTTCTTCACCCATCTCAAAACGCAAGAGGAGAGTTTTTTTTGTAATTTTGGTAAATGGTAGTGTTTTCTGTTTTCTCCCCCTCCAATCATATGTAATATATTATGAATGTCAATGAAAGAAGCTTTTCCTTACTTTATTTCGATCACCAACCAAAGTTTGGTGTTGTCATACTTGCTATTAGGATACTGCATGATTTCAACAGAGAAGACATCTTTGACCATCTACGAATCTGAAGGACCCACATGGTCACCATTAACGCCTGCAGGTGTAGAAATAAAGTCCTTTTTGTTTTACTAGTTGTATTGCACCCCGACACATTAATGGCAGCATTGGAAAGACGAGATATAATGGAGGGACCTGCAGCTCTAATATAGCTTGTGTTGTTCTGCCAATCGGTACTAGTTCTTATTGACGAGTGATGATCATCTGCGAGTTACCTTTGAACCACTCATTCGGTGGGACTTTGACACAGTTGTTAACCGTAATGCCTGAGATCCAATGAGCCCCACAGTTAGGGTTCTGACAAATCATACGACGTTTGAAGTCCAGGTTATTGCATCGGTTGCACACCCAATCTCCAGTTATCACCTTTGTAGACCGCCGTTGTAGCCATAGTCACCAAATTCACCGAATTTTTGAAAAAATCGTGAATAATTCGTGAATTTGGGGCTCTGCGAAGTAATCCCGAAATTTCTCAATAAATCGTATTTCCAAGATATTTGGGTACTTTCTCACTACTTGCCAATAGTTTCTCACTATCTGCTTCATTATCGATAAAAAAACAAAGGTAGATTTTTTATCACCTATAAATCTGTTGCCCAGTGTTCTATTGATTTTCCCTGCACCTACACTCCTATCTAGATGTTTGTGGGGGCTGCGGGGCTACATAAAGCACGTTACCCCGACTCATAGAATATGACTTCCTTACCCCTTTTCCAACCAATAATTGATACTCTTTACAACTAATCTACCTAAAACTTTAAAATGTCCAAACTAACCCTAGCTTTCCACTAAATCAATCCTCCCTCCACCTTTCAAAAGGCTACAAACATAGTGACAAAAAATAATTTACTGCTGTATTCTTGGAGTTAAATATTTTGACGGTTTGTAAACATCAAGATATGTTGAATGCTATATATACCATGTTATTTTTGCTTCTTCTGGAGAGAAAAAGGGAGATTTGCCCACACCTGCTTGGCTCTATAAAAAGTAAAAAAAAATTAGCTTGAAGGTTATAGATGAAATTTTGAGATTACACTGATGAATTAGGCAGAGACCTGTAGTGCTAGAGTCTTCCTCTTATGCTAAACAATCTCAAACATACGAGCCAGAAAGGAGAGAGAGAATTAAGTGAGAAGCACTCTTGTTTTGTCTATTCAACAATTTTTGCCTATTATAAGCATGTTTTTAAATATTGTCCGAGACGAGACATCTCGGATGATACATGTCCCGTCTCGGGGCTGAGCGAGACAATAAATATACAACATCTCGCCCCAAGACGCTGAAAATTTTTACCCTTTTGAGATGAGTTTGTATAGGATGCTATTCTAGGTTACAGTTGAGAGTGAACGAATCATCACTTTTGTGCACGTGGCATTATTTTGGCCCCATGTGGCATCATCTAGTTCATGAGGTGATCCTATAGATTGGACTTTTTCATTGAATTTTTTTCCCATCATCTTCAGAGCCTACGAGTGCTGCCAAAACGAATGGCTATCATGCTTTGTCCAAATCATTATAGCCATTTATTTATTTCCCTTTTAGCCTATGGATCACAAGTTTGAGACAACTTTTGCTACAATCCTAGGTTGTATCTAATCTTTGTGATGACCCAATGAGTCATGTAGTATGATGTGGGCAAAAATAGTGCACATGTACACAATCAATGACCTATTTAAATGTGTAGTGCATGCTTTGATTACTTACAACCCTAAACTTTGAGAAGAATATGTAGAAAATCCCTCCATATGTAGTGCGAGCACCATTGGTGGTTCTTAGTTCAATCTCCCTCTACTAATTTTTATTATTAATTTTTTTTTAAATATTATTTTTGCATTTTTTTACCATTTTAAATACAATTTTATCTATTTTTTATAATTTTTAACATTTTTTAAAATACGTTGTATGTACCACGCAAATCTCGTCAAGACATCTCGCTTCTCTCAATATCAGGCCTATCCGAAACATCTCGAATTTCCAAGATTTAAAACCATTACTAGAGGTTGACAATATTGCAACCTCTCTAGGTCGCAGGTTCAATCCCAGCTTACCTATTGGGAAAAAAAAACATGACTATGAGCTTGCGACAAGGAAGAGCTCCAACAAATAGTCAAGGCCCACTTTTGAGCGTGCAAATCAGAATAATAGCCTCTCGTGACATTTACTAGCCTCTATTCTCAGTTCTCTAGTATCTGGTGTCCTCTTATTTATTTCAACAACTTGAATATTGCCCCCAATTATGTCATCTTTTCATTAGACACTGCTTATGAAGCTCAAGTTGTCAATAGTGGACATGAAACTTGTTAGATATCTAATGTATTATGAGAGTGTAAGATATGTGTGTTAATGCTTAGGATAATAACTTTAGTGTAAAGTGTTAAGAGTAAGTATGTGTGTAGTATTTGGAAGACTCACACATCGGTTAGTTTGTTTTCTATCTTGGGTTGATACTCTTTATAAGAGCTTAAGCACTATATATTTTATAGTATTAATTAAAGCAAGATGTAGCCTTTTGCCGCCACCACCACCTCCTGCTCCTCCTCCTCCTCCTCAACAATATTTAGTTTCTTATTTGTCAAGTTGGTATCAGATCCCTACCAAGGCTAGCTTTTCTTTTTGTCATCTTCATCAATGGTTCAACAATAGATCTTGATCTGCAGCAACAACTCAATCAACCCCTACCTAGGCTAGCTTTTATTTTTGTCATCTTCATCAATGGTTCAGCGATAGCTCTCGATCAGCAGCAGCTACTCCATAACGGTTCAGCAACAGCTCGGTGAAAAAAAGAAGCAGTTTAGGGTTATGATGGAAGAGGTTTAGGTTAGTGGGATTAGGGTTAGAAGAGTGGTCTTAAACTTAGGCTAGTGGTTTTAGGTTTTAGGGTTAGAAGATGAAGAGAAGAGAGAGAGAGAGAGAGAGAAGTAATGAGAAGACTTAGTGAGAAGAGAGGCCCTCACTAGCTTTTATATTAAGAGAAAAATATATTACAAGCACACCCAAAGTTTTTCCATACCACACTCAAATCCACATACATTCCAACACTTCCCCTCAAACCGGAGCATAAATATTATGCGTGCCCAGCTTAACAGTGATGTCTTGAAGAAGTGCATGGCCAATTACCTTAGTGAATATATCGGACAGCTGTTGGGAGGAGGATACATCCACAAGCTCCATAATACGATCCCAAACCATTTTCTCTAGCAATGTGAATGTCAACTTCGATATCCTTTGTACGTTCATGTAACACAGAGTTGGCAGTCGAAGCGATTTTCTTGCTGCTTCACTGTCAGTGTATAAGGCCACTCATCGGACAACCAATCTCGAAAATAAGAGAACGAAGTCACAGAAGCTCACATACTCCTTGAGCAATCACGCGATACTCAGCCTAAGCACTAGATTTGGAAACAACCGGCTTCTTTTTACTCTTCCATGATACCCAGATGTAGAGGGATGGTCGACAGCAGAGTCAGCCTAATCTGTATCCGTATATCCAGATATATATAAAGATGACCATAAAAGCAATAAACAAATCCCCTGATTGAGACTATACTTAATGAATCAGAGAATGCATTGAATAGTGGCTAATTGAGGAGCACGAGGAGCATGAATAAATTGGCTGACAAGACTTACAAAAAAAGTAGCGTATGGCGGCGTAAGTGTAAGATAGATCAACTAACCCATAAGGCGTTGATACTCGTGGGGATCAAATAATAACTACCCCTCACTCTCATATAGAAAGTGTCTAGAATCTATAGGTGAGGAAGATAGCTTGCAACCAAGCATACCCATATCAATCAGGAGATCTAGTGCATACTTCCTTTGAGAAAGAAAGATCCCCTTCTATGATCTAGCTACCTCCAAATCAATGAAACATTTGAGGTTACCTAAGTCCTTCACTTCAGATATACGACCAAACTCGTCCTTCATATGAGATATGAAGGAAACATCATCTTTGGTAATCATTATATCAACATAGACCAGTAATATAGTACAACCAGCAGGGCCAAAATGATAAAAGAAAGTATGCTCTGAGTGGCATCTCTCAAACCCCATACTCCTAATCACTCCACTAAAATGTTGAAACCAAGCTTGAGGCGACTACTTCAAACAATGTATAGACTTCCTAAGCTTACAAACTTTCCCAGTCTCCCCTTGAAGCAGGAAGTTAGATAGAGGATCCATATAAATATCCTCAATGACGTCACCACTCAAAAAAGTATTTTTACTACCAGCTGATATAGGGGCCAGTTCTGATTGGCTGCAATAGAGATGAGAACATGCACAAAGGTCAATTTAGTCACAGGGACAGACGTAGCATTGTAATCAATCCAATATATCTAAGTATATCCCCAAGAAACGAGACGTGCATTATATCAAGCCACACTACCATCTGGATTATGTTTACAACAAACACCCATTTGCATCCCACGGTCTTCTTGCAAGGAGGAAGGGAGACAATTTCCCATGTGTAATAAGGGATGAACCCCAAACATCAGAATGAACCAACTCAAGCATGCGGGAAGGATAAACATTTCTAACTTGTTTAGAAAGGACACAAATCTCACATTGAAACTTAGAAGATATAAAGACAGTTGTGAAAGAGGGAAGCAAAGAACAAAGTTTAAAAAGCGACATGTCCTAATTTGGCATCCCATAGAGAAAATTTATCCATACTGGCATCGATTTAAAAGAAAAACGGGATAAAAGAGTAGGAAAAGAATTTGCAGGAATCGTAGAAGCAAACGAACACTTATGTTCAACATCCAAATAGTATAGTCCTCTTTCAATGACCTTACCAACAGCTCTATTAGTAGTTAGATCTTCAACAAGAGAACGAGAGGGATAAAAGGTAATGGGCCAATTTGAAGTCTTTGCAAGAGTACTAACAAACAACAAATTAGTAAATAGATGAGGAACATGAAGTACAACAGACAGAGAGGGAAGATGATAACGGAATGGTCCAACCCCTATAACAGGACTAGAGGAATGATCAGCCAACCAAGCCTGAGAATACATTGATGGACAATAAGAAGAATAGCCCTTAGAGTCTCCAGCATGGTTCAAAACTCCGGATGAATCGTTACGCACCATCTAATATGTATCGGTTTCGGAGGTCACTGGGTCGATACGTTGAATGTATGAGCTCATATATATATATATATATATATATATATATATTGGTATGTAACAGCCGAGACACCAATGTTTAATCCAAAATCAATAGGTATTGTCTGATACGTATCAGTTTTGGAGGTGGCCGATACCTACCGGAAAGTCGAGATTTGAACCTTGATCTCCAGTCGTGTAGTCAATACCCCCATTGTCAATCACCAAGTAAGAAAACGATGAGGTGGTATCGGCTAATACGGATGAAGCCATGCTGTGCTGTATAGATGTAACACGTTGTGATATAACAGAGGTAAATGAGAATCGAGAGGCACAACATTGGGCTCGGGACCAGATACACCCACAGATAAAGCCATCAAAACCACAAAGAAGTCACTACAAACCAGTGATCCAACCAAGAGAGAAAAGACACAATTCTAAGGTATCTATCTCACAAGATACCACAAGTTCGATCATAAACATATGCAGACACAGAAGGAGTATTGACCGACATAAGCAGTGATGTAATAACCAC
Source organism: Chloranthus sessilifolius (assembly GCA_021018995.1). NCBI lineage: Eukaryota > Viridiplantae > Streptophyta > Magnoliopsida > Chloranthales > Chloranthaceae > Chloranthus > Chloranthus sessilifolius. Next base: position 24,052,886 of record CM037589.1, read on the forward strand.
TCAAAAACAAGTCACTAAAAGAAAGACTCAACCTACTCTAGTTCACCAATTGCTCAATCAATGTGTGCCCCCCCAAACGATTACTTGACAAGCATTTGAGGTGACTAGCTAGATTTAGAAAATAGACAGGTAAGCACAAATGCTGAAAAATAATCATTCATATCCTCACCAAAATAATTCAAAAGGAGAGACACAAAGGTGTTTTCATCACTGTTAGCCCAGGGAAAAGAGGCGTAACACAAGTGATGTGAACTTTAGATCCGCTTGTTTGAATCATGGTCGGATAAAGAGGAGACGTCAAAAGAGAAAGTAGACCCACGAATGGGTTTTTTAAAAATGTCCGTTAAAGACCTGTGTGCACATTAATTTAGGCAATATTTTATCTAGGTTTAGTTTCCTTTCTTACTAGGATTCTTTTAATAAGTGACTTGTTTTAGGACTAGTTTCCTTATTTGAATTATTTAGGGGTCAGACACATGTGATATGTAACTGTTAATCCCGTCACTTTCTGCGCAACCATCAGAAAAGTGGTCATAAGTCTACCAATATGTGTCGGAATTGTGTGATTCTTGTCTTTTTGGAAAGCTACTTCAATAAACTTTCAAACAAGACTAATTTCACGTCAATCGGACATCGTTTGACCCTTCAAAAGTGGTCGCGTAATAAAAAAATGGGATTAATGGTGAAATTAATTGTGACTGTTAGATTAGAAACTTTTAATGATTGATTAGGAGTTTTATTTTAAGTAGTAGTCCAAGGGTTTTTTTTCTTCTCTATAAATACACATTGTAATCTCTTATGAGAATTAGTATTGATGATAAATGAAAATTATGAGTTTTGCTTTGTGCGAATTCTAGAAAACTTGAGATGAGTTTTCGATAGAAGAGTGATTCTTCTCCCGCTTGCGGTTTGGTGTGAGACCAACTTTCTTCCTTGAAGGGTAGAAGCCCTATTTTCCCTTTTATTTTTTTGTTTTAATTGAAAAAAGAGAACCCTAACCCCTATCTTGTGGGATTTACGCTATTTTAGGGTTAGCGTGCGATTTTCCCGCATCAACAAGCCCCGTGAGAATCATGCCGTCTCATTCAAATGTTCACCAACATGAACAAGATTTAAATCAAATGATTTGTAACTGTAATCAAAATCACATATAGTGTTTGTATTATGTATCGCAATGCATCGTATTGTATCGTATCGTATATCATAACAAAAGGTTGAAAAATATGCATGTCATAGAAATGTACCATTTTCTAAAGTTATGTATATCTGTGTGCGTATCATAACACAATCATAACTATGATTGTACGTGCATAATAAGCATCGAATCCTTTGACTATAATTGTTTTTTCCTTTTACCAATTCACCAATTATAGCTGGAAAAACTTTTTGTGGAGAGAAAATGGATTTTATTGACTCATGTTAGTATCAAAAAATTATATGCTAGAAGAGCCATAGGATCTAAAGAGTATGTTATGCATTTCAAAGAATAGATACACATAAGATCTAAAAAGTAAAATTTAGTAACTAATTGTACTTAACTGAGGTAAGAAAAGAAAGAGCAGACCTAACTCCATAGCGTAGGCCGCCTCAAGAAAGCTGCTTGAAATTACCACCAAAAAGAGAAAAGCTTGAAATTGTGCACAGCATGATGATAATATCTTAAAAATCTAAAAGGGAAAGGAAATGCCACAATAGGGTGATCATAAACAAAATGCTGTCACAGACTAGAGCAAAGTAGTAACATACTTCAATTCCAAACAGTAAAAGAAATTATTTTTGAATAGTGCAGCAACTAGGACAAAGTCATAAACACTAAGTCTTATGTGAAATAAGGTAGTTTCTAAATGAGTTGGTATTAGATGCACTAATTTGCGTGCTTTCACTGATTTGTGTGCTCATACATAACTGTGCACCTTCTGAGGCTTGACCATTTTGGCAGAAGAGATTGACCCGACCATATCAACTTGTTTCCAAACATAGGTAGTCAAAAATACACAATACCAACGTGTTTCCAGATATAGGAAGTCAAAATGCATCTCATCAATGCGAGAGCGACCATACAAAACTCTATGAAAGTAGGAGTACTCACAGCCATGCTTTTTCTTCCCTGACATTTTTATTGAGAAGCATGCTAGGATACAACACTCTAACCATGTATTAAAGGGGAAAAAACCCATATCTGTTAGTAGCAAATGAGGCAACCTCATATCAATTTGTATCAAATGATAGAAACCAATATGGGATATTTTTTCATAGATCTATCATCTGAAGCTGGAAGATACAGGATCAAATAGGAAGTCAAAATGCATCTCATCAATGCGAGAGCGACCATACAAAACTCTATGAAAGTAGGAATACTCACAGCCATGCTTTTTCTTCCCCTGACATTTTTATTGAGAAGCATGCTAGGATACAACACTCTAACCATGTATTAAAGGGGCAAAAACCCATATCTGTTAGTAGCAAATGAGGCAACCTCATATCAATTTGTATCAAATGATAGAAACCAATATGGGATATTTTTTCATAGATCTATCATCTGAAGCTGGAAGATACAGGCTCAAATAGCGGTATATGTTGTTGTCTCCATACCAAAGCTAGAAGGTACGGGCCCAAATAGAGAGAATATAATTTTTTATCTGTACTACAAGAAATAACAAAATTTCTAGAAAGGTTATGAAAAACACCATTTATAAGCCAGTCTACACTTACATATGGAATTGGAAAGGGGAATTTTAAATTAGAAAGGGCACATTGAGGCCACAAAATACATCAGCAATGGAAGCAAAGTTTAAATCACATAACCGCTAAGTTGCTCAGACAAATGTCAAATTCAATCAAATACAAAACTCTTTCAGTGAATTAACACCTGTTTTTCCCGACTACATCAAGTTCTTTAAGAAACAAAAAGCCACAACCCTACCACATGAAACCATCTATGCTCACAAAATAAATACTTTGGCTGAAAACTGTCAAAACAAACGATCCTTTGGCCAGTCCAAAGTCATAAATGCAAAGCACGTTGACCGAAGACAGAGAATCCCGAAGCACTCACCTCACATATTTGCTAACTTTGAGTCAACTTTCCAGTACATGCTTAACTTCATCCTTGCCATTTGTTTCCACAACATCCATGCTTGCATTTGCAACCTTCTTCTCATCTCCTACACCAACATCTCCATTTGATGAATGATTCTTCAAAACCACAGCAATGTCCGGTTCTGATGCCCCAGCAAGCTTAAATCTCTCAACAGCAGCATCCAGATTCTTTTTCCAACCACCAAACCCTAGTTTGAACTCAACTTGCGAACGCTCAAAAAGCATGTTACCCCAGAAAAGATGAATCTGAGATTTCATAACAGCGGCTTGTTCTGCTGCCTCATCAGCTGACAACTCCCCTTGACCATTTAGAGAGGTCTGACCGTCTGAACCAACACCAGGTTTTTTCCTCCTTTTTAACAGTTCATCCTTTTTGTTTGCGCTTGGGTCTTTTAGCTCGTTAGCTCTCTGCTCCTCTATTTTCTCCCACATCTCTGTAGCAGCCTTCATCTTCTCTTCCGCGCTATCAAAAAGCCTAATCGTCTCTCCGGAGTCCCAAGTAGCAAGGTCATTCTTATTAGCCAAAGCGAAAGACCACCGCAGCTTTGCAGTCTCGAAATGTTGTTGTCCCAATGCAAGCAACCCCTCGTAAAAGTCTGGTTTAATCCGGAGCGCCTCTTCATACTTCTGTCCGGCAAGGGAATACCTATCCCGAACCCAATCGTAAGCAGCTTTTAGCTGTGCTGTCACCACCTCCTTTGACGATGAATCATCCAACGGTATCCGCTTTCTCGCTGCACACATGTGAACATTTCCCCAGTTGAAGAAAGCCAGTGCAGCCACCTCTTGGAACTTAGAAGCAGCCATGTCAAAAAGTGTTTGCGCTTCCTCACTAGTCACGGTCTCCTCCAGGGCCTCAGAACACAGCTCCATCCCGAGCTCGTGCAGATCTATATGGGCGTCAGAATCAATTCCTACGTGGGTGCGAAACAACTGAGCAAACTCGTATAGCCAATCATCAATCTCGACTTCCTTACTTTCAGCATTATTATTATTAGTAGTATTATCGTCATCATCTCCAGCCTTCCCTTTTGGAACTTCTTCCTCCAAGCCCGGCTTAACAGAAATATCATTATCAGCACTTTCCAACAGAGAATCCCCCGTAGAAGACCGAGAAGCACTCTCATCTATCTTGACCCCTTCGTCCTCCATTGGCGGGTCTTGAACAGGCTTTTCCTCTTCTTCAACTAAAGCTGGCTCTTGTTCGGGGCTCACCTCGACTATATGCAACCTTAAAACCTCAAAAGCATCACCACTCTTCTTCTCTGCTTCGGGTCCTTCGGTCTTATCCTTGAAACAGAGCTGATCCACACATGACTCTGCCAATCTAAGTTCTTCGGTTCCGGTGATGGTCACCAAATCACCATCCATGTCCTTATACTTGATCAAAACTGACTTACACGATGGAAACCGTTTTGTTATGATCTCCCTCAGCACTCTAAAACTGCAATTAGCCGGCATCCGAGAAAGCCTAATGTCATGATCGTAGACAAGTTTCAATGGCCTCCATTTCGTGGGAGCCAAATTAGGTTTCCGCAACGACAATGCCGACGAGAAACCAGCATCCTTACTATCCTTACAGTTTGGATACACAGCAGATTCCGAAGAAGCCTTGAAAGGGGACGAATTAGATCTGGAAGCGGCCAATTTGGGCTCAGGAACGAAGGCTTGTTGGTCATTCTTTTCAGAGAACTTATTAGGGGGCAACTGCGAGGCCGGGGCGACCCCTTTTTTGGGGACGGGGCGGGAAGGCAAGGAAGGGCCGAGCCCACCAATCGGAGCACCGCGGACAGCGGATGCGCCAAGGGCAGCAGGGGAGGGGCGACTCTGGAGATCTTGCTGGGCAGGCTCATGGCGCGGACCGAGGGCAACGCGGAGGCGGCGAGCAATCTCTAAGGCATCGCGGTGGTTGGGATCGGCAGCGAGGAGAGACTGGACGTCCTGAATGGCCATCTCGTACTTGGCGAGGGCCTCATAGGCACGGGCACGACGGAGGAGGGCGCGTCCGAAGCGGGGCTGGACGTGGAGGGCGAGGGAGCACTCAGTGACGACGGCGTCGTAGTCGATGGGTTTCATCTGCATGAGGCAGGCGGCGCGGTTGCTGTGGAAGACAGCACGGTCGGCGTGGGTCTTAGGGGTTAGTTTTAGGGCTTGGTCGTATTGGTCAAGTGCGCCCGCGTAGTCTTTGGATTGGAAGCGCCGATTGCCTTCTTCTTTGAGCTCGTGGGCTCTTTTTAAGAATATAGAGGGGTCCAAATCGACTCCATTGGCTGGTGAAGAAGGAGCTGGGGTTTCAGCTGTGGATGGGTTGGTGTTGCCGCCCTTCTTTTTCCTCCCACCTGATTTGCCCATCTCTCAACCAAAGATTGGAAACACTTAGGCGGAGATTTCGAGTGTTGAGAGTTGTAAGTGTAGTGGGTTGTGGTCAGTCTAAACTACTTTTGATTTTAAAAATTCAATGAAAAAGATTAAAACAATTGTTTACTTGATGTAGGGAAGACGAAGGAGACAGGAAGAGGTTTGGGATACCTTGTCGGCGTGAAGCCTCAGATACTGAGATTGAGTTTCCCCTCCTCCCGTTTTGCTTTGGTAATGTAACTTATGTAACCCTACAAAGAATCAAGAACAAATGTAGAGCCCAATAGGGTTGGATATATATATATATATATATATATATATATATATATATATATATATGGGAGCCGGTTAGCCCTTAAATGATAATACTGAAAAATGAAATTTAATAAAAAAAAAAAAAATTTAATTTGACGGATTTCATTTATCTATATTTTAGAATTCAAAAAATATATAATAAAAATAATTTATTATTTTTTTTTTTTTTTTAAAGATGATCTAAACAATGACTCCGTACTTTACATGACAAATAATATTTTAGGTGCCACATAAATCTCTAATTAAAAGTTTAGAGAACAGTGACTATTCTCTCATAAAAGACGGACATATTTTTTTATATTTATATATATATATATATATATATATATATATATATATATATTTATTTATTTATTTATTTATTTATTTGAGATGACTCTAATCGCCTACATCAGTAGATAACAGTTCTCACCGGCGTACTTTTAGGCAACGCAATGGTGCCACGTCTCATATTATTTGGGAGATCCTGTTTTTGCCCCAATGGATCATAGGCGTGAGATAGTAGGGTACCACCAGATGATCACTTTGTGGATCTAACATCGGACACATAAATATTTGAGCATAATGTGAGGCACATGAGTGTCATTGGAATATGTGCCCCATAAAATATACAGGATTGAATGCATTTCGGGTAGAGGAGATAGGATGCAATTAAATAGGTACTGATTTTTGCAATCGAACGTCCGCAATTGATGGCTCTCTCGTTAACATTCTTGACTCATTCTCATTTGCATCGTTTACGATGGAGATAGTTTTTCATCTCAAACTTTTGTGCGTTAGATCTTGATAATATGGCACATTTATTAAAGGGTCAAATGTTAATTCCACGCAAAACAAATCTCCATAAGTGACCTAAAAAGTCTTTTCATAGAATGCCATGATTATAGTCACTTTAGGGATGTGTGTCACCTAAAATCTATAAAATTTCGTGAGCCTAACTCAAACTCACAAAATCAACCTATAAGGTGTGGATTGCCCCAAATTTATATATAGCCCAAGGTTATAATACCTAAGCAATGTGGGTCTATCGTTCAAAATCAATGTCTAATTGTCAATTATACAATCCATGGTTTCAAGATCTATTGTGTGAAATTTTGGAACAAAAAATGATATCCATCATGTGGAACCATCATTTGCGGAGATCGGAAAAACTGGTACTCACAATAATCCTAGTCACATATTTTTTATGGGGAAATTAGCAAAACAGGATTGGGATGAAAAAGTTTTTGCCTATATACTAAGAGAGAAAGTTTTAGCTAATCAGGATGCCATGAAGTTCAAGACCCTCACAATCTGTGAACCTACTTTTTCTAAATCACTGAAATTACAAGTCTGCCCACCTATAAAACCCCTTTTTGTTCGTTGTAATTTCATTCCCGAGCTCCTAATCCTACCGGCGACCTTTGTTCGTCATCTTCATAGGCGGAACAATTGGCGCTACCAACCCTCCATTTCCCAACCTCGGTTCACCAAAATGGTTGTTGCCCATCTCTCCTCTCTTCAAAATCTTAGAGAAATCAACTAAATCATCAGTGGAACAACCCTCCGACGCTACCAGATCCTCCATTCTTTAGTTTACCAAAATGGCTAATACCCATCTCTCCTCTCTTCAAAATTTGAGAGAAATCAACTAAACTAGTACAAAAAGGAGATTTAAGAGACCCCTTTTTAATTTGTTTGCACCAAAACAGCTAACAATTACGTCGTTGGATCAAAGAGATGAAGAAGATCTTGTGTTTTTCTTATATTTTTATATAATCGAAAGATATGAGTCAGTTACCCTCCATGTTTGAAGCATGGATTGTAAATTTGTTCATCAATGAATAATATGATCATTTATTATTAAATATCTATAAGATATTTATAATACATATAAAATAATTTGTTCACAGTATCAGCTTTTGGAAACTGGTCAGAGACCGGCTCTCCGGCAACAGTTCTTGCTAGAACCATCAAAAGAATGGAAGGAGATTGTTTAATCAAAAGGGTAGAATGGACCTTTCAATTTTGCAAGACAGCTCACATATGCAAAAACTTTAATCTTTTCAAATATTTGGACCCTTAAAATCCGTGCAGTCCTGATTAGTTGAAACTATTTGAATGAGTATAATAGCCTCAAACTTTTAAAAAATAATCCTCTTTTGGCAAAGTACCCTATTTTTAAATGAGGTATTGGATATAAGGTGAACTACACTTAACCCCAACAATGAACAAACAATTTATTCTAAGGGATTCATAGATCCAATGCGAGCACTTCTATGTGACAAGCCCTTGCATGGCTACATTTGGTATTATTTTTTTGTTTTTTTAATATTTAAGTTGGGATTGAATCTATGACCTTGCAATATTGTCAATGTGAAGGATGTGATATAAAAATCAGGTGGGCCGAAAATTGCATCAAAAAAATTCCCCTCATGCTATAAGAATTTCATGGGTCTAATTTAACCTAACAAAACCAATTTGTAAGGTGAGGAGTGCTTAGATTATATATAGCCCAAGACCTTCAAGGCCACAAGCAATGTGAGACTATTCTTTTACCACTATTCGGAGTCAGATTCTCTTGATGGATCCACTCCATTTTAAGAGAAGGCATACTCTCTTCTTCTCCTATAAGAGAAACAACGTGAACTTCACCCTATCATTCTTCCTATAGATTCTCATGCGCTCGATGCGACACGCGATTGAACTTCTAATCCCAATAAAGGCATGGCCAGACCTAACCTCAAATGTTCTCATTGCCACATGAATGGACATACAGAGGAACAATGTTACAAGCTTATTACCTACCCCAAACAGAAATCAAAATCTAAGCCCAACAGCACGGCACAATCGTCCATCCTTGGCACTCCTACCAATGGTGATTCAGTCTCATCCTCTGCGACTCACCTCACGTCCGCACAGGTCCAACAACTATTCTCTTTGCTTCATCAAGGTGGCCCCATGGCTAACCTTGCAGGTGCATCCATTGATCTATCATCTCATTAGGTCGTTGATAGTGGTGTATCCGATCATATCACATGTTCTTCTTCCTTTTTTTTCTCCCTCTATATCTCATTCTCTTGTTAGATTGCCTAATGGTACTTTTGCATCCATCTCTTACACATGGTATCAGCCTAACTACGAACTTTCTTTCTCTTCTCTCTTTTAAGTTACTTTTTTATCTTTTCCACCATGAGTGTTAGCACAGATGATAGTTCTTCTGGTGTATCTTCTTCTTCACCAGATAGACCTTATTTTCGCAACCACTATGACAATCCAGGTACTCTTCTTGTTTCACATGTTGAAAAATTGGTTCGGGTTACAAGAAAAAATAAAGATCAGAATGAATAGATACGCAGATCCGGTTCGAGACACGTTGAATATCGTTATCTTCAAATCGAGATTTGCCCTTATCACTATGATCTAGTGGTCACCAATAGGTTATCGGAAAATTGGTTCCAGGATACAATAAACCGGCAACGTATTCGTGTGATCAGATTTGGTGAATCTGATCACACAACCAAAACACCAAAAAGCGTAAGCGAAACTTTGAGAAGAAAAAACTTTTAAAACACAGAGAAGAGAATTGAGAAAAATGCAGTAAAGTAAATGAGGGGTCTCGGGGCCCTTTTATAGAAAAGAACAGTTGTAACTAAACGGACATATTCGTTGCAGATAACTGAACGGTCGGATAAGACATATTCGTTTTAAAATAACTGAACGAATTTAAAATGTAAATGGGCGATTACACTTTTATCCAAAAAATTAAATTACACTTTTGTCCAAAATTTTAACTAAATGTACCGCCACGCCATGTACACGCGTACACGTTCTCGTGCCCGTCCCGACCAGACCCGGCTCCGCTCGACGAGCACGTGTGTGTATGCAGATGGGGTGCATGGCAGTGGAAGGTACAAAATTTGGTGGCCCCTCTGTGAAGGCTACAATCCTTGAGCCAAGACTCTACTATATAACTCAAAACCCAAAAAACTTTGTACACGATATGGGACTAAACATTCAAAGCAAAAGGTAGAAATTTATTTTATATTTTAAAATATCCAACAATCCCCTACAATTTTAAAATATTCAAACTCCCCCACTATTTTAAAGATTTAAAACAGAGTAAAGCCATAAATATATACATAAATGAAAATGTCTTACAGACTTGAATTTTATTTTAGTGAAAATAATTCAAGATTTGTTAAGGTCATTAGTGAAATTAAGTATTGAACTAACGATCTTATACGATAAATCAGAATTATGTCACACACGTATTTCACATATTTGGTGTTCAATAAATAGGTTAGCACATTTAGACCCTATGCTAGTACCCTGATTTTCGTAAGTGTTTATGAGATAAAGTTATGTTTCATTGAAAGCGGCTCGACCCTCACACTTATATAAGTAGACCTATAAGAGATGTCCCTGTAATTTTAACATCTCAACACAAAGTGTTAAAAGACTGTTAAGAGCAATGTTCAACCTTTCCTTATCGATTACAGGTATAAAAAAAAAATACTACCCTTCCTGAGATGTATATAAGAATTATTTCTTATTAATGTAGTGTCTTTTAGCCATCACGTATTTATGACTTATTTTTCCCTTTAAACTTAAACATTGATTTAAATAAATATTATGGAGGGTTCTCATCATAAGTGACCGTGTAGATTTAATGGCTTTAAACCCATCCCGATTTATGTCTTATAAATTTCATCTCTGCCAAGACTTTTAGTAAACAGATCCGTCTGATTTTCTGTAGACCTGATCCCAATTACTAAGATTACTCCATCTCTAAATAATTATTTTATATAGTTATATCTTAGACCAATGTGTCTATTTTTTTCATTATACGTTTAACTATAGGCCTTTGATAGTGTTGCTTCACTATCACAATGTATAGAGATAGGTGGCAATGGTTTAATCATAAGTAGAATTTTTATTAGTAAATTTCTTAACTATTTTGCTTCTTTTTCACTTGCCGTTAAGGCAATAAATTCTGATTCCATAGTAGAATGTGTAATTCAAGTTTGCTTCTTTGATCCCCATGAGATCGCAGCACCTCCAAAAGTGAATATTCATCCACTTATTGATTTTGATTTATCTGAATCAAATATCCAGTTTGCATCGCTATATCCTTCTAAAACTTGAGGATATCCAGAAAAATGTAGACCATAACTAATAGTACTTTTTAAATATGTAAAAACATGGGATATGACATTCTAATGAACAGAACTAGGATTACTTGTAAATCTACTTAACTTACTTACCGTAAATACAACGTCTGACCTTGTATAGTGCATTACATACATAAAGCTATCAATAACTCTTGAATATCCTAACTGTTGCACACATCTTTCATCATTTTTAAGTAGTTTAATATTAATATTTAAAGGTGTATTGGCAGATGTAAATTAAAATAATTAAATCTTTTCAAAATCTTTTCAACATAATGAGATTGATTTAAAATTAACGTATTCTCATTTCTTATAATTTTGACTCCCAAGATTACATTTGTCTGTCCCATGTTTTTCATGCTAAAAGATGAACTTAAGAAATTCTTAGTTTCTAAAATAACTTCTAAATTAATTCCAAAAATAAGTAAATCATCTACATAAAGATATATTATAACACCATGATTATTAAAAAATTTATAATACATACATTTATTTGCTTCATTAGTTTTGAAACTAAATTTAGTAATTGCATTATCAAACTTTTCATGCCACTATTTTGGTGTTTGTTTTAACTCATATAGCGATTTAATAAGTTGACAAACTTTCTTTTCCTGTCCAGGTAGAACAAACCCTTCTGGTTGTTCCATATAGACCTCTTCTTTTAAATCACTATTTAAGAAGACGATTTTAACATCCATTTGATGAATTTCTAACTTGTGTATAGAAGTTAGTGCAATTAGAAGTCTTATAATAGAAATTCTAGCAACTGATGTGTATGTGTCAAAATAGTCAACACCTTCATTTTATTTATATCCTTTGGCAACTAATCGTACCTTAAATTTTTCTGTAGTCCCATCTGTTAAAAATTTTCATTTAAATATCCATCTACATCCTATGAGTTTAAATCTTTCTTGTAAATCTACTAATTTTCACATTTTATTTCCCATTATTGAATCAATTTCATCATTGATAACTTCTTTTCAAAAGGCATTATCTCTAGATTTCATGATATCGTTAAAAGTGATAGGAACATTATCTACATTTAGACATAAATGTTTCTTAGTATTTTTGTTTCTATTTCCTTCAATCAAATAGATATAATAGTCTTTTGAAATATTAGTTTCAAATCGTTGTCGTTTACTTCTTCTAGGTTCAATGATGACTTCTTCATCACTCAAATAGTCAATAACTTCTTTAGATTTAGAAGAATCGCCGTCTTCATAAATAGGACTTTCAGTATTTAATATATTAGTCAGAGTAGTAAACTTAGATTGATAGAATAAAGCATCTCTAGATTCTATTATAGTATTTTTATTGATATTATCATTAGATTCCATAACGAGAATTTTGAAAGCCTTACTATTTTGTGCATAACCGACAAATGCACACTCAATAGTTCTAAGGCCTAACTTAGGTCTTTGAGGATCTATTAATCAAACAAGTACCCTACACCCCCACACTTTAAAATAGGTTAGACAAAGTTTTCTATTCTTCCAAAGTTCTTAAGGTTAACAAAGCAGTTAATAAATTTTCACCCCGTAAATTTTTATCTGAATTAGCATTAACCAACATTACATTAGTCATTTTTACTAAGGTTCTATTTTTTCTTTCGACAACTCTATTTTATTGCGGCGTATAAGGGGCCATCACTTCATGACGAATTCTATGAATTTCAAAAAAATCGGAGAATTCATTTGAAATTTATTCTCCACTCCAATAAAATCTAATGGCTCTTATTCTTTTATTTAATTGATTTTCTACTAATGCTTTATAAACTTTAAAATTTTCAAATGCCTCATTGTTAGTGTTTAATAAATAGATATGAACATATTTTAAAAAATTATCTATAAAAATAATAAAATATCTTTTCCTTCTTCTAGTAGGAATATCTTTTCCTTCTTCTAATAGGAAAATAATAAAATATCTTTTCCTTCTTCTAGGAAATGACTTTCTAGTAATTTTAGTCTTAGCACATACACTACAAGCATTACTATCAAAATATTAATATTTAGGAATTAAATCTAAATTAGTCATGCATTTCATAGATCGATAATTAACATGTCCTAATCTATCATGCCATAAATCAAAAAGAGGGATCAAACAAAAAGAAGAAGAAATTTATTGATTGGATCAATTACGTTTAATTTGAACATGCTTTCCAGTGCATATCCTTTCCCAACAAATTCACCATTCTTGGATGAGATAAACTTATCCGATTCAAATACAAGTTTCAAACAATGCTTGATTAGTAAACCACCCGATATAAGATTTTTGCCAATGTCAGGTACATGGAGCACATCAGTAAGCGTCATGACTTTTTCAGATGTGAAATTTAATTTTACTTTTCCATGCCCTATGATCTTCGCCGTAGATAAGTTTCTCATGAAAGGATCTTGATCATCGTCAACTTTGTCATACGTCACAAACATGTCACAATTATTACAGACATGTTTTGTGACACCCGTGTCGATCCACCATTCATTGATGTCACCAATCAAATTTACCTCTGAAAGAATGACTACAAAGTTATTTTTTTCTTCCACTGCATTCGCTTGATTCTTCAATTTCTTGAAGAGGCAACAATCCCGTTTGAAGTGTCCGAGTTTCTCACAGTAATAGCATCCACCACTCTTTGGTACCATGGTCTTGCAAATATTTTATTCTCCTTGGATTGAGAATATCCTCTTTTCCTCTTCTTTGACAGTCCATTGAAAACCTTAGACTCAACCAAGTGTGTCTTTGATGTCATATCAATATGATCTTCGATTTTGTCCCTAACTCGAGATTTTTCCTCAATACGTAAATAAAGAAGAAGATTTTTCATAGAACTCTTTTTATTGTTACACTTAAGAATTTTTCAGTAATCTTTCAAAGATGGAGGCAACTTGACGATTACCGCACCAACCAAAAAATTCTCATTGAAATGAGAACCATTAGCGACTATATAATTTATAACTACTTAAAAATCATACACTTGGCTAAGAATTGATTTATCATTGATCATCTTAAAATTAAAAAATTGACTGATTATGTAAGAATTATACTCTGCATCTTCAGTTTTGTATTTCTTCTCGAGTGCGTCCCAGACTTCCTTGAAAGTGTTGTAGGCGCGGTAGACGTCGAACAACGAATCCGATAATGCATTCAGAATGTAGCCTTTGTAAGTGTAGTCACTTTTTCTCATTTCTGCTTTTTTTCAACCTTCAATGAGTGTTGATGATTCGGTAATAGTTGGCACGGATTCGTGATAACATACACTACTTTCAACGCAGTCAACAAAAAGTGCAATTTCTGTTGTCACCTTTTGAAGTTTGAACCATCGAAACTGTCCAACTTATGAATGTTGTTGGGCAGCACGGGATGAATTTTTTCGGTCAATATGGAAGAAGTTGAGGACTGGATATGGGTCATCTCGGTTTAAAATTGTTAGAAAATTGGTTCGGGTTGCAAGAAAAGATAAAGATCGAAATGAATAGATACGCAAATCTGGTTTGAGGCATGTTGAATATTGTTATCTTTAAACCAAGATTTTCCCCTACCACTATGATCCAGTGGTTACCAATAGGTTATCGGCAAATCGGTTGTAGAATACAATGAACCGGCAGCGTATTCGTGCGATCAGATTTGGTAAATTTGATCACGCAACCAGAACACCAAAAAGCGTAAGTGGAACTCTGAGAAGAAAAAACTTTTAAAACACGGAGAAGAGAATAAAGAAAAATGGAGTAAAGTAAATGAGGGGTCTCGTGGCCATTTTATAGAAAAGAACAGGTGTAACCGAACGAACATATTCATTACAGATAACTGAATGGTCGGATAAGACATATCTATTTTAAAATAACTGAACGAATTTAAAATTTAAATGGGCGGTTACACTTTTATTCAAAAAATTAAATTACATTTTTGTCCAAAAGTTTAACTAAATGCACCGTCACGCCACATACGCGTGTCCGTCCCGACCCGACCCGACGCGCGCGCATGTGTGTGACAAATGGGTTGCATAACGGCGGAAGGTATAAAATTTGGTGCCCCATGAGTGAAGACTATAAGCTTTGAGCCAAGACTCCAAAATATAATTCAAAACCCAAAAAACTTTGTACGGACTAAACATTCAGAGTAAAAAATAGAAATTTATTTTATATTTTAAAATATCCAACAGCCCATCCCCTCAATAGAAAAAATATGCAACGTGGTCTCTTGTCATGCATATGGCATTATGTACCAAAAATAAACTTCATTTTATTGATGGTTCTCTTCCACGACTGACCGATTCTACACCCACTTCTATCCTTTGGTATTGATGCAACACCATGGTTTTCTCGCGGATCTTGAATGCCTAAACCAAAGTCCTTGCCGGTAGTGCGGTATATACAACCCGCTCAACAAAATTAACTATCTGTCACCGCTTACTTCACATAAATAAAAAATCTTTGAGACGAACTTTCATGGAAGATCTTATGCAATTTCCTATGGGCTTAATTCAATTTTACAAAATCGCCTTATAAGGTGAGGAGTGCCTCTATTACATATAGCCCAAGACCTTCAAGCCCACAAGCCCACAGGCAATGTGAGACTATTCTAACACCATCATATGATTGAAAGAGGACAAATGCTTTGGAAATGCATCATGACATTTATTTAAAGGCATTCAACTACTTTGAATCACACGATCAAGAAGTTTTTCAACCTAATCTTAGACCAACCAGATATTTGAATTACATCCTTCATGTCACATTACACACGAAAAATAGTGCCACGTGCCTAAAATTAATAACATGTTCCAATCTGGATTGGGAATGGGTCCATTATCTGGTAACTCTCCTATTAACAAGTCTAAATTAACAGGTGGAATTAGGTAAGCTGCCTTAGTACCATATAACTTTGGTTTATGGACCACGTCTTTGGGATGAGTGCCACACGGAAACATTATGTGGTGTATCTAATAAGCTTTGTCACAAAACTCCGAAGTAATCAAAATTTTGGAAAAAAAATTTGAATAATAAGTCTACCAAACTTTTTGTCAAATATTTGTTTGATTGGTTGATTCTCCAAAAAAAATTTGAATTTTTTAAATATGATAAATTTGAAAAAGAAATTCTAAATTTTTTATCGTGATGTATTCTTTAGTCTTACTATGTATTATTTTTAATGATGGTAAATTATTAACATATGCGAACTATGTAGTACATTTATTTAATTTTTTAATTAACCCTTTTTAATTTTAAATAGGTAAACATATGTTTTTGCATATTTTGATAAGTTATTATTATTTTATAATCCTAAAAAAAAATTGAACCTTTCTCTATTTAAACCAAACTAACACCCCACTGAATAATTGTTGAATCTAAATTTGGTTACTATGCTATTATGAAGACCATATCTAAAGATAAACAGAGTCGAAGATTGGGATGAAAAAAATATCTATACCATGTGCTTGGAATCAGTCAACCTCAATCTTCGGCACGAAAGATTTTTGGATCAATCTTCAAATCAAACTATGCACATGATGTTTTGCGTGGCACGTTTATCAAAAAGTGACTTATGAACAAAGTCACCTAGCTGTCACGGAGTTACTCTTTGCGATGTAATCTCTCGTGCGGCAACTAGCTTTCCCGAACTACATCAGCCTACTCACGTTTCAAACCTGCACGGTAACGCATTAGGTTAGAAACTATGTGAATTCTTGAATGCAATTCATATAGCTATATGCAGCGACCATCCTAGGGGCAGCCCTACTTAGGGTCTAGGCCCGCACCGTGGATGGTGGTCGTGGACCACCAACGCGATGGCTCCAGTACACGACGCGACAAGAGCGACCCAACACCTATGCGAGGCCCGGATGCACAAACTCAAGCCCACAAGGCTATCGTACGCATTCCGTAGGGGATCACTTAGGCCAGCGACACGTCATGTGACTATTAGATCACTTCCCCATATATATGATTTAAACATCAACAGAGGTCAAATGGCGAGAAGACCTCAAACATATTGGTTTGACATACTTTACTGTTCACACCACAACGCCCTGCATTGCTCCCCTATATGGCTATATCGCGACCGCATCTCGTGCCCTATTGGCACTGCGTCACGAGCCAAATTGTCACCATGTCGCGTGCCCTCATGACCCACGACTGAAGCTCTTCGGAGTACCTATGGCGAAGACCTCATGGCTTGGTGACGCGCCGACGATGCCCCAGCTTCAACCCACCAATGTCTGACGGATTAGTGGCACAAGTGGCCCTACGGTTGACCACACCGCGAGCCAACGTCACATCCTCCCCTACTTAGTTGAGTTGACATCCCCGTTGACGCGCTTTAAATACTTCTTTAGAGCGGCTTGGAAGGATGGTTGGATACTCTCAAGTTCTCAGGTAATTTCAGCCTCTGATAGGCCCTTCCACTTTAAAAGGTATTCCATAGGAAATTCATTATGACTGGCATCTTCCCTGTTACTGCGCCTGTGCGCAAAGATTTCTTCAACCTGTCTCTTCAACTGTAAATCGACATCTGGTGCAACACGAGTCGACAAACTTCTCCCAAGATTATTCGTGTCTCTTTTATATGGCTTTAAGCAATTGACGTGAAATATCGGATGCATTCTCAGTCGGGAAGGAAGTTGCACTCGAAATGAGACACCATTAATCCTTTTTGTGATTAGGAATGGCCCATCGTACTTACGAACTAATCCTGTGCGTTTTCTTCTAAAGAATTTGAGCTACTTCAAATTAAGCTTTACCAAAACTTCATCCCCTACGTGCAACTCGATAGGTCGTCGACCCTGATCGGCCCACTTCTTCATTCGCTTAGAGGCCTTTTCCAGATAGGCCCTAGCGATCTCTGCATTTCTCTGCCACTCTTTGACAAGATGGTAGGCTGTCGGACTTGATCCAGTATATCCCATAGTAATGGTATGCGGCGTCAACGGTTGCTGACCAGTAGCTAATTCGAATGGGCTTTTATTTGAGGCTGAACTCTTCTGCATATTATAATAAAATTGTGTCACGTCTAACAACTGAACCCAGTTCTTTTGATTGGCACTCACAAAATGTCTCAAATACTGTTCGAAAATAGCATTCACCCTTTCTGTCTGGCCGTCTATTTGAGGATGCATGCTGGATGAGAAGTTCAGTTTTGTCCCCATGAGCTAAAATATTTCTGACTAAAACTTGCTAGCAAACCATAGATCCCTATCGCTGACAATAACTTGCAGCACTCCCCAATATTTCATAACATTACTGACAAATAGTCGTGCAGCCTGCTCTGCATTATAGTTTAATGGTGCCGAAATGAATGTAGTATACTTCAAAAATCGATCTACAACTACCATGATGGACCCAAGTGTCCCTACCTTTGGTAATGCAGCTATGAAATCAAGGGAGACGCTCTCCCATGGTCGGGATGCCACTAGTAAAGGCTACAGGAGTCCAAATAGCTTTGCTCTTTCCACTTTGTCCTGCTGGCTTATCAGGCAACTCCTGAAATATTCCTCTACATCATCCTCCATCGTAGGCCAATAGAAACGTCTTTCTAATAAGGCGAGCGTGCGATGAATTCCCTGATGACCAGCCCACAATGTGTCATGACATTCTTTTAGGAGTTCTTTTCTAAATTCTGCCACTTTTGGCCCATAGAAATGGCCCCCCTTGGTCACCAACAGTCCTTCCTCTGTCTAAAATCGTTGTGTTCTCCCCTCTTGTATTTATTGTAGGATAGTCCTCGCGAGAGGATCAAACTCCAACCCATTGCGCAATCGGTTGCGGATAGTAGAACTAACGCGGCTAGTTACAGCCTGTTCTTTAATTTTTAACACTACTAACTGAACTTTCAATGCTGCTAACTCCGCTTTACGACTCAAAGCGTCTGCAACTTGGTTGGTCCTGTCAGACTTGTACACCAAGTCCATATCGAACTTGGCTAAGAAGTCTTGCCAACGGGCCTGTTTCGGTGATACTTTCTTCTGTGTCTGAAATAGTTGGTCACTACATTGTCGGTCATCACTAGAAACCTTAACCCAAGTAGGTAGTGCCTCCACGTCCTCAGACGATGTACTACTACCGTCATCTCCTTTTCTTTAACCGTATATCGTCGCTCAATATCGTTCAGCTCTCTGCTCTCGAAGGCCACTGGATGTTTTTCTTGTATTAATACTCCTCCTATCGCATAGTCGGAGGCATTCGTGTGTACCTAAAATAGTTTGGAGTGATCAGGTAGTTTCAGCACGCAGTCACTCATGACCACCGATTTTAAATCTTCAAATGCTCTTTGGCACTTCTCCCACCATTGTCACGACCGATCCTTCTTCAAAAGGTCAGTCAGTGGTGCCTGGTCGATTTTAAGTTTAACCCTTGCAAGTGCACAAGATCTATTGTAGCACGGTAAGAACACGGGTGTCGATCCTACAGGGAAATGTGAAATTTATCTAATCCTTTCTATTGTGAAAATTAAGTTATACTCGCAAGTGCACGAATCGTGATGTAGTCAGTGGGTGCAGAGTACGAGATTGTTCCCACGAGGATTGGTTAGAAAATTTAAAATCAAAAATAACAATTAACCAAAAGAATTTTCACAGATCTATCACAGTATTTTCTAAATTAAAACTTAAGAACTTGAAAAATGAGATAAACACTAACCACTAATTTAAATTTATACAGATTATGAAAAGTAAGGATTGGGATACTAAATCCTCCCATCGTAGGTTTATCATGTACAGAATATAGATCTGTGGATGAAGATACGAAATTCTCATAAGATGTCTAAGAAGGAGCACCGGGCCTGAACACTCATGAATTCTCAAGTATAGATCTGAGATCACGAAGATGTATGACTAACACCTCATGAGTGTATGATTAACACTCACACCTCGGATAATACTAAGAACCCAATCCCTAGGTAAATTCTAAAATATGATCTAAGATCAAGGGGATATATGATTAACATCCCATGAGTGTATGATTAACACCCACACCTCAAAGAGTGATTGGAACTCACCACTGGGATAAAGTCATACTATCAATCTAAGATCAAGGAAATGTATGATTAACACTCCATGAGTGTGTGATTAACACTCACACCTTAGATGGTAGTAAAACTTCACCCCGAGATGGGCCTAAATTAGAATAAAATCATTATTGCAGATCTGAAATCATAGGGCATGATTAGCTCCTAGATTTCAAATCACATTCAGATCACATTCATATCAACAATAATCTTTGGGCCCTTAAAAGAATCTAATATCTCACCCACACATTTATATTACTGTAAATGAATACCCCGGATGGGGTTCATCAGATCCCCATCCTCAATGAAACTAGCCACACATGGTAACAGTAAATAACATGGTTGAAATGTAAACCAACATAAACATTAAAATACCGTAAAAGGGTTTAATAATATCCACGAAAAGCTTTAATCCAAAGTACGTACACCTCCTTCTTGAAAGTCGATCCAAATCAGAAAACTAAGACTTATCTTTCTCTCTCAAAATGAATATTAAAAAGATAGTTCCAGAAACTGGGAGTCAATGCTCTTACACTTTGAAAAGCAGAAAACTAAACAGAAAAATGCGGAATGAAATAACTCCCTCGGATCCTCAGATTTTATCTCCTTAAATAGTACTGAGATCGGCCGCTTCAAATGCAAATTCAAAACTCCAATTTGAGTTTGGTCGATTGATCGACTGAATATGGTCCATCAATCGACCATATCAGATTATGTTTTTCAATTTTCAAGTCCCCCGGATTATGTCGATCGATTGACCTAGTCAAAAGGTCCTGCTTTTCTTTATTTGTCACTTCCTTTTCGCTTTTTCGCCATTTTGTGCTTCCTAATGAGTTTAATGACCACTTTGTCCTAAAACTTAGAAAACTTGACAAATCATGTTAGATAGCTTTCATCGAACGGCTAAATGTAGATTTTTAGGGGTGAAATATCCTCATATTTCACTGTACACCACTTTCAGAGACTTTAAAACACCCAAGGAAGTACCAAGGGAGAAATTCAATTGACCACACAAGTACCACGCGATTCTCAATACAATAAAAGAAAGCTAATCAATCCAGGCCGGAACAAATTATGATAAAGAAGAAAAATGATAGTTTATGAATTGATCAAGGAGTTAGCTAACTATCGATTAGTAAATTTTCTACCATTCAATCTCACAAGTTTATTTTAAGTCAAAACACCATCATTTATTAAGAAAACAAATGAATCGAGAAGAACGCGACTATTGATCCGACATATCCTATCTAAAAACTATGACTCAGCCTATCATTGCGATATGAATTATATAAAAAGAATAGCATATCTCAAAATTCTAAGTCACGACAATGATAAATCAATCATTCTGCAGGCTAGATCGGCCTACAGGAACAGATCTAGATGGAGTGATTCTTTTACGGTCGTTGATAACTACGATCAATGACTGTAAACGAAGACTCGATAATATTCAACCAAGCACACCCTTATAACAGAATGATTTAATGATGGTACCATGAAATTGTAGAAACAATAGCAAAACAGTTACTTATCTCTGGTTCGCCACCTCCTTGAGCAAATAAATTTAGCCGCTCATCCTCGATGTACAAGCCCATTGTAGATCTGAAGACATCATTTTAATAAGCTCTTTTATTTATCTCAAAATTCTTCTTACAATGCTTTTGTTCTTAGGTACAATCTATGGTTTCATAAAGTATCAAAGAAAATAATGTCAAATCCTAAATACAGTCTACCCAAAGAAGACCCTCTCCACAATAGAAGAAAGAGAGGCCTCCAAAAAATATTAATAGAATAATCCCCCTACAACACTCATAGCTTCCTTTTTATATGGTCGAGCCAACCCTATCCCTAATAGCTTCTATCGATTGAGAGTCAAATCTCAATCGATTGACTTTTGATTCGGAGTAAGTGGGGACAATGTTGTCTTCTCCTGTCAATCGATTGAAACTTAGTCCTCAATCGATTGACATCAAAGGGTAGATTATTCACTCTCTTGGTGGATGTTAAGTTATTTCACGGAATTCGATGCTTTTTTCAACCTTTTTGTTCATAGCCTTTGTGTAGCCTTTAATTACCCTCTTTTATGCTCTTTAACGATCAAACGGTCAGAAATATCTGTAATCATTAAAACCTCATAACAATCATCAGATGCTTTCATCGGACAGCTAAATATAAGAATTAGGGTGTGAAATATAGTCACATTTCGATACCGATCACACCCCCAAACCGACACTTTGCTAGTCCTCGAGCAAAGAGAATGATAAATATATCAAAGCACATAAAACTAACATCCTAAGGAGATTAAATGCCACTTTCGTAGGGAACACGATTGCATTTAGCCTATGCAACAAGCCTTTAAACCCCTAGGTGATCCCCAGTGGAGGAGTTTTGTCTCCTGAAGGTTTTCTGGGAAGGTACCTACAAACTTCAAAGCTTATGAATTTCAGAACTTTTAGTCATGCCCATAAGTTGTTAAATGCTCATGGAAAATCCTTTAGAATGCTTCTTACCATATTCATTTTATTTAGTGCTCATTCAATTCATTGTCTTTCCGATACTCATGATTCATTGCCTAAAAGTGTTATACACTTATTATTGCAAAAATTCTTTTATCTGAGAATGGGTTTTGAACTAGGAACCTTTAGATCACATGTCTAGACTCAATCCTTACTATGGGTATATACTCAGAATGAAGTCACTCCTGATATTGGTTTTACTTTTCACTCACATGTGAGATGGACTTACAACACAATTTAGGAAAATCTCACACGTTATAAGAAAGACGGTGTACCAAAGAATTTAGAAAGAAACCTCATTGAAACAGATATTTGCATTTTAAACATGCATATACCAAGCACCATAGACATTGCATAATTACTCTCCACAAGGCATTTACCACTACTGATTGGATCAAAAAGGTCTTTTCTAAGGTTGTAATGGGGCTCGGGTAAAGGTTAAGGAAGAGAAGGGGGAATTGGATTCAAAATTTCTCTAAGAAATCAGAAAAAGAAGCAAAATTGATATTATGATTTTTCACACTTTCTTTTTCACATTCTCTAGAACCCTTTCCTTTTCATAACACACTTTTCTCTTTCTTTTTCTACTTCTTGCACAAAGTTGAATTTTCTTTTTCTCTCCCCTTTTACGTTTTTCTGCCATATATTCCTTACAGATATTATTGCCACAGCTCTTAATTTCCCATTTTGCTCTCTCTTTTCTAATTTCTCAGAGATTAAAGGATAAGGCTTTTTCAAATTGGTGTGGGGTATGGTCAATACAGCTTAACAAGAAATATTTAGGGTACAATTTTCAGTCAAGGCTCAAAAGGGGTGCAACAAGATAAATCAATATAAGGTGGGGCATTTTGGGTACAAACGAGCCAATAATGGCCTTAGATCATTTCCTTTCATGATGGTAATGATGCCTATTTTTCTTGAGTTTTCACACAATGATTTCTAGTGTAATGGTATAACACACGTGAAATCAACAAATCAAAGATAGAGTATACGAGATTTCAACAAATTAAGCAAGAAATTCAAAGATACTCCGAATTTATTTCAGCACTCATCAAGAACGAGGACAAAGTTCCAAAGCTCACTAGGTGTTAGTCTTTCTTTGGGATCTTAGGATTTCAAGTTCTGTACTTAATTCTCAGATTTTGGAATTAAAGCAATGTGATGGTATAAAATTTTACAGGCATAGATCATGAATATCATTATTCAACTTTAGATTTTATGAGTATTCATAGAAACAATCATGGCATGATAACAATTTTAAAGAATTTCCGGCCATCCGTAATTTAAGAATACGAATAAAAAAATTGAAATTCATAATTTTAATTGTCATCAGTCAATCGATTGAGACAATGCTCTCAATCGATTGACTACTACAAATTTCCAATAGGCGTATCAGTCGATCGATTGAAACAAAGGTCTCAATCGATTGACTGATATACTTTTAAGATCCGAAAAATATATTTATTTTTTTTTGTTACAGAATGATCTACACACGTGAATCGGATGAAATACCCCCCAAACCTGAATTGGCCAAGGTCCTCATTGGCTTTGATTTTTGGAAAATATATGAGATCGCCCCCAAGCCTGTTAAATGCAATCGAAGACCAAGAAATCGAACCAAGTGAAAGTTATTTAAGCAAAATTAGAAACAGAATTCACGACTTTTATTAAACGTATGCAAATTATTACACTTATTGAAAATTTAAATAAAATAACCTAACCTAAGACAAAGCTAAACCGAACCTAATCTAAAACATGAAGGAAAATAAGCCCTAAAAATATTTAAATAATCTAATCTAGACTCGACGACTAACATTCCTAATCCTTCAGTCATCCATGGTGAATCTTCCTTCCTTCAGTGTCGAGAACGCATAATTCCACATCTCGTCGGTGATCCCTCCCTCACATGGTGGTGGAATAAGTGCGTGGTGCGGAGATGGTGGTGGGGTAGGAGGCGGTGGTATGAGAGGCGGCGGCGGATTCAATTCTGCCCACAAGTAGATTGGAATCAAGTTCTTTGATGGGTCATTGACAGCCTCGTCAGAACGAGTAAAACTCAATTTGACTTTTACAGTTGATTCATCGTCAAGATTGATGACTTCATGATTCGACAAATCGAGCAATGGTCGTGGAGAGTGGTAGCATGCCCGTTTTCGTGCTGGTTCCATCAATTTTTTCACAGCAGATCGGGTACGATACCGAATGGAAGCCATGGCTAAAGCTTGTGGAAGGGGAAAGAATTTTCTTGACTAAAGGGATACTGTAAAAGACCTAACCTAAAAAGGTCTTTAAATAGAGAAAAACTTCTAAAAGACGAAATCTAAAGACGAAACCTTCTACACTACGGATTCTACGGATGGTTCAAATCTCGATTTTCGGAATGGGAGATGTATTCTTCCATAAATATATCTCAGTCAATCGATTGACATTTCAGTGTCAATTGATTGACACTAGATGCCAAGGGTGCCATTGCGTGCACGGTTCAAACATTCCTTTTTTAGAACCGTATATTTGGAAAAATCTTTCATTCCTGACAGATTAGACAGTTCTGCCCATAGAGAAATCAATCGATTGAGAGGTGTTTCTCAATCGATTGACTAAGTGGAGTTGCATTTTCAGAAATTACCAATTGAAGTGCTTAATTGATTGAGGGTTGAATCTCAATCGATTGACTGATACACTTATGTACCAATCCGAGAACGAACAGAAATTTAGACTCTAAAAATATAGTGATTTCATTGTTTTGATTACACCCACATGATCCCACCATCAAAAGAAAACATACTACGATTACTCCTACCTAAAGATAAAATGAAAAACATACCAAACAAATTAACACACAAACACAAACACAAACAAACACACAAACAACAATTACTAATCATCATCATCATCAACATACTCAGGGTCTCCCTCCTCATCCATCGCTGCTCTCGCTCCTGTGATGAATCCGTCGGCACACCCAGGAAATGATTCCTGGGCCATCCGCATGAGAAGTCAAGTTTGAAATCGTGATCGTCGATCAAGACCTCCCACAGTGGCACTCAACCCATCCATCTGCGCCTCAAGGCGAGGGACTGCTGCCTCGACGTTAAAATCGGGGACCTCTTCAGGACGAGGTCGTCTAATACTGCCGTGTTGGCGTTGTGCAGGGTTTGGTCGGGGAGGAGGAGGTACTTCATCGACTTCAATTTGAGGTGGCATTACACATAGAATAGCTTTGATGCTCTTATCCCAAACGTTCATGCCGTAGTGATAAAATTGCATATCACCCATCTCTTCATCATCATAAATCGGGCACCCAACTTGGTCTAAAAGATGCATCACATAGTGTGGGAAATGTAAGAGAATAGCTTCTTGCTTCTGTGGTTTGGTGGTGATCACGATGTCGCTGTGACACCGATACATCTCTTCAAGTATCAAACTAGGCGCATCAAACCAAGTATTCGTGTGCGCCGCGTACAGTGCTAACACCCTATTTTTCGTCCTCTCGCTCTTCGTGCCATGCGATAACAAATTATTTGACATAACGATGTCCCAAAATAAGATGTCCATTGGTAGGACTGCTCTTTTAGTGGCCAAATCGGTCCCGCGGTGTCCTCCACACATATTGTTGATCATAAGGTCCGGGCTAAGATCAACAGCGGGATTGATGTGGTGGTTCAATGGGCGAACCACGTAGAAATTGAAAGCCCGTGCGAGATCGGTAGCATGGAAGCTATATCTCCAATTGTCGATCTGGAGGCGGATGAACGGTAATCCCGTTGGCGACACTGGAGCGGACACCCATTCCATGTTTTGGTAAAATAGCCTTATAATACAGAGCAAAACATCTATAGGAGGAGGAGCAAGCAGCATTTCCAAGTGCAGAGCCTCGATAAATTCAATTGAACGGGCGGCCTCAGCAATGCGACATAATTTGGCTAGATCGAAGAAATTCTCCGTTTGAAACTGACGATTCACGTACTCGTCATCAGGGGATGCGCATAGGAGTGTTGGCGGGACGAGGTGGTCGGTATATCGGTGGTCCAGGCGCCGCCATTTCGATCGCGTACGATGAGAGAACGAGATGCACAATTCGGATTGGAGGGCTTTGGGAAGAAGGGGACCACAGGTGTCCCAATATATAATATGAATGTCAATCGATTGAGGATACAGTCTCAATCAATTGACAACGGTTGGCCTCCTCCACGTCGCGAGGATTTGAAAAGACACCAGGCATGTGGATGCGACGTGGTACAATCCACTCATCCACTCTTAATGTCAATCGATTGACACAGTTATGTCAATCGATTGAGAATTCCTTTTCGCGAAAAGTCGCACCGGTTAGGTGCCTCGGGAACAGACGGAGTTAATAAGCAATCAAGTCAATCGATTGAGGGGTTAGTATCAATCGATTGACATTGGCGTGCCCTAAAATTTAGCTGCAATCGATAAGATATGTCGATTGACGCTCTGATTTTTGAAAGCTGGACTTAACTTCAAGGTGATGTCAATCGATTGAAATTGGTCTCTTAATCGATTGACAAATGAAGGGGGAAGATGATGATGATGATTGAACATCAATCGATTGACAGGATAAGTGTCAATCGATTGAGTGACGAATGTCAGTCGATTGACTATTTTGACAGTAATCGATTGAAAAAGACTCTTCTCAAATACAAACACAACCAAATAAGAAAACACACTGGGCTGCCTCCCAGGAAGCGCTGAGTTTAAGTGTCGACAGCTCGACCACTTCAATGTTCAATTTTCTAGGTCACTGAGGTGCGCTGCCTCAATCCTCATCTGGGTCATTGGCTCGATCATTAGTTTGAGTCATTGCCCATTGACTTTAAAAATTCGATTGTCGGTAAGGCTTCTAATTTTAATCGCACCATGCAAGGTAGTGGAGACAACCTGAAATGGTCATTCCCACCGTGATTTCAATTTCCCCGGATGAACCTTAAGTCTAGAGTTGAACATCAAAACTTTTTGCCCAATGTGAAACTCTTTTCACAAAACTGACTGATCGTGCAACTTTTTATACCTTTCCTTATACATCTTCGAATTCTCATACGCATCGTAGCGTAGTTCTTCTAATTCGTTCAGCTGTAGGCGTCGATTGGACCCTGCCTCTTTCATATCGAAATTAAATCTTTTTATGGCCCAGAAGGCCTTATGCTCCAATTCAACTGAAAGATGACATGCCTTCCCATAGATAATCCTAAACGGTGACATTCTGATCGGGGTTTTGAAGGCGGTGCGATATGCCCAAAGAGCATCAGATAGGCGATTCGACCAATCTCTTATGTCTGGTCATACCGTCTTTTCTAAAACTCGTTTGATTTCTCGATTCGACACTTCCACCTGACCACTAGTCTATGGGTGATACGACGTTGCCACCTTGTGGGTAACAACGTATTTCTTCATTAAAGTGGCAAAATGACTATTGCAGAAGTGCGAACTGCCATCGCTAATGATTGCTCTTGGAATCTCGAATCTGTTAAACACATTTTCTTTCAAGAATTTGACCACGACCTTGTGGTCATTCGAGCGGGTTGCCACAGCTTCTATCCATTTGAAAACATAGTCAACAGCTACTAGAATATATGAATACCCGAACGATGGGAGAAAAGGACCCATGAAGTCGATCCCCCATACATCAAAAAATTCAACAATCAGAATCGGGTTCAGTGGTATCATATTTCGTCTTGAAATATTTTCAAGCTGTTGACATCTTTGACATTCT
Source organism: Chloranthus sessilifolius (assembly GCA_021018995.1). Lineage (NCBI taxonomy): Eukaryota > Viridiplantae > Streptophyta > Magnoliopsida > Chloranthales > Chloranthaceae > Chloranthus > Chloranthus sessilifolius. The sequence goes on from CM037589.1 coordinate 24,081,052, forward strand.
TTACAAAATTTGGCAGTGTTCCGAAAGATGGAGGGCCAATAGAATCCGCTTTGAAGAATCTTGTGTGCGGTCTTTTGTCCTCCGAAATTGGCCTCTACAGGCTCCAACATGGCAGAAATTAATGACACTCAGTTGCCCTTCTTCAGGTACACATCTTCTGATAACTTGATCTAAACAGAATTTTGAACAATTGTGGCTCATCCCAAAAATAGTATTTTATTTAGGAGAAAAAGAGATTCTTACCATTCTTACCCCATTGTGTAGGGATTCTGTCAGTTGCCAGATAATTCAGGATATTGGCGAACCAAGGAACTTTTGTAGCTGTTACATCTATTGCCATCAATTGTTCATTTGGGAAAGTGTCACAGATAGTCTCAGATACCGATGATTCTTCAGGCAAAATTCTTGACAAATGATCAGCCACAACTTTTCGACCCCCTTTTTATCTTTGATCTCAAAATTGAACTCTTGGAGAAGTAAGATCCATCGAATCAACCTTAGTTTGGTGTCCTTTTTCGCTAGCAGATATTTCAACGCAGACTGGTCTGAAAAGACCACTATTTTTTATCCAAGCAAATAGGAGCAGAATTTATCCAATGCTTACACCACAGCTAGCAATTCCTTCTCGATGGTGGTGTAATTCAGTTAGGCATCAATCAGCGTCTTACTGGCATAATAGATCACATGAGGTATTTTGTTTACCCTTTGCCCTAAAACTGCTCCAATAGCATAGTCGGATGCATCGCACATGAGTTCAAAAGGTAGAGAATAATCCGGTGGTTGGATTATTGGTGCATTTGATAACAGCTCACGCAATTTCAGGAATGCTTTCATGCACTCCTCATCAAAGTCAAAAGGAACATTTTTTTCAAACAAGTTGCACAATGGTTTGGCGACCTTGCTAAAATCTTTGATGAATCTCCTATAAAATCCCGCATGACCCAGAAATGATCGAATTTGTCGAACATTCTTCAGTTGTGGCAAATTAGCAATTAAGTCGACTTTTGCCTTGTCAACTTCGATTCTTTTCTTTGAAACGATATGCCCTAACACAATTCCTTGTTGTACCATAAAATGGCTCTTGTCCCAGCTAAGAACAAGTTTGGATTCCACACACCGTTGCAACACCTGTGAAAGGTGATGCAAACACAATTCAATGGTCTTTCAAAAAACAGAAAAGTCATCCATGAAGACTTCGATGAATTTGTCAATCATATCCAAGAATATGGCCAACATACATCTTTGAAAAGTGGCAGGTGCATTACCCAAGCCAAACGACATCCTTCGATATGTAAATGTTTCGTAAGGACACGTGAACGTTGTCTTCTCTTGATCGGCTGGAAACACAGGTACTTGATTGTAGCCTGAATATCCATCGAGAAAATAGTAAAACTCCTGTCCTGCTAACTTTTCAAGAATTTGATTAATGAATGGAAGGAGAAAATAATCTTTCCTGGTAGCCGCGTTCAATTTTTGATAATCGATGCACACGCGCCACCCCATAGTTTCACAATTGGGTACCAATTCTCCTTCGGTAGTCTCTTTCACTGTTATCCCAGACTTTTTGGGAATAATTTGAACTGGACTTACCTATTCACTATCCGAGATCGCATAGATTATTCCAGCATCAAGTAACTTGATGATTTCCTTTAACACGACTTCTTTCATATTCGGATTAAGTCGCCTCTATGGTTCTCTCGATGGTGTACTATCATCTTCCAGATGTATTTTGTGCATACATACTGATGGATCAATCCCTTGAAAATCAGCTAAGGTCTATCCGATGGCCTTTTTATGATCTTTAAGAACTCTTAACAATTCATGCTCTTGTTTTTCCAATAATGTTGATGAAATAATTACCAGAAGTGTTTCCTGAGGTCCCAGAAAAGCATACTTGAGTGACTCAGGCAGTTGCTTTAACTCGACGGTTGGTGGCTGCTCGATTGATAGAGTCAGCTCATCTTTTACCTCAATAGGTAACGGTTCCATCGTAGTCTCAATTTCACATAACGTATCATCTTCAGTTAATGAAATCGTCCTCTTCTCTTCTGACTGTTTCTTCACAGATCCTGGCTCCTCATAGATGGCTAACAAAGCAGTTTCGAATTCTTCTTTGGTAAGCATTGATGGTAAAGCTTCATCTACTACTTCGTCCACCTGATTTATGTAGAAACAATTAACCTCATCCTCATTGGGAAAATGGTTTACTGCATGAAATATATTGAGTCTAACTTTCATGTTTCCAAAAGAAACATCCATGACTCCTGTTCAACAATTGATGTAGGCATTTGTGGTCGCGAGAAATGGACGCCTAAGAATGATTAGGACTTGATTGATGGATTTAACTGAAGGTTTCATGTCCAACACAACAAAGTCCACCGAGAAGACAAATTTGTCTATTCCAACCAAGACATTCTCGATGATGCCCCTAGGTCTTCTTTCTGACCTGTCAGCAAGTTGTAGTATAACTATCGTGGGTTTTAATTCGCCCGGTCCTAATTTCTCGTACACTGAGTAGGAGATCAGATTGACACTTGCTCCCAAATCCAGTAACGCCTTCCCAATTGGTTGCCCACCAATGACACACGGAACAATTGGGACTCCAGGGTCCTTAAGTTTTCGTGGGGCATCCAATTACAGTATTGAACTGACTTGATTAGTTAGGAACACTTTCTTTGAAACGTGAGTACGTGCTTTTCTTTTTCGAGTGCATAGATCTTTGAAAAATTTTGCGTACTCAGGGACTTGCTTGATTGTTTCAAGTAATGGGAGATTTATCTTCACTTGTTTAAATGTTTCGAAGATTTCTTTCATTTTTACGCTTCCTTCCCCATTCTAGATGGAGGTATTAGGCACTCAGGGAATGGAGCCTTTGGGGTATAGGAACAGGGTTCATTCTCTGATTGTTCTTCAGGTACTGGTTAGATAATTTGAGGACCTTCTTTCTCTTTTCCTTTATCTAGTCCTTTGCCTTTTCTTGCTTCTTTTTCTCCTTCCTTGTGAGGTTCCACTGGCATCTCCACTTGATTATCAACTACTCTCCCACTTCTCAGCACCGTAACAGCTTTCAACTGTTGACTATTTGATGGTCCTTCATCTGATGATGGTTGGCCTCGAGGATTGTTAATGGGTAGGCTAGGAAGCCTACCTTCCTCTCGTTGACTCAACTGATTTGTCAATTAGCTAAATTGGTCCATCATCATCTGCTGAAACGCTTGCATATTTCGCATAATCTTTTCTACCAAATCAGAATCTTTCGAAGCGGTGGTTTGAGATTGATTAAAATTCTGATTGAAATTCTAATTTTTTTTATATTCAGAATTTGGATGATAATAAAGAGAGTTCTGTTGGAAATTAGAATTCTGCTGGAAATTAGAATTCTATTGTGGATGAAAGTTCTGATGTCCACTCATTACGTTGGATCTGTATTGTTGGTTCACCTATCCAGTTTGGTTTGATCCTCCCCATCCTAAGTTGGGGTGATTTTTCCATTCCGGATTGTAGGTGTTTGAGTACATGTTCCTACCCTGTCACTAATACGATTAAGTCAGATTCACCTGCTCTTGAGGTGTAGGTTCATCAGGGAAGAATGACAAGGTAGTTGGGCAATCGTTAGCCATGTGACCTGGGTGGTCACAGATTGAACAAGCGGTGGGGTTGCTAGAACTTTTAGTTTGCTTAGTTGCAGCTAACAGCATATTCATTTGGTTAGACAACATGTCAACCTTTGTTGAAAGATCTGAGGTGTTGTTATTGACATTAAATAGTCCATCTCTGGTTAACACATGAGATTTAGCTGCCACATCCAAATTAGTTCGCTCCCTTGTCACATTTTGGATTAAAGTTTGATATAACGTCTCAAACAATGCCCATAGTTCATCAGCCTCTTTCGTGGTACACAATCCTCCACAAGATGCATCAACCATGCGTCTCTCTTCTGAAATTAGTTCATTGTAAAAACTTTGGACCTGTTGCCACCTTGGAAGTTGATGATTAGGACAGCTCTTAATCAATTCCTTAAAACGTTCCCAACATTCATGAAATATTTCTATAGGTTGTTGGAAAAAGAATTGGATCTTCTAACGCAACTCAATGGTTTTGGTCATGAGAAAATATTTTTTTAGGAATTGACGGTGTAACTCTGCCCAACTCTGAATAGATTGTGGTTATAAGGAGTAAAACCAAGTTTTTGCCTTATCTCTTAAAGAGAAGGGAAAGAGTCATAACTTAGCTATCTCGTTAGTAACATTATGTACTCGGAACATTTTACACACAGCAATGAACTCATTCAAATGAACATGTGGATTCTCGTTTGACAATCCGTGGTAAATCGGTAACATTTGAATCATTACGGATTTGAATTCATAATGGTTCCCTGGGATGGGGGCGTGCATGATACTATCCTGATCCTCGTAAAAATCAGGATCATTATAATATTCCAATGTTCTTGGGCCCTCGTCATGATTATTGTCCCCATTATTTTCATTATTAATATTCTGATTGTTCTCATTCCTTTGATCTGGCATAGTCTCAGTATGGTGATACTGATTCCTTTGGAGTCTACGATTCTCTCTACAAGATCGTTCGATCTCAAGATTAAATGGTTGCAGATGCGGGTGATGAGATCGAGTAAAGCTCATGCACCAACACCCAAAATAAGGATTGATGAATCCACAATAAATCCTCAAACAGCAAATTCAAGCAATTAAAGCAATGCACACAACAAAATTCCCAATAAGGACTTTATCAGTCAATCAATTGAAGCAGTGATCTCAATCGATTGAGGCTCAAAAATCAAACTGAGTTAGCGTAAATTTTTCAGCTGAGATGGCAAGTAACAAAGGTTCTGTCAATCGATTGATAGAGCTTCAACAATTTCCACAGCAAATAATATTCCACTCTCAATCGATTGACAGAGAATTTTCAATCGATTGAGTTCTATGATGAACAGTAGCCAGTATCAGAAGAAAAGAATAATTTTTTATTTTATTTTTTTTAATATTGTTCTTTTTTTTTTAATAATCAAATTAAAAAAAAAACAAAATTAAATTTTAAAATTTAAATTTTAAATTCAAATTCAAATTTCAAAATTTTTAAAATTAAAAGAAACAATCCTGCAAAAGGCAATAACTAGAATTTAGGAAATCCTACGAAATATTTTCTAAAAGAGGAAGAAAGAAAAGGGACTCCTACAAAACCGACATAAGAAATCCTAAAAATCTCTACTTCCTAAAAAACTGAAATTAGCAATTCGGGTTTCACACAAAATAGTCAATTGATTGATGCCTTCATATCAATCGATTGACAAATCAGTACTTCAACAGCCACAGAATACAGTCGATCAATTGAGGAACAGATCTCAATCGATTGACTGTCAAACAAATACACAAATCTCTTTCCGAATTAATCAAAATTTTATCGATTTCTCCGACAGCGGTGCCAAAAACTTGATCGATTTTAAGTTTAACCCTTGTAAGTGCACAAGATCTATTGTAGCACGGTAAGAATAGGAGTGTCGATCCCACAGGGAAATGTAAAATTTATCTAATCCTTTCAGAGACTTTAAAACACCCAAGGAAGTACCAAGAGAGAAATTCAATTTACCACACAAGTACCACACGATTCTCAATGCAATAAAAAAAAGCTAATCAATTCAGGCAGGAATAAATTATGATAAAGAAGAAAATTGATAGTTTATGAATTGATCAAGGAGTTAGCTAACCATCGATTCGTAACTTTTCTACCATTCAATCTCACAAGTTTATTTTAAGTCAAAACACCATCATTTATTAAGAAAACAAATGAATCGAAAAGAACATGACTACTAATCCGGCATATCTTATCTAAAAATTATGACTCGGCCTATCATTGCGGTATGAATCATGTAAAAAGGATAGCATATCTAAAAATCTTAAGTCACGACAATGATAAATCAATCATTCTGCAGCCTAGATCGGCCTGCAGGAACAGATCTAGATGGAGTGCTTCTTTTACGGTTGTTGATAACTACGACCAATGATTGTAAATGAAGATTCGATAATATTCAACCAAGCACACCCTTATAACAGAATGATTCAATGACAGTACCACGAAATTGTAGAAACAATAACAGAACAGTTACTTATCTCTGGTTCGCCACCTCCTTGAGCAAATAAATTTAGTCGCTCATCCTCGGTGTACAAGCCCGTTGTAGATCTGAAGACATCATTTTAATAAGCTCTTTTATTTATCTCAAAATTCTCCTTACAATGCTTTTGTTCCTAGGTATAATCTATAGTTTCATAAATTATCAAAGAAAACAATGCCAAATCCTAAATACAGTCTACCCAAAGAAGACCCTCTCCACAACATAAGAAAGAGAGGCCTCCAAATTTTTTTAATAGAATAGTCCCCCTACAACACTCGTAGCTTCCTTTTTATATGGTCGAGTCAACCCTATCCCTAATAGCCTCAATTGATTGAGAGTCAAATCTCAATCGATTGACTTTTGATTCGGAGTAAGTGGGGACAATGCTGTCTTCTCCTGTCAATCGATTGAAACTTAGTCCTCAATCGATTGACATCAAAGGGTAGATTCTTCACTCTCTTGGTGGATGTTGAGTTACTTCATGGATTTCGATGATTCTTTCAACCTCTTTGTCTATAGCCTTTGTGTAGCCTTTAATTACTCTCTTTTATGCTCTTTAACGATCCAACGGTCAGAAACACCTGTAATCATTAAAACCTTATAACAACCATCAGATGCTTTTATCGGACAGCTAAATATAGGAATTAGGGTACGAAATATAGTCACATTTCGGTACCGATCAGTGTCGTACGGTGTGAATAATTGGGGATGAATCTTCTGTAATAGTTGATAAGGCTCAAAAATGACCGTAGCTCGGTCAAGCCTTCTAGCACTCTCCAATCTTGGATTGCACAAACTTTCTCAAGGTCCATGCTGATGTTTCCTCCCCCAATACGATGCCCTAAATATATTATCTGCTCTTGTGCAAATGAACACTTCTCCTTCTTGACATAGAGCTAATTTTCTCGTAGTATCTTGAAGATGATATAGAGGTGGCTAAGATGTTCTTCCAACGTATTGCTATATACAACGATATCATCTAAATACACCACCACGAACTTGTCGAGGTAGGCATGGAATAACTCATTCATTAAAGTGCAAAATATGGTTAGAGCGTTAGTCAGCCCAAAGAGCATCACCAAAAACTCAAAAGCTTCATACCTTGTCACACAAGTAGTTTTACTTTCATCTCCCTCGGCAATTCTCACCTGATAATAGCCAGATCTCAAGTCTAGCTTGGTAAAGTACCTCGCACTGCCCAACTAATCAAACAAATCTGCAATCAATGACACTGGATACTTATTTTTTACGGTGACCTTATTCAATGCTCTGTAGTCGATGCATAACTAAAGGCTACCGTCACGTTTCTTCTGAAATAGGACTGGAGCGCCGAATGGAGCTTTCGACGATCGAACAAACCCGACCTCAAGCAATTCATCCAACTGCCAGCGTAACTCAGCGAGCTCAGGAGGGGTCATCCGGTAGGGCGGTTTGGCCGGAGGTTTCGAACCAGGTTCCAGTTCTATTCGGTGATCCACTGTTCTCTTTGGTGGCAACACCTTAGGCAATTCTGGCGGCATGATATCCTGGAATTCCCTGAGTATTCTTGACACGCACTCTAACACAATCTCTATTGGTCCTATCGCGTTCTCTTCTATCAGTGTAGCAAGAAATATAGGCTCTCACCTCCTTAGTTCCTTTTTTAACTGAAGTGCCGAAATAAATTCATCACCTTCCACTTCTTTGCCTTTCTTAGAGACTGAGATCATGCAAGGGGTCTCTTCTCCGAACATGCACACTGACCCGAGGTACAATATTGGCACTGCTTTAGCCTGGTGTAGGAGTTCTAACCCAAGGACAATCTTGAAATCATCCATCTGTACTGCCATAAAGTTCGCTGCTCCGATTCACGGCCCTATCTGCACAGGTACGCCCTTTGCTATTCCGATAATGGGGCGTGCTTCTAAGTTCACGACCTTTATACGACTGGAGTCTTGCTCCAGTTTCAATCCCAGGCGGCATGCTTCTTTGTCTGCGATGAAGTTATGTGTCGCCCCCGTGTCAACCATGGCACGAGTACTTTTTTCGTTTATGCACACCTCTATGTACATCAGCCCCTTGGGCGCGACCATCTTTCCCTTTTCTACCTATCCCATTATAGCATTCAGCAACCTAAGTGCCCCCATTCTTGGTTCCTCCACAGTAGGAGGTGTAGGAGCACTAGTAGTAGCCCGAAGGACATTCAACGATTATTTCTGTGGGCAATCTTTAACCCGATGAGGCCCTCCGCACAGGAAGCAACTCGACTTCGGCATGTAGTTAGCGGACTCAGCTGACTTTGCATGTGATTTTTTTTCGTGCGCCTTCTTTTCATGCGTGCCGCTCTTGCTTTTCTTATTAGCTTTTGATGGATTCTTCGAACCACTCTTATTCTCGTGCGACCTCTTCTTATTTTGAACCGATGGCCCATAGTCCGTTAATCGTTCTGCAGCAGCTTGCACGGCTGCTAGGTCTAGTAGGGCTCTTCTGTTTAATTCAGTCTGTGCCCATGGCTTGAGGCCTTCAATGAAGTAGAATAATTTATCCTTCTCGGATATTTCCCTTATGTCAGTGGAGAACTGCCTCACGTATTCTCTCACTGTGCCCGTGTGCTGTAACTTTCGTAGTTTACGTCGGGCGATAAAGTCGACATTCTCTGGTAAGAACTGAGCTTTCAACTCTTTCTTCAGGTCTTCCCATATGTCTACGACACAACGTCCATTCTGAATCCCTTCGTAGCATGTACGCCACCATAATTTTGCATCTCCCTCGAGATATATGGTCGTAGTGACCAGTTTCATAGCTTCAGTGGTGGGTGGAACGACAAGAAAATACTGCTCCATGTCCTACAAGAAATTCTCTAATTCTTTTGCATCGCGAGCTCCTTCATAACACCGCAGCTCGGGTATCTTAACCTTTCGTTGGAGAGTTTCTGGCTGTTGAGCAGTCCCAGAACCAATCGCCCCCATCAGGACGTTCATCTTTGTAGTTAGGTCATCGATCTGTAAACGAAGGGCTTCGACGGTGCCCCTCGTGTCCTCGGTGAGGATCTCCACGTTCTCCGCTAACGTGGCATGGTTCTTCCTACTTATTCACAAGTGCAACCACAGACTCTATCTGTTCCATTCGAGCTTCCTGATCATCCAACCGTTCCCTTGTACGCCTTCGCGTAGCACCACTGCTCATCCCAGTGTCAGCCATCTTTAGGCTCTGATACTAAATGTCACGGAGTTACCCTTTGTGACGTAATCTCTCGTGCGACAACTAGCTTTCCTGAACTACATCAGCCTACTCACGTTTCAAACCTGCACGGTAACGCATTAGGTTAGAAATTATGCGGATTTCCGAATGTAATTCATATAACTATACGCAGCGACCATCCTAGGGGCAACCCCACTTAGGGTCTAGGTCTGCACTATGGATGGTGGTCGTGGATTACCAACACGATAGCTCCAACGCACGACGCGACAAGAGTGACATAACACCTATGCGAGGCCCGAATACACGAACTCAAGCCCACAAGACTATTATATGCGTTCCGTAGGGGATCACTTAGGCCAGCGACACGTCACGTGGCTGTTAGTTCACTTTCCCATATATAGTTTAAACATCAACAGAGGCCAAATGGCGGGAGGACCTCAAACGTATTGGTTTGACATACTTTACTGTTCACACCGTAACGCCTTGCATCGCTCCCCCACATGGCTATGTCGCGACTGCATCTCGTGCCCTGTTGGCACTGCGTCACGAGCTAACCGTCACCATGCCACGTGCCCTCATGGCCCACAACCGAAGCTCTTCGAGTACTTATGGCGAAGCCCTCATGGCTTGGTGACGCACTGACAATGCCCCAGCTTCAACCCACCAATGTCTGACGGATTAGTGGCACAAGAGGCCCTGCGACTGACCACGCCACGAGCCAACGTTACATAGCGCTCAGCTTGCTTACCTAATACCAACTTCTATGTTGAAGTGGCTAGATCAAACAATTCAAATCTTCTAATAAGCACCCTTTTCGAGCTAATACGACCTAATATTGAGTATAGTCACCTAATTCTCCCACTTCTCAAAAAATCACAAATAAAATGTAACTTATTCCTTAAAGGGACAAATCAAATTTTAACCGCAACTTTTTTGAAAAATTGTTTTTTTTTAAGAAGGTTATGAATTTTGTGATTAAATCAAAATTAATTTGTATGTTTTATTTTAATTTTTTTTTTCTTACTTTTTAATATTATTTTTCAATTTCTCCGTATCTTTTTCCCAAATTTCCTAATATTTTTTTTTTCTCGAATTTCTGTAAATATTTTTGTTGTTGACTTATTCCCAAACCCAACTTGGTAGCTATCATACTTACCAAGTTGAAATTGGGGAAAAATAGGTGAGGCATAAAAATCTGATTCAGTGACTAACATAAGGTAGAGTCATTACTGGCACTCGGAAACTTGGCTATTGCACCGAATTTAAAACACCATCTAAACCATTTGATTTGGAGCCTGTCATTTAAAGATATTAAGTGCAAAAGAATAGCATGAAATATAATTTTCATCATATGATTAAACACAGTCAAAGGCTATTGTTTGATTCAACGATTGACTACAATAGATCATATGATAAATATTGTCTTTTGCTCCAATATTACCCACTAAGGATCTATAGATCATGAACTTTAAATCAGGCGGTTCAGATTGCGTTTTCACATGTCATGTGTCCCTAAAATAAAAAAGTCTTTCTTTAACTTTGGTGCAAGGGCCAAATTTTCGAGTGCAAGTAATGACTCCCCTAACATAATTACAAATCGGAATTTCGGAGCTTTTCATCTATGGATGTAGGTAAGGGTGAAAGTTTTGCACCGAAATTGACCAAACAATCGGCCCACCCAACGGGATGGAATCCGGTCTAAAACCAAAAAAATAAAAACGAACTGATTCCCATTAGGTTTGCATCATGCCTTCCTTTTGAGTGGTAGATGCCACACGATCTAAAGAACTTTGGCATAGAAAATTGTTGAAATGCGATCGCCATCGTTTGATTCAAGGCCGTCAAATGCTATCTAAATTAATGATGATCATGTAAGGTCAACATATCATTAAGTTTTATGGCGTTTGATTGCATTGAATTAGACAAGGAAGATTGTTTTTTTTTGTTCCAATTTTCAAAATAAATTTTATAAATCTAGAGAGGATCAAATTACATGGATTACATAATATTTGCACATGTCTCAAAAAGTGACCCAATTAAGTACAAAAAGCATCTATGCTCGGGTTAGGTAGCTAATACTAACTCACATTTAGAACTTAGAAGGAGGGGCGACCATAAGTAAAAGGAGGGCAACTTTGTGGGCCTGTAATATTTGCTTGACTAAAGCCAACAGTCCTTTGTATTGGTTTTCAAAACTTAGAGGGGAAACTGCACTCCCCCCAGTCCCTCTAACCACCAAAAGCCTCTTCGTAGATCCGCCCCTGGTTATAACAAGAGAGCAAATCTTATAGCATTTAGCACCAAATGGTGTGAACCTAGACCACATCCCTTTTAACAAGGACGATTTGAGAGGTTAAGGATGCATTTGGGTTAGCTCTTATAAGAGCATAAGCAGCTCTTTGTCTACTCCTTATCAGAGCAGATAAAATTTGTTTTGAGATAGAGTAAATATAGAACAGTTTTATCACTTAAAATAACTCCCCACTAAAGCAAATGAGAAAAAGAGCTGTATTACTGAATATAAAAGTAATTCTCTTCGGGAGCCAAAAAGTAAAAGAGCTGCTCTTTGTCCCAAAAAAAACCATTAATGTCTGTATGGCCATGGAAAGTAATTTTTTCTTTTACTTTCCATAAGCAAGTATAAAAGAAAATTCATGAAAAGTTTTTTACCCGATTTGACAAGAAAATGAGTGATTTTTTTTTTATTTACTCAAAGGATGATTTTAAAGGAGTGGAAGAAAAAGATAGGGCAAGGAATTGTTCTGTGCATTTTTAATGGAAGTGGAAAGAAAATGGTTGGGCGATATCTCCCGTGGGAGGCCTACGCCTCCTTTTTTTCGTCGAAGAATATAAAAATAAAATATGAAAATTGAAAAATTCAGCTCTCTTTTGTTGAATTTCTTTTAGTGAAAAATCAATTATTTTTAAGTTAAAGTCTGCTCCACACTTTCTGCCAAACTGAGGAAAATTCTGTTTTTGAATAAAATCCTTTGTTTATTTTTTTTATAAAAATTAGATTTTACACGTTGCCAAACACGCCCTTAATGCCTAGGTATTTTCGGTACATCAGTTAATTATTTAACAAATAGTATCAGAGAAAGCACTAGGTCCTTCGTTCAAATATCGGAAGGGGCAACCTACGATCAGAAGAGCTACCCAGGGATCAAAAAGGAGCTGCTGGAGTTCCAAAAGGGGTGACCTGAGAGATACATAAGGACCCCAAAGCGGCTACCGAAGTGAGCCACCGCCAGGGTAACCTACGGGCTTAACTATCCCTTCCTTTAATGCTTAGACATTTTTAGTGCATTGATTTGGCACTTGACATGAGCCATAGAATAGGGGCCACATACCCATATGATCCAGTACAAACTACCATAATGTTTTCTACTTAATTTTTTTTTTTTGAATTGAAAGTTGAAAAGTAAAACAACATTAGTCACTTAATCAATTAAACAATGAGATGATTTCATAAATGTTTTCTACTTTTATCATCATTGTTTTTATTATGATCTCGTCCCATACAAATTGGTTTTGGCTTTGCAAATCTTATTTCTCACTATTTTTTTTCTGAAATTTTTATTGATCTTTCTCTTCTCTTTATTCCTTATGCTTCTAAAAAGTCGATTCAGTTCTTCATATATAGGTTGCTTCATGTTTAGATGGACCTGCCCAACCCATCTCAATGAAAAATCTTTAATATTCAATTTGATTATTGCCACTTCATAACCTTTAAATGAGAGTCGTTACTATTATTACGCAATTGACCTGAGTACCACCGGCGGTGTTCCGGTGAATCTTCTTCTAGCAGAATATTCCATCCATCGAAGGTGCACATCTATTTATAAGCATGCAAATTGGTGGAAGCATGCTTTTTATCATTCTCTGATTTACTGCTAAAAAATATTCCTGCATTTTCAATGCTAGCACAGGGGAGACTGACCCGAGCAAACCACCATGGTGCTTGGGTCGGATTTCTAATACCATTTTAAATAATCAAGTACACATCATTTTGACCTTGAGAAGAAATTTATCTATTGAACTTTGGAGGCTACTTTGCATGGATAGGAAGATGTCAGCTGATTGTCTGGGATGAGCGCAATGAGCTGTTCGCTCATTGTAGACAAATTCTAACAAGATCTTTATCATATTTACAGCCCTATACTTAGTATCCAGCACCCAAATAGTATGTGACATTTCAGAATTAGGTACTCTAATTTGAACCGCACGTCCACATGAAGAATCCACAGGCGGTGTGAGACTATCATTCACGCTCTCTCACGTGTAATGTCTCTCTACATCTTTGTGATTACCTGCCCTGATACCGTGTAGAATCCCAAGAGCCTAACTCAATCTCACAAAACCGGCTTAAAAGGTGAGGTTTGCCTCATGTTTTTATATATCCCAAGCCATTGACCCAGGCGATGTGAGACCATTGTTCAACGTGCATCTCTACATCCCTGTGGTACCTGCTTTGATACCATGATAGAACTCCATGCGGCACAAAACTGGCTTGTAAGGTAAAGTTTGCCCCAGGTTTATATATAGCTCAAGGCCATTGACCCGGGCGATGTGGGACTATCATTCATGCCCCCTCACATGTAACGTGCCTCTCTACAACCATGTGGTTACCTGCTTTGATACCATATAGAATCCCATGAGTCTAACTCAATCTCACAAAAATAACTTGTAGGGTGAGAATTTCCCAAGTTATATATATAACCCGAGGCCTCCAACCCACAGACAATGTGAGACTATCATTCACCTACTTCTTTATGGCAGTACTCTCTACTCATCTCGAGGGGACATTAAGTATGTTAGGGTGTGGTCATTGAACGATTTAATGAGTCAAATTAAATCACTCTGATTGGATGGTTCCAATGCTCTCATATGCCTGAGGTTTGGGGGTGTGAAAAACTTGTATTGATCAAAGATGTTTAATTTGTGGTGTAAATTGGTGTTTCTCATGTCACTATTCATGTAACGCAGTCATAAGACTTAATCCAATGAAATATGGCAAGGGAGTCTTTGAAGCTCGGCTCATAATATGAAACCTTGTAGTGACCAAGGTAAAAAAATCAGTATTGGGTATTGGTCCTTGGAGGACTAATACGAATCGGCCAATACAGATACGTATTAGTTTGCCGAAAAACCAATACATATCGGTATCGGCCGATATTTGATTAGCATGGTATCAAAAATCGGCCGATACTGATACGTATCGGATACCGTATCAGCCGATACGTATCGGGTATCGGCCGATACGTTTCGGTTTTGATCGAGATGTGAATTTTTATATTATTTATTTTTTAAATAGGCCAATACGTATCAGCCGATAAAAAAGCCAATACGTATCGGTATCGGCCGATATGTATCGCCGGAGTCGTATCGGTCATCGGCAAACCGATACCAATTTTGTTACCTTGCTTGGTAGTGACAACTAGAGCAGCCGAAAAAACAGTTAAAAAGGAATATGGCCAATCACGGAATACGGCCAATCTAGCCAATAATGCTCTTAAGTCTCAACTCTTAAGTTTTTTTTTTTTTTTTATAATGAATATATTTATTAATGGCTAGAATCAGATAAAATTACATCATGGAGTTGGGGACGGATATCCTCCATCCAAATTTCATCACAGTTTCTTTGCAATCCGATTTTCGATAATAAATCAATCGCAACATTGGTTGTTCTCATGATATAATTACTAGAGTGGGATCTAAAACCATCAAGCAATAATGGATTTCGTAAAAAATATAGCCTAGCTCCGAGATATCATTCTTTGAATTTTTTATGGCATTTATTATCTAAGCAGAATCTCTTTCAAAATCGATGTCTTGAAACCCACACTGATAAGCGAAACGAGCAGCTTCTAGAAATGCAAAAGCCTCGGAATAGTCCAGTTTAGAGACATTTGGAATATTTTTAGCCATCGAAGCAAGAACTATTCCATCATGATCTCGAATTATAACTCTTACCCACTGCTTTATCCATTTCACACCAAGCACCATCAAAGTTTATTTTAAAACAATCTTAGGTGGGAGGAGACCAGGATACATCCGAAGGCTTTTGAATTTGGATGTGCGCCTCAAGGGTTTTGATATGTTGAAACTCACCCATATAGCATTCAACCTGCATAGAGACTGAGGTTGGATCATTCGGTTTAAAGCCCACCACTTGATTCCTCTCATTCCATATTGCCCAAGCAATGATGAAAAAACGATCTAACTGGTCTCAATCGAATTGATTATGGAAATCTATAGCCCACTCTTTAAAGTTTACTTGGGCACTCTTGTGAACTCGAGCTCCCCAATGGTGAGCAAAACCAGCTCATTTTAGCTTTGTGACAGTCTCTCAGAGCGTGAATGACTGACTCAATAGTAGATTCACATACATCGCATATTGGTTAGATTGTTTCGATTTTTTTATGGAGTAACACCTTGACTGGGATGATATTTTGGCATGCTCGCTACGCAAATATTTTGACCTTCTTCGGAATACGACACCTCCACAGATCTCTCCAGAAGACACTGCTTGAGAAGAAGATAACCCTCCCCCCCCCTTTCCTTCGTAAGATCATCAAAAACAATATTTAGACATTTGTGACTGAAAATTTAGCGCTTTTCTCCAGGGCCCATGCTAGTCTGTTATCCTTTTCAATGATAGGGATGGGAATACCCAAGAGAGCGATCACATCCTTCTCACAAAAATCTTCCCCCGAGGAGTTGATCATTCCAACGCATAGTATTATTGTGCATCAGTGCCGTAACCTTTTCTAATTGACTATTCCTTTTTGGGGATAAAACTTTAAAAGTATGTTCTGTAGGAATCCACCTATCATGCCAAATTCTGATAGATTTGCCACTTCCTACCC
This sequence comes from Chloranthus sessilifolius, assembly GCA_021018995.1. Lineage (NCBI taxonomy): Eukaryota > Viridiplantae > Streptophyta > Magnoliopsida > Chloranthales > Chloranthaceae > Chloranthus > Chloranthus sessilifolius. The sequence continues at coordinate 24,097,228 of CM037589.1, forward strand.
TCCAAATCAGGTTCTTTTCAACCACAAATTTTGTCTATAAAATACTAGATCACGTGTAGGAGGAGTTCTGTCCGATTTTAGCATAAAAAATGGAGGTACGCGAAAAATACTTGGCTTTCAATAATCGGCTAGTCATTGAGGACGGATTTGAGATAATCCTCCATACTTGTTTAGCAAGCATCGCTGTATTGAAGGATTTGAGATTTTTTAAACCCATCCCCTTTCACCTTCTGGTAGACGCAGATCTTTCCAAGCCTTCCAATATAAGCTGCTATCCTTTCCCTTTGGCTCCACCAATATTTTGCCGTCATTACTGAGATCTCTTCGAATAAGATGGTAGGAAGATTAAAGCAACTCATCGCATATGTAGAAATTGCCTACACAATTGCTTTAATAATCCCGCCCGAGATAATAACTTTCCTTTCCACCCGCTGAGTTTTTTCTAGATTCTATTTTTTATACCTTCAAACGATGTTTTTTTGTATTTGCCTATGCACATAGGTAGACTCAAATATTTACCCTAGGAGCAAATATCTTTGATCTGAAAATATTAGGAATTCTCGACCTGTAATCTTGTTTAACATTTGAGCTAAAAGATAACGCTGATTTATCAAAGTTAATTTTTTGACCCGACACATTTTCATAAAGCTTGAGAATGTTAATAATTTCCCCACTTTCGGCTTCGATTGCCCTATGATAGATGAGGCTATCATCGGCAAAGAAAAGGTGAGAGATGACATGGGGCACCTCGACAAATACGGATATCAGAAATTTTACCCGATTGGGCAGCATTTGTGAGGAGATTTGAAAAGACCTCGACGCACACAATGAACAAATAGGAGGACAATGGATCCCCTTGTCTCAAGCCTCTTTCAAAGACAAACATTGCCCAAAATATGACCATTGACCACAAATTCGTTCGACACAGATTTAATACAGTCCATAATAAGATTTACCCATCGAGGGATAAAGCCTATTTTTTCAAGGGTTTTTTCGAGAAAGGTCCATTCTACTTTATCATAAGCTTTGCTTATGTCCAACTTCAAGGAACACCACCCTTCTTTATCATATATTTATTCTTCTGGTAATAAGCAACCTCAAAGGCAATATGATTCAAATAGAAAGGAAGTTAGAAATGGTCACCCTTGACAATTCGATGAAGCCAATCATAGGCATGTCGACGGGTCAGCAGACCTGACCCAAAAAATGTGGTTGGGTCTAGCCAACCAAATTCAATATCTCTTAATTCCAATAGACTATATGTATTTATAAAATATCCGATCAGGCTAAAATCTGCAAGACCGACTGGATGGGTCCAACGTATGGCCAACCCAAATCAAAATCTCTTAAACTAAAAAATTCTACATATTATTTGTAACATATCGGGCCAGGCTAAAATCTACCATATAGCGTTGTCAAAGAGCTGAAATGGGCCCATATAGGCCGATACAGATACTGATACTCGAGTTGATACCTGATACATATTGCTGAATGTATCGGTATCGGTCAATATTTGATACATTGGTTTGGGATTGTTCTTTGGAACCAAAGTGCATGCAGCCCACTTAAAAGAGCAAGTTTAAATTGCTCTTTTAAAGAGACCCGAATTTAGCTTTGTCACTCTCTGAAAGAGCTAAGTGCACTCACTTACAATCAAACAAAATGTCATACTAAAGTGCTTTGGACCAGAGTAGAGAGCTTCTCTTTGCCTCTAAAAAACAATCCCAAACAGCCTTAGATCGAGGAGGCACCATAGAGAAATGACAAGAGAAGGTTGTGAATTTAAATAAAGGAGATGATGAAATAAAGGGTCCTTATAGCTGTGAATATTTGCGGTATAATATCTTAGTTGACATTTGACTTCGATGTTCTGGGATGCAAACCCTAAACCGAAACCTGATACCAAACCCCAAACCGAGGGCACCGAATCGGATTGAAAACCGTAAAAAAAAAAAAAAAAAAAAAACGAATCGAACCAAATCCAATCCAATTTGGTTTCAGTTTGGTTATCAGAAAACCGAAAAACAATTGGGTACATTGAGTAAACCAATCGCCTTTTTGGCCCAAATCAGACCCCAAACTATTGAAACAAAGCAGTTGTGGTGTTAGGTGGCACTAAAAGAAGGGACTTGCAAGGTTTTTTTTATCAAAATACAAGGGTATAGACTGAGGAGAAGACACCGTTACCTTCGTCACCTCAGACTTTTAGAAACGGTAGCAAATTAAAATGAGGAAGAAGATGATGTTTTTAAGTGTTAAAGAAAGAGAGTAATTTGGACTTTTTGCTATCCTTAGGGCCGGCTAGGCTCCCAGCTGGTCGGTTTGAATAAAAGTAAAAATACAGGGCCTCTGACGTAAAAGATATATCTGACAGGGTCGATCAAATAAATTTTCCTTTATATAATGATTTTAAACTTTTGCGCTCGACAAAAACTCAACTCCCCTCTCATGTGGCCGAAAATATGAAGGAAAAAAGACAGAAGAAGAATCACGGCAACCCTAATCTAATCTGATCGCTCAGTCCTAGTCTCAATTCCTAGACGAACAAAGAGAATAAGGCTTTTGAAGTTAACCAAACCGGAAACTGACATGAACCGATATTTTTGGTTTCGATTCGGTTAACAGTTTGGGTGCATGGAAAATTCGGTAGACTGATACCGACACTGAAGGGTTTCGGTTCGGTTTCGGTCTGGGGTGTACCAAACCGAAAACGGAGAAAATCTTGTCCGTTAGATTTCGTACACCAAACTTGCAACCTTAGATGTTCATATGCTTATTTACTGTAGAAGACTGCTCTGGCATCTCCACAGGCAAGTATTCTTTGGAATAAATTGGTTTGAAAGAAATTCCGAAAAGAATCGATACAACTAAAAGAAAGATTATTAAAAGATAGTACTAAAAAATTATTAAAAATAAAAATAAATAAAAAAATTCAGAAATTCGCATTTTAGACAAATATTTAGACGTCATGACTTTTTTAGAAAATATTGTGACTTATTTAAAAGAGATTTTATCATTGACCAACGATTGTTTAGCCACTAAAAATAGCTCACCGCTAGAGAAAATGAAGTGGAGAGCTACCATACCAAACAAGATTACTGTTTCTCTTAGAAGCAAGAGCGAAGGAGCCGCTCTTTGACCCGAGAGAGTTAACCTAAATTCAGTTTTATCATATAAGAGATAACCCACTAATGAAAATCTCGCTAATGGGGCAGTTAAAATGAGCAATGGTCCAGATGTGGGCAATACACGTGGACCATCCTGATGGACGATCACGTACGATCATAGTCCACAAACGACAAAAGTAAGTGGCACCCTCCATGTGACACGTGACAAGCACTTACATTATATATTTTCTATTGTCACTGTTTATCATTTTTCATATATATATATATATATATGAAAAATAAACCAAGGATAAAGGAGGCAGGGAGAATCTCGGGAGCAGCGTGGCAGAGAAGAGGCTGTCTTCCACTGAAGGTAGCGACGGATTCCCTGTGAGTTGATACTATACTTAATTGAAGTAATCTGCCCGTTCATTTGTGTTCAATAAGTACACTAAGTGGACGCTGCAAAATGCATCGAGATGTCACTCATTGTCTAAGATGAGTAGGCAATAAGCCGCGAACAAATTTGTGAAGGGTATCTTCCATTTCGTCCGATACGTACTGGTATCGGAGTTCACCGATATGGTATATTGAATATACCATATCGGTCATATATATGTATTAGTTGAATGATACATTCAATGTATCGTCTTGTACCGTCTGATACCGATACGTATCGTCCAATATGTATCGGTTTTGAGCTCGGACGATACGTATCGATTTTTCAGCATTTTGATCTATGGACTATCTTCTCATTGTTTCCTCTTCTTAAAGCGATGAATGCTTTGAATCAAATAGTTGCATATAGTTTTTTGCTCTAAATCTTTGACAAAGTAGATCTTGATATCACGGGAATATCGTCAAATGGTCAGATTTTGTTTCCACCTAGCATACATCTAAAAAGATGAATATGGTCATCAACAAACATTAAGCGTGGTGAAAGATGAATATGGTAATCAGCATACATTAAGCATGGTTCGCAAATCACTTTTGAAGGTGTGTTCTAACTCGAGTTACACTCAGACCTTCTAATGGTAGGTCCATGGTCTCATGATCTATTGCGTCAAAAATTAGGATGAAAAATAATCTCTAACGTCTGATTCAAAAAAATCAATAGTTTAAGGACATGACATTTGGGTTGAAAAGGAAGAATTGTGGGATAATGGCTCTTGTCCCACATTTAAACACCAAATGATCTTATACCACTAAAATATTACTTTTTATTTCACACCATTAAAGTGTGATTTATCATTTTGCCATGTGGCACATATTTATGATCAATCCAAATTTCCCAAGTGGCAATCTATCATTGGAATATGTCTCAGCCCAATGAATTATATGCCGATAAGTTGATGTAAACCATTTGATTGGTGAACATTAGTATCAACCATCAAAAATAAGAATAATCATTAATATTAGAGTACACAAATCGGATGATTCAAATATCCCAAAAATTGTGATTTTTAAACCCATAGCCTTTCAATTGATGATATATCACTTCTAAATTTCTAAGATTACAAACCAATAAATGGTTTAAGACCGTTTAAACACCATTTTGTGTCTAAATGGCAATCGGCCAATCGATCGCTAAAAATAAAGGTGCCCATTTGTGAATGGCTCAAACTTCTTACGTCAAACTTACGCTGTCACTAATGTATATAAATAATTATATATAAGGAGTCATTACCTACCCAAATTTTTCAAGTGATTGCACTGAATTTAAAGAAGGACTTCGTATTTTAAGGACATATGATATGCAATATGGGCTGTCGGATTTAAAGTTTGTGATCAATAGATCTCTCGTACATAAAATTGGAGCAAAACACGACACTTGTCATATGATCTATTGTAGTCACCTGTTGAATTATTTAATAGCCTTTGATCAAATCATGACTATTTAATCAAATGATGAAAATTATATTTTGTTCTAATCTTTTGTAATTGATATTTTAAAATCATGGCCTTCAAATCAAACAGCTTAGATAGTGTTTTGACATAGCAGAGGTCACCAAACTTGCAAGTAGCCTTTCTTATAAATTTGGTGCAATTTGGTGCAATCACTTGAAAAGCGTGTGCAAGTAATGGCTCCCTTATTTATAAATGTACCCATTAGTGCCATGTGGAATGCAAAATTGATGGTCTCATGGAAAGCGGCTCAGTGTCGAGACCAATTCCGTGGAAGATGATGAAAATCGATCTTCATTGTTCAATTCAACACCGTCCACAAATTTACACCGTAGGAACCCTCGGTAATTGGGTAGCCAAACAGAGGTATCCTTTATTGTTTATAGGACCTGACGACATTTGAATGGTGTTTAAATGATCTTACACGATCAATGGTTTAAGATGTGGGTGATCCATATTGTGAAAGTGATAGAACATTACATGTCCGAAAATAGTATTTTAGGGAAATTTCTATGGTCTGCAATATCAATCATTGTGTTTATTTTAACGGTTGATATTGAAGTTCATCCATCGGATGATTCTCACCGATTATAGGATGTTTCTTTAGGCTGAGAGCCTGAGACATGTTTCAATGATATATTGTTACTCGGACATTTAAAATGATTACATATGTGTGCCACATGGCATAATGATATTAGCATTTAAACAGTGTGAGATAATTTTAATGGTGTAAGATCAGTTAAACACAACACTAAAACGTGTTTAAATTATCTTACACATTTAAAATTATACTTCTTATCTCACATCATTAAAGTGTGATTTATCATTATGAAACGCGACCAACATTGTGAACAATCTAAATTGTCACTCGGACAATCCATCATTGGAACATATCTTGGCCAAAAAAACATGCCAACAAGTCAATCTGAACCTCACATTGATGAACCATAATATCAACCATTAAAATTCTTTTAAATGGGTATTTTATTGGCATGTGAAAAGATCACTTGAACTTAGGATTGGAAGACTAATCTTTGGTGCAAAAAGATTGGCTTTAGCACGTTTCACTATCATATGATTTAATGTAGTCAAAAGCCATCCCTTTAGTTAATGGTCTGCATTGAATTATATGATAACTGAAAATACTATTTCAACCCAATCTTCTACACAATGGATTTTGAGAACATAAAAGTGTCATCAAATGGTCATGTTTTGATTCCACGTGACACAATTTTTAAAACAGTGGCCCTAAAATCACATAGCACCCATCACTCTCAAACATGATTTGAATATTTTTTAGGAATATATACCATGTGAAATAAAAATTTATTATATTATATAATGGTAAGCTCATGGTCTCAACATCACCCCCAACCAATAAATTTGTAGAAAGAGTAGAAAATGAAGTTGGAATGAAGTAGAAACCAATATACTCGTAGAAAAAGTAGAAAAAAAATTGAAATGTAGTTAATGAATTATTGAAGAACTTTTATCAGATTGAGTGTGGCGGAGAATGGAGAGAGACGAATGCATAGCACACCCCATCAAAGATCCAAGTGGATCCGTGTCACGAGAAAGCAGATAACTGGAAAGAACTGAGATTTTGGAAACGATGAAAGAGACAACGTCAGATGTTTACAGATATACAGGCTTTAAACCACAAATTTCCCAATAAGAATGGGTAATTACTGTGGCCTGTAGGGGAGTTATCGCTTATCAGTAAGACCAGCTTCAGATTTTCGTGTGCAGAAGGGTAAATTGTGCTCCCAAGCATGACTTCGGGGACCACGACCATTTTTTGTTCATATTTTAACTGAAGAATTTAGGGCACATCTGTACCTAGGGACTAGAAGGGACCTGTACGAGCCTCACTTTTGACCTCTTTGATCCAATTGGTCCCACTTTGGTCAAGCCTCGGGACTAGAAGGGACTTATACGAACCTCACCTTTTACTTCTTTGGTAGTTTGATTTAATCTCTGGGGTGGAGCTGATGACCGAGCAGCCAGACGGGAAGGGCCCATCTGTAACAATCCCAAACACCCCGGCGCCCCTCATTAGGTAGGGTTAGGTGCACCGTGCACCCATGGCCAATTACCAATTGAACACTCCGGGGCCAAGGTATTTCAGGGTCTGTTTGGTTCGCTCCTAACCCAGCATTCAGGGTCTATTTAGTTTTAATAACGCTCCACGCACCAGAGATCGGTGGCCTTTTGGTAAGCATCTAGTTGAATTTACTCCAACATAACCTTGTCTCAGCCCTCTTAGAAGATCATGGGCCTCTCCAATTATAGCCAATTTGGTTGAGTTGGATGTACAAATTCTCTCCCACACGGATAGATCTAGTTACAGTTTTGCCAGAACAGGGGCTCACGGGAAGCAAACAGTCTAGCATAGGATGCACCCATGGCCACCATTTTGTAGACCCAGCAACCAGTGGGAGCACTTACTGCGAGTGCACCCAAGGCCAATTGAACACTTGGGGACACCATTTCTCTCACTAAAAAGTACCTAAGCATCCAATGGAGATATAAGTGTACCCATGTGCAATCTTTAAACTTAATTTCAACTCCCTTTTAATTCCGAAACTTGTTTCGGATGTAGGGACCACACAAACTGCCTACGGTTACCTATTTACTGGGGGATGACAAGGCTATGATTGGCCTATGTTGGAGTAAATTCAACAAGTTGCTTTGTGTGGTCAGTAAATCTGACCTAAAAGGCAGTTGAAATTAAGTTTAAAGATTGCACATGGGTACATCGTATATCTCCATTGGATGATGCTTAGGTATTTTTCTAGCGAGAGAAATGCGGATGGTTCATACTCCATAGCACACAATGGAGGCCTGCCCCCGCCCACCCATGACCCATCCATCAAATTTTACAAAGTCTCAAGGAGTCCACAAATATCATCATCATGGGACACAAATCATTGATAAAATCCAAAAATGAGAAGTACTTATATTATATATGGCTGTAATTACACAATACTACAATAAGTTAATAACTAGCTTTCCAAAATAAATACAAAAAAAAACTCCCCACGCGAACCAATGCAATGAGTTAGCTAGCTTTAAAGGTCCAAATCTCCCGCACCACGCACCAGTCATTGTTGTCCTCAGAAACCCGTGGGCAAAACACACTTTCCATACTCTGCAGAAGCAAAAGGAGCTCAAATTTATTAAGAAAGCTCAAATTTATTTAAGCCAATCAGAAAGGATGAATCTGTCATGCGCTAATGGACCCCATGTTACCCGCAACTATTCGTAACATGGATCCCAAATTTTCCTACTTTTAGAAAAGAGAATAAAAAATAAAAAAAATAAAAAAAATAAAAGTAAAACCAGACGTCAAACCCCTCTCAAGTAATTACTACTTATTACAAGCGCATCTTCGCTGGGAAAAATCTAAAATGCGCCGACGTCTTCCAAATAAAATCCCCAAAAATCACTCAGGGCCGAAGAGATTTTAGCATTTATATCTGAGGTGTGATGACATGAAACTTCTAAATAAAATCCCCAAACAACCACTCAGGACCAAGGTGCAGATGCGATCTTTTGCAAATCTACAAGCGTCCCAAAAAAATTTAATATATATATATATATATATATATATATATATATGGAAAAGGCCTCCGCCCTCTACGGGAGGGCGGTCACGGTCCTCCGAGCTTTCCCGTGGCATTCAAAATATTGTTTCGATGTCCCGTGGAGCTTGGGTGCATTGCTTAGATCATCTTTGAAAAAATAAAAATTTAAAAACTCATCTCCACCGTCTGTTTTGTGAACCGTGAAATGTGAACCAATGAAATCCGTCCGTCAAACTTTGACGTGTCGTTTTTAAAAAAAAAATTCATATATATATATTTATTTTTTCAATATTGATCTATGCCGTCCACTTGTGCTCCACGTGGATCTTTGGAGGACGGTGCGTCGTTTAAAAGTTTAGATGCACTAAATCTACCGTGAGCGGATAGTGAAAAATGAAAAAGGAACGAAGGGAGTAAGAGAAAATACGCACTGGGAGGCTGGGCAACGACATAGGCTGCGCCACCAAAGTAACAGGTCCCCATCCCTCTCCCCTGCTTCTGATAATAACTATTAAACGCGAACGATGCATGTGCCTCAAGCGTGTTCGGGTCGTAACACGACGCCCCTGGCTGGATCTCTTTGCAATCAGCCCCTCCCTCTCCGCACGCGTAGTCAAGCGCATCTTGCAAATGCTTCTCATTCGCCTTCCCATTCGCCACGCACCACGTCTTCCCCGACGAGCTCGTCGCTACACGTCCGCTAACCGGCTCCGATTCCTCCTTTGGCTTCGGCATGCTCTTCACCTCCTCGGGCGTTAGAGGGATCTCATATACCCTCTCTTCGTTCGGAAAGAAAAGGCCATAGTTCCTCTCTGAAGTAGGCCCGTTCTTCTGGTTCTCGTTGAACAGCGCAAACAGATACACGTCTATATCTGCTTTTGGTCTCAACGGCGTCCCAGCACCTGAAAGTATATGCCGCACAAGGTTCCCGTTGTACGCGGCTGCGTTGCTCTCGCTCGCGCCCGTCTCGTTTTCGTCCCCCTTGGACGGCCACCCCGTCTCCGACACCATAGCGTTCACGTCTTTATAACCTAATGCGGCCATTGCAGCGAACACGGCGTCGATCTGAGCGTCGAAGAGGTTGAAATAACGCAACCCATTTCCGGCATCGACGACGCCCGGGTTCTCGCGGAACAGAGCGTAGTCGAGGGAGATGACGTCGGCATTGCCCTCGTAGGCGAAAAAAGGGTAGGCGTTGACCATCAGGTACGACCCAGTTTGACGGAGGAGCTCGAGCATGGGTTTGATGACGGCCTCGACGAGCTCGTTCTTGAATGCGCCGTTGGAGGAAGGGTAAGATGACTGGAGGGCGCTGAGGGCGATGGGGGATGAGACTTTGATGGCTGAGTCTAGTTTGAAACGGGTGAGAGCAGCGTGGACGTTTTTCATGGCGGGAACGAGGAACTTGGTCGTGTTCCTTGGGTCGACGAAGACCTCGTTGCCTACGGCGATGGCGTGGATTTGGGTAGCGGGGTAGTAGGTGGCGATGTTCTTACGGACCCAGGCGTTTGCAAAAGATTGGCGTTTGGCAACGGCGCTGAGGAGCTCATTGGGTAAGGCGACGACGACCTTGATGTTGGTCCCAGATAGGGCACGGAGAACTGCTGGGTCTGTGTCGTAGAGCTTAACTCGGTCGAGGCCTTGGGATTTAAGCAGCTGGACTACCTTTACTGCTGATGGGAGGTTGTTTGCTACTCGGCCGTAGTTCACTCCAATAACACCCGCTTCTGCAAATGCAATAAAACAAAAGGTTAAAGTAAATGAACTCAAAGAAAAGTAACAATGTACCCAAAATCTGACACCCATTTTACCTGAGAATGCAAAGAACGCGAAGAAGAAGAGGGCAACAAGTAAAAAGGAAAAGCTGGAAGGAGCCATGCTCTGAGGAGAGAAACAGAGCATGCGAAGAAGAGGAGAAGAGCAGACAGAGAAAAAAAAATAAATAAGAAGCCTTGTGTTTTTTGTTTGAGTAGTTTCTTCTTAGCTTTAAGTAGGAAGAGAGTGCAGGGCTTGAACTAAAAGAGGCCCTTTTAAGCAGGTAAGTGGGTGGAACTTGGAAGGAATAGGGAGACGAATACGACCCACGTAATCGCCTTGGGAAAAACGAAAGGCTGACGACCCGTCAGACACCACTCTCTCCACTGCGCGCCAGCAACGGCACCCACCAACTCGACCGTTTCCCCAACGGGTCGTAGAACTTGGAGTCAACATGTCAAAGGGTAATGAAGGGAAAATTATTTTTAATTGTGACTATCGAAGTCGGCAGCGACAGCTGTGCCTTGTGCAGTTGTGCTCTATTCATCAGGGACATTTTTGTTTTTACCCTCCGTTTTTTTAAATTATTAGGGGAAATTTATCTGACAAGCCCTGGAAAATGCGCCTTTTACGTCAGAAATTCTGTAGTATTACTTTTATCAAAACAAATTCGCTGCGCACCGAGCTGATACACGCTTGTAGGAAATACTCAAATTACCCTTAATATAATAAATAGTCATCCTCTTTTTAAATTATTTATTGTTTATTTTTTACTTTTTCGTTCGAAGTCGATGAAGAGTCGTTTTCGCTTCGTGGACGCTAGCTTTCAAATCTACAATCTTTAAGCTATCAAATCTGTAAGTTAGAATCAAAATTACTTTCCATTGCTATAGATTTTTTTTTTCTCTTTTCTTTGGTGCACATTTTGATATAATTTTTTTAGGTTTTCCCATATATAATCGATATCGATTACATATTGAGTCGTTATCGATTACATGTAGAGTCGCTATCGATTACATGTAGAGTCGCTATCGATTATATATGTAGTTGTAATCGACTATATAAATAGTCGATGACGACTCTATAAAAAATCGATATCGACTCTCTATGAATATAATTAATACCCCATCATATGAATTAATTTTCTTATAGTTATTACCCTCAGTACCATAATAAATCATACGAGGTTTTATATTTATCTCAGCCGACGTTCAATTTATTGTCAACTACCCTTTTGTAAAATCATTATGGCAAGTTAGTTTGGAAGAATGAGAAAATTTAATACAACGATTCGTATTCCACCATCTAAGAGCTTTAAATACAGGTTTAGTTCGTCCTTAGCAAACCTATCATCCCTACCAGCCCATATTTTTTCCAATGTCAGACTACGAAGAAAAAACCTACTATAACCCAAGGAGGACCACCACCACCAACGAATCGATCCTTCTGCGATTCATGGGACCAAGACGATGAAGTAATGGAGATGTTGGCGAAGGAAGAAAAGAAAAAGAAGGAAGAAAAGAAAACGAATAAAAGAAAAAAAAAAAAAAAAAAACTTAAAACGGAACCACTCGCCTCTCCACCCCATCCACCACCTGCTCTTCATCCATCTTCCTAAATTTTGGTTAGAAGCGGAGGACCGTTTTTATCAAAGAATCTTTCTTAGGACGTTGCTGCAAGATTTTCTTTTCATTTTTAATTGTAATTGAAATATTATGAATATAATTAAAAAATTTTGCAAGTAAATGAAACATTTTGATTGAATGGCGACTTCATGAAATCTTTTGAGTCAGTAAATTAAATATTTTCTATATAAATAAATATTTTGAGATCATTGCGACTTTATATTGAGTCGATGGCGATTCTATATGTAATCGCTAGCGATTACATCTAGACTCGATATCGATTACATATAGAATCGGTATCGATTATATATAGACTCGATCTTGATTACATATAGAGTCGGTATCGATTACATATAGGGTCGATATCGATTATATATGTAATCGATATAAAAAAAGAAGAAGGAAGAAAAGAAAAAAAATAAAAATAAAAATAAAAAGAAACTTAAGACGGAACCACCCGCTTCTCCACCCCATCCACCACCTGCTCTTTATCCATCTTCCTAAATTTTGGTTAGAAGCGGAAGACCGCTTTTATCGAAGAATCTTCCTTAGGATGTTGTTGCAAGATTTTCTTTTCATTTTTAATTGTAATTGAAATATTATGAATGTAATTGAAAAATTTTGCAAGTAAATGAAACATTTTGATTGAATGGAGACTTTATGAAATCTTTTGAATCAGTAAATTAAATATTTTCTATATAAATAAATATTTTGAGATCATTGCGACTTTATATTGAGTCGATGGCGATTTCTAGCGATTACATCTAGACTCGATATCGATTACATATAGAATCGGTATCGATTATATATAGACTCGATATCGATTACATCTAGAGTCGGTATCGATTACATATGTAATCGATAACGACTCTATATGTAATCGATATAAGTTTTATATATATATTTCATTCAACATTTAAATTATCCTTGTTAGTATGGGGCTCAGTCCTTTCTTTTCTATTACAGTTCATTTCAAAAGGCTGTCAAGATGGTTGTATACCGAGCTGTTATCAAGTGTTCGCCTAGTACCATTTCCAATCTCTACGAAAATGCTACCCCAGCTCGAAAGAAGTTGCTAAGAGATTTGGTTTTTGGTGGAATATTTCAAATGCCTAAGGGTGTGGAATTTCTTTTCGATGTGGTGGATGCGATGTTGACATTTTGGGTTAAAAAAAACCACTTCCGAATTGAGAAGACTGGTGTCTATCTTCGGAAGATAGACATTGCATTGATACTGGGCCTTGCCGTAGTTGGCCCAGAAAAGTATACCCCATCCGTTAAACCATCGGAAGAACAAACCATTCGATACAAATACTTTCATGGAATGCCTCTTGGAAAAAATCTCCGGTCTCATATAGATGCTACAATTTGTAGAGCGGAAAGTGATGAGGACTTTGTAAAGTTGTCCCTTCTATTTGTGCTGTGCATATTTCTTTTCCCCGGGTCCCACCATCAGCTTTCGGAAGACCACATCGACCTCATCGATGATGTGGAGAACTTTAACCGAACTCCGTGGGGTCTACACGTCTACCAAGACTTGATCGAGTATATAATGAAGGGCGCGGCGAATAGAGAGACTGCCGAGATGGATAAAGCCCTGAAGACGTACAACACATATGGATGCATATGTGTACTTCAATGGTGGGCTTATGAGATCCTGCCCGATATATCGCCATCCCAGCTAGGCCATAAGGACCATTTCCCACGGCTGCTGAAATGGTCGGACAGGGCGCAGTCAAGGATCAAAGGTTACACTCGCGGACAGATATTAGACAACAAAGTATGAGATCTATTGCCAATTCAAAAAGCAACTTACCGATTCATTCTAGAATCGATAACTATTCATTACAGAATCAATAACAACTTTTTAAGAAGTCGATAGCGACTCAATACAGAATCGTTATCGACTACTTAGGAAGTCGATAGCGATTCATTTAGGAATCGATAACGACTTACTAAGTAGTCGATAACGATTCATTAAATAATCGATAGCGATTCATTAAAGAATTGATACCGATTTATTAAATAGTCGGTACCGATTCTTTACATAATCGAGAATGATTTATTATATATACGATCATTTTATTCTGTTATTCACCATGTTTCCTTTTCTTTCAAAAGGTTCGCGCTCCCCTGGTGCCTCAGGGCTTTGAATTAGAGATACCCGTGTTAAGAGAATATCTACGGGTTCAAAAGGAGGTTAGGGGGAAGAGGAAAGAACCAATCAAGAAAGCTGTGGAAGAGATGCAGCCGAAGAAGAAAAGAAATTATATTCCGGTCGAGAATATTGATGAGGAAAAATGGGATGACGCATCGACGTCAGAAGAAGAACCCTCCTCGAAAAAGGGCCTCATCCATGTCGGAGAGGGTCGGCCAAGAACTAGGGGAGCCACCAAGGAGAGCCTGGCAGTGAAAGATAGCCCAGCTGAACCGTCCACCTCCAATGATCCTTTGATGAGGAGGGTCGATCATTTGACGTTGGAGAACTTGAAGCTCACCAAAAGAGTGAGCGATTTGGAGGGAGAGAATAAGGCCTTGGCTAAACGTTGCACTTCTGTAGAGAAACTATGCAACTCCTTCAAAGAGAGGCTGAATTCAATGGATGCGGAGTTGCAGAAGTTAAATCACTATAACTCTTTGGTCAGAAAGGGCCAGTCGAATATAAAAGAACTCCTTGAAAATTTATTGGAGGCGAGACCTAAGGTATGTGTTGAAATCTGATTTTATAGGTTCAGTTTTGTTAACATAAATTAATATCGACTGTATATAGAGTCGATAACGACTATATACACAATCGTTATCGACTTTATATAGAGTCGATATCGATAATATATGCAATCGTTATCGATTATATATATAGTCGATATCGATTATATTTACAATCGATATCGACTATATATATAATCGATAACGATCATATATAAAATCGAGATCGACTATATGTACAGTCGATAACGATTATATTTAAAATCGATTTGGACTTTTTAAAATATGGACCAAAAATCAATTCTTATTTTACACCATTATTTCGATTTACAGGATGTGGCTATTGAGGAGCTGATATCGAAGGTGTGCAACACAGCCGTCGATAAGGAACCATCAGCTTCTACGCATCAGGTTCTTCCTCCTCCCGTTGATGAGGTGACGGCAGCTACTGACGAGCAGCCTGAGACTCAAATTGATAAGGGTCCTGTTGGTGAAGAGGAAACTTCTTCCCATTTGCCTCACCAACAAGCTGAGCCTCGCTTAAGACCTAGGCAAGCAAAATTCATCAAAATAATTGCCGTCAAACCTAAGGCACAGCGAAGGGTAGCGGCTGAAAAGAAGCCTATCGAGAAGGCGGTGAAGGACCAACTCGAGCTGGACGGTGGCGATCATTACCGGCAGTCACAGGTCTCTGATGAAGATGCTCCTACTGAGCTTCCACCTGAGCAAAAATATATGCTAGACATATGAAACAAGCCTTTGAAGGAGGACGAATAAGTTATTCTTCCCTGAATACTTAACTTTATTATTATATATTTATCGTGAAGATTAGTTAAGTTGACCATTTTTTATGTAGAGAAGTGGTGGTGCAATTCTTGGATGTGCGACCACGCGATACACAGGATAACTTTGTAAGTTTAACATACTGTAGGCAAAATCAAGAATAGTTAAAGCTGTCGACGACTCGAAAAAGAGTCGAATCGATTCATTATAGAGTCGATGACGATGACTTACATAATCGTTATCGACTCTATAACTAATCGATGGATTTTAGAGTCGATAACGATGGCTTATGTAATCGTTATCAACTCTGTAACTAATCGATATCGATTCATTGGAGAGTCGATAATGATGACTTAAGATATCGTCATCGATGACTTATATAGTCGATAACGATTATATATTTTACTCTAACTGCATATTTAAATCTAACTGCATTGGTTTCAGGTTATGCGCGCCTACCTGAGACATTTGGAAGTAATTGATGATAAAATTCATCCTGATAAAAATCTCAAAAACTTCCTTATGGACCCTGCCGCGCTGACGTACATGGGCTATGAACTGAGAGATTTCAACAAGTTCCTGCTTGCTGAAAAATTATACGACCAATCGATCGAGGTTCAAGTTCGACGGTGGGCTGTCTATAGACAAAAAGAGACCGGAGGGAAGAAGCTGATGGAAAATTTCTTCTTCAATGAGCTTTGAAATCTGTGGACTCACGAATGCAGCATATTATGCTTTTATCCTCTTTATAATTATTCATTCTAATTTTTCTATCATACCCTTTGAGATTATATTGCTTTTTTGTAGATATTTATACCAATACATTCAGAACAACTACTACACTGGGCGCTTGCAATTGTGAAAGTAGTCGAACAATCAATAATGATCATCGACCCTATATTTAATAGGCCCTCTAAGGAAAGATATGTGTCCCAATTTAAGGCGCTGGTAAGATATTTTACTTAGCATATCTTTTATCATTGTTAGCTTAGCATATCTGATACTCCTCTCTATTATTTCGAAACAGACCCAATACCTTCCCGTAATTTTATATTCATACGGTGACTCTGCTGCACTGATCAAGAAGAACTATCCTTGGCCATCTAGTGACTGCCGGATCAAAGCCCTCCCCAGACAGACCAACTGGTGTGATTATGGAGTGTTTGTTGTGAAGTATGTCGAGTACTTCATGATGAGGAAGAATCGAAATAGATTAGATCGAGTAAATTGGCCATGGCTACATAAAGATGGCAGAAGATGGCGAAGAAGGATGACAAAAAGGAGGGACTTGACGAAAGAGTGTGGTTGTATTTTAATATTTTTGTAAATGTAAATGAAATATTTTTTCTTAATAAATTATTTTAAATATAATTACACTATTTTTATGTAGCTGTGGTTAAAAAGTAGAAATCACAGCCATTATCGACTACATATAGAGTCGTCATCGACTATATAACTAATCGGTAACGACTCTGTATGTAATCGCTATTGATTATATATAGAGTCGTCATCGACTGCATAAGTGATCGATACCGATTCTTAAATGAATCGATATCAACTTTATAAATAGTCGATGGCGACTCTATATAGAGTCGATATCGATTATGGATACAGTCGATGACGACTCTATGATTCATCGGTAAAGACTACATGGATTCTAAATTTCACGTTTACATTCAATCTATCATTATTAAAATATTTAACGCCAAATGCAGCTCCTGCGGTTGTGACCATATTCACTGCACCTGCTACACTGTAGTGCCCTAACCTCACCCTTAGACCTTATCCTTCTCTTCCTCGGACGACCGGCTTACTTTCGGCAATAATAGGGTGGTCTTACTTTCATATTTTCAGGGAGTTGCTCTGCTTGGAACTCCCATTGACTTTTATCGAGGGTGGGAACCCATTGCTTGTCGTATGTTTGTCTAAAGCAAGCGGTGAAAAATTATTTCTCACAAAAGTTATGGTAGTCGTAACTTCTTCGATTGATGGCCGCCATGGCATGGGAGCAAGGCAAGCCATGAATGTGCCAACGGCGGCAACTACAGGTCTTTTGTTCCAAGTCGACATGATGAATGAAATTTCTGGAATTGACTTGGAATTGATCGCGCCCGTATGGTTGAGCTCTCTTTCTACCGACCCATTGCAACACCTTCTTCATGTGCGCGTCTGCTTTCGGGCAGAGAAGGGTAGTCCATTTCTCAGATATCTCTCAGCATTTTTGAAAATGATCGATGACTTTCTCTCTAGTAGTTCTGATTAAGTCGATAATTGGTCTTTCTCTCGAGCTATCTTTAGCACGTTGTTTAAACTTTCGACAATATTCGTAGTCAAGAAATCGTACTGCCTTCCTTCCATATATGCGCGTGCCCAATGCTTCGGATCTATTTTCAAAATATATTCTATGGCTTGAGAATCAGCAGGATCTTTTTTCATTTTGTTAATAAAATAATCAAATTTCTCTTTCGAATATGCACACGCGGCGCACCACCATAGACCCTTCACATTGTTCCTGGGATACTTGTGCTGCAAATTTTATGTCATATGCCGCATGCAGTAGTTGTGATATACGATAGGAAAGATACGTTTCACCGTATTTATTAAACCCTTCGACCTGTCCGTGATAAATACGAAATCTTCGTTAAACCCACCGATCACGAACGCACCTACCCGTTCAAGAAACCACATCCACGTATCCTCTTCTTCTAACTCGACCACGGCAAATGCTAATGGTAATATATGATCATTACCGTCTTGCGCAAAGGCGATAAGTAGGATCCCTTCGAAACATCCTCGTTGGTGTGTGCCGTCTATAAGTAATATGCGACGAAGTGTATTGTGGTAGCTTCCGATGCATGGGCCAAAACTCTAAAAAAATCTTTGAAACTTACCGTCAAGAGTAAGTTGAAAGGATGTTTGTATATTAGGATCTACCCTCTCTATCTCCTTCACATAGGCCGGTAGATCAACAAATTATTCTTCTCAACTGCCTTTAATATCATTAAGGGCAAGTTCTTTTCCCTTCCAAGCCTTTATATATGAGATTTACACATTATAAGCTTTTACAATATCAAATATTATCGACGCCGGTGTGTAGTCGAATCCTTCCATAAGTTTATCCCGTACATAGTTCGCTACGAAGGAGACTGTTGCATTACAGTAAGTGTGCGGTCCGATTTTAGTGGCTCCGCATGTGTGAGTACTATTAAATGTCTTGATTTGGAAAGAACGAGCCCAGTCAATTTAAAAGCATGTATTCGCTACAAACAATCGGGTTCGTAGCATCCGGCTGTCACTCGATAACTAGCGGTCCTCAAAGGCCGAATTTGAAAGTTTTTCTCCACCGCGTGCTCTTTCAATGCTCTTTGAAATGTTTGTTTGTCTTGGAAGATCTCTCTAATTTTAAACGTCCAATTCCGATATTCAGTTTCCACCTCTTTATCGGAGGAGCCGCCCGATGTCTCTGACATTTCGTAATCTCCATCTACTAGGGGATTGCCAATGTCTCTCACAAAAATTTTTGGATCTTCTTTGATAAACGCATTCGGTTCGCCTTCATATTCTTCTTCTAAGGTATCTTCATTCATGGCTTGAGGATGACTACGCCATTCACTAGCGGTGTTCTCGGGTGGTTGACTAGATCCTTCACCGAAGGGGTTCTAATGTGATTGACCGGATCCTTCACCGAATGGATAATGGCGTGGTTGGCTAGGCCCTTCACCGAAGGGGTGCTCATGTGTATGGACATGGGGTTGAGCTTCTCCAGTAATTCTCATCGATGGCATGGTAGAACATAAGTCTTGAGTAAACCAAGTTGTCCATCCACCGGGAAAGATATGACTGAAATCGTCGGTATCCACCACCCTTTCTGAAGTATAGTCTAACCATTGACTACATTGTTGTGACCCATGCATGTATTTTACTGGGTCATCATACGATTCAATCGGAGCATCGTTTAAATCAAATGTTGTTTTTCCTCTGCCATCGTTGGCCGTAATATAACCGTCATCGCCTAATAGGACGGTATCGTATACAGTTTCATCCTCAAACTTACATGACTGAAATGAATGAGTCACAAAATCAGTCCCACCGAGATCTACTTGTTCAGCTTCAACTGGGAAGTATGACGGTTCCTTAATGATGAATACTTTTATAACGTCTACCGCGGATTTATAAAACATAAATAAGGTAGCCAAATCATCATAGCCCAAAATGTCGGCAATCACAGGCGTATTCACTATCTTCATATGAAACTTTGTGGAAACTGTTTCATCCGCCTTCGTAAAATTGACAGCAGACATTCGCCTTATGAATTGTTCATAAGAAATTTCAGTTGAAATGTTAATAAGCCTCCGCCGGCCACCTTCATACAAGCCATCATCGTTTACAAGAAGGCCATCATAGTGACAAAGAAGAGGAATCCTTACATCCGTCATCGTCTGTTTAAGAATCAGAAGGAAGGGGTCATAAGACTGATGAAATAAAAGAGAAAAGACGACTATAAATCTTAGTCGATTGTATATAGAGTCGATAACGATTACATATACAATCGATATTGATTGCAAATACAATCGTCATCGACTCCATATAGAGTCGATATCGATTATATATAGAGTCGTTATCGACTCTATATACAATCGATATCGACTCTATATGGAGTCGATGACGATTGTATTTGCAATCAATATATATATTTTTTAAAACGGATCGAAGGATATAAAGACCTTTCTTATACTACACGAATAGGAGATACTGCATCACTAAGAGACACTAATAAACTGAAAATGGGGTTTAAGTAGGATAGCTCGCGTCGCAAGGACAAACTTCAAGGTCTTTTTGCCACAATGAAGAAATGCAGGGGCTTCTTCTCCCAAGCCTCTATTTTCTTCTTCGAAATAACAGATCGGAGCAGATCAGACTAAGTAAGGGGACGTCGTCTAGGGTTTTGCACCTCTAACTTTTTTGCAGGATAAAATGAGGAAGAAAATGATGTTTTGTTGGTTAAAGAAAGTCATAGAAGGGATTAATTTGGACCTTTTACTCTCCTTAGGGTCGACTAGGCTTGGAGCTTATTTGTTTGGGTAAAAGTGAAACTACAGGGCTTCTGACGTAAAAGGTACATCTAACAGGGCCTGTCAGGTAAATTTCCCATTATTAGGACGTCGCTGGCGTCATAAAGTTACCGCGGCAGTTACAATGTTTAAAAATTCCAAAAATTGACTGTCACAGATTATCAGGCACTCTACTCTCCGTGGTGTAAGATTTCACTGGATCAATGAGGTAGTAAGCAGTTTAAGCTTAAGTCATTAAATCAGAGATCTACATATTATGAAAGAGTACCTTTATTCGTAACTAGAGGACTAATGAGGGCGCCGAGTTTGAGCAGCGTTTAATGCTTTGAATCAAATTATGAGGATATCATATCATGGCCAATTATTTATTTCACGTGGCATTGATCTTAAAAGGTCGTATGTGTCACATGATTTTAATGACTATTTTTTTTTAATTTTATCATCTATAATCAGAAATTGATCATTTGATGGTGCGCGACATGACATGCCTTGTAGTCTCAAAATACATTTTATAGAAAATTGGGATGAAAAAAATTTCCATCGCCTCATTGAAAGTAGTTAATAGTTTTCAGATGTAGTTAGTCTCATTAAGTAGGCAAGAGCGAATAAAGGTGCACTTAGAAAATTGCTAAATACACGTGCAGCTCATCCAATTTTAAAGATATATGATGAAGAAATTTAATTGAACAATACATGGATTTTACAAGTGATATTGAAACTCCTGCGTAACAGTGACAGCTGGCAATCATATTTTAATTTTGAGAAATGATAGTATATTGCACTGCCCTCTCAGTAGGCTAATGATTCTATCAACAATTCCTTACAACTATCAGGGATTCTGAAATCTGTGAATATCAGCTTTGGATACGATTTAATACCCTAAAAGGCAGTGGTGGGTCCTCCCTGATGTCCCTAATGCAATGGCCCCACCTGAGTAAGGAAGACCACTAAAATGGCCGGAAATGCATTGGATAAAACTTGAAAAGCAATGGCCCCACCTGAGTAAGGAAGACCACATACCCTAAAACGGCCGGAAATGCATTGGATAAGACCAAAGACTCTGGGACCTATTGAACGAACTTGTACATGCGTAAAGGGATTCAGGACATGGCGGAAACAACGGAAAAAAAATACATATATACTAATGAATGAAATTTAAACTATAATCTTTGATGAAGAAGTCTAATTAGCATCCACGCTAGGTACGCTAAGTTACATAGGTTATTACGATTAAAAAAACAAATAGAGAAATATGACAGAAAACTAATCAAAAGAAAAAGAAAGTCGTTACCTAGTGTTTTTTTCTTATCTACAATGTGTTGAATGCATAAACTCGAACCCTAGTTCTTTACATAGTGACCAAATTCTCTGACTCATTGAAAAAGTCGCTAATAATTTAAGATTTTTTGAAAAAAATTGAATAATATTATAATTTTTTGCAATTTTTTTTTAAAAATTTGTGAATTAATATTATTCATTTTTTCCAAATAATTAATTAGCAACTTTTTCTAAAGCTTTGCCCGAATTCTTTTATTTTCTATTTATCTTTTTAATATTCCTTTAGTTTTTAATTATTATATTTATAATTTTTCTTTTTATTTTTACAAATTTCCACCTTTTTTCCCGAATTTGATCAATTTTGTCAAAATTTTTTCTCAATCAATTGATTCACAACCCCAACTTGGTCACTATGGTTTCTAACTTCTTTACACATTCAGCTACTATTTACTAGGCTCGAATTCAATTCAATCATGTGCTTTCATGCTTGATAGGCTAAACTTTTTAGCATTACACCAAATAATGGCCCCTAAGTAAATGAAATAAGACTATAAGTAGCAATACATCCTTTCAAGGGATTTGTACCATTAAAACCCCTACACTTACGGTAAATATAAAAAATAGTCCAAGTTAAAAGTGCTTCATATTCATATTGGCATATTAGCCGGTTTCCAAGCCGATACGTATTGGATATCAAATTAGGATTCCCTGTTACAGATCGGCATATACGTATGTGATATGCTCGATATTTAAAACAATGGTGACCATATTTATTTGTAGATTAGAGGCAAGTTATATGGTGTTAGAATCTTTGGACAGCTTAAATCAGTCAAAAAAACAAAAAAAGGTGAGCTACTTAAAACTAAAAAGTTGGAGGGTAAAGATTTTAGCTCAAGCTCATGGTGATGCCTCCTAAATCCATTTCATTTGAGATTTTAAACTGCCTTCATCTCAACGGATATTTTCTTGTCAATGCTAGCCGTTGAGTATGATTGAAAAATTAGGTGATTGATTGAACGATTGGAACGTTGACCTCGTTTAAGAAAAAGATGTTAAATTCTTAGTTTGGGATTAATGATTATTTAACTTTTCTTGTGACCGTTGAGCAGGATTTATAGGAAAAATCATTTTGTCCAACATGAACATCTAAGCTAAATGAAAAAGTACTATGCCCCATCACATGCCACGGGATAATTTGCATTTATGTCAAGTGGTCAACCACACTCATCACTCATCATATAAATCAGATTTATCCTATGTAGTTATATACTATATGATTAAAATCTTAAAAGACCTAAAAAATGAACGGCTGCAATATATGAAATTGTCTAAATATGTGTGGGTAACTCTAAACGCACCAATCACATTTCCGCTGAAAATATATTGACTGTGCCTAATCGGATGGTGGAGATCATTTTTCACTTTAATCTTTTAGTATCAGATGATCAATTTTTTAATTTCACATGTCACAAATCCCTAAAAAGGGTCCCTAAAATCATGACACATGGAATGAGTAAAGATCCAGGGTTGACCATCCGGTTAGACCCAGTCAATGGATTTTCCATGTTGGCACCCATAGAAATGCGGTTGGCGCCTTTAGAGGTACCCAATATATTTTAGCCGCTCATTTTTTGTTGCTCGCACTGTGGCACTGTCTGTAGAAGTAGTTTTTTAATTCAATTATAGTTCTGAAACCCATCTACATGATGGTGTCATGAATCATATGGCACCAAAAAGATCTTCCATTAGATAATTTAAATGAGATTGGTGGTCTCCCTTTACCCCGATAAATTTTGTGAAAAGCTGATTTCCACATTTTTAGGGGCCCTGTAAATTTGTTAGTCTGTTATTCATAGCAATGGATGGCTAAAATATGTTTCATAATCTTCCTCACTTTTTATGACAGTGAAGGCTATTTATATAGAAAGTGCTTCACGCTTGTCAGGGTCCCTGAACTCTATACAGATCAGTTTTTCATTGGATTCTACAATAAAAGGGTAGATGGTGGGGCTGTCTATCTCCTGATGTCGGTATGCCCATTAATGCCTTTTATTAGTAGTCGAATCTGTCAGTATGAAAGTGGCCAAAAAAACGGCAAGAAATGCGTTGGATGAGGGTCAGACTTTGGGTGCGTAAAGGGTTTCAAATATCTGATGATCGTTGAAATACTTGACTCCACGAATCCTCGTGTGAAAGTGAAACTAACCAGCGCAAAAGAGTAGGCGTCTAAACCGCCAGGGCTTAAGCCTGGCCCTGTCCCACAGGTATGCAATGGGCCGTGTCAGGCCAAATTTGACCCGACTCCAGCAAATGAGTTATCATTATCATTATAACCATATCCCATCTATTTGATGTGGTACTGCGGCCTGAACCGACCTAACATGCCATGTATGGGCTAATATAAGAAAATCCCGATTTATAAATGGGCTGCCCTGGCCCAATCTGAACCCATCGACACCCCTACAAAAGAGCTTTCAACATTGGGATGCGTGGAGTTAAAAATCTCCATGAACTCGTGATGAAAAGTTGGTTATAAAGTTATCGATAGGGCAGTCCATCAACCGGCCCGGCCTGACCCTAAAATTTTAGAGATAAGGAAGTCCATCAATTGGCCCGACCCTAAAATCTTAGGGTCAAAGCTTAAAACTGGGGTAAAAAGCTCAAAAATAAAAGCCTCCTATGTGTAGGTATAAGGGCTTAACAAGTAAAGCTCATAAGGCAATAAGGTTGGACCTTTGCTTCTCTTTCAATTATATATAATAAATATGAAATTTTGGAAAAATCGATGATATAATTAGTAAAAACATACAATTACAACCATAAAATGAACACAGACGATTTTAACGTGAAAAAATCCTTTCACATATAATTTTATAGATAAAAATCATGAGATCCATCTTAAATCTAAGGCAAACAATTCACTATGAAAAATATTCCTACAGTGCTTATGCATGAAATACTCTATCACTCATCTCATCAACAACGATCGCTTCCCACGATTGTCTCTTTCATAATGTAAAGTTATCGCCTTTAATCGTCGTCTCTGATAATGGTCTGCTCGTTTCACATGAGCCAATAACAAACTTCAAACATAATAAGTTCAACCTCAAATCATAGAGGAAGTATTTTCTTTGAGATTTAGATCCACTTAGAATAATACTAAATTATCTCAAAGAGAAGAGAAATGAAAAAATTCTCGAGAGATTTTTTAAGTTAAAGATCTTTCCCCCAAAAGTCCTACTTCCCGAATCACAAATTTCCCTTCTATCCATCGGAACACGGACGCCCGTGAATCACTCACGGATGTCTGTGAAACACTAACTTTTCATAATCGTTGGGGCACGAACATCCACTCATCCGATGCACTGAAATTACTTGGCAATCTAAAACTTGATTGGAGCACTTCTGAGTTTGATCATGATTATAACAAAATATCTAATAATCTCTCCTTTTGTCACAATCATGATAAAACCTAGATTACAAGAACTAAAAAAAATACATCAAATTATCTCTCATCTAAGTCCTATACATCAATCTAGTATGCAATGAAAAATTATAACTCTATTGCTCCCCCTAACTGATTTGTCAAGCAAGATCAGATCAAGTAGAACTATCAAATAAAAAATGTCTAGTTGTAGATGCAACTTCTCTAGAAAGATCATGATACCCCAAGTTGGCCATTACACTCGATTCGTGAGAATCAAATAGAGTGTACTAGCTCTAATACCAATTGAAAGTTCGAGAAAATCAATGATATAACTAGTGAAAATATACAACCACAATTATAAAATGAACACAGACGACTTTAACATGAAAAACCTTTTCACAGGTAAAAATCACGATCTTAGATCCAAGGCAAACAATCCACTATGAAAAATATTCTTACAGTGGTTATGAATGAAATGCTCTATCACTCATCTCACCAATAACGATCGCTTCCCACGATTGTTCCTTTCATAATATAAAGTTATCGCTTCCAACCGTCGTCTCTCACGATAGTTCGCTCGTTTCACACGAACCAACAACAAAGTTCAAACATAATAAGTTCAAACTCATATCACAGAGGCAATATTTTCTTTGAGATTTAGATCCATTCAAAATAGTTCTAAAATATCTCAAAAATGAGAAATTGAGAATTCTCGAGGGATTTTTTAAATTGAAGATCTTTTTCCCAAAAGTCTTACTTCTCGAATCACAAATTTCTCTTTTATCTATTGGAACACGGACGTCTGTAAATCACTCATGGATGTCTGTGAGTTCAGTCATGGACATTCGTCCATCCGATGCACTGAAACTACTTAGCAATCTAACACTTGAATGGAACACTTCTAGGTTTGATCATAATTATAACAAAATATCTAACAAAATAAATTAATATATGTATATATACATATTATTTTTTAGAACTAAATTATCAAAATAACCATTAATATTACTCTTAAATTCATTGAATTATTATTTGTAAGGATATTTTACTAATTTGAATGCCTATAAAGAGAATTTTTAGGTCTTTTTTTTCTCATTTAAAATATTTCTCTCGATTCTTAACGATTTTTTTTCAAGAATTTTTAAATAATAATAATAAATAACAAGGCTCTGTCTGCACTCGCCCCAACTTGCCTAAGCCTAGGGTTGAGCTGGGCATATCAAAGCATGTCTAAGGTTAGGGTTGGCCAAGGTTTTCCTTAATATGTTAATATTATGCTTGAAAGAAATTATATATTGCTTCCGTTCGAGATGGACTCAGGTTAACGGCCGTTCCACTGAGGTAACATTTGCAATCCTAGAGGCTATCCGATCAATTCTAAGTCGTTCCAATGGGTGTAATCACACAACCACGCTGAAGCACATACATAACAATTTTAATGTGCTAAAACTTAACTACTGGGAAACACCCATGCATCACATACATAACAATTTTTGATGGGCTAAAACTTTAACATTTTTAATGTGCTAAAACTTAACCATTGCATCACATACATAACAATTGTGAAACACCAATGCATCACATACATGACAATTTTTAATGTGCTAAAATTTAACCATTGGGAAACACCCATGCATTGGGACCGTAGTCTAAGCAAACAAATCTCCTATAATTTAAAATCTTACAAAGAGTTACGAATGATATATCGAATCATGCATGCATGTCCTATCAAACTCCTTTGAAGCTTTGAAGCGCAATGAATCATTTCGATCCGTCTCCATACCATCTGAATTTGCTCGCCTTCAACAATGAATGATATCCATATAACGATCCACCCAAAATGTTTTGGGAAACAACAACACCAATATCCTTGGCAATTTGATGATAGAAGGTGAAAGGGGAAAATTCTTTCGAAAATCAATTTAAAACAATTAAAAAAGTTTCAAAAGGGAGAAGTGGATCAATACAAGGTGCTAAGAATCTGATCTAAAGTATGACACTTAAATACACGGTTTTCAAGAGTACAGAAACACTTAAAAGAGCAGAATGGATCAAATATGGGAATTAACACCATTGATCAAACTCTCCAGTGGGCGATCAATTTCATCTTGGCTTGACACTCTACCAATGGCGATACACAGATGTTTTGGCAGACTTTGACAACAATATCTAAGTCATTATTGGCTTCTTTTTTTTGCCATATATTCATTTTTTCCCAATACAAGTTGCAAGTGACAACCATCATATGAAAGTATATGAAGGTCATCAATCACCTCAAAAAATGTCTTTCAAAGAATTTGTGCCATTACTACCATACTAATATACTAGTACTTTAGCAACCAAGGTTTTCACGTACAAAAAAATGTTAATTGCTTTGAATAATTTAATGGAGATTGTTTTACGTCCCATTTTCTCATATGATATATCTTGAGATGACGGGCCTACTACCATACGATAAGATGTTGATTTCATGTGACATACATCCAAAAAGTGATCCAAAAATCACGTTTGATGGTATGTCCGAAATCATATTCACTTTTTGGGATGTGTGTTAGATGAAATCAAAATCTGATTATCTGATAGTTCCACCGTGCTCTCAAGATCTATTGCGTAGAAGAAATTTTGTTTATTGCCCTTGCAAAATCGTTTGATTGCTTTGGATCAATCGATCGAAGTTTTTTTATCACCATAATTTTTCATATAATGGATCTTGAGACCATAAGCTTATCATCTAATGCTCAATTTTTTCTTTGATGTGGCATACATGTCAATACCTCTTTGTTCACGCTCACGCGTTCTCTGAAAGCGCTTACATCTCAGACCCCTGAAAAAACGTTGATTTCTTTGGATCAAATGATGGAGATCTTTTTTAACAAAGATTTTTCACAAAATAGAATTTGGGTTCATGGTGCATCAATCTGACAGTCAATTTTTGATTTCCTGTATCACCGATGCCCAAAAAATTACTCTTCAATCATATAGCATACATCACACTCAAACATGACTTTAGGGTCATTTTTGGGGGACTTGTGACACATGAAATCACAAACTGACCATCTGATAGGTGTTACATGATCTTAAGATCCATTCTGTGGATGATCGAGGTGAAAAATAATCAATCTCATTTGATCCAAAACAATCAACAGTCTTCAAGGGGTCTAGGACGCGGGCACTTTCAGAGAACACATGAGCAGGAACAGATGTACCCATAAACAACGATGCCAAGTAAATATCATTAAGAGTTTTGGTTAAATAATAACGGCGCCTGAGAACGACCGCCACAACTCTTTACCGGTGGTTTTGAATGTTTTACCGACGATTTTTAGCCGCCGGTAAAAGTGTGTTCATTGTAATGTTCTCTTGTAAACATCAGGTTTAAAATGACCAGATTAACCAGGTTTTAAACTAGGTCTAAAAAATCCGAAAGCTACAGGTTTAAGTAAGGAAATTATTCGTTTAAAAAAAACGCCTTTTTATCGACAGTTTTGATCTGCCAGCGATTATTAAGAAAAGTTAAACATTGTTGGTTGTTAGAAACAGCCGGTAAATATGAAAAAGTTAAACGTTGTCGGCAGTGGTTTAAAATTGTTGGCACGAAAATTTTATATCTTACACCTTGTAAATTTAATATTTTCCTCGCGATTAAAATTGTCGGTGAATCATTCGCGACGCTTCTTTTCTTGACAGCCCTACCACCGCCACCACCGGTAAAAGTTTTACTGACTGTTTGTAATAATTTTAATCGTGAATTTGGCAGCCAGGAAATGCTACGCAATTTATAGTAGATCTTGCATGTGGCTTTCGATCGAATGATAAAAATTATACAGTGGATAAATCTATTGTGAATTTTAAAGACAATCAAATTTTATGAATGTCAGTAGCCTAACAATTAACAAAAAAAATCTACAATTTTTTAAAAATACTTCCCAAATTTTAATTTTTTTTTAACCAACCCATAGGAAGTTGAAAAAAAAAAACATTTGGCATGAGTTTTGCCAAACAAGGCCTTATTATGTAATCATTTGGGCCTTTTCCTACAGCAATAGCCTAGTAATGGATCGATCATTTTTCGTTCAAAGCTAGTTTGTTCATTTTTTATTTTATCAAAAGCTAACTTGTAATCATTGGAATATAAATATATATTGATAAATCCATCACCAACCCATGTGAAATGAATGGTGTTTTTATTTTATATTTTTATGGAAGGAAATGAATGGTGTTAGACTGATGAGAGGAATTTTTGTCCGCCAACGTTGCTCAACAATCCATCAGTTGGTGAATAATTAATTAAGGAAAATTTGTCTTTTCAT
This sequence comes from Chloranthus sessilifolius, assembly GCA_021018995.1. NCBI lineage: Eukaryota > Viridiplantae > Streptophyta > Magnoliopsida > Chloranthales > Chloranthaceae > Chloranthus > Chloranthus sessilifolius. Next base: position 24,126,783 of record CM037589.1, read on the forward strand.
TCTTATAAGTTTACTTATTTACAGAAATAATTTTATAGTTTGAAACTTTACAGAATAAATCAGCTCCAAGCTAAACAATTTCCACGTTTGACCTGTTTTATCATTATATATATATATATATTTCATTATTTTTTGTTGTTCCTTTTACCTTATTTGATAATTATCACGCATCAACTATCTCAATAAATTATAATTATCTAAACCAACCAATTATAGTTATCTAAATCAACCAATTGTAGTTATCAAATAAGGTACACTATACGACTACTAAGATAGCGGTTAGTTAGCGAATGACCGCTATCTTAAGTTAGCGACTCGCTTTAAGATAGTTAGTTGAGATAACTGATATGCGGTAGTTATCAAATAAGATACACTCTAATACCACCACTATCTTAAAATAGAAAGACGCTATCTTAAGATAGCGGCTCGCTTTAAGATAGTTGGTTGAGATAACTAATAACTTTCATACATCAACTACATCAATCAACTATTTTAAAGCGGGTCACTACCTTAAGATAGCGGCAATTATCTCAACCAACTATCTTAAAATAGGCCATTATCTTAAGAAGTTATCTCAACCAACTATCTTAAAGCGAGCCGCTAACTTAAAATAACGGGTCACTATCTTGACCCTTGCTATCTTAAGGTAGTAGTTATATTAGAGTGTATCTTATTTGGTAACTATCACACATTAATTATCTCAACCAATTATCTGAAAGCGGACAGCTAACTTAAGATAACGGCCGCTTTTGTTTGTCCTATATTTTTATTTTTTTCTTCTCTCTTTAATTTATTTTTATTTTTTTCTGTATTTTAAAATTTTAACATGAGTTACAATTGTTTTAGATAATTATAATTGGTTGATTTAGATAATTATATTTGGTTGAGATAATTGATGTGTGATAATTATCAAATAAGGTAAAAGGGTCAATATAAAATAATAAAAAATAAACATATATTAATGAAAAAATAAGTTTGTGCAAACGTGAAAATGGCTTAACTTGGAGCGGTCATATTTTACAAAATTTCAAACTATAAGACTATTTCTTCAAATAAGTAAATTTATAAAGTTGAAAATACAAATTTTTCATTAATTAATTACAAGTTTATTGTATTTTAACAAGTTGTGGAATCTATTATAATGAAAAAAAAAACAAGTTGCGGAATCCATTTCCAGAAGAAGCGTGGCAAGGGAAAGGCGAAACTTCCTACGGATGCGAGAACACACGGTTGATGGGTCCTTCACCCTATTGCCTATGGGTCCTTCACCCTATTGCCTTTTTCCCAAGACACCCGTTACAAAGCATTAAAGTCACTTATCAGTAGGGATTCTATTATAAATTTATTTAAGGTCAATTTTCCAAATGGATCCCGTCATATTCATCTTTTTCGGCAAAGACCCTATAGTTTCACCTTTTCCCATAACAGATCAACTTTAAGCTGAGCCATTTCCAACTAATAGGAAAAGTCTCAAATACTCCTTATATTTTTGTCGTTCTACATAATTTAAATATTTATGCGATATGAAACAACATCTATACTGTTTGATTTGAAGGCGACAATATAAAGATCGATGGTGTCAAAGATTGGCATGAAAAAAAGGCAATATTGCTTCTTTAATCCAAAAAAAAAAATGATTGTGTAGACAAGCATTTTTTTTTTTTAGTTAAAGAGGTGATATGACTTTTTTTTCGTGCCAATCTTTGGCACCATCGATCTTTATATTATGGCCTTCAAATTAGACGGCATAAATGTTGCTTTATATCATGTAAATATAAGAAAGTATAATTTTTAAAATTTTAAACCAGATAGAACAATAAAAAGTGTAAAAAGAGGTATTTGAAACTTTTTGTGCTAGCTAGAACTAGCTCAACTTAAAGCTGATCGGTTTGGTGAAAGGTAAAATTATAAGGTCTTTGACGAAAAAGGTGTATATGAAAGGGTTGATTTGAAAATATTCCCTTTATTTAATGCCCTAGGCTTCAACCCGCTGTTACATTTAAACAACAACATTGTGTTTAATTGATCTCACACCATTAAAAATGTACTTTTTGCAATCCATCTCCCAAATATGTCACTACCCCTATACAAACATGCCTATAAAGTCAGATTGGAACCATCATATATGATAAACTTTAATATCAGCCATTAAAAGTAAAAATAATGGTTGACATTATAGTTAATATATTATATGACTTAAAGTTTCATAGAACAATATTTTTGGGCTTGGTGCACTTCAACTTATAATCTATAATTTTGACGGCACAGATTACTCAAATCTTAAATCATTGATGGTGTGAGATCATTTAAATACCATTTTGATTCTTAAATCATTGATGGTGTGAGAAGAGATGGTCCCTTTTATTTATGGAGAAATAGCTCTTGATGGATATTTAAACATTAAAATAGTGTTTAAAAGATCTTATACCATTAAAATTAGATTTCTTATCTCACACTATTGAAGTATGATTTATTAACATGTAGCACACATCTGTGATCAATCTAAATTGTCCAAACGGTAATCTATCATTAGAAGTTATCGCAACCCAAAGTAATATGCCTATAAGTGTATGTGAACCATCCGATTAATATCAATCATCAAAATGAAAAACAACGATTGATATTGTGGTATACAAATTGGATGATTAAATCTCCTTAAAAAACTAATTTTGGACATGGTTTACTTAGAATTGTATAGTCTATCATCTGTAATCTCCTTAAAACACTAATTTTGGACATGGTTTACTTTGAGGGTAGAGATTATCCACATTTTAAATCATTGATAGTCTATCATCTGTAAAACACCATTTTGGGGATTAAATGGCAGTAGGAGTCGCGTCCATATATTTAATGGTCTAGGCTCGAAGACTGTGCAATGCTATTTTAATTTTAATTTTTTTTTACGCTCAAGAAGAGAATCTCCTTTTCATGAAAAAAATAAATAAATAAAGAAAAAGAAAAGTAAAAGTAGAGAATCTAATGTTCAACTGCTATTTCAACGTTTTCTGGCTTTGGCTTTTTATGTTTTTTTTTTTCTTTTTGATTCAGCCATTGAGACGGGGACAGTCTCGAGAATCGGGGAATAAGCACGCATGCATATATGATAGTTGGGGAGCAGTGTGAGGGAGCACCAACTATAATAGTAAGAGTTAACTAACAGAACTCAACCCACACCTTATAAAGACAAGGTGGAAAGCAACGTGAAAGACGAGTATCGAACCTACGACCTCCTCCTTCACAATAGAGAGAGGGTACCAACTAGGCTAATGCCTGTTTTTAATTTTTTCTTGACTCTTGTGAGTGTCAGGAAGTGTAGTATATTAAATTGAGTACCTTTAAATCCACCCACCAAAACTTTGAATTCACCCACGCTAAAACACGTTGATTGAATTGAATTGAACGATTGAGATCATTTATCCTCTCAATATTTCACACGATGGATCTTGAGATTATCGGCGTACCATCAGACGGTCAGTGTTTTATTTCACATGGCACATATCTCAAAAAGTGACCTTAACATCATGTGTACGCTTAAAAATAATTTTAAGCTCACTTTTATGCGTGTGTACCATATAAAATAAAAAATCGATTGTCTGATGGTACACTCATGATCAAAAGATCGATTTTTTGAAAGATTGGGACGATAAACAATCTCTATCATCTGATTCAATGTAGTCAATGTATTTCAGCATGATAAACTCAACGATTTTGTGGGTGGATTTAAAGATACTCATATTAATTACTTTTTGTTTCTCTAATGTTTTTGAATATTCTTCAAATATGAGGCAACGACTATTTTTTTATTTTTTTTCTTTGAATAAGCAACAAAAATTGGCTGAAGATAGGGCTGCCAGCGGGCTAGGCCACCATAAAATCTAGCTCGGCCCTAATGGCCCTTGCTCAGCCCTAACTTAGGTGGGCTTTTTTGGATATGAATATTTTTTAAAACTACACCTAAAGTTTTCTTCATTGTAAATATTTTTAGGGAGTCATTACTTGTAGTCGGAAACTTGGCCCTTGCACCATATGACTTGCAAGTTTTGTGACCTCTATCATTTGAAAACACCATCTAAATCGTTTGATTTAGCAACCATGATTTAAAGATATTGAGTGCAAAAGATTAGCATGAAACATAATCTTCATCATGTGATTAACTATAGTCAAAGGCTATTATCTAATTCAACAACTGACTATAATTAATAAATCATATGATAGAGATCATGTATTGATCCAATCTTGTGTACTAAAAATATCTAGATTGTGAACTTCAAATCGGATGGCCTAGATTGCATCCTCATCATCATATGTTTCTAAAATACCAAGTCTTTCTTTAACTTCAGTGCAAGGGCCAAATTTCCGAGTGCAAGTAATGACTCCCATATTTTTAATGTTCCAAATAAGAAAAAAATAAAAATTTAAGACCTCTCCTTACAAATATTTATTATTAACACACCGTTTCAATTATCCGTTTGATAAATCTAACGATAATATTGAGTGTTATTTTTGAGAATTTTGTTGTAAATAGTATATATATCTTATATATTTATATTAACACATTTAATATACATATAATTAAAAGAGATCCACCGGCCGGGACGGGCTTACGGGCTTTAACTTGTCATGCCCTTACCCGGCCCTACAGACAACGGGCTTTTGGTTTCAAGGCCCTAACTCTGCCTTTTTATCTCATTTTTAAGCCCTAATCGTAAGATTTTAGGGTCAGGCTAGGCTGGCTGATGGGCCAACCTTCCTCTCCCTAGTGACGACCTTAGCTATAAACTGTATTGTAGTTACAGGATCGTACCATGAGAGTGATAGATCATAAATTAAAGTGCAACATGTAAAAATAGTGATTAAGGTTTTTTTTTATTTCGATAACAATGTTTAAGGGGATTTAAATCATATGATTTGTGGATTTTAATGGCAACTATTGTCTTTTAAATTTTATGACTGATACTAAAATTATCAATGGGATAATTCACATACACTTATAGTGATGTTTCAATTTAGATTTTTTGAGATAGATTGCTAAAGCGTATCCCACCCAAAAAAGATAAAAAAAAATTGAGAAATTAAACAATGGCAGTCGGGCTCCTTAGCGAGGGATTCAGCACACTACATAACCAAAGAAGAACTAATTACTAGCTGGATAAATTAAGTCGGTCGGGTTAATAGAATCAACGAGTTCATCAATTGAGGTGTCCTTGTTGAAAGCCAGCTTAAAGATTCTATGAAATCTAGTAGATTGTGGACTTCATCCCCAATCCAAACATCCATCTAAAAAGAGGTAGATGTGATGCTCCCAAATCCCAATCAAATTTCTACCTTTGCTCGAAAATCTCTAGTGAAGCTTGGACACACTCACGATAATTAAATAAGTAAGCTCAGTTTCAGAGGGAAGCCACCTCAGACTTATCCCCAAAAATCCAAGCCTCAAGGACCACTTCTGACCACAATCCAGGTTGGTCTCGCAGTATACATCCCCTATATATATAAGGCAGGCACGTTCTTTGGAAGAAACCACTTCTCTCAGACATGTCTGTAATCATTATATCTTCAAAAGTGAATGGAGATCTGTTAACTAGAGCATTTCTCTATCAACTAACATTCTGATAACAGTGAGACATGTTTCCTGTACCAGAGGGATTAGTAGCATAGGTTTCTTTAAGGGAGCCATTACTTGCACTCGCTTTTTAAGTGATTGCACCGATGTTTAAAAATGACTGTATTTTAGGGACATGTGACATGTAAAAACGCAATCAGGGTCGTCTGATTTAAAGTTCATGATCTATAGATCTTTAGTGGATAAGATTAGTACGAAATACAATCTTCATTATGCGATTAAATATAGTCAAAGGTTATTGTTGATTCAACAATTGACATTGATATGTCATATGATAAATATCCTGTCTTGCTCCAATCTTATCCAGTAAGGATCTATAGATCATGAACTTTAAATCAGGCGGCATAGATTGTGTTTTCACATGTCAAGTGTCCCTAAAATATAATGTCTTTCTTTAACCTTAGTGCAATAATTTAAAAAGCGCGTGCAAGTAATGACTCCCTTTCTTTAATCCCTAAAATACTTCAACAATTATAAGCATTTCTTAATTATTTGTTTAAACAGTGTGGTCGTCGATCCTTACTACCGTGGGTTCCCTTGACCACCTTGTCATTCTATCTATTGTCTCTACATCCCTTCTTGTTGCACACCACGATCTGAAGCAGCTGCAGTTCAAGTTCTTGCATCTCTTACAAACCAATCCACAGCTCTAATTGATACATCTGAGTTCCACACCTTCTTTATCATCTCTCCGACTTTTTGCTAAAGAGCAGGGGAATATACAATCTTGTCGCCTCAAAGTATGTAAAACTATTTAAAATAAAAAACCAAAAAAATAAGAACTATACTAAAATAAAATATTAAGTAGATATGTTAGTATATATGGACTGATAGATTAACACAAATCAATAAATCAACGTCGATAAAAATCTAGATCCAAATCAACAACATTCTAGAACAAATAAAGGGCCCTAGCTACTAAGATTAAAATCATTCATACGTATAAGAAAACTATAAAATTAAAGTAAAAAATAAAGAAGACTAAAACTATGAAAATCAATTGCTTATATATAAGAGATAAAAAATTAATATTTACTAGCATACCACTCACAACTAAAAGGTTCTTCATTTTCTGAAATAGTCCCACATTAGATAGAGAAAAGTCTTAATCATGGGTTATATGTGATTATGGAAACTATATGTCATGACGCATTCTGGGTGGGAACTTAAGCTAATGTCAAAAATAAAATTGGGACGGAGACTTAAACCCAAAACCAAACAATATTGTGGCATGCAGGTCATCACATTTTCTAAAGAGGCGAACTTCTATTTTTATATGATGTCCTATTTTTTAATTTTTAAAAAAATACTTTAATAGTACCCTAAATCTGTTATTTTTATAGCTGTTATAAAGTGCATTAAGACAAATACGCTTAAGTTTTTCATGTGGCGGCAAAATAGTTTGATATTAAGGGTTGTTTATGTTAAAAGTTGTAGAGATTTTTATCCTCCCTGTTTCTTTTCTTCATTGGCACTCCATCAGTGTGTGCCACATTTATAAATAGTGTATGTTCAACATATTTGCTTTACTTCGCTATTGTTTCTTATGACTTTATATATGGTTGGCCGATGATAAATGACACTACTTGCTTGAGCAATCACATGATATTAATTTCTTTGAAGCCAAAATTTTAGATAGCTTATATTTCCAAAATAGACACACGTATGGCATTTGTTTTTGGTAAACTTGTGATGATAAGGCATTTAATTAGTGGCCTTTCATATATTGAAAGAGTGAAACCTACACTCTCTTAAAACAAAAATTAATTATAAACCCTAATTCACTCAAGGACTTGACCTACACTCAGGTGTAGCCTCAAATAAGACTTCCATATCAATGGTTATTCGTGGATATGGCCTGACGCATATTCGATTTCCACATGACCAAATTATTAATGGCACTTTTAAAAAATAAGACTATTCAAAAACTGCAGCTATTAATAAAAATATTTATTGTTTAAGTAACGACAGGAGTAATAGCAGTTGTTTTTTCTTAATAGTGGCAATTTTTTGCTGCCGCTAAAACAACTTATTTTTGTAGTGTGAGCCTGATTTTGATCCTGCTAGAACTAGAGTCAATGTGCACCTGAAATGGGTCCACTTTTTATTCCTTGTACCTAACCCCACCCGATTGTTAATAGGTTGATGATAATGTTAGATATTTAAAAGTTTATTATACTTGTCTTTTCTCAAGAGGTGTGTCTTTTTAATTGAGGTGCCTTTTCAAAGTGGTTTGTCTTTTCAAAATGAAGGGTCATTCCAAAGTGGTGTGTCTTTTCCGAAGGGATGCGTGTTACACATTTTCATAGGAAAAATATACATTAACACATCACTTGATTTCTATTTAAGGAACCTAAAATCATTGTTTTATATACCACAAAAAGAGTCTTATTTCTTCTATCTTGTTATGTCTTTAAAGGTCTTAATTAGAGCGTTCTTTCAATATTTGGTGTTCGGATAGCGTGATCGGATTCGCCAAATCATTCACAAGAATACACTGACCACTTTGTCGAAGTGGTGGGGGTAAATATTGATTTAAAGACAACGATATTTCTTGTGCCTCGAATCGGTTCCATGTATTATTTCGAATCAATATTTCAATTTCTCCAACAATTTTAAACCAATATTTAGAGGTTTCGAATCCGATGGCACATGGAAACACTATCCAACTATTTATTTATAACCCGATTACGAAGGCGTGGAGAGGTGTTTCTTTGGGTAACGATATGCTTAAGAGGTATGTTAATATTACTTTATTTTTTTTTAATGGGTGAATTTAATGACACTGACTGGCTGGTTGAATGCACCCATTGACACTGTCATGTTAGAATGTGGGGCATTTTAATGGGTGTGAGAAAAGCACTATTAAGGTGCTTCAACCAACCATTTAAAGTGAAGACTTTTATTTATTTGGGCAATTATTTTTTATTATGAGTCACTTGTGAATGAAGAGTGACACTAAAACTAAGTGTAATTTTTTAAAAATTGATGTGTGATTATATTTGTTGCTCACCATCAACCAAAAGTCTTTGCCAAAGTGCTCATGATCATGTCACGATGGTCTAACAATCATTTATTTGTTGGTGATGAGTGGCCACGATCAAAAGTTGCAATCAAGAGCCCACATAATAAGAAATATAATCAAATTGGTTTGAAAGCTAAGATTGAATGACTATGATTTATTGATCATTTTTATTTTTACGTTATTTCTTGTGAGATTTTTTTTCAATGTTCTTGTAAAAAAGGGTAGACTTTGTCACTCATGTGTTCAGATGTCATTATGTTTGTGCGACTTTGATCATATCGCCATTGTTCGTTAGCAACTGTTTGAGCATGATCAAATGATTGATTCAATAGCCTCATAACAGGCTTGACTCTAAGGTCATTCTTATTTTCATGATTGATTGATTGATTAATTACTCTCGATCATATTATCATTGAGTGCCCTTGATTAAGTAGACATAACTTGAAATTATTATCAATGATTTGACCATAAAATTCTCACCATATCGAGTTGTCATGAAAAGATTGTTAGGATCATTTGGAGATGGTCAAATAATTTTGACTGAATTATCTTAGGAAAGATAATAGATTTAGATTTGGAGATCTAAATCATTTAAAGATGATTTTCCTTTAAGAAATAGAATCATGATCTTACAAGAGATATTAAAGAGCAACTATAAATCTCATTAAGTTTATTGGTTATATCAAAATAGGTAGAGAAATGAATTGACTTAAGGGTCCTTTGGTAGACGTACAACAAAGATTAAGTCAAAACTTCTAGATTCTCAATGGAACTTATTTTCTTGTCAATGAACAAGAAAATAAATAATATATGATTTCAGGCAAAAATATTTGAAGAAATACTATATGTGTTGATAATTGCAATTATGAGCAATTATGGAAAATATTAGCCTAAAAGAAGAATCGGGATGGGTTTAAAGTCATTTACTCAAACAGTCACTTATGATGGGAATCCTACCTAATATTTATTTGGTCAATATTTAGGTTCAAAGGGAAGAACAAGTCGTAAATTCGTGACAGACAAAGGGGCACTACATTGATGAGAATTAAATTCTCATAAACATCCAAGGAAGGATAGTGTTTTGCTTGTGATGGATAAGGGGAGGTTGAGCATTGCTTTTAATAGACGTTATAGCACAATGTGTTGAGATGCTAAAGTTACAAAGATATCTCATATAGGCCTATCTATATAAGTGTGAGGGTAGAGCCGCCTTCAATGAGACATGACTTTATCTCATAAACACTTATGAAAACCAAGGTACTAGCATATGGCCTAAATGTGCTAACTAATTTATTGAACACTAAATATATGAAATATGTGTGTGGAATAATTTCGGTTTGTCGAATATGATCATTAGTTCAAGACTTAGTTTCATTAAAGATCTTGACAAACTTTGAGTTATTTTCACTAAAGTGAAAATTCAAGTCTATAAGAAATTTTCATTTATGCATATATTTTTGGCTTTACTCTGATTTCAAAATTTTAAATAGTGGGGGATTGTTGGATATTTAAACTTTTAAATTATAATATCCCTGATATTTTTGACCTAATTTCGTTTACTTCGGTAAGCGTGTCCGAAAAATTTTACGGGTTTTGTTGGACTTTTGGTTAGCTTTGTGTTTGATGAGAATGATGGTAAAATGGTATTGTCAATAGATGTGTGTAAGTCATGAAAGCGATGACTTACACAATAAGGTTGGTGTTTGTGTTTAGCACCAGATAGGTGTCAACTTAAGTGGATAAGTTACATTTATAAAAATCTAGATATTTTATATTTAGCTTTTGGTTATAAGAGAGAGTGCAAGAGAAGTTAACTTCTCCCTCTCGTTGGAAATCAAGCCTCTAGGGCCTTGCCTCCTTGTTGATCCTAGATCTAGTGAGCTTGAGAACTCCTCTTTCCATCTCAACCATTGATTAGCCTTGAGCTTGTAATTGGATCTGTTTGAAATATTGAAGGACAAGACAGATGTGGAAAAGGAGAAGTTCTATGTGAATTTGTTGTGGCTGAGGCAGTGTCCACCTCCTTGAATGAGGACCAATTCGAAGTTTTTTTTTAACCTTTAAGCTTGGAAATTTGTTCCGGTGCGTGAATCGGTACAACGGAATCAACGAATTAAGCTACAAGAGGTAGGCTGTTAAAACCTTCTTGTGTCCTTAAAATTTTTGTTTTGCTTAGAATAGCATGTAGTATATTTAAATGAGATATGAGGGCTGTGTTTGGAAATGAAGAAAAGAGCCCGGACTTGAAAAAGTTAGCAGCCACAGAACCTGAGAAATTCGACTGTCGATTTGAAAATCGATTGTCGAATTTGGAATTCGACCATCGATTTCAAATTCGACAGTCGAAATGTGTTTTTTTTGCCTGAGACAAATTTTTGAAATCGAAGGTCGATTTCCAATTCGATGGTTGAATTTGGAAATCGACCATCAAATTGAAATTCGAGTGTCGAATTTCAGGGTTTTATCACTGATGTGCTGTTTTGAAATTCGAAGGTCGAAATTGAATTCGACCATCGAATTCTGTCCTGTTTTTGACATTCGAAATTTTTCAGATTATTTTCTCAGCAAGCTTTTGGGTTGAAATTCTTGTTCTATATTAACACTGAGAGTGTTAATATATGTAGGTTTTGATTGTTGGAAGTCCTTGGTGAGGACTACTAGTGCATGATTTTGAATACTCCTTGTTGAGGTAGGGGAACCCTATTTGTTATTTGCATCAATTTATAAGCATAAACTATTTCGGCTATTTCTTTTAAAAAGCATTAGTTTTGGAATTCTGTCATACACAACATAAATAAAACTTAGAAGATATGATACAAATCTGAAAATTTGGAACCTTGTTATGACTAAGAACTTTGCAATTTGAACCTCAGAACCTCAGTTAATCTTTGAATCAGAACTTCGAATCAGAACTTTGAAAAATCAGAATTATGTTATGAATAATAAGCTTTGATATGTGTTAGCATTTGCATTTGATTTAGGGTTCATACGGACGATGCCCTAGATTTTACCAACCGTGTTGACGGTATTACTTTGGCGCAAGTTTCCCTCATAACGTAGGGGCTTGTTGCACTTTCGAAATGGGTTCATGAACGACGATGGTCAGTAGGGTCTTCCCATCGGTCACGTAGTCCGCTCTCATGCTATAAGAAATTTGGGAGATAAAATTAAGTTATAAATTTAAGACAAGAAGCATGCTAAATCAGAACATTTTCGAACACATTAGATTATATTATCAGTTTTTGACTCAGGATTAGAACTAGAGATTTTAGGTGATTGATATATTTAATTTTGTAATATGAAGCTTTTATTTTTGGATTACTATATGTTGCCTCTGTCTTTAGATCTTTGTATATGTTGTCGGCTTCTGTTTGTTACGGCTTATTGAGAAATCAATAAGTTGATGAACCGGCCTTTCCTATACCTTAGGGGTTGAAAAAGTCAGGCCGTCACATAAATATTGGAGGATTGTTAGATATTTAAAAGTTTATTATACTTGTCTTTTCCCAAGAGGTGTGTCTTTTCAATTGAGGTGTCTTTCCAAAGTGGTGTGTCTTTTCAAAATGAAGGGTCATTTCAAAATGGTGTGTCTTTTCCGAAGGGATGCGTGTTATACCTTTTCATAGAAAAAAGGTGCATTAACGCACCACTTGATTTCTATTTAAGGAACTTAAAATCATTGTTTTATATACCACAAAAAGAATCTTATTTCTTTTCTCTTGTTATGTCTTTAAAGGTTTTGATCAGAGCGTTCCTGCAATATTTGGTGTTTGGATAGCGTGATCGGATTCGCCAAATCTTTCACAAGAATTCACAGCCGATTCGTTATATCCTGAAACCAGTTTATCGGTAATTTGTTGGTGACCACCTTATCGAAGTGGTGGGGGCAAATATTAGTTTAAAGACAGCAATATTTCTCATGCCTCGAACCGGTTCCATGTATTATTTCGGATCAACATTTCAATTTCTCCAACAATTAAGTATGAAATTTAAGCTCCATTATTAAATAAATTGGGTGTAGGCTCACTATTTTCATAATCTGCTTAAAAAATAATTACTTAAGAAATATATGGAATGCCCTACTTTCAAAAGTAAAGAAATATTAAAATCAAAATTTTAAAAAGGTCAAAAAGAGAATAATGCAAAGAATATGAAGACAATGAGAAGGTTATATGAATTACACATCCATACTTTCTACATTATCCTAACGTCACCTAACTATTAAAAAAGCATTTCGTAAAAGTGGTTAAAGAAACCAGTAGCATTGCTTCTTCATTTTTGTCCTCCCTTATTGTTGCAGAACTCTTAAATCTTCTTTTTCTTTAATCTTCTGTTTGTTTATTAACTTGACTTCTTATTTTCATTAATGCCTCATAACACCATAAAAAATAACACTATTAACGACAGCTAAAAACTGCTGCTATTAATAAAAAATTGTCGCTACTAGTCCTATCGTTATCAAAAATTGCCGTCATAGCCCTTAATAGTACATGCCGTTGAAACACCTTATTTTTGTAGTGTGAGAATTGAATTTACTATTATTTTATTTATTATTGATATGGATTTTCTAATTGAGACTTGAGACCCTATGAATTCTTTAGTCAATTAAAAACTAATTACATCATTATCTAATAATAATGCTGAAAACTCCAAATACATTTCAGAGTGAGAGATTGACTCTCCTCTACATATCAAGATAAACTTTCTTAGAATGAATGGAAAGTGCTCCCTGGGCTCTTAGTAATTTTCAATTTTTTTGTGTAGCATTTTACAACATTAACTAATTGCCCAATGTTGTTTCATACATCAACCTCTATTTTCATATTGGTATTTGATTATTGTTTTAAACATTATTTTCATACAACATCATTAACTAATTAAAATAACTAATAATGCTTTTAGATAGGGTTTCTAAATTCCTCTCTAATCAACATACAAGAGTTCATTAATATAACTTGCCAAGAGAGTTATTGACGAACTTTCTAAATTCAGTTGTCTATGTGACGCTAATATTTTGGTAAATTGGTATTTGATTACTTTTCCAACTATCTTTCATACATCAACCTCCTTAATTCATATTGGTATTTGATTATTGTTTTCAACTATTTTCATACAACCACCTCCTTAACTAATTAAATAACTAATAATCTTATTATTTTTTAATAGGGTTTCTTGCATATATCACCCTGAGATATGTCGATATTGCATCAAACCCCCTGAGTTATGGGTATTTATTCTGCAGCCCTTACTTTTGTGTTTTTGTTTCATATACTCGGTTGTTAATTACCAATAGTTTATGGACTTACAACATACTATTTTACTTAATAAAATACTAATATTCTAAGAATAAATTCTAAAAGGCCCTTCATTCATCTATATTTACAAAATATTGATTGCAGAACTATTTTAAATCCTCATCATTTATTTACAAGTCATGATTATGGCTTACCACCATCATTCTTAAAAGAGTATTTAATACCCTGAACAAAATTTACTTATCATAAAGATCATATGATTGAATCTATCACAAACATTGTTTATCATCCTAATATTTCATGAGATTAATCTTTAGATCCATAGTGTGATTAAATTAGCTTCACTAGATTATTAACAGATTATTATATTTAAATACACTGAACCATCGATTTATTTCAAATAAATTAGTAATGCAATTTAAGAATCAAACACGATTAACAATATTAATTGAATAATTATTTAGAATTATAACATGACAAATATGATTGAATTTAGACATTAATCACATTTATATCAGAAAGAGTGACTATCCACGAAAAGCTTTAATCTAAAGTACTTACACCTCCTTCTTGATAGTGGATCCAAATCCGAAAACTAAGACTTATCTTCCTCCTCAAAATGAATATTAAAAAGATAGATAAAGAAACTGGGACTCAATGCCCTTACACTTTGAAAAACGCAGAAAAACTAAAACAGAAGAATGCGAAATTAAAACTTTCTCCAAAACAGAAGGCCCAGAATGAATATAACTTCAAGAATATATTTCCCCCTAATTGCCAAAACGGAAACCGCTTTTTCCTCATTGAATCCAAGATTTTATTCCTTGAAAAGAGTACCGAGATTCTCGCGACCAAACACAATTTCGAACTCAAATTCAAACTTGGTCGATTGATCGACTGAATATGGTCGATCAATCGACCAGATCAGATTTTGTTTTTAATTTTCAAGTCCTCTGGATTAGGTTGATCGATCGACCTTCCCAGATTTTCGTGAACTCCCGCTAAACTTTGCATCAGACACTACCTCGTTATTTTGATAATAACTTTCTATCCCGAAGTCGGATTGAGGTAATTTTTGCGGCGTTGGAAAGAATACGACGAGCTCTTCAACTTTGGGGTTTTAACCATTTTATGAATCTAGTGTTTTAAAGGTCAAAATTAAGCTCCAAGTTGGGATAAGTTTTGGATAATTCAAGGTAGCACGAATTTGACATTATATTCTGAACTTTTAGATTATTTCATGCTCAACACATCTTCAGACCTATAAATCACTAAAATTATATAAAACATATTAAATGGCTTTCATCGGGTAGCTAAATATAGGTCTTTAGGGGTGAAACATCATCATATTTCACTGCACATCAGATGTACCATTAGACGATCGGGATCAAGGATCATTATAGTGCCCTCAATCTCACTTTGATCTAGACCATAGATTTTATGCCTCTAGTCAATTAAATACATGTAACAGTCCATACAAAAGTAGTTGATGAACGGTTATGATGTCTAATACATGCAATTTTCAATATATGGTTCATCAAAGAAGTGGTCAATTAGGATCAAAGATCAAAATATTGGTTTTAAAACGGTTTCGGGCATGACCGAAACCAAAAATTTGAATGAAATTTTCAGCCATAATTTTAAATTTCGATATAAATTTTGGCCAAAAATTTTATTGGCTTACATAATTTGACCAAAATTTCAAGGGTTGTTTTCGTTTCTGTGAGGACAGAAATCGATAAATTTTGGCCGACAGTATGAATTATCGGCCGGAAGTTTGAAACACGGTTGGGATGGTTCCGCTTATATAATCATTGGAGATTAATGATGACTGATGTGCAACGAAATATGATGATATTTCACCCCTTAAGACCTACATTTAGCTACCCGATGAAAGCTATTTAACATGTTTTATATAGTTTTAGTGATTTATAGGTCTGGAGATGTGTTGAGCATGAAATAACCCAAAAGTTCATAATATAACGTCAAATTCGTGCTACCTTGAATTATCCAGAATTTATCCTAACTTGGAGCTTAATTTTGACCTTAACAACACCGGATTCACGAAATGGTTAAAACACTAAAGTTGAAGAGCTCGTCGTCTTCTTTCCAACGCTGCAAGAATCGCCTCAATCCGACTTTGAGATAGAAAGTTATGGTTGAAATACCAAGGCAGTGTCTGATGCAAAGTTTAGCGGGAGTTCACGAAAATCTGGGAAGGTCGATCGATCGACCCTTTTTGGTCGATTGATCGACCTAATCCGAAGGACTTAGAAATTAAAAATAAAATATGATCTGGTCGATTGATCGACCATATTCAGTCGATCAATCGACTAAGTTTGAATTTGAGTTCGAAATTGTGTTTGACCGCGAGAATCTCGGTACTCTTTTCAAGGAATAAAATCTTGGATTCAAGGAGGAAAAAGCGGCTTCCATTTTGGCAATTAGGGGGAAATATATTCTTGGAGTTATATTCATTCCGGGCCTTCTGTTTTGGAGGAAGTTTTAATTTCGCATTCTTCTGTTTTAGTTTTTCTGCGTTTCAAAGTGTAAAGGCATTGAGTCCCAATTTCTTTATCTATCTTTTTAATATTCATTTTGAGGAGGAAGATAAGTCTTAGTTTTTCTGATTTGGACCCACTTTCAAGAAGGAGGTGTACGTACTTTGGATTAAAGCTTTTCGTGGATAGTATTAAAACTCTTTACGGTATTTTAAATATTGATGTTAATGTCGGCTTACATTTCAATCATGTTATTTACTTTTACTATGTGTGGCTAGTTTCATTAAGGATGGGGATATAATGAACCCCATCCGAGGTATTCATTTATATTAATATAAATCTGTGTGATTGAGATGTCAAATACTTTTTAAGGCCCTAATATTGTTATTAAAAATGGTGAAATCTGATTTCAATCTGAGATCTAGGAGCTAATCATGCCCTATGATTTCAGGTCTGCAATAATGATTTTATCCTAATTATTACCCATCTCGGGGTGAAGTTTTACTGCCATCTGAGGTGTGAGTGTTAATCATACACTCATGGGGTGTTAATCATATACCTCCTTGATCTCGGATTGATAGTATGACTTTATCCCAGTGGTGAGTTAGTTCCAATCACTATTTGAAGTGTGGGTGTTAATCACACACTCATGGGGTGTTAATCATACATCTCCTTGATCTTAGATCGTACTTTGGAAATTACCCTAGAGATTGGGTTCTAAATATTGTCCGAGGTGTGAGTGTTAATCATACACTCATGGGATGTTAATCATACATCTCCGTGATCTCAGATCTATATTTTAGAACTCACGTGTGTATGGGGCAATGCTTCTTTTGAGAAATCTGTTAAAGATCTCGCATCTCAATCCACAGATTGGTATTCTGTAAATGATAAACCTACGATGAGAGGATTTAGCATCCCAATCCTTATCTTTCATTCTTAAATTTTCTGTTAGTATTTATCTCATTTATCAGAAGTTCTCAAAATTCTAGATTGTTAGTTGTTGTGGTTAATCTGTGTTTGTTCTTGTAATTGGTTACTATTTTCCCTTTTAAATTTTCTAATCAATCCTCGTGGGAACGATCTCGTACTCTGCACCCACTGACTACATCACGATTCGTACACTTGCGAGTATAACTTAATTTACACATCAAGTTTTTGGCGCCGCTACCGGGGACTGGGCGTAGAAAATTAAAAACTTTTGAGAAATAGGAAATTAATTTTAAGAATCTTTGTAGGTTTGAACTCAGTAACTTAAAAAAAAAAAAAAAAAAAATAATAATAATAAAATTAGATATCCAAAATTTTTTTGTAGTCGATCAATCGAGATAAATTTGCGATCAATCGACCAAAAAAAAATAATAAAAAAAAATTTGAGATCGATCAATTGTCCTGAACTGTCGATCAATCGACTCTTCAAAAAAAAAAAATATATATATATATATATATATATAGATTTCTTTGAGTATCGATCGATCGACCAAAACAGCCGATCAATCGACCCTCTAAAATCTGTAAAAATCTCGCTCGCAATCTCTGGATTCCTGATTTTTCGAATTTAAAAAAAATTAAAAAAAATTGAGATCGATCAATCGACCTGAACTGTCGATCAATTGACTCTTCAAAATAAATAAATAAATAAATAATCCTATTCTCTCGATCGATCGACCTAAACAGTCGATCCATCGAACAAGAGTCTATGGAAGAAAAATTTCGCACTTTGTGTATGCACACGAGGTCATCTAGAGATAAATCTTTAGAACCTTTGCATCCTGAGATTGAGCGAGCGTGTCGTTCAAATCGAAAAGAAGTTAGAACAGGTCGAGAAGCGAGAACTGAAATATCAATTCAATTCGAAATAAATGCAAACAATTGTGAAAATCAACATCATGAAAATGAGGAGGAACCAACCCTGAGAGAGTTGTTCGCTCCAATTACTACAAATACCCCTTCTTGCATCACGTATCCTGCCACACCTGGTGGCAGATTCGAAATCCGTACTAATGTGATACAAATCTTGCCAATTTTTCATGGTATGGAAAGAGAAGATCCGTACCAATAAATCAAAGACTTCACCGAAGTCTGTTCTTCGGTGTATCAAAATTTCAGTGAAGAATCTATGAGACTACGTCTATTTCCTTTCTCTATAAAGGCTAAGGCCAAAGCATGGTTAAACTCTTTACCAGCTCGATCCATAACCACTTGAGATCAAATGGTTAAAATTTTTTTGTCAAAATTCTTTTCCATGGCTAAGACTAATGCCTTAAGACGTGAAATCACAGATTTTACACAAGAAGATGATGAGAGATTTTATGAAGCTTGGGATAGATTCATGGATATCTTATTGAAATGTCCTCACCACGGATTCTCAAAATGGAGATTGGTCCAATGTTTTTACAACGGATTTGATCAAGCTAATCGACATTTGATTGAATTCATGAACAATGGAGGATTCTTGGGACTGAGAGAAAATGAATCCTATCAATTCTTGAAAAAGTTAGCGGAAGACTCACAACAATGGGACTTCTCTAGCAGTCGAGATCAGCCGAAGAAGAATCGAGATCAAGCAGGAAGCTCAGCAAAGAAAGAAGGATTGTATGTGGTGAAAGAAACACCAGACCTGATGACAAAAATAGATTTCCTCACTCGACAAGTTGAGGAATTGAAATTGAAGAAAAATGTAAGTGTTGTAAATGTACAATCAGATCCATGCTCATATTGTGCGAGTCCAATGCACACATCCGATGGTTGCCCGTCACTGCAAACTTACTCAGAAGATCCTAGTGAACAATTGAATGCATTGAACACTTACGGGCAGAATCAAGGAAATGTTTTCAATGAAAATAATCCAAATAGTTGAAAATATCATCAGAATTTCTCATGGAAACAGGAAAATCAAAGACCCCAAGGCAGAGGTCAAGGGATGAATTTATACTCAAATCAAAATTTCAGTCAGGGACCACAACAACAGGTTGGTCAAGGACAATTCCAACATCACTATGGAGGAGGAAACCAATTTTACCCAAATCAAAATCAAAATGTGCAACCCAGGCAATCGAATCAGAATTATCAGTTCTCACAATCAACAAGTCAACAGGAGTTTGCACAAAATTTCCCTCCACCAGGATTCAATAATCAACAAGGAAATGCTGCGTGACGTCAGTCCCAGAATCAATACCCTCAGAGTGAGGATATGTGGAAGTTCATTCAATCCAATACCTCCTCAATATCAAGGATAGAGACGTAATTAGGGCAATTGACAACGCTCCTTTGTGAAAGGGAGAAGGGATCATTCTCAAGCCAACCAGTCCCAAATCCACGAGGGCAGATGGCTATTGAGCATACATCAACCTCATCTCCGGAAGAGAACCAATAATAGATCAAGGCCATCACTACATTGTGATCTGGGAAGCAAATCGACAACAAAGTGGAAATGCCAGAAGAGGATGAAAAGCATGAACCTGAAGTCAAAATTGAGATGAACAAGAAAGCAAGAGAAGAAGAGAAACAAGGAAAGCAAGAGAAGAAGATGGAAGATAAAAGCGAGAGAGAGAAGAGTTTCATACCCAAGGCCCCATACCCTCAAAGGCTAGTGGGACCGAAGAAGAATCGCGATCAGGAAGGAATCATTGAAATGTTTAAGCAATTGAAGATAAATATCCCCTTCCTAGACGCCATTCAGCAGGTGTCAGCATATGCTAGGTTTCTAAAGGATTTGGTCACGATCAAGCGAAAGACTAATGTCCCAAAGAAAGCGTTCTTAGCAGAACAGGTAAGCTCAGTTCTACAAGCGAGACTTCCAATTAAATATAAGGACCCTGGATGTCCTACAATTTGAATCATCATAGGGGAGAATCGCATCGATCAAGCACTCCTAGACCTTGGAGCAAGTGTCAATTTGTTACCCTATTCTGTGTATAAGGAACTTGAGTTGGGGGAACTAAAACCCACAGCTATGACCCTTCAACTTGCTGATAGGTCAATTAAGATTCCTAGGGGAATAGCCGAGGATGTCCTGATCAAAGTAGACACTTTCTACTTTTCAGTTGACTTTATTGTATTGGATATGGAACCCATTCCTCAACACAGAAATAATGTTCCCATAATTTTAGGAAGACCATTCCTGGCAACATCAAACACACTAATCAATTGCCGAAATGAGATAATGAATTTATCATTTGGGAACATGACTGTGGAACTGAATATTTTTCACATTGCAAAATAGCTTGCTGAAGATGAAGAATATGCACAAGTTTGCATGCTTGATAACATTGTGGAAAATAAATTATTTGCTTCAGAATATGAGGACCCTTTAGAGGCCTGTTTAGCACATTTTGGTAAAGACTTCGATGTAAATAAGGTGATACACGAGGTTAATGAGATGCTAGACTCAACACCACTCTTAGGAGAAAATGAATGTCAACTGAAAGATGAGAAAAAGGAAGAAAATAGCGAAGAAGAATCGCATCGATCAAATGAAGGAGAGACATCAAGGTTGGAACTAAAACCCCTCCCTGCGGATTTGAAATATGCATACCTGGGTATAGATGAAACTGAGCTAGTAATTATTTCGGCAAATTTAAATGAGGATCAAGAAGAAAAGCTCATCGAAGTGCTTTAAGACCATAAGAGTGCGATCGGATGGTCTATCAAAGACATTAAAGGAATAAACCCAACGGTGTGTATGCACCGAATTCATTTGGAAGAAAGCACTAAACCCTCAAGAGAACCAGAACGTAGATTGAATTCAATAATAAAAAATGAGGTTATTAAGCTGCTAGATGCTGGGATCATATATCCAATCTCCGATAGCACATGAGTGAGCCCGACACAAGTGGTACCCAAAATGTCTGGAGTTACAGTGGTGAAAAATGAGGAGAATGAGCTAGTACCAACGAAAGTTCAAACTGGCTGGAGAGTATATATCGACTACAGAAAGCTGAATTCAATGACTAGAAAGGATCACTTTCCTCTCCCATTCATTGACCAAATGCTAGAAATATTGGCCAGGCACCAATACTATTGTTTCCTTGATGGCTATTCTGGGTATAATCAGATAGTCATTACACTAGAAGATCAGGAAAAGACAACATTTACATGTCCCTTTGGAACGTTTTCTTACCGTCGAATGCCGTTCGGACTTTGCAATGCTCCAGCTACATTTCAAAGGTGTATGCTAAGTATATTCTCTGATATGGTGGAAAGGTTCCTGGAAGTCTTCATGGATGATTTTTCTATTTATGGAGATAGCTTCGGTGATTGTTTGTATCATCTATCTCTTGTTCTTGCGAGATGTGAAGAGAAAAATCTGGTTCTGAATTGGGAAAAGTGTCATTTCATGGTGTAAAGTGGTATTATTCTGGGACATTATATCAACCCGAGGGATTGAGGTGGACAAAGCTAAGGTGGAACTGATTTCAAACCTTCCACCACCAAGAACAGTCAAAGAAGGTCATTCCTTGGACACGCCGGTTTTTATCGATGTTTCATAAAGGATTTTCGCAAAGTTGCAAAACCATTGTGCAGCCTACTGGATAAAGATGCCCCATTCATCTTTGATGAAATGTGTACAAATACCTTTGAAAGTATTAAGGCAGAATTGGTCAGAGCCCCTTTAATCCAACCACCAGATTGGAAGCTCCCATTCGAAATCATGTGTGACGCATCGGATTATGCTATCGGAGCTGTTCTTGGACAAAGGGTAGAGGAAGTGCCGCATGTCATCTATTATACAAGTCGCACTTTCAATGATGCACAATTGAATTATTCTACCGCAGAAAAAGAACTCCTAGCAGTAGTCTTTGCCTTGGACAAGTTTCGATCCTATTTGTTGGGATCAAAAGTTGTAGTGTTTACTGACCATGCAGCTCTTCGCTACCTCTTTTCAAAGAAAGATGTAAAAGCTCGATTAATCCGATAGATTCTACTCTTACAAGAATTTGATCTAGAAATCAAAGACAAAAAGGGATCAGAAACTGTAGTTGCTGATCATTTGTCTCGAATCATTGTTGAAAAATTTGAGGATCTGATTCCAATTTTGGAAAGTTTTCCTGATGAACAATTGCTCGATGTTGAATATCTACCATGGTATGCAGATCTGGTGAACTATTTAGTGACAGATCAGATACCTGAGCATTGGAATAAAAATGAGAAAGCTGTCTTTCTAGCATGAGCCAAGCATTATTTCTTTGAGGACCCGTACCTGTTCAAATATTGTGCTGATCAGATAATCAAAAGATGCATTCCGGAACAGGAGCAACCAAAAATCATCTCATTTTGTCATGAGCTGTCCTGTGGAGGACATTTTAGCTCAAAGAAGACTGCAACAAAGATTCTACAATGTGGATTTTATTGGCCGACAATTTTTAAAGATTGTCATCAGCACTGCATTTCATGCAGTAATTGTCAAATGCTAGGTAAAATTTTAAAAAGAAATATGATGCCTTTAAATCCAATCCTAGAAGTTGAACTGTTTGACGTATGGGGAATAGACTTCATGGGCCCATTCCCCAATTCTTTTGGAAATTTGTACGTCTTAGTTGCAGTGGATTATGTCTCAAAGTGAGTAGAAGAACTGGCCTGTAAAACCAATGACCACAGAGAACTGATTAAGTTTCTTAAAAATGAGTTATTTCCAAGATTTGGTACTCTACGTGCGATTATTAGTGACAGCGGAAAGCACTTTTGTAATAAAGTTTTCGCTCAGCTAATGAAAAAGTATGGGATCACACACAGAGTGGCTACACCATACCACCCTCAAACTAGTGGACAAGTCGAAGTTTCAAATCAAGAAATCAAACGTATTCTAGAGAAAACGATAAGGCTCAATCGGAAGGATTGGTCGATGAAATTAAACGACGCACTCTGGGCTTATCGGACAGCATTCAAGCCCCCCGTAGGAATGTCCCCCTATCGAATGGTCTTTGGTAAGGGTTGTCATTTACCTGTTGAATTGGAGCATCGGGCCTATTGGGCTGTTAAGTCTTTGAACTTCGATTTGCCTAAAGCTGGGGAGAAGTGGAAATTTGAAATTACATAATTAGAAGAAGTGAGAGCTGATGCATATGAGTATGCCAGATCCTACAAGGACCGCATGAAGCGTGTTCATGATCCGTCTATTTTGAGAAAATCATTCACTGTGGGACAGAAGGTGTTATTGTATAACTCAAGACTATATTTGTTCCCCGGAAAGCTCAAAACCCGATGGAGCGGTCCTTTCTTGGTCAATCGAGTATTTCCAAATGGAGCAGTTGAGCTATGCAATTTGCGAAATGAAAGTACGTTTCAAGTCAACGGGCAACTGGTAAAACCGTTTTTGGAAAATTACACTGAAAAGTTCAATGAACTTGTGCTGAGGACTCCCTATCGATCGGGATGAAATTGAAAATTCTGAAACGTCGGGCTTGCGACGTTAAACGTAGCGCTTCTTGGGAGGCAACCCATGATGTTAATGTTAACAAAAAAAAATTTAATTATTTTGAATTTGGTGGATCGATCGACCTAAACAGTCGATTGATCGACAATAAGACAAATGGTCGATCAATCGACCATCTTCAGTCGATCGATCGACAATTGAATGAGTACATTAATGACTATAACGGATTTGTAAATTTGTCTTTATGAGTCGATCAATCGCTGTTCAGAGTCGATCGATTGACTCTAAATATTGTAAATTGAATTCAATGTTGTGTCAGTCTACCTTCTGCATGCGCCGTTGTCGATCGATCGACCTGTAAGGTCGATCAATCGACCCTCTCAAAAATCAAAACGCGCACTGTTCTAATGCCTGGGGAAACGATGCATGTCAGGGTCGATCGATCGACTTTCTTGGGTCGATCAATCGACATTTATTAGGAAATCATACTTTGATTGCGTGTCTTTTCAACGCATCTATCGATCGATCGACATATACATGTAGATCGATCGACCTTTACGTCGTGTCCGAACAGAGGGGGTGCCTTTGTGTTTATTTAAAGGACCGAGCGTCTCTCATCTTCCACATCCCCTTCAACATTCGAAATTCTCTGCGAAGGTCTCTGATATTCCCTGACATTCTTCGTGATGGCGTCATCCTCTTCTGCCAGACTTCCGCAGCGCCCTGATGGAGTTTTTCGAGAACGACCCAAAGGTCGTTTTGCCACCAAGGAGATCTCTTCTAAATACACTTACGATCTGCCGGCATTCCAAGTAATGCCCGAGTGCGCCATCTCTCTAGCATACATTGCTGCTCTTAACCTCCATTTCCTGATGAATCCACCTGAAATCAATGTCTCGGAGCGGGTCGCCCGCTTATTTTATCAAAACATGGTATGGGTGGCTGTGTCAGCCATAAATAATGAGGAAGCCCATTTCACTATTTCCATCAATGGTTGGAAAAGGAAAATCTATCCGCGCACGACCGCAGATGTATTTGGAATCATTGATGAGCGACCAATGGACCACCCACTTGGCGAAGAGCTTGATCTTGAGCAAGGGCCAATGATTGATGATATGTGCAATGGTGTCTATGCCCCCAGAGGAATTGCTACTAAACGATCGGCTCTCTCGCGCGACATCCTATTGTGGGAGATTGTCATTTCTTGTAGTCTCTGCCCACGAGGACATACCTCTGAAAGAACTGGACCTCGGGTGAAAGCCCTATATGGTGGCTACAAGCGCTCATGGTTGAACATCCCGTGGTTTTTGCATGATTCAATGTGACGATGCCACTATGAAATTGTCAACCCTCCTGTTGGTGACGCCGCCCTCATCTACTTCCCCCATTTGGTGATGCAACTTCTGCATCACCTTGGTTTCCCTTTTTATCTTGATGATAATATTGGGAACTTGGCATTTTATCTTGATGATAAATCGGAGCATGCGTATGTTGGACAATGTGGATGCACCGCCTGCCCCCCCTGCCCCGTCAACGTCGTCGAGTGCACCATGAAGAAGCTGCTGCAGAATCGGAGCAAGCACCCGAGCCACCCCGCAATGAGGGAATCTCCCTCGAGTTAATGCAGGCTCATATCAATTCCTTGACCGATGAGCAACAGCGGTAATATCATCACAATCTCCGTCGTAGCCGCTATAATCGAGCATTTATGCATCAGTTAGGTCAACATTTGTGGCCCGATGGCTATGATGAGATGAGGGCTCGCATGCGGCAGGCAGAAGACGAAGACGATGATTATGATTAGAATTTCCTTTTGCATTATTTTTGTTAATTTTTAGTTCTCCATTTCTTAGTATCGTAGGACTAGATTTTCTTTTTCGTCTTTCAATTAGAAATTGTAAAAAAACAAAAAAAAATAAAATTGAAAACAAAAACGAAAAAAGTTTCTGTTTATTTCTGTGTACTGAAATCAGTCGATCAATCGACCATGACTGGTCGATCGATCGACTTTCCGAAAATTTTTGTGAAAGCTCTCATTAGTCGCTTGATCGCCCGACACTGTCGATCAAGCGAGATTATATAAAGTCAACTTATGTTGACTGGGGTAGTCGATCAATCGACCCATTTTGTCGATCGATCGACTAATCCGGTTCCGAATAAAAAAAAAAATTCACATTTGGAATTTTAATATTTTAGGATTCTTGGTTTTCCTTCGTAGATGTCTTTTATCAAATCTCAAACACTCCTTTTCTATTTATATCAAACACCCTAAAACCTTGCTTCCATCCTTTATTCATCCACTCCCTCCTTCTCATATTTCATTAATGGCCGGTAGAACTTACTTCACTAGGTCCACTCTAAGGAAGATGAATGAACCAGCAAGGAAACGGGAACGGGTTACGGGATCGCACCCTCCGTTGGATCTCACCAACGTCAATGTGGTCGATCTGGACCCTATCCCTCTTCAGTTTTGGGAAGAGCCAGCATGCAAAAGGGCCAACAGATACACCAAGCCCACACCACCTCCTTCCTCAAGCGATATTGAGATGATTGATTTGGACATGATTCCATCTCCACCTCCTACACCAACTTCAACACCCCCACTCTATCCTCTTCATCAAAACCACTTCCTCCTTTAGCTTTCATTCCTAAATTGATCCCCCCGAAAGTTATTGATCTCATACCAACTGCGACTTGGGCAAAGTTGTACCCGGCTCCAAAACTTCAGGATCTGATCATGAATAGCACTGCTGATCCGACCACCCCGCCACCCCCTGATGTAACACCAGATTCCTCGAATCCAGGGAGCATCTTCGAAGCGATGTGGAACTTCGCCTTTCCAAAAACGAAGTCAGGAATGGACACCGATGCGGATGTTTGAGAGGAGAAATTTTTTTTAGGATGTTCTAGGAATTTTAGGATTTATTTTAAGTTTTGCTTATTTTCTTAGGTAGATTTAGGATATCATATTTTCCAATTTGAATAAGTGTAATTTCCAGTAATTTTTTTCAAATAAATAATCTTTTAGATTCACTAATGCGTGTCACTTCCCTTGCCTTTTTGGTTTATGAGCATTTTGATTGCAGGTTTGGGGGTGCCCCAGTAATCTTGGTCCAATGAGGACATTGAACAATTTAGGTTTGGGGGTGGTCTGTCTGGTTTGTTTTACATTTAAAAAAAAGTTTGGTCGATCGATCGACTGAGCAAAGTGAAGATCCATCCGGAAAAACATATATATGACTGATTGTGTGGAACATCAAATTGGAAGATTACGCAACCTCATTAAAAAGAATATCAGATGTCATTTCATTTCGTTGCTCTTAGAAGAGAAAAGCTAAGGTGAAAATTTGACATAAAATTTTTTCAAACCCAATCTTAAGAAGTTTAGTGTATTGACGCAGTTCAAAGGGCGTAAATCATGAAAACTTATCTGAAACTGTGAACTGTATGGATTTTAAGTGGAGATTAAACCCGGTGAGCTTTAGAACTAATTTCCCGTCATTGATGAGTGAATACATGAACTCGGAGTTTTCTTTGAATACGAATTATTTTGCATGATCTCATACACTTCCCTTTGGCTTGTAACTTTGCATGCAATTAAATTCATATTATTGTGTTAGAACGTATTGTATATCTACTCAAGACAAATAGGCAAAGTTACCATCTTTTGAGGACATGATTGAAGGCCATCTTTGGCTCGTTTGTGCTTAAAATATCCCACCTCATATAAATTTATCCTTCTAGTACCCCTTTGAGCCTATTAAAAAATTTACCTTTATACATTCTTTGATAAGCCACGTTAATCTTTACCCCTTCATCATTTCTGAAAATTCAGCTTTACCTTTTTTATTTTTGAGAAATTAGGAACGAGGGATGAAAATGAACGAAAAGAGAGTAAGTGGAGAGATACCGAGTTGTGGTGTTTACTGAGAGTGTATGACAAAAATATAAAAGAAAAAGGGGGGAGAAAAAGAAAAAAAAAAAAGAAAATTTTGAAAAAGAATGAAGAATATGAGGTGCTTTAAGAAGATGAAATTCAAAAAGAAGAAAGAAAGAGTGAAAAAAAAGGCGAGAAATTAGAAAAGAAAAAGATGAGAAATAGAAAAATCAGAAGTTTGTTCTTTTCCAATTTCTCAGAAATTTTGAATCTCAATTCCCTTTCTTTCTTACCCTTTCCTGAGCCCCATTACAACCCTACAAAAGACCTTCACGATCTAATCTTGCATTGGTAACTGTCTTGTGGAGAGTAACTATGTGATACTTATGACACTTGATATGACATGCTTAAGATATACAAGTATCTATTTTTATGAGATTTATTTTTATTCATTGACTGCATCGTGTTTCATTTATCATGTGAGATCTTTTTGTTTTAATCCCTCACATGTGTGAATATATGCCCATCATCAGAGAATTTCTATTTTGAGAGTATGCCTATTGAGAGGATTGAATCAAAACATAAATCCATGCAGTGCACAAGTAAGATAAATTTTCAGATAAAAAGAATTTGATCTGATGACCGCATTGATACATCTAAAGATGGGCGAAATTTTTTTTTTTGTGTTTTTTTGCAAAAAGAAGCATTAGCTTAACTTAACTAAGCATTAACGATAATGACATAGCATGCATATAATTTTGGGAGGAAATGCATAATGAGATCAATTAATAAATTCCACATGAATCAATGCCTTGAAGTTTGTGGGTAACTTCACTGAAAACCCTCAGGAGACAAAACTCCTCCATTAGGGATCACCTAGCGGTTTAAAGGCTTGTTGCATATGTTAAATGCAATCGTTCTCCCTACGAAAGTGGCATTTATTTTCTTAGGTTGTTAGTTTACTCTTCAGTTTTGTTTATCATTTCCCTTGCTCGAGGACTAGCAAAGTGTAGGTTTGGGGGTATGATGTGCAGTGAAATATGATGATATTTCACCCCTAAAGACCTACATTTAACTATTCGATGAAAGCCATTTAACATGTTTTATATAATTTTAGTGATTTACAGGTCTGAAAATGTGTTGAGCATGAAATAACCAAAAAGTTCATAATATAACGTCAAATTCGTGCTACCTTGGATCATCCAAAACTTATCCTGACTTGGAGCTTAATTTTGACCTTTTAAATACCAGATTTACGAAATGGTTAAAACACCAAAGTTGAAGAACTCATCGTCTTCTTTCCAATGCCATAAGAATTGCCTTAATCCGACTTCGGGATAGAAAGTTATAGCCGAAATACCGAGATAGTGTCTGATGCAAAATTTAGCGAGAGTTCACGAAAATCTGGGAAGGTCGATCGATCGACCTAATCCGGAGGACTTGGAAATTAAAAACAAAATCTGATCTGGTTGATTGATCGACCATATTCAGTCGATCAATCGACCAAGTTTAAATTTGAGTTCGAAATTATGTTTGGCTACGAGAATCTCCGTACTCTTTTCAAGGAATAAAATCTTGGATTCAAGGAGGAAAATGCAGCTTCCGTTTTGGCAATTAGGGGGAAATATATTCTTGGGGTTATATTCATTTCGGGCCTTCTGTTTTGGAGAAAGTTTTAATTCCGCATTCTTCTGTTTTAGTTTTTTTGCGTTTTTCAAAGTGTAAGGGCATTGAGTCCCAGTTTCTTTATCTATCTTTTTAATATTCATTTTGAGGAAGAAGATAAGTCTTAATTTTTCTGATTTGGATCCACTTTCAAGAAGGAGGTGTACATACTTTGGATTAAAGCTTTTCGTGGATAGTATTAAAGCTCTTTACGGTGTTTTAAATATTGATGTTAATGTCGGCTTACATTTCAATCATGTTATTTACTTTTACTATGTGTGGCTAGTTTCATTAAGGATGGGGATCTAATGAACCCCATCAGAGGTATTCATTTATATTAATATAAATCTGTGTGATTGAGATGTCAGATACTTTTTAAGGCCCTAATATTGTTATTGAAAATGGTAAAATTTGATTTCAATCTGAGATCTAGGAGCTAATCTTGCCCTATGATTTTATATCTGCAATAATGATTTTATCCTAATTATTACCCATCTTGGGTGAAGTTTTACTGTCATCTGAGGTGTGAGTGTTAATCATACACTCATGGGGTGTTAATCATATATCTCCTTGATATCGGATTGATAGTGTGACTTTATCCCAGTGGTGAGTTCCAATCACTATCTGAGGTGTGGGTGTTAATCACACACTCATGGGGTGTTAATCATACATCTCTTTGATCTTAGATCGTACTTTGAAAATTACCCTAAAGATTGGGTTCTAAATATTGTCCGAGGTGTGAGTGTTAATCATACACTCATGGAATGTTAATCATACATCTTCGTGATTTCAGATCTATATTTTAGAACTCATGTGTGTATGGGGCAGTGCTTCTTTTGAGCTGCTAAAGATCTCGCATCTCAATCTATAGATTGACATTCTGTAAATAATAAACCTACGATGGGAGAATTTAGCATCCCAATCCTTATCTTTCATTAATTGTTTAATTCTTAAATTTCGTTAGTATTTATCTGTTAGTATTTATCTCATTTATCAGAAATTCTCAAAATTCTAGATTGTTAGTTGCTGTGGTTAATCTGTGTTTGTTCTTGTAATTGGTTACTATTTTCCCTTTTAAATTTTCTAACCAATCCTCGTGGGAACGATCTCGTACTCTGCACCCACTGACTACATCACGATTCGTGCACTTGCGAGTACAACTTAATTTACACATCAATAACACCAACACAAGAGGGTTTCAACCCGTCCGGTCAACTCGATGGGTCAAAGTCAAACGGCCCAACCCGGCATAGGTTTGGGCTTGGGTTCAGATTTTCTAGTCTCAACCCATTAGGTCAGGTTAAAAATACTGACTCATTTATTTTCAAGTTCCACTCAACCACTGAATTGCTTATTATTTAATTCCCAACAACATTACTCATATATCCAATATAAAAAATCACCAAGATTTTAGATATCCAAAATTAAAAACCATCCCAAAATAATTAAAAAAAACCTACCAAAACTTTTAGATACCCAAAATTAAACATCATTCCAAAATTTGATTATTAATCTAAGAACATGTAGATTGAAGATTTTCTTTACAAGAATAATTGCATGATTTTTCACAAATCCTCTATTGGTTGAGTATTCGTCCAAACGTTGACATGCTTTAATGGGGGAATCACCCATCTGATGGGTCTTGAATTTGATGGGTGAATGAAGGGCCTTTTCGAAGAGTACCTTTAAATCCACTCACTGAATCTTTGAGTTCACTCACGCTGAAACACGTTGATTGAATCGAATCGAACGATGGAGATCATTTATCCTCTCAATCTTTCAAGAGATCGATCTTTAGATCATGGGTGTACCCTCCGACGGTCAGTTTTTTATTTCACATGGCACACATCTCGTAAAAGTGACTTTAACATCACATGCATATTTAAAATTGAGTTTAAGGTCACTTTTATGGGTGTGTACCACATGAAATAAAAAAATCGACCGTCTGATGGTACACCCATGATCTAAAGATCGATCTCATAAAATATTGGGACTATAAACAATCTCCATCGTCTGATTCAATGCAGTCGATGTGTTTCAATATGGGTGAACTCAAAGATTTTATGAGTGGATTTAAAGGTACTCCTTTTAGAATGATGGTGGTAAAGCTATAATGGCATAACTTGTAAATAAAGGTGAACGAAGGGCCTTTTAGAATGGTGGTAAACTATAATGACATGACTTGTACATATAGATTAATGAAGGGCCTTTTAGAATTATGGTATTTTTAGATTATTGGTTTCATTAAGGGCAAAATAGTTATTTTAGTCTATAAACTCACGGCTAGTTAACGGCAGGGGTATATGAAACAAAAACACAAAAGTAAGGGTTGTAGAATTAATACCCATAACTCGGGGGGTTTAATGTAATATTGGCATATCTCAGGGGGGCATATGCAAAAAAACCATTTTTAATACAAATACGTATTTTCCCAAAAATAGAAGTTATATTGAGAATTCAGGATATTGAAATCATTCACCATAAATAAACAGAAAAGATTCTCACAAAATTTTTTCATTAGAAATTGCTTTTAGAGGAAAGATTTCTACATTAAGTTTCTAAAAAAAATGCAAAATTTTTTAGATAAATTTGATTAAAATTATGTATATTGGGTATGGGTATTTGCTGGTGAAGATTCAGTCTCACAACTTGGGGTTTCCACCATTCAAGTTGTTGATTGCCTTGAACCAGACATTGGAGATCGTTTTTCATTCCAATCTTTCACACAACAGATCTTAAGATCATGTGTTGATTCCACGTAGAACATATCCCCAAAGTGTCAAGAGAACCCTTCTCATGATACGCCCATGATCATGATCAATTTTAGGGATGTGTGCCACTGACACATGGAATCAACACATGATCGTCTGATAGGTGGGCAATGATCCCAAAATCTATTGTATGGAAGGTTGGGAAGAAAAATGATCTCTATAGTCTGATTCAAGGCAATCAATGGCTTGAATGGTGGCAACCCTAGGCTTCAGAGACCGGATCTTTGGCTGCAAATAGTGGAACCTTTTTTATTTGATGATTTGGTATTAGGTGCCTTGGCCACGCACTCCAAGGAGTCAATCTTACCCTTCACCCCAATGAAAGGTTAAAAGTACTTTTGTTGTTCCCTAAATATCTAGGCTGCATATGGCATAACTCTCTGCTAGCCCTTGCTGCAGCAGAGTTCACCTGCTTTCGTTGGTTCCCATGCTCTTTTTTAACTCCCTACAAAGGAGAATTTATCTGCTCTAGCAACAACTTCCATGCTCTCTAGCAACTCCCTATCAGAGTAAATAAAATATGCTCCAACAAGGAGTGAGTAGAGAGGAGGGTGGAGCTGTTGAACAGGTAAATCTTGTATAAGATCTTGCTATGCAAGGAGTTTTCAAGGAGAAGAGATACCTGCTAAAGTAGGTAGCAAGATATTAACAAAGAGAATGAGAACCCGCTAAAGCAGGTGAACTCTGCTATAGCAGGGTGTCACGGGGTCACTCTTCTAGCAGTGACAACCCGTGCGGCACTCAACGCCTGCTGCGCTAAGTCAGCCTATTTCTCTCAAATGCGACACGCGATGCGGATTCTCAGATGCTACGAAGGGTGGAAGGCTTGTCCTACTCAAGCTTCACTTCAACCTCTACGTTCGAACTTCGCCCTGCAAAGCAACGCAGCAGGTTAGAGCCGGCAACGACGACTGTCAAGGCAACATGCAACAACGAGTGATATAACGATAGGCAGCGATGAGCATACATAAAGCCCCCTTTGGGCTAGAACCCGCACCTCGAAGGTGGTTGGGAACCACCAACGCGATGGCCCTAGTACACGACGTAGCTAGGACGACCACGCCCTAAGCGTGGCCCGGATGCACGCACATAAGCCCACGAGGCTAGTGCACGTGTAGGGTCGGGGGACCCCAACTCATGTCCCCCTATATATGGGTTAAACATCAACAGTGCCTAAATGGCAGGATGACCTCAAACGTATTGGTTTAGCATACCGCAACGCCCTCCCGCATCGCTAGGCCAACCTGAGTTAGTCGCGTCCATGTCGCGACCGTGTCTTCACCCTCCGCCCCCAACATGCTTCGACGCCATCGTGGCTCACCAAGACATACGGTCCGCCTCGTGGCCTTAACGCACTCAAACTCAACACTTGAGAGGAAAAGTGGCTCACTGCCGGATGGCCCACGCCTGCAGCCCCCGCCACATCCTCCTCCACTCAAAATCGCCAACGCCCTCGTTGACGCCAAGGCACACATTCTCAAATTCAGATGTCACTCGCCACGGTTCCTCGGACACCTCGCCTTCACTCTGTGTAAAACCGCATATGACCAAAACTGCACATTTCAAAATCTGTACACTGTTGGTGTCTGAGTCTTCCCACGGCCCACACCAACAAAACCGCGGTGCTCTTCATTCACAACAGACAATAAGTCGGAGCGCCCCAACTCTAGCAATGGGCGCCTCATCATCAGCCTTCTTCTTGCCTTTCTCCGCAACCATCGCGTTCAAGGCGGCCTTCTCTGGACAATCGCGTACCATATGTGGGCCATTACACCGGAAGCACCCCTTCTTGCTCGGCCTTTCGCCTTTCTTCTTTCAAACCTACCGCCTTTGTCCCCGACCTCGATCGCATATATCCTCAGATTATTCGCTTCTTTCCCCGCTTGTCGGCATTGTCAATGGATGTTTGACCGCTTCTCTTTCTCAAAGCGGTGTTCGATTAGCGCTTCTGCGGCTCAATTCTCATCTAGGGTCTTCAACCCTCTATAAGTCAACTCCCGCTGTGCCCACGGTGCCAGGCCATCTATAAAGTAGAAGATCCGATCCTTCTCACTCATTTCATCAATGTCCAACATCAGGCTGGTGAAAGTCTTAATGTACTCGTGCAGCGGTCCCGTATGCTTCAACGTCGATAATGCCTTTCGTGATGACCATCCGACGTTGGTAGGTAGGAATTGAGCCCGCAGCTCTTTCTTCAGATCGGCCCAAGAATCGACTGCACCATTCTCCATGCGCACCTCTGACACTCGGTGCCTCCACCATAACTTGGCATCACCGACCAAGTATCTCGATGCAATTCTTAGCTTAACTTTAGCATCGAGGTCCCCCAACGTTTCGAGGTACTCCTCCACGTCCCATATGAAGTTCTCGAGGTCCTTCGCCTCGCGGGAGCCCTTGAACGTCTCTGGCTCGGGGAACTTAAATCGAGGTGTCGACGTCCTCCTGGCACCCTGGCAGCATTGCCGGGATGAGCTTTTCGACGCTCATCTCGTCACGTACCTCCTCCAACGTGACCTTAATTTCTCGTACCTCTGCTGCCAATTGCTCTACGGTCTCAGCCACATCGGCATTTATCCTTTCATGCCTATTCAGTCGTTCACCATGTAGTGTCATTACTGATACCACCGACTCGAACTGATCCGCTTGAGCTTCCAAGCTATCTAATCGTTCCCTTGTTGATCGTTCTCTTGTCCGTCGTCTTGCATCCTCGCTGGTCCCTTCCATCTCAGCCATCACTGTGGCTCTGATACCAAATGTCACGGGGTCACTCTTCTAGCAGTGACAACCCGTGCGGCACTCAACGCCTGCTGCGCTAAGTCAGCCTATTTCTCTCAAATGCGACACGCGATGCGGATTCCCAGATGCTACGAAGGGTGGAAGGCTTGTCCTACTCAAGCTTCACTTCAACCTCTACGTTCGGACTTCGCTCGCTCAACGCAACAGAAAGTTAGAGCCAACATGCAACAACGAGTGATATAACGATAGGCAGCGACGAGCATACATAAAGCCCCCTTTGGGCTAGAACCCGCACCTCGAAGGTGGTTGGGAACCACCAACGCGATGGCCCTAGTACACGACGTAGCTAGGACGACCACGCCCTAAGCGTGGCCCGGATGCACGCACATAAGCCCACGAGGCTAGTGCACGTGTAGGGTCGGGGGACCCCAACTCATGTCCCCCTATATATGGGTTAAACATCAACAGTGCCTAAATGGCAGGATGACCTCAAACGTATTGGTTTAGCATACCGCAACGCCCTCCCGCATCGCTAGGCCAACCTGAGTCAGTCGCGTCCATGTCGCGACCGTGTCTTCACCCTCCACCCCCAACATGCTTCGACGCCATCGTGGCTCAGCTCAGTACATACGGTGCCGCCCTCGTGGCCTTAACGCACCAGTCAAACTCAACACTTGGAGAGGAAAAGTGGCCCTACGGCTGCCCCGGATGGCCACGCCGTGTGCCCCCGTCACAAGGGGCTAGCAGAGAGCTATGCCATATGCAGCCCTACAGTTTCCCAAAGTTTGGTTAGCTGAGGGACATTGACCACCCATAGTCAATGGTAGCTAGGCGCACAACTAACGTAGCCACTAATGGCTTGGCAAACTTGAGGGTCTCCTATAAATGGGATGAGATGTTTACATGTGTCTTCTTTGCCTGAATTGGTTAGGCAGGCAGAGTTACTCGTCTTCCACGTTGTTTTTCACCCTTGTCTTTACAAGGTGGGGGTTGGGTTCTATTAGTTAACCCTCACCACTGTAGTTGGTACTTCCTCATACTGCTCCGCAACTATTATATGTGTATGCGTGCCTGCTCCTCGATTTTCAAGGTTGTCTCAGCCGAATGACTGTATCAAAAAAATAAAATAAAATTGTACTGAGCTCAGGCCAAAGCGTAGAGCGCTCTTTACTAAAATGTAGCACCTTCTTTTTATTCTCGACAAAAATTCGTTTGAAATAGAACAACTTTATTTCATCCATTATCACCTATATTTTAAGAAGAAATAAGGCAACAGCTAAACAAGAAAAATCATTATAAAATAATAACGAAAACAATGCAGCATTGTTTTTAACGAATATTTAGAAAATAAGTTTCAAGTAAAGGGTTGATAAGATAAAGAAAAGTTTAGTGAGGATTTAAGAAAATAAGTATAGAGACGGGAGGGTTTAGAAATTTTTCTTTTTTTTTTTTAATTTTTTTGTTTGTTTGTTTGTTCAACCATTTTTTGCTTTCCTAATTAGTCAGGAATTACTTATCCTTTGAAACCTTGCAAACTGAGATTCTTTTAGCATTTTGAGGAATCTATGAAATTACCAACGAAGTCCGAAAATAGTACCAACTCTAGAATTCACTTCTTACACGAACCTGTTCGCTTTCGAATGGTCTGGGCAAGAATCAGGACTTCTAATTAACTTAAAAGGGTAGCAAAGTAGCAATATTTGCGCTTACTCAATTACACCTACCTTGTTTTGTTCATTCAAATTCAATTAATAAATAAATAGAATAGTAGAAAAAATGGTGTGCTCTCTCTCTCTCTCTCTTTAGGCGATTTTGAGAGTCGGTGTTGGGAAAAGATATTTTATTGGAGGCTTCGGCTCTCCATTATTCTCTCATTGTTTTTCCTTACTTTAGGGTTATAATATGACAGTTTTATCATCTTCTTGGTGAGTTTTCTTTTCTGAGGAAATCACCTCTATGAAGGTTTTTTTACAATCCATACTTATTTCTGAAACGGTATTGGTCACGAGTTTTACCAACGTATTGATGACTTTGTTGTTGCGTGAACACATGCGCTATGTCTACGCCATGAGGCATTATTTAAAAGTTTCAGTTGAAGCGATGTGTGAAGCTTTTGGTTGGTTGTTGCCCTCGTTTCCAACGTGGTAGGAGTTTTTGTGGATTGTGAGTTTGGCGATGGTGGTGGTGTCTCTTCGGATGGATCTTCGGTGTCGGTTACCGACGGATGTTCAGGATGGTGGTGGATTCTCGAATTTTTACCTTACTTTGAAGGCCCCTGAATTCTGCATCGTTGTTACATGGGTCTTGGATGTCATTCAATGAATTTTAACGTTAGTTATTGTAACTACCACTTTTTAGATTGTGACACTCTACTTTGTAACCGTCCATTTGGGATTACTAATTTTTCAGTTTGGAACCATTCTCCATTTCTAATGAAAAGGATAAAAGTTTCATCTTAAAAAATAAAAAAATTACACTAACCTTGAAAATCCATTGAATGCATTGAATCAAATGATGGAGATTAGTTTTCATCCAATCATGGGCATACTATTAAACAATTAACTTTTTATTCCACATGACACAGGTTCCAAGAAAGTAACTAAAAAATTATATAGCACACACCACACTCAAATATAATTTTAGGATCACTTTTGGGTCTTTGTCACAAGGAATAAAAAACTGACCATTTGATGATACGCCCGCGGCCTCAAGATCAATTGTGTAAAAGATTGTGGTGAAAATTGATGTCCATTATTTAAGTCAATGAAGTCAATGGCTTTTGAGTGTGGGCACCCTTGACAATTGGGTATGCACAAATAGAGGTACCCTTAAATTAAATGAGAGCCATTACTTCCACACAATAAGATGGCCCTTGCCCATTCCATCAAAACCAATAAAAAAAAAGCTTGGCCCTTGCACACACTTCGAAAGAAAGATTTGGTACTTCGACAACCTTTGTCACATGAAAATAAGATCTAAGCTGTTTGATTGAAATCTAAAAATAATATGCAAAAAATCGGCACAAAAAAATTCTCTAATCTTTCTCATTAAATTATGTGCAAAAGCCAACTACTTGTGTGCAAGTAATGGCTTGTTTATTTAAATTGGATGGGGTTATTGTCACGCCTCTTTATGTTATAAGTTATAACCACCTCACTCGAATGAAGGAAAAATTCGTTGATTGCTTTAAATCAGACGATGGAGGTCATTTTTCATCTCAGTCTTTCACATAATAGATCTTGAGATCATAAGGCTATCATCATATAGTCAAATGTTAATTTCATGTGGCACACATCCAAAAAAGTGAATGTGACCTAAGATCAACACTTAGGCCTCGTTCGGGTGTTTCCTGGTTTTTCCCAGAAAAACTCAGATTTTGCTCAGATTTTGGACACTCAGATTCCTGACAGATTCTTAGCAAACTCAGATTCCTGGTTTTCACCATATGCGTTCTTTAACCACTCAGATTCCTGACAGATTCTTACAAAACTCAAAATCTTTTGTTCTTAAACCACTCAGATTCCTCTCAGAAAATCCTCAGAATAGCTTCAATCAGTGGTTATACTACGACCGTAGAAACGTGATCTTAATCATCGGTTTATGTGCCGTACTCGAATTTCTCTCAAAATTTACTTAACCAATCGAGATGAAATTTTGAACATATTTATTACTATTATTTTTAAAATGGGTCCCTAACACTACCATTGCACGATTGTATGCGGCGTCATCACCATAAGGAGTCGAGAGAGTATGACAACCTACGTGACCCTCACCTTGAGAAGAGTCATTTGGGATACGATACACAACCCATATGATTTGCTTACACGAGAAATAATAAAATATGAAAAGAGACAAGCTTCATATTGAGAATTATAAAGAAATCACAGTGACTGCCATACATAAATAACCAAAGTGGATAGGAGAACAATAAACATAAAAAAGCCAAACACTCATTTAAGAAACGAGATCTATGCCGTCAGATTTGAAGACTACAATATAAAATCGATAATTCTAAAGATAGATATGAGAAAAAGGGGATATCGACTGCATACGCTTCACATCATTTTAAGAGTCGTCATCGATTCTGTACAAAGTCGTCATTGGCTCTATACAGAGTCGCCATCGATTATATTAAA
Organism: Chloranthus sessilifolius; assembly: GCA_021018995.1. NCBI lineage: Eukaryota > Viridiplantae > Streptophyta > Magnoliopsida > Chloranthales > Chloranthaceae > Chloranthus > Chloranthus sessilifolius. Next base: position 24,165,747 of record CM037589.1, read on the forward strand.
AATAAAATAAAATTATGTAATCGATAACGATTAGATCGAAGTCGATGCCGATTTCAGATTGAGTCGTTATCGATTACATAAAAAAAAAAAAAAAAAATTATTTATTATTATTTTTTTTTTAATGTAATCGATAACGATTCTGTACCGAGTCGATCCCGATTCTGTACCGAGTCGATGCCGATTCTGTACTGAGTCGTTATCGATTACATAAAAAAAAAAAAAATATATTTTTTTAAAAAATAATAATAATAATTTTTTTTTATGTAATCGATGACGATTTCAGATTGAGTCGATGCCGACTGCGAGTCGTCATCGATTACAGGGCCATGTGAATGCACTGCAAAGGGAATCGGAGCAGAGATGGAGGCAGGTGTTTTTGAATCGAGGCTGGCCCCTACCTATCGTCATGGATGGTTGGGGAAGACGATGCAGTAGCTTCAAAGAAGCTACTGCGTAGCTGGGGAGGACACATAGTTTTGATCAGCTGCATAGATGGATGAGGAGTATACTTCACCAACCCAGATTCTGAGCTCAGAATCTGAGCTAATCCGAGAGGTTTGGTCAGACGACCAAACGTCGTTTTCACTCAGAAAACACTCAGATTCCCGCCTCCCAAAATTGGCTCTCGAACGTGGGCTTTGCTCAGATCTTGCAAAAAAACTCAGAATCTGCCCAGATTCTGAGTATTTTGGGTTACCGAACGAGGCCTTAGCATTTGACTGTCTAATAATAGGCCCATAATCTCCATATCTATTTTTGTAAAAGATTGGACTAAAGACCATCTCCATCATTTAAAGCAATCAATATATTTTTCCTTCGCTTGAGTATGATGACTATGGCATAAAGTGGCATGTTAGCAACAACATCCATTAAATTAAACAAAATCTAGCTCTATTTGCGCCTACCCAATTGTTGAGGGCGGCTACTTTGAAAATCTATCGGTTGCATTGAATCAGGCAATGAAGTTCGGTTTTAAACCCAATCTTTTCCATGATTGATCTTAAGATTACACGCTTAACATGACAATGGTCTCCACTACATACAGCCCAAAATAGTAGGGATCTCAATGGGCCCAGGCCGGGCCTTAAATGGGCTAAAATGATTGGCTCATGCCTAGCCCGATTATTATTCGGGTCGGGCTGTCTAATAAATAACCAAGCTCATCCCTAGCCCGCCACATAATCGGGCTTTTTTCAGGTCGGATTGGGCTAGATACGACAAAGTCCATTCAAATCGCATTTTAAATCTTTTTTAGGATGGATTCGAGCTGGAGATGAGCCATCTGACTCTTTGGATCAAATGTAGTTGAGAAAAATTACTAAATATACCCTTATTTTAAAATACTAATGAATTTTTATTTTATTTATATTTTTTTTATGAGAAAAATACTAATAAATTAAAATGAAGATAACATAATAATTTCACTAATATTAAATATATATATATATAGCTAAATACATACATACATATTTTTATTCGGGGCGGGCTGACCAAAGCTCTCTCTCTCTCTCTCTCTCTCTCTATATATATATATATATATATATATATATATATATATATATATATATATACAGAGAGAGAGAGAGACCCGAGACTATGCGGCCAAGTGTAGGGATATCTCTGTACCTATTAATATGGGGGTGACACATAATATTTTTTGTGAAGTGATCAATGTTGCTTTATAATCATTTAACTGTATTTAACTAAAGTTATTTTTCTTTTCAAAAAATAGATAACTTTTTTTTAAATTATATGCTTGACCACGTGGGTGTTAGAACTCCACCAACCCACCTCTTTTCCACTAAAGGAGTGCTAATGTTTTCACTATCAGGGTGTTAGTGCTTCACTACCAGAGTGCTAGCGCATCGCTATCTGAAGTATTAACACTTCTCTCCCGGGGTACCAGCATTTTTCGCTACCAAGGTGTTAACGCCTCTCGCGCCTCTCTATCAAGGTGTCAACGCTTCTCTCTTGGGGTGCCAGTGTTTTACCTCGCTACCGAGGTGTTAGCGCTTTGCTAACGGGGTGTCAACGCCTCACTATCGACGTGTCAATGCTTCGCTATCGGAGTGTTAATGTCTTTCTATCAAGGTATCAACGCTTTCCTCTCGGGGTGCTAGCGTTTCTCTATCGGGGGCTCACATTTTTGAATAAATAGATCCGAAAAAATAAGTATGACACTTTCTTGAAAAAATGAAGGGAAGAGAGAAGAGAGAAAAGAAAGATGCTTCTAAAAAAGTCAAATATTACGCTAAAAGAGAATATAACCTTTAAAATATTTTAAAAGTTTTAACCCTAATTTGTAAAGTGGACTCCACTCTACATGACGTTCATAGAGTAGTCTCAGAGTAGAGAGATCTTTTCGCTCTCTCTCTCTCTCTCTCTCTCTATATATATATATATAATGAAATGCTTGTTTACTAGGTTATAAAAAGAAAATGCTTGTATACAGTATACTAATATATATACCTACATATTTTTATTTGGGCTGGGGTGGGCCAAAGCTCTAGAGTATAGCAGGCTTGAGTCTAAATGCCCACGCCTAGCCCGTTTATATATTTGGGCTAGTCCGGCTTGACTTGTTTATTAAATGGGCATAAAAGTATAGTTGAAAATCATCTCACAACGGGCTTGGACGGGCTGGGCCCAAGCCTGACATATTTTTATTCGGGCTGATCGGGCCAAAGCTCTATAGTATAGCAGGCCAGCGGGCTTGACTCTAAATGCCCAAGCCTGGCCTGTTTATATATTTGGGTCAGTCCGGCCTGACTTGTCTATTAAATGGGCATAAAAGTATAATCGATAATCGACCCACAGTGGGCTTGAACGGGCTGGGCCAAAGCCCGGCATATTTTTATTCAGGCTGGGCGGGCCAAAGCTCTATAGTATAGCAGGCTAGCAGGTTTGACTCTAAATGCCCAAGCCTGACCCGTTTATATATTCGGGGTACTCCGGCTAAATGGGCATAGAAGTGCCGTCGACAAGGGGGTTGGCAGGGCTGGGCACAAGCCCGGCCGATTGAGACCCTACTAAAAAGTGAGTCAAAAATTATATCCACACATTCTCCTCAAACATAAGTTTGGGATCACTTTTGAGATCTGTGCCATGTGAAATCAAAAGTTAGGATTTGGTGATTAGGATGAAAATCGATCTCATCGTCTCGTCTTATTTTTTTTTTTTTCAATGTGTTTTAGTGGAGGCGCGCTCAGTAATTAGTAGGCGCGATTAGAGCTACCTTTAAAAGAAAAAGAACCCAAACCGCGTAACAGGAGGGTTACGAATCATGCTATAATGGCCGCCCGATCCGAGATCTAATTAAATCTAAACCGTTGGTCTACTTCCAATGATGTTGACTACAGAGTAATAAGTTGGAGAGACGACAATAGAGGAGAGGAGAGGAGCGAAGTCGATTGGTGTTACGAAAGAGAAGATATGTCGGGCGTTACGAACCAGGACGAAGATAAGAAACCGACCGATCAATCCGCTCACATCAATCTCAAGGTTAAGGGTCAGGTCTGCCTTCTTCTTCTCCATCCTCTATTTTTCTCCTTTTTCCCAATTATCTGTTTATCTATTTATTTATTTTATTTATAAAATTTCTGAGTGTTCAATCTCTTCTCAGTCATCTATTTAACCGATTATGTAATCCAATCGTGTCAGGAATATCAGGCTTATCGGCACTTAGATCGCAAAAGTTTAGATATTAGGGTTTATCGTCGCAGTCTAGGGTTTCACAATTTCTTATTAGGGTTTTAAGACCCTGATTTTCTTCCTCTTAGTAGCCAAATGTCAGTTTTGATGTGAATTGAGTACACTTTAGAAGTGAATAGAGCTGGACTGAGTCATTGATTAAATCATCTTTAGATGGTGATATATATATATATATATATATATATATATATATATATATATATATAGATGGAAAATTGGAGATGGGTTGCATCGTGCGTTTGTACTCTAGATCACATGCTATGTGGGACGTGATCATGATTTACCCCATCCTCTAAGGATTCACCCAACCCCTTAGGGTTTTTAGAAAAAAAGTTTTATTTTTTGGACTATTTTTCCCTTCAAAACCCAGGTCAAAATTTTACACCGCGGCCCCGAACCCAGTGCATTAAAATTTTGCTTTTGACCAACATTTGAATGGTGGATAAATACCTTTTTCTAATTTTTTTTGGATGGACCTTGAGAAAGTTGCCGTGCCACCCGATCCGCATGCTTGGTGCCACGTGGTGCCCAGCTGATTTGAACGCATGGATAAACCATGCATTTGCGTCAACTTGAGCTCCGATTATACTTGGATTCTGTTGCAAGAAGTGCTTCCCATATGCTAGGAGGTCTGGTCTTCTCAACTAATATCTTAGTGTGTGTGTGTGTGTATTGAGCGGTAACAAAATAATAGAGAAAGGAAGTTATAAATAACTATGCAAAGGTCGCAAATTGCTTTTAGACAAGTAGGCTCAAGTAGAAAGTTGTTCTTAGATAAGCAATTGGACTTTTAACTTTGCGTTGCAATGTTCATAATTCAGTGACACTGAATAGATATTTCAGTCATTGGTTATTCACTTAGGGCTTGGTTATTCCCTCGGAATGAGGGACAGTGTGCCTTTTCTGTCTCCTTGAAGTGGGGGTAAGTGATTTAAGAGGTTTAGAAGTATGATACTCCTAAATCCTAACTTGCCTCCCTGTTTTATTTAGGGGAAAATGACGTCTTTGACTCTATGAGGAGGTAATTAGTGCCTTGTCTACAAATATGTCAGTCTTCATTATGGCCTCCCTTAATATTTTCAATTAGTTACCCTTCCCTCACTCCCATTACTGGAAGGGGATCCACTAGGAATCTGCTGCTGCCTGTTTGAGGGAGCCCTCTATCCTCCCCTTCAAAATTTGCATTTGGTTTCATTTAGCTGGTCCTTCACAATTCTCCCTCTAGACAGCCCATGTTGTTAGGTCAACAATCATTTTTATCAGTGTAGAAAAATGTTGAACGGTACTTCATTGATTACTTTGTGAGTCCATGATCAACTTGGAACTGTCGAGGATCCATTTCTCGGTTTTTGAATGTGTAGACTGGATCACATGGGGTGGGCGTCTGGGGGGTATATTTTTATTTACCTATTTTTAAGAGAGTGGACAATACTAGAAAAGGTCCTATCATTATTAGGCTCTACAAGTAGAGCTTTGGATTCAGAGATCAAAGCTTTTCTAACAGGATTATCTCACTTTCATTGTATATCTCCCAGAAAGCTTTCAATGAGGGGGATTGTCACAGCTCAAGTAGATGGTTAGAGAATAATTTCTTGCCTTCTTGAACAAATGTGACAAAGTTACAAACAGATGTTCCCCATTCTAGTGGATTTGTAGACCTAAAGGTTCTTGTTGTTGAGGAAGCCAAGGTGGTCCAGTGTCTTAGTCCTGTTAAATCAGGATTAGAGGACCACCCATATCCACGGGGAGGACAGAACTAATGTCAAGATGGAAATTGATGGTCGTCAAGCTATATACTTTGGAAACCAAATGGTTATAGTTTTTTTTCTTTTTTCTTTCCCTGATGATTAGTTTTAGTTAGTTTATTGCTTTACCATGTTTGGGACTGGTAAGGCCGTAATGATTTCCTTTCTTTCCCTTTTCTGGTATTGTTTTGATGCACTCCAAAAACATATAATATGTAGATAGGGTTTCATTATTCAACGAGATCGGTTTCATGAGACCATTCTAAGCACCAATAAAAATATTACAAGCACTGTTCAGACTGTGAATACACATTTCTTTGTTAAGTATTGACAAGTATACAGGTATATAACTCTGCAAGGATAAATAGTATTCAAATAGGTTTTCCTATGGAGTGGTGAGGAACAGTAATACATTCTGTCCAGATTCAAAATCCCAAGAAAAGACTTGGAAGATAAGCCACTTTCTTCAGGTAGTTGATCAGTTCCAGTCCATAAGTTGCATGCGGTCTAAGCTGCTATCATTCTGCTCACACCTTTTCTCACATTGAAGGAGAGCTCAAACTTGATCTAACAGAGACTAGAGACTGAGTAGTGTTGTCGTAGATTGAGTTGGGTTAGAAAAGGTTGATTCAATAGCCTCTTTAGCTGAATGGTTATAACCAATTGAAGATGTTGAATGTCGGATATGGCAGTTATTGCTATTTTTATTTTTTCAATAGGGACTGATACTTGGTGGAGGCATGTCTTTTTTGTAACAAAATAAATGTTTGAAGTGAATGAATGGACTGATTTTTCTAAGGGAATGGCTTTAACAGCAGTTGGGTGATGCAACTTGGGTTTGGTAAGATACATGGTGTGCGGTGTGCCCTCCTCATTTCCTTAGTGTTTTCCTAGGATATTTAGAAGTTACCTGAAGGGAATATCTAAATGATTTTGGAGGGAAAATGTGACAAAGAAATATATATGGTCAAAGAAACATTCTTTTTGTAACAAAAAGAATGCTTGGACTGGTGGGCTGATTTTCAAAGAGAATGGCTTTTGCATCGGTTGAGAATGTCAACTTGGGTTTTGTAGGATTAGGGCTTGTCAAAGGGCCGGGCTTATCCCGAGCTCGGCCTGATTCAGGCCGGGTTCCGGTTTAATTTTTCAGCCTGTATTCCATTCGTTCCGGGCCTGGAGAGCTCGACTAGTTTACTGGGTTCGGGCCTTGAAGTCAGCACTAATCGAGCTGAAGTACTTACCTCTCGCTCGGATTTATGCTGTTAAGAAACTTTGATTGCTGGATGGATTAAGCGTAGGGCAAGTTAGTAAATTAACATACCAGTTAATAGTATAAAAAGTACTTTTTAGGTTAGGGTTTCTTCTCATTTGAAACCCTAAACCTCAAGCTATCTCTCAATCTCTCATTTTCTGAGGGATTTCTTAGCAAGCAACAACAACGTCAGTCTCTCTCTCTCTCCCATAGTGCTGATCTATCATCACCACAATCTGCGAAGCCGATCTAGCGCCACCATAATCTGCGCAACGTCGTTCAAACACCACAATCTGCTGAGTGCGGTTCTAACACTACCACCTCCGACTGTAAACACCACTATCTGCGCATGGTTAAGGCAAAACCACCACAACCGTTCTCCAAAACAGCTACACCACGATCTCCCTAACTAGCACCACCCACTGAGGCCTGAATCTCAATAATGCCAACAATCCAAAACCCCCAAAACCCTGTGAAATAGCATAGAAGTTTGCCCGGCCCTGTTTTTGGCCCGTCGGGCCGGGCTGCTCAGGTCTTGGGGTCTCCATCTTAAGTTCTGGGTTTGGGCCTGGCCTGACCCGGGTATTAAATTGGGTTGGGTTCGGCCTTGATCTGAAACATAAAAAATATACGGCCCTACGAAAAACCCGGCACTGCCCGGCCCCGGCCCGGCCCGTTGAGAGCCCTACATAGGATACATGGTGTGCTCTACTCGTTTTGATATTGTTTTCCTAGAATATTTAGAAGTTACATGAAAGGAATACTATAAAGAATTTGGCGAGAAGGCATTGTGAGGCATTCTATACTTTCCATTTGTCTGTATCACAATATATATTGTTGAGGAAATGTTCAATGTTATCTTCTAATTAGGGGGCTGCTCCCAATTCAAAATCTCATGATTCCTATAAGCATTGGTACATAAAAACAACTTTCTTTCTGCTTTTTGTAAGTGATGCACTCATCCGTGCCCAAACTAGGATGTGTCAACCTGTATCAAGACACGTTGTTATGTACCAACACACAGATGCACCATTGGTAGTGTCGGTTCCTTTGCAACGTGTTGACAGGCCTTGTAGAAGTATTGCCCTTGTGTCACCGAACTGCTCTTTTTAAAATCCCAAATTTTCAAAGAATATCCAATTTCCAATTTTCATTTCTTTACATTAATAATACATGATTCTTTGAAACATCCAAGAAACCTAGGGTTACACATATTTTAAGGGCTAGGAAGCAAAACCAAGACAATAAAAGAATGAAGAAGAGAATAGAAGAGAGAAGAAAACACGAAAAAAAGGGGGATGTGTTGATCTCGGCCCCCTTTTTAATTAACTTGTAATTACTTAGTGAAAGTATATTCCTAGGGACCCCAATTTTCTAATAACAAGAAACAACATGTATATGCTTAACAACTCTTAACCAATGTTGTCAAATGGCATAGGCGACCTTATGCGATCAACTGCCAAATGGCTTAGGCGATTTGGCATAATCGCATAAGTGATGGCATATTTTATGTTTTATTTTATTATTATTATTTTTTTCAAAAAGTTTTAAAAAATCATCAAAAAATAGAAAATTCAAAAAAATTCAAGAAAAATTCCATAATTTTCTAAATTATTTTCGATAGTTTGTACTTTGTAACACTATTCTGTTATTATTTATTATATAATTCCTTAAGTGACTGACAACTCATTTCATTGGTATTGAAATTTTGTTTATTTAATTACTTAAGCGATTTGGCAAAAGAGTGATAAAAGGTCATTTTATTTATTTAATTAGAAATTCAACTATACAAAGTTCAAACAAACAATTTAAAATTTTGAAATTACAATTACAAGTTCAACACAACTAGTCTACAACTCATTTATTGGTATTGATTTGGAGTACATCCATATCTTTACACATTGGTCTTTAACCTATTGTGGTAATGCATCTCCCCCATCATCACTAGCATTACCGTCTTCAGAATCATCACCCTTTTCAATGTACTCTTCCGCTTCCTTTGTTTCTTCTTCATCGGATCGCCCCAACATGGAGTCGATAGCTTGTGGTATGTCTTCTTTTTCTTTTTCTTCTTGTATTTCATCTTCTTCTATACGAAGGCCTTGTCTGCTACCTCCAACTGATCGTCTCCTCCTTTGAGATGAACTTTCACCCAATGCCTGCCCAAAAGAGGTTTCTTAAACTTGGGTCCCATACGAAGATAGAGAATTAGGCGCATAGGAAGAAGATTAGTAGAAAAATGAGAGAATTAGGCGCATAGGAAGAAAATTAGAAAGGAAAAAGAGCAAGAGAAGGTTGTTGGAAAAGAAGAGACCCGCCCCAAAGCCCCCCCTTTTTTTTTTCAATATGCTCCAACAGTAAAAAATATGACCCTTGGAGCATTATGCCATCACATACAAAGTATGCGATGGCATACTGCTCCAGATTGCATAAGACTGCATGGATTTTTGTATGCGATGGCATACTGCTCCAGATCGCATAAGACTGCATGGATTATGTGATCTGAAGATTCAGGTTGGCATAAGGGATCACATAGCTCATGACAACACTGATCCCCCCCTCTCTCTCCCTCTTAAGCTGGAGCATATATTTCATGTATGTCGAACTTGAATCGAATCCTCGCAACTGTTGGTGCTGGAGGGTCTTAGTGAACATGTCTGCTAGTTGATTCTTTTGTTCTCACATCAAGGGTAGTATTTTTCCTACTTTCAACCTTCTCTCTAACGAAGTGGCATTCAACTTCAATGTGCTTGGTCCTCTCATGGTAGACAGGATTGTTGGTGATTGCTGAGTAATGTAAATCGGATGCCATTAACAAAACAGAACCTAATTTAAGCGGCTATGATACCAATTAATGCAGACTGAGTGCTATCTATCACAACAGTAGCCTGATTTAGGCATAGCTCTGACACCCAATTATGCAGACCGCAACCCCAGGTACTTGTAAAATCATAAGTAGATGAAAACCTACTTGAGAACCAGTTTGTTGTGTCAAAACACGATCAAACTGCCTTAGTTTTACAATTTTTAAATTTCAGATTTCAGCAGAAACCGAAGAGTTTCTAGTTCCAAGATGAAGACCTTGAGTAGCAACAGGAAAAGGCTGAAAAGCCTTACAGAAAATAGGCTAATCCCTTTTGTTCTTTTTGAAAATCTCTTTTCATAAAAAACACACCATCCCTTGATCTCTCGGTAGTTTACTATATATGAGGAAAGAAAGAAAAAGAAACTTTTTATTCCAACTCTTAAGTAGTCATCTAATCCTAGTTGGACTCTAAGCCACAAATAAAGAAACTGCACCTAAATTGTAGGACCCACAAATAAAAAAAAAATTTGTGATCTTTAAGATTATAGAGAAATGAGAATGAGTCTCGGTAATCTGATTCCTCATGTGAACACTTCAGTGATGATGCTCAAATGCTGAGGTTTATATCTCGTTATTAGGGTCGTACGTGACCACTTAAAGTGATCATGTGGGGCCCTAATGACTTTCTTTCTATTCCCATATCTGCACCCACCCCCGTTTAATCTATTTTTCTGCGCTCATTAAATCTCAAGTTCTGCCCTCTTTTTCTTACCCAGTCAGAGACTGAGATCCAGCCCCTTTAAACATTGTTTCTAGTCTTTTTTCTGGCTTATAATGACATGATTTCTGGGCTGAATCCGGTCATCTTCAACCTCTAAAACAGCTTCAAACCTACCCCCTGCCGTGCACTGCGTCACTGAATGGCCTGATTATCACAATACAGATCCATTGGTCCATTAACGCAAAACCCGTTTTTTGTCACTAAAGTTTTCAATCACATAAGTTCACATCAGAATATCCTTCAATACGAAGATGACCATACAAATATAAGATACCACGTTTAAGCGTACATTTTAGATACTTCAATATATGAATTACAACTTCCATGTGGGGAACTCGAGGCTTTTGCTAACGTTGACTTACTACACTTACTGAAAAAGTAATGTCAAGTTGTGTAGTCATGAAGTTGTTATGTTTTCCCACAATATGGCAATATCTGCTCAAGTCACAGGGTGAAACTCCTTGGTCCCCGCATAATCTAGATTTCAATCCATCATCCATGGGGGCAAATTGATCACATACTTCCTTAATCACTAATTAATTCTCGTCTTGGATCTTGCAACCTTGATCCAAGAAAATATCTTAGGTTGCCATCTTAGTGTGAAAATATTCAAGTTAACGTCCTTTCAACTTCTCTCTTCCTTGAAGATTACTTTTGGTAATTATAAGATCAATTTTATGTTTTTTTTGGTAATCATTCTTTTAAAAGTATTCGTTTATTTTTTTAAATATATATTTTCAAAAATATTTACTAAATTACCAAGTCAAACTGAGTCGAGTTTATTATAGTCTTCGAGTTAACTCAATTGACTGACTTTTGAGTTGAGTTTTGGGTTTTTGAACCATGATCAGCATGACTCCTGTGAAGACCATGAACAATGACAATTTTATTAAATTTACCTTAGTATGAGGTGATTGTTTAAGATTCTAGATGGATTCAATCTGCATACCTTCATCCGCATGACCTACAAATCCTAGATGTTGCTCCATATAAGGTTTTTTCTTTGAAATCATTTTGCAAAAGCACATTTTTAACGTTCCACTGAAAGAGAGACGACCAACTCAAATTTGCAACCAAGGAGATAATAACCTGTACAGATTTTGTGACTGGAGAGAATGTCTCGGGATAGTCTATCCCATAGCATTGGCTATATCCCGGGGACCTAAGCCCAGAACCGGACAATATTGTGGCATGTGGGTCTGGGTCGTCACAGAATGGTATCAGAGCCAAGGACGACTCTTCTATTGGGTGGGGGGATTGTTAGACTGGCTTTAAGACGATCTATTGTACCATCTGGAAGATTAGTCACTATATACACCCATCTGCACACAAACCATCCATTTCTCTGTATATTGCTTTCTTCTAGTCAGGATGGGAAAATATGCCATGAAAGGAGTTAGGAATCAAAACAGACTAGGTAAACTTTGAAGCGAATGAGGTAAGAATCTAGAGAGGCGAAATATGAAATTGAATGAGCAGTGCAGGGACGTTTACCTTTCTTCCTAAGAGCAATGAGAAGATCAAGACTTGGATCTTTGGGCAAAGAAGATGGAGGTACTTCCTCTGCTAACATAGACCTTAGGTGGTGGTGGTGGTGGTGGCGGTGGCGGTGGCAGTTTGACTGCCTCTGGAGGTTCAGGGTGATTTGAAGATTTGGCAAGAACGAGTAATGTGACAGGTGGCACAGTGGCACTATTGCTAGGAAAGAAAGGTGTGGACTTGAAGAAAGTGACATCAGCAGAAATAAACTATTTATGTAAGCTAGGAGCCTAGGACTATAGCATTTGTATCCCTTGTGAGTATAAGAATAACCAAGAAAAATGCACTTGACAAATTTAGGATCAAGCTTGTTTATGCCAGCATAGTCACAAAATCAGGGTTCGGTAATAATTCGGCAAAGTTAAAATCTGGAAAAATCGGGCAAAAATCGGGAAGTTCGGGAACAATTCGGGAAAATTAAAAATATATATATATATATATATATAAATATTAATATATATATATTAAATTTTTTTCATATACTTTTTTGAGTGAAATAATAAATTAATAAGGCCCACCGTCTGTTTTAGAGACTAGAGAGGAGAGAGAATCTAACTTTTAAGAGAGAGGGAGAGCAAAATAATAAATGAGGAAGGTCCAGCTGTCCATTTGAGTGATTTGACATTTTGACTTTGAGAGGAGAGGAGAGAGGAGAGAGAGAGTGTAACTTTTACTTTTTAACTGTTTAACTTTTAAGAGAGAGGGTTTAAACTTTACTTTTTATTAAAGCTGTCAACTTTTAAGAATAGCGTGTGCGTGTTGCAATACTTGCAAATGAAGCTGACTTCGCGCTTTTGCCGAATTATTCGCGAACTTCACAAATTTTTGTGATTTCGACGTTTTTTTTCAAAAAATTGCGAATTATTCGTGTTTTGTTCGTTTTTCACAAAAATCGCGAATTATTCAATAATTCGGCGATTTTTGTGACTCAATGCCAAAAGTGGTAAAGAGAGATGGAGTAGATGGAAATGTCCTGGAGAAAGGAGTTTTGCCATCAAGAATTGTGGGTGGCATACAATGTTTCAGGTAACAAGTGGTTAACACTACCTCCCCAAAAAAATTTAAGGACATTCATTTAAAGTGACAGAGCCTGAGTAGTTTCCAGGATCACTTCTTATATTCAACCCCTCCATTTTGTTGAGATGCATGCACATGAGATGTATGATGCAAAATACCATGCTTAAAAAGATATGGTTGAAAAGATGCGGATAAGAATTCTCTAGCATTATCAGTACAAGTGACAAGTATGGATGCCACTTTTCACATGCCACGTGGTATCATCAACCCCAAGAAAACCTGTTTTGGGTTGATCAGGCATGGGGCATGTGGTTAAAAATATTTTTTTTTGGACTTTTTTGGTCCTGTTTGATGGGTCAAAGATACCATAACACCTCACAAAATCAGTGCATTGAGTTTGGGCCCTCCTTTGACCACAGTTTCACCGGTGGATATGTATCGGATCGTGCCCAAATATTGTGCGTGCGTTTGATCGATTTTATCCAAGTTGTTGTGGCACCCGATCCTCATGATGGGTGCCACATGATACCCTCTGGCATCGTTGCAGGGATCATCCCTAGAACTGGTTGTGTACAATAATCCAATCTAGGGTCGGATGACAATGTTAAAACTTAAACATTAATAATAAAAAAGTATGCAAATCTTTTACATACAGTTACAGGTATGCCCGCATGAAACTAATAAAAACTGTAAAACAGATTGATAAAACCTATACAATAGAAGTGATAATTACAGCCTTTAAACACTTCCCCTCAAACCAAGGCAATATATCAACAAGCAACAGCTTGCTTTGTTAATAAAGTGACAACCCAGTTGGATGTGTTTCCTTTGTTAATGAAATACTGGATTAGTTGCAATTTGAATGGCACTGGCCACTAGTGCATTTAACCAACAGGGGGTTCTCACAATGGCCAGGACCACGCCTCAAGAAGCGGAGGTCCTGAGTTCGAATCCCGCCCCCTGTTGGCCACCTGCAGGGATTTATCCCTACCTACCTGGTATGTGTGATGTGCGGGTGTTGCACGTGCCCAGGGACTTGGTCGGTTGCACAAAGAGGCCCGGATACCCTGTCATCAAAAAAATAAAAATACAGTGTGATATAGAAGTGCTAAATTGAATCCCAAGCTCCTAAGTAAAGTTCAAAAAACTTCACTAGTTGTCAAAAACATCGAGTGTACATCGAGTGTTGCTATGTTTCAGCATTGGACTTCCCACTATCTGCTTGCGTTTCCTAATGATGAAAGAATCTCCTGCGAACAAACAATTCCTTGATGCTTGAACAAGAATTTTTAATATCAATTCTTGTATCAACCATGGTTGGACTAACTCTAGATTTGTTTGAAAAAGTCTCACCTCTTTTGTGGTTGTTAACCTAGTCAGATTTTAGTGCATGATTCTATGAAGTTCAATATTAACATGATAATTCTTTACATTTTTCATTGACCATAACCCAAAAGAAACTTAGGGTCCGACTCTAGGTTCAATACAAGAAGCAAAACAATTTACTTACCCTTACCATACAATAATTATTCTTCTCATCATCTATGAAGTTGTAATATAATTAATGAAGTTTTTAATGTGACTGAGAAAGAATGCTAAGAGTAGTTAAGCTTGTTCATGTGGTGTGATTGTATTAGAAAATAGGGGGCATATACTATCATTAAGGGCATACTTGTAATTAACTACACGTTAATTAAATAACAGGGGATCAAGATTAGGGACGTGTGACAAGAAAAATGTCCCCCTCTGTTTCTCGTATTTTCTCTTCCCTGTTATATTCTACCTTTTATTGTCTTTCTTCCTAGCCCTTAAAATACATGAAACCCTAGGTTTCCTTAGGAATTTTCATACTATTAAACGAGATTGAAGACTAGGATTTTATCTGTCTTCTTTATTTTGGTTATTTTCTTCCAATATTCTTTTATTTGGAACTCGTGAATTAGGGTTTGTTCTTTGTAGGAACCCTTAATCTCATTGTGATTGTTCAACTTTATGATCGTTTGCATATGTTATGCTCGTGCATGTGTAGAGTGTTGCCCTTCTTATGTATAAAGATGAAGGGTGTACTAACGTGATGGTTTTCGGTGTAATTGATTTTGTGCTTGTGAATCGACAAGTTTTTTCATCTCGAAAGAGTTCTATCCTTTGATTCATCAACAATAAAATAGGTATGAATTTACTACATTTATTGGAAAATATTTCATGAAATGGTATAGTGGTCTCTGTGTATATTACTGGAATTCTTGTTTTTCAATGCAAGAAGGGCTGGTTGTATGTTGTTGCCCTAGTGTGTTAATTGTCAGGTTCTTCAATATGAAGTTATTGGTTGTTTCCGAAGCTGATTTTTTGTTGTGTTGCTGCCTATATATATATATATATATATATATATATATATATATATATATATATATATATATATATATATATATATGCACATAGTAGTTGAATCCGATATTGGGTTTAACCAGTTGGAACTGAACTTAACTCTACAGTTTCGTTGTTACACATACAAGATTATTGTGTACTTTAAACATGACTTATTTGAGTTCTTAAAGTATTTGTCCTTATGTATAGTGGCTCAGTTTAATTCTTACACAGCAGTTGCAAGCTTGAAACATGATGAATTTGAATCTCAAGTGCATAGTATAGATTTTGCTGCTTCCATCTTCTATTGCGTTTCCACAAAGTGGAGGGATGGGACTCACGATTTATTATTGGCAGTCACCTTTGCTGCTTCCATCTTCTATTGCATTTCCTCAAAGTGGAGGGATGGGACTCACGATTTATTATTGGCAGTCTCCTTTAAATTTCAATGAGTCTGTTTCCAACAGAGTTTAAGTTAGTTCATATTTGCTATTTTAAAAATAGTCAACTTTCAATATTTCTTTAAAAAAAGTCACCTTTAAATTTCAATGTGTCTGTTTCCAACAGAGTTTAAGTTGGGTCATATTTACTATTTTAAAAAAAGTTAGCTTTCAATATTTCTTGTAGATCATACAGTTACTAGGTTGAGGAGCTAGTATTTGGTTATTAGTGTCTCAAGTCTACTGGTTGTTATTTGATTTCAGCATCATCATGATCATCACACCTTGTGGCATCTATTTTTTGATTGACTTGCCATAGGAAATTTGACAAGATTTTTACAGCCGGCTGTCTACCTGATGCTAAACCTCCTTTTTTTAATTTTTATATGAGGTTATTTATTAGTATTTGAGTATGAAAGAGTAAACATTTTTACCACAGCCCTGAAGTTTTCAACAGAAAATTTCAAAGTGGTGGGTTGTAGGATGTCGTCGGATGACGCTCATTAGGGCCGTCTTTGGATGTTTTTGGATGAGGCTCTGAAAACTACTCATTAGGGCTATCTTCGGATGAACCTCATCCGAAGAGGTAGTGAGAAACTACCCAAAAAACCCCTCACCATATGCACATAATGAGAAACCGGATATATTTTTATATTTTTTGGACATTCGCTGCGATTATTAGACTCTTACAGAACTTGTATTTGAACATTTCCTGTCTGGTTGTAGGATGGAAATGAAGTCTTCTTCAGGATTAAAAGAAGCACTCAGCTTCGAAAACTGATGAATGCATATTGTGATCGTCAATCAGTGGACATCAACTCGATTGCATTCTTATTTGATGGCCGTCGTCTTCGAGGAGAGCAGACCCCAGATGAGGTATTCGTTTCATTTTCAGAGTCCATCTTCTGGAACTTTAATTCCTGTGTTTGATTTTTTTTAATTTTTTTTAAGAAATGTTGACTATTTACTATCTTTTACAGCTAGAAATGGAGGATGGTGATGAGATTGATGCCATGCTACACCAAACGGGCGGCAGCTCTCTCTAAAGGCTGCAGGCCATTTCTGTGAATAAACAAGGATGAATATTTTCTTGGCTTGGTTGTGCAAACTAGCTCGTAAAATAGTATGAAATGGACTGTGTTCTCATCTTCTGAAGTATGTGGTTTGCGGTAGATTAGGAGTTTAAAAATTTTCGATCCTTGTTTGAAACTTGTCGCCATGCTATGTGGTAGTGTTGAGGGAAATCAGAGATCTGTCTATTATCTAAGCATAGTTTCTTTTTAATTGATATTGTAGTTCCCTTTTTCCGTTGTTATACACCTTAAAAATAATAACCCATCTCTTGGCATCCTTTGCCTACTTGTGAAGATTTCTGTTACAACTTAAAATAATCAGTGCTCAACTTTCCATCCCAGTAGCACCTAGATGTGCTTTTGGTGTATTTGGTAGGTACTTGAACAAATCGTATCATAGCCACACGTCTCAGGTTCAACCCCTCAAGTGGTTACCGGCGGGGTTACAAGAAAAGGTTCTAGAGTAAAAACCTCCATAGAGTGGGCTGGGCCCCTGCAGACCTCAGCTGGTGCATTAAAACCACAAAATAATAGGAGCGTCGTGTTAGTTTGGAACTGGACAGTTTCTTAAACCCCGCCATCTCTAGAGCAATTGATTACAACTTCGAGGTTTCAAGTCTACATTCAGCGTGGAAACTATTGACTTTATTGCTGCGTCCAATGTATGGCTTATGTTTCTAGATTTGAGACCTTTTCGCCCCATCGCTTTTGGCACAAATTAGGATAACTGATATTCACAGTGGGTCGAACCAGGACGAAGTTGATTGGTCAAAATTTGTTTCTACATGGCAAAAATAAATGCAAAAATGAGCATTCCTTCAACTGATGCAGGCAACCAACGTCGAATCTCATAATGGGCATAAATTAGGATAATTGATATTCATATGATGTCTAACCATTTGGACGAAGTCGATTAGTTAAAGATGTGCTGCTAGATGGCAAAACAAATGGGCACCGAGTATTTCTTCTACTGATGCAGACGAGCAACACCAAATCTCATTAAAAATAATGTAAATTTTCCCCTTAACAGTTCTGTACATGAGCATACTTAGAAAATATTTACAGTGAGGAATATAGCTTATGGCCCCTTAAATATTTACAGTGAGGAATATAGCTTATGAGCACCCCATGGAGAAGGGGTTACTAAGTAAATCCTTCTAAAAAAACTTGGATCTCTCTCTCTCTCCCCCTCCCTCCCTCCCTCCCTTATATAAGGGTACATGATAGAATTGTAGCTTACGCCACCTGTAGTAGTCATAATCACTCAATGCCAATCTCCTTTCCCCTCTCGTTGTTTCGTCTCCTGTGAGCTTCCCCAGGCGCTTGCTGCCGGGTCCTGCTATTGCAAAATGAAAAAGAGGCTCTGTTAATCCCTTTCCAGTGCCGAATCTACAGCCGTTTAATGATAAAAGAAGCCCAAACTGTAAGCTTCGTGACTTACTTGAACTGCAACTTTCTCCTTGTTTCCACCTGTGAAATGATAACAAAAACAAGGAAGGTTACAGCTACAAGCTCGATCCCATTTCTCCATATTCATTGATGTGTCCCAATCATATATACACAATTTGATTGTTGGACTAGCCGTCTTGGCTGGTCCAGCGTCAATCCGTCCAGAACACCAAGTAGCTATTTTGGGTGCCACGTGGGCATAAGTAAGAACAATCAAATGAGTAGAAAATAATAAAAAAATAGAAAATTTCATTGAGTAGTATGAGATCAACGGTGGTCAATAGTTTAATAAATGAAAGGCGAAAAGAACAAAAACGTTTCACCATTTATTTTCACAATTAGAATATAATTTTTTTTTTTTTTTTTAACTTTTATAAATCCCCTTAGGAATGGGTAAACCCTAGGGGAACAGGTGCTACGTGGACATTTGAGTGCCAAGTGGCACTCAAAGGGTCTAGGATGCCTTTATTCATTTTTAATGATAATAATAACAATATTACAACTAGAATAATTATAACAATAAAAATAAAAAACGGCTAAGGTAGTGTTCGGTAACACTTTTTCATGGCCTCAGAACCCCATGGGGTACAAAAAGCAAACAAACACCCTGAAAGTAAGCCTTTGGTAACGCCCAGCTGATTCCCACGAGATTTTTAGCTCCAAAACAGGCGAGAAACCGAAAGCTCTAAACCCACTTCCCGCTTCCAGATTCTGACGAATCAAACCAAACAGGACCTAAGCTACCCTTTCAAAAAAAAATATCTCATCTAACAATTTTTGCTTTTTTGGCTTGATAAGAATGTCTCTATACCTACATCATCTAATGCACAACGTGGAAGGTTGACAATATTGCAACCACAAGGTTGCAGGGTCGAGTCCATCTTATCTCTCAAATAATAAACATCATCTAATGCCCTTCCTCAAACTCACAATAAATCAAAGAATATAATAGAGTTTGCTAAGGAGACATTGAAATCGAGCAAACGTGTGGACTTCGTGAAGACATCAATAATTTGAACCCTAGATGAAATGTGAGTCAAGGAGAGTCTCCAGCTAGATAATTGTTATCTGCAATCTTAGTAGAGCACTCTGGTTGTCAAATAAGAAAAGGCAAGTAATAAGATCTATATCTGTGAGAAAGTAGCAGAGCTAAATAACTCCTGAAGCAGACTGTGCCTTGATTCAAAATTTTATTCAATGCTAGAATGCAAAACAATGTTTTGCACGCGTGCAAATGGATTGGGCTAGCCCAGATTAGATCTGATCAGTCCAATGGGCCAGGTTGACTCCAAATTGTACACAAAATTAGAAATTGTTCTGCAATCTCAATAGCCCTCTGGTTATCACAATGGAGAGTTGGTTATATAATACGAACTGCCACATCAAAAAGAAGCTAATGGAGCTAAATAACTTCTGAAACAATCTAACAACAACTCTTAGGCTTTAACACTGCAAAGGTCAACACCTGGACACGACCGAATTGTACTCGATAGGCTGGGGCGAGAATCCTAGACCCAACTGGAAATTGGGACCAAGGGTTTGGGTCATTAAGTTCTCATAAACTTAATTATTCTAATTGTTATATCTCTCCGTGTGTGTGTGTGCGCACGCATGTGTGCAATCTTAGCTTCCTATTTTTTGCTGTAAATATCCACTTTCTGATTGAGGAATTTTGTATATTGAGATCTGTCTACACCATGGGCTCAAATTTTATAAGCACTTGTGCTATTTTTTTATTATCAGTATAAGGACTGTAGTCAGTGTACTATTTGAGCCATGAGCCACCATGAAAGAGTAATTATATAACAAAATCAGTGTTATGACGCACTCGAAAATGTTGTTGCCGAGTCCTGTAGGCCCCAGAATGTTGTGCTCATGAACTTGATTATTCTAATTGTTTATATCTCTGTGTGCGCAATCTATAGTTCCTATTTTTGTTCGTTTAAATATCCACATTACGATAGAGGAATTTTTTAATATTGAGATTTGGGAAAGTGGCTATGGAGATTAGACAGACTCTGAAGCACATTGGGCTAAAACAATTCAACACATACAAGGTATCTAGGCAAGGCTGGGACATTCGCTTAAAAGGGTTGCAAAGGACCTCTAGTTGGTGGAAAGGGGTTATCTCAGTATCACCTCAATTCAACCAATGCGTATAATTCAAGGTGGGACAAAATAATGTGATCAAACTGTGAACTGACATGTGGGCAGGTGATTCTACTTTGATGCGATGATACCCAAACATATACAAGTTGTGCAATGGGAAATCAGCAACCATTCAAGACAGCAGTAACTCTTTTGCAGGGCAAGTGGCTTGGAACATTCCCTTACGAAGGAATTTAAAGGCCCACAAGACTGGGGAGTTCTCTGATCTTTTGCGAGAACTTATAGAGCTCAATTCAGTAATCATAAAGAGGACAGCTTGAATTTTGAGTTCGCAATCCAAAGGTTTATTCATAGTTAAGTCTTTTTTATGTTCAGCTAAATAGAAGACCACTGATTTGGCAACGCTGGCCTTGCATGTAAAAAACTATAGCTCCAACGAGAGTGTTCTTTTTCTCTTGGTGTGTGGCATGGGGATCATATCAAACCTGTTTATATGCTGATCAAGAGAGGGATGTCTATTCCCAAGAGATGTGTGATGTGTGTCAGCAGACCAGGTTCTCAATCATTGTTCAGCAGTTACAAGTCATATGGGACTTCTTCATATCCTTGTTGAGACTAGTAGGTGAGGTGGTCTTCGAGGTAGATGTAAAGATATGTTGATGGGGACATCCAAGTCAAACCGCCATTTATCGTGTACCGGAGACGTCAGAAGAGGCCCAAGACGCTTCAGACACTAAGGGCCGGCAAGGGAGCACAATCTCTGCCCAAACTAGCTCAAGCGACAATGGTTCCCGCTCGAGCGAGATCGACGACGAGTTGAGCGAAAACTCTCTGCCCAAACTCGCTCGAGCGATATCGGTTCCAGCTCGAGAGAGAATCAACAGAAAGATTGGGCATGGACACTTTGAAGACTCGCTTGAGCGACAACTAAGCTGGCTTGAGCGACCTTGCACGGAAGTGACACACAGAGTTTAATTTTCACTCAAAATTTTAGGTTTTAGTTTCCTTTAGACTTGGAGTCTTTCTAAATTCGATTATATGCTTAGTTAAGGGTTTTGTTTACCTATATAAAAGCATTGTAAATACAATTTTAAGAAGTTAATGGTTATTGAATATTGCTTTTGCAAATAGAGAGTTTTTTACCAAAGTCTTCTTCAAAGTTGCGATTCTCTCAAAACTTGGAAGAGCGATTCTTCTTTCCGCATGCAGTTTGGTGTGAGGTCAACTTTCTTCCTTGAGACGATTCCTTAAATCTTCTATCCTTTTTCTATTTTGTCTTTTGATTATTGTCAGGTAATTTATCTAATTTGTCTCTTCTATTGAAAACCCATAAATCCAAAATATTTTTTCCTTTTTATATTGTAGCTGGGGTTTTGTTTCTAAATTCTTAACCCTGATTTGTTGATTCCCTTTGAACGATTTAAACCCTTCGGGCCTTGAATTATTCAATTCTTAGTAAGGATTCAAGAGACAACACCGAGATTGTTGCTTAGTGCCCTAAACTAGATCGAAACTAGAGTCTATCTTTAGGCCTATTTTCTAGATCGAGAAGTTCATATGCTAATGAATGCTAAATCGAATAAATTAAATTGCCCTAATAAAGTTATTAAATATTTGATGTGTTTTGGGATAAATTTCTATATCTTCGTTGCTCAATTTAATCTCAAATTGATTTAAAAATTGCATAACTAGGATTTTAGCGTTTTTACTACATCACATGTTAGCGGAGTTATTCATCGGTGCTCATCAACCTAAACAAAAAGTGTCGTCAAATTGTCTTTTGCTCAAACTTGGAAGGAACACAAAGAAGAATGATTAGGGTAAATGGTATTAGGATCTCGTAGGTGATTTAGGGCTTACATTAGGTGGTATTAGGTTTAGGGTGAGAGAGAAAGAAGGGAGTTTGTTTCTTCTCACAAGCAATTATATTAAGTTATAGAGAAAAGATATATGCACACCTATTATAGAGAGAAGGCTTTGTGAGTTTGTTTCTTCTCAGAAGCAATTATATTAAGTTATAGAGAAAAGATACATGCACACTCATTTTACTCAACACATACCATACATATAATTCTAATATCAATATTCCTAACACTCCCCCTCAAGCTGGAGCATGCATATTGACCATGCCCAGCTTGACAACAACATCACTAAGTGTGCTAGGCCCAACGGCCTTAGTCAAAATATCCACAAGTTGCTAAGAGGATGTAACATCAATCAAAACAAGAGTCTTGTCCTATACTTTCTCATGGACAAAATGAATGTCAATCTTAATGTGTTTGGTCCTCTCGTAAAGAACAGAATCAGAAGCAATCTTCTCTATTGCCTCATTGTCACAGTGGAGGGGAACAAAGTCTAAAATAGGATAACCAAGCTCAGATAAAAGGAAGCGCATCCACAAGACTTCACAGGTACCATGTGCTATGGCCTAGTACTCAGCTACTGCTCCTGATTTAGACACTACCGCCTACTTTTTACTCTTCCAGGCAACCAAGTTGCCTCCCAAGAAAACACAATAACCAGAAGTAGATCAACGATCAGTAACAGATTCAACCCAATCGGTATCAGTGTAAGTGAAATACTCATAGGACCACCACAAGCACGATATACCAATCCAAACCCTAGGTTTGACTTAATATACCTAAGAATGTGATGGACGACAACAAGGTGGACAATACGAGGAGCATGCATAAACTGGCTCACAAGACTGACAGCAAACGTAATATCAGATCTAGTGAGAGTAAGATAAATCAATCTGCCCACCAATCTCTGACACTCATGCGGATCCGAAAGTAAATCTCCATCCTTCTCATGTATTGAAAACTTCTGATCCATAGGTGAAGTTGCTGGTTTACAACCAAGCATACCAATATTACGCAACAAGTCTATGACATACTTTCTCTTAGAGACAAATATCCCTTTTTGAGATCTAGCAATTTTCAACCCAAGAAAATATTTCAGGTATCCAAGTCTTTGACTTCAAATATTTTGCCCAATTCACTCTTAGTCCAACTGATAAAGGCATGATCATCACCAGTAAGAATAATGTCGTCCACATAAACCAGAAGAATAGCACGACCAAAAGGACTAGAGTGAATGAAAACTGTATGATATGAGTGACATCTGTGGAACCCTAAATCAATAACAACATTGCTAAAGCGGTGAAACCATGCCCTAGGTGATTGCTTCAACCCATAAATTGATTTTCGAAGTCGGCAGACATTCATGGTCTCCCCCTGAAGCAGGAAATCGAGAGGGGGATCCATATAAACCTCCTCAAGGAGATCACCATGAAGAAACACATTTTTAACATCGAGTTGATGAAAAGGTCATCCATGTATGGCCGAAAGAGCTAGGAGAATACGAACAAAAGTCAACTTGGCTACAAAAGCAAATGTAGCCTCATAATCAATCCCATTGGTTTGGATAAACCCTTTTGCAACAAGCCGAGCCTTATATCGAGAAACCGTGCCATCCGAATTGTGCTTTACAGCGAAGACCCATTTAGAACCAACAGTTTTATTCTCAGGTGGAAGAGGAACCATGTCTCATGTATGATTAGCCTGTAAGGCATCTATCTCCTCCACCATGGTAGCCCTCCAGGAGGGATGATCAAGGGCAACACGAACAATCCGAGGGATTGTCTCAAAGTCAATGGTAGAGAGAAAGGTCTGATAAGTGGGAAAGAAATCCTTATAACAAATAAAATTGGCAAGGCGGTAAGGAGTCACCCGATCGCGAACTCCTTTCCTGAGAGCTATAGGAAGATCCAGATCATTAGTAAAAGATGGGAAAGGTATAAGAACTGGATTAAGGATACTTACAGGAGTTGGAGTCACCACTACAGAGGATGGAGGAGGCATTGCTAAAGTTGGACCAAGCCACCTACATCGGACATAAGTAAGCACCCCCTTTTGTTGCGGAGGAATAGGAAGATCCTAAGTGCAGGTAAAGAGAGAAGGGGGGGGCAGGGGTAGGAGTATGACGATCCTCAGTAAAATAGGGAACATCCTAAAAAAATGTGACATCCATGAAAGTGTAAAACCGACGAGTATGAAGATCATAGCAACGATACCCTTTAGAAATAGGAGAGTAGCCAACAAAGAGACATCTGATAGCTTTGTCATCTAATTTCTGTCGACTGGGACGAAGATCCTAGATAAAACAAGTACATCCAAACACACAAGGCTCAACAGAAAAAAATGATCGGTGAGTCTAAGAGTATGATATGGAGTATGACCCGCCAACTCTCTAGATGGGGTGTGGTTCATAAGGACGCAGACAATAAGTAGTGCCAAAGACCAATAAGGTTTTGGCACATACATACCACGAAGTAAGCAACAAGTCAACCCCAAAATATGTCTGTTCTTAGCAACACCATTTTGTTGCATAATATAAGGACAGGAAAATTGATGAACAATGCCATGCACATGCAAGTAATTAGCAAAGGATTGAGACATATACTCCCCCCCATTGTTAGACCTTATAATTTTCACAGTAGCACCATATTGAGTTTTAACTAAGGCATGAAATTTCTGAAACTTAGAAAAGACTTCGCTCTTATGTTTCAGCAAATACAACCATGTACACCTAGTACAGTCATCAATAAAAGTAACATAATACTAAAAACCATCAACAGAAGTAATTGGGGAGGGACCCCACACATCGGAGTAAACAATATGAAATGGAACATAAATGTTATGCATATGTGATGAATAAGAATGTCTAGAATGTTTCGAGAGCTCACACATCATACTTAAACTTTATTGAAGTGCAAATAGATTTAAAACTGAAAAGTAAAGTGCATAAGGACTGAAACCCAACATGTCCAAGTTTAGCATGCCACAAAGATAAAGTGTCTAGGCTAACATTAACAGAAAAAGGAAAATCAGAGGAGGTATCAACAGGTCTATTAGCAACAACAGCAGCAGGTGTACTAAAGTCAGCCTGCAGGAAGTACAGTTCACCCCTCTCAATGCCTCTACCAACAATCCTCTTCGTATTAAGCTCCTGAAAAATACAATAATTAGGATAAAAAATAACGCAACAATTTAGTTTCTTTGCAATGCTACTAACAGAAAGAAGATTAGTAGAGAACTAAGAAACATGTAGAACATAAGAAAGAGACGAAGGAGTATATGGGAATAGTCTCAACTCCCTAAAATAGGTGTAGGAACCATCAGCTATGCGAACCTAACCAGGAGAAGAGGGAGAATAGAGAGTATCCCTAAGACTCACCCGTCATGTGATCAGTGGCCCCTGAGTCAATGACATAACTAGGAGCAATAGTAGTAGTGGTCGCAGTAAAAGCAGATGAATCAATTGTACCTGACGGCTCAGAAGTAGAAGTAGAAGTCCCTGGGCGATCTATAGAAGGTGACTGCGAGGCATAAAGCTCATATGATCGAACTAACTCTGCTACCTGGTCGAAGGGAGCTCAAAGCACCAACAGAAGTCTCAGGTGTATTGGTAGCAGCTGTGTGAGCATATGTAAAAGATCTCGGCTGATAACCCACTGGATATCCATGAAGACAATAACAGTGATCTCAGTCATGTCTTGTAAGACTACAGTGAACATATGAGAGATGAGCGACCTCTGCAACCACCACGTCCCCCTCGACCACGTCTGCCTCCTCGGTTGCTCCCCCTACCCCTAGTAGCAAAGAGCGAGTATCAGATGTAAAGGTTGCACGCTCCTGCGGCATAGAAGTGAGTACTGATAGGCATAACATGGTGACGCTGCTCCTCAGTAAAGAGTATCTCATAGACAATGCTCAACGGAGGAAGAGGTCTAGTGGTGAGAATCTGTGTGTGTGTGTCTACTCATATTCAGAATGAAGGCCACCAAGAAAAGTATAAATCTGGTCTCGTTCATATCCCTTAGCTAACTTGGCGGCAACCTCTTCACCAAACTCAGAAAGAGGCTCATAGTGACTGAGCTCTTCCCACATGCTCTAAAGTGAACTGTAATAATAGAATCTCCCTGCTTACATTCTAAAACCATATGTTTTAGTTGGTAGATCCATGTGTCATGATCAGAAGGTGCAAACGTGTCTACCAGCTTACTCAAGAGCTTGACAGCAGACTCATAAAACATAAAGGTCCTATAGATGGATGGATCCATAGAGTACATGAGCCATCCAAGAATAATTGCATTGTCTGCATCCCACTTCTCAGCATCACCAACACTAGTGGTAAGCCTAGGGGTAGTCTCTATCAACAAACTCATCTTCATATGACCTTGAACATAAAGGGTGATGGCCCGCTTCCATTCTAAATAATTGCTTGAATTTAGTTTGATTGAGGTGATACTAGTGGGAAGATTTTCACCACTCATATTTTTGTATCCCTCAGCCATTTTTCCTTAGGAAAAAAGGAAGCAAGGATATAAGGCATAATTGTTCCTACTCCTTGAATTGGAGTAGATAAGCATCAACAACAAAACAGCCCCAGAAACGAGTTTATATCATAAACAGCTCTCACAAGATCCACAAAGATTTTTCCTCATAGCAGCAACAATATTTATCCATAGTTCACTAAATCAGCTCCAAACACGCATTTTTAGAAACACTTTCTAGGCACTATGTAAAACAACCCAATACAACCTCATTGTCTGTATTGTAGCAGCTCCAAACAAAAGATGATCACCAACAACTATACTCATTTATCTTATTTTTTGTTAGATGAGCAGCAACTGTACTTATTAATCAGTACCAAAAAAAAAAGTTGAACTAAATGGCAGAGTTCAAAATTCATGACAGAAAGCACCTCTAAATCAAATTGGTATTGCTGGTGTACCTTGATAGAAAGAAGAAGAGGAAGAACCTGAACCCTTTTCCTTGTTGGTACCAACTGTCGATGAAGAGAAACCACTCAAATAATCATATTATGCTAAAATCTTCACCAAATACATAGAAACTAGGAGCAATCAATCCAACTTTGATGATAATAAAAAAGGCCCCTGAAATCTTCTCAGGCAATCGCAGCGAGATCTGGATTGGCGAGGGTCCGTTGGAAAATGGGTGAAGATGGCCTCCAAATCACTTGCGCCAAGAGAAAAAAAGGACCAGCTGTGGATTCCGACCAAAACCTGACATTTCTAATGGAATCCACATCAACGGGTTGATCACGTGATGTCAGCCAGATTTCATCGCAGCAACATAACATTCGCAACGGGCAATAGGCACGGGATCAATGCTGGCTTTGATACCAAGAAGAATGATTAGGGTAAATGGTATTAGGATCTCGTAGGTGATTTAGGGCTTACATTAGGTGGCATTAGGTTTAAGGTGAGAGCTAGAGAAAGAAGGGAGAAAGAGAGAGAAGGCTTTGTGAGTTTGTTTCTTCTCACAAGCAATTATATTAAGTTATAGACAAAAGATACATGCACACCCATTTTACTCAACACACTCCATACATATAATTCTAATATCAATATTCCTAACACGCAACGCCCGAGTTTTCAAAGGACACTACAGATCTATCAAAAATGACACCTCTGACATCATAGCAACGTGCTATGCTGGGCTGGTCTTGCTAAAGAGTTCAAAGACTGCTCTCCCATCGAGATTAGGGACTACTAGATTTCGTTGTGGGGCGAGATCTAAGGTTGTTTTTTTCTCGTGTTCTGTCTAAGCAATCTGAGGGTTTTTAGTTGTTTTGTTTTTGTTTCCTTTTTCTTTTCCAGGTTCTTGGAACCCCACTAAACGCCTTAATCTTTGATCCGGATGTATCTTTATTTCTCAATGAATATAATATATCTTTATAGATTAAAAGAAAGAAGAAGATTTGTCTACAGTA
This sequence comes from Chloranthus sessilifolius, assembly GCA_021018995.1. Lineage (NCBI taxonomy): Eukaryota > Viridiplantae > Streptophyta > Magnoliopsida > Chloranthales > Chloranthaceae > Chloranthus > Chloranthus sessilifolius. The sequence continues at coordinate 24,193,833 of CM037589.1, forward strand.
ATGGCTGAAATTGCAGAAGCACTGTACAGTTTGAGCCATGAGGCATCATGAAAGTGTTATGGCGCAGTTGAACACATTGTTGCTGAGTCCTGTAGGCCCCAGAATTAAGATTAAAGTGTATTTTTTTATATAGAGAGTATGGAACTAACTCGCTTTTTCAATTTTTTTATTTCAAAATAGTATTTTTCATTAGCATGATCAGTTGTCTTCAAAAATCTTTTAGAAGCTGCTGTACTTCCTGTATATTTGTGGCTAGGGTTATCCATGCGTCTCGACGTTGGAGCCTGGAGGTTCGACTCTATATTGATGTATAGCAGGATGTAGTATGTATCCATTTTCACATTGTATTATCCAATGCAAACCAGTGAGTTTAGAACATATTATTGGATATGCATTTGATTGCAGTAAACTTTTAGAAATAACTAGCATTTAGAACTTTCTCATGGATCTACCATTTTTAGATTTTATATTTTTTGCATTTTTTTTAGACCGAATAGGACTACAATCATAAAATCTACTGGGATATATATATTGATATTTTGTGTTTAGACCCACTCAAACCTGTTATTCATTAGCTGGGTTTGGATCTGGTCTCAATTATACAACATGACCCAATTTGAAAGAGGTAGGATCTTCGAACCCAGTCCCTTAACAGGTCGTTGTCATGGAGTCACTCCTTTCGATGTGCCCCCGCGTGCGACGCCTAACTTCCCAAGCTAGGCTAGCCTGTCTCTGATACCAACTATCACGGGGCGCACTCCAACGCGCCATCATACCCGCGCGGTGCTTCACTGCAGCATGCAATGAAGCCAACTTATCTCTCCACCAGCTCTGATACCACCCGCCTAGAGGACGGGAACTCCTCTTCACGATTACCTTCTTTCAAGGTCCACCATATTGACACATCGTGCCCCTTACGACACGCTCGCTTGCACATTCGTGCCTTGCTTGGCCTGCTCAAGCTTCACTCTTACGTGCTTTGCACAAGTATCTCGCTTCGCAACAGTAATGGCATGCAGCTCCTCATGTCGTCTCATTCCAACATGTCTTGCTGACATGCTGAACCAAGTCCACTATCGTGTGCGTTCCACTTTACTAACACATGTCCGCATCTGGCCCTCAGCTACCGTGCCCAACAGGGTCCCACGTAGCACTCGAGTGCCTTCCTCTGAACCGACCCATGTGCACCGCAACACCGGCCCGAGGCCACATATGGTAACCTTGCCTTGGGTGCCACACAACATCGCAATTGCGACATCCTAGGCCCACCCTTTCAGGCCTAGGAGACACTTGCACACCCTCTAGCGACGCAAGGCCCAGTGTGGGTGGGAGGCATCTCATCCAGCACCTCTCCCACATAGATGGTCCAAACACCATCTATGGGTAAACAACCTGAGGACCCCAAACGTATTGGTTTGTCATACCCCCATGGCACACGCCTTCCGCCCGTGGCACACAATGTCATACCCCCAACCATTACGCCCATTACTCCCTGCATCATCTTCCCAGGCGACCGTGTCACAACCACGTCGTGAAGCCCTCCTAGCACCGCATAGCGTACTCCTCCATCCGCAAGAGTGGCACTGCGGATGGCCTGGGTAGCCATGCTACGTACCTCCGTCACATCCGCGCTCAGTCACCCTTCATTCAGACCTTATCCCGACCCATTTGTACCTGTAATGTCTTCTTCTTGCTTTTCCAAGAAATATGGAGCCTCAAGAAAACCATAAATTGAGTCGTCGAGCAGCAGTCAGTCACATCACCTGCCCAACCCAAATCTGAAACTAAGAGGGTGATGACGGAAGAAGTTGAGCATGAGACAATGAGCCTCTTAAGCAACAAATAATTGCATGAAAACTTCTTAGTGAGCAGACCTGGGTGCTTAAACAAATTGGCTGATTATATCCATAACATGAATAATTTATAGGTGAGATACAGTCGAAACCAAGCTGTCAATGATTTGACAATACAAAGTTGGGTCAGAAAGAAGCTCATCATCAATAGGTCGGAGTCAAACATCTAGTTCAACTGACATATCGGATTTCCTAGTGTTGGTCAAATGGAATGTTAATATCAAAATTCAGAAGTATACTTCAACTAAGAAAACAAAGAACCACTAGGAGAGTAGGCTACCTCAAGGCCTAAAAGATAAGGAAGTTGCCCAAACTCCATCTTGAAGTGTAGCTGAAGAAACTTCTTCACCCACTGAATCCAATCTAGATCATTGCCAGTAACAAGCATGTCCTCAAAATATTGTAATATGATAAAATACGGTGCAGTCTGCTTAACTCAAAATTGGATTCAATGCAAGAGAGAAGCTAGCAGAGCTAAGTAACTTCTGAAACAGTCTACATCTTAACTCAAAATTGGATTCAATTCTAGAATGCCAAACAATGGCTTCTATGTGTGCATATAGTCAAAGAACAACTAGGAGAGTAGGCTACCTCAAGATTGGAAATAGTTTTGCTGATAGCCCTAGAGTTATCACAATGGAGAGGTTGGTTAAATAATACGAACTCTCATATCAAAGAGAAGCCAATTGTAGCTTTTGAAACAGGGATTGGGCCCATAGCTCAATGGAAGGCTGACAATATTGCAATCTCTAGGTCACAGGTTCAATCCCAGCTTGCCTATCAGAATAATAATAATAATTATTCTGAAGCAATCTATTCAACAACTCAATCTTAGGCTTTAACACTGGAATGTGAAACAAATTTCTAATACAGTGCATATGGGTCGGGTCAAGTGCAAGCCTAGCTTCCTTTTTTTGTTCATTTAAAATCCACATTCCAATTGAGGAATTTTTTAATATTGAGATTTTTCAACAGAAATAGATGAAAATGCATGAGCACTGTACATTTTGAGCCATGAGCCATCATGAAATGTAAGTTATATAACAAAATCTGTGTTATGACGCCCTTGAACATGTTGCCTGAGTCCTGTAGGCCCCAGAATTAAGATTAAACTGTATTTTTTTATATAGAAAATATGGAAGTAAATCACTAATTTTCAATTTTATTGTTGCAAAATATTATTTCCCGTTAGCATGATCAGTTGTCATCCTTCAAGAATGTTTTACAAACTGCTGTACTGCCTGTATATTTGTGGCTATGGTCATCCATGTGTCTAGATATTGGAGCCTGGCTGTACAACTCCATATTGGTTTAAATCAGAATGTACAACGTAGTATGTATCCATTTTCACATTGTATTGTACAATGCAAATCAATGAGTCTAGAACAGTTTATTGGATATGCATTTGAATGCGGTAAATTTTTAGCAATAAATAGCATTTTAAACTTTCTCATGGATATACCATATTTAGATTTATAAATTTTTGCATTGTTTTGAGACCAAAAAGGATTACAACCAAAAAATCTACTGGAATATATATATATATATATATATATATATATATATATATATATATATATATAGATTTGTGTCTTGACCCCCACAGAACCAGTTATTAGTTGGCTGGTTTAGATCTAGCCTAAATGAAACAAAACACGTGACCCGATTCGAAAATGGGTATGGTCTTCAAACCCAGTCCCTTAACGGGCCCACTCCACTCACCCTTTCGGACCTGATTTCAACCCATTTGCAACTATAATGTCTTACTTCTTGCTTTTCCAAGAAATAAGGGACCCCTAAAGAAAACCATTAAATCGAGTCATCGAGCAGTAGTCAGTCACATCGCCTGCCCAATCTGGCATTCGTATACACCCAAAGCTGAAGCTAAGAAGATGATGGAAGAAGTAGAACATGAGACAGTGAGCCTCTTAAGCAACAAATAATATGCACGACAACAGCATAGTGAGCAGGTCTCGGTGCATAAAAAACTGGCTGACCCTATACATACATTCAAAACCAAGCTGTTGATGAATTGAAGATACGAAGTTGAATCACAAAGAACCTCCCCATCAGTTGGTCGGAATCAAACATTTTAGTTCAATTGGTGTACTAGAGGTCCTCGAGTAGGTCAATTGGAATGTTAATATCAAAATTCAGAAGTATACTTCACCTACTAAAAATAAATAACCACTAGGAGAGTAGGCTACCTCAAGGCCTAAAAGATAAGGAAGATGAACAAAGTCCATCTTGAACCGTTGCTGAAGATACTTCTTCACCCACTGAATACGATCTAGATCATTGCCAGTAATAAGCATCTCCTCAAAATATTTTAAAAGCATCACTCGACCTCCAGCAGAGGAAGAGAAAAATATGGCTAAGTCATCATGCTCACTGTGAACAAGCCCAACAACAAGAACTATAAAGCTGCAGTTCTCAAATAAAAAATGAGGAGCTTTTTCGAGACCATACAAAGCATGACGAAGGCAACAAGAATGTGTGAAGAATACATCAAACCAGGAGGCCACATGTAACTTTCTTCAATTAAATCACCATGAAGAAAGACATTTCTTGCTTCCTGTCAAAATATCTGCCAGATGAACATCACATCAATCAATGTTCAAACATAAGCAATCTTCACCACAGGGGCAAAGGTCTCCTCATAATTGACCTCATACTTACCGAGTGAAGCCCTAGCAACCAAATTAGGGTTATTCGACTCCAAAGATTCATCTGAGTGAGATTTAAATTTGTACATCCACTCATAGGAAATGGAAATAAGATCTCAATTCTCAAGTAAAAATAGTCTAAAATGCTGAGGGCTCCTCAACCATAACTAGCTTTCAATGAGGAATACGAGATGCTTCACTAGTCACTAAGGCTCATGATGAGGATAAATTGTTGCAAGAGAGGATTGATGAGCAACCAAAAATATACTATTAGAAACAAGCAACTCTGCTAACTGGGAGATCGATCCTGATGGAGAGAAAACATAGGTATGTTTGTCTGGAACCTACAACCGACGAGAGGACTAACATTTAGGGTGGCAGAATCAAATGGTGAATGGTGACCCATCTCGTGTAAAGACGGGAAAGGGTGACCAATCAATGAAGGGACAAAACAATGACCATCAAATGGTGAACGGTTGCAGTAGGGGAAAGAGCATTCACTACCACTAAGATTCTTAGAGAGAAATCAAGAATGAAGATGCTCTCCATAGGGGTCAGTGCTTGTAGAAGAGAGGAAACCGAAGACAGTAAAAGAGAATTCTATTAAGAGAAGTGACATGATGAGAGATGTGTAAATGGCAAGCATAAGGATCATATTATCATTATCATTATCATGTCCCACGTATTGAGGTCGCTTTGCAAGTCTTGATTTCTCTAATCATTTTTTATCACAGCAGCAATAGCCTTTATACTCGGTCTCGTACCCGAGGAAGACCCTTGATGCGAATTATAGCCATACTTCATTAAAGAAAAACAAAAATGTAATAGAACAAAGCAAGTGCAGTGACATGCTTGGCCCGAAAAAAGAAAGAAAACAAAAAAAAAAAAGAAGAAAGGTACAAATCACAAAAGGAACAAAAAAAAGTTGTAGAAGAGCTGCCCACAGATGGGTAAGAAAGGTAAAAAACTACGATCTTAAGGATGGTGAATTTGCTTCCATTCCCTCATGATCTCAGTAACAGACCCATCCCTGCAGGATGTGGAGGATAAACACCAAAAACATAAGTCCTCCATAATGGAATCTACAGCATGTTTGAGAGTTTGAAATTTATTTTTGAATATTCGTTTATTCGTTTCTTCCAGATATCCTAGAATTATAGCTGAAGGTAACAACTTCCAGATGGTACACGTTCCCATTTATATGCACGTCTAGCCATCTAGCCAGAATAAAGACATAAGATTCTCCATGACATCCATAGACCCCAAACCTTACCAGAAACCAATCTAACAATTTTCAAACAAAATCTCATCTAAAAAAAGGTGCTCCACCGTTTCCTCCACTCCAAAGAACTTACATTCAATGGGACCCCCATTCCCCACTTCCTCAGTGGATCATATGTCAAAACTCTACCCCAAGCTACCTCTCAGGCAAACCTTTACTCTCAAGGGGACACAGTTCCTCCATATCCTCATCCAAGGCTGGTCGACTAGTGAGCTTTTGCTGAGATACCTGTGGAAAAATCAGATCGTAAATTTCCTTTCACACACACGAGTATCCTGATCCCTTCCATTATCCTCCATGGCACTCAAAATCTCCAGTAAATTCACAACCTCATCAATGTTATCCTCCTTCAGGTTCCTCCACAATTTGATATTCTAGGAACTATAACTCTCCCATCTCTCCCAAACTTATCCTACCGTTGTCATTTTGTTGACTGCAAGGTTATAGATCAATTCAAACCTCTTTTCTACCATCTCTCCTCCACACCATCTATCATGCCAAACTCACTCTTTGACCATCTCCCACTGTATAATGAATGACCTTCCAAACCTACCACGTAAAATTTTGCACTCCTCTCTACTATCCCAACCTTTTTCTTCTTCTCAATACCCTAATAATCCATCCATGACCATAGTATATTTCTCCTTTACGCCTTGAACCCACATTGCATCTCCCTCACTTCCATGTCTCCATAGCCATTTCCCCAAACAAAGCCAGTCATACCTTTTGTAGATGGGTACCTAGACCCCCTGTCCATCAACAATCTCACTGCATCTCCGTTAATCACATGAATTTTCTCTCTTGCTTTCTTTCCACTTCATAAAAAGGTTCTCTAGATTTTCTCCAACTTCTTCACAACCATTGCTGAATGGTCAAACGTCGGCATGAAAGATAATAGGGAGATTCAACAAAGTGGCTTTAATAAAAAAAAATCCTACCCGTCATAGACAATAGGGCTTCTTTCTGTCCAACCAATTTTTGTTGAAACATTCTATCACCGGATCCAATGATGTACCTTAGATTTACTAGCACAAAAGTGAAAACCTCAGGTAAGTTGCTGGAAGTCTCCCCCATCCACATCCCAAATAATGCACTAAGGAAAATTATAAACGTAGGACCGATTTGTTGAGGACAAAGTGCAGGCAGCTGACGTGGTGTGACGTGACTGGTTGCACCAACTTGCATTAATTGAGCCCCACTGCACTTGCAGCCAATTGCATCGTTCCACATCAGCTTCCTGCATTTTGTCTGCATAAGATCTGTCCTCCATATAACACTGTCCATCCACTAACTCCACGAGTCTAGCCTCTTCCACATCCCAACATGTCATCTTGGTTAGGTTGATTCTTTGATCCGAGGCAGCTTCATAGCAACAGATTACTGCTATAAGGTTCCTAATCCCCCTTTCTGAAGCCCACTAAACATGATAATATAATATGCATACTATAGGTGCATTACTCAAGACTGTTCCTCACTAGCTCGAAGCATTTGATCAACTCCATGTAAGCAACTTTTTTCATGATCTTACAAAACGCTTCTCCCACCATATCAAATAAGAAGGGGGATAAGGGATCTCCTTGCCGAAGGCCTTATTGCTCTTCCAAGATCTTTTGCAACATCATTAACCATTATTGCGAGCCATGCATAGATACAGTCACCAAATCGAGGTTCGGCAATAATTCGGCGAGGTTAAAATTTGTAAAAATCCGGCAATTCCGGGAAGTTCGGGGAAATATTCGGAGGAAAAATCGATGAGAAAAATAAAAAAAGATTTAAAATTATAAAAAAATATCAGGAAAATGTAAAAGTCACAATTCTTTTGAAAAATTTGGGAATTATTCGCAATTTTTTGTGATCAGTCGAATTTTAGAAAAAATTGCAAATTATTCGGGGGAACTTAAATTCACGAATTATTTGCGAATTTTTCAAAAATTCGGCGATTTATGTGACTATGCATAGATATATATAGCCCCTAATCCACTGCCTCATTTTTTGTCTATCAAATATTTTTGCCTCATGTAGTCTAGGAATTGCCATTACATATCATGTATCAGGTTTGGGCTTAAGCAAGCAGGCCAACATGGCAAGCTTGGGCAGAAATTTCATTCCGGGAGACTTTTGCCCGTGCATGATAGGTTTTTCTATTCAACATGTCTCTTTCGTAACTATCATGGGGTGATCTCAAATATAGTGCAACATCTTAAGCTAAAAACAGGCTGAGCTTGGATGACCTCAAGACGAATTTGGCTACCTGGTGTAACAACCTTCAATTCACAAGTTAAATAAAAGCTCACTTACCAATAGGAAAAAAAAAATGAAGCGTCGACTTAATACCACTCCCTCTGACATGCTGCATCATGTAACGCTTACAATCGAGTTCGTACCAAAGTTAATAAATGTTTGTGGCTGGCCCACAACATATCAGGTTCGGGCTTAAGCTAACAGCTTACAGGCCAATAGGGCATGGGATGAAATTACAGCCTGGAAGGTAAACACGCAAGATCCGTGGCCGTGTACGGTACATTTTCTCATTCAACATGGCTATTTCATAACTGACATGAGGTGAGCTCAAATGTATTGTTGCATCTTAGGCTAGGCCCCAGCAATACTTTCGGGCTATAAGCTTGGTTGAGCTCAAGCTAGATCCTGTTACCGAGAATCAATAGGGAAAAGGGAAGGGTAAGTTTATTTTCTTAAGGTCTGTACTCACACTCACAGCTGAGTTCGTACAACAATTAACAATGGTTTTTCCTGGCAATTACATATCAGGTTCGCGCTTAAGCTAACAGGTCAATGCGGGATGCTTGGGCTAAAATTTTGGTCTGGAAGATAAAAACGCAAGATCTCTGGCCATGTATAACAGGTTTTTCCGTTCATCATGGCTCTTTCATAATTGTCACGGGGTTAACTCAAGTATAGTGTTGCATCTAAGGCTAGGCCCAGGCATTGTATTTCCGGGCTGAGATTAGCTGACCTCAAGCTGAATCTGATTGCCTTGTGTAACAATTAAACAATGTTTGCGCCTTTGCGGATGGCCCATTACATATCACGTTCGGGCTAACCTAACAGGCCAACAAGGCAATCCTGGGCTAAAATTGCATCTGGAAGATAAACATGCAAGATCTGTCATCGTGTATGATAGGTTTTTCCATTCAACATGGTTCTTTCATAACTGGCATGGGATGAACTCAAATATATGGTTGCATCCAGGCTAGGCCCATGCATTGTATTTTTGGGCTGAGCTTGGCTGCCCTCAAGCCGAACAGTCGACTTCACCGTCCACCCCCACCCGCACCACACACACACACACACACACAATAAAAAAAAAAAAGATTCAGTAGATTATAGACCGAGCACAACTTGATCCATTTGTATATAATGTCATATTTAAATATAAAAATTAAATTTATATGTATTAATTACCAATGCACTATACTTTATAATATTGCAATATCAGAATAATTAACTCTTAATTTTTCTTAAAATATTATAAATGTAACAGAAATACTACATATAATATTATAGCTTCTAATCATAACTACAAAACTGCATAGATACTTTGCTGCAAAGTCCTGAAACTTGACTCAGTTCATTCTAACCATATGGATTCAGCTATTCTAACCATATAGACTCAGCTCAGATGTAACCTAATTTACCCAGCTGATAGCAAACACAGTACACCTCAGGCTTGATCAAGTCCAAGATACCCAGGCAAATTCCAAGGTAAATAAGCGTTTACTAGCTCTATCGCAAGGTTTACACAACCTCCATACCCGAGCTACAAACCAACTGCAGCAATAGGGTGAGTGGGGGGGAAGCCGACGCCGTGGATATAGGTTTTGGGCCGCATCGCGTGTATCGATGCAAGAAGGAACCACAGAGCATTGTCATCATCCAGGAGGGGAGTTGAGAGGAGTGACAAGAGGACACCTAACTGCCCAGAGTCGCTCGAGCAACCCTACCTATCGCTCGAGCGAGATTGAAGACGATCCAAAGGCAAAAACTATCGGCCAAACATCGCTCAAGCGGCCCTTGGTTGTCGCTCGAGCGACCCCCTCAAGTCAAGATTCCGTCAAGCCTTTAAGATTCTAACTCGAGCGATAACCAAACCCGCTCGAGCGAGTCTAATGACGACAGTCATCTTTTTTGTCCTTTTTCTTTATACTTTTCTTTTCATGTCTTTTGGGTTTAATGTAATGTTCCATTTGGGGACAATTTAGTATTTTGCTATTTTAGGGATAATTTCTTTTTGCACCTAGTATATAATGTCCTTATGTAAGCCAAATTTGGCATTGGTTGATTTTAATGGAAATGTTGTGCATTGAGAGTTTGAGAGGAGCTTAATGGAGAGTGAATCTTCTTCCCCATGTGGGTTTGGTGTGAGGCCAAAGGCGTGATGCCCATGTTCTATCTTGGATCTTCTTTTTACCTGTTCTTCTATTTTGTCATCTATTTCTTCTTGTTTCCAATCCCTAAACCATAACTCTTGAGTAGCCTTAATGCCCTTCCTTGTGGATTGACTCCAATCTATACCCATCAATCCACAACCACCGTTGGGCTCGAGTTTACTCTACTTACAGCCGACTACCCGGTCAATTCGAAAGCCCTAGTGAGGAGCTATGAAAATCCCCATCGATCTACGAGCAACGTCCAAACCTAGAGGATGCTAGAGGTCTTTCTAGAATCGCACCTTCCGCAATTCGAACATACTCGCACGCTGGATTGGACCCTAAGTGAGCCTAGCTGGTTACCTACAAAGAATTCTATGAAACCCTAAGGTATCGCCTAAGTTGGTTTTATTGCCTAATTAATTAGTTTAATTTCGACAATTATCATCTCATATTCATCTTAGGGTTGTTGTCCCGCGTCAGTTTTAGCATCAAAGCTTTAGGTGCTAGGTTAAGGCATTTGTATTGTGCATCTTGCTTGTTTAATTTCTTTAATTGTTGTGTGGTTAATAGTTGCTTGTTCATTTTCTGACCACGAAGCTTTACGCCTCCTTGCTTCCCAAAAGAAGTTAAACCCGAGGCACGCGACAAGAGTCGAGTACCTCCAAGGATTCACATTCGTGTTGAAGCACAAAGTCGGTGTTGAGAACAATGTCGTGGATACGCTTAGTCGTCGGGTGGCGACTTTGCATTCCATGAGCACCGAGGTCTTTGGATTTGAACGGTTGAAGGAAGAGTATCCCGAGTGCCCAAATTTTGGGAAGGACTACACAATCTCCTTAATGACCCGACGAGCACTAGCCCCACTTATACCCTGTAAGGCATGTATTTGTGCAAGGGCAAGCGCCTATGCATCCCTCACACTTTATTGCGTAACTTCCTTATCTTGAAGCTGCATGTCGAAGGGATTCTCGGTCATTTCGGGCGCAACAAGACTATTGTGTCGTAGAAGATAGGTTCTTTTGTCCTAGCGTCATGGAAGATGTCGGTCGGGTTGTGAGGCAATGTCATACATGCCAAGTGTCCAAGTAAAACAAACAAAATATGGGCATGTGCACACCTTTGTCGGTGCCACACACACCATGGCAAGACATTTTGATGGACTTCGTGCTTGGGCTTCCCAAGACTTTGAGAAAGCACGACTCCATCTTTGTGGTGGTAGACCGCTTATCAAAGATGACTCACTTCATACCTTGCTCTAAAACCTCCGCTGTCTTCACGGGTTACCCAAGACCATTGTGTCGGATAGAGATGTCAAATTCACAAGTTATTTTTGGAAGGCCCTATGACACATAATGCGTACCATGCTCCGATTATCATCAGCTTATCACCCTCAAACCGATGACCAAACCGAGGTGACCAATAAGTGCTTAGGTAATCTCCTACGATGTCTTGTTAGTGATTACTTTAAGACTTGGGATTCCATTTTACCCATGGCAGAATTTGGATATAACAATTTCGTCAATAAGTCCATAAGTATGAGTCCATTTGACTTGGTGCATGGTCACAAGCTAAGAACACCCCTAGATTTAATCCCTATGTACACATCTCACCACACATGAGTCCGTTGATGCATTTTCACACTACATTCATAATTTGCATGCCGAAATTAGGCGTAAAATTAATTTGACCAATGATAATTACAAATTATTGGCGGATTCTCATAGGCACTTCAAAGAATTCCAAGTAGGTGATCATGTGATGGTACGGGTTAGGCCTGAACGATTCCCATCGGGAATCGCAAAGAAGCTCCAAGCCCGCAGTGCCGGACCTTTTAAGATTGCGGCAAGGAGTGGCCTTAATGCTTATGTTCTTGAGCTTCGTCAAGATACGAGGGTTAGCTCAACGTTCAACGTGGAGGACCTCGTTCCTTATCTAGGCTCAACCCCACCTCCTTGCAATCCTTTTCAAACGTTTTCTATTCCTGATCTCAACCCAATCCAGCAGCCTATAACGCTTCCTCCTCCAAGAAATCCCAAACGAGAGGTAATCGAGGAGATCTTGGATGATCTTGTGGTTTCCACCCATGTCGGAGGGTTTTAGAAATATTTAGTGAAGTGGGTGGGTGAGCCGAAATTTGAGAATACGTGGGTAAATGAAGGCGAGGCCCACGACTTAGACCACGATATACTCGACTAATATCACGACCACACTACATCGATGATGAAGCCCTTTTAGTCCGAGGGAATTGGCAGGGACACCGACACCATGGATATAGGTTTTAGGCAGCATCACGTGTATCAACACAAGAAGAAGCCAAGAAGGAACCACGGAGCATCAACGTCATCCGAGAGGGGAGCCGAGAAGAGCGACAAGAGGACACCTAACTGCCCACCTATCGCTCGAGCGAGGTTGAAGACGATCCAGAGGCCAAAACTTTCAGACAAACATCGCTCGAGCGACCCCATCTAGTCGAGATTCCATCAAGCCATTAAGAATCTCACTTGAGCGAGAACCAAACCCTAATGACGACAGTTATCTTTTTTGTCCTTTTTTTTTTTAATATTATGTTTTTGCCTTTTGGGTTTAATGTAATCATGGGTTAAAATCTCGGAAAAACGATACGTATTGTCCAGCCCCAAAACCGATACTTATCAAACAATATGTATCGGTATCAGATGATACATTCCAATGTATCGTCCGAAAATTTGGATTTTTGTAAGAGAGGCACCGATACGGTACTTTGAATGTACCATATCGGTGAGGTCCAAAACTGATACGTATCGTCCGATACGTATCGGTATCAGACGATATTTTGACCCATGAACGTAATATTCCATTTGGGGACAATTTAATATTTTGCTATTTTAGGGTTAGTTTCTTTTTGTACCTAGTATATACTGTCCTTATGTAAGCCAAATTTGGCATTGGTTGATTTTAATGAAAATGTTATGCATTGAGAGCTTGAGAGGAGCTTAATGGAGAGTGAATCTTCTTCCCCATGTGGGTTTGGTGTGAGGCCAAGGTGTGATGCCCATGTTCTATCTTGGATCTTCGTTTTACCAATTCTTCTAGTTTGTTTGCTTGTTTGCCATCTATTTCTTCTTCTTCTTATTGTTTCCAATCCCTAAACCCTAACTCTTGAGTAGACTTGATGCCCCTTCCTTGTGGATTGACTCCAATCTATACCCATCAATTCATGACCGTCGTTGGGCTCGAGTTTAATCTACTTGCAACCGACTACCCGATCAATTCGAAAGCCCTAGAGAGGAGCTACGAGAATCTACATCGATCTACGAGCAACGCCCAAACCTAGAGGATATTAGAGTTCTATCTCTAGGATCGTACCTTCCACAATTATAACAGACTCGCGCGCCAGGTTGGGCCCTAAGCGAGTCTAGCATGGCTACCTAAGAGGAATTCTATGAAACCCTACGGTATCGCCTTAGTTTGGGTTTTATTGCCTAATTAATTAGTTTAATTTCGCCAATTATCATCTCATATTCATCTTAGGGTTGTTGTCCCGCGTCAGTGAGTCAGCATGTTTTAAATACATTTAAAGATTCAGTCCAAATCCGATTAGGCAAAGTCCTAGCTCTAGTCTGAGTGCATGAGATTTTTCAAATATTGCCCATGATAAAGATACACCCACCTTTAAAATGGAAAAAATGTTAGGTTTATGGGCCTGACATCTAGGGTTATATGGTTTGTTGGATGAAGCCCAGCATATTTGCAAGCGAAGCCCACCTGTTCGCTCAATGGACGGCTTACATTATGTTTCATCTAACGGTTGCGGATGGTTCTAGGTTTTAGGTTTCAATATATATACATAGTTATTTGTATTGAGTGGTGTGAGTGGCTGTAAAACCCTAATTTTCTTTTGCCTTTGAGCTAGTGGATTTCTTGTGTGACTGTTGTGGGTTTTCTTCCCCTTGAGGAAGAAACAATGCACTTATTTTTTATTTAACACAAATCATAACACCCCAAAAGTTCTAAAAGGCATGCGGTACAACTTAGAACCATAAGTACTGGCTCAGGGAAATAATATGGTAGACATGAGCAAAACTGCCAACTTTATGCATAGAATCAAACTAGTAAATGCTTGTCGAGGAGGAATGACCAAATTATGAAAAATAAAGGAAGCCATTGTATCTAGTACATCATGCACTCTTATAAGGAGATAGCTATTTTCCAAAGGAACAAATTTATATCCTCTTTCATTCAGGGGATGCTTGCATTTGGCAACTAAAACTAATGAGTAGAAAAGTAATTACCGGGTTTTGAGCTCCATCTTTCCATCTACCATGGGTAAAATCCGCTGACCGTGAACTGTGGGAAAGGCGAGATAGACGGACAAGAAACTCCTGCAAATGATTGTATATGCTGCATGCAAACAAACGTAAAAATTATCAGTTGCAGGAGTTGAATTTTAGCTCACACTGTCTGGACAAATGAATATAAATTACGTTGATAAGTATCATCATTTTATTATCATGCAAAAGTGTCCACGGAAGCCAGATGATGAATGAATTTCAATGTCAGCACTAAAATATATGTTCAAAATCAATATGAACTTCATGAAAACAATATTGGATACGGGGATGATTTTCCAGTATTAAAGTCTCATTGTAAGTGTTCTTGTTGGGAGGATTCGCAACTTAACAGCATTCCATGTTTCCTTCACAACTTAACAGCATTCCACATTTCCTTGATAAAATAAAACTAAAAATTGTACTTCGTCTTTAACTTTCAGAAGAAAAAAAAATGCACATTTTCCAAACTAATCTTAAATAAATTTTTATATCCCCCAAAGTCAAATTATTAAATAAAAATCAACTACCTGGTCATCATCATTCAACAGCGAATAGGTTTCCCTTCTTTCCCCACGTAATATAGTTTTTTTTTAATTATCGGTAAAAGCCATTATTTCCCCAGGTAATATATTTAAGAGAGATGTAACAGACTGAGAGCAGACACATTTAAGACAAAAAGAGGGATTCTAAAGGACTTAATGCCAGGGATATATGATTGAACGGTGGAAAAATTAAAGAAATATTCAGGAATAAAAAGTCACATAAACGACAGAAGGCACATAACAAGGAGAATTTGAAAATAAGGGCATCTACATCTTCAATGGTACAGAACTGCTGATAGTTGCTAGACACATCAAAATATCAAGGGAAAACGACTCTCAAACCCTTGAGGTTTTCTGAGGTTTTCCCCATATTGCTCTTTTACACGTCAAGTTCTAATAATTACACTATACCATATTTTTAATGTTTTACCTTCATCTATGCCTTTTGATCATTCATCCACCTTTAACAATTTACCAGCAGATCAAAATGCCCTAATTTTTTTTTACAGATTTACATATTTTTTTATTTCTTCATAAAAAATAATAAAATAGCAAGTATAGCAGAGGAGCACCATCACTAACCCAAAACAATGTTGAGGTCATCTCCTACCTTGGTGGAAGATGCAGCCTGTGGAAGATGAAACAATAGGAGTGCAACCCAGCTGCCAGGCACCGGCAGAATGTCAGGCTGTCACTGGAAACCACAAATCTGGCGACCAGCTGCCCACAGGTGCCCCAAAAAATTATTTATATATTCAACAATAAAAAATAAGAAAAGGGGGCGTACCCTACATCACAACAGAATGAAGGTCAACCCATCATTCCACTTGGAAGACCGGAAGGATGGAACTTGGAACTTGGAAGACCCAAATGGTCTCCAATGTTAAACATTAGAGTTCTTATTCGTAGCTCCTAGGTAGGTCTAAACAAGTGCTTAAGACTATTGTCAGAAGCAAGTTTGCAAGGCTGTCCATGGTGGCATTGGATTCTCTATAACAGTGGATCACCTCCAATGCAAAATGCTAAGAAGATATTTGCATCTTCCTAGTTGAGGGCATTAAGTTTTAAAACCTTCACTAACAATTATTCTCTCATTGTTTATTAACAATTCTTCAACATAACGGCCGAAAAGTCACATATTGTTTGCTGTAATTGTAATAAAAAAAGAATGGGTAAAACTGCAACAGAGAGATTAAGGGTATTTGGGTCTGATAATCACTTGCTTATGTGGATAGATTGTCAAAGGCATAGAGGAAAGTAAAACGTTAAAAATATGGTACATGTGTAATTATTATTAAAACTCGATGAGTAAGAGAGCAATATGAGAAAAACTTCAGGGTATGAGAGTAGTTCTCCCAGTACGATCTGATCTGTATGGAACTTGATCTGTATCAGATTTTCACGTCGTGGTACGATGTGTATGGATTTTTATTGCCCACTGCAAACTAATTTAAGCAAAACTTTCACGTCATATCACATGATACAAATTCTTATCATTTGTATGTGGGGTCATTTTTTTCTAATAGCGAATCGGTTAGTCCATAGGAAACAGACACAATGTCATAAGAGGACAGAATGACCGCCTTCTGTTACTTTGCTGTAGAATGGCAGTTCATCTTGATTAGATTTTTTCACTGGGGAACGAGTATGGAAACAAGCTTTGTGAGCAAATTGTGACTATTTAGCCACAAGGAAAGAGAGTATTTAGTCCATGAGAAGCATGAAGGAGATTAAAAAGGGGCCAGATTGCACCACCAAAAGGTCTACATGTAGCACAATGAACTGAATATTGACTCAAACTGCTTGAAGTATGCCAGTCTTGTTGATGATCAGGTAGATGAGGCTGCTAACTAGTCGCTGATATGCGACTATTCAGAAACTTGCCAAGCTGCTTAATGTAACCAAATATAACGGATTGCAGAAACTTGCCCAATTCCACTGAATATTTCAAAACTTTTAACTTGTGTGGTGTCTCCATTATCTTGTTTTTTTGTGGAATGAGCACAAAATGAAAAATCTCAAGTATACTTCAGTTTCACCAAGTCCAAGATACACACATAAGCAAACCAGGTAACCACAATTCGTAGATTGTAATAGAAAGCAGTGGCATGATCAGCCCTTTATGTTATACAATATTGAAGAAGTTAAACATGATGAATGTAAAGGAGTCCACTCAAAATGACAACTGCGAGGCACAGAGAGGTTGATGCTGATGCATCATGATTGGAAATGGACACTACACACGTACGGATTTTACATTTAAAATTGAAGCATTGGATATGTCTATGGAACCCACTGCAGGACAAGTATATAGCTGAGGAGAACATATGAAAGAATGAGGAGTTTGCATAGCTATGCTAGTTATCTAACTGAAAGAACTGCAACTAAAACTATCTAAAACCATAATGAAGGATGGGCCTCCTTTGGTCATCTGAAGGATTAGTATCAATGAAATCAATTGATGAAATGTCTAAAATAGAGGGAGTACACCAACATTAGAAAAATGATTCATCATATGGTGTTTTGATTTAAGTTTTGGAAACTTCCAAATAGACTTATACAAATGGTATTGGACATGTTTATGACGGAAAAAATCGCTTTGGCATGTAAAACCTCAGGACATGGGAGATCTAATATGGCATGGTTAAAATAATGAGTAAAAACAACAATGTTGGTAAAGCCTCATAGCCTGCATATTTAAGTCTTGTTATAAACTGCTTTGTACATTCTTTATAAATAAATCCAATGGTTAAAACAAAGTCTATATGTTATTTATATGATTTGGCCTTCATGGCCAAGTCGGAGATGTTGGCATGTGGCCATGAATGCCATCCAACAATTATAATTATATAGTTAATTATCGATTAACAGTATATATTGATTGATGATGCCATTATACATAATGGGAATAAGAGGGTGATTAAGGCCTCTTAATAGAAAATCCATCGGTTACATTGGTTGCTTATATAAGCAACGGTATAGAGTGGAAAAAGACCATACGTAGATATACGGGAATAGCCCTAGACCGATCGGACGGGACGCGATAAGTGACCACCAGTCTAGCGACACCACCATCCTCTTGATAGCAATATGTGGCACGGATTTCAAAATCCATCATATCCATGGTTCTAAAACTCATGAATTTGATTCAAATCGCTATTGCTCTCGGGTAGCTTCAGGCTACTTTAGTAACTCAGTTGACTTGCCGAGTTGGGTTAGAAACTCGACTGAATCGAGTTGACACATTAAACCCGGTTGAATAACCAAACAAGTGGCCTTTTTTTCCGGAAGAAATAAGGAAATTTTCATAAACTACCCCTATATCCATAAATATTTATGAGAGATAAGGTTTTAAATCATCAACTTCTCGAATAAACCAATATTGCGAAATCATCGATTCCTCGAAATTCATGCACCTGGTGCATATCAGGGACCACTGTCGTGATCACAACATCCATCTCCATCAAATAGGACCAATGTACCGAAGCAAGCAAATCACTCAAGTGGTCTACGCGTCTGCTTCCAAGTTGTACCCTTACTAGCCTCTTTGACACTTGAAATGCCCTTATCACCCAAGAGTCCAAGACCTAACATACCTTATTTCTTAAAGAAAATTAGTATGCTATTCATTGCACACAGGTGTTCCTCTACTTTTGACCTTATAGGTGGTTGAATTCACTTGCTTGATGGTTCATGCTCTCCATGACATTTCTTTGACAACACACAAGGTTTAAACAAAGACAAGCAGAGAACCCACTCAACCTAAATCAGTTCTTTTTCTAACAACAGCTTATGGTAATGCAAGTGGCGTATTTTATGCCAGATATCTTAAGAATAAATACACTGACTGAGACAAACTTGTAATGGTTGTGTTTGATACCTTGTTTCAAAATCAACAACAGTAACTCTTAGACCTTGTGACTCAGCCTTGGATTCAATTTTTTATGTGGAGCTGTTTCTGTCTGTCTGTGTTTTTTTCTGATAGATAAGCTGGACTCGAACCTTCTGTCTGTCTTTTTCTCCCTACTTTATCCTTTAGTACAATATTTTGGAATCCATCGCTTTCTACGGCACCCAAATCGCATCGCCTTATCCATGTAATATACTGGGCCATTATTTAGAATTATTCTATTCATCTACCAAAATTAAGTGAGAAGTTGGACAGTTTTAGGCCGAATACAACAAGAGAAATATGAAATCAACCAGATGACAGAATTAATTTTAAGGGAAAATATCTGATTATCTCTATAGTAACTAACTAACTCCTGTACCCTTCTACTACTATAAATTTAGCAACCTAAGCTGAGCAGAACGACACAGTACTAAAGTGTCCACAACTAATTTATCCTCACAGCTTTCAATGTCCTCCTATAATAAATCACGGGTCACAATCAGAGGTGTTTAACATGGATAGACAAGCATATGTATATTATATAAGAACCAAAAATCAAATGAATTAGAATGATAGGCTATACCTCAGCCGGTGCCTGTTGCAGGTTGTGCAGAAGGCAACAAACCCATAAAGAATGCTGCGGATTGCACGGAAAACCTGCAAGAAAGAAATCAACGAAGTAAAAGTAAAAATTCTGGGATGAAGAATACCAATCAATACGGACATACTGTATAAAGTCTTAAAAACCTGTGAGAAAAGGTCATTCCAAAGTGAACGCCACATGGAAGCTTCATATGTGCCCACTGTTGCTTCAGAAGCTGAAGCAAGTTGGAAAATGCTACTTACTGACAACCAAGTCTCGCTCAGCAAATAAAACATGTAGGAGAAAAGAAATGACATACAGCTTGCTGATGCAAGAACCAGACGGATGGGAGCAATTAGTATTTCCCACATGACCCAAAATATAGGGTACAAAAGGAATGTTGCTGTGGAATAATACAACAAAGAAAACATTTTGAGATCAGATATTTGGGTCAAAAATAAAGGAAGAAAACTATACGAACAATGTTTTAAGATTGACTGGGATCCTACCAATCTTCCAAGTAACAGTAAGGATGAACCACATTGGCCAGAGTAATATCTGTGCTAGATCCACTAATATGCTGCATGCAGATCCAATGGCAATCCCAATGACAGAACTCAAGCTTTCTCCTGCTTGAAGGCACATATTGCAAAAGGGGAGAAGAAAGCCCATGAGCTCCACAAGTGGCTCAGTCATTGGCTCGGTTAGAACTGAAAGTAATGATCTGATAGCACGTGTGGTCATTAGAAACCATTTAACAGCTTTCTCAAAATTATGTAGAAAAAGCATGGTCCCCAAGTACTTGATCCTGGATATCATTTCCCAATTTTCGATCCAGTCAAAAAAGGGTCCACACAGTCGTGATGCTGTTGCCTTTAGAAGTGGAACATTTTTGTACAAGTCATAAAATCCAATAAGGACAGTGACAACTGAAATTAGCACATACAGAGTTCTCGCTAGGGGGCACATCCATGGACGATAGAAATGGCAGAACACAGGGTACGACTGAAGAAAAACAACCCAGGATGGTAGCCCATACTCTAATAAAGTAAGTAGCCGCAGATCAGACATAATTATCTGCTTCAATTTAAATGGGAAGTAAGGGTTGTTAAACCTAAACAAAATCAGAACATCCCTGTAATGGCTAGCTTCTGTTACATCGGTGGCATTTTCACTGTCACTGCTAGAGTTAGAACATGATGTCTCTGAATGTCTTGGCGAGCTAAAAATTTCACCAAGTCCTTGTTCAGAAAATCTATCAACTTCCACATTTGTGCTTTTCATTATTTTTCTTCTCTTATAAGGACCAGAAATAGGCGGTAGTGTGTACAATGAACTCGTTCTACAGTCAACACCTTCAGGGAAGCTAACAATGCAAGGAGATGTAGCCTCAAGGAACTCATCATCATTTTTTTCACAATCCTCAGTAGAGTCGACTTCTGAGAGATCTTCTCGAGCATCATAAAACACCTCTCCTGAAAAAGCTCAAAATTTGTATTAGTTGCGGAAAACAAAGCCATGATTAGAAATGGAGTTATAGGAGCCAACAAGAACTTTGCTTATACCTGAGGTACCATCCAGATACTCTTGCAAGAGAAAACACTCATAGTTTGTTCCCGGGAACCATGAAGAAATTTGCCTTGAAGCTTGTTCAATGCTGTCAAATTCCCACCTTCTCATGAACTTAGTCTCCAAAGCCAAAGAAGTATCCGTCTAGTAATAATATGCAATTTTAATAAATATTAACACTTCGAGCAAAGTGAAAACAGAAAATGCAATCTGAATAAGTAACAATATACCTGAAGTTCATTCAAATAGTTGATACCACGCACATTAGTCCACGCGACTTCAAATACAATAAAACCATATAATGTCCGATGCAACTCACTGTTCAAGATCAAAGAGTCCCTCAGTTTCTTCACTGGTAGCAAGGCTTTCTTACGAGATAATGCAGCATCAATTATTCTGAACCATCTGTAAAACTTTTTGGGTTTAATGGGGTTAGATCTGTAGCTATGCTTCAAATCAAGTCTTCTATTAAAATCCTTTCTTTCCCGCCTTGCTTTAGTGTTTGCAAAAGGAGACATCCTGGACTGTAGAGGAATACAAATTGATCTTATTATATAGTTAACCATCCCAAAAGCAGTAGAATTTAAATATGAAGGCACTCTTTGCAACCTTAGTAACCATTAATTGCCACAGGTGTGCAGGCCGTGAATCCCGGTCCATCAGCCACGGCCGATTGTCCACCAAGATAAAAAATGTATTACTTTCAGGAGCCAAAAATAGGCTAAGATGTGAAAGATAAGATTGCAAATCCCTGCAAAATATACCAACAAAACCTAGACATATCAATTATCATTTCCTTCAATGGAACCGGAATTTTATTAGAAGTCCATATAACAGTTTTACATATGATCCCCACTACGTGTTTATCCCCATGTAAATAGTGAAGAAATAGACAAGATATGAAGGTATATACCAATCAAGCAAGAGTGTTATAATTGGAAAAAAGGACTAAGAGTAATAAATGAGTGTAGTTCACAATACACTGGGCATATTCATTCCGTACGATTATCACATTTCTCCAAAAACAAAAGTTGACTTCATAGAGAAGGAGAAAAATCTAAAATCTAAATAATGAACAAACATAGGTATCTAAGCTGTAATACTAAAGAGACAAATTAACCTAATAGGAAATGCAGATGCCAGATGGGATGGGAGAAGAGTCATGCTTTATTTATATTGATTATTGCTTCAGAGCAGAAAATATAAAACATATTCCCTTTTAGATCCAGAAGCCACTAGAAAAAATTTAGCATTGAACTGATGCAAGCCCTTATATACTCCCACTCCTGAGGAGCATGACTCCGAGGTAACGAATAAACTAGATGAGAGAACAGGTTCATCTTTCTTTATAGTGATTTCAGGCCAAGTATGGGAGCAGAAAATGTAACTACAAAAAATTAGAATTGAAACGACACAATCCTTTGGATTATTAGAAGTCATATTCTCTGTCAAGGGTGACACTCCGCCTCCCAAGAAGCGTGACCCCCTAGTAACTGCTATATTAAAATTAAATTGCATTGCTCCCCTGGGCCCCACATCCACAACAAATCATGGCTTGCAACATTCTCATTTTAGTAATTTACTACTAGTCTTTTTAGTATCATGAATGCCAACTCCATTGTCTGTCTTGATATTGGCTAAACAAAAAACTTATCTATCATGTATCCTAAATTGCACTTAGTAACACTAGAAATCGTGTCGGGACTTAGAAGTTGTTCTCAAAATATCTGGAAATACGAAAAAAATGAACTCTGACCTTCCACAATAGCTAGGCAAAGAACACTTGCTCTGCTACTAAATATTATCTAATAAGAGATTCGATTTTTATTGAACTTTTCCAATTTCTAGATCATAAAATAATATCCCATCAAAATCCGCAAAAGTTAGAGATGTGGAAGTGACACATAAAGGAAGTAACGGAATCATTACAAAACAATCAGAAAATCCAAAATGCATCAAATGCCCACAAATTGAGAAGTTTATAATATAATAGATGGATGAGGCAAGAGGCAAATTGAAGATCCACATCAATCACCACTGCAATATTGAATCCTCTACAAAATACTAAAATCCACTGCCAAAAACATAGCTAAAAATCAAATTCCCTCATAATGACATATACTTAGCTAAGAATATGAATCAAATAATCAGGAAAAAAAAACAATGAGGGATCACCAACATATATAAGCGAAGAAGTGCTAGAAAGAAGTTCCCCATTTTATAAAACGAATTGCAATCTGCTCCAGAAGCATGTGCGATTTCTATAAATCTTTCTAAATTCACTCATTTTGGTTAATATTGGACAATGGGCAATGGAAAATAAGACATGCATCATATGACGGGTTTATTCCGAACGAGTACATAAGAGAAAATTTGAGAGCGGCAACTATAAAGGAAAAAATTACAGAATGTCTCTTGAGGTGGTTTGGACGTATTCATCGGAGGTCAGAAATAGACCTGTATGAAAGTTTGAGACTCTACAAGCACAAAGGAGAAGAGGAAAACTAGTGAAGACATGTAGGGAAGCAGTGAGAAGGGACATGAAGGATTGTAAACTTCCAGGGAGCTTGGCACTTATTAAAAGTGAGTGGAGAAATAGAACTCTAGCACTCAGAAAACTGACCGCAAATAGATCGGATAAGGCTGTGATGCTGATCCAACAGGTTTTAAATCACCAAATAGGCGATACAATTCAGATCAGATGGTATTTTAATTCTTGTTTATATATATATATATATATATATATATATATATATATATATATATATATATATATATATATATATATAGTGAAGGCGATGATTTGAACAGAGTTCACTGAAGGATTTACTAATGCATTCTAACATACTTGCAATCTATATGATGTTAGATACTAAATTCTACTACTCAACATGCCAAGAAACACCCAAAACCAATTATTTTGTTCTTTAATAATGCAAAATACAGTTTATCTAAGTCGTTTTCTAAATCATCGGAAACGAATCGTTGTCCAAAGCTAATCCCCTGCCTATATAATGCCAGAAGTACAGAGATCTTTATGGTTACAGCCGACATCGATTGATTGATGAAAGCGAGCAGCCAGAATAAAAAAGTATAGAGTAACTAATATTAGCAAAAGAGATTTTTCTAGATAATTAGAAACAAAATAGAAAATTTAAAAATATAACAGGACACTAAAAATTAGATACAAAATAGAAAATCTACGTCACAAGGCTTTATGCTTACCCGATCTGCAAACTCGTTAGAGGAAAAAAATGGCAACTTTCGCTTCTCGCCATGATTACAGTGCTCTAAGCGCTGATTAAAAGTAAGATTAATCACCGATTACAGCACCAAAACAATGTGTAAGCCTAAAATTTCTTAGGAAAGAGGAAAAATTAATCGAAACCTGAAACTTGATCAACGAGATCTCACGAAAGGGGGAGCGCGGAAGACAGTGAGCGATTGCCGCCGAGCCACCAAACTTCATAAGAATTCTTTACATGAATTATGAGTTCAGGGAAGAAGGAGAAGAAAGTGTAATGTAGAGAGAGAGTCCAACGAAAACGGAGTTTGATTTCTGTTTCTCTCTCCTCCCTCCCAGAGTCCTTACGTTTGCTTGGGTTGCAAGCCGTGTCGGAGAGATACCTCTCGTTAGAGACACGTTGACGGGGACGTCATTTATTACAACCTTATCCCGATAAAAACGGAGATTTTCTAAAATTATTTACAATAAAAATGTATTCTCGGGATTTGTTCCTTCGTCAGTTCATCCAACTTCTTTGCTGCCGTTACGTTACAGAGAGAGAGAGAGAGAGAGAGAGAGAGAGAGAGAGAGAGAGTATTTAGCGGGCTACGAAAATAGTGAACGCGGGAGGGGTTGACGAGAGCAGGAGCCGCGTATAAGCTTTCCACGTATGAAATGGGAGCCGGATAAGTTTTAAGACTTTGAACATAGTCATCCCTCTGGTATGATTACAGGAGCATGCCAACGATTTCTTCTTGGAGCAGGCCAAGTTTTTTATATTTTGTGAAGCGCTTATATATGAAATAGATAAATGAGGCAGTTGTGTCTAATGTATTGGCGAGAGATTTTTTTCAGTACCTCTAGATTATTAGTGGGCGCCTGTACTGAACACCAATGACTGCCATGAACCAGATGATGGTGATGATTTTTCAGTCCAATCTTTCACACAAAGGATCTTGAGACTATGTGCATATCATCAGACGTCAAGCCTTTTATTCCATATGACACATATACCAAAAAATTAACTCTTAAATCACATGATACATATCACGCTCTATCGTGATTTTAGGATCACTTTTTGGATGGCACTGCTCATGATCTCAAGATTCATCATGTGGGATATTGGAATGAAAAACGATCACTATCTTTTGATTTAACGCGGTCAACGATTCTCAATATTGGTGTCCACCAACAATCTGGTACAGACATAAATACAAGCAAAGTATCAAAATCGATTTCAATATCGGTATCGGTCCATAGAGGACCATGAATCAGCCAATACCAATCGGCCCTTATATATATATATATATATATATATATATATATATATATATATATATGTCTCAACTCAAATCGATACATAGCGGCTAATACCCGATACATATAAGCCGATACAAACCAATTGATTCTACCACTCAATCCGAAAATCAAGTGCCACATCAATATGCCCAAGCATGATTTTACACAAATTCAAAGATCAAGTGTCACGTTAATAGGTCAAACATGATTTTATATGTTGCACAAGACTTCTCAGGTGATAAATTTGTCCGTTTGAGGATGAATTTGTATAAAATATTATATAGATTTCTCGAGCAATAAACTTGTTTGAGTTAAAACATTTAATTGTAAAGTGATTTCTTTTTTATAAGCAATCTGAGAAAAGAAATTATTTAAACTTATTAATTATATTATAATAGCAGTGATTATATATTTGTCGATTTTTCCCGTAAAAAATAATTGTTGACATACGCTTTTTCAACAGCTATTTAGTAGCAATTCCAAATTGATCAAAGTTTGGAATCTATAAAATCAATTACAGTTGATTTTAATGAAAAATTAATTCCAACAAAAGCACAGCCCAGTCAAATGAAACTTATTTATTTAGAACTTTGTAAAACTGAAATTGCCAATTTATTACAAAAATAATTAATTCGCCCTAGTCACTTTCCATGGAGTTGTACAGCTTTTTATGTCAATAAAAATGTTGAACATAAAAGAGGAACACCTCGTCTTATTATCAATTATAAGTCTTTAAATGACTGTTTACAATGGATTCGATATCTCATCTCTAATAAAAAGAATTTATTGGATAGATTACATTCTGCATCCATTTTTTTCAAATTTGACCTCAAATCAGGGTATTGGCAAATTCAGGTGGCGGAGGCTGATCGATACAAAACGACTCTTACAGTTTCATTTGGACATTTTGAATGAAATGTTATGCCTTTTGGCCTTAAAAATGCTCCATCTGAATTCTAAAATATACTAAATGACATATTCACTTTATATACAGATTTTTCCATAGTTTATATAGATGACATACTTATCTTCCCAATTCCATTGTTCAACATTTTAAACATATAAAATTTTTTAAGGATATTATATAAAAGAATGGATTGGTTATATCTGCCCCTAAAATTAAGTTATTCCAAACATCCATTAGATTTATTGGTCATACTATTCACCAAGGCCAAATTATTCCTATTAATAGAAGTATTGAATTTGCCTTTAAATTTTATGATGCAATATTAAACAAAACTTAATTATAAAGGTTTTTGGGAAGTCTAAATTATATTGCCGATCATTATCCTAATCTTGCACCAGATGCATTAATATTATATTCTCGATTAAAAAAGATTCCATCTCCATGGACAGAAGAACATTCCAAAGTTCGAAAAATCAAATTAAAAGTTAAACATATTCCCTGTCTCTCTTTAAAAATCCTCTTTGGTCTAAAATTATGGAGACTGATGTCTCTCAACTTGGTTATGGAGGAATACTAAAACAAGTAAATCCCTCTAAGGGAAAAGAATAATTAATTAGATATACCTTTGGTATTTGGAAGGAAGTTCAAAAGAATTATTCAACTATGAAACAAGAAATTTTATCAATTATAAAGTATATCCTTAAATTCCAAGATGACTTATTGAATCAATCCTTTTTACTCAGAATTGACTGCAGTACTGCAAAACATGTTTTACAAAAATATGTAAAAAATTTAGCATCAAAACAAATATTTGCTCGCTGGCAAGCAGAATTATCTTCCTTTGATTTTCAAATTACTTATGTTAAAGGTGAGACAAACTCTCTCCCTGATTTTCTAATTAGAGAATTTTTACAGGAAACCTCATAATTAAAGCATCCTCCTCAAGAGGACTAGGTAGAGGAAGGAGCAATATCCCCTTACCACAATCACGTAAATCAACAGACAATTATAATCTCTGGACAATCATTCAGAATAATAGATCTTGACCTTAAAAAGGAAAAGGAAACCTCCAATATCAATAAAGAAAAAATAAGTGAATCAAAAGATATTTCTTATATCCAAAAAGATATAGTCTCTACTATTTTGGTAATTGAACCATAAGATCAACAGTGGATGTCAGATCCATGGAAAATTAAAAGAACATATTTAGATGTTAATGGACATCCTGCTCTTGAAGGCAAAACTCGTATTATTGCAGAAGTCATTCTTACATCAACTGGATTTATAACATTTACTCATCATATGGATAATCAACGACCAAATAGTCTTATTACTTACAGTAAGGCTATCATTCATAAAATTATCAAACCTTCAATTTGGGGTTTTGATTTAAATAAATCTCGAAAGTTGAGCTCAAGACATTCATTTAATTATTGGGATTATATTCACTCTTTCATAGATAATTTCTTTTACATAAATTCAAAATAAAAACATTCTTGGTTCATAAAGGTTTACCCTAAAATTCTTAAAACAGACATTCCAAATTTATCTTATGATTGGTGGATTCATTTTGGTCCAATCTAATAAATCTTACCAAAATCTATTATTCCTTTATATAAATAATATGAAGGAATTCATCCACAAGTCAAAACTAAATCTCCTAATATCAACGAATTATCTATTTATTTTTTTATAAAATGTAGTATTCTTTGGATTTTTATGTGAAATATACAAATAACCACTAATAATCATGTTCCTATTCTTCAACGAACTTACTGAGTCAGATGGTGGGACAATCTTCCCGATCTTGACAAAAAATTTCAAGAAATTTCCTCTATTATTTCTCAGCATGCTAAAACAACAAAATCTGAGGCATCATTTTCTACACTCGCCTTCAATCCATTTGAAATATTCAAAGAAATCCTTATTTAACCGAAGCCCAAATTAACCAAAAATGTCTTGTTTCAATGAAGTCTCATTTTCTTCAATCATTCGATCAATCCTCTCATTCAGATAATGATTTCATGACTTCGTCTGAAAATACTTTTAATGTTTTAGCTGGAGAATCTCAGCCAATAGTCCAGATCCCTTATTAGGAGAATTTTGGGATACAATAATCCATCAAGTAAAAGACAAAAAGAAATAATATCAAGAGGGGCCAACCGTGATGTGATCAGTTTTACCATAGCATATACAGCTGTCTCCTTTGACGCAAGCTTACATGTCATTCCATTCAATAATTCCTCTATGATGCATGTCATGATGTCACAAAGCAATAATTTCGGGACGTAGCGATTGCAACCAATAACTCCAGCACACGTGTCCCACTCATCGGCAGATTTCAACCAATTTAAATCTGCAACTATATATTAATAGGTAGCCTGGGGATTGTCTAAGACACCGAAAAATTTTAGTATTTCTTTTATTTATTTCTTTCTGCAAGTGTGTATCGGAGAAGACTCTCGTATTGGTGAGTTTTTCTTTTAAATATTTCTTTATGCTTGTATAGGATTGTAATAGTGGAATAATAGTATTCATATTCCTTCAGTTTATTTGTGTTTCTTCTTAATTTCTTTTATAAGGCATTAGTTTATGAATTAAAGTTTTGACTTAATATTTTTATCTCTTCTGTAACTACACTTTTTCCTCTTTGATAAACATGGTATTAGAGTCATGTCAGGCTAAACCCGTGATAATTACATATGACGGGAAGGAAGTGTTAGAATTTTAGGAATTAATATGTCGTTGTTAGAATCCTATTAATAGACATATCAATTACTGTTCATCTTCTTTTTAAATATTTTATGAATAACTTATAATGATCTTTTTAGCTTTACTACCATGTTGTTTGAAGCATTATTAGTCGCATTGAGATGATAGGCGTGTAGCAGTGATTACATGTTTGTCGATTTTTTTTGTAAAAGATAATCGTTGACAGACGTTTTTTCAACAGCTATTTGGTAGTAACTTCAAATTGATCAAAGTTTGGAATTCATAATTTTTTTTACTTTCTATGTCTATTTTAAAATTTTCAAAAAATAAATCAATTAAATATAATGAATTGGTTAAATAGTCTAATGTTGAAGATCAATTAAATAGATGAAAAATTCCTTCCATCGATCCTAAAATAATTTACA
Organism: Chloranthus sessilifolius; assembly: GCA_021018995.1. NCBI lineage: Eukaryota > Viridiplantae > Streptophyta > Magnoliopsida > Chloranthales > Chloranthaceae > Chloranthus > Chloranthus sessilifolius. The sequence goes on from CM037589.1 coordinate 24,223,490, forward strand.
AATATGGTTGGAACAATTGGTCTACTCATATGTCTATCAAGACTATTGAGCAAACTCTCAGTTTAAATAAAGACCAAGAAGGCTTTCAACTCCTCTCCAATAATGATCTAATACAAGGCCTTCATAAATTTAGATTCCTACATTTAGGATGCATACAGGTAGCTTTTAAACCTTTAATTTTATTAGGTAATGACAATAGTTTATTAAGTATCCTTAGAGATGCTAGATGCATTGACTGACACCACCATTCTCTAATGGTTGTTGTTGAAATCAGCCTATGTCATGGTCTAATTTACTATAATATCTTTTCCAACTTAACTTTATCTCTTACAGATAAAAATATATTACATGCTTATACTCTTAACCTTCAGACTAAAGGATACAATTTCCTGCCTGGATCAGATACCATTACTGTGATCTATCACCTTCATTATAAGGTTATGACTTCACTGACTCCTAGGATAAATTATCATAGTGAATCGGAAAAGATAGTTTTAATTGAGACCAATTATTTAACAACAAATGTTGCCACTCCTCATTTAATTCCTTGGAAGAAAATTACTTTCCCTGATAAATGGAATATCAACCAGGTTGTACCACCCAAACCTATCCTCAACCAAGATATTGAACAAATTGTTTAAATAAACTAAGGAGATGTAATCTTAACATTTGATAGATCTATATCTCAAAGGACTCCTTCCAGGAGATCTTATTTGGGATCGGGATCTCGAGGTCTTTATAGAGTATCTATATCCTTGACAGTTCGATTGACAATTCGATCATCTTATTCAAAAGTTAATTTTTCAATTCATTCTGAATTTGATCACCCTAATCTTGAATCAAATCTTGAAAGAATCTATGTTTCTAAGCAACAAATTTCCTATTGGATATATATCCAACAACATACGGAATCTTCTACTGCTAGCGAGATGAATTTCTCACTCTCTTAACAAAGTTTTTATAGAATACATCAAACCTGTAAAACCTGAAAATTTTGTTATTAATAGACAACAAATAAATTCTGAATTTTACCAGGATAAATATGTATCATTTCGTGTATGATATTTTTAAAAAGTTTTCTGAATTAAAACTACAAGAATTTAAAGAAAAATTCTATAAATATGTAGAAACATCTTATCAAATTATTCATTTTGTTACTTGATTTAAAGCAACTCAATATCCTGAAATGACTCGGGAAGAAAGGAGAATACATCTTCTTTACAATTGTCAAAAATCTTGAAAAATTTTGGATAATTATTTAATACAATTTCCTTGAGAGATCTTAGATTCTACAACAACTTTCATCAATCCTCCTTTTCAATCAGTAGATTCTTATCCTCAAAATGAATTTATTAAACGATTAACATTCAGGTTAAAAACATTATCTTTCAATTCAAGAAAGAAATCTTTATCCAAAAAAGAAATCACTTTACAATTAAATATTTTAACTCAAACTAAGGATGATATTCATCACTATCAAAATTATTCCTTAAATTTTTATAAGCAATCTGAGAAAAGGAGTCATGAATCTCCTTTGCCAAAGAAATCCAACTCAAAAGAACACATTCAATGTTATAAATGTCATAACTTTGGCCATTATGCCAATAGATGTAAAATTTGCATAAAATCACATCCAATTGATGGAGAAAAATAAAGACTAAAATTAAATTTATCCAAATTTGGGATAAAATCTATTACTTCTAAATAAGATGAATCTAATAAAGACCATAATTTTGATTCTTTACTATTAAATAATGAGATCCATTATCCTTTAAAAAATCAGACAGTCCAAGCCTTGATGTTATCACAATTAGCCAACAAACCTTATTGGATTTAACAAGTAAAACTACTAATCCAATGATAAAATCCAATTTTTTTTTTTTAGGAATATATTTTCATACCTCAAAACAACAATGATAAGGATTTTTCTTTACCCAGACCAGTTACCATCAATCAAAATCAGCTTGTCCTATAAAATGTAGTGTATGAATCATTACTTTTATGTTATAGTGGTGATTCTTTAATTGAGATATGTTCAAAAAATTGACAATCACTTGACTATTCAACATGATTACATATATGTGCCACTTGACATAATATTAAAGTGTACTTTAATATTATAAGATCAAACGCAGTTTTAATCTTATAAGATCATTTAAACACTATTTCTAGTCTTACGCCGTATCGCGTCGCGTGCTTGTTCTCCAATTTTCAATTTAAAAAGTTGAGGTGTGGTCAAGATTCTCATCCATCCAATGGTTGCAAAACTTGTTGAACACGAAATCCAGTTCAACTAATTGGACCTGATCAGTGATCATTGCCCGCCTTTATTTTATTTTTGATAAGGCTATATGTGTGTGTCTTTAGCATAGTGACAAATTTCGCCGAAATTCACCGCGAAAGGGGTCTAACAAAAATTTTAGAAAATTCTGGTATTTTTTTATATTTAATTTTTTTTTAATTATTTTAAATATATTAGTAATTTAGCATATATTTTAAATTTTTTTTTTTAAACTATTAAATATATTTTTAATTCTCAAATTTTTTTAATTTTTTTTTTAAAAGGTATCGAAATTAATCCAAAATGTGCGGAAAGGATTCTCACTAAAAAAATTATTGAAAGCGAAATTTGTCACGTCTGTACATATCTATTTACACATTTATCAGCCTAACTCCTAAATATGTATAACATTAATGCGTTTTTAGCACTCTCTCTTTAGCTTTTATTATAATTGTGTGGACGTTTGGAGTCACATGGGTGGAGTTGGCATGAGGTGTCCTTCTAATAATAGAGGGCCAGGCTGACGATGGAAACGCCTAACCGTTTTGAAGACAGCTTGGTGATCCTTGTTTCGTCCATGCGAGAGATTAACCGTTTAAAGGTCTGTTTTTTTATGTAATTTTATATATGGAGTTGTGCACTACCTGTGGTGCACGAGTAACCCTACACAGGAAGACACTTCAGCAGTTAGCTGTAGAGAGCCATATGGCTGTATTTGGGATTGCTCTTTGCTACTAAAGATCAACCTACTTAAAAGAGTAGGTTTAAATTGCTCTTTTTAAGAAGCTCAAATTCAATTATTTCACTCTTTGAGAGAGCTAAGAACACTTATAATCAAACACAATCTCATGCTAAAGTGGCATCTGCCAGTGCAGAGTGTTGCTCTTTGCCTCCAAAAAGTTTTTGGGTGGCAGGTGTTTAACCATAGAATTGAAAAGCACACTTTATGCTTCAATATAGAATTGCTGATGAGCTCTTTAGCCTCTTGATCGGAAACTAAAATGGGTACCGGTAGTTACAACCCAAATCTTCATAGTCAGGATTTTCATCATTAAAGCCGTTGGCTGTTTTGAATTATAGAATAGAGGTCATTTTGCATTCCAATCTTGCACACATTAGATCTTGTGATCATGAAACACATCCCCAAAAGTGACATGAGAACCCTTCTCATGGTACACAATGATCACTATCACTATTAGAAATGTTGATTCCATGAGAAACACATCCCCAAAAGTGACATGAGAACCCTTCTCATGGTACACCATCATCACTGTCACTATTAGAGATGTGCGCCACATGGAATCAATATCTGCCTGTCTCATAGGTGGGCCATGATTTCAAGATGTATTGTGTGGATATTGGGATGAAAACCGATCTCCATCATCCCATTCAAGGCAATCAATGGCAGAAATCCTTGGTTGTAGAGACTGAATCTTTGGCTGCAAATATCGGATATAAAGTGTTGAAATTTGTAATCGAACGGATCTCCATTTTGTACTAGATGCATACTACCCTTGTCGTCGTGTATATAATTATGACTTGCTTGGTCAAATATATTCGCATATTCCATTCAACCGATTTATGTTATTGAGAGCAGAAGCGGCCGAAGTAAGAGCATCTCCAGCAAGGAGAGCTAAATTTGGGTAGCTAAACACCACTTTAGCTATTGCTACAGTACTTTAGCTATTACTATAATAAAAATCACTCCAGCAGACACTCTATTTTAGCTACTTCTTTCTTTAAAATATTATTTTTCATTTTTACTTATTATATTTTGCTACCCACACTTAAGGATGCAAGTTCGGTATACCGAACCGAACCAAACCCGAAATTTTCAGTATTCGGTTTGGTACACCCCAAATTGAAACCCATTTGGTTCGGTTCGGTGTAGGTAAAATACCTACTTTTTTATTTTTTTAGGGTATCTTATCATTTTTTTCGAGTTTTTTTTTTGGCTTCATGCCACCCAAACCGAAATCGAACCGAATTGGCATTCGGTTTGGTTCGGTTTGTGTCGGGATTCGGTTCGGTTTAAAAAAAAATTTTGAAACCGAAACCAATTTGGTTTGGTGTAGGGAATGCTTACTTTTTTTTTATTTTTTTGGTTTTTTCGGGTTTTTTTCGCTTTCAAGCCACCCAAACCGAACCGAATTGGGGTTGGGTTCTATTCGGTTTAGTTTGTGTCGAGTTTCGGTGCGGTTCGGTGTAGGTAAAATACCTTACTTTTTAATTATTTTAGGATATTTTTTATGTTTTTTCGCTTTTAAGCCACCCCAACCAAACCGAATTGGGGTTCGGCTTGGTTCGATTTGTGTCGGGTTTCGGTGCGGTTCGGGACCCTCGAGTTTCGGTGCGGTTTCAATTTATTATTATTATATTATTTTACTATTAGATAAGAGAGAGAGAGAGAGGAGAGAGAAAGAGAGTTATCCTTAAAAAAATATTATTTTAATGTTTAGCTACTGCTACAATAATAGCTAAATTTAGCTATTACTATATAAAACGCTATTTTGGTTACTCGGATAGCGCGCCTGCTGGAGATGAATTTCTTCAAATTGGATCGCTATTAGCATCTTGGATAGCGTCTCTGTTGGAGATGCTCTAAGAAGGGGCTTCAAGTTGAGCTGACATTAGATGCCTTGTGGCCTGTGCTTATTTTTTACTCCCTATCTCCTCTAGTGGACAATGGTCGGTCAGGTTCAATCAGGTTGAATCGGGCCTTGAGTTCAACTACATCTGTAGCCCTTAGAAATAGGAGAATCTTGACTGCACGTCATCTTATAATAAGTGAAAAGCATAAAAGTGAAGATTCTCTTCTCTCATATCCAAGGGCTGTAGATAGGGATGCAAACCCTAAACCGATCACCGAAACTGAATCGAAAATCGGCCCTCTCGAACCAGCCTGAACCGTCCCGAAAACCGACTTAAATCGAACTAAATGAAATCAGTTTGGTTTTCGGTTTGGATGGCTAGAAACCGAAAATCGATTGGGTAGGTTGAGTAAATGGACCCATTATTGGGCCAAAATCGACCCGAACTGGCTCCCCAAACCGAACCTACACCGAACCGAATCGATTGAAGGTTGAACCGGCAGTGACCGACAGGTAGAAACTGATGGTGACCAACCGATTGCCTCTCAGCTCCTTTAATATTCTAATATATATATATATACCTAAAAGTTCAAAAGACACTTCACTCATTTCCTCCTCTCCACTGTCTCCCCGCAACTCTCTCCTCTTTCTCTCCTCTCCACTGTCTCCCCGCAACTCCACCGTCTCCCCGCAACTCTCTCCTCTTTCTCTCCTCTCCACCATCTCCCTGCAACTCCTCTCCACTTTTAGTGGTGTCCTCCCCTGCCTCCAGCATCCCTGAAACTCTCTCTCTAAAAACACCTGACCCAATACCCTCATTCGAGCGATGTGCCGATCTTAGATCTACTCGCCGGAAAATGTGCAAACGATCGGAGAGTTGCAGAGATTTGCAGGTAAGAATCTGAACCAAACCGAATACCGAAAAAAATGAGTTTCAAATTTGGTTTCTTGCAAATTGATACACCGAACCGAACCGATTCACAATTTAGTTCAGTTTCGGTTTTGGTTTCTTGCAAATCGATACACCAATTCAAACCTATTCATAGTTCGGTTCGGTTTGTGGTGTATCGAACCGATAGCCGAAAATTTCTGTTTCGGTTCGGTTCAGCACACCGAACCTACATCCCTAGCTATAGATGTGGTTGGACTCAAATTTCGATTCAACCTTTATGGACTTGACCATTGCACCTCCTCCAGTTGATCTTAACCTATTAGATACCGTGGGTAATGGTCAGGTCCAACAAGGTTAAATCGGATTTCTAGTTCAACCACATATGCAGTTCTTAGAACTAGGAGAATTTTGACTACCCGTCATCCTATAAACAATTAAAATCATGAAGATCATCCTATAAAATAGTTAAAACCATGAAAGTCAAAATTCTCCCATATCCGAGGGCTACAAATATAACTTGAAATCCAGTTGGACCTAATCATTCCCCTAAGTACCATAGTTTTGGAACCAGTTCATTTACGTCATGCCAGCCGACATAAATTGATCTATATATCAGCTATACTGTTGGATATGTTAATTTCATTTTTGGGTGTTAAATCTTAAAAGGTTTTTTGTATATTATATCTAAATGGATCTGATATATCAGCCGATACATATTGATCTCAGCCGATAATTGAATATCAGTCGATAAGAGATAATATTGATAGCATATTCTATCTCCCATTAATATTTATTTGGGTCAGGCCCAACTCCAACACATATCGGCTATTATTTGTTGGAATTGGCTGATATTTATAACCATCTTCGGTATAAAGCTCGAGTACCAGTGTACCACTCTTAGCACGCATGTTATTGTTAACATTGGAGAATACCCAATATTTGTAGGGCGATTTACTTAATATTGCCCTGTGCCAATTTTTATAACTAAATAACCGTGCGTTGTATTTTATAACGTAACAGCGCCCCCGCATATTTTAAACAGGCATCCAATAGATTTCGCAGGTCAGCAACAACAGAGAAAAATACCTTTTTAATCTTAATATCGTTTTCCCCTTTCATCATTCGAAGAAGGCTGAGGTTTAGGGTTTTCTTCGCTTGTGTAAGTGTTTGTTCAACAACACTCCAAATCCAAGCTGCGACCATTTGAACTCTCGGCGGTGACAAAAACACCTTTTGGTGAAGCTTCTGGTCTGTTTTTCTGATTTTTTTTCTTCTTTTGTTTTTTAGTGGCTGATAATGAAAATCAAATATGCTGTGATCTAAAAATCAGCCACTAAAAATCGCCGGAGAAGAAAGCTATTTGGTGTTCGCCGGAGAAGCAGGGCGTTCTTTTATTTTTTTGGTGGCTGATAATGAAAATCTAAGTATGATGTGATCTGAAAATCAGATCATCCAGAGAAGAAGGCGATTTGGTGTTCGTCGGAGAAGAAGGGTGTTTGGTGTTCGCATAAGGGTTCATGGATGCTAAACGGCAATGTAAACCCGTATTGGGGCGCTCTCACGTAATTAAAAAAACAAATAACGGATTGCGTGATAAAATATTTTGGGAGGCGTGATTTAGTATTTTTCTCATATTTATAAGTGTCAAATCAATGAAAAGTCAAATGTCTTTCACTGATTTATTACCAACTCCTACCAGGATGAGGTCATATCACGTATCCAATTTGAGCACTGCCAGCAGTGCTTCGGTCAATCTCCCTCCACTGTGTATATATCAGAGCTACTAATTAGTGAATGGTCAAAAGCATATTTATTGAGACTCAACGACAGTTGGCTACTTAATAATAAATTGTATTGGCAACGGGTTTTAGCACGCTCGTGATTAGTGAATAGATAAGGCTCACCCAATATGAATTAGGGAACGGGTTTTTGTAACTGAAGATTCGGTCTTTGCAACTGATTGTCCGACTATTAACCTCTTGGCTGCCTTGAATAAGACAAGGAAGATTGTTTTTCATCCAATCCTTCTTAAACTAGATCTTGAGATCCTAGCCAATATATTAGACAGTCAAATGTTGATTCCATATGACAGAATGACACACATATCCAAAGTGACATGATCATGGTGTATTGCGAGAAGAGTTCTCAAGTCACTTTTGGGGATGTATGCCATTAATATTTGGCCATCTAATAGGTAGGCCATGATGTCAAGATATGTTGCATCAAATATTAGGACAAAAAATGATCCCCAATGGTGGAACCACACCAATTACGAAGACTGGATCCTCAGTTGCAAAAACCCACACCCAATTTATTAGAAATTTTAAACATTTCTAAGTTCTAACCCTACAATTAAATCACCTTTTATGGCTCGATGTATCGCTAAAAGGAACCTTAGCAGTCCACTTAAAGTCTCTTCTATTTGTGATCAAAAAAAAAAAAAAAAAGTCCCTTCTATAAGACGGCATAATTGTTCGTTGCATGGCACAATTGTTGGGCTGAACTCAAAATCTATGGCTACATATAGTATATATATAGAGTTGATTAAAAGGTGGCATATGTATAAAATTAGGGTTGTCAACAGGCCGGGTTGGGCCTCTCTCTAAAACATAGCCTGGCCGTAGGGGGCAAAAGTTAGGCCCTAGCCTGGCTCTAACTTAGGCGGACTTTGATATGCCCAACATTAGACATAATCTTGGCGGGTTGGGGCGGGAGGCTTTTTTTCGATATTCATATTTTTCTAAAGTTCTTGTAAGAAAAAATTCCCTTAAAGGTATAGAAAAATATTTTCAATGAGAGACAAAAATTCTATGAACTCATATATATGAGACTATTTCTTTGATAAATCAGATGGCAATACTGAGTGCTATTTAGTAGTTTGAATGTAGATGGTATTATATGAATTCTCTATAACTATATTAATACATGTATAATTAAAAGAGATATATGCGGCAGTCCAAACTTATGGGTTTGAACTTGTTAAGCTCTTATTTGGCTTGACGGATAACGGATTTCGAAGCCCTTGCCTTGCCCTCTTACCCAACTTTTAAACCCTAGTCTTAAGATTTTAGGGCCGGATAAGAAAGGATGACGGGCCAGTCTAGCCCTATTAACAACCTTATCTAAAATTGTCACACAAACATATAATAATGCACTAGACCTAATACTAACTTTTTGGCAATGACTAATAAGTCAATTGTTTTAATAACATATGGAAAGTTTATAATATCAACATATCAAAGTATATAATATGAATATGTCTAATATTTGATGGTGGTAAAGAGGTGATGGTAGCAATAGTGGCAGAGAAGGTTGTAGTGGAAACATGATGGGGTAATAGTAGTGGAGATAGTGATGGTTATGGTGGTCGTGGTCATGATGGTGGTATGGCGATGGGGATGGAGGTGTGGATAGGGTGATGTGAGGCTGAGTTTATAATAGCCAAATTTGTCTCAAATTTTGATAATGAAAAAATTCACTTATTTTGGTGATTTTTTTTTTCATTTTGAGCCAAAATAGGACTTTGTTATCCTTGGAAAAAAGTTGAAAAACCACATTCAGTGCTCAAACATGGAACAAAAGAAGGCTGGTGTTACTACCACCCGATTTTATGATACAACCACCTCACTTAAACAAAGGAAAATCTGTTGATTGCTTTGAGTCAGATGATGGATATCAATTTTTGTCCCAATCTTTCACACAAAAGATCTTGAGATTATAGGCCTACCATCAAATGGTCAAATGTTGATTTTACATAGCACACATTCCAAAAAGTGAACGCAAACATGATTTATGTTTATTTTTTCAGATGTGTGCCACATGGAATCAACATTTGGCCATTTGATGATAGGCCCATAATCTCGAGATCTATTTTGTGGGTGATTGGGACGAAAATCGGCATCAATAGTCTAACTCAAAGCAATCAACGAATTTTTCATTTGTTTAAGTGATGTGGCTGTAACATAAAATATTGTGCTAGTAACACCAGCTAAAATTAAATCTAACTGTTTAATCTAAAGATTGAAATAGCCCCTGAGATCACAGTTCATTGGTTGGTCAAAACAATGGGCACATATAATGATTGGGTGTTCGTTAACTAAGATCACAGTCCATTGGTTGGTTAAAAGTTAAAACAATGGGCACATATAACTATTGGGCGTTCACTAATCGTTACTACCTATTGGATGGTCTTTGCTTAACAAAAACTACTTGTAGTTAGCCTTTTAAATAATGAAACCAAATGGAGAGGAAGAGATACTTCGGATATAATCTTAGAATTCCTCTATAAGGCAATGTTTTGATGTTTTCAAGAAAAAAAGTTACAAATGGATTTTGTTGTGATTTCTTCAATATATTTTAAAATTGGCAAGCGCACGAATTGGACTATAGTTAATGGGTGTGGAGTACGAGATCATTCCCACGAAGATTGATTAGAAAATTATAAGAAATAGAAATAACAATTAATCCAAAGAAAGAAACTATAAATCTACAACAATACTACACTAGTTTACCTATTTCTGAGAGTTTGATGAGAAATGAAGACTAGACAATAAAATAAAATTAAATTAAGAATAAAAGAGAGGATTGGAATGCTAACTCCTCCTATCCTTGGTTTACCATTTATGAAATATAAATCTACTGATTGAAATACGATACCATCACAGGATGCAATGCACATAAATATTGAACTCAATCAAATATTTACGAAAAATATTTCACTTAATCCATAAAACCAACTCTAAGTGTATGTTCTTCCTACTGCCGTAAAAGAGATGAGATAAAATATTCACCGTAAAAGGGACTTCTAATGACGATAAATCAATGCCGCAAAATAGGGCAAAACATCTACTGTGAAAGAGAGACTCCTAATGACGATGAATTAATGCTACAAATATTATCAACAAAGAACTCGAAATAGATTCCTTATTGCAGATATGAGATCATGGGAGTGTGACTAACACCCCTATCTTAGATGACAATCGAAATTTACTAATTTGGCAAGAGCAATAAAATATTAAAAATCAAGACATCTATGACAAAATAATATCCCAACTACATATCTACATCATTATAAATGAAAAATCTTGGATGAGATTCATTAGATCCCCATCCTAAAAAAGATTTAGCTACTCATGCTAGAAATGAACAACATAATTGAAAGGCAAATCAAAATAAATATTAAAATACCATAAAAGATGCTCCATAGAAATCCACAAAAGCTTTAATCCAAGTGGGTACAATAGTCCTCAGATGCAAAAATTGAAACTAATCTAGAATCTAGATCTAAGAAAATGGAAGAACAGTGCTTGAAAGAGGAAAGATAACTATGCTAAAAATGCTAAAGGAATCATAATAACACTAAGAAAATTCAGCCCAAAAAGAAAAGGGGAAAAAAACTCCCTAACCCTAAACATATCATTATTTAAATAGGGTGCGGATAAAAAAACTTCTATTTAAGGGTCAATCGATTGAATTGCAGAATTCAATCGATTGAATTCAAATTCTGAGTTTTGGTGGATTCATTTGAATTAAAAAATCAATCGATTGATTATCAGATTTCAATCGATTGAGTTTAAATTCAAATCTTGAGCGGCAAACAATTGTCAAAGAGTCAATCGATTGAAATATGAATCTCAATCGATTGATTTTGGCATGTGACAAATTTAGTTCTCTTTATCTTTGACTGAATCAATTGATTCCTTCACGATTTTTTGTGCTTCTGTTGGCTTCATGGTTTAATGCTCCCATATAGCCTTAATTATGCTCAATTATGCTCCTGCAATATCCAACAATCACTAACACCTGCAACCATTAAAACTACACAATAGTTATTAGATAGCTTTCATCGAATAGCTAAATGTAGGTTTTAGGGTGTGATATATGATCATATTTCATACCTCATCAGATTTAAAGATCCTATGAATTCTAACCCTATTGGAATCAATAGGAATTCATCATTTTTCAGTGTTTCAATTGCATATTACTACATAGAAAATAGAAGGGGAGCACCATCGTTGGTATACACAGCACACACCATACGAAAAATTTGAAATCGAAGGAGAGCACATCGTTGTTAATTGGTTGGGTGCCCGACATGATAAAAAAGCTTTATGCAACCTACATTTCTCACACCCGGCCCGACCCACTCGATCCATTGACAGCCTTAGGTTGACCTAGAGAGAGAGAGAGAGAGAGAGAGAGAGAGAATTGTACAGAGAGGAAATCAAGGAGATATTTTCTATTTATGATTTTACTTTCTCATTTAGTTGTATTTTATCTATCCGAGATAATTTTTTTTTGTTCTATATATTTTTTAACGTGTAGTGAATTCTTTTATACCATGACTACGAATTGGCCAGATGCATTGCCTACCCTTTTTGTTGTTTAAGCATTGCTCACAATGTTTTGGCCAAAGTCTTGATTTTTTTTCCAGATTGGCAGGTCACGACTTGATATTTTTTTATCTGTAAACAAATCGCTGGCCTAATTGTAAATATCAAACTTCAAAATTATTTTAATCGAAACAGTGTTTACTTTTGTTTTAACTTGTCTTTCAGCAACGAGTAGAAATTTCGAAGGAACTCGCGTTTTCCTAATGAATGAATAATCAAATTTGAAAACTGATCAAGTTAAGAAAATAAGATTTTTTTACAATAAATAAATTTTATGTATTTTTCTCTAATTTGAGAGAAAATATCAATATTGAACACGGATAATTGAGGTGTAAAAAAGAGTTGTAGAGATAGAGAGAGATAGAGAGAGAGAATAAGGGAGAGAAATTGAGAATCGGGAGAGAGAGAGAGAGAGAGAGAATCACGTAAAGAGGGAGAGAGATTTTGGATAAGAGAAAATAGGGGAAGAGAGAAAAATTTGTGGATATATGGAGAGAGATTCAGAGAGAAGGATTTCGGGAGAGAGGGAGAGAGAGAGAATTTGGGAGGAGAAAGATCAGCTGTAGATAAAAAGAGAAAAGGATTCGGGGAGAGAGATTGCTGGAGATAGGGAGAGAATGCAGAGATGCATAGATCCCAGCTACACTCATGTTTGACAGAAATGATAAAACCACATGAAAAAACATAGGATTTTATTATTTTTGCTTGATCGGAAAGCGGTCCTAATTTTTTCCGATGCTTAGTTTCTATCCAAATGCGAGAAAATGGACGTAATTCAATTTCCTTTTCACCAATTTCTTTTCCTTTTCCCCTATTCAAACATAGCCTAAAGGAAGCTTTGAAAACAAAAGAAATTTATTCTAGTTTAACTATGGTGAGGCAAATTACTAGCTACCCACCCTTCTTGTATATTGCAAGAGCAGATAGGGGTGAATGGGTTGGGTTGACCATATCCAATTTGACTCTTCTCAATCTCATGAATAGCCTTTTGGCTATTGAATCCTATCAATTTAGGTTCTTTATTTATAGTTTTTTTTTTTTTTAGCAAACCCAAGTCACTAGGATAGATTTTTTTATAACTTGAGTGTCCAGCCCTCTTAGAGCACCGACTAATCTCAATGGCAAGTGCGCACCCCAAGTTAGCACATAATGGGTCAACACAGGATACAAATCCCTAGGGTGGCTTTGAGGGAGGGATTCGAACTTAGGTCTCCCGTTTCATGAGGCAAGTACCTGCGTCAATTCAAATTCTCGCAATTCACTAATGTCATGCGAATCTAATTCACTAAGTGTAAGAAGAGTTTGTAATATTTATTTATTTATTTGGTAAGCAACAAAAAGTGAAATTATAATTATTAAAGTTTACTTGTTATACAATAAAAATTGCTACCTCACTTGGGAAAGCAGCAGATAGCTTGAGCATAAGATATTAAAATTAGTTCACTCCGAATCAATTCGCCATTCACCAGGTTAAATAGTGAATTAAATATCATCAAGTAGGAACAAACAATTTATTTATTAGTTTGCAAGTTTTTGATGAAAATATAAAATGGGTGGCACTATTTGCACCCATTTTCCCTGTGAAGAGCACATAATAGATCCATAAAAAAATACTACCTTTATAACGTAATTCCCAAACTTCTAATAACTGGGGGCATCCAAAGGGATGTATATAAGACATTTTCAAAGTATCAAGGGAGCTCAAATATTTGTGAGTGGCTTCAAATTGTGCTCTACGCGACTTCAGTCCGAACACCTTTAGAAGGTGACTATGATTGTCAAGTAGAGGATTTTAAAAATAAATAATACTACTTGCTTTTGAAGTTCAAATTTATGTATTCTTTTATAGATTTTCAACTAATCAGGTAATCATCATAGCAGTTCTTTCAAGAGTATAGAATCTTAATACTCCATTGAGCTAATTTTACAACCAAAATTAATTGGTAATGGAAGAGGGAAAACTCAATGTTTAAGGTGTTGGGGGAGCGATTCTCGTGCCCCACCTCACCTGTCTCGGGACCAGAAGGGTTGTACATGAACCCAACAAATAGGCACTTTGGTCCATTATCCAAGAGCTTATATCTTTGGACCCAACAAATTTCCAGTTGTCCAACGAAAAAATTGTTAACTGAGGCTCTAACTTGTGAGTCACTCGAGTGGGAACCAAATCCGCTCGAGCTAGGTGTGCATTCTTCAGGGGCAAACTTACGGGTTAAAGTCGCTCGAGCGAGTTTGGTTCTCGCTTGAGCAGCCAATGCATGAATCAAAGGAGCAAACCTTCTGGTGTAAGTCGTTCGAGCGACTTTGGTTGTTGCTCGAGCGACCCGCGACAACGGAGTTACATGTACACTCGGGTTTTTTGCTATTTTCTCTTGGGTTAGAAGTAGGACTATTGACTTCTATATAAAGGGAAAGACATGGATGAATTAGGGGAGCTAAAAAACATTGAGATATCATTGTAAAGCTTTGGAAAACCTATCTAGGGTTTTGAGGAGAGATTTGGTGAGGCTTGAGTATTCTTATATTCTTGTATAAGCATTAATATAGTGGATTATTGCTGCCTGTGGACGTAGGCATATTGCCGAACCAGGTAAATATTATCTCTTGTCTGTTTGTGGTTGATTTTCTTTAGTTTTTGCGTTCTTATTTGATCGTTCATCATGAGATTGTTGATTAGTTTGTAAGCTTCCGCGTAATAAATTGGTATTAAAACTAGGTTTCTGTTCTACGATTTGAGATGACTTCGAAGTTCGTAAAAGTTTCAAACACGAGGTTTGAGGTTGAGAAATTCGACGGGAAGATTAATTTCGGCTTGTGACAATTACAAGTTCGGGATATCTTGATTCAATAAGGGCTGCACAAGGCATTAAAAGAGCTTTCAGGTAAGCCGATAGATATGTCCAGTGGTGAGTAGGAAGAATTCAAACTTCGAGCGTGTAGTACGATTCAGTTATGTCTAGCGAAAAAGATTACGTACAATGTGATGCGGGACAACTCGGCGGCCTCGTTTTGGGCTAAATTAGAGTCTCTATATGATGAAATCTCTGACAAGTCGTCTATATTTGAAGAAGTAATTGTACAAGTTGCACATGAAGGCAGATACTTCTCTCAATGAACATCTTAATGAATTCAATAGAATAATATATGAATTATTAAATATTGGAGAAGAGGTTAAGGATAAAAACAAAGCACTATTACTTTTGTCTTCCCTCCCTGATTCCTATGACCACCTAGTTACTACGCTGCTCTATGAGAAGGATACTATTGAACTAGAGTCGGTTACAGCAACATTGCTTTATAACGATATGAGAAAGAAAGGCTCAAATAGTGATACACAAGCAGATGACTTGTTGGTTAGGGGGGGAGAAGATAACCATAAATTCGTAAGGTGTAGATCAAAGTCTAGATCTAAATTCAAAAATAGAAAGACAATAGAATGCTATCAATTTCATGAAAAGGGTTGTATCAGAAGGCATTGTCCACAGTTATAAATAAAGAGGGACGATGCTCAGGATAAGAAGCTGAATGGGGTCGTTGATGAGGTTGGTATAGCCGAACAAGCTCTGGATGATGATGGAAACGTGTTATCAGTGATTTATAAATACTCATAGAATGCATGGATACTTAATTTAGGGTGCTCCTACCACATGTGTCCAAATAGGGACCGGTTCATGTCTTATAGTGAGGTGGATGGTGGAACGGTTTTGATGAGTAACAATATGACATGCAAAACAGTTAGAAAGAGTATCAGAATAAAAGTGCACGATAGGGTTGTGAGAAAAAAAAAAAGAACATTGACCAATGTACGCCATGTTTTGAAACTGAAGAAGAACCTCATATCGCTTGGTTTACTAGACTCCAATAAGCTTAATTTTGCAATTCAAGGTGGAGTTTTGAAGGTGACAAAGGGATCTTTGGTTGTGATGAAAGCGAAAAAGGTTACAAACCTTTACTTCCTATCAGGGAGTACAGTGACAAGTGAGCAACAGTATCTATGTCAGATGATAGTGGTTTGTCCTCTACATAGTTATGACACATGCGCATAGGGTATATGTTAGAAAGAGGAATGACCGTTGAGCAAGAAAGGCTTGTTGAAAGGTATAAAGGTCAACAAAGTTGACTTTTGTGAGCATTATGTCTTTGGGAAACAATGCAGGGTTAAGTTCAACACAGTGTTCACACTACAAAAGGCATACTAGATTATATACATTCAGATGTATGAGGGCCTTCAAAGGTTCCTTTTAAAGGTGGCGCCAAGTATTTCATCTCCTTCATCGATGATTACTTTCGGTATGTATGGATCTACATGATGAAGAGTAAGGATGAGGTGTTGAAATCTTCAAGATGTGAAAAATATTGTTTGAGAATTAAACTGGAAGGAAGGTCAAGCAGTTGAGAATCGATAATAGTGGTGAGTACACCAGTGGACAATTTCAGGAGTTCTGTGAGGATAATGGTATTACTAGGCACTTCACAGTGAGGAATAAACCACAACAAAATGATGTAGCAGAACGTATGAATAGAACTCTACTCAAAAAAATAAGATGTATGTTATCCAATGCGAGATTGGATAAAGAATTCTAAGCCGAGGCAGTCAGTACAGCGTGCTATCTAGTAAACAGATCACCGTCTACAACAATAGAGTACAAGACTCCGATTGAGATGTGCTCAGGAAAACCGACAAATTAGAGTGCATCGAGGGTTTTTGGTTGCAAAACTTACTATCATATCAAAGATAGTAAAATTGACTTAAGGGCTAAGAAAGCAATTTTCTTAAGGTATGCAAATAATGTAAAAGGATACGGGTTATGGTATCTTGAGCAAAATAAGGTTGTGATCAACAGAGATGTGACCTTTGACGAATTTGTTATGCAAACTTCTAACAAAAAGATAATGAAAATTGGAAAAGAGGTGGCGGAAGATCAGTTTGAGATGAAGTTAGAAACTCTTACAATTATTACATAAAAAAAATATATAGAAACAGTTGACAGAGAGTCAGAACAATTCTTAGCAAAAGGAGACCCAAAAGGAATGTTACAGCACCAATTCATTATGATTACGAGGGTATGACCGCTTACACATTAACATTGGATGGCAATGAGTCATCTTCATTCAAGAATGCAATCAATGATCGATGTGTACGGGAATGGAAGACCGCAGTGAGTGAAGAGATTGATTCTCTTTATAAGAATCAAACTTAAAAACTGATAGAGTTACCTAAGGGAAAGAAAGTAATTTGGTGCTTATAAAAAGAAAGAGGGTTCTCCAGAAAGTAATGGTGAAAGGTACAAAACACGGTTGATAGCAAAAGACTATGCGTAAAAGGAAGACATTGATTACAATGAGGTATTCTCACCGGTTGTGAAACACACATCAATTTGAGTTTCGTTATCAATTATAGCACAGTTGGACTTAGAGTTGGAGCAACTCGATATGAAAATAATATTTATACACGATGATTTGGAGGAGATCTATATGCACCACCCTGAAGGGTTCAAGTCTCATAAAAAAGAGAGGTTAGTGTGTAAACTAAAGAAATCCTTATATTGATCGTCACCGAGACAGTGGTACAAAAGGTTTGATATGTTCATGGAGGGCCAAAACTATATTCGAAGTGAATACGATAATTGTGTTTACTTCAAGAGGCTAGCGGATGACTCATTTATTTATCTTCCCTTATATGTTGATAGCATACTCATAGCTACAAAGAGCATAGTGGAGATCAACAAGTTGACATATTATCTCTTGTTTGTTTGTGATTAATTTTTTTCTATTTTTACATTCTTATTTGATCATGAGATTATTGGTTAGTTTGTGAGCTTTCGTGCAACAAAAATGATCATGAGATCATTGTGAGAAAGTTAAAAAAGGTCACACCTTAGTGCCATAACAAGTTTTGTCTGCTCAAGGAAGTGTCGCAAGTTCAAGAATTAGCCTATCCAAAATAATGGCGAGGCTACCTACCATCTATGATCTACCTCCCCTAAATTCCCGCTAAAACAGGAGCCTTGTGCATAAAGCGTAATTTTTCAAACGGATGTTAGGTCAAAGATTTGAAGTACATAAAGCTTAATTTGAAAGAAATAAATGTGATTCAGAGCATGTTCCTGAAATTCGTTGTAAGAAATTCTAGATTGAATTTAGCATTTTAAATAATAAAATCAAACCGATAGAGAGGAGATATTATAGATATAATTCCTTTTTTGGGTGTTCATCTCAAAAGGTCTTTAGACTTTACAGTATAGTGTTGCAATCGTATATAGCTTCTTCAAATGGGGTTTCTACTAGTATAAGGATGCTCTACGAGTTAGAGAGCATCATCGTTATGCAACAAATAGCGACGACTTGATAACAAATGGAGAATTGCTGTGATCATCGCTTCCCAATGGCCTATGATAATCGAGGAGCAATGGATGGCAGAGATGATCATTGCAATCCTCAATATCCTATCAAAGTTGTTATGGATGCCTTATTTGCCATCTGATTTGAAGAACATTATAGTGGTATTACTTCATGGAAGAAGCTATATAAGATTGACCATATCTTTATTAAGTATATTGCGTTGTCACTTACTTGCATCTCTTATTTGATTTCAATAGCATTCACTCTCCGAATCCATTGTTTTTTTTGGGTGTTATTTGGGGAGAGACGTTCTTCAATTATCATCGTCTTCAAGTTTAAGCATCAAACCCCATCTTTGACATTTGCTACTGGAATTAAAATCTTCAAATAATGGCGCTCAAATCAATTGATATTGTTTTCATATAGCAGGACCCAAACTTTCAAGACTTTGTTTTAAATTCAGAGGAAGGGCCATGTTTTTGAGTGCAACTGTGCAAGTAATGGCAATTTTTCTCCATTCAATCTCGTTCAAGCTTCATTCGATTTTTGTCTACATCAACTCATCGTCTACTGCGAACTTTAGCAAACTCAGCGTTCATCAGTCATGTACAAAAGGAAACTATTGTAGTCATTTTAGGCTGTGTTTGGGATTGCTCTTTAGAGGTAAAGAGCAGCTGTAAAAGAGCTGGTTTAAATTGCTTTTGTAAAGAGACCCAAATTCAGCACTTCTCGGAGCCAGAGAAGAGACCTGCTCTTTGCTTCCAAAGAGGCATCCCAAACACAGCGTTTAAGATTTTGGACAACAAGAGGGGCTTTTAAACTTTAGCAAGACCCTTTTATTTCCAATCAGATACTCTCTATCTCATTTTCAAAGATATTTTTCTTCTAATAACCAAATCGTTGATTTCTCTGAATCTAATTTTTTTCTCTAAGAAGTTAATATGCGAAAAGTAAACATTTTCAAATCCATTCCCAACTAGAGTGGAAGAAGGATACATTTTTCATGATTATTGAGTGCTCTCATTTAGAACATTAGATTAGCAACCTGAGATGGTGTTATCCAATGTAGTGGGTTAATTTTAATCAATAGTTTGCAGAAAACAAAATAATGGAAGCAAAATGTTACAAATAAATTTTTTTTAAAATGGGTGCTTTGATCTAAAAGAAGCCTCAGAAAGCCAGTTTTTGACATCAATGAGTTTATAGTCAAATAAAATTCAGCCGGTAATTCCAACTAAAACGATCCTCACGGGCTTCTTCACTTCCTCTTTAAAATATAACAATAATAATAAAAAATAGAATGTAATCGCAAAAAACGGCTCCGTAGATGAAAAGAAAAGATCAGATCCACAGATTCCTATCGGCATGCGAAACATCAGAGACTTGTTTTGCGTCCAATCATAGCATCGCCGCTCAGTGCTTTTTTGTGCTAACGGCGACGTGGCATCGGACGGTGTACAAAAGATGCATAATAAAAAAATTAAAAAATAATAAAAATCAAAAAATAACCAGAGAAGTCTGTATAGAAAAATAAAACCCTCAGAGACCCGTTTAAAATCATACAAACAGAAGAAGCCACAGATCTCAACGAGCCCTACTGGGCCGATGAAGAGAGGCTAAAACTGTTGTGGAGTGTCATACGGCACTTCCTATCAAGGGATTTCTTCCTCATTGGGATTATAGAAGGTTAGGGTTTCTTTGTCGGAGAAGAAAGGAAAGAAAGAAATTAAACCCTTTCACCTCCAACAAGGCACTAAACCCTAACCTTTCAATAAGGAAATAAAGAATTCGCTCGAGGCGCTCAGAGAAGAACTTTGCTACGGGAATCAGAGAAGCGCTTGATGGTTGAAAGGAGATGGAAGCGGCCCTATATATAGACAAACGAACCCTAGCCCTAACCCTAATGCATCTTGACGAAGGATTCTTAATGGGCCGGGCTTGGCCCAAACCGGACAGATGACAAATAAAGAATTCGCTCGAGGCGCTCAGAGAAGAACTTTGCTACGGGAATCAGAGAAGCGCTTGATGGTTGAAAGGAAATGGAAGCGGCCCTATATATAGACAAACGAACCCTAGCCCTAACCCTAATGCATCTTGACGAAGGATTCTTAATGGGTCGGGTTTGGCCCAAACCGGGCAGATGACCTGGTCATCATACATCCAGTCACATCATAGCCGGTCTTAGTAAATAAATTAATTTTTGGGTTTTTGGCATATACTCTGCGACCCCTTTTTTTGTGTTTTTGTTTCTTATAACTTGTAGTTAACTAGCCCTCAGTTTATGGACGGAAAGCCTATTTTGCCTTTCATGAAACCAATATTTTAAAAATACACCATTCTAAAAGGCCTTTCATTTATTTATATCTATAAGTCATGCCATTAAAATTTATCACCATTCTAAAAGGCTCTTCATTCACTTTTATTTACAAGTCATGCCATTATAATTGACCACTATTCTAAAAAGAGTACCTTTAAATTCACTCACAAAATCTTTGAGTTCACTTATGTTGAAACACATCGACTGCATTGAATCAAACGATGGAGAATTTTTATCATCCCAATCTTTCATGAGATCAATTTTTAGATCATCGGTATACCATCAGACGACCGATTTTTTATTTCATGTGGTACACACTCCTAAAAGTGACCTTAATATCAAATTTAAGCATGCACGTGATGTTAAGGTCACTTTTCTAAGATGTGTGCCACGTGAAATAAAATACTGATCATTTGATGGTACAATCATGATCTCAAGATCCATCATTGGAAAGATTGGGAGGATAAATGATCTCCATCGTTCGATTTAATTCAATCAACATGTTTCAGCGCAGGTGAACTTAAAGATTTAGTGGGTGGATTTAAAGGTACTCTTCTAAAAGGCCATTCATTCACTCATCATATTCAAAACTCATCTGATGGGTGATTCTCCCATTAAAGCATGCCAACGTTTGGACGAATACTCAATCAATGGAGGATTTGTGGCAAACGATGCAATTATTATTAAAAAAAAAACTTTCAATCTACATGTTCCACTCAAAATACTCGTCCCTCCAATTTCCTATATGATTCAAGACTCATTTTTAGGAATTGGATTGCCTAACCGCGTCTGCTTCCATCCACCGAATCTTTGAGTTTACCCATACTAAAACACATTGATTGCATTGAATAAGACGATGGAGATTGTTTAGGCATACCATTAGACGATCAGTGTTTTATTTTGTGGCACACATATCAGAAAAGTGACCTTAACATCATGTATACGGTTAAAATTAATTTTAAGGTCATATTTTTGGGTGTGTACCATATGAAATAAAAAATCAACCATCTGAAGGTGCCGCCATGATCTTAAGATCCATCGTGTGAAAGCTTGGGACGATAAACAATATCCATCATCCGATTCAATGCAATCAACTGTCTGATGGTGACACCATGATCTCAAGATCCATCGTGTGAATGGTTGGGGCGATAAACGAGCTCCATCATTTAATTCAATACAGTCAACAGTCTGATGGTGCCACCATGATCTCAAGATACATCGTGTGAAAGGTTGGGACGATAAATGATCTCCATTGTCCGATTCAATGCAGTCAACCGTCTAATGGTGCCACCATGATCTCAAGATCCATCGTGTGAAAGGTTGGGATGATAAACGATCTCCATCGTCCGATTCAATGCAGTCAATGTTTTTCAGTGTGGGTGAACTCAAATATTTGGTGGGTGGATTTAAAACTACTCTTTTTTGTAAGTAGAGGGGTGGATTTAAAATTGCTCTTACTACGTGTAGAGGGTGGCAATTTAGTAATTAATTTTAAAAAGGATAAATATGATATTTAGGTTATTCTTTAACGGTTGGTTAACCATTTAAAGTAGCATCCGTTAAAAAGGATGTTTTATGAATACCAAAATGCTAACTCAGGGGTTTAAAGCAAATAGTTATAACTGGGGGTTATTTGTAATATCAACATAACTCAGGGGGTATTTGCAAAAAACCCTAAATTTTTTAAGGGTACCAGTACTTGCAGCCAAAAAATTGGTCTCCGCAACACCGCTAAAATTTTTGACGCTTTGAATCAAAAGATGAAAATCTTCTTTCTGTAACGACTCGTATTTTGAACCCGAGTTAGACTAACCCCGTGTGCGTATCTGGCTCGGCGACCAATGTCGCCATTTGTTTTGGATTTTTATCTAAATGTGATTGTGCGACAAATTCTGATTTAGAGCCATTTGGACCCTCGTGTGAAAGTCGTACACTGACCTCGGTGTGACCGCTCAACACCAGGCTTGAGTTTTAAAATGAGAAGTATATAACACACAAGAGGTGTGTATGTGCTTAACTTTGTGAGCAATCTTATTATAAGAAGGAATTGCATTCCCGTATTATACTAAATTTTGTTAAGAGAGAAGGAGACATGAGTGCCATGAAGAACCGCAGTCGTGTGATAGTCGGTTTAAAAACTTTCTCTAGAACTCTCTTTTGTTGAAACCCTTGAACCTTAGAAAGAACTTGAATCAACATTGGATTCGTAGTTGGCGATTGGGAGAGGTTGAGATCATTGGGGACGTGTTGGAGTTGTCTCTGCGAACCCGTAGGATCGATCGTGGCACGAATCGTCGAGGAAATCCGACGGTTTCGTCTGAAACCCCGTATGCGTGACTCGTTTTCAAATCGGAAAATCTTTGGTTAAAGGTACGATTTCGATTCAGATTATTGATTTGAATCAATAAATTAGATGTGAGTTTTATTTTAGGGATGTATGAGATTCGATTCGGGTGAAAACGAGCGAAAAATCTCATCGTTAGCTCGCTCGAGCAAGGATTATCATCGCTCGAGCGAGATGGCACCAAAGGTTTGACTTTAGAAGTCATATACTTGAAAAAACATTCTCTGTCTTCGCTCGCGCGAGCTTAAGTCATCGCTCACGTGAGGAGGGCTTGCTTGAGCGAGAATTATCATCGCTCGAGCGAGGACAGAACTTGGCTTCGATATTATCTTAGTATTTTAGCTGTAACTTTTTACCTTGAACTTTGATTGAGATGAATTTTTTTTGCGTTGGAAAGATAATAGAAAACTCTACAACTTTCATGTTTTGACCAACTCGTGAATCAATCATCTTAAGGGTACAAAATGTATGAGAAAATTACATCAAATTCTAAGATTAACACAACTTGCCCGTTTTGACTTGTTTTTGAGGAAACACTTAAATAGGTCTAAATTATTAGTGATTAGAGTTAACCTTAATGCATAATCGTATATTTGTGATGTATATTGAGGGCGAGAGGCCATCAATAGAATTTTACTTGACTTCGCGTAACTCCGAATTTTGATAGGAGAATCTCATCTTTATAGTATTTTATTTTAACTCGCATGGATATTTTTGAATTAGAATTTTTTTTGAACTTGCATATGCTATTGAAATCACATCTGTAAAACTGAAAATCTGATATAACTCTGAAATCTAAATCTACCTGAATTCTGAAACTTTAATCTGCTTAAACTCTGAAAAGCTGAAAATCCGAAATCAAGAATCTGAACTATGTATAAGAAACTTGCATATGATTTATATTAGTATCTGCATTTATTTTATGATTGACTTGAATGACCACTCAAAAATTCATGAACAACTTCCTGGCGCAAGTTACCCTCCGAATGTAGGGGCTTGTTGCATCCTGAAAAAGGGTTTATGAACGATGATAGTAGGTAAGAGTTTCCATTGGCTATATTCCCGCTCTCGAAATATAGTTTACTCGGGAGGTATTTTAAGTTAAGGATTAAGTCATGAATTACTGAACCTTGCATATAGATGTTAGAGAAACTAAGACACTGAAACTCTGCATCTGTTCTTGAAATTGTTTTCACATATATAGAAATTAATCTTACATATGATTTCCACACTTAAATTCAATTTATTATCTGCATATATGTTTGACAAGTTATATTCCGGTATTTGTTTTGAAACCATGTTAGTTAAAGTAAAATGTCGTTGATGTCTTTCTTCTACTGAGCTTTGTTGGTTAGCTCACTCCGACTATACGTCACAGGTACAGGTACTGACGTGACTGTTCAGGACTGTGAGACTGATCCTGACTACGTACCTGAGGAAGAGCCTGAGGTTCCTCCTGAGGAGTTTTTCTCAATATAGAACTTATTGATTTTCTTACTTGTGGTGAGAGTTAGACTTGAATTTGTGGGCCATTTTAGTTGGATATCATGATTTTATACTTGACTTTGATTTCTGTTATGAGTCATGTTTCGATGATGGTCGGCCATCATCGATGGTTCTTTACTTTTAATTGCTTCCGCATTTATTTTCCTACCTTTGGGTTCTTTTTTTGCGCTTTACGCTGATATGTGCTCTGTTTGTCCAACTTATCGTTTAATCGCTAGGTTGGCGAACCATCATTTCCTATACCTGAGGGATTGAAAAAGTCGGGTCGTCACACTTTCAGTCCAAATATTTCATTTCTACACAACTTATCTTAAGACCATGGAAACCTATCAAACGGTTATATGTTCGTTTCATGTGAAACACCTCCAAAAGTGACCCAAAAACTCTTCTCATGATATGCCATGATCATCACAATCACTATTGGTGATATTTGCCTTATGGAATCAACATTTGATTATCTAATAGGTAAGCTATGACCTCAAGATCTATCGCAAGATAAATTGGGAGGAAAATTTATCTCGATCATGTGATTCAAGTTAGTCAATAATTTTAAGGTGGAAAGCACAAGCTATATGAGATAGAATATTTGGTTGTACATACAGATATCCTTTTTAATCTATTATTAAAAGCCTGTAAACCTCGCCTATAATTTTCAATTTGTTTAAATATATTTAATGACTCAACATTTTAGAAAAATGGGAATTGCCTAAAGTAAGTTTATTTATTATTGGCGGTCGGAAAAAGGGATGCTAGGATTTCAGCACTTGCACACGTAGTTGCACAACTAAATCATAGGGACACATGATCATAGTGCCAAATTTCGTCGAAATTCAGCGAAATTTCGCGAAATGGGGGTCAAACGAAAATTTCGGAAAAATTTCGATTTTTGATATTTTTCGGTATATTTCGGTAAATTTTTTTAAAATATTTTAAAAAATATGAAATATATATTTTTAATTCCTAAAACTTTCCCAAAATTTTTACGAAAAGTATCGAAATTAATCCGAAATCTACCAAAAGGAACCCCCACCGAAAAATTCCCGAAAACGAAATTTATCACTATGCACATAATACGTGATCATCTACTATACTACAATTGGGTCAAAGAAATAATTTGAATTTATTTGTGTCAAAATGCCTGTTCTCATTCCCTTTCCCGGAATTAAAAGAACCTTTCAAATTCTTGTCTTGCAAATATCTTTTTCATTTTCTTTTTAATTTAATGGAACTTGATTCATGGTCATGTGGCTGTGGCGTCCGATCCTTGAATTGGATGCCACTTGGCACCCAAGTCGTGTGCAGTATCAAAACCATAACGTTGCACACTAAGGATCAAAATTTCAGCTGAAATGATCAAAACTTTGACCAAAATTATTGGCCAAATTTATATGAGATCCAAAATTTTGGCCAAGTTTTTAATTTTCGATCGAAATTTCAGTTCGTTCAAGCCCGAAATCAAAAATTTACCCCAAATTTTGATCTTTGCCGCACGCATACGCACAACCTCAAGCTATATAAATATGAGTGTGGGATATACATTCGGAGGGCAGGACTGGATGCCACATCACATGCCATGTGTCACGATTAATCCAAAACTCGTATTTTGGATTGATGAGTCACAAAACTCCTATTTTGGATTGATGAGTCATGTGGCATATGATCTAAATAAAAAACCTCTTTTAACCTTCATTTGAGGGTGAAATATAAGATGTCGCCGTATGAACTTGATGCATTAATTTAATGAACACATAGCTCGTGCTCATGACCATGGCGGGCCGGATACTAGTCCATCGACAATCAAAATCTTGACTAGTGTCATAAACGGACAAAATAAAAAGGGAAATTTTAGGATTGGCATTGTCAGATGCACCTTTTCTATCATAGACCCTATAGTTTCACCTTTCATCAAACCAACTAGCTCCAAGTAGAGCCAGTTCTAACTAGCACAAAAAGTCCCAAATACCCCTTCTTATACTTTTTATTATTTTATGTAGTTTAAAATTTTAGAAATTGCACTTTTTTATATTTACGAGATGTGAAGCAACATTTATGTCGTTTGATTTGAAGGCCACAATATAGAGATTGATGGTGCCAAAAATTGACAAGAAAAAAAGGCGATATCGCTTCTTTAACAAAAAAATAAAATACAGGCATTCGTTTTTTAATTTATTAAAGAGACGCTATCACTTTTTGTTTCCCGTGTCGATCTTTGACATTATCGATATTTAAATTATAGCCTTCAAATCAGACGACATAGATGCCACTTCACATCGTGTAAATATAAAAAAATATAAATTTTAAAAATTTTAAACTATATAGAACGATAAAAATGTAAGAAGGGGTATTTGAAGCATTTTGCTAGCTAGAATTGGCTTGGCTTAAAGTTGGTCGATTATGAGAACAGTGAAATTATAGGGTCTTTGACGGAAAAGGTAAATCTGACATAGTCGATCCCGAAAATTTCCCAAACAACAATAATAAAAGGAATATAAAAGATACAAGACATGCTTAAGATTTGGTTTTGACGGTTGAAGATGGTCGTCGTTTTTATAAATAAAAATTGCATATCAGTCATTTTGGCTGACATGTATCCGGCACACATCAGCTCCGGGGCAGGCTAATACGCCCAATTCATATTAGTTTTAAAACCTGACTCTAAACTTCCAAATACTCTATTTAGTTTGATAGGGCTTCACCTAGAATAATAAATGCATTCATAAGTACTTTTCTTTTTTTCCTTCTTGCCATGGCACACATGTTTTACCAATACAATTTGCTTTTATGTCAACTAATGTTACAAGGGATGCCAATGATTTGGTTAGACACCTTAGTTTGATTATTATCAATATTGAAACGCTCTGATTGGATGATGAAATGGAATAAAAAAAATAGGACCCAACTCTCCTCCCTATCATTTAAACACTAAAATGATGTTTAAATGATGATACATCATCAATGGTTTATGATACGATGGTCGATTCTTTCAAAGTGATAGATCATAGATTGAGGTGTAACACGCCCAAAAATGTGTTTTAGAAAGATTTAAACCATTCAATCTGTTAACTACAACAGTTGTTTTTTATTTTTATGGCTGAAATTGAAGTGTATCAATCCAATGGGTCACTTTTAGGCATGTTTCTTTAAACTGAAATATGTTTTAATGCGGAATGCCACTTGGACCATTTAGATTGGTGATAAATTTGTGCCATATGACATAATGATAAATCACACTTCAATGGTATAAAAACAATCGAATAATTTTAAGGGTGTGAGGTCATTTAAACACCATTTTTGGTGTTTAAATGTCTGTCCCATTATCCCTAAAAATATATGCCATGTGGCACCACGCAGCCTAAAAGTTTGCAGGTGAGAAGTACAATCTATATAATTAAAAAAAAAAAGAACGGAAAGAAAACAAGATACAACTAGGATCCGTTCTTTCCTTATTCCACCACATACCTACAAAACCTACACATTATGCTCCAGTACTTTTGACCACGCATGGAAATGGAAGGCCCAGGAGATGCTCAAAACATAAGCAGCATCACCAGGCAGCATTAAGGCCAAGGAAGTGAGACTACAATTGAATTAGCATTGGCTCAAACGTTTCCAACAAATCCTTGGAATTTTCAATTCCAAGGTACAAAAATAAGTTACAGCCTCACCCGATTAATCGAGCTCGCCGCTGCTACAGCAGTCAGCAGCTTGGTGCTTTCCCAAACAATCAACGTCACTATGTGGGCGGGAAAAACCTGTTCAGATTGAAAGGCAGTGTATAGAATTCTTCATTCCTGTTGTCGCCCCTGAAAGTTCTGAATTTCACCCACCATGGCATGCCCCTGTCCTTTTTTGATTTCTCCACTTCCAATGTGTTGTCAAGAAAAACGGCAACAATCAAACCAACTGTTGGAGGCGATGAAAAGATCGTATTCAAGAACGCATTAAACTGCAACCACCCAAACATTTATGTCAATCGAAGCTTATGACTCAGAAAAATAAATGAATAAATAAAAAGAAAAAAAACAGGAAGTGCATAGATTTAGCTGACCCATCCTGCTCCCGTATGAACAGGGCCATGGTTGGAAGAAACTTGGTACTCGTTAAAAAATTGAGGAACGGAGATTCCAAGGAAAAGTGAAAGTCCCGTAATGAAGAGGTTTCTCATAGAATTCATGTTTGTGAACTGAAGAAATGATAACCCGACGGATGCTGCAGAGAGCCGAAAAGTTACAAAATTGATCGAAAAGCAATGCAAGAGGTTTAAGAGACCAATTCATAAAGCCAGTGACATACCCACAAGGCCAAAGAGCACACAGTACAATGCAGCAAATATAGGGAAGGGTATAGATGCAAAGAGAGCTCCAAACTTTCCTGTGCGCAGAGAATGAAAAGAGTGGTATACAAAATATAGAAAAATGATACACAAATAATTAATTCTACCGAACGAAAATAAAGGCTGGTGTTACTACCATACTACTTTATGTCACAGCCACCTCACTTAAACAAAGAAAAGATTCGTTGACTGCTTTGAATAAGATGTTCGAGACCGTTTTTTGTCCCAATCTTCCACACAATAGATCTTGAGATCATGGGCCCACCATCAACCGGTCATATGTTGATTTCACGTGCCACATAAATCACGTTTGATGGTACATTGTGATCACATTCACATTTTGAGATGTGTGCCATGTGGCATCAACACCCGACCATCTGATGGTAAGCACATGATCTCAAGATCTATCGTTTGAAAGATTGTGACGAAAAATGATCTCTATCATCTGTTTCCAAGCAATCAACGAATTTTTTCTTTGTTTAAGTGAGGTGGCTGTAACATAACGTGGTGTGGTAGTAACACCAGCCAAAATAAATAATTAACTCAAATAATGGCAAACGTACCTAAGGTAGAGAAAAATATCATGAAGCCAGCTGAAATCTGAACAACTCTACGACTGCCAACTCGAGTTAACCCAAGAAGCCCAACATTCTCCCTGAGATTTAGAGCCAGTCACTCCGTTGGAATTTTATAACCAATGAAACAAAGGCAAGACGGCTGACCAGCAACAGTAGAACAATTAAAATGTATATTCTTACACAGATACAGTAGAACCTGTCCCTGTCCCAAAAAGGCCATCGAGCATTATGCCTATTCCCTGCATACATGACACCAAAATAATTAAACTATTTAAGACCGGAAAGAATCAAGCAATGAAAAGCTGTGACCAGAAAACCAAAACCATTATTCCAATTCACACATTCAACATATCTTTGTATACTTCCTATGTCAAATCCCAGCATATTTTTGTGTAGTTATAAATTTATTGTATCATATGTTTTAGTATTATAATGCAAAACCATCAGTTCTAAAGTCTAATAGGTGGGGCCAACAAGGAAAACCAATGAAGTAGTGTTTGTGAAACTGTTTGGAGAGAGCATATACTACAAGTGCTTACTAAAGTGTTTCTAGTTTCGTTTCCTAATTCATTTTCCAGCTTACTAAAGTGTTTCTAGTTTTGCTTCCTAATTCATTTTCCAGACATTGTCGGACTCTTGGAACACCTTATATACATATGTTTGCTATAATAATAATTATTTGAGGCAGGCATCTAACAATTCCAATGACTATGATAATGACAATAAATGTATATAAGTTCTAAGATCATATGCTGAACCTTCTAGACTCTTGTATTTTAGTTTCCAATATTTTTATTTGACCTCCATGTCTGTTTTCATGTAACACTGGTCTTGTTCAGCATCCTAGAAACTCCGTAACTTTTCTAGGACCTGTTAGGCGCAGCGTCGATTCTACAAACTGATTCCTGCAAAAGAGAGAATCCGGAAGCAAGTCAGAACAACTTCCGGATTCACCCAATTTTAAGCTTTTACGGAATCAGTTGCGCAAGAAGTAGATCAGTACTTTAGATCTGGAACAGCTTTTTCGAGGAGTGATTCCAGGGCCCTGAAAAGCATTGCGAAATGGGGGGCATAGTGTCTTAGCTTCTGTTAAATAAATAAATAATAAGCATATGCTTCTCTCCTGTTCATGCTCTTATATTCTGTTTCACCAACAAAGCTCACCTGCCACCCAATGCCCCGACTCAAAACATAAGCAGGAGGTGGAGTAGCAATAGCCAGACGAGATGCTGCCTTGTATGCACCTGTTGACTGCAGTTCCAAAACGTAAAGGTAAGAGAGGCATTTTCTGTAAGACAAGAAGTCATCTTCCCACAAATACCTCTATCATAGAAACTAGGACAGCAGCCATCATAGCAAATGCATGGCCGGCATTAAATGTCGGTGCACCCCATTGCAAAGGATATGGCATCTTGAACCTGAAAAAAAACTGTCACCCAATTGTTGCATTTGGCCAATATTAATTAACCAAATTTCAAGAAAGGTGGCAATTATGCCAATATTAAGGCTGGCGTTACTGTCACACCACTTTATGTTACAGCCACCTCACATAAGCAAAGAAAAAATCTGCTGACTGCTTTGAATTAGATGATAGAGATCTTTTCCTCCCAATCATTCATATAGTAGATCTTAAGATCATGACCTACCATCAGACAGTCAGATGTTGATTCCATGTGGCACACATTCCAAAAAGTGAACGTGAAACCATGTTTGATGGTACGCCCTGATCACATTCACTTTTGAGATGTGTGCAACCTGTAAATAGCATTTGGCTGTCTGTTGGTAAGCTCATGATCTCAAGATCTATTGTGTGGAATAATGGGACGAAAAACGATTTCCATCATCTGATTTAAAATTGTAGTTAATGTTTTTTACTTTGAGTAAGTGAGGTGGCTGTTGCATTAGGTGGTGTGGCAATAACACAAGCCTTAATTAAACAGGAGAAGCAGACTTACTCCTGCCACTTACCACGGAGCAGACGATATGAGATTAGCTCTATCAGTGCGGCAATTGTTTTGAGTTAGCAGTGGTCTGTGTCTGTAGGCCCCACCTGCTGTTAAGATATGGGAATATACCCAAATGATAGTAACACAGATGAGCACTGGGAAGCGTTCGAAGATCGGGACATTTCTGAACGGTCTAGCATGCTTCAAATACTGCATTTGAATCGACTTTTACGACAAGTATATGAAAAAAATAAGAGATAATTAAAATTAAAGCAGTTCTCTCGATATAAAGTAAAAGCACATACTTGTGTTAATCCAATGACCATCAAAAGCGTTGGTATACCAATCTCTACACAATTCCCCAACTAAAACAAAGAATCACAAGAAAACTTATGTGCTACAAACAACCACCGATCAATTTATTTAACTTAAAGACAATACGAATAACAGAAATACCGCAGGAAAGCCTCGATCAAATAACCCCAAACCGACCAATCCAATCACTGGTGCCATACCAAGAGGACTGAAAAACCTGTTAAGATAACCACAAACAATTAGGCATGCCACTTAGAATAGATATCCAATAATCTCTGAAGATATGGCAGCTACAAAGTACCGTGAGAAAATTCCCCAAAGCTGGCTGTAACCAAGGATTATCTGCAAGCTTGAAGCTACAATTAATGCTCCTTGAATTGCTCGCATGGTGTGTAAAAATCTCTGCAAAGTCATATTTTTTTCCCTTCAAATATCAGTGGCTTGTCAACTTTACCAGTAAAGGGACATCTATCAACTACAGAATCAGAAATGGGGATAAAACCAACATGCAGTCATGTGTGTTGGAGATATAGTGTATTATGAAGGTGTGTGTAAGTGAGTAACACAGTATACCTATGTACGAGAGTTATGCATGCAAAGGGATCGTGAGTTTACTCTCCACATTGAATAGAGATGTATTAGGTGTCTATGGCGCCCTCGGTATAAAGAGTTTGTCTCTTGTAACCCGTTAAGGTGTCTCTTCTCTCTTCTCCTTCTTCAACTCTCTCTAATAAATTTTAAATCGGTATTTCTTCTCTTTAGATAGGTAATTATTTTTGTTTTCTAGTTTTCTAAAGTACCTAAAATGAGACCGATGAACGTAATTTGCAAGACAACTATTTTTTTTATAAGTAAAAAGAGAATGTTTAAGAAAACTTACATCATGAGGGTCAGAGATTCGCAGCAGTGATGAGTCACCTATAATATATAGGATTGGTATAACATAAGCAAAAGAACCACCGACTACTGTTGGCAACCGTGTCCCAAACAATGCTTGCAGGAGTGTGTTGATTCCAGATACAAACAATAAACTTTGTATGACACGAATCTTGTCACCCTGCATCACATCAGTGAGAGAAAGGGTCATTGAAAAAGTCAAATTCAAAAGACCAGGAATGGAGATTGAATTGAGATGGTGAGAACTGAAAACAAAATTTAAATCCGTACTTACATCTGTACCACCCATCTTTGGGACAAGGAACGAAGAAATCATTACAGTAGTGCCCAGCATCAAGATGTAGTTTTGAAATGCCAACAGTATAGTTTCAGCTGCAGGAGAAAGCGCTAACTATAAATATTGGTGACAAAACGAAGATGCATTCAAATGGAAATCTCAAGAGTCACATAAAAATTGATACCTTAAATATAGTAATGCATACATAATCACATATCGATGGATTTTTATTTATCTGTATTTCTATTCAGGATGCCCATATGCTTTCCATTTCTCATTTCCATTTAGGATTTTAACTGCCATCATGCAGTCAGCATCTATCCACAGTTTGGTAATTCCCATTCTCTTTGTAATATCTTCCTCAATTGCCTTTTTTTCCTTTGCGAGATACTTTTGAGGTTGGTCGCTCTAGAAGCTAATCAGGTTACCATCTGAATTTCAGAATATGCCTCGATACCACACTGGGAAGAGTCCAATGACCCAACCGTTGTTTGGTAGGAATTTTCTTAACTAGTTTGATGCTCCATGCCTTTGAAATTATTTGGATCTCTTCCTTGTCAAGTTTGGTTGCTTCAATTCCGTTCATCTTAATCGAAAGCCCTCCAAAATTTTGCATAATAACTCCGCTATGTACCTTTTTGTGTTTTCGAATAACTACTTGTTCCACTTTTCCCATATTCTATACACTGTGGCCCTAGCCAAGGCAGCAATCTGGCCACCAACAGGAAAACTTATTTTAGGCACTGTGGCCCTAGCCAAGGCAGCAATCTGGCCACCTACAGGAAAACTTATTTTAGACACCCCCATCTCAGTTAAGAGCCCCGACAATCTCTTTTTGCATATACCCAATCCAAGGATCAAAATTTCGGCCGAAAACCGAAAATTTGGCAGAAATTTTGGACCCCATACAAATTTGGACCAAAAATTCAGCTGAAATTATTGGTTTCGGTCGGCCGAAATTTTGATCCTTGACCCAATCTCCCCAAAATTGATCTCCAAATGCACGAGCTATACGCACACTTGCATATACCCAATCTCCCCAAAATTGATCTCCAAATATACGAGCCATACACACCCTTGGCTGAGAAACTTAACTACGAGACCCATATATAGAGGGGCAACCAAGTAGAAAAATGACTCAAGAGTCCCAACCAAAGACCAAAACCAATTGCACATGTCACACAAAACATTAAACATAAACACAACAAAAAAACTTGAGAAACCTTTTGTATTCTTAATATACCCATAACAACATGACAAGTTTTCAATAGATGAGCCGAACAACAACCACGAGCATATCAGACTACGCAAACAAGTCTCCCCCCTGAAACTATTGTCTCAAAATTTCCCCAAAATGACACCATCTTGGATGAGACATCATTTCTCGGGCATTTGATTGTTGTCCAATATATGGCTGATTCTATTTTTTGGCATTTGATTGGGTAATTCCATGCAGAAACGATACTTGGTTTGCTCAGATTCATGTCTATTGGTCTGTCTACAGTGTTAGTGGGTGTATCTTTAGTCGGCGTAAAGCATACATGTGTGTGTTAGTGGTATACATGAGATTCCTTTGTAAGTGGTATATATAATGATAATGATGGCTGTGAGAGGATCTAACTCGCAAGTCACAACCCTAATTCCTTCTCTCTTTCTCTCACCTCCCAACCCTAAACTTCTATGACCCTAAACTCATCCTTCTCTCTTTCTCTCACCTCCCAACCCTAAACTTCTATGACCCTAAACTCATCTCATCATCAAATTAAGGCACCAAAACTAATTTGGTACCAGAGCGGATATTCCCTTATCTTTCCCATTGCTGACATCACTCAAACTTTGCTGACATCAGCTTGACAATATGCTAACGTCAGCAAGTACAAATCATTGACATTAGATGTGGAAATTTTTTATAGGGTTTTGATCGAAACCATTTGTTGTAATTATTTTTTATTTTCAAGCCTCTTTACAAGGTTTTCAAAGAGATCTTTAAGATATAAGGGTTTCACGGTTTTCTAGACTATCTTTGTGGGATTGAAAGAAGTCATGAGATAGGTATTGTCTGGATCAAAATCTTATGAGGAAGTGTTTTGTTGTGTTAGAAATTTGATTTGATGCAGTTTGGAGACTGATTCGAGTTTTTTAAAAGCCATGTTATACCGTCTGTTTCACAAGATTTGAGTTTCTTGATCTCTGTGGCTCTGGTATGATTTTTATACCTACTGGTGCTGGATCAGTTTTGCTTTACCTTCCTCCTGAAAGTGGTTTTATTATCTAGCATAGTCTCGGTCCTTGGTATTGTTTCTGGGATCGAAGTGAAAATTGGAACACATGGATGGTATAATGGATGATACTATTCCTAAACCTGCTCCTACAGATGAGAAGTATGTTGACTAGAAGTGTGAAAATATGACAGTGATGACACGGCTACTTCATTCGATTCAACAATTAGAAGCTCGTTTATGTATGCTGCTCCAGCTCGGGAGTTGTGGTTGGCTATAAGTGAAGCACATTCATAAAAACACAATTAAGCTAAATTATTCAGACTGATTGACAAGATTCATAGTTCCTTGAAAAATGATTGGGTGAAGACTACTCAGTTGAGTGGTATGTGGATGAATTAAGCCACTACCAGGCAAAACCTGTGTGTGTTACATGCAGAAGGAACCCACAATGTGTTGATTGCATGGTTATGCATAGAGAAGAAGATATTTGATCTATTGAGGGGAGTGAATCCCGAATGTGAGCATGTTAGGGCTAGCATCCTTGCTGGGAGGATCTTCCATCTTTAAGGAGTCTATTCTCGCTTCTCCAACGTGAAGAAAGCAGAATGAAACTTAAAGAAATATCTCCTCAGACTACTGTGTGCTCTAAACTTCATTTTCTGAGTTTCAATGTGGAGGTGGTAGACTTGGTGGTCATGGACGTGGTCGTAGTACTTTAACCTGTGAAGGAAAGGTAAAGTTAAATTGCTCTCCTGTGGTAGAAAGGGGCACTTAGGAAAATTATTGGGACTTGGTTGGAGGGAGTACCAGGACTTATTGCAGTGTGCCTCCAGTGCCCAAGCTTCCTCCTCACATGCCTGATTCAGGTATGTTTCATGAGATTCGAGGCTCTTGATCTTTGTGGCTCTGATCTGATCTTTATATCTGCAGGTGCTGGATCGGTTTTGCTTTACCTTTTTCCTGAAAGTTGTCTCATTAAGTTTGGATAAGTATTAAAGTTCCTATGATGATCTCTTTTGTTGTATATGGAGTCTAGGCTTTGGTGGCAATTATTAGAGAAATGTCATATGCATGGTTCAAAATCTCGGACTCCAGCAATGTTCCATTCAGTTCCCAGTATGTAAACTTTTCACAAATCCGACTGGAATTTTGAAAATTCTGGTGAAACATTGACCAATGTTCCGAATTTTTTTATTATTATTAAAAAAATCTGAAAAAATCACAGGAATTCCAGAAAATTTTATTTAAAACAAATAATCAATTTTTTTAACGACAGTGACCTCTTTTTAACTAAGCTCTAGGGTTTTATGTGATATTAATGTCTGTATTTCATTAATTATTTTCGTACTTTGACATATATAGTCATAAATATGATAAAATTAAACATTTAAATGGAAGAAGAGAGAAAAGAAAATAGAGAGAGGGAATGAATTTTTTGAGCATTTAAAGTGGGACTGTTTTTTGAAGAATTACGAAATTACCGGGAGAAATTGTGAAATTACCAGGCAGTAAATAGGTGGAAATTAGGGGGGGGCAGTATTAGGTTAATACCGTTCCAGAACCGGAACATTCAGGCCGGAACTTTGAACCATGACATGATTTGCACTATATGTGTGGTAATAACAATTTTTGCTAAGTATTTGAGATTTCTTTTCTCGTTTAATGATTATATAACCAATGCTTGTTTGCCTTATTTGATTGAATTCTGTTTTGTCGGTAAGACATTTCTTTAATGGCAGAAACCAAAGTGAACGTTAGCAGTGGTGTTGAAGGTAGTGAGTAGTCATGCGCTACAGATTACTACAATTAAGTTTGATGGAATGGATTATCTAGTGTGGTCTCGGTCTGCAGGATTGGTTTTGGGACCGAAGCAAAAATTTGTATATATGGATGGTGCTATCCCTAAACTTGTTCCTACAGATGAGAAATATGTTGATTGGAGGTGTGAAAATATGATGGTGATGACATGGTTATTTCATTCGATGACTTCACTACTAGTGGCAGCCCAGGAGTTGTGAGGGCTGTAAGTGAAGCATATTCACGGAAACACAATTATACTATATATTTGGACCGATTGAAAAGATCCATAGTTCATGTCAAAGAGACAATTCGTTGAGTCATGGCTACGCTCAATTGAGAAGTATGTGGGATGAATTACGCAACTATCAGGCAAAACCTTTGTGTGTGTGTGTGCTACATACAAAAGGAAATCACAGTGTGCTAATTGGCTGGTTATGCAAAGAAAAGAATTGGAGAAGAAGAAGATATTTGATCTATTGAGCGGAGTGAATCCCGAAAATGAGCATGTTAGGGCTAGCATCCTTCGTGGGAGGAGCTTTCATCTTTGGGGACTGTGTTCTAACTTCTCCAACGTGAAGAACGCAGAATGAAACTTACGGATATATCTCTTTAGATTATTGAGTGTTCTGCACTTCATTTCCTTAGTTTTGACGAGGAGGTGGTAAACTTGGTGGTCGTTGACGTCTCAAGTTTCAGAACAATTGTGCCTTCACTTCCATTGTTGATGATAGCTGATACATCCAGACTTGTGGTGTCGCATATGACAACACTGATGGAGAGGATTTTGAACTTCGTAAGGATGTTAGAATGTAACGACTTTTGGGGAAACTTATTTATCTTACTATGATAAGTCCAAATATTGCCTATATTGTGAGCGTGGTAAGCTAGCATATGCATGCGCCAAGGATCACTCACTTAAATGTCATGCATAGAATTCTAAGTTATTTGAAAATCAGTCCAGGGAGAGGCTTATTCTATAGTAACCATAAAAAATTTGATATTGATATCTTTAG
This sequence comes from Chloranthus sessilifolius, assembly GCA_021018995.1. Taxonomy (NCBI): domain Eukaryota; kingdom Viridiplantae; phylum Streptophyta; class Magnoliopsida; order Chloranthales; family Chloranthaceae; genus Chloranthus; species Chloranthus sessilifolius. The sequence goes on from CM037589.1 coordinate 24,261,536, forward strand.
CCATGTCGATTGGACTGGATCTCTAAGTGATAGGAGATCCACATAGGGATATTACACTTTCCTTGGTGGGAATTTAGTCACATGGAATGTAAGAAAGAGAATGCTGTTTCAAACTCTAGTTCATAAGAAGAGTACATAGCCATGTCGCAGGGTCCTCGTGAAGGGATGTGGCTTAGATTCATCTTGGTCAATCTCGAAATCAATGTGAAGCTTCCTTTGATACTATGGAGATAATGAAGCGCCACTTCATATCATATAAAATCAATAGACCACGAAAGTACCAAGCATACTGACGTGAACTATCATTTTGTACACCTCAAATAAGTCAGAAGATCAATTGATTGATATGCTCACTAAAGCTATGGGAAGCAATCAATTGTCTCACATGGGATTCCTTTGTAAGTGGTATATATAAAAATGGATTCCTTTGTAAGTGGGATTCCTTTATTAGCTCAACATCGATTGTGAACTCATCTCATCATCAAATTAAGGCACCAAAACTAATTACGTATAGTAGGGTTTTGCTCAGCTTCATGCTTAATGCCTTTGTAAGTGGTATATATAAAAATGGATTCCTTCGTAAGTGGGATTCCTTTATCAGCTCAACATCGATTGTGACTTGGGATTCTCTCTCTCTCTCTCTAACCCAAAACTCATCTCATCATCAAACTAAGGCACCAAAACTAATTACGTATAGTAGGGTTTTGCTCATGTTTGTAAGTAATTTTGGTTTGCCTCATTGAGACATGGTGAGTTGTTTGGGTTGCAGTCCACCAAATCAGCTTGCAGTCAAAATTAATTGCGCTAGCTTTGGTAGGTGATGAAGCTGAATGACTTATTTCTTGATAAAATATCTTTGTGGGTTAACTCTGCTCCAGCTATAAAACTCAATTGTGATTGTAATGTCGCTATAGGCAGAGCAAATAATAAACAATATAACGATAAATCTTAATAAATTTATTAAAAGCATGATAATCTAAGAGAATTACTAGAGAATGGAGTAATATCCATTAATGAGATAAGATTGCCAGAAATCTAGCTGACCCATTTAAAAAGGGCCTTGCAAGGGAAAAATTTAGAGCACATTGAAGGGGATGAAACTTAAGCCAATAAAAAAATGTATCACTAGTGATGGTTACCCTTCCTGAAGATTGAAGGTTAAAAAAATTAGGTTCAAAGGTGACTGAACGGGAAAACAGACATCTCATGGAGGTAACCTGCTTGTTACTCAAGGGGCATGGATGTTCCTAAATCATATTGGCCTATAGTTATATTAAGTTGTCGACTTATACAAAAAAAAAATGTAGAAGTAAGCGAAATAGGGTGTGGATCAGTCGCCAAAAAAATCAGCGAGTTCGACAACTTGCTGCTAATCGGCGACTTTCGTGACCTTTTGCAGTTTTTCACAAAACAACATTTCTTGAAAAAAAATCCTATTTTAATTTGAACCTTATTTCTCAAGCGAGAATGTTCCGGAGAGGATTCTCGAACGTAGACTTTATATATATATATATATATATATATATATATTTCATATGAGAAGATGAGCGTGGTCTCATCTATGTGTATCGAATAAGAATGAAAGGCTTGAGCATGGGCTTTTACATATTAGATGAGAAAAGAGGGGTTTCAAGTACAAATCCCTAGCAATTGGGTTTTTAATATTAAAACCCCTCTATTCTCTTCTCAAATATATTATTGCCTTATAAAAATATAAGAGAAGATGGTTTTAATACTAATACCGTAAGACTTGAGATTTTAATATTAAAATCCCTCTTCTTAAGGGCTTTTATGAGTTGTAACCGACCCATTCCAAGTGGTTATTTTGGAATGGGTTACTGAATTGAGACATGTGGCACTTGTTTCATAAACCCCTCTTTAAACACCTAATCAGGTGAATCGATGGACCTACTACAAAGATCTGATAGATCAAAGATTACATTGAAAAACATCTCTACCATGTGACTTAGATCAGTCAAAGGCTTTTAAAATGAACAGCTATCATTTAGATCTTAAAATTCAGTTGGCATTAGCTTCTAGATAGTTAAAACTAAAATGTATTTATACATGCAGACATATTTAGAGCACCTAAATTTGTGTGCATCTAAATAGAGTATAGCATATGCTCCTATGCACACAATGTGCGTCTAAATCCCTTTATACAACAGCAACAATATATACACATTTTTTTGTTCATTAAATATGTAAATTTATGCACCTAACATTTTATTCATTATTATTTTATTTTTTTTTCCCTCAATTTTGTTGAATTTTCTTGAATTGACTCCATGCCAAATTATTTTCGTATCCTGGCTTTGTAAATATGGTTGTGCTAGGAACATGTTTACTCATTAATCGCATGCCATCTATTCCGACTTTGTGACTATGGTTGTATTAGCAACATGTTTACTCATTAATCATATGCCCTTTAGAGATTTGAATTATCAATCCCCATTTTCAGATATTAAAACCAACTCCAAGTGTTTGGTTGTACATGCTTTGTTCATTGAGTCACATTAGTTGCAAGTTTGATGATAGATCTATTTGTTGCATTTTTGTGGGGTACTCCAATTCATTTAAGGAATATAGATGTTATGATCCTACTTCTCATCAGCTTTATACCTCCATGGATGTAAACTTTTTTGAGTTACCTCCAAGGTCCCTTGTTCTTCCTTTAACTACTTTGGTTCCTCCTATACCATCTGATCCCTATGCTATATCTTGTGCTATTTTGGTTCTTGTTGTCCCTCATACTACTCCTCTGTTGTTTCCTATTCGACCACCATGTCACGGGGTCACTCGTCCAGCAGTGTTAGCCCGTGCAGCACTTAACACCCGCTGCGCTAAGTCAGCCTACTTATCCCAAATGAGGCACGTGATGCGGATTTCTAGATGCTACGAAGGGTGGAAGGCTTGTCCTACTCAAGCTTCACCTCAACCTCTACGTTCGGACTTCACCCTACGAAGCAACGCAGCAGGTTAGAGCCGGCAACGATGATTGATATAGCGATAGGCAGCGACGAGCATATACCGAGCCCCCTTTGGGCTAGAATCCGCACCTCGAAGGTGGTTAGAAACCACCAATGCGATGACCCTAGTACACGACGTAGTTAGGACAACCACGCACCAAGCGTGGCCCGGATGCACGCACATAAGCCCACGAGGCTAGTGCACGTGTAAGGTCGGGGGACCCCAACTCATGTCCCCCTATATAAGGGTAAAATAGTAATTCAGGCGAAATGGCGGGAGGACCTCAAACCCCTTGGTTTAACATACTTTACTATTCACACCGCAACGCCTTGCAACGCTATCCCAACTGACTATGTCGCGTCCGTGTCGCGCCCAAGTCTTCACCCTCCATCCCAATGTGTTGTGGCGCCATCGTGGATCATGCCCAGTACACTCGGTGCCGCCCTCATGGCCTCGACGTACCATTGATGCTCAAAATGTGGAGAGGAAAATGGCCCTACGGCTGACCCGGATGGCCACGCTGGGTGTCCCCGTCACATCCTCCTCCACTCAAAATCGTCAACGTTCTCGTTGATGCGAAGGCACACATTCTGAAGTTCAACACTTTATGTCCACTGCCATGGTCCCTCGATAGCTCCCTGCCTTCACCCTATGTAGCAAAACTGTACATAACCAAAACTGCACACCTCAAAATCTGTACACGGTTGGTGTCTAAGTCTTCCCACGGTCCACACCAACAAGACCGCGGCGGCGTGCTTTCTCAGCAGTTAATCAGTTGGAGCGCCCCTACTTTGGCGACGGGCTCCTCATCATCAACTTTTTTCTTCCCTTTCTCCGCGACTATCGCGTTCAATGCGGCTTTCTCTGGACAATCTCGCACCAGACGTGGCCCATCACACAAGAAGCAGCCCTTCTTGCTCGGCCTTTCATCTATCTTCTTTTCATACGTACTACCTTTGACCTGACCAAATCGCACATGCCCCGTATCATTTTACTTCTTCGCCTGCTTGTCAACATTGTCAGTAGATGCTTGGGTTGCCCTCTCTTTCTCATTGCGGTGCTCGATTAGCCGCTCCGCAGCAGCTAAATTCCCATCCAGGGTCTTCAACCCTCTATGAGTCAACTCCCGCTGCGCCCATGGCGCCAAGCCATCTATAAAGTAGAAGACTCGATCTTTCTTGCTCATTTCGTCAATGTCTAACATCAGGCTCGTAAATGTAATAGCCCAAAAAATTATGAACAATAACCTGACTGTTTCGATCTGCGTGCTCGGCACAGGAATCGAGACAGATTTTAAACTTTGAAATTTTATTATTAGAAATAATATTAGCCTGTAATTAAGTGAATTCACGTATGAATTCTCGCTTAAATCCGAGTCATGTAAGATGCCGAGACGGCTTGCTACGCCACATCGACCGTGTTCGTGCTTCGCACCGAAGTCTAAATTAGGGAAAACTGAAATATCAAGGATATTTCAGTTGGTAGCTTATAAAGGAAGGAAGAGACCTAGAGAGATCTCCTTTCTTCTTCTTCCTCTAGTTCTTGAACAAAACTTTGGAGCTAGGTTTGGTTTGGGCGAGTTCGTCATGAAAAAAACAGGGTTAGCAATACCCGGGATGGTGAGTTGTCTAAGTTAGGGTATGTAGAATTCAACAAAACGAACTCAAGTATAGTCTATGAGTGTGTGAAACCTCAGCGTGTTGAACCAGAGCCAAAAGTCTCCTTGACGGAGGCATACCGGCGATAAAATACGAGAGCCGGATCCGAAACCCTCGTTCGGATCGATTTGCCGAAACCCCGAAAGGGCCCAACTAAAGGTGAGTCCGTGTGTTTAAAAATGGGCAGTTGGATGCCCTTATATGTGCAAGTGAGTGTGTATTAATGGTTGTAAGAAACCATTAATGAAAATGGGTTTAAAATAGGGTTGTAGATGACCTCCATTAATGACAGGAGTTCTGCCATTATTGATCGATCAATGACTGGTAGTGATCGATCAATCTATATAGGACAGAAAAGTGAACAGAAGCTTGAGAATTCTGGAAGTTCAGTGCTCGAAGAGCATTGATCGATCAATTTAGGCATTGATCGATCAATGACAGTTAGTGATTGATCAACAAAGATATTGATCGATCAATGAAGGCATTGATCGATCAATCTGTATAAGAATTTAATGTGAACAAAAGGTGGGAAATTTGAAATTTAGGCTATTGATCGATCAATGAGGGCATTGATCAATCAACAGGAGGCATTGATCAATCAACCAAGCTGGTGATCGATCAATTTAGGCTGTGTTAAAGTGAGGAGAGAAGAGGTTATTGATCGATCAACAAGAGGGATTGATCGATCAATAAGAGTGGTGATCGATCAATCACCCCTGTTTTGTGCATGTATTAGTTTGTGAATAAAACCTAACTGGACATCGTGCCAGTTTAGGTTCTGACATCCCTGACACTTAAAATTACTATGTTTAGGGTCTAGGATCAGACTATGACTTTCTGAAAGGCTTTGGATTTGCTTAGAAAGAAGTGTGACCTGAGGTAGGGGAAAACCAACCTAAACTGTTTTTTAGTATGATTTCATGTTTATTTCATATCTGCACCCTGATTTCTGTTTTTAACAAGCATGTAAGCATATCATAAATTACTGCTATCTCTGATTTCTGTTTCCTGATTTGCATCCTGAAACCTGCTTCTGATTTCTGCTATCGGATCTGTGAGGTCTATGTGTATGTGATTTGATGATTTAACCAGATGATCCCCACCGACCCAGAGGTATATCCGATGCCTGGCACACTTGTGCATCTGCTTGTAATCCCTCGGCACAATTGCACTCCATAGATGAGGCATTGTTGCAATCTAAAATTGTTCATGTGAACGACGATTGGTTGAGGTTTCCTATCGGAATATTCCTGTTTACTTCGTGCTATATAGTCACGGGAGTTTCTTAAGTTAAACATACACAATTTAAGTTCTCTGATCATATACTTGCATAACATCTGATTTCTTGTTCTAAAAGCTCAGTATTTGATTTGATTTGTCATGATTGTACGTTCTGATTTGATTTCTGTTTTGAGATAGCATGATCTGCATATTCAATTCATTTTAGTTGGAATTCTTCTATTGAGCTATGATGTAGCTCACCCTGTTTTAAACCATTTATAGGTTCTGAGGCTGTAGCTCCCGGCACTGAGAGCGACCCAGATTACCAGCCTGACCCAGAGGCTGAGGCCGAGGACGAGGAGACAGACATCCAGGCGGACGAGTTCTATCCGTAGCCTGGGTACTGAGTCTCATATTTGCATTTTGGATATTCCGGATTATTTTGTGTGCCTGGTGGCCACTGTCTACATGTATATATATATATATATATATATATATTACTATCTATATTGTATTTTAGTGATTTTATACATTCTATTGGAACCACTATCGGGAACTATTGTTTGGGTGATGGATGTCCGTCACCAATGGTTCTTCTTGGTTCTTTTTTGTGGATGTATATTCTTTTTGTTATATATAGATGCATGATTTGTTATTGTTCTTTTATATTAAATGTATTATGTGACGACTCGACCTACCACTGCTGGATAGTGTCTGCTTGGTTTCCGCTATACGAGCAGACACTTTATGATTTGTCCCGGGGATCATCTAGAGTATGATCCTGATGGCACGGATTTTCGAGTGTGGAAATCCGAGCTGTCACAGTAAAAGTCTTAATGTACTCGCGCAACGGTCCCGTATGCTTCAACGCCTATAATGCCTTTCGTGCTAACCATCTGACGTTGGTAGGTAGAAATTGAGCCCGCAACTCTTTCTTCAGATCGGCCCAAGAATCAACTATTCCATTCTCCATACGCACCTCTGACACACAGTGCCTCCACCATAACTTGGCATCACCAACCAAGTATCTCAATGCAATTCTTAACTTAACTTTAGCATCGAGGTCCCCTAGCGATTCGAGGTATTCCTCTACATCCCATATAAAGTTCTCGAGGTCCTTCGCCTCGCGAGAGCCCTTGAACGTCTCTGGTTCGGGGAACTTTATACCTCGTACCTCTGCTGCCAGTTGCTCTACGGTCTAGGCCACGTCGGCATTGATTCTCTCATGCCTATTCAGCCGTTCCCCATGTAATGTCATTACAGATACTACTGACTCGAACTGATCCGACTGAGCTTCCAGACTATCTAACCGTTCCCTTGTTGATAATTCCCTCATTCGTCGTCTTGCATCCTTGCTGGTCCCTTCCATCTCAGCCATCACAATGGCTCTGATACCAAATGTCACGGGGTCACTCGTCCAGCAGTGTCAGCCCGTGCGACACTTAACGCCCGCTGCGCTAAGTCAGCCTACTTCTCCCAAATGAGGCACGCGATGAGGATTCTCAGATGCTACGAAGGGTGGAAGGCTTGTCCTACTCAAGCTTCACCTCAACCTCTACGTTCGGACTTCGCCCTGTGAAGCAATGCAGCAGGTTAAAGCCGGCAACGATGATTGATAAGGCAATAGGCAATGATGATTGATATAGCGATAGGCAGCGACAAGCATATACCGAGCCCCCTTTGGGCTAGAGCCCGCACCTCGAAGGCGGTTGGAAACCATCAACGCAATGGCCCTAGTACACGACGTAGCTAAGACCACCACGCACCAAGAATGGTTTGGATGCACGCACATAAGCCCACGAGGCTAGTACATGTGTAGGGTCAGGAGACCCCAACCCATGTCCCCCTATATAAGGGTAAAATAGTAATTCAGGTAAAATGACGGGAAGACCTCAAACCCCTTGGTTTGATATACTTTACTATTCACACTGCAATGCTAGCCCAGCTGACCATGTCGCGCCCGTGTCGCGCCCAAGTCTTTACCCTCCATCCCAACGTGTCGCGACGCCATCGTAGCTCATGCCCAGTACACTCGGTGCCGCCCTCATGGCCTCGACACACCAGTGATGCTCAAAACGTGGAGAGGAAAAATGGCCCTACGGCTGACTCGAATGGCCACGCCGCGTGTCCCCATTACAGCCAGCTCCTAAACCTTTTCTCATATTCACTCGTCGGCAGAAGCAACCACAAGAACACCCCTCAACTCTACTACCTATATATTATGTTCCACCGCCAGGTGCTTCTCAACCAAGTGGCCCATCATCTTCTCCCATTTATCCTCCATTTGTCCCTACCTCTTCTGATATGTTGGAATTGCCTATTTCTTTATGCAAAGGCCGCTGCAGCTATTAGAATAGTCCGACATCGGTTGTGGGCTGGAGGCCTTGGGGTATATATAACTTGGGCAAACCTCACCTTACAAGCCTGTTTTGTGAGGTTGAGTTAGGCCCATGGAATTCTATCATGGTATCAGAGAAAGTATTTCTCCACTCCACGTCACCCAGTTCAATTGTCCACGTGATTTGGCTTGGCCGCCAACACGTGTGTGGGCTTGTTAGAATAGCCCACATCAGTTGTGGGCTGGAGGCCTTGGGTGATATATAACTTGGGCAAACCTCACCTTACAAGCCGGTTTTGTGAGGTTGAGTTAGGCCCATGGAATTCTATTAGCAGCTGCATTATTCATCATTCAATTATCCACCATCTATCTAGTTGGTCCTTCGCCTGTCTCCATTACCCCTACAATTCTTGAGACCCTGCCGCACCCTAAGAGAAAGCAACTATGGAAGCTGAAATGGTAGTTCTACACAAAACTAACACTTGGGCACTGGTACCTCTCCCCTCAGATAAATAGACTGTACACCAAGTGGATGTGCGTGTCGAAAAGTACAAGGCCGTTTGGTTGTTAAAGGCTTTGCACGAGCCTATAGTACAGATAATAATGATACCTTTTCCCCAATGTCTAAGCTCAATTCAGTTCCAGTTTTTCTCCATTGCTACCAGCATGGGTAGCCACTTCACCAGCTTGATCCTAAGAATGCCTTCATGGGAATTTCTATGGGGAAAGCTTATATGGATCTTCCTCCCGATTTTACGCTTCAGGAGGAGTCTGGTATGGTTTGTAATCTTAAGAAGGCGATCTATGGCCTAAAACAATCTCTAGGAGCTTGGTTCCAAATATTTAGCACTGTTATCTTCTAGATCGGATTTCACCGATGTCACTCTAATTATTCTATATTTATCCATTCTGGTCTAGCTGGTTGAACCATTCTTTTAGTTTATGTGGATGATATTATAGTGATTGGGATGACACGAGCACTATTGTTTGGGTCAAATAGATCACAGTAAGATATTTGATATTAAGGATTTCCGGCCTCTTAAGTGCTTTTAGGGATTATGGTCGCCCACTCCTCTCAAGGTATCTTCATATCACAATGCAAGTATGCCCTTTATTTGCCCAGTGACACTGGCACAATTGGATGTCAACCAGCTCGTTTTCCTATGGACCCAGGTCATTCTCTTCATGCCGAGGAGGGAGATCTCCTATCTAATTCTAGAATGCACCAATGACTTGTTGGACGACTCATCTATTTGACAAGTACACCTCCAAATCTAACTTATGTTGTGAGTGTTGTTAGACAGCTTATGCATGCACCCAAGGCTCCACATTTGGATGTTGTGCATCGGATTCCGCGCGATCTAAAGTCTTGTTCAGGCCTTGAAATTATGTATTCTTTTCCTGACCACCTCGATTTAGTCGGGTATGGGGTATATTGATACTGCATACGCTAGTACTGTGATTGTTCGTCACTCCACATCTGGGTACCTCACTTTTTCTTAAGCTAATCTTGTTACCTGGAGAAGCAAGAAGCTAACAGTCATGTCTAAATCGAGTGTTGAATCTGAGTTTAGGGCTATGGCTCATGTTATGTGAGTTACTTTGGCTTCGCTCATTACTACATGAGCTTGGTTTTCTTCTCGCCTTGCCTATGCAACTTCAATGTGACAACCAGGCCGCCTTCCATATTGTTGAGAATTCGTTACATCATGAGGGTACTAAGCAAATTGAGGTGGATATTTCCTTTGTTCGTGAGAAGATTATGGATGAGATTATTTGTACCCCTATGGTGCACACATCGCATCAGTCGGCTAACATCTTCACCAAGCCCCTTGGTCATGCGGGTCTCCATGATGTATTGGGCAAGCCGGACATGATTAATCTCTATGCACCAGCTTGAGGGGGAGTATTGGTGTATTTTGTATGTCAATAGTATTTTCGGTCTTTCGTATGTATCTAGTGTGAGTGGTATGGTATTGTGATTGTGCCTATTATGGGATCCTAATGTAAGTGTGTGCGTGTGTGTGTGTGTGTATACACTATTGGAAGGAAATGAAGAATAGAATCAACTTTTTCCCTAATCTTCTCTTCTCCTTTCTTTTTGTATTCTCTTCCAGTTAACCCGAAACATAAAACCTAAATCCTCACTCTCAAACCTAATAAGCTACATTCAATTTCCGAGACTTATCAGATAGATGCTCGACAATTGCTAATGTGCTTTTTTTGGAGGTAACCTCCTCAATTGGAAAAGAAACAAGCAATACATTGAATCCAAGTTTATTGTTGAATCCGAGTAGAGAGAAATGGCTCTTACAACAAGTGAACTCGTGCGGTTAAAGACACTAATGATTAAGATTGGTTTTCTAGTAAAAGGTCCTAAGGGGTTATACTGTGACAATGAAGCAAGGAAACATATAGCCAATAATCCTTTGTTTCATGAAAAAACCAAGAACATAGAACTATAGAATTGGATTGCCACTTTGTAGGGAAAAAGGTGCCGAGTAATGACATTGTAACAATTGATGTGAGGACGGTGAACCAGTTAGCAGATATGTTTATAAAAGCTCTTCTTCGAAATAAGTTGGGAGACTTCATTCCAAGTTGGGCATCTATGATCAAGAGATGTCCTTTATATTAGTGTATATATATGTTACAAATTTGAGTGTTTTACTCATTTATTACAGGTATATCGGCACATTTGTAATATGGCTTTGAAGCCTCTTTGAATTGGGTTAAAGCGGACGTGCAAGACCAAGAGTGTGCACACCAAACTTCTCTCTCTATTTCTTCTAGTTCATTTCTTTATGTAAAACCCTAACTCCTATTACTACAATAATGGTATATAGCCCTAGAATAAGTTCAATATAATGCAAACCACAGCTTTCCAAACTCGTGTGCACACCCGCACACAATCATGCACAAAAAAGAAACATGCACACCCAATTAAAGATGCTCCTGCATCATCTGTCCAGCAAAGCTCGAAGAAAGCAAAATGCAAAGAGTTACAACATCAAAAAAAACAAAATTCAAACACAAGTTCACACCCTACAACTGTTTCCCTACACTCGACGCACATGTGCTGACCGCTGTCTATAAAACTTACTATCCAAAAATATACAAACTAATAGCCCATTAGGTGTAAGGGAAGCTAATTAACAAACAAAAACCAACTAATTTCTCAAACAACCTAAAACACTAAACATAAACCAAAATAGATAAGTACTCTAGAGTCTAGATTCCTAGCATAGCAATAAATTTCAACAAATAATCCAAATATATATATATATATATATATATATATATTGATAACTAAAAGCTAATTGGAGATTTGTAGGGTGCAAGTTACACCCTTACAGATCAACTTTTAAGGAATGGACCATAATCTTTAGTATTAACTACAATTGTGTAGAGTTGAATATAAGTCGTTAACAATTAAAACACCTCACCCGAACCCATCTGGGAATCAACCCCACTATTTATAAATCTACATATTCAACAAAATAAAAGTATCAAAACAGTTCTTATATTGAAGTAAAACTACTTTCTTTGCTTCTCTGAAGGATAAAATTTTGATTTAAAAAAAGCATTTTTAAGACAATTTATGCATAACCCGTTATAAATCCACGAACCATTAACATTTCCCGAATGTGCATAATAAAAACCAACAACATAAATAAGAGAAAAAAAAAACAATATACTAATTCTCAGTATCAAGTGAAGCCCAAAAACGATAAAAAAAACACATTTATAATAGAAGAGAGAGAGAGAGAGAGAGAGGGAGAGAGAGAGAGAGAGAGGGCAGTTACCCCATGGAGGGTTAGAGTCTATGCAATATTCGAGGTCTTGGAGTTGCTCCATGGGAGGATGGGTTATGTCCGCCATTAAAAAAGCTTCAAGGGCAGAAGAGAGATTAAATAAAACAAAAGAAGAAAGAAGAAGGAGAAGGAGAAGGAGAAAAAGCAGGGAAGGGAAAGCCGGGGAAAGAAGAAATGCAAAGGGAGAGAAGCCTCTCGCAGATGCCCCTTAGAAACGAAGCGGCTTTTTGAATTGGAGTGGTGCTATTACAAAATTACCCCCCATTTACAAGGTAAATACGATATAGCCTCGACCAACCGGCAGCTCAAGAAAAGGACGAATATAGACAGTTCCAGCTATTGACGAATATACAAAACCATGCCAAATACGGTGAAGGACTTAACAGATGGCCCCACCCGTTTTTTTTTTTATAGTGGACCCCACCATATTTTATTAAGATACGCTTTTCAAAAATTTTTAGATCGCCGCTCAGGGGATTTGGGTGACACTGAGATACGCCTAGGGATGAAATAAAAAGCAACGGAAACCCGAAAACCTATTGAAAATCGAGCCTTCCCAACCGGCCCCAATCATACCGAAACCGACTGAAAAAAGACACCTAATCGAACTGATTTGACCCGGTTTGGTTTCGGTTTCATTTTTGAGGATTGAAAATCGAAAACCAGTCTAATAGGGTGAGAAAATCGATCAGAATTTTTTCAAAAAAAATTGAAAACCGAACCAAACCGACCAAAATCGAATTGGTTCGGTTTGGTTTCAATTTGGGTGGGTGAAAAGTTTGGCTAACCAAAATCGAAATGTTTCGATTAAGGCTTGATTTTGTAGAAATCGACTCGAAAATTGAAATTTTGATTTAGGTTCGGTTCGATTAACTAAATTTGCACCCCTAAATATGCCTCTCACTAGCGTACTTTTAAGCAGTGTTCCCGTGTGATAAATTCATTAGAGCTCAGGTAGCATTCTCTAATAAAGATAAATTCACCAATTAAAGATAAACTTATCGATTGAGCAATAGTTTGGTTGGTATCCTCTCCCCTTTATTTATTTCTCAAAGGTTATCCTCCCAGTGTGTTGCGCCACAGACAAATCCTATTTGTTTGCAGATTACACAGGCACTACATTTGGATTGTTCTATGCTGCATGACATTATACTAAAAAGAAGAAGAGATACATTAATTTTTTTCATTTACTGATAAAGAAATTCATTAAGTCGTATATGAAAAGATATTTTTTGTGCCCCTAACAATCCTCTTTTCTAAAAAGGAGGCAAGTTATGGTCTAAAGGGAAAATAGGAGTTAATAATAGCTAAGCAGCACAACACAGCCCCTCAATATCTTGATACTCGAGTCACTTTTTAAAATATGGATCACGTGAAGTTAATATTGCACCATCTAATAGGTGTGCCAAGATCTCAAACACTTTGTTGAAAATTATTGAGACAAAAAATAATATAGGGAAATTTGCACTTTCGGCCCTATATGTTTGCGTATTTGCAGAAACGGCCCTATAGTTTCAATCCTTGCATAAATGGCCAGCTCCAAGTCTAGCCGCGTGCACGTCAGATATCTATATATATACTTCTCTATGCAAGCATTGAATCTAGAATTTTTGTATCATTTTTTAACAATTTTTATCTCTCTTAGAAAACAATTTCGAGATTCCACTAAAGGTCGTATAACATAGAGAATACAACAGACTAGGTAAGATATTGAGTACAATATCTTTTAAGTTATTGTTTTCCCAATTTCTCAAAACATTGTAGGTAGTCCAAGATATATAAGTTATCGGTCGATAACTTAAAAGAGGTTTTTTTTTTAGTTTTTGGATTATGGTTTACGTTAAAAGTCCATCCATCAGTTATATATCTTAGGATATCGGCCCGATATCTTAGGATATCGAGCGATATCTTATGATTGACAAAAACGCTAAAGTTTTCATTCATTTAATTTTTTAATAATATTTTTAAACAATTGTAGCGCTAAGTCAAGTATAACTCTTTATAAACAACTAATTTTAATTTTAATTTTGTAAATATTGTAGGTTGAAATGAATGTTCCCCTTCTTTGCCATTTTGATTTCGTACGCGTGAGAGATAATACTTACAACGGATGACATCGGAGGATTGTCACTGTCACGGAGAATATATCATTTGATGAGTTTATAGAGAAATGTAATCGATTAGGAAAAACATTCTATTACACTTACTGTTTCATTACGCATAGGGAATGAGCTTGTATTTGCCGAATTATCTGACTCTGATGATCTTACAAACTTATTTAGAGCATATCGTATCGGTGATGGTGTTATAAATATTTATATCGAAAAATCATTAATCACTACTGTAGCAGAAATTTTGCCGTCTTTAGAAACATTTCAACCGTTTAAGGAAACAAACGAAGATAATCATGGTGTGGGAACAGAACATTTGATTGAAAATCAAGGAATACGGTATGAAGAGGAGAACATTGTTGCACCGATAATAATCGACGATGATAGAAATATAAATATAGGATTTCGCCCCTACAGTAAACTTCCAGAGCAACCCTATTCAGACATTCCAATGAGTGAAGGCGATGAAGATCAAGGATATTCTCATCAAATGAATCCGATGCATGATACATCTCAGTTCAACTTCGATTCGGTAAATCAGTGGGAAACGTTTTTAGTCGGCCTTAGTCCATATCAATGGCCTTCCGAACAAATAACTTCGGAGCCAACGATAATCGAGCCTTCAACAGAACAGCCTCTCATACATCAAACATTCCCGCATCGGCTAACATCAATCCAAACAACTGCACATCAACCAAGCGTACATCGACGGGCTAAATCCCAATCACGTAATAACCATCCAGTCGATGACGGTGATAGTGATCCTGAAAATAATGAAGCCCCGTCGTCTCCCACTTCGCGTGTTTATACTAATAGGGGAATTGATCAACCTCTGGTGGACGAAGACTATCAGCTTAATGACTCGGAAGGAGAGTATATGGATTCAGACGATGAGGAACTGTATGAAGGGGGAACGATTACCATTGGTCAGGCATTTAGAAATAAGAAATCATTTCAAAAAGTTCTTAAAGAATTTGCGATGACAAATAATTTTTAGATTAAACCAATAAAAACGAGTCCTCTTCGAGTAACTGCGAGGTGTGTTGAAGTAGGATGTGCTTGGCGAATACATGCATCGAAATTAGTAGGCGTAGACACGTTTGCTGTGAAAACTTTCCACCAGGAACACATGTGCGGAATGCCAGCTTTTGGAAGCGGACATCGCCAATGTACGACATCGTGGATAGCTTCATTCGTTAGAGATAAACTATTAAAGGATTTTGACGAGACTCCTGCTTCAATAATTTTTTATATTGAAAAAAAATACGGTATATGATGAGTTACCGGAAAGCATGGAGAGGAAAAGAAATGGCGTTGAATGACATCCGAGGTAGTGGAAGGAGCAATTTAAGATGTTACTCATATGTTGCCGAATTACGGTCGATCCGCATATATGACGAATTGTGTCTCGAGGATAATGCATTTGGAGATTCTTCATGGCATTCGGACCTTGCATTCAAGCTTTAATACTACGAAGAATAATTACGGTAGATGGAGCGCATTTATGCGTGGACGATATAAGGAGTGTTGTTAATAACTACGGGATAGACGGAATAGACATTTATTTCCTATAGCGTTGACGTTGCAGAAAGAAAATGAAGACCATTGGACATGGTTTCTTAATCTATTAGGGAGACGAGTAATCGGTGAATTTGAAGAACAATTTGTTTTGATATCAGACAGACAGAAAGGTTTGATGGAAGCAGTGGAAAAAGTTTTTCCTAATGCCTTTCACAGCTACTGTATGCGACACCTGGCTCTAAATCTGTTTGATAAATATAAGGATACAATCTCTAGACCGCTTTTCTGGGTTGCTGCATGTGCATTTTCAGAAGCAAAATTTAAAAGAATTATGCGAAAAATAGAAGACGACGCCCCGCCGGAATGTACAAAATGGATTAAAGAAATTGGTGATCATTTCTGGGCACGCGCTTATTTCCAAGGGAGGCGTTATGATATGTTGACAACTAATATAGCTGAAAGCATAAATAGTGTGTTGAAAATAGCCAGGGAGGAACCGATTGTGAGCATGTTAGAAACTATTCGTACAAAAAGTAGCCGAATTTTATCTTCCGTGCCGAGGAAGGAAATAAAATGACACATGTGTTAACTCCGATGGCAGAGAAACACATAAAAAGAAATTCGGGATGGGCCCGACGAAAAAACGTCATACCATATGGTCGTGATATATTTTAAGTTAAGCGTGGTGATTACACTCACGATTAGGTCGATCTAGAATCGCGAACATGTACATGTAGGCGTTGGGCTATTCTTGGATTACCATGTTCACATGCGATCGCCGCATTATCGCTACCAAACAGAGAAAGAGATCCCCAATTTTGTGAACGGTTTACGGTGACTTATTTAGGGAAACTTATAAAGAACACTTTGTCTCGACCGTTGACAAGCGCCAATGGACTTCGCAAATAAAAGACATTCAAGTTTTGCCTCCCCACAAAATACGTCAAGCCGGCCGTCCGAAGAAGAGGAGAACAAGATCTAAAGGGGAAGTTCGACCACTACAATGTAAAAATTGTAACAAGTACGGTCATAATCGTCGCTCGTGTAAATTTGTTAATATTTGAAATTAACTTATATTACATCAAAGGTTGAGATTGAAAACAAATTTAGATTAGATTAGACCTAGTGGCAATCGAGCTTCCAAATGATCTCATTATAGAAGAGTATTTTTTTTTTTCTCTTTTTCTTTCCTTCAATATAAACAGATTAGACCTCAATAAAAGAGCGATCAACATCTACCAATTAATTAATATATTTTTTTGGACTAATAATTAAATTTTGGAATTGTGATTAAAATATATTGTTGTGCTTCTTAATAAATCATTCATTCATTCAAACAGGATTTGAAGTTGCCAAATTCGCCCATAATCTACTAGTGATTGGCATAAAGCCAGACCAAAGATATCAGGCTTCACAATTCAGAAAAGTAGATATCTTAAATCATCGGCCGATATTTTAAATCATCGGCCAATATCTTAAATCATCGGCCGATATTTGAAGTAATCGGACGATAGCTTAAATCATCGGCCGATGATTTAAAATATCGGCCGATGATTTAAAATATCGGCCGATGATTTAAGATATCGTCCGATAACTTAAAATATCGGACGATGATTTAAGATATCGGCCGATGACTTAAAATATCGGCCGATAATTTAAATCATCGGCCGATGATTTAAGCTATCGTCCGATTACTTAAAATATCGTTCGATTACTTAAGATATCGGCCGATGACTTAAATTATCGGCCGATGATTTAAGATATCGGACGATGATTTAAGATATCGGTCGATGATTTAATTCATCGGCCTATTGGAATTGCTTCAAGAGAGGAAGGCTCCATTGATAAATCAGGCAAGGTGATACAAATAAGATAAATTGATAACAATGAAAATGAAAATTATACAAGTTAATAAAAATTAATAAAATTAATTATTTACAATTTCATCAAAAAATATCTTTACAAAAGTCTAAATTTTTTTACAGATATTAACTCTTCTTCCCAAACGTGCACATTAGATGTCCGATTTCGGCTCTAAATTGTTGCATATGTTTATCGTCGAAATCAATAGGCCGCTGTTGGGAGAAGTATTCTATATACTTCAAAACATATACACCGCAATCCCAACCATTTTGTTGGATCGGGAGAACGACACTGTTGAACGCCGATACCTTCCACTGTTGATCGAAAGCTGACTTCAAACCGATAGCGTAAAGAAGGCGCGGAAGGTGATTCAATAGACATTCTTTATGCGCTTCAAACCTTTTTGAGCACTCTCGGTCTGTTGGATCTATTAACTTAATTTCTCGATCAACTAATGAAATTATAGCCAACGCCCAATGGCTATATTTTTGGCTATGCATCGGAAGATAAATCTACACATAAACGGAACCGAAATTTTAAATAATAAATTTTATTTAAAAGCCGTTAACGTTAAATAAAGCGAAGTTTAGTATTCAAAAACGTACCGTTCCACAGTCGATCGCGTGAATTCCGCGGATATTATTTGTCAATAGTGGTTCCATCGGCTTTGAATTGTTACGAACATTCCATTCGTCACAATAGGCCTGCCACCTATCGAGGTCGCTGAGCGCAGCTATACCTTCATTATCGATATATTTTTCAAATTTTTTCTCGTCTGCCATAAACAAGGTCTGAAACAGGATAATGTAGTAAGTAAATAAATTAGAAGAAGTTAATCAAAAGTAGTGATTGAAAAGACAAATAAAAGAAACAAACGAGCTTCCAATAAATATTTGAAACCTTACCAGGGCAGACGCAGAAGCGAACCAGCTTTTTTCGGCATTGGCCGTAAACATTGAATCGTTTATAACTTCAAGGACTCTCGAGTATGCGTCGATGACTTCATTGTCGAGCCACGAGCGTCCTTTGAGAACCTTCAAAAGAGCAACTGTGATCTCAACACCCCTGATAGTATTGACGATCACATTGTTCTCGTTCTCCGGCCGATTCCAAAAACTAAGCATATACTTTTGCTCCATTGATTTTGCCCCATCCTCCTCCTCCTCTACAACCAATCTTGGTTTTTTTATTAATGCTTTAGTGGTCGGAGACTTTCTCTTTTCTTTAACACGCAAGTCATAACCTTCGGCTTCATTTTTGTAGATGATAGTTTCACTATAATTGTTTTAGTGATGCGGTTGTGACTCACGAGAAGGTCACAGAAGAGGAGCACCATCATCACCCACATCAACCAAGGGTTGTTTAGTAGGTGATGAGCGTGAGGTTTTAGGCGATGGGTTTAATGGCGTGAGATTTATTTGTAAGTTGAGGAGCGGGTTTTGGCGATTGATTGTTGTCTAGGTGGATGAGCAGAGGGTTTTGGGGCACTTGACTGATGGCTTGGTTGAAGAGCAGTTGGTTTTGGGGCACTGGATTGATGGCTTTGTTGAGGAGCAGTGGGTTTTAGGGCAGTAGACTGATGGCTTTGTTGATGAGTGGTGGGTTGAGGGACAGTTGATTGAGGGTAAGTGGGTGAAGGAACGAAGGTGTCAAAGAGCACAGAGGTTAAAATATTATCCTGCATAATTGTAAAAAAATATACATTACAAAAAATAAAAAATAAAAAAAAAACTGCATTATCGACCGATAATTTAACTACTCGGTCGATAATTTAAATAGTCGATTGATAATGTACATTATCGGTTGATAATTTAAGTTATCGTCCGACGATGTACATTATCGACCGATAATTTAAATAGTCGGTCGATAATGTAAATTATCGATCGATAATTTAAATTATCGACCGATAATGTAACTTATCGGTCGATAATTTAAATTATCGTCCGGTAATGTACATTATCGATCGAGTATTTAAATTATCGGTCGATAATGTACATCGTTGGACGATAAGTTCCATCTTCGGATGACAAGCTAATTTTGCATTAATTTGTAAAGAATTGATTTTGTTCTAAATTTGAAAAGTCTTGGTTTGATACCTTTCTTAAATGAGAGATGACCGCATCAAGATCCTTCCGTATTGCTTTATTTTCTTCTTGTAAGGCCTTCTTATCTCTCCCTAGTTGTTCAATGGTGAGTGCTTGCCCTTTAAGCAGCCTAAATGCACGTCGAAATTCTTTTTTCATTTCTTTTACAGCCATGCGGAGCATCTTGCATTCTTTTCTTAGCTCCGTTACTTCTTTGGTTAGGTGCGGTTGCCTAACTGGCTGCTCTCTTATTGGCTCGAGCCTAATTTCCGGTTTGCCCTTTGGTTGACGTACAACGACTTCAAAATCATCGTTATCGTCGCTATAATCTTCATCATCCTCATTGTCGTCATCTCGGCTAATCGGCTCTTTCTTCTGGACGTGTTGGATGACTTGGAATATCATCATATTCATCTATATTTTCTTCAGAGTAAGGCTCTTCTCTTTCTTCGGTCTCTTCCTTCTTATTTTTCATTTCTCTTCGAATAAAAAAGTATCGAACCCATTTATACTGTAATTCGTGCTTCTCAACTTCAAGCTCTAAAATCACTTTAGACTTAAGAAATTTTTCTATATATAAATTAGGATTACGGCTGAATTTCGGGCCTTCCCATTTCATTAGCCTTGGAAATGGTTCTTTAAGCCCAATAGGAGCGGTGGCGACTGCAGGAAAGTGCTCAAACGCCCAAATCTGTAAGGCGATAGTGCATCCATAGATATTGTATTGCCCCTTTTCTGACCTTTTTCGCCATTTCCCTCCTGCCACTCGCTTTTGATATACTATCTAATAAATTATTGTAAACTATCAGGCCCCACGGTAACTTGTTAAACTCTTCAATGTTATCTACTAATTCTAAGTACCGTGTATCTACTTCCTGGTATGTGTCCGGAAGTAAAAAAGAACATACGAAAAATAATAATGACAGTTTTAAAAAATCATCGTTGGATAAATCAAGATCACAATAATTTCTTCAATACGAGATCTTTCTGGCTTCCCAAGAAGAATTTGTATCGAATAGTTGTTTCCTCTTTACGACCACCTTCTCGGACTCGGTTAATCAACATGTTGAGGCCTAAAATCAAGGCTATATCGATTGCGAGAGTACATTGGTGTTCTTGACCTTGAAAATATTATCTTCAACCCAAAACTTAAAATAAGCGCCAACCAAGTCTCCAACGAAACCTAATTTCTCATTCATCCTAAATAGATGACCAACATCTTGAATCATCTAATATTTTCTTTCTCTCTTCGTTACAGTGCATGTAAAATTTTCTAACACCAACTCCAGAACATTTTCCGATGGGCTTTAGAGTCATGGTCATTTTCAATAACTTAGTAGGAACTGCAATATAAATAAAAAACAATTAATAAATAAAAGAAGTGATTTTGAAAAAACTACTAATCCCCTAACCTACCGATAACTTACCGATAATCTAAGTTATCGGTCGATAATTTAAGTTATCGGTCGATAACTTAGATTATCGGTAAGTTATCGGATTAGGTGGGAAACATTGGGGCTGACTAAATGTGTTGAAATGTAAAAAAAATAAATTACCTGGAAATGTAATGTGACCTTTGTGACCTTTTACCGCTTTGTCGCCGCTAAGTCGCCGCTCTCTTGTTTTTTTTTCAGAAAAGTTAAACTTAAAAGTAACAGTAACTAATGAAATGTAAAAGCAGCTTTTATACTCTCTGTTAAAGGGCGGTGAAATTTTTTTTTTATATTATTTAAATAGGTCCTTGCTGACGTGGAGCAGGTGGAGGCGGCTAGGCTTGGAGCTGGTCATTAATGCAACGGTTGAAACTATAGGGCCGTTTCTGCAAATACGCAAACATATATGGCTGAAAGTGCAAATTTCCCAATAATATATATCATTCAATTCAAAGATCTCAAATGCCATCTAAAATTGTTTGCTACAATGTAGATCCAATCTATTTAAGGTTAGTTTTCAAAAGTGCTATTCCATTGAATCAAATGATGGAGATTATTTTCATTTTAATCTTTTACAAACTAAATCTTAAAATCGGATAAATTCAAAGATCTCAAATACCATCTAAAATTAATTGCTACACTGTAGATCCAATCTATATGTGATTAGTTTTCAATAGTGCTATTCCATTGTTTCATTGAATCAAATGACGGAGATCATTTTCATTTTAAGCCTTTACAAAGTAAATCTTAAAATCGGGTCAATCAGAGCATTAGAACAATGACACAATCCAAAGAGCTGACCTTATTACAACAAACATTAATGCTCGAGTCAGGTACCTACTATTAACTCAAAATTATGAGGAATATGGTAGGTTAGAAGATGCAATTCCATTTAACTAAGTAGTCTGTGTTGTAGCCTATTTAGGTGACTTGCATCATTTCCTCTAAGGGTTCACCAATCCCTCTTAAGATTTTAGAAAAGTGAAAATAATGATTTAGACTTTTCATTTCATGGGTCAAAAACTCGGCCTTAAAATTTTTTATACATTTGAGTGTAATGTAGAGCCTCTCTCTCTCTCTCTCTCTCTATATATATATATATATATATATATATATATATATATATATATATATATATACATCATCATCATCATCATCATCATTTAAACACTAAAATGGTGCCTAAATGATCTTACACTACTAAGATCGTAAAAGTGATAGATCATACATTGAAAGGCACTAGGTCAAAGAATCAAACTTTTTGAGAGATTTGAGCCATCCGATTTGTTGACTATAACATCAACCGTTGTTTTTAGTTTGAATGGTTCATATGAAAGTCCATCGATCGGATGGTTCACATCCACTTATAGGGATATTTCTTTGGACTGATAAATGTTTCAGTCATAGATTGTCATTCGGATAATTTAGATTAGTCCAAGTGTGTGCATAATGATAAATTACACTTTAATGGTATAAAATAAGAGGTATAAATTAATGGTATCAAATCATTTAAACACCATTCTCTGGTGTTTAAATCTCAGTTAGAGCCATTTTCCCATATATGACCATGTCGGGCTTATGGGCTTCAGCTTCTTAACTCCTTATATGACAGCAAGCTTTTAGTTTTGAGGACTTAATCCATTTGAGCCCTACCACTTAGCATTAATATTTGCATGCAAGATGCCCTTTCTAATAGTTTAGGTCATTTAGGTCATTTCATGTATAAATCCTAGTTGCACGTGAGCCTCACTTTTGCCTCCCATTGAAAGAACATAGTATAGATGAAGATAGGAATATCATTCCTTGCTTTCTGATGTCAGTGCCGATCACCTGTAAAGCTCATGTATTTTAACAATATATATCTGCTCCCTGTTGTATCAACAGATTCTGGCGGCTCATCATAACCAAGTCCAGTAGTGAACAAAATTCATTACAAAATATGCCCCTTCACAACCCATCTTATTAGTAAGTCATCTTCTTTTTCTTCGTATATCTGTTTCAACAAAAGCATTTTTTTGTTGTAGGACTAGGATTCTAATCAAGGGTCAAAATCTTGGGTATCCAATATATATCATCCGAGTTTAAAATTGATATATATCAGAACAATAACTTATCAGACGATATATTGAATGTATCGTTCGGGCATTTGTATGTAAAATGGACGATACGGCATTTGAATGTATCGTATCATTCTGGTCCAATACGGATACGTATCGTCCGATATGTATCAGTATCGGACAAAATTTTGACCCATAAATTTCTAACACTAAAATAATACTCTTTTCCTTGCCCCATTAGGGCTGCTTTCCTTTGAAGCTGGGCTCGGGCCGGCCCAAAATTTTTTAATGGGCCTAAATACAAGATCATGTTGTATTTGGTCGAGTGCTTTCGGGCTTAGACATATTACCTAAGCCTAAACCTGACTCAAATTTACTTCATGACGAGCCAGATTTGGGCCACCTAAGGCAAATCTTTTTTTACCCTAGCAACTAGGCACAAACCTGACTCAACTAAAGTCAGGCTTGTGCCAAGGCCCAACCCATTGATGACCCTATCACTAACTCGGGCTTACATTAATGCACTTACTGTTAGTTTTTTATAAAATCGGATCGAACCTATGGTTAGACAACGGCGTGATGAGAGCCTTGGTTGGTCTGGTCAACTGTTAAACTATTAGGTCCGGAGTACATTAGGTATGCCACTTACAACATTGCCGGTGCTCTAGTCGTTCTCTCTTTGTTAGGCTTTTGGTCGACTTGATTATTTTCGACTGCACAAATTAGGCTTGAACCTGACCTGGATAGAATTTCGGGCCGGTCTTGACCCCGTTTTAGACAGTTCCGGTTTTGGCAAAATGGGTGAACCGGAGATGCGGGGTACCTGCTACAAAGTACAAACTCTACTAAAATATACCCCACAAGGAGGCTAGAGGTATATTTCGCAATTCCTTACACTTTATAGGGCACATTCGTCATTTCACTTGACTGATGGGTTTTAGTAGAAAGTACGTGTTGTTTCGAGTGACTTACTTAAATATGTTAGATACTTGGAATAAATATGGGGCTTTACTAAATGTCAGATTGGTCAGTTTCATCAGGTCAGAAGAAGATTGATCCTATACCATTCAAAACCACCAAAGTGTTTGCTACACCCAATCTCTACCATTAGTTATAACCCTAGTATTGGTGCAAAATTTCCGTACTATAGACTATCTACAAAGTTGAACAACGATTAGACGGTTTGGATTGATGAAAAATTACAATCGATTTCATATACATATGAAAAGTATTAGGTGTGCTCCACAACAGAATTTTGGCCACTATTTTGTTTTGAGCTGTCACCCCCTTCTATGTGCATGTCCACGTGGTATACTTCAAATGAGCAGAGGCATGCAACTCTGCTTAGTATCTGGTGCATCTCCCTGACCACTAAGAATGGTGTTGGTGTCATCTATATCACACGTGGCATCAAGGGACATCAATTAGATAGCTCAAAAATGAAAAGGGCAATCAACAGGTAGGACAGCGTCTAAATTCAGAGGTGAATTGACGTCAGTCTCCCTCTCCTAAAATTCCGAGATGCACCGATAGGCTTTAGCTGAAAATCAGTGAATGGTCAAAAAAAAAATACTTTCACAGATTTGGATGCTCATAATAGTTGTGCACCACCCCACAATATGTTAAAACCGTTTTAAAAAGACATAAAATAAAACTGTCTTTTTTCGTTTTTAAATAAGGTAAAATAAACTGTGAGCGCGGTGCTCAGATCGGACACTTAATACCATCCTTTCTATACATTAGGTAACCATATCTCTATTACAAAGAAAGTGAACTAATGGAGGGAATGGATATGAGCATGACATTTTTTTAATTTTTTTTTATGAATATATGATCATGACAATCGGGCAAAGTCTAATGCATTTCTTTTGTTTTTCGTTTCTTATTATAGAAAGCAAATTATTATTAAACATCTTTATCCAAAAAAAATAAAAATTATTATTAAACATAAAAAATGAGTACATCATGGATTTGTGGCGGAGCATCCTCCATCCCCACTTCATAGACTCTAAGGGCTCGTTCAGGAGCTCGGAATAGGTGTGGAATCTAAGTTTCAACTCAAAAGTACCCTATTTATGAGCTTTTCTGTGCTTTTCTCTTGTTCGCGAGTTGGTGTGGACCTGCTCCCTTTCTGCACTTTTCCGAGTGAAAGACGTCTGAGCTTTTTACTCATAATCGCTCGGATTCTGACTACATGGGAGTATCATTCGCCCCAAGACATACACCACATCCCTCCCATCTTCCAACGGTCATCTTCCTTGACATGCCAATACCCATTTAAGCATCCTAACTACCAGCTTTTTTGAATTTGTAAAAATGCCATTAACAAAATAACCCCCTTCTGTGTCTCATTAAAAACTCATTAACTTTTCAAATCCTACCAAAAGCCAGTCAAGAAGGCCTTTATCAGAGAAGGAGAAATTTCAAGGATATTTAACGAATTTTCCAAGTTAGGTGGCATTTGTGATGGTCACCGACAAGTTCTGCCGATCCCACTAGTCTTTGGCTGGTTGTGGACGGCCCGATTTACATTGGCGAGTAAGCTAGTCGGCCGATGGGATGCACCTATTGAGCATGGGTGCATGAAAGTAACACCAAAACATTTCCCTAAATCTCTGATTGGTTATCTTAATTGGTGACGGTGAAGAAGATGATGGTGTGTTGTGAGTTATTAAAAGCTCTTGTTAAACCACTTCATTAGATACTAACTTTGGTAGGAAACGCAAAAAATAAGTATCCTATAGTTTAAAGTGACTTTTATTTATTTTTAATTTAGGGAAGAGATAATCATCATTAAGAACTTAAATATGCAGAAATAATATCATGGATCTGTGGAGGTACATCCTCCAACCAGATCTCATTACAGCTAGGTAACAAGCCGATTTTTACTAGCATATCCGCAACTTGATTTGTTGACCGCAAAACGTGAGTACACGAGTAGGACGTAAATAATTTTAGGTCATCTCTTATGTCCTCAAATAAGTGAGTTAGATCTAATGAATCAGTCACCTGATCAAAAACCTTGTTCATGCCGTTGAGAGAATCTCCTTCAAAGATAACATGATGAAAGTCACATTGATGAGAGAATTGAGTAGCAAGGAGGAAGGCAAATGCCTCACAGTGTTCCGCCGAGGCAATATTTTTGCAATTCATTGCCATAGAAGCCAAAACTTCTCCATTATTATTTCGAATAATAATTTCGACCCCAATATTTTTTCCCATAGCCATCCAAGCCCCATCAAAATTTGCTTTGAGGACGCCCATAGGGGGAGGGGGCTATGCCCTATTAATAACAACTGAATGATTTGGGAAGTCCACCGGTGATGAATGTGAAGACAAATTAGCTTTAGAATATTCCATTAGAAATTGTTCAGCTTGAAAAGAGATAAGAGAATGATCACAAGCCTTCTCACCATGAATGACATTGTTCCTCTCATTCCATATTGCCCAAGCAATCATAAGAAATTTGTCCATATTCTTCATTCCCTATGTAAGGTAAAAATCCTCCGCCCACATTCTAAAGGAAAGATTTTGTAGTCCTTCCGTTCTGGCTCCCAGGGAAGAAGAAAACCAACAACACTTAGCCTTTGGGCATTCTCGAAGGGCATGAGAACACGTCTCTAAGACATTATCACAAAACATAAAAAAGGGGGAGATGGATCTGATGCTGTTATATAGCTTGGAGTAGACTGGTAAAATTTCGTTACACGCACGCCAAGCGAAGATTTTGACCTTATTTAGTATTTTTAAACCCACATATCCTTCCAAAACCGACGACCCAATGAGGAGCTTGTAGAAGTCGAGCGTTGAGATGGATAATCTAATGCAAGAGCCACTCTGTATGCACTATGCACCGTAAAGTCACCTTTCTTCTCATGCACCCGAGCTCTTTTATCCGACTGATTAGCAATAGGAATAGGGATTCTGAGAATAATGTTGGCATCTTCTAAAAAATTATTCCGGATCAAAGTTTCATTCTATTCTTTCGGTTCAGCCGAGATTAGGTCCGCCACTTTTTGAATAGAACAATTATTTTTTGGAGTGAGAACCTGATATGTAGAGGCTCTTGGGATCCAACGGTCATTCCACACATCAATCGATTTTTCGTCACCCACTCGCCACGCCATTCTCTCCTTGATAATGTCTTTTGTCGAATTGATACTTGACCAACAATATGAGACATTGTGACATGAGTTTGCTTCTAAGAATTATTTATGAGGGAAATATTTAGCTTTAAACAAACGGCTTGGGAGAGAATTGGGAGTGGTGAGAATTCTCCATGCTTTTTTTGATAACATTGCTCAATTAAAAGATAGTAGATTTTTAAATCCAAATCCGCCCTCATCCTTAGATTTACACATATACTTCCATGCCTTTCAATGGATCCCATTGTCTTTTCCTGCTTGACCCCACCAAAATCTAGAAATTATAGAAATTAACTTATGAATAAACAAGAGTGAAAGTTTGAAGCAACTCATAAGCGTAAGTAGAGATTGCCTGAGCCACCGCTTTAATAAGCACATCTTTCCCTGCTTTGGACAGTAATTTGCCTTTCCACCCCATTAGTCTTTTCCAAACTCTCTCAATATTCTTGAACATCAACTTTCATGACCGGCCCACCATTATTGGTAACCCGAGATACCGCTCTTGAGGTACAATATTTTTAATTTGGTAGCAATTTTTTATCTTACGTCGAATATCACTAGAGCCATTACAACTAAAGGATAATGCCGACTTGTCAAAGTTAATAACTTGACCCGACGCATCCTCATAGAGTTTAAGGATAGTCAAAATCTCTCCACATTCAGATTCATCCGTCTTATGATAGATAATGCTATCATCGACAAAGAATAAATGAGAAATAATAGGAGCACCCCTGCAGACCCGGATTCCAGAAATTCTATTTTGATGGATAGCAGACTTGAGGAGCTGAGAAAATTCTTCCGCACAAATAATGAAAAGGTAAGGAGATATGGGATCCTCATGTCCAAGACCTCGGGTTGGGATAACTTTACCTAAGACTATTACCAATAATACCCTCAAATTGTATGGTGAGCTTGGGTCAGGTTTAATTTGTTGGGCCTAGCCGAGTTCGATTCCCGTTGAAAAGAAGAAAAAATCAGGTCTGGTCAGATCTATTGGACCCAACCCAACCCGATAATTTATATATAAAATCAAGGAAAATAGGGGGATTTTAACTTTTCAAGTCGGATCGGACATACATCCTTGATCTGTTGGTTAAATCAGGTCGGGTCGAACATACACTTATGACCAATCCACGTGGAATCAAGATCGGATCATTAAGATGCATATAGGCTATTGAAAGAAGGCATATCGGCTAGGTCCTAGGCAGATACGTATTTGATATATCAAGTAGATCTTCAGATCAAGACACACCTATCAAATGGTCATATTTTCATTCCACGTGATACACATCCCTCAAAGTGACACTTGTGAACCCTTTCTCATTGTATGCCCATGATCACGGTCACTTGATAGATGACCACAATCTCAAGATCTATTGTGTGGATGATGGGAAAGAAAAATGATCTTGATTGTCTAATTTAAGATGGTGCATGATTTTTTAATGCCACCTTTCTAGAAAAAATATCAAAATTATTAAATTCGTCAATTTTGTATTAAATTCGCTATGTGTATGTGATGTTTTGATAATTATCTTTCATGAAATCTTATTTGAAAAAAAAAATCGTCAACTATGTTCAACCTCGCATGGATTAGCAGCTCGTGAAATTTTAAATCAAATTTGATTATGACAAATAACCTGATGATTGAATAACATTTATACGGTCGTACCACAATCATCCATTAAACCGATTATGAGTTTTTCTGAGATGAACTTAAGAACGACAAGATTTTGAGTTATTTGGAGAATAACTTAAGAACGCATCTAAGAAAAGTAAGAAATCTGAGTCTGCCAAAAATCTACAGGAATCTGAGTTTTCAGGAGTCTAAGCTTTTATGAGAAAAACCAGAAAATACTTGAACAAGGCCTAAGACAATCAGCAGCCCTAAAAGATCATTTTTCTTTCCCATCAAACAAACACTAAAAGATTCAAGAAAATATAAACTATCTGCAATTTCATCAATCTTTTTCTTCTTCTAAAATAGTGTTTAGAGTCGCCTTAAAGAATAACTTTTCGGAAACCATATTGAAAAGCAAAGATAACATCCCCACATAATAACTCCCCGGCCCACCACCCAATTTATTAGTAGCACACCGAGCACCATGGAAGTTAACTTTATAGACGTCCCCAGGAGGTACAAGTCCACAGCCGAAATGATTTTTGTAGTCTCTAGCTTTCTCCCCATGAACTATCCGGTTTTTTTCATTCCAAATTCCCCACACTGCCATACATAAGCGATCCAACAAGTCCTTTCCATGACTCTTATAAAGCTAACTTCACCCATTCTAGAAAAGATAGCTCACGATGCACCGTAGGCTGCAGACCGAGTGATGAGCGAAACCAGCCATAACACAGTCCCTAAGAGCGTGGGCATTGTTCTCAATTGCCATCCACACACACCAGCGAGATCCCCCTGATTTTTTTATGCTACTTGTCCTTTGTTGGAAGAATGTTATGGCAAGCACGCCAAGCAAAAATCTTGACATTTCGTGGGATTCCAGATATCCTTCCTTAGTGTAGCTTGAGGTTTCCGGTGGCTGCTATTAGAGGATACCTTTATTTATCATCCAAGATTCTTCCTTCTCAACTTGGGTTTTAGGTGTTGAAACAGATCGCTGCTTTGAATCAGACAATGGAGATCATTTTTCGTCCAAATATTCCACACAATAGGTCTTAACACTATGAGCCTATCATCAGACGGTCAGATTTTAATTCCACATGTCACACATTCAAAAGGCTGAACATGATATTGCCATAGATCGAGGACCCTCAATATCTTTTATGTAGAAGATTAGGACAAGAAATGATTTTTCATCATCTTATACATAGCAATCAACACGGTAAGGAAGAATCATGAGTTGTAAATATAGGTCCCCATTTATCATATGAGTAGTTATTAGGTGCCCGACCCGTCCACTAGCTGTCCATAGGCAATGTTGACGTTGGGTGTAAATTAATAATTACTTTTTAGAGCTTATCCTACCTTAGCAAATGGGTTCATTTGATAGTAGCAAAATGTGAACCCGTATTCGAACGGGGGGTGTAAGTAACTTTGCTTAAGATATCTTTTGAGTTTTGATTATGGCCACCCCATCAATATATGGGAAGGGCAATGGCCAGGTGCTCGAACCAAATTTCGAGTCCTACCTCATTTGTTGTCCTTGGAAACGGGAGAATCTTGACTGCATGTCATGCTATAAAAAGTGAAAATCAAGAAAGTAAGATTCTCTTATTTCCAAGGGCAACATATGGGGTAGGACTGAAAATATGGTTCTACTTGGTAAGACCTGACCATTGCCCTATAGGGGAATATGGGATGCTCACTGGTGCACTTGCTCTTGCTCTTGCCATGTGGCACACATCCTCAACCAGTCCACTTCATTCAAGTGTCTAGCCATCATGTGAACTTCACTTACCTCAAAAAGTCCATCAACGGATCAGTACCTTCTAATTCAAACACTTCAATATGGACCCAACAGTATATGCAGACAACCGTCTATATTAAAGAGCCTAGATGGTTAGAATAATTTTAGGCCAGAATCAGCTCACACGATTTTCAACTTGGACAATTTGGAGTAGTGTACCAAAGTAAGCATTTCAT
Organism: Chloranthus sessilifolius; assembly: GCA_021018995.1. Taxonomy (NCBI): domain Eukaryota; kingdom Viridiplantae; phylum Streptophyta; class Magnoliopsida; order Chloranthales; family Chloranthaceae; genus Chloranthus; species Chloranthus sessilifolius. The sequence goes on from CM037589.1 coordinate 24,292,353, forward strand.
CTATGGACGTGCCACTCCATTTTCCCATATTTTTTTTAAAATTTACACCAGTGACCTACTTTAATTGATGACACTGCTTGCCCTTTAAGGCCATGTGACTTCATGAGTGGTACAACTTTTGCCAATCAAATTCATCAAAATGGTTAGAAATCATATCACCTTCACTTGCACCAAAAAATATGTAAGGATCACTATCATCCAATCCAAGCACTTAAATATATACCCTACTGTTACATAGGAACAATGATCTATATTAAATTGCCCATATGGAATGATTGAAATCTTTTGATGGCGCCAATTTAACAACTCACATGATGATTAGCAACTGATTGCTCAAAGATGTGTGCCGAATGACAAAACAAGTGACGAGTTAGCATCCCATCTGCAGTTGACCCCATTAATCCCATCTTTTTCAGAAAATATATGAAAGAATTTTAATTTGTCTCTAAGTCTTAAATCAATATTGAGCATGCTCCACCTGTAAACACTTGCTCGTTACCAATATTAAATGTGCCATTCACATCTTTAAAGATTGGGAAAATATCTAAAATCTCCCCGTAAACATGACTTTTACATTTTAAATACAATATTTATTATTTTTTCCTAAGATTAAAAAGTATTTATTTATTTACGTATTTTTTATTATTTTTTCTCAAATTTTCCAATCTTTTTAGATTTTTACCATTTTTTTTGTGTGAAAAAAATAAAGTTATTTTATTTTATTATTTTAATGTAATTTTTACTACCCTATTGGTCCAACTGCCCAACCTATTTTCTAGAAACTTCCCCGTTTAAGGGAAATTTTGGTATTAAAGGTGGATGTTTAAGGTTGAGGGGGCATTTAGATAACTAAGTTTTAAGCATAGGGGTTTATTAGATATCACAAAAAATATAGAGAGCATTCATAAAAGTAACTTTAAAGGGTAGAGATTTTAAAAATTTTCCTTGAAAGGTTGGTGAGCCGTATCTAGATAAGAGTGGCACAGCCCAAAAATTATGCTCATCAGAGGATTTAAAACATCCGGAGCTCTTTAATGTCCATGAATTCTTTTATTATCATTTGGAAGTTATGATTTTGATGATGCAATTTTGCACTAAATTCCATCTAAACTGCGGAGGATTGATGTCCACCGGTCCATCCACCGAATACAAAATCCACCCAAAAAAAACAAGCATGTTTCAATTTCGAAAGACTCAGTATAAGGTACCCGACTCGAGCGTGGCACTCGGGTCAATCTAAAACCAACAACCATTGTTTATGAGCTTATAATTTTGAGCACCAATCAGTACAACTTTCACACATCTTCGTGCTCAAAAATAGCAATATGGTTCCCGAGGTTTGACCATTTAGATGACAGGAGATTGACCAAATGCCACTTCCAGCACTCAGGTCGGGTACCTAATACCAGCTTGTACTGTTTAACACTGTTGGAGGGAAGGGAAAATAAATTACCACATGTAACACCTCCAATTTAAGCCACCTGATGACAAGCTAATTTTATGTTGGTATGCCTGGCCAATGCATACCCAAAACTATTACAACTTGCAGCTTACAAAATATATGTACGTTGTAACCAAAAGCTTTGGCATTCAAACCTGTGACCACTCTATTCAACAGCAGCAACACGGCATAGCTTTTCTCGTCTTCAAGGGAGATTTCTCATTCAAGAAAAAGGCAGAGCAGCAGTAATAGTTGTCCTTCGAATATATATACATGGCAAAAAAGCAACGGAAATAAGTATCTCCCAAAGCAAACTACGGTTTTCATATGGGTCTCAATGGTCAGGGCCTTAAATAGGCTGATTCTAATCAGGCTTCTTGAAGCTAGCCCCCGGCCCGATTACTAATCAGGCCGGGCCAGCCCATTTATGAATCGGACTTACCTTATCCCATACGGGCCCATGTTGGACCGGGCAGCGGACTGCCGATCAATGTGTATAACTTAACTCTTTTGATGGAGTCAGGCCGAGTTTGAGCCAGGCAAAGGTAAATTTTTATCGGGCTTTTGAGACTAGCCCTTTGCCGGCCTGGCTTACTAATCAGGCCGGGCTAGCCAATTTATGCATTGGACCTACATACCTTAGACCATACCCAGCCCATGGCAAGCTCAAGCAGGCCCGTTGAGACCCCTAGGTTTTCTCTAGTTTAAAGGCTGTATAAATTAAGCTTAGTTTATTGGTTTTCTTTTATTCTCTTGCATCATATTTTCCAAGAACAGGAAATTTTAATTAGATGTTAAAAATTACCTGAGCAAGATAACCGACAAATCCGTTTGAATGAGATTCGTGCTGCCAGTGTCTATTAGGACGCATCTTGCAAGAGGAGCAACAAGCAGTTAGATTCAGTAGTTATTGTGAAATAAGAGTAGAATACTAAATAACAATAGGTGCTCAAATGGCATGCCTGTAACGAATCAAAGGTGGACATCAGCATTCGTTTCTTTCTCAGGTCCACTGTACATGGTGCTACAAACTGATGCCAAAGTAAGTAAACATCCCATCAGCATGCTAAAAGATGGTACCACCCTCAAGAATGTGATTCCCCACATTTGTGATAAAAAAACCTGAAATACAGAAGACCATTAACACTTTCGAAGATTACCAGAGGAAACTCTCCCCTTCCCCCCAAAGAAAAAAAGGCAATCTAAAAGGTGGATTTGCGGTACTTCAAATGTGAAAAACATGCGTGTATGAACATCTCGAAATCAGCCAAAATGTTGAAATTTCCTTGTTACTAGGTCCTCTTATGTGCTCATGCTTAATTCTATTTTTCCTTGTTACTCTATGCATCTACTTAGCATACGCATGTCAGCCATATGTACTCTACACCATACAATGCAAGTCTTATTGCAACCTTCCAAAAGCTTCCATTCAATCGAAGTGTTCCCCGTTGGGCACATAATCTCCACTTTGCCCACACAACATAGATCCTGTTTGATAGGTTCTCCATCATTTGGATGTATAGTGGATCCTAATGCCAAAATCTCTCATACTCGGCACCTAAATGAGTTTCCATTTTGACCAAATCACCCTCCTTACCACTCCATAGCTCGGACTAACCACTTATTTGTTTCTTGTCTAAACAATCAGCAAAACATCATTAGCAAAACACAAGGGATCAAAACTCGGCCGATACCGATACGTATCGGTGATACATGTTGGTATTCCTGAAAACCAATACTGAAACCACCTCGATATAGTTATCGGGGTGGTATCGGTATCGACCAATACGGTCATTTAAAAAAAAAAGTGGATTCGCTATCAGTGATACCATATCGGTCTAGAGATCGGACCGATACTGAGTTTGAACCTTATGCGAACAATCTCAGTGCTACCTTGGCACTACTACTTTTGGGATTTTTGCCGTGCCGAGTCTGCCGACACTTGGTGGCACTTGGACTCTCCTCAATATGGATCAAATCTTAGTTTCGGTTTCGTTCACCACCCGAACTGTAATTTGGTCAAATTTTCGGTAATTTTCAGTAATTTTCGAAAATTTGCTCTGAACTTTGCTCGAACTTTATTTTTTTAACTTTATCACATTATTAGAAGACGTATTTGAACCATTGAGATTAAATCCGGCAAGAATCTACAAGATCCAGCTAAATCTGGGAAGATTCGGCAAGATACGACTAGATACGGCGAAAACCGACGATATTCGGAAAGTTATAGTACCTTTGGTAGAGAATTCATCAAAGTCCGACGAGAATCAGTCAAAATCCGAGAACTTTTGGCGAAATCCGACGAGATTCGGTAAGTTACGGTACGATACGACGAGATTTTGTCAAGATTCGACAATATTCGGCAAAATTTCATTAAGCTATGGAATAAGGAGAGAGGAGAGGAGAAAATTAAAAAATAAGCTAAGTTTAAAGGAATGAAACTCAAGTAAATGTATGGGAACAAAAAAAATTCGAAGCAAAAGACCTTTTAAAAATAAATAAATTTAAAGTGACATTCCAAAATTTCTGCTGTAAAATCAAAATTTCGGATTATCGGCCGAAAATTTCAAATTATCGGTTGATAATTTGAAATTTCAACCCTTACCCGAATTTATCCTTATTTTCATTTTGGTAGGCCTGGAATCGAAACGTTTTGGCCGAAATTTCAAAATTTCGGCTGAAATTTTGATCCATGCTCCTCAAACAGCACAAAACTTCTAGACATTTATGCAAATACCACATAATATCATCAAAATGCTCATTGTTTTGACAACGCTAAAATGAACTTCATTTAAAAAAAAATTGTGTAAAATTTAGTAACTACTATGTAAAATGTTTGGGTTGATAAAACGAGTTTATAATATAGTATGCTTTTACTTAGGTTCATAACATATACTATGTATCTTTTCATTACATGTGTCAATTGGCTCTCTAAAATTTTCCTTCAATGTCTTTGTATACATATGTTATTTATTTAATTTATTTTTCTTAAGGCCATGCTGCCATATTGGAATCTTTAGAAGTTGGCGTGCCAAACATCTATTGGCACCTTGACACTTGGCACTCGTGCCACGTGTCGAGGTAACATTGGCGAACATACATCATGAAACTTCCTCTTATATTTTTTCTATCAATTCTTATGCTCATTACTGCCTCTTCAGACATGTCTGGTATAACTTCAATATATTCATTCTCAGATGCATAACCATCCAATTTCTCTCTCTTTTTGCTTAGACTGATAAATACAAATGAAATTGCTACATCTTCTATTCAAAGAGGATAAATACGCCTAGATGAATAAAGATTCATAAAAAATCTAGTTCTTACAAAATCAATAAAAATGGAATATTTGTTATTTAACCATTTCACAACCTAACATAGTTCTAAAAAATGTTTGATTCTTGTCTTAGATTCAGCTCAACAACTTTTTTTTAGGATTTTCATAGTATGACCCAAAAGTTTAATTCTCCAATAATGGACACGATTTTAGATATCCTCTTTTATTCTAAAAGGTCAACTCCCATCATAGGCTCCCTCTTATTAAATTACATGTAATAATTTTCAGAGGCTATAACATGTCAAAAGTTGACATTTGCATGTCCGTGCCCTTAAAAGTTGTACACAACTTTCGTGATAAGATTAATGTTAATAATCTAGATATATTGAAGTCGCGATGACTCATTAACCCTTATTCTTTTAAAAGTTGATCGGTCTTCTATTTTTGATTCTTCAGGGTTTTTTCTCGTTCTCTATATTTTGCTGAACAATATAGTCAACCAAACAAGTTTCCTCTCCCCTATCAAAATTCATCTCTCTATGGGCATCCCATCTAATCTTAGTGTTTTCCTTTTCTTCATCCCTGCCGTGTTGATTTACTTCTACTTCAAATACTTTGATGCTCTGTTGACTTGGTATCTCTTCTTAGTTAACTTCCCTCCGATACTCCGCATTTAAGAAGGTAAAATACATTCTTTTATTTATTCTTGATATCATCTACTTCTTCAAGGTCCTTTGATATTCATCCTTAATGCACGTTACCTTATCAAGATCTCTAGTTTTCCTCACTCTCATCTTGCCAAGCTTATAAATATTTCTTCCTTTTTTTGTTTCAACCTAGTTGACACATTGTCATATGCTCATACTTATAGTGTTTTTTGTCTGCTTAACCTTTCAAGATCTTCCATTCTTTTATCTTTTGTTATACATTTAAGTATGTTTTCTTTTCCCTGTTTGACTTTTGAACCTCTGCACTCTACCACCATGTTTCCGTATGCATAACACTTTCCCTAGGACTTCCCAAGTGTTTCTTTAGCAAACATTTAATGCAACCTACCATTTGTGCGCACATCATTTAGATCCATATCTCGTTTCCGGACTCCTTGATTCATCAATTTTTTTTTTAATATAGTAGTTTACCTATGCCTTATCCTTGGATGATTGTTTTCCTTCCTTCTTAGTCATTAGGTTTTTGATATGCACATCTAAAGTAACTATCCTAGGTTACATTTTAAGACTCTTCTAATGACATTAATATCCTTGCAGATCACTAGTCTCTTCATCTTAATAACACAATAATCTATTGGTTTCCTATTTGATCCACTTTGAAAGGGGCACACATTTTAAAAATGCTAGCATCAATCTAGATTTAGGGATGTAACCTGCGTATGTGTATAATTTAAAGCCAAATTAAGGTGTTTCTAGTCATCCTTCCCCTACGATGCAGGTTTTCAGGAACATGTAATAGTATCATTCTGCATCACTGGTTGATGTCTCAAGTGCAGATTTACTCATCTAAAGTGCTTATTATAACCCTCATTAACTCATTACTATTTTCTTCAAATCATAGTGCTTAATCTAATTCACTTGAAGATTGCAACATCTAATTATTACGAATCAACTTACTCAGCTGGAAATGTTAAGATGGATATGTGGAGTCATAAGAAAGGATAAACTTCGAAACGAGCACAAAAGAATAAATTTGAAAGTGACACCATAATGGAGGGAATTTTTGAATGCCGCTTGTGATGCTTTGGACATGTTCATCGAAGGCCAGAAACGAAGGATTGAGACGTTACAAGCACAAGTAGGAGAAGAGGAAGGCCAGTGAAGATCTGGAGGGAAGCAGTGAGAAGGGATATGAAAGATTGCAATTTGCAATGTTACAGAGAGCTTAGCACTATGGATCAAAATCTTGGTTTCGGTTTCGTTCATGACCTGAACTATAAATTGGTCAAATTTCAAGTTTTTTTGAAAATATGCTCCGAACTTTACCGAACTTTATTTTATTGGTTTTTTTAAACTCTTTAACATTATTAGAATACATACTTACACTAGTGAGGCTAATTTTCGTCCGTTTAAAGTACTTATATATCTATTATCATAAAGCATATACCACCCAACGGCTAATTTTCGTCCGTTTTGTTACCTCTATCCTGGAGCATATACCACCCAACACCACTCCGGAATTTGCCGTAGTGGTGATACCACAAAACCATACAAGATTGCACTACTGCGATAACATAAACCTACACTGGCTCTACAAAGAATATTTTGTGCCAAAAGCAAAAATATACAATCGAACCAATTCTCACAATCACCAAAAGAAATATTAAAAAAAAACTGCAGCTGCAACAACAGATTTTGAGCACAAAACTGGGTTGCAGAATCGACGCGGGAATACGACCCTAAGATCCGTGAATGCCCATGATACGTTAATTTGTCGAAATTAAATTAATCAATTTGACCAATTAAATCACAAATTAAAGCGATACCTTAGGTTTCGTGGGAATCCGCTTAGGTGACCATGCTCGGTTAGCATAGGGTCTAATCTGACCCGCGAGATCCGTTAAGATGGTGGAAGAGGCGATCCGAGAGATAGAACTCTCGCTTTGTCTAGGTCGGGGCGTTAGATCGTAGTTCTTTGTGGAATCGGAAGCTCCTTGTTAGGGTTTTTGAATCTAAGCGATTAAATGACGCAAATCGAGCAAACTTGAGTCCAACAACGGTTATGGATCGAAGGGCTAGGATTGGATTCGATCTATAAGGATGGACATCAAGGTTACTCTAGATCTAGGGTTTAGGAGTTGGGAAGATCAATCAAAAAGGGAAAAATTTGGATGCAAGAGATTAAGGAGAAATAAAAGGATCAAACAAGCGTAAAGAATAAAGGAGATGATCAAAGTAGCATGAGCATCTCACCCTTGGCCTCACACCAAACCCATCTATAAAGAAAAGACCCTAAAATAGAAAAACACTATGTTACCCTTAGTGGTATCTTACACTTGGATACAAAAGAACAAAATTTAAGGGCAAAAAGGACAAATACGTCACTTAAGCCGATGGGGCGGGGATTTCCACGAACGTCCGTGCTCAAAAATAGTGAGCACCCTTATTTTTGGACATTTGTCCTGACCCTACGGACGTCCGTCGCCTGATGACCACTTGTGCTTCATGGATTGATCTCTAGGGCCCTTCCTAGGTGGTTCTTGATGTTCCTTGGCCCTTCCGTCACTTCTTCCGCCGCTGATACACCCTGTATGGCCTGAAACCTAGGCCCTTGTTGGTGGCGTCCCCATCAACAATCCTCAAACAACAAAAAAATTGCCCTATGGCTGCAACAGCAGATTCTGCGCACAAAATTGAGTTTCACAACCCTCAAACAACAACAAAAAACTGCACTCTGGCTGCAACAGCAGATTCTGGCCACAGATTTGGGTTCCACAACCCCCAAGCAGCTCTACAGCTGCAAATATGAATCCTGTGCACAAATCTGGGTGACACAACCCACAAATCTGGGTTACACAACTGCAATCTGGGTTTCGGCGAGTTTCCGGGGAAAAAAAGGCTAAATCCGGAAGAGGGAGAGGAGGAAGAAAAGAAATGGGTTTTTTTTTGCAAAAACTGGGATTTAACACCCTTAAAAAAATTTCAAAACTCAAAACTGTGCTCTTGGTAGATAATTTCAATATTTAAGGGAGGGGGGGGGGGTGTTAATATCCATATTTTCGGCTAAGTTCAGGCCGAAACCGAGTAATCTCGGTAGAAAATTTGAAATTTCGGCTGAGATTTTGACCCATGCTTAGCACTGATAAGAAAGGAGTGGAGAAATAGAACTCACAAAGCAGACCTCAAATAGATGGGACAAGGCTGTGATGATGATGATGACTTTGAAAGAAATTCTTTAAGTAAGCAATATAAGGGATTCTAATCTTATGAAAGTAAGCAATATAAGGTATTATAATCTTATTTTCATATAGTGCTTTCTTAAAGAATAACATCTTTCTCATTTCCTTCTGTATCAAGTAAAGAACTCAGTATGGGCGAGATAAGGACCTCAATATACTGGATATTTGTAACTCTGCTAGTTTTCTCAAGCTGAAGCCCGCGTGCTAAAAAGATCTGGACATAAGCAGACATGTTCAGACACTGTTAATCTCCACTAATGCGACTTTAGAAATGAAAATCAAAATTTAAAAGCAACAATACAATGGATTTGTAGCAAAGGGCGGTTCACAAGGCTAAAAAATTACTACAAGCGCAGAATGTAATATCAGATATTCAAAAATAAAAGGAACCATTAGTTTATAAAGTTACCTCAGCAAAGAATGCCAACACACCAAGTAGAACCATGATAAAAAATGAGTATAAATCTGGTAGTATGAAATCCTGAAAAGTGGATGCCATTAAGATCACAAAAATACAGCATGGAACAAAATTGAAATGGATATATTACAACTTTGGAAAATCTATTAGCAAGATAAAACTCAAATGATCTATGCTAGCATGTTTTACTTTTTGTAAATTACTTGAGTTAAGGGTCCCCTTGTCGGGGTGCAATACGAATCACACATGTAATTCAGGATTCTGTCCCAATGTCTTAAACATGCATATGTGCTATATCAAAGGTATAAAGAAAAAGCCACCATATGAGAGAGTTGCCCTTTTTTGCTTTTTCAATGGCAAATTTGTTATTACAAGTTAACGGTGGCAAACTTTTAATTATAAAAAGAAAATTACAAGTATGCCACCGAAAAAGCAAAAAGGGCACTTTTGCGCTCCACGTATTTACCAAAATGCCACCATATGAGCGCATTTTGGTTCAGGGACAATGCAAACCTCACAATGAAGAGGGTGAGGTTAGCATTCCCTATATATATATATATATATATATATATATATATATATATATATATATATATCCTAAAACGGCCCCAGTTCAAGTTCCTATGAGGCTAATACTTGCTAAAACCAGCAATCTCAAACAGACTTAAATATGTGAGACCTATTCATCTCCACTAAAACACTGATCTAATACTATTAGGGACCTACACAACTACCTCACCATGCAATCATGTTGACGAGGTCAAGCATACTGCACACCACATCATTTTCCCTAGGTTGGGGAAAACCCAAACTCAAGTTCGAAAGCACGCACATTAGGAATCCCCTCTACCACACTATATTTTTTTATCCTCAACTCTCCTCATTTTTTTTCGGTAAATGCACCTTTTTAGGTTCCACAGCTAGATCATACATGAATCCTCAAACAATTATGAGCTTGTGAAGCAATCTTCTTTTTCTTTATGTAACATCCATACATCAGAAGCACACCATACCACACCTCAACTTTATATTTGTTAATTGAAAAGGTAAGAAGAGAAAGGAAGTCAACCATTACCATGTCTTCTCAATTTCTTGAACAGGTTCACCATAAGACCCATCAATCTTCTTGTGGATACTATTAGATAATTATAATATTCTTTATATTGTTTTTCTTAACACCCATTCTCTACAAGGCATCCGCAAAAGGATTCTCATTCAGAAATTTTTACAACTCACCCTGAGGTGCAGGGTGATTGGATATGAGAGCATCCGACTCAACTTCATCGGGTAAGCATCTGGGTCTATGGGCTAATGCATCACAAAGTTTTTCAGTTGATCTATCTTTCATTGCATTTCCATTTTCTTTGCATCGCGACAAAATCACCAAGTCTTTCTCTACCATGAGAAGCTCATGCAACCATCAAAGCATCCGGTATGATCAAACCTGTTATGATACTAAATTGATGCAATGGAAATAAAAATCACACGATCCTTAAAGAAACAGAGGAAGCATCACCACAATTCAAGATAGAAAAAGGAATAAATGTATCAAACCCAAGAGCAATAATGCTAGTTTAAAATAATCAAGAAAATTCAACCCTTCGTAAAACCCATATTTATAACCATCAAAACAACTTTAAAACCTAAATTTCAATTTTAATCAACTCCAATTCAACTTTCCATTAGATTAATACTTTCCAAAACTTATATCACCCCGAAATAGGCTTTGGAAAAGAGTAAACCCTATTTACAATGATGCAAGGTAACTAGAACTAAATTAAAAGACTTCCTAATCTATTTTAAGACTTTATAAAAAAGAATAAAGTGCTATAACTTCCTATAAAAAAAAGTGCTATAACTTAAAACTTTTAATATAATTAAATGATCGAGGTCATCATAACACTTTCAACAAATTCCTACCAAAAGATAGAATTTATTTTTTTTGAGACGGTAACAAAGCAATATATTAAAAGGAAAGGGCATACAAGCATAAAAAAAGCGCACCTTGGCGGGTAGTAAGGAACTACCCGATCAAAGCAGCAAAATGAAAACCCACTCCCAAAAAACTCAGCCCCGGGTCGGCAACAGGTCCAATTCAACAAAACCAGACCCATCACCACCGAAAGGTCAACTCGCAGAGGCGCAACAATCTTCCCAAATAGATAAGAAGTGTCCCAGCCCCTCGTTGAAAATCGCAATTTCTGCTGCCTTCCAACTGATCAACAGCTCTCTGGCGTCCCTAATGACCAGCACAAACGGTTTAGCCTTTCGTCTGAAAACTCTGTTATTCCTTTCCAGCCATATGGCCCAAATGACAGCATAAACTGTTAGGGCCCATTGATCCCTCCTCGCATCCTCGAAGGACATCTCTCTACACATTTCCATCATCTGTTCCGGTCACTGCGGAAGAACCCACTCTACCTTGAAGATCTTGAAGATCTTGTGCCAAATGTATCTTGCGAACGTGCAGTGAAGAAAGATGTGCTCAATGGACTCTCTCCCCCGCATAGACATCATACATATATCCGTGACCAGAATATTTCTTCGAATCAATTGGTCCCTGATTTGCAGTTTCTTTTTGACAACCAACCAAGCAAAGAACCTGATCTTTGCCGGCATCTTCACTTTCCAAAAACCACACCAGCTCTTTCTTCCCTCCGTCCCTCTGAGTTACGATTTGAGGAGATTATAATACGATTTAACCGTAAACGTCCCTTTGTTCGAGTGTTTCCATAGCCTCTTGTCCCGGTTCATATCGTTCAGGGTAACCTCGCCCAAAAGCGTGAGACGATTTTGGAATTCTTCCTCTTCCTAATCCCTCAGTTGACGACGTAATTGCAAATTCCACGCGGCTGATCCCTGATTATTGAGCACGAAAGACCGAACTACCGCCTCCTTAGCCTTTGAAAGGTTATAAATTGTAGGAAACCTCCGGAATAGAGGTTGATCTCCCATCCAAACGTCCTTCCAGAACCTGATTTTCTGGCCATTCCCCCAGCTGAATCTGGTCCCATCCATTATATCTTGCTTAGCAACATTTATCGCCTTCCACCAGTTGGATCCTTGTCTGGGTCTTGTCGCTTCCCCTGTAGAGTCCCCATATTTAGCCATGACAATCTAATGCCACAGGTTGCTAGTTTCGTTGTCCTCTCCCACTCTCCATCTCCACTTGGCGAGAAGAGCTTTATTCACCAAGCTAAGATTCCTGATTCCAAGTCCCCCGTAATCTTTCGCCTCGCAGCATTGTTCCCATCTAATTAGGTGGATCTTCTTTCGGTCTCCAGCCCCTTCTCACAGAAAATCCCTCACAATTGTCTCTAGTCACTTGATGATTCCGGCTCCGGAGCCCTAAGGTAGGACAGCATGAAGACCGGGATGGAAGCAAATGTGGATTTTATAAGTGTGAGCTGTCCTCCGTAGCTTAGCAATTTGCTCTTCCATGCCGCCAATCTCTTTGGAATCTGTGAATAGTGTTGTCCCAAACCTGAATCCTATTCCTTCCTATCCCCAAAGGAATTCCAAGGTAGGGAATAGATTTTCGGAACCAAGTTTTGGCGTGTCATGTAGTAGTGACTGTTGGTATGGATAGTATTAGTAGAGTACAGAACTTTGCTATGAGTATCTCATATAGGATTGTTTTTGTAAGTGGTATATATAATAATGAAGCACATCCCTATTGTCTCCCATATCTTTCTTCTACTTTTCCTTCTTCTCCACTAACACTAATTGCTACACCCTAATCTACTAGACCAAGCAAGCCACGTAGGACCTGTTTTTGAGCTCACATCAACTCAAGTTGTTATCATCAGCATAGGCATGGGTCTAGTATAGACCCACATAACCTAAGTTTTACCCATATTGAGAAGACATAGGCCAGCAGTATGTCACGGGGTCGCACTTCCGCAACCTCAATCCCGTGCGGCACCTAACGCACGCTTCGCTAGGTCAGCCTACTTCTGATAACAATCGTCGCGAGGGCGTCCTTCGACGCGCTTTCAACCCGCGCGGTGCTTCGCTACCGCGTGCAACGAAGCCAACCCATCTGCACATCAGCTCTGATACCACCCGCCTAGAGGACGGGAACTCCTCCCAACATGGTTGCCTCTATTTCACGGCCTACCATTCGGCTCATCGTGCCCCTTACGACACGCCAATCTGCACTGCTGCGCTAACTTAGCCTGCTCAAGCTTCACCGCATGCCTTTGCACTAGTACCTGCTCGCCGAACCAAGCCGACATTGTATGCGCGCTCGTGTGCCCAACTGAGTCCCACGCAGCTTGCCTTTGTGTGCGTTCCGAATTACTAGCACACGTTTATCTTTAGCCCACATGCTGTCGTGCTCAACTGAGTCCCACGCAGCGCCTTAGTCTTGTCTCGCGAGGTTGCTCAGCCGTATGCACCGCGACGCGTAGTTCGGAGCCATACATCAACCTCCCTCGTGTTCCACACGCATCGTCGGCCGACGCCCCTAGGCCCACCCTTTCAGGCCTGGGAGACACCCTCCGCAACGCAGGCCCGTAGTGTGGAATAGCTCTCAAGCTCCCTTCCCCTATATAAGGGTAAAACAGTCATTCAGCCAGAATGGCAGGAGAACCTCAAACCTATTGGTTTGACATACCGCAACGCCTCATGCATCGCTAGCCCACCTCGGCTATGTCGCGTCCGTGACGCTCCGCGCCGTACCCTCATGCGACCGTGTCGCGTCCTCGCAGCGCGACCACGTCGCATGGCCAACATGGCCCCATGTCGCGTGCCCTCCTGGCACCACATGTCGTGCCACACGCACCACGCCGCAAGCTCGAGTATTGGCCTCGTCACAAGTAGGCCCACATAATCTAAGTGTTGGAGAGAAGACGAGAGAGAGAGAGAGAGATCTTCGATAAGGTATCTCGCATAATCTTTGCAGAACTTCGGCAGAGCTTCGAGATAAAAATTTTGGGTCCTTATAAATGATTTGGGACCTACTATTTATAAATTTACAGTGGCAGTTACTAGAAGTTGCCATCCAATGACCTTTGTGTCTCTTAATGAGATCTATGGTGAAAATGGACCGCGTGAGTCTCAAATATCACGCAGATCGATAAGAATATGACAATTATTTCTGCGTAGGTGGTGAGGATTGTCACCTACGCAGCCCTCAAACCAATAGGATTTGAGGGATGTGTGGTTAGGCTCACGCGACCTCATAAATCTGGACCGTTTGGCATTATTGGGGTGTTCGTGACGAATTATGAGAACAAAATTTGTAGTAGAACCAGGCTACAAAGAAGTAGTCCCCTCCTATATTTTAGAAAGTGGACCCACACAGGTTGACCCTTGTGTGGGCCACACAATAAGAAAGGAAAAGAAGAGAATAGAAGAAGGGGACCCACACAGATGGGCCTTTGCGTGGGCCAAGGTGAAAGAGAGATGAAGAGAGGGAAAGAGAGAGAGTTAGAAGGGAGAAAAGGGGGACACATGCAGGTGGGTCCCTGCGTGGGCCAAGGGGGGAGGAGAGAGAGAGAGAGAGAGAGAGAGAGAGAGAGAGAGAGCTGAAGGGGACCCACACAAGTGGGTCCCTGAGTGGGTCAAGGAAGGAGAGAGAGAGGGAGAGAGAGAGAGAGAGAGAGAGAGAGAAAGAGAGAGAGATGAAAGGGGACCAACACAGGTGGGTCCCTATGTGGGCCATGGGAAGAGAGATAGAATTAGAGAGAGACGAAGAAGGGGCCCATGCACGTGGGTCCCTACGTGGGCCAAGGGAAGAGAGAGAAAGAGTTAGAGAGGGGGACCCACGCAGGTGGGTCGCTGCATAGGCCAAGGAGAGAGAATGAGAAGTGAAGAGAAAGAGTTAGAGAGGGGGACCCACGCAGGTGGGTCGCTGCATAGGCCAAGGAGAGAGAGAGAGAGAGAGAGAGAGAGAGAGAATGAGAAGGGGACCCATGCAGGTGGGTCCCTATGTGGGCTAGGGGAAGGAGAGAGAGAAAGAAAAAAGGAGAGGGGGATCCACGTGAATGGGTCCCAGCGAGGGCCAAAGGAAGAGAGAGAGAGTTTAAGTGAGACCCTCGCAGAGTTCAACCTGCGTGGGTCCAAATTGGGTCAATGTTTTGCTCTCCTCTCTCTCTCTCTCTCTCTTTTGACTTCTACTCTAATATATGGCCCATCCCTTTGGTCCATATATTAAAAGTTTACTCTCTCCAAGCTCTGGAACTAGTAGAAGAAGCTTCTTGACTATAAAGTGACTTTTTGATGGCCTAAAAATCTGTGCTAACAATATATATATATATATATATATATATATATATATATATATATATATATATATATATATATATATATATATGTGTGTGTGTGTGTGTGTGTGTGTGTGTGATCCTGTCTTCCAATTCACATCAGATTAGCACTGACCAAATACTTACTAACACAACTGTCATGAAGTCGTCTTAGGGATGGTCAAGCAGGAAAGGATGCAAAGATATTTTATTGAACATTGTGCTTGGGTAACAGCCAAAGAGATTTACAATGTGTTTCAATGTATGATGAACTTACGTGCAAGGCGAAAGCACAAATTGCTGCAGCAGGAGCAGCAAATATACCAAATGCAAAAGTCGTAACCCTGCAGAAAGGAGCATAGGAAATTATACAAAGATTACCACATTTAATATTATGCATTCAATTATTAACAACAATTTGGAACTGCTAATTTATCTAAATTTGCGAGTTGCACCTCCAAGAAAGGGAAATTGTTTGTTACTTGCCGGCATTTTTAAATATGAGACAATACAGAGATTGGCAATGGGGGGACACTATGATGCATGGACTATATAGTATGTTTTAATTAAATGAGACAATTAATCCAAAAGAAATAAAAACAAAGGGTCACAACAGGAAAACCTGATCTAATACTCTTAACGTCATGCTAAAGCAGACAAGATGGAAAAATTAATACATATTCGTTGGTACAGTTGACTCCCTCTGGAGCACAAAATGAGACAGCTAAAGACATCATGAATGGGCTTGATGTCTTTACTAGTATTTTTGAAGCATAAATCAGATGCTAACAAGTAAGTACTTTATGCCGAATCAGTCGGCCAGTGAAGAACCTGTAAGTAGAAGTGTAGAACTAAAACTCCTGCACGCAAGCTTGAATGATGAATATCTTCAATCCTTCCTACTTTCATGTCAGAACTTCACAATTTTGTTATTTCATCGTGAGAAAATACTAACCCTTGGTGTCCTCTACTTCCATCTTGAGATAGTGAACGACACAACAAATCGAAGAAGTCATCAACCAACGCTCCTGATATGTAGCGACCATACCATTCCTAGGCCAAGTTTGGGTTTAATATCTGGAAAGTTAAGCATGGTTGTCAAGGCCACGCTATAGCCTCGCTATGGCCTCGCCATGGCGAATAACGATGGGAAACGCCATATATAACCAAATAACTATGATGGCTAAATAGCGACGTCAGAGCGTCGCCATAGCGGAATAGCATTATGGCGTCGCTATAGACATTATTTTATTTTTTGGATAATAACATATAATACATATAAGTTATGACATTTTTATAATATATAAGTTACAAAAGTTAACTTACAAGTCACAAAACCTCAACTTATTGGTTACAAAATCCTCGAGTCTCTCTCTCTCGTCATAGCAGCCACCAACACCAGCGTCAGGGAAACCTTAGCTTTAGTGACACTACTATATGTGTACCTAATATTTCATACTTTTTAATATACTATATTTGTTAATATTTCATATTTATTTAGTTATACTTACCATATTGCAAATTTGTTAATGCTCCATATTTGATTTGTATTTATTGATATTTGTTTACTCCTAGAACATGAAATCTTCAATATTAGAATCAAAGTATAATGCTTTAGTAGTTGAATTTTTTTCTTCCTATGTTTTTTTCGTATATAAAAAATTTATTAAAAAAAAAAGAATACTACTACTTAATAGATAAAATAAATTTTTTTTTAATTACAATAATAAATAGCATCGTCATGGCGTCGCTATGGCCATGCCATTACGTAACGAGCCTCTTCGCTATGACATTGCCACACCACCTTAACTACCTTAAAGTTAAGGCACCTCGCAGAATTCTCTCTCTGTTGGATTGAAATCTAGGAGAAAATTTTGACAGTGGATCAGTTTCTGAAGAGAGGAATAGGAATCTAGATTCTAGACTAACTGCAATATCTGTGGTAAGTGTCCGGAAGATGTGCACCACTTCATGATCCACTGCGAGATCACTTCTTAGGCTTGGGAGATGATGTTGGGCAGTTTCAGATTAGTTTATGCTTACCGAACTTGTGTGTGTGTGCGTGCGTCAGGGGGGGGGGGGGATCAGGGGGCATGTTGGAGGTTGCCCATATGGCGGGCATGTGGGAATTTAGCTCAAGAGAAATGATAAGATATTCAGAGGAGGGCGAAGGTCTGTTGTTTAGGTGATGAGCTTTGCTAAGGAGAGCATTGTCAATTGGATGGATGTTGGAAATCCGCATGGGTAGGTTCAGATTCAGACGACTAGGGAAAGTTGGACCAAGATGGCTAAGGATTGGTGGGGCTCTTGTGAGCTTTCAGGATGTGGCTAGGCTCCTGGAGCTGGTTTAGTCTGTGTCATATTTCGGGTCTGGGTCTGTCAAGGGTTTGTCTTCAGCCCTGGGTGTATGCGTTTAGTGTCTCGGTAATGCATTGGTATGTACCATGGTTTTAAAAAATGAAAACTCGACTCGACTTGCAAGTCATCTGCGTAGAGTCAACTCGGAAACTTGATCCGACTCGGATTATATATATATATATAATAGGTGCAAACTCATTAGTGTGCACTAATATGTGGCAGAAGTGAACAGAAATTGTGCACTAAACTATGTACTAATATGTTACATAAGTGGCAGAAATTATGCACTGTGAACAGGAATTTTTGCACGAATATGTGGCAGATCAGCTGTTACATAATCCATGTAGCAGGCAGACCAATCTCAATTCGCCTGCACAACTCAAAAAAATTTGGAGGGGGGATGAAACTGGTCCATGCACAGTATAAATGAATATGTGCCAAAAGCAATGTGCAAAAAGTTAAAAAAAAAAAAAAAAAAAGTGTAGAACAGAATATGTGAAAAAAAAAACAGAAAAAGGGTGCTAAAACTTGCAACACCATCTAAGTCATATGATTTAAGGGTCATGATGTACTGTGGCACATATTTAAAAAGAAAGGCTTCATTGTTGTTAGGATCTGTCCCACTTGGAGCACCATCTAAGCCATATGATTTGAAGACCATTTGACTGATTTTAAACAGATGATACAGGTCATATTTCATGCCAATCTTTGGACTCAAAGATCTTCACATCATGGTCTTCAAATCGTATGGATTAGATGGTGTTCCAAGTGGCACATATACCGAAAATAACAGTCTTTATTTTTAACCACTTGCCACTGTGAAAATCTCGTGTGCAAGGTCTAGCTCCCAAAAAAAAATATTTGCTCCAACAAAAATCCCTCTCAGTTAATCACGATCTTAGAGCTACTCCAACAAACGAAAAAAAAACAAAGTGAAATTTTTTTTACTCACAGTTGAGATTAGGGCTGAGGGCTGTGATTCTTCTCAGGAGGTTAGGCTGAGGGCTGAGATTAGGACTGAGAAATGAGATTAGGGATGCGATTGAGGGATTAGATTAGGGCGCTGCAATTTGGGTCGAGGTTCTTCTTTCCTCTTCGTCTTTCTTCAAAATTTTAGGGTTAAAGGGATATTAGGGCATGAGAGAGGGGAGTTGAGTTTTTGTAAAGAGGGGACTCTTTAAATATAAATGGAACAAATTACAAGTATATCCTTGTAAGTAAATAAAAACCCCCGCCAATCCTCCTTTCAGCGCCACTTAACTCGACTCACTGAGTCCAAAAACTCGGTCAAGTTCCCGAGTCGGATCAGCGAGTCGCTAGAGTCTAAAGCCTATTCGATCCGGTAGCCGAGTCGACTCAAAACTTGGTTGAGTTGAGTCGACTCGCCTGAGTTCCGAGTCGACTTGGCGAGTTATAATACATTGGTTTGTACCTTTTAAAAAAAAAATATATTTTCTTTGGAATAATGGCTCTTGACCGACGTTTAAACAACCAATGGAGTTTAAACGATCTACCACCACTAAATTAGAATTTTTTATCTCACAACATTGAAGTGTGGTTTCCTAATATGCCACGTGATTTATGATCAATCTAAATGGTTCAGGCGGCAATCCATCATTGGATAATGTTTTAGCCAAAGAATCATGTCCATAAGTGGATGTGAACCATCCGATTGGCGAGTTTGAATATCAGCCATTAAAACTATAGCCAACGGTTGGTATTAGAGTGCATAGATCGAATGGTTAAAACTTCTCAAAAAAATTATTTTTGGGCCCATTGCCTGCCAACTTATGATCTATCAATTTAACGGTGTGGATTACCCACAAGTCGAGCCCATCAATGGTAGAGTCGTGCCCATTTTCTTTTACCAATCAAACAAAAGAACTATCCAATTGAGAAACATGATGCCAGGTTGCCTAAGACTGAGGCCTGCTGACACATTTGCAGTGAACCAGAAGAATGTGGTGGACCTTATAAACTAGATTTAGACCATGAATGAAGTGGAAACAATTCTTCTTATTTTCTTATCACCTCTATGATGTGTGGACTTTTTTTTAAGCATGGAAACAAGGACCGATCCATCTCCACAGAAACCAGAAATCATAATGGGTTTCCTGAACTATGAGCGACCTTCCCTCTTATCTGTGGCATCTAGCGCTATTATACATGGACAGAAAAAGCATGGAATGGTTGAAAGATAAAGGTAAAGATTAACTTAAAAACCCAATGTATGTGGACACCTGTTTAAGTAGAAACGATGACGACAGCCCAGTTTTAAGAGGAAAAACTTTCTAATAGACTATTATAGAATTCATAACCAGATAATGCAGATATATGAACACGAATAATAGAAACAAGGAATGCTTTACGATGTCCATATATAATTATTCTAGAGGGACAAGAAGAGCAGCCCCATATTAACTATCATGTGTCTCAGCCGAGACACATTTATCTTGTGTATCGAGCAGGATATACTATGTCTCAGTCAAAAGATTCAATTTCTCGACCAAGACAATAATTCTCAAGCTTTAGTTTAAAAAGAGGAAATGCGAAATCATAGTTTTGTTGTCACGTTTATGGTAGCTGTAATAACTTAAATTTGGCAGTTGCAATGATAACTTTAAGATTTTGAAATCTTATATTTACTAAACTTCTAATTCTCCAATCTAATAATAACCTAATTTTTTTAAAGTAATCTTCTAGGATGTTTGGCATGACTTCAATATTGATTTGACTTAAAATGAAGATTTTTGAAATCTTGGGCTCTTAGGAAAAAATTTCGGAATTTTCAGGGTTTAAGGCATATTTGTACATCAGGTACGTGCTTAAACAGATCAACAGTAGGTTATCAACATATATTACAAAGGAATATTACTTTCAGCAATTTTCTAAAAAAATTTCCTTAATTTTCTATTTTTTTATTATATTTAAATTTTTATTAACTTTTTAATTCACCCGAGACCAATCACTTCGTCTCGGTGGTATGTGACATCATTCTTGGGGATCATCAATTTCGAGATCAACACCAAGATTATAAATTATGATTATGAGCATCTATTGCATCTGAAATTAGTGGTCTCAGAAAAGCTTTTAGACTGTCACTTTAGATGTTGACAATCAAACAGAAAGAAAGATTGAAGCATTAAGAACCGACATATCGGCAACCACGCACTAACTAAATAATATGTTATGGTAAACTCTGAATACTTTTGAATAGAAAACAACTTTTATAACGACTATCAGAAATCATTTTTGTAACAAAACAAGAGTGCACAAAATAGACATTTATAATGGCATAGTAGAGGAAGTGAGTGTAACAAGGAAGTTTGAAAAGAGAGAAAATTGTAAAAGACACACAGATGATGATTTACCATAGATGACATGTGAAGCAAGACATTTTTTAACAAGTACAAAATAAAAAAATATAATAAAATCAAACTTTAAGCATACTACATGGTGTCCAAGCCAGACATATTATAAGTCTTTCTATGGAATGCACGAGATCGAAGTGGTACAGATTTGTTCTTTTGCCGAATAGCAAATGTAGATGGGAACTATTTTACATAAATGTTGATGCATGTGTCATTGTTTGACACAAATATGAGGTGTCAGCCACACAGACCCTAGAAAACCGGACGTACAATTATATGATGGTGTTGAGAGATATATTATACACAAGTATTATTTTCTCCGCATATAAAATGCATTACAAAAAAAATTCAGATAAAGTAGACATATTGAAATTATATAACTCTTGTGTGGATAACAAAAAACAAAAGAAAAAACGGATAAATTTGCTGTCCTAACAGCTGCGTCGACAAGTTTCTGACACGGAAAGTTTTTTAAATTAGAGTCCATGTTACATAGTACTCATTAAGTCATATTAAATCTATCGTAGCTAACAGTGACATGAGCAATTCTTCAAAAAAGACAACTAGGTACACAGGTTGTAGTGGCTTCAACAACCAAATTTTAGACACATTTGGTAACCATGGGGAAGTAAAAGAAATTTATAAACTAAAAAAGCTTCAGTTAGTATCTTGATTCTTGACAAAAGAAAACCACTAGTTCCACTCTAATTACGGCTAGTATGTGGTGAAATGGTAGTAACTATGAAAAAAATTTAAATCTAAAAGCCAAGTTAGGGATGATACACAGGTTGATCAGATGCCTTTGCTCCAGCTCGTACAAGGCAGTAGCTGATTCCACCAGTTATTGATGAAAATAAACCAACTAATATTGCCAAAACAGGGTGACTTCCTCTAACAACGTGCATGTAACTTGGCCTACCAATTTCGGTTAATCCTCCTGCATGCAGTATTCATAATGAAGTATTCACAATACAAGGGGAAAACAGAAGCACAAATAGCCCACTAATATCATTATAGGGAGCGCAAAATATGCATTGCCAATCTAAGACTAAATTGTAACAGAAGTTTGCATGCCATCAAATGAACTATGTGCTTCAATATCCTCGAATATGGAATTTCTACAATAGCAGCTTTCCTATCACCATATTTAATAAATAAAAGGTGACAGATGATTGCATCTATGATGATGCATTAGATTCATATAAAAACCTACAAATTTGCATTTTCAAGTAAGTGAAAATGCACTTCTTTTTTTCTTTTTTAATTACAAAAGGGAAGAATCTTACTAGAAAGCAAACTTTAGACTTTTTAAAATGCACATTTCCTTCTAAAATCCCTCTATCAAAGATGAACTTCTTGATAATTTGCATTCTAATTAAAGAGCCAAAGCCTTATATACAGATTTAAAAAAAAGAAGAAAAATACCTGCAATACCCCAATGCATTGAAAATGATACAATAAATATAATTCCCAATAAATCAGGAATGATGAGTGACAATTTAATAAGAAACTTGAAGCAAGTTATAGTAAGAGGTACGAATCTTCGCAGAGAAGCTGGTAAGATGAAGCTTGGAAGATGTATGAGGAAGTGAAAAGTGTCTTAAACAAAATGAGAATTCTATCTTGATGTGCTTGTATGATCACGAAATATCGGGTTGCTAGCAATTAGAATAGCACCCCAATTGCCATGAAATGAGAGCGTAGAATGAAAACGAATGCCAATTTAGTGACAGCCAAAGAAGCCAAAAATTGTTGCTGAAAATGTCCTAGCATAATAGCCATTCTCAAAGTTAGTAGAAGAAATGTGTCATGCCTTTTCCTGAACTAGCTATTAGAAAACAGATAATATTTCCTTATTCAAATATTTAAGCTCAAGACAGAATATTTATTAATATTTCCTTGAAATTTAGTAAATATTTACCTTTTCTAGGGCCGTCAATGAGCCGGGCCATGCTTTCCCTAGCCCGGCCCTAGGGCAGGTCAACAAGTACTCAGCCCTAGGGCGGGCCGACAAGTACTCAGCCCTAGCCCGGCCCTAAGGTGGGCCGGGCCGGGTTGCACCTATTTTTCATGTTTAAAGGTTTTTTAATATGTACTTATTTATTTGATTCCTAAACTCTTTTTGTCAAAAAAACAAAAAAAAAATTTAAAGAACAGTAACTATAACTAATTCACTGTAAGCTATGATGGCAAAAGGGAGAAAAATATTAAAAGTTCAGTTATATTATGAAAAAAAGAGAAGCATATCTGATTTAAAATATAAAAAATTAGTCTATAAATAAAAAAATTAGAAGGTCAGATTTGACTTGTTTCAGACATTAAATTAGAGAGGCAGAGAGCTCTACATACTACATTGGGCTGCAACGGTTGCCTAAACACACACAATGGTTTATAGGCCATCCAAGTTGCCTTGCCAACAAATATGCATAATCCCTGCAATCCGCACTATAGCTGCAACGGTTAATCTAAACACACGATTAGTGTTTTATAAACCATCCAAATTGCCTTGCCAAGAAATACACAAAAGTAAATATCTAACTGTCTGAGAATCGAAACAAGCTGATCACCATTTCATCATCATTACCTTACTATATAAAAAAAATGGGACATCGAACAATGCAACATATACTTAAACAAAATGCAACATATACTATAACATTTTTATAATGAAATGTTATAAAAATATGCTCATAGAAAAATTCAAACCATCGAAGCATTTTATTGTATTAAACATTTTTGTCATCTTCAACTAATGTGTTTCATCTGGAACATCCAAAAGGATTGTGGATAACTCATCAACCTCAATACCCTCTTGACAACGAAACCAGTTTTGTGTGCAAACATAACAATCCACTGTATCTGGATGTAAACTACTTCTAAACTATCTTTCCACCAGCACAAAATAAAGCCTCAGAAGCAACAGCTGTAACTGGAATCGCTAAACTGTCACGAGCAATTGAGCCTAAAACTGGAAACTTTTTTGAATTTATTTTCCACCAGCTTAGACTAGAAATTTTTTGAATTCATTCATTTTACGCAAATTTATTATATCGGTTGAGTTCCATTTTGTTTTATATTTTTCAAAAAGATTCATAATAATATTTTTAATCCTATCTACATTTTTGGAGGCTTCATTCCCATAAAACATATCAAAAGCACGCCTTAATGTTTCAACTTCCAAAGCTAAAGAACGATGGGCAGGGCATCCTCACCTCTCCAATATCTATAAAAAAAATTTGCATTTTAAAGCCATAGGCCTACGTGTCTCATTAGGATCATTCATCATTCAATTTAATTCTAAATGAACTTTAACCACTTCAACTAAGAAATAATTTATCGTTGGATAGCTTCCAAAAAATGTTTTTGTAACCATATAAAATGCTCTTTAAAAGTCACATAAAACTTTTGCAATTTCCTTTTCTTCATCTACGTTCCTTACGTTAGATTCTTCATTGCCATACAAAGAAGCATTCGAAAAATTAAAAGAAGATTGATACTATAAATATCTTCCTGTAGATGAAGAATGGGAAATTGCAAAAGTTTTATATGGAGTGAGCATAACAAAAGAATCGTTGATAATACCCAAACACCAAAAAAACTCTCCTTAATCATATCGCTGAGGAGATAGTCATCAAAATTGAAGATAACTGTGTCAATTGCTCAGTACAGGATGGTAATTTGCTTTCTTTATGGAATATTCACCACTCAGTCAAGGAACATATGACCAAGTTCAATGGTCCAAGCCTCCCTTGGGAGTAACCAAATGAAATACTGATGGATCGTTCACAGAGGATAAACCTAGTACTGGAGGGATTTTCCGAAACCATGAGGGTCAGCTGATGGCACGATTTGCAGGTGCGACCTACAGCAAGGAGATTCTTGAGATAGAACTAATAGCTATCAGGTATGGTATTCTAATGGCGTGGAATATGGAAGCTACACATTTACTTATTAAATTTGATAATATGGTGGCTGTCCAATGCCTCCGAGACAAATAAAAAAAACTGTGGCGTCGTGTTCATCTCACTGAAGACATTACGGAGACGATTAACGAGTTTGAATCATGTCAAATCTCTCATACGTGTGGAGAAACTAACAGGTGTGCTGATCTACTGGAAAATTCGGGAAGGAATCTCAATGGCACTATTCAATGGTTCTCGGATGAAGAATGTCCTTTTATTCTTCACTCTCTCATTAGAGATGATTTATTTTTATCTTAAAATCGTATGTAATCTTCTCATTTTTATTTTCATTTTAATAAGAAAGGGCGAGGACCCTATAACTTCGAGCTGAACTACCAAAAAAAAAATTGCAAAAGTTTATGTGACTTTTTAAGAGCATTTTATATGGTTACAAAAATATTTTCTGCAAGCAAATATCTAACGATAAATCATTTCTTAGTTGAAGTAGTTAAAAGTTCATTTAGAATTAAATCGAATGATGAATGATACTAATGAGACCCGTAGGTCTATGGCTTCAAAAATGCAAAAAAAATTGATAAATATTGGAGAGGTGAGGACCGCAGGACACCCATCGTTCTTTAGCTTTGGAAATTGGGATGGTTTTTAACCTAATATAACTTAAAAATATTAAAGCGTGCTTTTGCTATGTTTTATGAGAATGAAGCCTCCATAAATGTAGATAGGATTAAAAATATTATTATGAATTTTTTTGAAGAATATAAAACAAAATGAGCTCAACCGATATAATAAATATTTGTAAAATGAATGAAAGCCAAAAAATAAATACTCCAATTTCTAGTCAAGTTGAAGTAGACGTTGTTTCCCAATGGATGCAAGAACCTGAAACAATTACGAATGATTTTAATAAAGAAAAGTCGGAATTAGAAAAATATTAGAAGTGTCATTCGAACCAATGTCTTCAAATTTTAATATATTAAGCTGGAGGAAAGTAAATTCAAAAAAGTTTCCAGTTTTACGCTCAATTGCTTGTGACATTCTAGCGATTCCAGTTACAACTGTTGCTTCTGAGGCTTCATTTAGTGTTGGTGGAAGGGTAGTTAATAAGTTTAGAAGTAGTTTACATCCAGATACAGTGGATTGTTTGGTTTGCACACAAGATTGGGTTTGTTGTCAAGAGGGTATTGAGGTTTATGAGTTGCCCACAATCCTTTTGGATGTTCCAGATGAAAAATATTAGTTGAAGATGACAAAAATGTTTAATATAATAAAATGTTGCCATGGTTTGAATTTTTCTATAAGCATATTGTTATAACATTTCATTATGCACGCTGCATTTTGGTTATGTATATGTTGCATTGTTGTATGCCCAATTTTTTTATATAATAAGGCAATGATGATGAAATGGTGATACACTTGTTTCACGATTGTCAGACAGTTAGATATTTACTTCTGCATATTTCTTGGCGAGGCAATTTGGATGGCTATAAAACACTACTCGTGTGTTTAGATTAACCGTTGTAGCCATTGTGCGGATTGCAGGGATTCCGCATATTTGTTGGTGAAGCAACTTTGATGGTCTATAAACCACTAAATGTGTGTTTAGACAACCATTGCAGCCCAATGTAGTATGTGGAGCTCTCTGCCTCTCTAATTTAATGTCTGAAACAAGTCAAATAAGAGCCTCTAATTTTTTTATTAATAGACTAATTTTTTATATATTTTAAATCAGATCTGCTTCTCTTTTTTTCATAAAAAAAAATTAAACTTTAATCTCTTTCTCTCTTTTGCCATCATAGCTTACAGTAAAATTAGAGTTATAGTTACTGTTCTTTAAAAGAATTTTTCTTGGACAAAAAGAGTTTAATAAATAAGTACATATAAAAAAATTTAAACATTGAAAATAGCCCCCCAACCAAGCCCGGCCTATCTTAGGGCCAGGCGGGCTGAGTACTTGTCGGCCCGCCATTGGGCCGGGCTAGGGCAAGCATGGCCCGGCCCATTGACAACCCTAATGATTTCCACACCAAATCGACACCGATTAAAAAGTAAAGACGCAACACAACTCGGATCTACCATTATTTTCTCCTCTTCTCTCCCTTAAGGTAATTTACATAGGAAAAACATGCATAATGCACAATATACACGGGACAAAATACCCCAAAAATAGGTATATAGCTTTAAAAAAATGTAAAATGTAATTGTATATTTTTCTAGAATTTTTGAGAATTTTTTTTCTTTCTTTTAAAATACTGGCCGATACATTGAATCAATGTATCAACAATACATTGATTGTATTGCCCGGTACAAACGATACATATCGTTCCGGGGCCAGGAAGATACGTACCGGAAATTCGAGATTTTGACCCATGAGGTTACACTAGTCAAAGTTGACGAAAAGTCAAAAACTTTGATCATTGAAAAATTTTAGAAGGTAGTGTCAAATTATAAATTAATATAATAGTCATTATCCACCATTAGATTATAATAGTTAAAATTTAATAAAAGTCACATTTTGACTGAAAGTCAAACTTTGACCATGGTCAAACTTTTTACTAATAAAATTTTGGTAACGTACTACGAAGTTGCATATTAATATAGTAATATCAGTTATTCACTATTCACTCTTAGGTTATACTAGTCAAAGTTTGACAAAAAGTCGAACTTCAAAGAGCATACAAACTTTTTTAAAGTTCGATCAAAATTCAAATTTTGACCAAACTCAAACATTAACTAAAAAGCGCACAATATAATTGATGTAGTGATGATGGTGGCGGTAATAAGGGTAGTAGCCTAGTGATCATAGTGGTGGTGTGATGGTTATAAAAATAAAAGTTACTTTGAAAATTCAAAAGCAAAAAATTTAGCTTTTAGATTAAATCGATTTTTAACTTTTTAAAAGTAACTATTGAGTGGTTAGACAAACTTAGTTTTTCTTGCTTCATAAAAGTTAAAATGTTGCTTATTTATGTGTATCCAAATGGGCCCTAAGTCTCGGATTCTGTGGCTTCTCTCTTCAAGATTGATACCACACACCTTATTAAATCTTGGTGGATTTTCTCATCTCGCATTAAAATTGGGGATTAATCTCCTGAAGCATTACCGAGAGCAGAAATATCGAGGAAACTAATTTTTTTTGTTTTTTCCTCTTAGCTTCAATTTTCAAGGTCAATGTTGAGATGATGACATTAATCTAGATGACTAATCACAGAGATTCATGCTGAAACAAGACTCACATTCGTTGGTTTTCTCCTCTCAGCAATAATTCAGAGATGATATCTAGATTGATTCCATGAGAGTAGGAGATCTACCATTTTACAGTTGAAAGGAGACCACTAATCACAGAGATTCATGCTGAAAGGAGACTCACATTCGTTGGTTTTCTCCTCTCAGCATTAATTCAGAGATGATATCTAGATTGATTCCATGAGAGCAGGAGATCTACCATTTTACATTTGAAACCTATTGGTATTTCGCCTAACAATAGGCAAGCATTTAAAAAATTTTACATTACATTCCACAGCTAGAATTAAAGAGGCTATTTTTTTGGGGGGGTGGGGTGGGGCAGTTGGTCCCTTAAACTTTTGAAAACTAACCTAATAGGCTAAGCCTATAGTGAAGGGTATTTATATAAAGCTGTTGCCCCCTTTTCACTTACTATATGCCCCTCTTTTACTTTTGAGTTAGTAGATGTGTATCATGTGGAACTTTTTTTTTTTGGATATCCGTGGGTGTCCGGGCCAGCTTGTGCGCACCTCGACTAATCCCACGGGGCCCTGGAGCTAACGACCGGGTAATACTCCAGTGGCCCTGAGGGGACTCGAACTGGTGACCATTGGGGAGCAAACCCAAGGCCTAACCAACTGAGCTACGCCTCCAGGTTGTATCATGTGTTCCAAGTGAATTGACGCTTATGATCCCAAGATTTATTTTGTAAAAGTTTGGACAAAAATGATCCTCATCGTCTGATTCAATGTAGTCAAATGTCATCTAAAATTAATTGTATGTTGAATTTACATGGTAGTCATTAATTTTAGATGGGGTTTGACAGCTTTAAATTAAACGATAGAGATTATTATGACAATCTTTTACACCAAAGATCTTTAAATCATGGTGGATTTATTAGCCGGTATACATGTTAATTTCACATGACACACATCCCAAAAAGTGACATGAGTACCACGTCTCTTAGAGCTCGTGCCGCTTACCTAATTCCAACTTATTTTCTCTTATCTGTAGGCTATAACTTGCCCCCCTTATAAGAAATCCTGGCTCCGCTGCTGACTATCAAAATGGTAGGTACTTTTATTTTGGAAAGAAAAGGACAAACAGAACTGCAAAAGATATCCAAAAATTAATATGATTCCATAGTGGAATAATCACATCACAGTTTTCAACATAACTTAAGGAAGCTGAGAGTTTGAAGGAAACAGACAATATTGATACCTAGAAGCTCTAAATGAATAAAAGCAATACTCTCTTGGTACATGGATGCAAAAAAATTAAACTAAATAAACAAATAAAAATCCTAAGTGCAAAATAGGAGTCTGAATCTGTCAGCACTTGAACAATAAGATCTGCAGCTATCTCATGAAAATATAGAACTAGAGAAAGAATTAAAATGCATGCCTTAAGAACAAGTTTTCTCGAAGAAATACTACGGAAATCCTGTAAAACTCTACTATTAGAAAAGAAAGCTGAAGGCTTGTCAATAAAATCCTCCTGCTTGGCCAGTGTAATGTAATGGTGTCCAGAAATCTTTCAACATATAAAGAAGAAGGCCTCCATTCATGTTCTCATACCTTTCATAACAAGCATTGGTCGAAAAATGAACAGCAGGCCAAGAAAACTGCAAAGCAAACCTGATCATGGATGAAGAGTAATGGAATAATTATTCCTGCACAATAAATCTATATTTATATACAAATTGAAAGAATATATAACAACCTTTATTTTTATCAATAATACGGAGCAGGATTTCAAGCCAAAGGAATATATTAGATATTTTCAGTGTAACTAACATAGTACATGCAATTCAACAAAATTCTTAAAGAACTCATGCTAAAATACATAGATGACAACTGATGTGTTTAAAATGTCTTTGATAAATCATAGATTTTGTTTACAACACGAATAGATTTTTTCTGTAATTAACAAAAGAAAGATTGAAAGTTTCTTAGTTGATTCCTTCAAGCTCATTTGAAAGGGGATGGGTGATACACGTTGAGATCCATGCCGGATTACAGATTGTGAGAAAGCAAATGATGCAATGTGATTGTCTTATGACTAGTTAAAACTGTGTCTGATACAATTCAATATTCTTAGCATAGCTGATCCCAAATCGGATAGTGTGTGTTATTAAACACTGTTTTTTACTGTTTTCAGTATTATCAGTGTTCCTAGAGTTAGAGTATATGTGTTCATACATTGTATCTTACTTTTAGTGTTTCACTTCACTGTATTGACATACTATGCTAATATAAGGCTAAGGGTTGCCTCTATCCTTAAGCCCGATTACCATCTGCGTCCCTTCTTCTTCTACTCCTTTTACTTTCACTCTTAGTACTCAACCCCTAACATATTCATCTCCAAGTTGGTAGCAAGGCATATGACGCATGGATCCATGTAAACTTCGTATCATCTATTGATGTCTAAGTGTCAGTGCTGACATCAACCCAACATCAAACATTGACTCCTATCAGAATAACAATGTTATATTCAGAGAGCTATTAATTTTTTAAAATTTGTAATCATTTTTGGGGATTTTTTTTGGTGATATTAGGTGCTGTTCTTATGGGTCGATAGGGTTTTACCTGGAAAAGTCTTTGGTCAATCGGGTGAACAAAAGGCCATGATATTGAAATGGGTTGGTCAGTTTTTTGCAACCTTTCCAATGGTGCTCTTGGAAAGGTTGTGATCAAACATAGTAAGTTTGATGATTTTTTGGGTCCGTAATCGACATATCTGCTCTGACTGTGAGACTTGGTGTTCTGTTTCTTCCTGTTGTTGCTTTTGGGTGAAAGATGTGCACTGTGTTTGGTGTGGTTTCTGGCATGAAAAAAGACCTGTTAAGAGTATCTGAACGGTATTTGGTTTTTTTTTATTATCAAGATTCACTTGTGTTTGATGTGTTTCAATGATATTATTTGGCATTCATTTCAATGACTGTTTGTGGAATCTGAGCGCTACTGTTATATGGTTTATATAAGTTATGAAGATTATTTTTTCTTAAGGTAAAATGACCATTTTACCTATATTTGCAAAATTACAATTCTGCCCCTGGGGGGTAAAAATTCCCAGATCAAAGTACTGCTTATCCAACACACAAATTTATCAAAATTGGGAGCACATAAAATATTTTATTTATGAAAAAGTTGTGTTGTTACAATAGCCGCTGTACATCACTGAGTGATTTCTTTAGACCTCAAGGATGTTTCTCATGAACAAAACTCAGGTAACTACATTGTTCGATAAAGACAACTATTCCAAAGACCTAGAGAAAAAAATTTGACTCCAAAAATCTAATCCATATTCCATTCAAAGGTATCACAGGAAGTTATTATTCAGATTGCCAGAGAATTCTGGCTTTCTCCATGAATTTACTTCAAGTAGGGCTGTCAACGGGCCAGGTTTCAGACCGGGCCCGGAT
Organism: Chloranthus sessilifolius; assembly: GCA_021018995.1. Taxonomy (NCBI): domain Eukaryota; kingdom Viridiplantae; phylum Streptophyta; class Magnoliopsida; order Chloranthales; family Chloranthaceae; genus Chloranthus; species Chloranthus sessilifolius. The sequence continues at coordinate 24,323,942 of CM037589.1, forward strand.
GGGCCGGGTTCGGGCCCAGGCCGGGCTAGGGCTCGGATAAGAAACCGGGCCGGGCTCAGGCTGCAAAGTGTAAGGGTCGGCCTGGCCTGGCCCGGAAAAGTTGGTCTTTTAAAAAAAAAATCTTAAAAAACCTCTTAAAAAATTATTTGAAACCCCGCCCAGCCTGGATAGCTAACCGGGCAGGATTTGGACTGCAATATTTCAAAACCGGGATAGACCCGGTTAGCTATCGGGTCCGGGCCCAAAAAAATTGTTTAAGCAAACGGGCCGGGGTGGAAAACCCGGCCCGGCCCGTTGACAGCCCTAACTTCAAGGAATGGGTTACTGCCACATTTATAGTACAATAAAAGTTGCAATTAAGAACATTCCATTTTATAATCAAGGCAATTATAAGATGTTATAAAGCAATATCTGGACGAAGGTTGAATTTTAAGATAATCATAGTTTATGGGTGAAGACAGAGGCGAACATAATCTGGTGTGGCTGGGGGAGGCTTCCTGCTACATATTTGGGACTACCCTGATGCATAGGAAACCCAAGGATGGGCCAGTGGAACCTAATTATTGAAAGATTTGATAAGGAGCTGGCTAGATAGAAAAGGACTTTGTTCAATTGATCAATTCCACACTCTCAAATTTACCGATTTACTTTTGGTCGATGTTTGAGTGCTCCATGATAGTAGTGAAGGGGTTAGAAAAAATCCAAAGGAATTTTTTGGGGAGCCGTATGCAGAGATAAAAGATTCATGTGATTTATTGGGATGTAGTGAGGTTTCCAAGGATGAAGGAGGTTGGGAGCTCAGTTAATCTGAAGGATGAATTTAGTGCTTTTGGGAAAGTGGCTATGGAGAAGAGGTGAGGAGAGGGAGTCGTTGTGGGTGGAGAGGTTTGGCCAGAAGAATGGAAGATATTGTTGGGGGTGTTCCATTAGGAGTTCGAGAGGAAGATTAGGAATCAGCTTTCGAGTTGGTTCGGGTCTTAGAGTTAGGTTTTGGAAGGATGTGTGGTGTGTGGTGTGTGGCGAGGAGTCTCTACAAAAGAAATATGCATTGATCTTTAATTTGTCAATCCATAAGGAAGTCTTGGAAGCGAAAATTTGGGACAGGGAAAGAGAAAGATTTGTGTGGAATATTGAATTACAAAGATATTTGCATGACGATGAGATAAGAGGAGTTCATGAGATTGATGGAGCAGTTGAATGTATGGGAGAAGATAGAAATAGAGCAACCATCAAAATTTGAAAAGGGGAATGTGCATAGGTCTCTCTTTGAAAGACCATTAGTCATCCAACCTTGAACAATAATGTGGAAACTGATGGCTCCGTTTAGAGTTAAGTTTTATTCTTAGGAGATAGCTTAAGCCAGCGTGTTAACATGTGTACAATTGAGAAAAGAGGAATGGGTGTCCCTCTAGAATATAGGTTTTAGGGATAGGCAGGAGAGATGGCTGAGCATTTATTCCTGATATGTATGTTTGAATCAAAGATTTGGGAGTTCCTAAAGTGCTTTGGGGTAACTAGTTGTTTGGGACAGTAATGTGCAGCGATCTGTATTGGGTGGCCAGATAAACTATTTGATGAAAATTTGGAAACTATTTGGAATTGCATTGCCTTAAGCAATTTTCTGGGAAACCTGGTTGCAGAGGAATAAACAAATTTTCGAGAATAAATATCACTCTTAGCTTTGTTGAAAATGCAATTATCGAGGATTTATACTGTGGTGTGCTTCTGGATCTTTGGGAGAGGCACAATGAGTGGTTGACAACTTCACAGAATGGGTACAAATCACAGCCATAAGATCCTTGTCTTGTACTTTATCTCCTTGAAGCAATTTTATCATGACCTTGGCCTTGTACTTTATTTTATTTTTCCATTGCTTTTGTTTTTGTTTCTTCCCTTTTTTGACAGAGAATCTCGCTTCACCTCGTAATCTGCTATAATTCCATTTCAATTAATGGAATTATGGCTTATCGTGATTTAAAAAAAAAAAGTACATAATTGAAGTAAAGTAGGAAAAGTTGATAAAAAATGTAGAACAAACTATAGCATCCATACCTCCAATATCAAGAAGAGTCAATTTCTCCCGAAAGACGAATCTTGCCACAATAGTTGCCATAATTGGAGTTGTGAAGTTCAATACAATAGCATTAGATAGAGGTTGGCTTTGGATGCTGAAAAAAGAAGGGGTTAACCCTTGGTTGTCGTAATATTCAACAAGATCTCAGATGCAAAATTTAACAAGGTTAATAGCATAATAAGCACTATAGGCATTATATTATATAAAATCATTAGTCGAAATATGAGAGAATAACGCACACACACCCCATAATATTTAGATATTAGAGTGTTAACAGGAGAATTATAGAGAATATTTTCATATTTTTTGAGTGGTCAGAAAGCAACAACATAATTAAAAACTTGAAGGAATGAAAAGTAACCAATGAAACCCAAGAACGATGGGATACAAGACTACACGTTCTACAACCTTTCCAGATCCATAGCTCGACAAATGAAGACGATTATTGGAATAAATTTCAGATTTGGTTGGCATTCGTACACAAATTTATCAAACAAGAAGTTTTCAGTGTGTGGTTTATATCCCAATGCTTTCTACAGCATTTTAGGGAATCATAAGTGCTACAGTAGGAAGATGGCAATTTAAATGAAGCCAGGGACATACACTGTAAGTACGGGTGCAAATAAAAACCGTCTGAAAACCGAGCCTTCGAACCGGCCGAACTGCACCGAAACCGACTGAAAACCAACACAGAACCTAACCGATTCGGCCCTGTTCGGTTTCGGTTTTGATACAGACGATTGTGATCATTTTTCATGCCAATCTTCGACACAAGGGATCTTGAGACCATGGGCGTACCATCACAGTCAAGTTTTTGATTCCAAGTGGCACAGATCCCAAAAGTGGCCCTAAAATCACATGGCACACGTCACACTCAAACGTGATTTTAGGGTCACGTTTTGGGACCTATGCCACGTGGAATCAGAAACTTGACCATTGAGATTCGGTTTTGGTTTGAAGTGAGAAGTTCGGTTAACCAAAACTGAAATGTTTCAGTTAGGGAATGGTTTTGCAGAAACCGACCCGAAAATCAAAATTTAGATTTCGGTTCGGTTTGGTTCGGATAACCGAATCTGCACCCCTAACTGTAAATATCAGATAAACACTAAGATTACGAAAAGTGATCACGCAAGGAAAAACATAGTAATCAATGACTTAAGAAACCTCCATGGGGAGATCTCTCATCTGCGTTGGCTCCCTGGATCTTCCTTTTAATACATCATTACTTAATATTTAACAAGAAAAAGGTGAAGGAGAGGTGTTTCTGTGAAAGGGATGAGTCTATTTTCTTTTACAAATCTCCAAGCACCACTATTTCCTCCAAAAGGCATGGCAATATTGGAAGAATCAGTTATCAATAAAAGATAGTGATGCATTACTAAATGCAATGCTAGGGTTGAGATTAAAATTAAATTAATTCAAACAATTAAAGATAACAATTTTCCCAACAAATTATCATGGAAAATTCTAGAAATTCAATTAAATGATTTAATTTCGGCCCGCAATAGGGTTACTTTTCGTGTACGTTCCCTATCAGATCTAAAAGACCAGGGTTCTTATGAACGGCTAGGTCTCCGATAGTTTTAAGGCGTCGAACAAACTCGCAAGCGGGCTCTCTCGATACCGTACAAAATAAAAGGCTAGTCAATAATTTTAAGGAAGATGGGTAGGTTGATTCTTGGATTTTACGAGATAAATAGGCTAGACTTGGGATTTAATTGAGAAATAAATAACTAGGGTTATGTTACGCAAATCGTAGATCTAAAGAAGATAAAGATGGAAGAAGGGTTGGCCTCGCACCAAACCGCACGCGGGATCGAAGAATCACTCTGTTTTGAGAGAATCACACTCTCACGAAAGTTTAGAACTCTCAAATTTGCAAAAACAATTTTAATTAACCAAAAACTAATAATAAAGTTGTTTACAAGCCTTTAAATAGGCTAGCCAAAACCCTAATACGAAATTAGAATAATCCTAATGCAAATAAAACACAAATGGTAACTTTTGACCCAAAATAATAAACTTCCGCCAAAATTCGTGCAACTGGTCGATCGATCGAGTCTGGGGTTGATCGATCGACTGAGAAGGTAATTAATCGTCTGATGCCACAGGTTTAAATCGATCAATTTTTCCTGCTCGACCGATCGACTGAGGAATTTAACTTTGCCTCATAATACCATTCTCGATCGATCGAAGCTCGTAGTCGATCGATCAACTGAGCATTTTCAATTCTCTGAAGTTGAACTGTTTTCTTTTCTTCCGCCTCTGATGTTCTTCTTCCGCCTTCGGTACGTCACCGGCGGTTGCTTGAATCTGATGTCCCCATCAGATAGGACACAAATTGGAATAATCTATGTAGAAGAAAAGTACATGCATACAAGATAAAATAAACAAAATGAAAGGCTTCTTTTTTACTTTGTCCCCAAAAGCTGCCTATGGTGTCATACCTAGACTCCCAAAGGGTATCACGGCCAAGTGTTTAGAACCCTCTGAACCCTATGTGATGTAGCCTAGCATTCCATCCTTATACAAATCCTAAGCAGCAATATGTAGGGTTTCACGTCCTTCCAGGTTGTATGCCCTAAGGTTTGGCATTCTCAAAACTGGAAGCTTGTATGGCCTTGTAATTTTGGTTTGGGATTATCGGATGCAGGATTTTGAGTTGAAGGTTACCCAAAACCCTATGGGTTCTTCATAGCATGCATCAAACTATAGAAGATTTCCCAGAAGCATGAAAAATCCCAAGGAGCTTACGGCAGCAATGCCTCATCCTCACTGCATTCAATGCACATGCTGTGTAGCATGCACAGCCCTAGGGGCTTATGCAGCAATGCCTCACCTTCCATCAAATTTAGTTCACATGTTATTACTGCCCTCTTATCTTGTGTGCCCTTCTTCACTTTTTTCATGCCCTGAATGCACATGGGTTTAGGTGGTCTTTTGTTGTTGCACACATTGTTTTTCTTGCAGACCACAAAACACATACATGTTTTATTCAGATTGTTGTTTATTGTCACTGTTAACTTGATAACATGAAATATATGTACAGCATATGCATGGAGCACCCACAATACTACCCAAGAATGGGGCGTTGTTATTTTTTTAAAATCTTTTTCCTACAAGGACAAGGATTCACAGCCATTAACATTTCAACAAAAAAAAAACGGATGCAAGGATTGAATCTCTGTATCGCATGTCTACTCCCCTACCACGAAAAAATGATACATCTTGACTGACAACTGATATAAATTACTAGGGTATCTCCATTCGCGCCTACCAGATTACTGGTGGGCGCCTACACTAAACCCATTGACCACACACCCATGGCCTCAAGATCCTTTGTGTCGAAGATTGGGATGAAAAACGATCACAATCATCTGATTTAAGGCCGTCAACGGGTTTTAATGTACGCGCCCACCAGTAATCTGGTAGGCGTGAATAGAGGTACCCAAATTATTGGGCAATTAAATGTGTGAATATTTTGCATAGACAGGTTGTTGTATTGAACAATATCAAGAGGCTTCTGTATTGTTATTGCCACCTTGAAATACTGATATGCATCAGTATTAGGTGAAATTTCAAAATTCACGCAACGAAAATATGCATAATTTCTAAAACCCACGCATGTGTTATTGCAACTCTGTATGTTTCTTAAATTTGTTTAGCCTATTATTTCCATCTAAAGCTTATTATGCATGATAAAAGTGTTCTTTTCTTATTGGAACATGATAAAAGAATCTGCTATTCATGTCAGTACAATTTGGGATATTCTTCTTGCTATATGTGGATCCACTATGAGGCAAAACGCTACCTTGCAGAAAAATTAGATCCTAGTGTCTTTTTGTTTAGGTATCGAAAGCTCTTCGATGGAATTCTGAAAACATCATAACCATTAAGGTATAGAATACTTTCATAAATCCTGTATGTACCCATGTTTTTTGCACCTATATCTAATGACTTTAGATACACGACACTACCCATGTGAATTATGTGTAACTATTTTCCAAACATAACGAGAGATCAAAAATATTGTCGAACAGTATACTCCCGGATCTAGTGGACCCGAGTTGGGGGTGCAAGGTTTCTATGAGCATTAGTTTAGACAAAGTCAGGTAAACATCAAACTAAAGAGTTCCAATTGGTCAACTAAGAGAAACCTACAATATTGCATTTTTTGTAACAAAATTGAAGATCATTTGGGCCGATGACGATGCGGATATTCAACAAAAAATATTTGCACAGCAAGTAAATTGCAAAAGATAACTTCCATCACTGGAGTATACAACTGAAGATAATAAGAAGTTCAGGCCATTTGAGGTAAACAGCCAATACTTTTGAGAAAGAAGCACTGACCTATAAATGAAACTCAACAATGACAAGTAGCCTGTTATGGCTCTTGCAATGAGAAGATTCCTTACATGTGTTGGTCCAAATACTGGTTGTCCAGTTCTTCTCAACCACACAAAGGATGAGATCAAGATAACTGTACATCTTGTAAATACAATTTCAAATACAGGAAATGATCTGACTGCCATTACAAAGGAAAAAAAAAAAGAAGAATTAGTGATAAATCAACAACCTGTGCATAATATTCAACAGTAAAAACATTATAATATGCAAGCATTTTAATATAAAATATATCACAAGTTCTATTCCATATTTTTAGCCTAATTATCCTAGACGATATTAAAAGAAACAATCCAGAATGCAAGATGAAAAGTATGGAACAGGATAAACTACTCTAATCAAATCAAATTCCAATGAGGAATATATTTTTCATTACATGACAAATATCGGGTGTCAATTGTTGAAAGAGGAGGATAGGCTAATTTTTTTTCGGTGCATGGACTGTGGCTAGTGTGAGAAGGCGGTATAACACTAATCAATTTATTTATTTAAGTAGATGGGATCACTATCGATGATATCCTCGGAGAAAATTTTTTTGAATACTACAAAAATCTCTATGCAAGTGGGGGGTGGGCTAGACCAACCCTTGACACCATTGATGGAGGAACAAGGAGGAACTTGAATCCCATTTTTCAGAAGATGAGATTAAGAAAGTGATCTTTTACTCTAGAGGATGCCGGGTGAAAGGATCGGACGGTTTCCTCAAGTATTATGTGTTTTGGGAATGTGATGAAGATGTTGAAAACTGAAAAGTTTTACTACAATTATAGAAGTAACAGTAGTTAATTCTACTTCTTTCTCTACTTTTGAAGCATGAGGGGATTGGGGAGTTGAAGGACTTCATGCTGACTAGCCTTCTTGGTAGCATGCATAAAATAATAGCTAAGGTTCTTGCAAATCATATGTAGCTGTTAGTGGGGAAAGGGATCTTGGATAATCAAGGTGCATTTGTTTATGGCCTCTAAATTTTGGATGTGGCCATGCTCACAATTGAATTGGCTCAAGTTTTAAAATGAAGTTCAGTATCGTTTGCAAAGTCGATATGGAAAAAGCCTATGATAGAGAGGATTAAGGCTGCATTTTGACCTTTCGGGCCAAAGAGCGGCTCTTTCACTCTTTTGCACCAGCAGGGAACTGGTTTTATGTTTGGTAACACAGCTCTTCACCCCATTTGCTCTGGCGGGAAGGTGTTTTAAGTGATAAAACTGCTCTCTGCCTGCTCTCTTCCAGAACAGAATTTTTCTGCTCTAATCGAGAGCTGGCAGAGAGCTGTGTCTGCTCTTATAAGAGCTAACCCAAACGCAGTTGGATAAGCTTTAGTGCTAAATGCCAATACATGACAGCATGTTATTCTTCAGCATCATTCTCGGTATTGGTTAATGGGGAAGCTATAGGCTTTTTTAATAGCTCCTGTGGTGTGGTTAAGGGGATCTGTTATCTTCCTCTTTGACTTGGTTGTTAAACCTCTTTGTCAGCTTATGGATTGAGATATAGAGTTCGGTTTGAATAAAGGTTTGAAATCCTTTAGGTTGGGCAGGTAATTTCTCACCTTCAATATGGAAATGGTAACTTGGTTTTTTTGTGGGGTCTTGTGGCAGACATGGTGAACCTTAAGAAGGTGCTCCATTGGTACGAGACCATTTTCAAGGCAAAAAGTGAACATCTATAAAAGTTTACTCTGGAGTAGAGTTAACGTGGAGTCTTATCAAATTAGTGGCTAGGGCTTCTGGGTGTGACTCGAGTCGCTTTCTATCAAATTATATCGGGCTTCCACTTTGCATTAGTAAGCCTCATAAAGCTCTTTGAGAGAAAACTAGCTTTGTGGAAGAGTCTCCTATCAATTGGGGGTTGTGTCACGCTAATTGAGTCCGCTCTCTTCAATCGTTTGGTTTATGTCAAGTCTATGATCCATTGTCCATTTAGTGTCCTTGGGAGGTTGGAGAAGCTTGAAAAGCAATTTCTTTGACTTACATGCAGTTAATTGTGAAGTGACTCGTTTACCTATCCATGAAGGGGGCTTGGATATTTAACGACTAAAAGAGATGTACGTTGCTCTATTGTGGAAGTGGGTGTGGAGAAATGGTGAAAAGGAACAGGATGTTTGAAGATTGCAATTGCAATTTTTGTTTTCTTTTCAATGAAGCATTTTTATCCATCAACGAAAAAAAGATTGATGGACATTTTTCAGAGATGATATAGATGTAGTCAGAGTGGCGATTCAGGTAGAGATAAAGATGGTAATGAAGTGAGATTTTGGCTCTTTTGTAAGCACTTATCATTTTTCAGTTCTATCAGTGCCAAAGGTAACTCATCCAATGACATCAGACCGGAAAGTCCAAAGATTTCAACACTTGGGTTTCAGCTCTACTGAGACTGATCTCCTACGAGAATGGTGATATGTGTTCGGTGAGTATTTTTTCCATCATGAACTATGAGACAAAAATGAAATAGTATACTGACCTGTTATGAGTAAAAGGATTTCTATCCCATTATCATCGATTAAATCTTTACTGGTGTTGATGTATATGTGTTTAATGTAGGTAGTGAGTATTGTTGAGTTCTGTTGTGTGTTCAGTTTTTTTTCCCTCTATAAATAGGGCCTATCTCATGTAATTGAAGGTCTCTCTCTCTCTCTCTCTCTCTCTCTCTCTCTCTCTCTCTTCCCATATCTATTTAGTTATTAATATAAACCCAATCATGGTCATTTCCCTAGTTCTTTCATGCTTTGGGTTTAGGTTATTTTAGTCTAACATGGTTCAGACCAGGTCAACCCCACACGGCTTTAGTGTTGTTATGTCTTGGTTCCGTCTAACGTATGCTCTGCACATCGCCGCCTCGTTGGATCTCTGTGCATCAGAAATCGGGAACATTGTGTTTTTTATTGTGTGTCTCCAACATATTACTTCTTTCACCTCCATCAAAGGTTCAATTATCGTGTCATTGCAACCATGTTATTCTTGAGCAGCAGCCACATCCAACCTTATTTTTTGGTTTGTAATGTCTCCCCTCTACCCATTCCAGTTCATCCATGTAACCTTAAATTTCTAGGGAGAGAATAGAAAGAGATGTGACGGACAAGTGAAGATGAAAGAAAAAGTCGCTAGTTGCAGCCAATAAGCCAATGAAGAAGAGATGAAGATCGAAGGCGATGAAAGAAAAAGTTGCTTGTTGCAACCAATAAAGCCAATGAAGAAGAAGATATGAGGATCGATGGGGGTTGAGGGTACAGCAATCATGAAAAAAAGAAAAAAAAAACTGAAATGAGAAAAGAAAAGAAATAAGATAAGGAAGGAAACAAAGGATGTAGGCTGCAGACAAATTGCCTCGGAAAAGCGTTAGTTGCTCAGTCATTGAGGAAAAAATTGCTTCACGTAATATGATGACGCCAGCACTAGTCAAAATTTCACCTTTGATAGAGATTGCACTCACATGATTTTGATCGGATTTGAGAGGTGAGTAACTTTAATCGAGGGCCTTTGAAGTTTTGATGACTGCATAATCATTTTTCGAAGAGTTCTTTTAAATTTGAGGATACGCATGTTTCTGTGCACTTGACCTCTGTGCCATCAGAATCTTGACAAGGTTTGGATTGGACTGTAGTGAACTTCCCACTGGTAAATGATTTAGAAAAGATTTGAGGTGACTTTTATTGTTTTTCTTGGTTCATGTTTCTCAGCCAACTTCACGTCTTTCTATGGTCTCGTCTTTTGTGAGATGGAAAGCTAGTGTTTCTTGTTTCGGGTTGCATCGGTTTTCATCCAGCTATCATTAGCTTGTGGTTTCACTCAATTTGGAGTTGATTTGAGCTAGAGATAATGAGATCTATTAATTGTTTAGGGTATCGGCTGCCACCTGAATGTTGTTGTTGGTATGGGGTAATCCCTTTCGATATCCTTGATGCGTATGGAGCTGCTAGAGGGACTGTTGATATCGCTGCCCAGGTGCTCTCGAGCTAATGTGATTTTGCGTTCCTTTTTCCCTATGCTCATGGTTTTCCAGCTTGTGTTTCTTCTTTATGTTGCAAGATCTCTTAAGTAGTGATTGTGTTGGCTTATATAACCTTGTTATGGTGTACTGATGAAAAAAATAAAAAAAGGAAGAACAATGTGTTGGCTTATACACAACCAAACAAAGGGGAGGGGGTTTTGGACAGTTTATTGTGGTGGATGGGTTGTTAGTCTTGGATGGGTGGTGGAGCTTTATGTTGCACGTGATCTTGGCACTAGTTAAGGGATCCCTACACTTAAGTGTAGCATTTGAATGCTACACTAGTGCCGAGATCACATGCAACGTGGCATGTGATCCCAAAACAAGCACCCATTTTGGGATCATTACACATAGCATGTGATCTAAAAAAATATTATTTTTACAACTTTTTTGCCTCTTAACATAGTGCAGGGAATTTTTCCAACTTTGACCATATTTTGGATGATGGATAAGATGTATTTTTTATTTATTTTTGTGCATGACACCTCCGCACTCGATCTTTGGATTAAGTGCGACTTGGCACCCAATTGACACTAGGGCAGCATTGAACGCTACATCACTAGTTGAGTGTTCTGCTGTCCCCATATATATACATATATATGGACAGCGGTTTGGTGCCCCAATGGTCCATGTGGCACCCAATACATTGTTTTGGTGCCACGTGGACCAAGGTTGTTTTGCTTAGATCATCTTTTAAAAAACAAAATTCAGAAACTCATCTCCACCATATTTTTCTTTAGCCTTGAAATTTAAACCATTGAAATAAGTCAATGTTTGACCTTTTTTCTTAAACAAATTCTGTTTGAGAATTATTGTTATAGAATTGATCTAAATAACGCATCCGAGCTCCACATGACACCAAAACTGTGTTTTGGGTGCGACATGGAGCTCCACAGAGACCATTAGGGCATGCTCACCGTGCCCCATTGAGGCACACAACCCTTTTCCTATATATATATATGGAAGCTATTAAAGGCTTTATGGTACGCAGTGAAAGCATAGTGGCTGCATGGAATATTGTCTCTGGAGGTGATAGGTTCCCCTTCTACCATAGATTCTATAATGAATGGGCTTATGAAGGTGTTGTAATGTCACTTTCTTCTTGATAATGCTGGAGGTTATTTTTTAGGCCTTATGGCCGTGTTGTTTGTGCCAAAAACATATTATTGTAGGCTGTGTTATCCACTTGTTTCGTCCATGTGATGTGTATCATGGCCACTTCAGTGAAAGGTGTTGCACCAAGTCCTTATTGTTGGCACTTGAGTGCAAGGTGTTGCACCATATTGTTGTGACCATATCAAATCAGGGGCAGTGGCAAAGCTACAATCTGATGGGGGATCCCGGGATCCCCCATCCTTTAAAAAACGATCTTAAACTCCCTTTAAAGAGAGTTTCTAGGGGCAACCGGTCTTCATGAGGGATCCCCCTAGCCCATCTATATATATATATATATATATATATATATATATATATATATATATATATATATTAAGTGACCAATTTTGAGGATTTTTTGCCAAAAATAAAAGAAAATACTATTTTTTCTCTCTTGATTGATTCCCCTAACTTCTCTCTTATCTTTGTTTAGTCACGGATTTTTAATAAAGAAACTCTAATACTAATCATTCAAGTTAATTTATTTACAACCATAGTATAAAGAAAAAATCTCATATTGCAAATAACGTTACCAATTATTAAAATTTTCCTACCCCTCTTTTTTTGAACCCACAATATCTCTTTCCTAAGAATAAGGGCCGGTGTTACTACTACACCACTTTATGTTATAGTCACCTCTCTTAAGACAAAGGAAAAACCAGTTCACTCCTTGGAATCTAATGATAGAGATTGGATTTCGTCCCAAACTTTTATATAATAGATCTTGAGATCATGGGCCTGTTATCAGGCGGTAAGATATTGAGTATACGTGGCACACATACTAAAAAGTGAATATGAATCATGTTTGATGGTTCATCGCACAAGGAATAAACATCTAACCGTTTGATGGTAGACTCGTGATCTCAAGATCTATTGTAGGGAAGATTAGGGCGAAAAACAATCTCCGTCATCAGATTCAAAATAATCAACAAGTATTTCCTTTGCTTAAATGAGGTGGTTGTAAAATAAAGTGTAGGGCTGGCTCTGAGCATAGGCAAGCAAGAGGCCGCCATAATTGGACCCAAATGGGGACCTCAATTCTTCAAAGGCCTACTGCCTAAGAATTTTTTTCTTTTTTAATAACTCCCATTTTGATTCTCATTTATAAATTTGGCCTATAAATATAAGCATGGCAAAACTAATAATATTTGACGACTATCATGGACTCCCATCAGAAAAATCCTGGCTCCGCCACTGGTCAGGGGGGAGATGATGGCATAAACAATATATATTTATTCTGCATTTGTTGGCAAATTGGGCATCATTACCATGGATGCTCCAACTTGAGGAGGAATATTGGAGATAATGTATGTGTTTAGTATAGGTAATGAGTTTAGTTAAGTTATGTGGTGGGTTTAGTCCCATATTGAGTAAAACTATAAGTTGAGCCCTGTTTGCCCTCTATAAATAGGGCCTATCTCATGCAATTAAAGGTATCTTAATAGAAAAAATGTCGTCATTAAAGAATTCTCCCTCCCTCTCTTTCCCATTTCTCTTTAGTTCCTTCATGCTTTCTGTTTAGATTAATTTAGTCTTAACAACTTGTAAATTTACATAAGCTTGTTCTTTAGTAACAAAACTACTATTTATCAAGAAAAAATTTAAAGCAGCTTTGAGTAATTTTCTGACCTGATAAAACACCCAACAAGACTTCCATTATGCAATAGATGGTGGAAGACAATGCCATGCATAATAAGCCTGAAAATCTAGATCCACTCCATGTCCACAAAACTATTTTTTTAAATAACGTGATCTCCATGTCAACTTCTTTTGTTGATGGCTCCTGCAGGTAAAATATCAACCAATTCTTTTCTTGAGATTATTCTACACAAATATTGTGGTATAATGAAACCCAAGTGTCGTCATGACAATTGTTGCATCTCAATGGAGACCACATTAAATCAGATTGGATTTGGAGCATGTATCGGCCCTTGCAAAATGATACATATCATATGGAAAATATTCTTTTAGACGATAGATGTGAATATTTTGTTCAAATAATAAAAAATGAGACCATGAGAAAATAAGAACAAATAGGGTGATAAAATAAATGTTTAACTCTTGTTTATATATAAATATAATTGTGTGTAATTATAAATGTCATGATAACATGAGTTAGGTTACATAGGTCATTCGCAATTGTATATCATGTCGGAAGACCAAAAACTAAGGTATCCAACTGCATCGGATTTGAAGGGAATCAATTAGCTTTCCATCACCCATAACAAATGGATGCTCAACATCAAGTTTAAAACTATGTGGTTTTGCTTAGTCCCACAATCTACCATTGGTTAGAAGAATTGGAATTCCATTATTGGAAATTTCGAAATCTCAAGAGTGCTTCATAATTGATACCAACAAACTGAACTGAGAATTGTGTTGTGTAATTTGGTTTCCTCATAACATGAGAAAATAATCAATTGATTACACAAAAAACTCAAGTAGTTTCAGATCAGTTGAGTTTTCTCAATGCAATCCAATTTGATTATTTTCTGTTTTTCAGAAAAAAAGCTAAAGTAGAACCCAATAGTCATTGTTTAATATCTGTTCACAGCTCAACTTTTTTGAGTTTTCAAAAGTTTTGGTAAGTCAAACTTGTGTTGTACACCACTGCTTTAGTTATAACAGGCCGTTGGAATAAGGAAATAAGAGGATATGAGCTGGAGGAAGGGCTCGAACCTTCCCCTTGTGGGTAAAAGCCACACGCTCTAACCAATTAAGCTACTCCAGCTTATGGATTGTAGAAAACTTGGCTCTATTAGGTCATGAAGTTGAGTCTTCAAAAGAAGATTACTAGTAATGGCGGGGAGGAAGAATTGGATTTGTTCAAAAAAGGGAAGGTGAAGAGAGGGTGATGAAATAGGCATGCAAATAAAAAAATTAAAAAAAATTTAATATATATATAAATGATGAGATAAGAATTAAGAACACAGTTTTCCCATCAAAACACCAACACTAACTATGTGTATTCTACCCTTCGAATGGTCTTAGAGTGATCCAAATGAGGTGACAAGGACATATGTTTTAGTCAGCAGAAGACATGTTATGACTGAGGTTCACAAGTTGGTGTCAGATGAAATAGAAGTTAAAGTAGATTAGGTAGGAAGAATCAGGATTGGGTTATTAAGGTTGGCAGTATTAGTGTTAGATAGGCAGCATCAGGTTTAGGGTTTGAGAAAGAGAGAAGAAGAGGAAAGGAAAGAAGAAAGAGATATTAATGATGCACTCCCGTGTTCACCATACTCATCGTTTGATCCTGTTTGGTGGAGGAAACAGTGCTAAAACACAACAAAACGAGAAACAAAGACCAATCAAAGGCATTACTATCATGATACAAATAAGGGTGTAGTGGGGCGAGAGGAGTGAAATTGAAGGGTAAAACAGGAAGGAACTGGGGAAGGACGCCCCACATGTTTTGGCAATCTGAGTCGAGCCTCAGGTATCGGACAATGTGATTTGACCTCAATAACCCTGTTACAGTCTCAGAATTTTTATCGGTGGTCAACAGCTTTTTAGATACAGTAACTTTTGTAATGAAAATTGTTTCCAAAATACCATGCAAATGAGACAGTGTTACTTCTATTTTCCACCAAAATGAGGGCATTTTAGGCATTAGTTTGTCCATAAATTAATCAAGGATAGTTTAGATAAATCATTTAAATTGTGTAGGAGCTTAGTTATAACGTTGGGGGTAGTTTAAACCTTATACATTTAGTTATGCTTTATTTATTATAAATACTCCACATCTGTAATTAATTAAGTTTATGAATGTCAGTTTGAGTAGAAACTCTCCCCCTTTTCTAGAGATCTAATGCGTTCTTGTCCTGATATCGTTTTCTAACTATTTGTCTTCAGTATTTCCTTTTTTTTTTTTGTAGTTTTGTCGCTTGGATCATCTAGTATCAGAGCAAGTTTTGTCTTCCTAGAACTTGGGGTTTTGAGCCGTGAAGATGCCGCCAAGATGCAGACACAACTGAAACAACAATACAGACGTTGCTCCTCGCTTGGATGAATTAGAAGAAACCGAAGACAACATCAACGATCACTAAAGTAAGTTATCTAGGTTTTGCTGCAAGTTTTGTAGTTGCCTGAACATTGGATCCAGCATGGTGAAGACAGAGAATTTGGTCACTCTTCTGATGGGAGCGACACAGAATTGTCTGTTAGTCGAACCAACGATCGGGAAGAACGCAGTTTTGGTTGTGATGGTCGAGATCATGCCAGCGATCAAGAAACTGCCAAAACAATCATGGGAGTGATACCAGTGGTGGCCGAGGGTTTAGACGTGAACGTGAAAATTATTGGGATATACATATGTGTACATGTATGTAGCTTAGTGGTGGGCTAGATATAGTATTAGGTGTGTGTATAACGTAAGGGTTTTTAGTTTTCGTGGTTTAATATAAAGGCAAGTTAGGACTCCAACCCTAACTAAGTCAGTTGCTTCTCTAATTCTATCTCTCTCTTTCTTGTTCTTCTTCCTCTTCTTCCTTCAACCTAACGCTAAACCTAATCTTCTAACCCTAACCATAATCCAACTTTTAAAAATAGTGTAAAATAGGCTTGCTAGGCCTAGTGATCCTATGGTACGGGCTACTTAGTAAAAGGCAATTGCCCACCTTTTATTTATGGTATAGGCAGTTGCCCCTTTTTAATTCTATTAGTATTAGGTACTTACCTAAGTGATGACGCTCTTGGTACTCAGGCCACTTTCGGGGATGTGTGTGATGTGGAACCATCAAATGTTCCATGTAATTTAACTCCCATGAGCGCAAAGATTAGAACGAAAATTGATCTCCATTGTTTGATTCACTGTAGTCAAGTATCATAAAAAAATTAAAGTTATGTTGGATTACATGGTAGCCGATAGTTTTAGATGGCATTTGACAGCTTTGTACCAAACTATGGAGATCGTTTTCCATTCTAATCCTCTACATCAAAGATCCTTAGATCATGGCGCACCTATCCAACGGTACATCTTAATTCCACATGGCACACATTCCAAAAAGTGACCGAGTGCCAAATCACCTAGCGCACACATCTTAATTTCACATGGCACACATCCCAAAAACTGAACGAGTGCCAAGTCACTTGGCGCTCATGTCTCTTGTCTAATACTAACTCATTTTCTTTGTAGACCATATCCTTCCCCTCTCCCTGGAAGAAAATCCTAGCTCTGCCCTGCTTCCACATATGGTGGTGGGCTTTGCACATATTATGCCTTTGACAAAGTCCTTGTTATTTCGCATCCCAATCATTTCTCCAAATTGACCATCACCTCCTTCATTGCCATTGTATTATGTCAAAAGTGAGTTGAAGATGTCATCGATACCTTAGCCAATGTGTATAGGGTCACTAAGACAATTAGGGATGACTATGGCAAAGAGGTATTCTTTGCCATATATGCCATCTTGCCATAATTGAATCTTTAGAAAGAATTAACCAACTACATTCTTTGGTATATATGCCATCTTGCTATCATTGAGTCTTCAGAACGAATTAACCATATTTTTTTCTTCTATGAGCAAGAAAAGGCAGTTTAGGGCCGCAAAGGATGGTTTCCCAATGTAAGGGATATTTCCATAAAGAGTTGGTATTAGGTACCCGAATGGAGCACCACCAACGGTGCTCAAGTCAGGCCAATATACTTCTACGGCTCTACCAAAATAGTCAAGCTTTGAGATGTGCACAGCTATTTATGCTCAGCCAATGATAGTACGCTACTAAACTTTCACTAATTTTACACTAAACAATATCAATGCATTTCCCAATGTTGGCAGAGGGAAATCGACTCGAGCATCACCAGCGGTGGGGTACCTAACACCTACACTTTCATAAATTACGTAGAGTTATTTTGTCACTCAATTTGTTATAGAAACTTTTAAACTAGTTTGGAAGTTGTAAATGGGTCTAAGGAATTCCAAAGGTTTTAGCACTTTAGGTTGTGTTTGATAACGTGGAAGTTAGAAATTTAAGGTGGAATTGATTTGCCAATTTCAAATTTCTTGTTTGATTGCATTTTAAAGATATAGAATTTCATCACGAGGGGCCCACTTGTGGAATTCACTATCAATTCATTCATTGGCCATTTGTAATTCCACCCGTGAAACCTCTTAAATGGCAAATCCACTAGGTAGTTGACGCAAGACAAAGCCCTAAACTACGTGAATGCGGTGAATTAATTACTTGCCGAAATTAATTTAAATTAAATTGAACAATGAATCTGAAAATAAAGCGAATACCTTAGGGCTTCATTATTTTCCATGCGGAAGATCACGTTCGGGTTCAGGAAAGGGTCCAGTCTTTGCGCTAGATCCGTTAGTGCAGATCGGTCCTAAAGGTAGAACTCTAGGTTTTCCATATTAGGGCGCTCGTAGTTCAATAGTAGGATCACTAGTTTTCTTATGGTTTATGGGATTGGGTCGAATCAATGGTTAGATGAAAGCTAGGGTTTATGGCTTGGAAATTTTGACAAAATGGTGGCTGGATTTATGGCTCTAGGAATAAGATAAAAGCAGAAAATAGTTAAATAAAAGAGACAAAGGTAGAAGAAGATAGATTGCGGGCTTCACACCCTTGGCTTCACACCAAATCCTTCTCGGGAAGAAGAATCACTCTTCGGAGAAACTCATCTCAAGCTCCAAAAGCAAAAGCTAATTCATTCAATAATCAATAACTAATTACATTGTTTTTCTTAATAACCTTATATAAGAGGTCTTAAAATAAAACCCTAAAACAAAATAAACATAAAAGAAAGACAATTTTGACCCTAAAAACTAATCTCAAATTCTAAAAGAAACTCATTCTCGTGCGATTTCATTCGATCGAAATAAGGGTTCGACCGAACGAAAATGTCGATTTCCCCTCCTTTACGCCTAGTTCTGATTTCCATTCCACTTCTTCCAACGTCGGTACACGCAAAACGGTCCGTATCCGATTCTACAATGTTGGCGTCCCCGTCAATTCTCTCGGGCCGAAAAGGCTTTATCACCGATGAAGCGGCGTCATGATAGCAATCGATCATGTCGGGGTCCATGCGTCGGACCTCATCTTCAGTTAACCATGTGTTCTCGGAGTCCGGCTTTCCCAACCACTTAACCAAGCATTTCTGAAATCCTCCACCATGGGTGTATACTGCAAAATCATCGAGTATCCCTTCGATCACATCTCGCCTCTGCTTCCATGGGGAAGGGAACAGTAGGGGCTGTAGGGTGGGGCTGGAATTTGGGCTCGGGGCTGCTATGAAGGGGTTGGTGGGGGGAGGGGTTGAGGCCGAAGAAGGAACTAGGTCCTCTACATTGAACGTAGAACCAATTCGATATCCAAAGGGAAGTTCGAGAATACATACGATTTGGTCCGCCGCCACTACTTGTAAAGGCCCAACCAAGGGCTTGAGTTTCTTCGTGACTCCCGATGGGAATCGTTTCTAACCCGAACCATCACACAATTTCCTACTTGGAATTCTTTGAAGCGCCTATGCGCATCCGCAGTTATTTTGTATTGTTCATTGCTTGCATTAATTTTTTTTCTAATTTCGGCATACAATTCATGGATGTGTTGTGCGAATACATCTGCTGACTCGAAAACTCAATGGGATGCAGACATGGGGACTAAATCGATGGGTGTTCTAGGCCTATGACCAAATACAATCTCGAAAGGACTCATGCCTAGGGACCTATTGATAGAATTGTTGTATGCAAACTCGGCTATAGGCAATGTAGAATCTCAAGTCCTAGGATGATCACCGACTAAACAACGAAGGAGATTACTTAAGCTCCTATTGGTGGATTCCGTTTGGCCATCACTTTGAGGATGATAGGCCAACGAAAATTGGAGCATGGTACCCATCATGTGCCATAATGTTTTTCAGAAATAACTGGTAAACTTCACGTCCCGATCCGACACAATAGTTTTGGGTAACCCATGGAGACGCACAACCTCCCCGAAAAATAATTTGGCTATGTGAGCTGCATCGGAGGTTTTAGAGCAAGGTATGAAGTGGGTCATCTTGGAAAAGCGGTTCACTACCACAAAAATGGAATCGTGCTTCCTTTGAGTCTTCGGAAGCCCGAGCATGAAATCTATAGAGATGTCTTGCCAACTTGGCATATACGACATTGTTTCACGACCCTAGAGATATCCCTCATAAGGCTAAGCCAATAAAACTTATCCTCAACGAGCGCACTGGTCTTATCGCGCCCAAAATGTCCGACAATCCCTCAGGCATGTAACTCCCAGATGAGGAAGTCATGCAATGAAATGCGATGGATACACAAACGATTTCCTTTAAACAAATACCCATCCAGCAGGGTATACTCGGAGTTAATGTTGTTTCGATTTTCAATGATAGCAGTGTATTCTGCCTTGAAATATGGGCAATTAGGATAATCTTGTTTCAACTGCTCAAATCCGATGACCTCGGTGCTCATAGACTGCAAAGTCGCCACTCGACGACTAAGCGCATCAACTGCCTTGTTCTCGGCACCAGCCTTATGCTTCAACACGAATGTGAACCCTTGAAGGTACTCGACCCACTTTGCGTGTCGCGGATTCAACTTTTTCTGGGAAGTAAGGAAACGTAAGGCTTCGTGGTCAGAAATCAAAACAAACTCTTGCGGTCTCAGGTAATGTTTCCAATATCAAAGAGATCGGATGACGGCATAAAACTCCTTGCCATAAGTGGAGTATTTCTGCTTTGCCTCATTAAGTTTCTCACTAAAATAGGCCACAGGGTGGCCCTCTTGGCTCAGCACTCCGCCTATACCTACACCCGACGCGTCACATGCTACTTCAAAGACTTTAGAAAAGTCTGGTAAGTGCATGATGGGTGCAGTAACCATGTTGTCTTTTATCTCGGCAATCGTCGCAGCATTGCTCCACAGGAACTCCCCTTTTCTCATGCAATCAGTAATGGGAGCTATGATGGTGCTAAAGTTTTGGATGAAACGACGATAAAATATGGCCAAGCCATGGAAGCTACGGACTTCATGAATATTCTTAGGCTCGGGCCACTCCACAATGGCCTTAACCTTTACAGGGTCCGCAACTATCCCGTCTACCGAGACAATGAATCCCAAGAATACAACAGATTGCTGCATGAAGGTGCACTTTTTGAGATTCGCGTATAACCTTTCTCCCCTCAAGGTTTCGCAAACCAACCTTAGGTGAATAATGTGTTGTTCCTTGTCCGGACTGTAAATTAAGATGTCATTAAAATATACGACAAGGAATTTGCCAAGGAATGACCTCAACACTTGGGTCATGAGTCTCATGAATGTACTCGGGGCATTGGATAGCCCAAAAGGCATGACCTTCCACTCATAAAGACCATATTTGGTCTTGAAGGCGGTTTTCTATTCATCGCAAGGGCGAATACGAACCTGATGGTAGCCACTTTTAAGGTTTATCTTGGAAAAAATAGTGGCGCCAACCATCATATCAAGCATGTCATTGAGCCTTGGTATGGGAAACCGATATTTAACCGTAATCTTATTAATTGCATGGCTATCCACATACCATCTTTCTTAGGAGTGAGTAATGCGGGTACAGCATTCGGGCTCAGACTCTCTTGGATGAACCCCTTCTGATGGAGCTCACTGACTTGCCGAGTCAACTCGGCGTGCTCAACCGGATTCAACCTGCAGTGGGGCAGTTTCGGTAATGTAGATCAGGGAACCAGGTCGATTTCCTGTTGAATGTCATGCATGGGAGGGAGCTCATTAGGAAAGTATTTGGGGAAGACATTCGCAAATTCATTCATGATTGGCTCGACCTCCTTAGGGTACTTACGTGCTGACTCAGGAGTACTTTCAACAGTGACGATGACATACACTACGCTCTCATCTAATGATGCTCTCTCGAACTCTGAAGAGCTCACAATGTTGATGGCCTTGGATTGGCCTCCCTTCTTTTCAACTCTATTGACCGATGGTGCTTTGGAAGCCAAAGGGTTAAGAGTGATTTTTTTGCCCTTATAATTGAACGTGCAAAAAATCGACCAAAAATTGTCACGTTCAAGTCATAAAGCCAACGCCTCCTTAAGATGATGTGGCCCACATCCATCGGCACCACATCACACCATAAGGTGTCCGAGTATGAACCCAATTGTACAGGTACACGACACCTCTGTGACACGGGAATCGATGAGGAGTCAACCCATGCGACTTTGTAACGTCTCGGGTGGGCATCGGAGGTAAGCCCCAAGCGGGTAATGGTATGTTCTGACACCACATTGGTGCAACTTCCGCTATCCACGATAAGCCTGCAACTCTTTGTCCCACATGTGGCAAAGGTGTGGAAGATGTTCTCCCTCCGCCAATCCTCCTTTTCATCCCGTTGAGATTGCGCAAAGGCACACCTCACAACTAGAGCACGACCCATGGCATAACCTTTCCTCGCCACTAGATGTGACATTCGGCTCAAAGACCTCTTCTTCATAAATTCCCTCACTCTCTTCTCCTTCTCCGTCGAGGAAGAAATTCCTTTGTGGGTCTCTTGTGGGGCATTGGGCGGCAAAGTGTCCCAATCCTTGACACTTATAACACTTGACATGAGACCCACTCTTCGAGGATTCTTCGACTACACCCTTTCCTTTGTCAAACCGTCCATTGGTAGATGTGGATTGTGTGGGATTGGGAGGCGGGTTTCCAGCACTAAGTCTCACCTCGCCGGTATGGGGTTGATCGGTGTGAATATCAGATCGCCTAACCACTGTCATTTTCAAATATCGTTCAAGGTCTTGAACGGCGGTGTAACATTCGGTGAGAGTCTCAATAGGGTGGGAGACTAACTCTTTTTGTAAGTCAAGTCTCCATTTGGTGCGAAATCTGGATTGAGTGACTTGAGGGTCTTCGGACACTTTGGCTCTCATCATGATTACTTCAAATTTGCCAATGTAATCCGCTACGGGCATACTACCTTGGCGTAGATTTAGCCATTGGTAGAAGAGACGATGGTAGTATGAAGAAGGAACGTACTTCTCTGTAAGTCGCTCCTTCATGTCCTCCCAATGGGTAATGGGAGTACAACCCGCATTCGTTCTGATGCGTTCAACGTTGACCAAAAAGAGTCGGGCTTGGCTTATGAGCTTCATTTTAGCAAGTCTAACACACCTCTCGTCACTCATGCCAAACTACTCAAAGTACTGGTCCATATCGAATAACCAATCGAGGAAGACTTGAGGGTCCAAACTTCCATCGAAAGTTAGGAACTCAACTCGGACATTTTTAAGGAGTTTCCCTTCCGGGTCGTAGTCATCCCCATGATGATCCATCCTATGATTCCAATTCCGATTATATTGGTAGCCGTGTCGTTCGAAACGTGAACCATTACGCTCACAATGTGGTTTGAAGTAATCATTACCCTCGTCTAACCGATTGACCCGATCTAACAACCTCTCATTGGATGTTTCAAGGTTCCTTTGGGTTGTTTCCATGACAACCATTCGACCATTGATCGATTTTAGATCAGCCCTCATGTCGTTAAGAGCCTCAACAATCCCATTCATGTCCATGGTGATACAATTCACTAATGACGGGTTCTAGAATGGCATGCAAAATGAACTGACAATGAAGGGGGACTTTTGACAAACACGTGATGTGCACACTTTGGCCAAAACAGAACGATGCAATGAAAATTAAAGTGCAATGAATTTCAATGCCACATAAATATGCCCTAACCTAGAACTTAGGCTTTGATACCAAAACTGACGCAGGACAAAACCCTAAACTACGTGAATGCGGTGAATTAATTACTTGCCGAAATTAATTTAAATTAAATTGAACAATGAATCTAAAAATAAAGCGAATACCTTAGGGCTTCATTATTTTCCATGCGGAAGATCACGTTCCGGTTCAGGAAACGGTCCAGTCTTTGCGCTAAATCCGTTAGTGCAGATCGGTCCCTAGAGGTGGAACTCTAGGTTTTCCGGATTAAGGCGCTCGTAGTTCAATAGTAGGATCACTAGTTTTCTTATGGTTTATGGGATCAGGTCAAATCAACGGTTAGATGAAAGCTAGGTTTATGGCTTGGAAATTTTGACAAAAGGGTGGCTGGATTTATGGCTTTGGGAACAAGATAAAACCAGAAAATAGTTAAATAAAAGAGACAGAGGTAGAAGAAGATAGATTGCGGGCTTCACACCCTTGGCTTCACACCAAACCCTTCTCGGGAAGAAGAATCACTATTCGGAGAAACTCATCTCAAGTTCCAAAAGCAAAAGCTCATTCATTCAATAATCAATAACTAATTACATTATTTTTCTTAATGACCTTATATAGGAGGTCTTAAAATAAAACCCTAAAACAAAATAAACATAAAAGAAGGACAATTTTGCTAAAAATTAATCTCAGATTCTAAAAGAAACCCATTCTCGCGTGATTTCGTTCAATCGAAATAAGGGTTCGATCGAACGAAAATGTCAATTTCCCCTCCTTTACGCCTGGTTCTGATTTCTATTCCGCTTCTTCCGACGTCGGTGCACGCGAAACGATTCGTATCCGATGTCTACAATGTCGGCGTCCCCGTCAGTAGTTTTGTCTTTCATAACTCAACTTGTGGAATTGCAATCACGTGGCCCGTTAGTGAGCTTTTTAATTATTCAGTTTGGTTAGAAATACCAATTTCCAATTCCACAGGAAGTTATTTCCCAAACAGGCTAATCAAACAGTAGAACCTACCTACGTACATATCTTAAGCAGTTTATCCTCATGCGAGTAGAAGTTTTATGTAACACAATTCCATAGAAGTCATCTCCCAAACAGCATAATCAACATGAAAAGTGTCATTTCCAGAGGAAGTCGATTCTCATGAAATTAGCAAGAATTGCAAAATAACTTCCCAAGTTTTGGAAATTCCAAAGGAAAGACTTTCTAGAGAAGTAAAATTGATCTACAAATATGTAATTGAAGAGAAGTTAGTTTGTTGTTTTATGAATCTCCTTTATGAATGAAATCTTTCGAGGAGCATTTTGTATCAACCGATTTCTCCTTTCTCATATAACTTCCTTCTTTCCCTTCCTTAGCACTTCCTTCCTTAGCACTTTCTCATATAACTTCCTAGTTGGAAGATAGGATTGAGAGTTATGCAACATCATGGTGTTTTTGTACAGCTTTTAGATGGTTTATTGAGACCATCCCCCCCCCCCCTCCAAAAAAGAAATATTTTGGTAACAAGCGAGTTGCTCCATCCAGAACGTGAGGCCAGGAGGCAGTGGTTTTATCAGTGGGCACTAATCCTTGCCTTTTCTGGACCATGGGAAATTCGGAATGGTCAGTGGAACCATTCCTTGTTCTTTAGTACTTTCAACAGGGTAACTATGGAGTGCTAGACTTTCTTTTGTATTCAGAAAATAAATTCCAAATTTTCGAGTGCTACAAATTTGTTGATTTTGCTTTGTTTTGGTTAGCACCTCTCTATGCCATACTCCTTATCCAATTTATTTTCTAAACAAAATTTCTTTGACAAAAATTTAAAAAAAAAAAAAGAAAAAAAAATCCACTATTCTCATCATCATCATCACAACCTTATCCCATTTATTTGGGGTCGGGTCTGCGAGATTTATTTCTCCACTCGTTTCTGATCAGCGTTGAAGTCTCTGTAACATGGTTCAAAATCTAGAACGATATGTATCAGTTCAGAGGCCACCAATAAAAGGTACATGGGGTATGTATCGACGATACATACCCAAGATATATAAATATATTCAATGTATCGCCGATATGTATCATCTTGGTGTTGATGGTGGACGAAACATATCGGAAAACAGAGATTTGATCCATGCTCTGTAACTTCACAATCCTCCACATCCCTTCTCGTGGCTTCCCTCA
Organism: Chloranthus sessilifolius; assembly: GCA_021018995.1. Taxonomy (NCBI): domain Eukaryota; kingdom Viridiplantae; phylum Streptophyta; class Magnoliopsida; order Chloranthales; family Chloranthaceae; genus Chloranthus; species Chloranthus sessilifolius. Next base: position 24,349,391 of record CM037589.1, read on the forward strand.
ACGTCTGCACTAATTTGTGCTTGTAGCGTCTCAACCTTTCCAACAAGGTCTGCTGTTAGCCTTCGATGAACATGTCCAAACCACCTCAAGCGACATTCTGTAATATTTCTCCTTTATAGGTGCCACTATCAAATTTCTCGTGCATTCATTATGAATTTTATCCTTTCTTGTTACTCCACACATCCATCTCATCATAGGCATCTCAAACTTCCACTATTCTAACTCTTCAACTAATTAATTATATCTTATGCATAGAATTTTATCGCTACTCATGTTAAAATCTAAGAAAGACTAATTGGACAACAATCAACAATTCTTCTATCGCCAATATATTATTCACCAACAACTATAATCAAAATCAATATCAAGACGAAGAACAAAGAAATGAGAGTGCCATGAAGAGTGATCTCGTCGGATGCAACATTGGAGTCGATCACTTGAAGTTGAACAACATGCTCTCCTTCCTCCCTCATCTCTATACTATTAAAATTCACCATCACCACCCAACTCCTCCTTACGGTCAATATTGAATAAGTTTCTAAAGACCAACAAGAAGGATGCATTTTGTGTGCCCTACTCTATCAGAATCACATCAAATAGTGGAGTGCTAGACTTTCTTTTGTATTCAAAAAATACATTCCAATTTTTCGAGTGCTACAAGTTTGTTGTTTCTACTTTGTTTTGGCTACAACCTCTCTATGCCATACTCCTCCAATTTATTTTCTAAACAAAATTTCTTTACTTTGACAAAAATTAAAAAAAAAACAATAATAATGACGTGGGACGACGACCTTGAAATCCGTGAATGCCCATGATGTGATGATTTGCCGAAATTAAATTAATTAATTAAGCAATTAATCACAAATTAAAGCGATACCTTGAGGTTTCTCGGGATTCCATTTAGGTGGCCATGCTTTGGCTCACGTAGGGTCCAATCCGACACGCGGGATCCGTTAGGATGGCGGAAGAGGCGATCCGAGAGATAGAACTCTCGCTTCGTCTAGGTCGGGGCGTTAGATCATAGTTTTTTGTGGAATCGGTAGCTCCTCGCTAGGGCTTTAAATTGAAGCGGTTAAATGACACGAATCGAGTAGGCTCAAGCCCAACAACGGTTATGGATCGAAGGGCTAGGATTGGATTCGATCCATAAGGATGGACATCAAGGCTACTCTAGATCTAGGGTTAGGGGTAGAGAAAGATTAATCAAAAAGGGGGGAAATTAGGATGCAAGAGATTAGAGGAAAATAAAAGATCAAGTAAGTATAGGAGATCAAATGAGAAAATTAAAAAATAATGAGCATCTCACCCTTGGCCTCACACCAAACCCCAAATGGGGAAGAAGACTCACTCTTCAAGCTCCTCACAAGCCAAAGCAAATAGCTTTTTTCATTAATCAAAATCAAGTGCCAAAAATGGCTTACAATTTGGGCTTTATAGCCAATACAAGTGAATAAACCTAAAAATAGAAAAGTACTAAGTTACCCTTAAGTGGTAACTTACAAGAAGGACAAAAACTAAAGATAAAAAGGACAATTACGTCACTTATGACGCTGATGCGCGGGTTTTCACGGACGTCCGACCTGGGGTCCACAGACGTCCGTCTCCTACTCACGGACGTCCGTGGTGCACTACGAACGTCCGTGCTCACTAAGCAGTAAGCACCTTGAAATCTGGACGTCCGTCCTGTAGCCACGGACGTCCGTCGCCTGTTGATGCCTGGTGCTCCCAAACTGAGTTCTAAGGCCTTCCCTTGGTGGTTATTGGCGTTCCTTGGCCCTTTAGTCGCTTCTTTCGCCGTTGATACACCTTGTATGCCCTGAACCCTAAGTCTTTGTTGGTGGCGTCCCCGTCAAATAACCCACTATTCTCATCATCATCATCACAACCTTATCCCATCTATTTGGGGTCGGGTCTGCGAGATTTATTTCTTCACTCGTTCCTGAACAGAGTTGAGGTCTCTGTAACATGGTTAAAAATCTCAAACAATACGTATCAGTATCAAAGGCCACCGCTACAAGGTACATGGGGTATGTATTGACGATACATACCCAAGATACATTAATATATTCAATGTATCGCCAATACGTATCATCTTGGTATTGATGGTGGACGAAACGTATCAAAAAACCGAGATTTTGATCCATGCTTTGTAACTTCACAATCCTCCACATCCCTTCTCGCAGCTTCCCTCAAGGTCTTCACTAGTCTGTGCTTGTAGCGTCTCAACCCTTAGTATAGGGTCTGCTTTTAGCCTTCGATGAACATGTCCAAACCACCTCAAGCGACATTCTGTAATTTTTCTCCTTTATAGGTGCCACTATCAAATTTTTCATGTATTCATTCTAAATTTTATCCTTTTGTTACTCCACACATCCATCTCATCATACGTGTAGACACCCAAATATGGCGCCATTTGTCCACCATTGACCTGTTGACCATCATGGCATCCCAGACCTCGAGGAGAGGAGACCAAATTTTAGTTTCTTTGACTTTCTCACCTTGATCTTGACCAACTCAACCCAATTCATTCCCAAATTACCATCCATTGTTTTCTTTAAGATATTTGACCCTAGTGGACCCACCATCATTTGTCACTCAATTCTTTGAATTTTTTACTTCCCATGATCTCCACCCAAAACTCCATCTAAAACCCAATTACTCTAGCCAAACCTACCCAATTAGTTAATCTTTATCCTTTAGCAATCCTAGGAATCTTAGCCCATAAGAATTGACCCTTTTACCCTCACTCTCATTTGCTTTCCATTGGAGCCCCTTCTAGAATAATTCATAGATGAGAGATATGTGCCTCAATCCAAGGGTTATTCTTTAGATAGAATTAGCACAACTTTTGTGCTCTATTTGTGGCAAATTATGGTTTGACATTTGTCTTCCCACATGGCAAGACCCATGTGACTTCTTCTCTTTCCTTTTAGAATAATTCTTGGATGCTTGACATTTGTCACACCCAAGGGTTATTTTTCTAGGAAATTAGCACAAATTCTTGTGAATTCTACATGATCCAATTGGAGTTTGTCAAATGTCTCACACTTGGAAAGTCTCAATTGACACATTTTCTCTACTAGCACAACTCTTGGATGAAGACCATTTGTGTAATCCAAGGGTTGACACACAAGTTTGTGTGCTATTGAATGAGCTAATAGGAGCTTGCCATGTAGCCCTAGCTACCCAATTGCCTATAAATAGAAGTTTTCTCCTCCAATCAAAGGGGTAGAAACTTTAGAATTTTTGCATCTTTTAAATTCCAACCCTAATTCTTCCATACCAATCTCACACCCTTAGCTGAAATCTAGATCTAAATCCTCCAATCCAAACCATCAAAGCCTCTCAATTCAAGCCACCGGTTAAGATCAAAGCTCCCAAATCCTCTCTTCTTCTTCTTTCCTTTCTTTATATTACATTATTGTTCTATTTTTCTTCTCCTTGCCCCTTTGTTAAGGCTTTACTCCGCCGAAATTATAGTGGATTAAGGCTTAACTTAATGGTCCAATTGGCTTCGGGAAAGGGGAAGCTCCACCGAATTTCGGTGTGGAATTTAGTCCTTTTGCCTTTATCTTAGCTGTTACTCCACCCATTTGGCACCGTAATGGCATAGATAGTCGCCTTATATTGCTCTTTTCTTCTTTTGGGGGCCATAGTAGGGACTGCGTACTTGTGGGCGTAGGGGGATGTGCCAAAACACTTCCCTCATACGTAATAGGGTCACTTCCCTAGTTCTCTAGGCAAGACCGGATGGGAGTCTATATATATATATATATATATATATTCACATATATTGGTGTCTCGGCTCACCTAGAGAACCGGGTGGTAACTCCGTTACCGTAGGACCCTTTTCCCTTAAGGGGCGGGGATTTACAAATTGGTAACTCCACTGGGGATAATTAGACCCGGCTTGAATTTGGCCTTCATCTTGCTTTTATTTAGATTAATAGCTATTTGTGCATTTTTGTAGCTTAGCACTTAGCCTAGTCCATTTTTGGACTTATGTGCTCTATTTTTGTGCCCTTTGTTCTACGCACTTAAACTAGTTTTATCTTTCTTTTCTTTTCATTTCTTGCATTTTTTTCATTCTAGGCACTTGCCTAGTCCTTTGTTGCTTACTTTCATTTTCTTTTACTTTTGTTCTTGCTAGTTTTATTATTTTTATTTACATGCCCTCTAGGCTATTACCTAGTCCCATTTTCTTTATTTTGTTATCTTGTTGAAGATTGTGCTAATGTTGATTGTGTGGTGACTGAAAAAAAAAAGGCATCACCCTCCTTGTGCAAAGAAAGCGTAAAATCAGCATCGACATATTAACAAGATAATCAATGGACATGGTTGTGACGTGAGCTCTTGGGGAATATTTGAGTTAGATTTAGCAACCTATACTACCTTGGATTCTTAGTAAATGATTCGGCCCTGCCCCTTGGCGGTGGTGATGGTCACGAAAAGAATCACCTCATCACGTACCAAAGAAGGCCGCAAGGCCAGAGGTATGTAGATGAGGCACCATATTTGATGCTTTGAAGGAGAACCCTAACTGGGAAGTGCGCCCCTTGGTAGTGGTGATGGTCATGAAAAAATCACCTCATCACGTACCAAAGAAGGCCGCAAGGCCGGAGGTATATAGATGAGGCACCATATTTGACGCTTTGAAGGAGAACCCTAACCGGGAAGTACGTTAGTAGCCCAGAAGTGTAGCCTTGTAACCCCTCTTAGGAACGGAAAGGGCGTATGTGGTGAAGTGTGATATCAAGAGATAGTGAAAAGAGAGGCTACGTAGCCTACGAAAATTTTGAAAGAGACCGAATAGAGGAGATTTCTACCACAGTTAGCAAAACTGAGATTTTGGGCGTTGTAAGGAACCACATTGGAGCTGTGAACAACAAATTCGAGCCCAGAATATCAGGTTTTTGGCCACACCAGTCCCCAGAACACTGGCTCCTGTATTAGTGGTGCCAATTTAGACACATCTCCACTGAGTTTTGGCCTCAGAAACTGAGCCCCGAGTATCAGCAGACCAACAAACTGCAGTGATACCTGGCGCCCCTATTATTGGCACCAGTTTAGGTCCCCTGATTACCCAATTTGGTCTCAGGAGCTGAACTAGAACAACAGATAGCTGCAGATTCCTGAGAGCGAATTGGCGCCACTATTACAGGCGCCAGTGTAAAATATCAAATTTTCTTGATTCAGAGATGTCAAATGCCTTCTAATATAACCAATTGCATAGATATTTTTGAGCTACCCCAAAAGCATATATTATAAACCTCAATCAGAGTCTCGGATTAAAAGTTTTGCTCGTTTTAAGTTTCGGGGCCTAATACATGTGCATGCATTGGAAACTTTTTGGAATCTTGTTCCTCAGAATCAAGAGAGACTGGGTTTTCACAATGAATTTGAAATCTTAAAAAGGTGCATTTTTATCAAAGAGTGCTCGTATAAGCGTGATTTTGAAGAGAATTTGAATTGGGTCTTCTTATCTACGGCTACATCAAAGTTAAGGGACAAAAGGTTGCCCCAACGATATCGGAATTACAAACCAAGTGCGGCTTGATTGGAGAAAGTTATTTCATAGTCATGTAAAGGCAAAGGATGGCAACCCCACAACCCCAACCTACCACCTACACCAATCCATTTCCATTTCCATTTTCATACCCGAACTCAAATTCCCAACAAATTCCCCAAATTTCACCAATAGCCCTGCTACCAAAGCCAAGGCCCTACCCAAACACCAAGAATCCATAGCCAACCATACCAAACTCAATATCCTCATCAAACCAACCTTCAAATGTCTTACCAATATCCTCCATTAGCCCAACCTCCATTTAATCAACAAGTTTTCTCTCAAATTCAAATGCACCCTTCCTCATCCATTCTGAATCATGGCCAACAACCCAACTCAATCCTCATTTCATTATCCCAATACCCAATTGAATCCAAATCCTTCTCATATACCTAACCAATGCAATCAACCTCCATTCTACCAACCCAATTCTCCTTCATCCATCCACTATCAACAGCTCCAAACCCAACAATCCACCAATCAAATTTCACCACCTTTAATCCCCTACCAACAATCTCAACCCATCTTCCAATACCCCCCACCTTCAATCCAATCCCCAAATATGTTCCCAATCCAACAATTTTGTTATCAAAACATCCCCAACCATAATTCTCATCAATCATATACCCAAGATTCAAACCCCAATCTTCAAAACTTTCCAATTTCCAACACCAATCAAGCTTTTTATTCTCTCGCCTCAAATCGGGGTAAACCCGTCATATCTCCCCAACCCATCTTATTGCCTTCAACTTCTGCGAGAGATGATGAAGATATTGATCCATCTCAGTTCATTGTTCCTATCAAGAGCTGTATCGCATTGGGTAAAGAGTTGAGAACCTCTCAAATAGAGATAACTCCATTTGTAAAGAGGGCGCATTCAGTACCTGTTGGTCCAACATCAAAGATAGAGGAAACAAGTCATGCATGGAAGCATTTCCTTCGGCAGATCACTCTTTCTCAATGATCTCTGAAAGCATATGGTATTTTGAAGATGAAGACTGAGAGGAAAAGGTAGGGGTGCTCGATGTTCAAGAGTTTGAACTATTGTGCTTGAGCGACTACTTCCCAAATCAACCTCAATCTTTGTGTCCTCCTTTAGACCTACAAAAATATTTCTCATCAGTATCTGAAGGACTAATGAAAGAAAGAAAACTTTGAAAAGTACCCCGGTGGTTCACCTAATCACATGTCCTTTGATTTCTCCAGAAGAGAATCTCATCACACCATTCAAGGTTGCACATGAGTCGGGTGAGACCAAGGATGAAATTGAAGATGTAGAGTTGGTTGATCAGGGGCACCTAAAGGAGGAAATGCTCTCTCATATTCACAAAGAAATGCAGGGGCAAGCTGAAGAGGGTGGTGATCCTTGGAAAATATCTCAAATAGAGAAATTACAAGTCGGTGAGTCATTCAAGAATTCATCAATGGCAATGGTAGAAGATGATTCCGGAGGAGAAGACTTAACCTTCGAAAGTCAAGGAAAAATGTTGGCCCAAGTGTTGGGGCCGAATTCCACATCAAATGTACACTCCAACCCACTCCAAACTGTGGAAATCAATGATGGGTCAGATTTGAACATTCTCATACCACGAGCCACTCTAAAGCTGGAGTTAGGGCCCACAACATTAATGCCTTACAATTCATGCTTCGGAGCATTGGGAAATCCAAAGATAGAAATACTTGAAAGCATCAGTGTTGAACATAATCCTCGGGCTCAAGGAATTTCTGGTTGCCAAGTTCTCACAATTAGGACAACCGTGGTTCCACCAGATTGGAAAAATCTCATTTGTGCCTCAGAAGAAGGAAGTCACATTGAAAGGTTTAGCGATCTGTGATTCCGGGGCATCGTCAAAATCAGCTCGGACAGCTTTTATCAATGTGGATTGTGTGAGGAAAGGAGTAAATTTTCAGAATGAGGCAATGAGTCAGGTCCAAGAAGAACCTTCAAGAGAAAGGATGAAGAAGAATATTCATGTAAGTATCCGACAAAGAGGTTCACAAATGTTTGAGCTTGAGGGTGCACAAAAAGCAGTATTTAAGTTGAATGAGAGTTTCAAGAGAGAAAAGAAAGTTGAAAGCAGACACAAATGTGCTTGTTCCTTTGATGAGGAGATTTCGTCATCGTACTACCTGCCATCAGAGTCAGATTCTCAGAATTTTTCATGGCCAATAATTTCAGAAGTTCATAAGGTAAGAGGCAAAGGTATGATAACCAATGATCAGGATTGTGAAATGAATGGAATAAATTTTTTATATAAACTGATATTTTGAGGAGCCCTTGGCAGGTGTGGTTTCACGTTAATGATTTTAAAACCTGCCAAGGGCCTAAAAAAAAAGATGAGAACAATCGATCTTTGTAAATTGTAAATATCATATTCTTACAACAAAAAAAATGGAAACTCTTCAAAAGAAACAAAAAAAAAAATCATAAATCTTCAAAATACAAAAACATTGAAAAATCCTTAAAATACAAAAACAATAGAAATTCAAAAAAAAAATTGACAAAGAAAGTCTTTTCAAAAATCTCTAAACAAAAAGTTTTGAAATGTGTTCCTTTTCTATTGGTGAGTAGAATAGAAAGTTTGATGGGGAAGGATCTCTTTAGAGATACTTGACTAAATTGCTCAATGTCATGGATCAATTCTCATCATGGAGGATACCATTGAGATAAACCAAGGCACAAAAGGAGCGGTCAACGCTGACTAAGATCGGGGCATCTTTCTCCAAAGAAAAGAGATGACCTGATTGATTTCCTTGGAACGTTCAGGATGTGGCTGCAAGGTCTTGTCATATTTGACCTCCAATGTGGACAAGCATGCATATCGATTCTTACCAGGGGCAAGGCCCATCAAGTGAAAGCAACAAACTCTTTGCAAAATGCGAGTTTCTCATCGTCACGGAACATTCAATTTTTACAATGTCGGATCACATATCAAAAAGAGTACTCCGAGAATTTCTCATCATCATGCGTCGTTTGGTTAAAATGGTGAAGATGTTATCACACCTTTTATCTAAGGGGGCTCCGGTGTCGTAACTACTTTCATTTCAGATACGGGGGCAAATACATCTAAATATTGTCAGATTTTTGAACATCTACCGTGTGTCTAAGGATTGTCACTCAGGACTTTCATCAAAGCCTATGGATTCAATATAGGAGGTATCATTTGGCCCATCAGGGGCATGGACTATCATGAAAATTCTTCCTTCATCTGTTGAAGAATATTCGTCGTTCGAGACTCAACATCAAGCTCCAATCATTGAGGACCTTTCTCCTCACCGCTCAGATCGGAGGGGAGATTTCATGCCCAACTGGGATGAACGTTTTCCATCAAGAGGTATTCCTAGGGTATGCACTCCATCTTTCAAAATGGACAAGAGGATCTTCCTAAGCCAAGCAACGTTGAGTATGAGATAATGTCTAGAGTCAAAGGACTAAAGTACATGGTGACAAAAACAGATGAACGATCATTTGAGATCGTCACAAAAGGAGGCTATTATTCATATCGTCCTTCAAAAGCCTAAAAGCCTACCCAATTATAAATTTTTTCAGTTGCTAGACATTTTGAGTGTAAGGCCTTTTCATTTGTGTATAGTTATTAAAGAAAAAAACCAAAAAGGAGTACAAATATCCAAAACAAAAAAAATATAGAGAAATTAAAATACAAAAAAAAAAACCTCCTCCATTTGCAATGATGAAGGAATATGCACTTCGTCCCTATTCAGAAAAAGTTAGAAAAAAAATACGAAGTACCAAAAAAAAAGAGTGCAAAGTTCGAAAAAAAGTAGAGGAATATGTTTTAAAATGCCAAAAAAGAAAAAAAAAATTGATAAAAAAATATAGAATGGAGGCTATCATAATAAGTTCCCGATCAAAGCATATTGTTAGAGGTGATGAGCATCATTCGTAACCCCTCAAGTCATTCTATTTCATCAATCGTAAGTACCTTTCGTCAAAAATGGTATTTCAAAAAAAAAAAAATTAGAAAGTATATTTTACATTCAGTCCTCACACAAATGTTTCATTTTCTTAACAAAAGAAAATAAAAGAAAAAAATTATTTCATTTCATCTTTGTACATACAATTATTTTCTTTTGTTCAAATACAAACCAAAAAAAAGGAAAAAAAAAATTGTACATGCGCTATATGTTTTGCAAAGAAAATTTCGAAAAAAAAGAAGATAGAATTTAAAAAAAAAAGTGTTTCATTCTGTTTGTGAATATGTTCTTACATTTTTCAAAAAATTAAAAATAAAATAAAAAATAATATTTTAAAAAAAAAAAAGAAAAAAGGTCAAAATTTCAAATTTTACTTTCTGCTCACATTGTTGAGTACTTTTAGAATAAAAGTAGACTAAAGTGATTTCTAGAATGTGTAGGAAAGTCAACAAGTAGCGATCTTGAGTCACCTCAGCTTTAAATTTCTAGCAATGTACTCGATCCTGCTAACTTCATTCATTTTTATGTTTTTACTCAGGTTTTGACATCTCATGCCTCCATCTTGGTTTGGTTGATTTACATGAACTTGTCACATAAAATTATATTTTGGATAATCATGTGAAAACATGTGACCTGAAGGAACTTTTCGCAAATTGTTCTCTTCATCGCAGGTTGACCCTATGAATTCTTTAATGGTTTCTCTATAAATGGTACCCTAATGGGTCGTAGTCTCTATTTGATGTCCGTTTGTCCCTGTAAAATGTACATGTCGTGCGTTGGGACTTCCATCATTTGATATATTACTTACCCTAAAGGTAATTGTTTATGCGTGATTTGATAATGTATGATTTTATTTCGATAAGATTTGTCAAATTTGGGTGTCTTTGGTATTTGGTTGTAAACAACCTCATACCTAAGAGGGGCATTTGTAGACACCAAAATCTGGAACCATTTGTTAATCATTGACCTGTTGACCATCATGGCATCCCTGGACCTCGGGGAGAAGGTGACCAAATTTTCGTTTCTTTGACTTTCTCACCTTGATTTTGACCAACTCAACCCAATTCATTCCCAAATTACCCTCCATTGTTTTCTTTAAGATATTTGACCCTAGTGGACCCACCATCATTTTTCACTCAATTCTTTGAATTTTTTACTTCCAATGATCTCCACCCAAAGCTCCATCTAAAACCCAGTTATCCTAGCCAAACCTACCCAATTAGTTAATCTTTATCCTTTAGCAATCCTAGGAATCTTAGCCCATAAGAATTGACCCTTTTACCCTCACTCTCATTTGCTTGGAGCCCCTTCTATAAGAATTCTTATATGAGAGAAGGTTATTTTTAGATGAAATTAGCACAATTCTAATGCTCTATTTGTGGTCAATTATGGTATGACATTTGTCTTCCCACATGACAAGACACTTCTCCTTCCTTTTAGAATAATTCTTTAATGTTTGACATTTGTCACATCCAAAGGTTATTTTTCTAGGAAATTAACACAAATCCTTATGAATTCTACATGATCCAATTGCAGCTTGCCAAATGTCTCACACTAAGCCTCAATTGACTCATTTTCTCTACTAGCACAACTCTTGGATGAAGACCATTTGTCCAATCCAAGGGTTATCATTAGAGGTGAGAAATACAAGTCTTTGTGCTATTGAATAAGCCAATAGGAGCTTGCCATGTAGCCCTAGCTACCCAATTTCCTATAAATAGAAGTTTTCTCCTCCAATCAAAGGGCTAGAAACTTTGAATTTTTGCATCTTTTAAATTCCAAACCCTAGTTCTTCCATAGCAATCTCACACCCTTAACTTAAATCTAGATCTAAATCCAAACCCTTCACCCAAACCTTAGAGCTCCTAGGTCCTAAATCCTCTAATCCAAACCCAGGCTCCCAAATCCCCTCTTCTTCTTCTTCCCCTTTGTTAAGGCCTTACTCCGCCGAAATTAGAGTGGATTAAATTTAGTTCTTTTGCCTAATGGCCTTATATGCTATTTTCTTCTTTTGAGGATGTAATAGAGAACGCGTAATTGCAGGCGTACAGGTGTGTCAAAACACTTCCCCATACATAATAAGGTCACTTCCCTAGTTCTCTAGGCGATGGCTATAGTAGAGAACGTGTAATTGCGGGTGTACGGGTGTGCCAAAACACTTCCCCAGGTCACTACCCTGTTCTCTAGGCTATTGGCTATAATAGAGAACATGTAATTGCGGGTGTACGGCTGTGCCAAAACACTTCCCCGTACATAATAAGATCACTTCCCTAGTTCTCTAGGCGAGACCAGATTGGAGTCAAGGTATATTGGTGTCCCGCTCACTTAGGGAACTAGGGGGCGACTCCATCCCCCTTAAGGGTGGGGATCTACAATAGGCATCTCAAACTTCCACTATTTAATTATATCTTATGTGAAGAATTTTATCGCTACTCATGATAAAATCCAAGAAAGACTAATTGGACAGCAATCAACAATTCTTCTATCGCCAATATATTATTCAACAACAACTATAATCAAAATCAATATCAAGACGTAGAACAAAGAAATGAGAGTGCCATGAAAGCAATTTTATAGGGTTAGATGATCGTCTTTTAGCAATAAATTAGAAACTCGTATCAATAATTCATACCTTTGGTTTCCTTTTGGGATAAGAGACGGAGAAAATGGTCATTTTGGGTTTCTCGGCGTCGGGCAACAAAGGAGTGATCTCGTCGGATGCAACGTTGGAGTCGATCACTTGAAGTTGAATAACATGCTCTCCTTCCTCCCTCATCTCTACACTATTAAAATCCACCATCCCCACCCAACTCCTCCTTACGATTATAATAGTTTTTAACGACCTTCAAGCGGGATTCGTTTTGTGTGCCCTACTCTCTCAGAATCGCCATCATGTCTTGAATAAAAACATGACTCCTCTGCTGTGCCCCCCATATATGAACCCAAAAGAGAGGAATTGCAATTGGGCCGTCAATGGGATGGAAGGGCTCGCTAGCCCCACCAGGCCTGACCCGTCTAGTTCAAATGGGTCAGGCCCGATTTGGGTCACGTTTATTTAAAATCTCAACCCAAAACTCTACCCAGCCTGATTAGCAAAAGCTCAAGTTGGGTTGGACCAGATGAAGTCAAAATATAAGGTAGGGAGTCGGGTCAAGTTAGGATGGGTTGGAGCTGGGGTTGAAAAACTAGGACTCCAACATAACTTGTTTATTGAATGGGTCAAATGCCTATCGAGGTCCCAACTATCCCCCGATTTACCCATCGGAGTCCCAAGTTGATGAAATGACCCAGCATGGTCTAAGACCCTTAAACTTTTCAATTTCTAGGTTTTAACTTAAACAAAAAGAGCATGTGTGTATTTAACTAGGTTGATTGCCAATATTTGAGAAATAGAAAATAACCAATATGCCATTACTTAAAGACAATGAAAATAACCAAAATGCCCTTCATCCCTTTTAAAAGAAGAAAATCAAGCGGGCTCTAATTTTTCATTCCTCTCATCTTTGTTTCAAACCCTCCTACCATCTTAAGGCATTCGCAGTCGTCGTCGGTTATTCTCGTTGCCGTTGAGGAAAATAGTTTGTCGTCGGCCATTGCAGAGGTGGAGAAGAGCCGCGTTTTCATCGCCATTGAAGAGAAGAGCTACATTTTTGTCGTCGGCCATTGCAGAGGTAGAGTCTCAGACCATTTTTCACTCCCCGACTTCTAGTATTGCAGAGAAACTCATAAAGGTCGATTTTTATAGTTTTTTCATTTGTAAAACTCTAATATTTAGGGTTACAATTTTGGTTTGTTTCCATTTGTAAAACTCTAATCTTTAAGGTTTAGGGTTATGATTTTGATTTGTTAGAAATGAAGTATAATTTTTAGGGTTTATGATTATGATTTTGGTTTGCTGGAAATGAAGTAGAGTCAACCAAGAGGAAAGGGAAAAAGGAAAAAAAAAACCCTCTGGTTGAATCTCTGGGTCATAGATTGTTTAGATGATTATTTAGTCTTCTGTTATTCGATTATATTCATCGTTTTTTAATTTAAATTTTTTTCATTTCAAAAAAAAAAAAAAATTCATTTTTCTGTTTTACTTCATCTGAAATTAAATCTACTGAGTTCATGGATCCATGAATCAATTAGGTCAAAAAATATTATCTCATGTCTAATCTATTTTTTGTGTAGATAGAGGTGTCGATCTCTTATAAGCTACAAGTCTCACATTAGTCTAACCTTGACTTATAAGAGTCAGTAAATTACTTGTATCAGACTCAGTCATGAAAAATAATTATTTGTACATCACTGTCATCAGACTATAACTTGGCTGATGTCATTGTCTATCATATTTGGATCCTATAGGTCTCACATGAGTCTTACTTATAAAATGATAAGAGTCAGTAAATAACTCATATGAGACCCGATCATGAAAATTAGTTATTAGTATATCATATCTGGATCCTACAGGTCTCACATGAGTCTTACTTGGACTGATAAGAGTCAATAAATGACTCAGATGTAACCAAGTCATGCAATATCCCTATTGGTACATCACTGTTATCGGTGTTTAACATGACTGATCTAACTTGGATCCTATAGGGTTGATAATTGTTCGATATTTATGAATTTGTGAAACCGTAATCTTCACTTTGATTATGAGATATATTTTTGCATTTTTAAAACTAATAATCTTTAGAGTTTAAGCTTTTTTTTTCCTTCGTTCGTAAATAATTATAAAAATCTATAAATTTTAAGGTTTGTATATTGTTATACATGACGGATTATCTTTTTGACCTATATCGTATAGATTGAATTATCTATTTGAATCGAAAGGTGATTTTTAATCTTTATAGAATATAAAACTATGATCTAAAAAATAAATTTTTTTATTATTTTTCGATTTTGCATATGTAAAGACATGCTTCCATTATAGATTGATAAAAAAATTAGAATGATCACAGCAGTGGTAAGTCATGATCAGTCTTTTAGAAGATCGTATCATCTATTTATTAGTCTGTTGCTTCTCGATGACATGATGAGTCATTTATAAGACCGTATTATCCATTTATAAGTTGGTTGTAGAAAACATGATCAGATCAGCCTTTTATAAGAGTGTGATGTCCCATCATTAGACAGTTTCTTCTTTAAGACACGATCAGTAATTTCTATATAAGACGCATCGTAGTTTGTATATAAGATTGTGATGTCCATTCGTTAGGCAGTATCTTCTTTAAGATATGATCAATGTCTTCTTTAAGACATTAAGGTTTAAGAATTTATTTATTTTCTTATTTGGCTTTTATATAAGACAGATCGTAGAAGTATGAAACAAAATATTATGATTACCAATTGATTGTTTGTGATTGTATTATCCGTACCAATCTGAGTTGGATAATTCTTATATATGTAGGCTTCACATGTAGTTCTGTAATGGGTACTAACACAATTATACTAGTATGTCACTATATTGAGATATTTAATCTTTATAGAGTTGGATAATACATTATATATTAATATATGTAGGCTTTACATGTAGGTGCAATATGAGTACTGACACAGTTATACTAGTATGTCACTATAATTGGCTATTAAAAGTCCAAAGAAATAATATGATGTATAGTGACGAAAAATATAAACAGAAACCGATAAGCCAAGATACAAAATATAACGAATTCATGAGAAAGATGTATGACTTGTGTAAGTCAATATCGAAGCAGATGGATCTAAGGTTTAGATATACATATCCGACTACCGAAGAAAGTTTTATTTTTGACATAGACAATAAGACCGGCTTTCATGGCATGAGGACCCTATGCCCTATTGAATGTCCTCACATTGTCCTATATATTTTTGAAAAGACCGCAGAGTCAAATAAGCTCAATGAGCATAAAAGAAAGGAAAGTCTGAAGACAGAAATGCTAGGGAGGTATGTGTTAGTAGATTAGAAGTAAATGTAATTAAATTTTTTTGGTAGTCAAACATTCTATGCTTTATGTTGCTTGTTTGGTAGTGAGAAACCCGACGGCTCATGGAGTGAAGAAATGAGAGGAAACAGAGACATTTAGGTAAGTCGATGAAGTTATATGTTTATTTTTTTATTTAATATTAATTGAGAACTTGTCAATAAGTTTACTGATATATACTGGTATGCTTTCGATCGTAGAATTGCTCATGACCGCATGTTTCCTAATGCAAGAGCCCATCAAACTCACTGATTGCGCTATCAATCTGACCCACGACAGTGAGTGTTTTACATAGTTTTTATATAATTTACAATTTTTTTTATATACACATAATACTCAATCTCTCGCAATGCTTATGATTTAGTTTTTCGCCCCTTGTTGCCGAAGAAAAGCGTGAACGGAATACTAATTTTAGGTGAGTTGGTCTCCCATTTCCTTGAAAAAAGGATGAGTTTTATTAATAAGGAGTCACATCCTTTGGTTGATACCTATGAGTAATTTTATAGTTTCGAGCATTCACGTCTATTTTCATATCCCCTCCCCGATACTCGTGTAGAGGAGAAAGTAATTGAAGAGGAGCAAGTATATGAAGACTCAAATTCAGTGAAAAATTCTCCGCCAGCTCAGAGGTGACTATGAATTGAGTTTTTGGATAATCATGTGTAATATTATAGTGCATAGCTTATGTATGAGTGACACATTGTACATCTATTTTAATTGAAGGAACGAGAGTGGTCCGCTATTGAAGACATGAGTTTCTGGTTCAGTTAATACCTAGAAATACAGTATCAAGGAACTATCAGGAGACTATGAGATTATTGAATATACAGGCTCAGATAGCGACATGAGCTATTCAGTTGGAGTGAGATTCCATGGATGAATTATTGGAAATAAATTAAAAGATGCAAACTTCGAAATTGAAGATGACAACTTAGAAGGAGAGAGTTCCGCAAGGAAGCCGAGTTTTAATAGGATTGGAAATACATCTTTGACTGTCGGAAATTTTTTTTCTTCTCGAGAAGAATTTCTCACTGCCTCGAAGAATAATATTGTGATGGAGAACTTTTAATTAAAACCAATAAAGACAACTAAGAGGATTGTTGCTACTAGATGTGTGGATAATATTTATCCGTGGCATATTCACGCGAGTAGGGGCAATATCGGTGGTAATTTTTTCATAATTAAAATAATGAATCCCGAGTACAAGCATGGTCCACTTAGTGTAGCTATGCGAAAAAAGGGAGGTCATCGA
The DNA here is from genome assembly GCA_021018995.1 of Chloranthus sessilifolius. Taxonomy (NCBI): domain Eukaryota; kingdom Viridiplantae; phylum Streptophyta; class Magnoliopsida; order Chloranthales; family Chloranthaceae; genus Chloranthus; species Chloranthus sessilifolius. The sequence continues at coordinate 24,366,093 of CM037589.1, forward strand.
TAAGCCTCAAGTGATTGGGTAGCTTCTAAAATAACGAATATATTGAAGGATGCTACTGATTATGCGTCTGTCAAAATTATCTTTGAAATCCAAACAAATTAGGGGGTTATAATAAGCTATCATAAAGGGTGAAAGGTGAAAGAGATAGCGTTGACTAACATTAGGGGTGGTTGGGAGTCATCTTATACTCTTCTCCCTTCATATATTGCAGAATTGCGTAGATCCGATCTTGGCGCCTTTATGAAACTATAATGTTTGTATGATGACTCATTCCTTAGATTTTTTGAGCATTCAGTCCCTCTATCGATAGATAAAGAAGAACGTTGAGGCTCATAATTTCGATTGATGGAATACACTCAAAAGGTAAATTTTCCTATCCGATGCTAATTGCGATAGTTGTCGATGGCAACAACGGTTTGTTCCCCATTGCTTTTATTGTAATTAATTATAAAACAGAAGGTGCTTGGGAATAGTTTCTTTGATATCTTCGATAAGTGATCATGGATGATGATTGAGCAATTGTCATAATTTCATACCGTGCGGATGTAATTAGATCGACGATTTCAAAAGTATTTCCAAATGTCACTCATAGCTTTTGCTTCTTTCACATTGCCAAGAACTTCAGGGAGAAGTTTAGGAATTCGGCTTTGTGGAGTCAACTCTGGCCTATTGCTCGGATATATATCGTAAAAGAACATGATGAGCTAATGACGAAACTTGAGGATAATAAAATATCTTCGATAGAGTAAACCATGGAGGTGGTCTAGAGCGCTCTTCCCTGATCGTAAATACGATCTTCTGACTACAAACGTGTCTGAGTGCTCGAACAAAATCTTAGTTCATGCTAGAGGTCTACCAATAATAGCCTTTATTAAAGCAACGAGGAAGAAAGTTGCCCAACTTTTTCATGATAGCTACAAAAGGTCAAAAGATGTCGAAATGTTTAACCCCATATGCATCCGATATCTTGGAAGAGGCTGACGAAGCAACCAAGTTTTGTTAAGTTCTACCATCATCACCCAACATTTTTGAGGTATCAACGTCGACATTTAAGTAAAATGTACATTTAGATGAGAGGTCATGTTCTTATCGTTGTTTTGACGTTCTGGGCCTCCCTTGTATCCATGCCATGACTACTATTCGTTGGAGTAATGCAGATCCATCGATATATTGTAAGGAATGGTATATATCTGCACGGTATTGTGAGACATATAGTAAGGTAATCGAATCGACTCTAGTCGAATTTCAATGGCACGTTAAGCATATTAGTCCTATTGTTCACCTGCCTCATTGCAGAAACCCCCAAGTCGACCACGGAAAAGAAAGTTAAAATCAGCACTTGAAAAGAAACAGAGGATGCATTGTATAACTTGTAAGCAAGAGGGACACAATCAGCCAACTTGTCAAGGACCGCAGTCAAAAAAATGCAAAACAAAATAATTAATTTTCCTAAGTGAGATACTTCTTGTAATAAGTAGAGTGTTTAATTTTAACAATGGTGAGAAATGTATAAAATATTGTAATAAGTACATCGGTAGGCAATGTATAGCTTATTTAAGTCTCGTATCAGTCATTGGACGTAGCTAATGTACCTTGTTATTTCTATGGATGATCCACTATTTTTCCTTTATCTCCGATGTCTAATAAATGTGTCATTCATTAGAATTTTTATATCTTATATCAATCCAACCAGCTTTGTAAGAGGTTCTCTTATGTCTCATGTACATTGCTTAATATGTCTCACATCGGTCATTTAATGTATATTTAATTCTTGAAGTTTACTCATGCAGGGGATAAATGAAATTTAAATTATAATTTTAAGTCTGATATAAGTCCTTTATTGTCTGACAACAGCACTCTATTCTCTCATACCGGTTCTTACAATGTCATCAGCTCTTCCTGTTCTTACTCACTCATATGTCTAAAGGTGAATTTGGTTTCAGATATCCAGATCTTTTTAAAAGTTAATTGAGAATCGTTAGGAAGTTGACGAGAGACAATTGTTGGACTTGACGAGAACTAGAGTAAAAAAAATGCATAAAAAATTATGAATTTTACTAAGTGACTAACTTGTTGTAATAAGTAGGGTACTGAATGAGAAAAGTCATGAGGAATGTTAAAAATATTGTAATAAGTATATCATTGGATAATATACAGCTTCTCACTGTACGACCATCGTACTTTATTATGTTATTGGATAATCCACTGTTCTTTTTCTCTTATGTGTAAAATATGTGGATCTATGATGTGTAATATATGTGAATCGAATAACTTTACTTATGTAGGTTAGAATGTAGTTTACAACTTAAAATGAGTCTAATATCAGTCATATACTGTCTCACATATTACCTGATATCATTCCTTTAATGTCCTCACATCAGAACTTTATAGATTAAAATTACTCATGTAGGTCCGAATGTAGTTCAATACTGAAAATAAGTCTAATATCAGTCTTGTACTGTCTCATATTAGTACATTATTATCTGATATCAGTCCTATAATGTTCTCACATCAGTCCTTTATAAAATTAGATAACTTTACTCATGCAGGTCAGAAAGCAGCTTCTTGCTAAAAATGAGTCTGATATCAGTCCAGTACTGTTTCACCACATGACTTTATTATTTGATATTAGTCTTTTATCGTTCTCACATCAGTCCTTTATAGATTCAGATATCTTTATTATATGATATCAGTCTGATATGAGTCTTATATCAGTCATGTACTGTCTGACATCAATACATTATTGTCTGATATCAGTCCTCTAATATGCTCACATCAATACTTTATAGTATTTTGTAATTGCTCAGAATGTATTTCAATACTGACAATGAGTTTGATATCAGTCATGTACTGTCTCACATGAGTACATTATTATTTGATATTAGTCCTCTAATGTGCTCACATCAGTACTTTATAGTATTTTGTAATTGCTCATAATGTAGTTCAATGTTGATAATGAGTTTGATATCAGTCCTATACTGTCTAACATCAGTATATTATTATTTGATATTAGTCCTCTAATGTGCTTACATCAGTACTTTATATTATTTTATAATTGCTCAGAATGTAGTTCAATGCTGACAATGAGTCTGATATCAGTCTTGTACTATTTCACATAAGTATATTATTATCTGATATCAGTCCTCTAATGTGCTCATATCAGTACTTTATAATATTTTGTAATTACTCAGAATGTAGTTCAATGCTGACAATGAGTATGATATCAGTCTTGTACTGTCTCATATGAGTACATTATTGTCTGATATCAGTCCTTTAATGTGCTCACATCAGTACTTTATAGTATTTTGTAATTGCTCAGAATGTAGTTCAATGCTAATAATGAGTCTGATATCAGCCCTTTACTGTCTCACATGAGTATATTATTGTCTGATATCAGTCCTCTAATGTGCTCATATAAGTACTTTATAGTATTTTGTAATTGCTCAGAATATAGTTCAATGTTGAAAATAAGTCTGATATCAGTCATGTACTATCTGACATCAGTATATTATTGTCTGATATCAGTCCTCTAATGTGCTCACATCAGTACTTTATAGTATTTTATAATTGCTCAGAATATAGTTTAATGCTGACAATGAGTCTGATATCAGTCATGTACTGTCTCACATCAGTATATTATTGTCTAATATCAGTCATTTAATGTTCTCACAGAAGTCCTTTAATGTATTATAATGTCTTATATCGATCTTGTATTAGTCATCTAATATCTAACAATCTTCTTATTTCAGTTTTTCAGTTTGGATTTAAAACTAAAAAGAAAATGGCAAAAAGATTGAGGAAAGGGAAATGGAAAGTCGATGAGGATGATCGGTAAGTCATCAAAGGTGCAATGAATTGTCAAAAACTGGGCCAATGGTATTGTCAATTAAGCATTGCTAGAAAAGAGCTCCTCCTCTCTTCAAGTTGTTTTCAATATTTGTGGTTGATTAGCGAATCCGTCACACAATCCGGGCAGCTTGTACACGCTATTGTCTGAGGATTCGATTCGGAGAATGAGACTTTCACGATAGGAGAGTATGTTGTTCCATTCGTCTAGAACGACGTGAGCAAGATTTTAGGATTGAAAGTTGGGTCTCCTTCTGTATTGGCAATACCTTCAGTGCTGACAGATCCTGAAGGTGCACCTACTTTTAGAGAGCACTTATTTGGCAAAGTGGCAATGGGGCAGCTGTTCATGAGGGCTTTGATTGAGTTAGCCCTCGCTTCACCTCTCTTATCCGATGACGATTTCATTCAGCTCGAAAACTTATAAATGTTAGCGAACTTTCTCCTCCCTGACATTCGTTATACGATCAATTGGGAGTACATTGATCTCGCGAATGATCTTCGTACTTTCGATGACCACAATTGGGGGGATGTGGTTTACGCTTACTTGCTCGATTTCATACATGCAGCCACACGTTCTCTTGGCGAGGTGATATATTGTGTGCTACGCTGCACAATTCTCTTACATGTATGGGCATTTGAGGACATTCCTCAAATTTCGCCGGAATTCATGAAGAATGTCAATAACGAGTGGCTGCTACTGTTAAAATATATGCCACTGAAGACTTTACCCTCGGACGTAAACTTCTATTGGTGAAAGTTTTAGAAGTTTGAGGTACTATTCTACCTTTCTTAATCAATTAATGGATACGGAACATGTGATTTTATAATAGACATACTATGTATGTTATATGCCTTGTTTGACTGATATACACATGTCTGTTATTGTAGGTTGTGGCAGGAAATTTGGAGCCACCTAAGGGACCTAGACTTCCTATAGCGAGCAGCCTAAAAGAAATATAAAGGAAAAAAAAGTAAGAAAAAGAAGGAGATGACGCGTCTAGAGAGGAAGAAGATAATGAGAAAGATGAAGGAGAAGAAGAAGATGACAATGATGTGGATGAGTATACAGTGAGGCCGAGATTGGCAGCGACCGACCCCGATATTAGAGAATCTGAGGTTATTACCAAGCTTCTTGATAGAGTTGATGCATTAGAAGCTGAGGCGAGGTCGATTCGGCCCCTTCTCGCTGTTGTTGAGAAGCAAGGTCACTCGATCAAAGTTTTGAAATAATAAAATTTGTTATTATTGAAATGTGTGAAGACACTTGAGGCCACATTAGAATCAGATGGAGAGGGCCAAAAAGAGAGTGGGAGAGGGAGTTAAAACTGTGACAGCCGAAGTAGAAGAGAGGAGAAACAACTGCGATACAGGTTGAAGGAGAGCAGGTACTTATTTTTAATTAAATATAGTTGCCCATGCAGTCCTATATCTAGTTTTACTTGACATTCTCATGTATTCATTACGCCTATTATCTCTTCAGTAACTTGGGGTTTGTATAAATGTAGGTTATAACGAAAAGAGCATGTCCAACTGAGGTTAATCTTGCTCCACAATGTCCAGTACGAGAGAAAAAGCCTAAGAGATAGGTTGACATGACTACTTGGTCAATTGAAAGGCTAAGGACTAAGCTGAAAAAATAAGGGGAAGTAAATAAGACAATAAGAAAAGAGTCTGTAGTTGCTGAGAAAACGAAGAAAAAATTATCAAAAGACTATGCCTCGTTAGATGAGGCCCATCTGGCTGCTAATATTTGGCGTAAAATTAATGACGCAAAGAAAATGTGGGTTATGACGGTGGAGGCTCTGAATGAGTTTGCCTCTTTTTTTTGGGGCTTGTCGGACTCATGTGTTAGGTAATATAGCTTACTTAATCAAGTTGAAATTTAATTTGACAATTGTATATTGATGAATCACTCACAAATCTTATACTTGGTGTCATTTACAGATTGATGGTGTCTAAGGTTGAAGAGCTCCAGATAATTGTTAAGCTCATTAAGAGTCTTAGGCCGAAAACCCAGGTGGAGGACGACGTGCTAAATGCAATGATGATGGATATATACCGCAAATATGGTTCGCATACCGTGTATATTCTACCAGTTGTGTTTGCGGTGAACACTCCTCTAACACACTTATTTTCTTGGGTCCTACAAATTGTGATTGGTAATCATTAATTGAGTGCATCTTCATGCAGAAATTATTGAAGGAGGAGGTGCTAAAGTTTGAGGAGGCATAAAATAATGACTCGATATACCGTGCAATCAAGGATGACGAATAAAAAATAGCCGTTTGGGAGGGCAAAGAAAGGTCTCATCATTCTTACCTTCCTTTCCTCAGCAAACCCTACTTCAAATATATGGCTGCCCGTTATGCAACGATAACTGTAATTCATTCTTTCGAAGAAACTTATTATTCACTACTCATATAATTAGTATTTTGTAATATGATTGACCCTTTCGCTAATCACGGCTTAGACATTACATCTATAGATTTTAATCCCGTTGCATAGTGATTTTGGCTCCCACTATGCGCTAGCCAGCGTCGACCTCAAAGAAAAGACAATTTTTCTATTAGACCCATCGACCAAACCAGAATTTGGCATGTGAAAATATCACACGCATGCCTTGGTAAGCAAATAAGTGGGTCATTTAATCTATTAATTTTTTTCTCATCTATAGGTCATATACTTAGTGTTTATGTACTCGATTTATTTTAGGCTACTCATCTCCCGCGACTTTTATACTTGAATGGGCAGGACAACACACTTGAGAAAGCGCTTCCATGGCTAATATTCATCACTAAGAGCCTCCCAAAATAGCCTCGAGTGTCGGTGGACTATGCAATATTCATCCTAAAATACACCGAAATATAATGGCTAGGAGAGAATGTAAGTTTCAAATTCGAGCGAAAGAGATACTTGCTTTTCGAAAGCAATACGTGTCAGATATTTTGACGTATCAGCCTCAATCATGTCACTAATGTTATGCTATTTTCAACAAATTGATATGTTGAAGTTGTGAATTTGTGGATGTCAGTGGTGTGTGAAGTTGTGAATTTGTGAATGTGTGAGTTGTGAAGTTGTGAATTTGTGATATTGTTATGAATAGTTTTGCCATAAATAGATATGTTTATTTCATTAATGTAGGTATTTGTGAATGGATATTAAATGTTTTAGATATTTCACTGCCTAGATATTGCAAGTACTTATGATATTGATGCTGCAGATATTTTAATCGAATTGATATATCAGTTCAATTGGCTCATTGTTAATTAATCGAATTTGATCGTGCAGGTAAGTCTCATATTAGACACGTAGACTCCAAATGTGATAGATAATCATATCAATCAAGTTAAACACTAATAACAGTGACTTGGACAGCGGTTTTTGCATGACTGGGTCTCATATGAATCATTTACTGTCTCTTGCATGTCCAAGTATAACTTATGTGAGACCTGTACGCTCCAAATGTGATAGACAATCATATCATTCATGTATAAACACTAATAACAGTGACTTGGATAATAGTTTTTACATGACTGGGCCTCATACGAGTCATTTACTTTCTCTTGTGAGTCCAAGTATGACTCATGTGAGACCTGCACGCTCCAAATGTGATAGACAATCACATCATTCATATATAAATACTGATAGATAGTCATGTTGAACACTGCGAGCTTTGATGTACCAATAGAGATATTGCATGACTTGGTCGCATATGAGTCATTTACTGACTCATATAAGTCCAAGTAAGTCTCATGTTAGACCTGTAAGCTTCAAATCTGATTGTCAATGACATCAGCCAAGTTATAGTATAATAACAGTGATGTACCAATGGAGATTTGACATGACTGGGTCTAATATGAGTCATTTACTGACTTTTATAAGTTCAGATTAAACTAACGTGAGACATATAGGATCCAAATATGATAGACAATGATAATAGTAATATTGAACACTGCAAGCTTTGATGTACTAATAGAGATATTGCATGACTTGGTCGTATATGAGTCATTTACTGACTCATATAAGTCCAAGTAAGTCTCATGTTAGACCTGTAAGCTTCAAATTTGATTGTCAATGACATCAGTCATGTTAAACACTGCGAGCTTTGATATACCAGCTTATGATTTTGCATGACTTGGTCACATATAAGTCATTTACTGATTCATATAAGTCAAAGTATGCCTCATGTTAGACCTGCAGGCTTCAAATCTGACTGTCAATGACATTAGTCATGTTAAACACTACGAACTTTGATATACCAGCTTATGATTTTGCATGACTTGGTCACATATGAGTCATTTACTGACTCATATAAGTCCAAGTAAGTTTCACGTTAGACACGTAGGCTCCAAATCTAATAGTCAATGTCATTAGTCAAGTTATAGTATGATAACAGTGATGTACCAATGGAGATTTGGCATGACTGGATCTGATATGAGTCATTTACTGACTCATATAAGTCCAAGTTAGACTAACATGAGACATATAGGATCCAAATATGATAGACCATGATAATAGTCATGTAAAAGCATTGAAGTACCAATAGGGATATTACATGACTTGGTCGCATATGAGTCATTTACTGACTCATAAGTCTAAGTAAGCCTCATGTTAGACCTGTAGGCTTCAAATTTGATTGTCAATGACATCAGTCATGTTAAACACTGCGAGCTTTGATATACTAGCTTATAATTTTGTATGACTTGATCACATATGAGTCATTTACTGACTCATATAAGTCCAAATAAGTTTCATATTAGACCTGTAGGCTTCAAATCTGATAGTCAACTTTGACGTACTAGCTTATGATTTTGCATGACTTGGTCACATATGAGTCATTTACTCACTCATATAAGTAGTAGAGAGGCTTATGTGAGACTTGTAGGCTCCCAATCTGATAGTCAATAATATCAATAGTTATAGTCTGATAACAGTAATGTACCAATAACCAATTTTCATGAGTGGGCCTGATATGAGTCATTTACGGACTCTTATAAGTTCAAGTTATACTAATGTGAGACCTGTAATCCAAATATGATAGACAATAAAATTAGTCAAGTTAGTCATCTATCAGTGATGTACAAATGGGGATTTGGCATTACTGGGTCACATATGAGTAATTTATTGACTCTTATAAGTTTAAGAGAGACTCAGTGAGACATGTAGGCTCCCAATCTGATAGTTAATGACATCAGTAGTTATAGTTTGATAGCAGTAATATACCAATAACCATTTTTCTTGAGTGTGTCTGGTATGAGTCATTTACTGACTCTTATAAGTCAAAGTTAAACTAATGTGAGACTTGTAATCCAAATATGATAGACAATAAGATAAGCCATGATATAGTTCGATAACAGTGACATACCAATAGTCATTTTTCATGACTGGGTAAGCAAATGAGTCATTTACTGACTCATATAAGTAGTAGAGAGACTCATGTGAGACCTATAGGCTCACAATCTGATAATCAATGACATCAGTCAAGATGTAGTCCGATAACAGTGACGTACCAATAGTCATATTATAGTCTAATAACAGTGACGTACCAATAAGTAATTTACCTGTCCTGGGTCTCATATGAGTCTTTAACGGACTATTATAAGTCCCACAGAGACTCATGTGAGTCCAGTAGGCCTTTGAGGAATGGATTGAATATCACAAAATTGAAAGAAGACACCCTAGTTCACACAGACATATATATATATATATATATATATATATATATATATATATATATGCATGATAATATACCTCAGCTTCTATTAGAAGACCTGAAATCTGCTTCACTTCATCCTTAAAACTATTGAGACCCACCAATAATTTTAGTCATCTCATCTGTCACATTAGTTGCATGTATATCCGAAGCAGTCAAACAAAATCCGAAAAATTTTATAGTAGTACGCACCTTTACAATAATATGGTAGTAGACTATATTTACTTCTACAAATGATTTTCAAGAAATTAAAAATACTTCAATGCTTCGCTTGTAACATAGCAAAATTATTAAACAATCACAGATAAAGCTAATTAAAATATGTAGATAATCCTAAATCAAGGAAGACTTCCTTTTCCTTTACTGCTTATTGACGTAGTCACCTAATATTTTTTGGTGAGCTCTTCAATCTCCACCGCCACTTTTACATTTAAATAGTCCCTTTCAATACTCTCCAACTTCGACGCCGGAGTCCGAGTTCGAGAACTTTCATCCAACTAGCTAAAGTACCCACATTGATAATATGTCAAGTACCTACGTCTGAGATTCTTTAGAGAGTTTGAAACTCGCACCGTTGTGTGCTTCTGACAGTAGTAAAGAGGACAAGCATCGTCCAAGTGAACCGTTTCATCATTACCAACAGTCCGATTTATGATTCTCGAACATTCATCCTCCCATATGAAGAACGCACAATGGTAACACTTATAATATTTACGATTGAGATTCCTGCCAGAGTTTGAAACCCGAAGCATTACTGATTTTTGCTTTCATCAATGATCTTCTTTTACGGACAATCTTTAATCCAATGTCCACGCATTCCATAACTAGAACACACGTCCATTTCAACTTCTCTGTATATAGATTTGAGATACAATTATAACTAAATTGACCAAATAATAGAAAATACATGCGATAGTGGTAAATGACAGTATAAGTGTAATTTAATTGAAGAACACTTTACAGAAAAGAATAAACTTAGAATTGCTACATGACAGTGCAAGTCAAATAAAGTCTTAAGAACTCATAGTTCAGTTCCAAAAAATATATTTCATTATTGATGAACATATTGATAAATTACTATGTGTTTGATGTGGTAAGAGAAAAGTAACATACGATACAAAAGACTGAATCATTTTATATCAAAATTTGTCAAAGTTTAACTTATCTAAGTAACTCTAGCATAATCCTAGCTCTAAAATAAGGCATATGACATTGATCAAAATCGAAACTAAGCCCATGGAATGCGCAGTCAACATACTTTATCATAAATACTCTGCAATCAAAGTAATTTGATTGATGCGAGATAACAAGCGGTCTAGTAAACTGCCAACCTCTGACGTCGATATTATCGTCCCCTTATTGAACTAGGATTTTAAAAAGAACGTTTTTCTGCATTTAAGAACACACAAATTTTATTAAGTTGACATATAATAATAAAGATCTAGAGTTGAATGATATACGTACTAATACGTTTACCATGTCCAGACAATGGACACTATCACTTTGTCCACTACACGAGTCTAAATACTCAACTTTTCTCTCCTTCATGTATAGTATGAACAAAGACCAGTGATAGTCTTTATTCACGAGAAGGTAAACCTGTTAAGTGGAGCCATGTTATAAGAGATGAGTGGTGGACTTTAGTACAAGTACGAAAGAAACACCTAAATTTTTTCTAATTACCTTCTCACATTCGCTTATTTTATATCCCAGTGCTTGGGGTGAAATCCAAACGATAAGGTTTTTATTTGTATCGGTTTCATCTTTCGCCAACGATTTCTTCAATTTCGTCTAAACAAAATATGAAATGGGTTTAGGAGATAATTAAAAATTATCGAAAATGAAAATAAAAAATTGGACTCTTACGATAAAATAAGTTGAGAAGAAATGACTCTTTATAAATTTCTTTTTATGATCGTTCCCTCATTTCTTCATCAAGATAATTGCCTACAAAACAAAGTCTCGTGTCACCCTAATGGATACCATGCAATAAAGATCTATACTTTTCATAAAAATAAGATCATTAGATTGACTGACATCAAATGACCTATGGATATCGGACGGACGACTCTATGAATATTAGCATGTGTGCCTTTTAATTACCTCATTGTCAAGCCAATTAGTACCATAAACTGAGAACAAGTTCTTCGCCGTGAAGGACAGTCTATCGGTCACGTGAATCTCATGTCTGCAAGATCGTTCGATCTCAAAATTAAAAGGTTGTAGATTTGGGTGATGAGATCGAGTAAAACTCATGCACCAACACCCAAAACAAGGATTACTGAATCGATAATAAACTCACAGATTTCAGCTTCAATCGATTAAAACAAAACACACAACCAATAATTCAATTGAGAATTATCCCTCAATCGATTGATGTATTAAAATCATTCGATTGAAGTTCAAAAGTCTAGCCGGACAGCACAGAAATGTCAGCTGAGAAGGCAAGCAACAGAGGTTTAGTCAATTGATTGATAGAAAAATATCAATCGATTGAAAGAGTTCCAAAAAGTTTCACAACAATAATATTCCAGTCTCAATCGATTGACAGAGAATTTTCAATCGATTGATTTTTAAGATGAACAGTAGCCAATATTAGAAGAAAAGAAAATTAAATTTTTTAAAAAATTTAAATTTAAATTCGATTTTTTTTTTTTAATTCGAATTTTAAAATTCAAAACTCAAAAATTAAAATTAAAAAATTGAAAGTAAAATTTTAAATTTCAAAATTTTTATCCAAATTTCAAATTTTAAAATCAAATTCAAAATTTAAAATTCAAAACTCAAAATTCAAGTTTTGAAATTCAAATTTAAAATTTCAAAAATCGAAATTAAAATTAAAATTTCAAAATCAAATTTTAAAATTAAAATTTTAAAATCTAAAAATAATCCCACAAAATTTCACAAAATCCTACCTAAAAGAGAAAAAGAAGGAAAAAAATAAAAGACTCCTATAAATCCTAAACAAGAGATCCTAAAAATCCTCTACTCCCTAAAAGAACTCCACAAAATCGAATAAAATAAGGGAAAGAAGATTTTGCAAATCAAAAATTCAATTTCAAATTTCAAAATCAAAATTCAAACATGAAAATCAAAATTCAATTTTAAAAATTAAATTTCAAAATTCAGATTGTAAATTTTAAATTTCAAAAATCTTTCAAGCTCCATATTTCAGATTTCAACAATCTCAAAATTTTTATCATTCTAATTTTTAAAAATCCAAAATTTTAATATTCAAAATTTCGAAATTAAAAATTCAGATTTTTATTTGTTGGAATTTTGAAAATTGAAACTCATAATGGTCAATCAATTGGCTCTTTGGACTCAATCGATTGACAAATTAGTATACCACAACCACAGGAAACAGTCGATCGATTGAAGATGAGATCTCAATCGATTGACTGTCACACAATTCTGCACAAATCTCTTTTCGAATTTATCAAAATTTCGTCGACTCCCCGACAGCGGTGCCAAAAACTTGGTTAATGTAAAATTATACTATTGCAAGTGCACAAGATTAGTTGTAGCACGGTAAAATCAAGGGTGTCGAACCCACAGAGAAATATGAAATTTAATTAATCCTTAAAGAGATTTGAAAAGCCCAAGGAAGTACCAAGGGAGAAAGTTCAATTTGCTAAATAATTACCACACTATTCTAGATACAAGAAAAATAACTAATCTGAGTAAGACAATTTCTGATAAATAAAATAACAATTCTATGAATGAACAAGGAATTTGCTACCCCAGATTTATAACCTTTCTACTATTAAACCCACAATTCCATAACATATCAATCACACCATCATTTATTTAGAAAAATGAATTATAAGAAAACATGATCATCGATCTGCATACCCTATCTAAAAACGATGACTCAGCCTATCATTACGGTATGAGTCATGTAAAAAGTATAGCATATCTCAAGATTCTTAAATTACGACCATGAACATATAATCACTCTGCGGCCCAGATCGGCCTGCAGGTACAGATCTGACGATTATGGTCGTTGATAACGTAGATCAACGGTCATAATAAAATATTCAAAAGATATTCAATTTAGGCACACTTTTTAACAGAATGATTTCATGATGAAACTAAGAGACTGTGGAGTTAATCATAAAAATGTTACTTATCTGGGGATCGCATCCTCCTTGAACAAATGATTTAGCCGCTCATCCTTGGTGTGTGCTCTCGTTGTAAACTTGAAGCCATTTTCTTAAATATGTACTTTCTATTTATCACCAAAAATCTTTTTTATAATATTTTTCCTAAATACAATCTATGATTCTACAAATTGTAAAAGAAAAGAAATATAAAAGCCTAAGTACAATCTACCCAGAGAAAACCCTAAAAAGAAAAAGAAAGAATGTGAGCCCAAGAGTGAGAGAAGGGATGGAGAAGAGATCTTCTTAAAATAAAGCCGTAGCTTTCTTTATATAGGGATGAGCAAAATATTTCCCTAATTACCTCAATCGATTGAGAATTATTTCTCAATCGACTGACCTCAAATTCGAAAAAAAGGGCAAAACTATCTCTCTTGTCAATCGATTGATGTTTGGTTCTCAATCGATTGACATATATGGGTAGAGTTTTCATTCTCCTGGTGAATGTTGAGCGACTTCACGGATTTCGATGCTTCTTTTGACCTTTTTGATCCATAGTTCTTGCGTAACCCTTAATTATTCTCTTTTATGTTCTTTAACGATCCAACGGTCAGAAACACCTGTAAACATTAAAACTCCATAACAACCATCAGATGCTTTCATTGGCTAGCTAAATATAGGAATTAAGGTGCGAAATATAGTCACATTTCGGCACAGATCAGTAGAACATAAAATTTTATCCTTCTGTGTATAATTTATAATATTATATTATACTTCATTTATGAATATGTGCCAGAAAGTTTTCAAAAAAATAAATGCAATTACAATTTATCATGAGCGAATTCAGCCACAAGATCGGTCTTAGACAAATATAGCCTCTTTGAAGACTACGACAGTCTCATAACAGACCTAACATAATTCATACAAAAAATTAATAAATATACTTACAATAATAAACAGATTTTCCTAATATTAATTATCATTTTTTTAAAAATTAATGACATTAACAGTTTATCATGAGTGACTCATATGAGACCAAATCATTCAATACTATCAAGTACTGATGTGAGAATATTAAGGGACTGATATCAAATAATAATGTATTGATGTGAGACAGTGCAAGACTGATATTAGACTCATTGCCAACATTAAATAACATTCTGACCTGCATGGATTACAAAATACTGTCAAATACTGATATAAGGACATTAACGGACTAATATCAGACAATAATGTATTGATGTGAGATAATATAGGACTGATATCAGACTCATTCTTAAAATTAAACTATATTCTAACTTGCATGAGTTACAAAATACTATGAAGAACTGATGTGAGAACATCAAAGGACTAATATAAGACAATAATGTATTAATGTGAGACAGTGCAAGAGTGATGTTATAATATTCTCGAAAATTGAGCGATAAACAGTGACCACGGGATTCGTGCCCGATTGATCGTAGGTTGATCAAGTGATGGTAAAACAGTAGACTTGAGAAGGAAAGTATTTTGTGATATAGTTGACCCTAAGCATAGTGTATGGTGTTAGTTAAGGGTCACATACACCTATCTCTGGTGTATGTGCTCAATACCAAAGCAAGAGGAGTTATAAGGGTTTTAATATCTAAAGAGAAATTATTTCTCTTGTTTGGTTGGTGAGAGAAGTTAAGAAGAGAGAGAGAGAGAGAGAGAGAGAGAGAGAGTAGAGAAGGGTGAATGCTAAGGAGGTTGAGGCACGTTGCGGATTTAAGACCGGATCAAGCAATAAATGTCGGATTTAACGTGATTGGAATCATTAGAGAAAGAGCTGAGACCCTAGCCATTAAACCAACCAATCCATTCTTTAAGAGATTAACTTGAGGTGAGTTTTATTAGATTTAAATGCACAAGTTTTGATGATTTAATTCAGTCAATAGATAGAGGAAATGATGAATTAAAATGATAAAAAAAGATAGAAAAATAGAAAGAAAAAGATTTAGAAGAACAACCCGAGAAGGGGCTGAGTTCTGGCTAAATCGATTAATCGATTTAGAGAATCGATTAATCGATTTTGGTATGAAAGTTGAAAAAGCATAAAAGTCTGAGTTCGATTAATCGATCTTGAAATCGATTAATCGATTTTGAAATTCGATTAATCGATTTAGAAATCGACTAATCGATTGAGTACCTCCAGTGGCTGGAGAAGTAAGGCTTGAGAAAATCGATTAATTGATTTGAGAATCGATTAATCGATTGTGGATTTCGATTAATCGATTTGGGAATCGATTAATCAATTGTGGACTTTCGATTAATAGATTGATTTGAGGTGAGTTTTGTTAGATTTAAATACATGAGTTTTGATGATTAAATTTAGTCAATAAATGGGGTAAATGATGAATTAAAATGATAGAAAAAAATAGAAAAATAGAAAGAAAAAGAATTGGAAGAACAGCCCGAAAAAGGGCTGAGTTCTGGCCAAATCGATTAATCAATTTGGAGAATCGATTAATCGATTTTGGTCTGAAAGTTAAAAAGGCATAAAAGCCCATGTTCGATTAATCGATCTTGAAATCGATTAATCGATTTTGAAATCGATTAATCGACTGAGTACCTCCAGTGGCTGGAGAAATAAGGCCTGGGGAAACCAATTAATCGATTTGGGAATCGATTAATTGATTTTGGATTTCGATTAATCGATTAATTGATTGTGGACTTTCGATTAATCGATTTGGGATCGATTAATCAATTTTGGATTTTGATTAATCGATTTGGGAATTGATTAATCAATTTAGGGTTTCGATTATTCGATTTTGGAGATCGATTAATCGATTTTGGCAGTTTGAGTTGACTTCTTAGTTGAACATTGAGGTTCATGGACCTTCTCTATTACATCCTTATTGATGATGTGCATATGTTATGATGTACCATAGGTGGTACGAGCTAAGGCAAGCATGAGGAGCCGTGTGGGACCTTGATGCTTGGACAGTCAGACACTTGAGGTATGGAACACCTTGAACATGTACTTTGATTACAAGAGCATGTATGTAGTGATATAGAAATGAAATGAATTATATAATCTCCATGTGTGTGTGTGTGTGTGATACACCAATGAAATGAAAATGCTTAATCATATAATCCTCTCAGTACGTGTGTGTGTGTGTGTGTGACACCAAGTAAGCATATGAAAATGAGACATCCACAGGGGATGAGAAAGTGATAAAGACATCAGTGTGATGCAAGTAATTTAGACATTCCAGGGATATAAGTAAGATTGTAAAGTAAGATTAAATAAAGATTGATAAGGCCTAATTGATATAAAGTAGCACATTTATACGGTGAATAACTATATGTAAAGCACCTGATATTTTTATTATTTAAGGTTTGAACAGAATACCCCACCGACTTGGCGGGATACTACGACTGACTCGGCAGAATATCCGTGTGACGGCATTTGCCGATCCGCATAATCACATGGTGTATCCGTCAGTACTGATAGCACATCCCAGGGATGTTAAGATGAGATTAAACCTCGTCGCCTATGAGAAAGGGACCTGAGTAGTATTCAAAGTAATATATTTATAACAACTGTCTATTTAGATGACGATGGAAGGTATTCCATCGGGGCTCGATGCTATATTATACGGAGATTACTTAAGTTAAAGATTTAAGTTTCTTTAGGCCTATTCAGTGAGGTTCATAAACAGTTGATAATAAATGTAACATGTAAACCACCAGTAAACTTCAATGCATATTGTAATTATTTAAATTATTTTCTAACAAGTTCATAAATACATCATGCTAAGCATATCATGAAATATATGTGAGGATTTGACTTATATGTTCATTGTGTTATTCCCTATTGAGTTAGGATGTAGCTCACCCTTTAGAATATACGTCACAGGTCCTTTACTAGCTGCCGTAGAGGATTCGGGAGACGCTGATATGGGGGGTTCAGATTACGTGCTCGGAGACGAGTTAGAGCTTCCTCCCGATAACTTCTTCTAGGAAACTCCGCTGTGTACTTTGTTAGAGAGAGTTTTGAGAGCATATTGTGCGGCTTGGTATGTCAAGCCATTATTTTGAGAAACAATATAATTCAATAGATATATTCTTTTGACGAGCCATCTGGGTGACTAAGTGATGTCACTGATGGTTCGGGTGGGTTCTTTTACTCATGTAGAGGCATGAGTTTAGAACCATATTTTGGATTATAGATTTTAGAGTATATGTATAGAATTGGAGATTTATTTCAGTATCAGTTCTTATGCGTTCCTTTCTCTTTATTTTTGCTTGTTATGCTAATATTCCGTATGTATCCATGGGGCATGGTCTAGAGGATCGTGCTGATAGCACGAGTTTCGGGGTGCCAAAATCAAGGCTGTCACATATATCAGACCCATTTTCAGCATTAAACTATATTATGACCGGCATGAGTTATAAAATACTGTCAAGTACTGAGTGAGAATGTCAAATGACTAATATCAGACAATAATGTATTGATGTGAGGCCATTAACATACTGATATCAAATAATAATGTACTGATGTGAGACAGCGCAGAATTGATATCAAGCTCATTCTCAGAATTAAATTATATTCTGACCTGTATGAGTTACAAAATACTGTCAAAAACTAATGTGAGAATATCAAAGGACTGATATCAGACAATAATGTACTGATGTGAGACATTGTAGGAGTGATATCAAACTCATTTTCAGTATTAAATTACACTGACCGTCATGAGTTACAAAATACTGTCAAGTACTGATGTGAGAATATCAAAGGACTAATATCAGATAATAATGTACTGATGTGAGGACATTAACGGACTGATATCAGACAATAATGTACTAATTTGAGACATTACAGGACTGATATCAGGCTCATTCTCAGAATTAAACTACATTCTGACCTGTATGAGTTACACAATACTGTCAAGTACTGATGTAAGAATATCAAGGGACTGATATCAGACAATAATGTACTGATGTGAGATAATTATTTCGATCGGTAATTATCTCTAAAAATAAGCATTTATGAGTTTAGGGCATAATTACTATATTTCTATCTACCTCAAATAAGCATTTAATACAAAGGTTAAATATTTAGGACAATATTACTATATTTCGATCTACATCAAACATGCTATTCATTAAAGCAAAGATTTAACATTTAGAGCAATATTATTATATTTGTATAGAGCTCAAACAAGTCATTCATTAAAAGAAAGGTTAGACATTTAGGGCAACATTACTACAACAGTATTTTATGAGTTGCTCTTATGAGTTTATCGGACGACTGAAGATGTGCACGCAGAAAAATTTAGATGAACGTGATCGAAAGAAGATGAAACATCGGCCAATATTGAAGGTTTGCAGAGACGGCAGCAACACACTTCTCCCTGTTGTTTTGTCAGCAGAGAAGATGAAGGGAAGAGGGGGTTGGGGCTATATGGGATCCTAATACTTTCAATGTTCATGAAAATCAGCGGCAAGAGAGGAGGGTTTGTAGATCTCTGTTCATTGTTTTAAAGAAGGTTCATATCTTCAAAATAAGAGCAACCCAGACATACCTGGTTCAAATAATGGAGTACCAAGCAGCGTCGAGTTTTTTCGTACTGTAAAATAAAGAGAATATGCTATCTTTACAAGAAGAAGATGAAGAGAAGAGGAAACCCAATCGTCAGTAGGAAGAAGATGAATAGCAGATAAAATATCAGCCTTTTTTATAGCTATGGAAGGATGGGTGTTTTAGTAAATTTATGTTAGGGTATTTTGGTCCTCTATAGTTTAACTTAAACTAAAAAAAAGATATGTGCAGATTTTTCAGACCCTTGCAGGTAAATAATAAAAGAAAGTTTAGGGTCAAGACCCGGCTGGGTCATTTCATGAAGTTGGGACACCGGTGGGTAGATTACAAAGAGTTGAGACCCAGCTGGGTAATTCACCCCTTTTTCATTTGTAGCCCTACACAAGACATAGTGCAAATGGGTCAAGTTGCTCGAAAACTGATCCAAGATTCCATCTGATTGGACCTGACTTGACCTGATCAATAAGACCTAATAGAAAATTGGGTCAAGGTTTGGAAACGTTGAAGGAGGGGCTTCGGCTGGTAGCACAATGAAAGGCTGAGAATATTGCAACCTCAATGTCGCGTGTTCGAGCCTAATTTATTTATCACAGGGAAAAAATGTTAAAAGGAGACCCAACTTAAACTCAAGTTAAACTTGAATTGGGTGTGGTCCTTTGGAGTTTAGACTCGGGCACAAACCAACTTTCGATCCAACTGTATGTTTACTTGTGTTATTTGTAAGAAATAAGTATATGATAAGTTAGAACTGTGGATAAGGACCTTAAATTCAACATAATTGAAAATTAACATGTTAAAATTGTCACATTGCAATCAAATGGTGGATTTGAGGCGAACATTTCAAATAGGATTAAAGTAAGTTGAACGAAATGAAGATAAACAAGCATAGTATCGTGCAAGCCAAGAGTTTTACTTCAAATGGAAGAAAGTTTTTATGAGACAATGGTAAGACTAGCCATACTACATGGTGCGGAATGTTGGTCTCTCAAAAAGTAACTAGAAGATAGAAATCATAGAGTTGCAATGTGCACTCTAAAGTGGATAAGTAGAGTACTAAAAGATACTAAAATAAAAATTTGGCAGTAACATTTTTAAAGGAAAAAATTCTGAAATGTTGTTTTGAGATAATTTGTACATGTCCATTGGAGGTCAGAAATAGACTCTATAGGAAAAATTAAGAGGTTAAAAATATAAAAAAGTAGAAGAGAAAAACCAATGAAGACCTAAAACTGAAAGGAAGTAGTAAGAAGTGATAGAAAGGATTGCTGAGAGGGTTAAAAAAAAAGGCACTTTAGAAAAACAACATTCAAAAACAAACGTTTTAGCAAAAAATTCCAGAACTTAAACGTTTTAAAAAAACAATGCTTTCATGGTTTTTTGAAGTCTTGTGATCCGTGAAAGCATTATTTTTTTTAATGAGGATTTGAGATCTCACGGATTTCTCAACTTCAAAAAACCGTGAAAGCATTGTTTTTTTAAAACGTTTAAGTTCTAGACTTTTTTACTAAAAAATTTATTTTTTAAGGATGTTTTTCTAATTTTTCCTAAAAAAAAGCTTAAGATTGGATGAAAAAAAAGTGGAGAAATATATATGACTCTGGAAGCCTACCCTAAAGAGCTGAGAGAAGATTATAAAAGAGGCAAAGCTGAAGGGCATTACTTAGCAAGCTTTTGTTAAAGGTCGGTTAGCTAAAGTTTTGATTCTCTGGGAGACAATCCTACAATAATAACCCATAAAATTATTTGAGGCCATAAAATACTTTGAAGCTAAACATAGGGCCCTGATAAAAGGCCACCCTTGTGATATTGAGACAAAATACATGCGGGCACATGTTTCGGTGCCTTTTTGCAATATTAGTCATATAACCTATCATATCTGAAAACCTGAAATGACTGCAATCTAATTTTGGTGGGATGCAGTTTTGTTGGCACAAGCTTTGTATGTACTTCCCTACACAATAATCCATGCTTGATTTTGAAGTTCACCGCACCAAATGTAATCTAGTATTCTATATGAAGCATCAAAGGCATCATCCCTTAAGAAGCTATTGAATCGTCTCTAAGGGCCTTGAGATTTAGACCCAGATGCAAACCCGACCCGAGAGGAACGCAATTTTTAATTGATTGGATCGGGATATGGCTCGGTCCAGTCTCCCAGACCCAAACTAGAAATGAGTCTGGGATTTTGTTTTTGATACATTTGTTTGCGCTGAGACGTGAGTGCAAACAGAGGTACCCTTTTATTTATTGTTTGGATCTGATCTGATTCCAACAGTCTACAAATGGCCACATGTTAAGTGCCCAAACCTGACTAACTAGGAAGGACCAATATCACATATGGCGAATTGGCAACTTGATACACATCCTTCTTTTCGTAACATAGGATATCTTAAACCTCTTTGAGCTTGGACTAATCCCTCCAGGTGCAACGCCCCCACCTCTCCTCGTGAGACCTGTTTTTGTTTCTGACATTGGGGAGCAAATCCGAGTTGCCAGACTGTTGTGACAAACCCTAGAAGGGTATTAGGACACAACTTGATACACATATCTTACACAGTTGGAACACTATGATTCCAGCTAGTAGCACAAATGGGGTTGGTTGGCTTTGATCAGATTAGAGTTACCCAATTTGCTCATACCTATGTGAACTGTGAACCGATACGCAGCCGACCAGTTTGCAGTTCAGCTCAGTTTGTTTGGTGAACCGGTTTGTTGTCTCGCTCGATCCAGTCTGACTTGATTAGTACACTTCGGTTCACTCTTTTTTCTTATTATTATTATTTCAAATTTACCAATGTTGGAAAGAGAATGTGAGCCTGGGCTTCATTTTTCAAAACTAGAGACTTACCAAACAAGCTACAAAAATATTAATTTGTTATGGAATAATATTATTGTAAAATTTCGTTTAAAACTCGTATTATGGGGTTCACTAGATAGTAGATAATGGTAAATTGCAAACTGTGAACCTGAATTCGAACCAAGCAAATTAGCGAACCTAATAACATCCAATAAAACCCAGTTAAAATCTGGTTTGGGAATTGGATGCAATTGATTGGGTTTGAGTTCAAATCCTGGAATCAACAAAAAATCAGCTTTGGTATCCTACTTGGACGAAATTGAAATTGGTATGCGTCACATAGGTACCATTTGAATATCATATAGAGATTATTTGTCCCCAGACCTATTTTGAGAAGCATACTCATATCGTTCTTTCTATTCGCTCTTTACTCTAACAAAACCCCGACCAGCAAATCTCGCCCGCCCATCTAAACAATGTTTTATCGAGTTCTCCACATTTTTATAAATTTAATTTATGACAATTTTGGAGAATTTGGATGTCCTGACTCCCCCAATGAAAGAGGCAATGCTTCAATGGGTTGGGGCTCGAGTCGGGCGTTAACTACCCCAATTTTAATTGGGCCTCAAAAGTTCTCTCAAATTGTTCCTTCTCATAATTCTGGGCTTAAAATTTTGGGCCTATGCCAACATGATATAAACGAGTTGGGTTGAAGGGGATCAAGTTGGGCGTCAAAAATCTTAAAACACTTGGCCCGGAGGCGTAACCCTAATTTTCGGCTTCAACCTAGCTAGTGTCACCAAACCATTTAACTCAAACCCGACTAGTGGATGCGTAAACCCAACAACCATATGGGCCAGCCCGACCCTTTGGCAAGCTTAGATGAGAGTAAAGTTGCGAAAGAACAATGGGTAGGGTTAACAAGCCAGGCTGATCCATCAAGAGGGATTTGAACCAAAGATTCTGGTCCGGTGGGTCTGATTAAACATTGAGTTAAAGCCGGGCCCAAATATTTTAACATTTTTCATTATAATTAGGCATGAGCCTATGAGTCTGACATATTTCTACTATTTAAACCTGGGTCTGGAGCCAATATCTTAGGCTCAATTTATAAATTAATTGGGCTCGGGTCAACTTTTAAGGCCCAATAAAAAAAATTGCGGCTTTAGGCCTGGCCCACGCCCAACACAACCCATTGGTATTCCTAATTAACAATCTTAACAAAGAGTTTCAATCCATAAGGTTGTCAATGACTAATTTTTTCAATCAGGCTTTGTAGCTTGACCCGAGCCTGCCACATTTATAAATTGGGCCTAAGATAACAGGCCCATGGTTGATTGTAAATGTTATGAATATTGAGTTTAGCAGGCTTCATACCTCAATGCCCCATCGAGAGCCTAGCTTGGTAGCTTAGTGGCCCAACGCCCCAACGCTACTCATTGATCGCCGCACTGATTTATAATAGCTAATCCGTCAAAGCTTAATTAAAAAAAAATCAAGTCTTACACTAATTATTTATTTATTTTTTATTGAGCTTTAGGAGCAGTTTAAAAATTAAAATACAATTATTTTGTGATAAACTGATAACCTAAAAATAGCGACAAAAAAAATGATGGTTAAGTTTTGTTAGGAAAATGAGGTTAAAGTTAGGAAAACTTTCAATTCGGACAAAAAAAATTTTCTTATAATTTAGATAAAAATATATTTTGGTTAAAAGAGTTAATATTGTGAAATGAGAATTTTAAGGGTCATTTAAAGAAATGAGTGCCTAGAACTTCTATGAGAAAGCCCTACAATTTACCTCTTTAAATTTTACTTTTATTGATTTTTTTTTTTTTGAAAAGTTATTTTAGTATTATATAGAAAGTTGGACAAGAGCCTCGGAAGGACTAATAAAAACCCAAGCCAACACCACAAGTATTACTACCTCAAAAACAGAACTTCTTAGAGAAAATCAGAGTAGGTACTTAGGTACTACGTAAGAAACCCTAGCACAATAGGAAAAACCCATATAGGAGGAAACTGAAGCATCTAAAAAAAAACTTCTGAAAAAGAAAAAATCCCCCAAAAGGTGAAATAGGCCACCAAAACAAGAAAACCCGAAACTCCACTACATGTTATGCAAGAAAGAAAAAAGTTGATCGACACTGAACCTTCTCATGTTAAAGATCGAGGGGTCTTCTGTGCCGATTGCAATCGCCCAATAACAAATCAATATGAGACTGGATTAAATAAGATTATTAATTTTTTATCTTTTTTTATTTTTATAGAGATTAAAATAGAGAAAGAATAAAATGAAATTCATAGATTTGCAACAACTAAACTGACCAAACGTAAGTACAAGTGTAAATGAAAATATCACATAGGTACTTTTACCAAATTGTTTGCCACTAATATATGTGTATCATCTAAGCATTGATAAGTTTTATGGGGAGAGATTGGCCCAAATACCTCCTTTGGTGCACAAGTCAAATACTAATAAAATATTTGCAAGAAAAGAAATATCGTATAAGACTTGTTATTATGTATGTAGACGTTAGCATCCTAGATGCTACTTCGATTATCTATATACGTAATAGTCTTATATCGGATAGGGAAAAGCCCTAATCCTGGGTTATATGTGATTACGGACACTACATGTCATAACGCATTTTGGGTGGAGATTTAAGCCTATGCCAGAAACAAAATCGGAGCGGTGACCTAAGCTCAGAATCGGACAATATTATGGCATGTAGGTCTGGGGTCTTCACAGTATGGTATCAGAGCCGAGGACGGCTCTTCTATCAAGTGGGGGGATTGTAATAGTCCCACATCGAATAGAAAAAAGTTATGATCTTAGACTATATGTGATTACAGACACTATTGTGGCATGTGGATCTGGGTCTTCATAATATATCACTTGTAGCACACATTGTCATTAGCCTAAACTGTCAATATGCGACAACCTATTGTCTCAATGAGATCCCATCACTGATTATAGTAATTACATGAACTCACTCATTTACGGACGAGATATTTAACTGAAAAATAAAAATAAAATCAGTTTATAATAAGTATTATAGTTGCTTACAAAGGTTAGTGCCTTAGTCCATCTCTTTCCATCGTATGTCAAATATTGAGATATAGATTGGTATTTATGCACATGTAAATCAGTGAATGTGTCTTCACAGATTTTTATGATAAAAAATATTCATAAAAATCTCTAGATTAATGTTGAAGAGATATTAGCTTGTGGAACAACTTCAAAGAAAAGAAGAAGCAGAGCCCCAGAGGTACATATTATCATACATTTCAGATATTGGGCTCAAAATATACCTTTTGGGAGATGAAACTATTTAATTTATGAACCATAATACTACCCCTTGTTCTTACTTTTTGACTGACTGATATCACAGTTCACCAATTAGATGGCTTATAGATGTGATTATTTGGTTAAAACATGTTCCAACGATGGACTCTCACTTGGATTATTTAGATTTATCACATATGTCTAACCCATGGAGAAATAGTAAAGTATATTTTAATGGAATAAGATCATAAGTTTAATTTAACTGTGCAAGATCATTTAAGCACCATTTGGTGTTTAAATGTGGGTGAGAACCTATTATTCCAAGGAGTTGGTATTTGGCGCCAAACCAAGAGCCAACATTCTTTGGGGATGAGTGTCATGTGAAACCGCAATGTGTTCTTATAATTTGACGCTCATGATCACAAGATCTATGGTGCAAAAGATTGGGTCAAAAGACGAACTCCATATCTGATTAAATTGGCCAAAGGCTATCCACACAGTAGCATTGGCACTTTTCTCTAAAAGCTGTCTCTAAAGACCGGTGAAACGCCTAGTAGGTCCATCAAAAGCTAGTCCATTTGCTACAATGATATTGAAACTCATTAAGTTATTTTATTTTTGTAAATCAGCTTTGAGGTTGTTGGAACCTCACCTTGTATTAGAAAGCAGATAGATGATTACAAACGAGAAAAAGTGAAATGCAAATCATCTCTAGTGAGAGAGTACAAAATTGTAGGGAAATCCTTCTGCATGGGAAAATTAGTGATTTCGATCATATCTCTACTCGGCCTAGCCATGAAATCTGCACAACTAGGTTTAGCTCATGCCACAATTATCCGATCCAATTTTAATCTTCTTAGGCTATAACTGCTTCCCCATATGAAGTCCATTCTCGATTCCAAGGACCTCTATCTCCAAAATATTTAAACTGTTTCCAGGCTCAGGATCTTCCAATCAGTTTTCTATATGATCTCTAAAAGCACATCCAAGACCAGCATTTTTCTTAGTCAGTGACCCACCCATGCGTATTTTTAACAACCACCATCTCTGGCTTCTGCCAAGAGCCTTGTTCATAGGTGCTTCTAATAGAATGCTTAACCTTCCACAACGAGAGAATGCCTCAATTTTAATCAAAATTGAGGCACTTCTCTCCTTCAATTTTGATCATAATTTCTTCAATACTCCAATTCAGCAGTATATTTTATGGTTTTAGATGTTACCAAATATGCACCTATTTCTTTCATTCCAGACATTCCAAATAAAAGAAAACAAATTCACCTTTATCAGCGGCGCCTTCTTGCTACCTCCAACAGGTTTATGGATACAATATTCCAACTCATTTGCAACAGTACTGATGTTTTCTTTGACAATTTGTAGTTCTAGACAATAAGGATCTCCAAATCTATCTTTTGTACCCACATTCAAAGAAAATACATCTTAATATGATGATCAAACCTCTGTTGTACAAATCTTTCAGTGTAGCTAGTTTCCTATTAATACATTGTCAAGCACAAAAACTGTGTTTTGGTATCAAATTTAGCAAGCTATTAGGCTGTGTTTAGGTTAGCTCTTATAAGAGCAGAAGCAGCTCTCTGGCTGCTTTCCGTTAGAGCGGATAAAATCTGCCCTGGCATAGAACAGGCAGAGAGCAGTTTTATCACTTAAAACAGCTCCCTGCTAGATCAAATGGGGTGAGGAGCTGTGTTACAAAATATAAAAGTAGTTCTTCGCCGGAGCCAGAGAGCGAAAGAGCTGCTCTTTGCCCCAAAATAGCCAACCCAAACGCAGCCTTAATGAATTTCATCACTTGACAGTATTGGATTGCTTACGAATAGCATTTGAAGCACTTTTCAGAGTGATGTCCCCATCTGGTGCATTCTCCAAATAAGATGATCAACCATGCCTTCAATTGGTTACTGATGTGCGTTAACTTCCTCCCAAGAATTTTCCGTTCATCGAGTAGTAGTCCATCTCCCTTCACTGTCCTTAATAAATAAAAGTATCTTTTTGAAACCCTAATTGAAAGATCAGTCTTCTACCATAGTTACTGATGAGTGAGTAGTTTCTAAGTTAAAGATCTCTCAGCAAATTCACCAATGCCTAATCTCCAATAACATACTGAGTATTTTCTTTTATAGTATCTCAAACGCTAATCACTGAGCGATTGTCCCACATTGCCTAGGTATCATGGCCTTGGGCTATATATAAACTTGGGCAATCCTCACCTTACAAGCCAGTTTTGTAAGGTTGAGTTAGGCTCATGGGATTCTACAATTACATGATCTAAATATAATTAGCTGCAACATACCTAATATATATACCTGACTTCCACATAAGGTCTTGCGATTAGACCACATCATTCCCGTCTCTTAATCTCCGTAGCCCAAGTCCCCATTCAGTGTTAGGTCTACAAATATGCTCCGAGCTAATCATATGAATTCGATTAAGATTCCAGTCTACTTGCAAAATGGTCGCAACAAACTTTTCCAACTTCCGGTCTTCTCTAATCTTCTCAACTAGAGGCACACACAAAGAATACAACATCCTAGATGAGAACATAGGGGCCCGAAGGATACGTAGTTGGTTTTTGCGAAATTGCCGTTCATGACTATTTTCTTCTTTAATTCCACACCCTCTACCAAAATAATCAAACTCTTCGGTTGATTTATCTTAAGGCTAGAAGCATAAAAGAATTCATCGAGGACATTCTTCATTTTCTTTGTTGAATTTGCATCATTTTGAGAAGTGTAATAAATCATCGACGAAAATCGGGTGAGCTACTATAGGAAGATATCAGCCTCTTGGAATTTTAATGAGCCATTCGACAACTTTCTTATCCAACATTATAGAGAACACCTCCATAACTAGGGTAAAGAGCGTACATCTTATACGTGATCTCCTTGGCGTGTGATTAATGTTTTTGCTGGTATTGACCCAGATTTGGATGCTCAATTGGAATTTGGAACATTCCAAAAACTTGGAGATCCAACTACAAGGACACAAGTAGTCTGATACAGCGTAAAAACAGTCAATCAAAATGATTAATTTTACTTATGAGTTCTTCTCTTATCAATGTATAACTAAAGAAATTAGAAGAAACCCCTTGGCGTGTCATTAATGTTCACAGAGAATTTCTGAGTTGTTATGCACTATTCTATACAATTGCACCAAGTATCCTCAAAGCCAGGCTTGTAGGAACCTGTTTGTCACACTCTACTCCAAAATCCGTGTGGATCTCCCTTAGGATATGTGTGTGTGCCAAGATGGATGGTTCTTATCTCGGTTGATCAAGGCTATCCATCACATCCCTCATCTAACTTTAAAATTGTTTTAAATCAAAAGACTAAATGTTTTAATTAAAATTGTTTTGAAGATTTGTTCACAGCACGCTGTCGCTGCTGATGTCTCTTTGTGGTCACAGTGTGTTGTGACTCCAATCACAGCGAGCTGTGGTTGGCCACAACATGATGTGGTTGGTTCTCACAGCGCGCTATGACCACAACTCGTTATCACATGAATCACAACGAGCTGTGGGCCTTCGCGATAGATCTTCAACTTAGCTGAAAAGTTGCTTTTTGGACTTTTTCGGATTTGAGTCTTTTGAGGGGAATTAGGGTTATGTTAAAAGACTTCTTGGATCAAGGGAAAAGGCAAGCAAGCTAAGAGAGCTTTTTCCTCCTTGAGCAAAAAAAAAACCCTTGATCTTCTTTTCCTTCAACCTTTGAAACTATTTGTGTGTTTTGCAAAAGATTTTAACTCAAAGGTTTCTATTCTTCTTCATCTTTAACTTACTTTGTTTTGCTCAAGTGTATTGAGTGACATTTTATTCCTAGAGATTAGGGTGTGTGATTGATAACCTTGTGGGCTTCAAAGTGGATCATTGTGCGTTCATCAACGGTAAAGGAGAGCATCCAAATCGGAAAGCTATAGAGGCGACCCACAACGAGATGTTGGTTTGCATTGGCGTTTGATAGGGTATGTGCATTTGTCAGTATATCATTCGATACTCTTTGTAACCTTTCTTTTCATAGTAGATTTAGTTTGTGGACTTAGGTCCCATAGTTTTTCTCAATGATTGGGTTTCCACGTATTTCTCGTGTTGTGGTGATTGTTGGTTTTAAAGTATAACCTCTAAATTAATTAGAATTAATCGAATACCCGATCTATTCCGTAGATCTACGAAATTTCGATTGGTATCAAAGCCAAGTTTGCTCGTGTTGATTCTTTCTGAATCGAGCGTTTGCGTATTCGGGAAGCTCTAATTTACCTAGAGAGGGCATTTCCACAACACGACCTCCGTCGTTTAATGGTCATAATTATCCATATTGGAAGGCTAGGATGAGGGCCTTTCTTAGATCCATGGATATTATAGTGTGGTCTGCTGTTGAGGCTAGTTGGTCTCCACCTCAAGAAATGGTCTATTTAGATAGAATTGAGAAAATCACTATTAAACCCACTAACCGTTATAATGGTGAAGAAAAACAGGTTGTAAATGATAATTCTAGAGCTTTGTATGCCATTTTTGGAGCTGTAACGACTTTTGAGTTTAAGAGGATTTGTAATTGCGAGGTGGTAAGAGATGCCTGGTTGATCCTCGAGACCACGTTTGAAAGGACTCCACAGGTTAAGATTAACAAACTGCAAATATTAACAACGCAATTTGAGAATCTTCGGATGGATGATGATGAGAAGTTTATGGACTTCTACACCAAGCTAAATGATATTGTCAATGGGTCCTTTTACCTTAGAGAGAGGATACAACAAAATAAAGTTGTCAGGAAGGTTCTAAGATCCTTACCTGAAAAGTTTAAACCTAAGGTGACTGTTATCTCTGAAAGTAAAAATATTGACAAGATTAATATAGATGAACTTGTGGGATCTCTTCAAACCTATGAATCTGAGATTCAAGAAAATCAAAAGCAAAAAGGTGTAGCTTTCCGATCCTCTAAGAAAAAGAATGAGGATGAGGAGTGTGGTAATGATGATGATAAGGAACTTGCTTTGTTTGCGAAAAAATTCAAAAAAATTTTAACAAATAAAAATAGTGCTGGCAAGTCTTATGATAAGCTAAAGATTCCCGTTAAAAATTATCATAAGGAATCTTCTGTGGAAACACAATGTTTCAAGTGCCGCGGTTATCAACATTTTGCTCATGATTGTCCCAACAAGAAGAAATTTTTTGAAAAATCTAAAGCCATGACTGTGGCAAAAGAAGATGATACTAGTGATGAGGGCTCCTCAGATGAGTCAAATGTGTCCCATCATGGGTTTCGGACATTTGTTGCATCTATTTATGAGGAGAACCATGTTTCCCCTCTTGTGACCCCTGATGGTTCGGATGAAGAGGAAGATGAGGTTGACATATTTGAAGTATATGATGAACTGTATCTTGTCAGTATTCAATTGAATAAAGAGAAGATGAAGTTAATTCATGACGTGTTATCTCTCTCATCCTCGTGTGTTTTTAAAAATGTTGAGAAATATTTTTTGATTGAAAATGTTGAATCTCTGAAACAAGAGATAAAATGTCGAAGGGATAACATTAAGTTTTTAGAATTTGAAGGGGCTGAGTATTGCCTAAAATACAATAGTCTGAGTGTTGAGAATGAAAGGCTCAAGAAAGAGCTTTCAAATAAAAAAATCACCCTAGGAAAGTTACAAATTGCTAGGGTTAACACTCAAAGGGCTTGGGATGCTTGTAGGGGATGGGGTAATAAAACGGGGTTAGATTTTAAGGAATTGAATCACTCTACCCTTGTGAAGAAAGGTAAAGAAAAATTGAAATTTGTTTCCAAAGTGCTAAAAATCTCTAAATGTGAATCTTCATCTGCTTTACCTCCTCTTTTGCCCTCCCCTCCTCATGCTAGATTGGCTAGTGGTAAAAAGGGTCCTATATGTTTTTACTGTGGAAGAAAAGGACACATAAACCTCTTGTGTCTTATTAGAAAAATGGATCTCTTTCGCCAAAAGTATGACACGATAGCTTTCTATCTATTGAGGAGTCTTAAAATTTGATGGAGTGGAAATGGGTGAAGAAAATCTCTGAAAATGTGTTGGTTGCACACATTGCTCTGCAAGCTTTTGAACCATCTAAGTTGTATCTTGACAGTGGGTGCTCAAAACATCTGACTGAAAATAAGTCATTCTTTTCATCTCTTGAAAAATGTGACTCTGGTTCAGTCACCTTTGGAAATGGGGGTTATTCCAAAATTATTGGGAAAGGAGTGGTCGACACTCCTGGCTGTCCTAAGCTCTCAGAAGTTTTATATGTTGATGGGTTGAAGGCTAATCTTATTAGCATCAGTCAACTATGTGATAAGGGATGAACATCACCTTTACTAAGTCTGAATGTTCTGTTATCGACCAATCTGGAAGTGTGTTTCTAAGTGGTATCAGATCTTCTGATGATTATTATACGTTTCATATTCAATCTGATCCCACTTGCATGTTGGCTTCTAGTGATGAACTTGAACTGTGGCATCGTCGTCTCGGTCACATAATACTAAGGACCTTGTTAAAATTGCTAATGACGAAATTGTGAAGGGCCTACCTAAACTAAGAAAAGGTTCGGCCTCAGTTTGTGGTGCTTGTCAATTGGGCAAGCAAACTCGAGCTCCTCACAAAAAACTCTCAAGTACTGCTACCTCTCCGGTCCTTGATCTTATTCATTTTGATCTTGTTGGACCAATGAAAGTTAGCAGTATTGGAGGAAAAAAATATATCTTAGTCATGGTTGATGATTTCGCTCGA
This sequence comes from Chloranthus sessilifolius, assembly GCA_021018995.1. Classification (NCBI taxonomy): domain Eukaryota; kingdom Viridiplantae; phylum Streptophyta; class Magnoliopsida; order Chloranthales; family Chloranthaceae; genus Chloranthus; species Chloranthus sessilifolius. Next base: position 24,398,160 of record CM037589.1, read on the forward strand.
TATTCTTGGATTGCTTTTTTGAGAGAGAAATCAAGTGCTTTTGATGAATTTGTCATTATTATTAGATGGTATCAAGTGAAGAAGGGTGTTAATGTCAAACGTATTAGGAGTGATAGAGGTGGTGAGTTTAGTAATTTCAAGTTTGATGAGTTTTGTAATTCCTTCGGAATCATGCAAGAATTTTCATCACCTCACACTCCTCAGCAAAATCGAGTGGTTGAAAGGAAAAATTGTGTGCTTCAAGAGATGGCACTGTCATACTGAATGCCAAAGATTTGGCCCAACATTTTTGGGCTGAAACTGTTTCTACGGCTTGCCACATTTCCAACAGAGTGTTTGTATGTCCTGGTACTACCCAAACACCCAATGAGATTTGGAATGACAAGAAGCCTAAAGTGAGTCATTTTAAGACTTTTGGAAGTCAATATTATATTTTGAATGATAGAAATAACTTAGACAAATTTGATTCCAAAAGTGACCTCGAAATCTTCCTTGGTTATGCTCAAAATAGTTGAGCACTCAGTGCATGATGGAGTCATATAATGTGGTCATTGATGACCATGCCTATATTTCTTATATTGTTGATAATGGTGAGGATAGTTTGATTCTTCATGACACTTCTGACTTGGGTACTCTCCCATTTGTTCCTTTTGAAGAGAGTCAACCCACTGAGAACAATGAGTCCCCCTCTCCTGATGTTGAAGAACCTCCTAGTGTTAGAAAGAAGCATCCTTCGTATGCTAGGGATATGAAAAGTCACTCTCCAAGTGATATTTTGGGTGATCTTAGTGCCGGATTACAAACCCGACGTAGCTTGAAATATGTGACTAACGCCATATGCAATGTGTGTTACACATCGTCGGTTGAGCCAAAAAATGTGAAGGAAGCTCTCAATGATGAAAAGTGGATTTTTGCCATGCAAGAGGAGTTACTTCAATTTTCTCTAAATGATGTGTGGGATCTTGTTCCCCGTCCGTCTAGTATTCGTGTTATTGAAACTAAATGAATATTCAAGAATAAGACAGACGAGAAAGGGAATGTGATAAAGAATAAGGCAAGGTTAGTTGCCCAAGGCTATACCCAAGTTGAGGGCATTAAATTTCATGAGACATTTGCCCCTGTTGCTAGATCGGACTCCATTAGCATCATGTTTTCTATTGCTTGTAACCTTGGATTTAAACTATTTCAAATGGATGTCAAAAGTGCCTTCCTTAATGGATTATTAAAAGAGGAAGTGTTTTTTGAGCAGTAGAAAGGTTTCGAAGACCCTCACTACCCCCTTCATGTGTATAAATTGAAGAAGGCTCTTTATGGACTTAAGCAAACTCCTCGTGCCTGGTATGAACGATTAACAAAGTTCCTTGTGTCAAATGGTTTTGGTAGAGGAGGAGGTGATAAAACTCTCTTTATTTTAAAGGAGAAAATACCTTAAATGTGGCCCAAATCTATGTAGATGATATTGTGTTTGGGTCCACCCATGCACCCAAAACTGAATTGTTTTCCAATCTAATGAAATCTGAATTTGAAATGAGTCTTCTTGGTGAGCTCACTTGTTTCTTGGGTTGCAAATTAAGCAATGCCCTTTTGGCATTTTTATCTCTCAATCTAAGTATGCACGTGAGCTTGTTAAAAAATTTGGGCTTGAGAACACGAAGCATGCTCGGACTCCCATGAGCACTATTTCTAAACTTTCAAAAGATGTCACTAGAATGGAGGTTAATAACACTCTGTATCACATTATGATTAGAAGTTTTCTCTATCTAACTGCCTACTCGTCCTGATATTGCATTTAGTGTTGGTTTGTGTGCACATTATCAGGCCTCTCCGCGTGAATCCCACTTAAAATGTCTTAAGCGGGTCATCTGGTATGTGAATGTGTCTTCTGAGTTGGGTCTCTAGTACCCATTTGATACATCTTCCTCTGTTGCTTGCTTTTTTGATGCCGATTAAGTTGGAAATGCTGATGATCGTAAGAGTACTAGTGGGGGATATTTTTACATTGGAAATTGTCTTGTCTCTTGGTTCAGTAGAAATAATCCTCCATCTCCTTATCCATTATTGAGGCTGAGCACATTGCAGCTGGGAGATGTTGTACTCAAATTGTGTAGATGAAACAAATGCTTCAGGAGTATGGGATTGATCAGGAAGTGATCACCCTTCATTGTGACAATACTAGTGCGATTTGTATTTATGAAAATCCTGTTCAACACTCTCGCACGAAGCACATAGATATTCGTTTTCATTTCATTCGTGAGCTTGTTGAAGACAGAGTGATCACTTTAACTCATATTGACACTGAACGTCAATTAGCTGATATTCTTACAAAACCCTTAGACGTTGCTCGATTTGAGTATCTTCGCAAGTCTATAGGAATGTGCTTCATTGAGTAGGTGTTTTTGTGTTGGCATGTTTGTAATTTTTCTTCATTTGTGTAATTTTTTTTCTTTTCTATTTTATCTTGCTTTGTACTTGAACTTCTTTGGTGAGATCATGAAGTGACGTAATGCCTTTACTATTCTACTTGTCATGAATTGTGCGTGGTTCCTCTGTTACCTTTGGTGGCTATTTCTGTGCTTGATGTTCCTGTTCTTCTGTGTTTTCGGCATTTCTATCACTTGTATCACATGAAATGATGGTTCTCTTCCTCGTATTTTGTTCTGATCAATCCTTGTTGTCTACTAAGAGTGACTGTTGTTCTTATGGTATCTCATGTGGTTATATATAGCTCTCCTTACTACATTGTGGTCACAATGTGCACCTAATTAGTGTCAGTTGGCATGTCATTCTGTAGGCTTTGTGAGATAGCTTCCATTGGTTTGGGCGTGATATTTTTTTTGGAACAGTGTGTCTGGTGCTTCATCTATTATGGCCTTATATGTGTCTTTCTTCTGTGTTTAAAAAATTTGCGAATTTGGGACAAGAATGTCATGTGGAAAAGATACAAAGAGAGTACTGTCAATTGCATTCTTGGTCATCACATTGTGAGAGCTACCCAGTGCAAGCCGCTTGGACGGCCTTGCTAAGCGTCTTACCCACGTATGCACTATGCCTACAAGTGTGCTTTTATCGTAGGAGAGGCAATGGCAACATGTATGACTTGTTTGAATTGCGTCCTTTTTAAACCACCTCTGAGCAATGCTCTTGACTGTTGTGTCACTCCTTAGTGGTTGTGTATATCTTTTTTGATCTCTCAAATAAGAGGAAGAGACTTATTATCCTTCATGTGATATGGTCTTTGTTGTGATTGAACTCCTGCATAACTTGGTAGATTTTTCTCTCAAATAGCTCGGATCTGCTTGTATGGGTAAATGCACTTGATTCTTGATAGGTATTATATTTTTGCATCATATCTCTGCTTAGTATCACCCTTGAAGTTCACTTGTCAAAAAAAAAAAAAAAATTTTTGCTGACAGTGCGCTGTGGTCTCCCACAGCGAGCTGCCACTGGAGATCTTCCTTTCTCTTTTATTTCTGGGTCCCTGTCCTTATGTCCTTATGTTTCTCTTGCTTGACTGCTATCCTCAATAAGTCGCTGCATTTTATATCATCTTCGGTGTGAGGAGTCGTGGTTTTCCGATAGCTCATTGTGGATACTTAGGTATTTCGGTTCTTTAGGGCACGACTTTGTCATTGCCGAAGCAATGTATTTGTTTTCACACCTTTCGCTCATGAATGCGTTGAAGTGATAGCTCGCTGTGGCTGGGTGTACACAATCTTCCGTTTCACTGCGTCATTGTCATATAACAAGGCCTTACATTTTTATTTGTGCTCCCGCCAGATGGTCACAGCTGTCATTGGTTTCTCACAGGTATGTGGCTGCATTTCTTTTTTTACTTCCATGGACTACAACTCGCTTGACTAGTGACAGCGCGCTGTGGTTTTTCTTTTGGTACCGTTTGTCAGTTACGCTTCCTCAAGTGGCATGTTGATGCCATCCTGACAACGGGATGTGGTCTCATCTACAACGAGTTATGCCCCGCCGTTTCAAAATTCTCCTGCCTCGGTAACGTCTTTCAGCGGCTACTGTTCCCCCGCCTTAATGACAACGTGCTATGGTTCATTCCACAACGAGTTGTGGCTTCTTTTTGTATTTACCTTTTTAAGGGAAGCGAGATTTGTTCTTCCCTCCATCTCCTATATTCTTTCTCTCTCTCTCTTACTCTTCTTGCTCTTTCCCGGCTCCGCGCAAGAAGTTCAAGGCGGCCGCAACTGCCTCTGCATCGGCTCCTCCGTCCTCCTCTCCGTTCTTCATTTCGGATATGGCGGAGATGAACTTTGGTTTCCTTCGCTCGCGCACCTTAGCGTTGGAGTGTCATTTCGATCTCAGCTGTCTGTCTGAGTAATTTTCTACGACAAGCTTGAATCTCATGGCTAGTTTCCTCTGTTTTCCATTCGGGGTTCGGCGTACTTCGAGTTGGTCCACTATTTCTATGCAAACTACGACTCTGCCGCGAGTGTCTCCTCTGCGGAAGAAAAATCCTTAGTCTCTCATGTTCACAGATCTAGGTTCGTTGTTACCCCCGCTCTCATTGAGTCACTCCTTCACCTTCCCTTCGTCCTAAATGGGATTCTTTTCTCGCGTGATCCGTCTGCCCCTATCGATGACTTGCCCGTTGACTCGTGGCAGAACATTGTTGATCATGTGTGTCTTGTTCCGGGGTTGGATCCGTCAAAGGCTATACCCGCCAAATGTTTAAAACATCATTTCTACATCCTGCGCTTTCTTATTTTCGGTACCCTCTGGCCGAAGATTAGAAATTTCAATGAGGTCCGGCTTCCTGAGATGATCATCATGTGGCTGATCGACACTGATCGCCCCGTTTGCGCTCGTACCATCATCTTGCGGATTATTCGTGCTCGATGCATTAGCCCTAGGGAGAATGCGTTCATTCCGTTCTCCATTGTGGTTTCAAAATTTATGGGTTCACTTTTCGATATTCCACAACATTCTCTCAAAACTCATCAAGGAACTGATATTTTACTCTCTCATCTCTTTACGGCTGAGACCACATGGGACAACCATAATGATCCTACAAAATCTCCTCTGGCCAAGCATGCTTCGTCATCCTCTATCGAGGCCCGTGATCAACCTCTCTCCAATCAGGAGTTTCAAACTCTGGTGTCAAGCAAATTCGACTTTGTTTCCAGCCGATTCGACACTATCAAAGGTGCTATAAATGACTTGCGGGAGGAGGTGGACCTTGTTAATGCTCACATCAACACCTTGACAGAAAGGTTTGATGAGTGGCGCGTGTCTGAGGAGTCGGAGGATACTGATGATGGAGCGGGTACTGGTGGAACCACTTGATCATGGAAGTATTTCTAGTCTCAAATAAAAAATTTTAGGATAATTTTTTGGATATTCTATTGATTTATACTCTGTCTGGTGCATGTTGTTTTTTTTAACACCTCGTGTGGTATGTTGAATATTGGTGGATATGCTTTCTTTAAATAGTCTTTAGATAGTTGGTAGGGTATGAGTGGATGTTTGATATTTGGATATTCCTTAATGGTTCTGGTATGTTTATATGTGAACATTTACTTTGGATTGTGGGGCCATGTCGTGCCTATGTGTTTGTTGCATTGCTCTTCCTTTGTCAATTCTGACAAAAAGGGGGAGAAATTGTTTATAGCTAATGATGTTTGGACCATTATTCTTAGATATATGGTGTAGGTTTATTTCTTTTTGTAGGTGATGGTTAAAGACCCATCTTGGCTTAGGATAGACATAAATTTAGGGGGAGATCTTAAGTCCTTGTAATTATTCCTAATTATGTTCTCATATAGATCTTTGTATAGGATTAGTAGGAGTCTGATGATGTAATCTCTTTCGATATGGTGTAAACATGATTTTTGTTGTAGAATATGACAAAGGGGGAGATTGTTGGAACCTGTTTGTCACACTCTACTCCAAAATTCGTGTGGATCTCCCTTAGGATATGTGTGTGCCAAGATGGATGATTTCTATCTCGGTTGATCAAGGCTATCCGTCACATCCTTCATCTAACTTTAGAATTGTTTTAAATCAAAAGACTAAATATTTTAATTAAAATTGTTTTGAAGATTTGTTCACAGCACGTTGCGGGAGTCACCACAACGCGATGTCGCTGCTGATGTCTCTGTGTGGTCACAACGTGTTGTGACTCCAATCACAGCTCGCTATGGTTGGCCACAACATGTTGTGGTTGGTTTGCACAGTGCGTTGTGACCACAGCTCGTTGTCACATGAATCACAACGAGTTGTGGTCCTTCCCGACAGATCTTCAACTTAGCTGAAAAGTTACTTTTGAGAATTTTCTGAATTTGAGTCTTTTGAGGGGAATTAGGGTTTTGTTAAAAGAATTCTTGGGTCAAGGGAAAAGGCAAGCAAGCTAAGAGAGCTTCTTCCTCCTTGAGCAAAAAAAAAACCTTTGATCTTCTTCTCCTTCAACCTTTGAAACTATTTGTGTGTTTTGTAAAAGATTTTAACTCAAAGGTTTCTATCCTTCTTCATCTTCAATTTACTTTGTTTTGCTCAAGTGTATTGAGTGACATTTTATCCCTAGAGATTAGGGTGTGTGATTGATAACCTTATGGGTTTCAAGGTGGATCGTTGTGTGTTCATCAATGGCAAAGGAGAGCATCCAAATCGGAAAGCTATAGAGGCGACCCACGACAGGATGTTGGTTTGCATTGGGGTTTGATAGGGCATGTGCATTTGTCGGTATATTATTCGATACTCTTTGTAACCTTTTTTTTCATAGTGGATTTGGTTTGTAGACTTAGGTCCCGTGATTTTTCTTAGTGATTGAGTTGCCACGTATTTCTCGTATTGTGGTTATTGTTGGTGTTAAAGTGCAATCTCTAGATTAATTAGAATTAATCGAATACCCGATCTATTTCGTAGATCTACGAAATTTCAAAGCTGACTTAAAATATCCAAGATAAATTCCTAAGGTACTTTTTTCATAAACATTTTGAATTGTTATTTTGGTACAAAAATCCACGGACAACAATAGAGCCATGATTTTCTTTCAAGTAAGCAAGTCACAGTCCACAAAGAAAATGAGTTAGTGTTAGGCAAGCAGCACGAGTGCCAGGTGACTTAATACTCAAGTCACTTTTTGGATGTGTGTCATGTGAAATTAACACGTGTATTTGATAGGTGTAAAATGATCTAAATATCTTTAATGTAAAAGATTAGGACGAAAACTATCTGAATCATTCAAGTCAAAGCCATCAAACATCTACAATTAATGGCTAACATGTAAATCCAACATACCGTTAGTTTCAAAGGGCATCTGACTGCATTGAATCAGACGATAGAGATTATTTTCCGTTCCGCTCTTTTACAAAATCAATCTTGAGATCATCATTGTAAAACACACAGAGAATCCATGATGATTGACACATCCTAAAAATTGGCTTGAGTTTTAAGAGCATCAATGTTCAAGTCAACTACTTAATATTAACCTCAAATTACATGGGAGGCGCGTAGTTGGGGGAGGGGTGGGGAACAACCCCAAGCCCATGTTAGTCAAATATGATTCTATAATGCGGAATTAAACACTTAATAAGAATCAAAACTGAAATATATAAGAAATTATACCTCTAGCCATTGATGCTTCTTCAGACTTTCTCACTATTTCTCTCTCTCTTTATCTCTCACGATTTTGGCACTTCCAAACTGTTAGAAAAATAGGTTCGGATTGTAAAAGAAGATAAATATTGGAACGAGAATACGCAGATCCGGTTCGAAGCACGTCGTAATTTGTTGTCTTTAAACCGAGATTTTCCCCTGCCACTATGATCAAGTGGCCACCAAAAGGTTACCGGCAAATTGGTTCCAAGATACAACGAACTGGTAGCGTATTCTTGTGATCAGATTTGGTGAATCTGATCATACAATCAGAACACCAAATACTGTTTAAGAAAAGAACTTTGAAGCAAACTTTAAATTCGGGAAATACAAAAGTTGAAAATCCAGTGCATAAAAGAAAGACCTCGGGTCCCCTTTTATAGAAATCAAGAGATGCAGCCGTATCGATTGGACAGAACGGTTATAATAACCGATTAGACACAATGGTTACAAAAGATCCGTTTAGACACAACGGTTACAACTAATAGATTTTTTAAATTTCAAACATTTTTTAAAAATTTAAAATACCTATGATAAAACACGGTTAGTTTTTCTTTTGTCTAAAAAATTATTTTATCAATACACCGCACCGCATCACCATGCCACGTGCACGTGCACGCGTGCTCGTGCCCGTCCCGTCCCGACCCGACTCGGCCCGGCACGGCTTGGCTCGGTGCGCGCGCGTGTGTGTGACTAATGGGTTGCATAGCAGTGGAAGCTACAAAATTCGGTGCCCCTTGTGTGAAGGCTTCAAGCCTTGAGTCATGACTACATATTATAACCCAAACCTCCAAAAGAGTTTTACTCGGTATGAGACTATTCACAATAGTCCAAAGAATAAAAACTTAAAATATTAAAATATTCAACAATCTCCCACTATTTTAAAGATTTTAAATAAAAAGTTACGAGACTTTTAAAATATCAAAAAAATCCCCCACTATTTTTAAAGATTGAAAAAACAGAGTAAAGTTAGAAATATATGCATAAATGAAAATGTCTTACATACTTGAATTTTTATTTTAGTAAAAATAATTTAAGGTTTGTCGTGGTAATTAGTGAAACTAAGTCCTGAACTAACGATTTTATACGATAAATCGAAATTATGTCACACACATATTTCATATATTTGGTGTTTAATAAGGAAGGTTAGCACATTTAGGCCTTATGCCAGTACCCTGGTTTTCGTAAGTGTTTACGAGATAAAGCCATGTCTCATTGAAAGCGGCTCCACCTTCACACTTATGTAGACAGACCTATAAGAGATGTCTCTGTAACTGTAACATATCAACATATAGATTTATAGGACTGTTAAGAGCAATCATCTACCTCCCCTTATCCATTGCAGGTGAAACTCTACCCTTCCTGAGATGTATATGAGATTTTATTTCTCATTAATGTAGTGTTCTTTAGCTGCCATGGATTTACGACTTGTTTTTCTCTTTAAACCTAAACATTGATTAAACAAATATTAGGTAGGGTTCCCATCATAAGTGATTGTTTAGGTTTAATGACTTTAAATCCATCCCGACTGAAGTTTTATTAATCCCATCTCTGCCAAGGCTATTAGTAAACGGATTCGCTAGGTTTTCTGCAGACCTGACCCTAACTACTGAGATTATTCCATCTTTAAGTAATTATTTTACATAGCTATGTCTTAGACCAATGTGTCTATTTTTTCTATTATACGTTTGACTATAAGCCTTTAATAGTGCTACTTCACTATCACAATGTATAGAGATAGGTGACAATGGTTTAATCATAATTAAAATTTCTATTAGTAAATTCCTTAAACATTTTGCTTCTTTTTCACTTACTGTTAAGGCAATAAATTTCGATTCTATAGTAGAATGTGTAATGCAAGTCTGCTTCTTTGATCCTCATGAGATCGCAGAACCTCCAAAAGTGAATATGCATCCACTTGTAGACTTTGATTCTTCCGAACCAGAAATCCAACTTGCATCGCTATATCCTTCTAAAACTTGAGAATATCCAAAAAATTGTAAACTATAATTAATAGTACCCTTTAAATATCTAAAAACATGCAAAATAACATTCTAATGAACAGAACTAGGGTTACTTGTAAATCTACTTAACCTACTTACTGCAAATGCAATATCAGGCCGTGTATTATGTATTACATACATAAGCTACCAATAACCCTTGTATATTCTAATTGTTGCACACATCGTCCATTATTTTTAGTCAATTTAAGATTAATATCTGGTGTTTTGGCAAATTTCACATCAAAATAATTAAATCTTTTCAAAAAAATTTCAACATCATGAGATTGAGTTAAAGTTAACGTATTTTCATTTCTTATAATTTTGATTCCCAAAATTACATCTGTCTGACCCATGTCTTTCATGTTAAAAGATGAACTTAAAAAGTTTTTAGTTTTTAAAATAACTTCTAAATTAGTTTCAAAAATAAGTAAATCATCTACACAAAGACATATAATAACACCATTATTATGAGAAAATTTATAATACATACATTTGTCGGTTTCATTAGTTTTGAATCCAAAATTGGTAATGGTATTATTAAACTTTTCATACCACTGTTTTGGTACTTGTTTTAGCCCATATAGAGATTTAATAAGTTTACATACTTTATTTTTTTGTCCAGATAGAACAAATCCTTCTGGTTGTTTCATATATATCTCTTCTTTTAAATCACCATTTAAAAAAGCGATTTTAACATCCATTTGATCGATTTGTAACTTATGCATAGAAGTTAAGGCAATTAGAAGTCTTATAGTTGAAATTCTAGCAAAAGGTGCGTAGGTATCAAAATAATCAACACTTTCCTTTTGTCTATATCTTTTGGCAACTAATCTTGCCTTAAATTTTTCTATAGTTCCATCTGTTCTAAGTTTTCTTTTAAATATCTATTTACATCTTATAGGTTTAGATCATTCTGGTAAGTCTACTAATTTCTATGTTTTGTTTCCCATTATTTAATCTATTTCATCATTGATAGCTTCTTTTCAAAAAGCACTATCTCTAGATTTCATTGCGTCGTTAAAAGTGATAGGATCATCGTCTACATTTAGACACAAATATTTCTTAGTACTTTTATTTATATTTCCTTCAATCAAATAGATATAATAGTCTTTTGAAAGACTGGTTTCAAACCGTTGACGTTTACTTCGTCGAGGTTCAATGATAACCTCTTCATCACTTGAAAATTCAACAACTTCTTTAGATTTAGAAGATTTTCCATCTTCAAAAGTTTTACTTTCAATATTTAATTTATTAGTTAGAGTAGTGAACTTAGATTAATAGAATATAGCATTTCTAGATTCTATTATAGTATTTTTATCGATGTTATCATTAGATTCCATAATTAGAAATCTATAAGCTTTACAATTTTGTGCATAGCCAATAAATACACATTCAATAGATCTAATTCCTATCTTATGTCTTTTAGGATCTACTAATCTAATAAGTGCCCTATACCCCCACACTTTAAAATAGGTTAGACTAGGTTTTCGATTATTCCAAAGTTCATATGGTGTAATTAAACTTTTCTTATGTGTAATTCTATTCAAAATATGAGTAGCAGTTAACAAAGCTTCACCCCATAAATTTTTATCTGAATTAGTGTTAACTAACATTGCATTAGTCATTTCTACTAATGTTCTATTTTTTCTTTCGGCAACTCCGTTTGGTTGTAGCGTATAAGTAGCCGTCACCTCATGACGAATTCCATGAATTTCACAGAAATCAGAGGATTCATTTGACATGTATTCTCCACCCCGATCAGATCTAATGACTTTTATTCTTTTATTTAATTGATTTTCTACTAATGCTTTATAAACCTTAAATTTTTTAAAAGTCTTATTTTTAGTATTTAATAAATATATATGAGCATATTTCGAAAAATCATCTATAAAAGTAATAAAATATCATTTTCCTCCTCTAGTAGGAACATTATTTAAATCACAAATATCACTGTGTATTAAATCTAATAAATATGAATTTCTAATAGCACTAGGAAAATATTTTCTAGTAATTTTAGTCTTAGCACATATACTACAAGCACTACTATAAAAAAATTCATGTTTTGGAATTAACTCTAAGTTAGTCATGCATTTCATAAACCTACAATTAACATGTCCTAATCTATCATGCCATAAATTAGAAAGAGACACCGAGTAAGAAGAAAGAGAGATTTTATTGATTGAATCAGTTACATTGAGTTTGAACATGCCTCTCATGGCATATCATTTTCCAACAAATTCGCCATTCTTTGATAAAATAAACTTATCTGATTCAAATACAAGTTTGAAACTATGTTTGATCAGTAAACCACTCGAAACGAGATTCTTACGGATATCAGGTACATGGAGCACATCAGTAAGTGTAACGACTTTTCCGGATGTGAAATTTAATTTTACTTTTCCACGTCTTATGATCTTTGCCGTAGATGAGTTCCCCATGAAGAGATCTTGATCATCATCAGCTTTGTCATACGTCCCAAAAATGTCACGATTATTACATACATGTTTTGTGGCACCAGTGTTGATCCACCATTTATTGATGTCACCAATCAGATTGACTTTTGAAAGAATGGCTACAAAGTTATTTTTCACTTCCACTGCATTCGCTTGATTCTTCAACTTCTTGAAGAGGCAGCAATCCCGTTTGAAACGTTCGAGTTTCCCACAGTGGTAGCAACCACCATTCTTCGGTACCATGGTCTTATTCTCCTTGGCGAATTTCTTATTCTCCTTGGAATGAGAATATCCTCTCTTCCTCTTCTTGGACGGTCAACTAACAATCTTAGACTCAACCAAGTGTGCATTTGATATCATATCAATGTGATCTTCTGTTTTGTCCCTAACTCGAGATTCTTCCTCAATACGTAAATGAAGAAGAAGATCTTCTCATTATTACGCTTAAGGATTTTTCGATAATCTTTTCATAATGGAGGCAACTTGGCGATTACCGCACCAACCAGAAAATTCTCATCGAAATGAGAACCATTAACAACCATATAATTTATAATAACTTGAAAATCATGAACTTAGCTAATAATAGGTTTATTATCAACCATCGTAAAATTGAAAAAATGATTGATAATATAAGAATTATACCCTGCATCTTCAATTTTATATTTCTTCTCGAGTGCATCCCAGAGTTCCTTCGAAGTGTCGTAGGTGCGGTAGACGTCGAACAAAGAATCCGATAGTGCATTCAAAATGTAGCCTTTGTAAGTGTAGTCGTCATCATCCCATTTATGCTTTTTACAGCCTTCAGCGAGGGTGGATGATTCGATAATAGTCGGACACGGAGTTGTGATAATGTATACAACTTTCAGTGTGGTTAACAGAAAATACAATTTCTGTTGCCACTGTTTTAAATTTGAACCATCAAAACTGTCTAACTTGTGGATGTTGTTAGGCAGCACTTGATGAATCTTATCATTTAGTAGAGTAGAAGTGGAGGGTTGAATATGAGCCATAAATCTCGGTTTAAAATTGTTAGAAAAATAGGTTCGGGTTGCAAAAGAAGATAAATATTAGAACGAAAATACGCAGATCCTGTTCGAGACACGTCGTAGTTTGTTGTCTTTAAACATAGATTTGCCCCTACCACTATGATCAAGTGGCCACCAAAATGTTACCGGCAAATCGGTTCCAGGATACAACGAACCAGTAGCGTATTCTTGTGATCAGATTTGGTGAATCTGATCACGCAACCAGAACACTAAATACCGTTTAAGAAAAGAACTCTGAAGCAAACTTTGAATTCGGGAAATACAAAAGTTGAAAATCCAGTGAATAAAAGAAAGACCTCGGTCCCCTTTTATAGAAATCAAGAGATGCAACCGTACTGCTTGGACAGAACGGTTATAGTAACCGATCAGACACAACAGTTACAAAAGATCCGTTTACACACAACGGTTACAACTAATAGATTTTTTAAATTTCAAACGTTTTTTTAAAATTTAAATACAAATGATAAAACACGGTTAGTTTTTCTTTTGTCCAAAAAATTATTTTATAAATGCACCGCATCGCCACGTACACGTGCTCCTGCCAGTCCCGTCTTGACCCGGCTCGGCTCGGCGCGCGCGTGTGTGACTGATGGGTTGCATGGCGGTGGAAGCTACAAAATCTGGTGCCCCTTGGGTGAAGGCTACAAGCTTTGAGCCAAGACTACATATTATAACCCAAACCCCCAAAAGAGTTTTACCCGGTATATGACTATTCACAATAGTCCAAAGAACAAAAACTTATATTCAACACAAACTCTACTCACTCTAGTTAGATGGTGTAAACTGAAGGGGCTTGAGTGTGTGAGTTTGGGGACCAAACCTTGGTATTTATAGCCAAAGCTTCTATTGAGCCTTAGTGACTATATGTCCCATAACATGGGTAGTTTTCACAACTTCCAACTTCATGGGTAGTTCCCACAACTTCCAATATCATGGGTAGCTTCCACAACACTACAAAAAATGAGACTATTAGCGGCAGTTTTTTTTAATAAAAAACTGCCGTTATTAGTACTGTCGCTATAAAAAACTGCCACTACACTACAAAAAACTGCCGCTATTTGTAGCGACAGAACTAATAGCGGCAGTTTTTTATTAAAAAAAACTGCCACTAATAGTCTTATTTTTTGTAGTGCAACTTCCAACTTCATGAGTAGTTCCTATAACTTTTAATATCATGGATAGTTCCTACAATATCATGAGTAGCTTCCACAATCACAAAAATGATAGAGACTATGAGTGGATCACTTCAAGAGCTCCTTAAATTAAGGGGAGTTGGAGACTTCTTTGAAAAATGGTCAACAGCCCCTACTTAGACCATGCCATGGGAAAGATGGAACTTTCTATTAATTCATTCATGGGTAGCTAAGATGGACTCATAAGATTCATTTAGCAGCCATGTTTCCACCCCTTTCCCCTGCAAAGGGACAGGCCAAAATTTTGGCTTTTTTAAGAGGACAGTGGCATTCGCCCGTCCCGACCCGATCCGAAAACCTTGTAAAACCCCCTTATTTTCAATGATTTCATATATAAGATATCGGGTCACGTCAATGCCTAGCCAAGTAAAAATTCAGGACGGGGAGGTTAGGCGTCAGGTCGACCAAACCCGTTGACAACCCTACTTGTACAAGACCGACACATCGTGGACTAGTTGTTCATAATACATATTCTCCTCAACTCAAGATTACGGTAAAATAATTTATAACGGACTTTTAGGTCGGGTCCTTCTTCCCTATTCCTCCCATTGGGCACTGGTCAGATCGAGCTAGTTGAACCAGATTTCGAGTTCAACAAGATTTGCAGCCCTTAGATATAGTAGAATCTTGACTGCATGTTATTCTATAAATATGGAAATCATGAAAGTCAAGATTTCCTTTTATCCAAAGGCTGCAAATCTGGTTGAATTGGTAATCCGATTCATCCAGTTGGAACTAGTAACCGGATTTCGAGTTCAACCACATCTGTCGCACTTTAAAATAGGAGAATCTTGATTGCACGTCATCCTGTAAAAAGTGAAACTATGAAAATCATGATTCTCCCATATCCAAGGGCTGGAGATGGGATTGAACTCGATTCAACTTGGTTGGACATAACCATTGCCCTTTTATCAACTGTGAGTATATTTATTAGGATGAATAATGGTAAGGGCAAACCAAATCCATTAATGTATCAGATCACCTGTAAGTTGTAACTCTGTAAGCATTAAGCGTAGGTGCAGGTGGTACACCTACCATCAATAATGAGTTTTATATGATCGTAGGTATTTAATTCTCTGTCCTTCTGCTCCATCTCATTCAATACAACGAATCTCTTTATGGAGCTGGTGGTGCACAAGAATTTTCAAGCAAAAGGTAATAATAGAGTTCTTGAATCTCGGAAATCGAAGATATATTGGCCGGGGCTTCTCGGGGATACGCCCTGATACCTAAAATGGTGTCAAAATTATCTTACACTATTAAAATATATTCTTGATCTTATATTCTTACCCCATTAAAATGCACTTCACTATTATGCCACGTCCCATGTGATATATATTTGGGATCAATCTAAATTGTCTAATTGATTGCTCTTCATTGAAACATATCTCCAGTAAAGAATCTCATACACCTAAAATATAAAAACAAGTAAAGCAGCTGAACCATCCATCTTCTCTTGGAAATCACGTTTGCTTCTAGCTTGAGACACGTAAAATATTGCAAGCCAGGCGATGACCATACCACGTCTCACCTTACTTTATAAGAATAGATTTGTATAGGATGGTTAACTACCAACCTCGCATTTGAAAGTGTATGAATCATCACGCTACACTATGTGCAATATTTTCAGGTCTATGTAATTATCCGTGAATAGCTATCATGCTAAATCTGAGCACTCTAATTATAACATCTAACATTGAAGCTCATCGATCATACAGTTTGCAGCGTCTTATTATATGTGTGATTCTTTAATTGAGATATGCACCAATAATGGACAACCACTTAGGGTGTTTAGATTAATCTTAAGTAATGTGCCATATGGCATATCAGTGAATTGTACTTTAATGGTGTAAGATAAACACATATTTTAATGGTACAAGTTCATTTAAATACTATTCTTCGTATCACGTTTGTATCACCAAGATATCTCACGTATCAGCCCTATCCGATACATCTCAAATTTCCTAAATTAAAAATCATGCCTGAGATGGACGAGATAACCTCCTTCATGCCCAATATTGAGTGTGGCGGGTGTGATTTGATAAGTGCGCTAAACGTAACATACTTATGGTCTAACCCACCTCCTATATGCGACACATATCAAAAGCTAAAATTGTGGGTGAGAATTGAGAAGCACTTTCTACCTAAGGACATAGTCATCTCCCGCTGAAAATAGTATGTATTTGGAGATAGTAAGGCCTTGAGTGGAAAGTGCTTCTCATCCAATATTTTACCCTGAAAAATGCTCTTATATCATTTTTATTTTAAATTGAAAAAAACAACAAAAGCTCTTCTAAGCAACTTTGCCAAACAAGGCCTTTCTAATTTCATCTGTAACTTTGCGTTAGGGTGGAAAAATAGTTCCTGCGAAGTTACCAAAAGGAAAATTTGAAAATTGCTTTAGTGGTTTAGATCCAAAATTTAGCGACCCTACTTGTCTCTTACCCCCCAAAAAATAAAATCAACTACCGTATTAAAAGTTATATATTATTTTTCATACATATCTAGAGTAGTGTCACGTCAACTCAATATTTTTATATAAAATATTAAAAAATATTATCAGTGAGTTTGTTTTAAGTGGAAGCGTCTGCACCACCCGTTCCCCCGGTGCAAGGAGGGGCGTAACCACATTTAAGAGTGTGGGAGCTGAAGCCCTTTTCAACTTCGATAAAAATTTATAGAATAAGCTTCTGATATAGTATTCTTTTATGTGCAAGCCTCCAAATTTATGGTGTACAAGTTCTAAATCTGTGGTAAAATATTATTAAACATGGGCACTTTAGAAAACAATGCCTCAAAAGTAAATTTTTTAGCCAAAAAAATTCGATCTCAAGTGTTTTAGAAAAATGGTGCTTTCACGGATTTTGGAATGTCAGAAAACTGTAAAAGCACAGTCTAAAAAATTTGTTTTTGAGGCATGTTTCTCTAATTATCCCTAACAGGTACTCACCATCGCTAGCCCACACCTAAAGAAAATCCTGCAGTAGGTGTGCCATGTAAAATTAATATATACCCTCATATAGGTGCACTATAATCTAAAGATCTTTGGTTCAAAAGATTAAGATGGGAAATGATTTTAATGGTTTGATTCAAAGCCATCAAACAGTACCTAAAACTGGTCGCTATTCTTTGAATCCAATATACTCTGATTTGGACAGTGGCTTTGCATTTGGGCAACTCATATTAAGAAGATGCCTGCCACATGTGCAAGATGGGTAACCCAGGCACTACAGGTAACACGTGGATCTGGAGACTCATGTTGACTTAAAGAGCATGCAGATCTGCAAGTGCCTCAAATTATTTTGTAATGAGCTAATAGCTCATTGTAGATGATGAGCTGAGTCTTCTCAAGTGAGTACAACTTCAGGCACAAACTTCAGAGAAAATAAATAGCGGTGCACTAATAAGATATTGGCTCATTGCTTAAATGATGTTACACTATTAATGGGTTGAGATATCGGTAATCCACAACGTCAAGGTGATAGATCATAGATTGAAGGACTATGATTCAAATATCACATTTTTTGGGAGGTTTGAAATTTGAACCATCCAATTTGTGGACTCTAATACTAATCATTGTTAGTTTTAACTTTTAAGATTGTTATTAAAGTTTGACAATCAAATGGTTCACCTCAGTTATGGGCATATATAATTCTTTGGCTAAAACATGCTCAAAGGATGGATCACTACTTGGATAGTTTAGATTGATCGCAAATGGGAGCCACATGACATAATAATAAACCACATCTCAACAGTGTCAACAGGTTTATAGTGTAGGCGCTCTCATTAATTCGGTAGGCGCAGACAGAGGTATCCTATCACTATTGACTTATTGTCTAAGATAAATCTGCAATGATCAGAGATTGCTTAGAAAAATTCTCATAGCACCCAAACCATGCTATTTTATAGACTGTTCTTAACGTTCATTATTTATCCATTCTTCATAGTTTTGCACTCAACCCAGCAAATGGCCGTCTTCTATACTATAAATAACCATGGAGTTTCTACTAAGAGTCCTCCATCAAACTAATTAGTGATGGAGGGCTCCGCTGAAATAATTAGCGATGGAAGGTTTTTTCTATCCGAAAAATCAAATTATCCTTATAAAATGGACGAATATATATTAGACAGCCATCTGATATATTGGATGAAAGTTAAATATTAGATGACCGTCTGATAAACTGGATGACCGTTTGATATACTTGAGTTAAAAAACCCTACATTGGACGGCAGTCTGATCTGATTATGTCTTAAGGATATTTTCTCCATTTTGGTAAGTTTAGGGGAGAGAGAACTCTCAGTCACTAATTATTTTCAGGAGAGTCCTCCATCACTAATTAGTTTGATGGAGGACTCTCCATGAAAAATCTAATAACCATTTCTTTTGGATTGGACGGTCTCAGATGTAGCAACTTTATTTCTTTTCCTTTCTAAGAGAGATTGTGATGGAGACATAAAGTCAGCAGTGCCTCTAATCGGTTCAGTCCCCAAAATAAAGGTGTTAGATTCTCGAACATTGTTCAATTTAATTCTCAAGCGCACAACTTTGTGGCCTGTTATTTATTAATTTATTTTTGGTCGGTGCCTTGGGCTTTTTTCTTTGAGGACATATATTACAAGGACCCTAATCTACGGATTAGCAAAACATAAAATAATCTAAACTAATAGAATAGGTAAACAAAAGTCATAATAGAAAAAACAATATTAACATGTTTATTTGATGGAATGTGGAGAAGCTCAACTAGACGTTGAAAAGAGGTTGACCTTCTCCAAATACTGAATATCTTAGTAATAAGAATATTCAGTCTTTTTGGCTTGTTGTTCAACCGTTTAGATTTTTATACTGTTTATTTTTAAATTGTCCTTTAGATCATTTTTAGGTTACTCATCATTTTCATTTTACCCACACAAAATTCATACCATTTGATTACAAATTTCTATCTATCTGTTATATACCATGATTACAAATTTTTAGGTTACTCATCATTTTCATTTTACCCACACACAATCTATATCAGTTATATTCCATCATTTTTAGGTTACCCATCATTTTCACTTTACCCGCACAAAATTTTTATACTCCTTATTCCTGAATTGTTCTTTAGATCATGTTTAGGTTGCTCATCATTTTCATTTTACCCACACAAAACTTATATCAGGTATACACCATTTGATTACAAATTTCTATGTATTTGGTGTGACGACTCAGACTCATATGCCACAATATTGTCTGATTCTGGGCTTAGGTGCCCTCCCCGATTTTGTTCCTGGCGTGGGCTTAAGTCCCCACTCAGAACGCGTCATGACATGTAGTGTCCACAATCACATATAGTTTAGGGTCAGAACTTTTCCCTATCCGATGTAGGACTATTACAATCCCCTCACCTTATAGGAGAGCCGTCCTCGACTCTGATTGTCACGCCCCTCGCACCTGGACCCGCGGTCCGTCGGTGAGTTCGATGCGAGCCGGCGTCGATTCGCACCGTTCGTTTCTATTCATATCAATGTTCATATTCTTATCTTTCAGGTTTAACTTCTTAATTCGTATATCTTTTTCAGGTAACTTACCATATATATTTTTTTGTAGAAATACATTTAAATTTGCAGAAACGATTAGGTTACAATTATCAAGATTGTTGTTAATTTATCAAAGTATGCGCAGAAACTTGCGTTAAACATTTATCAATTTAACCTTCCAATTTCGTTAACTTGACAGACATATTCAGAATTACGATTTGATCATAAACGATTTTCACTGAATAAAATAATATAATAAAGGCAACTTTTAAAACCTTTCCTCATCAAAATAAAACCTTAAAAGTTAAATTATTCATATAAGTCCAATTACAAAATTATAACCAAAATTTCAAAAGTAATGGACTTAAACAAAAGCCAAAACAAGAAGAAAAGATTCTTTCCAAACTAGGTGAAAGTGCTGGTAGCTCTATTAGACAAAATGAGCTTTAAACTATCAGCTTGATTGTTGCTCCTAGATCCTTCCACATCTAGCCTCTCTAATCCTAGCTGCTGACTGGTTTCTGTAATTTTTAGGTTATGAAACGATCATAAGCGTTGAAACTCAATAAAATCTTAGTTAGCATTGCCTTAAAATTCTAGTATAAGTAGTATACAAATAGTCCATAGGTGCATGTGCACGTGGGGTTTCCAGCAGTTGTAAATATAACTAATTTTTAAGCAAAAATTCTAACTAAATATAATACAACTAATGCTAATTAATACTCAAGTAGACATTTATAGAAATACTAGTAGTTCATTGATATTTCATGTATCACTAATCAGGAAATAATATGATTTAAGAGTTAAGTACAAGATTAAAATCTACAGATTATCTACACCAATAACATGAATTACAGTAATATTATTAGGCACGAGTTACAATTTCCTCAAGATTCGTCCAACTTGATTAAGTGAAATTTCAATTGTCTCCAAGATTAGTTAATTATGATTGAATTTTGAGAAATATGAGTTAATTATTAGTATCTTTTAATTAATTCGGTGTTGATACCAAACACTAATCATGGTCCAGACAGAATTCAGATGCCAATGTTAATCAAACAAGGGTCGGCACTCTCCGCCATTTAGCTAATCTTAGGCAAGGATCAATGACCCTGTTGGTCTAACTAGACCCGATCTTCAGCTGACATTTCAATATTTATGCATATACAAGGGACTCATTCATATACGAAGTACTTATACGAGCCTGTTCTTGAGAACAGTGATCAGCTATGTGCGGCCAAAACAGAACAAAATGTTTTCATCTTTCCACTTTTAAATTTTTTTTAGTTTTCGTTGCATTATCTTTCAAATTCGGTATTCTTTGCCCCAATTTATGGGCTTCTGTATCATGTATTTTTATCTTATTTCCCTATTTCAGAGGTCCAGGATCATATTCAAATACCCATTTCGGGTCCAAAGTTCAGAGGTATTCAGATACCCATTTCGGGTTCAGAGTTTCAGATATTCAATTTCCCATTTCGGGTTCAGAGTTTCAGTTATTCAAATAATATTTTCAGATTCAGAATTCAAGTATTCAAATATTCCTTTTCAAATTCAAAGTTCAAATACAGATTCGGATTCAAGTTCAGGTATGTCAAACAAGCGATTCAAACACTTCATGTTACTATTAGACATTTTATTTCAAGCATTTCGGCTTCCTATCATATTTTTATCATATTATTATCATATCAGATCATATCATATACTTTTCATATACTTATCATGTTCTTATCATGTACTTATCATGTACTTTTCATGTACCCCATGTCACTATCTATCATATCCTATCATGTCCAAATAGAAATTAAGTCCGAGTTTTAGATGACTTGATCCTAAGGGAGGATCTCGTCGGCTTACACTTATATTGAGTGTTACCCCAGTTAAAGTCTAAAAGGGGACTTATGTTTATCATCGTTGATAAGAACTCGGTCGTCTCTAATGAGGTTTGAGGCACACGCGTGCCTGTTCTTAAATGTCTTATCTATTCAAGTTAAACTAACTTCAACTATTTGACTGTTCAACGAAAGTCAATCGCTTTACTTATCCTATACTTTCAGGTATGAGCCGTGGGTCCAACGAGTTATGGGTCCAATGGTTGATAGGTCCAAAGGTCCAACGGGTCTAATACTATATTGGTCCAATGGATTATAGGTCCAAAGGGTCCAACACAATATAGGTCCAATAGATTATAGGTCCAAAGGGTGTCCAACGGGTTCAATACAATATGAGTCCACTAGATTATAGGTCCAAAGGGTCCAACGGATCCAATACTATATGGGTCCAATGGATTATAGGTCCAAATGGTCTAACGGGTACAATACAATATGAGTCAAATGGATTATAGGTCCAAAGGGTCCAACGGGTCCAATACAACATGGGTCCAATAGATTATTGGCCCAAAGGCCCAAACAGGTCAAATACAATATGGGTCCAACATTTCTAAGGTAATTCGGGCCATTACTAGACTTAAATCTAGAGGTATGGGCCTTCTCAAAGGTCCAGGTGATGAGGTATGAAATATGATCATATTTCACACCCTAAAATCTATATTTAGCCACCGATGAAAGCTGTTTAATATATTTTGTATAGTTTTACTGATTTACAGGTTTTGAGATAAGTTGAGCATGAAATAGTTCAAGAGTTTAGAAAATAACGTCAAATTCGTGCAATCTTGGATCATCTAGAACTTATCTCGACTTGCAGCTCAATTTTGACTTTTAAATATCATATTTATAAAATTGTTAACTCACCAAAGTTGTAGAGCTCGTTGTCTTCTTTCCAACGCCATAAGAATGACCTCAATCCGACTCCGGGATAAAATGTTATGGTCAAAATACTGAGGGTGTGTCTGTTGAAGAGTTGGGCCGAGTTTCACGAAAATTTGAAAAAATCGATGGATCGAGCAACAAACTCGATCAATCAAGTTTGGGCTAAATCTTTATATTTTTAAAGCCAAAAATTAGTCAAAATTGGGGGGAAAAAGTTGGGTTTCGAAATTAGACCCTATTTAAGGGAAAAATTAGAGTTAGGGTCAAGGAGTCTCTCCCTTTAGGGAGCCTTTTATTTTTCTTAGCATTTTTAGTTTTTTTTTAGCTTTCTTCTTTCCTTTTCCAAGCATTGTTCTTTCCATTTATTAGTTTTAGGCCAGAGATTAGTTTAATTTCTGTAGTTAAAGAATCATTGTACCTCTTAGATTAAAGTTTTCGTTGGAGTTGTTGAAGTATTTTACAGTATTTTAATGTCATTTGGTAGTTTTATTTTAATCATGTCATTTATTTCAATCATACGTGACTAGTTTCATTAAGGATGAGGATCTAATGAACCCCATCCGAGGTATTCATTCGTAATAATACAAATCTATGATTGAAATGTTAGATTGTTTTAAGGGCCCTGATGTTACTATTAATATTATATATCATCCGATTACAATTTGAGATCTAGGAGCTAATCATGCCCTATGATTTCAGATCTGCAATGGTGATTTTAATCTAATTACTACCTTCTCAGGATTAAGTTCGACCACTACTTGAGGTGTGAGTGTTAATCATACACTCATGGGATGTTAATCATACATCTCCGTGATTTTAGATCGGTAGTGTGAAATTTATCCCAAAGATTAAGTTTTGATTGCCATATGAGGTGTGAGTGTTAATCATACACTCATAGGATATTAATCATACATCTCCATGATCTCAGATTTGTAATACAGAATTTATGTGTATTCGGGTCCAGTGTTTGCATGTAATGCATCTTATGGTAATCTCATATCCCATTCCATAGATTTGTAATGCATGAATGATAAACCTATGATGGAGGGATTTAGTATCCTAATCTTTATCTTTTATTAATTGTTGAAATTATATTTTAGTGTCTGGTTTTTATCCTATCTACCAAATTTTCATAATCATAAAACTAGTTCAAATATTGTGCTAGATCTGTGGTAATTTCTTTGTTGATTATTGTTTCCTCTTTTAAATTTTCTAACCAATCTTCGTGGGAATGATCTCGTACTTTGCACCCACTGACTATATCATGATTCGTGCACTTGCGAGTAAAACAAGATTAAACTCACAACAAGTTTTTAGCGCCGCTGCCGGCGATTGGGCGTAAGAAAATCCACAATTTTTAAGAAATAGACAATTGATTTTAGGAATTATTGTAGGCTTAAATCGGTATTTTTACTACTTTATAAAAAATAAAAAATGAAATAAAAAATTGAAAAAATGAAAAATTTTAAGCTTTGATAGATCGACCCACCCTATCGATCAATCGACTCCAAAAAAAAAATCCTTTTTCTTTTTTCCCTTGCATAGTTTGAAATTTTGAAATTTAAAAATTCAAAAAATAAATAAATTTTCAACTCCAAAAAATTAATTTAAAATTCAAAAATTAAAATTTGAAGATCCAGAATTTAGAATTTGAACTTGAAATTTTGAAATTTCGAAAAGTGAAAATTTTAAAAGTCAAAAATTCAAAATTTTAAAATTCGAAATCATAAATTCAAAACTTGAAATTTGAAGTTTAATTTAGAAGTTAAAATTTAAAATTTTAAGTCGAAATTTGAAGTTGAATTCAAAAGTCAAAATTTAAAATTTTGAATTTTGAAATTACAAAAAAATAAAATAAAATCAATATTTGAAATTTGAAATTCAAAATTCAAAATTTGAAATTTGAAATTCAAAAAAAAAAATAAAAAAAAATAAAAATAAAATTAAAAATTTAAGATTCGAAATTCGACATTTTGAAAATTTTAAAATTTGAAATTCGAAAATTCGAAACTTAAAATTTGAAATTTGAATTTCAAATTTTAAATTATGAAATAAATAAATAAATAAATTTCAAATTCAAAATTTCTAATCTCAAAAATTTGAAAGTTGAAATTTGGAAAAAAAAATAAAAAAATCGATCAATCGACGTGTGTAGTCGGTTGATCAAATTTCACAAAAAGAAAGAAAGACGAAATTTGAATTTTTCGATCGATCAATGAACCATTCGATCAATCGAATCTAAAAAATAATTGAAAAACATAATTGGTGTTATTGGTAAAATTATTTCATTGTATGGATTCAATCTAGAATCATGTGCTATTTGTGAAGACCCGATGCACATTACACCTATATGACCGTTGAACAACTCAAATTATTTTTCTGAATAATTCCACCCCAATCCTATTTGGAACACCCATGACTGTCAGAGTCAATCCAATGACAAGTGGAGAGTTTAATCAACCTCCAATGTGTGATATGATGCCTTACTCTGATCAAAGTTACTAGCAGAGTCAATCCAATGACATGTGGGGGTTTAATCAACCTCCAATGTGTGATATGATACCTTACTCTGATCAAAGTTACTGGCAAAGTCAACCCAATGGCATGTGTGGGTTTAATCAACCTCCAATGTGTGATATGATGTCTAACGATGATCAAATTTCTTACCCCGATAACTTCCCATATGAGTTTTAAGAGCAAACTCAATACTTTCAAGACACAGAATCATATGAACCGACCTAAACTCTTTCTTACTCATTTGAATATTTAAAAAGTTTGATGTACACCATAAATCAATTACTTTCTAGGATACAATCTCAAGTTAGTCAGATGACTGCGTACTTACAAATAAAAGATAAAATAGAGAACTCCCTTATTGATACTGATTGGAATGAAGAACATCTTCAAAAGGACTCCTCTGACTTCATTTAGAAATATAAGGAGGACCAATTGATCACTACGCTTGAGAGTGACACAACGAGCGTTGAGGTAGTGCAAGTGCGAGGAGAAGAGGAAATAGAATGGAGCGATTCTAATGTCGTGGAGGAAATTGAGAATCAAATTGAGTCGGGAGAGGTAAAAATTGACACCCTTATAGCACCTAATAAGGGAGACATAGCCTTTTCCGATGAATGTGAATTCGGTTTGGGGAAGAAAGATGAATTTTAAATTTGTTGCCCATTCATTCAATACGTGGATAATCAATAGAATGCCGAAAAAATGTTAATGAATTTGAATTAGGAGTGCGATCATGGGGATGTACAGTACAAGGTAGAGATTTTAAGGGTAGAGATGGACCATAATAGTGAAACGCGAGCACAACATGGGGCTGTATCCAAGTCCCTGATAAGAGAAATATAAAGACTATTAAATAAATCAATTATCATTCTTAGAAAAAATTTCATGAAGATTTGGGATCCTGGTGGACTCGGAATGAGTTTCACTCTTTTTTTTGAAAAAGAGTGAAAAATATGAGGTGCTTTAAGAAAATAAATTTCAAAAGAAACAAATGAGTGAAAAAAGAAAAAATAAAAAGTTGAGAAAAATAAAAAAATATTGAGAAAGATAGTGCGAGATTAGAAAAGAAAAAAAAGAGAAATAAAAAAATCAGAAGTTGGTTCCTTTTCCAATTTCTCGAAAACTTTGAATCTCAACTTCCATTTCTTTTTTATCCTTACCTGAGCCCCATTACAACCCTACAAAAGACCTTCATGATCCGATCTTGCATTGGTAACTACCTTGTGAAGAGTGGATATACAATACTTATGGTATTTCATATGACATGCATATGATATACAAGTATCTTTCTATGAGATTCTCTTTTATTTATTGATTATGTCGTGTTTCTTTTATTATACAAGACCTTTTTACTTGTTTTGTATTGATCTCACATGCAGGTGAAAATGAACCCATCATCGGAGTGATCCTATTTTGAGAGTATACCTAAAGTGAGGATTGAGTCGAGACATAAAATCTGATGGTTTATTGTTTGGACTGGTCCCGAGATGGATGAATCTTGGTTTAGGTATGCACACACTTTGCATTTAGGTATGAATTGATTAGTTATCTAACGATTTAAGCATTAGACTAATTTGAATGGATATTAGTATGATTGGTATAACATTGTTATTTGAAATTGAAAATTCACATGTTGAATTGACTAATGATTTTGAATTTTGAAGTTAAAATATATGTGAAAACCATGTTGAAAACTCAATTTTATCGATAGTTTCAAAAATGTGTTGAAGTTTGTGGGTAACTTCACTAAAAACCCTCAGGAGACAAAAACTCTCCCACTAGGGATCACCTAGCGGTTTAAAAGCTTATTGCATTCGCTAAATAGAATCGTGCTCCCTACGAAAGTGAGATTTTTTACTTTTCTTAGGTTGTTTGTTTATTTTTCAGTTTTGTAAATCTTCTTCTTTGCTCGAGGACTAACAAAATATAGGTTTGGGGGTGTGATGAGGTGTGAAATATGATTATATTTCACACCCTAAAATCTACATTTAGCCACTGATGAAAGTTATTTAATATATTTTATATAGTTTTAATGATTTACAGGTCTGGAGATAAGTTGAGCATGAAATAGACCAAAAGTTTAGAAAATAACGTCAAGTTGGTGCAACCTTGGATTATCTAGAACTTATCCTGACTTGCAACTCAATTTTTACCTTTAAAACATCGGATTCGTGAAATTATTAAATCATCAAAACTATAGAGCTCGTTGTCTTCTTTCTAATGCGGTAAGAATCGCCTCAATCCGACTTCAGAGAAAAAAGTTATGGCCAAAATACTGAGACTGTATCTGTTGAAAAGTTGGGCCGAGTTTCACAAAAATCTGGGAAAATCGATGGATCGAGTAACAGACTTGATTAATAGAGTTTGGGATGAATCCTTATATTTTTAAAGCAAAAAATTAGTCAAAATTGGGGGGGGGGGGGAAGTTGGGTTTCGAAATTAGACCCTATTTAAGGAAAAATTAGAGTTAGGGTCAAGGGGTCTCTTCCTTTGAGGAGCCTTTTATTTTCCTTAGCATTTTTAGTTTTTTTTAGCTTTCCCTTTTTCTTTTCCAAGCATTGTTCTTTCCATTTATTAGTTTTAGGTCATAGATTAGTTTAATTTCTGTAGTTAAAGAATCATTGTACCTGTTGGATTAAAGCTTTCGTTGGAGTTGTTGAGGTATTTTATAATATTTTAATGTCATTTGGTAGTTTTATTTTAATCATGTCATTTATTTCAATCATGCGTGGCTAGTTTCATTAAGGATGGGAATCTAATGAACTCCATCCGAAGTATTCATTCGTAATAATACAAATCTATGGTTGACATGCTAGATTGTTTTAAGGGCTTTGATGTTATTATCGATATTAGATATAATTCGATTGCAATTTGAGATCTAGGAGCTAATAATGCCCTATGATTTTAGATCGGCAATGGTGATTCTAATCTAATTACTACCTTCTCAGGGTTAAGTTCTACCACTATATGAGGTGTGAGTGTTAATCATAACTCATGAGATGTTAATCATACATCTCCGTGATATTAGATTGGTAGTGTGAAATTTACCCCAATGATTAAGTTCTGATTGCCATATGAGGTGTGAGTGTTAATCATACACTAATGGGATGTTAATCATATATCTCCGTGATCTCAGATTTACAATACAGAATTTATGTGTATTCGGGTCCAGTGTTTGCATGTAGTGCATCTTATGGTAATCTCATATCTCATTCCATAGAATTGTATTGCATGAATAACAAACCTATGATGGAGGGATTTAATATCCCAATCTTTATCTTTTATTAATTGTTGAAATTCTATTTTAGTGTCTGATTTTTATCCTATCTACCAAACTCTCATAATCATAAAACTAGTTCAAATATTATGCTAGATCTGTGATAATTCCTTTGTTGATTACTATTTTCTCTTTTAAATTTTCTAACCAATCTTCGTGGGAACGATCTCGTACTCTGCACCCACTAACTACATCATAATTCGTGTACTTGCGAGTAAAGTCCAAATACTAATCCCAATCGGTCACAGGTATCGGGCTAAGGTCCGAATATTAAACTTTTATTCCATATATTCAGATTTTTGAAGAGGTGGCGGACAACCTAAGGTGAATCGGCCGCCATTTTCAGCTTCGATTGAATTTTTGAATGATGCTAAAACTATGGTCAAGATAACTGATGAGAGCATCTTTCCCAAGTGGTGGCATCCAAAAATCAGTTTAGGTCTGATCATGGTACACATATTACCGAGATCTGTTCTATTTTATCAAGGTTTCGGGCCAGAATTATGGGGCCTCAATGTCGGGTCCATAACTTTCAGTTTTTAAAATGGAATTCGGTGCTCAGTGGCTCTATGGAAAGATCTGCAAGTCACCCAACTTTTTCATGGGTCAAAAGTCAATGGATCAGAACGTATTATGGTCCATCCGATCGAAGGTTGGGTTTGATTTTCTGTGTGCCATTTGCCAACATTCCGGATTGAAATTTGCAGAATTTATTGTCGTCAATTCTGAACGAATTGAGGCTTGAAATTTTTTTCAAGCTTTAAGGATATACTAAGGTATATTTTTAATTTATTTCAGATTTTTTCGTTAATGTTTCGGTCGCGGGAACTGGAGCTTATTACAACTCTGTTTTCGAGTGCAACATGACAGATTTGTCTCTTTGCGTTCCAAGTGTCGTAACCTTCAAACCGTACGGGCTTCGCGTTCGAGGTGCCATATCCCAGAATTTTTATGGAATTTTCTGACATTTATTTCTATTTACTCTGTCGTTGTTCCGGGACTGATTTTCTGTGGGTTGGTCCACAGATCTGGGGCTTAGATGGGGTCTGCTTAGAAGTTCATCCTATGCCACATATCATTAGGTCTCGGTTCGGAGAATTCCCAAGATAATCTCAGGTCCATGGGGATCAAATTTTTGGGTCATCATATCCATCTAATTAATATTAATCGGTTACCGATACTGTCCTAGTCGTCGGTATCGATTTTTCTTAAATTTATCAGGTTCGGGCTTTGGGAGTCATCCGATAAAACTTAGCATATCGGACATATTTATATTCTTGAAAACCTATTTTTATTTTTGAAATTCTTTAACAAAAATCTCATTTAAAACTCTTAATTTATTTGATATTTTTGAAGATCTCATGTAAATCCTAACCATTCATTTAATCCTATTCATTCATCTAACACTGTTGAAATGTCCATGATCAAATCAAGGGTCAAAACATAACATTTTTTTTTTTAGAATTGATACTCTTGTCATGACTTTTCAAGAGGTCATGATCTATGATCTAATGAGTGAGTTCTAAGCATTTTATCAAGAGATCCTAGCAATTCAAGCAAATTCTCAAAAAAAATGATCAATCGGGACCATCCGATTGGATTGTCATCATGATCAATAAATGAGTCACATTTTACTGTAACATGACCATATAAATGTTATTGTATTCCAACTACATAATCATTTTAAAAGCCTATTTTAATTCCATAAAAATAAGGCAACATTCTACACTAGATCTCATATACTTATTCTCAAGTTTTGACAATCTAGGAACACACATTTCACGTATGATCAAAACAGATCATGACGAAATAAAACCTGATATTTCACATGAATATTCTACTAAAATGCATCAAACATTAACTCATAATTCCTATGATTAATCACAGAAGGGAAAAATCACATCTATCAATACTATATCTTGCGTAGTGTAGAAATGCAATCTTTGACCACTATTTGACCTAGAAATCCGTGAGTGTAATGATGAGTCACAGTGATTAAAAACTCATGAACCTAATATACTGTGCCTATATCATTCATCTATATGGATCATATGTCCTATAATACTTTAGATGATCCAGAAAATCTAGAAATACATCAATTTTTAAAATTTTGACCTTCTTGGTCAATCAAAGCCGCTAGATGGCCTTGCATGTGTACTAAGATCACATACATGACATCATTTGGCTCAGGTCTATGTCTCATTACATAATATTCAAAAATTTTATGTCAAAATTTTATTTTATACTATCAAAAATATAAAATACTCAACCTATATTATAAGAATGAACTAGTTTGACCTTCTTGGTCATTTGGGGCCATTGGATGGCCTTGCATGTGTGTAAAATCACATGCATGGTCATCTTTATCTCAGGTCTATCTTCATTTCAGAATTTATCTATGGCACTTAAAGAAAAATCAAATCCAACATGAAAATCTATGAGAAAATACTCAAAATACAAAAATCTAGAGGTCTAGGCCTATTGGTCATCATGGACCATTGGATGACTCCTATGTGATTCTATAGATCACATCCCAGAGTGCTAAGGTGCTGGTCCCATGTGAGAACATGGTCATACCAGGCTTAGCCATCCAAAAATAAGAAAAGAAAGTACACAACTATGAGAAAAGTCTACATAATACAAGCAAGAAATATAGACAAACACCTAAACTAAGATTTTACCATAGCAAGCTCCAACCACCAAGTTGATTTTCTCCAAACCATCGGGTGAAGAGGGCTAAGATGGGGCTGAAATTTATGTATGTTGGTGTGGGGAGTGGAGTGGTGGTTTTATATTTGGAATTCAAGGGTTAGGTTGGGAGGGATGGTTTTTCTACAACTAGAGCTTCAAGGAGCTCTAAGGGTGCTAGGAAGATAGGAAGAAAAAGAAAATAGCATGAAAATGAGAGCCCCCCTAGTGAATTTCGAATTTAGCTAGGGAGAGGGGACATGGCCTGAATTTTTGTGACATGTGTCACATTTTTGCTTTCCAAGCTTAATTCCTCCAAGTCTCCATATATGCTCATAATTACATTTTCTCTCTCTCTCTCTCTCTCTCTCTCTCTCTCCACCACACATCAAGTTAACCCCTTGTCTTTTATAGTCTTCAAGAGCCTTGAACTTTATAAAATTCTAAAGTTTTACAAATCTTGTAGTGCATGCCATTGGGTGCATCTTACACCCTAGATTTCCCCAATAAAAATAGATGGTGTAAGATGGGTCAAATCTTAGTCAATTGAACTAAGGGCTAAGATTTACTAGAGATTTGCAATTTCTAATTTCTAATTTCTAAATTTAAGTAATTTAATTATAATT
Source organism: Chloranthus sessilifolius (assembly GCA_021018995.1). Lineage (NCBI taxonomy): Eukaryota > Viridiplantae > Streptophyta > Magnoliopsida > Chloranthales > Chloranthaceae > Chloranthus > Chloranthus sessilifolius. Next base: position 24,429,865 of record CM037589.1, read on the forward strand.
GCCCTTGGGCTTGTTTAAATATTACAAGAAATGTCATGGTTCTATACAAAACACAAACACTTAGTCTCATGTGTTAGTGCATCTAGGTGCTTCTATTTTGTGGGTCTAAGTTTAACTCAACACATCAAACAACCTCGTGATAATTTCCAAAATTCGATCTATTAGCGATGATCACCTCATCACCACCAAGGCTCAGGCCAAATTCTGGTCAAACCTCGAGTCAAACTTTTGTCAATGCAATATTTCGGATAGATTTGGGGTATGAGATGTGGTGTGTGTCTCATTAATTTTTCTAACACACCCATCCAATTAAATAGGGTGCCCAATGGGTGCCACTACTAATAGTCAAATATCTATTGAATTAAGGTGGGTGCCACTATCAATAATCAAATATCTATTGAATTAAGGTGGGTGCCTCAAGAACTTTTGTAGACTTGGCCTCAGGCAGTCACCTGGCACTGTCAAGTCACACCAGTGTCCAATCAATATTTTGACCAACACAGAGATCTAGGGGCAGGTGTTACACTGATACCATTCTGTGACGACTCAGACCCACATGCCACAATATTATCCGGTTCTAGGCTTAGGTCCCCTCTTCGGTTTTGTTCCTGGCATGGGCTTAAGTCCCCACCCATAACGTGTCATGACATGTAGCGTCCTCAATCACATATAGCCCAGGGTCAGGACTTTTTCCTATCCGATGTGGGACTATTACATTCTGTGACAACTCAGACCCACATGTCACAATATTGTCCAGTTCTGGGCTTAGGTCTCCTCCCCGATTTTGTTCCTGGAATGGGCGTAAGTCCCCACCAAGAACGCGTCCGCAATCACATATTGCCTAGGGTCAAGATTTTTCCCAATCCGATGTGGGACTATTACAATTGGAGTGAAGAATACCTTTAAATCCAAAAGATACAACATATTGTTCACATAATAATTGAACTTATACCATGCTTAGTGGAATATGATTATGCTGAATAATTTAAGTTAAACTTTAATATAATTGTATTTCATTAGTCATCTATTTTTTAAAGAGAAGTTGATAGTATCTGATCTATGCGTATAACAACTATTGTATGCTTAAGTGTACGTTATTTTGTTTCATTAAAAAAAATAACCCAATAGATATTTGCAACCCATTTCTCAGATTTCATATTTACAATTAGAAAGTAATTTATTAGGTTCAAAATCAAATTCCTGGCAGCATGTATCACTTCTTCCTGACAATTGTACAAACCTATCTTTATCTTTCCATTATCAAATTTAATGTACAAACGACGTATGGAGAGACCGGTGAGTTCCATGCAGGAGTTGGGATGCATAAAGGATCCGCCTTCAGCCCTTATTTGTTTGCGCTAGTCATGAATACGTGAACCATAGACACACATGAAGATTTTTCATGGTGCATGGTATTTACAGATGACGTTGTATCAATTGCCTAAATAATGAAAAAAGTACGATAAATTGAAATTATGGTAAAAGCATTAGAGTCAAGAAATTTGAAAAATAGTAGAACAAAGACAAAATACATAGAGTGCAAATTTAGTGGACATGATAGTATGGAGGATTTAGTTAACATATTTTTTTTTTTTTGATAACCTGGGTATTCGGGCCTCTTAGAACACCCGCTTAATCCCAGGGGCACATGCGCACCCCAAATTCAGCACATGTCGGGTCAGCAGAGGATATAAATCCCTAGGGTGGCCTCAAGGGGGGGATGTGATTCGAACTCAGGTCTCTTGCTTTTGGAAGCAGGTACCTGGCCAGCTCACATTGCCATAGATTTCACTATTTAGGCTCTACTCTACAATCAAATGACGAATTTGAAGATGATGTCTCAAATAAGATTAATGTAGGTTGGATGAAATGGAGGCAAACAAGCGGAGTATTGTGCGACCTAGGAGTTTTATTTAGATTGAAGGGGTGTTTTTATAAGATGACTATTAGACCTGCCATATAGTATGGTGCAGAATGTTGGGCCATAAAAAAATTAAGAAGAGAGAGTAGAGTACATGTGGCTGAGATGCAAATATTGAGATAGATGTGTGTAGTAACAAGAAAGGATAAAATTCAAAATGAGTACATAAGAGAAAATTTGAGAGTAACACCTAGAAAGGAAAATATCACAAAGTGTCGCTTGAGGTGGTTTGGACATGTTCATCGGAGGCACGTAGCAAATCCTATATGAAGGGTTGAGATTGTACAAGCATAAGGAAGTAGGAGAAGAGGAAGACCAATGAAGACATGAGGGAAAGCCGTGAGAAGGGATATGAAGGATTGTAAAGTTATAGTGAGCTTAGAGCTGATAAAAAATGAGTAGAGAAATAGGACTCGTAAAGTCGAATCCAAATAGATAGGATAAGGCTGTGATGATCATAATCATATCAAATTTCTTCTAAAAACTGCCAACTCAATTGCCATGATACCAGGCTTTGCTAGTATCTAGTGAAACAACACTGTTAGAGTAGAATAAGTTTATATGAAAAAATTAAATGTTTAGAAAAACATTGGTCTTTATAACAAAGTGTTTTATAGCTTGGTTAAATCTCTAGATTAGAAAATAGAGACTCAGGTTCAAGCATTTTAATCAAAATTTTTCTATGTTCGCATGAGTACGAGTGAAATAGACAGCTCCAATCTATAATCTAACCTAAGAAATGAAATTGCTTCTATGGGTTTGATTCATGACAAGTTTAAGATGAATCTGAAACCAACCTGTTAACTACTTCCCTTGACTAGAACCTAAGGAGAAATGTCAACCTCTAAACCTTGGCCTGAACTTGACAAGTTGTTAAAATATCCTTACCTAGACCTGACTTGAACCTGACCTGCTAGTTAGACCTCGACTTGAACCCAGCTTGAACCTGACTTAGACCTGACTTGAACCCAATTTACCAGTGTAATTTAATTGCAATTTAGGTTTGGACCCAACCTGTTCCCCACTTTGGGACCTGACTTGAATCTGTTAAAAATATAATGCATGTACATCTCGTATAGCAAATAGATATCGAGTTGACTGAGGGTTGAGTTTGAGGCTAACCTGAACGCTACGTGTTTATGTAACCGGTTGGGATTTTTAACGCAACCTGACTCGACAGGTTGAGTTTTTTAAATCCAAACCTAACTTGTAGCAAGTAGAGTTTGAAAAACTTGCTAGGTCGACCATACTAGTTTGCACCACTACTAGTTAATGATTTTTCTTCAAGCCATATTATATCATTGATTGGTATTGAAATACAATTTTCTACATCATTCTCATACATTAAAGTAGAAAAAAGTATTGTTAGACTTAAAATTCAATCCTAGTTATAGCATTTTGTTTTCAATCCATATTATAACAATCATTGGTGTTGAAAATACCATTTTCTTCATCATTCTCTTAGTAAAGTACAAAAAACCTAATGATATCAATTCATATCAACCAATTTACAGTAGGAAAATTTTCAAAAACACCCCATAACTTTCACCTCAATGCCCCCAAAGCATTCAAACTATGCATAATATCATTTAAACCATATAAAGCGCAAATGTATTAAAATTAGACCTCTAACGTCACACCCCATTATCTTTGTGACGAAAAGTGATGACATGGAGCCTTAATGCGTTAAAGGCACTTACGTAGAGCATTTAAAGCAGTGATGTCTCCAAGATGAGGTGGATTTGGAGGGAAAAAGCGCAAGTGATGCGCATGTGACTTGCAAACATTAGTAAACTGATAGAAATGGATTTTTAAACCATTGGCTCTTCTTCTTCTCTGTTTGTTTCGTCTTCCCCAACAACTAGTTTAGGATATGCTTCCCTTCCCGACGATAGAGATTTAGGGCCTCCTTCTTCACCCAATTAGGTTTTTATTCCTCAATTTCTTACCAGATTATGCAATCTCATACACATACACTGAAATACCCTATTTTCAAAGGGTTAAAATTGTTTGGGATAAGAGAGAAGGAGCATGCAAGATGCCTCGCTACGGTAAGTTTGTTTATTTGGATTAATTTGGTTTGTATTTTCTGTATTTGTGTTAATATATATTTGTTTTGATTGATTTGTATTGTACAAAGACTAAAATAGGTTCACCGAGTTTTTATTCCTTTATAGTCATAGGCATTAGATGCATTCAACCCTTTATCGATTGATATTGCTCTACAAAATTTATGTAAATGTTGATTATGTAAATTCAGTTGCTCAGAGATTACAATGTAGATTATGTAAATGTTCCTTCTTATGATTTTCAATTCATTCTCTGTAAATGGTTTTGGTCTCACATGGTTGGATGTGTTGAAAATTTAGGGGATTAAATTATTTCATGACAGTTATTTTCACTTTTTTCGTGAAGGTTAAACTGAATTTGATGATCTTCTTTAGACTCTGTTTTCAGCTGAATTTGATGATCCTCTTAAATTGAATTCGATGGTCCTCCTTAGATTTTGTTTTCGGCTGAATTTGATGATCCTCTTGAACTGGATTTGACGATTTAGAGGACTAAATTATTTAATGACAGTGATTTGCATTATTTTTTTCCCTAATTTGGTGATCTTCTCTAGACTCTATTGCATTAAAAGTTGATGGTCCCCTTGAAATGAATTGTAAAATTTAGGGGACTAAATTATTTCACTACAGTGATTTGCATGATTTTTTTTCCTTAAATTGAATTTGATGATCTTCTCTAGACTCTATTGAATCAAAATTTGATAGTCCCCTGGAACTAAATTGTAAAATTTAGGGGACTAAATTATTTCATGATAGTGATTTGCATATTTTTTTTCCCTTAAACTGAATTTGGTGATCCTCTCTAGTCTCTATTGAATCAAAATTTGATGATTTTCTTAAACTGATTTTTAAGATTTAGGGGACTAAATTTTCTCATAACCATTTGTGGACTAAATTAAAAAATAGGATTGTTGGTCATTGTTAGACAACATAGACCACAAAGTTCAGCTATTGTTGCTCATTGTTAGATAACACAGTTCACAATTTCTTTTTATACACTATAACTAAATATATTCTTTTACTAGGTTAGTATCATTTGAGTTGTGACCCTTATGAGGGTAATTATTTTATTTGTTTAATGTGCAGATAAAGGATCTGGCAATTGGAGTAAGAAGTGAAGTAAATTTGTTCTCGTTTGCAGAATGGCGAAAAACTAAAATGATGTCAAAAGTGAAGTCAATCTGGTCTCGTATGAGATTGGCTAAAAAGTGAAGTGACGTGAAATTGTGTATCAGCTTGGAGTATATCTTGAAGTCAACCTGATGTCAAATTGTGTCTCAGTTTGGAGTCAAAAGTGAAGTGAAGTCGATTTGTTCCTTGTTTGTAGATTGCCTAAAAAGTGAAGAGATGTCCAAGTGATTTTTACATGTTTTTGTCTATCATTTTGGAGCCATAATTTCTTACAACTTGTTGATGATCAAGATATAATATTATTGGTTTATCACTTGTGTGTAGAAATGAAGCTCAATTGAGCTTTTTTGGGAACCAATTGATTCATTTATATTATACGTTATTTTATAGAAGTTTTGATCCTTGTTAAAAGTTTATATTATAGGTCAATTGAGCCTTGAGCTTTTCTGAATAGGTTATCTTATAAAAGTTTTGATCCAATTAAATAATAATAATTTTTTAGCCTTTTCACAGGCAGGTTCAATGTCCAAAGGTTCTTCTTGTTCATCCTGTTAATGAAATCTCCCCTTTTCACAGCCAGGTTCAATGTTCAAAGAGTCTTCTTGTTCATCTTATTAATGAAATCACCTCATTTTACTGGCAGACTCACTGTAAACTCTGATTAATCTGTATTTCGTACGCGAAGATGATACAGAGCAATATTCAAAACACATAATTTTATTTCATTTCACTAATGTTACAGAGGATCTACCATTTCATTGAAATGTGGTTTACATTCATCACCCAAACAAACCCACAAAACACATCCCCACACCCTATACCCTAAACTGAAACAAAATCCTAAACCCTTATCATCGAGATATATACAAAAAAAAAAACCAAGAGGCAACCAATGCCACCCACAACACCTTCTCTCTACGATTCCTTCTCGCAATCTCGGCCTCGAACCTGTTACATATCCGAAGGAGTCCTTAAATGATTTGTGTGGATCTTTCGTAAATGAGTGGATCGATCCAGCCAATGTCTTGGCACAATCGACTGGAGTAGCTCAGAAACCTCCTCCTCGGATTGCTAAACGTTCATGATATTTGAATCTCCCTTCGATTGCTGCAACTAGGACATGATTTCTCTTCTATCAATGCAAAAATCTCGGGAGGGGATCTGATGGCGGAAGATGCTGAGTTTCTGGATGAAGTAGTAGCCATGGACAAATAGAACATGAAGCAGAAAGAAGAAGAAGAAGACAACGGTCATGAACAACGAAGCAAGGGCTTTTAACGGGCTTAGGTCACGTGCTTAGCATGTGTATAATTTAAGTGGTCTATTTTCCCTTTAAATGCTCCTCGTCAGTGCCTTTAAGGCTCCACGTTATCACTTTCTGTCACAAAGATAATAAGGTGTGACTGTAGGGGTCTAATTTTGGTACATTTGCACTTTATAGTAGTTTTATTGATATTATGCATAATTTGAGTGCTTTAGGGGCATTGAGGTGAAAGTTCATGCGTGTTTTTTAAATTTTCCCTTAATAATAACTACCAATGCTAACAACAATTTGATGGCACACAAATAGCGGACGAGGCAGGGCAGGATACCCAAAAAACATTTGTATAGGATGCAAGGCCTAACACCAATTATGGTGCAAGGGACACCAAATTTTAGGTGTGTGGCAAAACCTACTTCATCAATTGAGATGTTCAGATGGCAGAGCAACACGTAGATGGGATTCAGCTCAAAATTCATGCTCATAAGGGTTACCTAGCTCTATTTGTGCCTCCCTAATTATTGGGGTACCTACATTGAAAATTTATTGATTGCCTTGAATGAGACGACTTGAGATTATGGGCATAGATCCCTCGTGGCATAGATCCCAAAAAAGTTACTAATTTTTTTGTCACACATATTATGCTCAAAAGTGATTTTAGGTTCACTCTTTGGAATTTATACGCGTGGAATAAAAAATTGACCGTTTGATGGTATGTCTGTGATCTCAAGATCAATCTAGTGAAAAATTGGGATGAAAATCGATCTCCATCATCTGGTTTAATGCAGTCAACAAATACTCAATAGAGGTGCTCTCGTAAATTGGGCAGGCACGAATAGAGCTGCCCTTTGGGTTTTTTAAATCTATTTAATCAAGCCATTTTTATTTTTTTTTGATACGGTAATCAAAGCCCTTTTTGTACCTCAATTTGGATGCCTTCCCTTTTAATGCTTAAACACTAGAAATTGTTCAACATCAGAGTCTTTGCGTTGAATCTAATTTGGCCCTTCTTGATAAAATGTCAATATGAGTGGACAGTTTCCATATATTTCTTTTTTAGCATTATATGGAGATTGAAAGAAAATTAGGTAGGCAATGGGGTCGACCTTTTATAAAATATTTTAAGAATAAATCAATTCAATTGATTTGCGCTATTTTTGACCATGGTAGGCACTGGGGTTAACCTTTTATAAAATATTAACAGAATGTGCAAAAGGAAAAAAGCAGCAACCCAGAAGAAAGAAAAGAACCACCTAAGCCAACAGATGAACCCACACAGGGCAATCATAAGCCTATAGATGAACCCAAACAGGGCAACCACCTAATTACATTACAAATTCTCTGATTCTGATGCCGACATCAACAGATATCAATATTAGAACTTCTAGTTTGTGGCTATTCCTATTCTCATAGAAACTAACAGGTGAAACTGAGCTTCTCTCCACCACATTAATGATTCTTTTGTCATTTCAATATCAATTTTGGTAAAAAAAAGTCACTTTTTTTTCAAAAAAATAATGCTTATTATTAACTATTTTGGCAAAAATCATTTTTCAAACACATTAATCGAACAATAGAAATTTATTTCTTATAAAAATTTCGTTTTCACAAGAAACCACTTTAAGAAATCAATGAGGAAATTGATTACATTTCTAATTGTGCTCCTCAAGGTTACGAGTTAAGTAACTACTCAAATTCAGCGATAATAAGATGTCCTGTAAGGTGCGTAATTCATGAAATACTTGTGGTACGGTAGGGGCGAGAGCAACCCTTAAGGACTAGTCCAGGCGTAAGCTACAAAAAAATGAAACATGTTAATAATTATGAGCCATGTAGAAAAACGTTGTGCACCTAACATTGACCCAGCCAAAATTTCAGATGTCTGTGCAACCTTTATCCGGTTTTCAATCATGAGGCACCTTTGGCGCCCACTCAAACCATCCAATTGAAATCCTTTGCATGCTGTTGAATACAATATATCTGGCAAAGGCAAATTATAAAAGGATAGATTTTTTGAGGACATAGTACAAGCGGCTGATATGTATCAACCTGTATTAATTGAGTCTCATTAAACTTGCAGCCAATTATGTCACGCCATATCAGTGGCCTGCACTTTGTTTGCATAAAATCTGTTCTCCATGTAATACGGTCTCTCACAACAAGTGAAAACTTAGGGCTGCATGATGTGTCTTAATCTCAACCATAACAACTATGGCCACGCGTTGACACGTGAGAGAATATGTAGCTTTATTACACGTGTAAACAATTGTGCTAATGCCCTGCAAGTGATGCACGGACGGTGCACTGCCTGCTGCTTTACAAATCGGACTCGAAATAGCTGGGCAAAGTATTAGAATTTGATATTTGAAGTCCGTTTCATTTATTTTTCCCAAATGGGCACCGCATATTCTACATCCGCAACCAGGGATTTTTTTACATCAAACATGGGACTCTTGACTTACTCAAATGAAACCTGTTTTCAGCCCAATCTTTTATCGAATTGGATGTACTCTCATGCAAAGATCAAAATAGCGGTTTGATTTTTTATTTCGGGCATGACATAAACTAAAAAATTCAACCGAAAATTTCTCCCCCATGCATATTTTGATCAAAATTCGGTTCAAAATTTTGTTTCGGTGGGGATTAAAACTAAAATATTTCGGCTGATAATTTGAATTATCGACTGAAATTTTGAACTATGCTCTCATGACCGTCATTGAAGAACAAAATGGCATTTAAATGATTTTATATTATTTATTGGCTTATGATCTTAAAAATCCATACCTTTAAAGTGATATATCATCAATTGAAGGGCTATATAGGTAAAAAAATCACACCTTTTGAGAGATTTGAACCATCCGATCTGTGCACTATAATATTAATGATTTTTTTTAATATTAATGGATGATATTAAGGTTCACCAATCAGATGGTTTCCATTCACTTATAAGCATGATCCTTTGGCTGAGACATGTTCCAGTGATGGATTGCCACTTGAAAAGTTTAGACTGATCACAGATAGATATGTCACATGACACAATGATAAATCACACTTCAATGGTGGGAGTTAAAAGGAACATTTTAATGGTTGAAGATCATTTAAACACCATTTGGTGCTTAAATGTGGGTCAGGAGCTATTATCCCTTATATTATTTATCGTAAAAGTGCAAACGATAGGCAAAGTGCAGACAGCTGATGTGGCGCGACGTGATTGGCTTTCCCAACCTGATTGCTTGGGCCCCACTGCACTTGCAGCCAGTTGCATCGGGCCATGTCAGACGCCTGCACTTTGCATGCCAAAAACCTCCGTGCCATATAACAGTGTCCTTTATTTATCACCTTTAGTGAGGCACATGTTGATTCTCCATGACACAATCCATAGAAGTGACATGAGAATCTCATCTGATGGTACACCCATGTTTTGGGGATTTTACTATGGGCAACAAGGATTAAAATATCAATTTTATTTTCGATTTCGCAACAAGGATTAAAATATCGGTTTTGTTTTTGATTTCGGGTATGACCGAAATCAAAATTTTAAACTGAAATTTTGATCGAAAAATTAAATTTCGGCCCAAAATTTCCCCTCCATATATTTTTTACCGAAATTTTGGTTCAATTTTTTGTCTCAGTGGAGACCAAACCCAATGCATTTCCCCCTAAACACATTTTAAAGATGGGTTCTATGAAAGATCAAGCACGTAAACTCTCGCTAGAGTTGTCGAATCTTGAGTGCAAATACTAAAATCTTCAAATTTTCCTGAAAAACTAACCAAATGTCGGCCAGGTAAGAAGCGAGAGGGCCCCACAGAAAACGTCGGCGACGTGTCGACCGGCTAAACCGGTTGTTCTCCCCTCGGCAATCGCAATAAATAGAAATTAGCAAACTTGGAGTGCCATAGACCGTACGATGCGACCCTCCCCTGATGACGTGGAGGAAGCACCGACAAAAGTCGCGGCAACAGAAACGAAAAACGGAAAGCTAAAACGGTGGCGCGATAGACGGAGCAACTATGACTATCAAATTTAACCGCCGTTATAGCCAATAAAACCTGCAGAAGTAGGCAAACGTTCCTTATTAGCGGCGCTGAAGAACTTGAATCTTCAAAGACTCGGTCTCCAACTCTCAAACGTTTTTTAAACTTTCTCTCAAAACCAAAAAAAACATTTTTAACTTTAGTAAGAAAATGCCCCTTTTACATTTTCGTAATCTCACCTGGCAGTAGTTACTTGGCAAACTTACCATATAAAAGCACATGCAAAATCTTCAAATTTAGTAAACACATTTATGCCATTTGATTCTGTTACCAATTCGATGAATGAGAGAGAGAGAGAGAGAGAGAGAGAGAGAGAGAACTTTTAGCATGTGAGAAGCACATGCAGTAGAGCACTCCAAAAAGAGAACCCATTTCATCTGCCCCTGAACGTTGGAGTTCTTTGGGCAAATGGAGGGAGAAAGGCAATGTGGTGTGCTGATAACGAGGTTGATGCTACAATTGTCTACTTTAATCATTGTTTTCGCGGTTTCTGTTCGGGCATTCGATTACGGCGACGCCCTGACAAAGAGCCTTCTCTACTTCGAGTCGCAGCGATCGGGCCGCCTACCTTACAACCAACGGGTCACTTGGAGGGACCATTCCGGCCTCACCGATGGCTTAGAACAAGGAGTCAGTTCTAAAACATTTCAAACTATATTACTTTTCAGTTTGTTAATTACTTCAAATTCTGAAACTAGCCCAAAATTCGCGCGTAAAATGCAGGTTGATCTTATTGGTGGATATTACGATGCGGGTGACCATGTAAAATTCGGTCTTCCCATGGCCTTCACGGTCACAATGCTTTCGTGGAGTGTTATAGAATACGGCGAACAGATTGCTGCGGCAGGGGAATTCAAGCACGCATTGGAAGCTATCAAATGGGGAACTGATTATTTCATCAAAGCTCACACACACCCAAATGTTCTATGGGCTGAGGTACAAGAGCACCCCTCCACATTTTACCAAAAAAATTCGGGATTTCTGGTAATTTAATTGATTAATTTGGGCATTTAAAATTAAGGTCGGGGACGGGGACACCGATCACTACTGTTGGCAGCGGCCCGAAGACATGACCACGTCACGACAAGCTTTCAAGATCGACTCCAGTAATCCCGGGTCTGACCTCGCAGCCGAGACCGCTGCGGCAATGGCGGCAGCTTCGATAGTGTTCAAGAGATCAAACCCACATTACTCCTTGCTTCTGCTTCATCACGCCCAACAGGTTAGCTAGATCTGCTGTTCTAGATTTCGAGATTTACTGGGTGCTTTTATTAATTTACTTACCTAATTACTCCTCTGTTTTTTACTCCTAGTTATTTGAATTTGGGGACAAGTATAGAGGGAAATACGATATGAGTATAGGGGTAGTGAAGAGCTACTACGGGTCGGTGAGCGGGTATAAGGACGAGTTGCTGTGGGCTGCTTTGTGGCTTTACAAAGCCACCGACAAGGAGGAGTATTTCAAATACGTGATTAATAACGCCCACTGCTTTGGTGGTATTGGTTGGGCGATCACGGAGTTTAGTTGGGATGTTAAGTACGCTGGTGTTCAGATCCTCGCATCACAGGTAAACTTCCTTCATCCTCTCATTTGGATGGACCAGATTTTATTTAAACACTAGAAAATGGTGTTCGAATCATCTTACACCATTAATTGTTTAAGATATTGATGATCTATATCATCACAGTGATAGATCATAGGTTGAAAGGTAATGGGTCTAAATATTAATTTTTGGAGAAATTTGAACCATCCAATCTGTTTATTCTGAAATCAATCATTTTTTTTAAATTTAATGGCTCGTATTAAAGTACAACGATGGGATGATTTATATCCACTTAGAGGGATATTTTTTCGGGCACTTTAAAAAACAATGCCTCAAAAATAAACTTTTTAGCAAAAAAGACCCCACTTCAATGTTTAAGAAAAACGGTGCTTTCATGAAATTTAAAACTTCAGAAAATCGTGAAAGGACTGTATTTTATAAACGTTTTAGAAAAAATAGTGCTTCACGGTTTTCTGAAGTTCCAAAATCTGTGAAAGCACAGTTTTTCTAAAACGTTTGAAGTAGGGACTTTTTTGCTAAAAGGTTTGTTTTTGAGGCATGTTTCTCTAATTATCCCTATTTTTTTCCCTAATATACTCTAATTATGGATTTTGCCACTTAAGCCAATTTAAATTGATCATAACTATAGGCCAATGGGCATAATTGTAAATTGTTAAGCTTACACTATAACAGGATTGAGCACACGTTCTACTTTATCTCCAGCCGACCAGCAGTTAAAGGGAAGGGGGGGCTCCTTTATCTTGGTTTATTCGAATTTCAAATATTTTATCAAGATAGCTAGATTTCCAAATCGTGGATCGTCATAGTATCTAGCCTTGCACAGATTTCCAGGCTCCTACAATACGTGATTTACAGATTTTGAAAGGACCAGATGTCGGTGCTGGAGTTGGTCTCTTTCAAATTTTACCACTCTTCAAAAAGAGGATTTTCGATTTGGCATTTTTCCCGGTTTTGAGGTTAAGAATCTTAACATTGGGGTGTTGTTGGTCAGCAAAAGCGTTCCCCACATGCTATACTGTCTAGATGGTTTTGAATGAAAAGATCATTTGATATACTTTTTTATCTTGGATTAGGAGGGGGACATTGGCTACTTCAATAGAACTTTAACAAGCACACTTTTTATGTCACGTCAACTTTTGACCAATCTAAGTCATCTAGCGAAACACCAAATAGGCCGATACCAATACATATTGGCCCTTTCTGAAAAAAAATAAAAAATAAAACAAAAAACACAAAGTCTCGGTCGAAGACGAGACATATCGGCTGATACCCGATACAAGATACTGATACATATCGGACCAATACGTATTGCTTTGACCAAAAACTGATACGTATCGATATTGGCCGAATTTTAATACCTTGGCGGCACTATAAAAAATAAGACTATTAACAAAAAAATCTTGTTGTTTCAGTAGCTACAGGACTATAGCCTATTTTTTTGTTAATAGTAGCAGTTTTTAGCTGCCGCTGAAACAACTTATTTTTATAATGCGGGTTAGGCAGCTTCAATATGAAGCTCCAATTAGATATATGTATAGATATCAGCCTATATCGGCTAATATATATACTATAGTGATTCATATGAGCCGATATGCTTCCGATATAAATCGGACATAATGCAAAAAACAACTCTATGGGCACTTTTTTTAATTATTTGAATATATATATATATATATATATATATATATATATATATATAATATTTTAAAATAAAAAAAAGAGGTAACTTTAATATCGACTACTATGACTGATATTTTTCAAATATATCCCATAGATATGGGCCTAAGACTTCCATATTTAAATCCTCGTAGTTGATCATAGTCGAATTTTTAGATTTTTTTATGGTATACAAGATGTGTAAAAGCAGGAGGGGCACTCACCGAAACCACAACTTTACTGTTCTTTTGTTTCTCTGTCACATTTTTTTTTTTGTTAATATTCCGTTTTTATGTTTTTCTGCTCTTTTGAGATTTTGTCTACGCATTTGACTCACTTGTTTTCAAAGTTATTTTCCTTGCGTAAGGTGGGGTTAAAGAATTGACAGAAATAATCACTTTTGAAATAGCGTGCTTAGAATCATGTTGTTAAATCAATCCCTAAAATAAAATATAATATAATCATACCATTACTTTATAGCCGTTAGATACAACGGTGGAAGTAAGGTGTACATACGAGTGTAATAGGGCACCCCAACAAGAAAATCAATATCGTTCCGTTAAACCTCACAACTTAAAATTTTGTAAAGTTTGTAATATTTGTATATCAAAGGACAGATTTTATACAGACAAAGTATAGAGTGTTGGTATGACACATGCAATTGACTGCATGGGTGGTGAAACTCAATTAATATAATCGATATAATCAATCACATTGCGCCACATCAGCTACCTATATTTTATATGCATCAAATGTGTCTTCCCTTTATAAACTTTCCTAAATTAACACCCTCAAAAGTCAAATCTAAAAGACTCGGTATTGGGTGCACAGCCCGACAAGCCCACCGCGCTAAAGTGGTAAAAAATTTACTTCCACTGATTTTTCGTCTTTAGCTTTCACAAATTTGGCACGTATTGCAATTAGCGCATCTCCCAAAGTTTTGCAGTTTGGTGGAGAAAGACACTGACCCATAAACGGCCGGTGTTTGCACAATCCGTGCACCTAATGCCAATACAACTGTAAAAAAGCAGAGTTGAGATGTTGGCTATTTATATAAGATAACAAAAAGTCCCATGTGCCATTTGATCATGGATTGAACAACGCTAGATTCACTAACATCTAGCTTATACTTAAGCGTATAATAGATGTCCCTTTTGAAAAGAATAATCCCCATTAATAGAGAATTTATTAAAAAGATGGTACTTTTTATCCAAAGGAAACATGACATCTACTGTAGGGATTATGTGGTAAATATTAGAATTTTAAGGTTAGGTTTTTCTTTATCACATAAAAATTGTAGTTATTTTTATCATTTAGGCTCAAGAGGTTAATAGAGAAATAACAAAATCTACTACAATGTAGTCTCTTGTAATTTATTGTCTCTCTATTCTCTCTTTAATCTTCTTCCTCACTTTAGTATTTGGTTTTAATATAACTCTCGATAGAGTGTTTAGATTTTCTATATGATATCAAAGTGCTAATGGCTCATGCCTTCTTCAATCGACCTTTTTTTTTTACAAAATAATTTTTACAAGTTCATACTTCCAAAAAAAGCTCACCATAGTCTAACAATCTCATCATCTTTTTTTAACATTTCTTTAAAGGAATTTGTGCCATATGATTCGTCTTTAATTGCTCTTTGGCCTATAACTCTATTAATATTGACAATTGCCCCAATATAAATAATGGTCAAGTTCAATTGATTGAACCTTTTATAGTATCCAACCAGCGTTAAGAGGGAGATAGGAGAGAATCTCGACTTTAATGGCTTCCACTTATAGTAACTTTACATGAAAGTACTTTCCATACTAAAATCTCACCTATACAAAGGTTCTAAAAACCAATTAATTGCAATACAAAGTTCAACTAGTTGGACTTGACTATTGTTCATAATTAAATAAGCTAAATCCCTTTACTTTTTTTTTTTTTTTTTTTTTTGTTTTTTTTGTTTTTTTGTTGTGTTTAGATGTTACCGTGAAGTGATAAAACTTAAATGATTTTAACAGAGTAATTTCTTAAATATTTACCTAACATGGTCCGGGTTGCGGAACTTTTCAAAATATTTACCTAAGAGGATCTCTATGAAGCTGGTTGAATGATATTTTTTACCCTGTTTGGTTAGTAATCCTTGTATTTATAATATCAAAAATATTTTTGTAACGCCTCCTCTTTACCTCAGCTGCTCATGGAAGGCAAGCACAAGGAGCACGCGCACATACTCGAGCAATACCGCTCGAAAGCCGAGCACTACCTATGTTCATGCCTCAACAAAAACAATGATAGCAACGTGGACCGTACACCGGGAGGCCTATTGTACATCCGGCAATGGAACAACATGCAATACGTTTCGAGTGCTGCATTCCTTCTCAGTGTCTACTCAGACTACTTACAACAGAGTGGCACACATAAGCTACATTGCAAAGGTGGGGTAGTAGGACTCCAAGAAATGCATGCCTTAGCCAAATCTCAGGTGGACTACATCTTGGGTTCCAACCCTATGGGTGTAAGTTACTTGGTAGGCTTTGGCCCCAAGTACCCCAGAAATGTACACCATAGAGGGGCATCAATTGCATCTTATAGAAAGAACAAAGGGTTCATTGGGTGCACCCAAGGGTATGATAATTGGTACGGGCGACAAGAACCGAACCCGAACGTTCTAGTCGGGGCTCTGGTGGGTGGGCCTGACTGCCAAGATAATTTTAGGGATGACCGCGGAAATTACATGCAGACGGAGGCGTGCACATACAACACCGCCCCTTTGGTCGGGGTTTTTGCAAAGCTGCATCGGCAGGTAGACGGAAACCTACCAGCGGCACTGACCCTGATTTCTTCATATTAGATGTAGAATTAAAGGCTTGCTTAAGAAAAAAACAGAGAGTTATATATTTGTTAGAATTTGTTTTCATGGCAGAATCGTTGTGTTCTAGCCACCTTTGTATCTTTATATCTTCACATGAAAAGGAAAAATAATAATGAGTTCGATTCGTCTCTATCTATTGCCTCTGTGCGTGCGTGGTTTATGCACACTTCCTAAAAGAGTAGCTGTTTACATACGCTCGTAATACTATTGACCATAGATTTAAATAGGGCACTTTAGAAAACAATGCCTCAAAAATAAGCTTTTTAGCAAAAAAGATCCTGGCTTCAAACGTTTTAGAAAAACGGCGCTTTCATGGATTTTGGAACTTCCGACAATGATTTTAGAAAGACGTGCTATCACAATTTTCGGAAGTTTCAAAATCCGTGAAAGCACTATTTTTCTAAAACGTTTGAAGTAGGGTCTTTTTTGCTAAAAAGTTTGTTTTTAGGCTTGTTTCTCTAATTATCCCATTTAAAATATCAGCCATATCTCATACTTATATTATCAGGCTAGCCCCCTCCCCATCATGGTTTAAATTTTCAGTTCGGCTGAAATGTTTCATTTTCGGTCCCCACCGAAACCAAAGCAAAAATATATAATTTCGGTAATTTTCAGTCCTAGTGAAGTTTTCGGCCGAATTTTCGATTTTGGTCCAGCCCGAAACCAAAATGGAATCCGATTTTTTGATCCTTACTCCCGATATAATATAACTCTCTCATTGGATATGGATATAAATGCGGGCTTATCCCAACTGATATTTCTACCATAGTTACAAAGTCAGGAGTTGGCAATAAATCGGGAAAGGTTTATGTCGGAAAAAATCGGCAAAAATTAGTCAAAGTTGATCAAAATTGAAAAAAATGTTAAAAATTCAAAAAATATAAAATATAGATCATAATACATTTCAAGTTAAAAATAATGTTTTCAATGAATAAAACAATACAAAATAAGCTAACTAAAAGTTTTTTATGAACAAACCGAAAAACATGGTATGATGCCTAATATTTTTTTTTTGGGGTGATTTACATAATCGGGCCTTGTGCCTGTTTTTATAACGAAATAAATGGGTGCTTTATTTTGTTCCATAACAGCGCCCCGACACCTTTTGCTATGGTGCTCCAGGTGGTTTGTGCAGAGATGTGCATTTGCGTATTGACCTTTGTACCCTTAGTATATATATTCCCTTAAAAGCTAAGAAATTACATTAATACCCTAAAAAAACCAATTACCCTAATCATTTCTCTCTTGCATGAACGCCCATTTTTGTGTTTCTTCCTCTGCGCTGGTGTTGGAAAAGAAGACCCCGTTTATCGCGACTAAAGCTCACATTCATCAATCAAAATGGCAATTTCATCGAGTGATTGATGGTTCTTTAATTAAAAAAAATATAAACGATTTCGTGATAAATTAGTTTGGAGGTGTGATTTGGTACTTTCCTCTCTTTTTTTCCCTCAAATATAAGTAAAAAAAAAAATCGGATAAAATCACAAACATCGCCAATTAATCTGTCGAGTTGAAGTTCGGTCGATTAATCGGTAATAAAACGCGAATGACCACAACTTGTCGACTTTTTGAAAAAATTGAAGATTTTTGTGACTATGATACATACCAACCGGCAAGAAGTATGATAAAAATATGATGTGGACATAAAGTTAGATCCATCTAACCCTGTTTAATTCCAAAATTCGATGAACAGTGTTAGAGTTAAGAGCACCCCTTAATTACAGCTTAGCTTTGCTCCCATTCTACCAACACACCATAAACTCGAACCATCCAATTTATGAGCAATCTCTGGCGTGGGCCATAGCCAGAAAGCTCACCAATCAAATGTTCCCAAACAACCTATCAATAGACTTGAGGAACCGGAACCAGTGCCTTAAAAGCAAATAGGAACATTGCACCCACATTTTATTAAGGTCACTATTACTTCCACACCAACTTTCTTACAGCCACACACTTAAAATTTTTTTTAACACATCACGCTTTTTTAGGCACGCACCAATTAATTGAATTAAGGAGGAGAACACAAATATTGGCGCTAGCGCCTAATACGTACAGCTATTAATAAGGTCGTCTCCTGGATTCGAGATTTAACTCCTGATAAGGGCTTAAGGCACTAAACCCGGCAACAGAAAGAGAGAGAGAGAGACGTTAGAAGGAGAGAGAAAGAAGACTTCGATTAGTGCGTAGGTGTAAGGATATTTTGTTAGTGTGATCAGTCTATTAGTGTGTTGGTATAAAGAGATTTAGTTAGTGTGAACAGTTTTAGATTGGGAATTAATTTCTTTCATGTGGTGAGGATTTGACAAAAGCCGGTGTGGGGGTAACAATTTCCTTTTTAAATTGTACAAGACAGCCCACAACAAATAACAATTGAATTAAAATTTGCAATTATTAGGTTAGGGTCATGGATCAAAATGCCGGAAAACCGGTACGTATCGTCCGAGCCGAAAACCGGTACGTATCGGAATAGTAATATATCGGACGATACATTAAATATATTGTCCGGTATTAGCCATATAAAAGGACGATACGACACATTTAATTAACCGTATTGTCCACCTCCGATACCGATACATATTGTCCGATACGTATCGGTATCGGATGATATTTTGATCCATGGGTAGGGCTATTCTCACCCGTTTAATGGTTAAGTAACACACATTGAAACTTGCAATTATTATTCTCACCCGATTAATAGTAAGTACCACACAATTTTTTATGAACAAAATCCATTGACTGATTTGAATCAGACGATGGAGATTATTTTTTGTTCCAATTTTCCTCACGATATATTTTATGATCATGGCGTGCTTATCCGATGGTCAAATGTTGAGTTTATATGATATAAGTCCCTAAAGTTAAGGGCACCCTGAGTTCGAATCCTCTCCCCCCTTGAGCCCACCTTAGGGATTTGTATCCCGTGCTAACCCAACATGTGCTAATTTGGAGTGCATATGTGTCTTTGGGATTAAGCGTGTGCTCTAAGAGGCCCCGATACCCAGGTTATCAAAAAACAAGTGCGAAGGTCAACCCCTTTTCCCATGATCTAACTCACTTTTGGGGATGTGTATCATGTGGAATCAACATTTAACTGTCTCATAAGCGTGTCATGATCTTAAGATCTATTATAAGGAAGCTTGAAAAAAAAAAAAAAATCTCCATCATCTAATTCAAATCCATCAATAATTTTCGTCCCTGCAAAAACAATGTGGTACTTACTATTAAACGAGTGAGAATAGCCATACCCGAATTATTTTTGGATAGAAATATATCTACTATAGGAACGACCCTCCTAACCGTCATTTAAGCACCAAAATGGTGCTTACATGTTCGCATACTATTGATAGGCTCAAGGTGTAGGTAACTCACACCGTCGAAGTGATAGATCATAAGTAGAAAGGTAGCGGGCCCAAAAATCAATTTTATTGAGAGATTTTAATCATCCAATTTGTGCGCTCTAATATGAACCGTTTTGTGTGACTAAAATATTTTGATTATTAGAGCATAACATATTAGAAAATCACACTCAATGGTGGGAGATAAAAAATTCTAATTTAGTGATACCATAGCATATGATTTAGGCACCGTTCCAATGTATATTTTAGTGGTGCACCAATAACGAAACCATCATTGTTTGTAAGCTTTTTATAAGATTTGAGATTTGAGAGAGTATAGAAAAATGGGAAAGGTAGCATTCAATGTTGCTCTCAAATCTAATAATAAACACATAAAATTGCTATAGGCTCCTCATCATGCTGAAGAAGATTGGGGAGAGAGTGGCAGTTACTCCGGAATCATGACGAGGGCCTTTTGTAAGAATCCGTTTTTTACGGGCACAGGGCCACCACTAAATGCCAAAATTACGAGGACGATGCCCACGTTGGCTACCGAAATTTACGGTCTGACGTTTGGAAGATGACGACACGTGGCTGCCTCCAACACAACTGAACATGACATGTCGTGCCCAACTTTTGCAACTGGTTTTAGTCGTCAAAGTCTATAGGTTCCAGGACTATGATAATTCGTGTGAGATCTCGTATTTGGTATCCTCAACCAGGGCTTGTAGGGGTCTCAATGAATCGGGGCAGGCGTTATAATCAGACTTCTTCAAGCTAGCCCATTCCGATTAACCTTGTCGGTCATGAGTTTCACGAAAAAATTTATATTAAATAATTCGTTTGATGGAGACGGGTCGAGTTTGAGGTGAGTCACGGGTCATCCCATATTTTATGTATAATATAAAATAACTCATTTAATGGAGTCGAGTTGGACTTAAATGGGCCAATTTTTAATCGAGCTTTTGGATCTAGTTCATACTTAGCCCGGCTTACTAATTGGGCTAGGTTGGGCCAGTTCATTTTATGTATAAACGCATAAAATAACTCATACGAGGCCCACTGCTATTCAGGCCGAGTTGTGCACAAGTTTGATCTTGTCACGACCCAGACCCACGTGCCATAATTTTGTTCGGTTGTAGGCTTAAGTCCTCACTCCTTTTTTGTTTCTGGCATAGGCTTAAGTCCCGACCCAAAACGCATCATCCGTGTATCAAAGCGCACAACAAAAGATATTGTCCGATTCTAGGCTTAAGTCCCTTCCCCGATTTTGATCCCGGCATGGGCTTCAGTCCCCACGCAAAACGCGTCTGGACATGTAGTGTCTACAATCACATATAGCCTAAGGTCAGGACTTTTCCTTATCTAATGTGAGACTATCATAATTCCCCCACCTTATCGAAGAGCCATCCTCAACTCTCATGCCATCTGTGACGACTTAGAACCACATGCCACAATATTGTTTGATTTTGGGCTTCAATCTCTACCTTGATTTTATTTCTGGCATGGGCTTAAGTCCTCACCCAAAACACGTCATCCGTGTATCAGAGCACGTAGCAGAAGATATTGTCTGGTTTCGAACTTAAGTCCTCTCCCCTGTTTTGATCCTAGAATGGGCTTAAGTCCCCATCCAAGCCGCTTATGACGACCCAAAATGCGTCTTGACATGTAGTGCATACAATCACATATAGCCCAGGGCCAGGACTTTTCCTTATCTAATGTGAGACTATCATAATCCCCTCACATTTTCAAAGAGCCATCCTTGACTCTCATACCATCTGTGACGACTCAGAACCACATGCTACAATATTGTTCAGTTTTGGGCTTAGGTCTCTGCCCCGGTGCATGAGCTTAAGTCCCCACCCAAAACGCATCATCCGTGTATCAAAGCGTACAATGAAAGATATTGTCTGATTCTGAGCTTAAGTCTCATCCCCGAATTTATTCTGAGCATGGGTTTAAGTTTCCATCCAGGACTCTTTATGGCATGTAGCGTTCGTAATCACATATAGTCTAAGGTCAGAGTTTTTCCCTATTCGATGTGAGACTATTACAATCCCCCCACCTTATAGAAGAGTCGTCATCGGCTCTGATATCATTCTGTGACGAACTAGACCCACATGCCATAATATTTTTCGGTTCTGGGGTTAGATCCTTGCCCCATTTTTATTTTTGGCATGGGCTCAAGTCCCTACCCAAAACTCGTCATCCGTGAATCAGATCACACAACGGAAGATATTGTCCGATTCTGCACTTAAATCCCTGCCCTGATTTTGTTTATGGCATTGATTTAAGTCCCCACCTAAAAGGCATCATTCATGTATTAGAGCATACAACAGAATATATTATCCAGCTTTGGGCTTAAGTTCCCCCCCCGATTTTGTTCTTGGCATGAGTTTAAGTTCTCATCCAGAACGTGTCATGACATGTAGCGTCCACAATCACATATAGTCAAGGGTCAGGATTTTTTCCTATCCGATATAGAACTATTATAATCCCCCCGCCTTATAGAAGAGTCATCATCGACTCTTATATCATTCTGTGACGACCCAGACCCACATGTCACAATATTGTTCAGTTATGGGCTTAGGTCCCTGCGTTTCTGGCATGGGCTTAAGTCCCCACCCAAAACTCATCATCCTTGTATCAGAGTGCACATAAGAAGATATTGTCTGACTCTAGGCTTAAGTCCCCTCCCCAGTTTTGTTCTTGGCATGGGCTTAAGTCTTCATCCAAAGTGTGTCTTGACATGTAGCGTCCGCAATCACATATGGCCTAGGATCATGACTTTTCCCTATCCAAAATAGGACTATCACATGCCCCTTTAACCCCTTCAACCTGAAATCAAACGATAGAGGTCATTTTTCGTCCCAATATTTCACACAATGAATCTTGAGATCATGGTCCACTTATATGCTTAGATGTAGATTACATGTTGCACACACCATGGTTCAAAATTTCAGCTGAAATCTTTCGGTGGGACCGAAACTGAAATGAAAACCCATAATTACGGCAATTTTGGATCCCCATTGTAGTTTAGGCCGAAATTTCGGTTCAAAATTTCGGTTCTAGTCCAGCCCGAAACCGAAATGAAATCCAAAATTTTGATCCTTGGCACACACCACCAAAAGTAATCCTGATGAGAGACGTATCATGAGAAGGGGTTATTGGGTCACTTTTGGGGATGTGTACCACATAGAATCAACAACTATGCGTCGAATAGGTTACCAGATCTCATGATAAACTGTGGGTACAGTGACTATAGAGACTAAGAGTGCATACGGGTTGACAGTCAAACGGCCCGACTCACGATGGGTTGGGTTTGAGTTTAGATTTCTTACTTAGAGGCTAGGTCATGTTGAAATCTCAACTTGTTTACTAAATGGGTAAGGCTGCCAATAGGACTTGGATGGCCTGTGCCTGCCATGCCCAACCCATAAAATCTTTGGGCCAGGGATTAAAAAGGACATAGGGTTAGGGCTTAAAAATGACGTAAGATGACAATGTTAGGGCCTCGAAACCAAAAGCCCACCATTCTTCAAGTTGGATAAGGGGTTCATCGTTTGATTTAAAGCAGTCAGCAAAACTGCCGTTGTAGGTAAAGAATATTTGTTGTAAATATTGGTAGCCAAATACGGAAATGGGTATATTAGTTTAGACCAAGGTATCAAATATCGGCCGATACCGATACGTATCAGCGATATGTATCATTTTTCAGCAAACTAATACATATTGGCGCCGATACGTATTGTGTATCCAACTCGATATCGATGTCAGCCGATACGGGCCATATCGGCCTATACATATCCGGTATCGACCGATACCTGTATGTTTAGTTTTAAAAAAATATAAAAAATTAGGCCGATGCATATCGGTATCAGCCGATTCGTATCGGTCCTCCCGATACCGAGTTTATTACCTTGGTTTAGACTTCTAGTGTCAAATGCATGAGACATCACCAGCTACAAGTTATGAAAGACATTTTAGTCATTGATGTGGTAGTTCAAGGATTTTAACATCCTTGAAAGTCTTGTACGGTGACAGAGAGTGCAGAAGGGTTGGCAGTCAACCGGCCCGACTGACGATGAGTTGGGTTTGAGTTCAGATTTCTTACTCGCAGACCAGGTCATATTGAAATCCCAACTTATTTAGTAAATGGGTAAGGCTGCCAATAGGGCTTGGATGGCCTATCTGCCTGCCTAACCCTAAAATCTTAGTGTGAGGGCTTAAAAATGAGGTAAAAAGGCAAGATTAGGGCCTCAAAACCAAAAGCCCGCCATTCGTCAAATTCAATAAGGGCTTAACAAGTTAAAGCCCATAAGACCTGCCGGGCTCAACTAGTGCATTTCTTTTAGTTATATATTAAATCTATTTATATAAATAATCAAAAAAAACTTTCTATTTATATAAGTGTTTAAAATATATTATACTATTTACAATCAAATGATCAAAATAGCACTCAATATTACCATTAGATCTATCAAGCAAATAGATGAAAGGATATTTTAGTAATTTAAATATTTATAGTGAGAGGTCTTAGAATTTTCTTTTTCTTTATTTGATGTATTTTCTCTAGCTTTAATGACAAAAAGGGAAAAAAGTTTACAAGAAATTTAGATAAAATATCAATAGCCAATGAAACCTAACCGGAGCCCACCCCAACCCGTCTATGTTTGTAACGACCCTAAAAATTTTAAACTGAATTTGTGGTGTTAGATTTGTTTTGCACTGAGCGTGATGTTAGTGCTCCATACCGAAACCTATCCTAGTTGAAAGACTTTTGTTATAAACAAGAGGTCTAGTGGTTGAAAGACTTTTGTTATAAACAAGAGGTCTAAGGATCAAACCTTACTACGTGAGTTTTAAACCTCTATTTTAAACCTTAAAATAAAAGCCTATACACCCTTATTTAGTGCGACAGCTTAACACCGAATTAATGCCCATATATTATAAATAAGCAAGTTATGGAGAACCCTAAATCATTATTATAAGAATTCTTCTTAAAAACCCTAGTCGTCACTCCATCTTCTTCTATAGCCACTTTTTTTAAAAAAACACCCAAATCTCTTTTAAATCTCTTGTGTGTTCTTCCATAAGAACCATCGTGGTATTTTTCTACCGTCAAATCATGGTGGAAGAAAGTGGCGTAATCATGGACGGACCATCGTGTGGACACCGATCTCTATCACCCTAATCGTCATCGATTCGCCGATCACGCTTCAAGAGGTGGGTACCCATCCATCCATCTCGTCCTTCTCAGATCTCGTCGCATAGGGTACGATCGATCGCGTACCGACGGATTAAATAAATCAAACTCGCGTATATTTCATATAAAAATAATTGTTAAAAACAAATAAATAAATTTACATGAGTAAATCGACCATTTATATTCAGTTCCTTGTGATATGGGTTTTCTTTTTTATGTTTTGCGTGAAGTGCAGGAGGGATCGATTTGCGTACGGATCATTGCTTTCATTATAATATTAAAACACTTAAAAGCACAGGTGCTATGAAACTATTTAACTTACCGTGAACTCGATAAGTCCACGTTGCGTGACACGTGTGTTTATACTCAGTAGCTTAAATATTAGTCCTGAGGAAAAATTTGGAAACACACTAATGTTATAAGGATAATTGGGGTACTCGAATTTGGTCAATTATTTGAGTAGTTTGACCACACACAAACCTTCCAAAAATAATGGTATTTCCTTTGTTATGATCGAAACCCGAGGTGCTTTCATAATATCATGTGGCTTTATAGTGTTTTACATCTTGCAGTGTTTTCTGTTAGAATTCAGTTAGTTTCTTTTTATCGATGGATTGACTTCTAAAAAAAAAAATCGATCGATCGATTTTAAAATTTATTGATCGATTCTTATCTGATCAGACGACCTTATTTATAATTTCACTTTGCATAATCAAAATTTAGTGCACTTTAATCATTTATACTTTTCGATCGATGATCGTGATGCACTTAACTTCTAAAATATTAATATTTAAATTAAATATTGTATAATAATAAATAATAATATATTTTAAATATTACTTTTATCGCTTCAACGCGACCACTTCGATAACACAAAGTATTAGAACTTCGATACCTCGTGAAAATCGAACTCTGACCTTCGAGTTATCGAAAACACTTAATTATTCCCCTACTCTATATTTAGTGGTGTGTTATGTAAATAAATATATGTATAAATATAACAATAATATAAATGAAAACTTTTTTGTGTGTGTGATAATTCTGTACCTCTACTTTGATCATGATATGAGTTAAAGTCATGTTAGGTTAGATGACGCGAGAGTGTATGAGATCATGCCTATACTTGGGCGTGATAATTCACCGAGATGGTATCGAAGTGGAGAATACATCGTATTCACATGTTTTACAACTCATGGTGGTATGGGACACCATGACGAGTAGGGTGAGCACGAATTCAGTATAGCCTCGTATACGGTGGCATAAACGGTGACCCTATCACCCCGAGTTCTAATATTATAGGATAAGATATGAGTTGGTAGGATAAGATATGAGTCAGTATGATATGATATGAGTCAGTATGATAAGATATGTTACGATAATAAGACACCGCTGTATAGGCCAGCAAAAGATTAACAACTTAAGTCTCTGTACGTGTCGTTCCTTGCGTAGCCACCGTAAGGGCAACAACGTCTTTCAGTCAAGACGGATGTCTCTAAGAGACATTATGAGTTATGAGTCGCCGACCGCCCCTGTGACTGGATGAGGTGTATGATATGATATGATATGATATGGAGGGCGTTATGATATGGTGGTATGATACTATAGTGACCCTCACATGGTAGCTAGAGTAACGACTCTGACACAGATCGTTTAGGATTTTATGAGTATGTTAGTTACGCTCATGAGATGTACAGACGTATGTGTGAGAATAATAAAATACGGTATGATATGAGATATGGTAAGGTACGTTAGGATGTAAGTGTCTAGATCATGATCTCGCATTAAGGATTTGGATATGAGCTTACGATATGCACTTGATTTCATTATTCTGTTCTGATTCCTTTGATATACTATATTATCACTCACTTGATGCACCCACAATACACCTGAGTAGTATGGAGTAGGTTGGTGGTGTATCCACTGAGTTTACGTGACTGAGTAAACTCATCCCACGATAAATTAACAGCTGCAGGTGACTATACCGACGGTGTGGACGTGGGTTTCTCTGATTCGATTGATGCTGAGAATGTCGACCCAGTGGACGTTGATTATCAGGAGCCTTTGGAGGGTGACGTTGCCGGTTATCATGAGGACTACAGTGTTGATTTTGATCCGAGTGCCGGATACTGATTTTGTAGACTCGGTATTAGACTTTGCCTTATATTATTATCATTAACTCTATGCTTTCATTTTTATCGGATTTGTCTCCGATTTGACTTACATGTTATTTGTGGACTTATAGTATTCTATCGCATTTTATCAGATTTATTTAGCATTTATGATTGCTTTTTATTCCACCATAGTATGTTAGCTTTCACGGATTTCGTGGAACTAGATGTATGCAAGAACTCTGATTAGGTGTACGTCCACTTAGCATATCTGGGATATGTGCGGGTCATAACTCGAAATTCTAGGCCCTCGGGATGTGATAGAATTTCGGATCGTGACAATGTTAGAGCTAGAAGTGGGCATATCAAAATCCGACTAAGTTAGGGCCGGACTAGTGGCCTTGGCCCCTAGGGCCAGATTAGATTTTAGGGGAGCTGTGGCCCGTTGACAACCCTAATTGAGGGTTTCAATAAGCGGGTTGGGCCAGGTTGAAGTTGTCCCAACTAAAATCGGACCCGGTCTGCACCCTAAAGAGTGTTGACCACGGTCTAGGCGTCATAGCTTATGAAACACAGTTGACTCACAAAGTGTCTCCATAAGGTAGCTTTCTAAGATTTGATGGAACTTGATAAATTTTAACAACATGGTCTTAGGTTCAAGCCCAATTACCTATTTAACAAAAAAAAAAACCGAAATTGACATTTGGTGTATAGATTTTTTTTTTTTTTTTTTTTTTTTCTCTCCCTGAAATGACATTTTATGTGTAGTTACCAAGTCGGAATTGGGAAAAATATCAGCAAGGCTGAAAAACATTTAAAAAATGGGAACATTTGAAATATATAATAGAACTATTTAAAAATAAATATTTTTGACAAAAATATAAAAAATTCTTAAAAAATGGGTTTAAATTTTAAAATATAAAAATTACGAATTTTCGAAATAGAATATTTTTGAAAAAAACCACGTTCAAAACAAGTTCTTTTTTAAACGGCCTTCGCGCTACATGTGCCGATCCCATCGAATCTCTTCCTCTCTTACCGTCTCCTATTTCCATCCAGCACCCTCTCTACAAACATCGGAATCCGAAGATATCAGCTGATAGGAAACTGGGTCATTTCCCCTTTTTTTTACTCTTGCTCACACTTTCCTCTCTTTCTTTCTCAAACCCGGGCCAACCTGTAGCCTGAATTTCTGTTTGGGCCGAGGTCAAGCCTAATTTTTTCAATCTAAAATAATTGGGCCCACCGAGACCGTGCCCGTTGACAACCATACTAATGCACCGTTTTATAATTAGACTTGAGAGTGTTTGGCTCTCAATGGCTTGATGGTTGTTAAGACTTGGATCCTAGGGAGATCATTTGATGGCTTTAGATGTGGTGGAGCGCCGAATCTCGTGTGGGTGCTCCACACTCTAACCCAACCCACTTACAATAAAAAAACTTTACAATTTGAATTAGACCCGATTACCAGCTAGCAAGCTAGTGCATTCTTACATTCTAGGAAACTAAAACTTTCCATTTAATAGCCCATGACTCACGAGATTGAATTGCCATTGTGGCAGGATGCTTTATTGGTCTCTCTCTAATTTTAGAAGAAAATTTGAGCGTTGGACTCTTGCCTTCTCGGTAAATCATGCCCAAATTAAGCATTTATCTTATTTCTATAAACTCTTATGTCTCTAGCTTCTTCTTCTTCCATCTATCTCTTCCACTCGTTCCTTCTCTATCAATATCTCGGCACTATTAATATTGTGATAATCCATTTCTTCCTCTCACATCCAACCAACCTAGCACCTGCTGACCCACCACCGAAAATGCATCGCCAAAGCGACATGTTGGATGCAGCATCACCGAATCGACGCGTAGAATGTCGTACCACTCGCATCGCCGAATCGACGCGTAGGCTGCCGCATCGCCGAATCAATCGGAGTCATCCCGAAAAATCATGTACACGCTCCAACAGGTGAGTGTCCCTCGATCGATCTTAAAATATTCAGTTTCTTTATTTTTATTTTTTTTTAAAAATGCATTCTATTTGCTACTCCATTAATGGAGCTCCTTTGTTGAAGAAGATGAAAGGTTTAAATAAATGCTTATTTATTAGATATGTACTCTAAAGCTAATAATATATATATATATATATATATATATATATATATATATATATATATATATATATATATATGCGTGTATTATGATCACGCGGAATCAAAACTCTCGTTTTCTTCTTCCATTGTCCTACACGATCTCTGTAATAGAGATTTGCCAAAAAAAAAGGGGGAGGGGGAAATATATAAATATGCGGGTTTATATATATATTGTTTTATATATATGTTGTTATATATATATATATATATATATATATATATATATATATATATATATATATATATATTTTTTTTTTTTTTTTTTTATATTGTCTGGTAAGTGTGAGTTTGACACACAATGGAACCTCCACTTGTGGCTTGTTCTCCATTTTAAGTTCCTGCTATAGAATTTAGAGAGAGAAAGAGATAACATAGAGAATAGAATGAAAACTTTAGAGAGAGAGAGGACCCAACAAAATTTAGAGACCCAACAGAATTTAGAGAGAGAAAGAGATAATGGAGAAAATAGAAGAAAAATTTTAGAGAGAGAGAGGACCCAACATAATTTAGAGAGAGAAAAAGCAATAGCAAAGAAAACAGAAGGAGAATTTTAGAGAGAGAGAGAGAGAAGACCCAATCGCACTTAGTAATCTTCTTCCACAAACGTTCTCTGTCGATGTGCCAAATGGCCTAAAAGTATGCTATCGTGATATATAAATGTGGGTAGCAAGGTCGGTCTCAAAAAGAATATGTTAGAAAGACTTTGAAATTGTGTTTTTAAAAAAAAATGATCAGAGTAATAGTGTGTTTCAATGTCCTTGTTTCTAATTCTAGGCAATTAATTAACAATATTTCCTTATATTAGTTTTCTCCCTATTTTAGTTTATTTGGCTCAAAATTTGCTGCTTCCATCTTCACATTTTCTTAATGAAGAAGGAAATGGAAGGATGTTCCCCGTCATCACATGGCTACCAATGTCCATTTTCATCATCATTGAGTGCTTCTGCCAATTATTCAAATTCATACTCTTAATTGAAGGACTTCTTTGCATTAAATTAACTGGTAACAAACACAACCTCCACAAATTCTTTATTACAAGTTCTCCCGCGTCTCTGAAACAGACTCTTTAAAAATGAAACTTTCCGGCGACTAACTAAAACAGTACCGGATGAACTTCGGCAACTTGCCCGAACATCGTGATGATTTGCTCTGGCACTGATTATTGCGGCCAAAGCATGAGAGATCTAATATCAGGTATGGTATTAATACAAGGTTGCTTATTTCACCAGAGATTTCATAAAACACCATTTGGACACCATCGACCATGAAAGGATTGACCCTAGATCTGAGGCCTTAAAGAACGAAATAAATTGGGCCCAAAGACCCAACACCTCAAAATTGTCCTCCTTAAGTATCTGATAGTTCAAGTCCGTTCAATCTGATCGCTACATAGTAGGTACCCTAAGTGTGCACGTGACTTCTAGATCTTGTAAAATGTTGACTGAAAGATCTAGTGTGCTAGAGGTCGATTCAGGACTGGGACAAAAGAACCAACCTTAAGTAAAATTTTACTGTCTGACCATCTAATGGTTCAGATTAGATGTTAGATGGTTCAAAGCTCATTTGTTTTGTTAGCAGCCCCGTGTGCCACATGGAACAATGCCATGAAGTGCCTTTGACCCTTAACCTTTGAGAGTAAAGACCCAACTGACCCATAGGACAAACTTCAAAACGATTTCAATAAGGATGCAATATAACCTAACAGATCAGAAGAGTGTCACTAAAATTTGGAGGAATGTTTCGAGGGCCAAAAGTTTAGATAAAGTTAGACAAGGGGTATGAACCATTGTTGTGACAGCCCGCATTTTCCCAACCTAAAACTTTGAGATATATATATATATATATATATATATATATATATATATATATATATATATATATTTGTCATCCTAAACCCAATGGGAAAACTCGGACCGCCAAATCGTAGACCACAATCTGATACAGAATACTTTGCACATCTATAAATATACGGAAATCAAAGCAATTATTACATATGACATAATTAAAACCTCCATATAAAAAATCCAACA
This sequence comes from Chloranthus sessilifolius, assembly GCA_021018995.1. Taxonomy (NCBI): domain Eukaryota; kingdom Viridiplantae; phylum Streptophyta; class Magnoliopsida; order Chloranthales; family Chloranthaceae; genus Chloranthus; species Chloranthus sessilifolius. Next base: position 24,461,194 of record CM037589.1, read on the forward strand.
AGAACAAAACTAAATAAACACCAGTGATGACCAACCATCACCTAACAATGGTGTACACAAGTACGAATGTACCAAAACTTAACTCACCAAATCCACAAAGCACAATTCTACGATCCCTGAACAAAGTACAAATTCTTGTGCGAAAGCTCCCTTCTTTTAGTATGTAATTTGGGCCCTCCCAAACTTACACCTGTGACGTATAGTCGGGGTGAGCTAACAACTAAGCTCAGTAGAGGATAAACAATATAAATTCACATTTAACATTTGAAAACATAGTTTCAATCAAGAGTCAAAACCATCATTTAATTTCTACTTCCAAAACTTAATCATTCCTTTTCTTTTCAAACACATTTTTCAAAGCATTCATCAATTTCTTCTATTTCAAAACTCAACCTTAAACATTTAACTTTACTATGATATTTCATCCAAAAGTACACATATAAAAAAAGTCTTAAAACAATTAGACTTATCCAAAAATATTCGAGATTTCACACACATTCCAAATAACGTCGAATTTATAAACACAAACTCAAACAACACAAGGGTATCCAAGGGTGTTCCAAGTTTCCAAGGGTGTTCAATGTTTCCAAAGTGTCCAAGGGATGCAATGATATTTAATGGTATCCAAAGGTATACAATGATTCCAAAGTGTCCAAGGGATACAATCATGTCCAAGGGTGTCCAAAGGTGTTCAATGATTCCAAGGTGTCCAAGGGATGCAATCATGTCGAAGGGTGTCCAAAGGTGTTCAATGATTCCAAGGTGTCCAAGGGTGTTCAATATTTTCAAAGTGTGTTCAATGTTTCCAAAGTGTCCAAGGGATGTAATGATGTCGAAAGGTGTCCAATGATTCCAAGGTGTCCAAGGGATGCAATGATGCTCCAAGGGATGTATATGCAGCGTATGTATGAATGGGTGTACGGATAGGCCACCGTACTGGCCCAAGGGATGTAGTCAAAGAATCCAAAGGATTCATAATGCAAATGCAAATGTCAAAAGTCCAAGCGTCGTTGAGTAAATCACAGTTCCAATGGTGTCAAAATGATTCATGAGTGTCACCAGCGATCTCAAGATCTTACTTTCAAAACACCAGTCAAGCTCAACAATATCAAAGGTTATCTAGAATCGAACACTATCACATGCATAATCACGATTTCACGAGTTCATATTCCAAATCATAAGACTCTAATTCTAACATATCCAACTCTGATCAACTCATCATATTCATGCAAACACATCTAGTACTATGAATCAAGTCAAATATACAAATTTAGGTCGAGTTTCCCCTACCTTAATCTTGAGGTTGTGCGAAGCCAAGCAAGGTCCTTTCAATGGCCTTCCGCCTCAATCTATATCACAAGCACACAATGATGCATCAAAGATCAACTCTACTCACTAATAAACTATACGCATTTAAGTATTTTCTCAAAACCAAGGTTGAAATGGATAAATTCATGCTAATATAGAATTTGATGTAACATTCTCCCTAAATTTTTACCTTTAAAACTTTAGATTTATGAGTTAATTAAAACACAAAATTTGTAGAGCTCGTCGTCCTCTTTCTAACGCTATAAGAATCGCATCAATCGGAGTTCGGGGTAAAAAGTTACGACTGAAATACTGAAGCAGTATCGGCGAGCCCAGTCAAAATCGTTCGAACGATTTAAAATCGATCGAACGGTTTCGAATTTCGTTTGAACGATTTTCAAAATCGATCGAACGATTTCTAATTTCGTTCGAACGGTTTCCGAACCGACCAGAAACCTTCAAATTTCACTCTTGACGAAATCGTTCGATCGATTTTTAATTTCGATCAAACAATTTCATCAGATTTCACCTAAAAATAATTTCGTTCAAACGATTTCGTCAGATTTCACCCAAAATCGGGTTCAAGCATTTCTAACTCATTTTTTCTTTAAATCTTAACCCATTTTCTTCAAATCTCCCACTCATAATCTAACTAAGGATTAATCTATATACAAATCACAACTTAAATCAAAATTTTTACCTTTAATCCAACGATTTTCTCCTCGATCGAATCGTCTTCTTCCTAGCAAGTAAATGGGTTTCCAAACCCTTTTTTATCTTTTCAAGCCCCACGATTTTCACAATTTCGACACGATCGTTAGGTGATCATCTACACACGCTTCGTACAAACCTCACTACGATTTAGCCAATCAAAACACACCATTCTCTTTGCAAGGAAAATGGGTTTTCAAAACCCACATCGATCTCCTATGTGCTCCACGCACACGATCAAGCCAACACAATCGTAGACAATCCTTCACAAAAACCCTTCTCTTTCCTTTCTCTCTCTCTCTCTCTAACTCACAAAAACTCACAAATCTTTGCAACCGAATATGGCTTCTAAATGAAGCCCCTCCCTCTCTTATACTTAAAAGCCCGGTTCACGTGTAAAACACATACACGCCACAACAGGTGTATAAGACCCTATAAAATAATCTAACACCATACGGGTGTGCACTTTTCACACCAAAATTAATCCATTCTAAGTCATCAAGTTGACTTTTACCTGCTCAAAATTAGTGACCTGACGGGCACATATCCCGAGGCACACTATTCAAAGTCTAAATTTTTGGGATGTTACAATTGTACAACTAGGTTAAAAGGTTTGTTTGACCGCCTCGTTGACCCATATTTGAGTCAAACTAGAAAAAGGTCCCAATGTAGAAACTATACAAATCTTAGAAAACTTTAAAAACAGAAGACCCGATCGCTCTCTAAGAAATCTAACAGCCATAAAAGTTTCTCCAAAATTTGGTATGAAATATTTGTTCTGTCCAAATTTTAATTATTATGTTATAGTCACAAGTATGTAAAGCGTATGACAGAGTTGGTATCAGAGCACTGACTTTACTTCCTTTAAGGACTAAATCATTCGAATTCACTAACGTACGACGTTTTGTGGAATCAGGACTTGATGGCTCCACGACGCAGAGAAACGAATAGCTCTCAAGTGAATGAGGCCTCATCACATGAAGGTCCTCAAGAATCTGAAGCGATGTGCCTATTGCTCGAGATGACGACTACTTTCAGTCAACAGATGACTCAGTTGACGTAATCACACCAGCAGGAAAGGACTCAACTACTGCATGAGATAGAGGTGCAAAGAGAGCAACAAAGGCAAGCCGTCCAAGAGCTTGTCAATCAACGCCAGCCTTCTCCTCGGCAGGAGATTCCACCCTATGCACTTATCGGATTCCAAGTATTTAGCAGAGCTCGACCTCCTTATTTCCATGGTCAGCTCGACCCAGTCGTCGCTGATGATTAGATATATATAATCGAGAAGTTCTTCGGAATCTCATCACCTGCAGAATACGAAAAGGTGAAGTGAGCAGCATTTTACCTAGACCAAGAAGCAGAGAACTGGTGGAAAGCAGCAAAGAGAGCTGCAGGTCGAAACAATAAAGAAGAATGGACTTGGCAACAGTTCAGGGATGCTTACTTCACAAAGTATATCTCTGTAGACACCAGGGTTCAGAATAAGAAGGAATTTATGGACCTACAACAAGGGAATATGACCGTGACCGAGTATGAGGTCAAGTTTGACCAGTTATCTAGATTTGCTGGGAATTTGATCGCAGACGAAGGTGATAAGCTCTTCGTATTTCAGAACGGCTTCTGACCTTTCTTTCGTAAGAAGTTAGCCGCTATGAAGATTGAAACATATGGAGAACTCGTGGAATGCGCCCATATCTAGGAGAGAGAGTCAGGAGAAATGATAAATCGAAAAGTTACTAGAATTGAGGCTCAAAAAAATAAGGCGGTCCAGTGAGTCCCTTTTGTTTCTAAGAGGCAGACGCCTACACCCTATAAGAGGATTCAGTCCTATACTAACCCTTCAGTGAACAAAAGGCCTCGAATCGTACCTCAATAAACTCAACCAACCACTGCCTTCCAATCGAGAAATGTCATACCACCTTCACAGCAATCACAAGGGGGTTATATATCGTTCGAACCGTACCCTAAGTGCAACAAGCGACATTGACCAGGTGTGTGCATGCAAGGCACCAAGAAATGCTATAACTGTGGAAAGGAAGGACATACTGCTAAGGAATATCGGGAGAAATCTCAAGGCCTACTGACGAGGCCTTTGAACCAAGGACGGACATTCGCATTGTCACAACAGGACACTCTGACTAGCGATGAAGTGATCCAAGGTACGACTATCTAGTAAAAGTTACTATTTCAGTTACTAACACAACTTATTAAATTTAAAATTCGCATAATCAATATAAGATCAATAATATTCTTAATCTCATATTGTACAAACAGGTAATTTATTGGTCATCCACCCAGAGAATACTAATAAACACCTAGCTCTTGCAGTCATAGATTCGGGTTCCACACACTCTTTTATTACCCCATGATTCGTGTCAGAAATACAAACTACACCTATATTCCTGGAGGATAAACTGATAATTTCAACACCGTCAGGAAGCAAGATGATGGCCACCCTTGTATGTCGAAATACTATCATAAACATCAAGGGTCATGATCTTTTAGTAGATCTCATCGTGTTAGACTTTCAGGATTTCGATATCTTATTAGGCATGGATTGGCTAGCTGCATACTATGTCACGGTCGACTGTTTCTCTAAAGTAGTCACCTTCAACCACTTGGAGAGCCTTCATTCAGATTTCGGAGAATTAAAAAGAAGGGAGCACCTTTATTGGCAGTATTAGATGATGAGCAAGATAAGACAGTCGATCTTACAAAAATTCCAGTCGTCGAAGATTTCGTTGATGTATTTTCTGAAGACTTACCAAGTGTACGACCCGACCTAGAAATCGAGTTCAAAATTGATTTGATCCCAGGGACTGCTCCAATTGCCAAGGCACCATACCGGATGACCACTGCAGAATTAAAGGAACTGGAAATACAACTCAAGGAATTGTCAGATAAGAAATTTATTAGACGCAATCAGTCGCCATGTAAAGCCCTGATACTATTCCTAAAGAAGAAAGATGGTTCGATGAGACTATATATCGATTACCGTCAGTTGAATAGTATAACCATCCGAAATTGATACTCCCTCTCCCATATCGATGATTTGTTCGATCAGCTCCAAGGTGCCAAGTATTTTTCTAATATTGATCTTAGACCGGGTTATCATCAACTGAAAGTGAGAGAAGAGGATATTTCGAAGACAACTTTTGCTTGCAAGAATGGATTATATGAATTCTTAGTCATGCCCTTTAGACTAACAAATGCAAAAGTTGTATTCATGGACCTGATGAATCGAGTGTTCAGGCGGTATCTTGATGAATTCATCATTGTGTTCATAGATAACATCCTCATCTACTCACAATCGGAGAAATAACATGAGGAACACCTTCGTTTCGCACTTCAGACACTCGAGATCACCAATTGTATGTCAAACTTAGCAAGTGCGATTTCTGACTCAAACAAGTGACCTTTCTAGGGCATGTGATATCTGCAAAAGGTGTTACCCTACTAAGATTGAGGTGGTGATCAATTGAGGCGGTGATCAATTGGCAGACACCGAAAAGTGTCACCGAAATAAGGAGTTTCCTCAGACTCGCGGGTTATTATCAACACTTCGTGGAAGGATTCTCTTGGATTGCTATGCCCCTTACAAGCCTCACAAAGAAGAATATAAAATTTGTATAGTCTAGTGAGTGTGAAAGAAGCTTTCAGGAGTTGAAAGAGAAACTTACCATTGCACCTGTTCTAACCTTACCATCTAACGTTAAAAGGGTAAATTTAAAATATTCACCGACGTATCTCGCCAAGGACTTGGTTGTGGACTGCAACAAAATGGGAAGGTCGTTGCATACGGGTCAAGACAACTAAAGCCACATGAGAAAAACTATCCAGTTCACGATTTAGAATTGGCAACAGTCATCTTCGCTCTCAAATTGTGATGACTTTATCTCTATGGTGAAATGTTCAAAGTATATACAGATCATAAGAGCCTCAAGTACCTCTTCTCACAAAAAGATCTGAATCTCAGACAACGCAGATGGGTCGAGTACATGAAGGATTACGATTATTCGATTAATTATCATCCGGGAAAAGCGAACACCGTCGCAGATGCACAATTAAAAACGTCAGGATTTTTAGCCCGATTAAAAACTTGGAGGCCCCTCGATGAATTAGCAGAAGAATATTTTTATCTCCAAGAAATCGAAGAAGGTGTATATCTGAAAAAAATTCTGACAAATCCATTCATTGTAGATAAAATCAAGGAGCGGGAACAAACGGATTCAGAAATTCTACGAATCATTGAGGCCATGTATAAGGAATCAAAACCTAATTTTAGTCTCAGAGAGGATGGAACATTACTCTTTAGACGAAGATTGTACGTACCTAATGACCCTAATGTTAAAAAGGAAATACTCGATGAAGGTCACAAATTAGGGTACTCAGTACACTCAGGCAGCACTAAAATGTATCAAAATTTGAAGAATTAGTACTGGTGGCCGAACATGAAGTAAAAAATAGACGAATATGTATCAAGATGCTTAGTGTGCCAACAAGTCAAAGTAGAATACCAAAAATATGTCGATTTTATTCAACCCTTATCCATTCCGGAGTGAAAGTGGGAAAATATATCAATGGACTTTATCGTTGATCTGCCAAAAACGTTAAAGAAGAACAATGCCATTTGGGTAATAGTTGACAGATTAATAGAGTCTGCACATTTCTTGCCATTTAAAACTATTGCAAATGGAGAAAAACTCGTTGAGACTTACTTGAAAGAAATTGTGAAATTGCACGGTGTGTCGGTAAGCATCGTGTCCGATAGAGACTCAAAATTCACCTTAAAATATTGGACTACATTTCAAGCAGCTTTGGAAACTCGCTTGGATTTTAGTAGTGATTTCCATCCGCACACTGACGGGCAAACCGAAAGGGTTAACCAGGTAGTCGAAGATATGTTGAGAGCTTGTATGCTTGACTTCCAAGAGAATTTGAATGATCACCTCCCTTTGATCGAATTCTCCTACAATAATAGCTATCAAGCAAGCATCGGAATGTCTCCTTTCGAGACGTTATATGGGAGAAGTTATAGAACACCTTTGTGTTGGGATGAAATTAGAGTGCGAAAGATGCTTGGACCCGAACTAGTCCAAACCACAATTGAAAAAGTCAAGTTGATGCGCGAAGGGCTTAGAATAGCCCAGGATTGTCAGAGGAAGTATGCCAACCCCCACCATCATAACTTAGAATTCGAGGTATAATATTTCGACTTGAAACTTTAAATTTCATTAAAATTTTGTTTGTATTTTGAATCGTAAAATCTTTTGTCAGGTTGGCGAACGTGTATTCATTCGCATCTCTCCGAATGAATACGTTATGATATGGAAGTTAGGTAGTTATCTATACGTGAACCTCGCGTGATAGGCTCGAGCAGCGACCCTAACACAGGTCGTATACGTAAATTAAGTAAGATGCGAAATACGTTGTGTATGCATATGGAGCAATATTAAGTTTTAAGATATGTTACATAGGACAAGTCGACAAAGTAGATACAAAAAGAGATTAGAACTTGATGCATCATTATTCATTTCATTTCATGCAAGACATTTTCATTCTATGCTATGTCTTTTCATTTTATACTATGTCTTTCAGTTTCGATATGATAGGTTATGAGATCTTAGATATGTTCGTAATCATTTATAGCTGTATAGTTTATTTCAAAATGCATCACAACTCAAGCGATTGCACACACGATCACCTGGGTATGTTATGGTGGATCGATTGTGCAACCCTCTGAGTTTACGTGACTGAGTAAACTCACCCTCTTTCCAAAACTAACAGTTGCAGGTGAGAACATTGATTATTCCATCACTGAGGATGGGGATGCTGCTGTACCTGATACGGCTCATGAGGGCGAGGATGTCGGCTACAATCTGGACGAGGGAGTAGATCTGACGGACTACTTTGAACATTGAGAGATTATTTAGTCATAGTCTTTACTGCTTTTAGGAGAGATTTGTTATTAGTTACTTTTATTTATCAGTACTATTTATGGGTTTATGTTTGGGACCGTTTTACCCTACGTAAAACCTCAGTTTATTTTCTATCATAGATGCATGGTTAAGATTTATCACGTTACTATTGTCATTTACGTTTATTGCTGTTAATTCATGAGTCATTTATCTTTAAATGTTATTATTAAATGCCTCGATCCATATACTAAATCGAATTAAAAATTAGGTGTATGTCCGCTTATCGCCTTAACAAGCGTGCGGTGTCATAATATAGAATTCTAGGACCTCGAGATCGGATAAGGATTCTGGGTCGTGACAATGGTATTAGACTATTTGGTTGTCATTTCAGGCAATTACAAATAAAAAATAAGAAAAGTCATTACTAAGATGTTTGTTCCACATGCACAAGGCCGGTCTTGATATTTTAGAGAACGTAGGCAAGTTCCTAAAATGAGGCCCCTGAATTACTGAACTAGGTTACACCTTTAGCAGGTGGGGGCTATTTTTTTTATATAGATCGAATTAAGAATTAGGTGTATGTCCGCTTATCGCCTTAACAAGCGTGCGGTGTCATAATACAGAATTCTAAGCCCTCGAGATCGGGTAAGAATTCTGGGTCGTGACAATGGCATTAGACTATTTGGTTGCCATTTCAGGCAATTACAAATAAAAAATAAGAAAAGTCATTACTAAGGTGCTTGTTCCACATGCACAAGGCCGGTCTTGATATTTTTGGAGAACGTAGGCGAGTTCCTAAAATGAGGCCCCTGATTTAATTACTGAACTAGGTTACACCTTTGGCAAGTGGGGGCTATTTTTTTACGTAAAACTTGGGGGCCATAGGCAACCCACCTCTTAGACTATTGCCCAAGGCAGCCCTCCATATGCGTAGGATGCTAGGGGAGCTTTTTATGGACAAAGTGAAGTGGCTGCTCTCCAAATTCAGATCTGCGATAGCAGCTCCCTATACGAGAACATTTAACTAACTACGCTACCAAGAATTATTCTCTAAATTTTATTCCACTATTAGCTACATTGTTAAAATGTTATTTTTTTATTTTTATTTTTAGTAGTTTGTGTTTAGTAAAAAAAAAAATTCTTCCTGTTACTTTATTTCTCATGCCTATTTTCACAATATTTCATCTTTATTCCTTACAAGAAACAACTCTGCTCATAGTGCCGATATTGGTGTCTTTGACGGACACGGGAAATCAAGGGATGAAGTATCAACCGATACCGATACGTATCAGTTTTCTGGCTAATTGAGACGTATCAGCCCCGATACGTATAAGGTATCCAACTCAGTATCAATTTCTGTATCAACTGATACGGAATGGGTATCGGCCCATATATACCCCTCTCTCTCTCTCTCTCTCTCTCTCTCTCTGGAGGTTACGTATCAGTATTGGCCGAAACATTTATGTCCTCCACAGACTGATACCTGATACCGTAACCCGCATTGACACCTTGCTGGAGATTCAACGCTTGGGGGGCATTGAAATTAATGTTGAACAATTTTATATAGAATCAAATGTTGTTAAGTTCTAAGTTTGGTATGTAGTTAGCAAAAAGTGATATGCTCGTAGCACTGCGATTAAATTTTTTTAGTCGTCTTCGAAAAATTTCTTCCAAGCAATTAAGGGGGTGATATTTCATGAACGTCAATCGGTAGGTTAAGCCAAGTTAAAAAAATTTAGAATCAATTTTAGAGAAGGAAATTCTCCGGCAAACAACCTTGATAACCGTTGGATCAATAGATGGAACTTCCCATTCATGAATGTGATGAATATTATACCTACATGTGTAAAATATTTTTTTTCTTCTATAAGGACGCTCGAGGTTGGTGGGTCCTCACCCTTTAGTAAAAGAAAGAAGGCTACATAATTCCATAAATAGTGTATATATCTTCTTCAAGTCAAGGAGAGAGGTAAAAGAATAAGGGAGCTGCTCCGAGGATGTCCACCTGATCACCACAGTGCTAGCATCTGCTCTGCACTTTGCTACCCCCGACTCGAAACAACTATTGAGATTTCTAATCACGTCTTGAATCGAATACGGTTGGATGATCTTCAACGCTTGGGCCGAATGTAGGACTTTGACCTGAGTTCTAGTGGCCAAAGAATGATGACTAGAAGACTGGGAGTCGAAAATTCGGCCATTTTCCTTTCTTTCCATAGAAGGCAGATCACTGCGAAAGGAACCAAATTCCACAACTCTCTACCTCTGACCAAGGGCCCAGCATTCCACCAATTACCCAAGAGATCCCTGCAAGTTTCCGGCATCACCCACTGGATCCTGAAGCATTGAAAGAAAAAAAAAACCAAATCTCTGAAGTGAATCTTCAATGCACAAAAATGTTATCAATGGATTCCAACTCAGGAGAGGCATAACACACATCTGTGGTTGTGTCAAGTGTGCTGAAAGGTAATCCTCCATACGCTATTTTGCAAATTTCTAAGGCCTTGTTTGACAAAATTGCATTTGAAAAGCACTTTTCAGAGGAAAACATGTTGAGTGAGAAAAACATTTCTGAAACATGATACACCTCTAGCTTAATTTCGCGTTTTCAGCTTCTTAAAATGGTGTTTTGGAGAAGCAGCCCAATGATACTTCTCCAATATGGGTTTATTAAAAAAACAAAAAGAAAATATTGCTTCTTAAACAACACATGATCATGTTGCTTCTCAAACAACATTATTCTATGAAAAGTGCTTTTTGAAAAAGTGTTACCAAACAAGGCCTAATTTGAAGGCTCTGAATATGCTTTCTACGTCATAGTATAGATGTCCATGATAGAATCAGTGACATTCAATGAGTCTGATTCGACAATCAGGTTTACGAGGCCCTTCTCAATTGATAACTGCATACCATATAAAATATCCTAAAGTTGGCCCTTCTCAATTGATAACTCTGCATACCCATATAAAATAGCCGAAAGTTCAATAACCGTTATGTCATCTTCAATCGGAGGTTCGAAGCATTTCCATGGAAGCTTCACAAATGAATTCCATTCGAGTCCCCTAATCGCAAATGAATTCCTTAATCTATAATTATCTTCAAGATGGTGTCCGACCCATTATTAGTTCCTTCGAAAACTCTTCAATTCTTCTTTACCGAAATATGAAATAGGGTAGCTGTAAAAGCCGACTTGATGGTGCACTGACCATTGGGATTCGATTTTCAACTTGTGTAAAATACTGAAATCTTAGATTACTTTGGGGGATTACCAAATTTTAGAGTTTCATAATGAATTTTGGTATTTTAGATTCCAAGACCCCGCGTATGCCCTTCATGTTATGCAAATTTCACTTTATTTGTTAAGTATCCGTTGCTTAGAGGGTGAGAGAGAGAGAGAGAGAGAGAGAGAGAGGGTGTGTTGTGATATACATGGTAGTGATTCCATTAAATAGTGGAAAATTATAATATTGAGTTGAGTCCATAATTATCAAGTGAGTTGGCATTAGGCATGGTTCTAAAACTTGGCGAGTCATAAAGTTACTCGATCGATCAAGTTATTCAACTTGCCAAGATTTCAAGTTGAGTCACTAGATTTTGATTCAAGTTGAGAGTTCACTAGAATGATGGAGTTATGGTTTGTAAATTACCATGTGTATAAAATATTTAAACATTTTTGTGAGATATGATTTTAGAAACCCTATTATTGTGAAATTAAATATAATTTTACTCGCAAGCGCACGAATCAAATTGTAGTTAGTAGGTGCAGAGTGCGAGATCATTCTCACGAAGATTGGCTAGAAAACTATAAGGAGGAAGCATAAATTAACCACAAAAATAACTACAGGTTTAACACAATATTATACTAGTTTACGATTTCTGAGAGTTTGATGGATGAAATAAATAAAGAGCAACTTAACTAAAACTTAATTTGATAGAAAAAGATGAGGTTTGGGATACTAAATCCTCTCATCCTTAGTTCATCATTTATAATCATAAATCTAACTGGTCGAAATTTAAAAGATGCCAAACACATAAATACTAAAATCAATTGATAATTTATGAAATATGGAACGTTAATATCGCCCAATAAAACGAGACTATTGTTCTTTCAAAATCGCAAAAGAAATAGGGCAAAACATTCACCGTAAAAGAGGTTTCTAATGACAATAAATAAATGTTGCAGAAGAAGTAAAGCAAAACACATTCACCATAAAAGAGAACTCTAATGACGATAAATATATGCCGCAAATGTTAAAAATAAAGAATCAGGTGTAAGCTCCGAATCACAGATTCGAGATCATGGAAAGAGCATGATTAAATCCCATATCTTAGAATGGTGATCGATTAGATTCCCATCCTCAAAAAAAATCTAGCCAAATAATTGAATTAAACAATCTAATTGAAGGATAAATTGAAATAAACATGAAAAATATCGTAAAGAGCTTCAACAAATCCACTGCAGTAGCTTTAATCCACCCGATACAATCCTTCTTCAAGCGTAGAAATTAAACTAATCTAAGTCATAGAACTAGGAAAATAGTAAAATAATACTTGAAAAAGAAAGAAAAAAGCTTAAAAGAAAACTAAAAATGCTATGGAAAATAAAAGCTTAGAGAAAAATAGAAAAATTCCTAAAACTAATTCTCGAGTTTGCTTAAATAGGTCCTCGGCTTGGAGATTCGAAATTCAAAATCGATCGATCGATTTTGAATTTAAAACTAGCGCTCTTCAGAATTTGAAAAGTTGATCGATCGAGATCATGTGTCGATCGATCGAATATATAAATAACAGAGAGCGGTCTTCGGGCTGTAGTATGGATATAGTCTCGATCGATCGATCGTTATAGTCAATTGATCGATTATTCACGAATATCAGGGCCTGATAGTCCTTTTTCTCCAGTGTTCCAGTGCTAGTCAGTTTTATATTCTTTTATGCTTCTAAATGCATTTATTGGCATATTTTCCTGAAACACTTAAAATTTCGCAAATCCGTGAGCTAGCCTTCATCGACTAACTTAAATGTAAGCTTTGGGGGTGAAATATGATCATATTTCACCACTCATCGCCTATCTTATGTAGATCACATGCATTGCGATGAAATGAAGAGAAGGGAAGGAAGACGAGAAGAAAAATCATATGATTATTATTATTATTTAAGGCATGTGAATGACAATGATTCAAGATGAATACAACAAGGGAACAACTATTTGGACACAAGATTTAGATTTATGCACATAGTTTAAACAAAAAAGACTTGGTATTTGTGGAACTTGTGTCACGTGGCAGACTATGTCATCCATATGATGTGAAGGCCATGGTGAAAAGTTCTTTGATGCCAAAGATTTGCATAAAACACTATCTCTATCATCCAATTCAAAAGAGCCACAGTCCATCATCTGATTCAATGGTTGATTGTGTTGAATCAAATGATAGAAATCAAGTTTCGTGCCAATCTTTGGCTTATAAATGTTTACTTCATGGCCTACAAATCAGACAGACTTAGATAGTGTTCCCATGGCACAAGTCCCAACAATATCAAGTCTTTCTTTTAAGGGAGCCATTACTTGCACATGAAAAATTCGCCTATGCATCGATTGAAAAAAACTCTGTTTTATTTTTTTAAATGACAATTATACCCTTGTAGTTGCACACAATTTTTTAAAAGAATTCTCCAGTCAAAAGAAGCATGAAGATCTTAGACATATGCTTCTTCGTCGTGACACTCGTTTTTCTCGTTCGCCGGAACTAAACGATGCACTTTACGTCTCTCTATAAAAGGACCATCATAAATCCCTATCTTACTACTATATAAAAGCATTGATCTCTCTTATTTCTGTCAATTTAAATGTTTCCATATTTTAATAATAAAATACCCCTAAGCTACTCTAGCTACCCTCATGTTCTTCCTTATGCATCCCTATATTTTATAACTTTCTACAACTAGACCTCTAATTTAACTAGGACTCTTTTAGTTAAACAAATAATGGAACTTCTAATAACTTCTCCTATTTTCTAGGAACCATAAAAGCTAACGTAAACAAAAAAAAACCTCATAATGTCATTGGGACTCCTTCCTTTTTAGGACTCTAAAGGATTACATTCTTAAGGTAGCATTATTTGCACCCATTAAATTAAATATGGGAAAAACACACACATACAGTTGACTACCTTGAATCAGACGATGGAGATCATTGTTCTTCCCAACCTTCCACATAGTAGATCTTGATATCGTAGAGCCCCTATCAGACGATCAGATTATGATTCGACATGGCACACTTTCCCAAAACTTATCGTGATTGTGGGCGTACTATCAAACCATCATTTTTGGATGTGTGTCATATGAAATCAACATGTGACCGTCTAATAGGTACATCATGATATCAAGATCTATTGCGTGAAAAAATGGGATGAAAAACGATCTCCATCGTCTGATTCAAGGCAATCAATGATTTTTTCTTGTGAAAGAAATTGTGTTCTTCACAGAAAAATGGGTACAAATAATAGGTATAGGGTGGCACTATTTGCAGTCATTTTTCCTGTGAAGAACGCACGCATTTCCACCATAAAAAATCGTTGATTATTTTGAATTGGATGATGGAGAACATTTTTTGTCCCAATCCTCGATACAATAGATCTTGAGATCATGGCTCACCTATCAGGCAGTCAGATCTTAATTCCACGTGGCACACATCTCCACATGTGACACTTGAGAACCCTTTCTCATGGTACACCCATGATCATGGTTACTTTTCGAGATTTGTCTCATGAAATCAACATTTGACTGTCTACTAGGTGCACCATATTTTCAGGATCTATTGTGCAGAAGATTGACGAAAAATGACTTCCATTGTCTAACTTATATTCGTTTGACTTGTGGAGTTATTGTTAGTAAAATTTATCATAATTTCTCCCACATTAATTAGCTTAGATAGTGTGCATTGTGGAACTCCATCGAAGTCATTTGATTTGAAGGCCATAATATATGCAAAGCTTCACCAACAAAGATTATTTCATTAGACAATCAAATAAATTTTTAAATCCCTCATCAAACTTTAGTAACTATGGTAGGTATAGGATTCAAGTGACATGATGCCTATCTTTTTAGGAAAAATGGGGTGTGTACAAAGTTTAATTACGATTGTACACCATTATTGTACACTGTACCTTCATTTGTGAGCAATCTAATAGTCAAACCAGTCAAGGAATTATGCTTTTAGGCATACGTAAATCATCACATTTCAAGTGCCAAATGACTTGAAACCATGGTATAAAAACTTGATCGATACCGAGACGTGTCCGCGATACATATTGATTTCATCAAGAATCAATACTTATACAGGTCTATATCGGCCGACACTGTTTCGGTATCGATTCACTGATGCAATATCTACGACACCGGATCTGTATTGGCCGATATGTATCGGTTTAAGATGGGTTGATACCTGATACCAATACCGAGTTTGATTCCTTGACCCCATTAATAAATTTTAATACAAGTCATTAAAAATAAGATCGATTCATATTAAATTCAACGTTGATAATAACTTACTTGAATTGGACAGTATATTCGCCATATATTAAGAGTGATTTCAGTGTGAATGATACGTGACCATTTAGATTATGTGAGTTAATACAAGTAGCACAAATGTAGCGAAAGAATTATTTTTTATATATTTTTTATCGTTTATAATATTATTTTATTTTTTTTAGCCATCTTTAACAAATGTTATTCAAATTTACTTTTCTTTAGATGAGCATAAGTAGATAAGGCTTCGGACCAAAAATTTTGCTGCCATTAGGTTAGTCAATTATGGAGTCAACCTACCTGTTGAAATACTGCATAAATATTTAATTGATTAAACCATGATTTTAAATATTAGTCATATCTGATACATATTGGCTGATATGGCTAGGACTTTTCCGATATATATACATCAACGATAGTAGATAGGATCAAACATCGAGTTAAGGTGGGGAAACATTGATCCATATCAGGTCATATTGGCCCATATGTGTCCGATCTAAATCCGATATAATATCAAAAATGTTCTTTGGCAAAATTTTCATTATTTTAAAATCATATATAAATTTAAAATTTTAAAATAAAAAAATACTTAAATACTATCTATAAAAGTGCGAAAGCCACCATCAAGAGTACGCCCACGAATCTTTGAGAGCACCCATGTTAAATCTCGTTGACTACTTTGAATCGGATAATGAGGAACATTTTTCATTCCAATCTTTCACACACTTAACATAGAGATCATATGCGTACCATCAAGCCTTCAGACATTGATTTGACTTGACACAGATACCAAAAATATCTTTTTCAATAAACTTTCCCTTTCTTGAATATCTCCTAAAATATCTCTAGATAAAAATAGAATTTTATTTAGAAATAAATTTTTAGTTATTCTTATCTTTTATTAATAAAAATTTATGTAACAGTTATCTAAAAAAAAAATGAACTAAACGAATCTCGTTTGAAACAGAAGTCTAGGACCCAATACCTACAAACATAGTAACAGTATAGGTACGAGAATAAAATGGCTCCATAAATATATAAAAAACAGTGGTAAATTTTAGTAATTTCAAGAAAAAAAAGGAAAATTAAAAAAATTAAAAAAATATTAATCATTATAAACGGGAAAAAATGGGTTTGCAACGTGTTTTTTGAAAAAGTTGGGTTTAAAATGCAATTTTTCGGAAAAAAAAAGGATTTTTTCATTTTTCATTTTTTCAAAATTTTTTGTAATTATTTTTCATATTAATTATAGTGTTACCCAATCCTTTGGCATCTTCTATGAGCTTGTGAGCGATTGTATATGCACTTCTAATGGATTTCTTTCTTATCATGGGTTTAGGCGAGTTTATCTTCAGTCCTCCGGGAGGAAATACAGATCTGCAAAATTGCATCAACATCAATATCATGAAACACATACCAGACCATTTCTCATTTCATCTTTTCGAATCATTATCTAAAAGCTCGGTCATATGGATCACTGAATCAGGTTTTATGGGCGTAATTACCTTTTAGGTAGACATCCTAAGAATCCACCTGTCTTCCCACACTTTGATTGGGTTTCCACTGCCCTCCCTCCATATCAAGTCATTTTCAATTATATTTTTTACAGATATGATGCTCGCCCAAGAGTAAGAGGCATTTCTACTAACCTTTGCGTCAAGGAAATTCGCTATTGGGAAATACTTGGCTTCAAAGATGCGGCCTGAGAGAGAAGTTAGATTAGAGAGAATCCTCGAACCCTGTTTAGCAAGCCTAGCTCCATTAAACTCATATATCCTCTAAAACCCATCCCACCATGCTCCTTAGGTTTACACATTTGACCCTAATTTTTTTAGCGTATGCCTTTACCAAAGCTAGCTTAGTTCAATTCCCATAATTCCTCTTATCTTTTTATAGTTTGCATATAAAATATTAGTCAACCTAACCTTCAAAGATTCATGCTCGAAATTGATCCTAGGGGTCAAGTTCATGTGCTCGACCTAGTTAAAAAATTGAGTCAAGCAATGAAATCAAATCAACCTTATAATATTTTGGTTGGTATTACCGGCTGATCGATTTTAAATGTAACCCTTGCAAGTGCACAAGATCTATTGCAGTATGGCAAGAACAAGGGTGTCGAACCCACAGGGAAATCGTGAATTTTAGTTAATTCTTTCAGAGATTTAAAAACATCCCTGAGGAAGTACCAAGGGGCAAATTCAATTTACCGACAAATTTATCAAACTTTTCCTAAATGGAAGAAAATTAAATTAATCTAAACAACTAATTACTGATGAATCTAAGAACAATATTTAAATATGATCAAGGAATATGCTACCCCAGATTAGTACCCCTTTTCTATCATTAAAACCCACAGTTTCATTAAAGCATCATTCACACCATCATTCGTCTATAGAGATGATTTGTAATAAAATATGATCATTAATCCGGCATACCCTATCTAAAAATAATGACTCAGCCTATCATTGCGGTATGAGTCATGTAAAAACATAACGTATCTTATGATGTTTAGATCATAACAGTAAGTACATAATCACTCTGCAGCCTAGATCAGTCTGCAGGTCCAGATCTAGCGATTATAGCCGTTGATACGCACAATCAACGGTCATAACAAGCATTCAATATATTTTCAATAACACAAACTTTTAGCAAAATGATTCCATGATGACAATAATAGACTGCGGTATTAATCATAAAAAAATTCAACTTATCTGGGGATCCCATCTTCCCCGATCAACTAATTTAGCCGCTCATCTTTGGTGTATGATCTCCTTATTCATTCAAAGTCATTCCTCTTTTCATTTCTTTCAAAAGATCTTTGTTTATAATGTCTTTTCCTAAATACAATCTATAAATTTAAAAGAAAGACAGTGCAAATTCTAAGTATAATCTACCCAGATGGAACCCTTGAAAAGATGCCCAGAGGAGTCTCAAAACCAAAAAAATAATAATGAATAATAAATCCCCAAAAATTCTCTTTCTATATCTAACTATGAAAAAGAAAAGCCAAAACTAACTCTCTAATTATCTATCTCTCATTCCTCCCTCGAAGTGTTTGATCCGCTTTAAATAGATTCCCAGGTGCGGAAGTTTCCCCAACCGCAGAGGTGTTCCAACTCGATAATTTATGGTCGATTAATCAACCCAATAGGGTCGATGCATCGACCCTACAAAGATCCCTAAAAATATGCTTTAAAGTGTCAGGTCCGTGTCAAACTCCTTTTTGTGGCTCGATTAATCGACCAAAAGGGTCGATGCATCGACCTCCCAGAAATTCATGAATTTCGGCCCACTTTTGCATCAGACACTGCTTCGGTATTTTAGTCATAACTTTTTATTCCGAACTCGGATTGAGGCGATTCTTGATCTGTTGGAAAGCGGACAGAAATTTCTACAACTTTTATATTTTGATAATTTCATAATTTAGCCGTTGTGAAGGTCCAAATTGAGCTGCAAGTCACCCCAAGTTCTCGATGACCCAAAGTTGCAGTGTTTTGACATTATTTTCAGAATTCTTGGGTTGTTTTCTGCACTTGGCGTGTATTTACCTGAAACACTTCAAATCTAATAATTCTCATCAGATAGCCTTCATCGGATAGCTAAATGTAGGTATTTTAGGAGTGAAATATCATCATATTTTACTACTCATCATAACCCCAAACCTACACTTTGCTAGTCCCCCGAGCAAAGCAAACTAAAGAAAATAGATGCCACTTTCGTAGGGAACACGATTGCACTTAGCGTGTGCAACAAGCCTTTAAACCCCTAGGTAATCCCTAGTGGAGGAGTTGTGTCTCCTGAGGGTTTACAGTGAAGTTACCCACAAACTTCAATAAATTTCAAACCATCGGCAAAATTGAGTTTTCTAAACATGATTTTTTTTATAACATATATATTATTCAAAAATAAAAACATTAATTATTTCAATATGTGAATCATCAGTTTTAAATATTAATGTCATATCAATCATGCTAGTATCCATTCAAATTAATCTAATGCTCAAATTGTTAGACAACTCATCCATTCATGCCTAAACGCGAAGTGTGTGCATACCCAAATCAAGAGTCATCCATCTCGGAACTAGTCCAAACGGAAAACCGTCGAATCTGTTGTCTCGACTCAATCCTCACTTTAGGTATACTCTCGAAATAAAATCACTCCGATGATGGGTAAGCTTTCGCACATATGTGAGAGATCAATACAAAACAAGCAAAAAGGTCTCACATGATAAATGAAACACGATGTAATCAATAAACAAAATCAAATCTCATAAGAACAGATACTTGTACATCCTAAGCATGTCATATCAAGTGTCATATCAAGTGTCATAAGTATCATATATTTACTCTCCACAAGGCAGTTACCAATGCAAGATCAGATCATGAAGGTCTTTTGTAGGGTTGTAATGGGGCTCAGGAAAGGGTAAGAAAGAAAGGGAATTTTGATTCAAAATTTCTGAGAAATTGGAAAAGAAACAAACTTCTGATTTTTCTATCTCTTTTTTCTTTTCTAATTTCTCGCTATTTTTTTTCAATATTTTTCTATTTTTCTCAACTTTCTTTTTCTTTTGAATTTCCTTTTCTTGAAGCACCTCATATTTTTCATTATTTTTCACAATTTTTTTTTTCTTTTTCTCCCCCCCTTTTCTTTTATATTTTTGTCATACACTCTCAGTAAATACCACAACTCAGTATCTCTCCACTTACTCTCTTTTCGTTCATTTTCATCCCTCGTTCCTAATTTCTCATAAATAAGAAGGGTAAAGCTGAATTTTCAGAAATGGTGAAGGGTTAAAGGTTAACGTGGCTTATCAAAGAATGTATAAAGGTAAATTTTTCAATAGGCTCAAAGGGGTACTAGAAGGATAAATTGATATGAAGTGGGGTATTCTAAGCATAAATGAGCCAAAGATGGCCTTCAATCATTCCTTAAAAGATGGTAACCTTGCCTATTTGTCTTGAGTAGATATATAGTACGTTCTAACACAATAATATGAATTTGATATCATGCAAAGTCACAAGCCAAAATAAAATATATGAGATTATTCAAAATAATTCGTATTCAAAGAAAACTCTGAGTTTATGTATTCACTCATCAATGACGGGAAATTAGCTTTAAAGCTTCCTGGGTTTAGTCTTCACTAAGAACCTAAGATTCAACGTTCAAAACAGTTCATCGATTTCTAAGTCTTAGCTTGGTATAAGTGCAAAATTCTAAGCATGAATTTCAGAGTCATCCACAAATTATCACATTAAGCTTCATCATCCTAGATACAAGTAATCAAAATATGACATCAATATTCTCAAAATTAAATTCACATGCATCATCAACTAAAGTTTGAAAACTATTGCAAAGTAAATCATGTATGATGGTTCGAAATTAAATTTTTTTTTTCTTTTTTTTTTTTAATCTAAAATAAATAAATAAATGACGCAAGATAGATAACCATACCCCCAAACTGAAAAATGACAATGTCCTCATTGTTTGAAATAAGTAGGCACCCCCAAACCTGTTGAAAAGTACCTCAACACAAAGATCAGGTGCAAAGAATATATGCATCAAAGTGGAACATGACAAACAAGCGAGAATAAAAATTTATTGAAGGTAATGTGGCTACACTAAATTGGAAATTAAAAATAACCTAAACTAAACTAAAAACTAATATTCTAGAACTAAACATACGAAAAGAGAAATCCTAAATCCTAAATCCTAAACTAAACCTGAGTCCAACTCCTTTAATCTGGGTCACTGAGGTGCATCGCCTCAATTCTGAACTATGTCATCGGCTCAAACATTGGTTTAAGACGTTGCCCATTGACTTTGAAGACTTGATTGTCCTTGAGATTTCAGATCGCAATCGCACCATGCACACTAATAGAAACAACCTGAAACGGGCCTTCCCATTTAGATTTCAGTTTCCCCGGGTGGAGCTTAAGTCTGAAATTAAACAACCAAACCTTTTGCCCAATGTGAAACTCCTTCCGAGAGATCGATTCATCATACAGCTTTTTGTACCTTTCTTTGTACATCTTGGAGTTTTCATACGCATCATAGCGTAGCTCTTCCAATTCACTCAGCTGTAGCCGTCGATTTGATATTGTCGCTTGTATATCATAGTTAAATCTTTTGATAGCCCAAAATGCCTTATGCTCCAATTCGACAGGAAGATGACATGCTTTCCCGTAAACAATTCTAAACAGAGACATCCCAATTGGTGTCTTGAAGGCGGTACGATAGGCCCAAAGAGCATCCGATAGCCGGTTCGACCAATCTCTTCTATCCGGTCGCACCGTTTTTTCTAAAATTTGTTTAATTTCTCGGTTCGACACTTCCACTTGACCACTAGTTTGCGGGTGATATGGCGTTGCGACCTTCTGAGTAACACCATATTTCTTCATTAAAGTGGCAAAATGGTTGTTGCAGAAATGTGAACCTCCATCACTAATGATTGCTCTCGGGATCCCAAATCGGTTAAACACATTTTCTCTCAGGAATTTGACCACGACCTTGTGATCATTCGATCGGGTAGCCACAGCTTCTATCCATTTGGAGACATAATCAACAGCCACAAGGATGTATGAATACCCGAAAGGTGGGGGAAAAGAACCCATGAAGTCAATCCCCCAAACATCAAAAATTTCAACAATTAAAATCAGATTAAGGGGCATCATATTTCTTCGTGAAATATTTCCCAGCTGTTGACATCGTTGGCATTCTTTGCAAAATTGGGCAGCGTCCCGAAAGATGGAGGGCCAGTAGAATCCGCTTTGAAGAATTTTTTGTGTGGTCTTCTGTCCTCCAAAATGGCCTCCACAAGCTCCAGCATGGCAGAAATTGATGACGCTTAATTGTTCTTCTTCAGGTACACATCTCCTGATGATTTGATCAGAACAAATTTTGAACAATTGTGGTTCATCCCAAAAATAGTATTTGATTTGGGAGAAAAAGAGATGCTTATCATTCTTACCCCATTCAGTAGGGATTCTGCCAGTGACCAGATAATTTATGATATTGGCAAACCAAGGAGCTTTCGTAGCAGTCGCATCAATTGCCATCAATTGCTCATCCGGAAAAATGTCCCGGATAGGTTTATGTGCAGAAGATTCTTCAGGTAAAATGCGAGACAAGTGATCAGCCACAACATTCTCTACTCCCTTTTTATCTTTGATTTTGAAAATGAACTCTTGAAGGAGCAAGATCCAGCGGATCAATCTTGGTTTGGCGTCCTTCTTTGCCAACAAATATTTTAATGCAGAGTGGTCTGAAAAGACCACTATTTTTTATCCAAGCAGATAAGATCGAAATTTATCGAGAGCATACACCATAGCTAACAACTCTTTCTCAGTGGTAGTGTAGTTAAGCTGTGCATCGATCAATGCCTTGCTGGCATAATAAATTACGTGAGGTAATTTGTTCACCCTTTGCCCTAAGACAGCTCCGATTGCGTAATCAGATGCATCACACATGAGTTCGAATGGTAAAGAATAATCCGGTGGTTGGATTATTGGTGCATTTGATAAGAGCTCGCGCAATTTTAGAAATGCTTTCATGCAATCATCATCGAAGTCAAAAGGAACATCTTTTCTAAGCAGGTGGCACAATGGCTTGGCAACCTTACTAAAATCCTTGATGAATCTTCGGTAAAATCCTGCATGACCGAAAAATGATCGAATTTGACGAACACTCTTCGGTGGTGGCAAATTTGCAATTAAATCGACTTTGGCTCTATCCACTTCGATTCCTTTCTTTGAAATAATATGCCCCAACACGATTCCTTGTTGAACCATAAAATGACTCTTCTCCCAGCTAAGAACAAGTTTAGAATCTACACAACGTTGTAACACTTGTGCAAGGTGGTTCAAACATGAATCAAATGTTTTCCCAAAAACAGAGAAATCGTCCATGAACACCTCAATGAATTTGTCAATCATATCTGAAAATATGGCCAACATACATTGTTGGAAAGTAACAGGTGCATTACATAAGCCGAACGGCATCCTTCGATATGTAAAAGTACCGTAAGGACACGTGAATGTCGTTTTCTCTTGATCAGGTGGAAAAATGGGCACTTGATTGTATCCCGAATAACCATCAAGAAAGTAATAAAACTTTTGTCCTGCTAACTTCTCAAGGATTTGATCAATGAACGGAAGGGGAAAATGATCCTTTCTGGTAGCTGTGTTCAATTTTCTATAATCAATGCACACCCGCCACCCAATAGTTTCACGAGTAGGGACCAATTCTCCTTCAATAGTTTCTTTCACAGTGATTCCGAACTTTTTCGGAACGATTTGGACTGGACTTACCCATTCACTATCAGAGATCGGATAGATGATTCCAGCATCGAGCAATTTAATGATTTCCTTTCAAATGACTTCTTGTATGTTCGGATTAACTCGCCTTTGCGGTTCCCTCGATGGTTTACTCTCATCTTCCAGATGTATTTTATGCATACATACTGATGGGTCAATCCCTTTTAAATCAGCTAGGGTCCATCCAATTATCTCCTTGTGCTGTTTTAACACTTTCAACAAATCATTCTCTTGTTCTTCCGATAATGTAGATGAAATTATTACCGGAAGCGTCTCACGAGGCCCCAGAAAAGCGTATTTGAGCGATTCAGGTAACTGTTTCAATTCGACAGTTGGTGGCTCCTTAATTGATGGAGTCGGTTCAGCTTTTACCTCAATGGGTAACGGTTCTATCTTAGTCACAGGTTCACATAAGTTATCATCAGGACATGATAAACTCAACCTTGTCTCTTCTGACTGCTTCCTTTCAGATCCTTTTTCTTCATAGATGGCCAACAAATCAATTTTAAATTCTTCTTTGGTGAGCATTGATGGTAATGCTTCATCCACTACTTCATCCATCTGATCGATGTAAAAACATTCGAACTCATCCTCGTTAGGGAAATGGTTCATCGCATGGAATATGTTCAATCTAACCTTCATGTTTCCAAAAGAAACGTCCATGACTCTCGTGCGACAATTAATATAAGCGTTGGCAGTGGCGAGAAACAGACGTCCAAGGGTGATGGGGACTTGATTAATTGATTTAACAGGTGGTTCCATGTCTAAAACAACGAAGTCCACTGGAAAGACAAACTTGTCTATTCCAACCAAAACATCCTCGATAATACCCCTAGGTCTTCTTTCTGACCTATCCGCCAGTTGAAGTGTGACCGCCGTGGGTTACAATTCACCTAATCCGAGTTTCTCGTACATTGAGTATGGGATTAGATTAACACTTGCTCCCAAATCTAATAACGTTTTTCCAATTGGTTGCCCGCCAATGACACATGAAACAGTTGGGACTCCAGGGTCTTTCAGTTTCTGTGGGGTTTCCAATTGTAATATCGAACTGACTTGATTAGTCAGGAACACTTTCTTTGAAACATGAGTACGTGCCTTTCTCTTACGAGTGCATAAATCTTTGAAAAACTTGGCATACTCAGGAACTTGTTTGATTGTTTTAAGTAATGGAAGATTTATCTTTACTTGCTTGAATGTTTCAAAATTTTCTTCCATTTTTGCCGGTCCCTTTCCCATTCTAGATGGAAGAGTTAGGCATTGAGGGAATGGTGCCTTTGGGACATAAGGTGCAGATTCAAATTCCGATTCTTTTTCACGTCCTTGTTGAACAGTTGAGGGAGACTCTTTCTCTATTACTTTTTCTTTTCCCTTCTCTCTTTCTTGCTCTTTCTCTTTCTCTCTTCCTTTCTCTTTCGCTGCTTCTCTTTTCTCCTGCTCTTTGTCTCTTTCTTTCTCTCTTTCCTGATCAGATTCCACAGGCATTTCCACTTGATTATCAACCTCTCGCCCACTTCTCAGCACTGTAACAGCTTTCAACTGTTGACTATTCGATGATCCTTCATCAGGTGGTGCTTGAACTCGAGGATTGTTGATGGGTTGGCTGGGAAGCCTACCTTCCTCTCGTTGACTCAGTTGATTGGCCAATTGACTGACTTGGTCCATTATCATCTGCTGAAAAGATTGCATGTTTCGCATCACCTTTTCTTCAATATCAGAATCTTTCGAAGTGCTGGCATGAGATTGATTAAGATTCTGATTGAAATTCTGATTTTTTCGATACTCTGAATTTGGATGATAATACGGAGCATTCTGTTGGAAATTAGAATTCTGCTGTGGACGAAAATTCTGCTGAAAATTTTGTTGAAAATTTTATTGTCCACTCATTGGATTGGATCTGAACTGCTGATTCACCTGTCCAGTTTGGTTTAATCCTCCCCATCCTAAGTTGGGGTGATTTTTTCATTCCGGATTGTATGTGTTTGAGTACATGTTCCTACCTTGTCGCTGATATGATTGAGTCTGATTCACCTGCTCTTGAGGAGTAGGTTCATCAGGAAGAAATGACAAGGTAGTAGGGCACTCGTTAGCCATGTGACCTGGGTGGTCACAAATTGAACAAGCAATGGGATTGATGGGACTCTTAGCTTGCTTAGTTGCAGCTAACAGCATGTTCATTTGCTTGGACAACATATCAACCTTTGTTGACAGAACAGAGGTATTATTGTTGACATCGTATAATCCGTCTCTTGTCAACACATGAGATTTAGGTGTCAGGTCCAAGTTAATTCGCCCCAATGTTGCATTTTGTATCGAGGATTGATACAACTTCTCAAACAATGCCCACAATTCGTCAGCTTCTTTTGTGGCACATGATCCACCACAAGATGCATCAACCATGCGTCTCTCTTCTGGAATCAGTCCATTGTAAAAACTTTGGACTTGTTGGCACCTTGGAACTTGATGATTTGGACAACTCTTAATCAATTCTTTAAAGCGTTCCCAACATTCATGAAAAGTTTCTGTAGGTTGTTGGGAAAAGAACTGGATCTTCTGACGCAACTCAATGGCTTTAGTCATAGGAAAATATTTTTTAAGGAACTGACGATGTAGCTGTACCCAACTCTGGATAGATTGTGGTTCTAAGGAATAGAACCATGTTTTTGCCTTATCTCTTAAAGAGAAAGGAAAGAGTCGTAGCTTAGCTATCTCATCAGTGGCATTGTAGACTCTAAACATTTTGCATACCCCAGTGAATTCATTTAGATGAACATGCGGATTTTCATTTGCTAATCCATGGAAAATTGGTAGCATTTGAATCATTGTTGATTTGAATTCATAGTGGTTCCCTGGAATGGGATCATGCATGATACTATCCTGATCCTCGTAAAAACCAGGATCATTATAATATTTGAGTGTTCTAGAGCCCTCATTGTAATTATTATTCTCATTATTTCCATTATTTACATTATTGTCATTCTGGTTGTTCCCATTCATTTCTTCCCTTTGATCAGTCATGGTATCAGTATGATGATACAGATTCCTTTGGATTCTGCGATTTTCTCTACAAGATCGTTCGATCTCAAGATTAAACGGTTGCAGATGCGGGTACTGAGATCGAGTAAAGCTCATACACCACGCTCACAACAAGGATTGATGAATCCACAATAAACCCAAAATATTCAGCTTCAATCGATTAAAGCAAAGATTTTCAATCGATTGATACAAGCGCACAATTTTTTTTTTTTTTAAATTAGATTAAAATTTTGAATTTAAAATAATTTTTTTTTTTTTTTTTTTTAAAAATTTAAATTCGAATTTAAATTAAAGAATTTTTTTTTTTTTAATTCGAATTTCAAAAATAAAAATTACAATATAAAATTTAAATTTCAAAACCTAAAGGCAATCCTACAAAATCCTATAAAATCTTACGTAAAAGAGAAAAAGAAAGAAGAGAATAGAAAGATTCCTACAAAGCCTAAAGTAAGTAGTCCTACAAAAATTAATAACTAGAATTTTTTAAAAAAATCTTACAAGATATTTTCTAAAAGAGGAAAATAAGGAAAAAGAAACTCCTACAAAGTCTAAAATAAGAAATCCTAAAAATCTAAACTTTCTAAAAGAACTCCACAAAAACTAACCTAAGAGAGAAAAATAAGGGAAAGAAGATTTTGCAAATCAAAATTTCAAATATTAATTTTTAAAATTTAAAAATCAAAATTCACACAAGAAAATTAAAATTTAATTTAGAAATTAAATTTCAAAAATTCTAATTGCAAAAATTTAAGTTGGAAAATCAAAAATCAACCTTTGAGTACCAAATTTCAGATTTCACAATCTACAAACTTCCAAGTTTTCTTTATTAAAGATTTTTTTTTTTTTTTTTTTTTTTTTTTTCACCACAAAACACACAAATCCCTATCCGAATTAATCAAAATTTTCGTCGATCTCCCCGGCAACGGCGCCAAAAACTTGATCGATTTCAAATGTAACCCTTGCAAGTGCACAAGATCTATTGCAGTATGGTAAGAACAAAGGTGTCGAACTCATAGGAAAATCATGAATTTTAGTTAATTCTTTCAGAGATTTAAAAACATCCCCGAGGAAGTACCAAGGGGCAGATTCAATTTACCGATAAATTTATCACACTTTTCCTAAATGCAAGAAAATTAAATTAATCTAAACAACTAATTACTGATGAATCTAAGAACAATATTTAAATATGATCAAGGAATATGCTACCCCAGATTAGTACCCCTTTTCTATCATTAAAACCCACAGTTTCATTAAAACATCATTCACACCATCATTCGTCTATAGAGATGATTCGTAATAAAATATGATCATCAATCCGGCATACCATATCTAAAAATAATGACTCAGCCTATCATTGCGGTATGAGTCATGTAAGAAGCATAACGTATCTCATGATGTTTAGATCATAACAGTAAGTACATAATCACTCTGCAGCCTAGATCAGTCTGCAGGTCCAGATCCAGCGATTATAACCGTTGATACGCACAATCAACGGTCATAACAAGCATTCAATATATTTTCAATAACACAAACTTTTAGCAAAACGATTCCATGATGACAATAATAGACTGCGGTATTAATCATAAAAAATTGCTACTTATCTGGGGATCGCATCTTCCCCGATCAACTGATTTAGCCACTCATCTTTAGTGTATGATCTCCTTATTCATTCAAAGTCATTCATCTTTTCATTTCTTCCAAAAGATCTTTGTTTACAATGCCTTTTTCTAAATACAATCTATGAATTTAAAAAAAAGACAGTGCAAATCCTAAGTACAATCTACTCAGATGGAACCCTTGAAAAGATGCCCAGAGGAGTCTAAAAACCAAAAAAATAATAATGAATAATAAATCCCCAAAAATTCTCTTTCTATGTCTAACTATGAAAAAGAAAAGCCAAAACTAACTCTCTAATTATCTATCTCTCATTCCTCCCTCGAAGTGTTTGATCCGCTTTAAATAGATTCCCAGTCGTGGAAGTTTCCCCAGCCGCAGAGGTGTTCCAACTCGACAATTTAGGGTCTATTAATCGACCCAATAGGGTCGATGCATCGACCCTACAAAGATGCCTAAAAATATGCTTTAAAGTGTCAGGTTCGTTTCAGACTCCTTTTTGTGGCTCGATTAATCGACCAAAAGGGTCGATGCATCGACCTCCCAGAAATTCGTGAATTTCGGCCCACTTTTACATCAGACACTACTTCAGTATTTTAGCCATAACTTCTGTTTTGAGCTCGGATTGAGGCAATTCTTGATCCGTTGGAAAGCTGACAGAAAGCTCTACAACTTTTGTGTTTTGACAATTTCATAATTCTGCCTTCGTAAAGGTCCATATTGAGCTGCAAGTCGCACCACGTTCTCGATGACCCAAAGTTGCAGTGTTTTAACATTATTTTTAAAATTCTTGGGCTGTTTTCTGCACTTGGCTTATATTTACCTGAAACACTTCAAATCTAATAATTCTCATCAGATAGCCTTCATCGGATAGCTAAATGTAGGTATTTTAGGGGTGAAATATCATCATATTTCACTACTCATCACCGGCACCTCACTTTATATTACAACTACCGCATTCAATGAATAAAAACTTTTGAAAAGGAGTGGACATCCACGATCCAAAATGTGGTCAAACGATAAAAAAAATTCAATGCGCTATAATGTGTGAGACAGTACCCAAACTTTGGTTGATGTTTAGACAACAAAAAAAAATTAAGTTTTTTTTAATAAATGACATGTATAGGTTTGAATGCATAGGTTCATCCATACATTAGAACCCATAAACTTTTTTCATTTTATAAATTTATTGTTATTTTTATGATTTTATAGAGTAATCACGTGGATGTTTACTAGTTATTATTATTATTATTATCTTTACTATTATATAAAAGCACGAATAATTCTCCACTTTCTGTCAATTTTGTGTTTCCATAATTTTGGAACAAAATACTCCTAAAATAACTCCTTATATACCCCTATACTTTAATAAAGAAAATAAAATCTTTATTCCATTGCAAGACTTTTTCCTTTATATCATAAATATCTCCTAAAATCACACCACCGTTTATTTAATATCTCTTGAGATTTATCTTGCTTAAAATTGAGAAAAAAAAAAATAGCCTAAGAATCCAAAATCATAAATATCTCCTAAAATCACTCCACCGTTTTATTTATGGTGCCATTACTTGCACACGATATTTAAGTGATTGCACCGAAGTTAAAGGAAAACTTTGTATTTTAAGGACATGTGACATGTGAAAATGCAATCTAGGCCGTCTGATTTAAAGTTTATGATCTGTAGATCCTTAGTGGATAAGATTGGAGCAAAACACGATATTTATCATATGATCTATTGTTGTCAACAATAGAATCAAATTATAGTCTTTGACTATATTAAATCACATGATGAAGATTATATTTCATTCCAATCTTATCCACTAAGGATCTATAGATCATGAACTTTAAATCAGATGACCTCGATTGCGCTTTCTCTTGTCACATGTCCCTAAATACAAAGTCTTTTTTTAACCTAGGTGCAATCACTTAAAAAACGAGTGTAAGTTATGGCTCTCTTTATTTAATATCTCCTAAAATCTCTCTTACTTAAAACTAGACTTTAAATTTTACTTTTGGAACTTCCCATAATTTCCTTTTAAAACCACCCCATAGAAAGTAAAATAAAAAATTTTACCCCAAGATTTTTACCGAACAGGGCCTTATCTAACCTCCATGCATTGATCGCTTTGAATCATAGGATGGAGATAATTTTTTATTCCAATTTTTCAAAAAGTTGATCTTGAAATCATTGGCATATCAACAGACGATCATAATTTTATTTCATATGACACACTAATTTACAATATGACTCAAATCACATGACCTATATCACACTCAAGCATGAGGGGTCTTGACATCATGGGCATACCATCAAAATTTGATGGTCTCACGCTAGGATCAAAATTTGGAGATTCTTAGAGTTGAAAATAAAGGTACCTTATCATAAAAAGAAAGTCTCTAAGAACCTTATGAGAGAGAGAGAGAGAGCCACGATCTAACATAAAATCTAATGGAGCCATTACTTGCACTATAGTAGTTAGCTCTTGCACATAGTTTAAAAGAAAGGCTTGATATTTTGGAAAATTATGTCATGTAAAAATACAATCTGAACCATCTGATTTAAAGGTTGTAATCTAATGATCGATCAAGTACTACACAAAAAAAATTGGGCACATGATCAGATACATAATTGACATCGAAAATTTGCTCAAAGGTATTCAAAATCAATGGACTAAGTTGGTTTGGAGGTCACTTTATCTTTGATTCATTAAATGGAGGCCAAAAAGGTTGAATTTTTTAAAGTTATGTCCAGACTGATTGACTCAAAACGGGTGTTGTTTTGGATTAATCATGCCACGTGGCATTTGATATGGTATCTGGATGCAACACTCCACGCCTTCGTTCAAATGCATTATCTCATTTCTCTTTTTAAATTTATATGAGAGGCGGATTTTTATTCACCCAAATCTTCAACCTAATATATCTTACATCATGGGCCTACCATCAGATGGTCATATTTTGATTTCACGTGGTGCACATCCCAACACAGGAACATGATCATGAGGCTAATTAAATATGGTTCACGGGTCACTTTTCAAGAGGTTTGTCATGTGAAATCTAAATCTTACCGTTTGATGGTGGGACCATGATCTCAAGATTTATTTTGATCTAAGATTGAGATGAAAAAAGATCTCTATCATCTCATTCAACACACGATAGAGATCATTTTCATCCAAATATTTAACATAATAGATCTTGAGATCATCAATGTATCATCAAACGGTCAAATTTTGATCCACATGACACATTCCCAAAAAGGTATATGATTATGGGCGTACATCAAATGTTATGCTTAAACCACTTTTCAGGTGGTCTATCACATGAAATTAAATAATACTGTCTGATGGTGGACCATGATCTCAAAATCTATTGTGTTGAAGTTTGAGGCAAAAAAGGATCTCCACCACATATTCAAAGCCGTCAACAGTGCATAAGTTTATGTATTTGAACCGTGGTTAAGACTACTTGATGGAGATCATTTCATCCAAATTTTCGACATAATAGATTTTGAGATCATGAGCCTACAATCAAATGGTCATACTTTGATTTCATGTGACACACATCTCAAAAATTCACATGATCATGGATATATTATCAAGCGTGATTCTTTGAATCACTTTTCAGGAGGTCCATCACTTGGAATCTAAATCTTACAGTATGATGATAGGACCATGATCTCAAGCTCTGTTGTGTCAAAGATTGAAAAGAAAAACAATCTCCATAAAAATATCAAAAACATATTTATTTTTTTAATAATTTTATAGATCAACACGTGCAATGCACGTGTACTTTTACTAGTCCTTACTACTATATAAAAGTACAAATAATTTCTGTCAATTTTAGTGTTTTCATATTTTCAGTAGCAAAATACCCCTAAGCTACTCCATCTACCCTCATCTTCTTTCTTACTACTATATGAAAGCTAAAATAGTTTCTCTCAATCTTTGTTTCCACACTTGCCCCTATATACACTCCTAAGTCGTGACAATAAAATTAAAATGGGTATCATTATTTACCATCCAAAAAATTGTAACTTCATCTCACCTCTTTCAGTCTGAATATATTGATCGTTTTGAATCATACGATGGAGATTATTTTCCGTCTTAATCTTATATATAGTTAAACTTGACATCCTGTTTGTATCATCAGGCGGTAAAATTTTTATTTCACTTGACACACAATCAAAAAAGTGACTTTAAAATCAAATGACATACATCACTCTCAAACATGATCTTAATATCATTTTTTTAAAAACCGACGGTCTAATAATACTCTCATGATACCAAGATCATTTAGGTAAAATATGGGGATAAAAAATGATCTTCATCTTCTAATTCAAAGCGGTCATTTCATACCTACTAGAGGATATTGACGAGGTCACAATTTTAAGGGTTGCAAATAATGATACCCAAATAGAATCTCTTTTCCAATGGAAATAAGTAAATAATGGTATCCAAATAAGTTCTCTTTTTTTCCTTATTTTTAACACCTTCAAAGAAACCCATAAAGTTAAGAGAATTAACAATTTTGCTATAAAAGTAATCTTTCCTTCCTTATTTTTAGCACCTTCAAAGAAACCCACAAAGTTAAGAGAATTAACAATTTTACCATAAAATATTTGACTTGCTTTGAATTATGTGGCATAGATCACATAAAAATAGTCCAAAAATTAAATTTGAGCATAATGTATGCCATATAAATTTAGGGCTATATTTTGGGATCTGCACCTTATGAAATAAAAAAATGATCGTCTAATGGTAAGCCAATGATATCAAGATCCCTTATGTGGAAGATTGGGCCAAAAAATGATCTCCAATGCAACTAATACAAAGAGTCAATGGTTTTTTGCATAGGTGCCCTCTAAGATTTCGCAAGTGTTAATAAAGCTACCAAAATAATAATTTACTGGAAAGTTGAAACCCTCTGAGCCACGATTAATGTACCCATGATCAAATCTTGTCATTTACCTGATCGGATTCGAGCCCAAAACTTGCACTCATACGTATGTTGGTCGTAAAACTTAGGGGAGCACTTAACTTTATATGACTTAGACAAACATATGATACTTCTACGTAGGGCTCTTAACAGATCGACTTTTTTATTGGGCTAGGTACTAAACTTGGGTTATTCAGCTAAGTCAAGCATGAAGTGTCAAACACAATCTATAGGTTTGGTTGGGTCGGGTTAAGGAAAAATTTGGTTAACGAAGCTCGAGTTACAAGATTTTATATAATAATTAATAATAATAATAATAATAAAATAGAGTGTTTTCAACCAGGTCAAGTCAGGTGTCAGGTCGGGTTGGGCATATACACTCGACCCTTCAGGTTAAGGTTGGGATAGGTGTCAAGTCAGGTTTTGTCGACTATGTTCGAGTTACAAGATTTTATATAATAATTAATAATAGTAGTAGTAGTAGTAGTAATAATAATAATAATAATAATAATAATAATAATTAAAAAAAAATAGAGTGTTTTCAATCAGGTCAAATCAGGTGTCAGGTCGGGTTGGGCATATACACTTGACTCTTCAGGTTAAGGTCGGGATAGGTGTCAGGTCGGGTTGGGCATATACCCTTGACCCTTCAAGTATTAGGTCGAATTAGGGTGCACCATCAGGCCAGGCAAGGTCAGGTCAACATATGTCATTTACCAATCGGACAGTCAAACCTTTAACACGACCCATTGGCAACTCTACTTTTAAGTTCTAAATTATATGTTTATTTTTATTTTTTAATATTATTTTAACATAAATATAATTTATATGATGATCATGTGAATCATGTGGCTTTAAAATGATGACATGCATATAAAATTAAGGTTAGAGATTTTATATATGGGGCTCCATTTTGACACCATGTACTGATACATAGTGCAAGTGATTATTATATATCTTCTGTCACATTTTTCAGTTAAAATTTTTATTTTGGCACCATGTGTAATGCACATGCATTTTTATGAGATTTATAGTTAATGATTCTAAGTTTTTAACTATATAACCAATAAACCGATTGAATGTCAAATGACATGAGGTGGTCTGCCAATTGCATGAATCAAATTCTTGTACATATTCCAAAAATTAGTAAGCTATATGACTCTTTGCCCTTTTGATGGTATGCTCATGATCATATTTTTGTGTGCCACATGATTTTCAGTTATTTTTTGGGATAAAAGATTAAAACGAAAATCGAACCGTTCTATTTACAATGACGAATTTTTAATGGTACTATAACCGATAACCATTAACTATTGTGAATCAAAAGATGGAGATTGTTTGTCGCACAATCTTCCCCATAATGTATGGGATTATGGGTGTACCGACAATCAACTTTTTATTTCAGGCGTTGCACGTTTCAAAACGTGATCGACAATCATGTTTGAGCATAATGTCTGTCACATGATTTTCAGTTATTGTTTTGAAATGTGTGTCATGCAATTTAAAAATTGACCGTCTAATAGTACACCATTTACCTCAGGATCATCGTATAGAAGATCGAATTGGAAATCAATTTTGAATGACATTATAGCTGAATACTATTGACTGTTTTGAATTAGACAATAACGGTCGTTTTCGTCCAAATCGTAGATCTTGAGATCATGAGTGTACTGACCATTAATTTTTTATTGCATGTGGTACAAATAAAACATCACAAAAAGTGATCGAAAATCACGTTTGAGTATGATGCGTGCCCCATAATTTTTGATCATTTTTTTGGGATATATGCAATAGAAACTATAAATTGACCGTCTGATGATACACCATTGATCTCAAGCTCCATTATGTGAAAGATTGAAAAGAAAATCGATCTCTATCATCTGGTTCACATCAGTTAATGATTTTTCAAATATAGTGCACTTAGAAATCTGATTGGTATAATTAGAGTTATCCTTTAAAGGAAAGACTTGGTATTTGGAGGACTTATGCCAAGTGGAAACTTCATCTTAACCATCGGATTTGAAGGTCATGTTCTAAATATGTTTAATGCAAAAGATTAGTATAAAATAAAATCTCTATTATATAATTCAAAGCAATCAAATATGGATGAGATGATGACAATTTATTGTGTTAAGTCATACGATAGAGATCAAAGATCTTTAGAATATGACATTTAAATAAGAGGAATTCGATGACGTCTTCACATTTATGTTAACATGTGCAACGCATGTGCACTTTTACTAGTTAATATATAAAAGTACGAATGATAGCCTCCTATTTATGTCAATTTTAGTGTTTTCATACTTTAGGAACAAAATACCCTTAAGCTGTTCTATCTACCCTTATGTTCTTTCTTATGTACCCCTATGTTTTCTAATTTTTTATAACTACACTTCTAATTAAACTAGGAAATCTAACTAGATAGTGTAGGACTCTTGAAATAGAATTAGACTTAGTAATTTCCTATCTAGCCTAGGACATACATAAAATGGGTGGTTTCCTTTTTAGCTTAGGACTTTCAATTTTGGAAATAAAATATTAATTGTAGAATCACGAGTCTTAAAAAATATATAAGGGCATGGATTATTATAATCTCAGTCCACCTTTGACCAAAAATAATAAAGGAGATTTAGTTTTATCTTTAGGATGAGTTATATTTAGAAGTTTATTTATTATAGGACTCTTTATTTCCTAGAATAAAATTTCTTTCAGTCATATATATATATATATATATATATATATATATATATATATATATATATATATATATATATATAGAGCTGTACAGAGATTGGAGAATTAGTATTGAATGAAAGTAATTCTTTTTTCCTACGTGAAAAGAGTGAACCAAAGTTTAGGTCTTCCACTCTTTCTCTCTCTTCTTGGTCTATAATTTGCTAAATATATAAGGTGAGTCTCATCATATTTAAATTCTGAATTTTTTATTTTCTCTTTGTCTCTTTCCACGCTACATCAAGGAGGGAATGATGCATCGCAACATCTAAGTGCCGCAGTTGCACCATGTCTTTTGTGTGTGTGTTTCATGTAATAACTCAAATTTACTCTATTTTTACAGCAACCCCAATTTGTGGCTTTTATCTATCTAATTGTATGTATTTTACAATAAACCCATATTTTTAATTTTTAATTGATGTGATTAGTAATTTAGTCGTACAATATCTCATTATGTAAATGGTGTTATATTTATTATTAATATAATAAATATTTTAATAATTTAAAGAAAATAAAACTTTATTTGATTTCTTAGTTTTTGGTTGGTTTTTAGGCAATAGTTATTCTCAAGTTTTATATGCAAATGAATAGTCTCACATTGGTAAAAATAAAACCTTTCACCTTCTATTATTGTTTAACAATAATAAGAGAAGAGTGTGCTTAGCGGCGAGTCGTCGTGTGCGTGGCGATTGACGTTTAGGCGCATTGGCGCTTTAGGCGCATTGGCGCTTTAGGCGCGCACGCACTTTGCACTTGGCTTTCGCATCCTCGCAAGGAGAGGTTTGAATTTTTGATCAGGCAGATCCAACGATCAGATTATTCGTGGGTTGGGTCGGGCCTAATGGGCCACTATTCAACGGGTCAATTCGGTTCTATTGGGCCAAACGGATTGGTCAAACGTTGACCGTTGGACCCAACCGTTTCATAACCGCTTATAAAGGTGTATAACCGTTCGAATTTGAATTCGAAAAGTTACAACCTTTCATGCAGCACTGTTGGTCCAACAGTCATATTGAAATTTCTATATAAGGAGGCCTTAGGACACAGATTCAAACACTCTGAAATCCATCGGAATCCTTGCATAAAACTTGAGAATTCCTCTTGCTATCTTCTTTTGGTGGTACTCCATCGGATTGAGTTTTCTGGGGCGATCCTCTACTGTTGCAAAGTAACGGATCGCATCCAAGAGATTGGGCTCGTTGTATCCTGGAAACGTCTCGCTGGAACCCTTTTGCAAACTCGAAGATTTACTCGAGTAGGGAGCGAATAGCGTTTTAAAGACAACGATTACGTGCCTCAAGTCCAATTCTCTTACCCTTTTCATCATTTTCGGATTTCTGTTCTCTGCTTTATCTAACAAATGGTGGATCACTTTTAAAAAATAAAATTATAAAAGCGAAAAAGGGGAAGAGAAGCCTCTTTGAAGGTGGGAGTGTTACGACGTCAAAATAGGTGGCTTTTCCCATCTAATAGTTAGAATTCTTTGCCCCGAGTGGTGAATAAGGCCAATTTCTGCTTCCTTAAGTAATTGCCTTTTTATTTTTTGAAGCTTTTTTTTTTGAATTTCTTTTCCCAAATTTATCTGAATTAAATCTAACTAACATCGCACCGAATTATTGTTGAATTAGAACTTGTTACTATGAATGGAATCAGGCAACACTACTAAAGCACAACTCCAACAAAACCAATTATAGCTCCAATCATCGCGATTTAGAGTATTTTGTGCAGCCTAGATTTAGTCTTATCATAACTTATTGCAATTCTCGAGCTTGAAAGGTTTTTCAATCCATCCTAAAGTTGATCTTACAGTTTAAATTAGATAATATCTAAAATACAAGATTATAAGAGATTTTACTGTAAAGTAGCTAGATCCCTCCATTTGGTAATGTGGTCAGCCAAAGACTTCTAAGAACACAATATTATGAACACCAAAAAAGAGCACCGATTTCACGGAAAACACAGGATTGTTCCCAAGACTCTTTATGCACTTTAAACCTCTAATATACTAATAAACAAATAATATTACAAAAATACCGCAAAGTGCATAATACAATATTCTATTTATAAGTAAATATGAGAGTTTTAAATAATATAATTGTATTATACATTCAAGTTGCCAAACAGGCTAAAGAAATGGATACTTTTGGTTGTGGGCTGAAAATGGAGAAGGATATCTACTATTTGGTGATTGATCAAAAAATCTGTTATTTGAGTTTCTTTCATCAGATAATAGACTCATTAAAACATGTAAATAATAGAAACATAAGGTTTCCAATGATGAAAAAAGAGAACCTAATTAAAATAATAAGCTTGCCTTTCGCATTTGACAAGAGTAAGCTGAAAAATCCCCTTTATTTGTTCATCATATCAAATATAGCGTAAGTATGGTAGTTATCTAACAACAGAAAACTCACACCGTACCCAAAAAGGAGAAGAAAAAAAATGAATCTAATTTCATATATCCTTCCTCTCTTCATAGATAGTGATTTGAAGAAATGAAAATCAACTGCAAACTCTCTTCACCATATGAGGTAATAACCTTAACTAGATGTTATAAATTTTTTCTTTAGAATAATTATTTTATTTGTTATTTTATTTTTAAATAATATTTATTTTTATATATTTAGATTTTATACTATTATTGTAAAACTTCAATTATACGCATGCATCAAGATAATAATCCATGGTACCTTCCAAGGAATACATGCAAAACAAGAGTTATTTTTAAAGAGAAACAAGTTGAATACAAAAAGTACAAATATCAGAATATAGAATACACATTACAGTAATAACTTTAATATATATAAATAGACTTACTAATTTTACTTAAATTTGTAATTTAAGTCCATAACTAATTATCAATATATATATATATTGTAGCTATGCACTTCGCGTACAAATTGGTGATAAGAGTGGGAAAATATGGCTCACATTATTTTAAAATGAAGTAAAAATTCTTATTGGTTCTTCCTCGGAAGATCTTATGCTTTTAAAATTAAAGGTAATATTTTTTATTTTATTATATTTTTTATCAAAAAAATTATGACTAATTATGTTTTATTATATGCAGGATGGAGATAATCAATTTCAAATTCACATGAACAAATATATCAAAAATGAGTATTTCTTTCAAGTCAAAGTGGAAGATACAATTTACCAAAATCGTCTTATAAGATCGTAAATATGTCGAAGAATTAAATACGAGACTACAGATGATGAAGACAATAAAATCCTCAAGAAAGTTAAAGTCGAAAAAGAATAAATACTCATTTTCGATTTAATTGAATTTTCCAGATTCTACTTATTTTTTAGTTTTTTTTTTTTTTTTTTTCATGTTCAATAGTTGACAATATAAGTTATATATATTTTTTATTTTTTATTAAATTTTCTATAATTTTAAGTTATACATGATGAATACATATGAAACATGATAATAAATTCTTTTGTTTTATGTTCAATAAATCATAAAACATTGTAACGAACACTTGAAATACTATATTTATTTTTTGTTCAAATCACCCAATATATGTCTAAATATCAAGTTCAATCATTTAAAGGTCCTAATGTCCACGTGCATTTGCACGTGCCTTTTTACTAGTACTTTTAGAAAAGTATCAGTGATACGAGTATTTTTTATTAAAAAAATCAGATCGTATTTCTCGTTTGTTGGAGGAAACACTGTAGTTTTCATCTATCTAGAAAAGGATTATCATATATCCCTTTAGAAAAGCTTTTGGCAGAAAAACCACTGTATACAGCCCTTTTATGCTCCATCAAATTTCTCTCTAAACCCTAATGAGTAGTGGCACCAACATATGTGCTCAAAGAAGATGAGAAGAATGAACTTTGCTATTTTTTATGTGCAACCACATATGGCTGGTGTAATGATAAAAAAAATTTTAATCTCGTATGCAAGTTGCTGCTCTCACAGAATAATCCTCTAATTTCTTTTTTTTTTCTTCTGTTTTTGTGTGTATATTCTTGTTAAATTTTTTTTTTTTTTTTTTATAAACTATAAATTTTAAATATTTACTAAATTATGGAGTTGGATTTAATCCAAGTCTTCTAGTTAATTCGACTTGACTGACCTCTAAGTTGAGTTGAGTTTTCGGATTTTTTAATCATTGTATTAACTATTAAGCATAGTGATAAAAAAAAGAGCTTTGTACCAAAAAAGGGCTTGCACCTTTTTTTATCACCAAAAAAACCTAAACCTCATTTTATCACTAAAGGGCGCCCCAACCTCCTATGAGATTACATTTTTACCCTTCTTCTTCCTCTTCTTCTTCTTTCCATCCATTCTCTAAACTCTGCAACCCCTCCCAAACCCCCATTAATGCCTCCCGCCACCAGAACCTCCCTTCTCCTCCTCTTCCTCTCTTTCTCCTCCAACCAATCAACCTCCATAGCCTCTCCAATCTCCATCTCCAACCTCTCTGTAATCTCTGCAACCCCTCCCAAACCACCATTAATGGGGGATCTTTTTCCTTGAGGTCCAATTTCCGGCAACCGAAGGAACGACGTCGACGCGGCAAAAATCGACTCTCCAATCTCCATCTCCAACCTCCCTGTAATCTCTGAAACCCCTCCCAAATCCCCATTAATGGGGGATCTTTTTCCTTGAGGTCCGATTTCCGGTGACCGAAGGAACAGCATCAACACGGTAAAAATTGACTCTCCAATCTCCATCTCCAACCTCTCTGTAACCTCTGCAACCCCTCCCAAAACCCCATTAATGGGGAATCTTTTTTGTTGAGGTTTGATTTCCGGCGACCGAAGGAACGGCGTCGACGCGGCAAAAATCAAAGGAAGAGGGAAGAGGGATTTGGGTTTGCTTGTGGGGGATCTTTCTCCTTTCTCTTACAGGGGCTAAAAGGTAATTGTAGATTTTTATAAATTACCTACACAACTCAATGCCGCCCGTATCGAAAATGCATGGGCGGCAACTAGTAATAAGAAACAAAAGTCACCGAAATGGTGATATAAATAAAGATGGGGCGGTTTCTAATACTTTTCTCTAAAAAAAAGAGATAAGTACCAGAAAACGCCCCTCTAGTATTCTTATTATCAGATCGGTGTCTTCTTCATTTTT
Organism: Chloranthus sessilifolius; assembly: GCA_021018995.1. NCBI lineage: Eukaryota > Viridiplantae > Streptophyta > Magnoliopsida > Chloranthales > Chloranthaceae > Chloranthus > Chloranthus sessilifolius. The sequence continues at coordinate 24,502,380 of CM037589.1, forward strand.
TTTATCAATAGGCGCCCAAGCACCCTCAAAACAACCCGTATTAACTCGTTGACGGAGTTTCCGAAAATGGTAAGTTACCGAAATACCCCCTGAAGAGAGGAACCCAAAAACTTGTTTCTTCCTTCGTCACCCTCCTCCCTCTTCTTTTCTTGCTGCCTGTTTGTCGACGCCCCCGAAATCAATCAGAAGGTGGTCGTCTCCTCCGAATGAACTTTGGACGACGATACTCTAGACGTATCAAGTCGGACGTAACAGAACGAGTGCCCTAACCCTTCGTCTAATGGGTCCGACATAACGACTGCGATTTCATGTCGGCGATCTCCTCCGTTTGCGGAGAAGCAAACACCGACAACTTTTCCAAATCTGTTGCCCATCGAAAAGGAAGAGAGAGAGAGAGAGGAAGAAGGACGATAAGAGCGGAACGATTCGGCCGATACTTCTTTAGTTCCTATGAGTCATGGCAAATATCCGATTTTATTTTTTTCCTAGTTTGGAGACTGGGAAGCGAAGATAGAGAGGAGGGGTGAAGATGAAGGAGTGAGCGTTGACTTTGGGTTGGGGGTTTGAAATTGTGTTTTAATTCTTTTATATATATATATATATATATATATATATATATATATATATATATATATATATATACTTTTGTTTTGCATTTACAGACACGTGGAAGGTATTGGCAGCCTTCTTATCAATTTCTGTTCGACTTACCCTTTCGCACGAGGAGACAGGTTCGAACAGAAAAGGCTTCGAAGGGAGGCTTTTTAGCATTATATTAAGGGCAAATATGATATTTAGGCGGCTTATGAGGGCATTTAATGAAAGGGGTAAATTTATAAAAAAATTAAGGGTGGTGCGTGGGTTTCAACTGCAGGGCTGTTCAATCCACATTGGGGCGCTTGATGGTGATAAAGTAAGGTTCGGGATTTTTTGGTTATAAAAATAGACACAAGCCCTTTTTTGGTATAAGGCCCTAAAAAAAATGCATATGTTGTCACCAAACACAGTTTTAAACGGGGAAATTGTTTTTTTCCCTAAAACAGAAATTTTTCGAGAGACACATTTTTCATGTCGTTTTTTCATTTTCAAAAGAAAGTATTTTTTCGAAGAAAAAAAATGTGTTTTTGGCTTCCATGCTATTTGAGCAAATAGTCCTACAGCGTGTGGCTATCGTAGCTATATAAATCTGAGACAATACTCACCTTATAAGCCAATTTTATAAGATTGAGTTTAGCCTATAAAATTTTACAATATTAAATGCAGAGGCAATTTTGATAACAGATTCAGGTAATATCCACATCAGCAGCAGTCATCTCAACATCCACATCCGCAGAGGCCTCCACCTCAGCATGGACCCAACAATATATTTTTGTTTGGGTAAATTACTGAACAATATACAGGTGTTAGATCTTCGACACAACAGCTGTCGATAAGCTTCACGCTAGCAGCATTATTGTGTTGAAAATTATTTATTATTAAGTTGTTGCCGAGGTGGCGCCCTATGCTGATGTGGATGCTGCAGATGTAGATATTGCTACTGATGTGGATACGGTTTGTTATCATGTTTGCGGGTCAAATTTGCATTGCCAAATCAGTCATTGAAGAGAAATTGTTTACTCATGTTTTGTAGATGCATGTGACCGACCAGACTCGTTTTCTTTCTTTATTTTGGTCATTGCCACAAATTTATGCTAAAAAATAATGATTATCCAAAGAGCCGAGCTAATGAATTTTTTCTTTTTTTTTTTCCCTGATAACTTACGGTATTCCAAGTTTAGGCTTGGACTAATCCCTAACGGCCTTACAGGGTATCCTTCATATTCACAGATTACGCACCTTACAGGGTATCCTTTATCGCAAAAGAAGAGTCTCTAATCAAACTGAGTTACACTTTTCGAGGGTGAGGGCCTTATTTTTTTGCATAAAATAAGGGATGCCATTCGGGGCCCTCGGCTACCGCCTCTTTGGGCCTATGCCTAAGGATAACCTTAACCACTAACGGATCGGTTCATTTTAATATATGCTAGAAAATAAGTGCTTGGAAGGTTGGAATATCGGTATCCATTTTAATCCCCTGTAAAAGTAACAAAATTCCAGTACGGTACTAAAACAGGGGAACGTGGTTATCATTTTTCTAATAGCACTAGCAACAAATTAATATTCATAACCGTTAAGTAAATAAGATAAAATAGAGCCGCTATGTGGTAACCGACCGGCTCAAAATTTAGATTTTAAACGGGTTATTTATATGTGGCATGGTGATTCAACATGTATGGTATGTGATGTCAAGTGACCAACATAAATATTTAATGTGTCAAAGATTGAATCGGAAAAACTTCTTTATTATCAAATTCAAAACAAATTAAACACATTTAAAATAAATGATTATTATAAATTTCTGAAATTAACTTTAGTCATTCATTTTAGAAGTCCTTGACTATTTTGAATTAGAGGGCAAAATTTTCTGTTGAATTTTTTCTTTTTTTATATATAATCTTTGACAAAACATATCTTCACTTCAGGCCCTTCACATCACATGGCATACATGATAAAAAAAATAATAATTCCACCTACTAAAGATAAGTGATCTATTCCAAATTGATTTGAAATTAGTTGGTTACATTATATCATCTTAATAAAATAAGGGCAATGTGCAAACAACTCCCTTGACTTATCTCGAAATTGCAAATAACCCCATGACTTAAGCCTATTTGCCTAACAATCCGTGCAAGTTGTTCCCTATGCAAATATCCGCCTCCAATTATGGCCATTAACATTTTGTTTGACTTAAATGTCTAACCGTAGGTGAGAAATGCAAAATCCCAAATCAATCATTTCATGCATAGACTCGATAGACATCTAATCAAATTAAACCCAACGAAAACCCTACACTAGCAACTCTTCTTTTTCCTCCATTTTCTAACTCTTCCGCTATTAACCCAACAAAAATCCTAGTTATTCCAAGCAACTCGAACCGCTTGTGGGTACCGGCTGCGCAATCAAAAGCAAAGATCATGAGATAAAAACAACTCATGTTATCACCATATTCTTCAAATCTCTACAAAACCATCTAAAAATAAAAATAAACACAGAAAACTCAAATGAAAATAATTTCAAAAAAAGATAACAAAGAAAAAAAAACAAATTAAAAAACTTTTGTAAAACCTTCTTCAAAATAAACCTTTGTTGGAACATAAAAATCTAAAAAGGAAAACGGAAATAAAAAGAGGGAAGTGAAAGACCTTAAAAGGCTTAAATCCCAAAACCAATCGAGAACAAAAGATTCACACCAATTATCGAAGCTCCATTTCATAAGTCTATTCAACCAAATTATTCCTAGAGAAGGTTAAAAAACCAACAAATAGAGCTTTGTCCTTGCAAAAAAGCATTTAAAAGCATCATAAAACAGCCCTCTCTTTTATATTGTCACGAAGAAACCCCCTCTTCTAAGTCATCCCACAATCGACGGTCTACATCCACCACTACACGGGAGCCGTCCGATCCTTCGTCCATTCGTCAACAAAAATGTGTACCACATGTTTGACACGTCGGAATTATGCACCTGCTTCTGAAGCCAAACCTGTCAGCGGGGATTCTTTCCACGTCAACAGTCTAATGCTACTTTACTGATGCTCCCATCGACAGTGAGAATCTGATGTTTGCAAATATTCGCTTTCCTTGGCCCTCGGATCACATCCATAATCTCTCCTTTAAATTGGTTTGTATGATGTTTGGGTAGCTTTTAATAACACCCATGGAATCTTTCGAGGCACCTATGCCCAAAATCATGATTGCTTTGGATAAGATGATGGAGATCGCATTTCGCTCCAATCTTCCACACAAGGGATCTTGCGATCATGGTGCACCTATCTGACGACCAGTTTTTAATTCCAAGTGGCACAGATCCCCAAAAACATAGCCCTAAAGTCACGATTGAGCATGACATGTGCCATTTGATTTTAGGGCTACTTTTCGGGATATGTGCAATGTAGAATCTCAAATTGGGCGTCTGATAGGTGCGCCATGATCTCAAGATCCCTTGTGTGGAAGATCAAGTGAAATGCGATCTCCACCATCTGATCTAAAGCAATCAATGGTTTTGAGCGTAGGTATCGTGGAAGATTCTATGGGCGCTAGATGTTTGTATGGTGTTTGAGATATTTATAATGTTTAAATATGTATTTGTATAGTGTTTGTACTTGATCGTTAGATCTTGATTGGGTCAAGATCGTTTGACCGTATGATGGTTCATGAGACATCTGACCGTCTGATTGGGGCGATGATTAAAATTGCAAGGTGACCATCGAGGGCTCCCAAGCTATTTGACCGTCTGATTAATGGGGTGAGCTGGCCGTGAGATCTTGATCGGGTCAAAATCTGACAGTATGATGGTTCAAGAGTTATCTGACCATCTGATTTGGGTGAGGATTAAAATCGCAAGGTAACCATGTGAGGTTTCTCAAGCTATCTGACCGTCTAATTGGTGGGTTGCAATAACAGGGGGGGTGCAAATAACTAACGACTATTCCATTTGGCATCGGGGGGGGGGGTGCGAATAAATAACGACTATTCCATTTGGCATCGAGTTATCTGACTATCTAATTGGTGGGGTGCAATAGCTAACGACAGATATAGTGCATCTTGTAAGGGACTAACAACTATTCCATTTGGCGCCTGACTTCATCATGCATTTGATAGTGGCACACATAAATATTAGAAGACGCTCCCATATAAGGGGCAAAACGATTACTTGCTATGTCATATGATGGAAAGTTAGTTTCAAAATTGCAGATCCGTCACCGAATGTGTTTTATAACATCAAAATCGCTAATTAGAGACTGCAAAGCAAATAGACTTAAGTTATGCGATTGTTTGCAATTTTGAGACAAGGCATAGGGTTATTTGCAAAATGCCCATAAAATAATGAGGAAAGGAGTTTTGTCCTTCGAGGATGACGGTGGGCATCCTACAAGGTCCACCATGTGGCACCAAACCAATGTTTTGGTGCCACATGGACATGGAGTGCATTGTTTATATTATTTAAAAATTAAAAATTAAAACTCATTTCTACCATGTGTTTTTTTATCTTTTCAATTTAAATCATTGAAATCTATCAATATTAGGCTTTTATTTTATAAAATATTTTTTGAAATTCTTTTTTCCTTTTAATTAATCTAAACAAGTAAACTATGCTCCACGAGACATGAAAGTAATAATTTGCATGCAACATGGAGCTCCACGTGGACCTCAGAGGAACCCTCCAACGTGGAGCTCCACGTCCTCCATTCCACAATGAAACTTTTTTTTTTTTATACGGCTGAGACAACCTCAAGAATCGGGGACCAGACATACATACACATGTGACAATTGCAGAGCAACGGGAGGGAGCACATACCAACTATAATAGTGAGAGTTAATTAACAAAACCCAACCCACACCTTGTAAAGACAAGGGTGGAAAATAACTTAGAAAACGAGAATCGAACCAATGACCTACTCTCTCTCACATTGGAGGTAGCCTACCAACTTAGCTAATGCCTAAACCCTAACGGCAAGTTACATTTGGGTCCAAACAAAATAAAAACAATTATAATATTTATGGATTGGCTCCTCTGTGCCACTAAAAGAAGTGGACGATAGAGAAGCCGTCCACGTTATAAACACCACAGCAATCCCTCCCTTCAATCATTTACTCCCCTCTCCCTTACTATAAAACCCACCAACATGACCACAAAGCATACTAATAATCTCATCCATTGCAACTCATTTCCACACTGAAGCACACACTACTCTCTGCCTTTGTGGCTTCACCATGGTAACTACCCCAAACAAACTCCAAGTGAACTTGTTCATCAATCATTCAACAACTTGTTAATGGCTTCTCTTTCTTCTCCATTTGGCTAATTTCTCAGGTTTCCTCCGTAACCCATGTCGACGGCGACAGCGACGGCAGCAAAGTGGTCGACTTCAGAGGGAATCCTGTGGACAAATCGCAAACCGGGGGATGGCTTGCAGCGGGTCTCATCTTAGGTGCTCTCTTAGAATCTAATCAATTAACTTCTAGTCTTACTTGCCTCAGTTTTTTTTCTAAGTTTTTGGAATATTGGGTCTTTTCTTTTGATGTAGGAACCGAACTTGCAGAAAGGATCTGTGTAATGGGGATATCGATGAACTTGGTGACTTATTTGGTTGGAGATTTGCACATTTCAACTTCAAAATCTGCAACCATTGTCACCAATTTTATGGGAACCCTCAATCTTCTCGCCCTTTTAGCAGGCTTCCTGGCTGATGCAAAGTTTGGAAGATACTTGACCGTTGCAATTTTCGCAACCATAGCCGCTTTGGTAAGTGTATGAACAATTTGAACCTTTTAGTTTCGCGTGCATCTCCTCTACAAACAAGCAACTTGTATCATACTGCCTTCGCACAAAATCCTTGTGCATGGACGTTGATCTGAGCTGTCCAATTAGTTAATCGTATTTCGGATGAATTGGTTACCTTGATTTGCACCTACTGAATCTTTTAGGGCATCTATGATGAAAACCATTGACTCCTTTGAATCATATGATAGAGATCGTTTTTCAGTCCAATTTTTTGCACAAAGGATCTTGCGATCATGGGTGTACCATCCATCAGATGGTCAGTTTTCATTGTACAGGGAGTGACCACAAAAATCATGTATACATCAATCTCAAACCAGATTTTCAGGTCACCTTTTGGATGTGTGCCACATGGAAAGAAAAAATTGAACGTGTGATCTTATGATCTCAAGATCAATTATGTGAATGATTGGTACAAAATACAATCTCTATATTCTTATTAAAAGCAATTAATGATTTTCTGGGTACCGCCCTCAAAGGTTCGGTAGGTGCAAATAAACGTACTCTATAGGCAAGTTATAAGTCTAACACCATGATGTTAATATGCGCAAGGGGGTGGGCCTGCTAACAATCGCCACAACACTGCCTAACATGAGACCACCGGTGTGCGAAGACTACCGGAAGCAACACCACCAGTGCATTGAGGCCAGCGGCGGACAATTGGCGATGCTCTACGCCGCTCTTTACATTATAGCACTCGGTGGCGGGGGTATAAAATCTAACGTCTCAGGATTTGGGTCCGACCAATTCGATGTTCGTGATCCTAATGAGGAGAAGTCCATGATCTTTTTCTTTAATCGCTTCTACTTCTCGATTAGCCTCGGCTCTCTATTCGCCGTGACAGTTTTGGTGTATGTACAAGACAATGTGGGGAGAGGTTGGGGGTATGGTATATCGGCGGCGGCAATGGGAGTCGCCCTTTTCGTGTTGCTCTGCGGTTCTCCCGTCTACCGATTTAGGAAGCCACAAGGGAGCCCTCTTACAGTTATATGGAGGGTGGTTTATTTAGCTTGGAGGAATAGGAATCTCCCATTCCCTCCACATGTGGCACAATTGAACGAGTATTACAACAGTAAAGTTCCTCACACTCAACGGTTCAGGTACGACTGACATTAAGTGATCTTTTACTATTAACGGTTTAAGATGCGAGTAATTCAACTTATCAAAGTAAAAGCTCCTAACTAAATTGAAGTGGCCACAAAAATCATATAGATAGGGATATTTGAACCATCACTATAAAAAAAAAGACAATTAGTGACAGTTTTTTATAGCAAAAAATTATTACTATTAATTAAAAATCTTGTTATTTTAGTAACGATAGACTAGTAGCAGCAATTTTTTTGTTAATAACGACAGTTTTTAGTTGTCACTAAAATACTTTATTTTTGTAGTGCATTCAATCAGGTATTGGACGATTGTATATATTTTCATGTATTCGATTGAATGGTTCCAATCCTCCGATGGATGTGATATTTGGGTTAAAACATGTGTCAATGATATGTTATTTAGATATTTTAAGCTAATTACAAATGTGCACTACTTCGTATATAATCTCGTTAAACACTTATTTTGTCTTATACGTCACAAAGCCTCTCTACCACCACTGCGTAACATGCCAACTTGTCCAAATATGATTCGCAAAATGGTAGCGATGACCGGAGGAAATGAGTGATGCCACCTTGAGAGCCGTGTTCCAATGCGTTGACACTTTAACCTAATAGATAGCAGCCGTTTTTGCTTTTCTCGTCGAATCTTATGAAATATTTTGTCACGTGATCATTACATTTCATCATTAGCATTAGGACAGTGTTGTATGGAGGGCAACTTTTGTACAGGTAAATTGCAGGCTCCCTCCTATACAAAATTTGTCTGCCATTTGTAATTTTCCTTAGCATAATCCCTTCTGAAAATAATAATAATTAATAACAGGAAAAATGACGCACATACCCTCATGAAATAACCCACAGAGAGCTCTAGGGATGCAAGTTTTGAGCCAAACACTGAAATCGAATCGAAAATCAAGGCTCCCGAATTGAATCGAGCTGTACCAAAAATCAATTTAAACCGAACTAGACCGAACTCCAATTCGATTCAATTTCAATTTGGGTGACTTGAAACCGAAAACAGAGGGAGTAGGTTGAGTAAACCGAAAAAATTTAAAAAAAAAAAAAAAAAAATTTAAAAAAAAAAAATCGAAAAAAGTAGGTATTCTACCTACACTGAACCGAACCGATCCCAATCGGTTTAGGTTTCAGTTCCAATTTCAGAAAAAAAAAAAAAAAAAACATACCAAATCAAATGGGTTTCAGTTTGGGGTGTACCAAACCGAACACCAAAAAATTTGGGTTCGGTTCGGTTCGGTACACCAAACTTTCATCCCTAGAGAACTCTAACAAGTAACAACTAGCAAGTTGTATATATAAATTTTTAAAATATATAAAAATAAAATTAAAAGTTAAACTTTGATTGAGGTTTAGTGATTTAAATTTCAAAAATTAAAAATATGCATAAAAATATTATTTTGAAAATTTTCTTTTTCTTTAAAATATCTAAATAAATTGATGTTACTTGACACCTAAAATATGTTTTTAACCTCACATCGAGCTTGATGTAAGGTGAAGGGAAATGATTTTTGGGGCATAAAACCATATATCGCAGTGAGACGATCTTTATCCTAATAATAATAATAATAAGGAAATTATAAACAGTAGATAAGTTTTATAGACAATTTTATAGGCAGCTTTATATGATGCGATGTGACTGGTCAGCTGTAAAATTGTCAATAAAAAGTTGTCTAGATATGACACAGTTCTAATAATAATAATAATAATAAACTTAGGGATCCCGAAAGAGTAAAAGGTGTGGTCCGCTCTAAAGTAGGGATTGCTTGGCTACTAGTGCAATTGGACAGATGGCTTCAATCTCATTTGCAAATTGGGTTTATATTCTCTGCATAAGCTGTAATGCTACGGCAAGTAACTTCTGACAGCACAACCTCACCCACCTAATGAAACAACCTATCCGATCTTCTACTAGCTCTTTTTGTGGCCAGAAACTGGATGGATTATGAAGAAGCCAAAACCACTCCAGCCACTCAAATTACAGTTGCACAACAAAGATGCCTAACTTTATTTTTTTTTAAAATAATATTTATAGGGTACTATTATTTACACCTGTGAAACTGTGATCTCACCCATCTCCTCCAGCCAGCAGACATTGATCACCTATGAATAAAAGGAAGAACATCATTTTTCATCTCAATCTTCCACATAACGGATCTTTGCGTTCCATCAGACGGTGGTTTCTATTCCATGTGACACACATCCCAAAAAGTGGCTCTAAAATCATGTGGCACACATCACGCTCAACCCTGATTTTAGGGTCATTTTTTGGGATGTGTGCTATGTGGAATAAAAAATTAATTGTCTGATATTACACCCATGATATAAAGATCTATTGTGTTGACGATTGATACGAAAAATGGTCTCCATCATCTACTTCAGAGGCGATCAATGCATGTTGATTGGTGGAGATAGGGTGAGGTCCAAGTTTTATGGCGTGTAAATAATGGTACCTATTTTTTTTATAGAGTACCTTTAAATCCACCCACCGAATCTTTCAGTTCACCCACGCTGAAACACATTGGTTGCATTGAATAAGACAATGGAGATCGTTTATCCTCCCAATCTTTCACACAATAGATCTTGAGATCATGGACATACTATTAGTCGATTAGTGTTTTATTTTATACGGCACACATTTCAAAAAAGTGACCCTAACATCACGTGCACGATCAAAATTGATTTTAAGGTCATTTTTTTGGACGTGTATCATATAAAATAAAAAAAAGACCGTATAATGATACGCCTATAATCTCAAGATCCATCGTGTGAATAATTGGGACAATTAACGATCTCCATCAGCTGATTCATTATAGTTAATGTGTTTCAGTGGGTGAACTCAAAGATTTAGTGAGTGAATTTAAAGGTATTCTTCTTTATATCACCCTATTATTCCACGTCACTTATTTATACACAAAGTGGTCCTCACTTATTGGCTTTCGTTTTAAATCATCTATTAATGGGTACCTCTACTTATACCAACTGAATCTCTAAAAGCACCCATCTAATATTGGCAATGTTTTTTTTCCGATGATACCTACTATTTGCACTTGCTTGTTATTTGAAAAGTTATAGATGAGCTCACTTCTATTTGCACTTGCTTGTGATTTGAAAAGTTAAGTTATAGATTGACTCACTTTTATTTTATTTTTTTTTAAAATATGCACCTATTAAGTACACTTGAAACACTCTTGTACTTTAACTCCAACAAGTACAATGGGTGGCCATCGACATGGATGTATATATCTTTGACGATGGACGTCCATCATTAATTGTTTGTTTTGGCTGCCCACCGTCAAGCCTATAAATGGCTTGGTGATGGACGCCTACCAACTGTTTTTTTCTTCACGCACGCCCACTAAGGGCTTCAGTGATGCTAACCAACAATGGACGAGTAACTTCTTTTTGTTCTTGTATTTCTTCCCCAATCCCGGTGAGTAGTAGAGAGCTCCGTCAATGACAAGCATAGGGCTCATTAAATCGTAGAAGAGGAGACCCTTAGAGTGAAACAATTTTGGGTGCTCTTGAAAAATCGTTAGGATATGAAATTTTTTCCACCCGTGTTAAAAGAAGAGTGCTGTTTTGATAGCATGTACGAACATGGGTGCTTTTAGAGACTCATTTGGTGCAATTAGAGATACCATTAACCATTAGTAAATAGTCATTACTCTTTCCTAGTAGTGGCAAACTTATCAATTATTAAGTGACCAGCAAATTATAAATCACTAAGGCCCTGTTTACATGGCTCCTAGAGAGTCACTCTTACGTCTCAACTTTTAACGGTGAAAAGCAGCACCATGCACCATTTTCGATTAACACTGCCTTCAAAATCTTGATTTTTTTATATGTATAAGCCAGCTCCAAATCAATTACGTATCGGATTTGAACAATATTGATATGAATTGGCCGGTACATATCAAAATATATAGTACATCCAATGGTTCGACCCAGTCTGCTCCACAACCGATACGTATTACATAATATGTATCGGTTTTATGTTAAGTTTTGACCCATTAATACAGCTTCCCGCCCCGATTTCACTTCAAACAACTCCTCACAAACCCAAACTAATTAATCCTGAAAATGAGCATAGTTGGAAGTCGCCAAATCTAATTTCCGATTTTAGCTTTTGAAAGAAAAAACGTAGACCATTTGGCGTTAGCACTGCACATTGATCACATTGCTAAGTTGTAGCCACAAGTTGTGACTGCACATGGAGTAATCGTGTGGAGTCCAAACATGCCATTTACCCTCTTTTTCTTTTTTTCTTTTATGGGTCAACTGGGCTTGCCACCTTGAGGTTGCAAATTCGTTATCTTGGCACTTCATAATGAGAACGTGTGTCACAAAAAATTAATTTTGGCCCTTAGAAGAGCATAACTATCATATTTGTTCACTTAAATAGGGACTAAAAAGGGTTTTTTTACTTACAATGTGAGATTCACTTTTCAACTAAGGTTTCATATTTTAAAACCGTTGACTAATTTGAATTAGACGATGAACATCGTTTTTCATCCCAATCTTTCACATAATTGAGCTTCAGATCATTGGTATCAAATGTTGATTCCATGTGGCATACATCTAAAAAAGTAAACATGATCATGGGCATACAATAAATGTGGTTCTCGGATTTGTTTTGAAGATGTGTCCCACATGGAATCAAAATATGATCATTTGATGGGATGCCTATAATCTCAAGATCCATTGTACGGAAGATTGGGATAAAAAGGATCCCTATCGCCTAATTCAAAAAAATCAACAGCATTAGTATGTAAAACTCGGGCTGAGAAAGAATCTTGAGTTGTAAATAAAAGTACCCTTATAAAATATGGTTTTTTGAAAACAAGGATTATTTGTAAAAAAATTAGGGTCATAAAAAAGAGATTGTCACGATTTTTTGTGTTCCCAAATAGATATTCAATTAACGTGTGAGAAACATTTATGATTGAAACTACTGAGTCAACCTTCTTCCCAATTAAATACACGATATCATTTGTTATATGTCATTTTGTGAAAATGTATTTTCATAATTTCAAATATAATTTTTTCTCACATGTTTGATCAATTGACTTTTCGGGGACTTTTGTAAATTCATATCACCTCTGTCAATCCATTTTTTATAAAAAATTTTAAAGTAGTACAATGCGCTAAAATTTTCTTCAAGTAGTCCCATTTGAGAATGCAAATCAGATGTTGATGTCTTCGATTATCGAAAACTTAGCCACATGGCCTACAAGTGGGAAGGCCATAGCCCAACCTCTTGATATGATTAGATTCATGTTTTCCAATAAGCTTTCTGAATCTCTATAGGCATGTGGTTGATCAGGTGTCTCGACAAAGCTGCAATCATATCCAGCTCTGATGCAATCCTTGGTGGGCCTTGCAATCTGTGGACGGTATCTACAGTGACCCGAGTAGAAGAGGTGAAAATGGTCCTCAACCTCATGCCCATATGGTCCACATGCATTCTTTTTTGGACAGTCTACTCCCAAATGACAACCTTCTCAGTAGAGCAAGCCACCTTCATGAACCGAAATGTGGGCTCATTTGTCGTTCCTTCGGGCTCTCTCTCCTTCTTCCTATTCATATCCATCCTCCTCTTCACCTCCCTTAACGAAAAACTTTTCGTCCCCTTGGCTAGAAGATTCACCCACACCACTCAAGGCCTCACAAGCCTCCAAAGGATCGCCATCGGCCTAGTCTTCTCGATAGTCGCCATGGTAGTCGCCGGCATTGTCGAGAATCAAAGGAGGGCATTCGCGGTGCACCAAGACATCAAGATTAGTGTCTTTTGGCTAGTCCCTCAGTTCTTCTTAGTGGGAGCTGGCGAAGCTTTTGCCTACGTCGGACAACTCGAATTTTTCATTAGAGAAAGTCCCGAGAGAATGAAGTCGATGAGCACGGGTCTCTTCCTTACAACGATTGCCATGGGCTTCTTCTTTAGTAGTTTGTTGGTGACGATAGTCGACGAGGCGACAAACGAAGGGTGGATTAAGAACAACTTGAACAAAGGCAGGTTAGAGTATTTCTATTGGATGCTCGCCGTGTTGGGTGTATGGAACTTTGTTGCTTTCGTTTTGCTTGCTAAGCAACATGAATACAAGGTGCAACAGTATGTATCTGATGGTGGAGTAGTAGAGAAGGAGCTCAAGAGTTGGAATAGTGGTAGTGTTGAAGAGATGATAGTGAAAGAAAATGATGTTTAGGTGAGATACTAGCCTTACATCTAAAGCAGGAAAATGATGTTTGCTTCTTTTATTAGCCTCACACGTAAATTGATGTTTGCTTCTTTTATTTTTTTTCTCTCTCTCTGTATCTTCTTTTGTGTGTGTGCCTCTGCCACAAAATTCTCTAGATGAATCAAAATTTTGAAAAAAATTCTCCGACTAGGTGGTCTGCCCAATATTGGCCTGCCCAATATTCACTTGATTCTTTGATTTCAAGTAAAATGATGTCTTCTTTTATTTCTCTCTCTCTCTCTCTCTCTCTCTCTCTCTCTCTCTCTCTCTCTCTCTCCTTTTGTGTGTGTCTCTTTCACAAAAGTCTCTAGATGAATCAAAATTTTGAAAAAAAATTCCCTATAAACGATTTGCCCATTTTTTGCTGAATATTCACTTGATTCGTAGATATTCGGCATTTTCAAAATATTTATCACTATGATACATGCTTTAATCATTATTTTATTTTTTGAGTAAATTATTAATGCAGAGCGGCTTTGAATATATTTATTAAAGAGGCTTTTAACTTTAAATAGATTACCATATATTTTTTGTGTACTTTAATAAATTATTAATGTCTTTATAATTATTCCCCATTTTTTTCTGAATCTATCTCGAATTTATCCGAATTAAACAGAATTGACTAATGTCTGGCAAATCTGAACTTGCTTAATATGGTGTGAGTGATTTTATACTTGCTAATACGGTTAAAAGTATATGCCCATATCCATTCAATTCATTATTTATTTACACCGGACAAAATTGTAAACTCACCGTTTTCCTCCTTTGGGAATGCATTGCTCGCTTTGAATCAAATGGAAATACTGTTATTACAAATGTCAATATCCCTTCTACGAAAGATTGGGATGAAAAAGACCTCCATCAGCTTATTCAAAGTAGTCAATACATTTTGGCTGGAGGAGATGGATTGAGATTACAGTTTCACAGGTGTAAATACTGTTATTATAATATGTTTTAATTTGGAAGACAAGGAAATCTCCTGGATCTCCAAATGGCATATCATTGTGTAGATTTTTTATTATTAATATTTTTATGAATAACATAAATATATTTTGAGGGAAAAGCTCGCTAGGCTTGGAGCTCGACCAGGTCAAACCCAAGTGAATGATAGTCCCACATCACTTGTGGGCTGAAAGCCTCGGGCTATATACAACTTGGGCAATGCCTCACCTTACAAGTAGATTTTGTGAGGTTGAGTTAGGCTCATGGAATTCTACATAATATCAGAGCAAATAGCATTGTCTCTTCCTTTATAATATCTGGGCCCCTCCACTCATTACCAATTGATTTTGAGTTGGATGCACAAATTTATCATGATATTAGAGCAGGTACCGTAGGGATGTAGAGAGACACATTACACGTGAGGGGGCGTGAATGATAGTCTCACATCGTCTGTGAGCTGGAAGCCTTGGGCTATATATAATTTGGGCAATCCTTACCTTACAAGCCGGTTTTGTGAGGTTAAGTTAGGCTCATGAAATTCTACAGCGTACTGTGACAGCCCGAATTTCGGCACCCCGAAACCCGTGCCATCAGCACGATCCTCCAGACCTGCCCCATAGATCAGTGCGAAACATTGGTATAGCAAGCAAAAACTAAACAAGATAAGACAACTAACTGGACGATGCGGAAATAAATATGCTAATTTAGACATAAACTTAAAAGACAGTTCTACTTTCATGCCAACGCATGAACAGAGAACCGATCCAAACCATCGGTGATAAACAGATCACCCCAGATGGTTCACTAAAAGAATTATATCATTTAAATACATTGCTTCTCAAAATAAAGGCTTGACATACCGAGTCGCACAAAATGCTCTCAAAACTCTCCGTATCAAAGTACACAGCGAAGTCTCCTAGAAGAAGTCCTCGGGAGGAGGCTCTAACTCGTCTCCGGGCACGAAGTCCGAATCTCCAGGATCAGCGTCTCCCGAAGCCTCTACGGCTACAAGTAACGGACTTGCGACGTATAGTCTAAAGGGTGAGCTACATCCTAGCTCAATAGGGAACAACACAATAAACATATAAGTCAAATCCTCACATATATTCTATGATATGATAGCATGACGTATTTATAAACTTAATGGAAAACAGTTTAAAGGGTTACATATGCATTGAAGTTTACTAGTGGTTTATATGTTACATTTATTATCAACTGTTCATGAATTACACTGACTATGCCTAAAGAAACTTAAATCTTCAACTTAAGTAATCTTCGAGCAATATAGTATCGAGTTCTGATGGAATACCCTCCATCGTCGTCTAAATAGACAGTTATTATAAATATATCACTTTGAATACTACCCTAGTCCATTTCTGCAAGGCGACAAGGTCTGATCTCATCTCAACATCCCTTGGATGTATAAACTATGTACGGATAGACTGTTGTATCGGTGTACGGATTAGCCGCAGTACCGGTCACGGATATTCTGTCGAGTCAGTCATGGGTATCCCGCTACGTCGGTGGCGTATTCTGTTCAAATCTTAAATAACAAAAATATCATGTGCTTTACATATAGTTATTCACCGTGTAAATGTGCTACTTTATATCAATTAGGCCTTATCAATCTTTGTTCAACCTTACTGTATAATCTCACTTATATCCCTGGGATGTCTAACTTACCCGCATCACACTGATGCCTTTTTCACTTTCTCATCCTCTCGGAATGTCTCATTTTCATATACTTACTTGGTGTCTCACACACACACACACACACACGTACTGAGAGGATTATATGATTAAGCATTTTCATTCATTAGTGTATCACACACACACACACACATAGAGATTATATGATTCATTTCATTTCTATATCACTACATACATGCTCTTGTAATCAAAGTACATGTTCTAGGTGTTCCCTACCTCAATTGTCCGACTGTCCAAGCATCAAAGCCCCACACGACTCCTCATGCTTCTCTTAGCTCGTACCACCTATGGTACATTATAGCATATGCACAGTATCAATAAGGATGCAATAGAGAAGGCCCAAGACCCTCCATAAACCTCAATGTTCAACTAAGAAGTCAACTCAAACTGTCAAAATCGATTAATCGATCTCCAAAATCGATTAATCGAAACCCTAAATCGATTAATCGATTCCCAAATTGATTAATCGAAATCCAAAATCGATTAATCGAAAGTCCGCAATCGATTAATCGATTCCTAAATCGATTAATCAAAATCCAAAATCGAATAATCGATTCTCAAATCGATTAATCGATTTTCCCAAGCCTTATTTTTCCTACCACTGGAGGTACTCAGCCGATTAGTTGATTTCTAAATTGATTAATTGAATTTTAAAATCGATTTCAAGATCGATTAATCGAACACGGGCTTTTATGCCTTTTTAACTTTCAAACCAAAATCGATTAATTGAATCTCCAAATTGATTAATCAATTTGGCCAGAACTCAGCCCCTTTTCGGGTTGTTCTTCCAAATCTTTTTCTTTCTATTTTTCTATCTTTTTCCATCATTTTAATTCGTCATTTACCCCATGTATTAACTGAATTTAATCATCAAAACTCATGTATTTAAATCTAACAAAACTCACCTCAAATCAATCTCTTAAAGAATTGATTGGTTGGTTTAAATGGCTAGGGTTCTAACTCTTGCTCCAATGATTCCAATCATGTTGAATCCAGCATTTATTGTTTGATCCCGTCTTAAATTCGCAACGTGCCTTAACCTCCTTAGCATTCACCCTTCTCTATTCTCTCTCTCTCTCTCTCTTCTTAACTTCTCTCACCAACCAAACAAGAGAAATAACTTCTCTTAGATTATTAACCCTTATACCCCTCTTACTTTGGTGTTGAGCACATACACCAGAGATAGGTGTACGTGACCCTTAACTAACCTCTAATTCCATGCTTATGTCACGTTTATATTACAAAATACTTTCCTTCTCAAGTCTACTGTTTGACCATCACTTGGTCAACCTACGACCAATCGGGCACTGATCCCGAGGTCACTGTTCATCGCTCAAATTTTGAAGATATTACATTCTCCCCACCTTAGAAATTTTCATCCTCAAAAATGAACCTAAAAGGTGAGTCGATTGGGTACCCCACACACAGGTGATGTCACGTACCTGATCACAAAAAGTTAAAGAATTTAGCCACACGCAATGCAAGAAGTAACGTAAATGCAAGCAAATTTCCAAAGAAATATGATTTCCATTTCATGTATGTCAAAAATTTACAATTATTGCGTGTCTCAATAATTACAATTTAAAGTGTAATTACAACATCACAAAAATCTAAAAAGTGATCACAAAAGAACATCATCGCCGCAAGCTCAAGCCGTCCCCTCTCCCGGCTGGTCTGGTGTTGGGTGACTCGCCTCGCCTAGTCGCTATGGCGCCGAGCCAAATGAGCCGACATCTACCGCACCCGTATGGAAAGTGGTCGTGCCTGCAGTCCAAGCCTGCTCTTGCGCTAGGCGCTGCTGGTAGTCCAGAGGATAGATGTACCGCATGGTCTGGTACATCAAAAAGTCCATGTGTCGGTTCATCTGCTAGTTGTTGGCCTCCATCCGAGCCAACACATCCTCGATCGTAGGTGTTGGGTGAGCCGCTCGTCAGCGATATGATGATGTAGGTGTGTGGCAGCCGCTGACTGCGAAGGTGGCGTAGGGGATGCAGTAGTATGAGATGGTGCCCCCTCAGCTAGTGGAATAACGGAGTGTGCTCCCCTACTGGCGGGTCCTAATGTGGTGGTGGGGGTGGTGGTGGTGCTACTGCTGCTGCTGCTGGGCCCTCAACTGGCAGGGTCCTCTTCAACAATCGGTGGCTACGACCCTATGAAGCGATGGAGTAGTGCTTCACGTGGTTCGTAGCCTTCTCCTCATGGGGTGAGATGGCATACCCTGGAGCGTCGGAATAGCACTCCAGCATGCTCGAAATGAGGCGAGCGTATGGCATCTTCTCTTTGGGCCTCAAAGGACCCTTCATCAACTTCTCATTTATATAGGTCATCCCCTCTAAGACGATCTTGGTGGCGTCGAACCAACGGCTACGGAATGCCGCGTATAAGGCCTGTTGGACCAACTCCACCCTCTCTGTATCATGGCGCATCAGGTAGAGGTTACACTTGATTATAGAATCAAGCATCCACATGTAGTGGGATAAATCTACCCGCCTAATAGACGATTCAGATCCGCCGAGCCCCTTGGTCATCTCGGTCCGAATCTTCATAATTGGGATTTCTTGCTCAAAGGGGGGAAAAAGGTTGGTATCTGGTACATGGTCGAGGTAGCATTCAAGTGATTGATGTATGTAGGCTCTGGTAAAAAGGTAATGGCGACCGTCAATTTCGGTCACCACGATGTCATCAGCGCAGCCCTTTTCTAGTTTCTGGTAAAACAGGTGAACTAGCCTAGGATAGTAATACCCGTGTAGCGGCTTTAATAGGTTACCGAGGCCCGCGTTGACAAGATAGTTCTTAGCCCATTTGGTCTCTCCCTCGACGTCGGGGTCAGTAAACAAGGCCTCGTTGATAATATATTCATTTTCAAAGCTCTTTGCCGCCCACCACTCATTTGGTTAGGGTAAGTTTACGGGTGGTCGTGGTATGGTCGATGATGATTCACGCAAAGATGCGCTCGTCGAATCGGATGTGGCATCCGATGACGATGGGGATGGGGTTTGTAGAGGCGATGGTGATGGTGGTGGCAGTGCGGCATTCTTACGCCGTACTGGGAGCTTCAAAGCCGCTTGCTTCGTGGTCAAGCAAGTTCTCGGAGGCATTTTAAATAAAAAATCAAAATGTAGGGCTGTAAAAATTGAAATTTTCAAGAAAAAAAATCGGAATCTAGGGTTTACCTTAGGAGTTTGATCTAAATGTGCGAGGATTTCGATTCGAAATTGGTTCAAAATCCCCAAAAGCCCTAGCTCGCAAGTTGAATCGAGGAGGAAGATGAAGAGGCGTGCGAAAGAAAAACAAAACAAATTTTTGAATGGCGAGAAAATCCCCCTTTTTCATATATATAGGTTGAAATCAATTAATCGATTTTTTAAATTTCTCCAGCCGCGCGATATCGATTAATCGATTAATCGAAATTTAAAATCGATTAATCGAATTAATTTCGATTAATCAAAATTTTTAGGTCATTTTACATCCTAGGTTTACCAGCTCACTGGCATGTGCCAGTCAATTAATCGATTTACCAAATCAATTAATCGAATTTCACCTCGATTGATCGAATTTCACCTCAATTAATCGAAATCGTTATACCCCTAAATTTTTTCAAAATTCTCAGCTCACTGGCGTGTGCTAGTCGAGTAATTGAATTCCCAGATCAATTAATCAAATTTCCAAATCGATTAATCGAATTCTCCTCGATTAATCAAATTTTCACTTTATTAAATTTCTGAATCTCCACTCACTGGAGTATACCAGTCGATCAGTCGACCAAAATCGATTAATCGAATTTCCAAATCGATTAATCGATTTGAAAATCGATTAATCGGTTATCATCAGGAATTTTTAAAAAAAAATTCTTGCTTTAAGTCTCTTTTATTTTCTTGGTAATACATGACCAGTGGGTCATTAGTTTTGTGAAGCACGTCTTCATAGCCATTGCGTGGTGTGATGAATCCTAACCATGCATTCTATATCGCATCATAGCACAGTTTTTCTATTAACATTCTCTCCATTGGATAAATTGGCCAAATGGTCAACATTGGATTACAATAGACGATTTAAATCCGCAAAATTTCTTGCGGTGGTATAATTTTGACTCTCAACTCGTCGCAAACAAGTCCGAGTATTGTTCTTTCACGTCGGCCTCTCGTTTCCACGTAGCTTCTTCTGCCGGATGATTTTTCCATCGAACAAGCACTAATGGAATTACCTTTGTGCGTAACACTTGTTCTTTTCGATCCAATATCTCCACCGGTTCGTCTATCATGCTCATTTCCTCGTACATCTCAAGAGGTTGTCCTCCCAAGATATGAGAAGGATCATTCACGTACTTTCTGAGCATAGATACGTGAAAGATGTTGTGTACCCGATCGTATTGTGGCAGTAAGCCAACACGATACGCAACCTTCCCTACTCGACCCAAAACCTTAAAGGGTCCAAGATAACATGGACTTAACTTTCCTCTCTTTTTGAATCTCATTACACCCTTCATAGGCGACACCTTGACAAACACGTGTTCACCCACCTTATAGTCTACACTGGTCCGCTTGATATCGGCGTAGCTTTTCTGCTTGTTCTGAGCCGCTTTGAGTTTTGCCCTTATCATCCGAACATAGGTGGCATTATCTTCAAGTATCTCAGGTCCCAAAACAAAATTTTCACCGATTTCCTCTCAATTGATAGGTGATTTACATCGTCTCCCATAAAGAGCTTCATACGGTGACATCCCAATGCTCGTCTGAAAACTATTATTGTATGCGAACTCAATCAATGGCAGGTGTTGATCCCATGATCCTTACAGTTCTAACATACACGCCCTAAGCATGTCCTTGATGATCTGATTTACCCGCTCTATTTGCCCATCAGTTTGCGGATGAAATGCTGAACTGAAATCCAATCGCGTTTCCATTCCCTCTTGAAATTACTTCCAGAACTTTGATGTATATACTGGGTCACGGTCGGAAACAATGTTGCTTGGAATCCCATATAGGCGCACAATCTCCTTCATATACAATTCTGCAAGTCTTCCCGCCGTGTACATCGTGTTGTAAGGCAAGAAGTGTGCTGACTTAGTTAATCGGTCTACGACTACCCAAATGGCATTATATTTCTTCGTTGTACACGGTAGTCCTAATATGAAGTCTATAGAGATCGATTCCCACTTCCATTCCGGTATGGGTAGAGACTGCAATAATCTAGCAGGATGTCTATGATCAACCTTCACCTGCTGACATGTCAAACACCGTGACACGTACTCTGCCATGTCTTGCTTCAACCCTCTCCACCAGTAATTTTTTTTCAAATCTTAGTATATTTTCATACTGTTAGGGTGGATCGCATTGTTTGACTTATGAGATTCATCAAGGATAGTTTGTCGTAGATCAGCATTGTCCGGAATGCAGAGACTGCCCTTGAACAATAAGGAACCATCTTCTTTCACTGAGAACTCCGGTTTGATGCCCTCAATCACATCTTGACGAATCTTGGTTAGCGTCGGGTCTTTCATCTGTAGCTCGTGGATATGGTTAAATATCACTGGCCTCACTGAAATGTTTGCCAAAAAAGCTCTTGTGGCTTGCGACTCGATGTTCGCATTTTGTAGTGTCAGATCTTCAAACAACTTTCATTTGTGCATACCCAAAATCAAACTAGCCAACTGAGATGAACCCTTCCGACTCAAGGCATCTGCTACTACATTAGCCTTGCCTGGATGGTACTGTATGGAACAGCCATAGTCCTTGAGGAACTCCATCCATCTGTGCTGCCTCATATTTAGTTCCTTCTGTATAAACAGATATCTGAGGCTCTCGTGGTCGGTGAAAATCTCAAAGGTCTCACCGTACAAGTAATGTCGCTAAATCTTCAGCGCAAATATGATCGCTGCTAGTTCCAGATCATGTGTCGGATAATTTTTCTTATGTTCTTTCAGCTGTCTCGACCCGTAAGCTATCACCTTTTTGTATTGGTTGAGCATGCAACCCAAACCATTATACGAAGCATCACTATAGACTGTGAACCCTCCACTGCCTGACGGAATCGCTAGTACTGGAGCTGAAGTGAGTCTCTTCTTGAGTTCTTGAAAACTCTTCTCGTATGTCTCACTCCATTCGAACCTTGCATCTTTCCGTGCAAGTCTCGTGAGTGGTTCCGATATCTTTGAAAAACCCTCAACGAAACGTCGATAATAGCCAGCTAGTCCGAGAAAACTACGGATGTCAGTCACGATCTTTGGTTGATCCTAATTGACCACTACTTCTATCTTAGCCGGGTCAACTGTGACACCATGTTTTGAGACGACATGTCTTAAAAAGCTAACTTCCTCTCACCAAAACTCACACTTGCTGAGCTTAGCGTACAGTTGGTGTTCACGCAAAGTTTGTAGAGCAATCGTCAAGTGTTCTTCGTATTCTGCTTTTGACTTGGAGTATATTAGGATATCGTCGATGAACACGACGACGCAGGAGTCCAGGTGTGGTTTAAACACCCGATTCATCAAGTCCATAAACGACACCGGTACGTTCGTCAACCCAAACGACATCACTAAGAATTCATAGTGTTCGTACCGTGTCCTGAATGCAGTCTTCTGGATGTCCTCTGCCTTGACTTTCAACTGATGGTATCCAGATTTTATATCAATCTTAGAGAAATACCTTGCTCCTTGCAGCTGGTCGAATAAGTCATCTATCATAGGCAAAGGATACTTATTCTTTATAGTGAGTTTGTTTAATTGCCGATAGTCAATGCACAGACGCATTGACCCATCTTTCTTCTTTACAAACAAGACTGGTGCTCCCCATGGGGACACGCTTGATCTAACAAATCTCTTGTCCATGAGCTCTTGTAACTGCTCTTTCAACTCCTTCAACTCAGCAGGAGCCATTCTATATGGTACTTTAGAAACAAGCTTCGTTCCTGGTGCTAAGTCGATGGCGAACTCAACTTCTCTATCTAGAGGTAATCCGAGTAATTCTTCCGGAAACACGTCAGCGAAGTCTCGCACCACTGCTATCTCTGAAATAATATTCTTCTCTTCCTTATCCTCCTTCAAGAATGTCAAGTATCCACTACACCATTTTTTGATCAAGCGCTCGGCCCTGACTGCAGAGATAAGTGGCATACACGTCGATCTCTCTCCTAAAAATCGAAACGATCTCCTCGTGTTAGGTCTGAAGATGACGACCTTGTTCTTGCAATCCACGGTTGCACAATGAGTCGACAACCAATCCATGCCAAAGATCACGTCGAATCCTTGCATGTCTAACATAATCAAATTTGTCGGTAGTTCAAAGACAGCTCCATCCATGAATCTCACGATCACGAAGTTACAAACCTTTTCGGTATCAATCGACTTCCCAGTCGGAATAGCCACGGTTAACACAAAGTCTAACTCCTCTGGGTTGACTTTCATCTTCTTTGCGAAGCGAGGGGTAATAAATGAGTGGGTAGACCCCGAGTCTATCAACACTCGAGCTTTATATGTCACATCGTTTCCTTTCTCATAGATTTGTAACGTACCTATCATACATACACACACATATATATATATAATGTATACCATCATACCAAAATTCTTACATACAGATTCTTTTTTATTTTCTATATAGACGCGCCTTTTCTATCTAAAAATCTTTAAGAATAAAAATTCTTTATTTAAAAGAGATTCTCACTTTGGATCACGCCGTTTGTATTTTGGGCTTCTTGAGTTGTGACCGCATAGGCTCTCCCTTGGACGATCGGCTTTCTTGCTTGTATAGGTCGTGACATAGCAACTGAAGCCGTCTTCCCCTTGTTTGCCTCAGGGCAACCTTTGATTAAGTGGCCCACCTTGCTACATTTGAAACAGCCCTGAGTTCCCTGCCTACAATCCGATATCTTGTGAGACTTACCACACTTGGCACAAGTCTCCCACAGTGTGGCAGATGTAGCTCGTGAGAAACCCTGCGTAATTATAGCTCTGGTAGTGACAGTAAGGCTCTCATATCGTATCAGTCTCCCCGACGCGAATAATGAAAATCTCTGCTGGTTGGTGTACTGCGCCAGTCTTTAATACCCTCCTTGAAATGTTGGTCTCTGATTGTGGGCTATGAATCTTGACTTTTTGTTCACCGACTCGTAGTTCCCCGTTCTACTCTGATCTGTGTTACCTCTTCTCTGTTGCTCCCTCTCGCGATATTTATTATTATTTTCTTCCTCCACTACGAGCGCCTTGCTCATGACCTCTCCATAGGTCCTCATCTGGAATGGTGCTACTCCTCCCCTCACGTCCGATCTCAACCCTTGCTGAAACTTCTTCGCTCTCATCATCTCCGTGATAACATAGTCGGGCGCGAAGCGAGCAAGTCGCATTAATACCACTCCATACTCTCTAACAATCATTTTCCCTTGCATGAGTTGTAAAAACTATATTTTCATTTGATTCCTCACCACTTATGGGAAATACTATTTATTGAACTCTTTAACGAATTTATCCCACGTCCAGGGCAAATCTGGGATCTCCTGAGCCCTAGTCCGTGAAACAGACTTCCACCAATGCCCAGCCTCCCCATCTAACATGTAGGCTGCCCAACGGACGCTCTCGTCTTCTGTGCACGTGAGCACACTAAATACTTTTTCCATTTCACTCAGCCAGTTCTCAGCCGCCATGGGCTCCGCCTGCCTCGAAAAGCTAGTTGGTCTCATCCTCCTAAACTCAGTAAATATAGAAGACATCCTTTGGCGGTTTGAGCCACGGAGGTGTAGGTGGGCGATCTTTCAGGCGATGAGTCGCCAAGGATCTTTTGTTGTGCCATGGCAGTTGCCATGGTTTCCATAGTGTGCATCATTCTCTGACGCTCCTCCCTGTCTTCATTTCTTTCTCTGATTCTCTCCTATTCCCTCTGATCTCGATCCTGACGATCTCGATCCCGATTCTCTGTCTGATCTTGGCTCTCTTGGCTACCACTGCCTGAAGCCCCTCTATCTCCCAAAGGCACTTGATTGGTATCCGAGATGAAATCATCTCGACTACGCAAATTCCTATTACTGGGTCGGCCTCTTCCTCTAGAAGACATCACGGTCTGCACATGAAACTAAAGTTTCATTAGCAGAAGTCTCTATGCTCTAACAAAAATAATGATTGTCAGAATTTCTAAACGAAAGAACTCTGATACCAACTGTGACAGCCCAAATTTTGGCACCCGGAAACTTGTGCCATCAGCACGATCCTCCAAACCGTGCCCCATAGATCAGTGCGGAGCATTGGTATAGCAAGCAACAACTAAACAAGATAAGACAAATAACTGCACGATGCGAAAATAAATGTGCTAATCTAGGCATAAACTCAAAAGACAGTTCTACTTTCATGTTAACGCATGAACATAGAACCGATATGAATCATCGGTGATAAACAGATCACCCCAGATGGTTCACCAAAAGAATTATATCGTTTAAATACATTGCTTCTCAAAATAAAGGCTTGACATACCAAGTCGCACAAAATGCTCTCAAAACTCTCCCTATCAAAGTACACAGCGAAGTCTCCTAGAAGAAGTCCTCGGGGGGAGGCTCTAACTTGTCTCAGGGCAAGAAGTCCAAATCCTTCGATTCAGCGTCTCCCGAAGCCTCTACGACTGCAAGCAAAGGACCTGCGACATATAGTCTAAAGGGTGAGCTACATCCTAGCTCAATAGGGAACAACACAATGAACATATAAGTCAAATCCTCACATATATTCCATGATATAATAGCATGACGTATTTATGAACTTAATGGAAAATAGTTTAAAGGGTTACATATGTATTGAAGTTTACTGGTGGTTTACATGTTACATTTATTATCAATTATTCATGAATTACACTGAATAGGCCTAAAGAAACTTAAATTATAATATCCTAAAATTTTGAGCCTTAAACAGTGACCTCGAGATGCGTGCCTGACTGGTCGTAGGTTTGACCAAGTGGGGGTCAAACAGTGGAACTAGGAAAGAATGTATAAATATGAGATAACATGACCTAAGAGTAGTATATGGTGTTAGTTTAGGGCCATACACCTATCTTTGGTATATGTGCTTAACACCGAAACTGGAGAGAGGTTATAAGGGTTTTAATAACCTAAGGGTTCTTTTGTTTTGTTTGGTAAAGAGAGTTAAGAAGAGAGAGAGAGAGAGAGAGAGAGAGAGAGAGAACCAAGGTGAGTTAATGACAAAGAATTAATGTGGCTTAATTGAAGGAAGGGTTGGAGCATTGAATGCAGGATTCGACACATAAAGGACCATCGAAGTAAGAACTGAAACTCTAGCCATCAAACCAACCAATCCATTCCCTTAAGAGATTGATTTGAGGTGAGTCTTATTAGAATTAAATGCATAGATGTTTAATGATTAAATTCAGTCAAGTATAGTTAAAAAATATAGAATTAAATGATAGAAAAGAAAAAAAAATAGAGAGAAAAAGATTTGAAAGAATAGCTCGAAAAGGGGCTTAGTTCTGGCCAAATCGATTAATCGATTTTAGAGAATCGATTAATCGATTTTGGTCTAGAAGTTGAAAAAGCAAGAGAGAATTAAGGCTTGGAGAAATCGATTAATCGATTTTGGATTTCGATTAATTGATTTGGGATCAATTAATCGATTTTAGATTTTCGACTACTCGATTTAGGGATCGATTAACTATCTTTGGGATTTTTGATTAATCAATTTGAGAATCGATTAATCGATTTAGGGTTTCGATTAATCGATTTTGGTAGTTTAACTTGACTTCTTAATTGGACCTTGGGGTTCATGGAGGGTCTTAGACTTTCTCTATTGCGTCTTTATTGATGTGTTGCATATGTTATGGTGTACCATATGTGGTACGTGTGAATACTAGCATAAGAAGTCGTGTGGAACCTTGATGCTTGGACCTTAAGAGACTTGAGGTAGGGAACACCTTGAACATGTACTTTAATTGTAAGAGCATCTATGTAGTGATATAGGAATGAAATGAATTGCATAATCTCTGTGTGTGTGTGATACACCAATGAAATAGACATGCTTAATCATATAATCTTTCAATACGTGTGTGTGTGACACCAAGTAAGCTAATAAGAATGAGACATCCCCAGGGGATGAGAAAGTGATAAAGGCATCAGTGTGATGCAAGTGATTGAGACATCTCAGGGATGTAAGAGAGATTGTAAAGTATGATTGAACAGCAACTGATAAAGCCTAATTGATATAAAGTAACACATTTATACGGTGAATAACTATATGTAAAACACATGATATTTATGTTATTTAAGGTTTGAATAGAATACCCCATCGACGTATGGATACCCACATCGACTCGACAGATATCCGGTACTGCACGGGCACCAATCTATACATGCAGTACGGTCTATCCAGAGTATGAGCACATCCCAGGGATGTTGAGATGAGATTAGACCTCGTCGCCTATGAGAAAGGGACCTGAATAGTATTCATAGTGGATACATATAACAACTGTCTATTTAGACGACGATGAAGGGTATTCCATCGGGGCTCGATGCTATATTGCTCGGGGACTACTTAAGTTGAATATTTAAGTTTTCTTTAGACCTATTCAGTAGAATTCATGAACAATTAATAATAAAGTGAAACATGCAAATCACCAATAAACTGCAAGGCATAATTGTGTTTATTTAAATTGTTTTCTAACAAGTGCATAGATACATCATGTTAAGAATATCATAGAATATATGTGAGGATTTTACTTATATGTTCATTGTGTTGTTCTCTATTGAGCTCGGATGTAGCTCACCCTTTTAGACTATACGTCGCAGGTCTAGTGCTTGCAGGGGCCTAGGCTTCGGGAGATGTGGATCCGGGTTATTCGGATTACGTACCCGGGGAAGAGTTGGAGCCTCCTCCCGAGGACTTCTTCTAGGAGACTCTGCTGAGTACTTTGATAGAGAGATTTTGAGAGTATATTTGTACCGCTTGGTATGTCAAGCTTTTTTGAAACATGTATTTAAATTGATATAATTCTTTTGGCGAACCATCTAAAGTGATCTGTTCATCACCGATGGTTCAGATCGGTTCTCTGTTCATGCGTTGGCATGAAAGCAGAACTGTCTTTTAAGGTTATACCTAGATTAGCATATTAGTTTCTGCATTGTTCAATTAATTGTTTTAACATATCTAGTATTGCTTACCGTACTAATATTTCGTACAGATGAATGGGGCACGGTCTTGAGGATCGTGCTGATGGCACGAGTTTCGGGGTGCTGAAATCTGGGCTGTCACATAAATCTTCAACTTAAGTAATCTCCGAAGAATATAGCATCGAGACCCAATGGAATATCCTCCATCGTCGTCTAAATAGACAGTTGTTATAAATATATCACTTTGAATACTACTCAGGTCCCTTTCTCAAAGGCGACGGGGTCTGATCTCATCTCAACATCCCTGAGATATGCTACTGTGTACGGATAGACCACCGTACCGGTGTACAAATTGGCCACCGTATCGGTCACTGATATTCTACCGAGTCAGTCGTAGGTATCCCGCCACATCGGTAGGGTATTCTGTTCAAACCTTAAATAACAAAAATATCATGTGCCTTATATATAGTTATTCACCGTGTAAATGTGCTACTTTATATCAATTAGGCCTTATCAGTCTTTGTTCAACCTTACTGTACAATCTCACTTACATCCCTGGGATGTCTAACTTACTCGCATCACACTGATGCCTTTATCACTTTCTCATCCTCTGGGGATGTCTCATTTTCATATGCTTACTTAGTGTCACACACACACACACGTACTGAGAGGATTATATGATTAAGCATTTTCATTTCTTTAGTGTATCACACACACACATGGAGATTATATGATTCATTTCATTTCTATATCACTACATACATGCTCTTGTAATCAAAGTACATGTTTAAGGTGTTCCCTACCTCAAGCGTCTGACTGTCCAAGCATTAAGGTCCCACACGGCTCCTCATACTTGCCTTAGCTCGTACCACCTATGGTACATCATAATATATGCACAACATCAATAAGGATGCAATAGAGAAGGTTCAAGACCCTCCATGAATCTCAATGTTCAACTAATAAGTCAACTCAAACTGCCAAAATCGATTAATCGATCTCCAAAATCGAATAATCGAAACCCAAAATCGATTAATCAATTCCCAAATCGATTAATCAAAATCCAAAATTGATTAATCGATCCCAAATCGATTAATCGAAAGTCCACAATCAATTAATCGATTAATCGAAATCCAAAATCGATTAATCGATTCCCAAATCGATTAATTGGTTTCCCCAGGCCTTATTTCTCCAGCCACTGGAGGTACTCAGTCGATTAATCGATTTCAAAATCGATTAATCGATTTCAAGATCGATTAATCGAACATGGGCTTTTATGCCTTTTTAACTTTCAGACCAAAATCGATTAATCGATTCTCCAAATTGATTAATCGATTTGGCCAGAACTCAGCCCCTTTTCGGGCTGTTCTTCCAATTCTTTTTCTTTCTATTTTTCTATTTTTTTCTATCATTTTAATTCATCATTTACCCCATTTATTGACTAAATTTAATCATCAAAACTCATGTATTTAAATCTAACAAAACTCACCTCAAATCAATCTATTAAAGAATGGATTGGTTGGTTTAAATGGCTAGGGTTCCAACTCTTGCTCCAATGATTCCAATTACGTTGAATCCGACATTTATTGCTTGATCCCGTCTTAAATTCGTAACGTGCCTCAACCTCCTTAGCATTCACCCTTCTCAACTCTCTCTCTCTCTCTCTCTTCTTAGCTTCTCTCACCAACCAAACAAGATAAATAACTTCTCTTAGGTCATTAACCCTTATAACCCTCTTGCTTTGGTGTTGAGAACATACACCAGAGATAGGTGTACGTGACCCTTAACTAACCTCTAACTTCATGGTTAGGTCACATTTATATTACAAAACACTTTCCTTCTCAAGTCTACTGTTTGACCATCACTTGGTCAACCTACGATCAATCGGGCACGAATCCTGAGGTCACTGTTCATTGCTCAATTTTCGAGGATATTACACGTACAACAAGAGAAAATCATTTAACCTATGCCGCCAGGCCACGACATTGTCAGACCTTCAACTAGATCACTACACTTCCAAATGGTTACGCTTGCGGGCTGTCAAGTTGGAAGTTAAATTGACTCCCTTATGGTATTCGAAAAGTTAAAGAAGACACATAAGCGAATCAAAGAGAACTTTTGTAAGTTGATAAGATGAGACAGGGTTACGATAGTGACGATGATATCTTCGAAGAAAGAGAAGATTATCGTCAATGAAATTTTTTAATCAAATCTTCTCTAAGGTGAGAATCCAATTGAAGAAGAATGCTATTCTTGCTATTCCATCGGACCACAACTAATTTGGTGATACCTTGACTGGAGAGAGAATTAATCAGCTGATGAGCTCGTTTCTCTCTAGATGTGTGTGCAATTAGTCGGAAGAAATGATGAGCTCGTGTGGGGAAATTGTGCTATAAGGCCGCGATGCTTTCATTGTATTTCTTTTGAGCCATTAATACCATAAACAACTCCAAGAGAGTCGACTCCACCTATACTTTGTTTTTCGCAAAAGCTTTCAAATTAACCAATCGTCTCCTGAACGATCAAATAAAAATGTAAAATAAAAGAAAATCAAACACAATCACAAAAAATATAATATTTACGAAGTTAAAAAATTTTCCTATGTCCACGAGCAAACCACAAAATCTTAGATAGGTTTACCAAAGCTTTATAATAATATCTCAACTCTTTAATTCGTCCAAGAGCTTTTTTCCTTATATATATAGAAGAACTAAATTTACTTCTAATCCTGGAGAAACTAACCCTATATAGAAGATCTAAATTATCCTTCTAATCTAAGAAATTAGAGCCTAAAACAACAATTTTCCATCTGGGTTTAAACTTCACCATATACTCTCTCCTCTGATCATCGCTAAACTCGTATTACCGCTGCCACCAGTGCTGCTAACGACTTGTGAAATATCTGACCGAGTGCACAACATAGCATACATAAATCTATCAATCGCACTCGCATAAGGAACATGAGTCATGTACTCACACTCCTCATCTGTAGTAGGAGAAATATTAGCCGAAAGACAAAAGTGAGCTGCCAATAGAGTATTCACCGCATTTGAGTTATTTATTCCATGTCGTGAGAGTGTCTTCTCCAGATAACTCTTCTGTATCAGACACAATTATCTTTTTTTTTGTTTCTTTGAATCTCCATATCAAAAATCTTTCTCGTTACGCCAACATCTTTCATCTCAAACTCTATACTAAGTTGAGATTTCAACTTATTGATCTCCACCATATTCTTTGCAACACCTAAAATAGATCAGGCTCATGCATAGTTTGAGCTTAGGGCAACCTGTTGACATCCCTATATAAAGCATGAGAGATCATTTAATGCCTACAATTAGGGTTGTCAACGGCTTGACCAGGGTTGGCCTGAAACTACACCACCATACAATTAGCCCTAAACACTCTCGCTATTGCCAGCCCATGCTAGAGTGAGCTGCCAAACTTAATCCCAGCCAGAGGGCTGGACCGGGCTACAGGGTTTTAAGAACCCGGCTCGGTATGCTCTAAACGAGAGCCCCACCTACTGCTCTAAACGAGAGCCCCACCTACTGCCCGTCACCAAACACGTTTTATTGTCTTCGTTCCCAGAATGCCCCGGCGGAAGGTCCGATGTCTCATGTCACTCTCGGGCTTCACAACAAATCAAAGGGTACGCTATTCCTTGTCAGTGAGATTGTGGCCTCAACCCCTTCAAAAAGCCAATCTCACCATTGACATGATTATGTTTAAAATTAATCTTAAATGGATTTTGAGATCAGGGGCGGATTATCAGACGAACAGGGTTACATTTTTAGATCTAAAAACTTGATTTTATAATAACGTTTTTAATGTGTATCATCTGAAATAAAAAAAATTTGATCGTATGATAATGCGCATGCTTCTGATTTCTAGATCTATTACGTGGAATATTGGGACGGAACGTTTCCAAAGTATGATTCAAAGTTGCCAATAATGGTGAGATGAGGTTTATTGTGGGGTGAGATTACATTTTCACGGGTGCAAATAATAGGACCCTTAAAAAAACCGTACAAAGCTAATCATATTCGCATCACTCCTCTAACCTACTCTCTCTCTCCTCTAACCTACTCTCTTCCCTCAGAACAGGAAAAAAAAATGAACTCTTCCTCGACTGCTCTCGTCAACGGCAACGATGCTCGAGCAGCGGAGCCGGGTCGCTCCTTTTCCGTCTACAGCGAAGTTCAGAAGAGCCGTCTCAGCCATTCTCTCCCCATTCCTTCTGTTCTCCAGAAACCTTTCAAGATCGTCGACGGGCCCCCCAGCTCCGCAGCAGGAAACCCTGGTCTCTTCCCCTCAGCTTTCTCTCTCTGATCTCTCGGTTCTCAATCTATCCTCTTTCGATCTGAAATTTGCACTGCGTTTTGTCTCCTGTTCTGTTTGTAGATGAGATCGCCAAGTTGTTTCCTCATCTCTTTGGACAACCGTCGGCCAAGCTGGAGCCCAGCGATTCCGATACATTGGATCCGGATCGGAAGCTGAAGATCGGCGTCGTCCTCTCTGGAGGACAGGCTCCCGGGGGTCACAATGTTATTTCTGGCATTTTTGGTGAGGCCTTTTAATTTATTAATTAAATTAAATTAAATTAAATAAATAATTATTTTTTTTGCGTTGGATTCTGATTGCATTATCTATATGACTATACGTATACATGCTTGATTATTTGTGTTTTTTCTATTAGTAGTGGGAGTTTTATGATTTTGTTTTGGATTGTTTTGTAGATTACTTGCAGGATCGTACAAAGGGAAGCACGCTTTATGGATTCAAGGGAGGGCCTGCAGGGATCATGAAATGCAAATATGTTGAGTTGAATTCAGACTTTATCTACCCTTATAGAAATCAGGTGACGATCTCTCGCCGCCAATCTGTTGACTGTTTCCGAATTTGTGATTCTTAATAAGTCGTGAATGCATGTGGCAATTAGGTGTTCGTTATGCTGTTACTTGAGTTAATTGGGATCATAATCATATAAATCATCAATCATCAACAGATCAAAAGATAGTTCATTTTCAAATATTTTTCGATAAAGAACATGTCTTTCTGGATAGTGGTAGTTTTTCTTCATATAAATTCATAAGAGGGTGCAAATTGAAAAATCACATTGGACTTCCAAAGCCAGATTTCATCATCAGAACCAGAGCCGTGCACGTCTAACCAAGGTTTCGAGATTCATTATTGTCGATCTAGTGACTTGTCCTCGGACAATACTAATCCGCTCTGACAAAATGCATTTGCATTATGGTATGATGGTGGCTTTAATTCCTCTTTAGATGGTGGCTGAAATTAATATAGTCGGAGTCGATTATTGCAACTTATATCTCAGTGTCTCAAAGTTAGTGAGAAGAAGTCAATTGAATCCTAATCTGAATAGGATTCTAAAAGCCATGAAGAACCGCCAGTCTCTGATATAAAGAGCATATATGAGACCATTTTCTTGCAGATGAGCCGTGAGAACCACCATTCGGGTATCAAGAGAAGTTTGAAGAACCCAATGTTTGGGTGTCAAGGAGGAGACGTTTTGTGCTGTGTGAATTGTTCTTCATTATATTTTGTATTCTCTCTTGCTTTCTCTCGTTTTTTTTGTACGCACAATGTAAAGTTAAGTAATAATAATGCCATCTTCCCTTTTCCGCTGTAGACGTAAATGTAACGTCATACGAGTGAACCACATTAAATTTTCTTTGTATTGTTTTTGTTTGTTCTGCTTTTGCTATTCATGTCATTTTGGTTATAGTTTAGATCTAACAAGTGGTGTCAAAGCCATTTTGACGGGGACACCGACATCGTAGACATCGGATAAGGACCATATCGTGTGTACCAACATCGGAAGGCTTAAAGGAGCAGAACTTGCGTATTAAAGCAATGCGCAGTCGATCGATCGACCGTGGTCAGTGAAAACTCATTTTGGCGAAGTTATATATATATATATATATATATATATATATGCTTCGATCGATTGAGTATGGGATCGATCGATCGACTGATTAGTGACCCGAGAGCTATATTTTTGCGAAAAGGGTTTTTGTCAGAAGTCGAAGTTGAGTTTTAGGGGCATATTTTTTTAGTATTTGTTTTAAGGTTTTGTTTGTTTTAGAGGCCTCCTATATAAGGTCTTTTAATAAACAATGTAAGGGGTTTTTTATTATTGAATGAAAGAGCTTTTGCTTTTGGAACTTGAGATGAGTTACCTCGAAGAGTGATTCTTCGCTTCGCGAGAAGGGTTTGGTGTGAAGCCAAGGGTGTGAAGCCCAAAATCTATCTTCTGTCTATCTCTTTATCTTTTATTTTCGTTCTCTGCCTTGTTTTGATCCCATAACCCTTAAATCCGGCTGTTATCTTTTCCAAAACTCCCAAATCATAATCATTGATTCGAACCAATCTCATAAATCCTAAATTCAGCCATCCAGCCAGAAATACCCCGAAATTCATAAACCCTAGACCCCATCAAAAACATTGAATCGATCTGATTCAAACCCTAGATCTCATACGAGCCATTAACCAACCCGAATCAGAACCCCTTAGAGGACTCGTGATTCCATCATTGAATCCCGAGCGGCGCCCTAATCTGGAAAAGCTAGAGTTCTACCTCTAGGATCGATCTGCACCGCAAGGCTAACAGATCTAGCGCATGGACCGGACCCTACTCAAATTAAACATGATTCTCCAATGGAAAACTACGAAACCCTAAGGTATCCGCATTATTTTCAGGTTTATTATTTAATTAATCTAGTTTAATTTTGGCAAATCATCAATTCATAAGCATTCACGTAGTTTAGGGTCTTGTCTCACATCAGTTATGGTATCAAAGCTTAAGTTCTAGGTTAGGGCATATTTATGTGAGATTTAATTCCATTGTATTTTAATTTTCATTGTATCTTATTTCAGTTCTTGTCAAACTGTGCACATATAATGTTCGATAAAATTCCTCTTTCATTGTGACTCATATTTGCATGCCCATATAGAACCCATGCTAGTAGTTGTGGTCGCCATGGACATGAATGAGATTGCCGATGTTCTTAACGGTATGAAAACTGAATTAAAAGCGATCAATGATCAAATGACTACCATGGAGACAACCCAAAGGAACCTTGAAACTTCCAATGATAAGTTGCTAGACCGAGTTAATCGGTTAAACGAGGATGATGAGTACCTTGAACCACACCGTGAGCGTAATGGTTCACGTTTCGAATGAAATGACTACTAACATAATCGAAATCGGAATCATAGGATGGATCATCATGTAGATGACTACGACCTGGAAGGGAAACTCAAAAATGTCCGAGTTGAGTTCCCAACCTTCGATGGAAGCTGGACCCTAAAGTCTTCCTCGATTCGTTATTCGACATGGACCAACACTTTGAGTGGTTTGACATGAGTGATGAGCGATGCGTCAGGCTCGTCAAAATGAAACTCATTGGCCAAGCCTGACTCTTTTGGGTCAACATTGAACGTATCAGAATGAATGTGGGTTGTGTTCCCATTACCCGTTGGGAGGACATGAATGAGCGACTTATAGAGAAGTACGTTCCTTCCTCATACTATCATCGTCTCCTTGATCAATGGCAAAATCTACGCCAAGATAGTATGCTCGTAGCGGATTACATTGGCAAATTCGAAGAATACATGATGAGAGCCAAAGTGTCCAAAGACCTTCTGACGGGAAACGTCAAGATTGAAAGTATTGAAGTTGAATCGCAATAGAATTTCAACTTCAGAAAAAAAAAAAAAAAAAAAGTTACTGTTCACATAAACAGTGACGGACGTCCGTGATGAACAGTGACGGACGTCCGTGAAACACTGACGAACGTCCGTGATTTTGCCCCTTCACTGTCCATAGGTCATGGACATCCGTGGGGCACTACCGACGTCCGTGGACGTCGTGACGGGCTTCCGAAATTTGAGTTTTTTTGGCGAAAACTTAACTTTTTGTGTTTTATTTCTATTAGAACTCTTTATTTCGAATTTTAATTATTGGTGGCCTATATATAGAGGCTTGTAAAGACTTTTTAATTAGTTATTGAATATTTTGAATGCTTTTATGCTTGAATATTCTTTGCCTGAGATGGGTTTGGTGTGAGGTCAAGGGAGTGATTCCTAAAAGCCATTGTTATTTTCTCTATTATCTATCACTGTCTTCTTTGGATTTTTGCCTTATTGATCCCTGCTTGTTTCTCCTACATCTTAACCTATTGATTTCTTGATCCCTAAAATCATAAATCCCTTTCAGAATCCTAAATCAAATAGAGCCCAAAACCCTTTTCTAAGCCATAAATCAAACCATAAGCCCATTACAAAATCATACACCTATTTCCAAAGCCCTAGTTAGAGCCTGCGAATCTACATCGGATCGAAGACGAACGCCCAAGCCTGGAAAAAGCTAGAGTTCTATCTCTAGGCCGATCTCGCCTCAAATCTAAAAGTACTTGCGCGTTGGATCTCGTGTGATCTACTCATCAAAATTCTCCAACCCTAAGGTATCTTAAGATAATTTTGTGATTAAACTTGAATTATTTTATTTAATTTCGGCCAAATTGCATAAAAAAATCATATTCCGCATTTTAGAGTTATCGTCCCGCGTCAGTTTTGGTATCAGAGCCCTAGGTTTTTTAGGTCAGGGCATATTGTGTCACTTTAATTTTCATAGCATCTTCCTTCAGATTTTATGTGTGCACGTCATGTGTTTGACAAAATTACTCATCCATTATGGTTCATGTTTGCATGTCATTTAGCACCTGTGTTAGTAAGTCGTGTTCACTATGAGCATGAGCGAGATTGTCGATGCCCTTAGGGACATCAAAGCTCAAATGTGTGCAATTAATAATAGGAGTCGTTGCACACCAAATTCTTGGCAAAGTCTCAACAGTCGTGATGAGACTAGAGTTAGGGGATACCCTCATCATCGTGAACCCGAGTACGATCCTGCCGATAGGTTTCTAAAATCTATTCGGAATGAAGTCCCAGATTTTGAGGGTACGACAAACCATAAAACCTTCGTGGAGTGGTTGTCTAGTTTGGAAGAGTATTTAGATTGGTATGGCGTACCGAATGAGTACAAAGTTAGGTTAGTGAAAACAAAGTTGGAGGGTAATGCCAAATTTTTTTGGACTCGCTTAGAACGTCGCACTGAGTCTCTTCAGAATAAAGCCATCTCTACATGGGAGGACATGAAGGTGGAACTTATCGAACAATATGTTCCTTTCACACACCGTCACCTTTTACAGAGTTTGAAAACAAAGACAAATAAGTGCCCTGATTGTCTTAAGTGTCAAGGGTTTGGACACTTTGCATACCAATGCCCCACAAAATTTCCCACTTCGAATTTATTGCCCAAAAGAGTGAATCCTAAGGAGCCTGAGAATAGGGGAGTGGAAGAAGTGTACGACCCTCGTATCGTAATGAGTGAAAAGGAGATGGAAGAAGCTGACGAAAGTCTAGTTTGTGTTGAAACGACCTCTATTTCCCTTGTGAGTAGTGATGTTGAGTCTCCCACACGTGAGTCAACCGAGTCACCCACACAAGAATCTACTGAGTCGCATATGCATGATGTGTTGGTGCCCGTAGAACCCGGTGTGCACGAGTCCTTGTCGGTGGTCGAGTCGCATGCACATGAGAGTGTCAGAGTCTGCCGATGCATTTGCACAATATATTCATAGCTTGCATGCCAAAATTAAACAGAAAATTAATTCAAGCAACAATCAATATAAATTATCTGCAGATGCCCACAGGCGTTCTAAAGAATTTAACGTGGGTGATTATGTGATGGTCCGGGTTAGGCCTGAGCGGTTCTCAGCAGGGTCCGCAAAGAAGCTCCAATCTCGAGGCACTGGGCCTTTTAGAATTTTGGTTAAGAGTGGTCCTAATGCATACGTGCTCGAGCTTCCTCCAGGTACGGGGGTTAGTTCAACGTTCAATGTGGAGGACCTGGTTCCTTACTTGGGTTTCACCCCACCTCCTGAAAACCCACTCCAGCCACCCCCTAGTCCCAGCCCTAATTCAACCTTGCAACCTATACCTCTTCCTTCCCTACGCAGACAGAGATCAGATGAGATAGAAGATATAATTAACGATCATGTCGTCTCTATACAGGACGGGGGATTCTAGAAATACTTGGTTAAATGGGTCGGCAAACCAGAGTCCGAAAACACTTGGGTCCACGAGAATGAAGTTCGCCGCTTGAACCCCGACCTGCTAGACATCTACCACGAGTGCACTTCATCGGTGATGAAACCTTTTTGGTCCAGGGGAATTGATGGGGATGCCACATACATGGACATTGGATTCGAACCACATCGTTTTTATCGGCGTCGAAAGAAGAGGAGAGGGAGCCCGAGTCCGAGTACCACATGTGTGTTTCATCGGTGATGAAACATTTTGAGTGGAGGAGAATAACGGGGAACGTCAAGATTGAAAGTATTGAAGTTGAACCGCAATAGAATTTCAATTTCAGGAAAAAAAAAAATTCTTTCACATGAGCGTGGACGACGCTCGTGATGAATAAAGTGATTTGACGTCCGTGATTTTGCCCTTCATCGTCGTAGGTCACGGACGTCTGTATACCAGCGTCGTGGACGTCGTGACGGGCTTCCGTAATTTAAGTTTATTGGGCGAAAACTTGCCTTTTTGTGTTTTATTTCTATTAGAACTCTTTATTTCGAATTTTAATTATTGGTGGCCTATATATAGAGGCTTGTAAAGACTTTTTAATTAGTTATTGAATATTTTGAATGCTTTTATGCTTGAATATTCTTTGCCTGAGATGAGTTTGGTGTGAGGCCAAGGGAGTGATTTCTAAAAGCCATTGTTATTTTCTCTATTATCTATCACTGTCTTCTTTGGATTTTTGCCTTATTGATCCCTGCTTGTTTCTCCTACATCTTAACCTATTGATTTCTTGATCCCTAAAATCATAAATCCCTTTCAGAATCCCAAATCAAACAGAGCCCAAAACCCTTTTCTAAGCCATAAATCAAACCATAAGCCCATTACAAAATCATACACCTATTTCCAAAGCCGTAGTTAGAACCTGCGAATCTACATCGGATCGAAGACGAACGCCCAAGCCTGGAAAAAGCTAGAGTTCTATCTCTAGGCTGATCTCGCCTCAAATCTAAAAGTACTTGCGCATCGGACTGGACCCTACCTGGATCTCGTGTGATCTACTCATCAAAATTCTCCAACCCTAAGGTATCTTAAGATAGTTTTGTGATTAAACTTGAATTACTTTATTTAATTTCGGCCAAATTGCATAAAAAAATCATATTCCGCATTTTAGGGTTATCGTCCCGCGTCACCCTCAGGTCACTCTATCTAGACTTCGCACCGGATTGAGATTTGACTTGCAAAAAGAGTTAGTATCTCACCCTGTTGAGACTCTTGCCGAATGTTACACTGTCATTCAAGACCTTGAAAGATATTTGAAAATGAAGGTGGTGAGGCGATCTGAGTCTCATATCGGTCAACCTCGTACCGACAAGGTGAGGAGTAGTGCTGGAAACCTACCCACCAAACCACACAATCCACATTCGATGTGCGATTTGACAAAGGAAAGGGTGTGGTAGGAGAATCCTCGAAGGGCGGTTCTCACATCAAGTGCTACAATTGTCAAGGGTTGGGACACTATGCCGTCCAATGCCCTAAGAGGAACCCGCAAAGGAATCTTTTTGTTGAGTAAGAGGGCAACGAGGATGACAGAATTTTAGAAGAAGAGATCTTTGAGCCGGATGCCACACCTAGTGATGAAGAGGGTGATGTCAGTGGTCGTGCTCTTGTTATGAGGTGTGCCCTCGCACAACCTCAACGAGATGAAAAGGAGGATTGGCGTAGGGAGAATATCTACCACACCTTCGCCAAATGTGGAGAGAAGAGTTGTAAGATTGTGGATAGCGGAAGTTGCACCAATATCGTGTCAACACACACCATAACTTACTTAGGGCTTACACCCGAATCCCACCAGAGACCATACAAAGTTGTATGGGTTGACTCTTCCTCCATTCCCGTGTCTCAGAGGTGTCGCGTACCTATTCAATTAGGTTCGTATTCGGACACCTTGTGGTATGATGTAGTGCCGATGGATGTGGGCCACATCATCTTAGGGAGGTCATGGCTTTATGACTTGAACGTGATTATTTTTGGTTAATCTAACATTTGCACGTTCATGCATAAGGGCAAGAAGATAACTATTAAACCTTTAGCCCCTAAAGCACCGTTGACCAACAAAGTAGAAAGAAGGACGGTCAATCTAAGATCATTAACATTGTGAGTCCTTCGAAGTTTGAAAATGCGTCGTTAGATGAGAGCGTAGTGTACGTTGTCGTCACCATTGAGAGTACCACCGACTCTATAAGTGAGTACTCCAAGGAGGTTGAGCTGATAATAAAAGAATTTGCGAATGTCTTCCCCGAAGACTTAAGCTTCCTCCCATGCGTGACATTCAACACGCGATCGATTTGGTTCCCAGATCTACCCTACTAAACCTGCCCCATTACAGGTTAAATCCCATTGAGCATGCCGAATTGACTCGGTAAGTCAATAAACTCATTTAGAAAGGGTTCATCCAAGAGAGTCTGAGCCCGTGTGCCGTACCCGCCCTACTCACTCCTAAGAAAGATGGTACATGACACATGTGTGTGGATAACCGTGCAATCAACAAGATTATGGTTAAATATCAATTTCTCATTGTAATATCCCAAAAATTTGAGTGTTAAACAGTGACCTCGGGATTCGTGCCTGACTGGTCATAGGTTTGACCAAGTGATGGTCAAACAGTGGACTCATGAAGTGATAAACTAATGTGATGTCAATGTGACCTAAGTATAGAGTTAGAGTCTAGTTAGTGGTCACGTACACCTATCTCTGATGTATGTGCTTAACACACAAGCTGGAAAGAGGATATAAGGGTTAATAGCCTAAGTTTCATTGTTTGGTTGGTAGAGAGAGTTAAGAAGAGAGAGAGAGGGAGAGAGCCAAGGTGAGTTAATGGCAAAGAGTTATTGTGGTTGATTGAAGGAAGAACTTCAAGCATTAATGTTGGATTCAACGCGTGGAGGATTGTTGAAGTAAGAGCTGGAACCCTAAACATTCAAATCAACCATTCAATCAATTAGGAGATTGGTTTGAGGTGAGTTTTATTAGAATTAAATGCATAGATGTTTGATGGTTAAATTCAGTCAAGTGTAGTTAAAATCATAGAATTAAATGGATAGAAAGGAAAGAAAAAGAGGAAAAAATTTGGAAGAATAGCCCGAAAAGGAGCTGAGTCTGGCCAAATCGATTAATCGATTTTGAGAATCGATTAATCGATTTTGGTCTAGAAGTTGAAAAAGCAAGGATGCCCGATTTCGATTAATCGATCTGGAAATGGATTAATCGATTTTGAAGGTCGATTAATCGATTTGGAAATCGACTAATCGACTGGGTACCTCCAGTGGCTGGAGAAATAAGACTTGGGGAAATTGACTAATCGATTAATCGATTTTGGATTTCGATTAATCGATTTGGGATCGACTAATCGATTTTGGATTTTCGATAGCTCGATTTGAGAATCGATTTAACCATTTTGGGGAATTCGATTAATCAATTTGGGATCGATTAATCAATTTGGGATCGATTAATCGATTTTGGATTTTGATTAATCGATTTTGGGAATCGATTAATCGATTTTGGCAGTTTCACTTGACTTCTTAATTGAACCTTAGGGTTCATGGAGGGTTTAGGACCTTCTCTGTTGCATTTGTAGTGATATGTTGCATGTGTTATGATGTACCATAGGTGGTACGTGAGAGAGCAAGCATAAGGAGCCGTGTAGGACCTTGATGCTTGGACCTTCAGAGACCTGAGGTAGGGAACACCTTAAACATGTACTTTAATTACAAGAGCATGTATGTAGTGATATAGAAATCAAATTTGAAAATGTTTTAACTGTGTAAATCTTTGTAAAAAGGGTATGTGTGTGACACCAAGAAAGTAAATGAGAATGAGACATTCCCAGGAGATGAGAAAGTGATAATGGCATCAGTGTGATGCGAGTAACTGAGACAAAGTAAGCTAATGAGAATGAGACATCCCCAGGGGATGAGAAAGTGATAAAGGCATCAGTGTGATGCGAGTAATTTAGACATCTCAGGGATGTAAGTAAGATTGGATAACAACTGATAGGGCCTAACTGATATAAAGTAACACATTTACATGGTGAATAACTATATGTAAAGCACATGATATTTTTGTTATTGAAGGTTTGAATAGAATACCTCACCGACGTGATGATACCCCATGACTCGACTCAGATGTCCGTGACTGTGACGGCAGCCCAATCCGCATAATGCATGTAGGTTTATCCGTATACAGTAAACACATCCCAGGGATGTTGAGATGAGATTTAACCCCGCCGCCTATGAGAAAAGGGGCTTGGATCGTATTCCCAGGGAATACATATAACAACTGTCTATTTAGACGACGATGGAGGGTATTCCATCGGGGCTCGATGTTATATTGCTCGGGGACTACTTAAGTTGAAGATTTAAGTTTTATTTTAGGCCTAATTAGTGTAATTCATGAACAGTTAAGAATAAATGAAACATGCAAACTACCAGTAAACTTAAATTCATAATTGTCATCTTTTAAACAGTTTTTCCAGTAAATGCATAGATACATCATGCTTAGAATATCATGGAATATATGTGAGATTTTAACTTATATGTTTATTGTGTCGTTTCCCTATTGAGCTAGGATGTAGCTCACCCTTTAGACTATACGTCGCAGGTCCAAGGCTAGCAGCGGCCGAGGCTTCGGAAGACGTGGATCCGGGTGATTCAGATTACGTGCCTGGGGATGAGTTGGAGCCCCCTCCTAAGGACTTCTTCTAGGAGACTCCGCTGAGTACTTTGATAAAGAGAGATTTTGAGAGTACATTTGTACGGCTTGGTATGTCAAGCCTTTTTGAAACTTGTATTTAACTTGATATAATTCTTTTGGCGAACCATCTGGGTGATCTGTTCATCACCGATGGTTCGGATCGGTTCTCTGTTCATACAGTGGCATGAAAGTAGAACTGTCTTTTGAGTTTATACTTAGAGTAGTATTTTGCTTCCGCATTGTGTAGTTATTGTTCCATTTTGTCTTAATATTACTTGTTATACCAATGTTCCGTACATAGTCATGGGGCACGGTCTAGAGGATCGTGCTGACGGCACGGGTTTCGGGGTGCCGAAATCCGGGCTGTCACACTCATATCAAGGCTCGACGATGTGCTTGATATAATGGTTGGTGCTACTATCTTTTCCAAAATAGACCTTAAAAGTGGCTACCATCAAGTTCTTATTCGCCCTTGCGATGAGTGGAAAACCGCCTTCAAGACCAAGGATGGTCTTTATGAGTGGATGGTCATGCCTTTTGGGCTATTGAATGCCCCGAGCACATTCATGAGGCTCA
The DNA here is from genome assembly GCA_021018995.1 of Chloranthus sessilifolius. Lineage (NCBI taxonomy): Eukaryota > Viridiplantae > Streptophyta > Magnoliopsida > Chloranthales > Chloranthaceae > Chloranthus > Chloranthus sessilifolius. The sequence continues at coordinate 24,546,299 of CM037589.1, forward strand.
TGACCCAAGTGATGAGGCCGTTTCTCTGCAAGTTCCTTGTCGTATACTTTGACATCTTGATTTACAATCATGATAAAGAACAATACATTATTCGCCTAAGGTTGGTTTGTGAAACTTTGAGGGGAGAAAGGTCATATGCGAATCTCAAGAAATGCACATTCATGCAATAATCTGTTGTATTCTTGGGATTCATTGTCTCGGCTAAAGGGATGGTCGCAGACCCCGAAAAGGTTAAGGTCATTGTGGAGTGACCCGAGCCTAGGAATATTCATGATGTTCATAGCTTCCATGGATTGGCCACATTCGATCGTCGCTCCATCCGAAACTTTAGCACCATTATGGCTCCTATTACTGATTGTATGCGAAAAGGGAGTTTCAATAAGGCAGAGCCGCGATGAAGGCCTTTGCCGAGATAAAGGATAAGATGTCTAGTGCACATGCACCTACCGGACTTTTCTAAAATCTTTGAAGTAGCTTGTGACGCGTCGGGTGTGGGAATAGGCGGAGTGCTTAGCCAAGAGGGCCACCCAGTGGCCTATTTTACGGAGAAACTTAATGAAGCAAGGCAAAAATACTCTACCTATGATAAGGAGTTTTATGCGGTCGTCCAATCTCTTTGGTATTAGAAGCATTACTTTAGACCGCAGGAATTTGTGCTGTTTTCTGACCAAGAAGCCTTACACTTCCTTGTTTCACAGAAAAAGTTGAACTCGAGGCACGCAAAGTGGGTTGAGTATCTTCAAGGGTTCACATTCGTATCAAAGCATAAGGTGGGTGTCGAGAACAAGGCAGCTAGTGCACTTAGTCGTCGAGTGGCGACTTTACAGTCTATGAGCACCGAGGTCATCAGATTTGAGCCGTTGAATCAAGATTATCCTGAGTGCCCAGATTTCGGGGCGAAATACACTGCTCTCCTGGAAAATCCGAACATCATCAATTCCAATTATACCCTGCAAGATGGGTATTTGTTCAAAGGAAATCGCCTGTGCGTTCCTTGCATCTCATTGCGTGACTTTCTCATTTGAGAGTTACATGCCGGAGGGATTGCTGGGCATTTCGGGCGCAACAAGACCATTGCGCTCATGGAGGATAGGTTTTATTGGCCTAGCCTTATGAGAGATGTTTCATGGGTTGTGAAACAATGCCGTACATGCCAAGTGGCCAAACAAAATAAACAAAATGCTAGTTTGTACACTCCGTTACCTGTGCCACACACCCAGTGGCAAGACATCTCTGTGAATTTCGTGTTCGGACTTCTCAAGACTCAACGGAAACACGATTCCATTTTTGTGGTGGTGGACCGTTTCTCTAAGATGGCCACTTCATACCTTGCTCCAAAACCTCCAATGCAGCTTACATCGCCAAATTATTTTTCGGGGAGGTTGTGCGCCTCCATGAGTTACCCAAAACTATTGTGTAGGATCGGGACATGAAGTCCACCAGTTACTTCTGGAAAATTTTATGGTACATGATGGGTGCCATGCCCCAATTTTCCTCGGCCTATCATCCTCAAACCGATGGCCAAACAGAAGTCACCAATAGGAGCTTAGGTAAACTCTTTCGTTGTCTAGTCGATGATCATATTAGGACCAGGGATTCTACGTTACAAATAGCCGAGTTTGCATACAACTCTGTCAATAGGTCCCTAGGCATGAGTCCGTCTGAGGTTGTACATGGGCATAGGCCAAGGACACCATTAGATCTAATTCCTATGTCTGCATCATATCGAGTATCTAAGTCCGCGGACGCATTTGCACAACACATTCATAACTTGCACGTCGAAATTAGACAAAATATTAATTCAAGTAATGAACATTACAAGATAACTGCGGATGTACATAGGCGCTTCAAAGAATTCCAAGTGGGGGATCATGTGATGGTTCGGGTTAGGCCTAAACGATTCCCATCGGGAGTCGTAAAGAAGCTCCAAGTCCGCGGCGTTAGGCCTTTTAGAATTGTGGCAATGAGTGGGTCTAATGCGTATGTTCTCGAACTTCCGCCGGATATTGAGGTCAGCTCTACATTCAATGTGGAGGACCTAGTCCATTCTTTGGGCTCAACCCCACCCCTTCCAACCCTTTCCAAGCACCCCCGAGCCCAAATCCCAGTCCCACCCTGCAACCTCAACCATTCCCTTCCTCACGCAGGCAGATGAGAGATGAAATTGAAGGGATACTTGATGATTTTGTGGTATCCACCCACTGGAGGGTTTCAGAAATACTTGGTTAAGTGGATGGGAAAGTCGGACTCTAAGAACACGTGGTTAACTGAAGATAAGGTGTGACGCTTGGATCCCGACGTGCTCGATCGCTATCACCAAGTTGCTTCATCGGTGATGAAGCCTCTTCGACTCTGGAGAATTGACAGGGACGCCGACATCGTAGACATCAAATACGGACTATATCGTGTATTTATCGCCTAAGAAGTGAACGACGAATCAGCTTAAAGGAGCGTAACTCGCAGATAAAGCAATGCACAGTCGATCGATCGATCCCATGCTTCGAGCGATTGATTGTGGTCAATGAAAACTCATTTTGGCGAAGTTTTATATATGCTTCGATCGATTGAGTATGGGATCAATCGATCGACTGATTAGTGACCCGAGAGCTATATTATATATATATATATATATATATATATATATATATATATATATATATATATATATATATATGTTCGAAGTTGAGTTTTAGGGGCATACTTGTCTTTTTTTAGTATTTGTTTTAGGGTTTTCTTTTGTTTTAAAGGCTTCCTATATAAGGTCTTTTAATAAACAATGTAAGGATTTTTTTATTATTGAATGAAAGAGCTTTTGCTTTTGGAACTGAGATGAGTTTCCTTGTAGAGTGATTCTTCGCTTCCCGAGAAGGGTTTGGTGTGAAGCCCAAAATCTATCTTCTATCTATCTCTTTGTCTTTTATTTTCTTTCTCTGCCTTGTTTTGATCCCATAACCCTTAAATCCGGCCGTTATCTTTTCCAAAATTCCCAAATCACAATCATTGATTCAAACCAATCTCATAAATCCTAAATTCAGCCATCCAACCAGAATTACCCCGAAATTCATAAACCCTAGACCCCATCAGAACCATCGAATCAATCTGATTCGAACCCTAGATCTAATGCGAGCCATTAACCAACCCGAATCAGAATCCCTTAGAGGACTCGTGATTCCATCATTGAATCCTGAGCGGCGCCCTAATCTGGAAAAGTTAGAGTTCTACCTCTAGGATCGATCTGCACCGCAAGGCTAACGTATCTTGCGCGTGGACTGGACCCTACTCGAATTAAGTGCGATTCTCCAATGGCAAACTACGAAACCCTAAGGTACCCGCATTATTTTCAGGTTTATTATTTAATTAATCTAGTTTAATTTCGGCAAATCATCAATTCATAAGCATTCACGTAGTTTAGGGTCTTATCCCGTCACATTTTTTCCACAATGGCAGTGAGAACTCCATCGGAGAAGTTTGATGTTTAGGAAGAAACTGCTTAATCTATGACAAGTTGAGGTTTGTGATTTGTTGGTCCAACAAGGCTTACACAAGGTATTGAAGGGAAGATCGAAGAATGAGTTGTTGGAAGAATGATCTAAGAGTTGTTAGCACTTAGCACTATTCGCTTATGTTTCGGTGATGAGGTTTTGTGTACTGTGACAAAATACAAATGAGGATTTTACAAAAGAGCTATGAAAGAATCTTGAAAACTCGGCTCTAGCGACCTCGAGTCGAGGAAATTTTATTATAATTTTTTTCTTTTTAGGGTTAGTTTTTACTGGTTAAGAAGTAAGGGCTTTAGGGTTTACTGATAGCTAGAGTTTACTTGTTTATGACTACATAAAAAGTAGATACACTCGCTAATGGATCGATGCTGAAAGAAGAATAATCATCATCACCATCAACACAACCTTAACCCATCTATTTGGGGACAACTTTGTGAGTTCTATTTCTATACTCCTTTCTTATCAGCACTAAGCTCTCTGTAACTTCTCAATCCTTCATATTCCTTTGCACGACTCCGTTCCAGGTCTACACTGGTCTTCCTCTTTTCCTGCTTCCTTTTGCTTGTAGCATCTCAACCTTTCGTACAGGGTTTGCTGCTTCATGCCTCCGATGAACGTGTCCAAACTACCTCAAGCGACATTCCATAATTTTTTTCTTTATAGGTGTCACTTTCAAATTTCCTCTTATGCACTCGTTCCATATTTTATCCTTTCTTGTTACTCAACACATTCATCTTAACATACACACCTTGGCCACATGTACTATATCTTCTTATCGCTTTTTCTTTGCCCAACATTCTGCACCATATAATATAGCAGGTTGAACAACTGTCTTATAAAAACGTCCCTTCAATCTAAGAGGAACTCTTGGTTACACAACACTCCGCTTGCTTGCCTTTATTTCATTCAACCTGCATTAATCCTATTTGAGGCGTCCTCTTCAAATCCACCATGTGATTGTAAGGTAAACCCTAAATAGCGAAATCTATGGCAATGTCACACTAAATGATTATATTTTAACTAAATCCTCCTTCATGCTATGATCATGATTATATTTTAACTAAATCCTCCTTCACTCCAAAGCTTTTCTTCATAGTTCCAGCTCATCATTTTTTTCCCCTGTTTGAGCAATTAATACTACGCCATCCACAGATAACATGCACAATGGGATCTCTTCTTGTATGTCTATGGTTAATGCATCCATGAACAACGCAAAACAAATAAGGGCCCAAGGTAGATCCTTGATGCATTCCAACTCCGTCAGGGAACTCACTCATCTATCCACACGCTGTTCTTACACTAGTTACCACCCTCTCATACATGTCTGGGATAATCTAAATATATAAGTTAATGATGCATTTCCTCAGCGTCCACCAGATTATCTGTCTCAACACTATCATATGCCTTCTCTAAATCAATAAAGACCATATGTAGGTTTTTCTTTCTCTCGCTAAACTTCTCCATAAGTTACCTCAATAGGAAAATAGCTTTCGTTGTTGATCTTCCCAGCATAAATTCAAACTGGTTCTCTAATACATTTTGGCTTAGCCGTTGTTCTACTTTCTCTCCAAACGTTTCATAGTCTTGCTCATTATTAATGCCTCGACAGTTGCTATAGTTTTGAATGTCTCCATTTTTTCTTATAGAAAGGGACCATAATGTTTTTGCCCAATCCCTCAGGCATTTTCTTTGTTTTTATTATCTTGTTGAATATTTTAGTCAACCAATTCAGCTCATTTTCTCCCAACACAATTTAAACTTCTATAGATATCCCATCTGGTCCTATTACAATGTTAAAATCGTCGGGCGGTCGGGGGGATGTTCGGACGGAAATCGTTGGGTGTATGTATATATATGTATACATAGGGTTGGGCGTATGTATATATATATATATGTATGTATACATATCGTTGGGCATATGTATATATATGTATACTTCGGACGGAAATCGTTGTGAAGTTATTTGCACCCTACAACTTAGGGTGAGTTATTTGCGTTATTTACAACCAATTTATAACTTAAGGTTGTGGTGTCATCACTTGTCAGTCGTGCAATTATAGGGAGAGGAAATGAGGTAGAAAGTGAGAGAGAGGATAGTGACTGACTAGTTGATTGGTTCTTGTCGTGTTGCAATGATGGTGCCATGCCAGCATGTTGTTATCGTGTGTGAGTCGTCACTTGTCGGTCGTGCAATTATAGGGAGAGGAAATGAGCTAGAAAGTGAGAGAGAGGATGGTGATTGACTGGTTGATTGGTTCTTGTCGTGTTGCGAGGATGGTGCCATGCCAGCCATCTGTTATCGCGCGCGGGTGTGTGTGTGTGTGTGTGTGTGTGTGTGAGAGAGAGAGAGAGAGAGAGAGAGAGAGAGAGAGATTATTACACTCAGCCTCTAACAATAGGATGTAAGATGTTTTAGTAATTATACATTATATGGGGCTTCAGCCTGTTCAAGTTGGGATTGACTCGAGTCAAATCGAGCTTCCAAGTAACCAAGGGGCTTCATCCTGTTCAAATGAGAAAATGAGGGTTCTGGCACTGAATTTTTTGAATATATTAGAAGTAACAGTTAATGGGCCTCTACAAGTGAGGTTTTATTAACCAAATAGGACCATCAATGGATCACTCTAAATTGCGCAGGGACTTAAAACAATAGCGCATTGATCATGTGCTCAGTGATCATGTGGCTGCTGAATATCAAGATTTGTAAAAAAAAGGGTAACCATTGATTTCTGCAATTAAGTTTGGACATTATTATTGTTTAAATAAAAATTGGAAATAGGGTAGTTTATTTTAGGGATCTTCGTTTATTCTCTTGTTTAGTTACACATTAAAAGGAGACATGGAGGACCTTTTAAAGCCCTTTTATATTAATATTTTTTGAAGAAAACTAACATGAGTAGGATGCTCGAAACCCTAATTACCCTATTTGATTTGCCCATTCTATTGTTATCTGGACTTGAAAAATTGAGGTACATCTTTCAATTCTGCGCATTTTCCCTTTTTGGTTGACGATTATCTTCTTCTAATATCACATAAATTGCTCGTTCAGGGATCAGGGACCCGATAAAAGTGGATCCAATATCACCCTTCCCTTTAACACTAGCAGCTAAGGCAATCAGGCTGATGATTCAGAGTTGTACCTCTTCATAGATATTAGGGTCTCAAGTACTGATCTCATCATTTCCTATCTACAATATGTGCAGGATCTGATTGTTTTCATGGAGGTGTCTTTTGTCTAACTTTTGCGTTAGAGTTTGTTTTGAAAGAGACTAACCAGAAATGAAACCTGCCCAATCTCATATTTTTAGAATTATCGTGTCGAAAGTCTTGATTCAAGATGCCACAAATACAATTGGTGCAACAGGGGATCGTAATAATTAAACCATCTGGGAGTGCCTCTTAAATTAGGCTCTCTTAACATGCTTTATTGGGATTTGTAATTGCTAGGCCTGATTCCTGATTGGATTCATATATTAAATTTTATTTGTTCCTCCTTGGGAGCTATATTGATGAAATCTGAAGTCAAGAAGACTACTAGGTCGACAAGTAAAGAAAGAGAAAACAGCGAAGAAGTGGGAAGAGTGGCAAGAAAAGAGGTCCCTTTACAAGCTGTTTATCAATCAGATAGAGCCATAACAAATCTATTGAAATATAAGGGGATTTGCTGCAAATGAATTTTAAACAGGGCCATATGAAGCATGAAACAGGGGGAGAGGAGGGTATTGCTGGAAGGGGACTACAAGATTGAATAGAGGGCTCATATGTTGATATTAAAGAGCTGTAAGTAACCCCGAACAAGGGGGTTGCAGGCTGATAAGAGGAAGATTGCAGAATGCTGTTAAACAGGGCTGAGATAGGTTTTGAACTGGGTTTGGGTCTTTCTTGCTATCTACAGAAATATAGGTGCTGCTACATCCTCCCGTATGTGGTGTAACCTGCCTGTTAGGGTGATGGTAATTCCATTTTGGCACTCCTGGTTGAGGAATTGGCGTAACCTTTTGATACAACGGTGGGTATGCAAGTTGACTTGTCTGGTGTCGATAATAGCTTAAGGTTTCGATGAAACAGAGGCAAGGGCTCTTATGGAAGGGCTTGAAATTTTTAGCTCTGTGATGCTCTGCTGTTTATCCTTATCTATGAAAAAAAGACCTCTACAAACCTGTGAATAGAAGTTGTTCTTCCCTTTAATTTGATCTATTACCACATAAATCTTCTTGTTCAATCTGCCTTCCCTTTCCAACCTATTACTTGGAACTCCTCTATGGGTTTGTGTAAGCTTATATTTACGAATTTGTGTATTATACATTGACATAAGTCTTTCTGTATGTATGCACATATGTGCATGTATGGATGTATGTGTGCAGACAATTCACACAAAGCATAATGTATGCATGTCGGCATGCAAGCATAGGAAATAAGACAATGGTAAGACCGTGGATGGGTATCTATTCAGTATCTGTGATTGCACTTAACACATTTTTGCTTTATACAATGATGGGTATATGCAATGTCTGTGATTGCACTGAACACATTATTGCTGTATACATTCTTAAAGTGGGTGTCACTTAACTGTATTTTAAATTGGATTCTGGAAACAGGGAGGGTTCGATATGATCTGTAGTGGTAGGGACAAGATTGAAACTCCAGAACAGGTGCTTCTCTTCTACACTTTCTAGAGTGATTGCCCATTTTAATCATTATGTTTGTTTATAATTTTTTTGTCAAGCTGATATAATTTTGGAAAAACCACCTCTTTTTGCTAATTTGTGAGACATTTTTTTGGCTGTTGGCTAACTAAATTCACGTGCTAACTGCTAATGCTTTTCAGTTTAAGCAAGCTGAAGACACTGCACAGAAGCTTGATTTGGATGGACTTGTAGTTATTGGTGGAGATGACTCAAATACTAATGCTTGCCTCCTTGCTGAAAACTTTAGGTAGAATATAAAATTATCTTCCTGTTGGAATGATCCAGATTTTAAAATGTCATGCTCCTTTTGGGGTCATGTCTATATTGTGTTTTGCCTTTAAAATTTGAATTAAGTATGTGATGCAAATTACTTGTTTATTCATGTAATTATCCGGAATCCTTTTGAGATTTTTTTTTTGTTGGATTGATCAGACTAAAAAGTGTAAACACTCGGGTAATCGGATGCCCAAAGACAATTGATGGTGATTTGAAATGTAAGGAGGTTCCAACGAGTTTTGGATTTGATACAGCATGCAAGGTAATTGTTAGTTATGTTTTGAAACTCTGCTTAGAGTTTATAGCCCTATGTTTTCTGTCTCAGTATCTCATTTTGGTCAACTTATTTGCGTCCTCGTTCGTGAGTAAAATGTCAACAAAAAAATTGTATCTTTACTCATGGATTTAGCAAATTTAATGAATCATTCAGGTCAATATGAAAAATTTATTTGTGAAGCATGCTAATGGACTTGTTTGTAAATCATTCATGTTAATATAATCATCTCTTGAGATTTACTCTTTAATTGAAGATTTTGACTTAATTCTTTGGGCGGTGTTGATTGTTCTTTCTGATATGATTATGTCCATGTCCCACTTCAGAATTCAGACTGCCAAAATTTATATTTCCTTCCAGTGATAGTCATTTGAATTATCCATCTTCTAGGTAAAAGGTTTACATCAAACATAATATGTTATACTTAAATCCTTTTAGAGTAAGAAGATCCACTTTGAAAACAAGTAACTCTCATCAGAATATTTCCTAGAACTAATAGGATAGTACTTTTAAAATTTGTACAGCAAATACCTTGTAATACCTATAGAAGAATTGTCTAGAACCTAGTTGTTGTCACTTCTGTGTCACCATAGCTACCAAGTTTGCTCTAATCCTCCACGAACTATAAACTATTTTAGCAAACTCATTAACTAATTTAGGCAATTTCTCTTAATTTCATGAACCAGGCAGAACGAACTGACCACGGACCAGGTAACTATGTCTGTCTCCTTCCGCTATATATCTCATAGGGGCAATAACGAACTATATTATATAATGGATTCAGAAGTACAATATGTTACATATGTAGGTTTTGAGACAAACTGTAAATGAGATTCCCATTTGAAAGAATTCAGCTTAAAAATTCCCTGGCAATCATATTAATTGAACTTTCAGTCTCTCTAAAATAAATCATCTTAATGTGCGCGCTTTGTGTGCGTTGTGAATGTATCTCAGCTCCCGAGTCCCAACGCACAGAACGAAAAAAATTGTAAGCAAATCAACATTAGTTTGAAATCATTCTGGCTTCTGAGCTGACTTGGCAATTTGTTTTTTTTCCTAAAATTTTTGTTATGAACTTGGGAGTGGATCTATGGATATAAGTTAGTGGATCTGACGCTCAACATTAACTGTGCAGATCTACTCAGAAATGATAGGAAATGTCATGACGGATGCTCGATCTACTGGCAAATATTATCACTGTAAGTTTACTAATTTTGAAATCTGTTATTCAGATCATGTCTATTGAGTTCCATTGCTTAACATTAAATGCTGAAATTATGAGTTCCCCTTCCACCAGCCGATTGCTACTCTCGAAACGAAATAAGCTTGATGTTAAGCTGTTTTTCAGAGTCTGGAGCAGAGCGGCCATTCTTGGTTACCTTGTCCATACTGCCTGGACTACTGGATTGGGTACTGGATTTCTGAGCCTGCCCCAAACCGGAAGTTCCAAATCTTCTGTTAGTAGACAGTAAAATTGTTTAAAAGCTGGTTAAAACCTGTAAATTAAGTTTCTTCAGTTCAGTTTTGATACTATTTGTTTTTTTAACATTCCGCTTTTCCAACCGCTTCCCCAATTTGCGCTGTGAATCGGCCAACTGACCTCTATCATCTTCTAACATTGGTGTTAATAAATTAAGAAAAAAACAATTAATCTAAGAAAAATTCTCCTTAAGAATTAGAGAATCCTGCCTGCAATTATAAGTTCTCCAGGTTCACTATTGTCATTTTGATGATATCTAAGTTCCTACTGTTGGGACTCTTTTGCTTTGTATCATTTTCTAACACTCCTTGTTTCTGCAGTTGTAAGGCTTATGGGTCGTGCAGCTTCCCACATTACATTGGAGTGCGCTTTGCAGACACATCCTAATGTTACTATTATTGGAGAGGAGGTAGTTTTTATACTGTTTGCTATACATTAGAATTAGTTCTCTTGCTCATAATTCCCCAATTTCAGGGGTCTACTCTTTGCTTGTTTCTTCGGTTTCCTCTGGTTGGATGCGAGAGATGTTCTAATAATAGAGCTGCTTAAACTAGTAATCTCATATACTTTGATTAACACCCTCAGTTTCTTCCAGTCGTATGCTTCTGCTGAGCATACATCTGTTTCTCATTTTTCACTGTTTCGCTTCTGCATAGTGGGACATCTTGATGTATGGCATTATGCTGCAAGCCTGTTACATTATATGATACTTTATTGTTTACTTCCAACTGAATGGATGCATTTATCTCTTAGCTTGTCTTAGGCTGCTGTATTCATTAATTGGTTCATGTTATTCTATCTTCATAAAACAGATGGCATTCACGTGAATACCTGTATGGGAGTAAGCATTCGTGTGGAGTTAACTTGTCTGATTATTATTATACATAAATTTTGCTTACTATATATATATATATATATATATATATATATATATATATACACATATATACACACACACTATATTACAGATAACTATCGAATTGAAATCGTTATATGGAGCAATGGAAAAGAAGATTACTGTAGCAGTGACTCAGAATTTAATGGTCACTGCTTTACAATACAATCTCTGAAGTTTTTATATCAAACAAGATCACACTTCCTATGCCACTAGTTTGCGTTGAGGTTATCAATGTGAGAGTGAAAAGATGATCCAAAAACCCAAAGCCCAAAGAATAGGTTTCACTGTGCAAGAGAGCAGCAAAGACTAATCATAAATTTCTGAAAGTTTTTTTATTTAACACATTGGTAAATATCCACCTGAACCATAACTGTTGGTAGAAAGAAATAATCCCAAGTGACTACTTGTGCTCTGACTAAGAGCAAATCCTTCTCCAACATTGGAAGGAGACATAGGAGGCCAGCCAGATTATTACTGAGATCCAGAGTTAGTTGCAGCTTATTTCATGGACATGAATGTGGGTTTCCAACATTTTGTGCTGACATTGCCCTGGAAAGTTATAAGAATTAGGACTTCACTCTTTCAATATTAAATAACTACCATACAATATGGAAGGAAAATAGTAGATGTTGGGAAACTAAATAAATTTAAACCCAGTAAATAAATATCCATAGCATTCCATTTTTTGGGTTGGGTGATCAAGAGTTTTCCAATCTATTATTTGGTTTGTTGTTGGGAGTGGGCTCTCCATCCAAGCATCTATGGGAACCAATTATTATAAGGTTTGAGAAGAAGCTAGCTATGTGGAAAAGGAACTATATCTTGTTGGTAGATTTGGACTTAGGTATGAATAGTCGAATGCTTCTTGCCTAAGTAAAATTTTTTTTATTCATAATTCGTAAATATGATTCTCTCCTAGGTTAATGGCTATGGCATGGAGGAGCCCAAATAATTGTGGAGGAATCATTAGTAGTAAATATGAGGTGGAAACACTGGGATAGAAGTGTGGAGAAATTGAAAGGGGTCATTGGTCATGTGATGTGTAAGGTTTACATAGAAGTTCTTCTAATGAGGTTAGTGTGAGTGAAGGAAGTAGGATTTGAATCTTGGGAGGCCTAATGGTTGGGTGTGTCTTGTTTCTGTTTTTGGATTTGTATGATATAGTGAGAATAAATGAGTTGTCATAAAAGTTTTTAATATTTGGGTGGGAGGGAAATTGCTATGGAACTTAGTATTTAGGAGGAACCTAAGTGATTTGGAGTTTGGGCCCTTAATCGAGTTATTGGGATAAAGGTGAAAGGAAGATATGGAAATGTGATGCCAAGGAGCTTTAAGGTTGTGTTTGGATTCCACGCCAGCGCATTTCAGTACACCCCCCACTCCGTCAGTGCAGGGTTTATCTGCTCCAGTAGGGAGCTCATTTTCTACTTAAAACAGCTCCCTCCCAGCACAAATTGGGGGGGGGGGGGGAGGGGGAGAACTGGTTTACCAAATGCACTCTGGGCCTGAGAGCACCACACCATAGCTCAAGAGCCACTCTTTTTCCCTAGGAGATGAGCCAAACACACGCTAAGACAATTTCTTTAGGTTTATTACTAAGGAGGCTTCTCGCCCCATTGCTACGACTTGACAAGATCTCACTGTGGCTCAAATCGAGGCATCTTTTTCCCTAGGGAGATGAGCCAATCACACGCTAAGACAATTTCTTTAGGTTTATTACTAAGGAGGCGTCTCGGCCCTTTGCTACGACTTGACAAGATCTCACTGTGGCTCAAATCGAGGCATCTTGTTAGACTCCTTTAGCAAATAAGATACGGCACAAATTTCAACTTCCAAATCAATACATCATGTGTAAAAAAGTGGAAAATCACTAGGCCATCTTTTCTACATTTCATGATTACAGGAAAGATATGGGTAATCTCTTGTGAGCTCTTTGGTTTGGCTTGGGTACTTCTTAAAACATTGATGGAGTGATGGGGTGGGGGACCATTTTGGTGTTTTGGTCTTTATGTATTATGTTTCTTCTAGGGCATTTGGAAGGAAAAGAGCAATCAGATCTTTTCTTCTAGGGCATTTGGAAGGAAAAGGCCAAATCAATAAAGAGGGTTATTAGCAAGATCAAATCTAATATCATCAAATGAATAAGAACAGGGATAAATTAAAGGTTTTGAGAGAGTGGAAGGCAGTACTACGAGGAAAGGGTGATGAGATGGACTGTCCTATGGAAGGTGTACTCAAATTTCATTTTATGGAAGGTCATTAGGCAATCTGGGACCCGCCAGATGGGGGCTGTGTTGCGTACCATCTTTGGGAAATTGTACTATCGTGACACAATACGACTTTTTTTGAAGCATATGCGTATAATACACATTTTTTTGCCACAACATACTAAACACGTATAATACCCGCATTTTTGAATAAAATGCATATTTTTGTATAATAAGCATATTTCATGTATTAAGCACATTTCTGTATTTTTAGTAAACTGTTTTAAAAGTTTTTAAAAATAAAATAATATTATCTCATTTTTTCCAATTTTTCCAGTCGTCTTCCGTATTTTACAGTTTTTTTACCTTTCGATTTTTTCCGTATTTTGCCCTTTTTTCCCGACTTTCTTGCTCACCGTGTTAAACCCGTACCCGTGTTTTGTCACTTTGTTGTAACAGTGTATTCAAGACTCATGGTTTAAATATTGAAATGGAGTTAGCGGTTGAAGGCGTCTACCAATGTTATAGAATGGGTTTTGTGGAAGAACGTTGGTCCTTGGTCCCCTTCCCTATCCTTAATGAGTCTAATGACATCCTATCGGAAGGACTTAGTATCTTGTTTAACATATTAGGAGATAAGTGAATTATGTCATGGACTCCTTAGCTGGGAAAGGAACTATGAGACACTAATACACTACCTTTGGATTGGGAAATGGAGATAGTATCCCGCCACAGTCTTGTAACTTATTTTCACTTTATACTGTTCATTTATTTCTAGTAAAATTCTTATTCGATTTTTTTTAAAAGGATAACTTAAAATTTATTATAATTATATATAATCCATTTAATTTGACCCTAACTTATGTAACAAGGACACTGTGTTGGTGCTGAACATGGATAGGAAATATACAAACCGAAAAATAAAGGTTAGGAGGTATGAAACTGAGTAGCTTCGTGAAAGGTCACTATGCCATGGCATCCATACAAATATATTAAAATGTAAAAATTTAGAGTTTAGTAATTAGAAAAATTAGGAAACCTATGTAGGAGTTTTTGAAAATTAAAAAGCTTGTATAAAAATTAGTGTCTATGTATGAAATACTTAACAACGAGGAGTACTGAAAAAACCATAGATTTTTTGTCCTTGTCACTCTACAATGGTTTCCGTGTTGATCCATGTCAAAGTAACAAAACTTTATGTCCTTGTTGCATAAAATGTAGCCATTAAATAATTTTACATCAAGGAGTAGTATTCATAATTTGAATGATATACATTTTCTGGTAACATTTAATGTTGTTAATATATATGAATAAGTAATAAACTAATACTATGCACATGGATATATATATATATACTACTTTTGAATGTAGATATCAATATCTGCTGCATCAACTAATTTTTATGCTGCTATAAGATAAAACATAGGAAGACTTGATCCAACAGTGAGTTCTTGAATATTACTTCACAGCATTCTACATGCATGCTTGGCTCCTCATATGCTGCATTAATATGTCGTTTTGCATGGTTCAACTAATAAAAGAATTGATGCTCACCTCTACACTGTGTTTGGTCAACGAGTAGAATCGTGAAGTTGTCTGATTTGGACAGACCACTTGTTGAACATGGAGATTAACCAGCCTAACACCTACTAATTATGGGACACATTTTGACTTGTCGACCTGAATTTCCGGAGATGGGTGATCCTTGCCAATTGTTTTTTCTCCTCATAATTCGTGAATGCGGACAGATTCTCTAATTCCCTTGAATCATTTGATTAACTCTATGATTTTCAAGGGTCCATGAGTTTTGCTTCCCTATGGTAACTTTTGAGGATTAGGGATCCAGCATTCAAAGCTAACCCTGTGAATGATAAGTGATTCAACTTCGGTAGCTTATCATTTTGGTCGTATACTCAACCTCTTTTAGGTTGCTAATACAAAGGGGAAGTGGGGAGAAGTGTTGTCCAGTTGTTCCATTGGAGGAACCAATCCCAGAGTATCCCCAAGGTTGAGGAATGTGTCAGCTCCACTGAGGGAATGATAATTGTTTTCTATACTAATAATGTCATGCTCACACTTACCAAATGCGCATACTCATAAACTTTCTGGAAACTTGAAAAGCTGCTGGTTTTCTTTTGTTCTATAATCATTTGTCATCACAAATTCTTTGCTTCACAACATATTTTGAATTTCTACTATAAAGACATTTTGCCTGCTTTGAAACATTCCCAATATGCTGCCTCTAACTGTTATTATCTGAGAATTTTGCATCTTGATGCAGGTGGCTGCCAAGAAGCAGACACTGAAAAATGTTACAGACTACATTACAGATGTAATCTGCATGCGTGCAGATCTAGGCTACAACTATGGTGTCATACTTATACCAGAAGGCTTAATCGACTTTATTCCTGAGGTAGCATTTTTAATCATAAAATTTTCTATTTCTTTTCTGTACACTATTATGAAACTTGAGTGTTACAATTTACAAATTGATTATAGGATACCTTGAGGTCGCACAGGTAATATGCTAACAATCAATGTAAGCATTGCACGTTAGCAACCTCAAAAATCTCGTTCCTAAAAATGACCTCAAAAACACAAATCACCACCTGCTATTTAATATTTCAAAAATGTCACCGCTATTTTACCATTATATCCTTTCTTTATAAGCTATAGGACAAAAAATCATTTTCTGAGGCATTTTTTGGAAAAGGAGATTTTGGAGATTGCTAATGCCCAACGCTTGCATTGGACGTTAGCATATCCCCCAGGTATATTTCTGCTTCTGGGAAAATTTGGGTTTGCTGATGGTGTGGAGTTCCATTTGCAGGTACAACTTCTTATTGCAGAATTGAATGAAATCCTAGCTCATGATGTTGTGGATGAAGGTGGGTTGTGGAAAAAGAAGCTTCAACCTCAATCTCACCTGCTTTTTGACTTTTTACCTCAAGCAATTCAGGAGCAATTGCTGTTAGAAAGAGATCCGCATGGAAATGTGCAGGTGCTTGTCATATTTTTTTCGTTAAAGCTGTCTTTAGCCTGTTAATGGTTGATAGGGCATCTTTACTAGTATTGTGGTTCTACTTTTTTAAATGTTTAGGTTGCGAAAATAGAAACAGAAAAAATGCTTATCTCAATGGTTGAAACTGAGTTGGAGAAAAGAAAGCAAGAGGGTAGATATACACACCAGTTCAAAGGCCAATCTCATTTTTTCGGGTAACATTTTTTGTACCACTTATTTTATCCCCTTGTCAATGAGTAATGACCTGACATGAAGCGTGACAGATTGGTGATGTACAAATTCTAATGTTTGCTATGAGTGTTTCTGACATGATATTCATTTGCAGCTATGAGGGAAGATGTGGTTTGCCTACAAATTTTGATTCTACCTACTGCTATGCATTGGGTTATGGTGCAGGAGCCCTCCTTCATTTTGGAAAGACTGGTCTCATCTCATCGGTCTGTGATTTTTTCCTTTTCTCTTTCTTTGTTTTTTCATTTTTATTTTTTTTTACATTTTAAAATTATTTTTTATATCTTTGAGCTTCTTGCATTATCTTCATCATCGCTTGTTCAACAGCAACAGCAAGCTTCCTAACTCAAAAGCTGATTTTTTCATTTATGTATTTATTTATTTTCTGCTTGTAGCTACACGGCATAGCTTAGTTAGTGCCAAAAGGTGCTCTAAGATGTGGAGCATGACAGATGCTTGGGCGGACATTGATTGAAAAGCTTCTTGTTGGGATTTGGTCACCCAATAGGTTCTTGAGCTTTTTCTAATTATATAACATATAGGTCAATGAAACAACTCAAATAAGTAGATGGGAAATCCCCAATGGAAGAATAACCAGTCCTTAAAAAGAAACAATTATGTAAAATCTTCACAACCAAATAATCAATAAGAACACTCACAACTAAATCGAGGCATGTGAATCTGTAACTGATGATCTTTGTTCGTAGCGGATCTTGAATTGGTCGACCATGTGCGTTTTTCTTGTTCATTCTCCTTGAAAATATGGGATCGTTTTGTCTGAAAGTTTTTTTTTTTTTTTTTGAGACCAAGGTTGGTATGGATCCTTCTTGGTGCTTGATGAGTGGTCCCTACCCTGCTAAAAGTCACACTTTTTATTGTTTATGTCCCCCCTTGTTATCTTATAGTGTTTATGGAAGGAACAAAACAATTGGATATTCAAAATAAATTAACTCCTGTTCTAGTGTATGTGAATAGGATTGAGGGTCGCATCATATCGTGGTTACACTAACATTGGGTCAAGGTGGATTCTTTAGATGGGTTTTGGAAGGAGGTCTTGGATAATTCATCTCTCATATATAAATTGATTGAAAACTGGAAGCCTAAACCCGAAGGGTACTCCATGTCAATTTTAATTGTTTTTCAATTGAAATCTAGGACTGGCTGGTGGTGGTTTTTTTTGCTAGGTGATGGATTTATCTCTGCCCATTCGAGATCGATCCTAACTACTCTTGTCCTTTCAGTCTTTCCGATGCACTTGAAGCCAAATTCAGGCCAGTCAATTCATGTATTTTTATATGATTCAGATTTGATCTTAATTGAGGCGGAGAGTGACTGTTTATGTGTTATTAGATATCTAAGATATAAAAGTTGAGTCCCTCGGCAATTGCTTGACTATAGAGGAAGGTTTGGACCAGATTGTTGATTTCATGGTCCTGTTCATGCAAGTGTATCACAAGGCCAACTCTTGGCGCCAATTACCCTGCCAAGGAGGAGTTTTCTCGTTCCTATTTTCTATTTAGATATGCTTCAACATGTTGCTAGCTTTTATTTTCCTTTGTTGTTGATTTGTGGATTGTGGTACATATTATATTGTGTTTTGGCCAGCTTCTTGCTCCACTCTTGGTTTTAAGTACTGATCACCATCAATTTGTCGGTTTTTTACCTAGCCAATACCGATACACGTGTATCAGTATCCCCTAGGTATTGGCCGATACCTACTAGTATCGGTTTATACCTACTGTTATCATCAATACGTATCAATATAAATTGTAATTTTTGTTTATATATTTTTTAATATTATTAGAAAGTGAATTGTTTCTATTACACCTCTGTATTGAAAATGTGATGGTATTATAAACTTTTACTTTAAATTTTTAATATAAAAGTTAATACTTTGAAGACATTTGGCAAGGGTTTCATGTTGATGGATTTAAAATGAAGATTTTGGAAATTTTGGGCCGCTGGGCAAAGCTTTTAGCATTTTCAGAGTCTGTAGGCATATGTGCATGTGTTATTATATGTTCATGTTCATTTTGCTGTCTTCTCATTTATTTTCACAGATTTAGGGATTGCCAGGTTGATTAGATAAAAAATTGTTAAGCAAAACACAAGTTGGAAAGGGAAAACCTAAAAATAGCCCTGCCTAGGTAACATTGATATTGAATTATTAATAGGACATTATTATAGTTGTAATTTATGCATAAAAAAATTGTAACTATATTTATAAATATTTTCACATTTTTTTAATTAAAAAAAATCCCATATCACGAATGCATTTCAGTCTTGCGGGGTGACTCTTATGGCCACTAATACCAAGTTTTATAACCTTGGCTCTGTTGTTTCATGTGTCGTCTCTATTTCTGGTTTCAACAAATTTAGTTTTGCACATTGAAAAACTAGGAAGTCAAAATATAGCTTGGGCTATATTTTGAAATGAGAGACGGTTGGCATCTCCCATGACAGGGATGGGAACAGCCTTTTACACATGGTTAAAGCTACCCACTTCGACAGATCTATTAACCCCATTTTTTGGGCTTGGGCATGTAGCACAATGGATGGTCGACAATATAACAATCTCAAGGTTGCAGGTTCCAGCCCAGTTTACCTATCGAGGAAAAAAACTAGGAAGTCAAAATATAGCTTCTAATATTTCGAATCACCTTCAAACTAATCAATTCTTCTAAATGGCACTTGATAATACCAAATTATAGGATATATATTTTATTGCAAACATGTGTTATACTGATAAAGGCACTCCAACTTTGAATATTACCTAGTGCATGTATTCTCCCCTAATGGGTAGCTTGCCACATTCCGAATTTCGACATGGAAAATTCCAGAATTATTTAGGGTATACTGATTTTTTATGATAAATTTCAGTTAAAGTACATGTTCGTGTGTATGTGCATTGGGGATTTGGGTGGGTGGGGGGCGTTGTGTTGGGGACCTTGGGGTTATTTATGTTTCTACAACCTCATTTTATATATATATATATATATATATATATATATATATATATATATATATATGTTTGTCTCCATAATTTTTTTTGTTTGTGGTATGTAATTTATTACTTTTTTTTTTGCATAAAAGCAACAGTGCCTTGTCATACACCGTAGGATTTTTTTTTCCCATGAAGCCTGGATCTTCAGTTTCCATTATTCTGAATCATGATCACTTGATCAGTATTTTGGTATATGCAATGGTGTATGTGATTTTAATCAATTTAGATTTGATCTTCTGCATTTCTCTCTTGTACACTAGCTCCAGCTGCTTTATATTAACACAAATGTAAACCATGCATGGAATAGTGGGGAACTGGATTGATATTAAATTTCCATCAAACAAATTACTGCAGTAAATATTATGGGTAGTAGATAGAATACCCACATGTACTTTTGTGGATGCCAAATGTTAATTAATTGGGTGCAGAGTGTTGTACTTCAGTAGTATCTTCTAACTTCTGGCGTTACTTAATCAGGTAGGCAATTTAGGTGCTCCAGTCGAAGATTGGACTGTTGGTGGGACTGCGTTGACATCACTAATGGACGTAGAGAGAAGACATGGTTTGTTTCTTCGTCCTTTTGACATAATTATATTACCTGTGCTCCCACTGCACAGGTAATATTTTAGGCATGTAGACCATAGTTAACAGGAAACAACCCCCCCCCCCCCCCAAAATATTGACTGATTTTATGCTTTTATTCCAGGAATTCCATATTTGATAAATTATGGTGTTCTCTTTATTTTACTAGTTCTTTGTAGCTTGCTTGAATTTCATATTACTTTTTTTTATTTTGATAAAAAATTGCATATTCTTACTTGAATTTGTATTGGGTCACCGATCCATTTTTTTGTTAAAATGAAAACAGGTCAATTCAATTGGTCTGGACATGTGGCACTATTTCCCATCAAGTGTGCTACTTGATGCGAGGACCATGATTATGATGCCTAGATCTGTGGCGTCAAAGATTGCTTTGAAAAATGTCTATGGTGATCTTAAGATCGGTCAAACACTTTTAATAGGAATTGCTTAAACAGGGTTTGGAGATTTATACAGTAGTCGTTCATTTTAAAAACTTTTTGGACCGACCCTAGACCACCATAGACATATTTTTTTCGATGCAATCTTCGGCAACACGGATGTAAGCATTCTGAACTTCACAACAAATGGCACACTTTATGAAAAACAGTGCCACGTGTTCAGATCAGATGACCCATTTTCCTTTTGAAATAAATGGCTTTTGGGGACTCTATACAAACTCTCATTGCTTTTTCTGTACTTTATTAACCATCGATTGTCGGAGAAAGCTGCAGTATATGTCACCATTTTGGTAGGAACACATTGATTTTTATCACTATATCTCAACAATTAGGAGTTGGAAGGAAGCCAAGTCTTTGCTTTACCCCATACTGTGCATGCACAATTTTTCTGCTTTCCCTGTTTCTGCTCATTCCCCTGAAGCTGGTTTTTGGAGAAAGTTGAATTTCACCACATTAAGATGAGGAATAGTCTACCTTTGCCTACATGGAAGCTAGCCATAGGGGAGGCAAGATTCTTCACTTTTAAAGCTGTGAGAAATCTACCTTTACCTAGGTTAGATGATGCATGTGGACTAGTTATCGCAATTTTAGCATTTCATTTTACCCATTCACAGTTGTCCTGTTTGAAATTCAATAAATTTTCCGAGAGTTAAGATTTCTACCTCAGATCTCCCCTAACAAAGCTTATCCGTGTGATAAATTCTAGAGTAAGAACATAGGAAAACCTAATTAAGGAAAGAATGCCCACATAGGGTTTATTAGCTAAAGTTATGTGGAGAGAGAGAGAGAGAGAGAGAGAGAGAGAGAGGAAAAAAAGCATGAACCACTAGACTACATTGTTGCTAAATTGCATTGTGAGCTACAAGGCTTTGTGGCTACATAAAACATCTCTTTCCAATGTGGGACTAAACCTACACAATACTAAGCCTACCAAAGACACTAAGGACAAAGATACCCTTCACATCATCTAGTGTTCTGAAAGTCGCCCGAGGCGGCCGGGTGTCCCCCTGGGCGGACTGGATTTGGGGCGCCCACCTCACCCAAATCCCCTTTTTTTTTTAAATTTCTTTTTTCCCTGGAAGCTTACTTGGCAGATTTTAAAAGGGCCCTTGCACTCGGAAAGTTGGCCCTTGCACTGACTTTAAAGAGAGACTTGGTATTTTAGGAACATGTGATATATGAAAACCATTGATGGCATCAGATCAGATGACGGAGGTCATGTTTCACCCCGATATTCCACACAATAGATCTTGAGATGTACATCTATCAGACAGTCAGTTTTTTATTCCATGTGTCACAGATTCCCAGAAAATGGCCCTAAATTTACGAAATCCCGTTTGAGCGTGATGTGTGTCATATGATTCAAAGGTCATTTTTTGGGGATCTTTGACACATGGAATCAAGCACTAACCTTATGCTTGGTGCGCCATGATCTCAAGATTGTGTGTGGGAGATTGGGCTAAAACAAGTTCACCATCATCTGATTCGAAGCAATCAATGGTTTTCAAGGTGTCTCTAACATGGGCGTAAACAGAGGTACCCAAGAAAAATGTGGGTGTTCTTGGGTGCAATTAACACCACCCTAAGTTAGAAATTAGGGGTAAATAAGCAAATAATCCTTCTTGGGTGCAATTAACACAACCCTAAGTTATAAATTGGGTGCAGATAACTCATCCTCAGTTGTAGGGTGCAAATAACGCAAATAACTCACCCTAAGTTGTATGGTGCAAATAACTTCACAAGAAAAAGGGGTGCAAATAACGTCACCCTAAGTTGTAGGGTGCAAATAATCTCACAAGAAAAAGGGATGCAAATAACGTCAGCCTAAGTTATTTATAACTTCCCCCTTTTCCTAAAATCCCCGATAAAACCCTGAAACCCCTTTCCACTCCTTAGGGGGCTGCGTCCCTCTAGGAACGGCTCCCCGACGACAACCCTCCAACGATAGGTGAGTTTTTTTTTTTTTCCTTCATCCTCCTCTGTTTGTTTTCTTCTTCCTCCTCTGTTTTTCTTCTTCTTTCTCATTTTTTTTTCTCCTTCCTCCTCTGTTTCTCCTTCTTCCTCCTCTGTTTTTCTTCTTCTTTCTCATTTTTTTCTCCTTCTTCCTCCTCAGTTTTTCTTCTTCTTCTTCCTCATTTTTTTTTGTCCTTCCTCAGTTTTTCTTCTTCTTCCTCAGGTTTTTTTCTTCTTCATCCTCAGTCTTTTCTTTTTCTTCTTCTTCTTCCTTTTTTTCTCTCTTCATCTTCTCCGGCAGCCTTGTTGTCGGAAGAAGCATTGTTATTTTTTTTTGTTCTTCTCTTCATCTCCTTTTCTTCTTCTTCCGACAACTAGCTGCTGCACAACACCTGTTCCCCCCCCCCCCCCCCCTGACTTCTTTGCTTCTTCTTCTTCTCCGACAACTAGTTGTCGGAGAAGAAGCTTTCTATACTTCTTTTTTTTCTTTATTTTCTTCTTGTCCGGCAACAAATACAAGAAAGGTTGTGAAGCAGTCTTATTTGTTTATTTTCTTCATCTTCTTCCTATTCCGGTAAGGTTGTGAAGCCTTTTTTTTTTCCGGCAAGGCTGTGAAGCTATTGTGGCTGTATACATATTTTTTTTCTTTCCAGAAAGCCTTTTTTTTTTCTGGCAACTAGCTGTTGTGGCTGTAATATGTATAACAGAAAAAAATAAATTAATTATATATATATATATATATATAGCAGCCGCCCGGATCTTGGGACGCCCGCCCGAACAGCCCCCCTATCAGCCGAACCCGCCCGACGATTTTAAGAACATTGACATCATCATCTTTATCATTTTCTTCAACACTCCCCCTCAAGTTGGAGCATACATGGCAATGGTGCCCAACGTGCCAATAAGTACATAAAATATCATGCTAGTGCCAACAACCCCCCTTGACATGATAGGGTCGCAACATTTCGTGCAAACACCTGCACACGTAAACAACATGGGGCAAATACTGGCACCAGACTGGTGATGGTACCCATCCCATGGATCAAAGATAAGTGGTAAACCCACACAACGCTAAGCCTACCAAAGCTACTAAGGACAGAAATGCCCTTCACATCAATGGTGCCCAACTTACCAATAAGTACATAAAATATCATGCTATGACCAACAATTCCCCTTGACATGATAGGGATGCACCATTTTGTGCAAACACTTGCACGCGTGAACAACATGGGGCAAATACTTGCACCAGACTGGTCATGGTACACATCCCATGGACCAAAGATAACTGGTTAAACACTTATCCAACAGCAACAAGGCCAATCAAGATCAAAATATCGCTTTTTCGATACGTATCGTCCAGCCCCAAAACCGATACGTATCGGACGATAAGTATCAGTTTCGGACGATACTGTCCGATTTTTTGCCAAAAAAAACATGAAAACCGATAATTTGAACGATATATTGAACGATACGGACGATACATTGAACGATTTTGACTGTTTTTTCAGGGGGGGGGGGTAATAAATACCCAAATTATCGTATCGCTCACATCCCAAACCGATACGTATCGTCCGGTACGTATCGGTATTGGACGATATTTTGATCCATGAGGCCAAAAGAACAACCCACAAGCACCAGTATAAGTGTCCTGCTCGTCCTTGGGCTGCCTTTTGGGTGGGTTTGAGTGGGGTTTTTGGGTAGCCTCTTACTACCCCGATGTAGTATGTATCCTGTTTCATTCATGTTTCCTTGCGTTTTTAATGAATTTCTTTATTCCTGATCAGAAAAAAGGTATCAAGGGGATTGAGGATACGTCTAGCAACATTCATAAGTAGGTGACAATGACATTGAAGTCTTCAATGGCTTGGTCAGACATATCACCGAACAGCGGGGTTGTAATAGCTACAACACTATTGGGAGCTCCAAAACGCAAATAGGACTGGCAGATATCAACACTTGAAGCTTTGACAGACACTTCATCAAACAACTAATTTGTGCACTAGACATGATGCTAAGGACTGCATCATCACGTGTGCAGTCTTCACAGATCTGGTATAGGCATTTCATCAAACAGCTGATGGGAGCTCACAACACTACCATAAAAAAGGCAGCAATTGTGGCAAAAAAGTAGTTTTCACATACACCCACACCCATAACAGCATTAAAACTGATATACAACTCAACCACTAGACAAAGATCCAAACACTAACAATTGCATTCACAGGTCACAGCAACTACAACAAGGGTAGATCAGTTCATATCTCATACACTATCCACAGATGGACAGTTTGCAGCCAACAGATGATAACAAATTTGAGATCGAATCCTGAATGCAGCTTGAACAATTAATGACATTACATAGAGATGCAGCTTGAATATTAATTCTACTGATTTGCAGACACTCATTGATGAAGAAACCAAGGGCAAGCAGTAAGAACTTGTTTACCAATTCAGTCAAACAGAAAACTGATACTTGGGTTTCATAATGAGCAGAGCAAGTTGAACATCTAAATGATTCACAAATTCTGTTAGCAATAAAAACTGATACTAATCGGAAACTAGCGAAACAAAAAACAAGATCGTCATATGAGAAAACTGATCCAACTAAGGTAGAGCGAGGGAATAAATGATGTAAAGATAACAGAGTGTCCGATTTCTGATGTGCAAATCATAGTTGCCAGGAGTTGATACGGGGTACTGTTATATAACGCCCGGTTTTGGGAATTGCTTTCCCTCATCTAAAAGCTGGTGTGTTCTCACTTCATCATTGTAGAAAGGCCTGACTCCATTCGCGCTGCTCATGGTGGCCCGGAAAGAAGAGATTCTCTAAGCTTTAGCAACAGAAATATTCTTTAACCAAAGGCCTACCGCTTACCCTTAGAGCAACAAAAGATAGATTTGACTACGACCTACGACCCCTGAGCTTGACTTCATAACACCTTGACTGAATTTGACTTCATTTTTTAACAGTAAATGCTCTTATCATAGACTGAACTTGTTAGCTGACCTTTACTTCACTTCACTTGCTGTAAATAAATGTGGAGGTTGCTTTCTTGTATTTTTGCTGAGCACGACTAAAACATCATCACCATATGCATCTCACATCTCGGCACAGTGGAATGTGTAACCCGCATGCTGGCCCATTCAACTACACTTGTTCCTGTAATTCACAACAAATTCTTTCATGCAGTCGCCAACGCTTGGAACAAAATCAACTACTTTAGCAAGGTGTCAGTAGTGGGCGAGATCTTCTCGGATCCGGATCAGATCAGATTTCAGGTCGTTAACTTTTATAAAACCTATACTCCGATGAGGGTTGCGCGCGTCCGGAACTAGATGGATTGATATTCCAGTCCATTTCGGAGAGTGATAAGGCGAATGTCGAAAGGCACTTCCGAGAAAAAGAGGTGTGGCAGGCCATCAAGCACAAAGGAAAAAATAAGGCCCCGGGGCTCGATGGCTTCACTTTGGAGTTTTATCGCCACTTCTAGCAGCTTCTTAAGGAGGATGTCATGGAGGTTCTTCATGAGTTCCATGCTAATAGCTTTATCGGGCGATGTATAAACTCAACCTTTATTACCCTCACCCCGAAAAAAGATGGAGCCGAAAACTTGGGGGACTTTTGCCTGATCTGTTTGCTTAACTACCTCTATAAGATCATCTCGAAGGTGTTTTCTAATCGGCTCAATCCTTTAATGGGCATGATCATTTTGGAGAACCAAGGGGCATTTGTTCAAGGACGGCAGTTGGTGGACCTTGTGGAGGTGGCACAAGAAATGGTACATTCCGCCCATCGTGCGCGATTCTCTGCGGCCATTTGGAAGGTGGACATGGAAAAGGCTTACGATCAGGTGGATTGGAGGTGCTTAGATTACATGCTTGACAGACTTGGTTTTGGGTCTAGGTGGAGGGGGTGGGTGCGCGCCTGCTATTCGTCGGTTTGGTTTTCGGTCTTGATTAATGGGTCCCCTGCGGGTTACTTCAAATGCTCTCGTGGGGTTCGGCAGGGAGACCCTCTATCTCCCTTCCTATTTAAGATAGTGAGCGAAGTGCTAGCTGGGCTTATTTCGCGCCCAATACAACTGCAGTTTATATCCGACATTCGGGTGGGCTCAGCGGGCCGTGTCATCTCACATCTCCAATATGCGGACGACACCATCGTCTTTGGGAAGGCAGATGTGGAAGAGTTCTCGTACTTGAATAAGATTCTTTCGATTTACGAAGCAGTATCGGGTCAACGTATCAACTTACACAACTCAGCTATTACAGGGGTGGAGATTGGTGATCAGCTATTGGCTGGTTTTGCTGCAATAGTCAATTGTGGGGTGGAGAAGCTGCCTATTAAATATCTGGGGTTGCCTCTCGGAATCCGAAATCCAACGGCCAGGGAATGGGATCCGGTTATTCAAAGGTTTGAAAGAAGGATGTCCTCGTGGAAAGGGAAACTTCTTAGCAGTGGGGGTCGTCTAGTTTGGTGAAGTCGGTTCTTGCTAGTCTCCCCATATTTTATTTGTCTATGTTCAAATGTCCGGTGAAAGTGATACATAGACTCGAACAAATTCAGCGAAACTTCCTCTGAGAAGGTTCGGGTCTAGATAAACGATACCATCTTGTGAACTTGGAAACCTACCAACTGCCCATGAGCTGTGGCGGTCTGGGAATTCGGAGTTTATTGGGGGTGAACATTGCGCTACTAGGGAAATGGCTTTGGTGGGCAGGTTTAGACCGGGTGAAGGAAGAAGAGCCTATGGTGTTTAGTGCTGATCGAAAAATATGGGCTTATGAGCGGCAGATGGGTGATTAACTACGCAGTAAATTCTGGTTTCTTTGCGTGGTGGAAAGGAATATGTGGTACTTGGGATGTGTACGCGAGGTGGATACGATATAATTGGGGCGATGAAACCCGAATCCAGTTCTGGGAGAATAGTTGGGCGGAGAGCAGGCCTCTTAAGCTCTACTTCCCGGATATATATCGCATTGCCAGGGACTCTGATGGGGTTGTAGCGGACTTCTTTTCGGAGACGGAAGGGGGGGAGGTGTGGGATGTGGTTACTCGCCGAACGCTTGGTGGCAAGGAGATTTCCTCTTTTTCCTGACTGCTGACATTACTGTATCGCATGAAAAAGAACTCTCACAGGCGGGACTCCTGGGTTTGGTTCCCTACTAAAGACGGGAACTTCAATGTCAAGTCCTTTCGGATGCTTACAAACCGGCCGTTAGTTAAATTTCAAGGGGTGGGATTGTGGAAGGCGCCCACTCCCCCCAAGATTAGATTTTTTGCGTGGACTTTGTTCTTGGGCGAAATTCTCACGATAGATTAGCTATGTAGAAAGGGGAAAATTCTGTCGAACCAATGTGTGATGTGTCTCCAAGAGGAGGAGCAGCACACCTTTTCATCCACTGTTGGGTGGGTCGCAAGATGTGGGGAGTCATGCTTAAGTCCTTCGGTATGAGCTGGGTTGCCCCTTACTCTCCGTATCACTATTTTTTGGCCTGGTCTGCAGTATCTTTGGAAAGTCAAATGGAGAAGTTCTGGAAGATGAGTTTATTTGCTGTCATGTGGACCATCTGGATGGAGCGGAATGCACAGGTTTTTGAACGAAAACGGCGACCAGTGGGGATGAACCTCAAATCGGTTAGGGATCTCATGTGCCTTTGGTTCCTTAGAGGTTGCGTTGAACCAAGGGATGAGGAGATTTAGTGGGAACCGGGTTTGGGGAGATTTGTTGGTTGTCTTTTTGTTGGCCCAGGACTGCGGTCTGTTTTTGCTGCGATTTTGGGTTCATTTTTTGTTATGTTCTTTGCCTTTCTTTTTGGTCGTTGTGACTGTGTATTGTTCCTTTCAGCGTTTCGCTGCTTCTTCAATATATTTGCATTACCGATAAAAAAATAAATTCATAACCTAATAGAATGCAACAACGAGGGACAACCCACTCATACAACCAGGTACTGGTACGTTTAGGTAAAAAAAGTTCTAGGTACGTTTTTGGTACGACATTGGAACATCATATAAATTAAATAGATACGTTAAAAGTATGAAAATAGAAACAAAATCGATGCGTTATAGGTGCAAAATAGATACGACATTGGTATGATAAAGATACAAGATGGATTCGTCATAGAAACGTTATTGGTGCGGTATAGATGCGAAATGAATATTTTGGACAGTGTGTGATATTGGTGTAGCATTGGTACTCTTTTGTAACTATATATGATAATTATATTTATATGTAAGTATTAATATTTGTACTTTTTAAAACAGTGTTCTCATTTTACTCCCAACTTAATGAAAGAGGTGCTGAACAGCAACATACCTAGTTAACTACATCCATAATCTAATGGATCTACAAAAGAAATTATATAAAAGGGAGAGATTCATTTCAAAATAAAGAAATAGAAGTACTGATTAAAGGGGAAACTGGTTTCTTTTATAATAGAAACAAATTTTTATATTGAAACAAGTTTCAACAAAGATAAAACTTGTTTCTACTTTTAAAGAAACCAGTTTCTATCTTAAATGAAACTGTTTCTATTACTCATCGAAACACGTTTCTAGAAACGTTTCGTACCAATCCCTGGTACTGGTACGTATGGGGACTAGTACGATAGGGTAAAACAGGTTTTTGGGTAACTATGGTGCAAATATCTGACAAAGCGACGATGCATAGAGTATACATCAAACAAAACCATAATAAAAACTAAAAAAAATTGCGAGATCTACCTGCTCTGGTGCCATGATAAATTCTAGACTAAGAATATAGGGAAAACTAATTAAAGGAAAAAGTGCCGAGGTAGAGTTTATTAGCTAAAGTGATGGGGAAGAAGTGGGGGAGAGAGAAGAAAAGCATGAACTAAAGGCTACATTGTTGCTAAATTGGGTTATGAGATACAAGGCTATGGTCTCTTTATATAAAGAAACCGCATGTCACTTAAAACATCTCTTTCCAATATTGGACTAAACCCACCCAACACTAGCCTACTAAAGACATTAAGGACACTAATACCCTTCACATCATCATCATTATCATTGTCTTCAACACTGTGGAAATATGCACATGAAGGAATTGTTGAAAGATCAAAAGAGGTGAACAATTTTTTTTCACCCTAGTTTGGAGAAAAGATGTGGCGGAGCATTTGCAAGGGATGGTGTGGGTGGAGTAAAATTTTGTATGGTAGTGATAATCCTTTTAGGTATGTCCTCTTCATCGCCTTGTCCCATCTATTTGGGGCTAGCTTCCTCCTTAGGTACGTAGGTTTTATGATTATCTAATGGGGCTGTGGGGAACATTGTTTTTTCACATTAGGGGGAAATGATGATCCCTGCAGGTATGTCATTATTATTGCCCTGTCCCATCTGTTTGGGCTTAGCTACATCATTAGGTATGTAGTTCTTAAATTATCTGGTGTGGTCTTGGCTTTCTTTGACCCCTTTGTATTTGCTATTTTTTTTTTTTTTACTGAAACTATCATTTTAAAAAAAGAGTTGTCACACTAGACTCCAATCACTTCCTTATTCAAGTTTTCTTTTTGTCAATAATACAGTAAAAAAACTCAACATACCAAGAGAAGAAAACTTGCTTATGTACAGTTTTATTAGATCTTTTGGTAGAATCACTTGTGGTGGTCAAAGGTTGAGGGGGGGCACACTTGTTGCAAGTGAGGCATATGTCGTGTGCCTTGATGCCAGTGCACTTGAGATGTCCCTCAATAGCGAGGTGTGCCACAATGGCAAGGTTGCCAAGGTGGATGCTTTTTAATGCCTATGCAGTGTAGTCAAAGGTGCAAGGCACACTCACAGTGGCAAGGTTGCCAAGGTGGTTGCTTTTAAAATCCTATGCAGTGTAGTCAAAGGTGCAAGGCACACTCGAGGCATCAAGAGTCCCTAAAGCCTAGGCGTGGCCTAGGTGTTAAGGTTTACATCTTTTTTTTTTCAAGCTCATTTTTATCTTAATTATATATTGTCTATTATATATTTAGATATTTTAATATTGATATAAAATTATCTATATCATTGTATTTTATATTTTTATTAATCATTTTTTGACAGTTAGATTTTTAAATATGTTTATAAATCAAAATTTGTTCTACATATACATGTATAAACAATAACGATCAACATATATAAAATACAAAAAAAAACAATTCATCATCATCATCATCACAACAACCTTATCCCATCTACTTGGACTATTGGTCTCATCATAGAGATTTGGCAGGGTTTTTTATAGCTAGCTGCCAACGTAACTGTCACGGGGGCACAACCCGACACGTTTGCCACGCCCGTTCGATGCCTCGATGCCACTACAATGAGGCCAACCTGACCCTTCATCAGCTCTAATACCACCCGCCTAGAGGATGGGAATCCCCATCATGATTACCTTCTTTGCTAAGGGCTACCATTCCAACACATTGTCTCCCTTACGACACTCACCTCCCTGCCTCACTTGGCTTGCTCAAGCTTCACTCTGTGCCTCATGCACTAGTCCCTCGCGTGCAACAGTAGAATGTAACTCCTCATGTCACCCCATAACCAACACGTCTTGCTATCACACTGAACCAAACCCACCATCGTGTGTGGGCCTCACAACCAGCGCACATCTCAAGCATTTGACCCTCATGCTAACGTGCGCAATAACGCCCCACGTAACCCGCGAGTGCCTCCCTCATAGCCAACCTAACCACATCACATCGGTCCCCTAGTCTAGCTACAGTTTATAATATTATGTTAATATGTTATACATATCTAGATATATATACATTTATATGTTTAAACTAATGCACGCCTAGGTGTAAACTTTGAAAAGTGCACCTAAGTGAGAAAGGCGCACCTAGGGGCATTCCTGACTGCGTCTGTGCGTAAAAACCCAAACGCAAGCACTGTAAGAGCGCCTTTGACTAAATTGTGCCTATGTGAAAATTCAAACCAATGATTCCTCGGGGCTTCAAATCTGTTTAACAGCAAAGGAGGTCTCTCATGTTAAGGATGAGGGTTTTGTAAAAAAACTTCAACTAAAAAAATTTTAAAAAAAAATCTCAGTCTTATACAGTTTATAGAATTATAAGAATTCAATTTTAACTCTTCAGTTGGACAATTTGATCTTAGATCATTAGTCATATGACTAACCTATATTTTATATGATTCATTGTGGCATTCTAAATTTGTTGCACCCACATTATCACATTATAGACTGACAGATTAAGAATCTTCTACCCAGAATTCTAAAGGTATTGGGGCTTTAAATAATAAAGTCCGAATAATGTTGGCCAAGTGTCGATGCTTGCGCTGAGCAGAGCACCATTTTTCTGAAGTGTTTGAGAGCATGAAATTTGCCTAAGTTTTCAAACAACTTGACAATTTTTTTATTAACAAATTCGTCATCACCATCAGATTGAAAAGCTCTAATGTTAGTAGAAAATACATTGAAAACCATATTCTTAAATATAAAAATTTATTAAATAGTTCATTTTCAATTTTAATGGCAATACCCATGCAAATCGAGCATAATCATCAAGAAAGAAAACGGGATATCCATAACCAGAAAGAGACTGAAAAGGTGCTCACCAAAACATCAGAATGAATTAAATAAAAAGGACATGTAGAAAAGGAAACATAATTATCAAATGGCAATCGTGACTATCAAAAAACCAAATTAGAAAAGTCTAATTTAGTGGTAGTAATATCAAAAAATTTATTATGCAAGAGAAATGGAAAAATAGATGGTCCAGTGTGACCAAGATGTCGGTGCAAACTTCAGGAGTCAATCGGTTGACCATTAGAGTAGTCATCAGAGATTCACTTGAAGCAATGTTGTTAGAGATGGATATAGCAAACCATAATTATTGCAACGAAGAACCACCTTCTCTGTCTTCAAATCCTTCACGTAGAAACCAGTTTGATCAAAGTCAAAAGAGCAAGAATTGATGGAAAGAGAGCAAATTTTTCTTGAGAGAACAACCTTCAAGAATTTTATTAATTTAAAAGAAGATGAAGGGTGAAGAAGAGAAGATCCAATGTGAGATTCTGGAAGGAGATTACCATTACCTGCAAAAATTCGATGAGTATCAGAATATGGTCGTTTAGAAATGAGATTACCTTCATTAGGTGTCATGGAAAAGATGCGCCCATATCAGGGGGTACCAGGCTTGGTCCTTAGAATCATTAAGTTGCACAGCAGTGAAGGACTTCCGCATATCAGTGGTCAGCACATCAGTGGAGATAAACAAGTCATTGAAACATTGTACATTGTAGGGCCAAATGGTTATATATGTGGAAAATTTTGACATTGAACATTAGGTTTCGAAATATGGGAAGTAGTAAGTGGGCCAGATCCGAGAACTCCGTCAGATGTTTTCATTTCAAAAGCATAAGAATGAGTTTTTGGGAAGAGAAAGTAGGTTGGCCTTGGGAGTTTGGATTGAAAGTGTGTTGCTGTTCATGCCCTTTGGATACCGTTTATTTCCATGACCATGAGCATGACCACGCACACGATATATGGCTACGATCTCCCCTTTGATTACCACGTCCGCGAGCCAAGAAAAATGCTGATGATTGATCCATTTCAGAAGAGCGATGCCATTTGTTAGAGGCGTAATTCTTGATTAAGACGTGGACGTAATTCATGAAAAGGGGTGGTCAAGTGGTGATGGTGGTCACAAAATTTTCGTAGTCCGGTGGTAAACAAGAAAGAACGTGAATGGCAAGATCAGAATCTTGAATTTTATGATTGATAGCATGTAGGGAATCACTTGTGGTCTTGAACTTTTGAAGATAGGATGACATAAATGTGCCTTGCTTCAACGTTTGAAATTGAAATTAAGTTGGAGAGACGAGAATAGGCTTAATCAAGGAAGAGCTCTTCTATCACAAGTCATGCATCGCTAGCGGTGGTTGTTAAATGGCCTAAAATGTTCTCAAGAATATCCGAAAGAAGGGCTCTCATTGATCCATATGACAAAACAGTAGTGTTAACTTGTTCGCATTGAGAATATTCAGGATTGAGAGTTTCTTTGCTGTCGGGGTTGCGAAGAACAAGAGGAAAGGGAGATGATCCATCTACATGGCCCAAAACATTAGAACTCTCTAAAACAGGAATAAATAGATTTTTCCAAAAAAGATAATTGGAATGGTTACAATCCATGGGAACTAGGTTTTTTATGTTTTCAGCATCAATGAAGATAGGAAGAACACTAACGTGGGACAACGATCCTAAAATACATGAATGCCTATGAGATGCTAGTTTGCCGAAATTAAACTAATTAATTAAACAATAAAACCCAAATTAAAGCGATCTCAGGGTTCGTGGATTTCCGCTTAAGTGACCATGCTTGGTTCGCTTAGGGTCCAATCCGATGCGCGTGATCCGTTAAGATTTGCGGAAGGTGCGATCCTAGAGATAGAAGTCGGGGCGTTCGATCGTGGCTCAATGTGGAATCGCTAGATCCTCGCTAGGGCATTTGAATTGAATCAATCAACGGTGTAAATCGAACAATTTCGAGCCCAACAACCGTCATGGATCGACGGGTTAAGATCGGAATCGATCCACAAGGATGGACATCATGGTTGCTCTAGATTTAGGGTTTTGGGATTTTGAACAATCAAATAAAAGGGAGAAATGAATGCAAAAAATTAGCAAGGAAATAGGAAAAGAGATAAAGAGAAGATCAAAAGATAACATGGGCATCACACCCTTATCCTCACACCAAACCCACATGGAAAAGAAGACTCACTCTCCATTAAGTTCCTCTCAAGCTCTCAATGCATAGCGTTTCCATTAAAATCAACTAATGTAAAAAATGATTTACATAAAGATGTTTTATAGTAGCTACAAGTGAGAATAAATCCTAGAATAGAAAAGTACAATGTTACCCTAAAATGTAACTTACATTTGACACAAAGAAAGGAAAAGAGAAACTAAAAGAAGGACAAAAAGGATAATGTCGTCACTTGACTCGCTCGAGCGTGTTTGGTTCTCACTCGAGCGAGAATCTTAAAGGGGGTTACTCAAGCGAAGTTTGGTCAAAAGTTTTGATCATGTTTTCTAATGCATTCTTGCTCAAGCGACAAATGGCCAAAAGTTTTGGCCTCTAGATCGTCTTCAACCTCGCTCGAACGATTGGTAGGGTCGCTTAAATGACTCTGGGTAGTTAGGTATCCTCTTGTCGCTCTTCTAGGCTCCCCTTCCGGATGATGTCAATACTCCATGGTTCCTTCTTCGCTTCTTCTTATGTCGATAAATGCGATGTGGCCCAAAACCTATATCCATGACGTCGGCGTTCCCGCCAAACACAGAGTTTGATGACGAGGAAGAAGTCATGAGTACAAAGTAAAGAAGAAATTAAGAGAGAAATCAGGGCACCGTAGGCTCAGTTTACCTCTGGTATCATTTAAAAATAAGGAATCAGATAACCCAATGTGGGTTTGATCCATGAATTTATATTAAATGATAAGTGAGAAGTTACAGAACTGCCAAATATGGCCTCGGGTATGGCTACAATGTATATATAAAACACGATATATATATATATATATATATATATATATATATATATATATATATATATATATAAATTAACGAAAGGAAGCGTTCAAAAAACTGGAACAATGTCGGTACCTAGCCGACCCATATATCTGTTGTTACTTACTCATGAATCAATATGGCTGGGGCATTCCCTGGAGTTTTCTTGTCATTCTTTAGTCAAACTTCTCAGGTTTGCCAGCTCATCCCATCCCATCTAGCAGTCATTGCTTGCCTATAAATGCGATGAGAAGAAATAACTTGCATCTTATTAAGGCTTAAAATTTCAGGCTAGATATCGTCCTTCACTTTGTTTTTAGTCTTGTTCTTAGTGTGTTCACACCCCTCTCAGTTTCTTAATTGTAATTAAATTTGGTTTTCAGGTAAGTTCAAGCCAGTGATCAAGAAGGCAATGGTGGAGCTTGACGGTAATGGTCTTTGCATAACCCATTTTCAGTTCCCTCTCTTTTATTTTATAATAATCATTTAGTGCAACAATCACTGCTCTATGTACACAACCCTTGGGTAGTTGGCCCATTTGAGAAATTTAATCGATGGTGATGATTTTTTTTTCCTGGTTGAAACCTAATGGTGTGAAATTTCAGGTGCACCATTCAGAAAGTTTAAATCTATGCGGAGTGAGTGGGCTGTCAATAATCGATACATCAGTCCGGGTATGTTGTGATTTAATCTCTATCATCAAGCTGCTTCCCTGATGAACTCGATTTCTCTTCATTGATGATAAGTGGATTAGAAATCCAGTGAGGTTCCCCTCCCAGTTGCTAGATGGCAGTGGTAGGGAAACTAGTAAAACCAATTTTGTTTTTCACTGTCAGCCTTTGGGGCTTTGGGCCCACCAGAAACTTTAAGTATCTCGACCAATATATGTCTTGCTTGCGGCCATGCGTTTGTTGCCTTTACGATTTATTATAAGGTACCCGGCCTGAGTTGTGACTGACCCAAGCACCAGTGGCGGCACTCGGGTCAATCTCAAACCGACAACCTTGGTTATCATTTTTGAGAGCCGAATCAGTGAAAGGTCAAAATTGAACTTTCATCGATTTGCATGCTCATGAATGGCAGTGCTTCTCCCAAGGCTTGACCATTTCGACAACAGGAGATTGACTCAAGTACAACCGCTGGAATTCAGTTCGGTTACCCACTATCGGCTCTATTTTCTATAGACTTATAGGGTTGGATCTTGCCTGATTTAACAGGTCCCATTCAGTTCCTTGGCCCTTCATCCAATGATATCAGTCACACACTACTTCTAGAACTTGGAGCTCAAGCTTAGGGGTTGTCATGGGCATCTTTAAGGTATGTTTCACCTTTCTTGTTCCCAAAAAAACAAAAACTCGATCGGCCTTTCATCTGCCAATGGACATGTGGCGAAAGAGTCAGTAAGTTGCTCCTTGAAATGACATTAGCAAATCTTTTTTTTGAAGGAGAGAGAAAAGTGTTCATGAGACGTGTTGGACCTCTCATTGAATGTCATAAACTCTTTTGCCCATTTTGATTGAAGTTTTTATCATCAGGTTTGCTGCATTTTCTCAAATTTCTTGTTACCTTTGTGGTTATTCCATGAGCTTTCTGTCGAAGGGATCTGATTAGTGAATTAATTTACTGAAACATGGTTATTGTCTTCAGATGAGTTTTTTATTTTTTTGGCGTAGATGGTTGCTACTGGCCATCAGCCTTCTTGTTAACTAATATCGTGCAACCAATTTTTATTTATTCATTTATATATGATTTTTCTGAACGATGGTAGCCAGTTACAGACAATTCCAATCAGGTACAAAACACGGTAGCTTGTGTCACATCTTAGTGGGGCTTCAAAGTGGTCAAGATTTGTACTATGGCACATGGTTTAAAAGAAAGACTCGGTATTTTTTGGATCTGTGCCACATGAAACACCATCTAAGCCATTTGATTCGAATGCCATGTTGTAAAGATCTTTTTTGTCAAATATTGGCATGAAACATGATCTCTATCATCTGATTTGTCAGTCAACCAATGAATTGGATTGTTGTTTTTTTTACTGTACTAGTAAGGATGCAAGTGCAAATCCACGTGGATTGCAGGAAAATCCATACCGTCAAAGTGAATATCATCTATTGAAGGGCTATGGGTAGTTCAAAAATCACTTTTTGGGGGATTCAAACCATCCGATCAGTGCACTCTAATACCAACGCTAGTTCTTAATTTTGATGGCTGATATTAAGTTCACCAATCGGATGTTAGAAGTCTGATCCTTTGGTTGGGACATGTTCCAACGATGGATTGCCATTTGAGAAATTTAGATTGATCATAGATGTGTGCCATATGGCACAATGATAAAAGCACAATTTAATTGTGTGAAATAACATAACAGTAAAATTATAGTGGTGTAAGATTATTTAAACACCATGTAGTGTTTAAAGGTGGGCGAGGAGCCATTATCCCCTTTGCAATTGGAATCACAACAAATTATTTTTACTTTTATATAGTAGTAAATATAAGGATTGAACTTTTCTAATCTGACTGCTCCAAAGATTTCTATCTATGTATGTCGACATTGAAGATTAAAAATTTTAACACTATGGATTTTCAAGATCATAAACCAATAAATGGTGTAAGATTGAAACGACGGTCAGGATAGTCCGTCCCTTATTTAAAAGGTATAGAAGATGGCGTACGCCCGTACGAAAGCTCATACACAAAAACCCCAAACGCCCACCAATCAATCCCGCTCCCGTAACCGTTACCGTTCAGCTACTCGGGCGCCAGGTATTTGACAGTTTTAGATGACCCGACGAGACTTTCTAGTCTCTATCCCCATTTCTCAAGTTCCCAAGTCCCAACCCAAACATCTCTTCTTCTCAAACCCCAACAACTCCTGGCCCTCTTAAAACTCTGAAATATAGTCATCCACCACCATTAAATCGAGCAACATCCAGCCATGTAAATGGCCAGCAACTCCAAAGTCCGAAAGAGCAACAAGATTTCTGTTTTATTTTTTATTCTTAATTATTTTTTCCTGTTCTCTTCTTCTTTGGTCAAATTTATTTCTCATCCAAGTGTATTTTTCTATTTATTTATTTATTATTTATTCTATAAGATCAATTGCATCAAAGGGTAATTTTCTATTTATTTATTATTTTGGAGTCCTATGTTAATCATAAGATCTTTACGGTCCTAGAGAGAACTCTGTTTTCATGGTTTTTGGGGGAGAAGATTTTTAGAGTTAGGGGTATTTTAGATATGAAAATATGACAAATTATATTTACTTTTATATAATACTAGTAAATGTGCACGTGCCTTGCACATGTTAATATAAATGTGGAGACACCATCGAATTCCTCTTATTTAAATGTCATATTCTAAAGATCTTCAATCTCTATCATATGACTTAACACAATAAATGGTCATCATCTCATCCATATTTGATTGCTTTGAATTATATAATAGAGATTTTATTTTATACCAATCTTTTGCATTAAACATATTTAGAACATGACTTTCAAATCCGATGGCTAAGATGAAGTTTTCACTTGGCATAAGTCCTCTAAATACCAAGTCTTTCCTTTAAAGGATAACTCTAATTATACCAATTAAATTTCTAAGTGCACTACATTCGAAAAATCATTAACTGATGTGAATTAGATGATAGAGATCGATTTTCTTTTCAATCTTTCACATAATGGAGCTTGAGATCAATAGTGTACCATCAGACGGTCAATTTATGTTTCTATTGCATACATAGCAAAAAAATGATCAAAAATTATGGGGCACGCATCATACTTAAACGTGATTTTCGATCACTTTTTGAGATGTTTTATTTATACCACATGCAATAAAAAATTAATTGTCAGTACACTCATGATCTCAAGATCTACGATTTGAACAAAAACGATCGTTATTGTCTAATTCAAAATAGTCAATGGTATTCGGCTATAATGTCATTCAAAATTGATTTTCAATTCGATCTTCTATATGATGATTTTGAGGTAAATTGTGTACTATTAGACGGTCAATTTTTAATCTGTGTGACACACATCTCAAAACAGTAACTGAAAATTATGTGAAAGACATCATGCTCAAACATGATTTTCGATCACGTTTTGAAACGTGCAACACCTGAAATAAAAAGTTGATTGTCGGTACACTCATGATCCCATACATTATGGGAAATATTGTGCGACAAACGATCTTCATCTTCTGATTTACAATAGTTAATGGTTATCGGTTATAGTATCATTAAAAATTTGATCATTGTAAATAGAACGATTCGATTTTCGTTTTAATCTTCTATCCCAAAAAATAACTGAAAACCATGTGGCACACAAAAATATGATCATGGGCATACCATCAAAAGGGCAAAGAGTCATATAGCTTACTAATTTTTGGAACATGTACAAGAATTTGATTCATGCAATTGACAGACCACCTCATGTCGTTTGACATTCAATCGATTTATTGGTTATATAGTTAAAAACTTAGAATCATTAACTATAAATCTCATAAAAATGCATGTGCATTACACATGGTGTTAAAATAAAAAATTTAACTGAAAAATATGACAGAAGATGTATAATAATCACTTGCACCATGGATCAGTGCATATGCTGACCTGACCTGGCCTGGCCTGATGGTGCACCTTGATTCGACCTAATACTCGAAGGGTTAAGGGTATATGCCAAACCCGACCTGACACTTATCCCGACCTTAACCTGAAGAGTCGATTGTATATGCCCAACCCGACCTGACACCTGATTTGACCTGATTGAAAACACTCTATTTTATTATTATTATTAGTATTATTACTACTACTATTAATTATTATATAAAATCTTGTAACTCGAACTTAGTCGGCCAAACCTGACTTGACACCTATCCCGACCTTAACCTGAAGGGTTGAGTGTATATACCCAACCCGACCTGACACCTGACTTGACCTGGTTGAAAATACTGTATTTATTATTATTATTATTATTATTATTATATAAAATCTTGTAACTCGAGCTTAGTCGATCAAACTTTTCCTTAACCCGACCCAACCATACCTATAGATTGTGTCTGACACTTCATGCTTGACTTAGCTGAATAACCCAAGTTTAGTACCTAGCCCAATAAAAAAGTCGATCTGTTGAGAGCCCTATGTAGAAGTATCATATGTTTGTTTAAGTCATATAAAGTTGATTGCTCCCTTAAGTCTTACGACCAACATACGTATGAGTGTAAGTTTTGGGCTCGAATCCGATTAGGTAAATGACAATATTTGATCAAGGGTACAATAATCGTAGCTCAGAGGGTTTCAACTTTTCAGTAAATTATTATTTTGGTAGCTTTATTAACACTCGCGGAATCTTAGAGGGCACCTATGCAAAAAACCATTAACTCTTTGTATTAGTTGATGGAGATTATTTTTCGACCCAATCTTCCACATAAGGGATCCTAATATCATTGGCTTACCATTAGACGATCATTTTTTTATTTCATAAAGTGCAAATCCCAAAATATGGCCCTAAATTTACATGACATACATCATGCTCAAATTTAATTTTTGGACTATTTTTATGTCATCTATACCACATAATTCAAAGCAAGTCAAATATTTTATGGTAAAATTGTTAATTCTCTTAACTTTGTAGATTTCTTTGAAGGTGCTAAAAATAAGGAATGAAAGATAACTTTTATAGCAAAATTGTTAATTCTCTTAACTTTATGGGTTTCTTTGAAGGTGCTAAAAATAAGGAAAGAAATATAACTTATTTGGATACCATTATTTGCTTATTCTCATTGGAAAAGAGACTCTATTTTGTTATCATTATTTGTAACCCTTAAAATTGTGACCTCGTCAATATCTTCTAGTAGGTATGAAATGACCGCTTTGAATTAGAAGATGGAGATCATTTTTTATCCCCATCTTTTACCTAAGTGATCTTGGTATCATGAGAGTATTATTAGAACGTCGGTTTTTTTAAAAATGATTTTAAAATCATGTTTGAGAGTGATGTATGTCATTTAATTTTAAAGTCACTTTTTTTGTTGTGTGTCAAGTGAAATAAAAATTTTACCGCTTGATGATACAAACAGGATGTCAAGATCAACTATATAGAAGATTGAGACAAAAAATAATCTCCATCGTATGATTCAAAGCGATCAATATATTCAGACTGAAAGAGGTGAGATGAAATTACAATTTTTTAGATGATAAATAATGATACACATTTTAATTTTATTGTCATGGCTTAAGAGTGTATATAAGGGCAAGTGTGGAAACAAAGATTGAGAAAAACTATTTTAGCTTTCATATAGCAGTAAGGATAGGGATACATAAGAAAGAAGATGAGGGTAGATGGAGTAGCTTAGCGGTATTTTGGCTTAGGGGTATTTTGTTACTGAAAATATGAAAACACTAAAATTGACAGAAATTATTTATACTTTTATATAGTAATAAGGATAAGGATATATCTTTGGTCAAATTTATTTCTCATCCAAGTGTTTTTTTCTATTTATTTATTTATTATTTATTCTATAAGATCAATTGCATCCAAGGGTATTTTTCTATTTATTTATTTATTCTATTTATTTATTATTTTGGAGTACTATGTTAATTAGAAGATCTTTACGGTCCTAGAGAGAACTCTGTTTTCATGGTTTTTCGGGTGAGAAGCTTTTTAGAGTTAGGGGTATTTTAGATATGAATATATATATATATATATATATATATATATATATATATATATATATATAGTAAGAATTAAATCAGCTGAGAGGTTGCGTTTTGTGCTAGTCTTTAGCATGAAAGATTTCTACATCATGGTATTCAAATCAGACGGCTTAGATGGTGTTCCATGAGGCTCAGATCACAAACATATCAAGTCTTTTTAAAGCAGGTTCCACGGTTCAACCCAAACCTTGTGCCAGTCTTTAGCACGAAAGATGTCTACATCATGGTCTTCGAATCAGACGGCTTAGATGGTATTCCATGTGGCTCATATCACAAATATATCAAGTCTTTTCAAACCAGGTTCCACGGTTCAACCCAAACCTAACCCCACCACATTTGTTGAAACTTGAACCCAACCCAATTAGCAAAAATTCAGGTCGGTTTGGCTTTGGTTGTACCAGACTTAGGTTAATAACATATAAGGGCAGGAAATCGAGTTGTGCTTGCGTTAAGAAAATAGGACCCATTTAGTCGATGAGCCTGGAACTTTTTGACTTTCGGTCAGAGGTTAACACGTTCTTTGACAGCCCTAATTGTTTGTGATAGAGGGTCAAAAGAAAACTTGACCCCGAGCTCCACTTTTAAAATACATACAATTGTAATTTATTTTTTTGGAGGATCGTGAGTTTATAATCATAGTTACCAAAATTGGCGATTATTTGAAAAACAGCTTAGTTCAAGATGAGTGTTTTTCATAAAATTAGTAAAAAGGCACGTGTAAATGCTTATGAACATTAGGACCTCTAATTGATTGGACTTGATTTTTTGACATCTATCGGATGATTTAAACATAAAAACAAAATTATAATATTTCAAGTGT
This sequence comes from Chloranthus sessilifolius, assembly GCA_021018995.1. Classification (NCBI taxonomy): domain Eukaryota; kingdom Viridiplantae; phylum Streptophyta; class Magnoliopsida; order Chloranthales; family Chloranthaceae; genus Chloranthus; species Chloranthus sessilifolius. Next base: position 24,588,919 of record CM037589.1, read on the forward strand.
TCGTTACTACCCTTGAGTACGGAGCCAAGGGAGGGCTAACAGGGGCCACAGGCCCAGTCACTTATTTACTTTTTTTACTTTTTCTCTATTTCATTTCACCTATTTTTGAGAGGCTCAGTCACTTATTTACTTTTTTCACCTTTTCTCTATTCCATTTCACCTATTTTTGAGGCCCCAAATTAATTGGTGATGTCCATTTTCTTTCTCAAAGTTCTCTCTCTCCTATCTTTTAGGCACCCCTCTCTCTCTCCTATCTTTTAGGCACTTCAATTAAACACTCTTTCACTTTCACCTACATTTTAGCACTAATAGTTAAACCATCCTAGTGTAATTTCTCTTATTAAAATATATCTAAGAAAACTCTCTCTCTCTCTCTCTCTCTCTATTTTTTTCAAATGTCAATTTATAAATCATTCTTCACACACTTGATTATCCCATCAAAATATTAAAAAATAAATTATTCATCAGAATTCCTACAACCTCATGAAGCATAGGAATTCATCAAATTTATAAATTCGAATTCACCATTTTTCTATTATTTTATCAAAACATACCCTAAAAGTTAAATATTAGGCATAGCCCAGATAATATGGCCCCCAACTAAGGCAGACTGACCCAAATGGATCAGTGGTAAAGTCATTGAGGGCCAATGCAGGAAGAGTTTTTTGAAAAAAAAAAATTATTATTTTTTTAATATATTTTATAAGGTAGTTTTGAAAATAAAAGGGCGGCTTACGCCCTAAAATATATTAGATGATTGAGTTGAAATTTGAATATATTAAAAAATAATTGTTTTATGATTTTTCTTTTATTTGTAATTTATTAACAATTAATTAATGTTATTTTATTCTTTATAATTTTAATATATTTCTCATTCGTTTTTTGGCTCTTCTATCTAGATAATATTTTGTTCATACTTTGGCCCCCTCCCATGAAAGTTTCTGGCCCTGTCCCTAACTACACTAAACCCACAAAAAAAAATTTTAAAAATACACTTATTATTTCATGTCTTCTTTATGTATAATTTAAAATTATACATAAAATTACTAAAATATAACTTATATTGTCAACTATAAAACATGAAGAAAAAAAACAAAAACTAACAAATAAATATAATCTGGAAAATATAATTAATTCGAAAATGGGTATTTATTCCTTCTCGACTTTAACTTTCTTGAGGATCTTATTGTCTTTATTATCCGTAATCTCGTATTTAATACTTTGACATATGTACGACCTTGTAAGACGATTTTGGTAAATCGTATCTTGAACTTTGACTTAAAAGATATACTCATTTTTGAGATATTTGTTCATGTGAATTTGAAATTGTTTATATCCATCCTGCATATAACAAAACATAATTAGTCATAATTTATTTGATATTAAAATATAATAAAATAAAAAATATTACTTTCAATTTAAAAAGTATAATATCTTTCAAGGAATTAATAAGAATCTTTGTTTCATTTTGAAATAATGTAAGCCAAATTTCCCCACTCTCATCACCAATTTGTACATGAAGTGCATAAGTACAATGTATATATATATTGATAATCAGTTATGGACTTATAGAGCAAGTACGAGTGGAATCTAATCTAAGAAAGCAATGAATTATGGGCATGTATTGTGTTACCAACAACTCAATTTTAATTCACCAATTTGCTTAAACCCTTTAAAACATCTCTGGTTCATATGGGCTTCCCAAATGTTTGAACTCCATTGCAGATTTTTCTAAATTCTAGTCTTTATTCGCTATATTTCAACTTCATGTTTTCTCCATGCCAACTATCAAGAATTAAAAACACTGGTGTAGATTCACCCTAAAGATTGATACACATCATTCAGTATGATATGTGTTAGATGCATACCAAACACTCAAAATATCAAAGTTCAATTTATAGGTCCTTTGCACTACATGATTACGAAGTTCAAACAATGACCTGAAAGTAATAAAATCTATTAAAAGAAAGCATGCAAAAATGAATCAATCATACATAAATCAATAAAAAACAACCTAAGACCCATTACAATAATCCAATTCATTGAACCTCCATCTACGCCTAATAAATCAGATCACAAAATCAAAAAATATTATAAAAAAAGTCAGATCAATCAGAACTCATATCACAAAATCACTTAAACAAATATACTAGAATCAAAACAATTCATATCACAATTCTCATCATTATAAATTGAAATAAACTTTAGAATCCGAAAGAAGATTTAGAGAACAAATCGGAGGCATACCTAGGAAAGAATTTCGATTCTTTGGAGATTCCGAGACCCGATTGTCAGCAGCCCAAATGACCTTTGAAAACAAACGATTACCAAAAAAATAAATATAGACACTAAAAATTTTGCTTATTTAAAAGGTAATAACAACATAATAAAATTGAAAAAAATCGAAAAATAAAAATATCCACAAGACATAAAAAATATGAAGAATTTGAAAATCGAGCAGAGCCGTACTGACCACCAACACCGAATTCGGATCGATTCGATTTCAGTTAACCGAAATCAAAACTGAAATGTTTCAATTAGGGTTTGGTTTTGCAGGAACTAGACTCAAAACCCAAACTTCGGTTTCAATTCGGAACCAATCCCAAAACCAAAACTTTGATTTCGGTTCAATTTGGTTAACCAAATCTGCACCCATAGGTGGAGAGACTGATTCTCTTTTGGTTTATTTTGCGCGTGTTTTTTCCTCCTTGTCTTGCATCTGGGGTGAATTGAGAAGTTGCTCTTACTACTTGGTTATTCCTAGGTGTTATGAGAGCTTGCTTGGCTCCTATAACAAATAACAACGCTAACAAGACAATTCAACTCAATTAATGGGTCGGCCCATAGATTTTCGTTCCTTTTTACCACATTTCTCTCAAAGCATATCGATTGGGTTCTAAGCTGATATGTATCAGATACCCATAGGCCAAACCAATCGATATTAAACTAACTTTAAAAAAAATTAATAATATATAAAAATTAATAAAAAAATTGTCCAAAAGCAATTTTGGTATTACTTCCGCCCATACTTAAGTGTGGCCCGATATGAACCCAATATTTAACCTTCATGACTTGATTTTGCTTCCTTCACAAAATCAGGGCCTAAGTATGTATCAAGTCATTGTTTTGGTTCTTTCCAACGAGTGCCACGCTCAATTAAAATTAGTCCTCTAACCACTCAATCAGTGATGACATCCAAAATCTAAACTGAGACTTGGCATAAGCATAACTCGCGAGATGGAGCGGCAAGTTCGTTATTATTTACAATAAAAAGGGCATTCAATGAACTAGAAGAGACTACTCAATTGCTTGGTTGAATAGACAGGTGAAGACATTCTCTTCCTCCTCTCTCTCTCTCAATAAAAGGGAAATTTATAGATCGACCCCACGTTTTCCTTCCTGTTAGAGACCATCTATTTTCACCTTTACTCAAACCGACCAGCTTTAAGCCAAGTCATTTCCAGCTAGTAATTAAAAGTCTTAAATACCCCTTCTTACATTTTTATCATTCTATAGAGTTTAAAATTTTAAAATTAATACTTTTTTATATTTACGTGATGTGAAGCAATACCTAGACGGTCGATAACGACTAGGTATTGCAAAATAAGCCATACCTAGACGTGATGTGAACAAGCCCCCCCCCCCCTCGCAAAAAAAAAAATAATCACTGCCTAGACGGTCGATAATGACTATCCTAGACAATGACAACGATCGATATAGCGTTGAAAACTATCTATATACAATAATAACGACGGTCTATGATACCATATATCAACCGATAGATGAACAATTTTTATTTATTTATTATTTTTATTTTTTAAAAGAGCCGATATCACCTTTTTTTCATGCCATTCTTTGACTCCATCGATCTTTATATTGTGGCCTTCAAATCAGATGTCATAGATGTTGCTTCACATCACGTAAATATAAAAAAGTGTAATTTTTAAATTTTTAAACTTTTAAACTATGTAGAACGATAAAAATGTAAGAAGGGGTATTTAAGATTTTTCCTGCTAGCTGGAACTAGCTTGGCTTAAAGCTGGTCGGTTTGGGTAAAAGTGAAAATATAGGGTATCTGATGGAAAAGTTGTATCTGACAGGATCGATCCAGTAAATTTTCCTAATAAAAGCAGCTCAGATGACGCTGCGTTTTGTATCTTTGAAGAAGGCCATATATAATAGAAAGCAAACCCAGATGAAAATAAAAAAAAAATCAAAGAAACCCATAGAAGATTTGAGTTGGGTTGATTTGATTTGCAGCGAGAGAGAAAGAGATACGACCTAAACTCATTCTTTTCGGTGACTCGATCACACAAGAGTCGTTTGGAGATGGAGGTTGAGGTACATCTTTTGCCGACCATTTCTCTCGAACGGTATATAAACTCTATCTTATTCTAATTTTAATAGTGGTAATTTAATATTCTCGATGGATTTTTATTTTTGGATCAATTGGACGTGTTGGTGAGATGTTATAGTGGGTATAATACACGGTGGGCGCAATACGTGTTGGAGAAGGCTTTGTTTGATGAACCTGCTGCTGCTGCTGCACCATGTGCGGTCACTGTCTTCTTTGGCGCCAAATATGAGTTAGGGATTTTCGGGACTTGCGATTAGGAGAAACGAGTTAGGGGCATCTTAGGCATAGAAAATTATCAAAAACTATTTTTACTTTTATATAGTAGTAAGGATGTCTGGAAACACAGTTTAAAAGTGCGTCTTCTTAAAATTATACTCGTATTTTTTTTTTAAGTCATGATTTTTATGTTTTAAATGTGATTTTTCCCTGAAAATATTCACAATTTTACCAAAAAAATTATCCGTAAATATTTCCATTACTTTTTCCCATATGCTATCCGAATTTTAATGATTTTTTTTCGTTTTTCAGTCTTGCCGATTTTTCCCCTAATTCCCACTTGGTAGCCATGGTTTATATAACCGATTTTTACCCTACTTCCCATATAGAAAAACAAGGTTAATATATATGGAAAGCGAGGGACCATTGAGTTGGTATAAAATCTAACACTTTTTTTTCCGAAAAAGTGGGAGATCTCCGACTGCTTTAGGCTGCGTTTGGATGGTCATTTGGATTTAAAATCCTGAATTTGAGACCCTCAAATCTGAATCAACCGTTTGGATACGTAGGGTTGGAGAAGGATTTGGATTTCACCAAATCTGGTGTCATTTGAAACGACACTCGAGTCTTAAAATTTGGAATTTCAAATAACTCCTTCCACTTTTTACTTGAAATCCACAATCTTGTATTTGAAGGCTATGCGTTGAACTTTTGTCCTCTCTCCCATGCTCTCTCTCTCTCCCTCGCTCCCTTTGTTCTCTTTCTCTCGTTGATTCTCGCTCCCTTCATCCTGTCTCTAGATCTCTCTCGTTCTCCTCCTTCTCTATCTCGTTCTCTCTCTAGTTCTCTTTGTTTCTCTCCCTCTCTGCCCTCTTTCTCCCTCTATTTTTCTCTAAATATCTCTCCCATGCGCTCTTTCTCTTATTCTCTCTCCCACGCTCTTTCTCTCTCTCTAGATCTCTCCTACACTCTCTGGATCTCTCTGTTGTGCATTGTTTCTTTTTTTATATAATTCTTGTCTCTCCCTCTCACGCTCTCTGTTTCTCTCTCTAGATCTGTCTCTCTCCTCTCTCATGCTATCTCTCTCAGCATTGATTGCTTTACATCATATGATGAAAATAATTTTTTAGCCCTAACTCTCAATTTTTCAAAGAATACATTTTGAGATCACAACCCACCTATTAGATGATTAGATATCGATTCTCCGTGAAACACATTCTAAAAGTCACCCAAGAACCCTTCTCATGGTACATTGTGATGATGGATGTGTGCCATTTGAAATTGATATATGACCGTCTGATTGGTGGTGCATGATCTCAAGATCTAGCATGCAAAAGATTGGGATGAAAAAAAAGATATCTATTGTCTAATTCATGGTAATCAACAATGTTAACATGGAACCGGCATTTGTGCTAGAAGAATCTTCAACTGTCAACATTGGTAACTTCAAAATTTATAGAGCATACTTACTGCCACACCCATTTTTGTTACTACCACACCACTTAAATAAAGAAAATACTATGGTTTGCTTTGAATAAGATGATGGTGATTGTTTTTGTCACAATCCTTCACACAGTATACTTGAGATCATGGGCCTACAATCAGATGGTCACGTGTTGTTTTCACGAGGCACACATCCCAAAAATGAGCCGATTGTAGCATATCATAAAAAGTGATTTATGCTCACTTTTTAGGATGTGTGACACATATGAGATCACCATATGATCGTCTGATGGTAGACCCATGACTTCAAGATCTATTGTGTGAAAGATTGGGACCAAAAACAATCTATATCATATGATTGAAAGTAGACAAAGGAATTTTCTACGTTTAAATGCCATGGCAGCGACAAAAATGGGTGTGGCAGTAATATATAAAATACACTACTTTTATCAAATCAAGTATATCCTATGATTTAAAGACCATAATCTAAAGATCAAATTAAGTCAAAGATATGGATAAAAAGCTCTCTTTTAATGTGATTGAAAGCAGCCAATGCCTAAATGAAAGACTAAAAATGAATTCAAGAGCTCGTGTTTCTGTTTTCATTTAACTACCGATAAGAGCTCGAGTTTTCTCTGCCGGACTGTTCTTGTTAAATTGGATGAACCGACCGGCTTTATACACAAATCATCATTTTCAATTTTAAGGGTAATTGGATTGGGTCGTTTGCCAGCTCCAATGGAACCGAATTGAACTAGCCGGTCCAGTTTTGTTTTTAGAACATTAAGTGTAAGTATTCTTTTGACCTGACCAAGCTCAAGTACTCATAGTCGCAAACATGGATCAAAATATCGTCTGATACCGATACGTATCGGTTTTTGACCTAGACGATACGATAAATTGGGTTTTTCTCGAACTCCTTAAAAACAGTCAAATTATCGTTCGTATCGTTTAATTTATCGTCCGATAATTTGAAATTATCATCCAATGGGGCCCCAGCTTCAAGTGACGACAGAAAACCCTTTTTTAAGTTTGAATTTCTCTTTTTTTCTTTATTTTTTCTCCTATTTTCTCCTCTTCCCTCTTTTCTCCTTAAGCTTGGATTATCGTCCATTTGCTTCTATTTTTTGTAGAAAATTATAAATCTACCTATAAATTTGATAGATTTATATTTTTTAGCCCCAAATTTTTAGTTTTTCTGATTAAATTTTTTGAAAAAAAATAGAAAATTATTAAATATGTTTTTTCAGAATTTTAAGATTTCTTTGAGATTTTAAAAAAAAAATTAATAAATTTTAATTTTAATTTTAAAAAATTGTACTAGGACGATACACTGAATATAACAGCGAATACGTAGATAAGTACTGGAAATCCAAGATTTTGACCCATGGTCACAAAAAGCATCAAATTTTCAAAAAAATTGTGAATAATTTGCGAACTTAAGGTAAAAATTCGCCTGATCACAAAAAATCACGAATAATTCCCGAATTTTTCAAAAACGTTGTGACTTACTAAATTTTAAGTTTTTTTTTTTAAATCTTTTTATTTTTTTTCTCCAAATATTTCCCTGGATTTGTAAGAATTTTCTGAATTTTAACCTCGCCAAACTATTGCCAAACCCCGATTTGGTGACTGTGTAATAACCCAAATTTTGTTATTTTATTTTAACGGTGCTTGATGCATTTTGCACCGTATATGGTGTTAGTACTCCACACCGAAACTCACCCTCTTTTTAAGAAATTATATTTTTTCCTCTCATTACGAAGTGCTCAGCGATACGATTTCAATGATATGTAATTTGATGATTTCTGATAAAAATATAAAAAGTTATACCCATTTTAAGTGATGAAACAAGTTAAAGGGTATAACTGTAATTTCGAAAGAAAAACACGAGTTGCTTCAGTGCTTATACAAAGCACTGGAACGAAACCTTTTCTCAAGCTATTCAAGTCGCGTATGAATTCTTCTTTCGTATAAAAACTCCTATTTTATTAAATCGTCTACGAAAAGTGTTAATTAGAGTTGACCTAAAACTTTATACCATTATAAATAAAACTTTAAAAACTCTCTGCTCTCTATAATAAAAAATTATTCTCTCTCAAGACTTAGACAAATCGACGCCTTGGGCATCGACCTTTTCAACTCGAATCATCGTTGATCTACCGTTCACGCTTCAAGAGGTGGGTACCCATCAATCCATCTTGTTCTTCTCAGATCTCATCGCATAGGATGCGTTCGATCGCGCATCGACGGATTTATAAATCTTATTTAAATCCTAATATCTCATAAATTAATAGATCTGCATGTTTAATATTAGGCTTTACCTTAAAAGTTATATAGATTGTAAGTCGAGTTTATATTTTATTTCTCTTTTTAAACAATCCCTTTGTTTGGGCTACTAATATTTTACCTTCTATTAGGTCTGTATATTTAATATGTTTATTTCCTCTTAAATCTACATACTAATAATATATGAATATCTTTATGTATGATAAATCTGCATATTTGGTAATTCATTTTCTACTAAAGTTGTATGACTTGTAAGTCGGATTTATATATATACATATATTTTTTAAATAATCCCTTTATTTGGCCATTTAATATTGTACTTTTCTATTAAGTCTTCATATTTAATATTTTATCTTATTTTAAATTTATAAAATTAATTAAACTTTAATATTTATAAATTTGATAGATTAACTTATTTGAGACTTCTTATTGATATTATTTATTTCTAAATCTATATAGTTAGAAATTTTCCTTCCTACTAAAAATATAATAATATATTACTGTTGCAAGTCTATATAATTATTTATTTAAAACTAATTAAGCTCTAAAACTAAATTATCCTCTTATTTTATTTAAAAAAATAATAGATTGCACCATCTTGAAGTTTCAGGTCCGAACTCGCGGCTACAAACTCAAATTCGCATCCATGAACCCGAGCTCATGACCATTGATGTACTGGTCTCGATATTTTGGCCATAACTTTTTACTTCGACTTCGGATTGATGCTATTCTTGCAATATTAGAAAAAAGACAGCGAGCTTTACAACTTTGTATGAAATAGCTGATTTTAGGTTATATTATAAATGGGTTCAATAATTGAATCAAGTGAATATCCGACTAAAGTTTGATATACCACACATTCAGATAAATTTGTTATAACAAATCAGATTATTTTATAAATTGATGAATTAGAATCGACCACCATCATAAAGAGAGGGGGACCACCTTAATGATGTCAAATATTAGGTGTCGAAAATATGAAAGTTTTGCAAGTAAGTCGAGATTAACAGAGATGATGATGTTACATTTTAATCAATGCCTAATTTTCGAGGACGAAATTTTTTTATGGAGGGGAGAATGTAACGACTCTGATTTTCATTAACGTCTAATCGTTAACTTTTGTTGAGAAGCTGAGACTTTGGAGAAGTACCCTGAACTCATAACTACAGGTACGTAATTTTCGATGACGAAAATATTATAAGGGGGGGAGAATGTAACAACCCAAAATTTCTTATTTTATTTTAATGGTGTTTGATGTGTTTTGCACCATGCACGGTGTTAGTGTTTTATACCGGGACTTACCCTCTTTTCAAAAAATTATAATTTTTTCTATATCAAAATTATATTCATTGCGAAGTGTTCATCGATACGATTCCAATGATATATAATTTTATGATTTCTGATAAGAATATAAAAAGTTACGCCTATTTTAATTGGTGAAACAAGTTAAAGGATATAATTGTAATTTCGGGAGAGAAACACTAATTGCTTTAGTGCTTATACAAAGCGTTGGAACGAAACCTTTTATCAAGCATTTCAATTCTAACTATGAATTCTTCTTCCGAATAAAAACTTCTATTTTATTAAATCGTCTACAAAAAGTGTTAATTATAGTTGATCTACCGTTCACGTTTCAAGAGGTGAGTACCCATCAATCCATCTTGTTCTTCTCAAATCTCGTCGTGTAGGATGCGTTCAATCGCGCATCAACGTATTTAAAAATCTTATTTAAATCCTAATATCTAATAAATTAATAGATCTGCATGTTTAATATTGGGTTTTACCTTGAAAGTTGTATAGATTGTAAACCAGGTTTATATTTTGTTTATCTTTTCAAACAATCTCTTTGTTTGGGCTATTAATATTTTACATTCTATTAAGTCTGAATATTTAATATGTCTACTTTCTCTTAAATTTACATACTAATTAAATATGAATATCTTTATGTATGATAAATCTGCATATTTGGTAATTTATTTTCTACTAAAGTTGTATGATTTGTAAGTCGAATTTATATTTTATTTCTCTTCTTAAATAATTCCTTTATTTGGCTATTTAATATTGTACTTTTTTATTAAGTCTAAATATTTAATATTTTATCTTCTTTTAAATTTATAAAATTAATTAAATCTTAATATTTATAAATTTGATAGATTGACTTATTTGAAATTTTCTATTTATATTATTTATTTCTAAATCTATATAGTTAGAAATTTACCTTTCTATTAAAAATACAATAATATATTATTGTGGTAAGTCTATATATTTATTTATTTAAAACTAATTAAGCTCTAAAACTAAATTACGCTTTTATTTTATCTAAAAGAATAATAAATTACACCATTTTAAAGTTTCGGGTTCGAACCCACGGCTACGAATTCAAATTCGCGTCCACGAACCCGAGCTCGTGACCATTGAAGTACTGATCTCGGTATTTTGGTCATAACTTTTTACTCTGACATCGGATTGATGCGATTCTTAGGGCATTAGAAAGAAAACAATGAGGTTTACAACTTTATGTGAAATAGTCATTTCACGACTCTAACGTTTTAGAGGTCAAAATAGAGTAACAAGTCGGATTCAATTTTGAATGACCCAAGACTATACAAATTTAGTATTATTTTCTAATTTTTATTATCAAAATTCCTATATATATTATATCTTACTTAAGGTCTTTCAGTCGATGGTCATAATAAATCACAACTTAGTAATTATAAATACTTTTTAATTTAATTATCTAATTATAGTAATATATGTATATATATATATATATATATATATATATCAATTTATCGCTTCAATGCGATCTCTTCGATATCACGAAAGATTAGAAATTTGATATCTCGTGAAAATCGAATTCTAACCGTTACATTTTCGAAATTACAATAATAATTATCTTATTATATATTTGTATTAATGTGAATGTAAATAAATATATGTATAAACATAATTAAATCTAAATGTTAATTTATGTTATGTGTATGATAATTTTGTGCTTTCATCTTAATCATGTCATACGACTTATGGACATGTTAGGCCATATGTACGCGAGTGTATGAGCTGATGTCTATGTTTGGGCGTGGTGATTCATCGAGATGGTATCCAAGTGATGAATATATCGTATTCACATGCCTTACAACTCATGGTGGTATGGGACATCATGACGAGTCGAGTGAGTACGAATTCAGTATAACCTTATATACGATGACATATGCTGTGACCTTATCACCCCAAGTTTTAATATAAGAGGATAGGATATGAGTTATGATATGAGATTCGGGCCTTAGCTTTGATGAGGCTTTTCCATTATAACTCATCTTAGAATTAAGTTGTAAGAGTATAATACGAGTATGAGTACGAAATAAAATATGTTACAAGTACGATAATAAGATACCGCTGTGTAGGTCAATAAAAGAATAAGAACTTAAGTCTTTGTACGTGTCGTTTCTTGTGTAGCCATAGTAAGGGCAACAACGTCTTACAGCCAAGACGGATCTCTGGGAGATAGTATAACCGGGAGTATGAGTAGATTATGAGTATGTGTGACCATTTATGTCTCTCCATTGGGCTAGATAGAGGAGTATGAGTATGATACGAGGGTTATGATATGGTGGTATGATACTATGATGACTCTCACATGGTAGCTCGAGCAACGGCTCTGGCACAAGTCGTTTAAGATTTATGAGTATGTTAGTTATGCCCATGCGATGTACCAACGTATACATGAGAATAATAAAATACAATATGATATGATATGAGGTATGGTAAGGTACGTTAGGATATGACTGTCTAAATCATGGTCATGCATTCATGATTATGATATGAGTTTACGATATACACTTGATTTGTCATATTCTTTCTGATTTCATTATTATTATTATTTATTTATTTATTTAATAACCTGAGTATCCGAGCCTCTTGGAGCACCCGCCTAATCCCAGGGGCACATGTGCACCCTAAATTCTTTCTGATTTCATTGTTATATTACGTTTATTACTCACTTGATACACCCACAATGCACCTGAGTAGAATGGGATGGATTGGTGATATATCCACTGAGTTTACGTGACTGAGTAAACTCATCTCACGAAAATCTAACAACTGCAAGTGATTAGATTGGCAGAGGAGACACCGGCTATCCAGATTTTGCTGGCGTTGACTTCGTTGATCTCGTGGGCACCGAGTACCAGGAGCCTTAGGAGGGTAATGTTGCTGATTACTAAGAGGACTTCGGTGCTGACTTTGATACAAGCACCGATTATTGATAGTTTTAGACTCGGTATTGCGTTTTATTTGATACTTTTGTGTTAACTCTATATTTTCTTTTATCAGATTCATCTCCGACTTTTATTATTGTCTTATTGGTGGATTACTTAGATTCATCACGTTCGTTCGATTATTTATGATAACTTTTATGTTTCTACTTTATATATTGGTTTCACGGATTTCGTGGAATCAAACTTGCACAATAACTTTGATTAAGTGTATTTCTGTTTAGCATGTTGAAGATATGTGCGGATTATAACTCGAAATTTTAGACCCTCAAATTGAGGTAGAATTTCGGATCGGGACACTATAGAGGTACCTAATACCAACTCTTTAAGGAATACCATCTTATACATCCTCTCTTTCAAATGCCATCCACTCATTTTGGTTTTTAATATTATATTAGGAAAATAAAACAGTGATAGAGAATCATGCGGCTGTAATTTGTTGCATGTCACATCTAAAGATGTGAACACATTGGAGAAAATTGACGATTGATTAATTATACTTTCTCATGGTTTAAAATCTCAAAAAATACTGCCCATATTTTTTTTTGCATATAATGGTATCAATCATCTACGATACGATACTTAGTTTTTTCAAAACTAGATGGTATTTTAAATTCACCTAGTTTTAAGATAGTATTTTTTTTTTTTTCTTTTTTTTTTTTGAGAGTTTTAAGATAAATAGTGTTGGTTGCTATTTCACAGGTGCAACCTTTTCTATATACATATATATAAATGGTATGTGATTTAGTTATTGTGGATAGCATTTGAACGCTACTCTCATAAGTAGCATCCTTTTTCGGTGTGTATATATCTAAGGATTAAAATTTCGGCCAAAACGATATATTTTGGTCCAAATTAACAATTTCTGTCCTCACCGAAATGAAAACTTGGACCAAAATTTCAGTTATATTTATATATATATATATATATATATATATATATATATATATATATATATATATATATATGTGTGTGTGTGTGTGAGTACCTTTAAATTTATCCACCAAATCTTTGAGTTTGCCCACGCTGAAATACATTGATTTTATTGAATCAGACAATGGAAATTGTTTATCGTCCCAATCTTTAACACAATAGATCTTGAGAACATGATTGTACCATCAGACGGTCGATTTTTTATTCATGTGGTACACACCCAAAAAATTGACCTAAAATCAATTTTGATCATGCACATGATGTTAAAGTCATTTTTTGAGATGTGAACCACAAGAAATAAAACACTAACCGCCTGATGGTAAGCCCGTGATCTCAAGATCCATCGTGTGAAAGATTGGAATGATAAAAGATCTCAATCATTTGATTCTACCAAGTCAATGTGTTTCAGTGTCGGTGAACTTAAAAGTACTCTATAGTAGTGTAATTAGGGCTGTCAACGGGTTGGGTTTCAGCCCGGGCCCTACCCGAATGTGCCGGGTTCTGGCCCAATATTTTAAGTAATTTAATAAACGGGTCGAGCTGGACTAAGCCCGGATAAGAAATAGGTTCGGATTTAAACTGCAAAGTGTAAGCTCGAAACCAGCACGGCCCGGATAGCTAATCGGGTCGGGTTCAAGCTACAACATTTAAAAATTAGGTTGAGCACAGCCCGGCCTGGATAGCTATCGGGCCGGGCTCGGGCTCTCATTATATCTTTTTAAAAAATGAGCCTATAGAAAAATCCGGCCCGGCCCGTTGACAGCCCTAAGTGTATTGTTGTACCATTATCGGCAAAGAATAGTACGTTACAAATATCCGAGATTTTGGAGCTCTCTCTCGCCGCCCACGTGAATTTACCTATGCCACCTACTCAAGGATCAAAATATCGGCCAAAATTTTAGTTTCGGGCATGACTGAAACCAACAATTTGGACCGAAATTTCGGCCGAAAAATAATAAGTTGGCCGAAATTTCGGCCTATAATTTCAATCCCATACAAAATATGACCAAAATTTCGGTCCAAAATATCGTTTCGGTGAGGACCAAAACCGATAATTTGGATTAATAGGTTTATCTAAAATAATAGCCCCTGGAGCATAGTGACAAATTTTGTCAAAATTCGCTGAAATTTTGAGAAAGTAACCGAAATGGGGGTCAAACGAAAATTTCCATAATTTCAATTTTTTCAGCGAAATTTTGTAAATTTCGATAAATTTCAAAATTTTCAGATTTTTTTTTTTTTTTTTTAATTTTTATAAGTTACTAATTTAATAGTAACCAAAGATAACAAGTATGCTATTTGAGCACCACATGGCTGTTGGATATGCTTAGGTGAAAGGTTGAAAGCAACCTATTATATAGGTGCTTTGGAGTAGCCAAGATTAAGATTTTTGTCAACTAAAATCTAATTAGAAATGCACTTCTTTTCAACACTTAAACAACACTACACTTGAAAATTCACTTATTTGTTATAGGCTGCATTTAAGGCTTTAAGCAATGATTCTAAACCCGCTTGGAACAATTGCTTAAATATATATATTTTTAATCATCGAAACTTTCTCAAATTTTTCCCGAAATTAATCCGAAATGTACCGAAAGGACCCTCCACCGAAAAATTACCAAAAATGAAATTTGTCACTATGCCATGAAGCACCTTTTGATGATTATATCATGTATAAAGGTAACAAGTACATATTTCAAGCCCCTACAAATATGGGATGGTCAATTTCTGACTGGATTCTGTCACCACAAGGCACTTCTAAGTGCCTGCCATTAACTATTAATGTCAGCAATGGGGTCAATTGGAGAGGAAGATAAAACACTTTAACCACATCTTAAAAGTGTTCTCATTTTATCCATACCATCGAATCTAAGTACTTCAATATAAATCATATGTTAGATATGAACCATGATCCATATTGAGCTCTTCGGATTGAAGGGTTACAAGGCACTTCGAAGCACCACCATCAATATGAGCCCATTCCCTTATGCAAGCCGCCTGATTTGAAAGGGTTATCTAAAGACAGACAATGGTCGGGTCGAATCTGGTTGAACCGTATCTTGTTCAACCAAATTTGCAGCCATTGGATAAGAGAGAATCTTGAGTTCAACAGTTTCCATTTCTATGTAGTCAAAGATTTTTTCCTATCCACTGGTTGCAGATCGGTGGAACACCTTTTAAACCTATCAGCAGCGCACACTTAAAACTTTAAGGTGTTGACAGCCTCGAATAGCATGATAGGAATGACTTCTCCTCTTCATCTTTAAGATGATAGATTTAAATCATGATCCTTACATCAAACGGCCTATATATGATGTTTTCATTTAACCCCATAATGATGCCCATAAACAAGGTCACCCGACTCGGATTGCCAATTTTCCTCCTTATGTGAGATATGTTCCAATGACGAATTTAGATTAGTCAAGATGTGCACCATATGGCATAATAGTAAATCATACTTTAATGGTGTGGGATAAAAAGTTTAAATTTATTAGTGTGAGATCATTTAAAGTTTTAAACAGCATTACGGTAAATGTCGGTCAGAGGAGCCATTATCCCACAAATTTAAATTGTATCCAACCCAAGCTACTCCCTTATGCTTTATATGAAAGATGGTCAATTGGTCATACCTTATTCCTAGAAATGTACCTTTTTTCTATTGGATGGTTAAGTAATTCTGGCAACAAAAATTTTGTATGTGACCCTATGTCAATTAGCTGCCATGTTGCAATCATAGTCACCGAATGGGGGCAATAATTCGGCGAGGTTAAAATTCTAAAAAAAATCGACAAATCAGGAATTTTGAGAAAATATTCAGAGGAAAAATCGGTGAGAAAAATTAAATAAAAAAATTTAAATTTAAATTTAAAATTTTAGTATGTAACAACTTTTTTGCAAAATTCGGGAATAATTCACAATTTTTTGTAATTAGGCGAATTTTAAAAAAATTAACCTTAAATTCGTGAATTATTTGTGAATTTTTCAAATTTTTGGTGATTTTTGTGATTATGGTTGCAATTGATCACATGATTAGGTGCCACATAATGCAACAACCTAATTATCATAATCATTGAAAAACACGTTATAAGATCGATGGTCAATGGTTGACACTATGTTTCACCTTTCATTTTCCGCTCACTTGACATCATTGATCATACAATATTAATTATATTATGTTTTACAGAAAAATTGAATGGTTTTGATCATTAGGTCGCTCCTTTCCGAAGCACCAAATAAAATTTCCAACTCACACTACAAAAAATAAGACTATTATTTGCAGCGGCCAAAAATTGTCGCTATTAACTAAAAAAACTATTAAGATTATTAGCGACGAGGGTATTTACGGCTATTAATCAAAAAAACTATTAAGACTATTAGCGACGAGGGTATTTACGACAGTATTTTTGTTAATAGCAGCAATTTTAATTGCCGCTAATAGTCTTATTTTTTGTAGTGCAGTAGCCAACTTAGGCATGACTTTGAAATGTAAGTAGTCACTAAGACCATAATATCTTTGTATAAAAGGTAATAGCTTTAGTAACATTAATTTTTCGTTCCCAACTTAGATTATAATTTTTCTAATGAATCGAAGCATCCATTTCTCAAAATTTTGCACCCACTGCCATTAAGAAGATGATAGTTGATGAAATGTTTTCTCTAGGGATGGGCTTTTCACCCTCACCATCTCACTTTTGAGTCATATGGTGTCACATTGTATATTAACTTTCATTGATATAAGTTGTTCACCTGGCGGATCATCACCGATATAAGTTGTCCACCTGGTGATCATGATTTTAATATGATCTTTAGCCACTTAGACAATTTGCTTTATCTCCAAAAGGGTCCGTGTAAATTTTACCATTGAGCTAAGGTAGCTCCTATTAGTATCCAATTTCATCAACAGACATTTCAGATATGTTTCGTACCGGCAACATTTTTACAGCCACACCACTTGGGAGATCAGCACATGCCTTGAAGGATTGGAATAAATCAATGTCAAACTCAAGCATATATATATATATACAGTTTTTAATAATATTATAATTTTAGTTATAACACTAAAATGGTGTTCAAATGATTTTACACCATTAAAATTATATTTTTTTTTTATCTCACACTAATAACACGTAGTTTCTCATTATGCATGTGACATATGTATGTGATCATCTAAATTGTCCAAATGGCAACGAGTAGGTGTGAAGCATTTGATTGATTAACTTTAATATCAGTCATTACAGAAAATACAACTCTTTTTTTCACTACAAAAATAAGGAGTTTCAGCGGCACTTACTACTAAGGTATTTTTTTATAGCGGCAAGACTAATAGCGACAGTTTTTTGTAGTGACAAGATTAATAGCGGCAGTTTTTTGTTAAAAAAATTGCCGCTAATAGTCTTATTTTTTGTAGTGTTTTTTGTTTTAGGAAAAAAACAATAATTGATATTTGATATTATAATTTATTGATCCGATAATTTAAATCTCTCTAAAATACCATTTTTGAGTCTATTGTACCACAATCTATAATCTATTGCTTTAACGGTATGGACCAGCCACATCTTAACTCATTGGTGGTCTAAAATCATTTAATTAGGAAAGTTGGGATTGGAGTTGTCACCTCATGCAAGTTGCATCAGCCAATACCTTGCAGTTGAGCTATATAAGGCAAAGCCTAAAACGCCCATGGCTTGTTGCTTGCTTGAAGTGGAAGAGTATTAGGTAGGTATAGTTGTGCTTTTATTGACCATACCCTTGAGTAGTATGGAAGCAAAATGGTTTCCCCCAAAAGGAGAACAAGCCCAAAAAGGCAGGAGGTTGCAACTTACAAGCAAATGGTAGGCACTAGGCAGGCTTGATTAAAAATAAATATAAAAAAAAAAATCAGCCTTTTTCACATATTCTAATTATTGAGATGCTGTGATCATGTCAAATGTGAAATATTTTATATTTTTTGAGTTGAAGAGTTGGTATTTGGTTTTTGACCTCAAAGATCTTTACATCACAATCTTCAAATTAGACGACTTAAATGGTGTTCCGGACAAATATAGTAAAGTCTTTCTTTTTAATAACGTGTCATGATACAAATCTCAAGTGTAAGTTTTAGGTCTCATTATTAAAATATATTAAAATATACATTAACTTATTTAAAATTAAAATTGATACCATTAAATAATAAAAAGATTATACTACACTTCCCGCATGCATCAACAATTTATATTGGTAAGAAAAAAAATATGAAAATTGCTAAAGCATGCATACTAATGATAAAAATTTGGATAATATCAAAAAATTCATTAAATTGTTCAAAAAAATTGAAAATTAATACTTTTGAGGCAAATTTTTAGAGAAAAGCCTGGCATACCACTATTTTTAGAATTTTGTCATAAGGGTACCTTCAATTACAGCCCAAGATTCTTTCTTCTCAACTAGTGTTTCATATGTCTAAATCTTTGACAGCTTTGAATCAGATGATAGATATCGATTTTTGTCCCAATCTTTGACACAATAGATCTTGATGAGATCATTTTCCTACCATCAAAAGGTCAAATTTTTTATTCTAGTGGTACACTTCCCGAAATGTGATTCGGGAATACATCCATAATCATATTACTTTTTTGAGATGTGTGCCACTTGTAATAAAAAATATGACCGTCAGATGTATTGTGTCAAAGATTTGAACGAAAAGCAATTTACATAGGCTGATTCAAAGTAATCAACGATTTAAGCATGCACGTGAAACAATGGTTGAGAAGGAAGAATCTTGAGCTATAAATGAAGCTACTCATGTCATAATTCAACGGTGACCGTCCTCCAAGATCCACGTAGAGCACAAGTGGACAGTTTAGATCAATATTTTTAAAAAAAAATTGAAAAATAAAAATTTAACCCATAAGTCAAAGTTTGACGATTTTTATTAATCCACATTTCACGATTCAAAATATACACACGGTGGAAATGAGTTTTTAATTATTATTTTTTTCAAAGATGATCTAACCAATGCAGTGGAGCTCCACGTGAAAGGTTGGAGGACGGTCACCGTCCTCCCATGAAGGACAAAGGCCCTTTCCTATATATATATATATATATATATAATACCTACTTTTTATTTCATTTTAAATGCATGCACCTTATACATCATGTCAGAAAGGGGGTTAGAAGAACGACAAAATAAGATAATAGTAGATATATACTGCCTGTATATTATCCACTGAGCTTGGGGTGCATAATGCAACGTCGTAATGGGACGAAGAGAAAGGACAATATTTGGACCCACAACAGCTGACTTTTGTGGCTGCTATTAGATGCGTATATCAATGCTAGACTCATTTGCTTTGCACCAAAGGCTCTTTTTCATTCATTTTGCTTTTCAATTGTCTTGCCCTCCGGGGAAATATCATCCCTTTGAAATCATAGTCACAAAAATTGGGATTTTTTAAAAATTTTTTGAAATAACAACCTCTATGAGGAAATATATTAAATATATATTTTTCCACTTAAAACATTTTTACACATTATTTTTCCTTACAAAAAATATTAAAATTTTTTATTAAGTATATTTTTTAATTTATATATATATAATTCTTTTTATCTGAACTTTTCATTTTTATGTTCTTTTTTTGCAAATTTTTTACCTTATTGTACTCTTCCCGTACTCCATTTTTCTCCTCGTTTCATAATTTTTGCATTGCAAGTTTATATTCTCGTATTATGCCTTGATAGCTATGCTTAAAATTAAGGGAAGTGACTACTTACACCTATAAATTATATTATCGCACCTTATTTATAAGAAAAATGATATTTTTCGCCAAAATGTCTCACAAGAAAATACCATTTAAGTCATATGATTTGAAGGCCATGATATAAAGGTTTTTGGTACAAAACATTGACATAAAACATGATTTTTGTTATATGATTCGCATCTTTACTTGCCCAGCCTCAGGTCTACAATGGTATATAATAAGGAAGACTCTAAGATACAATAGACATAATGAATGTTTTATTCTACAATTCAACTTACAGTATCAAATTGTTATCTGGGCACTAGTAATCACAAAGAAAGAGCGCTATGAAATATTCATACATAGAAGAGACGCAAGAAAAAATTTAGAATTCGAGTTCGCAATGAGATATGATGAGGAAGACCAAGCTGCAATAGACATAACGAATTTTGTAATATGCAATCCAACTTACATTATCAAATCATTGTCTAAACAGTAGTTATCACAAGAATACTTTGAAATAATCGTACATAGAAGAGACGAGAAAATTTAGAATTTCAGATTTAATTAATTGTATTCAAGTTTATAATTTAGGTCCTTTATCTAGACTTTCAAAATGTACTAGAGAGACATTTGGCGAAAAATACGGTCTATGATGAAATGAATGGACATGGGCATCTATTTATTTAATCGAGGGTGTAGATTCAATTTAGAAATTGAAAGTTCCTCTTGAACAACTTTTAGGAGACAAAGGCAATTTTTTCAAAATACATCTTTCTAAAATATATATATTTACGAAATATATAACTTTCAAAGGCACACACTTCAATAATTTTAGTGCTACTCAAATGACACATTTTTACCTTCTAAGCTTCTCCTTCCAAAAGCATATATATATAGGGAGCCAGTTAGGTCCACCAATAGGTCCACCAATAATGGAGGATGGTGGATTGTCTTCCAAGATACACATCTTCCATGTGGCATTCAAAAAATGATCTAAGCATTACATAGGTACTCTATGTGATATCAAAATAGTATTATTGACTGTCATATAGAGCTTCATGTAGGATCTTG
The DNA here is from genome assembly GCA_021018995.1 of Chloranthus sessilifolius. Lineage (NCBI taxonomy): Eukaryota > Viridiplantae > Streptophyta > Magnoliopsida > Chloranthales > Chloranthaceae > Chloranthus > Chloranthus sessilifolius. The sequence goes on from CM037589.1 coordinate 24,610,221, forward strand.
GAGGATGGAGGACGAAACCATTTTCCATATGTATGTGTGTGTGATGTCTTTCTCTTTTTTAGGTAAGTTGAACTTAAACGTACGACCTTGTGTGTGTAATTTTATAAACTTTAGGGTAGTAATATGTATTTTATTATTTTAAAATTAAATTAATATGTATTATTATATATTAACATTAATCAAATGACAAATTTATAAAAGCTTTTAACATTAGAGGGAAATTGACTCTACAAATAGTGCTTCATTTCTCCACACTTTTTATATTAAGTTTCTCTAATTACTTGAGAGTTTCTAATGATTGTATAAGTAAAATTAAAATTTTAATATATATAACACAAAAATGCATATTAAGGTTAACATGTTTACTAAGATCGTAGGATCGAAACTATTCCCCTCTGTTATCTCGGTGTAGTGAGCATGCGTAATTCGTGCAATAGTGGTTGACTGGGTAGGGTACTAGACTGACTACCTATGGGTTCGTTCCAATGTAAATCTGTAATATATTTCTTGTATATGAAGAAAAGTGGTCAACGAGCTTAACCTATTGATAGGACTTTGAACCCGAACTGCTTGAAGCTTTTAACGTCAGTCCTCAACTCCAAGGACGTTGATATGACAGCCCTCTTCCTCTTTACCTGTCCCTTCTCCAGTTACCCCCATAATGGCTCAATAGGAGAAGTTAGAGAAACCTAGGGCCTCGGGGATATATATCTATCTATATATATATATATATATATATATACACATATAGAGAGAGAGAGAGAGAGAGGGGGCAACTTTTTAAAACAAAAATGTAAATAAGTTTGTTGAAACACTTAAAAAGTTTTTTTTTAAAAGTTAAAAATAAAATCAAAAGCTTTTGCTTGACTTTTTAATAACTTTTATTTTTATTTTTAGGACCATCTTACCACCGCCAACACTATTATCACCCCCACCAGTACTTCACTTATGTCATGCCCCTTTAAGTCAATCTTTGACTCTTTTCAAGGTTTGAACTTTGATCAAACCTTAAATAAATTTATATACCCTTCAAAATTTGACTTCATATTAATATATAACTTTGTAGTACACTGCTCGAATTTTATTAATCAAAAATTTGACTTCATATTAATATATAACTTTGTAGTACACTACTCGAGTTTTATTAATCAAAACTCAACTCCCGATCAAAGTTTGATTTCTAATAAGAACTTGACTTTTATTAAACTTTCACTATTATAAACCTTTGGTGTAATTTTTAACTTGATGCAACATTCTAAATTTTTTTGGCAAAGGTTCAACTTTTGATTAAATTATTAGAATTAGTCAAACTTTGACAAGCAAAATCAATGTAAAATGATAGTATATTGCAGTTATATGATTTTATAATTTATCCTTATAATTTTTTATTGGTCAAAATTTGACTTTTGATTGAAATTTAACTTTTTATTGAAATTTGACTTTTATTAAATTTTGACTGGTGCTATTTGATAGTGAATGGTGGTATCGGTTGTGTTCGATTGTAAAATGATAGTATATTGCTAGATTTTTGTGGGTCAAATTTTGACAATCAGTCAAAGTTTAACTTCTTAAAATAAAAAATGACTTTGGTTAAAATTTAACTGGTATATCCTTATAGTAGATAGTGGATATGTCTAGATGAATTCTTAACTTGGCAATGTAAATTTTTATCACTTACAATTTGACATTTGGTCAAAATTTATTGTTTTATTAAATTTTGTCTTATCTAACCTAGGGTGGCTAGTGATTATTGTTGTGTTAATATTTAACTTAAGGGTACACCAAATGTTTTATTAGTCAAATTTTGACATCGATCAAAGTTTGACTTTTAATTAAAATTTAACTTTTAGTTAAACTTTGATTGGTATAACCTAACAATTAATGGATAGTGATTATTGCTATGTTAATTTATAACTTAGAAATATATTGTTTGATTGCTTATTGGTCAACTTTGACTTTTATTAAAACTTTGACTAATATAACTTGGGAGTGTATATTAGCTAACTTAGAAAAAATATTATTAGTTATTTTTATTGGTCATTGTTTAACTCTTTAACAAAATGTGTCTTTTAATCAAACCTTTTCTATGAATATTTCATTAAATTGACTTTTTCTTAATCATTTTGTTGCACTAGAATTTTAGCAAACTAACTTTTACTCAAAAAAAATACTTTGGATAAAAAATGGCCCTTAGAAAGAGGGGACGGTAGCCTCACTAATTAGAGTCAAGGTATCAATATCGGTATCGATTTCGGGTATCAGTTTGTCCGAGGCCAATACATATCAGCGGCCTATTTAAAAAAAAATAAAAATAAAAAAGTGAACGTCTCAGTTGAAACCGAGATGTATCAGTCGATACTCGATACGTATCACATATGAGATACCAATATGTATGGTTTGGCCGAAAACCGATACGTATCGGTATCGGCAGATTTTTGTCACCTTGATTAGAGTGAAAGCTGTATCACATTCCTATTTAATAGAATTTACAACAACCAATTATCTGGACTCTCTTTAAAGAGTGATCTTTAACAAAAATGTAGCTAAGATTTCCGCGTCTTATGAAAGTTGTATACGGTCTAGTAAACTAATCTTTGGCCAGTCCAAATTTTAGAAAAAATAACATATTCTAATTGTTAATGTGTGCACTTTCAACATCCAACAACTACCTATAAGAAGCATTATATTTTAATCTTTAGATTGATGGGATCCTTCTTTTTTTAAGAGACATGAGTCCTCTTTAGGAAAGGAAGGGTCTGTTGTTTTATAGCAGTGTAATTTTCTTATATATTAAATGATTTGATGACCAGATATGATCCAGTATGAGTCAATATTTGACCCGATATTTGAGCCCATATAATCGGATATTTGTATCTGGCGGGGAAAAAATCTGATACATTTTAGCTGGTATATATCGGATATGGCCGATATTTAAAGTCATGTAAATACCACGGATTTCATGAAAGCTCATAAAATTAGTAATGTGAATTTGAAAGAAGTGATTGTTGGCATGTTAAGTAGCTTTTGATACTAGCAGTTAGAAAATCCTGGCATAAGAATAAAAGGATATCGGTATTTACAGTTGAAGATTCTATTTTCGCTTAGAGGTTTCTTCTGCCGTTAAGACTGTTGATTCTCTTCAACCAGTTTGATTGAGATTACCTGTGTCATATGGAATTAAGATTTGATTGTTGATTGTCTGACATAAATCTATTATGCGTAAAACTTTGGAACCTGTTCAAGTCAGTCAACGGTTGCAAATACCGTGCTCAGGGACAAAATTGTCATCAACTTACTTGGACCTCGGGACCAGCACAACTTTTTATGAGTAGTGAGTAAGCAAACCAATGAAAGTGTACTGTTGACATTTCACTAGTAGTTTGAGATTGATCGAGAATTTGGGTTGGTATCTTATCATACCAAATGTTATTTAATTAGGGGGCAAATAAGTGTTAAAATGTTTTCACATGTTACTTAATTAGGTGTCGTTTCGAGACTCCAGAGTTTAGAATAGGGCGGAATCTTAGTCTTGATGGCAGTTTCGAGACTCCAGAGTCTTAATTAGGTGTCGTTTCGAGACTCCAGACCACTACAAGGCTACTTTCTAATATTTTTCTAATTTTTTCGTTCTTTGCAATTCTTCATCAAAATTCATATTTCTAAGTTTTTCTTAGTGAAAGTGACATATTAATTAATTTACGAGCAATTCTATGAGATTTGATGAAGAGAATATACCCTTATAAGTAAGAAATTTTAGAACTGAAGAACATGTAAATATGTTATTTCCTCATAAAAGTTGAAAAAAGATTCAAACTTTCGACCAAACTCAAGAACACAACTGAAAAAAGTTCACAATCTCTCCCTTTATAAGTGTCCCATCAAAGTTTGTAATGAAATTGAGAGGCTTGAAAGGAATTTTCTTTGAGATGATCTCGGATAAAAAAAAGAAAATTTATCTAATAAGTTGGGATAGAATCTCAAAATCCAAATGTTCCAAAGGCCTCGGTATCCGTTCGATTTAGGATATGAGCAAAGCCCTTCTTATGCAATGGTGATGGTGCCTGGGGGACGATTCTGATCATTTGTGAAAAGAATTTATCATCAACAAATATCGTATATGTCAAAAGGGTTAGGAAATCAGCGAAAACAATTATAGAGCCTCTTCGTGATGGTAGAGAAGTGTTCTATCTGTAAGAGAATATTTTCTCAAAAATATTTTTTTTATTTGCGATAAGGGAGACAATATTCACTTATGATCCGATAGATGACTACAAGGAGAATTGAAATTGCTTTTAAAGTTTTCAAACTTATTCAACATTGCCATAGATTCCAAACTCAAACTAAGTGATACTTTTAGCTTGGATAACTCTACCCAGTGGCATATCAGTTTCAAACGAAGACTCACCGATGTTGAAATAGCCAAGTACTCATTGTTTTTTAACATTATGGATAATGTTAAATTAGACGTAGAGAGCAACAATCTTAGAAAAGGCATGCAAATCGATAAAAAAATGTTTCTTTTGTGGTAGCGCTGAAGAAGACATCGAGCATTTTTCTCTCACCTATGAAAAAATATAGTCCATTTGGGGAGCTTTCTTTAAAGTTCTTAATATCTCATTTTGCATGTACAAGAACATAGTTATTTTCTTTCTGGCTAAGATCAGTGCGATGATACGGGAATCAAAAAATGGATATGAGATTATCTCCATATTTTCACTCTATGGAATATTTGAAAATCTCGTAACAACATCAAATGGAACAACTCTTCGTTTAATGCTAAGAAGTTCCTTCAAGACAGTATTACTACCGTTTGCAACTGGGCGATAACAGACGACAAAGGCAACTCTTCTCTCCTCAACATTAAAAGTTTCGAAGTAGAACAACCGTTGTCTTTTTTACATTCTTTGTAAGGGGGGGGGGGGTTCTTGACTCTCTTTTTCTTGTTTGTTGAAGATTTTTTCCCGAATATTCCGATTTCCTCAAAGTTTAGGTTTTCTCCCTTTTTTCTCGGGTTTCCTACGCCACCCAAGTTTCCATTTTGATTTTCTCTGGAAAGTCCGATTTTCTAAATAGCAATGCTTTGGGCAAGGATCAAAATTTCGGTCGAAATTATCGCTTTCGGTTATTTTTGGACCGAAATTTTGTCATTTTTGTATGGCGATCAAATTTTCGGCCGAAATTTCAGTTTTAGTCCCCTCCGAAAATGAAAATTTGATCCTTGGTTTTGGGTGCTACCTACTTTATTGCTCAGACTCTCTAAAGCACTAGGTTAGCCTTTTTACATTATTAATAAAACAATTTTTAAAAAAAGAATGAAAAAAAACTCAGTTTAATCTGAATGCAATCAGATTCTACAAGATTCTTCTTTGAATGAGCAGTAAATATATGTGCATGTCCTTATGTTTGGCTAGTTTGGTGGAGTCATAGGTTGCGTATGGCATAGCTCTTTGCTAGCCCTTGCCACGGTAAAATTTAACTACTTTAGTTAATTCTTATTCTCCTTTCTAACTCCTTGCAAAGAAAGATTTACCTGCTCTAAGAGCAACTTCTCTGCTCTCTATTAACTCCTTATTAGAGCAAATATAATCAGCTCTGACAAGAAGTGAGTAAAGATGAGAGTAGAATTGTTGAACAGATAAATCTTACATAAAATCTTGCTATGCAAGGAGTTATCAAGGAGAAGGGATACCTGCTAAAGCAGGTAGCTTTGCTATGACAAATGTTAATAAAAAGGATGGGAACTTGCTAAAGCAGGTGAGCTTTGCTATGACAGATGTTAATAAAAAAGATGGAAACCTGCTAAAACAGGTGAGTTTTGCTATGACAAATGCTAACAAAGAGCTATGCCATATGCAGCCATATTAACCCATGCACCATGTTTCGTGCACATTCGGCACTTGATATCTACTCTTCTTTTTCATTGGTATCGGTAATTCACACACGAAACAATCTGAACCGTCCAGTCATATGACATCCCGAAGATCAAATCGTTTAACAACTCTTATCCATTGGATCAGCTTCCAGCTTTGGATGGTAAGTTATCAAGTACTGTCCATCAAGTGGCCCGCAGAACGAAAGGCTTAGATTGGATCAGCATGACATCAAGAGGTGACAACTGGCAAATACGTAAAAACTTTTGCTTACATCCATGGGTTAAAAAATCGTCTGATACCGATACGTATCGCCCGATACGTATCAGTTTTAGACCTGGGCGGTACGATACATTGTCTATGTATCGTACCCCCTAAAAAATAGGATAATTATCATCCGATACGGACAATGTATCGCCCGTATCGGACGATACAGACAATACTTTGAAATTATCGGGCGATAATTTCAAATTATCGTCCGATAATTTGGTTTTTAATTTTAAAAAAAAAAAATGTTTCAAAACGATACATTCAATGTATCGCCGATACGCGATACGTATCGAACAATACACAATACATATCGAACGATACGAACGATACGGACAATACGTATCGCCCGTATCGTCCGATACGGACTATAATTTGATTTTTTTGATTTTTTTTTTAAAAAAAAATGTATTGAATCGATACATTCAATGTATCGCCGATACATTGAATGTATCGAACGATACGCGATAAGTATCGTCCTGATCGGAAATCCGATATCTTAAACCCTTGCTTACATCTAAATAAATTTCTACTGGGGTCACACCAAGATATGGCAAATCAGGAAGCATGTCTATTATTAATTTATTATACATATGTATAAATCATGTAGAGTATTTAATATAAAAGCATCTCGAGATTCATGTGTAACAGAGATTAAGGGCATTTTCGTCATTTAAAGGGTGCAGTCGTACAATCATTTATTGACTTTTGTTCCCGACTTCTCGTCAGCTGTGCTGTTAGACGTTGTAAGTTGAAACTATTAGGTAGAGTAATAATATATAATTCGTATATAAAGCATATATATTTAATCCAGATTATAAGCAAATCTGTCACCCCCAAATTCTTAAAATGATGCACATGATTAATCTCTGTTCCATCATATAAACGAGTATACAATGTCAGATTCACTTATATCTAGCTCATGCATAAGTCTACTAACACGTTCTATTGTTGATAAGATTTATGTTTTGCAGCTGCTTTGCTGTCAAACAAATAGGATTAGTTATTTAATTATTAATATTTTTGGACTCCACTTTTTTATTTTCCCAAGAAAGGGTTTATATTGTTTCAATATAAATTTATAATTGAAAAAAACAGAGATTAGAACAAGAGAAGAGCAAGGAGGAGAGGTAGGGCACGTGGCAGTTGCTGTCAAGTGGAATAAGAAGTGGGTCCCAGTGCATTAATGTTGAATCACTGTATTTGCTCTGCACATGACTCATCATTTTGCTTCCAAACAAAAACCAATTAGCAAATATCCCTAAAGTCTTTCTCCTAGATTCTCATCTCTAGTCCCCACACCAGCGGCGGTGCTGATCACATTGATCGATCGATTCCTCGCCCGAGATACGCGATTTGATCGCTAGATTTCGTTCACTTTTTACTATTATTTACTGGAAAAGTAACTGTGTAGAGACTGCACATAGAGATTATACGTTATTTTTCTGTTTTCTGAGATGAGAGATTAGACTTTAGAGGTTGTGAATCCACCAGGGTTGGGACAGTTGTTAGTGAACTTTGATTTGTTACCGACAGGTCCTGGGATCAGTGTTGCCAACTTGGCGTCTCCCATTTATATAATAATTTATATTTAAAATTATCTAATGATAGATATTAAATATATTTTTTATAAAATAAAAATAACAAAAAAAAAATAATAATAATAATAATTTTCAAAAGCCCAAAGCGCTCCAAACCCGCTAGGGCTGGAGGTAGGGCCAGGGCAATGCAAAAGCTCAACCCGGCCCATTGACAACCCTAATTGTGGGCCTTCTGGCGAATTGTTTTGAGTAGGAAAATTTGGACGGTGCAGATTATTCATAGACTCCGTATAGAATACTGATGGCTGAGAAAAGCAGGCAACCTCCTGCTTATTTTCGTTTTCTTTTTTTATTTATATAGTCTTCTGTCAGGAGTTTGGAGCATTATTCAACCTTTTGCTTTCAGTATTTTAACGTTTGAACTTTGAAGAGAAGGTTGGCTTTATATACGATGTTTTTTGGCATCATGAATGAGTATGGTGCCTCCCTCATTTACCAGTGATTGCAAGTGTGTAACGATCAAGACCGTTGAATGAATTAGTAATTTGTGAAATAGGTGTTAGTTTAAAACTTGGGAGAATCACTTTCTACCTTTCCCATCTAACCATCTTCGGATCCAAATGGGAGTCAGGTAAATTTCCATATCCAAATGCTACTTCGTTTTTTCTTATGGGTACAAAAATGTAATGGAAAATTTTTACTATGGCCGTACGAAGCGGACGAGTTTGTATAGGATGCTAAGCTAGTACATGATTGAGAAAGTAATAATAGTACACGATTTATCTCGCTGTGTGTACCATTTTGTTACAATAATAGGTTGAATTATGTGATTACTCCGTGAACGGCGATCCCGTTTTGTATAAACGTGTCCACTGTAGCATTTATTCAAATGGTGTTTAAGTGATCTTCCAGTTCCACCATTAAAATGTAAGTTTGGATAATAAATAATAATAACAAATGTCATATTTTTCATTTTTTTCGGACTGTTAAAGTGTGATTTATCATTGTGCCTTGTGACACACATTTATAATCAATCTAAATTGCCTAAGTGGCAATCCATCATCGGAAAATGTTTTAGCCATAACGTCATTCTTATAAGTAGATGTAAACTATCCAATCAATGAACTTTTAATATCAGCCATAAAAATTAAGAACTACCTTTGATAGTAGAGTACACAGATCGGATGATTCGAATCTCTCAAACAGTGTGATTTTTTTACCCACGGCCCCGTTAATTAATGATATTTCACTTTGACGGTATAGATTTCCAAGATCATAAGCCAATGAATGGTTTAAGATCATTTAAACACCATTTAATACTAAAATGACGGTAAGAAGATTAGGCCCTATTTTTATATGGGTATCGGTATTTGCAACTAAAGATTCTACATTTGCACCCAAGGGTTTCACTATTAAAATCATTGATTGCCTTTCATCATACAATTGAGATTGTTTTTCGTCCTAACCTTTCATATAATAGATTGATCATGGTGCACCCATCATATGATCAGGTGCTAATTCCACTTGGAACAAATCCATAAAAGCAACGTGAGTACCCTTCTCACAATACGTTCATGAACAAGGTCACTTATGGGAATGTGTGCCATGTGTAATCAACATCTAATGGTCTGATACTCTAATAGGTGGACTATGATCTCAAGATCTATTGTGTGGATGATTGGGACGAAAAATGATTTTCGTAGTTGGGTTCAAGATAGTCAACAATTTTAATGGTGCCCCTAGCTGTGAAGACTGGATCTTTAATTACAAATACCAATGTTTTTATTTTTATTTAGGGAAAGTTCATTTCAAGGAAATCCCTTCTCCAATAATATCTACTTTACTTGTATTGAAGTACATTTTTTTAACTTGTAAGGAAATACCTAGTTGGTGTAAACTGGTTGGAGGGTGTAAAATTAGCTTTATTGGCTGCTATTCATTTTACATTGAAGTGAATGGCTTGTGTAATATTGCAGACTCTATAAAACTGTGACTTCACCCCAACTCCTCCAGTGGCAAATATTAATCACATTTGAATCAGATGATGGAGATTATTTTTTGCTTCAATCTTTCACACAATAAATCTTTAAATCGTGGGCGTACCATCAAACAATCACTTTTTATTTCATGTGGCACACTTCCCAAAAAGTGACCCTAAAATCATATGTCACATCATGCTCAAACATAATTTTAGGATCACTTTTTGGGATGTGTGTCACATGAAAAAAACGTGACCATCTCATGGGGCACCGACACCCATGTCGAAAGATTCATTGTGTAGAAAATTGGTCAAAGAAATAATTTTTATCGTCTGATTACAAGGCGATCAATGGATGTCAGCTAAAGGAGATAGGTTGAGATTGCAATTTCATTGGTTGTAAACAAAAGTACCTATTAAATTTTAGATGATACACCTTTAAGATCAAATATAAGGTGACTGCTGTAAATTTTATCTGCACTAAATGAATATTACGAGCGATATCTTCGTAAGTAAAAAATCTTTTAAATTATATTTTGAACCCAAAACATAAGAAATTACATAAAAAAGAACATACAAAATTATATTTTTTAACGATAAAATGAGATGATTGCATGTAATATTCATATATTAGTGTGATTATTTAAGTGGCATATATTCATAATTCAAGTAGCATTACTCGATGGACGGAGACATGCTAGTTACTTACCCACTGATTTTATACACTCTGTATCATAGAATCAGGCAATCCGATGTGGTGGGGTGATGGCAGTGCCAATGCTCTGCCATATTAGATTTATATCGTTTTTAGTTTTGCTCCTCTGTTGCTTTATTCTCGTTGGCATAATAGAAGCGCAAGGATTAAGGATCAAAATCTCAGTTTTGTTTTTATATTTATATACAAGATGAAATTAAAATTTTGACTAATATTTTGGCCAAAATTTTGTAAGTTAGTCGATAAATCACCCGAAAATTTGCAAATTTTTAGTTTTTCGGAAGAGGATTGTCAAACAGGGCCTTAGCAATGGGATCACTCTTGGAGATGGGATCACTTTTGGAGATGTTTGCCATATGAAACCCTGTGTTCTATGTGATTTTGAGTCATATGACGCCTTTGATTAAACAAAATGTCCATTTTCAAATTCAAAGCAATAAAAGTTCATCTAAAATTAATAATATATAATTAGATTTACATGATAATCATTAATTTAAGATATTATTTAATTTCTTTTAACTCAAATGATGCCACGATGGAGAGAGTATTTATCCCAAACTTTATAATACTAACTTGCAGCATTTTAACTAGCGTAGCCTCCTTTCCTCTGATTTTAACAACTTTTGATAATTTAAAAAAAAAAACTTTTTTAATAAATTTTGTTTTCACCCTAAATTCTAAAATGAAGGGTACATGTATTTGCAACTAGAGATTCTTGCATCGCCATCAAATGTTTTTTCATGTGGCACACATCTCAAAAGTGATTGTGATCATGAGATCACATTTTGAAATGTTGAATCACATTTTGGGATGTGTGCCATGTGAAATCAACATCTGATCACTGCATGATGGCACACCTTATATCTAAAGATTTATATTGTGTGAAAGATTGGATGAAAATTGATCTCCAAAGCAGTTAACAGGCTTATGGAAACTCTGGTACTTCCTGGTTGCAAATAGCACCTTAAAAGGGATCCTTTCTCAATTTGAGTCACATATATCTTGGATGCCTGTGTTGGCAACTGAAGATTATTTTGATGCAACTAATGGTTATGCCATTTGCTACCTTAAATCAGATAAAGGAGATTATATTTTTGTACAAATATTTCATACTACAGATGTTGAGATCATGTCCCAACCATCAGATGATCAGATGGTGATTGATTCCAGGGAAACATTCCCAAAAAGTGACACAAGAACCCTTTTCCTGATTTCCCAGGATCATGAATAAGTGCAACGTGGAATCAACATCTATTGTTAAAATTATAAAATAAAGAAGAAAAGAAAAAGAAGATGAAAGAGAGAAGAAGAAGACAAATGGGCACAATCAATTACATTGTTTACGGTTTGTTACATTGTTCCAATACGAAAGTGTATAAATAAGATTACAAATACAACCGTCAGAGGTTCTCTAAAAGTGGGAATGAACATGAATAAGTAGATAGTTATCTAGAAGTGAGAATGATACGGTGTTGAGCGTTATTATCTAATATTCCACTTCAATTTGGAATGAGATTACAAATACAATCGCTTACCAACTTGGAAGATAAACAGCTACGCAATTATGTAACAACCACAGAGATTCACGATATATCTCCCAAACTCAATCTTGCTTGTTGGTGGTCATCGCTTGTCTATGAAGTCAATCACTATCGCATCTCGCTCAAGTCCGGAGCCCGTGGCTAGATCAAGTATGTCATGATATCTCCAAACTACGAATCATATGACAAGTCTCTTTAAAGAGACTTTGAAAAAATAAAGAGTAAAAAATGTGGGAAAAGACATCCACATAAAATATAGGAGGATAGAGAAGATATAGGAAAAGACATCCGCATAAAGTATAGAAGGCCAAGAGAAAATGTGGGAAAAGACATCCATGTAAAGATATAAGGCGAGAGAAAATGTGGGAAAAGACATCCATATAGAATATAAAAGGCCGAGTGGCTCTGATACCATGTTAAAATTATAAAATAAAGAAGAAAAAAAGAAGAAGATGAAAGAGAGAAGAAGAAGACAAATGGGCACAATCAATTACATTATTTACGGTTTGTTACATTGTTCCAATACGAAAGTGTATAAATAAGATTATAAATACAACCGTCAGAGGTTATCTAGAAGTGAGAATGAACATGGGTGCATGGGTAAGTGGATAGTTATCTAGAAGTGAGAATGATACGGTGTTGAGCGTTATTATCTAATATTCCACTTCAATTTGGAATGAGATTACAAATACAACCGCTCACGTTTACAATTGATTTAGATAACTACAATTGGTTAAAATAACTAATGTGTGGTAGTTATCAAATAAGGTATATTCTAATATCTATAGTTTGATAGTTGGGCCATTATCTCAAGATATATTCTTGAAAAAAATGATCTCCATCATTTGATTCAATGCATTATAACAGTGTGAACGGTGGAACCATTGGTTGGCCTAAAAGAATCTTCAGCTGCGAATACAGTTCCCCATATATCTTTTAGGAATATATTCGTTTAATAAGTAATACATGCATATGGATGACTAGAGACGAGTCATCGAAATTCTAACCTTTTAGGTATTTTTTACCCCAACTTCACATCGAAAAACTATGGTACGTAGACAAAGAAAATAAAAACAAAAAGATAGATTGGCTGGAGTTGGAAAGTTCAATAATTCATGAAGAGTTTGGTTGTGTATGACATAGCTTTTTGTTAGCTCCTTCTACAATGGAATTCACTTGTCTTAATTGGTTCTCATTTTCTTTTCTAATTTTATGCAAAAAAGGATTTACCTACTGTAACAATAACTTCTCTGCTCCCTACTAACTCTCTACCAGAGCAAATAAAAACTGCTCTGTCAATGAGTAAGCAGGGAAGAGGATAAAACTATTGAACAAATAAATTTTATATAAAATCTTGCTATGTAAAGAGTTATGAAGGAGTAGGGGTACCTATTAAAGTAGGTAGCGTGATTTTAGCAAAGAGAATGAGAATCTGCTAAAACAGGTGAACTCTGTTATAGTTGGGGCTAACAAAGAGCTATGTCATACGCAACCTTCAACACTTTAGCAGACTTCAGACATAACACAGATATCAAAATTCTAGCTTTAAGAGAAGGATACCTCTATTTGTGCCCAAGCTAAAATCTGTCAACCGTCTTCAATCGGACGATCATGCTCATTTTTCATTCTAAATTCGGCACACTGGATATTACAATGATGGGTGTGCCATCAGAGGTTTAAGTTTTTGATTCCACGTTGCATAAATCCCAAAATGTGACCCTAAAATCACGTTTGAGCGTGATATGTGCCATATGATTTGAGGGCCATGTTTTGAGATTTGTATAATGTGGAATAAGAAACTTGACCGTCTCATGACATGCGACCAGATACATATTGGCATATCGGCCTGGTTTAAAGCTTATACGTATTGGATATGGGATACATATTGACAAATTGGATATATTAAAAGACCCTTTTAAAAAAAAATAAAAATTGTGTAAAAAAATAGGGCATTTTCAGGACTATACTCGAGTTCTGTTGTAAGAGAAACATATCGGTGATAAATGACTTTTTTTTTTCCATAATTCAGGGTAAATTCATTAAAAAAGACAAGCAAGCTAGACAGGAAAAATGGACTCTAAATAATGAGCAAGGAACTCATCCAAAGCTAGAAACAAAAGCCAAAAATAATCAACCAAAAGCCAAAAGTCCAAAACACATCCCAAGTCCCCCGTAGGCGATATGACTCTTATGAGTTACGAGTCAATATGATCCGATATGAGCTGACAATGACATTTGATCAATATTTGACTCATATCACATCCGAGATACATCGTCCAATATTAGGGCTGTCAACGGGCCAGGCTTGGGCCCAATTTTTTTGTATTTCAGCTCAACAGGTTGGGCTGGGCCAAGCCCGAATAAGAATCGGACCGGGCTCGAGCTGCAAAGTGTCTAATTTGAATCCGGCCCGACTCGTTTAGCTTGAATCTTTTTTTTTGTTTTTTTTTAAAGCCCTTTAACAAAACTATAAGCCCAGCCCGAATAGCTAATCAGGCCGGGCTTGGGCTATGGATTTCATAAACGGGCTCAGCCAGGCCCGGCCCTATTAGCTATCCGGGCTGGTCCTAATATTTTTTTTTGGTTTTTTAAATATGCCAGGTGAAAAATCCGGCCCGAACCCCACCCGGCCCAGCCCATTGACACCCCTATCCAATATTTAACTTGTTTAACGTCATTTGTAAATTTTTTGGGCAATCAAAATTTGGAAACCATTAATTACTTTTAAACCGATGAACGAGACTGTTTTTATCGCAATCTTTCACCAATGGATCCTAAAGAGTGAATGTGATTATGGTCGAGTTATTTTTTGTTTGACGTGCGGAATCAACACCTAAGCGTTGGTAAGCTCATAATCTCCGTATCTATTTAATGAAAGATTGGGACGAAAACTGATCTCAGCAATCCTCTTATTGAGAACCTGCAAAGTTTGATTTTGAAGAAAGAATATCTAGTTGTAAACATGGTGCTTTTAAATCTAACAGCTATGATGTAAATTTCTAAAATAATTATAGCTATTCTAAAATTGTTTAGCTTGACTCTCATGATCATCATTTAAGCACCAAAATGGTGTTTAGATCGTACACCATCGATAGTTTAAGATATGAGTGATCCAAACTATCAAAAATATCATACATTGCGGTGCAATATGCCTAAATATGATCTTTTTAGGGAGATTTAAATCATCCAATTTTTGGACTTTAATATAAACTGTTGCTTTTCAATTTTAATGGCTAATATTAAAGATCATCAATCGGATGATTCACTTCCACTTATAGTATATTTTTTTGGGCACATGTTTCAATGATAAATTTTCACTTGAACAATTTGGATTAATCCCAAATGTTCACGACATACCCTAATCATAATCACACTTCAATAATGTAAGATTAGAATTTCAACTTTAGTGATATAAGATCAATGAAACACCATTTAGTGTTTAACCATCGGTCAATAACCACTATCCCTAGATATATCTTTTGGAGTAACTTTAAATCCGCCCCCCCAAATCTTGGAGTTCACCCGCACAGAAACACATTGGATGCATTGAATTAGACGATGGAGATTGTTTATTATCTCAATCTTTCACACGATGGATCTTGAGATCATGAGTGTACCATCATACGGTCAATTTTTAATTTCGTATGATGCATGCCCAAAAAGTGACTTTAAAGTAAACTTTATTTGTCCTCACGATGTTAAATACTGACCATCTGATAGTACGCTTGTGATCTCAAGATCCAATCTTTAGCACCATAGATAAGTAGATCAAGGTATTGGTATCAGTATACGATATTGCCGAAACTGAATAGATCTCTCTGTTTTTTGGTTAAAAGAAGGGAAATTTGCACTTTTGGCCCTATATGTTTGCGTATTTGCAGAAACGGCCCTATAGTTTCAATCCTTGCATAAATGGCCAGCTCCAAGCCTAGCCGGGTGCACGTCAGATATCTATATATATGCTTCTCTATGCAAGCATTGAATCTAGAATTTTTGTACCATCTTTTAACAATTTTTATCTCTCTTGGAAAGCGATTTCGAGATTCCACTAAAGGTCGTATAACATAGAGAATACAACAGGCTAGGTAAGATATCGAGTACAATATCTTTTAAGTTATTGTTTTCCAAATTTCTCGCAACATCGTAGGAAGTCCAAGATATCTTAAGATATCGGTCGATAACTTAAGATATCGACCGATATCTTAAGATATCGACCGATATCTTAAGTTATCGACCGATATCTTAAGATGTCGGCCGATATCTTAAGATGTCGGCCGATAACTTAAGATGTCGGCCGATAACTTAAGATGTCGACCGATATCTTAAGATATCGGTCGATATCTTAAGTTATCGGCTGATAACTTAAGAGGTTTTTTTTTTTGTTTTTGGATTATGGTTTACGTTAAAAGTCCATCCATCGGCTATATATCTTAGGATATCGAGCGATAACCTATGATTGACAAAAACTCTAAAGTTTTCATTCCTTTAATTTTTAATAATATTTTTAAGCAATTGTAGCGCTAAGTCAAGTATAACTCTTTATAAACAACTAATTTTAATTTTAATTTTGTAAATATTGTAGGTTGAAATGGATGTTCCCCTTCTTTGCCATTTTGATTTCGTACGCGTGAGAGATAATACTTACAACGGAGGACATCGGAGGATTGTCACCTCACCACGGAGAATATATCATTTCTTTGAGTTTATAGAGAAAATGTACAAAGTCAGTCGGACACGACCGGAAGAACATTCTATTACATTTACTGTTTCATTACGCATAGGGAATGAGCTTGTATTTGCCGAATTGTCTGACTCTGATGATCTTACAAACTTATTTAGAGCATATCATTATCGGTGATGGTGTTATAAATATTTATATCGAAAAATCATTAGTCACTACTGTAGCAGAAATTTTGCCGTCTTTAGAAACATTTCAACCGTTTAAGGAAACCAACGAAGATGATCATGGTGTTGGAACAGAACATTTGATTGAAAATCAAGGAATACGGTATGAAGAGGAGAACATTGTTGCACCGATAATAGCCGACGATGATAGAAATATAAATATAGGATTCCGCCCCTACAGTAAACTTTCAGAGCAACCCTATTCAGACATTCCGATGAGTGAAGGCGATGAAGATCAAGGATATTCTCATCAAATGAACTGATGCATGATACATCTCGCTCAACTTCGATTCGGTAAATCAGTGGGAAACGTTTTTAGTCGGCCTTAGTCCATATCAATGGCCTTCCGAACAAATAGCTTCGGAGCCAACGATAATCGAGCCTTCAACAGAACAGCCTCTCATACATCAAACGTTCTCGCATCGGCTAACATCAATCCAAACAACTGCACATCAACCAAGCGTACATCGATGGGCTCAATCCCAATCACGTAATAACCATCCAGGTCGATGGCGGTGATAGTGATCTGAAAATAATGAAGCCTCGCCGTCTCCCACTTGGCGTGTTTATACTAATAGGGAATTGATCAACCTCACGGTGGGCGAAGACTATCGACTTAATGACTCGGAAGGGGAGTACATGGATTCGAGACGATGAGGAAGCGTATGAAGGGGAACGATTACCATTGGTGAGCGTTTAGAAATAAGAAATCATTTCAAAAGTTCTTAAAGAATTTGCGATGACAAATAATTTTCGATTAAACTAATAAAACCGGTCCTCTTGAGTAAGCTGCGAGGTGTGTTGAAGTAGGATGTGCTTGGCGAATACATGCATCGAAATTAGTAGGCGAGACACGTTGTCGTGAAAACTTTCCACGGAACACCGTGCGGAATGCCGCTTTTGAAGCGGACATCGCCAATGTAACGACATCGTGGATAGCTTCATTCGTTAGAGATAAACTATTAAAGGGTTTTGACGAGACTCGCTTCAATAATTTTGATATTGAAAAAAATACGGTATAACAAGAGGTTCTTTGGAAAGCATGGAGAGGAAAAGAAATGGCATTGAATGACATCCGAGGTAGTTGGAAGGAGCAATTTAAGATGTTATCATATGTTGCCGAATTACAATGGTCGATCCGGACATCTGAGACATCAATTGTGTCTCGAGCCCGATAATGCATTTTAGATTCTTCGTGGCATTCGGACCTTGCATTCAAGCTTTCGCAATACTTTACGAAGAATAATTGCGGTAGATGGAACGATTTGCGTGACGATATAAGGGAGTGTTGTTAATAGCTACGGGATGATAGACGAATAGACATTTATTTCCTATAGCGTTAACGTTGTATCGAAGAAAATGAAGACCATTGGACATGGTTTCTTGATCTATTAGGGAGACGGTAATCGGTGAATTTGAAAAGCTTTGTTTTGATATCGCATGACGTAAAGGTTTGATGGAAGCAAGAGAAAAGTTTTTCCTAATGCCTTTCACGACTCTATGCACACGGCTCTAAATCTGCTTTGATAAATATAAGGATACAATCTCTAGACCGCTTTTTTGGGTTGTCTTTGCTCAGCATTTTCGTAAGCAAAATTTAAAAGAATTATGCGAAAAATAGAAGACGACACTTAGGAATGTACAAAATGGATTAAAGAAATTGGTGATCATTTCGCACGCGCTTATTTCAAGGGAGGCGTTATGATATGTTGACAACTAATATAGTCGAAAGCATAAATAGTGTGTTGAAAATAGCCGTGTGGAGGAACCGACATTGTGAGCATGTTAGAAACTATTCGCACAAAAGTAGCCGAATTTTATCTTCGCCGCCGAGGAAGGAAATAAAATGACACATGTGTTAACACCGATGGCGTAAAAAACACATAAAAAGAAATTCCGGATGGGCCCCTCGAAAAAACGCCATACCATATGGTCGTCCTATATTTCAAGTTAAACGTGCTGATTACACTCACAAAGGTCGATCTAGAATCGCGAACATGTACATGTAGACGTTGGGCTATTCTTGGATTACCATGTTCATATGCGATTGCCGCATTATCGCGCCGAAACAGAGAAAGAGAGATCCCCCAATTTTGTGAACATTGGTTTACCAGTGACTTATTTAGGGAAACTTATAAAGAACACTTTGTCCCGGCCATTGACAAGCGCCAATGGACTTCGCAAATAAAAGACATTCAAGTTTTGCCTCCCCACAAAATACGTCAAGCCGGCCGTCCGAAGAAAAGGAGAACAAGATCTAAAGGGGAAGTTCGACCACTACAATGTAAAAATTGTAACAAGTACGGTCATAATCGTCGCTCGTGTAAATTTGTTAATATTTGAAATTAACTTATATTACATCAAAGGTTGAGATTGAAAACAGATTTAGATTAGATTAGACCTAGTGGCAATCGAGCTTCCAATGATTTCATTATAGAAGAGTATTTTTTTTTTTCTCTTTTTCTTTCCTTCAATATAAACAGATTAAACCTCAATAAAAGAGCGATCAACATCTACAATGTCTTTTAATATATTTTTTTGGAATTGTGACTAAAATATATTGTTGTGCTTCTTAATAAATCATTCATTCATTCAAACAGGATTTGAAAGTTTCCAAATTCGCCCCTAATTTACTAGTGATTGGCATAAAGCCAAACCAAAGATATCAGACTTCACAATTCAGAAAGGTATATCTTAAATCATCGGCCGATGATTTAAATTATCGGCCGATATCTTAAATCATCGGGCGATCATTTAAATTATCTAGATGGTTTAAAATATCGTCTGATGTTTTAAATTATCGATATCTTAAATCATCGAGGCGATCATTTAAATTATCTAGATGGTTTAAAAATATCGTCCGATGTTTTAAATTATCGACCGATATCTTAAATCATCGGCGATCATTTAAATTATCGTAGATGGTTTAAAATATCGTCAAATCGATGTTTTAAATTATCGATCGATAATTTAAATCATCGCCGATGATTTAAGATATCGTAGATAGTTTAAATCATCGCCGATGATTTAAGATATCGTAGATAATTTAAATCATCGGCCAATAATTTAAGCTATCGTCCGATTATTTAAAATATCGGCTGATAATTTAAGATATCGGACGATGATTTAAATTATCGGCCGATGATATAAGTCATCCGCCTATTGGAATTGCTTCAAGAGAGGAAGCCTCCATTGATACATCATGCAAGGTGATATAAGAAAAATAATTCATAACAACGATAATGAAAATTATACAAGTTAATAGAAATTAATAAGATTAAATAATTTACAATTTCAGGAAAAAATATCTGTACAAAACACTAAAATTTATTACAGATATTAAATTTTCTTCCCAAACGCGTGCACATTCGATGTCCGATTTCGGCTCTAAATTGTTGCATATGTTTATAAATCAATAGGCCGCTTTTGGGAGAAGTATTCTATATACTTCAAAATGTATACACCGTAATCCCAACCGTTTCTTTTGGATCGGAGAACGACTTGATTGACGCCGATACCTTCCCTTTGTTGATCGAAAGCTGACTTCAAACCGATAGTGTAAAGAAGGCGCGGAAAGTGATTCAATAGACATTCTTTATGCGCTTCAAACCTTTTTGAGCACTCTCGGTCTGCTGGATCAATTAGCTTAATTTCTCGATCAACTAATGAAATTATAGCCAATGCCCAATGGCTATGTTTTTGGCTATGCATCGGAAGATAAATCTACACATAAACGGAAGCGAAATTTTAAATAATAAATTTTATTTAAAAGCCGTTAACGTTAAATAAAGCGAAGTTTAGTATTCAAAAACGTACCGTTCCACAGTCGATCGCGTGAATTCCGCGGATATTATTTGTCAATAGTGGTTCCATCGGCTTTGAATTGTTACGAACATTCCATTCGTCACAATAGGCCTGCCACCTATCGAGGTCATTGGCGTGACAATACCTTCATTATCGATATATTTTTCAAATTTTTTCTCGTCTGCCATAAACAAGGTCTGATTGGCAGTAAACAGTAGAAGTTAATCAAGAGTCGTGATTGAAAAGACAAAAAAAAGAAACAAACGAGCTTCCAATAAATATTGGAAACCTTACCAGGGCAGACGCAGAAGCGAACCAACTTTTGTCGGCATTGGCCGTAAACATTGAATCATTTATAACTTCAAGGACTCTCAAGTATGCGTCGATGACTTCATTATCAAGCCACGAGCGTCCTTTGAGAACCTTCAAAGAACAGCGTGATCTCAACACGGCCGATAGTATTGGCGATCACATTGTCCTCGTTCTCACGATTCCAAAAACTGAGCATATACTTTTGCTCCATTGATATTGCCTCATCCTCCTCCTCCTCCTCTACAACCAATCTTCGTTTTTTTATTAATGCTTTACTGGTCGGGGACTTTCTCTTCTTACGAGCACGCAAGTCATAACCTTCGGCTTCATTTTTGGTAGATGATAGTTTCACTATAATTGTTTTTAGTGATGCCGGCTGTGACTCACGAGAAGGTCAGAAGAGGAGCACCATCATCACCCGTATCAACCAAGGGTTGTTTAGTAGTTTGAGGCGATGGGTTTTGGGCGTGGGTTTAATGGCGGAGATTTATTTGTATGGTTTTGGGGTCATTGATTGTTGTGTAGGTGGATGAGCGAGAGGTTTTGGGGCACTTGGTGATGGCCGTTGAGGACCAGTTGGTTTAGAACCTTTGGAATGATGGCTTTGTTGAGGAGCGTGGGGTTTTGGAGGCGATATCTTTGATGGCTTTGTTGATGAGTGGTGGGTTGAGGATGATTGATTTTGATTGAGGGTAAGTGGGTGAAGGAACGAAGGTGTCAAAGAGCACCGAGGTTAAAATATTATCCTGCATAATTGCAAAAAAATATACATTACAAAAAATAAAAAATAAAAAAAACTGCATTATCGACCGATAATTTAAGTAATCGATCGATAATATACATTGTCGATCGATAATTTAAATTATCGGTCGATAATGTAAATTATCGGTCGATAATTTAAATTATCGGTCGATAATGTAAATTATCGGTCGATAATTTAAATGATCGACCAATAATGTAACATAACGTCCGGTAATGTACATTATCGATCGACTCTTTAAATTATCGGTCGATAATGTATATCGTCCGGTAATGTACAGCTAATTTTGCATTAAGTTGTAAAGAAATGATTTTGTTCTAAAATTGAAAGTCTTGGTTTGATACCTTTCTTAAATGAGAGATGACCGCATCAAGATCCTTCCGTATGGCTTTATTTTCTTCTTGTAAGGCCCTTATCTCGCCTAGTTGTTCAATTGTGAGTGCTTGCCCTTTCAGCAGCGTAAATGCACGCTGGAATTCTTTTTTCATTTCTTTTACTGCCATGCGGAGAGTCTTGCATTCTTTTCTTAGCTCCGTCACTTCTTTGGTTAGGTGCGGTTGCCTGCTGCCGCTCTCTTGTTGGCTCGGGCCTAATTTCTTGTTTGCCCTTTGGTTGACGACATGACTTCAAAATCATCGTTATCGCCGCTATAATCTTCGTCATCCTCATTGTCGTCATCTCGGCTAATCGGCTCTTGGCTCTTTCTTAGGTAGTGTTGGATGACTTGGGATATCATCATATTCATCTACATTTTCTTGAGTTAGGCTCTTCTTTTCTTTCTTGGTCTCTTCCTTCTTATTTTCAATTTCTCTTGAATCAAAAAGTATCAAGCCATTTATCTGTAATTCGTGCTTCTCAACTTCAAGCTCTATAATCACTTTAGACTTAAGAAATTTTCTCTATATAAATTAGGGTTACTGGCTGAATTTGGGCCTTCCCATTTCATTAGCCTTGGAAATGGTTCTTTAAGCCCAATAGGAGCGGTGGCATCACGGAAAGTGCTCAAACGCCCAAATCAGAAGGCGATAGTGCATCCATAGATATTGTATTGCCCCTTTTCCGACCTTCTCTCGCCATTTCCCTCCCGCCACTCGCTGATATACTATCTAATAAATTATTGTAAACTATCGGGCCCTACGGTAACTTGTTGAACTCTTCAATGTTATCTACTAAGTCTAAGTCAGGTATCTACTTCTGGTATGTGTCCAAGTAAAAAGAACATCTGAAAAATAATAATGACAGCTTCAAAAACTCATCATTGGATAAATCAAGATCAATAATTTCTTCAATACGAGATCTTTTCACGGCTTCCCAAAGAAAGAATTTGTATCGAATAGTTGTTTCCTCTTTACGGCAACCTTCTCGGACTCGTTAAAATCGATGTTGAGGCCTAAAATTAAGGCTATATCGATCGGTTGCAGGAGTACATTGGTGTTCTTGACCTTGAAAATATTCTCTTCTACCCAAAAACTTAAAATAGCCAACCAAGTCTCCAACGAAACCTAATTTCTCATTCATCCTAAATAGATGACGAATACCGAATCATCTAAAATTTTCTTTCTCTCTTGATTCGCATGTAAAAATTTCCTAACACCAACTCGAACATTTTTCCGATGGGCTTTAAAGTCATGGTCATTTTCAATCACTTAGTAGAATCGCAATATAAATAAAAAGCAATTAATAAACAAAAGAAGTGATTTTGAAAAACTACTAATCCTAACCTCACAGATATCTTCAGATAATCTAAGATATCGATCGATAATCTAAATTATCGGTCGATAATCTAAGTTATCGATCGATAATTTAAATTATTGGTCGATAATCTAAGTTATCGACCGATAATTTAAATTATCGATCGATAACTTAGATTATCGACCGATAATTTAGATTATCGGTAAGTTATCGGATTAGGTGGGAAACATTGGGGATGACTAAATGTGTTGAAATGTAAAAAAAATAAATTACCTGGAATTGTTATGTGAGCTTTGTGACCTTTTACCGCTTTGTCGCCGCTAAGTCGCCGCTCTCTTGTTTTTTTCAGAAAAGTTAAACTTAAAAGTAACAGTAACTAATGAAAGTAAAAGTTGCTTTTATACTAATGTTAAAAGGCGGTGGAATTTTTTTTTTATATTATTTAAAATAAGTCGCTGCTGACGTGGAGTAGGCGGAGGCGGCTAGGAGTGGAGCTGGTCATTAATGCAACGGTTGAAACTATAGGGCCGTTTCTGCAAATACGCAAACATATAGGGCCGAAAGTGCAAATTTCCCTTAAAAGAAAGTATACCTAAATAAATAAATTTTGAATTTGTATCAGTTGTTATCGTTTCTATGGAGACAGTAATGGTCGATACTGACCTGTATCGGCCCAATACCGATACCAATACCACCCGTATCGGGATGGTATATACCACATCGGAATCAGCCAAGTTCCATAATGTAGATCATGATCTTCGAAGTATATCATATATATCCAAAGTTTCATGTGTCCGAAAAACGTAACCTGTGAACGAATTATTGGCGCTCGGGTCATGTAACTAATGAAAACTCAACACTAGTTTCGCTAGGGGCGAGGAATCGCTCAATAATCTGCCGAGTTGTAGAGCAACGTCATACCGAAAAACAATAGTAGTTGTCAACGCACGCATGAATTCAAATGAAGAGCAGCCATGACTGTGAGCACCAGCCTGCACATGATGTGACATCACTATTACCCATTTACCCTTTTCTCTCTCTCTCTCTCTCTCTCACACATTTTAACAGATGGGATAAATTAGATATATGGTAGCAGTTGTTCAGCCCACAAAAACCCTCTCAGATCCTTCCTCCCTCCCTCTTCTTTCTTTACTCTTTTTTAACTCTTGGCTTTTAATGCTCTGTACCTTAAGCCTTTATTGCCTGTGGGGTACCCAATTCTGCACCATGTCCCGAGAATAAAGTCACAAAAACCCACAAAACAGAACCCACCCACCACTACCTTCTCCTTCTCCGTCTTCCTCTACCGCGAACATGGAAACCCAACTCATCTCTCCCAGCTGTAGCGGAAGAAAGAGCAGCGACTCGTCTTCACCCGAGTTCGAGTTTTGGATGGTCAGAAACCCCTCTTTACAACCCCATTTAGTCTCTGCTGACGAGTTGTTCGTCGACGGGGTTCTCCTCCCTCTACATCTCCTTCCCCCAAACGACACCGAACCCAAATCTGAACCCGAGCACGCGCCCCAACCCGAACCAGAACCTGTCTCTTCTTCTGTTGTGCCGCCTGAATCTAATACAGTAACTACCTCCTCGTTTTCTTCTTCGAAACGATGGAAAGATATATTCAAAATGGGAGAGAAAAAGGGTAGCGGTAACGAAGACAAAGAGAGGGAGATTAAAAAAGAGAGAAAAAGTAGCAGCGCAACCAGTGGCTCGGCCGAGCTCAATATTAACATATGGCCCTTCTCGCGTAGCCGATCGGCAGGTAACAGTGGGCGGCCAAAGCCGTCAACGGCTGCGCGAAAGGTGAGCAGCGCGCCCTGCTCGCGCAGCAACTCGGGCGGGGAATCCAAGCTCAAGAAGTGGCCGGGCAGCCCTGCACGGGCCGGTTTGGGCGGCGTGCATTTGGGTCGGAGTAGCCCTGTTTGGCAGGTTCGGCGTACCGGTTCGGTTGCCAAAAGTTCCGAACCTGTGGCTCGTAAGTTAGAAAAGCCGGCTTCCAAAGATGTTGGAGGAAACCGAAGGGGTTCAGCTGCGGCCAAAACCGGTGGTAGCGGTGCCGGAGTTAGTGTTTTGAATTTGAATGTTCCGATGTGTATCGGGTATCGGCACCATTTGAGTTGTAACAGTGATGGTAACAGTAACACTACTGTGACTGGTAACGGTGCTGGAAACGTTACTAACAGCAACGGTAGCGGAAACATCTTTAACCTGCGCACCTTCTTCTCTAAAAAAGTACATTAAGTCTCTATAATCTATATATATTATTTATTAACCATAGCTCTCACTCAAAGAAATATTGGGGTTTTTTTTGGGGTTATATTATTTGTTTGCTTTTACTAAACACCACTCCTTGTAATTAACATCTTGAGTTGTTTGCTGTTCTTTGATAGAAATGAAATGGATGAATTTGATAATCAATTAATTCTTACTTAATTTAGCGTTGATTAAATAAAGGGATAATGGCTACTAACAGACATTTGTTATAAAATTATGTAAAATGATCTTTAACCCTTGAAATGTTATTTTTATCTCACATCATTTAAGTGTGATCAGTGTGCCATTTGGCATGCATATATATATATATATATATATATATATATATATATATATATATATATATATATAATCATCAATCTAAATTGTTTAAGTGACAATTCTTTCTATCATGCTTAAAAGTGGTTGATGTAAGCCATCAGTTTGTTGACCTTTAATATCAATCATCAAAAATTAAGAACAATTGTTCCCCTGTTCCCCTTTAATGGATGATGTATGACCCGTAGATGTTGATGAGCTGTGGTATTGGGATGGGTGAAGATGAAATCTCGTCCGTTGATTGGAGTTGTTGCTTAAGAAGGACGGGAGTTATTATTTTTAGTTTGTGCGTTTGTTTGGTTGTTGGAACTTACAAGTTAAAACACTGCTGCTTGCAGGTGACAGGGAAACTTTCACTATAAATACGTTGGTATTTAGTGTGGTTGATGGCCAGGAATTTTGACCTTTTTTGTTTTTATAGCACTTTGCTCTCTTCGTCTAATGTCTTGCCATTTATGCAATCTTTAATCTTTAGATCTCCTGGTTTGGATTTATTCTCTGCTAAATTTTTTTTACATGTTTTCTAAGGCCGAGTTTTAGAAAAAAACTCATTTAAAAAAAGAGTTTTCACTGAAATCACTGTTTTTCTGCTGCTGTTTTTCTGCTGTTTGGGATCTCAGTTGGTCCCACTTATCCGGGAAAAAGCTAAAAATAGCTTTAAAAAAACTCAGTAAAAAAACTCCCGAAAATCTTTTGGAAAAAACACAGGGACCCTCCCTCCTCTTTGGTCCATGCTATTGCTAATGTAGTTTGGTTGAGCTAGTGAGTAGTATTTGCTGTAAAAAAAATTTCACACGAATTTTGCCCTTATCTTCAATCCAGAGAAAATTGAAACACTAAACTAGAAGAGACCATTAAACTTCAGCCAGAACTAAAATCCATGGTGTAAACTAAATAAAAGAAAAGAGGAAAAATAAAAATAAAAATTGTGAGGGGTAGCTTTAGGGCCCCATGAGATTAGTCAAGGTATGCCCAAGTTGGCCCGGCCACCCATAGATATCAAAAAAGAAAGAAAATGTCAATCGATCATACGTTTTGATGAATTTCTCTTCGACCTTCAAAAAATTAAATGTAGCTATCTTTAATCGGATCTGACTCTAGCGCCCTATTCATTATTCCATCATCTTTAACCTTCAGAAGATTAACGAGACTTATAGGATTTCAACGGACTTAAATATAATTTTTAAGAGGAATACATGGATTTTGCAAAAATACATTGATTATGATCTTTGGGGTTTTCATTGGTTTGTAGATGGAAGTCCCCTGTAAAATGTAAGTGGCTTGGGTAATGGGCTTGGCTTGGTAGCTCACCATCTCTATGCAAGTGGAGTTAGTGCATATCCAATTGGGTACCTCTATTAGCGATTACTTAATATCTGAAAGCCCCCACTATGAAAAACCCTTCAAAACTATTATTTACTTCAAATCAGATGATGAAGATCGTGTTTAACCCCAATCTTCCACAAAATGGATCTTGAGATAATGTCGCATCTATCAGACGGTCTGTTTTGAATTTCACATCTCACATATCCCTAAAAAGGATCCTAAAATCACGATTGATTGTGATGTGTGCAATAGGATTCAAGGGGCATTTTATGGGCAATTCATGTTGCACCATCTGATAGGTCACGATCTCAAGATCTCATTTTGTGGAAGATAGATTTGACAATCGATCTCCATTTTATGATATGAAGCAATCAATGATTTTGAAGGGGTTGCACACGTGGGGCTCTTTCGAAGATTGCATGGGTGCTAATAGAGGTAGGTACCCTATCCAATTCAAGTGGCAGATATGTATCGGGTTGGGCCCCATTCGATACCGATATACACTCCAATTCTATATGAGGTCACTACAAAAAATAAGACTATTAGCAGCAATTTTTTACTGCAAAAAACTGTCGCTATTAATCAAAAATCTATTAAAGGCTATTAAGATTATTAATGGCAGTTTGTGGTTGTTGCTAATAGTCTTATTTTTTGTAGTGGGTCAAATATTAGGTTATACATCAAACCATATTGAGTCATACCGGCCGATATCTATCGGGTTTGACTCAAACAAAATACCACAATGTCATTTTTGTATATTATTTATTGTTTTATAATTTAAAAAAGGTGCTTGAATATTGACCGATTTGGCCGAAAGTATCTGATATATCGGGATACGAATAAGCTTGGGACCTAGCTGAAATATTAGACTTCAAAACCCCAACTTTAACTCAATTAGCAACAATCATGGTTCAAAATTTCAGCCGAATCATTTCGGTTTTGGTCCCCACCGAAATGATACCTTGAACCGAAATTTCGGACCAAATATATATGGAGGGGAAATTATAAATTTTCGTCACCTTACACCTCCTATGTGGCCACCGATGCTTTATTATAAAGAAGAAAGTGGAGGTTGCTTTACGGATTTGAGAAAAAATAATATTTTACGCATTTTGTAGTCAAACAGTTAAAAAAAAAACTTTCTATGAATTATTTTTTATACAAACCCATGTAATGTAAAAATAAAAAATCCTCCACATGAGTTATGCCAAATGAGGCCTAAAGGATTGAGGGATAATAGCATATCGGTTGGTTCCAAGCAGATATGTATGGGATATATAGGATGCCTTTAGGCTAAACAACTCGATATTCGAGTGCCTTTTATCGTCAAATATTAAAAAATATTTTAATAATTTAAAACAATTAAATAATTTCGCTAAAGGGAATTTTGCGTTGCGCAGAAGCTCACAAACTAACCAACAATCTCAAGGTGAACGATCAAATAAGAACGCAAAAATAGAAGAAAATTAACGACAAATACACAAGAGACAATATTTACGTGGTTCGACAATATGCCTATGTCCACGGGCAGCGATAATCCATTATATTGATGATTACACAAGAATACAAGAACACTCAACTCTTACCAAAGCTCTCCTCAAAATCCTACACTGATTTTCTAGAGCTTTACATCTCAACTCTCTTCTATAATTTAGCAAAGAGCTTTTTCTTTATATAGAAGATACAAATCCTACTTCTAATCTAAGAAAAACGAGCCTTATATAGAGTCTGAATGTAACTGGGTCATTGCCAGTTAGAATCAAACTATAATTTAACCTTCAGGTTAAAGTCAACCTCCAAGTTAGAGTCAAACTATAATTCAAACTCTCCAAGTTAGAGTCAACCTCCAAGTTAGACTCTAACTACAATTCAAACTCCAAGTTAGAGTCAAACACAATTCTCCACGTCACTCTAAGCTTCACCATATACTCTTTCTTTCGATCATCGCTATTCTCATATCACCGTTGCCACCAGCACCCAAGGGCGCTCAAACCTATAATTTGTACAGTTGCTTCTTGAGATATAAACAACTTGTCAGAGATTTCGTCATACAAAGACTCCAATTTGGCCTACAGTGAGGCTGCCGAGTTCTCTCACATCACGTTGTATGTAATTTCTTTC
This sequence comes from Chloranthus sessilifolius, assembly GCA_021018995.1. NCBI lineage: Eukaryota > Viridiplantae > Streptophyta > Magnoliopsida > Chloranthales > Chloranthaceae > Chloranthus > Chloranthus sessilifolius. The sequence goes on from CM037589.1 coordinate 24,639,648, forward strand.
GCTAGACATAGCCGAATCGTACTATATGCTTAGAGTTTGCATTGTTTCTAATCACCATCAGATATATCCGTCGACTTACCCGAGAGCCCTTTTAATGCCTTGTACAACCCTTGTTGAATCAAGATATCCCGAACTTGTACTTGCCACAAGCCGAAATTGATCTTCTCGTCGAATTTCTCAACCTCGAACCATTTGAAAATTTTGTAGACTTCGATGCCATCTCCGATCGTAGAATAAAAACATTTCTCTGAAACCAATTTGTTGCACGAAAGCTCACAAACTTGATGGATCTATTAATCCACGCACCCAATTATTTGCCCTAAGATCTAGGCATATAATCAATCAAAACAATAAATCAATAATTCATAAATCGAAATATATGTGCGCACCTTGAGTGTGAGTCATGAAAGATGGGTTGCCGTTTAGATTTTCAACAATCTCCTCGCTCTCAATATCTCCTAGTACAATGGGAATATTTTTGCTAATAAGGAGAGTTGAAGTGTGTTGAGAAATCGTTGGAACTAAGCATCCCTTATATTTATAGCCAATGAGTCCTTCCCATTAAGGACTTAAATTACTAATTATATTGTGATTGGATATCACAATCATGCCTTAAATAAAAAACTTAAATTATTAGTTGCTTATTATCTAAAGTTCACCGAATTAGCAATTACAACATATCAAGATTGATCTTATACCAATCACCAGTCAATGGATTGACTATAGTGACGACTACTAAAATAGAAACTTCTAACAAAACTAACCAACGATCTCATGATAAATGATCAAATAAGAACACAAAAATAGAAGAAAATCAATCACAAACACACAAGAGACAATATTTACGTGATTCGACAATAAGCCTATGTCCATGAGCAGTGATAATTCATTATATTGATGATCACACAAGAATACAAGAACACTCAAGCCTCACCAAAACTCTCCTCAAAACCCTACACTGATTTTTCAAAGTTTTACATCTCAACTCTCTTCTATAATTTGGCCAAGAGTTTTTCCTTCATACAGAAGATACATATCCTACTTTTAACCTAAGAGAAACTAGTCTTATATAAAATCTCGACGTAATTGGGTCATTGTCAGTTAGAGTCAAACTGCAATTCAACCTCCAGGTTAGAGCCAACCTCTAAGTTTTTTTTTGATCGGTAAGCAAAAAAATTCATTAAAGAACAAAGATGAGAGTACAAAGCACATGACAATGACCTCGAATGGATCGACTCTCAAGGTCAATAGAGCTTCGGCATCGCCATCACCCTAAAAACCAAGGACCGACCAAACGAAAATAAAGAAAGAAAAAGGATTACAATGATATATTATCTATCAAAGGTAAATTTTGTATGTCATAAGGTAGATTGCTTTAATTATTCCATCTGACAACTGATCCAGCATTGAGACCTTTCGAGGCAAGAACGTAGGCGCACATGTTCAAATCCTTGTAACAAAGACTCACCCTCCAGTTGCAATGAGCATACATCTTGTGTTGGATGTCCTTGATGAGGCTATAATCCCGCCATCGGCATGGCACACAATTATTGATCCAATCAACGGCAAGGCTACTAATGGGCACAAAACAAATATTGTTGGTGTTCATGTCTTCAGCTAGGGACATCCGTTCCTTGATAGCAATAAGAGTCGATTCCTCCTTATCATATGTATTAAATTTCAAGCTCAATGCTAGAACCAAATTTTCATTAGAGTTTCTTATGGGTTGTACATTAGGAATGTCATCCCCACCCTCAATATTTAGACTATCCACCCTAATGGTCGTGTCATGGATGATATAGCCTTAAGAGCATCCTTCTTATGATTTTGAATCTCTTTAAAAAAATTAGAGTTCTTTTCTTTCCACAAGTGTTAGAGAGTAGCCGCAAAGGCAATTCGGATTAAGGCTCATTTTCTATTCTTTGTCAACCCCTCCTTCATGCATAAAGAAAGTTCATCCAACAAACAATCATGGTTTACATTAGAAAGCCTCAACCTATACTTGACAGATCTCTAAACCCATCTAGAGAAGCCACACTTGAAGAAAAAGGTGGTCTGTGTCCTCAAAATGACCCCAACAAAGAACACACCTAGATGGCATTATCATACCCCTTTTAGCAAGATTTCCCATAGTAAGAAGCTTATCTTGGATTGCAAGCTAAACACAAAAAGCATGCTTAGGAATATTCTTGCTATTCCAAATAAACTTCTCCCATTGCAATAAAGAAGTTGAAGGCTTAATTACCTCCCAAGCGGATTTGATGGAAAAAGTTCCTCTCTTGTCCGGTTCCCAAATCCAACGATCACTAGAGTCTCCAATAAGAGGAGGAATCTCATGAACAAGATTCCAAGCCTCCTCCATTCTGATTGTAGTCGTGTTCGGCAAATTTCAAACCCCTTCAAGCACATTAGAGTCCAACTATAATTCAAACTCTCCAAGTTAGAGTCCAACTACAATTCAAACTCTAAGTTAGAGTCAAACAACATTTTGTTCGGTTGATATGGATCGATATTATCTAATATTTACCAATATTGATTGATATTAGCTTTTCTTGACCCATATCAAATTGGAGGTGTATAGTTTAAATGGTTTTACACAATTATTTTAGTCTTTTCATCTTGCATGGTATATCGTTACACAATATGGCGCACATCTACAAACAATATATACGGCAATCCATCGTTGAAACATGTCTTAGCCTGAAAATCATACTTACGAGTGGATCTAAACCATCAAAACAATTTCCCAATGAGTGATTTTTGGACACATTGCCTTTCAATGTATAATGTATTATTTTGACGGCATAGATTAGGGAAATATACCTGATCGACCCTATCAGATACACCTTTAACGCCAGAGGCCCTATACTTTCACCTTTACCCAAACCGACCAGCTCGAAGCCGAGTCGACCTTAAGGAGAACAAAAAGTCCATATTATCCCCTTCTCTGACTTTCTTTAACCCACGAATACATCCCCTTCTTCCCCATTTTAATCTGCTAGAGTTAGTAAGAAGTTAGAGCTGGTGAAGGTGACAATGCCTTCTATCTCAGATTTGCTACCTGGAAGAAGAAAACAGAGGTTTGGGAGAAGAAGCTCTTACATTTTGTCATTGGGAGTTGAAGATCCTGCAGTTTTTCATTCCGATGCGAGGTATGTTCAGAACCAGTGTAAACCCCATCGAAAGTTATTTTGAAAAATTAATTTTACTGGGCAAATATATGGAAAGAGTCGATAAAGACTTTATAAACAATCGTTATCGACTATTTAAATGGTCGATATCGATTATAAATATAATCGATATCGATTGTATAAATAGTCGATAACGATTGAGTATCCAATCGATAACGACTACAATATCGACTACATAGACAATCGTTATTGACTGTTTATACTATCGATTCTCTTTACAATCGATATTGATTGTATAGCAGTTGTTTTGCTACCAATTTGTCATTCCTTTTTGTCATCCATCTTATGACCCCTTCCTTCTTCTTAAACATGCGATGTTTGGTGTGAAAATTCCTCTTCTCTGTTATTTTGATGGCCATATTATAAACGATGATAGTTTCTATGAAGGTGGCCGCCGGAGGGTTATTATAATTTCGATGGGTATGTCTTATGAATGATTTATAAGGCAAATTTCTGCTGTCAGTTTTGCGAAGGCAAATGAAACAATTTTCATAAAATTCTCTATGAAGATAGTGAATACTCGTGCCTGCCGACATTTTGGATTATGATGATTTGGCCACCCTATTTTCGTTTTATAAATTCGGGTCGGACATTATAAAGGTATTCATTATTAAAGAACCATCCTCCTTCCGATTCTAAGCTAAACAAGAACCTTTAGGTGAGACTAATTTTGTGAGTAACCATTCCTTCCAGCCATATAAGTTTGAGAAGGAAATACCTACATATGATACCATTCAGTTAGGCGATAACAACAATTTTACGGTAAACATATCGACCATAAAGGAAACTATTGATTTAAATTATGCCCCAGTTGAATCATATGATGACCCACTACAAAATATGCATGGGTCACAATATTGTAGTTAAGAGTTAGATTACATGTCTTTAAGAGTGGGAGATGAAGATGATTTTTATCATATCTTCCTCGATGGATTCACAACTTGGCTGACTCACGAATTATATTTTACTATGCCATCGATGGGGATTAACGAAAGAGCTCAACACTATTTTCATACACATGAACACCCTTTCGGTGAACGGCCTAGTCAACCATGTCAGAACTCATTCGGTGAAGGGCCTAATCAACCATGTCATGACCCGTTCCGTGAAGGGCCTAGTCAACCACATCAAAACCCCTTCGGTGAAGAATGATCTAGTCAACCACCTCAAAACACTGTTAGTGAAGAGAACGTCAAAGATTATGATGACGAATCAGATGAGTTTATAAAAGAGGATCGAAAAAATTTTGTGAGAGGTATTAATAATCCCTTAGTAGATGGAGCTTACAAAGTGTTAGAGACATCGGACAAGTCTTCCGATCAAGAGGTGAAAACCGAATACTGGAATTGGACATTTGAAGTTTGAGGGATCTTCAAAGACAAACAAACATTTTAAAGAGCATTGAAAGAGCACGCGATGGAGAAAAACTTTCAAATTCGGCCTTTAAAAACTGCTAGTTATCGAGTGACAGCCGCATGCTACGAACCCGGTTGTTCATGGCGAATACATGTGTCTAAATTAATTGGGCTTGACACTTTTAAAATCAAGACGTTCGATAGTACTCACACAAGCGGGGCCACTAAGATCGGATCGCACAATCACCATAATGCAATAATCTCCTTCGTAGCCAACTATATACGAGAGAAACTTATGGAAGGATTCGAGTACACCCCGACGTTGATAATATTTGATATTATAAAAGCTTATAATGTGTAAATCTCATATGCTAAGGCTTGGAGGGGGAAAGAACTTGCCCTTAATGATATTAGAGGTAGTTGGAAAAGATAATTTATGGATCTACCAGCCTCTGTGAAGGAGATGGAGAGGGTAGATTCTAATATATAAACATCCTTTCAACTAACCCTTGCAAGTGCACAAGATCTATTGCAGTATGGCAAGAACAGGGGTGTCGAACCCACAGGGAAACGTGAATTTTTAATTAATTCTTTTAGAGATTTTAAAAACATCCCTAAGGAAGTACCAAAGGGCAGATTCAATTTTACCAAAAACTTAACGCACTTTTCCTAAATGCAGAAAAATAAATTAATCTAAACAATTAATTACTGATAAATCTACGAACAATATTAAAATGAGATCAAGGAATATGCTACCCCAGATTCGTACCCCTTTTCTATCATTAAAACCCACAGTTTCATTAAATCATCATTCACACCATCATTCATCTAGAAAAATGACTTGAAATAAAATATGATCATCAATCATACATACCTATCTAAAAACAATGACTCTAACATTGCGGTATGAGTCATGTAAAAAGCATATAGCGTATCTCATGATATTTAGATCACGACAATCGACAATCTAGCGATTACGGCCGCTGATACGTTAATCAATCAGGTCATAACAAAGCATTTAAAATATTTTCAATCACACAAACTTTGAGCAAAACGATTCCATGATAACAATAATAGATCACGGTATTAATCATAAACATGGGTACTTATCTGGGGATCGCATCTTCCGATCTCGATTTAGCAGCTCATCTTTGGTGTTTGATCTCCTTTTCTTTCAAAGTCATTCCTCTTTATTTCTTCCAAAAGATATTTGCAATTGTTTTCCTAAATACAATCTATGAATTTCTCGGAGAAAATAATGCAAATCCTAGGTACAATCTACCAATGAATAAACCCTAGAAGAAGGAGAGAAGAAGACTTGAAAAGATGAAGAAAATATTCCCCCAAAGTGAAGAGCCCTAAAAACTAAAAAAAGAAAGAATGAATAATATTCTAATTGCAAAAAATAATAATCCCCCTAAGAAACTCGTGGCTTCCCTTTTTATAATAGCCTAACCCTAATACCTCTCTCGATTGACATCTAAGAGTAATTTTCGTGAATTCCCGCCTAGCTTTGCATCAGATACTGCCTCGGTATTTTGCTCATAATTTTCTGTACCGAACTCGGATTGAGGTGATTCTTGAAGCGTTGGAAAGCTGACGACGAGCTCTACAACTTTTATGTTTTAGCAATTTTCTGAATCTGACGTCTTGAAGGTCCAAATTGAGCTGCAAGTCGCACTAAGTTCTCAATGACCCAAAATAGCAGTGTTTTGACATTATTTTCGGGATTCTTGCTTTTAGAAACTTGGACTGTATTTACCTGAAACACTTCAAATCTAGCAAATCTCATCAGATAGCCTTCATCGGACGGCTAAATATAGGTATTTAGGGGTGAAATATCATCATATTTCACTACTCATCACACCCCCAAACCTACACTTTGCTAGTCCTCGAGCAAAGAGAATGATAGAAATATAAAACAAATCAAACTAACATCCTAAAATTTAAATGCCACTTTCGTAGGGAACACGATTGCACTTAGCATGTGCAACAAGCCTTTAAACCCCTAGGTGATCCCTAGTGGAGGAGTTGTGTCTCCTGAGGGTTTGCAGTGAAGTTACCCACAAACTTCCAAAAATTTCAAACCATCGGTAAAATTGAGTTTTCAAAATCTGATTTTTATAACATATATTTAACTTCAAAGCTCAAAATCAATAATCAATTCAACATGCAAATTCTCAATTTTAAATAACAATGTTATACTAATCATACCAATATCCATTCAAATTAGTCTAATGCTCCAAATCGTTAGATAACTCATCCATTCATGCTTAAACGTGTAGTGTGTGCATACCAAAACCAAGATTCATCCATCTCAGAACTAGTCCAAACGGGAAATCATCGGATCTGTTGTCTTGACTCAATCCTCACTTTAGGTATACTCTCAAAATAAAATCACTCAGATGATTGGTATGTTTTCGCTCACATGTGAGAGATCAATACAAAGCAAATAAAAAGGTCTCACATGATAAATGAAACACGATGCCAATCAATGAACAAAAATAAATCTCATAAGAACAGATACTTGTATATCCTAAGCATGTCATATCAAGTGTCATAAGTATTATATATTGACTCTCCACAAGACAGTTACCAATGCAAGATCGGATCATGAAGGTCTTTTGTAGGGTTGTAATGGGGCTCAGGTAAGGGTAAGAAAGAAAGGGAATTGTGATTCAAAATTTAGAAATTGGAAAAGGAACTAACTTCGATTTTTTTTTTTTTTTTATTTCTCTTCTTTTTTTCTTTTTTCTTTGCTAATTTCTCATCATTTTTTTTTTTTCAATATTTTTCGTTTCACATTCTTTCTTCTCTTTTGAGTTTCCTTTTCTTGAAGGACCTCATTTTTCATTCCTTTTTTTTCTCTTTCTCTCTCCCTTTTTTCTTTTTATATTTGCCATACACTCTCAGTAAACACCATAACTCATTATCTCTCCACTTACTCTCTTTTCGCTCATTTTCATCCCTCGTTCCTAATTTCTCAGAAATAAGAAGGGTAAAGCTAAATTTTCAGAAATTGTGAAGGGTTAAAGTTAACGTGGCTTATCAAAGAATGTATAAGGGTAAATTATTCTATAGGCTCAAAGGGGTACTAGAAGGATAAATTTATATGAGGTGGGGCATTTTAAGCACAAACGAGCCAAAGATGGCCTTCAATCATTTCCTTAAAAGATGGTAACCTTGCCTATTTGTCTTGAGTAGATATACAGTACGTTCTAACACAATAATATGAATTTGATATCATGCAAAGTCACAAGCCAAAATAAAATGTATGAGATTATGCAAAATAATTCGTATTCAAAGAAAACTCCGAGTTTATATATTCACTCATCAATGACGGGAAATTAGCTCTAAAGCTAACTGGGTTTAGTCTCCACTAAGAACCTAAGATTCAACGTTCAAAATAGTTCATCGATTTCTAAGTCTTAGCTTGGTATAAGTGCAAAAATTCTAAGCATGAATTTCAGAGTCATCCACAAATTATCACATTAAGCTTCATCATCCTAGATACAAGTATTCAAAATATGACATCAATATTCTCAAAATTAAATTCACATGCATCATCAACTAAAGTTTGAAAACTATTGCAAAGTAAATCATGTATGATGGTTCCAAAAATTTTTTTTTTTTTTTTTTTTTTTTCAAAGAAAATCAAAAATAAGTGATGAAAGATAGATAATCATACATACCCCCAAACCTAAAAATGACAATGTCCTCATTGTTTGAAATAAGTAGGTACCCCCAAACCTGTTGAAAAGTACCTCAACACAAAGATCAGGTGCAGAGAATATGGGCATCAAATTAGAACATGACCAAAAATAGATTGAAGGTAATGTGGCTACACTAATTTGGAAATTAAAAATAACCTAAACTAAACTAAAACTAATATTCTAGAACTAAACATACGAAAAGAGAAATAAATCCTAAATCCTAAACTAAACCTGTGTCCAACTCCTAAATAAAACACACTGGGTTGCCTCCCAGGAAGCGCTGAGTTTAAGTGTCGACAGCTCGACCTCTTCATTGATCAAGAATCTGGATCACTAAGGTGCATCGCCTCAATCTTAAACTGGGTCATCGGCTCAAACATTGGTTTGAGTCTTTGCCCATTCACTTTGAAAACTCGATTGTCCGAAGGCTTTGAATTTCAATTGCACGTGCTCACTAATGGAAACAACTCAAACGGCCTTCCCATCTAGATTTCAATTTCGGTGATGAAGCTTAAGTCGGAATTGAATAACCAAACTTTTGGCCAACATGAAACTCCTTAGAAATTAATTGATCGTGCAACTTTTGTACCTTTCCTTGTACATCTTTGAATTTTCATACGCATCGTAGCGTAACTCTTCTAATTCACTCAATCGTAACCTTGATTCGACCTGCCGCTTGCATATCGAAATTAAATCGTTTGATCGCCGAATGCCTTATGCTCCAATTGACGGGGAAGATGACATGCCTTCCGTAGACAATTACGAAGGGAGACATTCCGATCGGTGTCTTGAATGCAGTACGATAGGCCCACAAAGCATCAGATAGCTGGTTTGACCAATCTCTTCTATCCGGTCGTACCGTCTTTTCTAGAATTCGCTTGATTTCTCGGTTAGACACTTCCACCTGACCACTAGTCTGTGGATGGATGCAGCGTAGCGACTTTGTGAGTGACGTCGTGCTTCTTCATTAAAGTGGCAAAATGGCTATTGCAAAAATGCGAACCGCCATCATCGATGATTGCTCTTGGGATCGAATCGGTTAAACACATGTTCTCTCGAAATTTGACCACAACCTTGTGATCATTTGATCGGGTTGCCACGCTTCAATCCATTTGGAGACATAGTCAATGACCACGAATATATGAATACCCAAAGGATGGTGGAAAAGGACCCATAAAGTCAATCCCCCAAACATCGAAAATTTCAACAATGAGAATTGGATTAAGGGGCATCATATTTCGTCGTGAAATATTGCCAATATTGACACGCTTGGCATTCCTTGCGATGATTGGCGGCGTCACGAAGATTGAGGCGATAGAATCCGCTTTGAAGGATTTTACATGCGGTCTTCATCCTCAAAATGGCCTCCACAGGCTGACATCAAAATTTAGACGCTTAGTTGCTCGTCTTCCGCACGCATCTCTAATGATCCGATCAAAGCGAATTTAAACAAATATGGTTCATCGAAATAGTATTTTATTTGGGAGAAAAGAGATTCTTATCATTCTTACCCCACTCGGTGGGAATTACGCGATGACGGATAATTCACGATGTTAGCAAACCACGGAACTTTTGCACCGGCTACATCAATTGCCATCAAATGTTCATCCGGAAATGTGTCACGGATGGTCTCGGTATAGATGATTCTTGTAATTCTAGATGATGATCACCACAACGCTTCTCAACCCCTTTTATCTTTAATCTCAAAGTTGAATTCACGGAGAAGCGGATCCAACGGATCACCTTAGTTTCGCATCCTTCTTTGCTAAAAGATATTTCAAAGCGAGAGTGCCGAAAAGACCACTATTTTCGATCAAGCAAATAGGAGCGGAATTTGTCGAGCATACACCACTAAATAATTCCTTCTCGGTGGTGGTGTAATTGATTGGGCATCAATTAATGTCTTGCTAGCATAATAAATTACGTGAGGTAATTTATTCACCCTTTCCCTAAGACGGCTCCGATCGCATAATCGGATGCATCACATGAGTTCGAATGGTAAAGAATAATCCGGTTGGATTATTGGTGCATTTGATAAGAGTTCACGCAATTTTAGGAATGCCTTTATGCAATCCTCATCAAAATCAAAAGGAACATCTTTGCCAAGCAAAGTGCACAATGGTTTAGCCACCTTGCTAAAATCCTTAATGAATCTTCTATAAAATCGATGCCCCAAAATGATCGAATTTGTGAACACTTTTAGGAGGTGGTAAATTTGCAATTAAGTCGACCTTCGCCTTATCAACTTCAATTCCTTTCGTTGAAACAATATGCCCCAACACAATTCCTTGTTGAACCATAAAATGGCTCTTTTCCCAGCTGAGAACAAGTTTGGAATCTACACAGCGTTGCAACACCTGTGAAAGATGATTCAAACAAGAATTAAATGTTTTCCAAAAACCGAGAAGTCGTCCATGAAGACTTCGATGAATTTGTCGATCATGTCCGAGAATATGGCCAACATACATCGTTGAAACGTGGCCGGAGCATTACATAAGCCGAATGGCATCCTTCGATATGCAAACGCGTACCATATGGACACGTGAATGTTGTCTTCTCTTGATCATTTGGAAAACGGGCGCACTTGATTGTATCCCGAATAACCATCAAGAAAGCAATAAAACTCTTGCCCATAACTTCTCAAGAATTTGATCAATGAGCGGAAGGGAAAATGATCTTTCCGGTGGTCGTGTTCAATTTTCGATAATCAATGCACACGCCATCGAGTTTCACAGTGGGCACCAATTCTCCCTCCGTAGTTTCTTTCTTTGTAATTCCGGACTTTTGAACGATTTGTCTGGACTAACCCATTCACTATCGGAGATCGGATAGATGATTCCAAAGATCGAGGAGTTTAATGATTTCCTTTAAAACGACTTCTTGCATGTTGGATTAAGTCGCCTCTGTGGTTCCCTCGATGGTTTACTCTCATCCTCCGATGTATTTTATGCATACATCCGATGGGTCAATCCTTGAGATCGCTAAGGTCCATCCGATGGCCTCCTTGTGCTCTTCGACCTTCAACAAATCATTCTCTTGTTCTTCCGATAATGTGGATGAAATTATCCTTTGGAAGTGTTTCTCGAGGTCCGAAAAGCATATTTGAGGGACTTAGGCAATTGTTTCAATTCCACAGGTTGGTGGTGCTCAATTGATGGAGTCGACATCCTTTACCTCGATGGTAGTGGTTCTACCTTAGTCACAACTTCACATAAGTTATCATCTTGACATGATGAATTTGACTTTTCTCTTATCGCTTCCTTTCAAGCCCTTTGTCCTCATAGATGGCTAACAAAGCTTTCAAATTCCTCTTTGGTGAGCATTGATGGTAATGCTTCATCCACCACTTCGTCCATCGATCGATGTAAAAACATTCGACCTCATCCTCATTAGGGAAATGGTTCATCGCATGGAATATGTTAAGCGACTTTCATGTTTCCAAAAAAGCGTCCATGACTCTGTCGACAATTAATGCAAGCGTTGGCGATGGCGAAACGCAGACGTCCAAGAATAATTGGGACTTGATTGATTGATTTCGCGGTGGTTCCATGTCTAAGACAACGAAGTCCACTGGAAAGACAAACTTGTCTATTCCAACCAAAACATCCTCGATAACACCCTCGGTCTTCTTTACGATCTATACGCGGTTGGAGTGTGACCGTCGTGGGTTTCATTTCACCCATTCCGAGATTCTCGTACATTGTGTATAGGATCGATTAACACTTGCTCCCAAATCCAATAACGCCTTTCCAATTGGTTGCCACCAATGACACATGGAGCAGTTGGGACTCGGGGTCTTTCGGTTTACGTGGGGTTTCCAATGTAATATCGTGACTTGATTTGTTAGAACACTTTCTTTGAAGCGTGAGTACGTGCCTTTCTCTTCCGGCACAAATCTTTGAAAAACTTGGCGTACTCGAGGGACTTGTTTGATTGTTTCAAGTAATGGAAGATTTATCTTTACTTGCTTGAATGTTTCAAAATTTCTTCCATTTTGTCGGTCCCTTTCCCATTCTAGATGGAGGAGTTAGGCATTGAGGAATGGTGCCTTTGGGACATAAGGTGCGATTCCATTTCGATTCTTTTCACGTCCTTGTTGGACGGTTGAAGGAAACTCTTCCTCTATTACTTTTCTTTTCCTTTCTTCTCTTCCTTGCTCTTGCACTTTTCTTATCTCGGCTCTTTGTCTCTTTCTTTCTTTTCCTTTTCCTTTCTCCTTTCTTTTCTCCGATTCTTTTCCTCTATTGCTTCTTTCTTCATCGCCTTCTACAGCATTTCCACTTGATTATGAACCTCGTCCACTTCTCAAAGACCGTAATGACTTTCAACTGCTGACTATTCGATGGTCTGCTTGATGGTGCTTGGCCTCGAGGATTATTGATGGGTTGGTGAGCCTACCTTCTCTCGACTTCATTGATTGGCCAATTGGTGACTTGGTCCATTATCATCTGTTGAAAAGATTGCATGCTTCATAAGCTTTTCTTCGGATCGAATCTTCAATCTTGGCATGAGATTGATTAAGATTGATTGAAATTGATTTTTCAGGTAGTCGAATTTGGATGATAATCTGAGCATTCTGTTGGAAATTGGAATTCGTTGGAAATTAGAATTCTACCGGAAATTCATTGTGGATTAAAATTGTGTTGAAAATTTGGTTGAAAAGGTTGTTGTCCACCCATTGTGTTGGCTCTATGTTCTTTGGTTTACGGCGGTTTTATTCGATTCACCCCATCCTAAGTTGGGGTGATTTTTCCATTCCGGATTGTAGGTATTGGGTACATGTTTCTACCGCTGATAAGATTGAGTCACATTTACGCTCTTGAGGATTAGGTTCATCGAGGAAGAATGACAAGGTAGTAGGGCACTCAGCCATATGACATGGTCACAAATTGAACACTGTGGGGTGACAGGAGCTTTAGCTTGCTTGGTAGGTAGCTAACAACATGTTCATCTGTTTGGACAAAGATGTCAAACTTTGTTGAGAGATCTGAGGCATTATTGTTGACATCGTACAATCCGGTCTTTTGTCAACACATGAGATTTAGGTGCAGTTCAAGTTGGTTCGCCCGGTGTCTCACTTTGTATCGAAGTTTGATATAACTTTTCAAACAATGCCCACAATTAAATTGACTTCTTTCGTGGCACAAGATCCACCACAAGATGCATCAACCATCGTCTCTCTTGAGAATCGATCCATTGTAAAAACTTTGGACTTGTTGCCACCTTGGAACTTGATGATTTGGGCAACTTGATCAATTCCTTAAAAGCGTTCCCAACATTCATGGAATGTTTCAGAGGTTGTTGGGAAAAGAACTGGATCTTGACGCAATTCAATGGCCTTAGTCATGGGAAAATATTTTTAAGGCGGCGATGCATCGCCCAACTCGAATAGATTGTGGTTCTAAGGAATAGAACCATGTTTTTGCCTTATCTCTTAAAGAGAACGGAAAGAGTGAGCTTCGCTATCTCATCGGTGACATTGTGGACTCAACATTTTGCATACCCAGGTGAATTCATTTAAGTGAACGTCACGGATTTTCATTTGCTAACCCATGGAAAATTGGTAGCATTTGAATCATTTGATTTGAATTCATAGTGGTTCCACTGGAATGGGAGCATGCATAATACATTCACGATCCTCGTAAAACCGGGATCGTTATAATACTCCGGTGTTCTAGGGCCCTCATCAAAATTATTGTTCCTATTATTTCCATTATTGACATTCCCATTGTTGTTATTCTCATCTCTCTTGCCTTTGATGCCATGGTCTCGGTTTGTTGATATTGATTCCTCTGGACTCTTGATTCTCTACAAGCTCTTTCGATTTCAAGATTAAATTAGCGGTAGAGATGTGGGTGATGAGAACGCAGTAAAGCTCATACACCAACACTCACAAAGCAGGGGTTGAAGAATCCACAACAAACCCACAAAATTACGCTTCAAACGATTTAAACAAAGATGATAAATGAGCCAATATCGCAGGAAAAGATTTCTTTTTTTTTTTTTTTTTTTTTTTAATTAAAATTCGAATTTAAATTAATTTTTTTTATTTTTTTTTATTTTTATATTCAAATTAAAATTAAAATTCAAATTTAAATTAATTAATTAATTAATTAAATTTTTTTTTTTTTTTTTTTAAATTCAAATTAAAATTAAAATTCGAATTTAAATTAATTAAATTTTTTTTTTTTTTTTTTTTTTTTTTTTTTTTTAAATTCGAATTAAAATTTTTTTTTAATTTTAATTTTAATTTTTTTTTTTTAAATTAAATTCGAAAATTAAAAATTAAAATTGAAAATCCTATAAAATCTTTCCTAAAAGAGAAAAATAAGGAGAAGAATGAAAGATTCCTAAAAATCCTAAAACAAAAGTCCCACAAAAGTTAATGACTAAATTTAGAAAATCCTAAAAATATCTAAAAGAGGAAAATAAGGAAAAAGAGTCCTACCAAATCTAAAATAAGAAGTCCTAAAAATCTCTACTTCCTAAATTTCCTAAGGAAGGTATCCTAAAAATCTAAACTTCCTAAAAAGACTCCACAAAATCTTATCAAAGAGAGAAAAATAAAGGAAATAATAATAATAATAATAATTATTTATTTATTTATTTTTATTTTTTTAAACACTCAAAACAGAAAAATCCCTATCCGAATTAATCAAAATTTCACCGATTTCCCCGGCAGCGGCGCCAAAAACTTGATCGATTTAGAATGTAACCCTTGCAAGTGCACAAGATCTATTGCAGTATGGCAAGAACAGGGGTGTCGAACCCACAGGGAAACGTGAATTTTTAATTAATTCTTTTAGAGATTTTAAAAACATCCCTAAGGAAGTACCAAAGGGCAGATTCAATTTTACCAAAAACTTAACGCACTTTTCCTAAATGCAGAAAAATAAATTAATCTAAACAATTAATTACTGATAAATCTACGAACAATATTAAAATGAGATCAAGGAATATGCTACCCCAGATTCGTACCCCTTTTCTATCATTAAAACCCACAGTTTCATTAAATCATCATTCACACCATCATTCATCTAGAAAAATGACTTGAAATAAAATATGATCATCAATTCGGCATACCCTATCTAAAAACAATGACTCAGCCTAACATTGCGGTATGAGTCATGTAAAAAGCATAGCGTATCTCATGATATTTAGATCACGACAATCAGCACATAATCGCTCTACAGCCTAGATCAGCCTGCAGGTCCAGATCTAGCGATTACTACCGCTGATAGCAATCAACGGTCATAACAAAGCATTTAAAATATTTTCAATCACACAAACTTTGAGCAAAACGATTCCATGATAACAATAATAGATCATGGTATTAATCATAAACATGGGTACTTATCACGGGATCGATCTTCCCGATCTCATCGATTTAGCCGCCATCTTTGGTGTTTGATCTCCTTTTTCTTTCAAAGTCATTCCTCTTTTATTTCTTCCAAAAGATATTTGCAATTGTTTTTCCTAAATACAATCTATGAATTTCTCAGAGAAAAATAATGCAAATCCTAGGTACAATCTACCCTGAATAAACCCTAGAAGAAGGAGAGAAGAAGACTTGAAAAGATGAAGAAAATATTCCCCCAAAGTGAAGAGCCCTAAAACTAAAAAGAAAGAATGAATAATATTCTAATTGCAAAAATAATAATCCCCTAAGAAACTCGTGGCTTCCTTTTATAATAGCCTAACCCTAATACCTCTCTCGATTGACATCTAAGAGTAATTTTCGTGAATTCCCGCCTAGCTTTGCATCAGATACTGCCTCGGTATTTTGCTCATAATTTTCTGTACCGAACTTGGATTGAGGTGATTCTTGAAGCGTTGGAAAGCTGACGACGAGCTCTACAACTTTTATGTTTTAGCAATTTCCTGAATCTGACGTCTTGAAGGTCCAAATTGAGCTGCAAGTCGCACTAAGTTCTCAATGACCCAAAATAGCAGTGTTTTGACATTATTTTCGGGATTCTTGGGCTGTTTTAGAAACTTGGACTGTATTTACCTGAAACACTTCAAATCTAGCAAATCTCATCAGATAGCCTTCATCGGACGGCTAAATATAGGTATTTAGGGGTGAAATATCATCATATTTCACTACTCATCAGCGGGGCCACTAAGATCGGATCGCACAATCACCATAATGCAATAATCTCCTTCGTAGCCAACTATATACGAGAGAAACTTATGGAAGGATTCGAGTACACCCCGACGTTGATAATATTTGATATTATAAAAGCTTATAATGTGTAAATCTCATATGCTAAGGCTTGGAGGGGGAAAGAACTTGCCCTTAATGATATTAGAGGTAGTTGGAAAAGATAATTTATGGATCTACCAGCCTCTGTGAAGGAGATGGAGAGGGTAGATTCTAATATATAAACATCCTTTCAACTAACGTTTGACGATAAGTTTCAAAGATTTTTTTGGAGTTTCTCCCCGTGCATCGGAAGCTACCGCAATACACTTCATCACACACTACTTGTAGATGGCACACACCTACGAAAATATTTCGAAGGGATCCTACTTATCACCTCGACGCAAGACGGTAATGGCCATATATTACCGTTAGCATTTGCTGTCGTCGAGTTAGAAGAAGAGGATACGTGGATGTGATTTCTTGAACAGGTAGGTGCGCTCGTGATCGGTGAGTTTACCGAAGATTTTATTTTTATCACGGATAGGTCGAAGGATATAATTAAGGCGGTGAAACATATCTTTCCTAACACACACCACAACTACTGCATGTTACATATGACATAAAATTTGTAACACAAGTATCTCAGGAATAATGTGAAGGGTCTATGATAGAGCGTCGCGCGTGCATATTCAGTAGAGAGATTTGATTATTTTATTAACGAAATGAAAAAAGATCCTGCTGATTCTCGGGCCGTAGAATATATTTTAAAAATATACCCAAAACATTGGACACGTGCATATGTAAAAGAAAGGCAGTATGATTTCCTAACTACGAATAATACTGAAGGCTTGAATAGCATACTAAAGATAGCTCGAGAGAGACCAATTATCGACCTAATCAGAATTACTAGAGAGAAAGTCATCGATTATTTTTAAAAGCGTCGACAGATATCTGATAAATAGACCACCCTCCTCTGCCCGAAAGCAGACGAGCACATGAAGAAGGTGCTACAATGGATGGGTAGAAAGAGAGTTCTATCATACGAGCGCGATCAATTCTAAGTCAATTATAAAAATTTTATCATATCGATTTGAAACACAAGACATGTACTTATCGTCGTTGGCATATTCATGGCTTACCTTGCTCTTATGTCGTGACGGCCATCAATCGGAGAAGTTATGATTATCATAACTTCTGTGAGAAGTGATTTTTCATTGCTTGCTTTAGACAAACATACGACGAACAATGGCTTCCCACTCTCGATAAAATTCGACGAAAATTTTAAGCTGAGGAAGTGCCTGAAAAAGTGAGACTATTTTATAATTGTCGAAAGCAAGCTGGCCGTCCGAGAAAGAGAAGGATACGATCTAAGGGTGAGGTTAAGGCCCTACAGTGTGGCAGGGACAGTAAGTATGGTCACAATCACAGGAGTTGCACGGCAATGAAGCCGATGGGTTGATACAGTATAAAAAGTCGGCTACGTTTAACGACAACACCCCACAATCCATTAGCTATCAATTTAGATATAATATATACGATGAATTTTCATTAAAAATGTAAAGAAGTTTATTTTAATAGAATTTTTAAGCATTTTCTCAGAACAGACAGTCGATATTGACTATTAATACGGTTGATATCAACTGCGTATACAATCGATGTCGATTATATAAGCAGTCAATATCGACTACATATAAAATCGTTAACGACTGCTTATAAATTCGACATCAATTGTATACGCAGTCGATATCGATTTCTTAAGAAGTCGATAACGATTGCTTATACAATTGATATCGACTATTTATACAGTCAATTGTTGCACTCGTTATTTACTCTCTATATAGTCGATATGGCTGTCAATACGGTCTACGACACGCCCAAAACTAGCCTATTATTTCATTTTCGAATGTTCACCCGATATATTTTTACATATTTAAGATTACAAGTTTAAAAAAAAATAGAATATTACAAAAATTAAAATTTTTATTTACAAATTTTCATGAATGTTCTGCTTACAACTAAGTATAATTTTAACTTATGAAAAAAACTAGGGTGGTGCATCAGTAGTAGGTTCGACATCGGTATCTTTCTCGGCTTCTCCATCGACAGTGAATTTAGTAAGGACTTGACTAATTTCTGCCCTGATCTGACTCGTATTGTTTTGACTAAAGTCGAATTTCTTCTCCATCATGAAGTACTGTACTTCAACACAAACACCCCACACTCCCACCCATTGCTCTGTTGGGGTACGGATTTGTTCCTGCAATCAGAACTTGACCACAGATATGTCTCAGTGTTCAATACAGTGGAGTCTCCGTAGATATGTAAAAGCGCAGGAAGGTATTTGGTCTATTTTAAAAAGTACAATGTTAGATAAGATAAGCAGCTAAGATAAGCAAACAATGAAAATTTTTACTACTACTTTCAAAATTTTCCCAGATTTTGACTGTTAATACGGTCGATATCGACTTTATAAACAGTCGACATTGACTGTCAAAGCAGTCATTAACGATTGTATAAGTAGTCGTTAACGACTGCTTAAGCAATTGATTGCGACTATATAGGCAATCGTTAACGACTGCTTAAGCAATTGATTGCGACTATATAAGCAACCGTTAACGACTGCTTAAGCAATCGATAGCGACTATATAGGCAATCGTTAACAACTGATTATGCAGTCATAATCATAGTCAGATAAAATAAGTAAAAATTAAAAATTTATAATTCGTAAGTATGGACAATTCTTACCAAGACGTTCATTTGGAGGAGATATTTCTCTTTAGAGGGCCTATTCAAAATAGGGTCAACGATCATTACCGATCGTTCTAAAACCTTAACGATCGCAAGTGCCCAATGTAATGGATCGTGACTATGGACTGGGATAAATATCTGAAATGAATATTATATTAGAGGATACAAAGGTAAAAATTATAAAAAAAGTTTATAGAGATCGTAATGTACCGTGTTATATTTGTGAGCCCACAGATCCCTCAACCTATTAAAGAAGAAGTTTCGGAGCACCTTCTTACCTTGGTTGGCTTCTTCCTTAAGGGCAGCCTACCGTTCAATTTGCGTGGCCAAAGGTTGGTCGTTGAGTTTTTTAGATTTAATAAAAAATTTGAAATCATTATAATCCATGACCATATTAGACAAATCAGTGGGGCTCATAAGGAAGAATTTATTCATTACCTCAGGATGAACAGTGTCATTAATGACTTTCAAAAGTCTTAGGCAGCCTCCCAATGTCTAAAAAAAAAAAAAAAATCAGTAATCGACTATACAGAGAATCGTCATCGATTCTATACACAATCGATATCGACTGTTAAGACTATCGTTAACGATTATTAATACAGTCAGTATCGACTGTTAAGACGATTGATAACGATTATTAATACAGTCATTATCGACTGTTAAGGCAATCGGTGTCAATTGTTTAAACAATCGTTATCGACTATCTATGCAAATCGTTCTCGTTTGTTTAAGCAGTCGTTATTGTGAGAAAACATGAAAAGAAAATAACATCATTGAAAAGAATTAAGAATTAAATATAAGAGATTTGGTTACTTACAATATTATCTAAGTATCCCTGACCCTCCAAATATTTGAAAGTATGCATCCGGAGTATATAATCACCCGCGGTGCTTACATAGGCGCTGCATAAAATATAACGGCCAAAGTTTAAATTCAAAACGAAATTAACTACTAACTAACAACTAACTATCAAAGGAAAAATAGACAAATTACGAAAATAAGTAACTTACTCGGCATCCTTTTCGAGAGCTGTCTATATGGCATTCATGAACCTCTGCTCATCTGTCAGCTCAACCGTAGAAGAGGGCATCGTCTCGGTTGCAAGTTTTTTTATTGGCTACTTTCTTCCGGTCCTAGGCTTCGAGGTAACTTATTTAAATTTAGTCTTAAACCTCAAGCGAGCGTCGAATGGTTGCTCGGGTTGCTCATCACCAGTCGGACCACCCTTATCATAATGATCCTGAGATTGGTTGTCAGCTGTTGCCACCTTCTCTTGTGTGGGAGGGGGTGGTCCCATATCTGTTGATCTCTGGTCTGCTGGACTAGCAGGTTCTGGTCCCATATCGGCAGTGAGAGACATATCCGATAGGAACTTTGAAACAACACCATCCTGAACATCGAAAAAAATAAAATTAATAAATAACTAGATATGAGAGAATAAATATGACTTCTAAAAACAATTTATATCAACTCTAAAACCAATCGATATCGACTTTACAAACAATCGATATCGACTTTACAAACAATCGATATAGATTGTATATGAAATCGTTAATGATTATATTTGCAATCGTTATCGATTGTAAATACAACCGCTGTAGATTATTTTTACAATCGTTATCGATTATTTTTACAATCGTTATCGATTTAATAAACAATTAAAATAAATTAAAGTAGACTACATTACGACTCATACCTTGGGTGTCACCTCCAAGATCGTTTGAAGGAGTTCCATAATTTTTTCTTGCTCTTTTCGGATCACCTTGTTGAAGTGATCCGTCGTTTGCAGTTGTACATCTCTTGAAGTGAGTTGATAATCAAAGGAGGTGCATTATCTCCGGAGGAGCTTATTCTCTTCCACCAACAGCTTATTCCCTTCTACTAATTGGTTCACTAACTCTTCCAAATGGCTCACTTTTTGGTTGAATTTCAACTTCTCAAACTCCATACCGTCAATCCTCCTCAACAACTATTGATTAGAGAAGGTTGGTGTACTGTCGCTTGTCTTTGTGGCGTCCCTTCTAGGCCGGTCTAATTGGACAAGGACCTCTTCTGATGACGAGTCTTCGTCAGACGTTGTTTTATCCTCAAACTTTTCGTCAACAACTTCTTTGACCGAAGTATAATTTCTTTTCTTCGTGGGCCGCAAATCAAATTTCACAGCTTTCTTGACCTCTTCAACCTCTTTCCTCTTCCCCTCAATCTTTCCCCCAACAGCCTTTCGACCCCGCTGATAATCTCTTGCAAGGGGTATCTCCAACTCGAAGGAAACAGGTTTGAGGGAAGCATAAATCTGTTAAGACAAAGGACAAATTATAAAATAACAGTAATATTACAGAGAAAATTGAACAATCACTGCAATATATCGACTGCTTAACAAGTGGATACCGATTTCATTTACAGTCGATAACGATTGTGTAGGAAGTCGATACTGATTGTGTAGGAAGTCGATACTGATTACGTAAAAAGTCGATACCTACTGCGTAGGAAGTCGATACCGATTGCATAGGCAGTCGATACCAACTTCATAGGCAGTCGATATCGACTGATTTGATAGTCGGATTATTTCAATATACTCTTTAAAGTCCTTACAAATTTACCTTTACAAATTTGAAGTATTTAAAACGACATCATACCTTATTTTCCAGCATCTTCGCAAAAGTGTAGCCTTTCGTCCTCGTTTGCGGCTTCTCCGCCCACTTTAACAATTAGGGGAAAGGATTTATCATGGACGTTCTTTGAGGTGAGAAGTCAGACAACATCTCATAAGCCCACCATTGAAGTACACACATACAATCATAAATATTATAAGGCTTAAGGGTTTTATCGTTGTCAGTAGTCTTTCTATTTTTCACGCCCTTCTCTATATACTCCAGTAAGTCATTGAACACGTAGAGATCCCACAGAGTTTGTTTAAAGTTCTCCACGGCATCGACGAGTTCAACGTGGTCTTCTGACACTTGATGGTGGGACCCGAGAAAAAGAAATATACACAGAACAAATAGAAGAGCCAACTTGACGAAGTCGTCATCACTTTTTGCTAGCCTCAATCCATTTTCTATATGAGACCGAATAATTTTCTCGGTCGGTAGTCCATGAAAATATTTGTATCGAATGGTTTCCTTTTTAGGTGGTTTAACGGAAGGGGTATACTATTGGGGTTCAACCACCACAAGGCCTAGTATTAAGGCAATGTCCATCTTCTGAAGATAGACATCTCTATTCCCGATTTGAAAGTATTCTTCTCAACCCAAAAACTCAACATGGCATCGACGATATCTCCAACAAAACTAATACCCTTTGGCATTTAGAATGTTCCTCTGAAAACTGATGCTCTTAGCAACTCCCTCCGCTGCGGGCTAGCGTCCTCATAGACCTTAGAAATGTTAGTAGGCGAACATTTACCAACAACTCGCTGTACAACCATCTTGATGGCTTTTGTACATGAAATTTAATAAAATTTAAAGACGTGACTCAAATACTAAAAGAGATTGTTTATAATCAGGCTAGATAAAAAATCGCCGATTGTTTAGGCAATCGTCATCGATCGTTAATGCAATCGATGACAATTGTATAAACAATCGATATCGATTGTATGAGCAATCTTCATCGATTGTATATACAATTGTTATCGATCGCATTAACAATCGATGACGATTGTGTAGGAAATTGTATAAAAAAGAAAGTTAATTCAAAACATAGATCGTAGAAAGAAGAATAAAAAATTCTACATAAATGAAAGGTAATTTAATTTGTAACTTACGCCTTTGGTAGTTTGAAGATTCAAAAGCGAAGTGCCAACGACTATGAATCGACACCGTCTCTCCACAGACTTTAAACGAAAAAGTAAAAAATAAAAAAGGTAAACAGTAATGATTTGAATAGATGACAACTATTTATTACCTTGGGGGTAATTTCAGTATTTTCTGAAGGCAGGCGACGGCTCGGCGCGTAGCGGGTCAGTTTGGGTAAAAGTGAAACTATAGGGTCTCTGACGTAAAACGTGTATCTGACAGGGTCGGTCAGGTAAATTTCCCCATAGATTATGCACATTTTTTAATTGTTTATGGTGTAAGATCATTTAAACACTAGTTTGATGTATAAATGACGGTAAGGAGAGTCAAGATCATTAAAATAAAGACTTAGGGTGTGTATGGCCAAGCTCCCCTCTAGCTCGGTGTTGCGCCAAAGAGCAGGGGAACGTCTTGAGTGCATTTGGTAGGCCGCTCTGGCGGGAGCAGAGAGCTGCTCGACCCAAAGGGAGTAGGTCCACGGAAAACTTTGCCATATAGTGGTTGAAAAACGCTCCCGCAAGGAGCAGACAAGGTGCTTATGTGCCCCGCCCATGTCAATGCCAAACACAACCTTATTTTCTAGAGTTGTGCCATGTTTTAACATCATATAAGACATCTGATTGCCAAACACAACCTTATTTTCTAGAGTTGTGCCATGTTTTAACATCATATAAGACATCTGATTGCCAAACACAACCTTATTTTCTAGAGTTGTGCCATATTTTAACATCATATAAGCCATCTGACTGAAAGGGCATGCTGTAAAGATGTTTAATTGCCAAGACTGTAGGAAGCATGATCGCTATCTATGATATCCCATCAACATGATTTCTATCATCTCATTCATCTTCATTGTCAAATTTAATTCAATCAATGATTAATTTATACCCATGCCTTTGACGGCATTGAATTAGGTGATAGAAGTGCCAATATTTTGGATCAAAGATCTTTCCATCAGAGCCTTTAAGTTTGTCGACTTAGATGGTTTTGAAGCCTGACACAAGTCCCCAAGGTACAAGTCATTTTAAATGATTTGCAACAGCATAAATTTGAATGGCTAGTTGTACCCTTTTAATATGTAATGTCATTTTTTTCCCTATATGGTCACTAATGAATTAAGGGGATATTATATAGTGGACAAATTTTTAGACAAATTTGCAGACATGTTATTTGGCGCAATGTCAGTGGTTGCACACATAGTGGGGCCCAAGCACCGCAACCACTCACATTGCATCACATAAGTTGTATGCAAAATTGTCTATCAAAACTTGTCCACCATTTATAATTTTCTATTAATTAATTAAGAGGTGAATTTGCTCTCTTGATTTTTGGGGTTTTTTAAATTAAAAAAATATGAAAATGTGCCCCATTTATATTTTTATTATAAAAAAGGTCCAAAAAAAAATTTATTATGAAAATGCGCCCCATACAGGCCCGTATTCGTACATATTCTCCATGCACGTGTCGAATGTCTAATAATAAATTAAAAAAAATTAAAAATGAGAACTTGTTAGCAGGGCATCATTGTAATTATTCATTAAAATTGATCGGTGCCATATATGAATTGATATATATGACTGCCCAGTTGAGGGATGTGGGGGCGCTGTTTCAATAGAAAAAATGACATTTGATTTTTTGGTGATAAAAATAACAGAGTGTTGTTTTGTAAAAGGCCCTTTAAAATTTGTGGTAGTCAACTTTGAGATTGTCCTTGGGTTAGGTACCCTGTTCAGTTCCTAGTAATATCATCTCATGTAAATTGATTTTTTATGCTTTAAAGTTCACCTTAAATGTAAAAAATACTTTTTTTTTTTTTTACTTCTAATTTTAGTTATTGGGTTTAGTTCATAATAAAATAACTATAAAATATATTTTATGTGCTTTTTATCTTATGGTGAAGCCGACGAGTTTCCTACCAAAAGGGATAATTAGAGAAACATGCCTCAAAAGCGAAGTTTTTAGCCAAAAAGACTCGACCTCAAACGTTTTAGAAAAACATTTCTTTCACAGATTTTGGAACTTTAGAAAACAGTGAAAACACTTTAATTTTTTTTAAATGGTGCTGTCACGGTTTTCTGAAGTTCCAAAATCCGTGCAAGCACGGTTTTTCTAAAATGTTTGAGGTCGGGTCTTTTTTGCTAAAAAGTTTATTTTTGAGGCATTGTTTTCTAAAGTGCCCTTCTCTAAAATTTAGGGTTTAGGGTACTTTCAGTGTACTTTCTGTTTCTCTGCTTTATCTATTTAGCCATTGCCTTTTTTACAATTTTTTTTTTAATCTTACAAGTTCAGACCTTAATAAGTCAAAAAAAAAAAATATGTAATGTGTACAAAGTTTTTATGTCACCCTTTACAACATATTAAACAATGAAAAAGTAAACTTTACTTGTAATTATATAAGATTGTGCACAATATTGTCATATTACTGTGAACGCCCAAAGCCCCTGTTGAATCCTTCAAATTGGGAGTGATCCTCCTTTCCAACACCCTAAGGCCTCGTTTGAGAGCTTTTTTTGCCCAGAATCTGCTCAGATTCTGAGAGGTTTTTGCAAAATCTGAGTAAAGCCCACGTTCGAGAGTTTTCGTTGGGAAGTGGGAATTGGAGCTTTTTCCGAGTGACAACGACGTTTGAACATCCGAGAAAACCTCTCGGATTAGCTCAGATTCTGAGCTCAAATTTCGGCCGATGAAGTATACTTGTCCCAATCTATGCAGCCGATCAAAACTCACCGTCAACGATCATGAGGTATGTGTCTTCCCGAAACAGCTACGTAGTAGCTTCTTTGAAGCTAAAGCATCGTCTTCCCCAACCATTCATGGAAACAGGTAGGGGCCAGCCTCGATTCCAAAGACACCTGTCTCCTAGCTCTCTACTTCGATTCATAGCTTCAAAGAGGAGATTGATTGCATAGATTCAAATGAACTGCACTCACATGGCTACAGTTGGAGTTGAATTACAGCATTGGAAAATCCAGTAGGGGCCAGCCTCGTTGGGGAGCTTGTAGAGATTCAAATGTACCGCTTTCACATGGCAACAGTTAGCTAGTTGAATTTGAGCATTGGAAAATCTGGTAGGGGCCAGCCTCTCTTTTTAAGACACCTGTCTCCTATATCTCTACTATAATTCATAGCTTCAAAGAGAAGATTGATTGCAAAGATTCAAATCGATCTCCTTGGGGGGCATTGAAGGCTATAAAATGCTCCCTTTGCCTCCCTTCAAACCATCTCGGTATTTGCATTCTAAGGCAACAGAAGGTGCTTGAATTAAGGCTAAGGTGAATTTTTTTTGTTAAATTTTATAGCAACTCTTGCCTTCTTTCCGTAATGGTTTACACATTTTTGGTTGTTCGAGATTTATTTGCTTTAAACCAAAGGCATATAACCCAAAATTATAGCAACAAAGCCTTGATTTTTTGGCATTCCAAATTTTTACTTAATTTTTAGTGAATTTTTTCTATTGATCCATCAATACCCATTCAAGAAATCTTTGATGGGTTATGATGGGTCATCACTAGAAGTTCATGGTGTTGTGAATGAATCAATGGTTTTTTCTCTCCCTCAGTAAAAGATTAGTTGTAAGCATAGTGACAAATTTCGTTTTTTGTAACTTTTTGGTGGGGGGTCCTTTCGGTACATTTCGGATTAATTTCGGGAAAATTTTGGGGATCAAATATATATATATAACACTATATTTAAGTATTTGTGCTAAGCATTGAAGCTTAAGCACAAAGCTATAAGGCATATAGAAAAAGTGTCATTTTTTGTTATGTAGCAGTAGTCTCACATCGTTGGGGAGAGAATTCTACACACTCCAACCCCTCTATAAATTGCTTCAACTCTACTCTTAAGCAAACAACAGCTGGTGAGTGGTGACCGGTGAGCAAAGAATCAAACTTTGCTTTTGCTATTTATTAGTAAATTACTAATATAAAAATAAAAAAAAATTCAAAATTCAAAATTTTTGAATATTATTATATTATTAAATTACTAATATAAAAAATATAAAAAATAAAAAATTTTGAAATTTTGACGAAAAAACCGAAATTCTTGAAATTTCCGAAATTTCAAAATAGTATTGAAATTTCTTCAAAAGTTTCGTTTGACCCCCATTTCGCCATTTTTCGCGAAATTTCACCGAATTACAGTAAAATATGTCACTATGGTTGTAAGAAACATATGTGGTAATAAATACATAGGGTGTTTAAGTGCTTGAGAAGATGAAGTTTTACTGATGATCCATAAAAAAAATATTAGAGAAAGATCGTTCTCCAATGGGTTTAATTGATCATCAACAAAAGTTCTTTTATGATTTTCTGTATACAGTAATATGTGATTTGTTTTTAATTGATCATCACTACTTGAATTAATATGTGATATCTTCTTTTGTTGGGTATGATTGGTTGGAGAGAACTCTTGCATCCTCTATATCTCTTGGATTTTGATTTGCGATGTGGTTTTTATTTGTGAATGAAGAGATGGTCATGAGTATTATTAGGAATCGACCGTTGGAAAATGGGAATTGGTGGAAAGATTGTAGGACATGAGAATTCACTCTTCAATCTCCTTGTTTGACTGAGAAGACCCATTCTTGTCCCTGTAGAATTCATTAGAATGAATATATGAAAAAATCTATTGATTCATGCTTTTAACAGAAAACCCATGAAGAGAAAACCTAAGAAAAAAATTGATTGTTTCTATTTGAGTGGGTGTACTTTACATTGCTTCAAATGAGACCAGGCAACAATGGCAGCACTCTTCTCAGTTGGAATGACATTCAAACTGTGCCCTCCTTTGTGCCCACAATCCTATAAAAAAAATGAAGTTCTCAAGTGTATATATACCATCCCTAATTTTTTTTTTTCCTTTCCACGATCTATAGCATATTTTGGTTCTAGTTCGGTGTCTCTATGGCAGGCTTTTCAATCTGTAAAATAGTTGTAATATGCCTCTGCTCTATTACTTGATTTACATGTGTTGTAGTTATGTTTGATCTAATTTTGAGGGTGTTCATTAGGTGTTTGGAGGAGTCTATCTTGATTATGATGTTATAGTATTCAAGTCATTATATTCATTCGAAGATTCTATTGGTGTGGAAGATAAGGTGGCTGAGAATTTTACTTTCAATGGTGCTGTGATGGCATTCAAAAGACACAGGTTTGCTGTGGATTTTCTTATTAAGTATTTGCCTTTTTTTTGAAGAAAAGTGCAACTGTTTTTGAATTCTGTTACTATGTACTCTCACTGGTGTTGTTTACAGCGCTGCGCTGAATTTGTTGTTGATTTCTTTAAAATTCTAAATATTTGGTCTATGCATTGTCTCAATGACTCACACTTTCATATCAAGATTAATCAGCTTCTTTGGTACATTGATATTGGTATAAGTGATGCTTTACCATGCTTGAAGTGTAAAAAAATTTAAGCTTGATGTGCATGATTCATATCCTAACTATTGTGATCATTAAAAGGCTTACTAGGCATATAAGATGCAGCCCCAATTCTGTAAAGTTTTAACTTCTTTTTTAAATTTTCTTTCAGATCTTTGAGTACCTTGTTCAGTAGTTCAAAATCCCCAAAATTCAACCCAAATTAAAAGTCTGACGAGTTTGACTCGAATAATAGGTTGAGTATTGGCTGAGTCTTGATAATCAAGACACCATTTTTAATAGCACATTTTAAAAATACAGAAAATATTATGAAGTCAATAAACTTTATATAGGTAGAGAATGAAAGACATGTCTCTACATTACATAAGAAGAGTAATCATAAATCATAAAATTGTGATTTAGATTCATGATATGTGCAACAATCATAAGAATTCATGATGATATCAGGGAATCAGTCATTAATTCATAAGTGCAGCTGCTATCTAGATATATTATATTCATAATTTTACTTTCATGATAGAGATGTGTGTTTGGGGAGTCAGTGGATTGGTGTATATGGTATTAATTCAGCAATTGGTGCCAATATGTTGGCATTGCAGCTGAGATAGTGTTGATTGCTCTTATCAGCACTGTCACCAAATTGCACTTGTTATTAAAATTTTACAGCCAATTCCACGTTTTGTGTTGATTTTGATGTGATTATATAAATATCATTTACAGCTAATTATTTATTTTTAT
Source organism: Chloranthus sessilifolius (assembly GCA_021018995.1). Lineage (NCBI taxonomy): Eukaryota > Viridiplantae > Streptophyta > Magnoliopsida > Chloranthales > Chloranthaceae > Chloranthus > Chloranthus sessilifolius. The sequence goes on from CM037589.1 coordinate 24,668,714, forward strand.
AAATCCCAGTAAATTGCACATTTTTTATTTTTTATTTAAATCAGACAAGTATTAAGATGACTGAAGTAGAGTCAAGGTAAGCAAGGTCTACCCACAATGAAAATGGTGAATATACATGAGGACCTATATTTTGTTCACTTTCAATCAACTCCGTCAGCTCTGCAGTCTTTCTCAATAGGAGTAACAATTATTCATTCCCAGAGTTCAGCACTCTGTCCACAAATGCACAGAAATTGAAAAAGGAAACATGATTGTGCATCAACCAGGATATCAAAACTCAGCTGATACTGATACATATCGGTTTCGCGGGAAAGCAATATTGATACCATCCCCAATACAGCTATCAGGGTGGTATCGGTATCAGTATCAATATCAGGATTGGCGATACCATATCAGTATTGGCCGATATTGTATCGATATGACCGATACCTTCGTTTTTTTATTTCACAAAGGAAAAAAGTTTTGGTCTCACCAATAATGTATTGGTATTGGCTGATACGTATCGGTTCAATGATCAGACCGATACCCAATACCGATACCGAGTTTGGTACCTTGGCATCAGCTGGCCCTCAAAAGCCAGACACAAGTTCAAGAACTTGCTGATTGACTCATACGTGGGCTAACATGGCTTGTTTTGGCAGAATCCAGTGCCAGTTAATGATCATCTAATTAAATAAAAGAATGATTCACAAATCATATTGTATTGCAGTATCAATTTTGCCTACTGTTCAAATACCTGCTGATTAACCTGAAACTCAATTGAGTCAACTCAATCCCCTGAGCTATGTGTACTGATTCCAACTTTGTGAACAGTAGTCTAGTTGATAAATGTAAAAAATAAATAAATAATTGTTATGAAATTCAGGAGATTTTAAGATTTGGAACTCTAATAAAAAAACTGATGGATGATCTGGTTTATTTAATTATTTTACATTGCCTGCTACTATCTTTTATCTTTTGTTTTGGTTAGTCATATAAATTTGGTACTTAAGGGGATCCGGATGAGAATTTCTCCATATTGGAAGAGGACCCATTTTTTTGGAGGTTTTATTGCAGCAATGAGGGCTTTTATTTTTATTTTTATGTTTACCTGTATTAGAAGAACAGGGGTTTTGGGATAGGTTTCTTTCCCCCTCACCAAAAAAATTAATTTGTTTGTACTATTGTGAAAAAAATGGCTTTTCTTTGTTTCTGATAAGGTGCATTTGGGTTTTAACACAGGTGGGAGATGCTTGGGAGAGACCAGAAGACATGGACACACCAAGAACTATAAAAGAAATAGTGAAATCTGCCTACTTTTTTAATTAGTTTCTCTATTTTTTTTTTAATTATTTTCAAATGGGTTGCAGGTATTTAAGTTTGTTGATAAATACAGAGGGTCCTATAGCAATGGGTTGAAGCCATATGTGTGCCCCTTTTACTGTTCTTTCTCTGGCTATCAGGTGTGCTAATTTGTAAATGGGCAGATTATCTCTGTTTCATGGGTTTTCTAAGGATCTTTTTTATTTAAATTTCTTTGATTTTGTTTTGAAGGATGAGTTACTGTGGGGAGCTGCTTGGCTTCATAAAGCCACCAGAAACCCAGTTTATCTGAACTACATTCAAGCCAATGGGCAGATTCTTAGAGCGGATGAGAGTGACAACACCTTTGGATGGGATAATAAGCATGTTGGAGAAATCCTTCTATCAAAGGTCAGATATTTCTCTTTCTATCTCTATTTTAAAAGAAATAAAAATCAGTTTCATATATAATGATTAATTTTTTTTTTTACAAGCCTTTTTGGTTCAGAAAGTGGGATCTCTTCATGACTACAATGGCCATGGAGATAGCTACATATGTTCTCTTATACCAAGGACTTCTCTCTCTCAAGCCTAATACACCCAGGTCCCTCTCTCTCTCTCTCTCTCTCTCTCTCTCTTTCTCTCTCGTAACGATTATTGCCTATTGCTTTTTGCAGGAAGGCTTTTGTTCAAGATGAGTAATGCCAACATGCAATATGTAACTTCCACTTCTTTCTTTTTGCTAACCTATGCCAAATACTTATCCTACTCCGTGTGTCACATATTCACGTACAGTGTGATTCAGAGCTCTGATGGCAGTTCCTGAGCTTTTATCAGTTGGTTCTATCTCTGATAAGTGGAGATCATCTCTTTATCAGTTGTTTCTTCTTTCTTTTTAGGCTTTCTACTTAATTCTGAGCAGTAGTGAATCAACACGAATCGATATGGACAATATCCTATATTGGGTGAACCGCATAAATTTGTGATATGTGGTTTGCATGTGTTTATTTTATTTTTTCCTTTCGCAAACTATAAACGTAGGACATATTTGTTGAGGACAAAGTGCATGCAGCTGACGTGACACGATGTGACTGGCTGCACCGACCTGCATTAATTGAGTCGCACCGCACTTGCAATCAATTGCATTGCACCACATCTGCCTCCTGCACTTTTTCTGTTCCTAGATCTTATAGTGGTCCTCTATTTTTATTTTTATTTTTGCTGCTATTTTTATTAAAATAGTCTGAGCTATTTTTTTACTTTGATCTTATACTGGTCCTCTGTTTTAGTCTGAGCTGATCTTGCTCTTTTTTTTTTAAACCAAAGTTGTGTGCAGTTGTTCCTTATATATGCCTTTTCATAGTTATTCCTTATTTGATTGCCCAAATACAGACATCATTGTCTAAAAGGCCTTGTGTCCCACTTAACCCATCTATAAATCTTGTCTTGGTCTGACTTCTATTGGGACATAAATGTATTTTTATTGGGACAGAGATCATACCCAAAAATATGGGTCATTTTGGTCTTGGTAGCCACTGATTACAATTGTGATACTACTGTAGCCACTGATTACTGTGGTGATACTATTGTAGCCACTAATTAAGATGGCTGAATTAGCCATTGATTTATTGTAGCCACTGACATATTCAATTAACATAGCCTGATTATTCAATTAATTTATGGTAGCCACTGATTATATTATTCAATTAGCACTGATTTTTTCTATGCAATACTGATTCAATTATCCACTGATTATTCAATTAACATAGCATGATTATTCCATTAGCCACTGATTAAATTATTCAATTGGAGTTCCATCCACAGAGAAACTGATAAAAAAATAGAGCAAATAAGAACTAATCTCTCTTTATCGGCAAACAAAGGTATTTATTTAACCAAGTTAGTTAATGTACTAAATTTTATAGGTGGGGCTATTGAATGTGGATGGATACTAATATTCCTTGCTTTCTTTCATTGACAAAGCTATAGAGGAAGGCTATATTAGCCCGAGCGCACACTATATCATTGTGCCTGCCCCTACTGTAAAGAAATTAGTGAAGAAACTAGAGGTAGTCTTCTTTATTCTGTTTACAACTTCATTGTTCACCACTGCATCTTATTTCTTGCACAATATTATTATTACACTAGTAATGCTATATGACCCTGCAAGGTTAGAAGCTTTCAACATAGAAACAAAGAATTAGTGAAGAAACCATGTTGTTAACTTTTTTTTATCCATGCCTGATTATCCTGTACCTTCTACAGTTGAAGATGCAAGCTCGGCAGTATCATCAGATGCTGGAAACTTGCAGCAACTAAGTTTACGTGAGGAGGAGCTTAGTGCACCACCGGCAGAGGATAACCCATATGCATCAAAGACCTTGATGATCCAGCATAGTGCTACTTATTCTGGATCATATGCATCAAAGACCTTGAAGAATAACTTGGATGCCTCAGTAGCATCTAATGCATCATCCATTGATCACTTAGGAACCAGGTGTGCACTAATCTTATTCACTTCCTTTGTCAACAATCTTAAGCTTTGGGAATTGTTGCAGCAATCTTAAGCTTCATGTGATAACTTAAATGATCACACCTATTATTAAATAATTAATTGAGTCTAAGCCAATTCATTTATGCCCATTGCCAACTTTAAATTCGATTAATTTTCAAAATCAGGTGCAAAATGCCAGTTTGCCCGAAGTATATGCACGCTACCTTGGTTTCCATTCCATGCAATTAGCTCCTTAGGTCCATGGTTTTCATATCTTGTATTGTTTTGTTTGCCAAGAAACTTCCCTAAATTTTTTATGGATTGTCTTGTAGGCTATGAATTTGTTTGGATACGGTTCTCAGGTAGTTCAGCAGAGTCAGAAGATCTCACCGCCCAGTTGTAACAGTGGACCTTGCAATGGAGGAGTTTCTTCCGGCAATATTTAGAACGGTAAGGTGGGTACGATAGAAAGAAGGCCTATTTCGTTGGAAAAGAGAAATCTAGTCCTCAATACCCTGTGAACCAATGCTCTTTTAAAATGACTCCTGCTCCATTTAATTGTTATGTACATAATCAAATTATTTTTAGGTTTATCTATGATGGATATCCTTATTTTTTCTTAAAGAAAAAAGTGCAAATCCCTATTTTTTTGTGACAAATAAAAATAAAAATGAGAGATTTCATCATCATCATCATAGCCTTAGCTCATCTATTTGGGGTGGGTAATTCTCTTCATAGGGATTTAGCAGGGGCCCTTTACAACTGGCTATTAACCTGACACCAGCACTTCTTTCTCATCCGGGCTTGGGACTAGCAATAGCGGACTTAAGAATGAGTCATGTTTATCGTCAAAGGTTAATGGGTTCTCGATTGTGTCACGTTGTTGCTTTAGTGAGAATGAAAATTTTCCTTTTATAATTTTTTTTATCTTCAAAGGTTTGGATCTCTAGCATAATTTAACACCAATTTTTCTTATAGAATAAGTGGGGCACACGCATTACACCAATGGTACAGTAGCCCAACAAATCTTTTTCACTTGGACTTGCACAAGCCTTAGCGTGGCAATGATTTGATCTCATTGCCGTCATTTGGACAATTAATAAATTTGTGACGAAAAAAAAGTTCTACGCTGATGGCATAGGGATCATTAATGAAAAAGAGTGCAGTCGTGGGCGTAGGCGCATTTATTTAAAAAAATTAAATTAAATTAAATTGTCGGCATAGAACATTTGAGTTATGACAATGGCTTACAACCGTCGGCATATGTATTCGCCGATGGATGTATCGCCGACGGCTGGAAGCCGTCAGCGTAGAGGTTCCAGTCGTTGACGTTGTTCTTTACCGACGACTAGTGTAATCTACGTCGGCGGCTACCAGCCGTCGGCATAGATACCTTTATTTGTAGTGTTAGTGGCCCATTTTAAAAGTAATGGTCATTAAATCAGATTTGGAAAAAGTCTCCGTCAAATATGTTCAACCGCATCTCGATTGGTTGCCCGTAAATTTTGAGAGAAATCCAAGTACGACACATAAACCGATTATTAGATCACGTTTCTACGGTCATAGCATAATCACTGATTGAATCGATTCTGAGGATTTTCTGAGAGGAACTTAAAAACAAAGGATTATGAGTTTTATAAGAATCTGTTAGGAATTTGAGTAACTTAAGAGCGCATATGGGAAAAACCAAGAATCTGAGTTTGCTAAGAATCTGTTAGGATTCTGAGTGTCCAAGAATCTGAGCTTTTCTGGGAAAAACCAAGAAACATTTGAACGAGGCCAAAGACTATTTGGCGTAGATCCCTCCCAACTCCACTCTAGCTCCTCCCCTGCTGCTGCCCAAAGCAAGTTTTTTGGGCTTCTGTGAGGAACTTATTTTAACTTAAAATTGCTCCTTGCCAGCATTATTAGGGCAAAAAGTTGGTTTATCGCGACCTTGGGATTCAAGAGCTCCCAATGGGAGCCCAAAGTGGCTCAAAAGGCTTTGGGAAGCTTATGGAAGGGATCTAATGTTCAACCCTAGGAAAGGGTCTAGAGGTTCTAACCTTTATATTTTGAGAAAATGACTCTATTCCTTTCCTAAGGTTGAATCTTACGAATATATGGTGTAATTTGGGTGTCATGTGGAACTCTACTGTAGAAAATTTTGTGGGCCTAACTCAGCCTCATAAAATCGGTTTATAAGTAGAGGGTTGCCCCAAGTTTATATAGCCCAAGGCCATAGATACCACAAGCGATGTGGGACTATCTATCACACCTCCTCACGTGTAACGTGTCTCTCTACATCGCTGTGATTACCTGCTCTGATACCATATAGAATTTTATGGGCCTAACGCAACCTCATAAAATCGGCTTATAAGGAGAGGGTTGCCCCAAGGTTATATAGCCCAAGGCCATGGATACCACAGGCGATGTGGGACTATCTGTCATCTACCTCCCTTATGGTTCATCCCTCTATTCACGGTATTACAATTTTTTTTTTTAAATGAAAATTATATCATTGTGTTGAAAATCAACATTGAACCTTAAGTCCACGCGACATCCAAATACTTGTTTCAACTCCACCAAGCTCCACATTGAGATAGGGCTATCAGCGGGCCGGGTCGGGCTGGGTTCGGGCAGGATTTTTTACCTGACACATTTTCTTTAAAGATATAATTTGGGCCTGAACCCGGCTCGATAACTAACTCGGCCAAGTTCAACCCGATTTTGAAATGTTGTAGCCCGAATCCGGCCCGGTTAGCTATCCCGGCCGAGCCGGGTTTCTAATATTTTTTTAGATTTTTTTTTTATATAAGGACCTCATTTTATCGGGCGGGGCCGAGCCTTACACTTTGTAGCCCGAATCCGAACACATTTCTTATCCGGGCTTAGCTCAGCCCGACCCGTTTATTAAATGACTAAAAATATTAGCCCGAATTTGGCCCATTGACAACAGCCCTACATTAGCCCGGTCCATTGACAGCCCTACATTGAGGAAAGTGTTCTTTAAAAATAAAAAAAATGCACCTAGACGTTAGGTTTTTTTTTTCTAAGTCTAAATATCTCATAAAAGTTTAAGTAAAGATTTGACTTTCATCCTTAATATATTTTTTTAAACTAATCCATCAAGTGCTTGTCCTCCAAGTGACAACTAAACAGTACTTTTGGGTGCCACACGTAGCCCAATCTACTTACCATCTTACTCCTGCAGGAATCCGTTTCCTTTATCATAATATACACGGGTAGCAGCTGGTAGCTATGTTCGCCCGACACGCTCTTTGAAAGCGGTTGTGCCGGAGATCCCTTAAAAATTATTGATTGCTACGGATTTGATGACAGAGATCGTATTTTACTATGATCTTTGATATAAATGATCTTGAAATTATGTCTCATCTATTAGATGGTCAATTTTTTATTATACATGTCACAGATCCCCAATAAATGCCCTTTGTGTGCAATGACACACATCACGCTCAAATATGATTTTAGGACCATATTTGGTGGATCTGTGACATGTGCAATAAAAACTGGTGGTCTGATAGGCACAACATGATCTCAAGATTCTTTGTATGGAAGATCTGGGTGAAACACATTCTCCATAATTTGAAACGATACAATCAATGATTTTAAAGGGGTTCCGATGTAGGCGCTTTCAGAGAACGCGTGGGAGCGTTTAGTGTTAGAAGTTTTCATTTTGGTGGTTGTTATTATGGTCAATCCGTTGACTGGTAAATGGTGTAAGATCAATCTTGTGATGTAATAGTTGCTAATTCGATGAATTTGAGAGAACAAATAATTAATAATTAAGTCAATATAATTAGTAATTTAAATTCTTAATGGGAAATGACTCATTGGTTATAAATATAAGAGATGTTTGGTCCCAACGAGTGCTCAACACACTTCAACCCTCCTTATTAGCAAAAGCATCCCTATTGTGCTAAGAGGTATTGAGAGCGAGGAGATCGTTGAAAATCGAAGCGGCAACCCATCCTTCATGGTTCACACTCAAAGTGCACACATATATTTCAATTTATGGATTGTTGATTTATTATTTTAATTGATCATGCGCTTAGATCTTAGGGCAAATATATAGATGGTCGGATCGATAGATCCATCAATTAGTATCAAAGTCATAACTAATGTTTGATCAGTCAAAGCATTAGTATATATTTATTTATTTTTGTGATATTGGGACCTAGAGAAACTAAGCAAAAATAATTTGAATGAAAGCCTCCCATTTAAGATTGGAAATCTAGTAAGCCTACATAATTTACTAGATCTTAGCCATAACCTAATCACCGGAGAGGTATTGCCACAGCTTGGAACCTTGGTAATGTTGGAAAACTTGAATCTCTCCCATAATAACCTCTCAGGTTCAGTTCGACCTTTTGAGAAGATGATCTGTTTGTCCTCTATTGATTTATCATACAATTTGGTGGGCTCACTTCCAAATACCAAAGCCGTTCAGCAGGCCCCAATAGAGGCTTTCAGGAGCAAGAAAGGTCTATATGTTGAAATTGCAGCCTTGCCACCGACTCCACGATTGTATATAGCTAAATAGAATAAGTACATAAAGGACTCGTTACTTCAGCTGGATTAAGCTTAAGCTTATCAAGTCATCCGGTCTTTTATCCAACTTAAAATCACTAATATATTCATCACACTAGACATGTGTGAAAGGCAGTTGCATGGGTCATGGATTATGGGCTGGGTTGAGTGATGGACCAGACCATGGGCTGGATCGGGTCATGACCTAAGTCCAATTATCAATTGGGCTGGGTCACAAAGCAGGTTGAGTCAAGCATGTGGACTATATGATGAGTCAGATCACAAGGTCCATGAGACCCGTCGTGCATAAAGGGAGCCGTAGCTGGTAGGGTTAATCGTCTTCTTCAAACAAAAAACAAAGAGAGACAAATCTGGCCACAAACAGCAACAAACACAATCAATATCCTGTTTATGCCCAATAAAAGCTTCAAACCTCTTCAAAAGCATCAAATCCACCTCCAAACACACTAATCAACAATCCAAGTATTACTAGAAATATAAACTTGATGAGAAACAGCATACACTTCAACGAAAACAATATTCAAGAAAAAATAAAACCAAATAACATAAAACGCCCACAATCAAATCGGAGTACCTCCCACCAATCAAACCATTCGACCATTTCAAGCATTCACTTATTGAGCATTAACACACACAAACATATATGTCACGTCCCGAAATTCTACCCCATCCCGAAAGCCTAGAATTCCGAGTTATGACCCGCACATATCCAGGATATGCTAAGCGGACATACACCTAATCAGAGTTCTCGCGCAATAATGGTTCCACAAAATTCGTGAGATCTAACAAATAGGGTGGAATATAAATGTAATCATAAATACTGAATAAGTGTGATAAAATCACAATCCACCAATAAAATGTAAATCCAGTCGGCGAAAAATCCGATAAAATAAACTATAAAATCCGTAGTACTAGTATCAATAAAACTCAATACCAAGTCCACAATGATCAGTAACCGGCACTCGAATCAAGATCAGCACCGTAGTCCTCCTGATAACCGGCAGCGTCGCCCTCCAAAGGCTCCTGGTACTCAACGCCCGCGGAATCAATGAAATCAGCGTCGGCGAGATCTAGATGGCCGGCGTCTACTCCACCAGCGTAATCACCTGCAACTGTTAGATTATCGTGGGATGAGTTTACTCAGTCACGTAAACTCAGTGGGATACACCACCAATCCACCCCATACTACTCAGGTGCATTGTGGGTGCATCTTGTGAGTGATAAACATAATATCTCAAAGCAGATAACAAAAGGAAGACAAAATCACGTGCATATCGTAAAACTCATATCATAAATGCAAGACCATGATCTAGACACTCATATTTTAACGTGCCTTACCATATCTCATAACATATCATACCATGTATTATTATCATTCTCGCACATACGTCTGTACATCGCATGAGCGTAACTAACATACTAGTGAAATCCTAAACAACCTGTGCCAGAGTCGCTGCTCGAGCTACTATGGGAGGGTCAACATAGTATCATACCACCATATTATAACGCCCTCGTGTCATACTCATACTCTACCACCCAGCCAATGGGGAGACATAATGGCCAAACTCACTCATAACGCACTCATACTCATAATCTCTCCCAGAGATCCGTCTTGGCTGAAAGATGTTGTTGCCCTTACTTGGCTACGCATGAACGTCGCACAGAGACTTAAGTTCTTTATCTTTTGGCCTACACGATGTCTTATTATCGCATCAGATTCATAACTTATCTTATCTCATTCTCATATCTTATCATACTCTTATACTTAATCCTATGACAAACTATAGTGAGGCAACCTTCCTAATTCACGCTTCCCAAGAAAAGGTTCCGTAGTAACCTGGATGTACTTCGTGTGATAGCTTATACTACCATAGAGGTGTTGCATCCGTACATAGACGCCAATATTCTGAGTTTCACGTGACCATAAAAGAAACCTCACCATAGCTAAAGGCCCAACGCCCGATTCTCGTATCATATCTCATATTTTATCCTCTCGTATTAAAACTCGGGGTGATAGGATCATCAGATATGCCACCTGCACGGGTTACACTGAATTCACACTCACCCGACTCGTCATGGGTCCCATTCCACCATGAGTTGTAAGGCATGTGAATACCGTATATTTGTCGCTTCGATACCATCTCGGCGAATCACCACGCCCAAGCGTAGGCATGATCTCATACACTCTCGTACTCATGATCTAACATATTCTTAACTTGTATAAATTGATTAAGTTGCAAATACAAAAGTATCACACATACAGAACGGTTTATACTTAGATTTTGATTATGCTTATATTTATGTTTATTTACATACCACACAAATATAATTATAGAATAGAGTTATAAGTGTGATTTCGATAATCGTAAAAGTTAGAGTTCGATTTCATAAAGACATCGAAGTTCTAACACTTTGTATTATCGAAGAGGTCGCGTTGAAGCGATAAATTTGAGATATATATATATATAATAATTAGATAATTAAATTAAATAGTATTTATACATATTAAGTTATAATTTATTATGACCATCGATCGAAAGACCTTAAGATATAATATACACTGGAACTTTGGTCATGAGAATTAGAAAATAATCTTAAATTCGAATAGCCTTGATTCATTCAAAATTGAACCCGACTTGTTGCTCTATTTTGACCTCTAAAACGTCAGATTCGTAAAATAGCTATTTTACACAAAGTTGTAAAGCTCACTGTCTTCTTTTCAATGCCGTAAGAATCGCATTAATCCGAGGTTAGAGTAAAACGTTATGACCAAAATACCGGGGCAGGTGCATCAATGGTCGCGAGCTCGGGTTCATGGACGTGAATTCGGGTTCGTAGCCGCAAGTTCGGACCCGAAACTTTAAGTTGGTACAATCTATTATTTATTTAAATAAAATAAAAATATAATTTAATTTTTGGGCTTAATTAGTTTTAAATAAATAATAATATAAACTTGCAACAATAATATATATTATTATAGTCTTAGTAGAAGGATAAATTTATACTATATAGATTTAGAAATAAATAATATCAATATGATATTATGTCAATTAAGTCAATCTATCAAATTTATAAGTATTAAAATTTAATTAATTTTACAGACATAAAAGAGGAAGTAAACATATTAAATATACAGACCTAATATAAGGTAGAATATTAATGGCTCAAACAAAAAGAATTTTTTGAAAAGAAAAGAGAAATAACATATAAACCCAATTTACAAAATATATAACTTTCAAGGGAAAGCATATATTAAATATATAGATCTATTTATGAGATATTTGGGTTTAAATAAGATTTTTAAACCCGTCGATGCGCGATCGAACGCATCCTACGCGACGGGATCTGAGAAGAATAAGATGGATTGATGGGTACCCACCTCTTGAAGCGTGAACGGAAGATCAACGGCGATTCGGGTTGAAAAGGTCGATTCCCAAGGCATCGGCTCCTCTAACTCTCGAGAGAGAATAATTTCTTATTATAGAGAGGAGAGAGCTTTTAAAGTTTTATTTATAATGGTATAAAATTTTAGGTCAACTCTAATTAACACTTTTCGTGGGAGATTTAATAGAATAGGAGATTTTTACACGGAATAAGAATTCATACGTAACTTGGATAGCTTGAGCAAAGGTTTCGTTCCAGCGTTTTGCATAAGCACCAAACCAATTGGTGTTTCTCTCCCGAAATTACAATTATACCCTTTGACTTGCTTGATTAGTTAAAATGGGTATAACTTTTTATATTCTTGTCAGAAATCGTCAAATTATATATCGTTGGAATCGTATCGACGAGCACTTCGCAATGAGTCTAATTTTGATATGGGAAAAATTAGAAATTTTCTATTCTAAAAGGTGGGTTTCGATTCTAATGTGGAGCGTTAGCACAGTACATAGTGTGGTGCATCATCTAACACTGTTAAAATAAAATCTAAAAATCTGGGTTGTTACATATATGTTATGATCAATCATATGCCAAATTAGGCTCTGATATCAATTGATGGTCAGATCGATAGATTCATCAACTGGTGGTCTGATAGGCACGGCGTGATCTCAAGATCCTTTGTGTGGAAGATCTTGGTGAAACACAATCTCCATAATTTGATACGACACAATCAATAATTTTAAAGGGGACGTTCCGATGTACTTTCAGAGAATGCATGGGAGCGTTTAGAGCTACCCTAATATATAAGTACTTCAAGCTCGTATGTGTGTGTATGTGGGGAGGGGGGGTACTCTAAGTACGCTACATATGTACTTTAAGCTCATGTGGTGTTCCTCGTAGCACCTAAAACACTATTTTGTAGTCACGTGGAGTACTAATAGGTTATGTAAATCACTTTTATAAAATAAAGAAAAACTTGAATTTTAAATTATAAGTCAAATTTTTATTATGATTGATCATTGATCAAGATGTAAGTCTCAAAAAATATTTGTTGGAAATATTTTAACAAAAAAAAAAAGTATAAACAACACTACCTTGTGTTGGAAAAAATGTGAAATATTGACTCGAAATATTACAGGGAATCGATCTAAGGCATGAGAAATATCGTTGTTTTTAAATCAATATTTGCCCCCTCCACTTCGACAATGTGGTTATAAATAGGTTACTGGCAAATCGGTTCCAAGATACAACGAACCGGTTGTGTATTCTTGTGAAGGATTTGGTGAATCCGATCACGCTATCCGAACACCAAATATTGTAAGAACGCTCTGAAAAAGACCTTTGAAGACATAACAAGAGAGAAGAAATAAGACTCTATTGTAGTGTATAAAATAATGATTTTAAATTCCTTAAATAGAAATTAAGTGGTGTGTTACTGCACCCTTTTTCTATAAAAAGGTGTTACACGCATCCCTTCGAAAAAGACACATCACTTTAGAAAGACACTTCTTTTGAAAATGCACAATACTTTAAAAAGACACTTCTTTTGAAAAGACACACCACTTTGAAAAGACATAAATTATAAAACTTTTAAATATTTAACAATCCCCCACTATTTTAAAGTTTTAAATATCCAACAATCCCCCACTATTTAAAATTTTTGAAATCAGAGCAAAACAAAAAATATATGCATAAATGAAAATGTCTTACAGATTTGAATTTTCACTTTAGTAAAAATAACTCAAAGTTTGTCAAGGTTTTTAGTGAAATTAAGTCTTAAACTAATGATCTTATACGACAAACGGGAACTATGCCATACACATATTTCATATATTTAGTGTTTAATAAATTGGTTAGCACATTTAAACCATATACTAGTACTCTGATTTTCATAAGTGTTTATGAGATAAAGTCATATCTCATTGTAGGCGATTCCACCCTCACAGTTATATAGATAGACCTATAAGAGGTGCCCCCGTAACTTTAACATCTCAACATATTGTTTATAGCGTCTATTAAGAGCAATGTTCAACCTCCCCTTATCCATTACAGCTAAAACACTACCCTTCTTCGAAAATTTATGATAATTTAATTCTTATCAATGTAGTGTCCCTTTGTCTGCCACGGATTTACGACTTGTTCTTTCCTTTGAACCTAAATATTGACCAAACAAATATTAGGCAGGGTTCCTATCATAAGTGACTGTTTTGATAAATGACTTTAATCTCATCCCAATTCTTCTTTTAGTCTAATGCTTTCTATAATTACTCATAATTATAATTATCAACACATAAAGTATTTTTTCAGACATTTATAACTGAAACCACATATCACTTGTTTTCTTATTTATTGACGAGGAAATATGTTTCATAGAGAATTAAAAAGTTTTGACTTAATCTTTATTAGTATGTCTACCAATAGATACTTAAATCACTTCATTTTTCTACTATTTCAATACAAGCAATATACTCAACGAGATTCATAATTGCTTCTTAACATCTCTTGCGAGACCGTACAAACAACATACGCAGTGAGATATATAGTTGTGACTTCCTTTATTAAAGGAAAATCATCTTCAAATAATTTAGATTTTCAAATATAAATTCATTATCTTCTTCAGATAATTCTTAGCATTTCTGCTCAATGAACTCAATGCCATAGAACATTCATGTAATGGAAGATATAAAAGTTTCATGCATGCTTGACACAAAATAATCATGTTCCTCAAAGCAAATAATTAAAAGATTTAAATATATATATATATATATATATATATATATATATATATATATGATAATCTAATCATAATTATTTAAACATCTATAAATGATTCTACCAATTTTTTAGTAATAATACAATGATCTAAAAAATTATGGGCATTTGATCATTGCTAATGATGCAATGTCATGACCAATTGATCAAGGTCACTAATTTAATCAATCATGCGGATACGACTATATCCTTTGAACCGAAAATGTCTCGGCACGACTCAATTCTATAGATACTCGACCACAATTGTTTGTTCGTAATCTAAGAATCACCAAACAATGATGGTTTTTGAATATAGTCACATTATTATAATAATGGCATCTTTGTCCTGAGTTGAACATCGTACTCATCATGGAAGTCTCATGCCATGGATATCATCTTTAATAATAAAGTGTATAGAAGGCATGCATAAATGCATATTCAAGATAAATTAAATGTGCACAAATACTCATTCCTCGTGTCCATGAGAATTCCAAAGAATTTCATAAAAGACAAATTATTAATGAAAACACCATGTTTGGTGTCACTTCTCTTACCCCAAACAAGATCTACTATATATTAAACCTGGTATAGATAGGATATCAAAAGGCAAGTGAGGATTCACTAAAAATTGCAAAACAATGTCACATAAATATTTAAAATCCATGTGGAGTATAAACAAATGAGACCTTGAAAAGTAAAGATCTAATGTGTTGGTTCAACCCAAACTGGTTCAAACGGAACCTACTCAAAGTGCAAGTCTATAAAGCCAATATATAGTTATGGTATATGTGTCTTATAGCATATATACTCTTAGAGTAAAATAATTTATTTAAAACCAAAGTTTCCTCTCCTTTTTCCAGATGTCATCATCCACCGCAAGATGGTAACATCTCTCATAAAGGAAACTACTTAAAAATTAATGAATGAAAATAAAAAGGCAAGAATATGGTACCTTGATCATTATGCCTTCATAATCATAAATTGACACCAATATTCATCAACCTATGTGAAAAACTTGCCAAAGCAATGTTGAGAAACCGAAAATATGAAATTGATGAAGCAACGTGTCCTCTTGTCCTGCCAACACTTGGTACAGCCAGATATCACTATTTTCTATAACGGGGGGGTTTAATTGCTCACCATTGCAACAGTTCTTAAAAACTAATTATTATCACCCGCGACATCAATCCCCTAGAATTTTTCCATTTTCTTCATTGGAATATAGTACGTAAAATATTGGTTTAAAATTATTGAAAAAATTGTAAAATGTTGACCCGAAATAATACAAAGTTCCGGTCCGAGGCACGAGAAATATCGTTGTCTTTAAAATAATATTTGCTCCCACCACTTCGACAATGTGTCACCAACATGTTATCGGCAAACTAGGTCCAGGATACAACGAATCGGTTGTGTGTTATTGTGAAGGATTTGGCGAATCCAATCACGCTATCCAAACACCAAATATTGTAAGAATGTTCTGATAAAGACCTTTAAAGACATAACAAGAGAGAAGAAATAAAACTCTATTGTGATATATAAAATAATGATTTTATATTCCTTAAATAGAAATTAAGTGGTGTGTTAGTGCTCCATTTTCCTATGAAAAGGTATTAGACGTATCCCTTCGGAAAAAACATACCACTTTAGAAAGGTACTTCTTTTGAAAAGGCACAATACTTTAAAAAGACACACCACTTTGAAAAAATATAAATTATAAAAATTTTAAATATCTAACACCTTGCTCACATAACACCCAAGCACATGCGTGGATGACAGCTCCATTTGAACTTCATAGTAGGTTTTGAAGGCACTTGATTAGAATACATTCTCAGCTCCATATATATATATATATATATATATAAGGCACTTGATTAGAATACATTCTCAGCTCTATATATATATATATATATATATATATATATATATATATATAGATAGAGGGAGAGAGGTCGAGAATGTACATTTGAATGCATGTATGTGTTCATACCAGTTGGGTGTGAATTGGCACTCATTCCAAGGATCATGTGTCATGTTTTTATACACGAGGTTGACTTTACAAAGCTTATTTCTCCAATTGTTTCATATGAGTATTAAACTCTCCATATAGCTTTGCAAAGATTCATGCCCCTTCTCACTGCTTCTCTTTAAGTCTTCACTAATCTTTCTTGTGCTTGTAGTATTTCAACATTTCGTATCTCAACATTTCGTATAGGTTCTGCTTCTAGCCTCAATAGAAAAGTCTAGACCACCTCGAGCGACATTCTATAATTTTATCCATTATAGTTATTACTCACAAACTTCCATTGATGTACTTGCTTTGAATTTTATCATTTGTTATTAATTTATCATCTATCTCAACATACGCATCTCAGCCACTTGTATTTTATCTTGTCGCTTATTCGTAGCTTAACATTTCGTATCATATAATATGATAAGTCTAACTCTCATCTTATGAAAATGTTTCTTCAATCTAAACGAAACTTTTTGGTTGCAAAATACTTCACTTGTTTGCCTCCATTTTATTCAATCAACATTGATCATATTTGAGACATCCTCCTAAATTCCTAAAATTCACTATATGATTGAAAAGTACAGCCTAAAGGCGAAATAGATGGTAATGTGGTATTAGATGATTTTCTATTTGAACCAAATCCTCTTCCAAGTTATCAATTTCAATAAATTTGCACTTGATAAATTTCCTCTTTGTTATGTTAATTTTCAAACCTCTCGATCAACAATAATTTATACTAAAAATTGAAAAAAAAACTAATTTTATGCCATTAATTTTGTGGTAAAAGGTGAAATTTTTTAATAATGAACTTTTTAAGTGAAAAACTCATATCTTTGACTCGTAAAGGGAAAAAGTATTCATATTTTTATCTAAACTTTAAAGAGACTTGTGAACTCTTACAAGATGTGGGTCAACTCGCAATCACATACTACATGAAACATGATTTAACAGTTGAATGCACAACTAGAGCGATGCATTGGAATGCATCTTCCCATTTTGTGTGTGTGTGTGTGTGTGTATATATATATATATATATATATATATATATAGAGAGAGAGAGAGAGAGAGAGAGAGAGGACGCCCAAGGATATAGGTTGGAATGCATGGTGGATTCATGCATTCCAGTCAAGTGGGGTCAATGTGGAAACTATCAAGGAGATTGGGTGATACAGAAACTTGTCTATACATGATTAGAGATCGTTCAAAATATTTAGGTATGATCTGATGCATATCCAACATCCAAAATGTGGTTAAAAGGGAAAAATTCAATGCACCAAAATATGTTGGGCGGTACCCAAACTTTAACCATGATTTTGACCACTAAAAAACCTTCTTTAATTATTTTTTTCCAAGTCATATGTTAGAAGACAAATAATTTAAAAACGGGTGTTATTTTAGGATCACCTGCCACGTGATTCGGGATTAGAATGCACAGAGTCGTTCATGCATTTCAACCCATATGTCATTTTCCCATATATATATATGACTGAGGGGAGAATGAACCTGGGCGCAGAGAAAGCCCATATTGCTCTATGAATGACATGTTGCATAGGGCCCACTTTACTAACCAGGGTTAAAATTTTTATAATATTTTAGAAGTTATATACCCTTTCAGGCGCTATACTTGACTTTTTTAGAGGTCTTTTTTTTTAATCTCTTTTTTCCCTTTTTTGAAGGAAGTGTTAGACTTACTTTTTTAGAGGTCTCTTCATTTTCTCTCTCGTCTCTTTATTTTTTCAAAGAAGATGTTTCTTTATTTTCTCTCTTCTCGCCCTTTTTTAAAGAAGTCTGCTTATTCCTCCGAAAATCAAAGTCGTCAATTGCTTTGAATCACATGATAGAGGTCGTTTTTCATCTTGATCTTTCACATGATTAATCTTGAGATCATCGGCGTACCATCAGATGGCCTATTTTACTTAAAAATGTGCCCCCCGATAGCGAAACACTAGCATCCCGATAGTGAAGCGCTGACACCTCAGGAGAAAAGCACTGACACCCCGGTAGAGAAGCGCTGACACCACAGTAGAGAAGCGTTGGCACATTATTAACGAAACACTAATACCTCGATAGCAAAGCGCTGACACCTCAATAGTGAAATACTGACACTCCGAAAGAGAAGCGTTATCACCCCGGCTGACGAAGCACTGACACTCCTATAGTGAAGCGTTGACACCTCGGTACGTTGGCACCCTTTTAGTGGAGCGTTGGCACCCCTCTAGAGGGGCATCATTTGTGTGTCATCAGAGCTTCATTGTCAGAGCGTCGCTGGAGTACGTCAACTAGACGTAAAAAGGGATACCCTTCTACTTTTGCTTTTAAAGAGAGAGGATAAAAAAAATGTGAGTTGTTGGAGTTTTGCCATCCAGGTAGTCAAGTGTAAAGTATTTTAAAAAAGTCATCGACATTTTTGAAATCAAAGATAATAATAGTTAAAATGTGATTAAATGATTGAGAAATATCAAACATCATTTCATAAAAAGGCATCATGTGTCATGCCTAGGGCCGGCCCTGGACCAAGGCCAGCCAGGCTACTGCCTTGGGCCCCCGATTTTGAGGGGCCCCCTAAAAAAAATCTACTTTTTAAAATTAGGTTTGTAAAAAATTTAAAAAAAAAAAAAAAATGTATATAAAGGGCCCCCAAATCTCCAACGCGACATGGTTTTTGAAATTTTTTTTAAGGTTTTAAAACTCATTTTTTGCAAAAAAAAAAAATAATAATCATTTTTTTTTCTTCCTTTGGTATAAAACCCATAGAGAAGAAGGGGAGGAAGGTAAAAAAAAGGAAGAATAAGAAGAAAAAAAACTAAAACCCATTTTCTCTACACTACTTGCCGACGCCATTATCTCCTTTCGTGCAAATCCTTACTACTACGTAAAACTAAGAAGAAACCTTTGCTACATGCTACAGCTAAAGCTAAATTAAAAGCTCCGGATTTCAAAAACAAATAAAATTTGCTTTATTTGCTTTTGGATTGGCAATTGTGTTATTTAATAATATGCTATGGTAGTGTGATGGGCCTATGCACCTTCGGAATTAGGGATCGACTATCATAATCGTGGTTTAAATACCAAATGATGTTTAAACGACCGTACACCATCTATTGGTTTATGAAATTGGAAATCCACACCGTTAAAATTTTTTGTCATCAATTGAAAGGCAATAGGTCCAAAAATCACACTTTTTAGGAGATTCCAACCACATGATATGCGCACTATGATATTAACAGTTGTTCTTAAGTTTGATGGTCGACTCATATTGACCTATTGGCTAGTGGCTACTGCCTTTCTTTCCATTTGTATATTTTTATTTAAAAGATTTTTGGACTTGAATCGACATACTGCCTACCGCCTTTTAATTCACTCTTGGTTTTCCATGGAAAAACGAAAATGTCATGTGATTTATTAAAAAAAAATTCCTATTTTCTGTTAACCTGTACCTAATCTTGATACCATTAAATGGTACCTTTATTTATAATCCACGCTTCTTCATTTTCAAATCGGGTTGCATGTTTTTAAACGGTTTACTACTTTGAATAAGATAATGGAGAACGTTTTTAATCCCAATTTTTGATACAACAGATCTTGAGATTATGGGTCTACCATCAAAGGGTCAAATTTTGATTCAATGTAGCAAAAATCCCAAAAACATAACATCAACATAGGCATACTCACATTTTTGGGATGTGCCGAGGAATCAAAATATTGAATCAAAATCCGACTCTCTGATGCTACGAACATGATCTCAAGATCTATTGTGTCAAAGATTGGGATGAAAAATGATCTTCATCGTCTTATTTAAAAGAGTCAACGATTTAAGAACAGAAAACCCGACAACGAAAAATTTGTACTTATAATAGACTTATAAGTACTTTAAACGGATGAAAATTAGTCTCACTAGTATATATATGTGTTCTAATTACGTCAAAGAACTTAAAAAAACTAATAAAATAAAGTTCGGCAAAATTCGGAGCATATTTTCAAAAAAAATATGAAATTTACCGAAATTTTGATCGAAATTACCAAAATTTTGACCAATTTACAGTTCGGGTCAGGACCAAAACCGAAACTGAGATTTTGATCCATCCCAACGCCTCTCTCCTCTTCTCTTCAAAACTCTTTCTCTCTCTCCAGCCCCTCTCTCCAAACCCTCTCCCTTGCGCCTCTTAGTCCAGGTTCAAGCGTCAGAGGAGAGAGAGAAAAAAGCAAAAGGGAGGAAAGAGAAATTTTTAGAGAGAAAAAACAAAATGAGAAACTTTAGGAAAGAATCGATCGTTGTTTACCAATGTGAATGGACGTATGAGATATATAGTAGAGATATATATGTAAAACAAAATTTGAAAAAATTTCATCCCCTGTATTCTCTCGGACGCATTACTCAAATTAACCCTAACCTATTAAATAAGGAAAACAAATAACCTTACCTACAAGTGCTTTAATGTTAAAGAAAGGGGCATAAAAGTAAATCAACTACACTACAATAACAGCTCTCTATCACTTCTCCACTATCAAATATCTCTCCCTAATTCCAGTGAATCTGGTAAGCTTCAACTAAAGTCTAGAAATGGTGTGCCAACTCTATAAACCGTAGGATTCACAGATATTTGGATCTGCCTATCTTTCATCAAGTGTCTTTAGATAACGAGATCCCATCAATTTCGAAAATGGGGCAAATACTTGCACACGAGATTTGTACCACTGCACATACTGTAAAAGGAAAGACTTGATATTTTTAGCACTTTTTGCCATGTGGAGCACCATCTAAGCCGTTTGATTTGAAGGCCATGGCGTAAAGATCTGTTGGTATCAGAGATTGACATGAAATAAGATTTCTACCACGTGATTAAGGACGCTCAAAGCTTACCATCTTAGTCAATAGTTGACTGTGTTGTACCAAATGATAGGGATCATGTTTTGTGCCAATCTTTAACACCAAAGATCTGTATATCATAGCTTTCAAATTAGACGGCTTAGATAATGTTTTAAGTGGTACAAGTCCCAAAATTACCAAGTCTTTCTTTTTAATCATGTGCAATGGAACAGATCTCAGTGTGCAAGTAGTTGCTCCATTTGAAAAAATAATAGTAGTTTAAGTGAGCTAATATACTGTGATGGTGTGAACCATGTGACACAAAAATTGTGCCAATCACACGGAATTAGGGCTTTCAATGGGCCAGGTTAGGGACAGGCCTCCCCAGCCCGACCCTAACTTAGGCGGGCTTTGATATTCCCACCCCTAGTTCTAACTTAGGCGGGTTGGGGCTGGCTCTAGTTGGGTTTTGGGCTTGATTGATTATTGGTATTTTGTCTAATTTTTTTGTCAATTTTAATTTTTTATTATTATTAAAGCTAGAGAAAAATATTTCAAATGAAAACAAAGAAAATCTTAAGACCTCCCTTTATAAATATTTAAATTACTAAAATATCTTTAAAACTATCTGCCTAATAAATCTAATGGTAATATTTTAAATTACTAAAATATCCTTACAACTCTCTGCCATATAAATCTAATGGTAATATTGAGTGCTATTTCAGTAATTTGATTTTAAATAGTACAATATAGTTTAGGGTTTTTTGTAAGTACCCCCCTGAGTTATGTTGATATTACAAATAACCCCCCAACTATAGCTATTTGCTTTAAACCCTCTGAAATAGCATTTTGGTGTTTATAAAACACCCGCTTTAACGGATGCTACTTTAAATGGTTAACCAGCCGTTAAAGAATAGCCTAAATACCATATTTATCATTTTAAAAATTAAATTACTAAATTGCCACCCTCTACACGTGGGAAGAGTAATTTTAAATCCACCCCTCCACTTACAAAAAAGAATAGTTTTAAATTCACCCACCAAATATTTGAGTTTACCCACGCTGAAAAACATTGACTGCATTGAATCGGACAATGGAGATCGTTTATCGTCCCAACCTTTCACACGATGGATCTAGAGATCACGGTGGCACTATTAGACGATTGACTGCATTGAATCGGACGGTGAAGATCATTTATCGTCCCAACCTTTCACACGATGTATCTTGAGATCATGGTGGCACCATTAGACAGTTGACTGCATTGAATTGGACGATGGAGGTCGTTTATCGTCCCAACCATTCACACGATGGATCTTGAGATGATGGTGGCACCATCAGACGGTTGATTGCACTGAATCGGTCGATGGAGATTGTTTATCATCCCAAGCTTTCACATGATGGATCTTGAGATCATGGTGGCACTATCAGATGGTTGATTTTTTATTTCATGTGGTACACACCCAAAAAAATGATTTTAAAATTAATTTTAACCGTATACGTGATGTTAAGGTCACTTTTCTGAGATGTGTGCCACGAAATAAAACACTGATCGTCTAATGGTATGCCTAAACGATCTCAATCAATGCAATCAATGTGTTTTAGCGTGGGTGAACTCAAAGATTCGGTGGATGGAAGCGCCTAAAATGAGTCTTGAATAATATAGGAAATTGGAGGGACGAGTATTTTGAGTGGAACACGTAGATTGAAGGTTTTCTTTTCAAGAATAATTGCATCGTTTCCCACAAATCCTCCATTGGTTGAGTATTCGTCCAAACGTTGGCATGCTTTAATGGGGGAATCACCCATCTGATGAGTCTTAAATCTGATGGGTGAATGAAGGGCTTTTTAGAAGAGTACCTTTAAATCAATCCACTGAATCTTTAAGTTCACCCACGCTGAAACATGTTGATTGAATTGAATCGAACGATGGAGATCATTTATCCTCTCAATCTTTCACATGATGGATCTTGAGATTATGATCGTACCATCAGACGGTCAGTGTTTTATTTCATGTGGCACATATCTCAGAAAAGTGACCTTAACATCACGTGCATGCTTAAAATTGATATTAAGGTCACTTTTAAGGGTGTGTATCACATGAAATAAAAAGTCGATCGTCTGATGGTACACCCATGATCTAAAGATCGATCTCATGAAAGATTGGGACGATAAAAAATCTTCATCGTTTGATTCAATGCAGTCGATGTGTTTCAGCATGGGCCAACTCAGATTTTGTGGGTGGATTTAAAGATGCTCCTTATAGAATAGTGATAAATTATAATGGCATGATTTGTAAATAAAGGTGAATGAAGGGTTTTTTAGAATGGTGATAAACTTTAATTGCATGACTTGAAAATATAGATGAATGAAGGGCCTTTTAGAATAGTGGTATTTTTAAAATATTGGTTTCATTAAGGGCAAAATAGGCTTTCCGTCTATAAACTCACGGCTAGTTAACGGCAGGGGGTTATATGAAACAGAAACACAAAAATAATGGCTGCAGAATAAATACTCATAACTCAGGGGGTTTCTTATAATATTAGCATAATACGGGGGGATATATGCAAAAAACCTATAATTTATGAAAAATTACAAACGTAGGACAAATTTGTTGAGGACAAAGTGCAAGTGACTGACGTAGAGCTACGCTGCACCGACCTGCATTAATTGGGCCCCACTGCACGCATTATTTGTCGAAAAAAATTATGATGAATTTTTTTTATATTATAAAATAATATAAAGGGTCCCATTTTAAGAACTCACCTTGGGCCATATTAATAAGCGCAAAAATATTTCTACGTCTGAGCATATAGTCCCGAGCATATATATATATATATATATATATATATATATATATAAGATACGTTTGTGCACGTTCACGCAAAGTTCGATTTCCAAAGGATATCAACCATATTAAATTATAAAACAACAACTCTTATTAAACAAACCCACCGCATGATTTCAAATTTATATCGTCTAATTAGCGTCATGGTTTTGCCCGACTCGTGTCAATGCAGTGGCCTGCCGCTCGGCAGTTTAAAATTCTTGACATGTGGTACCACGTGTAGTATTCTCCTTCGCCTAATCACAGCAACTAGTACAGCCTCTCCCGAATACTTTGCTTGGCTTCCACGACTTGCACTATTATAACGTACGCAACTCTGTTATTATTATTATTATTATTATTATTGCCGAAAATTAATATTTATCGGCATTGGCCCATTTTTGACACCTTATCCACAACTGAAGGTTCACTACTAAAACTGTTAGACTGCTTTAAATTAAATGTTGATTCCACATGAAACACATTTCCAAAAGTGAACGGAGAATTATGAGACAATCATGGTTACTTTGAGGATGTGTAACCACTTGGAATCAATATCTCTGCAACTAGTAGTTCTGGTGTTAACACCCACCCATAACTTCCATGAAACAAACGATGGAGATTATTTTTTGTCCCAATCTTTCACACGGTAAATCTGGAGACCATGAACCACCTATCAGAGGGTTAGATGTTGATTCACTTACCACCCAACCCCAAAAGTGATCGAGAACCCTTCTCATCATACGTCATGGCCACAATCACTTTTTGAGATGTGTGCTAGGTGGAATCAACATCTGATCGTCTAATAGGTGAGCCATGTTTTGAGATCTATTGTCTGATAGATTGGGGCAAAATAATATCTATTATCTTATTCAAGGGCCTTGTCTTAAGATCTATTGTCAGATCTATTGTCTTACAAGATTGGGGCAAAAAAAAATCTCTATTATCAGATTCAAGGAGATAATAGTATTACCAATAGAGCCATCAATTAAGAGGATCGAATTTGTAGTTGCAAATACTTATACTTATGTTAAAAATGCACAAAAGATGATAACCCGATCAAGGTTTTCACATGTGAAAACAATGGACTGCCCTAAAATAAGAGTACGAACTATATGACACACATTTCCAAAAATGATTGTGACCATGAGTGTACCATGAGAAAAGGTTCGTAAGTCATTTTTGGGATGTGTGCCACACAAAATCAACCTATAACCGAATGATACCTGAGGTATGATCTAGAGACAAGTTCTATAGAAGATTGGGCCAAAGAAATCCCCATCGGATGATTGAATGCAGCCGACAAATTTTAATGTGCAAAAGCAATAGCTGCAAATATCAAATCTTTGGTTACAAATATTAGTATATACCCTAGATGATTTGCTCTTTTGAATAAATAGAAAATCAATTCATTTAAAGAGTACAACTCAGACACAATTGATAACACGTTGAATAAAATGTAGACAAGCAAGTGAAATATTGCATAGACCAAGAAGAGTTTACTTCAATTGAAAGGGGCGATTTTATGGGTAACAATTTCATCCGTCATATTATATGGTGTAAAATATTTAGCTAACAAAAATGACTAAAAAATAAAACATAATTTAGTGAGATGCTAATTGAGATGAATGATAAAATTCTGATGATTATATAGAAAATTTGAGAGTGCCACCAATAGAGATAGAAGTTATGGAATATTAGAGACCAATAAATATTAAAAGAGAAGATAAAGTAATTTACAAAGAATTCCTTTTTTGTTTTCTTGGAGACGCATGAGTTTTATTTAAATAATCATGGTCTACAACTGTATAGCATTGAGTGTATTACTAGAAGCTTCCTTTGGGCAATGATCCAGTATTGAATTGATATGTCCCTTGTGACGGGGCCAATATTCGAACTTGCAGTATGGTGCGTGGGGCACGACATGTGGTGTCAGGAGGGCACGCGATATGGGGCCAAGTGGGCCTGGCGACGTGGTCGCGCTGCGAGGACGCTACACGATCACATGGGGGTAGGACATGGAGCGTCACGGTCGCGATACGGACGCGACATAGTCAAGGTGGGCTAGCGACGCAGGAGGTGTTACAGTATGTCAAACCAAGGGGTTTGAGGTTCTCCTGCCATTCTGGCTGAATGACTGTTTTACCCTTATATAGGGGAAGGGAGCTAGAGAGCTATTCCCCCGCACACGGGGCCTTGCGTTGCCAGAGGGGGCGCAAGTGTCTCCTAGGCCTGAAAGGGTGGGCCTAGGATGTCGACGCAGTGATGCCGTGTGGAACCCAAGTGAGGTTGAAGTATGGCTCCGGACTATAAGTCACGGTGCATACGGCTGGGCAACATTGCGTGAGAACACCAGAGCGCTGCGTGGGACTCAGTTGAGCACGACAGCATGTGGGCTAAGGATGAACGTGTGCTAGTAATTCGGAACGCACACGAAGACAAGCTGCGTGGGACTCAGTTGGACACGCGAGCGTGAGGTACAAGGCTGTGGGCTTGGTTCGGCAGGCGAGCGAGGTACTAGTGCAGTGCACAGGGTGAAGCTTGAGCATGCCAAGTTTAGCACAGTGGTGCAATTGGTGTGTCGTAAGGGGCACGATGAGCTGGGTGGTAGGCCGTGAAACCGAGGTAACCACATTGGGGGAGTTTCCGTCCTCTAGGCGGGTGATATCAGAGCTGATGTGCAGATGGGTTGGCTTCGTTGCACGCGGTAGCGAAGCACCGCGCGGATTGAAAGTGCGTCGAAGGACGCTCCCGCGACAGTTGGTATCAGAAGTAGGCTGACCTAGCGAAGCGTGTGTTAGGTGCCGCACGGGACTGAGGTTGCGGAAGTGCGACCCCGTGACACCCCGCAAATTTATGAGGAGTTTTGCGACCCTTAATTTTGATTGAAGGTAGCCGAATCTTTGGGAGGATAGGGGTTTTGTAAAGATGTCAGTGGCCTAATCGATAGTAGACACATAACGTACTTCGACTTCTTTGTTGACTACCTTCTCACGGATGAAGTTATAGTCAACTTCTATATGTTTGGTGCGAGCATAAAAAATAGGGTTTGAAGCAAGAGATATGGCCAAGATGTTGTCGGATCACAAGATTGGTGTGGACTTGGGAGGAATTCCAATCTCACGAAGAAGAACCGTTAGCCATGTTATATTAGCTACCGAGTGAGCTAAAGATATGTATTCAACATCGGTAGATGATCTAGCAACCGTGCGTTGCTTTGTGGCACACCATGATATGAGGTTAGGTCCCATATAAATGTAGAAGCCAGTTGTGGAATGACAATTATCACTATCACCTGCCCAATGGGTATCAGAGTAAGCTATAAGTTCAAAGGTACCTGGTTGAAATTGTAGTCCAAAGTGTAGAGTACCCTTAAGAAAGCGCAAGATTTGTTTGACAACATTGTAGTGTTGTACTTTTGGGGAGTGCATGTGTTGACAAACGCTATTCACCGCATAAGACAAGTCAGGGCGGGTGATTGTGATGTACTGAAGGGCTCCTACGATGCTCCTGAACAAATTAGGGTCAGTGAAATCACTGTTGTCATCAGTATTGGTAGCCTTTTTAATGGATATCGGGGACCGATACGGCTTACAATCCAACATGCCAGCTCTAGAGAGAACGCCGACGACATATTTATGCTGAGACAGTGTAATCCCTGGAGGTGTTTTGATGACTTCTATGTCAAGAAAATAGTTAAGATGACCTAGATCTTTCATTGAAAATTTTGTGCTCATTAGTTCAATGAGTTGAGATATGAGTTGGGAGTTGCTACCAGTGACAAGGATATCATCTACGTAGATTAGGACCATGGTTATGTGCATACCAGTGTAAGCAATAAACAGTGAGAGATCAGCGACATTGTTAAAAAAACTCATTTGTGAGCAAAAGTTTGGAGAACGTCGAGTATCAATCTCGAGGAGCTTGTTTGAGGCCATTGATGGCCTTACATAGCTTGCAGACGTAATTTCGAAGAGAGGGATCAATGAAGCCCTGGGTTGACACATATATACTTCTTCTTCAAGGTGGCCATGGAGGAAGGCATTTAATACGTCGAGTTGCTTGATATTCCAGTTATAATGAAGCGTGATGGATAAAATCATTTGTATAGTTGGCTGCTTGGCCACCGGACTAAATGTTTCGGCATAATCAATGCCCTCTTCTTGATGGTATCCCTTCGCGACTAGGCGAGCTTTGTGTCGAGTAATGGTACTATCGGTGTGCTTCTTAAGGCGGAATATTCATTTACAACCCACAACGTTCTTGTCGATTAGGAGAGGTATGAGGGTCCACGTTCCTTGAGTGAGAAGGGCATGAAACTCATCAATTATCGCCTTGCGCCATTCAGAGAGGCGTGTTGCTTCACTATAATTTTTGGGTTCATGGCTAGAAGAATATAGCAGCTATGAGGCAGAGGGGTACCCTTAGTTTGAAGATGTCATTCTTATATCGAGTGGTTGTGGGATGAGAAGGTATGAGAGAGGGGTTGTAGGTGGAGGAGAATGGTAATGGAGCTTGTGTAGGAATTGGTGATGTAATAGGTAAGGAGGAGGAGGACAGTGAAGTGGGTGGAGCAGGCGATGTGGTTGAGGAGTGGGGAATGGTTTGCTGCATTATGGGAGATGGTGGAGATTGTAGGGGTGTATTTGGTAGCAGAATGGGGTTGGATTGAGGGAATAAGTTAGGTACATCAAGAAGGTGTAATTTGAGGGTCTAATGTGCCAATAGAAGTAGTGAATTGGGGTGAATAAGACCGACGGATTGGTGAGCAAGATGGTTGGGCTAGTAAGGGTGATGGTAAGATCAGAGCAGATGAATTAAAGGGAAATTTATCTCCATAAAAAGCAACATGTCGAGATGTGTATACCCGGCCACTTGTGAGGTCTAAACAACCGTATCCTTTGGTGATCTTGCAGCACCCGAGGAAAGTGCAACGTCGAGATCTGGGGGAGAGTTTATGCTCAATGTATGGGTGCAACCATGGATAGCAGCAGTAACCAAAGGTTCTCAAAAATATGAAAATCTGACACCTTCTGAAGGAGCTGCTCATAAGGGGTCTAAAACTACAATACTGAGCTTGATAAGAAAAATCGTGGTAAGAAGAGCTTCCAGCCAATAGATGGTGGGAATAGAAGCTTGATGAAGCAGCGTCACCGTAGTTTCAATTAGGTGACAATGTTTCCTCTCAGCGATACCATTTTGTTTAGGTATATGTGGGCAGCTAGTTTGGTGAATGATGTCTTCGTGCTCAAGGAACACAACCATGGTGTGATTGACAAATTCACCACCATTGTCGGTGCACAATGTTTTGAGTTGGAGTTGTAACTGGTTCTCTACAAGGGACTTAAAAGTTTTGAAAATTGAAAAACTTTCAAATTTAGTGCGCATGGGATACAACCAGGAAAAATGTGAAAAATCATCAATAAAAATAATATAATAACGATAACCACGTACAGAAGCAATGCGGAATAGTCCCCAAACATCATAATGTATCAATTCTAAAAGAAACTTAGATTTAGACAATGATTTGGGAAAAGGAAGCCGATGGCTCTTGCCCACAATACACGGTTCATATAGAAATTTAGCAATAAAAGTAGAATTGAGATTATAATTTCGAGCTAAAACATTAAAAACTTCAGATGATAGATGACCCAAATGACAATGCCAAATGACGGGCGACGACGTGGACAAAACTAGAGCTTGAGGATGTGAAGCACTGCTTGACCGAAGAGAGAATGGATAAAAACCTTGGCTTCATGAGCTCTTGAAAATTGTTCAATTCGTGGGCTTGTCCTGCATTTGGAATCCATGAGAGTAAACAATTAGAGAGCATCGATTATCCCTAGCAAGCTTATGAATAGAAAGTAAGTTATGGGAAATACCAGGAACGTGCAACGCATGAGAGAGAGAGAGAGAGAGAGAGAGAGAGAGAGAGAGATTTAGAGGGGGTGGGAAGTAAACTAGAACTGATGTGCTTGATCAGAAGAGTTGAATCGTTACCTACAGCCACCTTGTCCGCTACAAAAAATAAGACTATTAGCGGCAGTTTTTTGCAACAAAAAACTGCTGCTATTAATAAAAAACTATTAAGACTATTAGCGGTAAGGGTATTAGCGGCAGTTTTTTTGGTAATAGTGGCAATTTTTGGCTGCCGCTAATAGTCTTATTTTTTGTAGTGGTCATTGTGATTGTAGTCATTATGCACAGACAAATTTGATAGCTTGTTGGTGATGTGGTTGCTAGCTCCACTGTCAATATACCAGTTTGAGTAATTAACAGAGGGAGCAACTGCAACGTAGGCGTGTTGAGTGGATGATCCGGATGGGAGCGAGCCTTGGTAACGAAGATCACACTGATGATAGCATTCGTGCGCAGCATGGTTTCGACGACCACATATTTGGTAATGAGGACGACTTGGATGGGGGTTGTTGCGACTAGTGTAGTTCCCGCGACCACGACCACCGCCATTGAAGTTCCCGTAGCCACGACCAGCGCCATTGAAGTGCTGGTAATATTTACGACCTTGAGAGTAACCATTGCCCATATTATTTGATGGTTGAGCATTGCTGCAACTAGTGGAGCGAGATGCTTGTTTGGAAATGTTGAAGGCATAGCTCACCTCAATTGTTGGTGTTTCTATAGTTGTAAGAGAGAGAAGAGTCTCTTTAGACACAAGAAGAGCATTCAATGTAGCCGGAGAAATGGGCTTTGCTCTTGTGCGAATGGATCACTTGAAAGGATTGTACTCCATTGGGATCCCTTGAAGAGTAAAGTAGACGAGGTCCTCATCTGTGACAGGAGAATCAACTGCCAGTAGCTTATTAGAGATATTTGCAATCTAGTCAAGGTAGTCGGCTATTTTCAGATCTTGTTTCTGAATCGAGAAGAGCTTTGTCTTCAACACATGAATATGAGGACGAGAGAGAGACATATATCGCTGGGTGAGCAACGTCCATACCTGATGAGTGTGATTGAGTTGAGTATATGGGGTAAAACGTTGGGAGAGACAGTGACTTTAATACCATTGAGAAGATGGCTATCCACCAGATTCCAGAGCTGGTAATCTAGGTTTGGAGTTTCTTCACCAGAGGAGTTAATGAGAAACGGATATGGGCAAACCAGAGAGCCATCAACATACTCAAGTAGTTGGTTGGCTCGGAGTGCATTTCGAACTTCCCGTTGCCATGTTGTGAAATTGGTAGCGTCTAGGCGAACGGTGATGAATGCCGAGAGGTTGGAGATGAAGAAGGTTAACCCTTAGGAGATTTGGGGTAGAGGAGGTCGCCATTAACGCTTGTTGGAGCTGATGATGAAAAAAAGGACAATATTTGGATCAAAGGGAGCTCTTTACCTGAGTGTTTTCTTGGAGATACATGGGTTTTATTTAAATAACCATGGTCTACAGTTGTACAACATTGGGTGTATTACTAGAAGCTTTCTTTAGGCAATGATCCAGTGTTGAATTGATAATAAATACTCGAAGGAAGCAGTGAGAAGGGAGCCGAATAATTGCAAAATTGCGTTGAGCTTAATACTCATTAGAGACGAGTAAAGCCGATTCCAAATATCTGAGATAAGTTTTTAATGATGATGATTATGTTGATGATGATGAGATTCTTTCTTAGCTACTAGGGATTGTAGGGTGTGCAAATAGTTGATTGCTCTAAATTAAATGATGGAGATTATTATTTGGGCATTACTATTTACGCACCTGTCTCAAACACATTGACTACTTGGAAAAAGAGGATAGATACAATTTTTTACCTTGATGTTTCGCACAAAGGATTTCGAAGTCATGAGCATACCATCAGATGGTCAATATTTTATTTCATTTGGCAAAGATCTCAAAAAAAGTGGCCCGAATATCACATTACACACATAACACTCAAACTTGATTTTAGGGACAGTTTTTGGGGATCTAGAGAACAGCCCACTTGTTTGGAATCCTAGCCATGTGAAATTAAAAATTGATTGTATGGCATACTCATAGTCTAAAAATCTATTATGTGAAATATTGGGGTGAAAAACAATCTTCATCACCAAGCATCCAATGGGTTCAAGATGTAAGTACATTTATTTTATCACTTTTCATTCAACAGATTCTAAGATCATGGATATGTACGATTCTCAAATGAAACGCATTTCCCGATTATAATTTGCAGGTTGACTATGAGCGGTCATTTGATAAACCAAAGAGACGACGCGTTTCAACGCTTTTTAGCTTAGGATTACGAAGATTCACTCTCGTATCATCGTTATATGTTGCCACTTGTAACGTCAAGTGCCAGTTATAATCGTGAATTGCGTGAGCAATCAAACATGCCCCATGGATTTACCAACCTGTTGATTTCAAGTCTAGTTTTCAGTTGGCTTGTTGAGACGTGTGGCACGTGGAATCAACATCTTATTAGACGAAGGGGAAAGGAAAGCAATCTCGATCGTGTTATTGGAGGCAGCACATGCAAACCTTGGTTGAGAAGAAAAGAATATCTAGTTGCAAAGAAAAGCTCCCTATATAAGTTTCCAATCGAACCCGCCCTACCCTTCGAATTCGGAAAACGTAACATAGAAACTAGAAGTCGAAGGCAGTGAAGAGTAGAGCGGCCAATGGAGAGCGTGGAAGAACAAAAGCTGGTTGAAACGTTTTGTGGGATAACCTCATGTTCGAAAGAGGAGGCACTCTTTTTCTTAGAGAGCCATAACTGGGATATCGAATCCGCCGTTCATTCCTACATAGACAACACCAACGAAGACATCGATTCTCTAGGTAACGCTCACCAACCACCATCGCCTCCTTCTCCACCATCTCTCTCTCCCTCCCCCTTTCCCTCTCAGTTCGCCCCTCTATCGGCCCCCATGAACCCCCCACCCAAAAACAAGAAGAAGCAGCCTTCTAAACCCTCCGGCAGCCGCCCCGGAATCCGTACACTATCCGATCTCAATCGCCCGTCCGGATCCAACTCCGACAGCGACTCCGATGAACCTCAGGAATA
Organism: Chloranthus sessilifolius; assembly: GCA_021018995.1. Classification (NCBI taxonomy): domain Eukaryota; kingdom Viridiplantae; phylum Streptophyta; class Magnoliopsida; order Chloranthales; family Chloranthaceae; genus Chloranthus; species Chloranthus sessilifolius. The sequence continues at coordinate 24,701,807 of CM037589.1, forward strand.
CTACACCGGCGGCGAGAAGAGGTACGTGCATCTCTTTTTTTGCCCTAACCCTAATTTTTGTTTTTTGTTTAAATTATATGGAATAATGATTTTAATTATGAAAAAGAATTGTTTTTTTTTGGTTTTTGTTACCGATTGGGATCTGGATTTGTTTCGTTTGGTTCTTTATTTCTTGGAAATTTTTTAATGGGTTTTTATTTGTAGTTGCACTGCTTTCAAATCCTCTATATGACGTTTAGTTGATAGGGAACCCATTAGAAGAACAAAAGGCTTTTACTTCATAGCAGAGAAAGGAGACCATCTTCGAGGGAGGGTCTTCCCCCTTCCATAGTAGCCAAGTTCCGATTCTGCAATCATTCAGGTTGGGTATCAGTTCGGTTTAGTTTGTGTAAATTCAAGTAATATTTCGGAAATTAATTTGGGAATTAAATTATTAAAATCTATATTAACTTATTTACAGTAAAAAGCGATTCTTCACATAATAAAATAAGTGTATTACATAGTCCGCATGCATTAACAATTTACAATCATATAAAACAATAATGTAAAGTATGATTAAAGCATGTGTCATAATGAAAAAATTCAAAAATTTTGTCAAATACAAAAAGAAATTTAGAAAAATTCAAAGAATCGAGGAATTCAGAGTATATTCTGCAAAACGTTTTGTAGATCATCTCTTCAAAGAATTTGTTTTTTTTCTAAATTTTAATTAATTGGAGAATTCCCCCTCCCCTTCTTGTAAACCTTACCAACTAATCAAATTTAACAAGTTATCGTAACTACTCTTCCTTGAATCTTAAAGAGAACACCCCTTATTTTAGTTTAAACACGTCTTCCTATGCTATCATTCCCTATTTCATGAAGAATTCAACCTTGCTTTGAAAGTTGGATTGTTGGAAGCTGGAAACTACTCCTGCAGCTTGTACTGGAGCTGCCATGTGGCATCTTAGTATGGCATGTGGACCTGCTGGACTGGGACCTCCCTAACAGCTCTCTTGTGGCGCTTAACCATGTTCTGATCGAGAATCACGCGTGTTTGAAGATGGATCATTTCTTCGTCTGAGACCAGTAGCAAATCTCTATGAGTTTCACCATGCGGCCCCTATCTTTTCTTTAAGCAAAGGACATGGAAAAGTGGGTGGAATTTTTAACCTTCCACCAGGTCGAACTTATAAGCTATTAGCTAAATTTTTTGGAGAATTGTTAGAGGCCAATAAAAACTGGAGACATACTCTTCGTTTTGGCCAATAAAAAGTTGCTAATAAATCATGTCTCATGGGGAAGATTATCTCTCCTCCTCAAAGTGCTTTTGTACATGGGAGACAAATTATGGATGTGGTGGTTCTCTCATGAAGTCATCAGCGCATTGTGACGTGGGCTCGCGGCGTGGCCATCTGAGTCAGCCGCAGGGCCACTTGTACTACTAGTGCGTTAGGCATTAGCGGATTGAAGCTGGGGCATCGTCGGCGCGTCACCAAGCCATGAGGGCTTCGCCATTGGTACTCCAAGAGCTTGGTTCGTGGGCTAAGAGGGCACGCGACATGGTGGCAGTTTGGGTCATGATGCAGTGCCAGCAGGGCACGCGATGCGGTCGCGACATGAACAAGATGGGTCAGCAGTGCAAGGCGTTGCGGTATGTCAAACCAAAGCTAGTTGCCGCACGAGAGATTACGTCGCAAAGAGTAACTCCGTGACAGTATGGTATAAATATAGAAATCCTGGTATGATCGAGTGTATTAAGACTTTCGTAGTAACATGCATGGTAGGCCGAGTTTTAGTAATACTTGGAGAGGTTCGATGTGTGTGTGTTATGGGTTGAGGTGGTTTTTGGTACTTCTGAATGATACTCCAAAGGGTTACTTCAGAAGCTCCAAAGGACTTTGATAAGAGGATCCTCTCTCCCCCTTTCTTTAACATTGTCTTTAACATTTTGGGGAAAAAGTTGAGCCAATTCCTTCAAAATGGAGAGGCGGTTGGGTTATTTAAGAGAGCAAATAATAGGCTATCCATTACTCATTTCAAGTTATTAAATGATACGATGATTTTGTGGGCCTAGCGAGGTGGAATTGGGCAATATTAGATCAATATTATGAAAGTTATGACGTGGTATCTGTTCACATGTGAAGGGGAGGGGGGAGGTTAACATGGCCAAAACTGAAGTCTTGGGGTTAGAATCGAAGGGCCTCAACTTGGAGACTTGGTTCGTTCTATTGAGTGCAATGTGGAACTGAGGATACTCTTTGCTCTTCTAATTTGGGTTTATTGCTATGTGTTGAGTTGCCAAAGGCTTCTCTTTGGGACTCAGTGGTAAAGCGGTTTGAAAGGAATCTTATTGTTTGGAAAGGCAACTTGTCCTCAATTGGTGGTCACTTAACTCCTAATAAAGCAAATCTCTCTAATCTTCTGGTTTACTTTATGTCTATGGTGAAGTGTCCCTTATTGGTGATTGAGATACTTGAGTTGGTGGAAGAAATTTCTTATGGAAAGGCAGAGGGGACAACAAATGTTTTCACCTTGTTAAGTGGGTCAATTGCCATTGTTGTTAGATGGAAGGTGGGATGGGTATCTGACAATTGAAAGAAATGAACTATTCTTTGGTGGGAAAATGGTTAGGGGGATCGTGGAGAAAAGGGAAACTCTTTGAATTAGGGTCATTTATGCAAAATATGGGGTGTCACACAATGCTTGGGAGATTAAATGTTGGAAGAAATAATAGGGGTTCAGCTTGGTGGAGGGGAGTCTGCTTAGTTAACGCGCTTTTTGAGGGACATATAGGTGATAAATTTACTTTTGGGAAGATGTATTGGTTGGTGATAGACACTATTTGAGTTTCAACTCTTTATATGTATGCTACCTGTAGATTGTAAGATACCTAGTTTTCAGGATGTTGAGAAAGGGTGTGGGACAATCGTCGTTGTAGGAACGTAAAGGGATAATGGAGAGGCCTCCCTCAAGGATCTTCTCTCATTGCTTCATGGGTGCATTCCGAATTGTGAAGGGGTGAACCAAAGAAGATGGTTGAATAAAAAAAAACCTTTACTTCAAATTTCTTTTACAATTCTCTTTGTCGAGGGCCCCTTACAGCCTAATGGCCAATAATTGCTCGTATATGTGGAAGGTTATTGTTCCACCTCAAATCACTTTCTTTAGCTGGATGGCAGTTCAAGGAAATATTCTTGCCATTGATAATCTTAATCAGAAAGGCATCATATTCCAAAATACTTGTGCTATGTGCACTTATGGGGTGGAGGGAGTGGATCACCTTCTGTTCATTGTTGGGCAGCCACGAAAATTTGGGGGGACATCCTTATTTTTTTTCATGTCAAACTATGTTTCCTGAAAACTTGTGCTGAAGCAATTGTGGCATTAAAAAGTGTTTTGGAATGTGGCACCTATGGCCATGATGTGGTCTATATAGCTGGAAAGGAGTGATCACATCTTTCAAAGGGTGCGAGGGTCACTAAGAATAATAATTAAGTTGCTAAGGATAATATTAATAAGTGGGCTGTTACGAATAAAAGGCTGGTTTCCATTCAGTAGAGTGATATGTTGGAGCTGTGGGCCTGCATGATTAAGCATCATGGTTAGTTGGTTTATGTGTTACCTCGGTCATGTTTCCATCCCAACATGAGACAACATTTTGCTAATATAGGTCGTCTTCCTTATAAGACTGACCTCTGAGGAAGAGCATATTTGTTGTAAACGTTTTTCAATATTTGCAATGAGAAGGGGAGGGACCTCAGCAACCCCACCTATTACTGAAAGAAAAGTCTTGCCCATGTGTCATGGTCTGTCTTGTTGTTCTTGTGGGTTTGTGAGGACTCTGTTGTCGTCTTTGTGTCGGAGTGTTTTCTGGATTTGGTTTTTCTTGTGGTTTAGATCTCTCTTGGCCTCCTATGTAATCAAAATCTATTTATTTTTAATAGATTACTTTCCTTTTATCAATAAAAAAGCCTTCTAATTCACTCTTGCAACTTCTAATTATTGTCGATAAGGCTCTAATCATAAATGAACTGTCACCTTCTTGGACTTCTTGTTCTAAATCATGTTTATCAGCTTGTTGCTTCATTCGTGCTTGAGCTGGATGTAATTTTTTCTTAAAATGTGAATAATTTGATCATCTTCCTTCCAATTGTGATTGCTTGATGGCCATTGGTAGACCCACGATTCTATGGTTCAGTGTAGGGTACTGATTGGCCATAGATTGCCTCATATGGGGTACTTTTTGTTGCTCAATGAGAGATGGTATTGCATCACCATTCCTGCCAAGGGAGCCATTTTTACTACTACTCTCTAGCGAAGTAATGCATTTAAGCTTCTAAACACCTATATACCATCTTTGTTTGTCCATCATTCTGGGGATGCTATGCTGTTCTCATTCGTAAGTCGGCCTTCTGTCGCTTAAAGTGCTCATGCTAGAAATTACTTGTTGGAACTAGGTCTCGATCACTGATTATGGACTTGGGGATGCCGGGTAATTTTGAGATATTTTTTACGAAGACTTGCAACATTACCTGCTGTGTACAGATGAGTGAGTGGACTTACTTAGAAAGTGAAAATCTTGATAGCCTATCTACCACAACCATAATTGCACTTTTGTTCTTCAGATGAAGGCAATCCAATGAAATATTAGACCAAATCTGGTTGGGTAACCCAGGTGGTGCCACCGCTTCATCCTTATGGCATTGACATACTCCACCACTAATACTAATGTCTTTAGACAATGGACACATGACACATCCTTGAATATCGTTGAATGTGCATTAGCTGCTACATTCTCTGCACATTGATGGTAAACACAACATCATAATCATATCCCAACAACTTGGTCACTTGTGTGGTGACTTGTTGCTCCAGGTAGTATTTGGTGATTGCATGATTACAATCATTATTTATTTTTCATAAATGGGTACGGCCAAGTTCTTTTCAATGAGTGCCTTGCTTATTAAGTCAAAAGATCATATTTTCTGCATCAAACTGCCCCCAATTCCTATGCCTGAAGCATCAAACTCCTCCACGAAGGTTTGGTTAAAAATTGAGCAATGCCTACATTGGAGTGGTGGTTATTACTTCCTTGTGGTATCAAATGGTCAATCTGCATCAGGTCCCCATTCAAAACCTCATTCTGTAGTATGGTGGTTAATGGGGCACTGGTCTTACCATAGTTGCGAACAAACTTGCGGTAGTATCCAGTGAGGCTTAAAAACCTGTACAACCCTTTCAAAGAAGTTGGACGTAGCCAATCGAACATGCTGGTTGTCTTTTTTGGTCAACCCTTTTGCTGGGAATCGCATGGCTATGATATCAATTTTTGTTGGGGTCGATTGAGCTCTTTGATCTTTTGATAAAAAATTGGTGCTTTTGTAGAAGTTCTAGAGTGTCACATGCAAGGTTAAAAATTTTGTATCAGCGGCAGTATCGGTCAATCCTCGGGACCAATAGATCTGTCTCTGTAGAGTCTTTCAGTGGCATGTTTCGTTTCTCTTCCCCATTACTTAGAAAAAGTGAGCCACCGGTTCAGGTACAAGATACTATTATTACTGTCTGGATAATTAGACATCCAACCCCTAATCGTAACAACCCAATTGCAAGAGCGGAGCTATACCAACTGAGCTATATCCCCCATTTAACTTTATTTACATCGATGCATAATGGCTATTATATGCTTTATTTAAGAAAAATATTTTTATGCGTAAGTATTCACTTATTTACTATCTTTTTAAATACACCTTATTGTAGTGACTAGTGATTATTAAAGTATGAAAAGTACTTAATGGGGCTACTGGTAGCTGATTGAGGTGAGGGAGCTAGCTTTAGCTATTTGTATGTTGGGCATGACATCAGTTTTCAGAATTTAGAAGAAATTTTAGGGCGGCAAATATCATGTTTTTTATGACTTAAAAAAGGAGATCAAAACACTCTGTTTTTTCTTAGAATGGCAAGCACTTGAGGATGAGTAAATATTATTCAACATCTGATTGTGGCGGGGTTGAGGGTCAAAAGTAAAAATGAAATAGAAGAATGGTGAATTTTTACCACCAAGTGCTGGCGTCATCCTTTTTTTGATGTAATAGAATTCGCTGATCCCTATGGAAGACTACGAGAGGACGGAGAGAAAGTTTGGGAGAGAGGTATAAGAAACTCTTGTTGGAACATGCGATTGAGTAGAAACCCGAGGGAGAACTCCAAGAATTCATAAGTTTATTGGAAGAGTTGAGCTTGGTGGAGGATAATCCCAACAATGAGGACAAAAGAATATGGAATTTTGAGAAGGCCGGAAAGCTTACAGTCAGATCGTTTCATTAGCACCTAACTAGAAGACTGCTTGTGGACCAACTGTGGACTTCAATGTGGAAAAACTGCATGCGCACTAAGAGTTACAATGTTCGCTGGGGAGTTAGCATGGGGAAGGATTTTGACACGTTGACAACTTCATAAAAGAGGGATGGATGTGCGTATAAAACCTAAATTTTGTTAGGTTGGGGAAGAATTGTTGACCATTTGTTCATGTGATACAAATTTTCTTGGCAGGTTTGACACTTCTTGGCATGGTTCGAGGTTAGCAGCTGTCTTGGGGAGTCCTGTGTTTCGATCTTGGCAAGGTGGTTGGATTGTCCATTCGGTGGGAACATAGGCATCCTCTGGAAGGGCCATTTCCATTGGCAATCCTACGGAGAATCTGGAAGGAAAACACAAATGGACGATCAATCGACAGTTTAGGACATGTAGATACATCATAGATTCTATATCGGAGGACTTTTGTTGGTGGTGTTTGTCTTCTCCTTCATGTTTGGATGGCTACGTCACAGAGATCCTACAAGAGTGGGAGCAGCTTTGATCACCTTAAGATCCTCGATCTGCCCGCTTTCTTCCCTCATTTAGGGGCATCTTTGTACTCTTTTTTGTGTGTGTGCTAGCATCTCGCTTAGCCTTCTGTGATCTCCTGTAATTTCTTTAGATTTTTTAATGAAATTTTGATTTTAAGTTGATCAGAAAAATATCAGTATTGTCTTTTCATTTTGGGCTTTTTTTCAGTTATTTTTAAATATTTTGTTATCTTTGTTTTTCTGGGTAAGGCTTACTTCCACTGGCTGGACTTCACTAGTGCCTAACCGTCCTGTCACTTCCTTTCATATTTTAAAACTCTTTAGCTTGTCCTACTTGTGCAATGGGCATTGGTCTCCAGTCACATTGGCAATGAGAACTTATATTTTTCCGTATCAAAAGTATCAAAAGTTACTGTAAGCCACCTTGTTTCCACATCCAAAATTTCTTAAATGGATTCACCACTGGTGGAGGTTTTTTTGGGGGGTGGGGAGACAAATCATGTCACTACCCGGACCCACATGCCAACGATATTGTCCGGTTCTGGGCTTAGGTCCCTGTCCCGGTTTTGTTCCTGGCATAGGCGTTACGTATCGCCGTCCCTACCCAAAACGCGTCGTTACATGAAACGGCTAGTCGCATCTCACAACCTAGGCTTAGGACGAGTCTCTATCCGATGTGAAGCTATCACAATCCCCCTACCTTATAGAAGAGCTGTCCTTGGCTTTGATACCATTTTGTGACGACCCGGACCCACGTGCCAACGATATTTTCCGGTTTTGGGCATAGGTCCCCGTCCCGGTTTTGTTCCTGATAGGCGTTACGTATCTCCATCCCAAACGCATCGTTAAATGAAAGGACCGGTCGCACCTCATAGCCTAGGCTCTAGACAAGTCTCTATCCGATGCGGGACTATCACACATCAAGTATAAGTATCTCCTATGGACAAGCGATTTCCAATATTTCATGTCCGTTTCATACTTTCTTCTGTTACTATGAAATGTAAGCCAAAATTTTTATCCTTAATCTCTAAATCAAGAAAATATTTCCACTATCATGCATAAATTGATGTGATCAGCATTCCAAACTTTTAGATGGGCGACTCTTGTTCAAGTGATAAGGTTACATGTTATACAGTCTCGTGATAGTATATTGGAATCGATCTGATCTTGTCCATATCCAAGTTGGAAGACTAATTGTTGTTATTATGTTGGAAGTTATTGTGATGAATTTTCTTATAAACCCTATTAATGGAGCCAATCTGTTGTACTTTATTATTTATGTAGAAATAAGATTTGAATCATTTATGAGTTAAGCCTCAAGCAGCTCTTAGCTTGTCCTACTTGAGCAAAAACGCTAGGCTCAGTGGTCATGCTTTAATGAGAATGATATTCTGTCATGTCAAAGTTTGCAGTAAGCTACCTCATTTTAATATCTGTAATGGTGGTATCGTCCCCATAGCTGATTTTTTTTTTTTTTTTTTTTCTGTTTTTTCGACATCAAGGGTAAGTATCTCCTAGACCTAGGGTTCAATTTCCTTGGTTAGGACGAGTACGATATAATTCTTTTACTAATGTTGGCACTTTTATTTGGTCTAAAGATCAAGTGATATCCCTTGTTCCATGCCTGTACCAGACTTTCTTCAAGTAGTATGAAAAATATGTCAAAATTTTATCTTGATTTTCTATATTAATCATCATGCATAAATTAATGTGGTCAGTCATCCAAATTTGTCAGATAAGCACCAGGCTCGGTGGCCATGTTGGTTATGAGAAATTATATTCTACCATTTAAAAATTTTCTACCTTGTTTAAACATCCCATGGTGGCCATGTTGGTTATGAGAAATTATATTCTACCATTTAAAAATTTTCTACCTTGTTTAAACATCCCATTTTTGTAATGGTTATATGTTTATCACACCTACATTTTTTCGTTTTTATCAATTATCTAGTATAAGTTTCTCCTATGGATCCTTTTCTCTGGTTAGAATGAATAGGATGTAATTGTTTTACTGGCTTGTTTGACTATACCTTCACTTCACTGCAAAATATCTCAATAACAAGGTTCTCCGATTATTAAAAAACCATCTCTACTTATAAATCTTAAACTTGTATATTCCCATATCTCGTTTAATATCTGAAAAAGTAGAATTCGAGTAACCTTTATGCATATAAGCAAGCATGAGTTTACCTCTGGGACAAAACTCAATTATTTCTTGTCAAACATTTAAGCTCTTCTTTTGCATGAGTGGCACGGAAAATTTGGTCTAGAACTACACTTCGATGGCTATCGAAGAGTAACGGAGGTTTGGGAATATGATAGCTTTCTTGGAAAATAGCTATGGAATTGGGAATTATAGGGCGAAGGTAAAAATTTGTCTCAGGAAAAAATCGGTAAAACTCAGGAAAATTTGGAAATTTTTTGAGGAAAAACTCATGATTCAGAAATTGTTTGTTAAGGACAAAAGATAGGGAAAAAACAGCAAAGTTTGAAGAAAAATTGGAAAGATATTAAGATATTTTATTTGAAAACTGATTTACTTATATCTAGTTGAATTTTAAAAATCAGAATCAAAATAAAAGTTTAGTGAGACTTATGAAGATTACTTTGCTAAAGATTAATTATAAGGATTAAACTTCATGGAAAACCATGATTTAAGACATAAAATTCACGATTTAGTCACAAAATTTGAAAAACAAACATGCAAATTTTTCATTAAGGCGAGATTAATTTGTGAAAAATTGTTATCGAAAAATTTGTGATTTAGATGCTACTTATTCAAAAAATTGGAAAATTTTGTTGTCATGGGTGGGAGAAGAGGGGAACACCCTTTGGGCACAAGTTGTGGGATCAATGTAGTTTTGGGTGGGGAAGGTGAGGGGGTTAGGTCAGGAGTTAGGGGTAGGTGTCGGGCTGATGGAGAGCGGTATGGGGTCAATTTTTTGGTGGTGGACAACATAGTACAAGGAAAATTGTTTGAATGGTGAGTCTTTTTTCTTCTAATTAGTTTCTTAGTTTGTATCATCTTGTTCCGTCAATAGGGGTTCTGGTTTGTGATATCATACTATGGGAGGGGCTTGGGTTAATATGAGGTGTCGGGTTATGTATAGACATCGAACCAATTGGAGGAGGAAGTATGATTGGAATAAATCGATATTGGAAACTTGTTCTTGAAGGAGGACTGTTGATTGCAACTGTTTTTGAAATATCATATGGTTTGGGCTGCTAAGTCAATTTCCACTTTGGCTTGGGGCCATTTTTTGTACTCTTCATATCCAATGCATCCTTTTTTTTATTTACCGATATATATTTATATATACGTATATGTATTTGTATGTATATGAGGTAAATTATTAATAGTCAAGTTTGTTACTTATAATGTTAAATCTTTTTGCAGTGGAATGCTTGTACAAGACCCTTCTAAAGGAAGTAATGATGTTGACTCAATATTTGATCAAGCAAGGCAGTTGGGAGCTTTGGAAGGACCTGTTGATAGTCTTCAACCATCCAGCTCAAGTAGTTTCACTGGGACCGGGAGGCTACTTTCTGGGGAAACAAGACCTTCTGCCCCTCAGGAGCCTGAGGCTGTCAATCACGACATTACGTTTTGGAGTAATGGGTTCACAGTTAATGACGGTCCTTTGAGGAGGTTGGATGATCCGGAGAATGCTTCCTTCTTGGAGGTAGATATCAGATCACATTCTATGCTGGTTCATCTATGTAGGTCAGGTCATAATTGCTTAATTATTTTTGGGTTGAATCCAACAGAAAACAGTTTGATATTCAGCTTGAATTTTTTCCCCACTATGGTTACAGATGTGTGTCCAAACTTCGTAAAAAAAAATTAAAATTTTGAGGTCAAATGAAGATGATGTGCAAGTGACATCTTCATTTTAGGAAATCCTTTTGTTACTAAGGGCTTGTTGGTATTGACACTTTGTCAGAGCTACTGATACCGAGGTTGAAACTTTGTGGACCAACCTTTCTGGTCTTTTTTAGTTGTATTAGTGTGATGAAATTATGAATTAAAGGGGATGCAAGTAATATTGTTAGATAGACCAACATCTCGCTAAATCTAGTTGAAAATTCTTCGTCAGTTAGATGGGTCAAGGAGGGTGACACCAATACCAAATATTCCATGTTGTGGTCAACGCGCGTAACAAGTCGAATTATTTGGGTAGCATTGTAGTGGATGGGACATCCTATTCGGATGAGGGGCTGGCCCGGGAAAAGATCGTCGCTTTCTATGTGCAGTTATACACCGACGAAGGTCTGCGCTAGCCTGGGCTGGATCAGCTGTCGTTCAAGGCTATCTCGGCGGAGGATCGCACGAAGATGGAGCAGCAGTTTAGTGAGGAGGAGGTCTTGCGGGTGGTCAGGTTTGGGGCCAAGAATAAGGTGCCGGGATCCGACGGTTTCACCATGGAATTCTTTCATTTGTTCTGGATGAGTAGCAAGGCTGATCTGATGGAGGTTCTACATATGTTTCATGCTACGGGCTTCATTGGTCGGAGTCTTAATTCCACGTTCATCACCCTCATACCCAAGAAAGATGGAGCTGAGGATATTGCCGACTTCTGCCCCATATGCCTCATCAACTGCCTTTACAAGATTATATCCAAAGTGCTAGCCAGTCGTCTCAAACCGGTGATGAGCAAAATAATCTCGGGTAATCAGGGAGCTTTTGTGTGGGGCAGGCAGTTAGTGGATTTGGTCGCTGTGGCCCATGAGACGATCCATTCAGCGCATATTGACCGCAGACCCGCATTCCTTTGGAAGGTAGATGTGGAGAAAGCATACGATTGGGTAAGTTGGATTTTCATAGACTATATGCTTGGCAGGATGGGTTTCGGCTCTACCTGGAGAAGTTGGATGCGGAGTTGCGTCTCCTCATCTTGGTTTTTGGTCCTAATCAACGGCACACCCGCGGGTTACTTTAAGAGCTCCAGAGGGATCTGTCAGGGGGACCCCTTATCCCCATTTCTCTTTAATATCGTTGCCGAAACAATGTCGGGGCTGATTGTGCGAGCGAGACACCTGTTCCTCATAACTGGAATACAAGTGGGAAGTTAAGGCAGATATATATCGCATCTTCAATATGCGGATGACACAATATTTTTCGGTAAGGCTAAGGTTGGGGAATGTAAAGCTCTGTGCGATGTTTTGGCGATGTATGAGGCGGTGTCCGGGCAACGCATCAACTTATCCAAATCTGCTATAACTGGTATTGGTATCGGTACTGATGATCCTTTGATGTCTATGCTTGCTCAAACAGTGGACTGCCCAATAGAAAAACTTCCGATTAAGTACCTGGGCCTGCCGCTCGGGCTTAGACAACTTATGCAAAGGAATGGGATCCGGTTGTTCAAAGGTTCGAAAAAATGCTGTCCTTGTGGAAAGGGAAGTTGCTTGGGGGACGTCCTAGTTAAAACTGTTCTATCATAGCTGCTAATATTCTATGTCTATGTTTAAATGCTCGATGGGGGTCATCAACAGGCTGGAGCAGATTCAATGGAGTTTCCTATGGGAGGGCTTGGGATTAGACAAGAGATATCACTTTGTAAACTGAGATATTTGTCAACTGCCTGTCAATTGCGGTGGTCTGGGCATTCGCAGTTTGAGGCGGACCAACATAGCATTCCTAGGGAAATGGTTTTGGCGAGCGGGAAGGATGGAAGAGAGGTGTTGAGCGAGAAATATGGGCAATCAATAGGTAATTGGGGCATTTGCACATCGACACATAGAGGGACGTCGGCTTGGTGAAAAAATATTTGCAGCACTTGGTCAGTATTTACCAGAGGGTTGTGGTTCAGTTGGGGATGCGGTACACGCATCCGACGATTCTGGGAAGATGTGTGGGTGGATAGCAAGGATCAAAATTTCGGCCGAAATTTCGGTCATATTTTTGTGTGAGATTGCAATTATCTGCCGAAATTCAAATTTTCGGCTGAAATTTCGGTTCAAAATTTCAGTTTCGGTCCCATCCGAAACCGAAATGAAACCTGAAATTTTGATCCTTGGTGGATAGTAGGACCCTCAAAGATTCCTTCCCCGACATCTACGCCATATCTATGAATCAGCTAGGGATGATCAAAGAGTTTGTTGCAGAGAATCAGGGGGGTAGATGGTGGGATGTGACCACTAGAAGGCTCCTGAGACGAAGAGCTTGTTTCGTTCTCAGCTCTAATCCTTAAGCTTTATGAGACTCACCGACACCCACAGGGTCAGGACCGGATTACTTGGGCTCCTAGCAGGGATGGTATCTTCAGTGTCAAATCTTATTATAGGATGCTTTCAAGACGACCGTTGATCAGGTTCCAAGGCGCAAAGCTGTGGAAGGCGAACATCTCTCATAAAATTAAGTTCTTTGCTTGGACTCTCTTCAAAGAGAAGATTCTTATGTTGGATCAGCTGAATCATGGGGGAAGGATATCCCAAACCGATGCGTTATGTGCAACATAGGGGAGGAATCAGCCTCACATTTGTTGCTGCATTGTGCGGTGGCACAGGAGATCTGGAATATTGTGTTAAAATCCTTTAACATGAGCTGGGTTACGCCGGTGTTGCCTTACCTTCAATTTTTGACATGGTCGGATATGTATTCTAGAGTATATGGCGTGAAAGGAACACACGAATCTTCGAGGAGAAAAGTCGTTCGGTGGGGATGATTATGAAGTCAGTCAGGGACTTCGTGTGGTTCTGGGTGGCTAGAGGGGGGTTTGTGCCAGATGGAGAGCCCTTCCATTGGGACCCGGGCTAAGATGGGGTCAGGTCTGCTGCTGGGCTGGTCGAGTCCTTGCTCGATATCTGTGGTCAAGGACTTTGTTTTTGTCTTTCTGGTTTCTCAGCTTTTTGATCGTTTCCTTGTATTGAACTTTTCAGCACCTCATTGCTTATCAATATATTTAACTCTTTACTAATAAAAAAAGAAAAAGATCTAGGGAGATAGAATCAATGAAAAGACCCGAAGAGAAGCATAGTAATAATGTTCTATATAGACAATATTTAGGTGGGGGTCATTTCAATTCAATTCCGATAAATTCGGGAAAAATTTCGACGATTATAAAAAGTATATAGAAAATTAATATAAATTGTTAGAAAATACAAAAACATATATTAACCCATCTAAAGTTAAATTTGATATTTTTAAGCAATAAAGTAAGTTCATTATATAGTCCAATTCATACATCATAAAACGACAATCATGAAAAGAACATCACAACGAGATAATAGAAAGTAATTAAACGATTAATCCGACCTCGTAAGTCATAACATTATAAAATTTTTGACAAAGTTTTGGAGAACTTCTCCCACTTTCTAAAACATTTGGCAATTCGCCGTAAGAGAAATTTCGCCGAAAGTTTCGATGGATCCCCGTTTCAGTGACATTTAATTAAATTTCAGAGAAATGTTTTGACTATGGAGGGGAGCAGTGGGATGCAATACGAAGGATTGTGGAATAACATAGTTTAGCCTTGAACAGAAATAATGGAGAAATAAGACTTGCAAAGCCAATTCCAAGTAGACGAGATAAGAGTAGGATATTGATGAGGATTTAGGAAGATAGATCATGTCCTTGAGTAAATGTCGGATGTGAGAATTTTTTTTACTTACAATGTACTTTGAGTTCTTGCCATGTAGCAAAGGAGGGGATAATGTTAAGTAGTTTATTGGCCAAAGACAATATTTAAACACAAGGTTTCTCAGGAATTTTGTGATATGGGCGGATTGGGGGTACTGGGCAAAGTGTAATTTCAGCTTCATATTTTTTCTTACTTTTGGTATTTTGATTTCAATTTCTATTGTAATTTGTAACCTAGTTTTTAATGAATAAGAGCACATATATTTAACTATTCATCAAATTAAAATGAAGATTTTATGCAAAAATTATTAAGGTTCCTATATTTTGTGAATCTTCAAGCAATGGAATTGGTTTGTGTTTCAAGAGTAGTGAGATGCGATACGAAGGATTGTAGAATAACAGAGTTTAGCTTTGAATAGAAATCAATGGAGAAATAAGACTCGCAAAGCCAATCCCAAGTAGATGAGATAAGAGTAGGATATTGATGAGGATTTAGGGAGATAGATCATGTACTTGAGTAAACGTCGGATGTGAGAATTTTTTTTCATTTACAATGTACTTCGATTTCTGGCCAAGTAGCAAAGGAGGGGATAATGTTTGGTATTTTTTTTTTTTTTTTGAAACTGTAACAAATCTATATTAAGAGAAACATGAAAAAACAAATAGAAGGATTACAGAGGTCGCGCCTTGGCGGGCGGCAAGAAGCTACCCGAAACAAAATAGCAACGAGACGGGGAAAAAGAGACAATATTTAAACTGAAGGTTTCTCATGGGCGGATTGGGGCTATTGAGCAAAGTGTAATTTCAGCTTCATATTTTTTCTTACTTATGGTATTTTGATTTCAGTTTCTATCGTAATTTGTAACCTAGTTTTTAATGAATAAGAGCACATATATTTAACTATTCAAAAAATTAAAATGAAGATTTTATGCAAAATTTTTTAAGGTTCCTATATTTTGTGAATCTTCAAGCAATGGAATTGGTTTGTGTTTCAAGAGCAGTTACGAAGGATTGTGGAATAACATAGTTTAGCCTTGAATAGAAATCAATGGAGAAATAAAGACTCGCAAAGCCAGTCCCAAGTAGACGAGATAAGAGTAGGATGTTGATGAGGATTTAGGGAGATAGATCATGTATGTGAGAATTTTTTTTTTATTGACAACGTACTACGAGTTCTGGCCAAGTAGCAAAGGAGGGGATAATGTTAAGTAGTTTATTGGCCAGAGATAATATTTAAACACAAGGTTTCTCAAGAATTTTGTGATATGGGCGGATTGGGGCTATTGAGCAAAGTGTAATTTCAGCTTCATATTTTTTCTTACTTTTGGTATTTTGATTTCAGTTTCTATTGTAATTTGTAACCTAGTTTTTAATGAATAAGAGCACATATATTTAACTATTTAAAAAATTAAAATGAAGATTTTATGCAAAAATTATTAAGGTTCCTATATTTTGTGAATCTTCAAGCAATGGAATTGGTTTGTGTTTCAAGAGCAGTGAGATGCGATATGAAGGATTGTGGAAAAACAGAGTTTAGCCTTGAATAGAAATCAATGGCGAAATAAGACTCGCAAAGCCAATCCCAAGTAGATGAGATAAGAGTAGGATATTGATGAGGATTTAGGGAGATAGATCATGTACTTGAGTAAATGTCGGATGTGAGAATTTTTTTCTACTTACAACGTACTCTAAGTTCTGGTCAAGTAGCAAAGGAGGGGATAATGTTAAGTAGTTTATTGGCCAAAGACAATATTTAAACACAAGGTTTCTTAGGAATTTTGTGATATGGGCGAATTGGGGCTATTGAGTAAAGTGTAATTTCAGCTTCATATTTTTTCTTACTTTTGGTATTTTGATTTCAGTTTCTATTGTAATTTGTAACCTAGTTTTTAATGAATAAGAGCACATATATTTAACTATTTAAAAAATTAAAATGAAGATTTTATGCAAAAATTATCAAGGTTCCTATATTTTGTGAATCTTCAAGCAATGGAATTGGTTTGTGTTTCAAGAGCAATATCCCTTTCTTGGAATCACCTTTGAAATTGAGCATAAAACTCATCATTTTTAAGATAATCAAGTCGTCTGTTAGTGCATTGAGAACTTGTAAATTCCCAACTCTGGTTACAGATGTCTGTCCAAAACTTCTTGTGAGCTTGTCAATGACGTATGGTATGCCCTTGCAGATTAGCCAACTTGAAGGACCCTATATTTCTCACCTTATGGAGTTTTGGAATAAGCAATATATTATTAGATAGATAGATTAATTATTTCATCTTTTAGACAGGCCGGAGATTGTGCCGAACATTAGACAAATTAAACACTCGTGACTAATTTTTTCCAGCTCTGGGCACAGGCATATAGATTATGCACACGAAATGTAGTGTTTATGCACACAATTCAAAACCCTGCATATGCAAATCCATTTGGTGTGTACCTCAAAACTATAGTAAAAAATTTGAAAAAAGTCCTAACAAATTACTAAAGGTCTCAAAAAATCGTCCTAGTAAGTTTTCACAGTCAATTGTGTCTAACTCCTGTTAAAGCCACCTCAATTATGTGCTTTATGAGCAGAAATGAGTGGATAAATGCTATGATGATGGCCCCTCAATATACTTAATTTAGCGTTAAATGTTATCTAATTGCTTGCATAGCTCATCTTTTAAAAAATTATATATATATATATATATATATATATATATATATATATATATATGAGAGAGAGAGAGAGAGAGAGAGAGAGAGAGAGTTGCACCACATCCTCCATGGTTTTATTTTTTACCCTTTCATTTCATCGCTCAAGATATCGATTATCCGCCCCAAAATTTCGCCATTTGAAAATTTCACCTTTGACAGTAAAATCAATGGTGTAAAAACAGTTATTATTATTATTTTGGACGGTTAATCGATCTTGTGCACGTGACATCCAATTGGTTCAAATGCATACCAACCCCTTCTCTCTCTCTCTCTCTCTCTATATATATATATATATATATATATTCACATATCCGTCCTTTAGTTGGAAATCCCCCTTAATTCCCCTTTAAATCTCTTCCAGTTCCTATAGATTTTGGAGAAACAATGGCCAAATCTCTCTCTCTCTCTCTCTCTCTCTATATATATATATATATTCGCATATCCGTCCTTTAGTTGGAAATCCCCCTTAATTCTCCTTTAAATCTCTTCCAGTTCCTATAGATTTTGGAGAAACAATAGCCAAATATTGATGTAAAATTTGGTTCCATCTGCTCGATCACCCTTCTCCCGACGTTATCAAAATCTCTTCTCATTCAACAATTCTAATATGATGATCTAGACCTATAGTACCTGGTTTTCTTGTTCTCTACGTTCAAATTCACATTCATTGTTTGCCATTGTTGAGCAAAAATGATGTGTTGTGGGCAGGATGATGTAATTTATTACTTGGTGCGGATCACTTGTTCGGTTTGCTATATGCATGTTTTTCTGTATATTTATAGGGATTAATAGGGTTTCACAATTATAATCATGTGTGAATCACCTTATTCATTAATTCCTGTCAGAAGGTTACTGACACAAACTTTAAGGGTCGTCTCACACACACACACACACGATTATAATCATGTGTGAATCACCTTATTCATTAATTCCTGTTAGAAGGTTACTGACACAAAGTTTAAGGGTGGTCACACACTCGCACGCATGCACACACGCAGAGAGAGAGAGAGAGAGAGAGAGAGAGAGAGAGAGAGAGAGAGAGAGAGAGGAACATGTGGGGGGGAATGCGAACTTTGTTTTGCTGTCTAGACTGGGAAGGTTAAATAATGATTCAAAGCATTAGATCTAGACTGGGAAGGTTAAATAATGATTCAAAGCATTAGACTAGATCTATATTTTGGAATGTTTTTAAAGCTAAAGAGGAAGTTCTTAAACACAGTGAGATTCTAAATAAAAGAGACAAGTCAGTGGGCCTTAGTCCGGGGGAACAATGTCAAAAGGTGCTGAAGACGATCTATAATAGCAAAGTTGCGGGAAGATGAAATCGTGTGGAGACAGAGGTAATGTGTTAAATGGCTTTGGGAGGGAGAAGATAGCACCAAATTCTTTCATGCCATTGAGAATGCAAGGAGAAAAGTAAACTCTATTAATTCAATAATGGTGGAGGGGCAAAGATAAAC
Source organism: Chloranthus sessilifolius (assembly GCA_021018995.1). Classification (NCBI taxonomy): domain Eukaryota; kingdom Viridiplantae; phylum Streptophyta; class Magnoliopsida; order Chloranthales; family Chloranthaceae; genus Chloranthus; species Chloranthus sessilifolius. Next base: position 24,720,373 of record CM037589.1, read on the forward strand.
TGATAAGGAAGCCATAAAACACAAAACTGTGCGACACTTTCAACATCTGTATGAAGAGTAGCAGCACCGTCCAATCCTTGAGTGCTTGGAATGTAGCAGAATATTGGAAGCTCCCTTTCAGCGAAGAGGAAGTTAAAAGAGCGGTGTTTGATGGTGCGGGGGATAAGGCACCAGGACTGGATGATTTCATGCTGAAATTATATCATTTTTTGTGCTTGAGCATAAGGAAGGACTTATTGGTGGTCTTTGAGGAGTAACACGAAAAAGCCCATGTTTGTAAGAGGGCGGGGGCAACATTAATTGCGCTCATCCCTAAGATATCGGGGCTAAAAAGCTGAATTATTTCAGACCTATAATCCTGGTTAGCAGCTTGTTTAAAGTGGTGGCAAAGGTATTAGCTATTAGATTAAAGCCTGTGTAGCTTATTAGCCCCATTCATTGCGGGGAGACAAATTTTAGATGGCGTGGCGCTCACCCATGAATGCATAGATTCCAGACGTGTTGAAGAAGTTGGGGCTTGTTCACAAAGTGGCATGGAGAAGGCATACAATAGGGTGAATTGGTTTTCTAGACTTCAGTTTGGATTAGATGGTTTTGGTGATGGATGGCGCGCTTGGATGAGAGCTTGCTTTACTTCTCCCATGTTCTCCATTCTTGTCAATGGAGCACCAAATGGATTCTTCTCGAGTTCTAGAGGGATGCGTCAAGGGAACCCTTTGTCCCCCTTCCTCTTTAATTATTTGAGGGAAGCTCTAATTAAGTTGTTCTCTAGAGCATAGTCACCAAGTCAGGGTTCGGCAATAATTTGGGGAGGTTAAAATTCGGAAAAATCCGGCTAAATCCGACAAGTTCAGGGAAATATTCGGAGGAAAAATCGGAGAGAAAAAAATATTAAAAGTATAAAAAATTTGTAAATATTAAAAATCATTTTTTATTGAAAAATTCGCAAATAATTTGGGATTAATTTGCAGAACCTTAAATTCGCGAATTATTCTCAAGTTTTTAACAAAAATTGGCAATTTTTGTGACTATGCTCTAGAGGGGCTGATTTGGGGTTATATCGAGGGCTTCTGAGTGTATGGATCTATTATGCATCTCTAATTCGTTGATGACTCTCTCTTGTTCTGCGACAGGAACAAAACCAACCTGCACAACATTAGAATTATTCTTAGATGTTTCCAAGTGGCCACTGGGCAAAACCTTAATATGGGAAAAATGTCCCTGGAGTAATGTTGGGTAAGAATTCTGTAAAAGAGCTGGCAGCATATTTTGGGTGCGGTATGGGGTCTTTTCTTACTTCTTATCTGGGCATCCCTTGTGCATCAGCAGTCCAAAGGTGGGATCCAATTATTGAAATGGTCGATAGGAAATTGGCTGTGTGGAAAGGGAAGTTGTTATCCTTTCGAGGGCAGTGTCATCAAGAATACCCTTTCCAACATTCTGGTCTACTACCTCGCAATGTTTAAATGGTGTGGTTGGGGTTATCAATAAAATTGTGAATAAAATGAAACAGTTATTATGGTGCAGTGGAGATTGGAGAAGATCAAAATAAAATTCATCTTTTGAATTGGGGTACGATTTGTTTAGCCAAAAAGGAAGGTGGTCTGGATATTAAGAAGTATTTGGACTAGGAACATATAGCTCTGTTGGGTAAATGGCTATGGAGATTGAACACAAATTGGGATCTCTTTGGGCAAAAGCGGTCTCTAGCAAGATAAAAATCTGTTGATAAATGAATCCCAATTTGTTGAACATTACTTGTCAGGTCCTGCTCTATAATCTGGTTTGATCTTGTAGTCCAAATAATTCCGTACCATGACGTATCTGGGATAGTAGTAATTAGTGAAAAAAGAATACTTGTACAAACCAGTGAAGTGAATCCATCTCCAATGGTCCAAAGATGGAAATCATTGTAATATTCTGAACCATTCAGCAAGCAGAGGTAATGCAATCAAGTTGTGATAGGACCAATGGAAGGGTGAGTCCCTGCTGTAACAACGGTTTCCAAACGTCTACATGCTATGTACCTTAGAGGAGGGGTGTATTCAGGATTTCAGATTGGAAACAGCTAGCCAGTATCGTGGAGTATTCAGGTCAGAAGACATCTAAATGGTCAGGAAATCGAGGAATTCGGTGCTTTGTTGGGTATGCTATACATAACCCAAATTGGTCCTCGGGCGGAAGACTGTAGAATCTGGAATCCACATTCAAAGGGCATCTGATCTGTCAAGTCTTTCTACAATCAACTTGGTAGAAGGCCTTTAATCATTTAACTTTGCACCTGTATTTGGAAAATAAAAGCTTTGCCTAGAGCTCTATTCTTCTCCTGGTGTGCGGCTTGGAATGGCATTAAGTTAAGACAATTGATATGATCATCAAAAGAGGTTTGCCGATACCTAATAGATGCATTCTGTGCCTCTCTGGATGGGAATCAGCTGATGATATATTAATTCACTGCCAAGCTACTCAGTCCATATGGAACTTCTTCAGATCCTAACTGAATCCTTGTGGGCTGCCTCCCATGCCATTGCAAAGAAATCGTAGCGGGGTTGTTCACCTTCAATCAACATCCTAGGGTGAGAGCTGTCATCAAGCTGCCGGTTATCTAGCGGGGTATTCTTGGTGGTTTGGAAGGAACGTAATGCGAGAATCTTTGAAGGCCATAGCAAGACTGAGCAGTATTGTCTCAGAGTTTATCAACATAGTTGTTTTGCGGGCACCTTGGATGAAGAATTTAAGTCTTGCTCCTATGCAGAGATCAGGGACCTCTGGTCATCTATGGAGGGGGATATGTAGTGTTTCTTTTGTGCTTCCTCTCTTCGTGAGGCCTGCCCTCTTTCTTTCTTTTTTCTTTTGTCCTTTTGCATTTCTTTTCGGGAACTTCCCATTTTTCATGAAGTGCCTCACTTAGCTTTTGATCTGATGTCTGTTTCTTCTATCTTTTGAAAATCTTTACTGATAAAAAAAATAGAGCATATATATATATATATATTCTCCACTTACAACAATAGATAAATCTTTGAAAACTTCAGTTTTTATGCCATGTGGCAGAACACGTCTTTGACTAATTCAAGTCGTCCAAGTGGCATAACATCATGTGAATTAAATGCCCTAAAGGGGTGCCCATCAGAGGATTCAAACGATTCGATCCCGGCACTTTAATATAGGCCATTGTTCATATTTAAGATAGAGTCCATATTGAAGTGCTGGGATTGGATGCTACAGATTTACTGATGGGTATTTTTTGTTTGGGATGACTGGAATTCACATGGTATCTGACCACTCAGACTAAGTGGATTGTAAAAAAATACGTACCTTGTGGCACCACTTGCCATGAAAGTTTACTAGTGACTGGCATTGTATCTCTTTAATTACTGATGACAATATGTTAGCATTAGGCTATGTTAGTTTCCCATATATGTGATAAGAGGTACTCATGCAGAGCATCAAGAAATCTGAGTGTCCAAAAGAGCTCGAGCCCGCAAACAGGAAGACAGCAGTTCATGTCAATCTCATTCGGAGGAACGAAAATTGCCCTGTATGTTTTTATTTCACCCTCTACTTTCTTACATGGTTCCTCCCAATTCCCAGTGCTTTCCTCACCAATCCTAATGGTTTTAATTTTAATTTTTTTTTTTTTTGCAGGAACCAGAGAAGCGCCACGTTCCCTTTCAAGGTGTAGGGAGAACTTTAGGTAGTGGGTCTACCATCCCAACAGCCCCTGCAGCAGCCCCCACTGTCACTGCTACTGAGAGCGCGCCATCCTCATCTGTAGGTTTGTCTCTGGATGATTCATTGCCATCAACCTCGATTCAGCTTAGATTGGCTGATGGTACTCGTATGATTGCACGCTTCAACTACCACCACACTGTAGGTGACATCAGTGCATTTATCGATGCCTCAAGACCTGGAGGGGCAAGATCTTATCGGTTGCAGACTGTTGGATTCCCTCCCAAGCAACTTACAGATATGGCACAGACGATAGAGCAAGCGGGGCTCGCCAATTCAGTTGTGATCCAGAGGCTCTAAGGTATGCTCCTCTCTTGGTGAACTCGCTTTTAGGACCAAATCAATTCGTTAATGTTGAAATGGATGACCACAGAATCCGATTTCTTAAGCACCGAAACATAGGTTGCACACTAAATTTTTTTTTTGAGGAAACATATGTTTAGAAGTACAAGAAATTACGGATACTAGTCATCCTTTAGTTCTTTATATGGCACTATTACAGTATTTCCTTAATTTATCTTTACTAAATGAAAGTTTGAACTCTCATGAAAGATGTTATATTCTTGGTTTTTGTTCGTACATAAATGAGACAGGAGATTGGCAGTGTAGTTAGGTTGGTCTCTAATGTGCTCACTCAATCTGGTGGCGGGATTTTTGGGTGGAAAACCCATATCTCTGCCCCGGAAAACAAGGCGCTCTTTTTTTTTTTTTTTTAAACTAAAACCCTAGAGGGAGTTGTGAAACTCTTAAGAGGATGTGGTGTGACTTTCCATTACATGGCAGGTGATTTAGTACTCAGTGCATGACACAGGTCATGCGCTCATTCCATTTGCCTCTCTCTCTCTCTCTCTCTCTCTATATATATATATATATATATATATATATAGAGAGAGAGAGAGAGAGAGAGAGAGAGAGAGAGAGAGAGAGAAGGGGGGGGGTGACTTGTAATCACATTGCATGTGTTTAGTACTCAATAGTTAGGCAGCTAACTATTGAACCAGCAGCTGGTTCGGTCCAGTTTTTAAAAACACTGATGGATGATGCCTTTGCTAGTTCATTCTTATAGTTAGGCAGCTAGTCCCAAGGACTGCGGAAACCAGTTGATGGGTATTTCTGCTGATTAGAACACAATGACCTAAATGGTAATATCCGAAATGGGATTCGTTTTGGCTAGAGTGCCCAAACCTGCTATATCTTCGATACAGATTTGCTGTAATGCTGGAACTAGGTACTCTACATGTTCAGTCTCTCTTATCGAGACTGAGGCCATGGCGCCTGGTTTTGAATCAGGAGATATCTCAACAAATAGGATGATGCTGGTACGTTCCACAGCGATTGAACAACCTAAGGTTGACTAAATCATACTCAAAAGTGCTGATGTAGTTGCCTTATGGCTACGAACGGAGCGGGGAGCGGATAGCACGCAGAGAGTGTGCAGGCTCGGGACAACCATAGGTTAAATATCGCACGAGTTCCGACGTTCCAAAAATCCAATTGTCTACATGTGTATGGTTTAAAACACCGAGAATAGTAGTGCCCGGGTAAATTCAGATATTAGACTAGATCAGGCCGTTACGAAATCTTCAAGGGTAAATCCTTTTAGGGCTAATACCGTTTGGCGTTTGCACTATAACCGGTACTGGCCATAAATGATATTAGCACTGGGATTGAGAGTTAAAGACTTGCCCTTATGCTGAATTCCTTGTAGCCAAATTGTCAAAAATTGTAGTAGAAAATAGAGGGTGGGGATCCTACCCACAGGGGTAGTGTTCTGGCGCCACGCACCGGCCAGCTAGGCTCCATGTGGCACCCAACCCAAAGATTGGGCGATAGGTGCCATGTGGCACCCAACCCGAAGATCGGGTGATACGGAAACTTGTCCAAGCTGGATCAGGTATCATGTAACAAAGTTGGAAAAAAAATCGATAAGCCTCCAAACCAAAACTGAAACCGAACCGGTAGCTATTGGTTCAATCGATTTTCGGTTTCTAAACCTCAGTTTTTTCATATATTAAATTATTAATCTGATCAAACCCTAAAATTTTTAAAACTCCTTTGTATGTTAAAAATTAAACCCTATTTATAAAATTAATAAGAAAAAGCAAGGACGAGAGAGAGAGAGAGAGAGAGAGAGAGAGAGAGAGAGAGAGAGAAACTTGTGGAGTGTGACCATAATGTCATATGAGATTGTCGGATAGTAATGGACGGCGTTGGCGACTGCGGACAACTGACGGTGGGAACTGGAAACGAATGGGAACGAGAAGGGTTTTGGTTTTAGGGCTTTGCAGAATACGAATGGTTTTTGTCTATTTTTAACTTTTAAGTCTAGGTTTTAAAAGAAAAATATTTAATTGTAATATATTTTTTGTATGCATCTAAGTAATGCCTATTATCGGTTTCTTATCAGTTCGGTTTCGAAATTTTTTACGTTAAAACCAAAACCAAACCGATAACCCGATAAACCACTTTTCCAAAATCAAAATCGAACCGATATCCCATAAAACCGAAATCGAACCGAAATTTCGGTCAGTCAGGTTGGTTCGGTCGGTTTTCTGCACTGCCTTTGGTTACTTGCCACATGACACGTGATCTAGCCCACGCGAATAGCATTTCGGCTCTATCCTGTGGGTACCAACCCTTTTCCCAAGAAAAGTAAAACAATTTGACTGGCACATAAGTATGTTGTCCGGTGCATGGACTCTGAGAAGATCCACATGGGTCTCGGACTCTCTTGGCGCACAGGCCATGTGTCCCGTAGAAGGGCCGGTCACCTTACCCACCAATGTTGGTGGTTTTTTTTTTTTTTTCGGTTTTGGAAATGAATTAAGACAATATGTAAGACACCCAAGCGCCAAGTGAGGTTTATGGTGTTCGAAGATTTACGTGGACGTCTTTGATTTTCTTTGTATAATCTACATGGATTCAGCATAGCATCCTTTAAAGATCTATGGTGTTTGAGATTTACATGTAGCTTTTAATTTTCAAAAGTGGTGGCCAATGAATCACACGATGGAGAGATTCGTTGAATCCAATCGCTTGTGCTATAGATATTTGGATCATGGTCTTCAAATCACACAACACATATATGAAACTGATGGATATATGCCCTGAAAAGTCATTTTATTATTTATGATCAATGGGATGTTGAACATCAGACAAGATCCTTAGGCACATCACATAAAGAGTTGCTGGTGTGCTAAGAGCTGACACAGGAGATCTAACTCTTCGATTTCTGATGCCTAAAATTATCCTCAGAACCTAATTTTACCTAATATGAAAACTAGATCAGTTTATGACATGATGCTTATTTTATATAGAGTGAATCATTTGAGTGATAGTAGACTTTCAATAAGGTATCCATTACCGTTCAATTGGGGTATGGTCAAGATTAGAAAAATATTGTCATCAAATATTAAGTCCTAACGTTAGTTGTTTTATTGATGCTTTTAGTGAAATTATTATTTTATTAATGGATAACAAAATAGGATAAATATATTTATATTTTATAAGATATTTTTTGCGTGAGAAATAATTTCTCAATCTCTTATGATAACTGTAACTCCAAATATGAGTTTTTCCCAAAGGACTTCACGAAACATTGAATATGTGAGAATAATAATGATACTTCTGTCTATAGTTGGGATCCTCCTATAAGGCAAATGTTCTATTTTTGAGATTCAGTATCATATGATTATCTCACATCCCTAATAGTCCAAATGGGTTGATAACTTGGTCAATCGACTTATTGACATATCCTAAAATAAAATATTACAAAACAAATTGACCTTACACTCTAGACTGTCCATTACCTTATTGCACAAAGCCTACTTAATTATTTGACAATAATTATTTTTTATAATTAAATAATGTCTATTTAGTAAGAGTCATAGGAACTCTTGTAGAAATTTTAGTAAGACTTAAGGTTGTGAAAAGTCATTTATAATTAGTGCACATAATTATACCTTAAACATAATGGTCGCAAGTTCAATGCGACTTTGGAGAAAGAATTTTTTCTTCGTTGGATTGCGTCTTCCTTCTACCTATCAGAACATGATCTCACAATCGAGCCAAAGTTTATATTTAATTATATTTTCATTCCTTAATAGATAATAATCTTGTTGGATCATTGTTTGGTCAATTTTTTAGATTGCATGATTTGTGTTATTTATAAGTGCAATGATCCTTCTTATAGAGTCTCTACAAAAGCAACTGAGATTCCTCCTTTGGGATTTTTTAGGGATCAATAAAAAACAAGATCTAGGTTCTTCATGAATTTCGGTTTTTAAAGCACATTTTCTTTTTCCTTAACTTAGTTAAAAAATAACAATTAAATGTATGTGTTAAAATTGTGCCTTGAATTTTGTTGATGATACTAATCAATAGGTTGGACAGTACGCCCATCCACAACTGATCAAACTAGGATTATACTTTGCATTAGATATAAACTCTAATTATAGATTAGAGTTATATCGAAGGAAACTCGATTTCTACATTGAGGGAGCTGAGGTAGGATTGGAGAGGTTTGTAACTCTAGTTTTCACACATTAGTGAAATGATTCAGCATCACTCGTGGAAATAGGTAAATTGCCAAACCACGTAAATCTTGTGTTTGCGATTTGCATTTTTTAGTGTGTTTTTTATTGCCATATTTTCTATAGTATGCTCATAGAGTATTCCTAAAATTCAAAAGGTTACGGCCTCGTTCAGGTGTTTTCTGGCTTTTTTCAGAAAAGCTATGAATCTTGATAACTTAGGTTTCTCCTAATTCTTAGCAGACTCATTCCCGTTTTTTTTCAGAACTGTTCTTAAGTTGCCCTGATTCCTAACTTTTCTCAATCGTTCTTAAGTTATTCTCCGAAAAGCTCAGAATCGAATGAATCTTTGGTTGTGCTACTGTCATACGAATGTTAATCATCGGACTACTTATCGTACTCGAATTTGGCTAAAAAATTTTGAGCGACCAATCCATGCAAGGTTAGAGTTATTTAACGAATTTATTTTTAATATAAGTTCTTGAGTTATACTTATAACATCAAAAACATTATATATATAAGAGAAGTATATACGATACAATTTAGCTCTAAAGATGCATGTATGATACCTTTGGATGAAGGGCTTTCCAGCCACCACAACCAGGAGAAAAGAAGTCTACTATAACTAATTTATTTCCAGCACCTAATAATGAATCCACGAGATCTTGTGCGCTTAACCAATACAAAGACTCATCTGCCATTACAAGAACAAAAATAAACATAAGAGAAAAATTATATGAAAGATTTGTTCTTGAAAAGCTTGAACAATAACGAAAAATATATAAATAGAGATACAGGGAAAGCCTTTAGAAAAAACAAAAAAGCAAAAAAAACAAAAAAACAATATATCATACAAAGAAGATCTCAAATATTTTATAATATTTATACATATGGAGATGAGAATAAACCCAAAAAACCAAAAAAAGTCAAAAGATTTCATCTAAAAATATCTACTTTTAGGCATAATTAAATACAAATTTAATTTTTCATGCTGTGGATTTCAATATAATGATCATAGATGGGAGTAATAACAAAACAACCAAGTACTAAAAATTAAAATAACAAACCCACCCATGGAAAAAAAAAGATTAAAAAAAAAGAGAACTCAAAATAAAATAATCACCAAAAATCAAATTTCATCTTTATCCCATAATCTAATCCAAAGTAAAATAACAGACACAGAGAAACCCAACTACCAAAAATTCTCCAAAAATCAAATCAAACCTACCCTTAATCCCATAAAATCCAAATTAAATAATTGATACAAAGAGATTTGATATCACAAAACTGTAAACGTAAATGTTGGCTATTTCCCCTCATGGGTGTTTCTTTCCAATTCTGAATACCAATCTTTTGTCCATATAAATCACTTCTCGATGATGTCGTTTAGAGATTTGAGGTTCAGAGGAGGAAACTCAACAACAGACATACATAGATAAAGACTAACAAGTTTTTATAGCCGCCGTAACCGTGGTAAAAGAAGGGGCAATCAGATGTATAGCTGAAGGAGAGTTATACTTCTCTCAGCTCCTCCGTTCCTGAGCTTTTCTGAGCAAAAAAGTCCCTTTTAGCAAAAAATCACCTCAAAATATGGATACCGAAAGAAACTCCTGAATAATAGAAAAGTGATTTCTGAGCTCAGAGTTTGCACTTTAACTCAGAATCTGGGATTTCCCCTACTCTCGAACGAGGCCTACAGATTTTATAATAAAATAAAGATCTCCAAACAGAAAATGATCACCTTATCAAGGGGTTGATTTGTTTGAAAACAAAAATATTGGAGGAATTAAGCCTTTTACCACGATGTTGTGGTATGTATTAAATGATGGCCATTAAAATAACGAGATGCCATAAACTTTTGATGAAATGATGCTTTTGCTTTTATATAAAGGATTAAACCTCTTTAGGAAGGGGAAAAAATAATAATAAAATATAAAAATCTCATTGCATGCAAGAGATTCCCATGCTCATGATACTTTTTCTCTTTCCAACGCTGGAGCACATAAATTGTTCTGGGAGTAATTGGGGCCATTGCTGACATCAGGAGAGACAAGCCCCACCTTCTACATATTGCATATAAAGGGAAATATATCTGATCGACCCTGTCAGATACACCTTTTACGTCAGAGGCCCCATATTTTCACCTTTACCCAAATCGACCAGCTGGGAGCCTAGCCAACTGTAAGGATAACAAAAAGTTTAAATTATTCCTTTTCTTTAACGCATTAAAATATCTTCTTCTTTATTTTAATCTGCTACAGTTTCTAAAAATCAGAGGTGGTGAAGGTGACGGCGTCTTTTTCTCAGTCCAATCTACTTCGATCTGCTATTTGGATCAACCTAGATACACCTTTTTCGTCAGAGACTGTAGCAGATTAAAATGAGGAAGAAGAGGATACACCTATACAATTTAAAATTTAAAATTTTTGCATTTTTCTATATTTGCGTAATGTGAAACGAGATCTATGCCGTTTGATTTGAAGGCCACAATATAAAATCGATAGTGCCAAAGATAGATATGAAAATATGAGATATCGACTCCGTATACAGTCGATATCGACTCTGTACGTAGTCGGTACCGACCATTTTAAGAGTCGTCAATGACTGTTTACAGAGTCGCCATCGATTGTAAAAAAAAATAAAAAAAATTCACAGTCGATGGCGACTCTGTAGAGAGTCGCTATCGACTGTAATTTTTTTTTTTTATACAATCGATGACAACTCTATACAGAGTCGCCATCGATTATATAATTTTATTTTATTTATTATTATTTTTTTTTTATACAGTCGATGGCAACTCTGTACAGAGTCGATGACGACTCTTAAAATGGTCGGTACCGATTATATTAAGAGTCGCCATCGATTGTGTTAAGAGTCGCCATCGATTGTGTTAAGAGTCGCCATCGATTGTTAAATTTTTTTTTTTAATTTTTTAAAGAGGCGATATCGCCTTTTTTTCGTGTCTATCTTTGGCGTCATCTATTTTATTATATGGCCTTCAAATCAAACGGCATAGATCCGATTTCACATCGCGTAAATATATATATATATATAACTTTAAATTATGTAGAACGAAAAAAAGTGTAAGAAGGGGTATTTCAAACTTTTTGTGCTAACTAAAAATGGCTTGGCTAAAAGTTGGTCGGTTTGGATAAAGGTGAAAATACAGGGCCTCTGACGTAAAAGGTGTATCTGACAGGGTCGATCAGATAAATTTCCCTAGAGATAAAATCCTAAGAAGAGCTGAAATTTGCAGATGTCAAGGCCCCTGCAAAATGCAAAGATCAATTTTCGATAGAAAGCTGCCTTGAACAAATTTATCTGATCGACCAATTTGGGCTGGGTGAGGGCTTAACCAATTCAAGCCGGTAAACCCGGCTTGACCCAAAGGATATGGGTTGAATGCATGGTGGATCCATGCATTCAAATCAGGTAGGGTCCATGTGGCATCTATTCAAGGGATCGGATGTCACAACAATTTTCCCAAGGATGATCATGTTCAGTTGCAAAAAAATTAATTTAAAAGAGTGAATATCTATCGTCCAAAATGTGGTCAAAGGGAAAAAAAACTTCAATGTACTAAGATGTGTGGGGCGAATACCCAAAGTTTTCACCATAACATTTTTTTTATATAAATTGCATGCCACATGCACGTGATCTGGGTTTGAATGCATTCGAACCCATTTGGCCTTTTTCATTTAAGTATACATGATATATATTGTTTGGCCTTTTTCATTTAAGTATATACATGATATATAATATATGTTTACAATCGAATCATTCAAATAACTTCTCAAGTCCCAATATTATAATTACATCCATCAATCGTATAGTGGTAATTTGAATATATATCTATAAAAAGAGGTTTTAGAGTTTTGTTCCCCTTATTCAAAAGATCTCTCTATATCCTAAATTTAACTTTTCAACAGTCCTACTTTTAGGTCACACGGTGCCAGGTAACACATCTGAAGAAGCATCCCCATCAAAAGTTCTCTGCTATCCAATCTGACCACATCAATGTAGCCCCAATGTTAGATACGAATAATGGTCTATATTAAGCTCACATGGTTTAAAAAGACTTTGGTGTTTTGAATAACATTATTTGAATATTTTAATTATGGCCTTATGGGCATGCTTTAGACACTGATATATGGCAGACTGCAAATAGCAGATCATTCAATGGACCACTTAGGTGGCGTGATGCAATCGCACTGGGTCCCAACAATGCAGGTCAGGCCATCTACTTGCATTGAGCCACTTAAGCAGTCCGATATTAGTCTGTTGTTTGAGGTCCACTCATTATAATTTTCCGACATCTTTTTTTTTTCTTTTTTTTTTTATAGTTGTAAGATATTTATCCTAGTTTTAGTTAAAGTGGTAAAAAGAGTCTTCTATAACCTACCGTCAGATCGCACGACCAGAACTGTGAGCCCCAAAAGTGATGATCCTAATGCTGGGAGGGGTGGAGAACATACAGATTTAACCTATGACTTTTATGAACAAAGTGGGGTATTCTCTATACTCAAACCCACATTTTCATGCTTAATGCCTAACCCTTTTACTATTGCACCAATCAGTAGCCTCATTTTTAGAAGAAAGATGTTAAAATTTTTTCCAACCGTCTGATCAAGGAACATATTATAGACTAACAAATATTTAGGATCATCGTTGAAATCTTTTTCAATGTGACTCAAAGATACTGGAATTTGACCTGCTTCACCTACCATTATGCCATTATATTGATCTCAGTTCTCTTGAGAGAGAAATTAGAGGGCTTACTTTTACCACATTTAGTGCTGATGCGGTTAGGGCTCTCAATGGCTCGGGCCAGCCTAGATTTTAGCCTGCACTCAGACTTGAAAAAAGCGGTATATTTTATGAAGCTAATCCGACCTAATACCCGGGTCGGGCTAAGCATGTGGTAACCCGGATTGATCTGAGTTAGGCCTCGATTGAATGTTCCAACACTCGGCCCGGCTAAAAAGCTAAAAATTTTATATATATATATGGAAAAGGTGTCCGTCCTCCTATGGAGGATGGTCTACGCAGCATCCAAAATATTATTTCAATGTCACAAGGTCTTCAGGTGCTATATATATATATATATAAAGTTAAGAGCATTTTAATTTAATGCCTTGAGATTAAACTGTTGAAAGGTTTTAAATCAACGACATTTAAGTGAAAATGTACTTGCAATCCTAATCGGTACTAGCTTCCATGGATCAAAATGCCGGAAAATCGGTACGTATCGTCCGAATAAAAATCGGAACGTATCGGACGATACATATCGGTACCGGTCCGTATCGAACAATACATTGAATGTATCGTTCGATACATACATAACATACATACGTTTTAACAATATGGTATATTTAATGTACCGTATCGTTCACGTCCGATACCGATAAGTATCAGTATGGGACGATATTTTGATCCATGCTAGCTTCATAAATAGAAACCCTATTTAGGGTTTTTATTTTATTGCAATTTCTACCATCTCAAGTCTCAACTCTAAGCAAACAAGTTTCTCACTCCCTTAATCTCTCTCTCATTGAAAATTGATTTGAAATTTTTTACTAAATTTTATTTTTTTAAAAATCTCCCATAAAAAATTTGGAAAAAAGCCCAAGCACGGCTCAACCTACTGTGAGCTTGGCTTGGCTGAGCATATCTCAACCCGAGTTAAGGCTAGGCTAAAAAAATTGGCAATCCGGCCCATTGACAGCCAAGATGCGGTCTCTAATTCATTGGGCGACCAAAGATAAGGGTGGAGTCAACTGACCCACTAGGGCCACTACCATAGCATGCATCCATTATAATATAAAATGCCACTTCTTTTGAGATTCTTTTGAGATCTTATTGTCGACTCCCAAATAGATTATGATGACGACCATCTTGATAATTATTATGATGATAATGATAACGATAAGTGAAATGTTACATTTAGTGCTAATGCTGCTTTGAATAAGACAAAATAGATCTCTTTTTCGTCTTAATCTTTAACAAAATAGATCTTAATATCATTGGTTTATTATCATACGGTCATATGTGGACTCCATATGACACACATCCTAAAAAGTGAATATGATCATAATGTATATCAAACATGTTTCCCAGTGAAATCAAAATTTGATCATATGATGGAAGGCAATGATTTCAAGATCTATGTGTGAAAGATAGTGATGAAAAATAATGTCCAATCATTTAATTCAAAGTAATTAACAGTGTCCTCCATAAAAGTTAAACCCCAATTGAGAAGAATGAATCTAAAGTTGTAAATAAAATTGTCCTCCACAAAAGCCAATTATTAAGCCATTTAATACGTGTCAATCAAAGTCATCAAACTGGGAACTCTCAGTCTAATGGAAAATTAAGTCATCAAACTGGGAACTCACATTCTAATAGAAAATTATAAACCGTGGACATTTTTTCAAAGAATTTTGCAGACAGCTTATGTATCGTGATGTGACTGACTGAAGTGCTTGGGTCCTACTATATGTGCTGCACCACATAAGATGGCTGCCCAATTGTTTATGAAATATTGTTCACTATATAAAACTGTCCTATTCTAATATGAAGTCCAAAAGCCACAATCATTAAAGATTTTGAGCACCATAATTAGATACTGTGGCTCTAATCTCTATTGTAATAATTTATGAACTGAATCTAGTATACATGATGGCCGTCCATATGGAATACCCCATGAATTAATAATGACTTATGAGGAGGTCTATCTTAGAAGGCTTGCAAGAAGAGTCGGTCCATATGACCATATATATATATATATATATATATATATATATATATATATATATATATATATATATTTCGGTAGGTAAGTTGGGCTCAATCTATGCACCCTTTCAGCTGGAAGAGAGTTTGTAGACCTATTTGAAGAAGGATGCTTGAGGATCCACAAAATGGTTGACTGGAATAATGCAGGTCTTAATAAACTCCCTCATGGGCATGGAGGCCAGGGAATTATGAGGGTTCGAAATACCATCAAATCTAATTGTTTGTAGATAATTGGTGATGGCTCTTTCATCCGATTTTGGAAAGATACCTTGGCTCCAAGAGGGAATACTCATTCAAAGATATGGTGGTAGAACAATGCTCCAATAAGGTATTGAAGAAGATACAGTGATAGCGGACTTGCATGCTAATGGAAATTGGAACCTTCCTCAACCTACCACTCTAGCCATGGAAGAAGCTTGAGCGGAGGTGTTTGCTAACAAGACACCTAAATAGAAGATTCTCTAATTTGGAAACCGGAGGCGAGTGAAAAGTTCACTTTGAAAACGGCTTGGGACTCCTTGCGATCTCACAATGATGAAAATCTCATGGAGCAAATTTATACAGCAGGCATTCGAAGAAGATACCTAAGCATGCCTTCTGCTCATGGCTTGCTCTTCATAAGAAACTTATGACCTTGGATAACTTAATGAAGAGAGGTTTGCTGATCCCATCTAGATGTGTGCTATGTTGGTTAGATTGTGAAAATAATGATCAAATCTTCTTTAAGTGCTCATTTTCAAGTTGGATAAGGAGGTCCTGTACTTAGGAGATTACTTATTCCGAAGAATTACAATGGAACTCTTGATGAGGAAATTAGTTATTGCATGGGAAAATCTAAGGGGTAAAAGAAGGCATGCTTCATTAATTAATTAAACTGGCACCTGCAGCTTGCATTTGGCATATTTGGAGTGAAAGAAACAACATAATTTTCGAAAGAAAATCCAATCTCATAAAAGGCTAATCAAACGGAAGATCATTGAAGATGTCTCTATTTCAATGCATGGAGAAAATCTTATATATAATTTGAAGATTACGGACGCTGAAGAAGAATTTCATCTTTCGGGATTTACGAAGGAAATCAACAAGGGTGGAGCCATTACATATGCCAATGGAACTCTCCTCCAATTGAGGTCACAAAATTGAACTCCGATGCCTCTCATATATATAAATGCCGGGTTTGTTATAGGAAGCATTGGCAATAGTTATTGAATCGGATTCGGAGGTTGCAGTAGCTAGCTTGTATTAAAGAGGAATGCAATATATGTTCCGTGGTGATATACTATCTTAGCGGCTCAAATCAAAATGCTTATGAACGAGATGCCGGAAAGCCACATTAATCACATATGGAGAGAGGTGAACTCGTGCGCTAATCATCTAGAGAAAGAAGATTTGGATAAATTAATCACATATGGAGAGAGGTGAACTCGTGCGCTAATCATCTAGCGAAAAAGTTTTGGATAAGACGGATGTGGTTCGATGGGTGGGTTGCGATAACGTTCCACCAGAGCTTAGTTCTCTCATTCGAAAAGATTGTATATGCATTAGACATCAATTATAATCTTTGAGAATTTTTTATTTTATTTTTCAATAATAAGGGTGGGACCCTCCAACCCCAGTTGCCGATAATAAAAAAAAAATCGAATCTTCAATAGTGGTAGGCTCAATTGAGCTTTTTGATTAATACATGTCTCATATTTTGGACGCGTATGAGGTTCTCAGATATTATGATGAAGGTGATGTCCCTTTGGTCCCGCAAAGGTGTCGCACAAGGCAAAAGTACTGTGTAATACCACCACAAAAGGAAACTCCTCCGCAAGGAAAAGTACAATGAACATGCCCTTTAAAAGATATAGTGGGGCATTACATTTATATTGGGGCATGATGATATAAATGTAATGCATTAGACGATTTGTATCATCTAATCTATGTAGTCTAATTTGGAGTTATATATTTATTTAAAACAATTGACAATAAGTGCATCGATCAGCTGGCTTCGAAGATTTTCTAAATTTGATTCTATAGCTGAGATGTTCTAATGATGGGAGCTACTTGACTAGTTTAAGAGTTTTTAACCTTAGAGGGTCTCCAACCATACCAAAGGTAAGACTTCAAAGTCTAAAAAAAAGGGTGTTCAGGAAATTTTATTAGGGCTTCTCATATGATAAGGCCAAAGTCAAGTCTAAGATGAAAAGAGGGAATAATGACGACTGATGTCGGGAGCTTCTTAGGGGGTGGCATGTGGCGGTCTTCCTTCAAAGGTGTCATTTTGGAGGTTTCTCGATGACTAAGAGGTTTGGTCCCCCATTGTTCCCGAGACGAGTTCAAGGCAGGGCGGCCGGGGGGGGGGGGGGGGGGGGGGTGGGGGGCATTATAGTTGGAACTATTGGGAGTGTTCTTGGGTCAAATCGAATTCTTGTAGATCCTTAGGGCATCACCCTTTCTTGATCGGGACTGCTCCTTCTCTTTTGCTCGGGCCAAGGTTTTGGAGGGTTGGGTAGTTTATCAATACCTCTCTCTCCTTAGTTCCTGCTCCTGTTTGACCATCGTGGTCGATGATGTATTTCTGTGCCTTGTGTTTTTTAATATATTTCTTTGTTATAGTCTCAAATTTTAAATTTTAAAATATAAAAAATAAAAAAATAAACACTATACCATAATTATTTGATAAGGTTTGAAGTTTCGCTTATTACCCAATAGGGTCCTAGACCTTCAACTTTTTCCCTTTTTTTAAATAAGGCTTCAGAAACAAAGTCTAGTAATTGAATTGTGCTGAAATTCAATTTAAGTGAAAAAAATGAGTTGGACGAAAATGCCCTTTGGTCTCATATGAGATCGATCAATCTACTATAAGACCAATGGGATTGGTCTCATATGAGAGCAATCGACTAGATTCGTCGATCTCATGTGGGACAAAATGATCTCATATGGGATCGTTCAGTCTATGAAGAGACCAATCGGTCCCCTATGAGATCGACTTGATCAATCTTATAGTTAATTAATTGGTACCATATGAGTTCTATTGATCGGTCTCATATCAAACTTAAGAGCATTTTTGTCTAAATTATTTTTCACTTAAATTTAATTTTAGCACTTGTTAATTATTATTAGACCTGTCTCCTAAGTCTAAAAAGAAGAGAGTTGAGAGCCAGGGACTTTATTGGGTAATAAACGAAAGGTGAGACCCTGTGATATAAAATGTAAAATGTAAAATGTAAAAGGTTAGGACCCTCAAATATTTTTCATTTTGCTTGCAGGAATGGAGGTTGATCGATATGGTAGATTTAATAAGAATCAATGCTCTAAGGTTAGAATAATTTTTTTTATAAATGCATCTCAATTTACACTTGGCAGTGTAGTGCTCCACTCGTGCTTCGAAAGGTTAAAATTGAAAAAAATCCGACAAAATTCATCAAATTTGGGAAAAAAATTGAGAAAAATTGTCAAGAATTCGTGATTAATTTATGAGTTATTCGTGAATTTTTAACAGCCTGCTTATGAAACTAACTAGTTAAATCCCCGAAACCCTTGGTAGCTAGCTAATAAGTTGTTATCATGCACCTAATGACACTTCTTAGCATGAGACTCTGATCTCGTACAAGAATCATGCCGAAATTAGAAACAACAAAGCAGCGGTAATGGTATAAGTAATTCAACTTAATGCATTTCACATGCAACTTTGGAGGAGTCGTTTGTTTAAGAGCTGCCGTACAGTGATCGTATCTAAGAGAAATGATTTATTTAAGTGTCTCTCTTCGCGTCTATGCAGAAATCGTTGATCGGGTTGAATCCAATTATGGTATTTATTTTCATCCTAATCTTCACAATTGATCTTCAAACCATGGGTATGTCATCAGATAGGCATTTATTTCATGTGGCATAGATACTAAGAAGTAAATTTAAAATAACATGATGCGTCTCATATGATTTTTGACTATTTTTTGGGATCTATGCTAGGTGAAATAAAAAATTAATGATTTGATGAGAAGCTCATGGTCTAAAAATTAATTGTCTTATTCAATCAAGTCAATTGGTTTTTAATATAGGTGCCATCAATAATGGAGTAGGAGCGACAGAGATATCCTTTATTTAAGAGCTGATTATCAATGAGTCAATGGCTGACCCAATGGCTGGCGCGCCGCAGCGGAGCCATGCACTTGGTTCTTCAGACAAGTAGAAAGTATCTACGTTAGAGATTCACACGTGTGCTACTCTTAGCTCTTCACTCTTCGTGAAAGAGTTAAGAGTAGCATCGAGCCATGAGTAATCGGGTCACTCTAAATCAAGTAACAAATTTCATTTTCAGCAATATTGCCGTAAGATGTCATTTCTATTTAATTTAGACAAATATTCAAAAAAATTCAAAAAATCGTCAAGAAAAAAAATTAGGGAGTACAAAAAATATATATAAATTATATTTAGTATTTATATAAATTCTATTTATTATTTGAAAAATAATCAAAATTTAAAAATATTTTATTAATTTTAGCCAAAATTCAACAAATTATCACTGTAATTTTACCGAAAGTTTCGTCCCATGTACCGCCCGAAATTTGTCACTATCATCTAGACTAGATCATTATTTAAATAAATTATCACTGTAAATTTGTCACTATGATATAGACAGACTAGATCATTAATATAAGTAATTAAATATAGACAGCAAAACTAAATAAATATAATAAATAAATAAATCAAAGACTTTATGGAAGATTTGATTGAACGCTATCTGAAGATACCGCGTCAAATCAGCTATCACAAACATCAGGCGAATGTACATAAAGTTCTCACATCTCTTAACACAATCTTATCATCGACCAGAATCCCATTTATAACCTTTCCATCTAAACATGAATGATACGTGTGTTCAGTAGACGAGTGGTGTACAACTAGCGTGGTACACGGTACACCACCCAATCTCAGTCCACTTGTTCGAATAAACAATGAGACTCTCACTGATATCAATCTTCTGTAAAATCCGTGCTGGTACACTTTTGATTATCTACAGACCGTGCACACATGAAAGTACAAGGTTGGCCTAACATAGTAATTACACCAATGTGCTCTTTCACTCTTCTAAAGAGGCAAAGAGCATACAACTAAACATAGTCTCATACTAAAGTGCCCTACTCTATAGAGCTGCTCTTTACATCCAAAGAGCAATCTCAAACACAGCTAATCTATTTTATCAGTAACTACGAGCTTCATCAATTCAAAACAGTGAGTTGCTCTATACTTGCTCATTCTCTCTCTCTCTCTCTCTCTCTCTCTCTCTCTCTCATACACAGAAAAGAGGGTCCAGTCATGAATTGGTTCACAGTTTGGGCTTTGCTTAGGAACTGATACAGTTAATTTCTTATTGTTCCATTTTGATTAACTTTAGATGCATATAATAATTATGAGATTAATTGGGGATCATTGGTAGGCATCATCACTGTTGGAGTTTTACTCTCTTGTCTCTTATTTTTTATCATAGTAGATTTTATTTGCTCTAATAGCGAATTAGTATAAAATAAGGAAGTTACAATTAGAGCAAATAAATTCTCTTTTGCATGAGTTAGAAAAAGGAAAGCATACAAAAAAACAGGTAAACTCTATTATTAAGGGATTAACAAACAGGTATTCCATACGCAGATGAAACTTTTAAAGAGCCATTTATTTACTTGTCACATATCAAAAGTTGACATCCATAGATGTCTCGTAATAAGAAATCAGCGCAAACAGATAAAAGGCTAGTCATAAGCTTAAGCTAAAATGCTATTCGTAAGCTTAAGCTTTACAATGTACAGCGGCATGTTTTTTTTTTTTTTTTTTAAAGGCACTTCAAAAAACAAGACTCATTACAAAAAAAAATAGATTATTAGCGGCAATTTTTTAGACTATTAACAAAAAATTGCCGCTATTAACCAAAAACTATTAAAGACTATTAGTGGTAAGGATGTTAGCGGCAATTTTTTATTAATAGTGGCAGTTTTTGGCAATTTAAGATTATATTGAAAGCAAGGCGTCAAACTCGATATCAGTATCGGGTCTCAGTCCACAGAGGATCGACACGAATCAGCCGATACCGATACATATCGGCCTATTTTTTTTAAAAAAAATAGAGGCATCGGCCAATACCCGATACTGATACCAATACCTGAGTTGGATACCGATACATATCGGCGCCGATATATATCAGTATCGGCCGGTATTGACCGATATTTGATACCATATATTGAAAGAACATATCTCTCATATCATTTAAAGTGCCTTTAAAATGAATGGTTATTGTGAACACTGGCGTAGCTAGGGGTGTTATCGGATTGGTTTTCATGCTAAATTGAAACCAAACCGATAACTATCAGTTTCTAGTTTCGCAAATCAGAACTAAACCGAAACTAATCCAATTGATTCAATCAGTTTTGGCGTGGAAACAAATGAGATTGGGATTTTTTTTTAAACCTTATTATGCTTAATTTTTTTACATTTTAGGTTTAGGTTTTTAAAGAATTTTTTTTAATTGCAACCCAATTTTTATTTTTTATGTTGCACATAATAGCCCCTTATCGGTTTGATTTCTGATTATATAACCTTAGAACCAAATTGAACTGATAACCTGATATTCCAAAGTGCCAAATCGAATATGAACTAATAAGCCCTAAAACTGAAACGAAATCGAGATTTCGGTCGGTGTTCTGCACAACTTAGGCATAGCAATATATAGCAGAGTGAGAGTTACCTGTCACGGAGTCACTCCTTTCGACATGTCCTCGCGTGCGGCGCCTAACTTCCTAAACTAGGTCAACCTATCTCTGATGCCAACTGTCAAGGGGGTGCACTCCGATGCACCATCATACCCGCATGGTGTCTCGCTGCAGCTGCAACGAAGCTAACCTATCTTTCCATCAGCTCTGATACTACCCGCCTAGAGGACGAAAACTCCCATTCTTAGTTTCCTTATTTCAAGGTCCACCATACCGACTCATCGTGTCTCATACGACATGCTCGTTTGCACATCCGCTCTTTGCTTGGCCTGCTCAAGCTTCACTCTCTTGTGCCCTACATAAGTACTTCGCTTCGCAACAGTAGTGGCATGCCACTCCTCATGCCGTCTCATTCCAACACATCTTTCTGACATACCGAACTAAGCCCACCATCCATCCCTCAGCTACCATGCCCAACAGAGTCCAACATAGCTCTCAAGTGTCTCCCTCTTAGTCGACCCATGTGCACTGCGACACCTGCCCGGGGCCACATGACAACCTCACCTTGGGTGTCACACTTGTGCATCCTCTAATGACGCAAGGCCTCATATGGGTGGGAGGTATCTCATCCAGCACCTCTCCCACATAGATGGTCCAATCACCATCTATGGGCAAACAACCCGAGAACCTCAAACATATTGGTTCATCATACCCCTATGGCACACGCCTTTTGCCCGTAGCATATAGTGTCAAGCCCCTAACCATTATACCCACAACTGCTCGCATCATCTTCAAATGCGATCATGTCGCGAAGCTCTCAAGGCCTCATGTCAAGTGCCCTGGCACCACATGGCGTGCCGCCCAGGCACCAAGTCGCTACTACCTCTACACGGAGCACATGCCGCACAAGTGGCACTGCGGATGGCTCGGATAACCACGCAACGTACCTTCGTCGCATCGTCCTCCACTCAAAATCGTCAACGTCCTCGTTGGCGTGAAGACACTTCTTAATCTTGAATGTGCCCTCATATAATGTTATTATAGTCCATGAACTTCAAGTCTTCACTACAAGCCATCAGTGCCTCGTCATTTCATGACAAAACAACAATGTAACCCAATTGTATGTTTGCAAAACACCTCTGCCCTGTATTCGCCCTTTTGTTCTCAAGCTCTCCTTCGGTTCACCCTAGTTCTTAGGTCATCATCTCTTAACTAGCTTATCAATGTCATCCCTTCCAGATCGAACTCGGCTCTGATACCAAATGTCACAGAGTCACTCTTTTCGACGTGTCATCGCGTGCGGCATCTGACTTCCCAAGCTAGGCCAGCCTGTCTCTAATACCAACTGTCATGGGGGCATGCTTCGACGCGCCATTATACCTGTGTGGTACCTCACTGCAACGTGTAACGAAGCCAATTTATCTCTCTATTAGCTCTTATACAACCCACCTAGAGGACGGAAACTCTCATTCTTGGTTTCCTTCTTTCAAGATCCACCATACCGACTCATCGTGTCCCATATGACACGCTCGTTCGCACATCTGCGCTTTGCTTGGTTTGCTCAAGCTTTACTCTCTTGTACCTTGCACAAGTACTTCGTTTCGCAACAATAGTGGCATGCCACTTCTCATGTCGTCTTATTCCAACATGTCTTGCCAATTTATCAAACTAAGCTAACCATCCGACCCTTAGCTACAATGCCCAATAGAGTCCCACGTAGCTCTCAAGTGCCTTCCTCTTAGTCGACCCATATACACTGCGACACCAGTCCGGGGCGACATGACAACCTCACCTTGGGTGCCACAGGGCATTACCGAAGCAAAGTTCTAGGCTTACCCTTTCAGGCCTATGAGACACTTGCGCACCCTCTAGCGACGTAAGGCCCCGTGTGGGTGGGGGAAATCTCATCCAACACCTCTCCCACATAGACGGCCCAAACATCATCTATGGGCAAATAACTCGAGGACCTCAAACGTATTGGTTTGACATACTTCCATGGCACACGTCTTCTGCCCGTGGTACACAGTGTCAAGCCCCAACCATTACCCCCATAACTCATCACATCATCTTCCCATGCAACCGTGTCATGACCGTGTCGCAATCACGTCGCGAAGCCCTCATGGCCTTATGTCGCGTACCCTCTTAACACGACATGACGTGCCGCTCAGGCATCAAGTCGCCACTGCCTCTACACGGAGCACAAGCGGCACAAGTAGCGTTGCGGATGACCCGAGTAACCACACAGCGTACCTCCGTCACATGCCGCTAAGGCTCTCAATGAGTCGGGTCAAAGCCGGATCAAGGTCGAAAATGGCCAGACAACCCTAGCCAGGTCTTGAACCATAGAGTCTTGGCTTGGCCCCAATCCGGGCCAAGATGTACTCAGCCGAACTGGACCTTTACACAAGGCTGGGCCGGACTCGGGTCACATCCAGGCCAAAAAAATTAATAATTAAAAAAACTTCAGTATGATCGACAAAAACTCACAGTAAAATAAAGAGATATGAAATAAAAGAAAGAGGAATTATCATCTGAGTGTACTACCCTACATGCATAGGGTGTTTGCCCAAAAGTTTTGGGCTTTTAACGAATTTTATTGGAGTGTTAAAATCTTTAATTGACAAAAGAGGACGATGTAAAGCCTTCAATTCCACGCCAACCAATTCAAACATATAAGAATAACACAACAAAGTCAAGGGTAATTTTTGTCATTTCTTAAGGTGGCTGGGCCAAACTCTTGAGGCGCCATTATGCTTACATATTAGTAAAGTATATATATATATATATATATATATATATATATGGGAGCCGGTTAGGTCCTCTAATGGAGGATGGTGATCGTCCTCCAAGATTCACATGACACCTAAAATATTTTTTCGGCGTCACGTAGAGTACAAGTGGACAGTTTAGATCAATTTTTTTTTTTTTTTTTTTTAAATTAATTTTTTTTTAACTCATAAGTCAAAGTTTGATGATTTTCATTGGTCCACATTTCATGGTTCAAAATATACACGATGGAGATGAGCTTTTAATTTTGTTTTTTTTTCAAAGATGATCTAAGCAATGCACCTAAGGTCCACGTGGAAAGTTGGAGGACGGTGACGGTGACTGTCCTCCCATGGAGGACGGAGGCCTTTTCCTATATATATATATATATATATATATATATATATATAGGGAGTTGGTTAGAATCCTCCAATGGAGGACGGTGACCGTGCTCCAAGATTCACGTGGAGCACAGGTGGACAGTTTAGATCAATATTTTAAAAAAAATTCGAAAAATAAATTTTAAACCTACAAGTCAAAGTTTGACGGTTTTCATTGGTCCACATTTCACGATTTAAAATATACACGGTGGAGATGAGTTTTTAATTTTATTTTTTTTTAACGATGATCTAAGCAATGCACCTAAGGTCCACGTGGAAGGTTGGAGAACGGTGACCGTCCTCCCATGGAGGACAGAGGTCTTTTCCTATATATATAGGGAGCCAGTTAGGTCCTTCAATGGAGGACGGTAACCGTTCTCCAAGATCCACGTGGAGCACAGGTGGACAGTTTAGATCAATATTTAAAAAAAAATTCGAAAAATAAATTTTAAACCTTCAAGTCAAAGTTTGACGATTTTCATTGGTCCACATTTCACGGTTCAAAATATACACGGTGGAGATGAGTTTTTAAATATTTTTTTTTCAAAGATGATCCAAGCAATGCGCCCAAGTTCCACGTGGCACCCAAAAAGTATTTTGGGTGTCACGTGAAGCTTCATGTGGAAAATTGGAGGACGGTGACCGTCCTCCCAGGGCCAGCCCTGAGGTTTCGGGGGCCCAAGGCAAGTTCCTAAAATGGGGCCCCTCTTTTATATTAATTTTAAAAAATAAAATTTGTTACGATTTTTTTATATATATATAAATAAAGCAATACTCATTGCATTTAGATTATAAATATTCTCATATTTTCTTCTATTGATTATAATTTGAAAATGCAACTAACAAATTAAAAAAAAATGCAACACAAAATGAGAAAAGTTAAATAGTAGAACGTATCCAACGGATCAAGTAACTCAACCAATTACATTTTAATATTTTTTTATTTCTTTAACTCTCATTGAATCTTTCACTGCCAATTTTTAGTATTTTAATATTCTCAAAAGTTTCAAAAATATATTCAATGGATAAGTCTCATCGAGTAGATCAAAATTGATAGGTCATTCGTTAAAAATGGAACTGTAACGTGCTTGAAATCACTATTTTAAGTTAGGGTCATTTAATAAGAAAAATTTGTATATATATATATATATATATAGAGAGAGAGAGAGAGAGAGAGAGAGAAAGAAAGAGTACCTTTAAATCCACCCACTGAATTTTTGAGTTCACCCACGCTGAAATACATTGACTGCATTGAATCAGACGATGGAGATTGTTTATTGTCCCAATCATTCACCCGATGAATCTTGAGATCATAGATGTACCATCATGACAATCGATTTTTTATTTCATATGGTACACACACAAAAAAATGACCTTAAAATCAATTTTGCGCGTGCATGTGATGTTAAGATCACTTTTCTAAGATACGTACCACGTGGAATAAAACATTGACCATTTGATAGTGCGCCCATGATATCAAGATCGAGGGTGTGAAATATTGAGAGGATAAACGATTTCCATCATCTGATTCAATGGAATCAATGCATTTCAACATGGATGAACTCAAAGATTTGGTGGGTGGATTTAAAGGTACTTATATATATTTAAGGGTACCCCTAAACGCACCCACATCCCATACCCCTTGAAAACTATTGAATCATTCGAATCATATGACGGAAATCCTTTTTCATCCACATCTTTCACTCAATATATCTTAAGATCATGGTGCACCCATCAAACAATCAGTTTGTGATTCAACGTGTCATAGATCCCAAAAAATTATCATAAAATGACATTTGAGCGTGACGTGTGCCATATGATTCAAAGACATTTTTTGGGGGATTTGTGACACATGAAACAAAAAACTGATCGTCTAATAGGTGGGTCGTGATCTGTAGATCTATTTTGTAAAAGATAGGTATGAAAATTAATCTCCATCATCTCATTCGAAGGAATCAATGATTTTCAAGGGATCGACGACGTGGGCGCTTCCGGAGAACGCGTTAGCGCATTTAGAGGTACCCTATATATAAAGGATTTGGTCAAACAATGCTGATACGATTAACATTAGGCTGATGCAACATTTTTATATATTAAAAATTATATTAAGCAACTTCATAGTTAAAGACTTTCAAAATATGGGGCCCCCAAAAATTTGGGGGCCCAAGGCAGCTGCCTCTTGGGCCTTGGCCCACGGCCGGCCCTACGTCCTCCCATAAAGGACGAAGACCTTTTCTATATATATATATATATATATATATATATATATATATATATATATAGTATAAACATTTGGACTGGTTTTGGGTTAACCCGTGTCAGATCATGTTCAACCCGGCCAGAGTTTACAACCTAAAAGGATTCAAAATTTCGGGGTCATGTGCGGGCCCCAATATATCTGGATCGCCCCGCTCATTGAGATCCTACCTGCAGCCCCATTTAAATTTTAAAAATGTATGGAGTTGGCTTGTTTTTACAACCTTCTTTGATGTGCAAGCCCCGAAATCAGTAGCGCATAAACCCCGTTCCCCAAAAAAATAAAAAATAAAATAGTGTATAAGCCCCGAAATCTGCAATAAAATTATTATTAACCTTTGCGGACGATCATTAGGCCCCATCAGATGAAAATCCTAAGTATGCTCTCGATTGTTTAAACCTTTAAATGTTTTTTAACCGTTCATTTTAAAGCCATTGGACCAATTTGAATCACAAGCTGGAAATATTTGTCATTCAATCTTTGACAACCGCGCTCCAATGTAAATTTTGAACGTGTAGATTATCCAATACCACCTCATATGCATTAGCATTAGTTACCTGTGATAGTAACTTAGCATTATATGGATGATGTAGATGCTTACCTGTTCACAATCTAGGCTACAAAGATTCTTTCTTTTGAACCCGGTTAAATCAATGACTCCTTTGAATCAGAGGATGATGATTGATTTGCATCCCAATCTTTTATACAATGGATCTCGAGATCATCGGACTAAGGTATCAAAAATTGGCCGATGCCGATACGTATTGATAATACATAATGGTTTTACGATAAATCGATACGTATTCGTTTACCAACTAGGGTATCCGATACCATATCAGCCGATACGGGCCCATATCGGTCGATACATATAAGATATCAGCTGATAGTTTTGTTTGTTTTTTTTTTTAAAAAAAAATAGGCCGATATGTATTGGTATCGGCCGAGTCGTATCAGTCTTGGGCAAACCGAGGCCTGAGACCGATACCGATTTTAATACCTTGCATGGGACTATCATCCAAGGTATAAAAAATTGGCTGATACCGATACGTATCGGTTTTCAGTCAAACTATAATATATATCGGTATCTCGTATCAGGTATCCGATATAATTTCAGCCGATACGTATTGGGTATCAGCCGATACACCTCAGTTTCAACCAAGACTTTTTCCTTTTTCTTTTTCTTTTAAAAATAAAAATAAAAATAGGCCGATGTATATTTATATCGTCCGAGTCATATCGATCCTCCCAAGACTTATACCCGAGTCTGATACCGCGTTTGATATCTTGCTATCATCAACCGGTCAAATTTGGATTCCCCAAGTGTCACTTCGCCAAAGTGATCTAAGAGACACTTTGATGTTGAGATCATGGGCATGCTCGATGGATTGATATTAGGAATAGAAATCCACTTTGACCAGTGTTGGCGAGAAGCCAACTCGTGTGCGGATTTGTTGGCTAAAAGGGGATCTCAGATCTCAAGTTGTGTACGATGGAATGATGTTTTGTGCTCATTCCATTAGAGCTCTTAGCGCGTATGACAGTGACTCCTACTCTTTGTGGGGTTGATGGCGTTGCCGAAGGTTCACAAAGACTAAAAGAGGATTTATTTTTGCACCATATTGTATTTTCACTCTTTCCTTCGTTGGGTGATCCCTATGAACCTTAAGCTTGCCTATAAATAAAAAAAGAAAAAAAATAAAAAAATTCATGTACACATTGGTCATGTTCACTTTTTTGATGTGTGTCATGCATAATCAAAATCTCATAAGATAAGCCTATGATCTCAAGATCTATCCTAATTAAAAAAATTAATTGTTTCCGCACTTTGTAACCCGGGTTGAGAAAGGAAAAACTTGGCTGTAATGAAGGTACCCTATAGAGAATCATATCTTAAGAATTATATTATTCCCTTTTACAAGGCGGAAAAGACTTAAAGCTGAGAGCACAAAAGCAATTGGGTGCCACACTGACACTTTCTCCCTTACTTCCGACTCCCATGTCCTCCACTTAAGGGGCAGTGGTCTCTCTCTCTCTCTCCCGGCAATCGTCAGGGGCAACTCGTTGAACAAGATATCGGGTTCAACCACCTCTAAAACCATTACATAGAAGGACATCTTGACTTTCAATCTTTCGTTATTTCTCATTTTCATTTAATAACGTGTAGTCAAGATTTCCTACATTGCAATGGCCTTAAAACTGGTATAACTCCGTATCTGGTTCAATCAGTTGGACCCGACTATTCACACACCCCCCCCTCCTCTCTCTCTCTCTCTCTTCCTTATTACCGAGGTCTCTATTGTATCTGACCGTACGGAGGGCCAATCTTGAAAACAAAGGATGGCATAGAAGGAATACAATTTATAGTGGAGACTGGAGAGAAGTGGGTGTGGGATCCATGTATCTGCACGACTGCATTACGTACTGATGTGAATATATAGATGTACACACGGAATAAAAACCCGCCTAAATATATATACCGCCAAAAAACCTCGTTTGATGTTGACGTTCAATAGTAAGCGTTGGATTTGGGCCAGTCTTGATAGTCGACACGTTGGGGTACGGTAGATTTGATTTTATTGTTTGGGGATGTTTGGAGGGCCAAGAGGGTCTTCCCAGTGCTCCACCACCACCACCGTTTTCGCATACTTTTCACATCACGAAGAGACGTTACCGCGTCAAAGAAAAATAACCTTTTTGAATGATCTTACACGGTCGAAATAAGTTTTTGATCGCACACCATTAAAAGATACTTTCACTTTTTTTTTATAATTGTTTTGTATATATACTAGCGAATTTGGATTCGCTATTCGCTACATCAAGCAAGCAATTTGCTAAGAGTAGGATGAGTTTTAAAAATATTTATTAATTTTATAATATAAAATTACATACTTTAATATAAAGAAATATAAATGAACACTTAGTTAGCTACTAAATTTAAAAATGATAAAGTATTAGCTCAAACTCCCTCTTTATCCTTTTAAAAACCTATTTTAAAAAATAATTAATATTAATCAATTAATTCGCTTGTCACATCAAATTTGATCAAATTAAATGATTCGTTGTACTCAATTCGCTAAAAATTATGTCACTTTTCTCTGGGAGGTCATTCATCCATGATGCATAATAGTCCCTCATATCAGGATTGAGAGAACCTCCCATCCAAAAAGGTGTCTTACTGCTATCGAGGTAAATATTTACTGAGTTAATTCTGTCATTTCTGCTGGGTTGATCCACACCCTCAAATAACACTACAGTTGGGATATGGTGAACCTTCCAATGAAGTATTATTTTTGCATTAATATCACCAGAAGACAATAAAAAATTATGATCACAAAGTTCGTTGAGTTGACCTTGTCCTATGAATACAATTCATCGAATAATTTATAGTTCAAACTGAATTTATTTGTATCCAATGAGTCATACTTGTAAAACATGCCACTGATTTGTTATTTTATTTGTTTTATCTTCCATTGAATTTGCTACAATGGACAACTTTAGTTTCCGGAATTCACTATGAATTTACTTTGCATGCATTTACATTATACCAATCACTCAACTAATTTTTCGGATTTTAACATGTCAGTGAAGTAATGTATGATAGTAAATTAGTAAAAAGATTTCATTGAGAGAATTTCTTGTGTGAGAGAGATTCGGTTAAAGAGTGACAACAAATTTTGAAGGGAAAAAATATAGGGTTACGATGAGTGGAGAAATAAGGGTAGATGAGGGATGTTTTGTTCCTAAAGTGTGAAAACACAAAATTGACCAAAATTAGGGGTGATTCGTGCCTTTAAGAGTAGTAAGATAAGATTACCAATAGAAAAAAAATATTTCAATCAGGAAGTTTTTTTTAAGACCTCTCTTTATAATAGTGACAAATTTTATTTTCAGCAATATTTCGGTAGGGGGTCATTTCGGTTCATTTCAGATAAATTTTGGGGAAGTACAAAAAAAATACATAAATTATGTTTAATATTTATAAAAAAAATTCTTTATTTTTTAAAATAATGAAAATTAAAAGAAAAATCATCGTTTCGAAAAAATTTCGTTAATTTATCTGAAATTAATGAACTTTCGACGATTTCAGAGAAAATACAAAAATTTCGCTAAACGTTTCGTCCAACCCTCATGTCGATGAATTTCAGAGAAATTTTAGAAATTTTTAGAGAAATTTGTCACTATGCTCTTTGTAAATAATTAAATTATTAAATTATTAAACTAATAATAATATAATATATATTTTGGTAATTTAATCGTCAATAATACAATATATTTTTAGTCACAAATTAATATTAAGTAATATATAATTAAAGAGATGCAGGGGCCGGGCTATGAGGTTTAACTTATTAAGCCCTTACCTGATTCGAGAGATAATGACCTTTTAATTTTGAGACCTTTATCTTATCTTTTTAACTCGTTTTCAGGGATAGGCGATTTCAATAATGAGGTAGGCGCTTTCAGTAATGATGTAGGCGCGAACAGAGGCACTTGGTACCTGGCTAATACCAACTCATTGGGTAGGCTAGCTTGATGAGCTTTAGGACTCAATTAGGAGTGCAAACTCGGGTTGCAAAGGAAGAATATTAGGTTGTAAATAAAGGTACCCAATTCCATCTGTTGCGGTTGTAAATAAGAAAATCTTGATTTCCAGTCCTATTCCCCTGATAAACACATTTATATGATAGGTTCACTACAATACAACATTTGCTGACTGCCGTGGCGCCTCTCACTTTCTTCCTCTAATTTATTGCAATTCGGAGCTTGCAGTATATAAGAGATATGAGTTAGGGGTATTTTAGGTATGAAAATTTTGACATAAACTATTTTTACTTTTATATAGTAGTAAAATCCTTACTATTATATAAAAGCACGAATGGTTTCTGTTAATTTTAGTGTTTCCACACTTTAGGTATAAAATACCTCTATTCGAAACAAAATACCCCTATTTAAGATAAGGACAAAATTAACAAGAAAAATTAGCATAAAATTAGAGAAATCTCCCCTATTTAAGATAAGGATGAGATTAACAAGAAAATTAGCATAAAATTGGAGAAATCTGATTAACGAGAAATCAGCCCTACAATTTCTAAATCAAACAACAACGAACACTCATATATCTACCATTCGATCATCAATCCTAGGGTTTACATTACAAAATTCCAAATCAGACAACAAAAAATCTGTACAAAAAGTGGAAGAAACTAACTGGATTGGTGGAGCATTTTGTGAATCTTATTGATCTCGAGAAAAATATCTTCCTGGTCTTTCCTGAGATGATCGAACTCTTTAGAGTTTTCGAAGAGGACCCTGGAAACGTGAATGAGATTCCTGAGTAATGTTTCTGGAAGGTGGGTGGAGGAGACGTTTCTTACTTCTTAAGTTAATTACAAGTACCAAGTGACTTACTTGGTTACTCCAGTTGCTGGTATGTGGCATCATCACATGCCGTCTGATTGTAGTGACAAATTTCGGCAATATTTTAGTAGGGGTCATTTCAGATAAATTTCAAGAAAAATTCAAAAAAAATTCGGAATATTATCAGGCTAATTTTTAGTTTGAACATTGGCTTGGATCATATTCTTTATGCGATAAATACATGTGAAGGCTAATGATACAATCAAGGATTCAACAAGATGCTAGAGTGGGGGATGGTTTTGTGGATGGAAAATGGGTGCTTCCAGAGGCGACTACACTACATATGGAGGCGGCACGGGAAGAGAGTCTTTCTCATCAAGGTACAAATGGCCAGTGTGTTGATAAACTAGTTTGGCTGAACTCTAACAGTGGTAACCTAACTCTTAAATTAGCTTGGGAAGCTATAAGAGATCAGAGAGTTCAGATTGAGTGAGACAAATTCATGACATACACAAGGACTCACTTCCAAAACACAGTTTATGTGCTTGAATGTGCATCAATAGAAAACTAGCTACTGTTGAAAATTTATGTCAAAGGGGTATGATTATCATATCTAGATGTGTTCTTGTTGGCACTACAAAAAATAAGATTATTAGCGACAGTCAAAAACTGCCGTTGTTAACAAAAAATTGCCGCTAATACCCTTGCCGCTAATCGTCTTAATAGTTTTTTTGTTAATAGCGACAATTTTTCACAGCAAAAAACTGCCTCTAATAGTCTTATTTTTTGTAGTGTGGGGAGCATGTGAATCCAAATGACCACTTATTCTTCCAATATAATTACACTAGCTGGATCTGGAGCTCTATTATTAATGCTAGGCTTCAACTTCAAAAAGTTGATGTGGGGAATATTGATCAGGAGCTGCAATATTGTGTGATGAATGCGACGGGTAAAAGTAAAAAATCAAGCGTATTAAAACTATTATTTGCGGCGTGCATCGGGCACATTTGGAGTGAGAAAAACAAAAGAATTTTTTATAATCAATAAACTCACAGGAAAATCTTACTCACAAAGATAGTAAAAGATGTTATAGTCAAAATTGAAGTGAAAGATTGTTGTAAAACTATAAAGTGATGATAATTTTCTTTCGCGATGGAATATAAACCACACCAAAGAATGATTTCTTATGAATATGGGAAATTGAAAAAACCAATGAATGAAATCATCATATTGAATATTGATGGATCATTTGCCGATGGGAAGGTGGGTATTGGAGGTGTATTTCGGAACCAACCACTGAAGAGAATATCATCGGGGTAGAAGATTCAATGGCCCAACCACTGAAGAGAATATCATCGGGGTAGAACTTAAAGTTGTACTCTATGGGTTATTGGAGGCTAAGAAGGAGAATTACACTAGGGTTATGATTGAATCCAATAACTTAAATGCCGTTAACAACATAAACAATTTGTTTGAGATTTCGTGGAGAATTAGGATTATGGCTTTGCACATTCGGGAATTAATAAAGGAATTAGAGGAATGCACGCTGCTTTAGACGTGGCGTGAGCTTAACAGACCAACATATTTCCTTGTCAAAGTTGGGAAAGACATGCCTCAAGTCAGATCATGGCCAGATCTCAAAGACTATTCGAATGTTTTGAAATCTCTCCTAGGGGACGATTTATTTATTGCTTACACTAAATTGTAGTAGTCTCTTTTTTTTTTTTTTTTTTCAATTATAAGGGTGAGGAGCCTCCAACCTCAAGCTGAATTACCAAAAAAAAAAAAAGTTTACATATTAATATTTGGAACCCGACCAAATATTGTGGCTTTGCGCTTGATATGCTTTTTTCGATCTGGGAGCTAGTGTGTGCCAGTTGTGCAGTTGTTCCAATTGATCCTTGGAAGCGGACATTGCCATTCATGAGTGCATGCAAATTAGTGAAAATTTACTTTTGACTTTTAACACATTAATTTGATGCTAAAAAATCAAAATGCTAGTGGCTTTGCTAAGGATAGATTATTTTTCATTCCAATCTTTCATATAATAGATCTTAAGATAATGGGTCACCAGTGGTTTACATCCCCAAAAGTGAGCCACCTAGCTCACATCCCCAAAAGTGGCAATGGTTATGGGGTGTCATGAGAAGAGTTCTCGAGGTTATTTTTATAGCTATGGGGCACTTGAAATTAACATCTAACTATATGATAAGTGGCCAAAATCTATTATGTGAAACGTTAATGAGGGCGAAAATGGATCTGGGAGGGGTTGCCCTCTCATCTTATTGTAAATTATTATCTATGATAATATAATATTTGCTTGATAAGGAAAAAAAACTATTAATTAAATAGTAGCACAAAATTTAATTTCATGAAATGAAAAAACAAATATCTCTGAGGGCTTGTTTGAGAGCTGCGATTTGCAAATATGAGTTTTTACTCAGAAAGGTAACAAACTCAGACCTTCTCACGAGGTTTGAACCTAAAACCTAGGTGCTACTAAACAATCACTCAACCACTACAATACTTACAAACTTGTGTAGACTATTAATTTCTTTTAATACATATATAATTGTTGATAATCAAAATAAGTCCTATTGGTTGGGTCCGAGGCCGATACGTATTTGATATATCAGATAGATCTTGAGATCATGGCGCACTTATCAAATGGTTAGATATCGATTCTACGTGGCACACATCCCTCAAAGTGACACTTGAGAACCCTTTCTCATGGTATGCCCATGATCACGGTCACTTGATAAGTGACTACAATGTCAAGATCTATTGTGTGGAAGATTGGAAAGAAAATTGATCTTGATCGTCTAATTTAAGGTAGTGAATGTTTTTTTAACGCCGCCCTTCTAGAAAAAATGTCAAAATTATTAATTAAATTCGTCAATTTTGTATTAAATTTACTATGTGTATGTGATGTTTTGATAATTACCTTTCATGAAATCGCATTTGAAAAAAAATCCGTCAATTATGTTCAACCTCGCATGGATTATCAGCCCGTAAAATATGATTTAATAACATTTATGTAGTAGTATCACAATCATCCATTAAATTGATGTTGAGTTTTTCTGAGATGAACTTAAGAACAATAAGATTCTAAGTTATTTGGAGAAAAATCAGGAATCAGAGTAACTTAAGAACGCAGGAATCAGAGTAACTTAAGAGCATGTCTAAGAACATCCAGGAATCCGAGCCTGTCAAAAAACTGTAAGAATCTGAGTTTTCAGGAGTCTAAACTTTTCTAAGAAAAATCAAAAAACACCTAAATGAGACAAGAAACAATGAATTTTAGAGTGAGTCCAATCTACATGATGCCCTGCCACCTATAAGGTAAGGGCAATGGTCGAGGCCCACTGGGTGACCTTGATTTGGTATTCATTCAGAGGCATTAGACAACAGAGAATATCGACTTTGACTATTTCCATATTTATTTAATAACATTTAGTATTTGTTTTGATAAAACTCATGGAATTTATTTTTTCTTTGCCGGGTTTGTAAATTAAACAACTCATGGGAAATTATATTTTTAGAATTTTATAATGGTTTGGTGTTTTTTTTTCCAGTTTTTTAACTATCATGTGTAAAATTATTTTCCTAAGCTACCATTATTCACACTATGTGAACCAGTAATCTCACACATCTCCTTGAGCCAAAAAGCATTAATCGCTTTGAATTAGACAATGGAAATTGTTTTGGATAGCTCTGTTTGCGCTCACGCATCCTTTGAAAGTGCTCACATGTACAACCCCTTAAAAATCATTGATTACTTCGGATCTAATAATTGAGATCGTGTTTCAACATGATATTTCATAAAATGGGTCTTGAAATCATGTCTTGCCTATAAGACAATCATTTTTTGATTCAACATGTCACATATCTCCAAAAAATGCCTTTTGTGTGCAATGGCACACATTACGCTCAAACGTGATTTTAGGGTCATATTTTGGGGATCTGTGGCATATGGAATAAAAAAGCTACTGCCCGATAGGTGCAACGTGATCTCAAGATCCTGTGTGTGGAAGATATGGGTGAAATATCTCCATCATCTGATCGGATGCAATCAATGATTTTGAAGAGGTTCCGACATAAGCGCTTTCAAAGAACGTGTCAGCGCGTTTAGAGCTACCCAATTATTTTTTGTCCCAAATTTTTATAAGATGGGTCTTTAGATCATGGGCATACCCTCATACGGTTAGTTTTTTATTCTGCATGATACACATCCCAAACAGTAACTCTAAACACTCGAGACATACACCAAGCTCAAATACAAATCACGGGTCATCTTTTGAAATGGGTGCCACATGAAATAAAAAAATCGTCTGATGATATACCCATAATCTCAAGATGCATCCCGTGGAAGATTGGAATAAAAAATAATCTTTGTTGTCTGATTCAAAACGATCAATGCATGCTCGATGCGTGAATAATGGCACGATTATGAGGTGAAATTACATCTAAGCCGTTTGATATGAAAGCCATAATCTAAATATTTACGACAAAAAAGAGTGGTGCAAATTCAATCTCTCTCATATGATTCAATACAATCAACTATTGAATCGGATAATGGTTTTAGAGTGCATTGAGTCATATGGTAAAGATCATGTTTGGTGCCAATCGTTTTCACTTATGATCTTTAGGTTATGGTTGTCAAATCAAGTGGCTTAGATGGTTCAATTACATTTACGTCGTCTGAATTGAAGGTCATGATCCAAAGATCTACTGTGCAGAAGAGTGGCGCAAAACTCAATCTCTTTTGTATAATTCGACACAATGAAATGTTGAATTAAATAATGGCTTGAGTGTAATGAATGATATAATGAAAATAATGTTTGGTGTCAATCTCTTTCACTTAAGATCTTTAGATCATGAGCTTCAAATCAAATGACTTAGATGGAGTTTTGACATGGCATAAGTTTCACATACCAATTGTTGTAACATGTTACACCATGCTCACTGTCACTTTTAGGCATGTGTACCACGTTGAATCAACATCTGGCCATCTGATAGGTGGGCCATGATCTCAAGATTTATTGCGCTGAAGAAGGGACTAAGATCCCATTATCTAATTCAAGACAATCAACATGTTAATTGTGAAAACCTCAAGCCACATAAACCAATTTGTTAATTGGTGCACGGAAGGAGGACATTTATTTTTTCCCCACAACGTGGGCTAAAAAAAGTTTCATGAGATTTTTCTTGAAAATTTTATCTTGATTATTTCCACTTTTTCCCATGCAACTATGCTCCTACCCAATGAAAAATGTCCAAAAGCTTTTTAATGTTTTTTATGAGTTTTTCAGCAAAATTCTTGTGGCCAAGCAAAGCCTTAGTCAAGATTCTAGGGCTGTAAATATGGTTGAACACTAAATCAGGTTTAATTAGGACATAACCGTTGCCCTAGGTAAACTGAATTCAATCAACTCTTGGGAGTGCACAGTAAAGCACCCTCAGCCTAAACCGAATCATATTGGTTTTGATCAACACCGAAATAATAACGAAATGCAGAGTTTCGGGGACCTTGTTGCTCCTTGGTTCAAATTAAGTTCAAACTCATTATTCTTGACATTGAGGATATCTTGTCAGCCATAGATGGTTTTTGGAATTTGAGATGTATGCAGATTCTTATGCTCTCTAAAATCTATGTAACTCAAGGTCCACTAACTGTAAACAAATATCTGTGTTTTATATAGTGGAATTATTGTCAACTCTACATGATTGAGCTCTTTGTCTGCAATGAGCCATTTTTTATGTTTTAATCGAAAATAAAAAATAAATAATCCTACATGATGGTGAAGGCAGGAAGACAATTCTCGTGGGTCCTACCCCTACTAGCTTTTGCTGTTGGTCATTTCATATGTGCCAAGACAACTTTGTGTTAGGTACACTGTACACAGGTGTGTAACACTAGCGGCACATAGATGGTCTGCCCTAAGATGTTTTTTTTCGGTAAACTTTTGCCCAGGTCGCCAGATTGAAATCGATCGGTACACGCCCAACAGGGAATGGCCCACCTGCCAAATCCACTCTTCAGAGTTTGATCATGTAGGGGGAGGTTGAGATTGATCTATGAACCACGGATAATATATAAAAACATTTAGATTTGCTGTTTGAAATTTTGAGCTCACCTCTTTTAAAAATTATTTGATGCTAGAAGGATATATAACCTTATACGTTAAGATAGGATTCAGCAAAACGTCGTAAAATGTATCCAATTGAGGTCGGACCAAAAGGTGGCTACCATGTTGGCAGGCCAATCGACAACACAATTTGCCAGATGGAAGTCATAGACTTATAAGCTTAGTGGAGAAGCATGTTTTTTTTAGAAAGAGTAAAACTTATCTATCTATCAAGTTTCGAACTTTATCTCTTGTCTATAACTCAAGATTTTTATTAGAAGACTACGCCATAACTTGTTTAGTGGAGAAGCTAGAGGAGTTCTTCGGTAAAACATTTTTTAGGCTAAAATATTGGGTAAGAAGCACTTTCTGACTAGGGCCATGTTTAACCATCTCTAGCTGAAAATCAAGAAGCAGCCTCAACCTGCTTCTTCATACACACATCATTTTCATTTAGAGATGATCCTGTCCTGGAGTGGAAAGTGCTTCTCAGATCTCACCCCATATTTTATTTTGAAAAGTATTTTCAAAAGCAATTTTGCCAAACAAGGCCTTAGTATCCAAGATGGTACTGATCGGAATTTTAGAGTCTCCTTCAAAGATTTAGTGAACATATGTAGAGAGCTAAGAAAATCACATTTCGGAGGAGAGAGGCGGTGCTTTAACTGCTCGCTCTATGGTCATGAATAATGACACAAGCAATTCAGTGTTTTGATGCATTAAACTCTCTTAGCTATTGAGTTGGTATAGTGTAAATGATAAATCAATGCATCCAACTCAAAATCAATTGGCAAAGAGTGGAGGGGCTCAGAACATTATAAGGGGAAGAGATGAGGCTATAATTTACCCAATGTGGAACTAATCTTCAGCACGCCCCTGCACGTATTGGCTAGACTAGGCCAAATCATGCGGAGCCCTGGTATGTGTTGGCTAGACTGAGCCAAATCACATGAAAAATTGAATTGGTTGACGCGGAGTGGAGATGAGCTTGCTCTGATATCATGATAAATTTATCCATCAAACTCAAAACCAATTGATTATAAGTGGAGTAGCCCAATAGATTATAAGGGAGAGTCGATGTAGGACTAAATTTCAACAATAAATGATCCCTCCACTGGTGAGAGTGAAAACGGACGAGTGAACGGGCTCTTTGGCTTGCTCTATGCAAACACACTTCACACTCTTGACGGGATTCATTTACTTGCATTCTTGCTAGCACTACAAAAAGGTAAAGTGATCTGGTCTTTACGCTCCTACTATTGCTGATTCTATACATTTGACATCATTTTGGTGGAACACAGTGTACCTACAAAAAAAGACCATTAGCGGCGGTCAAAAACTGCCACTATTAACATAAAAACAATTAAGACTATTAGAGACGAGGGTATTAGCGGCAATTTTATTATTAATAGCAGCAATTTTGGCTGACACTAATAGTCTTATTTTTTGTAGTGTTATGGGACTATAAAAAAACTACGTATGATTCAAATCAAATATTGCATTAAAAAAATTTATCCCCATATACAAGCCCAAACAATGAAGATTTGGACACTTAAAATGATAGTTAGTGGTCGTTTTAGGCTCTAGATTGTATGTCATAGAGAGTTTTAGCTACAATCGTAGCATGAACCCCGTGCTGCATATGAATCCAATCTAAATGATCCATCACCCCATCTGCAGGACACTTTGTGACGCCATAATAGTGTGTAAATAGATTTAATGACCTGGTCAACGTTGGACCAACTCATCTAATTTTTCAAGAAGAATTCCTTCAATAGATCTTGGCTGGCCCGACAGCCTGCCTAGCACAGCCCTAGAATGCTAAGTATAGGGCTTAAAAGTGGGGTAAGATGGCCGGGCGAGGGCCTGCAAACTAAAATCCTACTGTGTGTTAAGGAACTAATTATAGCCTGTAGACCTTACTCAGTCGGTGAATATCTTTGAATCATATATATATATATACCATTAAATTTCTGAAATAATACTCAATATTATCATTACATTCATTAAACAAATAGTTGTAATGACATTTTGGTAGTTTAAATATATATTTGCACGTTTTTTCACCTCATTAGAAATATTTTTCTCTATTTTCAACAATAATAAAATTTTAAAAAAATAACAATATAATAAACTATGGGCAGTCCAACTTGAGCCTGCTCTATCCCTCCAAAAAGTTAGGGCTATGGCTAGCATATATCAAAGCCCTCCCAAGTCATGGTCAGGCTAGGTTTTAAGGGGGGACCATCCCCGGACTTATTACGTCCCTAGCTACAGTATTGGTACTTGGTGTGTGAGATTGGTGAACTTGAAATTCGGAATAGGTTCAATGTTTATTTCCTTCTTCTCATTCTTTGGAAGCACTTGCCCTAGTAGTCACAAATTTTCAAATAGTTGGCATGGAGTCTGAGTTTCCGATTTCCTCTATTGTTATATATCAACTCATTCGATGATGCATTCTTGAGGTTGGAAGTTCTATCCTTGCATATCTATCGAAATATAGATATATAGAGGATGTAGTGTAACTCGTGATCTTACAGGTGAACCCTATTTTAGTGTTATGTAGCATGAGATCATGAGTTACAATACATCTTTTAAGAGATCACCGGTCCATCTAGGCTTTGAAATAAAAATAAAATAAAATATTAACTTTCTTACACTTCATTTCATGGGTGAAAGATATGGAATTTTCACCCCAAATATTTATTTCTTAAAATTTTGAAACTTTTGACCAAAAAATCAACGGTGTACAAATTATAATTTTTTTCTCATTATTTCTTTATTAGTCATTAATTGACCTTATGTATGTTTCCGTGGCACCCAAATAACTCGAATGTAGAGTTAAAACTCTAGAATTGAAGTTTAGGGGTTACACTATATATATATGAAAGGCTCGGGACTGTGCGTTCGGATGCAACCCTTAGCCTTGCGTCCATGACATTTGACCACCATGTCACACCCATCAATAGGAACGGATGGCACGGGAACTTGGATGAGCTCGATTAGATACCACCAAAAAATTTGGGTTTGATCCAATGCATATCACCCGTTAAAATTTAGTCAAAGGTGTCCAAAATCAATGCACCAAGTTGGTTGGGCATCACCTTATCTTTGACCCATCAAATAAAGGAAAAAAAGTCAAACTTTCTTTTTTTAACCACAAGTCCCATTTCTGATCAACCCAAAACGGTTGTATATATATATATATATATAAGTCAAGTGACATGTAATTTAAAGAAATTCTCTTTATGATCTTTGGTCCTTTTAAAACCCTGGTCAAAGTTTCCCATCCGC
Source organism: Chloranthus sessilifolius (assembly GCA_021018995.1). Lineage (NCBI taxonomy): Eukaryota > Viridiplantae > Streptophyta > Magnoliopsida > Chloranthales > Chloranthaceae > Chloranthus > Chloranthus sessilifolius. Next base: position 24,762,292 of record CM037589.1, read on the forward strand.
TTACCTTTACCTGATTATGGACGGTGGATGAGATGTACTGTTTATCTTTTTATTCTTTTTAGATGAACCTGATCAACTTTGTGTATGTTGCCGAGGCACCTGATCCTCAAATTAGGTGCCACTTGACACCCTAATCGCACTAGTACATTGTTTAATACTACAGTTGTAGTGCAGACTCCCACCGCCCTCTTGTTCTCTCTGTATATATACGTCTGAGTTTCCGATTTCCTCTGGTGTCATATATATCAACTTATACGCTGATCCATTCAGCCAGTTTTGTTGTGAGACTTTTGGCAAGCTTTTGGCTCTCCTGGTCTCGGTGAATTCTTGATTCTTGCTTCTAATTTTATTTACTGTTGGCCCGGGGTCTGGGCGACACCGCGAGGGTGATGGTGATGCCGAAGCTCCCCCTTTATCCTTGGATTATGTTTTCCTTCTTTCAGGTCATTTTTCTACTTGTGTTTAGTGGTTTCTTTTTAAAGATAGGGTGAGAACCCATCAACCTTAATGCTACTCATCAAAAAAGAGAGAACTACATGTTATTGTTTTAATTCAAATCCAACAGTCCATACTTCAAGCGTTATTGTTTTGTTATTATGTCTTTTTTAAAGATGATTTAAATGATATAACCTTGCTCCAATAGCACTCAAACACAAGTGGAGCGCCATCTGGATTTGGGAGCCTGTGAAAGTGCTCAATATGGCTAGTATTTGGTGACTAGCCCAATCGTCGGCACAAGAGACTCAAACTTGAGTGCTACAGATATTCCTGCACTTTTTTGTGCCTCCAAGCCTGCATGCCATGTGGTAGTTATCCAAGTTAGATCATTACAAAAGATATATTTGATGAGTTGGTGTCAGATACTTATCCGTGCACCACCAAAGATGCTTAGGTCTAATCTTTGCTTAGGTCCATTGCCCTCCGCCGCACATATATTTTTTAGCGCCAAATCAGGAACAAGTTAAAAGCATAGTGTCATGGATCTACATAACGGTAAATGAGTACTTAATACTAACACTACGAAAAATAATACTATTATCGGCATAAAAAATTGCTACTATTAACAATAAATTGCCGCTACTTATTTTATTACTGTTGCAACAAGTTTTTTTTTTAATAGCAGCAATTTTTGGTGCCGCTAATATTCTTATTTTTTGTAGTGCAACTCTTTTTTTTTTTTTTTTCTTTTCAGTAATTCAGCTTGAGGTTGTAGAGTTCTCACCCTTATTATTAGAAAAGGAAATAAGAAATGATCACATTTTAGTATAAGCAATAAGTAAATCATCCTTTAAGAAAAATTTCAAAATAATCGAGCAACCATCAAGGTTTGGTCATGATTCATATTGGGATAGTTCTCTCCCTGCACTGTTCAGGAAATCTGCCGATCGATTAAGCTCTCGCCAAATATGAACAGACCTACATTCCTCAAATTCTTCCATAAGTGTTTGAATATGCAAAATAAGGTGCCTATATCTCCACGGGCATTTTATCAACCTGTTAACGCAATTCACTGCAATTAGACTATCAAATTCTATAATAATAGATCTTATCAAAATTCTCCTTTTTAGCCACCAGTAATTCATACAGAATATCTTCTAATTTCACCCCTATAATGTTATTATCGGTGGATGAGCCACTGAATCATCTTAAAGTTGTACCCTTGTGATCGTGAAATATCCCATCAATCCCTGCCAAATCATTAGCAGTTGACCCTTCCCAGTTCAGCTTTATATTTCCTATCAATAGTTTCTTTCATTTCCCATATTCATAAGAACTCTTCCTTTAGTGCAACTCACTGACTGTTTTAGCATTTGGAGATGTTCTAGGTACCTAATGCCAACTCATTGACTGTTTTGGCATTTCTAGATGGACTAGTCCAAATAGCAACTCATTTGATAATATTTTCTACCTTAAAATCCCATTTTGAGGGTTTAAAAACCAAGCGAACCAATATAGGGTTCACTCCTGTTGGATTTTAACAGAGCCCATATTACATAAACCAGTATTTTTACTTACAAAAGTAAGAACATAAAAAGTAGATTTGTAGATGTCTACCTAGATAAGATTGCAGCCATGCAGGTGAATTCAAATTTTTGTAATTAACTTTAACCCCTCTATATATTAAATTCCATCTCAACATCAATCCATAGTCACCAAGTTAGGGCTGCGGAATAAGTTTGCAAGAGAAAATACTTCAACATTGGAAAAAAATTTAAAATTTCGAGAATAAGTTAACAAAGAATTGAGAAAAAATTAAAAATTTAAATTATTATATTAAAATATTAAATATTAAAATATTGAAAAGTTATAAATCAATTATTTAATCTTAAAATTTAGGAAAATTATAAAGGTAGATAATTTTTAGTAGACAAATTTACAGACAGCTTACGTGGCGTGAACATGATTGTAGCTGCAATGCTTGGGCCCCACTATGTATAAGCTGCCTGTAAAATTGTCTATAAAAAAATAGTCCAACTTATAATACTGTCCTAAAACTTATAAGCTTTCTAAAAAATTGCAATTAAAACTTGATTTATTAGCATGTGGTGACTATTTAGTATTTACCCAAGGAATTATAAACTGCAGTCAAAATCACATTGACGTTTCTGTTTAAAAGAAGTAAGACATGCAAAAACAAAAATGATAGCAATTACAAGCATATGGTAGAGAAATAAATCATAAGAAATTTTATAAGCATCTCTTACTTTTTTATAAGACAATGACTTACTTCTTTTAAGCAAAGATTAGAACTATTATAGAATTAAAAAAGTAGCTATAGAAAGAAAGAAAATAAATGGAATTAATTTAATAATATGAGTTCATAGGTTTTGAGCAAAGTTCAATAAACTATCAAATATGTTAATTTTCACAGGGTATTTGATGGAAATACTATTCTTCGTTCATGGGTGGTAGTTAGATTCCTCGGCCTCGTATAGTTATAACTGCAGCAAAGGACATGTCTCCTGCTTTGATGAATGTTAGCGAGTTTAATGACTCTTTTTAGGTGTTAGCTTTTTACAAATGATGCCCAACTCCTGTTTCCCCAGTAACGGCAGAGAGAGTGAGAGAGAGGAGGGGGTCCCAGCGTTCCACCCAACTCCGTTACCTTTTCTTTCTGAAACTCCTTTTTTTCCTACAGTGATCAATTGCCGAGTAAATGAAATGAAGCTAATAATAGGAGAGAGAAAGAGAAAGAGAAAGAGAGGGTATATAGAGAGAGAGGACCTATATAGAATTGACAGTGAAAGGTTTTCGGGGCACGGAATCACAACCCTATATAGACTGAGCGTCCATTCAATTAATATTCGCTCGTGGATTGTCGCGTGGTGAATATATTTTGCTTATTTTTTTGCTTTTAACTTTATAATTCAGCTAACAAGTATAGCGTACTGTGCACTAATACCCAGGATACTACTAGAGTTCATACATCTCGAGACAAAATACCAACACTAATCTTCGCCGGCCAAATTCCGTAGATCACGCTTTGAATGGGCAGGATTGGTGATGAGTTGGTTGGGAAGAGGTAGAGATACGGTGTAGAGGGATTCTAAGTAGCCTATTAGGGTTAGAGAGAGAAAAAGAGGGAGGGAAGGACTAAGGAGTAGTAGTGTCGTCAGTGTTGAAGGTGAAGTACGTAATGTAATACTATGTGTGTTGAGGTCTCTCTTTTTCTCTTTAATGGCAGGAGGACTGAGGAGGAGGTCAGATGCAGTGGTAGTGCGAGAAACGAGGGAGAGTGGGAGGGGTGGGGGCGTTTCATTGGGAAGGAAAGCTTTGCAGCAGAGGAGGTGCAGGGCACAGGATAATATCGGGCTCCTTGCTTTCTCTCTCTAATCTCTTACACACACTCTGCGACCAGCGCGTGCGCTCTTACAGACTTACGCACACCAAATACTCGCTCTTTCTCTCTCTAATTCTCTGTATGGCTTTTTTCTCTCGTCCTTCTCTCTTTATCTCTCTTAAGACTTAATTGGGAGACTGAAATAATGCTGTAATGTACAGAAACCAGAAGAGAAAAAAACACCCATTTAGAAAGGAGAGTGTATTTGCCTTCGTTTTCTTCATCATCAGCATGCACAGTAGAAAAGAAAACAGCCCCATGTAACTGACTACCTAGGATTTTCTGTAAAAGGGTGAAACAGCATAAAAACCGGGAGAGAGAGAGAGAGAGAGAGAGAGAGAGAGAGAGAGAGAGAAAGAAAGGTTAAAGAGAGAGAGAGAGGAGTAGCGGATGTTTATTTAACTACAACAACAAAGCCCGAAAGGAAAAAAGCAGGAGAGAGAGAATGGAGGGTACAAGTAATTCGTGCTTGATGGGATATGGAGATGGTAATAGTGGTCTGAATCCTTTGATGATAATGCCGTTAATGGCTTCTTCTGCTTCTGCTGTTGGAACCAATAATCTTCTCCTTCTTCCTCCATCAAACAACAACAGTAACAGCAACACCAATAACACCAACAACAATAACCACCTTCTTGTACCTATGGTTGTAGAAGACCATAGTAATAACGGTTGTTATTTCATGGACACTAACAGCTGCTCCATCAGGTCCAAGATCATGGCTCATCCTCACTACCCACGCCTCCTGGCTGCTTATATCAATTGTCACAAGGTAAAATATGAAAAAAATTCGAGAAAATCCAAAACCATAATAAATAGAAGGAGAAATTTTGAAAAAAAAAATATTTTGTTTCTCTATTCAAATGCTTGGATGGTTTTTTCCATGAATTTTTTATAGCATGAAAAGCTATGTTGTTGTGAAAAAGAGCAATATCCTAAAACAAGAAAAAAAGAAGACAAATGAACAAAAACTCTACTTTTGATTCATATGAAGTATTTTGAAGTCATGTTTGTTCTTATGTGAGATGAGTTTTACAGGTGGGTGCTCCACCTGAAGTGGTAGCTAAGCTAGAAGAGGCCTACGCTTCAGAAGAAGCCGCCGTGGGCCGCACCAGCACCGGTTGCATCGGCGATGATCCGGGGCTAGACCAGTTCATGGAAGCTTACTGTGAGATGCTCACCAAATACGAGCAAGAGCTCACAAAACCCTTCAAAGAAGCCATGATCTTCCTCTCAAGGATCGAGTCACAGTTCAAGGCTCTCACAGTCAGATCTTCTGATTCAGGTGATGACCCACTTCCCCATATTATCTTAAAGATCTTCCCTTTAAATATTTTAATTAATGCATTTAAATACGAGTCAACTGGGAGACATAAATCTGATGTTCTTAATAAATGTAAGAAAAAAAAATTATATAAAATCTTCTAAGTAGTATGTAGACGGGTTTTTAAAACTGGGAGACATAAAATATTGTCAGTATTAGATTGCTGTTGCCTGTAACCTGCTTCTTCTTTGTTTCATGGGTCGATTACTAAATATGGATATAGCTTTCTCTTATTCTTTCTGCACTGTCGGATGAGAAGTCCTTGTCTTTACTTTCTGAAACATGTAGAGAGCCGTTTGTTATAAAAATCTCTCTCTCTCTAACTGATACTAGTAGAAAAGGACCGGTCCAGGGGAGTATTTTGTTTCAGTAATCTATATTGCTTCTATTTTGTTGCTGAGATGGTATGAAGATTTATATTCTGTGTTTCACTATATATCGATTTCAACGGTATAATCTGTAGTTTTACTTGAGGGTGAAGGATATTTGCAGAGAGGAGTATGAGTAAAGAAGGTAAATAAATTCATTTTATTATCATAATTATTTTTAGCTTTTTTTTTCGGTGATAGGCCCATGGAATTATTTGTCCTACTGAGATGTCTAATAGAAAACTAGAGTAGGTGAGTGTTGGCTTTAATCTCTATATGGTGTTTGCATTAAGTACATGGATGATCAGTCCCACCGACACATAGTAGGATATCGTGTTATATCGGACCAAAACTGTAAGTTTCCTGTTGGTATAATACTATGAGTTGGCCTGTTGGATACCTCTTCATGTTTGGTTAGGGCGCGCATTTTTTATATATAAGTAAGAGGTTGAGGGTGTTGGTTTTGAGTCAGGTGTGGGCCCTAGTCCCAACCCTTGCACCCTTAGAGATTCACGAGATCGCTATCTTCTTGTCCTCCTCTAAGTAGATTTATTCTAATAAACTTCTTCTTCTCTATATAAAATCAATGTGGTCATCTCCCATCAAAACATGCACGAAATTTCTTCAAAAGAGAAGTGAGGAAATGGAGAGAAAGAGAAGATTCAAACTGATATTTTTTTTATAATTAACGATGGGTTGTCGTGTGTTTGATCAATGCTGACATCATTACCGTCGGATCCTTGTGTTGTGAAGATCGGCAGCCTTCTCCTCTAGTAGTCGAAGGCGTGGACCATCAAGCATCACTTTGTTTTGGCTTTCACAAATGTGGCCTCACCCAAAAAAGAAAAGATTACAATCCTGAATACATCAAAATCTGATCTTTCCTGAAAAGTGAGCTTAGCTGAAAATTATCAACATCCCAATCTAATGGGCGAGAGAATCTGCACCCAATCCACTCTTGGCCAAGAGATCCTCTCAAGAGTTAGTCTCTCTTCATATATGGTGGATGGACAAGCACTTAAACTTGGAACACAACGACTTGATATGTTCTGCTAGACGGAGAAGGCATGCAACTGCTGCACTTGAGTCACTTTAGACAGAAATGCAATTAATGTTCAAACTGATCACAAATTGGAGGCCCAATGACACATTTTTGTGTCCAAGTTACACTGTTGATGTACATACACTAATTTGACTGGGAATTGGGGGATTCTAAAAGATCAGAATTCGCTGAAGTATCAATTTAAGATGCAACCTAAAGGTCTAGATTTGATGGAAAGGTTACTTTTGCTGATGTATCAATTATTATGCAACCTAAAAGTCTGCCTAGATTTGACGGAGACGCTACTTTCGCTGATGTATCAATTTATTATGCAACCTAAAGGTCTGCCTAGATTTGATGGAGAGGTTACTTTGATAGAACACCCACTTTACTACATGTTTTGTAGATGTTTGGTAGCTTCATTGTCTTCTTTTTCTGATTTAACAAATAGAGCAAATGCAAACATGTGCACCAGATAAAAAAAACTTTGAAGCAAAAATGCACAATCAAAATCATCTAGGAGATGCACAACCAATTAGGCCTATATATGCAAGGATTTGTCAATAACAAAAAGTGAATGCCAGAATTGAACGCACGCACGTAGACATGGACACACATGTATATATGCAAGGATTTGTCAATAACAAAAAGTGAATGCTAGAATTGAACGCACGCACATAGACACGGACACACATGTATATATGTGTGTGTGTTTGTATAGGAACTCTAGCTCCTATTGGTTGCATGCCAAATCAGGTGAGTTAAAAAGTCAACCTGATATGACATGCAGCTAATCGTAGCTCGAGTCATGGTATTTTGTCCCATGATTTTTCCAAAACCGCCGGATTCCTCTATCTCGTACTCCTTTTCCTACTTGACGCTATCATGTTTATAGGCGGCAAGAGTCCCTAAGAAGCCTTGAGGTTTGCACAATACATTAAATATGACCTTTTAGTTCGCAAAACACATTAATAACGATATTGATACATGATGCATTCCGTTGTCATATTGGTCAGGGATTTGGTCTAAGTTTTCTGTTGGTAACATATTCTTAGAGTAGCCCTATAGGAAATCCTCTTCATGATCAATGGTGACACGTGATTTCATGTCTAAGTTACACAGATGACATAAATATTTTAACTTGACTGTGAGCTGGGGATCTACAAGATTTGAGCGTACGTATGCATTATTTTGCTTATAAATATCAATTTAACATACAAATTGATTTTTGCCTCTCTTTTATAGATGTGATGAAACTGTTTCTTCCATGGAAGATGTACAACTGCCACTACAAAAAATAAGACTATTAGCAGCAGCCAAAAACTGCCACTATTAACAAAAAACTGTTGCTATTAGTCTTGTCGCTACCAGAAACTGCCTTAACAGCAAGTGCCGCTGAAACACCTTATTTTTGTAGTGTACCCTACTACATGTTTAGCCCTATAGGAAATCCTCTTCATGATCAATGGTGACATGTGATTTCATGTCTAAGTTACACAGATGACATAAATATTTTAACTTGACTGTGAGCTGGGGATCTACAAGATTTGAGCGTACGCATGCATTATTTTTCTTATAAATATCAATTTAACATACAAATTGATTTTTGCCTCTCTTTTATAGATGCGATGAAATTGTTTCTTCTATGGAAGATGTACAACTGCCACTACAAAAAATAAGACTATTAGCAGCAGCCAAAAACTGCCACTATTAACAAAAAACTGTTGCTATTAGTATTGTCGCTACCAAAAACTGCCTTAACAGCAAGTGCCGCTGAAACACCTTATTTTTGTAGTGTACCCTACTACATGTTTAGCCCTATAGGAAATCCTCTTCATGATCAATGGTGACACGTGATTTCATGTCTAAGTTACACAGATGACATAAATATTTTAACTTGACTGTGAGCTGGGGATCTACAAGATTTGAGCTGACGTATGCATTATTTTTCTTATAAATATCAATTTAACATACAAATTGATTTTTGCCTCTCTTTTATAGATGCGATGAAACTGTTTCTTCTATGGAAGATGTACAACTGCCACTACAAAAAATAAGACTATTAGCAGCAGCCAAAAACTGCCACTATTAACAAAAAACTGTTGCTATTAGTCTTGTCGCTACCAAAAACTGCCTTAACAGCAAGTGCCGCTGAAACACCTTATTTTTGTAGTGTACCCTACTACATGTTTAGCCCTATAGGAAATCCTCTTCATGATCAATGGTGACACGTGATTTCATGTCTAAGTTACACAGATGACATAAATATTTTAACTTGACTGTGAGCTGGGGATCTACAAGATTTGAGCGTACGTATGCATTATTTTTCTTATAAATATCAATTTAACATACAAATTGATTTTTGCCTCTCTTTTATAGATGCGATGAAATTGTTTCTTCTATGGAAGATGTACAACTGCCACTACAAAAAATAAGACTATTAGCAGCAGCCAAAAACTGCCACTATTAACAAAAAACTGTTGCTATTAGTCTTGTCGCTACCAAAAACTGCCTTAACAGCAAGTGCCGCTGAAACACCTTATTTTTGTAGTGTACCCTACTACATGTTTTTTAGCTTGGTCTTAACTTCATCTCCATCTATTATTAGTTAACTTATTAACAAAAATTGGTGTTTACCGCATCCAATTCAACTAGTAATCTAAATGACACTGTCAAGGCTCTCTTTTGATTTCCTAGTGTACTCTCCCTCTCTAATTCTCTATGTATACATAATCTTAATGGCATTGTCAAGGTTCTCTTTTGATTTTATGGTCAACTCTCTCTCTCTCTCTCTCTCTCTTTATATATATATATATATATATATATATATTCTAGATTCAATTACTTTCCAAAAGAATGGGAAGAGGGTACTTATGTACAATTGATGTGGAAGTGAAATATATTTTCCTATTGACACTAACAGAACTCGCTACAAGAATAAGGTGTTTCAGCAGCACTTGCTGTTAAGGCAGTTTGTTATAGTGACAAGACTAATAGCAGCAGTTTTTTGTAAATAGCGGCAGGTTTTGGGTGCTGCTAATAGTCTTATTTTTTGTATTGATTACAAAGCATAAAATTTTTAGAAAATATTGACATTGATCTTTCAAATCCCCTTTGAACTCTTGTGAATAAAACAAGATCTGTTGTTTTATCATGCTCTTCAAAAGAAATTATGCCTATTCGAATATCCAATAGTGATAAATGTTAACCAATCTCTTGTAGAAGTTCTGGACTGCTTTACATAAAAAAGATGAGGACAAGGGTGTTGGATTAAGGGGAAGTGCTTTCTAAGGAAATAATTTGTATTTGTTATCGATTGTAATTTTCCCTTTTCTTTAATTAAAGGATAGCGGACACTTATCGGGAAAAAAAAGTGCTTTCTAAGGAAGGACTTCTGTATCACACTATGAACAAGCTAGGAAATACCTCTTGGAAGAGATTAACAAGGATGCATTTTGTAATAGCTTCCATAGAATGACATGATAATATAGATGCAACATGAGCACACGAGTTTTGAATTAAATCATTTAAAACTGACTTCTTACTCTACTTTCTCATAGCTCCCTAATGCGCCGGAGCCCTACCTCTCTCTCTCTCTCTCTCTCTCTCTCTCTCCATCTGTCTATCTCTCTCTCTCTCTCTCCGTCTCTGTAGTCTCTACTCCATTAACTATTTTTCTTCGTTGCTTGTGATTTCAATTAGGGAATGAACACCATCCACCGTTGCCCACTAGGCACCACCGCACCAGCATGACCGCACCGATTACCACCAGGTCTATCTCCATCTCCATCATCCACTGTACTGTTAGTCCATCGTCGTCAGTTTCCACCATGCTAGCCTATTAATATGAACTATTTAGTTGTTTTAAAAAAAAATACCTTAAAAAAATGTGAATATATATATAGGGAAAGGGTTGGAACCAAGGAGGGTAGTGCTTAAGTGCTACCCATGTGGGCTAGATCACATGCTATGTGGCATGTGATCGCCAAAAAAAACCCATTTTTGGTAGTATAGCTATGGGTTGGTACCCATGAGGGTAGAACCCAAGTGCTACCCACGTGGGCTAGATCACATGTTGTGGCATGTGATCGCCAAAAAAAACCATTTTCGGTAATATAGCTATGGGGCATGTGATTTATAAAAAAACATTTGACTTTTAAGACTTTTTTACCTTCAAATCATGGGGGTCAAACATAAGGTAACGCCCACCTATCAAAGTGCATTGATTTTTTCCCCACTTTGACCATATTTTTAACAGTGGATAAGCATCAAAATTTGCCAAATTTTTTTGTGTGGCACCTAATCGATCTTATACAAGTCGCCTTTGCATCCGATCTTCGAATTGGTGCCACGTGGCATCCAGTGGACTCGTGGGTATTACCAAAATGCTACCCTCATAGGTAGCATCCCGGGCCTCATATATATACATATAGCATCTGTCAGGTGGAGGAAAATACATAGCAAATTAGAGAAATTCTATAGGATTAAAGCTCTCTTTGATACCATGATAGAGAAGCATAGAATATGACTTGTTGTTAACAAAAAGATGAGAACTATTGAAGAGTTCTCGCCTGCACTCGACCTCGAGCTATCTTCTCTGACATGCTATCAAACCAACTGACTAGTTTTTGAAAGATGATGAGACTTGGGAAACTCTCTACACTCTTTGATGGGGTAGCTAAACCCACAAAACACAAAAGCATGATGCTAAAAAATCAGCATAAAATTTATGTGTACAAAGGCTGTATTCTCAACCAGGCCATATCCCCCAGCAATAGGAGAATTCAGAAAGGATTTTTTGGAGGATTTTTGCAAAATTCAATGAGAAACTTTTCTCGAATTTTTTCAGATGTGCCTGTTTTGCTAAATTCTTAAAGAAACTTTTCTAGATTTTTTCTCAAAGTTCCATCTAGGGCTGCAATGATAAGGGTTTAAGTTCCAATATATTTTTAGCTTTTTGTTTTCATGGTGATTTTTATGCAGTTTTAAATGCTTATATAATGGCCTGACTCTGACAGTTCATCTTTGCCAAATAATTTATTATTTTGTTATTATAACCTTTATATGACTTCATATTTTTTATTGCTTGTAATATCAATGCAACCACACAAGGGTCCTATTTATTACTTGCATTAGGTGGAACTCTGGTGGATCTCTTCTCAATCTGTAAAAGTCTTGGTAAATACAAATTGATCTGTCAATGCCCCCACCTTAGGACAAGTTTTTTAGGGATTCCATTGTTTTTTTCCACTTTGACGATGAAATGTAAATCAAATTCTTCTAGCATACATACTTTCCCCCAAGGCCTAATTTCAGTGGCTGGTAACAATTTTGGTTAAGAACTGTCTAAATCTCCTCCACAGAAGAATCAGGTTAGCGCTTGGTAGTATACCCTTTGATGGGTAGAGGCTTGGGAAATTAGATGGATTTTTTTTATTTTTTATTTTTTATTATTATTATTATTTTTTTATAGATCTGAGTTTAGTTTGGTCAACTTTTGTTGACCACAAGATTCCCCTGATCCTTGGTTTTGAGCCTGAAATTTTGGGGTTATCGATGATATAATAAGAGAAAATATGCAAACACAACCATAAAATTAACAAAGATAATTTTAACGTGGAAAACCCTTTCACGGGTAAAAACCACGGGATCTATCTCAGATCCAAGGAAAACAATCCACTATGAAAATAATTTATTACAGTGCTTTTAAGAATGAAATCCCCTATCACTCTTCTTCACCAACATTGACCGCATCTCACAATCATCCATTCCATAATGACAATGCTATCGCCTTCAACCGTCGTTTTTCAAGATGGTCCACTCGTTTCACTCACGAGCCAATCACAAATTTAAAACATAAAGATCTACCTCCATTTATCGAGGCAAAGATTCTTTGAGACTTTTTTTATCCATTCAGAATAACACCTAAATATCTCATAGAGAAGGAAATGAGAAACTTTGAAGAGATTTTTGGTGTGAAGAATTTTTCCCCCAAAACCTTACATCCCGAATCACACATATCATTTTTATACTGTCGAGGCAAGGATGTCCTTGAGACCCTAACTTCCTATAACTGTCGGAACCGCCGGAATACGGACGTCCGTGAATCACTCACGGATGTCCGTGAGTCCATTCACGGATATCCGTCCATCCGAACCACTGAATCTACTTGGCACATAAGAGCACTTATAAATTTGACTATGATTATGATAATATTTCTAATAATCTACAATCTCCCCCTTTGTCACAATCATGATAAAACCTAGATTACAAGGACTCGATTAAAAAAAATTACATCAAATTTTCTCTCATCTAAGTCTTATACATCAATCTATCATGCAATGCAAAAAGTTACAACATGATTTGCTTCCCCTAAATTAATTAGCCAAGTAAGATCAGATTAAGAAGAACCATCGAAAACGAGGTCAAGTTGTAAATGCAACTTCTCTAGAAGATCATGATACCCCGAGTTGGCCATGACACTCGATTCGTGAGAATCAGACAAAGTGTACTGGCTCTGATACCAATTGAAATTTCGGGATTATCGATGATATAATAAAAGAAAATATGCAAACACAACCATAAAATTAACAAAGACGATTTTAACGTGGAAAACCCTTTCACGGGTAAAAATCACGGGATCTATCTCAGATCCAAGGCAAACAATCCACTATGAAAATAATTTATTACAGTGCTTTTAAGAATGAAATCCCCTATCACTCTTCTTCACCAACATTGACCGCATCTCACGATCATCCCTTCCATAGTGACAATGCTATCTCGCCTTCAACCGTCGTCTCTCACGATGGTCCACTCGTTTCACTCACGAGCCAATCACAAATTTAAAACATAAAGATCTACCTCCATTTATCGAGGCAAAGATTCTTTGAGACTTTTTTTTATCCATTCAGAATAACACCTAAATATCTCAAAGAGAAGGAAATGGGAAACTTTGAAGAGATTTTTGGCGTGAAGAAATTTTCCCCCAAAACCTTACGTCCCGAATCACACATATCCTTTTTATATTGTCGGGGCAAGGATGTCCTTGAGACACTAACTTCCTATAACCGTTGAAACCACCGCTAACTTCCTATAACCGTCGGAACCGCCGGAACACGGACGTCCGTGAATCACTCACGGATGTCCGTGAGTCCATTCACGGCCGTCCGTCCATCCGAACCACTGAATCTACTTGGCACATAGGAGCACTTCTAAATTTGATCATGATTATGACAATATTTATAACAGAGCCTTATGATTACTTGCATTATTCCCACAAGGTTTTCTCCTGCTCCAGCCTTTCTGCTTTGTGGGAAACATCATTTGACATGGATCAGAAGGGAAAATATTAAACAAAAAATAAATAAAGGAAATATCTACTGTTCAAGCACTACTTAAGCTGACCTACTTATTGAATTGTTATTGAGTCACGAATCCTACTGTATTATCCAATTCAAATCTTTTTGAAGTGTTATTGACAACTGGGATTTATGATTTCTTAGTTTTCATAACCATTTGTCATAATATCAGCTCCATTATTAGCCTCCCGGTCCTAATACTGAATACAGAACCATTTTATTCCCATTCAAAATCTCTTGAGAAACCATTGTGAAGCCTACAAGACATATTGATGGTTAATAATTTTACATTTCTTCTGGAGATCTAAGCAATTCAGATGTTCAGAGTGGATCCTTGGAAAATTATCTTAGCTGTATTATAGCTGTTCTTTTTATGGAGAAGGGATACTGTTGAGATTGTGCCTTGAATTCTGTTGGTGGTACTGATCTAGAGGTTGGATTGTACACCCAGCCACAATTCTGCAGTTATACTTTGTATTAGATATAAAATCTAATTATAGATAAGGATTATATTGAAGGAAACTCAATTTTGTTTTGAGTGGGGGGAGATCTGAGAGATTTGTAATCCTAGTTTTCACAAATTAGTAAATGGACTCAACATCACCCATGGGCATAGGCAAATTGCCGAACCACGTAAATCTTGTTTTGGCTCGTTTTGTGCATTTTTTATTGCCATATTTTCTACAGATACATTATTACGGAAGAAATACAAATTGTAAGAATTTTCTAGAATAATCTATTGTTTGATTGATATACCACAACTGTAATCCAACTCAAGACTCCATTATGAACTTGGTATTAATAACAATCCCAGATTATTGTCCATCCAACTATTATTTTGTGTTCTCTAAATTATGTTGGTATGTAATTTAGAATCTGAGTACCATGTCCATCCAACTGTAATTGTGAAAAGCTTGGTGCTAGTACCTCATGGGGTAGTATTGTCCTTGGTAGAGTTATCATTTCTTTTGGAATAATATGGATTTAGAAGTAAGAACCCAGATTCTGCTTCGACTGAATTATAATGATGTTGAACTTCAAGTGGACTCTACTGGTAATGAAGGCCAGACACATAATTTGTGATATCTGTTTAAACATATACCAGTTTCACTCCTACGAGATTTGATGATTCAAATTCTGTTCATTTGGTTTTTGAAACCTTTCTAACAGTTAGTCTAAATGGGCAGTCAGTTATGGACTACATTAAAATGAAGAACCACTTTTGAAGATGAAAGCAGTGGCTAGATTAGGTCAAATGAGTGTATCTCCAAAAAAGCCACGTTGGACTATGAAATTCATAGATGTATTCGGATAAACTGAAACCTCCATGTATTCCAAGGGATCTAATGCAAAAATATTGATTTGCAGAGATCACGCTACCACATATCCATAGGATTTTTTTTCCCTTTATTTCACTGTTTATTTTTTTAAGGATCATGTGATGAATTTCTGAAAATTGTACATTTATTTTTGCGTGATGATTTATGTTAGTTTTTTCAATCTAACAGTTACTTCTTTGTTTATCTCCTCTTGCTGCTGTTGTATATTGGTTTACCAGTGCACGTGCCTGGAACTCTCCAGGCATTCATTTGTTTGATTCTTCCTCATTCTCATATGTTGTTCCCTTCTATTTCATGTTGGTATATCCCTTTATAAATGAGATGAATAGCTCTATGGATTACAGTACACACACACACATACATATATATATATATGGAAAAGGGTTGTGTCATTCATTTGTTCGATTCATCCTCATTCTCATATGTTGTGCCCATCTAATTCATGTTGGTGTATCCCTTTATAAATGAGATGAATAACTCTATGGATTACAGTATATATATATGGAAAAGGGATGCGTATCCTAACGTGGTACGGTGAGCGTAACCCAATGATCCATTTGGAGCTCCATGTTGCACCTAACACAATTCTGGTGTTATGTAGAGCTTGGATGCATTGTCTAGATCAATTCTATAAAAAATTAGTTGTTTGAGGCAAAAGTCAAATATTGACTGATTTAAATGGTCTGAATTTCAAGGCACAAAAAAAGCATGTCAGAGATACGTTATTGATATATATTTTTTGAAAGATAATCTAAACGAAACAACCTTGCTCCACATGGCACACTACAAAAATAAAGTGTATTAGCGGCACTTGCTGTTAAGGCAATTTTTGGTAGCGACAGAACTAATGGCAGCAGTTTTTTGTTAAAAAAACTGCCGCTAATAGTCTTATTTTTTGTAGTGGCAGCAAAATAGTGCTTTGGGTGCCATGCTCCACGTGGACTATTGGGGCACGCTCACCGTGTGTGTGTGTGTATATATATATATATATACACACATTCAGCCTAAATATAGAATATTATAACACCTAATTTTTCGTATTTAGCTACTCATTGGATCACATAATATCAGGTTGTGGTGAAGCGGTAGAGAGGAATGGCTCATCAGAAGAGGAGGTTGACGTGAGCGAGAACTACATCGATCCTACGGCAGAAGACAGAGAATTGAAAGGTCAGCTACTGCGGAAATACAGCGGATATCTTGGCAATCTCAAGCAGGAGTTTCTCAAGAAGAGAAAGAAAGGGAAGCTTCCAAAGGAAGCCAGGCAGCAGTTGCTGGACTGGTGGAGCAGACACTACAAATGGCCTTACCCATCGGTATAATCAATCTCATATTTATCTTATTTCGACTAAATTCTGTGTTTCCTCCTCTCTACATTAAACCCTAATATTGGCCCAAATTTAGTGGATGTCTTGTACAAACAAGGATTCTAGAGTGTTGTCTTATACACTAAACCCTAATATAGCCACTTCTTTGACGCGACATAGGCCTAAAATCACTCCTCATTGGTTAATTTTAAGCATTTGATCAAGGGAGCCTATACATGCACATAGACTAGCCCACAATCTTTTATTTTATAAAATAACCATCAGCAATTGTGTGCGATCAAGGCATATGATGTGCAATGACAAATTTAACTTTTCTGATATTTTCAAAAGAAGGCAATAAAAGTAGGGATAATGAAAATCAATGTGAGGTTCTAACCAAGGATCAATGTAACAGTTTCGTTTTCAGTTTCAGACATGACCAAAACCGAAAATTTCCCTTCCATACATTATTTTGACCGAGATTTCGGACCTTGATTTTATTTCAGTGTGGACCGAAACCGATAAGTAACCATCAGCAATTGTGTGGGGAAACTATTATGAGTATGTAGAATGGTCTAAAACTCGATTTTTTATATTATATTTGGTTAATAGGGGCTCACTTGAGACCTAAGATAAAACCCTCGTCGTCCCATTTTTGAGCCACGTAGCAACCTCACTACAAAAAATAAGACTATTAGCGGCAGTTTTTTTAACAAAAAACTGCTGCTATATATTAGTCCTGTCGCTATCAAAAACTGCCGCTATTAGTCTTGCCGCTACCAAAAATTGCCTTAACAGCAAGTGCGCTAAAACACCTTATTTTTGTAGTGCCTTTTTGGCCAATCCAATATGTCTGAGTGGCTAAACATCATATGCTGATCGTTCAGCCAACAAGCCAGGCTCATCGAAGGGTTCAAACTATTCGATCTGGGAAGTCTTGTACAAAATTTTCATATCTAACAGAATGTTCGCATTGAAGTGCTTTGATTTGATAGTACGGATCCTCCGATGGGCATATTTTTGTGTTGCACAAAGGGAATAAGTGTTCTGCCACTCGGTAAAAACTGAACCACATGGCACCATTTGGTGAGTGTTTTATCTTAGGCGGAAGGTGAGGGGAGTCGATCCGTATTATATTGCATACAACATGATACTTCACCATACTATTTTACTTTGAAATGGCACGGTTGGGTGAGTTCAGGAGTCACAGAAGCTGGCGCTCGCAGAGTCTACAGGTTTGGATCAGAAGCAAATAAACAACTGGTTCATAAACCAGCGGAAGCGTCATTGGAAGCCTTCAGAAGAAATGCAGTTTGTGGTCATGGATGCAGCTCATCCCCATTACTTCATGGACGCTGATGCTCTGGGACACCCATTTCCGATGGATTGCACGCCGACTCTTCTCTGATCATCCGACTTCTGTGTGATCGAGTCATCAAAGAGTAATTATTGTTATTACTATTATTATGTTACTATAATTTGTATCTGTATGCTTGTAGTTCTATTTATTAAAACTAGAACTCTTTTATTCTGAGATGATATGCTATCCCTATTTTACCTGTATTTGGTTTGGAAATTTTGCTTCAAGACACTTGTTCCAATTTAATCCTCTCTAATGCTTACATCCGTGATCATGGTGCCGAAGAATCTGTAAGTTCAGCTTTTGACTAGGTTATGGTGCTCATAAATGTAAAGGGTTTATTGCCATAAAACTAGCACTCATGGAATTTTATTACCAAAAAGTTTCTTTATTTTTGTTAGCTTTATGTGTGGGAAACGGGCTGCGCTCGGTAAGACGCCCCGGTTTGGGAACTCTTTTCTGCAAGGGCTCTTTAGAAAACAATGCTTAATTTCAGTAAACTTTTAGGAAAACGTGCTCCATTTGTTGAGTTTTAGGGCAAGTTCCCTACTTGTAAAATGGTACACCTCTGGTGTAATATGGTTGTTCATTTCACTCTAAAATGAAGGTGTAAAATTTACATTGTGGGCTATTATTGATTTTATGGCAAAGCGAACGATTTCTGTAATTTTTGTATGTTCTCTTGACTAATTAAATCGTCTTGTCCGCTTATTTTATATCTCTTCATCGGCCAATGTAAAAGTCTCTGTTTCGCATGAAAATTTAGGGGAGTGTCACCCATCCTCATTCAAGTCAATCGATCGGGTCGCATTTACCCCTTCATTATAAAAATAAAGAGCTCACTCAAAATATGTATCAAATCACTCTTCCATGCTAATCCATCATTCACTCTTGCCAATTGGCGTGGGCCCCACACTATTTATAATCCACCTAAAATGTCTACATCTCTCCTCATTTTCTCCTCTCACAATCGAAAAATTCATCTCTGATTCCTCTCCTCTTCCGCTAACCGAAAACTCCGCAAGCATTTTTGGATCCATCTCCAAATCCGGCAAGACGTCTCCGGCAAAAAGATTGTCGAAATTGATGTCTTCGAACAAAGTTTCCGGTGAGGAGGCTGATATCGATCAAAAACCTCTCCATCTCTATCTCATCTCTTTGATCATCCTTAGAACTTGCCAAGGGTGACAAGGCAAGCATTCCAAATTCAAATATGCAACAAAGAAGGAAAAAAGAAGCAGACCCACTAAAAATCATTCACTAAAACTCAATTTTTGCACTAGAAACCTTGGTTTTTCCAACGATTTTGATGAGTTTTGGTGAGTAATTGCATTAGAAAACATGGGTTTTTCCGCCAATACATCGAATGATTGGTGCTGGAAAATGAGACGGGGATTGGGTGACAAATTGGAGAAGATGGTTTTGATTTTTGTAGTGTAGGAGCATGAACTGATTGCATCTTAGCCACAACTTCCAACGACTCGTCCTTAGAATCCGGCGACTTGTTCCCCAGATCTTGCGCAATAATTTTGACCGTTGCCCATTTTACCTGCAATAATTGGATATTATGAGCCTCAGTCTTGTAAGTTAAAATTATTACAGGTAAAATTTAGTGGCACAAAATTTAAAAAATTACAGTCAAATGGACAACAAAAGTTGTACTTTTTACGATAAAATACAAGAATTGCATGTATTATTGTGGGATTACAGCGAAGTGAACTTGTCCTTAGGAAAATTGTCTATGATTTTAGATAACTTGTGATTCAATAAAAAATAAGACCAGTTTTGGGTATATTATTCAAACAAAAAAACAGCTTTTTTAAGACCTTGTTGCTCTTATTTGGAAGGGTCACAACCCGATCAAGTTGGTGCATTGAATTTGAGCATCTTTGATTATATTTTCAACAGTAACTATATATTGAATCATGCCCAAAGTTTTTGAGTAGTAGATCATCGTCTTTGGGCAAGTTACGGTGGCATTCGAGCCTAGATGCATGCTATGTATAGACTATAAACTATTTCTTAAAATTCGTGCGTTGATTTCCTCAAATTTAAAACAATGGGCATGATTTCTAAAGTTAATATAAAGTAGGCATGGCTTTGTTTGGCAAAGTTGCTTGCAATTGGAATGGCATTAGAGCCTAGATCCATGCCATGTATAAACTAAAAATTGTTTCTTAAAATTCGTGCATTGATGTCCTAAAATTAAAAACAATGGGCATGCTTTCTAAAGTTAATATAAAGTAGCTATGGCTCTGTTTGACAAAGTTGCTTGTAAAAAGCTCTTTCTAAGGTAAAGTATTAGTTGAGAAGCCCTTTCGCCCAAGGACTTAGGGCATCTCCAAGAGGTATCCCAAAAGTATAGTATACCATTTTGGCATATTATTTTCCGGCAAAAATGAGATGCCAAATTTGAGATACATGTGACCTCCAACAATATATCCTAAATTGAATAATATATAATTTTGATAAATTGAATAAAAATATAATAGAAAAAAGAAATAAATATTTAAAAGAAGAAATTAATAAATTAAAAAAAATATACATTTATTCAAATTTGGGATAAGAATAATGGTATCCTAAATTTGGGATACCAAATAGGTACCTCATTTACATGTACATTTTGGATTACGGTTGGACTTGCTTGTTGTTGGATCGATATCTCAAAACTAGCCGTTTGAGAGTCTGTTGAAACCTGATGAGGGATATCCTTGGCACTGCGGAAGCTAACCATCAAAGAGAAACACCTTGGGTAGGAATTTACACCATGGTTCCACAACTAACAAGCTATGAACTAAACAACTAACAACCAATCAAAGTAAACAACTAAATAAGAAAGTAAATAGCAAATAGAGATACTCACACGCAAGATTTACGTGATTCGGCTATGCCTACATCCACGGGGGTGACGAGAGAATCCACTATGAAGAACACTGACAACTTGCACAACCCACAAGCTCGTTCCGAAGAATGGAAGCTTTGATTGCTATCCACAAAGAAATCAACATCTCTTTGTACAATGTCTCCAAGCTCACTCTTCCTATTAACTTGCTTCTTGGACTTACATTCTCTCACTAGTTCTTCAACTCTTTTCACTCTATCTCTTATGTTCTATTATACACATGTATTTATATGTTTTACCACATATATCTAAGAGCACCAAAATATGTTAGTAAGTGTGTCACTCACAATTCTCCACCTCGTACATCATTTGATAGACCTCAAATTTTGGACGAACACAAGAAGAGGCTGAAAATACCTAGAAATGTATCTCAATATAACTGAGCTGTAGACCAAACCGACTGCACCATTCTGACCATGGCTGCCTACGTACTCTCAGCCGGGATCAAGCCACCGTAGTTCCTACAACCGAGATGAAGACTCTACCTCACCCCAACACCACCCCGAAGGGCCATACCCTCATAGGTAATCAACACGGGTTGATATGAAGCAAGTCCAAGCAATGCTGAAACTTGCTATCTGTCACCACCTTGGATTACATGTCTGCTGGATTCTCATTTGTGTGCACCTTCATGAGAGAAATATCACCTTCTTCTACTACATCCCAGACATGATGAACCCGATTCTTAGACAAGTGAATCGCACTTTGGCTATCACACCACAAGTCCACACAATCTTGCTTAATCTCCAAATTGTCTAGAAGACCCCTCAGCCATAATGCTTCATTCACTCCCTCTGCCATGGCCATGTACTCGGCCTCTATAATAGAAAGTGCCACTGTAGCCTGTAACATTGATCGCCAACTAAATGGAGCACCATATATATTGAACACATAACCAGTAGTAGATCGTCGTCTGTCTAGATCACCTACATAATCTGAGTCCACAAACCCGCTAATCTGACATGTATCTCCACCAAAACACAAACCCGTATCAGCGATACCTTTCAAGTATCTCATGACCCACTTCACTGCCTCCCAATGTGCCTTCCTTAGGTTCGTCATGAACCTACTGACCACACTGACCACCTATGAAATATATGGACGTGTACACACCATGACATACATTAAATTGCCGACTGCACTAGCATAAGGTACACGCTCCATGCGTGCCTTCTCTTCTGCTGTAGTTGGAGATTGTTTACCAGAGAGCCTGAAATGTGGAGCCAATGGAGTCACCACTGGTTTAGCACCTTCCATCCCGAATCCCGCGATAACCCGCTCAATGTATCCTTTCTGACTCAAGAACAATAGACGGTTCGATCTCTCTCTTCTAATCTCCATACCCAATATTTTCTTAGCAACGTCCATGTCCTTCTTCTCAAACTCTTTATCGAACTGAGATTTCAGACTATCTATCTCCACCTTACTCTTTAAAGCAATAAGTATGTTATCCACATACAACAGAAGATAGATATAATCACCTTCACGAAATTTCCAAATATAAATACAACAATCATACTCACTTCTGAAGAACCCATGCTTTAGCATGAAGGAGTCAAATCGCTTGTACTACTGCCAAGGAGGTTGCTTCAATCCATATAGCAATTTTCTCAAGCGACATACCTGACGTTCCTTATCCTCAACCTTATAGCCCTTAGGTTGATGCATATAGATTTCCTCATTCAAGTTTCCATGCAAGAAGGCTGTTTTGACATCGAGTTCTTCCAGCTCAAGATCACCATGAGCAACAATACTCAATAGCACCCGAATAAAAGTGTGCTTCACCACCGGAGAAAAGATGTCATTGTAGTCCACTCCCTCTCTTTGTGCAAACCCCTTAGCCACTAACCTCGCCTTGTACCTTATACCACCGAGCTCAGAAGGATCCTCTTTCTTCTTGTACACTCACGTACAACCAATAGCTTTCTTTCCTACGAGCAATGGACGACCTCCCATGTCTGGTTCTTTCGAAGAGACTCCATCTCTTCTTCCATCGCAGCCAACCAACTCTTACTATTGTTGTCCCGAATAGCTTCCTTAAAGGTGACTGACTCATCATCCTCCACCAAGAGTGCGTACTCGACCAAATTCACCTGCCCATAGTACCTCAAAGGCTTGTCTAACCCCAGCTTCTGAACTTGCTTGTATGCTCGCCTTAGCCTAGTGGAAGCCAAACTATCCAGTGCATGTACATTTTCTTGGTTAACCGCCTCATGTTCAAATTCATCATCACTCTCATCATGAGTGTCTCCATGATCCTCCTCTTGAACACGACTAGAACTTGGTTGGTCTTTAGGTTCTATCTTAACTACTTGAGACTTTGAAGTCTTAATACCATCATCACCGGGCATCGTAGCTTTCAAAGAAGCTATCATAGAGTTTTCATCAAAAATAGCAACCCTGCTGATTATGAATTTAGAATCCTCCACACACCAGAGACGATAGCCTTTTACACCTGCTGCATACTCCAAGAATATTGCCTTCTTGGCTCTCGCGTCAAGCTTTCCCTCGTTGACGTGGTAGTAGGCCGTGCACTCGAAAATTCTGAGTCTCATAATCTGCATGTTCTCCTGACTATAACCTGTAAGGTACATCTCCATCTAACTTTGAATTAGGAGACCGGTTGATAATATAGCAAGTTGTAACAACCGATTCTGCCCACCATTCTCTGCCAAAATCAGCATATGATCGCATGCACATTGCTTTCTCCTGTAATGTACGGTTCATTCCCTCTGCGAGCCCATTCTGTTGTGGTGTTTTTCTGACTGTCCAGTGTCGAGCAATACCTTCCTGATCACAAAACTCCTTGAAGGCACCCTCTATAAACTCTGTACTATTATCAGATCACAGTGTTTTCAATTTCTTACTTGTTCTGTTCTCAATCATTGCCTTCCACTTCTTGAACGTGTTGAATACCTCATTCTTGTGCTTCAAGAAATAAATCTAAGCATACCTAGAATAATCATCGACAGATGTGAGAAAGTACCTTGAACCACCCTTGGAAGTAATTGTGGCCGGACCCCAAATATCTGTATGCACATAGTCTAATATACCTCTTCTTTTGTGTTTGCTTGATTTGAATTGAACCCAGTGTGTTTTACCGTACACGCAATGCTCGCAAAAATTCATGCAATGCTTTTCAAATTTTTCAACAAACCTTCTTTACCGAGCATATCTAGACCCCTTTCTGACATATGCCCAAGCCGCCTATGCCAAAATTGAGTACACTCTCACATGGGTCTCCACCACTTCCACTTGTTCCAACCGCTGCACTTTCTGTCACCATCGTACCCAAAAGAGCATAGAGATTTCCTTGACAATTACCTTTCATCACTATCAAAGAATCACGAGCAACCTTCTTTATTCAATTCCATGTAACTATCTTGCAGCCACTGGAGTCCAAAGTACTAACAGAAATAAGGTTCTTCCGCAAATCAGGGACATGTCTCACATTCATCAAAGTTCTGACCACTCCATCATGCTTCTTAATTCTAATCGAACCAAGGTCCACCGATTTATAAGAATGGTTATAAGAATGGTTATTCTTCATCAATATAGTTCCACCATCAATGCTTCTATAGGTAGTAAACCACTTCCTATTGAGACACATATGGTAAGAACAACCCGAATTAAGAATCCACTTATCAGGGATTTCTTCATCATCAATGACGGAGTAACATTCATCGCTGCCCCCTTCTTCTGATGCATAACTAGCCTCTTGCTTGCCTTGTACCTTCCCGTTGTTGTTGTTCTTGTTATTTTTCTTCCATCCTGCTCTTTTGTTAGGACAATTTACTTTGAAATGCCCAAACTCACCGCATTTAAAATACAGTCTTTTCGCAAGAGGTCTAGAACTCCAAAAGATATCACAAATTTAACCGTTTGATGACATGGACTTCGTGAATGACACACTTAGTAACATGTTTTGGTGCTCTTAAATAATGTGGTAAAACATATATATATATATATGTGTGTGTGTGTGTGTGTGTGTAGTAGAACTTAAGAGATACAGTGAAAAGGATTGAAGAACTAGTGAGAGAATATAAGTCCAAGAAGAAGGTTAATAGGAAGAGTGAGCTTGGAGAGATTGTACAAAAAGAGGTTGATTTCTTTGTGGATAGCAATCAAAGCTTCCATTCTTTGAAACGAGCTTGCGGGTTGTGCAAGTCGTTGGTGTTCTTCATAGTGGATTCTCTCGTCATCCCCGTGGACGTAGGCATAGCCGAATCACGTAAATCTCGCGTGTGAGTATCTCTATTTTCTATTTACTTTCTTATCTAGTTGTTTACTTTGATTGGTTGCTAGTTGTGTAATTCATAGCTTGTTGGTTGTGGAACTATAGTATAAGTTCCTAACAAAGGTGTTTCTCTTTGGTGGTTAGTTTTCGCAGTGCCAAGGGTATCCCTCGCCGGGTTACAATAATTGGTACCAAAGCCACTTGTCAGATCAGGGTGGTAAAGCTCATATTTGAAGTGTTTGGCTTGAGTCTTGAGCTATGCACACAAGGTGTTGTTGAAATTCTTGAGAGAAGCCACTTTTCAGATCAGGGTGGTAAAGCTCCGGTTTGAGTGTTTGGCTTGAATCTTGTGCTGTGCACATATGGTGTTTGTTGAAATTCCTGAAGGAAGCTGGTTGTTAAACAAGCGGATAAATGACATCGATTAGTGAAACAGTTAAAGTTGGGAAGTATGAGATAGAGAAATTCAGTGGGAAGAATGATTTTTCGTATTGGAGAATGCAAATGAAGAATTTGTTAATCTCACAGAAATTACACAAAACTTTGGCGGGTAAAGAAAAGAAGCACATAGACATGCCCGATGAGGATTGGGAAGAACTAGATCTTGAAGCATGAGCGTCGATCATTTTATGCCTTGAAAGAGATATTGCTTTCTTGGTTGATGGTGAGGTAACAACTGCGGATGTGTGATCAAAGTTGGAGGCAAACTTCATGACGAAGACTCTAACAAATCGTATCTATTTGAAGTCTAAATTATATACTTGCAAGATGGAGGAAGGCACACCAATCCGGGAGTACATCAACAAATTTGATAGGTGCATATCAGATTTGAAGGACATTGATGTGAAGGTAGATGATGGGGATCAAGCACTTCTATTACTTCTTTCGTTGCCAAAGTCTTATGAGAACCTTATACAAATATTGATGCTTGTGGGTGAACATCTTACAATGAATGAGACTAGAACATCACTTATAGCGGATGATCTTCGAAAGATGGCAACTAGTGGAATGGCTACTAGTGGTAACAAGGAGCAAACACAAGGGCTGTTTGTAAGAGGTAGAAGCAATGAGCGAGAAAAAGGCAACCTTTAGTTGAAAATAGAGAAGCAGCCCAAGCTGCTTCTCCAAACACACACCATTTTCAATTAGATATGATCAAGTTTTTGAGTGGAACTTGCTTCTGATCACCCAAATGCACCCCATTTTCAACTAGAGATGGCCAATTTCTTGAGTGAAAATTGCTTCTCACCCAATAGTTTAGTCTTCAAGGCCTAAATTTCTCTTTACGAAAAGCACTTTTTCAAGACGACTGGTACTGTGTGAGAATGGTGTTCTTTGACAATGATGTTCTGTTAGAAGCGGCCCTATGTTACATCTCAAATGTGCCTTTGGGGAAAGCTTGACAAATCACATTATCATATTTTAAAAAATCAGATTGCTGCTCAAGTTTGAAAAGTACTTTTGGGAAAAGAGTTGCAAACAAGACTCATGCCTTGTTTGGCAATCCTTTTCCAAAACCACTGAAGTGCTGTAAAGATGTTTGTTAAATGCTTCTTCTCAAATGCTGCTGCTCAAAAAAGGTCCATGATATGATGAAAATGATGTTATTTGAGAAGCAACATGAGACATCTCAAAAAAGGTCCATCATATGGTGAAAATGGTGCTATCTGAGAAGCAAAAATTGTCGTTATTAATAAAAAATAAGACTATTAGTGGCAGCTAAAAATTACTGCTATTAACAAAAAATTGCCGCTAATAGTCTTTAATAGTTTTTTATTAATAGCGACAATTGTTTACTTCAAAAAATTGCCGCTAATAATATGTTTTTTTGTAGTGATAACACCAATTTTAGCTAGAGGTGACCATCGTGTTGAATAAGGTTTATTCCCAACCACCGATATCAATCGATTGAGTTGGGAAAATTAATCGATTGAGTTTGAGAAGTAAACTACCGGTGTCAATCGATTGAGGTTGGAAAGTCAATCGATTGACTGATGAGCGGATGCAGATCCGCAGGATTGACTGTTGACCAGTGTCAATCGATTGAGGTTGGGATGTCAATCGATTGACTGTTGGGCGGATATAGATCTGCAAGTTTTGAATAATTGGCTATTTTCGGGAAGTTCAATTTAGCCAAGGTTTCCTAAGTGATTAGGAGACTATTTTATAAGTGTTTTGAATACTTACAACTCTTAGGAGATTTGGGAGTTACGTTCCAAAAGGGAGCTTGGAGCCTATTAGTAGAAAGCTTTTTCTCTAGGGATTTAGAGAGAGCTTGGTGAAAGTTTCATGTGAGAAATCTGTGAGAATACTCAGAGAGAAAAAGTATTGAAGAATAGCTTGGAGATTGAAGATCTGATTGAAGTCGTTCTTATGTCGGAATCGTGATTATATTCCAGCAGATCTCTTCTCTATTATTTGAAGGACTGTATTCTTGATTTAACAACGAATTTATTATTGAAGATCTTGCTAGATCTTGATTGAGTTTGCACTAGAGAGAAGAGTGTGTGTTGTAAACATTTATAAAAATAGTGTATATATTCCCGTGGGCGTAGCCCTTGATTGGGTGAATCACGTAAATCTTTGTATTGTGCGTGTGATTAATTTTTTACCTGAATCTTCTTATTTTTCCGAATTCATCGCGATAAGGAGTTCGTAAAGTGGGTAAAATTCCCAACACATCGTTGAATGAAATGTGCTTTTCACTCAACATTTTTTTTCCTGAAAAATATTGTTTGACAAAGGATTGACAAATAGGGCATTAATAAGTAGCCCGGCTTGGCGATACTTTTTCAAAAAGCACTTTTAAAGGAAAAATGTGATTTGAGAAGCAACACAATGTGTTGTTTGAGTAGAACCATTCGGCTACTTCTCTAAAACTCCAATTTCAGAAGCAG
This sequence comes from Chloranthus sessilifolius, assembly GCA_021018995.1. Lineage (NCBI taxonomy): Eukaryota > Viridiplantae > Streptophyta > Magnoliopsida > Chloranthales > Chloranthaceae > Chloranthus > Chloranthus sessilifolius. The sequence goes on from CM037589.1 coordinate 24,790,268, forward strand.
CAAATGCCTATTTAGGGTATATCATATTTTAGACAAATTTCTCTTGTTGATACCTTCCCTAAAAAGTACTTTTCAAATGCATCTTCTTTCCATGTGAACTGATACTTGGGTCCCTTTTTATAATTTGTACCATCTGGAATCATCGCGTATGTCATCTTGTAGATCCTGTGGGATCTAAAGATCTTTGTCATTAAAGTATTGGATGCATCATTGTCTCCACCATTTGAGTGAAAGGCGATCAAATGCCATCCAAAATTATTGAATAAATCATTAATTTTAAATGAACTTTGACTGATGATGGAGATTGTCTTTCAACTCAAATGTCTTTGTACCATAAATCTTGACATCATGGGCGCCAAAATCACCTGAAATAGATGATGGTTCGACACTGCATCCCCAAAAGTGGCCCTAGCACCGACTCATAAAGGCTAGGTTCCAATAGCAAATTTATGCTCGAAATAGAGTCTCGCTGGGAAAGCAGATTTTTTTTTCCCATTTCAGACCGTTTCCTGCATGCGGCAATGGGGCTGGGACCCATCTATGAAGTGACGGTTCTCGAGTTTTCTGACTCTTTCCATTTTCGACAAAAAAATATCAAGAATGATCAGAATCTGAGTCCCTAGTGCGTATACACTCTCTCAAGTACACACCATATAAAAACTATGCTCTCCTCCAAAGGCTACTTCTTCTGCCCATTGTCTTCTTCTCAAATGATTAAAAAAAAGGCAGCAAATTGAAATCGATCGGTAGATTTGAAATTTGCTATTGGCTCTTCTTCATCTTCAGCTTCAATGGGTTGGAGTTTGAGTGGCCTAGAGGTGCAGAGTGAAAAGAGGGTTGCTAGTGGGCCTTATGAAAGGTCCATGTAGGAAAAGTCCAAAATATATAAGTCACACATTAGTTTCTTATTTAGATCTTTACAAAATTTGGGATACTTGATATTTGTATATTCAAAGTTTAAACAAGTCAATGATTGTTTGAATCTCTCACTCATTATCTCGTATCGAGACGAGATTTGAGCATGACATATTACAAGAGATATCCCAAAATTTTGGGTTAATTATCCTTGAGTTAGTCAATATTTGGAATCAATCCAACGCACTAGCTTTGTCCTATAGTTCTAGCGTCTTACATTAGTGAGATTAAACTAGTTAACATTGTCAATGGTGCATGTGGTGGACCAAGTAATTATTACTTCATTTTCATATAATAATAGTCATCTAATTTCTTCATATGCAACTTCTTATTTTGAAAATTTACAAGTTATGCCATTGAGTCATGTGGTGTTAACCACATACACATTTTTTATCGTATTAATGAAACTAAAGTCGCTGATTTAGCCAATGGTGTTGACTTTTGAGCATATCATTTTGATCAAGGGTTAAGGGCGTTATTCCATTTGAGCTTAATAGCTTAATATACTATGCATTTTCTTAAATCGTACAAGCGACTATTATAGAGTTAGTATGATAAATGATCAAGTAGTATAGCTGTAGGAATCTTTTTTACATAATTGTATCGACGGAAGTGTTCAATTTTTCATGAATCGTGTATCGGCTAAAATGACCTTCAAATATATACGGCGCAGTATTAGATGCTCTACAGTCATTCCTATGGTCATACGATGTCCCTAAAGTATATCGATTCTATGTTTTTCTAAAACAATTAAAAGAACACAAGAAATCTTTCGTCTCTGTGAAATGTCAGGAATCATAACTTTTCTGAGGCCTAAAAAAATACACTTGAAAAAAGCTAGGACTTTGCAGAAAACTCAATTGTCAGAAATCTGAGCTTTTATGGGATAAGTGGAAAAATATCCGAACATGGCCTAAGATTTTACTCTTTGCGTGTGACCTCACCTATGCTATTAGCCTTTTGGTAATAAAATTAAGTGTACCTTCATCTACGCCTATGCATTCTCGGGAAGTGTCCATGCCCTAAACCCCTTAAAAATCATTAATTACGTTAGATCAGATGATGGAGTTTGTTTCTCACTCCGATATTCCGCACAATAGATCTTGAGATCATGGTGCACCTATCAGATGGTCAATTTTTTATTCCATGTGTTACAGATCCCAAAAAATAATTGAGTATGATGTGCGCCAAATGATTCAAGAGCTATCTTTTGAGATTTGTGACACAAGGAATCAAAACTAATTGTATGATAAGTGTGTCATGATCTCAATATCTATAATACGGAAGATTGGGCAAAAATACAATTTCTTTCAATCTTATCCGAAGCCATCATTGGTTTTCATGGGGTCTAAGACGTCAGCGCTTTCAGAGAATGCCTCCGCAAAAACCGAGGAAAAATTAAAACCAATTAGTTTTGGCGTAAAAAAAAGGCACACACCTTGATTTGATAAACTGCACCAAATTTAATGGATTTGTGATGGACGTACCAACCCTTATTTCCTTTGTACCTTTTTTTTTCTATTCCTTTTGTTATGTTAATGTCCTTTGTACTCTTCAAATGCACGGTTTAACACCATGATTTAGCGTTGCGAGCCGTTATCAGCACACCACTTTCTTTGCTTTTCACACCAATTAATAAAATTTCTAGCAATGCTCAAAGTTTTTTAGTTTTTTTTTTTTTTTTTGAAAAGTAAGCAAATTTATTGCTAATAACTAAAAACTTAACACAAGAAAAATTAAATACTCCTGAATTGAAGATATACTCTTGAGCTTGGGCATTTGCCAGGTAAGGCACAAAGTTTTATTATTTGTATACTAATAAATAATATAAAAAATAAGACTATTAGTGACAGTTTTTAGAGCAAAAAACTACCGTTATTATTAAAAAATCTATTAAAACTACTATTAGCAGTAAGGGTATTAGAGGCAGTTTTTTGTTAATTGCAGCAATTTTTGGCTGCCACTAATAATCTTATTTTTGTAGTGAAATGAAAATAATAATAACAAATTTAGCTTGCCCTTTTCTTTATTTTTTTAACGATAAATTTAACTTTTTCTAATTATGTCTCTTTTGATTAAGTGAAAAACCAAAGTACCCAAAAGGTCAAAATGTTTACCTTCGAGAATATGTGAACATAAATACAAGTGCGGAGCAGCAACCTCTGGAGTCGGCTCAAGATACCACCATCAAGGAAGCTGGGTTGGAAGGAATAATTAGAGATCACATGGGTAACCCACTGGCATCCATGGCTACTAGAGCATATAGGGTTCTAAGTGTTGAACATGATTAATTCCTTGCTGTTAATGAAGGCATCAAGTGGGCTAAGGAGATTGGACTCGGAGACATTATTTTGGAAGGAGATGCATCCTCTATTATGTCGGTTATTACTAATGAGGTAGGCAATATGGGTACATTTGTTTCATGGTAATCCTTCCCTCGTAAAAGGCATATTACATGTAAAAAAATGCTGACTGAATTACATGCAAAATCCACTTTTCATATAATATTTTGTTGTAAAATGAACGCTCCTTTCGCTGTAAAATCAACTTGTAAAAACTCCTTTTTAATGTTATTTTATATTACAACGAAAAGAACAAGTCGTGTTATATTTTTGTGAGTGCTTCAAATGTTCAACTTGAGCGCTGATCGATGCTAGTTTGAGACTGAATTGTGAGTATAACAAACTAAAACCCATACAGCAGGATGCTTCGGCAATAGTTGGAAACCCAGCCAAATTGGAAACTTTACTAAAATGATTCCCAATTGGAAACCCAACCAAATTGGAAACTAAAACGATTTACCGATTGAAAACCCATCTTGTTATTTCGGCTCTAGTATTTAATCATCCGAATACAATCATTTTTTTCCATGACATTTGCACTAAAAAATAATAATAAATAAAATAGAAGGCCTCCAACTCCATATTTTTTGTCATATTTTTGTATCTTAATTCTAATTTCAAAAATAAATTTTCTAATATTAGTCCTCCATCGTAAGCCCCCACTCATTCAACATCATCAGCTCATCTGTAACACCAAAATTCTGAAAAACCAAATCTCATCTCTAATTCTTCCTTACTTTCTCCATGACCAGTACACCTGATAAAAAAATACCCACATAAAAAAGACCAATTTTTTAATTACTTCTCATATTTCAATCTCTAAGGAGTCCCGTTTCATAAGAGAATACGGTTTCAATCTTATTCTATTTTCATTAGATTGCAATCTTAATCCGAGAAAATATCAAAAAAAGGAATTTTCAGTAGGTCATATTAATCTTATTTATCTATAGCTAGACACCCATTTTAAAGAAAATATGGCCTACTGAAAATTCTGGCTTTGGTGCCTGCGGCTCCCCCACATTAGCTTCAGCCTAAGGCCCTTCACAACCAGCTTGTTCGATAGCTCTTCTGCTGCTTTCTCTGCAGCTTCTCTTGTTGTGTATGTTATGAAAGCATAGGCGTGCTGGATTACTATTCTAATGGATTCGATCTCCTCGTGGGCATAAAAGTGGTCCTTCAGGTCTAGCCCACATAGAGAGTCTTTATGCTATCATCATCAGGAGGGGGCAATGACAGCATGTCACCTGCCCTATTCAGTAGTTTAAGTACCACCGGATCATTCACCCTGAGAACAAAAGAAAGCCACTTAGTAAAAAAGGTGTCAAGAAATCACCATGCATTGCCACAAGCATGTTGTCACTTATTCATTGATCAAATTGATATTTATAACAACTAATAGTAGCATGGTGCTTAGCACCACCAATGTGTTACATCGATCTAAATCACCAATTAATCAATGGTAATGTGTGAGCCATAGCCTAAACGTCATAACAATCACGTGAAAGTACTCACTCACTTCCGATGGAGAAACAAAGTTATGAGTTTCACATAAAATATCTGTTGTTTGTATGGTTAGAGTCTTCCAATTTGTATCATTTGGTATACAATACCACAACCGATCCAAGAGTGGCCCATCAATCAAGAAGCACTTTGGTAGTGAAATCCCACAGTAGCGTTCCTCATTTCCAATTACTATCCAGCAAAAATGAAACAATAAGAAACCACCATGGAAGCCACATAAGGGAATATATAGTTGCCAAAAGGGACTGGGAAGCAAGAGTGAGAGTGGTAAGAAAAAGTAGAAATTAGCTATTTGATGAGCCAAAGTAGCCTAATTTACAATTGTATCGTCCCCTCAGATACAATTAGGATAGGTAGCAATGTGAAAATTCAAATGTGCATCGAGTAGTTCTGGTCATGAATGAATATCGTGTATGACACTGAGGCAAATCACCCAATGCATCTCTCTCTATTGGGACCTGGCAATACAAAACCCATATCCCTATGGCTCCAATATTTCAGGTTGGCCCACATGGGAGTTGTTAGTGGTATGTGGTTAACCTAGGAGGGAAAGTTTCAAACTTGAGGATATATGGTGAAAAATCAACTCCAAAAAGTAACCACATATCATCATTCTAAACAAAGAAATAACTCCATGGTGACCCAGAGTACCACCATTGGACAATTTAAAGGAGGTAAAAGATGCTCCCATCTTCATCCAAGAACACTACAAGATTGCCACCATGATGATATAATGGTACATGGAACCGAAGAGTCAGTCATTAAAAGTATCAACATGCTTTATTGTGTAAGTGAAAAGTTGTGAACAATCATACATACACGTAGTAACAATCTTTTATATTTTGTTGAGATAACTCCCCAGTTATGGGCATTTCATGTCGAATAAAATAAAAAGATGAAAAATGATTGTCATAATCCTAAACCAAGATTCAGACCATCTTAGCAGTAGTATGGATCACATGGATCTACTTTTTCAGTAGTATAAATCCATTGGATACTTATGAGTGGAGCATCCTATACTTGGTTGAACAAATGAGAAATGTTGGATTCTATGGCTCTACTTATGAGTGAGGTGTCCTATACTTGGCCGAATAATTGAGAAGGGGTAGGGACGTGTAGGTTATTCTTCGATCACCCTTGTGTAACCAGAAACTGGCTGAATCACTTCCTGAGGGTGTGTCAAGTGGATTTACCTAAACAAGTGTCAGATCACATGCCTATTGTGAATGAATTCTAAAGAGATGGGACACCACCGAATTCAATTCAAGAACATTTGCTTGGAAAAGGATAGCCTGGGTCACTTAGTTAAAGAGTGGTGAGACTCATCTGAAGGGGAGTGTCGAGAAGGTTCAGGTTTATGTTCAAGCAAATGGCTTTGAATATACACTCAGGGCTGGAACAAAGAGACAGTTGGTAAAATGGAAGTTAACAATGATTTTTATCATTACAAGGGTTGAAGGAAATTGATGAGTTGGAGAAATCATCACGTCTCCATGGGATTGATTGAGAAAAGAAAGTATCACAAAACAAGTATCTTGGACTGGTGAGTCCTACAGAGATAAATTGACGACAAAAATCTCGATCTTGGTGGCTTCAAAAATTTTGTACAACTAATGTGAGATGAACAAATAACTGCATCAAGAAAATTGAGAGAGTGGGTTTAATGTAGTATCCAAGGACATTGAAGTATTAATCATTTGATGCTTACTTAGATGTTTTAAGATGGCTTCAATCTCAAGATCGAGGTCAAGTAGAAGTGCAATATTTTATTTTCAATTAAAACCTGGTGGCTAACAAGGTACACTATTTTACTAGTGTGCTAGGCTTCAATTCAAAGCCAATAAATTTCGTTAATCAATTTCTAATTACTCATCTTAGCCTTTCAATTGGGTCTAAAAATCTAACTGAATTGATTTGTGACTCCAACTAAAAAATGGAGATCCTATTCTCATGCAAAAATATTCGTCCTTGTATCTTGAAGCAGACTGGGATACCAAAAAACTAAAAAAACTATTTAAAAGTGCTACCAAATTGTAGTATAACAACAACTTATAACAAAAAAATCATGTATGTACCTTAAAGCAAACTATTTTCTGTTCTTGCTTGGCTTCACCTGGTTCTAAATAAAAAGAAGAGAAGACACATGCAAAATATTATAAACCCCCAGATCATAGAAATTTCAAAGAAGAGGAGTTACCTCCTAATGCAAAAGGTTTGTTGTTGTAGTGTCCCTCCCATCAGGCCCTCCATTTATAGAGGCCCCATCCTCTCCACGGAGATCTGCAATCTTGGGGCAGAGCTAATTCACAGCCACCTGTGATGGCTATGAGGACTAAGTAGACCTACGCTTTGCAAAATCCCATAGGTATCCAGTGTTGAAAGATACCATGGCAACTAAAAAATAGAGAAGCTACTTACATATATGTATACCTGCTCATGGAAATCATCACTTGGAATACCATGAAGCCTTACGAAGATTACTACAACCCGATCATTGATAACAACCTTAGTGCTCTATGAAATTTCAGAGGCAATGTTAGTGAGAGCTCAAGTGCTTCAAACTAATCACAATTAAATCTAAGAAATCCCTACTTCATATGAGGTAAGAGTAAAATTTGACATGAATCAAATGCATGTTTTGGTAAATATATTCAAAGATGAATTTTCTGATAGTAAGTAAGATTTTGGGCACATTTTGATAGAACTTCTTAAAATTTAAGTACCCATAAACCACTCAGGGAAAGAGTAAAATCTGACATGAATCAAAACTTCTTGATACGTTACATAAAGGAGAACATTGGGCACACGGCCATCGTAGATGCTACTAGAAGAAATCTATTCTTTGAGCACAATTTTGGCTTCTTCAAGGTCGCCAATCTTCACCAATGAACCCGATTGTGGAGGCAATCCATTCTGGAACAATGATCCTGCATAATTTCACCAAAAGGAAAAATTAGAAATCTAAAGCATTTATTGCAAAACATTGAAGTAAATCAATAGTTTGAGGCTGTCTCATTTCCCCGGACTTCCCTGTAATTTATATTGATTTTGGAACCTCTCTCACAACTAAACCCAAATGAGTCGGGTTGATACCATCCTGAGTCGAACCAAAATAAAAAATGGTTAGAAATTGACTTTTTTGGTTAATCATAGAAGTTATCTGCCTTTTAGTTTTGGTTGATCTGGAAACAATGTGACTTTTTTTTATGACTACTATATTACACAATTCTGAATTATTGACAACTCGAAGCTATATAAAGCAAAACACAAGGAGGGAGGTTAACCAAGAGCTTGAAGTTGTCATGATCCTTAACTATTTGAAGAGAAATCTTTGAGGCTAATCAATGTATGAAAAAGATGAAAGCACAGACCACACGGCATAAGGTTCAACATTACACGACAGACAAAAAATAGGGATTTCGAGTTAAGTGCAAGAGTTCTAAAACTCAACTTAACAATGTTTTAAGCATAATTCTAAAACCAAACTAAAGTCTCGGAGCGGATACAAAATATAAAATACTTTACTATTATATTGATCACAAAAGCTACTATTGTCTACAGGGTCACTGAAACGGATGCAGAGTCGTCATCGCTCTTGGAATCCGATTCAGAGTCTAAGGTATCATCTTCTTCTTCGTAATCCTCATCTTTGGCTTCGCTGTCCTCCTCTACTATGTCTTCTTCTTCTTCCTCTTCCTCCTCGTCTTCATCTTTTTCGTCAGCTTCATTCTCTTCATCCGTAGGTTCTTCATCGGAACTGAGTACAGTAATAACTTCACTAGCGTTGTTGTTGGCACTTGCGGACATGACGTACGTCTCAACATCGATTACCTATTGCGGATACGCACGTCTTGGCGGAGTAATTGAGTTTGAAGCATGGGATTTTGCGTCATCAGCCATTTCTGCATCATTATCATAATTGTCAACCATAATCAAGTGAATATACGATAAATGCAAAGTGAGGAAAAGAAAAATAGTAAGGAAATAACATAATATTTTCATTCAAATACCATCTTCGCATTGAAATAAAGAAAGAGTACATATATTAAGCCGGCAATCTTAATTTAGTCTTATAGTAACCCGCTCACATATAGAGCAACGAGAAATACAATAGTAAAGAAAAATAACTTCGCCGCTAGTTTTCAAAACCAATCAGCTTCCTTCCTCCCAACTACATCCATTGCACATGGGCTTGGTATTCCATGGAATCTATTATATCGCTCAATAGCCTCATCAAGGGTGCGCACGGCAACATGGCAAGCGCTCGAGTATACGTCTACTTGGACTTTAGCTTCCTCCCAAGTCGATATATCCCGGGTCGTCGTCCAACAAAAATAACATAGTAGCGAACCATCTGTTCACGACATATATATTGATGATAAGATGTCACCTTATATGAAATTAATGCTAATGATGAAATCTATAAAATAGTGATACGTATAGTTTATCTCCATTTGTATGTGTACCAGTTGGTTAAATTTGTCTGTGCCATAAAAATAAGTGAATAATCTTCATTTTAAAGATAGTCTAACATCACATTACATACATGGTCCTACCTATCACGGAGCACGCCCCTCCCATAGCACATTTACGATGCTCTCGCGGTATTCTCGGGCAATCTCTCTTTCGGCCCTCGTTTGTGATGCTCGAATTTCTACATCAGTAACTATGTTATCGTCATCCCGATCTAACTCTCTCTCGACCCGCCATTCTTTGAATACTGGATCGTGTTCGTGATAGGTGAGGATGAAATTGTGTAGCACGCAACATGCAATGACAATCTTCGTTTGAATGAGTAAAGGATAATGAGCCTTGCACGTGAGGATCGGGAATCATTGCTTCAGTGCACCGAACGCACATTCTATCACGTTCCTCAATTGAGAGTGAGATTGGTTAAACAATTCTTTAGGGTCGCGTGGTGGATTGGAGCTATTGAAATCTCCTAGATGATAGCGAACTCGCCGATAAGGTGCAATAAAGTTTATCATGTTAGCATATCCACCATCCACAAGGTAGTATTTTCCAACAGGAACAGTCAACCTATTTTGAGGACGTGAGAGTGCATTCATCAAAACTCGAGAGTCAGCAGCAGATCCCTCCCAATCCGCAAGTACGTATTGAAACCTCATGTCAAATAAAACTGCTGCAAGTACGTTCTGTAAGGTAAATTGCTTACGATTCCGATATCGCGGGTGGTCACGTTTTGGCGCCCAAGCTGCAATGTGTGTGCCGTCAATAGCTCCAACACAATCCTTCAAATTTTAATTGTCGCTAGCTTAGTATTAGGAAAACACCTCGCTTAATTTTAAATTTATAACAAAATAATATCAATATCGAACTCTACCTTGAAATACGGAAAGAATCGTGGATCACGTTCTATCTGAGGTGGGAGAGCTCCATTGGCCGAGACCACAATATCGTGATGAAGCCGTAAAATAGCATTTAAGATGACATTAAAATATTCGCTAATTGTTGAGCCAAAGTGCTGAAACCGATTTTGCGTGACGCGATTCTTCACGTTGTGAGATAATGTAAACATAATAATCACTACTTGTTCCTCCACTAACAAGTGCCTTGTGTTATGGAGGAATCCCCTATCTCGCAAAGCGAAGCAGAGCTCCAAAAAAACCAGCACTCGCATTTGAAACAGATCAAATGTCGTGCGTCCGTGTCCGACAATAGTTTCTTGCAGAAATTGGTGTCCAGTTAGTATGGAGGTATGCACGCGTTGTCTAGAATCGTGTACCTGACTAATATAGTAGCAAACTGCAAGCATTATCATGCCTCCAGCCATCATAATTACAGCCTCTGTGTCATTGTCAATGGCATCCATCGTGATACTACGTTCTAAATAAGTAAATAAAGTGCAGGTCATGTACCAGTTTAAACTACATGTACTATATTGTGTCAATATAAATCACAAAGAAAATATAGTAGTTGTGTGTCACGGATGATACAATACGCTAGAAAGAACATAACAAAAACATCTTAAAAAATAAGTCATGTACCAGTTTAAACTACATGTATTATATTGTGCCAAAATAAATCATAAAAAAAATACAGTAGTTCTATATCACAGATGATACGATATGCTAGAAAGAACATGACAAAAACATCTTTAAAAGCAATCTTATTGAGGAAATATTTCTGAAAGAAAATCCATCCTCATCGCTGGGGGTAATGCTAGGAACGTCTCGACAAGCGACTTGTCAGACAAGCGATAAAGGTAAGCTAAGTACTGGGTATGAGTCATCAAACCCCCAGTATAAATCTCATCTAGGATCGGAACAAACCGCTCACTTAGACTTAGTCTAGTCCTAATAAGCTTAAGTTCCTCCACATAGCCCTCTATTGCTCCTACCAGTTCCGCCGCTGGGTCACCTCTCTTCCTTCGTGACCCAGAAGCAGAGTCACGCCTATTTTGTCCACTTGTCGGGTTATGTGAAGAACTGTCTACAGTGTTCTGGGACCCAGTTTCATGCATATTGTCATCCGTTCCTCCATGTGGCCCGGATGCATTGTGTTCACCTGTTGGAGTGGGAGGGTCGCCCAAACTCTGGGTCCCAAAAGATTCTTCGGTGGGAGTATCATCAGGGTGGTAAACACCTCTACCGTCCGCAATACTATCCGAAAAGATGATGCAAAGACTCTCCCAATCCTTGAGTGTCTTTGTCCGATAGGTCTTGGCCCATGGGTGAGCCTGTGAAAATGAACCATCAAGATTAAGTCGTTATTGTTTTTTATTCGGAATGATAGTCAACTTAATGAATTTTAAATATTAATATCTTGTAAGCGCACCTACTCGTAATTATCCCATACACCATTTTCTGCAGTGACCCTTCGTAGGTCATCATCCCAACCAAAGCCACTTTCACTTCGTAGAATTTTTGCTTTTGAATACTATTTTTTAATAACTCTTAGCCGGTTATAGAGATTAGTTTTCTTCACTGGTACCCCGTTAGCACTAAACTCGGGTAGCAGGTTCAATTTCAGGACCATTTCCTCCCATGCCTGTTGGTGGAACGTTCCATCCTTGTTAGAAATACGACGCCCAAGTTGACATTGTTCGACCATTTTATTTACCATTAGCTCCTCCAACGCGTACGTCCAAGTGTAGTTTGTTTCTGGTCTCTTTCGCGGGAGTGGAGGGGTACCACTCGGAGCGGACGATGACATTTCTACTGAGAACATGCAACAAATACGAATGGTCAAGGGTCATAAAATATCTCTCAGTCTAGTTTTGACAAAATTTAGTGATAAAAAAAATAACTTCATAACCTTATGAAACCCTTAAGAAGGGTTAACCCAATTAGGATCATATGGTTACTATGACAGAAGAAGTTCAAATGGAATTGATCCTACATCTAGTAGTATTGGGAGGTCTTTATTGGATGTTCGTTACGCACTCCTATTTAGGCAAGGGTGGAAGGTGTCTGTTTGTTAATGCACTATCATCACAAAGAAACAAAAATGTCAGCTTCAATGGTTAGTCATTCTACTGAAGTTGTCAAAATGACTTAAATTTGTTTGGCAGATAGTCATATTTGCACAAATTTGTTCATTGATCGAGTGAGGTCAACTTTCCAATAAACTGAGCAGAAGCACAGGGAAACACATGTAGAACTTACACTCACAACATTCAAGCAAGCCATTGATCAAATTCTTGAACCGATAATTGATAGATGTGTTTTAAAGTCCAGCAGCCTAGAGATAACTTAATAAGTTGGTTGTTCTCTTCATTTAATAAGTTGGATTCACATACATGTGAATCCTTCATTTCTCATTACCCTAACATAAATGACTTACGCCCTCTAACATTAAGGGGGAAAAAAATGCATGTGTGATACACATGTGGGTAATTAACGTGTTGATAGTAGCTATTAGTCCAAAATCATATAATATATATAATATTAGATACATGCCCTAATAACTACACTTGGTGTGGACTGTTTCCTTGATTTGATTTGGTGTGTCTAACAAACAAGAATATACAGGGTAGGTCAATCCTAACCTTACTTGGAAGCCTGCACGTGACATACTATCGACGGTAGACCATTAGATACCCAGCAAATGTTCTCTGTGTTTCTCATCAGTGGAGGACGTTGATCACATGTTTCGACATTACCCATATTCCTTCGACATGTGGGCCAATTTTAACTACTTTTTTCAGGCCGGACTGGTTGTTGGCCAAGACTGCTTGGGATGCAATAGGGGGCTGGGGGTCAGGACCAATCAGAAAAAGAGGAAGAGTTCTATCGGCAGATGTGTCCACTCACCATCATTTGGAGTAATTGGAACACAATAAATGGAATGTTGTTCAAAGGAAAAATGGTCAACAGTAGAACTAATAAAATGCAGCCAAACTTGGTGATCAACTAATACCTATGCGGTGCATATACACAATTGTGTATTGCTATTGGCTTGGTCTAACTGCATCAACCTCTTTCTTTCAGTCGAACTGTATATACACCCACCCACCCCACCCAACCTATGCCCAACCAAATTCAGTAATTCCTGTTTTTTACCAGGTTCTGTCGGAATCAAAGTTTTTTATTTTTCAGCAAGCAATTCCAATACACCTATTCGGTCTAAGTTGTTTTGATATTAGATCAGTGGTTTAATGCTTCAACACAGTACTACACTCAAGACTATTATATATTTACCATACCAAAATGCGAGAATGGACCAGAGGGTCCAATGTAGGTTCATTTATTTACCACACGAAAACGCAGGGAGATGGTCCCAATCAGACTGCAATAGGGAGCTCTTTTAGTTAGATCACTTCCCTTGTTTGGTCTTTAAACAACTAACCAATAACTTTCTTTATAACATCTTCATTTTAAAATGACTTTTCACTATTCAAAATCTATATATTGGAAGGTCTTACTACAAAAAAGCAACAAAAATAAAATATGGTGTCTAAATTTCTATGATATATAATTTTATGGCCTAAAAATATAACAGTGAAAATCACATGGTAGACACTTCTTTTCAGGCTTTTGATCACATTGTAAACACGGGTTTACGATAGAGCTTGGGGATGAATTTAATGCATAAAATGATGAAAAAGTGTCACGTGTGTGAAAGTCATTGTGTCATGGCTTATAATGTGCCATAATTGTATTTGAAAAAAAATTAAATTAAATTAAATAGAAAAAGTGTCTTAATGGTACTTTTTCCTTTGGCATTGCGGGGTCTGAGAGATGTGTAAGCATATATTTATAGAGACAATTTTTGCATAGAAATATATTCAGATTTACACAATGAATCTCTTTATCTCTCCTATCTTCTTATTTTTCTTTATTCTAGGAATTTCTCTTTCTTCTTTATTTTAGATTTTCTAAAATCAGATAATTAAGTTTTTGCTTCCATAAAATATGCGAGATCATGGCTTGCCATCTGAACCCTTTGATTTTGAAGGCTAAAATGTGAAGATCTTTGGAGCTAAAGATTGACACAAAACACATTTCCTGTCACCTAATTCATCATAGCCAAAGCGCATCATTTGATTCATTGATTAACTGTTGAATCAAATAATAGAGAATGTGTTTAGTGACAATCTTTAGTAACAACCATCTTTATATCATAGCCTTTAAATCTGATGACTTAAACGGTGTTTCACATGACACAAGTCCCAAAATACAAGTCTTTTTTTCTAAATTGTGGAAGAATACAAATCTAGTGTGCAAGTATGGCAATGGTTTGGTAGCCGAACCTGGCCTAATTTAGGAGGATTTGGGCTTGGCATAAAGCCCGCGAGCAGGGCTTGGGCTAATACTTGTAGTCCAAAATTGACACACACACAGACACAAATCTTGTGCATTGAATTTGAACCCTCTTACCACATTTTCAACAGTAGTAATAAGTATGTGTCAAATCACACAAAAATTTGGAGCATTGAATTTAATGCTCCTTCGACCACATCGCTTCACAATAGGTCTCTATCAGATCGTGCCCAAATTTTTTTTGTGGCACTTGATTGATCTTATCTAAGTTACCATAGCACCTGATCATCATTACAATGCCACATGATGCTCAGATGGTATGGATGGATTATCCATGCATCTGCTCACAAAGTCCTAGGCCTCGTTATGAATATATAAAGCTAATTTAATATCCCAATAGACAGGTAAGATTGGCAGTTTGGCACCCTACCTATGAGGTCTATTCCAAATAAGCAACCCAATGCCCCAATTTGTGTTGTTTCAAAGCTAACCTACACCCTGTTTATGGGGTCCATTCCAAATCAGCAACCCATTGCCCCAATTTGTGTTGTTTCAAAGCCAGCCTGCACCCTATTTATGGGGTCCATTCCAAATCAGCAACCCATTGCCCCAATTTGTGTTGTTTCAAAGCCAGCCTGCACCCTATTTATGGGGTCCATTCCAAATCAGCAACCCATGGCCCAATTGGTGTTTCAAAGCTAGCCTCCATCTGTATCTAATCTGGTCATTATCCCTTAAATTGGGGTTGTGAGTACCCAATAATTGTATTCACCTATCATAAAACACTTGAATTGAACTATATTTTTTTCACTAAAAAATAAGATGCCCAAGTGAATTAATTAATAATGCAACACAAAAATAACCTTCTGATTTTCGATTGTCTCTTCATTTAAATGACATGGGCCAAGTAAAACAGCAGCAGGGCTTCAGATTCAACAATTATCTGCTGATATATATATGCCAAATGAATTGCTGCCTTTGCTTTTCTTCTGATGTGTTTTTGTTGTTTCTTGATTTAGATCCCCCCCACCTTTATCCTAAAGCTTTAGAAGTTAATATATATATATATATATATACATAAACTAATAACCACATTACTGGTTACATATTAATTTCTAAAGCGTTATATACTATTAACAAATCAGAGCAGAAGATAATGTAATAAATTATAAATCAAAGCAAATTTGTAATCTCTAAAGTCAAAGCAAAAATTTATAAATCAGAGCAAATTTGAACATAATAAATTATTAAAAGGGCCAAGAAATTAGAGAAAACACCATAAATCAGAGCAAATATTAAGGTTTTGAGAGGAAAAAATTGCCCCATAAACTAGAGCAAAAAATTAGAAGAAACACCATAAACAATATTAGAAAAATTCGAAACTAGTGCAAATTTGAAGGTAATAAATACGCAAAAAAGACACAGAAATTACAAAAAACACGTAAAACCAGAGCAAATTTGTAGGTTTTGAATGGAAAAAATTGCCCAATAAATCAACAACGGGTAAATACCTGATCAAAAGTTCCCTAGGGCTTCGACTTAGATGTATCCTACAACATAAAAACAAGGAAGATTTTATTGAAAAAATGAGGGCTATGAAAGGAGGAAATTGAAACTACAAGTTAAGACTTGCATACCTTTGTTGGAGATGGGTCGGTTGTGAGAAGGTGAGGAGATGAAGCTCTTTTATAGGAGAAACTCTGCATCTCCAGATCTGTTGGGTCATTTCCAACAGTTCTGCCGTCCAAAAATCTATGCATCAACCATCCGATCATAGCCATCATACCAGTCTTCCTCCTTGAGCTGATAGACGAACCTAAGCACCATTTTGGGGCAGATCCATCCTACCTCCACCGCAGTGCCTAGATTTTTGCAAGATTTTCTGCAAGTAGGGTTTGTACCCTACATGATGGTGCTCTACTCGATGAAGACTACTCGAAATAGGGTTTATACCCTATCGTTGACGTTCACCGCTGCAAAAGCCTGATCGCCAAAGAACTTCACAAAAGGTCATTGAAGAGAGCTGAAACACTACAGTGGAAAGGCTGTGGGAGCGTAATAAATAGAGCCGTTGTTGGCTGCATCAAAAATTGCAGGTAAAAAAAACTTATTAGGAAGCTGGGGGCTTGTATGCCAAAAAAATTACAGGCATTATGAACAGGTGATTACCATGGTAGAATCCGGCGAAACGAACGATTGAGCGGCGTAAATATTCCGACCATTGCCCCTCTTTTCTCCATATTACGCGTGATTTAGCCCTATTACCACGAAACGAACTTGCCCTATATCTCTATTGGGAAGTTTGATCAATATTATTTACAAAGAGCTTCAAAACTTCAATTTTATCACTTGTCTACATACGAATTGGGTGAAAAGCGAATATGCCAGCTGATGGTTTAGCAAAAATTGGTCTTCATCTTGATGAACAAATGATTTGGATGGAGGATGTTCCTCACCAAATTGTACCTATTCTTCTTTCTCATATTGGGTTATGAATAGATTGATAGTTCTCATTGAAAAAAAGAAAAGGATCAGCCTTACACTTATTTACCTAATGATGACGAGATCCTAAACTTTTTAAAATTTGGGCACTTTAGAAAAAGAACTTTAGAAATCAAACGTTTTGGCCTATTATATAGGTACCAAACATTTTAGAGGAAAAGGCTTTTATTTATTTTTTTACTCCTAATTTTCGTGAGATTAGAAGCTCTTCCCATATGATTTTACTAAACTACCCTTCTATAAAGGGTAGTTTAGAAGAAGGAAGCTTGGCCTGCAAATCCATTTCTTGCGCAGCTTCTTCTCTCTACCACCAGAAATTTGTATTTTGTTTGCAAAGATTCTAACTAATGAAATTCTATCATTTCCTATAAAAAATAAATATAACCCTCATTGTTCCTCTCTTCACTGGCTAGATCCCTCACCGTCCCCTTACTACTAGCCCCAAATGAAGAAGAAGAAAGGGAGTCAACCCTCACCACCCCAAATGAAGAAGAAGAAAGGGAGTCAACCCTCACCACCCCTTATGTACCGTTCCCTCTCTCACATTTTTCAACACAATTATAACATGAAAAAGCAAAAGAAGAGGAAGATGATGATGATGAACGAAATCTGATACCATATCCATTTTTTTTCTTCTTTTATCTCACATTTTTTTTTTCTTTCTTTTAAAGTCTGAGCAAGTAAAAGAAGAAAGAATATTTTTTTGAATATATGTCATGCCATTTTCAATTTGGATTCGTTAAATCTGTTACCATATCCTCAAAAATCTTTGCCATATTTTTGTTGAAAATGGAAATTTTTTAAAGGTTTTGTTGATTAACAAAACTTTCAATGAGGTCTAATAGTGATTTGGTAGTCCCTCCATGAACTAGTGCTTTCATTTGGAACGAGAAGAAGATGGTCTGTCCTCTAAATATTTGATCAGGGACCATATTTTTGAACGGCTGATTCATCTGGAACGAGAAGATGCGTTGGAAAAACCCTTCAAACAGGCACTTTAGAAAAACAACCTTCCTACATCTAAACTACCCTTTATAAAAGGGTAGTTTAGTAAAGTCATATGGATAACCTTACTAGCACGTGAGAAGGGTTTCTAATCTCACGGAAATTAGAAGTAAAAAAATTCATAAAAACATTTTCCTCTAAAATGTTTAGTACTTGTATAATAAGCTAAAATATTTCAGTTCTAAGGTTCTTTTTCTAATTTTTCCTTAAAATTTCTTTCAAAATATATGGTATATGCTTAAATTAAGTTTAAATGAACATTTTGGATGGAAGAAAATGCCATTTGTTTGTAGCACATGCATTTTCAAACTTTTTGAGTATTTTTTTTTTAAATAAGCATAATACTCCTTATTCTTACAAAGCTCGCTTAGTATGAAATGAGATTGATCGTTCTCAACTGAGACCCCTCGGTTACAAGTGAGACCGATCGATTTGTCTCATTTTCAGAGCCATCGATCTCATAAAGAGACTCATATCTCATTTTGAGAAGAATTGGTCTCTCCAAGGGCAACCAATTGATCTCATAAAGCTCGGTCTCGGATTATATAAGTTCTGACCCCTCATTTCGAGATTAATGGGGTTCATTTCATTATCTATCGCGTTTGTTATATCTTTTTAATGTTATTAGACAGTTACAAACATCAGTCAACAGGACAATAAGAATAGACCCCTTATTCTTATTAGGGATGCAAGTCCTGAACCGAACACCGAAAGCAAACCAAAAATCAGACTGAACCACATTAAAATCCGACAGAAATCGAACCGAACCCCAATTCGGTTTGGTTTCGATTTGGATGGCTTGAAACCGAAAATCGAGGGAGTACGTGTTGAATAAACAATATTAATTAAAGGCGATTTAATTTCAATTATTAATAATTTTAAACGAGGTTAGAACATACCTTGCCACTGAGAATGATCCGTAAGAGAATTCCGATGAGCCGCGTACTTAGAACTTGAGGACAATGCTACCTCGCTTCTATCTCCCTCTATACGATGAGTACGATTATATTAAGTTGAGATGAAGAAGGGTCGTTGTCCTCTTTTATAGCATGTCCTTGAATCCTAACTCATTAGGGATTCAAGGGAGAGGTGTATCACTAGAATAAAGAAGATTAGCTTACCACAAACCAATCATGTCGAAGCCGACTCCTAAAGTGGCGTGGAGTGGGATTTCGTTACCAACGAACACTCTAAGTCTTCCATCAATCAATGTAAAAAGGTAAAAGTTATTGTGTGAGTCATAAATATACAACAATCTCTCACTTGAATCACACATTAACTTTAATATCTTTTTTTTTAACAAAAAAAATCAAAATAAGGAAAAACATCATGATTGACTTAGTTCAAAAACGGATGGCCATCCGTTAAAGTTTTGTAAAAAAAATATTGACTTTCGAAACTTCGACATAATATACATTCTCTCAAGTTCAGTAACAATCTTAATGTCGGATCATAAATGCCGATAATGTATCATTTCTTCAAATCTGATCATTATGACAGTTTCATAGTCAAGACACTAATATTATTAATAACCTTGAGAGCTCATTGTGGTTTTAATGATACCAGGAAATATACACTTTAATGCAACTTCTTGTGTATATTTCCTCATTCATCCTGCTTTATACCTTAAGGTATATTGTCCTGATATATTATCGCACGCGTCATGTGAAAATCATCATTCACTTATTAGGATAAAAGCTACACAAACTTTGTGCCTAATCACGATAGCTTAAGCAACCTTATTTGAGCACTTATGCTCCCAGACAATAACATCATTGCATATATTGAATAATGACCATGAGATTAAATAAAGATACATCAAAGTAATATAATGTTAACAATAAGAAGTAAGATACAAAAATAAGTACATTGTGAGATAACTCTCACTCAAACAAAGTCCTCAAATGATACATTGTGAGGTAACTCCCACTCAAACTGAGTCCTCAAATGATTCTAGTATTCCCAATCTGGTCACACACATTTTAAATAAATATTTTGATCATTAGTGAATTTAATTTTGTCCTTTATTTCTGACTCACATTGATTGAATCATCTTCAAGAAAGTTGATATAATCAGTCTCAACGTTTGTAAGGAGTTTTTGAAATGCTTGAAGCTATAGTAGGTTCAAAAAAATTTCGTTGTTTGGTAATTTTCCTTTTAACCGTTCAACACAAGTATACTTAGGCCCATAAAAAATAGAAATCACGCACAACGTAGAAGGAATAAATGAATTGTCAAGTAGTAATTAAAATAAAATATTACTAGGGAACCATATCCAACACTAACATAATCCAAAGTAATAGTTAAACTATTACTTAGAAGAGTAAAAATATAAATAACTCTAATCAGTCTAACATTAGTAATAAAACTTCGTCTGAGAGACAAAATATAAAATTTAAAAAAAAAACATCCTCAATAAATAGAATTTCTCCAGAATTTCTCCTCATTGTCAAAGAATAGTTTTTCATTCAACTCGGGACTCCTCCTGTTGATTAGCCCCTTCTTGCTGCTTTTTCTTCATAAATAGTAAGCTTTCTTGATATGACATTTCTTCTTATAGAAGTGGCAACCATCATTATCTTCAATCTTTACAACATTCAACTTAGAATCTTTATTTATTCTCTTACCATTGTGGTAGTTCTGTTTCTGGCCCTTCTTGAAATTCTTCTTGTGAGCTAACTTATAAGCAGGATTGTAATCAAAATTAGCAGACTCGACTTTGTTCCTTGAAGCCTCTCTTCTTCAATCATGCACATTCAGATCAATTGATTCAAATCTCATTGGTCCTTCTGAGCATTGTAATTCACTTTAAAAGTATCAAATTGCGTAGGGAGGAAAACAACAGTTAAATGCACTACGACATCTTCTTCGATGGTAATTTTTTGTTCTTTAAGCTTCACAGTCAACATAGATATTTTAAATATAAATTCTCGCACACTCTCATTGCCATCATATCACATGTTGACTAATTGCACCAAATAACCGTACTATAGGGATTTTACTGTTCCAACGAACTATTCTTGGATGATTTTTAACAATTCTATGGTTGTTTCTGTAGTTTTAATACCGCCTCTAATGAGTTCAGTAATACCGCCTCTAATGAGTTCAGTAATAGAAGCATGTATGATCATCATTGTCATACGATTTGTCTTGTCCCATCGAGCATATTGGGCCTTTTGAGATTCAATGGCGTTGGACGGTAAGGTTGGCTTATTCTCCATGAGAACAAAGTCATAGTCCACATATCCAAGGGTCAAATCAAAATCCATCCGTCAGGTGTTATAATTGGTGTCATTAAGTTTTTCAATGCTTGCCATATGTTGGTGTAAGACTAATCCATCCATAGCTGATATGAAAAGGAATAACTATCAGCACATTATTCAATTAGAACTTTATAAAATAAAATTCATACCCAGGGTCGAGGTTGAACTAATCAGAGTGTAAACAAATATGTGCAAAGAAACATTTACTCTGAGGGACAGACTTCACTCATTGTCTTAGCATCACCTTGGGGCAATAGTTAGAACTAAAGCTCTTAGGCATTCTATCATGTCACTAATTTATATTTCTATTCTAAGGTAATGCCCACATACTAATTTTGATTAAATTTAATTTCATGGGAAAAATTCATGATAATAGTTATTGTATGTGTTCTGGTTATATATAATAGGTTTATTAACAAGAAAATTACACATAATTTTACTATGAACAATGACATGATAGTACAAGAGCAGCAAGTAGAAAATGTTCAACAATTCCTGTATAACATGAGGAAAATATGTATAATTGCATAAAGTAAATTTAATGAACATTGACTGAAATTTTCAGGTTCAAAACAGTTTCAGACAATCCAAACAAAGAGTCCAACATGTAGAACTCATCGTGTAATAACCCGAAAAAGCACGTCAAACGAGGACCTCGGGATCCGTGCCCGATTGGTCTTAGGTTTGACCATGAGATAGTTCATTGATGAACTTATGGTGAGATGAGCAAATGTGATGTGTGAACCAGTGTAGAAGAGTGGAGAGATAGAGGAGTGTGTAGAGTGGCATACACTGATGGGTGTGTATGTGCTCCACACCGAGAAAAGAGATAAGATAAAAAGGGTTGAGAACCCTAACTTTCATGTTTTGGTGGTTGAGAGAAGTAAAGAAGAGAGAGAAAGAGAGAGGAGTAAGAGAGGAGTTATTGTGGGTGATTGGAAGAAGGATTCAAGCATTAAAGAGGGATTTGACGTTAGAAACCAAAGGAACCCTAGCCTTCCAACCATTTGATTTGAAATCAACTCGAGATCTAGTTAAGGTAAAATTTTGTAAATAAGATGCATAGATTATAGGGGTTAAGTTGCATAAGAAATGTGGGTTAAATCATAGGATAATGGCTTAGAAAATAGAAGAAAAGTATGGAAAAGATTGAAGAACAAATTTGAAGGGTCGACTGACAATTTCGATTAATCGAAATTGGGTTTCGATTAATCAAATTGGCCAGAAGTTGAAGAGTCGAGGACGATTTCGATTAATCGAATTAGATTTCGATTAATCGATTTGATTTCGATTAATCGATTTGGGAATCGATTAATCGATCGAGAACTCCAAAGGACCCGGGGTTAAAGGAAATGGAAAATCGACTAATCGAAATGGGATTTGATTAATCGATTTAGTTTTCGATTAATCGATTTGGAATCGATTAATCAACTGTAAAACTCAATTCGAATCGAGGGTCTACTTTGCGAAGGAGGATTTCGATTAATCGAAATTGGATTCGATTAATCGAATGAAAACTCGACTGTTCGAACAGTGAATTTGCTTTGCGAAAAGAAGAATTTCGACTAATCGAAATTGGATTCGATTAATCGAATGAAAACTCGACTGTTCGAACTGAGAATGGACTTTGCGAAAAGGAGAATTTCGATTAATCGAAATTGCTTCGATTAATCGATATTGACTTTCGATTAATCGATTTTGGAAATCGATTAATCGAATCAGATTCGATTAATCGATTTTGGAATTCGATTAATCGACTGTAGTAAACTATGTTAACTTTTGGTTTGACTTTAAGATTCTTGGGAGATCTTATACCTTCTTTATTGCATCCTTTGTGATGTGTTTCACCTGTGATATGGTACCATAGGTGATACGTGTGGACTAGTGCACAAGGAGTCACGTGGGACCTTGATGCATTGATCAAGTGAAGACTTGAGGTAGGGAACACCTTGAACATGTACTTTATTTTACAAGAGCATGTATGTAGTGATATAGATTTCAATTCAATCATTTTTACTGCTTAAAGAATTGTGAAAAGCGTGTGTGCGTGATATTCATAAGAGTAAACGAATGAGCCATCCCCAGGGGATGAAGAAGTAAAGAGACAAGAGCATCAGGTGTGATGCAAGTAAATGGATACATCCCAGGGATGTATCCAAAGATTGAATCGTGTTTGATAGGGCCTAACTGATATAAGATAGCACACTTACACGGTGAATAACTATATGTAAGGCAATATATTTTGTTATTTGAGGTTTGATATATGGGATATCCACCGACACGGCAGGATATCCGTGACTATACGGGGCATGAAAACCGTAGGCCGGTGGAGGCTTATCCAGATAGTATAAGTACACGGGGTGTTGGTTGAGACAAGTGAAACTCGCCACCAATCCTGTGGAAAGGGGCTTGGTACTATATGGTATTCGTGGAATACATTAAAACTGTCTATATAGATGACGATGAAGGGTATCTCATCTGGGGCTCGCTATATTGCTCGGGGATTACTTAAGTTGAAAGTTTAAGTTTTGCTTTAGGCCTTTTCAAAGATTATTCATGAGCAAATGAAAATATAAGAAATCAACAGTAAAACGAAATGCTCTTTAACTGTTTCATCAACAACTGCATAGATACATCGTGCATGACATATCATAGAATATATGTGAGTTATAATCTATATGTTCAAGTTGTTTGTTCCTATTGAGCTAGGATGTAGCTCACCCTATAGACTATCGTCGCAGTCCACTATTAGCAATTGCCGCTTCGAGAGACGATCCCATGAAGTCGGATCTTGCGGTGTGTGAGTTGGAGCCACCTCCAGAGGACTTCTTCTAGAGGACTCCGCTGTGCCACTTTGAGGGATTTTACATAGAGTTTTGTACGGCTTGGTATGTCAAGCCTTGATTTTGTGAAAACCATGTATATAAGGTTTTGGATTATTTTTTTGGGACGAACCATCCGTGATGATTTCTATCATCGATGGTTCGGATCGGTTCTCCATTCATGTAGGGGCATGAGGGTAGAACTGTCTTTTGGGAAAGTTAATTAATATAGATTTAAATTTTGCAATTTCATTTATAGTACTTTTGATGCTTGATATACCAGTGTTCCGTGCTTAGCTAAGGGCATGGTCAAGATGATCGTGCTGATGGCACGGGTTTCGGGGTGCCGAAATCCGGGCTGTCACACATCGAGTAGACTAAAAGCGATAGGTCATATGCTTTAGCTTCACATGGGATAGCCACCCATTAAAGTCAATTGCAGCTTTTGAATCTATATTATATATAATATATTAAAGTATATAGCAGCCTTTTTTAATATATATTATATATTGTATTAAAGCAGACAGTCAATTTGTAAGGCGGTTCCTCTGGCCCCATCACACAAAATATTATATATATATATATATATATATATATATATATATATATATATATATATATATATATATATATATATATATATATATATATGCTAGAAAGTATACGGCAAAGAGATGATGCATCCGTGTTTGTATAGAATAGGCGCCTTTGCCGACGGTAAGGTGTGATCTTTACGGAGTAACTAGTCGCAAAAGGAACGATCCAACACACCCCGACTCCAGGAATCGTCCAGTACCGGTCTAATGGCCGTCCGATGAGCAAAAAAAAAGCATACCGGAAACAGTGAGGTGAGACAAAACTCACCGTCATCTTCTCCAACGTCTGTTGTGTAATATTTTTTTATTTTTTTTTAAATATACATATGCCTTTTGTGGGCCATCCATTGGAGAGGATCACAAAAACTGGCGGCGGGAACTCACCACCCGCCAGTGTCGCTGAACGTGGGCCGAGCAATTTTTATTTTTTTTTATTGAAAATAAATTAGCCTTTAACCATGGCTTTGATACCAATTGTTGAATAAATAGTATTAATTAAAGGTGATTTAATTTTAATCATTAATAATTTTAAATGAGGTTAGAACATACCTTGCCGCCGAGAATGATCCGCAAGAAAATTCCGATGAGTCGCGTGCTTAGAACTTGAAGACAATCCTACCTCGCTTTTATCTCCCTCTATACGATGGGCACGATTACATTAAGTTGAGATGAAAAGGGGACGTTATCCTCTTTTATAGCATGCCCTTGAATCCTAACCCATCAAGGATTCAAGGGAAATGTGTATCACTAGAATAAAAGGGGTTAGTTTACCACAAACCAATCATGCCGAAACTGACTCCTAAAGTCGTGTGGAGTGAGATTTCGTGACCAATGAAAACTCTAAGTCTTTAGTTAATCAATGTAAAAAGGTAAAAGTTATTGTGTGAGTCACAAATACCCAACAGTAAGTTGAGTAAACCAAAAAAAAATTGAGAAAAAAAAAAAAAAAATCGAAGAAAATACCCTATTATACCTAAGGTCAACACGTATAGCCATGTACTTACAGTACATGGGTCTAATCTAACAGTAATTTCTTGATAGGGTCGGGACCCTTCAATATTTTTCTATTAAAAAAATGTAAATATTTGTTTTGGTATATATATATTTGTTTTAAAGTAAGATCGATCGGTCTTGTACGAGACTGATCGGCCAAGGTCTTCGATCAGCATTGTATGAGACTGTGATTGATAGGTCTCGTACAATATCTCGTAGTCTCATGCGAGACCAATCGGTCTCATATGAGACTGGTCCATCACGGTCTCGTTTGAGCCCTAGCCATCACAGTCTCATATGAGACCGATTGATCTTACCTAACAAAATGCATACATACTTTTAGCTAAACATTATTTTCAATCATTAATGCAGAAAAAATGCACGTAATTTTTAAAAAAATAAAAATTAAGGGCCTCAATCCTTAAAAAAAAGTTAAGGGCATCAACTCACCTTTCAAGTAAATACTTTGATTCCATGTAGCATATATCTCTAGATGTGAATGGGATCATGGACGTACCATACAGCATGATTGTTGGCCACTTTTTGAGATGTGTACCACATGGAATCATAATATGAACGTCTGATGATACCCATGATCTAAAGATCTATTGTATGAAAGATTGGGACGAAAAACAATCTTCATCATCTGATTCAAAGTAGTCAACAGCTTCACAGGTTCAAAGCTTGGTTGTCAACAAACAATATCCGTTTGTAAAATACTAGTACTTGTTTCAGTTAAACAAAATGTAAAAAATATAGCAATCAAAACACAAATACAAGATTTATGTGGTTTGGAAATTTGCCCACGTCCACAGGTGATGCTGAGTCCTTTTACTAATCTATGAAAACTAGGATTACAAATCTCTCAGATCTCACGGAAATCCAGTTTCCTTCAATATAACTCTAATCTATACTGGATTGGTGCCTTTATGTTGCCAATGCAAACTATAAAAGAGATTGAATGTATCTTTGCCCGATTTCTCTGGAAGGTTCCTACGCTTGGGCAATCGTTGCATCCTATTAAATGGTCCAAAGTTTGTTAGCCCAAACATGAAGGGGGGGGGTTAGGTATCAAGAAGATAAAAGATTAGAACTTGGCTGACATACTTGCAAACAATACAGACTCTCTTTGGTCCCACGTGATGAGGGCGAAGGACATCAAGAATGAGAGTATTTGACAGTGTTCTCTTCCGGCTGATCCATCTTGGGCCTGGCAGTCCATTATTCAGGCGAGAGATATGGTTATTGAACAATCCAGGGTTGTGTTAGGAGATGGTCTTGATACCAGTTTTTGGTTTGACCCATGGGTGGATGGTAAATCTCTTATACCCAGGTTCAGTAGATGATTGATTGGGCAATCTGGAATCACTGCTGAGGCGCCTATTCATGATGTTATCTCTAATGACACATGGAGGCTCCCAAATCCCTCGACCAGGCAGATGGAAGAAGCATGGAGTCTTATTAATGGGGTGCAAGTTCCTGATGGATCCTATAAGGATAAGATAATCTGACAGCCAGCAAGCAATGGTTTATTCACGTTAAATTCTGCTTGGGAGGTTTTTCGAGCGAGCACCACTCAAGTTCACTGGGCCAAATTTGTGTGGAATAGTGCTAATATTCCAAAGCAGGCTTTCTGCGCTTGGCTTGCTGTTAATGATAGCTTTCTGACTACGGATAATATCTGTAAGAGGGGTTTGATTATCCCTTCTCGATGTGTGTTATGTTAGGGACATTCTGAGGACATCGAGCACCTTTTCTTTAAGTGTGATTTCTCTAGATGGATCTGGAAATCCTTGAAACACAGGTTTGGTATCAAGGTCATGAGTGACTCCTTAGATGATAAGGTAAGACTTTGTATGGATGCCGCAAAAGGGAATAAGAGGAGGGTTGCTCTCATTAGTATTTCATTTTGTGCTGCGGTGTGGCATATTTGGTATGGGCGTAATGCAGAAATTTTTTATGGGGAGCAAAAGCATAAGAAGGTCATCCTAAATAATATTGTTGATACAGTTATTTACAGGATGATTGGGCTCGGGTATGATGAAATGGGCAATTTTCTTTGCAATATTTGGCAAGTTCAGGCATCGACTAGGATTCCTATATCCTGTTCCTGGGAGTGTCCAGTTGAAGGTCAGTTTAAATTGAATGTTGATAGAAAAGATGCAATTGGTGGTATCATCAAAAACGCGAAAGGAGAGGTGATTTGTGCTTTTGCTGGGCCGTCCTCATGCTCTTCTGTGGTTGATAGTGAGCTTCATGCTATTATGTATGAGCTTCAGATGACTTTTGATATGAATATTATGGATATTCTTATTGAATCCGATTACAAGAATACTGTGACTTGGATCCAAGATATTTCAAGGGTGGATTGGAAGAGTAGTGATGCTGTTCAGCGTATTAGAAATCATTGTAAGCATTTTCATAGCTTTGCTTTCAAGCGTATATTCAGAGAAGTTAACTCTTGTGCAGTTTTTCTCGTCAATCGCAATCTTAATGCTAGTAGTGTGGTGCAATGGATTGGGAATGATGGGTTACCTGATGGTCTACACTCTCTTCTTAAAAAGGATGTAATTAATGTTTATTCTCATTTGTAATATTTTCTAAGCAATAAACAAGGGTGAGGTCCCTCCAACCTCAGCTTGTCGATAAAAAAAAAAAACTCTAATCTATAATTAGAGTTTATATCTAATAAAATATAACCACCCAATATAAAATATGATGAAAATACCCTCAGTAACCCTAAAATAATTCGGCTCATGGGACTTTGCCCCCGAACCCCCAAGCAAGGGGCGCGCAACCCCTGCGACCCCCTAGCAAGCTAAGTGCGGAGCTCGACCCACACAATTGTAACTGGCTGTACAGTCCAACCTGTTGATCAGTATCGTCAACAAAATTCAAAACACAATCTCAATAAAAACAAATTATTACTGAAATAGTTTTATAACTTTTTTCGGTTTTCAAAACTGAGTTTCAACAACCAATGAAAACTTGATCGTAAGTTTAAAGTACATTTTAAGCTAATTAGCAACAAAATTTAACCTTTTAAAGTTATTTTCCAACAGGCAAGTGATGAGTAGTGAAATGTGATCATATTTCACCCCTTTAAGCCTACATTTATTCATCCGATGAGAGCAATCTGACATATTTATGAAATTCTAATCATTTCAAAAAGATTTGGCCATTAAATACATTTGGAAGCATAAAATAGCATAAGAACAACAAACGTAGAAACATTGGAGCAAAGAAGTTAATGGTTCTTGAAATTTAAATTCAAATTTGATTTTTGAATTTCAAATCTGAAGCTAAGACCCTATTTAAGCAAACTGGAGAATTGATTTTGGGGGCTTTTTCCTTTCTAAGTTTTATTTTTCTCCTTAGCATTTTACTTTTCTTTCCAGCTTTTCTTTCCAAGCATTGTTCTTTCTATTTTTAGGTTTAGTTTTTAGATTAGTTTAATTTCTACATTCAAGAAATGATTATACGCATTGGATTAAAGCTTCGTGGATTTTTATGAATCGTTTATTACGGTATTTTAATGTTATTCTTTGTTTCCATTTCAATCATGTTTTTAGTTAATTTAATCATACACAGCTAAATCTTTTTGAGGATGGAGTCTAATGAACCTCATCCGAGGTATTCATTTATTATAATATGAATCTAAGGTTGAGATATTAGCTTATCATGGATGCATTATTTTTAATTGCCCTACTGTTATTATTGATGTTGTAAAATCCGATTGCTATCTAAGATATGATTGCTAATCATGCTTCATGATCTCGAATCTCTAATGGTGACTTTAGTCTTTTTCTATATTGCTCTTGCCCATCTTAGGGTAAGTTTTGATTATTATTTAAGGTATGGATGTTAATCATACACTCATAGGGTGCTAATCATATAACCCCTTAATCTCAAATTTGTAATATGAAGCCTATCCCGGGATTAAATTCCGATTACCATCTGAAGTATAGATATTAATCATACATCCATGGGATGCTAATCATACACCCTCATGATCTCAGATCCGTGATTTGAAATTTTATGTGTGTTTGGGTTTAATAGTTACGTGTAGTGCATCTTATGATAATCTCATATCTCAATCCACAGATCTGTATTACATAAATAATAAACCAATGGTGAGAAGATTTAATATTCTAATCCTCGCTTTTAATATATGTTTAATTTCATTTTATTACCTAGCTTTAGATCTTTTCACTCTCTCAAAAATCTGTAAGGTAGTTAAATATTGCTTTCAATTTGTGATTGCTCTTTAAATTAATTACTGTTTCCTTGTTTTTAATTTTCTCACCAATCCTCGTAGGAACAATCTTGCACTCCACATCCACTAACTATATCTCGATTCGTTCGCTTGTAAGTTACTGCTAAGGGAAATCCTAGATCCACCACTGGGTCCTACAAGTAGGGACGGGATAAAAACCTAATCTTTGATTCTTTTCCTCCAAAACTTGAATACGTGGCTTCGCGCTCCACACCCAAGCTTTAGACCATTTCATTATGACCAAGTAATGCTAGACACCCAAGGCTTTTTTACCTTCGCACCAAGCAGTCCCGCGGCTCCCGCCAGTAAAATGTTAGATATACCAATAGACCAAAATTTTTGTATATTTACTGAATGTAAGTTATTTGATGTGTGCTTGTAGAAAAATAAAGTAAAAGGCATTTGATGTGTGGAACGAACGAATTCATTGGCTTTTATTGCCTGGTCCAATCCGGGATTCAGAACATTCTGCAACCAACATGTTTAGTTACCAACGAAAAAAGAGGAAGAGTCGAACCAAGCCATCAGTTTTGCCCCCATTTTGTCATGGTTATACCTTTCTCAACGTTCTCCTTGAACTTCAGTTTTGCCCCATCTTGTCATAGTTACCCTTCTCAAAGATCTCCTTGAACTTATCTTTAGCCGACTGCGATTCGTCGCTGCCGCGTCCCATGACTTCCTTTGCGCCCTCCCATGTCTCCTTGGTGCCCTTCCTTACGCTATCTGCCTTCTGCTTTGCTTGCCTACTGAATTCTTCTGCTGTTGACCTCGCCTTCTCCCCAATCTCTGGCTCGTTCTCATTGCTTTTACTGTAGTTCTGTTTCATAATAGGTTGATATGAAGTTAAACTTGAATATAGAAGGATTCTCATCTCCAGCCGCACTAGAGCCATGTCCTCCTGTCTAAAGAATTAGTTGGCACTAGCTGCAAGGGCCGTGGACAAGGGGGCGCTTGGGCTTTGAACGTTTGTTGTGGGCCGAGCATGGGATCACAAGCCCGTTACAAGCTCCAGTGGGGCTTCGATCAAGTTCCAATCTGTAACTGTATCTGCAGCCATTAGAAACCTTGAAAGTTAAAATTTTCTCATTTCTAATGGTTGCAGATCTGGTCCCAATCAATCAGATCTGCAACCATTAGAACCGTGAAAGTTAAAATTCTTATTTCCAATGTCTGCAGAGCTGAATGAACACGATTTCAGGCTCAACCAATTGTACCAAATCATTGCCCATCCCGGTATCATACGTAGAAATAATAATAATAAAAATTTAAAAACAAGGGTCGTGTTACCGTCGCACTACTTTTTTTTTTCACCCCTCACCTACTTAAGCAAAGGAAAAATTCGTTAATATCTTTAAATTTGATAATGGAGACTTTTTTTCATCCGAGAATAGTATGCCAATGATCTTGAGATCATAAGCCTACCACACCACTCAAATATGAACCACATTTGATGGTACGCTATGATATCATCCACTTTTTGGTACGTATACTATGCGTAATAAAGATCCGGCCTTCCTTCGTACACTCCTCAGCGTAAGAGTTAAAAAAAGTACATTGATTTTTCCTTTGTTAAGTGAGGTAAGCGTATTATAAAGAAGTGTGGTAGTAACACATGCCAAAAAAGATAAAAGGGTTTCCTCTTTTACCAGGCTTGTCACGTAAGATGTTTTAGGATTTTTTTGCCAAAGGGGCCTCCTTGAAATGAGAAATGTCATATCTGCACATATTGCTTTTTCATGTTAAAACCGTTGGCTCTTTAGAATCGACCCAAGGGAAATTATTTTTTTGGCCCAACTTTCCACACAAAAGATCTTGGAGTCATGACCCAACTCACGTAACACCACAGAGGCGTTATTTCAAAATCTGATTTTTTCTTTTGTTAGTAGATATTTACAAAGGAATTTGCAAATCTAGCGGTCTCAATGTAGTTATCTAAACGCAATTCAAATCCAAATCCAACCTAGGACAGTTCCGAAAGCCTAAATGGTCT
Source organism: Chloranthus sessilifolius (assembly GCA_021018995.1). NCBI lineage: Eukaryota > Viridiplantae > Streptophyta > Magnoliopsida > Chloranthales > Chloranthaceae > Chloranthus > Chloranthus sessilifolius. Next base: position 24,822,219 of record CM037589.1, read on the forward strand.
GAATTTGAAAGCAAAACATGGCGTAGAGAAGTTTTTGAATTTTTTTTTGAAAGATAACGTAAACGAAACAGCTTGGCCCTAAAATAGTGAAGCATTGGTTCTAAAACTCAGAAATTAATTTTTATATAATTTGACTCCAATTGACTTTTTAAAAATAAAGAATTATCGGATAAAAAACTTGAAAATTATATATATATATATATATATATATATATATATATATATATATATATATTAATTTTAGTGCTTTGGAGATGATGTTATCCGTACCTTGATCTTCTGAAGAGCTTGTTGGGTTATGAGCGGCTTGAATATAGAAGGGCGACGACTAAAAGCGAAAAGAGTAGCCATTGCTTTAGCGTGTGTAGAAGATGATGAGCAAAATGGACCAGAAGCAGACTATACTTGAGAGATGGCGTCTTACACCTGGCAACTTCAAAGTTCTTAATCTACAGGTGTTGCTCTGAAGTTGTGCCACGTAGTTTTTGTACATGCAAGCTGATTTAAAACTTATCATCAACAGTCATTCGACAAGTGACACCAACTTTCCATACCCTAGTAATTAGTCAGTTAACAGTGTTAGATTTGGACCATTAGCTTGTGGTTGATGGAGTTTCTATCTTTGGAAGATTGGGTGGATCAGTTACCGTATAGTTAAAATTAAAGATATTTGATTCTTCAAAGATTAGCTGGATCAATTACCGTCTATTGAAAAATTAAAGATACTTGGGCTGCGGCGATAGCAGAGCTCACCTTTTTTAACGAGTTCCCATCTTCTTGGCTAGCATTCAGGGCCGGCCTTGAGATTTTAAGAGTTCAAGGCGAGTTCCTAAAATGGGGCTCCTCTTTAGTATTACTTTGAAAGAATAAAATATTATAATAATTATTTTTTTATAAATAAAATAATACTTATATTATTTTAAATACACCCACCGAATCTTGAAATACGCTCACCCTAAAAATTGTCAATTGCTTTAAATCATACGATATAGATTATGTTTCACTCCAATCGTCCACACAAGGGATCTTGATGAGGCCATAAATGTGTCATTAGGCGATTAGTTTTTTATTTCATATGTCACAGATACTAAAAATGTGGCTCTAAGCACACATCACACTCAAACGTGACTTTAGGGCCACATTTTTTAGATTTATGACTTGTGCAATAAATGCTACCCATTTGATGATAAGTTCATAGCCTGAAAACACCTTGTGTTAAATATTAGAGCGAAATACGATCTCCATTGCCTGATTTAAAGCAATCAGTTGGCACATTTTAAGATTTTGTAGGCCTATTTAAAAGTATCCTTTATTAAATTGGTAGGAGTTTGTAGCAGGCAAATTTTAGGGTTTGTGTTACCAAATGTGTTATAACCACCTCGCTTAAACAAAAGAAAAAGCTGCTGATTTTTTTCCATTAGCTGATGAAGATTATTTTACAACCTAACCTTCCACAAAACATTCAGATGTCAAACATCCCAAAAAGTGAACGTGAACCGCGTACCATTAAACGCAGTTCACATTTTTTTTTTTATAACCTGGGTATTCGGGCCTCTTAGAACATTCGCTAATCCCGAGAACATGTGCACTTAAATTGACATTCGGGTCAACACAGATATAAATCCTAGGGTGGCCTCAAGGGAGGAGGATTGAACTCTTCAAATCCCCTCCCTCTCTTGAGGCCACCCTAGGGATTTATATCCTGTGTTGATCCAGTATGTGCTGAATTTGGGGTGCACATGTGCCCCTGGGATTAGGTAGCTCTTCGAATCCCCTCCCTCCCTTGAGGCCACCCTGGAGATTTATATCCTGTGCTAACCCGGCATGTGCCCCTGGGATTAGGCAGGTGGTTTAAGAGGCCCGGATATCCAGGTTATCAAAAAAAAAAAAAAAAAAAAATATATATATATATATATATATATATATATATATATATATATATATATATATATATATATAAACGGTTTAATAGTAGGTCCATGATCTCAAGACCTATTGTGTGGAGGAGGGTGAAAATCGATCTCCATCGTCTGATTTGAAGTAATCAATAGTTTTTTCCTTTGTTAAAGTGAGATGGCTATGACACGACACGAAGTTCTGTGGCAGTAACATCAGTCTTTCTAATTGTTTATGAATTAAATAAGTACCTAACTCTCCCTGCAATGTAAAATGTAAATATGCAGTTAGGATTTTAAATCGCCATGTGTATAAGGGGCCTTCCACTGCGACACCCCCTTAACTTAAAAAAATTTTAATTATTAAATAAGGTAAAAATTAAATCAATATTTAAAATATGTTAATGTATATTTTAATAAATTTTAATTATTATTTTATGATCTAAAAATAATCTGAAGGTGTATACATGTATCCCATTTTCTTAATTTTGTTCGAAATAAACCGAAATGACTAACAAAAATGTCGTTGGGAATGAAATTTGCAACTATAATGTTGTCCGGCTGGTGGATGGCCCATGCACCATGCCAACAGTACCTAAAATCATCTTGTTAAAATGCCATAAATTTCAAGTTATACATAATTGAAATAAGTCCCAAATCCCAATGCAAATGAGGATGTTTTGGATTATTTACGTGCGAGAGCTTCCAACTTTTGCAGAGTTACCTAACAGGGTCAAAACTTTGCCCATGACCTAGTGGGGTTCGAGGCCATCTACTTCAATTTTAAATAATGTGTATGTGTGTATTATTTATTTTTAATGAAAAAAAATATTTTTTTAATAAAAAATATGAACATATTTATTTTTAAATAAGATTAATCGCTCTTGTATAAGACTGCGATTGATCGATTTTGTATATAACTGCGACCGACTGACTCATCTTGTACAAGAATGATTTGATCACAGCCTTATACGAGATCGATCTCGTATGAGACCTCGACCTCTATAGTCTTATAGGCCTGTGGCCTTAGATAAGACCTTTATAGTCTTACATGAAACCTCATGGTCTCGCACAAGACTAACCCGTTACGATTTCAGATGAGATTGATTGGTCACTATCTCATATAAAATCAATTTTTTGACTTAAAAAAATTGCTTGCTTGGTAATATGCAAAAGTTCGGATAGACAGTAAAAGTTTTGGACCTGGATAGTAAGGCTGGCGTTATTTGTATCCGTCATTTATGTGAAGAGCACACACATTTTTATCATAATAAATTGTTGATTGCGTTGAACCAAACTATGAGATTGTTTTTCATCCCAATCACCACAAAAGAGATCTTGAAATCATGGTACACTTATCAGACGGTCACATATTGATTTCATGTGGGACACATGTTGGGATTTGATATCCCTAATCGTGCGGAAGTAATGGGTGAATCACAATCCATTCTATACACTTCGAAAAAGGTCAAGATAATTTAATGCTCGTTAATCCGAGCTGTCAACTATCAGTAAAGACGGCGTCATCTTCACGTCACGTGAATCCGATGGTGATTGTTGACACTATAGAAGGATACTCACAACTCTAGGGTTTAAACTTAGAGAAGAAGAGAGAACTTGTCAGAAAAAATATATTTTTTCCATCCGTTAAGTTACAATCTCTAAAGTCATATATTAGTAGGTAACCCTAATATGACTTTTATACGGTATATATCATGCACGCTCTAGGAGTTGTACAAGTGACATCTCAGCCACTTAACCTCGTAGTGAGTAGTGTCATGATTAATAAGTTCTCTAAAGCCCAAAAATAGAATCGTGATAGTCCTTACTGAACAAAGAACCTGTGGAGTGGGATCAGCCGAGATCGCATACCTCTCACACAAGTGTGCGCACACTAAGTTGTCATCTTTCTAATGCGCTATCACCCAAACTTTCCTATACCTGCCCTAGTCCACATAGCCACACCGAAATACACGACTTTCAATCTAAAATTGCAATCTCAAACTATACACACTTATTTAACTTATCAAAAAAATTTGAAATAATTTCTTCGAATCCATTTTGAAAATAAAATATTTAATAAATATATACATTTTCAAAAAAAGTTATCGTTTAAATCTTTTGTAATTTATTATGTCAGCAGATAAATTTTACAAGTGCATATCATTGGCCCTAAGAGCCTGGTGCTAATGTTAAGATTTCGATTAAGCCGCTTTCCTAGTAGTGCATACACTCGATCAAATTATTTACAATCATCGTCACTATACATTAAAGTAGCGACACCCAATATAATCCTCATATACATAAAGGTAGGTAGCTAAGGGCACAAAAGTCACCTACGAGACTAGCAACTCGCACTATGCACTGATCAGATCAGATAAGGCAACAATAGGTAAGGAAGTCCAGGAGCACTCAATGCTTCGAACACATGGTCGTTCATCCACGAAGTAAAGTAGAAAACCTGAACTCAATCAGTGTTCATCAATTCTACAATACGCAGACTAATTGACATCTATCAACAACACTAACCTAGTTCCCATTTAGATCATAGCGTCATCACTATATCACACCTGTGAATTCGTCATTCGACTCTGAATCTCATCCCTAAACGTAACTCACACCCATGTGCAATGGTGTTTAACAGTTGCTACTCCCATATAGAGTCGTTTGGGGGTGGTTATCACCTACCCGTGTAACCTATCACTTTCTGCCACTTCGGACCTGCGATTAGCCCATGCGAGTAGGCAAGTGGCCTGCTGACGAAAGATTATTTTTTTCACGTGGAGGTGATCGCACCTACTTACGCAATCACACAATGATCATAAAAATATATAAATACTGATAAAGATAGTAAATTATCCACATTACACATAAACAACTAAAATGTAATTTTAAAATAAAATACAATCATAAAATAATGTCTGTGTCCAATGAATAACAACTATGTATAAATGAAAAATATGAAATAGCAATGGAATCATAACTCTCACCGACACATACACAACTTTGAGTCTACTCACTCAAGTCTACATAAACTCCTATGCCTAACATGTATCTCATAGACATCTCACGCAACGGATTTTATCATAGGATCTGCCAATATTTCTCTAAAAGGAATTTGATGGAGTATGACCTGTTAATCCCTGACAAGGTTTCTGATGCAATGATACTTAACTTCGATGTGCTTTGATTTCTTGTAGAATTTGGGATCCTTCGCTAAATCGATGGCAAATTTGTTATCCATTCTGAGATAAATTGGGTCATGGGCATGAGGAATTACACCCAAGCCTCTGTAAAATCTTAGAATCCAAACTCCTTCCTGAACCGCAGCACAAGCAGCAACATATTCAGCTTCCATGGTGGAGAGCGCGTTACACACCTATTTGTTACTACTCCATGAAATAGCTCCACCTCTCATTAAAAATATAAAGTTAGAGGTAGATTTTTCCTCATCAAGATCATCTCCATAAACAGCATCAGAGTATGTGTGCACTCTCAAATCAGTGTCTCCATAACATAACATCAAATCCTTAGTGCCTCTAAGATATCGAAAGATCCGTTTGACAGCATGTCAATGTAATTGACTTGGATTACTCAGGTACCAATCTAACCAAATAAACAGATATTAAAACGTGTGCACCGCATGACATACATGAGACTACTAGCAGCACTAGCATAAGGGACAACACACATAGCCAATTTCTCAGCATCTGTTTTGGGACACATCCTTCCTCAACTTCGCATATTTATCCATTGGAGTCTCTACCGATTTGAAATTACCAATGCGAAAATGCTCAAAGATTCTTTCCATATAAGAAGTCTGAGAAAAACCTAAGAACCTTTTAGAACGATTCCTAACGATTTTAATGCCCACAATGAAATTGGTCTCACCTAAGTCTTTCATCTCAAAGTTAGAGGATAATCATTCTTTGATAAAAGCAAGTAAACACTTATTAATGAAATGCCTACTAAACCGTTTAATATACGCACAGTTGTCTTCCTCACTCATAAGAAAGTCAAACGAGATAATGGTCATATGAAACAACATGTACCATTGTCTAAAGGACTGCTTCAACCTATAAAGAGAGTTTAAAAGTCTACACACTTTGGAGGTCATACCCTTTTCGATAAAATCAATGGGTTGTTACATAAAATTTTCTTGCTCTAGACACTACAAAAAATAAGACTATTAGCGGCAGTTTTTTTTTTTTTTTTAAATGCTGCTATGAGTCCTGTCGCTACAAAAAATTGCCGCTATTGTTTTTGTAGAGGCAGTTTTTTGTAGCGACAAGACTAATAGTGGCAGTTTTTTATTAAAAAAAACTGCCGCTATTAGCCTTATTTTTTGTAGTGAGATCATTATTTAGGAAAGCGGTCTTAACATCATTCAAGGGAAATCAAGAGACAGGGGAGAATGTTTCATTATAATCAATTTTCTCAATCTACGTGAATCCTTTGGCGACTAAACGGGCCTTAAATTTTTTTATGGAACCATTTGCATTCATCTTAATTTTAAAGACCCACTTATTCCCAATGGCTTTACGACTAAGAGGTAAATCAACAAGCTCCCACACAAGGTTCTTTCTCATAGATTCCATTTATTCATTCATTGCAGTTACTCAATCATCGCAATTAGGAGAAGTCATGATATGCTGATAAGTTTCAGGTTCATCCTCATCCACGGCTACACACGAGAATAATTCTCCTTAAATCTCAAAAAATTTGGGAGGAATTCTACCACGTGTACTCCTTCGAACCTCAGGATCACCTTGAAGAATGCTCCCACTGTTTATAGGATCAACATGGCATTCTAATTAATTTCATATGAGCTCCCACTATCCTAAGTTGCGTCCGACAATTCATATAGCTCACTATCGATCCTTGGACGCTTCCTACTGGGATATTTATCCTCTATAAAGGTAGCATCACGAGATTCGACCTCAATCGAACCTCCAAGCTCTTCATGGACTAGGATATAACCTTTTAAATCATCTGGATAACGTACAAAAATACACTCAACGGTTCCACTATCCAATTTACTTCGATTGGGCGCAGAGATCAATGCATGACCTAAAGATCCCTTAGGGCGTAGATTACCCAGAGAAGGTGGCCTTCCTGTCCAAAATTCATACAGAGATTTTAGAACCAACTTAGAAGAGACTCTATTCAAAACATAGACAGTCGTTAGCAGTGCGTCACCCCAAAAGCTTGCAGAGAGATTAACATGTATCATCATCGATCTGACTATATCAACAAGAGTTCTATTTATTCTCTCAGCTACTTTATTCTGTTGTGGAGTACAGGCCATGATGAATTGCCTAATGATGCCAATACTTTCACAAAATAGTTTAAAATTTTCGGAAGTGTATTCACCACCTCTATCTAATCTAAGCAGTTTTATTATACGGTTTAATTGATTTTCAACTTCAGTTTTATATTTTTGAAAACACACAAGTGCACTATGATATAAGAAATACATGCCCATATCGAGAAAAATTATCAATGAAAGTTATAAAGTATTAGCATCCATTTCTGACATGTACATTGAAAGGTCCACATATATCTATATGCAGTGGCGGAACCATGTGTAAGGGAGTGCGGGCGAGCGCCCCCACTCAAATCCCTAAAACCTGGAAAAAAAAATAATAATAATAATTTGTTACGTTTTCTAAAACTTAGAAGCCATACGCCTGTCTGCAACTCTCTGTCATCCATTTTATATATTTCTTTCTTTTTTAAGAGCCTTCTCACGCCCTCTCTATCTTAGAGCCTTTTTATTTGCTTCTTTTCTAATAGCCTTCTAACGCCCTATCCCTACTAGACAATTGACACCTTCTCTGACAACACATCCTTCAAATGTCTTTACATGAATCATTTATGTTCATACGGTCAAATTTTGAGAAGGTGTGGACCATCCGCACCATCAAAATGATAGATCATAAGTTGAAAGGCATTGGCCCAAAAATAAAATTTTTTTTAAAGTTTTAACTATCTGATCTGTGCACTCTAATATCAATCATTGTGTTTTGTTTAAATGGTTGGTATTCAAATTTTCCAATATGATGGTTTACATCCACTTATGGACATAATTCTTTGGCGAAAAAATTTTCCAATGATGAATTGCCTCCTAAACCATTTAGATTGATCATAAATCACTGTGAATGACATATTAGGAAACCACACTTTAAGAGTGTGAAATAAAAAATTTTAATTTAGCATTGATAGATCGTTTAAACAAAAAGTCCACACTTTAAGAGTGTGAAATAAAAAAATTTAATTTAGCATTGATAGATCGTTTAAACAAAAAATCCATCACAAGCCCTTATCCCTTAAGTTAATTATCAAAAAGAAACAAAAGGGGGGAGGGGGGGGGGGTGGGTTGGGCTGAATTTAACAAAAAAATAGGATTCCGTTATTAGTTGGGCTTAATTTAACCAAAAAAAAAAAAGGGTAGCGTTATTTACACCCGTTAAACTAAATTTGTGAAGAATGCACGCAATTCCACCATAAAAATTCGTTGGCTATCTTGAATCAGATGATGGAGATGTTTTTCATCCCAATCTTCTACACAATAATTCTTGAGTTCATGGTGCACCTATCAGACGGTCATATGTTGATTCCACGTGGCAAACATACCCAAAAGTGATCATTTGATAGGTATGACCACGATCACTTTTGGAGATGTGTGTCATGTGGAATCACGATCTGACCGTCTAATAGGTCCACCATGATCTCAAGATCTGTTGTGTGGAGGATTGGGATGAAAAATAATCTCAATCGCCTGATTCAAGCCGGTCTGAACTTTATAGTGGAAATGTGTGTGTTCTTAACAGGTTTAATGAGTATAAATAACGTTACCCATATTTATATGAGTATCTTTACTACCCATTTTTATCTGAGTATCTTTGTTCGCGCACCTACTGTAACCCATTGACATCTTGAGATCAGACAATGAAGATTATTTTTCGGCCAATCTTCCACACAATGTGGCACCCATTTCGAGGATCATGTATCACATAACTTGGACAAGATCAATGAGGTACCGTTCAAAAAATTTAGGCATGATCTAATACATATCCACTGTTGAAAATGTGGTATAAGGTGCTCAACGTATCAGTGTTATTCTGTCATTCTGTCATTGACCCAACAAATTGTATTGGTGTTATTCTGTCATTGACCCATCAAATTATAAACACCCATTTTTGGCCCTCCTAACTAAATTGACATGATATTCAAGTTATTTGGTGCCCAGACACACATTAATAGATTAAGGAAGCTTGTAATGACATGAGATGAGATCCCTCAAAGTTTAGAGGCGAAATCTCATTGTTCATATTTTCTAGGCAAAATTGTGACATGAGAAGATCATTAGCTCGCATGCTTTAAAGTATATATTTTTGTTTCCTGCAGGTTCTTACCTCCTGGATTTCTTAATTGGACTAGATAGGCGCGTGAGTGCTATAAATAAATAATATAACTTGTAAAAAATTAAATTAAATTTATCTTGCACCCCCGCTGGATGAAAATCCTGGTTCCGCCACTGTCTATATGCATAATTTGAAGAAGACATTGAGATCTATTTGCCTTAGGAAAGAATTTTCTAGAGGCCTTACCAGTTATGCAGTACTCACAAGTGGGCAAATCAATTTTAGTTAAGAAACTCAAAAGGCCTTTTTTGGCTAATCTAGCCATTCGATCTCTACCTATGTGACCTAATCTAGCATGTCATTTAAGGGATTCAGAAATAATAAAAGCATCAGATAAGGCAATAACATGAAGTAAAGATGAAGAATTAATAATAGATGAATCACTAATGTCTAAAGCAAAGAGGTCCCCAACTAAATTGTTCCAACCAAATAAAATATTATTTTTACGAAAAGACACTCTAGAATGACAAAATCTAACATCAAAACCATCTCTAACTAAACAAGAAATAGAGATTAAGTTTTTTCTCATCCCTGAAATATATAAGGTGTCTTGAAGAACCAACGTATGTCCAATATGCGTCTGAAAGTGGTATTCACCAACTTTGAGGATGTCTTCAGATGAGTTATTTCACATATAGACTTTCTCGCTACCAATAACAACGAAATGAAAGTCAAAAAATCCTATGCGGTCCCTCACGATGTGTTTGGTTACTCCAAAGTCTATAATTCATTGAAAAGATGAAGTATTAACTATAAGAACTTTAAAACAAATAAAAGAATAAACGGGAGGACAAGGGATGAAACCTTTGCAACATCTTTCCTCATCTTTCACTCTCTGGCATAATGGTCGGACTCACCACAGATGACACACTTAATCTGACCATGAGACTTTTTCTTGCTGTAAGGACGATTTTTAAGTTTTGCTTTAGTCGATGAAGGTAGACTGGTGTCACCTTTCTTCTTATCCTTTCGAGGTTTTTTGTAATAATCCATAAATTTGAACTCGAACTAGACCAACCCCGTGTACATGTCCGGTTCGGCGATTGATATCGCCATAAGCTTTTAATTATTTTTGGATAAGATTGTGTGGAGGGGTTGAAGTTTAGAGTTTTATTGGACCCTTAACAGAAAAGTTGTGTACCAACTTGCGGTGTGCCGCTCAACACCGAAACCAAACTTATGTTTTAGAAAATAAATATCAAAGATATTTATTTTAGCTTGTGTGGGTTATAAGAAGGGAGTTTGGCCTCTCCCGTAAGCCATTGGGCTTGTTTTGCTAGAGACAGAGAAAGTGATAATGAGAGTGTGAGAATTTGAGGGAACCGACCTAACCATTTGAAATCCGTCTCCTTCCCAAGCTTCTTATAAGTTTTGGATCGTATGATCGTCATTGTGAATCCCGATCATTAGAAAACCCCTTTCCTTAGAAACCCTTTGGTTTTATTTTGAAACCCTTGTGCTTGAAAAGAGGGTGAGTCGCTCCCTGGACTCGTCTTCAACACCTTGGAAGGGTTAAGATCGACACGCGAGAATAGACGAAGTCACCGTGAGCTCGTGAGATCCATCATGGTGAAAATCGTTAGAGGAATCCGAAGGTTTCGTTCTGAAACCCCCTTTTGTACAACACTCCTCAAATCGTGAAATTGAACGGTTAAAGGTACGATCTAGTTGAGATTAATGGTTTAGATTAGTAGAGTAAATGATTAGTATATTTTTTTGAATGTGTGGAAAAATTTGATGAAAAATGGTGAGAAATCGCGATGAAAATGGATTTTAGAAACTCAGAAATCGCAGTCTCTGTAACTCGTGCGCTCGAGCTTCAAAGCTTGCTCGTGCGAGCAGCCTTCAGAAAGACTCCTGAGAATTTTGTACACCCGAAAAATGAGGTCCCGTGAACCTCTGTGTCTCGCGCGCCTGAACTTAAGTGCTCGCTCGCGCGAAGCCTCGCGTGCCTATCTCTAGTAGGCAAGAATTCAGTCGATCGGGCGAGATCCTATGTGTATATGAGCTCGCACGCCCGAGGTCTGTACCTCACTCGCGTGAGAAACAGAGTTGAGTCTGTTTGGCTTATTTCTCTGAATTTTATTTGAATCTTTTGATTATATGCTATCAGACCTTTGATAGGGTCATTAATTGTCTTAGGTTATATTGTGAGCTTCGACACCATCTGTTTTGATAGGTTTGCTTCGGTTTACGTGAAATCATGTTGAGGTAGGAGATTCTCATAATCACTTGTATTATATTTTAATTTATATGAATATTTTGTAATATGATCTTTGAACTCTGCATATAACATCTAAACCTTGCATCTGTAAACTTGAATATGATTAATAACTTTGAATCCGAAATAAGAACTCTGAAAATCTGAATCCATCCTGAATATGAAATCTGAATCTGAAATTCTGAATTGTGTATTAGAATTCACATTTGACTTATGTATTAAAATCTACATCTGATTTATGATTCACTTGAATGACCCCTCAATTCATGAAATTTTTTCTGGCGCAAGTTACTTTCATAACGCAGGAGCTTCTTGTACTCCTAAAAAGGGTTCATGAACGACGATGGTAGATAGGGGTCCCATCGGTATTATTCCTGCTCTCAAGATATAATAACTTGGGATGTAAATTAAGTTAAAATTTAAGTCATGAATTGATAAGCTTTGCATACATGAATTAAGAAACAATGAGCATCTGAATTCCTTATCTGCTTTGAATCTGTTTTGGAAAACTTAGAAAATGAATTTGCTTTTGATTTGCTAACTTGAAATTTAGTCATTTTTACATACCTGCTTTGGACACACTATACTATGAAATATGCTTTGAAAACTATGTCAATTGAGATACAATGTATTTGATGAGTTTCTTCTATTGAGCTTAGATAGTTAGCTCACTCCGACTATACGTCACAAGTACTAATTCTGGCGTAGCGGCTCGGGGCTACGAGAGCGATCCTGATTACGCCCTTGAGGAAGAGTCTGAGATTCCTCTTGAGAAGTTCTTTCCCTGATTTGAATTTTATCATGTTTTGAGTGAGTTTTTGTAAGAGGTTATACTTAGGCTTGGTACGTCTGACCTGTTATGTTTTATATTTTTTTAGATTCATGTAATTATACTTATTCTTTTGCGAACAATGTTTCGATGATGCTCGGCCATCACCGGTGTGATGGTCGGCGATCACCGGTGGATCTTTTCGTTCTTTGTTTCATGTGTTTTCACATGGAATTTAGAATCGTTATTTTGACCTTCTTTTGTTTAGAATTGGAGCTTTCTTTTGTTGCACTCTGATTTATGTTTAGTTTCTGCCCGACTTATCAATTTATTGATGGGTTAGCGAATCGACCTTTCCGATATTTCGGATACGAAAAAGTCGGGTCGTCACATTTCTTATTCTTTCGGAATTTGTCAGTGGGAGTTTTGCGTTTCTGATCCTCAGTGTAATGGATAAGAGGAGCTTTTGGTATAATTATTTTCATTTCTATCTCGTGCTCCAGGTGACGACAAAATTCTCTAAAAGTTTTGATGGAATCATTGTAATTAAGAATTTTTTTAGTAAGATCCCAATAGGAGGGTAAGGAGCCTAACATGGTATTGATTTTCTGGTTTTCACTCAAGTTACTCCTAAGGTCTGCTATCATCTGATTCATCTTACGTATGTGGTCTTTAATCGTACACCCTTGAGGCATACGATATGCTTGAAGCTCTATTTCCATAGCACGAATCCTTGCGTTAAATTTTTTTAGCATACGTCTCGTAAAGAGCATCCCATAACTCCTTCGTGGTAGGATAAAACTCATAAGTAAGGAGTTCTTTGTGAAGGCTCATAATAATAAGGTTTCGGGCTATGTGATTATCTTTAAGCCCTTTTTGGTACTTCTCATCTATAACTTTTATAGGTGCAATGGATACATCTTCATTGGGTTCATCTATGACTTCTTCTATGATATATTGGATATCCTTCTCATCTAGGAGAATTCTCATCAGATAAAACCAATCATTGTAATTGTTGTCATCTAACTTCTCAGTCTTAATCAAGTCAACAAGCAGGGATTTGACAGCCATTTTTACCACTATTTCAAGAGAAAAAAATTATTAATTGTTGGACATTAGTAGTGTATTTTATGCGCAATCTCTATTACTATTCTCCAAAATGTCAAAGGGATTTCTCGATATTAAAATGACTGTAGTAGTTATTAGATCGGTCTGAAAGTATCATATACCTGATTGGGCATTGTAAAAATAATCAAGATTAATCACATAACTGTCGAGTATCTCACCATTAATAGTCTCAATGACAAACATAACCTACTAATCTAGGTGTGTATCCAAATATATTCGATGATTCTGCTGAGATTATCAAGAAAAATGAGTCAATCATTCAACCATTTACATCTCACAAAAATAATAAGATAAAATATTCACTCACACAAATTGCGTAATCGAGTAATCTTGAAATGATTTGAGCTCATGAATAGTTCTCATGTGAATCTATAGTTTAAGCCCTAAAACTATTCTTTCACAATTATAACCATTTACTACAACTCGAGTCATCATATGAACGCAACACCCTATGAAATTAATGGAACTACTCTTTCAAATCAATTGACACGCTTCACCTAAGAGCTCCATCGCGCCTTTTGATCGTTTGCGCCATAGGTATATATCTCCGTAAGGGTACAAGTTCATATACATGTAGTCACCAATTTTATAAACTAAAGAAAGTAAAAAATATATGAACTTGATCTAATATCATTTGATCAATCAATAAAACATCCTAGGATGCATGTCATACTCGATAATACAACGATGTGTATAACTCACAACCAATCAACTATAAATAATCATTCATTCACATCTCATGATAGAATAAAACAATTAAATTTTTAATCATCGGGGCTAACGATGATTAAATATCATAATTAAATATTATGAATAATATTCATAAATTTTTAAGTGGATCAAATCGTTAAAAGGGAAATCAAACTGGTAGATTAAAATTGACTATTTATGAGCGTAAATCTAATAAATAATGAGGAAGTTATTCCCAAAACAAAATGACAGTCAAACTATTGCAGTTTTGAAAATTGCGCTGGTGCGCACGTTTGACCGATCACATTGGATCATTCGAATCAATAAAATTTAAGATATTTTATTAGAAAGTAGTTAAGAGAATTGACTATGTAACGACTCATATCTTACAAAAGGGAAAATATCAATGCAAAAAAATCATGAAAAAACAGCCTAAAAGGAGGTTGTAAATGTTTAAGATAATATTCTTGTCTGTTAAAACATCTTACAACAACTTGTTGTTAGCATAGTTGGTTTCGAGTAGTCTCATACTACTTAGAGGTTGAGGGTTCAAATTCTCGGTCCAGTATTGAACAAGACTTATCTCGATCCGGCCCAATAGCTACCCGAATGGACTCGACCCAAAACGGTCTAGACCCGATCAAAACGGTCTAGACCCGATCTAATATTGAGTCGGATCCATCTATATCCGACATGGACTTAGACACGGTAGGTCCACTATTCAGAAATCATGTGCACTATCACACAAGAAAGAAGAAACGGGAAAAGGAAAAAGCCCACCTAGCAAATGTAGCCAGTTGGCCACTCAACGGCTGGCTGGCCGACCAAGTCCGTCCGGCGACATCGCTGCCGTCGACCAACTCCGACTGACTACATTACTAGCGAGTGCCAGTTTTTTTTTTAATACTTTCCCATCATTACTATTTTCATCTTTTAATACCGACAACGAGTATAATAATAAACAAAAAAAACTCGCTGGAATTTAATCATAAAATAAGATAAGAAAAAATTTATACTTACAAAAAGCGAAGAAATCGATATGTGTGCTTTGATACTACTATTAAGATTTGAGATCTCTAGTTGCGCGAAAGCAATGAGTGAATCGCAATCGATTCTACACACTTCGAGAAAGACCGAGATAATTTAATGCTCGTTGATCCGAGCAGTCAACTAACAGAGAAGACGGCGTTATCTTCATGCCATGTGGATCCGAAGGTAATTGATGACACCTAGAAGGATAATCACAACTCTAAGATTTAGGCTTAAAAAAGAATGGATAACTTGTGAGAAAGAAGAATTTTTTTTTTACGAATGACTCTTATATAGTGTATATCATGCACACCTTAGGAGTTATACAAGTGGCATCTCGGCCACTAAAAAAAAACAACATATCTCTAAAATTGACCTTGACCATGGGTGTATCATAAGAAAGGGGTTTTCAAATGTCGCTTTTGGGGATGTGTGACACATGGAATCAAGATATGATGATATGATAGGTGAGATGTCTTATAGGTGCGCCAAGATCTTTTGTATGTGAAGATTGAACTAAAAAAATCTCAATCATCTGATTCACGGTTGTCACTGATTTTTTTTATGATGAAAATGCATGTGTTCTCGATTGGAAAACGGAAAAACGGGTGCAAAATAACGCCACCCGTAAATATGTTTATGTTTTTTTTATTCGCTCTTAGAAATTATAAATTGTTCGCGGTTCATTGAATCCAGGCTATCCAGCCGAGTCATCCCGCCATTTCCTCTTCTCTATGTTTGGCTTTAGGGTTTACTGAGACAGGCAGAGCCGATTCCTTCTCTACAATCAGGAATTGCAACTCCTCACTCCAGTGACTCTCTCTCTCCCTCTCTCTCTCTCGTACTGAGAGATTAATAAAGAGAAGAGACGAAGTAGGGTTTTACTATTTATTTACTCCATATTTGCACATATAAGAGGGAATGGAATCCAACGGGGTAGACGTGTCGGGCATTCTCAGCGAAATCGACAAGTTAAAGGCAGAGAAGAAGGATATTGAGAAGCGTATAAGCATTCTTCAAGCCCAGCTAAACGATACCGTTATAGCAGAGAGTGATTCGTGTCGTACCGTAACGGACAGTATTTTACCGTTCGAACACGGGTTGACTTCCGAAATGATATACCGATACAGCCGACACCTCTTGCTTCCTTCTTTCGGAGTGCAAGGTAAAGCTAATTTTGATTCCGTAATTGATAATTAAGTCCTAGTTCAATCTCGTTGATGTAAAATTTTGCTATATTTTTCACTTCTGATCTCAGTTATTGATCTATTTGGGAAATTGCGGGTTTTGTGTGTCTTCTAATTGAATGGATTTCAGTTAGGTGATGGAATTCAGGTTTGATGATTCATGTACTGAAATAAAACATAAACCTGCATTACTTGTATTTGATTAATTTTGATTTAATATGAGAAAACAGATACCACACTCCAACAATTGATCATTTTATTGATTCGAAACAGTCTTAAGATCTATGGCTTGTAATATTCATTTACTGAGTCGTCGAATGCGCAGTAAGTACTCATATAGGGTTTCAAGACTGCACGTAGCATCGGCACCTATGTGATTTTACCGTAGAAAACACTGATTCTGCTTAAACTTTGAAGCAACTGCACCATATTAATGATTCAATGATTTGGTGTAAAATACGCAACCCGACTGCCAGCGACGGCACTCGGGTCAACCTCAAACCGACAACCTTGCTTATTGCACTGATAATTTTGAGCGCTAAATCAGTGAAAAGTCAAAAGTGAATTTAACGCTGATTTGCGGCTCATTAATTGTAGTACGGCTCCCGCTTGACCATTTGGACGAAATGAGATTGTTCCGAGTGCCACCAGTGACGCTCGTGTTTTGTACCTAATACCAGCTCTAATTTAATATGGTAACGTTCACCTTTTGTTTCATGGTCTAGTGGAAACAAAACCGTGGCTCCTACCCCTTCGATAAACAGGATAACAACTCTACGTTCTAATGCTCAATGTCTCCTCATCAAAGGAATATAATACAAAAGGTACCAAACTTATGGATCTTTAAAAAAGTTCTGTACCAGAGACTTTTGAGAGACTCCAATGACATTTTCTCGTTTAAAGTGTTGATTTTCAAGGCCTACTTCTTGAAGTCTCAGGGCATTTATTTTTCTCGCTTCAAAGGAGGAATCACGTTTACTATAACAAAAACTGAACGTCCTAAAGAGTACATGCACATTGCTCAATGATTGCTAACTGGAAGGGCAGCTCATTCTATAAACTAATAGCAGATTTTTTTTTTTTTGATCGGTAACTAATAGCAGATTTAACCTTACGCGTCTTCAATTCGCTGATGATACTGATTTTTTGTGGGGCTGCTAGTACTGAGTTGTGGTATATTAGAGACAATTTATGAAGCTATTTCAAGCAGAGTGGGAACCTCCCTAAGACTAGGTTGTTGGGGGTCGGAGTGGATCAGGGGTTCTGCCATCTTTGGCCAGGGATATGGGGCGGTGCACTGTTGAATTTTTTCTTGTTATACTAGAGTATGGGTGTAGTGGAATTTACTATAGTTACCCACAAACCTGTTTTACCCTATCACCAATCCCCATGCGTACCAGTACCGGGGACTGGTGCGAAACTCTTTTAAAACTAATTTGAAACGTTTTCAAAACGCGTTTCAATGTATAATTGAAATGTGTTTCATTTTGAATAGAAATTGGTTTTCCAAGAAGCATGTCCATCGTTTTTGAATAGTATATGATTTTATACTAGTAAATTTAATCATGTTCTTTTACACCCATTGATATACAAATTCAATGAATCATGTGTCTGAACTTTAAATTTAAAATATTAGTACATAAAAATATAATTCTCATTTGTAGTTATAGAAAAGACGTACCAATGTTATACCAATATCATATATATGTTATGCCGCACCCCTTTCGCATCTGTGTCACGTTGCTAATGTTTCTATAATGAATCCATCTCGTATCTATGTCAGACTAATGTCGTATCTATTTCGTACCTATAGCGTATCTATTACGTTTCTAGGTTGTACCCATATCGTACCGAAGACGCATCAATAAAAAATGTACCCGAAGCTTTTTTTTCACCTCAACGTACCAATACCCGTATCCGTACCGGTACCCCATACCAACTCACGACAACTATGGGATTTACTGTGTTTGGTGTGTGTAGTAGCTTCGGTTGTGTGAATGTATTATTTACAACTTAATATAATGCTAGTTAGAGTTCCTCTTCTCACTTAGCCTTCTCATTCTCTCTCTCCCCCCCCCCCCCCCCCCCCCTCTACCTCTAACCCTAAACCTAATGCCTCCTACCTAACCGTAAAACCACTAATCCCCGACTTCAGCTTTGTAATCATAGTGAGATGAACCTATGCTTCCCTCTTCTTGTTGATGTTATGCAACCGTCACACTGATGCCATGCTGATGTCAGCCGGTCATTGACCCAAAAATCCTCAAAACCCACATCAATCAAAGTGGAATACAAAGGGGGTTATTTTTATCTTCTAAACCCAGCTGATTTGAGGTCTGTAGCTATGAGTTTCAAAGGCATCTTTGGAAGGGGTTTTTAAACCTTGTTTTTCGGTTCTCTTTGCACAGATTCTGAGAGAACCTACGGCTTCTGCCATCTTGTTGAAGGTGGATTGAAATCCCATCTGTATTGAGGTGGTTGTAGTTTGGTGGTAAGAATTCCATGTTATGGCTGAATGCCTAGGCAGATTATTGGGAGATCTGGACCTATTTTTCCCCATCTTTTTTTCTTTTTATGGCTGATATTTGTTAGTTGTGTTCCATTAATGTTACTGAAAGTTCAGATCCGTTGTCTCCATTGAACATTGAGGACTGCTTACTATCATTTTTTTTACTGTTTGTTGTGAGATTTGTTGAGCATTATTGGCATTATTCAGTGGGCTGTTTTCGGTCTCCTTTGTATCGATTATCTACATCAAGTCAGTGGGGCTACAAATTTACCTTCACTTGGTAATCTTATTAAACATTTAAGTTGCCCCATCACATTCTATCCCTCTCATTGCATTGTTCAGGATCTTACTAGTTACTACTAAGAAGGTATTGGTAAGGGCATTGAAAGATGAGGTTTATAGTATTTGGATGTTGATCATAAGTGCTCTGCTTCTAATTCCTCAATCTTTCCACTCATATCCCATCAATGCCTACCATAATACTCTCTCTTTGTCATGCCAAATTGGGGAGTGTTGGTTTTAAAGCCTTGTGCTCCCCTCATTTCAAAGTGGTCATGTCTTCTAAATTTCAATGTGAGATCTGTACCCTTTCAAACCAAGTTAGAAGTACCTACCCTACACGCATGCACAAGTGCAGTGCTCCTTTTGAGCTGATTCATTTGGATGTTTGGGTCCTTCTCCAATTGCTTCTTTATAGAGGTTTCCCTACTATATTTTTTTATTTATACTAGGTCTATCTCATGAAATCAAAAGATGAAGTTTCGCTAAATTTTGGAACTTCCATTTCATGGTTAAGATATGGTTCATCTATTAAATGAATCAGCTCAAAAGTAACTCTAAACCATTCACACTGGTGGAGAGTACACCTCCCATTCGTTTGTACAATATATTTGGGAGCATGACATTGTTCATTAGTTTTCGCGTCCCTTTACTTCTCAACAAAAAGGAGTGGCCAGTGGTGGACCCAGGATTTTTCTCTATGGTGGGCATAACATTAATTAATATTTAAAATTAAAAATATAAATATATAATATATATTTCGAATTCGCTTACAAAAAGATGTACCTCATTAAATCATTAGTATCCAAAAACCATTCACTTACAAAAAGTAACTCTAAGTAAATTGACATTTACAATGATATATCGTCAAATTACAAAAAAATTCTAGTGGGCACTTCTTAAGGCAATTGTCCTCGACACTTTCTTAGCACAATAATTGTAAGCAAACAAAAATTATCAGATTCAAGGATAAATAGGGTTGATTGTTTACCGGAAACAGTCGCGTGTTTGCCATCGCCGATTGCCCTTCGCCCATTGCGCTTTGACTGTCGGCCATCGCCGGTCACTGTTGGGCGTCCATTCCGGTAGAGGCTTGGAGAGATATTCAAGTAACAGAATAAGAGACTAAGAGCTAAGAGGGATGAGTCGGATTGGTTACTGGAGTCGAGCTTCAAGAAAATTTCAGACATAGTATTAAATAAAAAGTAAGAAAAAAGAATTAAAAATAAAACCCAGAAAAGGAGCAACAAAACTAGATCTAGAATCATTCACACAACTCAGATCACCAGAAAAAAAAAAAAATCACAGCCCTTCCCAGATTTGATCATTTCAGAAAATGTACATTTGTTATTTCTCCCTAATATGACTAATTTATTATTAAAATTCAACCCCTTTTATTCTACCAGGGGGAAAAAAAAGATATAACTATAAGACAAAGCAATGCAACCATGGAGTCATAGAGATATCACCATCCAAAACATAAATCGTGAACATATATTTAAGGAAAAAAAATCAAAATAAGGATTGATAAAAAAAAGATCAAAATCCCTCTTCAACCCAGAAAAAAATAAGATTCAGTAATATGAACCAATATAAACTAAAAAGCATACAATAAAGATAAAAATAATAAAAGAGAGATAAAAGTAAAATGAGAGATGAACAACATATCTCCAGAATTAGCAAGCGGGCAGAGAGAGAAAGGAGAGAGAGACTCGGACGTGATGACCGAGGTCTGAGAGTTTAAGGGGGTTTTATTTTTTATTTTTTTGGAGAAAGGTTTGCTTTTGTAGTTGCTTTTTAGTTTAAATAGGGTATAGGGTTTTACTTTTTGCTTTTGTAGTTGCTTTTTGAAACTTAGTTTAAAAAAAAGAAAAAAAAAATCACCGTGGGAATATGCCCATGGTGGGCCTTAAGTGCGTCTGCCACTGGGAGTGGCTGAACGCAAATGTATGCATCGGGGTATGTCTGTGCCTAACATCTATTACTTAAGGGCCTTACTTATAGCATGTTTCTTAATTAATCGTCCTCCTTCCAGGATCCTTAATAGTCATTCTCCCCTTTGGTTTTCACCCTATTGATTCTATTTTTCCCATTGAACCTTGTGTGTTTGGGTGTACTTGGTTTGTTCATAATTTCCCTATTCAACAACAGTTTGACGTAGATCTATTAAGTGTATCTTCATTGGTTACTCTGGAGTGTCTAAGGGATATATGTGCTATGACCCAAATCTCGCAATTTTTTTTACTTCATTGGATGCTACCGTTTTGAACATGTTCCCTATTTTTCTCTCATCGGTCTGAGTCTTCTCATCTCTTTGCACTTGTTACTGATTTATTGCCAAAACCTCAGGCTATTGGCTCCGTACCTTCATTACCTCATTTCACTATTTCTACACAACAACCTCCCATTCCTCCTATCTCGACTCCTTCACCACAATTAGTTCACTCCACTTCCCACTCAACCTCTCTTACAACAAAGGTTGTTTCACACTTATGCTCGCAAACATATGCATGGAGCCTCCTCTATCAGGCCTTCACCTCTGCCATATGTGCAGGTAGATCCACTAGAGAACTCTACTCCAACACTTGCTTCTTCTTCTTCACCCCTTCCCTCTTCCTCTACTCCATTTGACCTAGATTTACCTATTGCTCTTCGCAATAGGGTGAGATTATGTACCACACCTTATCCCACTGCCAAATATGTCTGCTATCATATTGTTTCCACTTTCCTCATCTTACAAAGCCTTTCTTTTTGCTATTGATTTCGTCACTATACCCGTTGTTCATGTTGCCCTCTCCATCCTTCATGGAAAAGAGGCTATGATAGAGGAGATGAATGCCCTTGAGGGTAACCATACTTGGGACATGGTCTCCCTACCTCATGGAAACAAAACAGTGGGATGTAAGTGGGCGCTTGAAGTGAAGCATAATGTCGATGGCAATGTTGCATTGTATAGGGCTCTCCTTGTTACTCGCGGATTCACACAAATTTATTGTACCGAGTATTGACTGTGATTCGACGTTTGCCCCTATGGCCAAGCTAACATCTGTTTGGGTTGTTCCTATCTATTGCGAGCAATCAAAATTAGCCCTTTCATCGATTAGATGGGACTAATGCCTTTTTGTCCTGGGTAACTTATAAAGAAGATTATATGGACCCTCCACTTGACTTCCTGCTTCTGTGGGAGAGAGGGAAAGTTTGGAGACTTCGAAAGTTAATTTATGGGTTGAAGCAATCACCCAGAGCATGGTTTCACGCTTTAGTTTCGTGGACATGGATTTGGGGTTTCGGAGGTGTCATTCCGACCACACTCTTTTTATTCACTCTGGTTTAGGTGGCGCCGTACGGATTTTTCTTGTTTATGTGGATGATATTATTCTTATTAAAGATTACTTCATTTGTTCCCTTGTGAATAGTGAGCTTGGCCGCATCTTTAAAGTGCAATATTTGGGTAGTTTGAAGTATTTCGTGGGATTCAAAGTGGCTCGTTCTAAAAAAAGGATCTTTCTTTCTCAATGAATATACTACTGATATCCTTATTGATACATGAATGCTTGATTGAAAGCCAACTACATCTCTGATGAACCAGAAGCCATCTCTTCATGGGAGTGAAGGTGATCTTCTCCCTAATCCATATGAGTATCAGTGTTTGGTGGGTTGATTGATTGTCACTCACACTAGACCGGACATCATTTTTGCCATTGGCTTAGTCAACCAGTTTATGCATGCACTTTGTACTCTTCATGTTGCGGCTTGTCACAGGGTAACTTTTTTGACCCCCGTGTCATGCGGCGCCTCGCTGCCGCTACAACAAGGCTAGCCTAGCCATCCATCACTCTGATACCACCTGCCTAGAGGACGAGAACTCTAGTTCATGGTTTCCTTCACTCGAGGTAAACCATCTCAACACATCGTGTCTACTCGCGACACGCATGCCAACACCTCAGTGCCTCGCTTGGCCTGCCCAGCTTCACCCTGTGTCCGACATTAGTTCCTCGCTCGCGATAGTAGCATGCAACTCTACATGATGTCCCATTCCATACATTTCTCGCCGACATACTGAACCAAGCCCACCATCGGGTGTGGCCCATGTGACCAGCACACATCCGCTTCGGGCCCTCAGCTAACGTGCACCACAGTGTCCCACGTAGCCCTCGAGTGCCCAGGCGAAGTTGCCAACCCATATACACCGTGACGTGTAGCTCGGGTCATATGGTAACCTCGCTTAGGGTGACACACGACATCGCCGCAATGACGCTCTAAGCCCACCTATTAAGACCTAGAAGACCTATGCGCCCCTCCAGCAACGCATGACCCCATGTGTAAGGAAATAGCTCCCCGAGCTCCCTTCCCCCAAGTATGGTCTAAACACCAACTTGGGTCATCCAGCAGAAGAACCTCAAACCTATTGGTTTGACATACCACCATGGCACATAGACCTCTGCCCGTGGCACACACTGTCGTCCTCCACACCAACACGCCCTTGAGGTCCCGCGTCATTTGCTCATGTGACCGTATTGCACCGTGTCGCGACTATGTTGCGTCCGCATCGCGAGGCCTTCATGGCTTCATGTCGCGTGCCCTCTTGGCACCACATGACGTGCCCTCATGGCATCAGGACGTCACGTGCCTTCCTGGCACCACGTCGCGTCCGTGTCGCGACCATGTCACAAGACCCTCATGGCCTCATGTCGCGTGCCTTCCTGGCACCACGTCGCGTCCGTGTTGCCACCATGTTGCAAGGCCCTCATGGCCTCATATCGTGTGCCCTCTTGGCACCACATGGCGTACCCTCATAGTACCAGAATGTTGTGTGCCCTCTTGGCACCACATCACATGCCATCCAAGTTAGATGTCGCGTTCCCTCTTGGCAACACATCGCGTGCCTCCTGACACTAGATGTCGCGTGCCTCATGACACCACATCGTATGTTGTCATGGCACCACCTCACGTGCCTCATGGCACTAGGATGTCGCATGTCATCTTGACACCACATCGCGTGCTGTCATGGCACCGTCTCATGTGCCTCATGGCACTAGGATGCTGCGTGCCCTCTTGACACTACATTGCGTGCCTTCATGGCACCGCCTCATGTGCCATTGTGTCGCGAGCCTTCATGACACCACATCACGTGCCTAATGGCACCATGTGACGACCTCGTTAATCTGGGCACCAGCATGAAGGCATGGCGACCTTGGAGCATTTGGTTAGCAGGAAGGTGGGCGGACCTTGTAGTTAGCTGTATGGCGCGTGAGCGCTGAAGCACGTGGCCTTACGACGCGTGCGTGTTTCCCTTATATATGCTGCAACGGTGACTCGAGCTAAGTGTCGATCTAGTGTGGCGACTAGACGCACGTGGGGCATGGAATGCGGTGCTCTGCGCAAGGGCACGTGATGTGGTGCATTAAAGGCACGCGACATCCTGGTGTCATTAGGCACGCGATGTGGTGCCATGAAGGTACGCGACATAATGACATGTGAGGCGGTGCCATGACGGCACGCGATGTGGTGTCAAGAGGACACGTGACATCCTAGTGCCATGAGGCACGTGAGGCGGTGCCATGACGACACACGATGTGGTGTCAAGATGACACATGACATCCTAGTGCCATGAGGCACGTGAGGCGGTGCCATGAGGTCACGCGATGTGGTGTCAAGATGGCACGCGAGACGGCACATGATGTGGTGTCATGAGGCACGCGATGTGGTGCTAAGAGGGCACGCGACATCTAACTTAGATGGCATGTGATGTGGTGCTAAGAGGACACATAACATTCTGGTGCCATGAGGGTACGTCATGTGGTGCTAAGAGGGTACTCGACATGAGGCCATGAGGGCCTTGCGATATGGTCGCGATACGAACGCGATATGGTCTCGACGTGGTGCCAGGAAGGCACATGACGTCTTGGTGCCATGAGGGCACACGACATGAGGCCATGAAGGCCTCGCGATGCGGACGCGACATAGTTGCTACACGGTGCGACACGGTCGCATGAGCAGATGATGCGGGACCTCAAGGGCGTGTTGGTGTGGAGGACGACACTGTGTGCCACGAGCAGAGGTCTGTGTGCCATGCTGGATGACCCAAGTTGGTGTTTAGACCATACTTAGGGGAAGGGACCCTACACATGAGGCCATGCGTTGCTGGAGGGGCGCATAGGTCTTCTAGGTCTTAATGGGTGGGCCTAGAATGTCGCTGCGGTGATGCCGTGTGTCACCCTAGGCGAGGTTACCATATGACCCGAGCTACGCGTTGCGGTGTATATGGGTTGGCAACTTCGCATGGGCATTCGAGGGTTACGTGGGACACTGTAGTGCACGTTAGCTGAGGGCCCCAAGCGGGTGTGTGCTAGTCGCATGGGCCACACACGATGGTGGGCTTGGTTCAGTATGTTGGCGAGACATGTATGGGATGAGACATCATGTAGAGCTGCATGCTACTGTCGCGAGCGAGGAACTAGTGTCGGACATAGGGTGAAGCTGGGTAGGTCAAGCGAGGCACTGAGGTGCTGACATGTGTGTCGCTAGTAGACACGATGTGTTGAGATGGTTTGCCTTGGGTGAAGGAAACCATGAACTAGAGTTCCCGTCCTCTGGGCGGGTGGTATCAGAGTGATGGATGGCTAGGCTGGCTTCGCTGTAGCGGCAGCCAGTAACGCCGCACGGGTGTCGAAAAAGTTACCCCATGACAGTTGGTATCAGAGCTAGATCGTTCTGAATGAGACTACATTGGCGAACCAGAGCGATGAGGTGCGCTCTAAGCTCGTGACAGCCAGAGTTACTTGTGTGCGGTTGAGTTGCACATCTACGATTGAGTCGCACGTAAATGGATGGTACT
Source organism: Chloranthus sessilifolius (assembly GCA_021018995.1). Lineage (NCBI taxonomy): Eukaryota > Viridiplantae > Streptophyta > Magnoliopsida > Chloranthales > Chloranthaceae > Chloranthus > Chloranthus sessilifolius. The sequence goes on from CM037589.1 coordinate 24,848,191, forward strand.
GGTGGGTTATGTTGTTGCGAAAATGTGCTCGACGCTTGTTGGCCATGAGGGTAACACGTTGAGGTAACGGGTCGATTCGAGGCGGATGAATGCTAGTGACTTTCAACATGAGACGTTGGGTCACGTTGGTGCCGAGAACACCGTTTCCATGGATGGCATGGAGTAAGTAGGATGCTCCATTCTCACTTCACGACTTGTTGGCCATGAGCGCCACGCGTTGAAGTAGTGGGTCGGTCCGAGGCGGATGAACGCTAGTGACTTTCAACATGAGACGTTGAGTCACATTGGTGCTGTGAGCATCGTTGCCATGTTGGCATGGAGTAAGGAGGATGCTCTGTTCTCACTTCATGAGGAAGTTGAGACTTTTCGAATCGGTTGCTGGTACATGACATGATGGTCTAGACTGCTTGTATGGGACAGTGTGACAGATCAATGTGTTGTGATGGGCCAGAATCGAGAGTACAGTTAAGCGGGTTACTGCGAGAACTGGAATGAGCTACGTTGAACCGGAGAAGTGGTCAGAAGCTCGTTGCCTTGTCGTGCGACGACAATGCATGGTGTCCGTGTGAGACGGATGGCTAAACGGCTGATCCAGCGTGGCTTCAGAGGAAGCACCTGCAAGAGCCAGATGCGTATCTTCAGAGGAAGCGAGTCCCAGGCGATCGTCGAGATCTTTGGTCTACTAGAAGGGCTGAAGTCAGTTTTTGAGCACGGCTGAGGCAACGTGGTCAGAAGATGGAAGCGGAACAGTTCAAGGCAAAGGTGTTGGGTTTTGGTGTGTAGAGGACAATGTCCGAGGTACCAAGGCATTACAGCCGCTAGAAAGTGAAGGCATTGGTTGCGCTCGTTAAGACATTAGAAACATACACTAAGGTAGCGAATTGGACCGTAAATCGAGTTGCAAGAGGTGACTCGAGGCACACTATGGGTGAAGACACGTGCTGTCGAGGTACTATAGTGTGCGAAGCGTGGAGCTTCGTGGATTGAGCAAGGTGCTCATAGTAGACTCTTGGGTGAAAACACAGTAATGTTGAGGTACTAGAGCGCTACAAGACAGTTAAGGGCTTGTGATGATGATCAAGTCCAAAGGTTCGAGAAAGCTGGGTTTCATCGGTTGTGACAGTCAAAAGATACAAGTAGTGTTGCGGAGTTCGGTATTGCGAAGCATAGTGCTTCGTTGGGTTGAGCGTGGTCGCTCACCGGCAGTCTCTTGGGTGAAGACACATGGTGTCGAGATACTAGAGCTGCAAAATTGCTACAGGCTGAGGCAGCCTGGGTAGTAGGCTCGTGGTTGAAAACATATGTCGATGTATTGGAGTTCTATAAATCAAACGCAGGTCGAACTCTTGGGCGAAAACACAGAGGTGTTGAGGTGCTAGAGTGCGACAGTGTAGATGAAAGCTAGACTCCTAGGTGAAGACGGACTGTTGAGAACCTAGAGAGTTGCGATGCGCAATGAGTTGCGAGCTTGGAGCCAACGATGTGGACATCTAAGGCACAAGTTTGCTTGGTTTTGGCAATCGATTCAAGTGGTAACAGGAATGATGCCAACGATCGGTTTGCTTCTGGTTGTATGAGGAACTGATATTATGGGATACCTCGGTAAAATACAGACCAAGCTAAGTTAATTAGAACACTACGGGGGGTGAAGACACAGAAAATGGCTGAGGTACTAACACAGAATGTCAGATGAAAGCAGTGAAGTGTAGTAGTTGTGTTTGGGTGAAGACCGAAATTGTGTCGACGAATTGATGTAGGAGTTCGCATGTTGACGAGGACGTCGACGCATTTAAATGGGGGAGGATGTGACGTGGTCACGACCCTGGTGCATAGAGATGCACATTTGATCAACTAGCAGGAAGGTGAGAGGGCCTTGTAGCTAGGTTGAGCCAAAGGCGAGCTTAAGAAACAGAGTTGTGAAGGCATGACCGATGTACTAAGGTGTTTCGAGGGCCGAATTGGTAGGCGAACTCTTTGGTGAAGACACGTGGTGTCAAGGTACTAGAGCGAGCCGTTGTCACAAATGCTTGTGCATGGCATAGTGATAATTAGCGCTGGTGCGGAGCCGCGTAGAGGATAAAGGTGTTGCTTGTTTGTAGGCACGACATGGTCGCGACACGGACGCAGCATGAGACCACTTGAACTAGCGAGGAGGAGTTAAACCTCGGGGCTAGGTATCTGTGGAGACTTTGCATGGGGTGAAGACGAAAGTCAAGGAACTGATGCGGGTCTTAGTGTTAACATGGACGTTGACACAACCAAATCGGTGGATGTGGCATGGTCATTCCTTTGAGATATTACGTCAACGAGGACGTTGACCTTATTGAGTCGAGGAGGATGTGACGACGTCATTAATCTAGGCGCCAACATGAAGGCATGGCGACCTTGGAGCTGGGCATTTGGCTAGCAGGAAGGTAGGCGGACCTTGTAGATAGCTGTATGGCGCGTGAGCGCCGAAGCACATGGCCTTATGGCGCGTGCGTGTTCCCCTTATATATGTTGAGACGGTGACTCGAGCTAAGTGTCGATCTAGTGTGGCGACTAGACGCACGTGGGGCATGGAAGGCACGCGACATCCTGGTGTCATTAGGCACGCGACATCCTGGTGTCCCTAGACGGTGACTCGACCCGCGACATCCTGGTGTCATTAGGCCTGCGATGTGGTGCATTGAAGGCACGCGACATCCTGGTGCCATTAGGCACGTGATGTGGTGCCATGAAGGCATGCGACATAATGACACTAGGATGTCGCGGCCCTTCAATGCACCACATCGCGTGCCTAATGACACCAGGATGTCGCGTGCCTTTAATGCACCACATCGCGTGCCCCTGCGCGGAGCACCGCATTCCATGCCCCATGTGTGTCTAGTCGCCACACTAGATCGACACTTAGCTCGAGTCACCGTCTCAGCATATATAAGGGGAACATGCATGTGCCGTAAGGCCTTGTGCTTCAGCACTCACACGCCATACAGCTAACTACAAGGTCCGCCCGCCTTCCTCCTGCTAGCCAAATGCCCAACTCCAAGGTTCATGTTGGCGCCCAGATTAATGAGGTCGTCACATCCTCCCCGACTCAATAAGGTCAACGTCCTTGTTGATGCAATATCTCAAGGGAATGACCATGCCACATCCACCAATCTGGCTGTGTCAACGTCCATGTTGACACTAAGACCCACATCAGTTCCTCGACTTCCGTCTTCACCCCATGCAAAGTCTCCACAGATACCTAGCCCTGAGGTTTAACTCCTCCTCGTTAGTTTAAGTGGTCTCATGTTGCGTCCGTGTCGCGCCTACGAACGAGCAACACCTTTATCCTCCGCGCGGCTCCGCACTAGCGCTAATTGTTACCATGCCATGCACAAGCATTTGTGACCACGGCTCACTCTAGTACCTCGACACCACGTGTCTTTACCCAAGAGTTCGCCTACCAATTCGGCCCTCGAAACACCTTAGTACATCGGTCAGGCCTTTACAACTCTGTTTCTTAAGCTCGCCTTTGGCTCAACCTAGCCATAAGGCCTTCTCACCTTCCTGCTAGTTGATCAAATCTGCATCTCTATGCACCAGGGTCGTGACCACGTCACATGCTGTCCATTGTATCTTTCAATATCTTAAGGCTAGCCGAGGTTATGGACTGCTATATTTATGACCACCTATGTATCTCTAGGTACATTGATGTCGAATGGGCTGGTTTTGTCACATATTGTCGTTCTACTTCAGGTTATTGTGTGGGAGGCAACTTGGTTACATGGAGAAGTAAACAACATCCAATGGTATCCCAATCTAGCATTGAAGTTGAGTATCGTGCTATTGCACATGGGACTTGCGAGATTTTATGGTTCCGCTCCCTTTTGTCCAATCTTGGATTTTCCATCAGTGGCCTCATATTGCTCCATTGCGATAACGAAGTAACCGAGAAAATTGCTTCAGATGTGGTATTACATGAAAGGACAAAGAACATTTTGTCTGGGAAAAGGTTTGGGATGGTCTCTGGAGCTTATTGATATTGCGTCCTCTTAGCATCTGGTAGACTTATTGGCTAAGGCCGTTGGGCCTAGTACTCTTTGTAATGTGGTTGTCTTGCTGGGCATGTTGGATATCCATGCTCCAGCTTGAAGAGGAGTGTTTGCATATTTGTATGGGTGTAGTAGGATTTACTATGTTTGGTGTGCGTGTAGTAGCTTTGAGTGTGTGAATGTAATACTTACAACTTAACATAAATGCTAGTGAGGGCTCCTCTTCTCACTAAGTCTTTTCATTATCTCTCTCTCTCAAACTGGGTGGAAGGATGGCCTTCCATCCTCTACCCCTTACATAACCTCCCAAAGGAGGTGCAACCTCCTTTGAGAGGTCGACTACTCTAGCCGACCTTGGGCTTGGCTAGGGTTGCCGACCTCCCATGGGAGATGCATCTCCCTTGGAAGTAGGGCCTACTCCTCCTCTCCTTTCTCTTCTTTTGAGGTGGTGACACTCACCCTAATTAATGAGGGTGAGGTGGTCTCCCCCTCATCAAGTAAATTTTTTCTTAATAACTGATTTTAGGAAATGAGCAAAATGCCATTTGTTTTTTACCAAACTGCCCTCATCTTTTACAAAAATTACAGTCACATCATCATAAGCAAATTACCATCATACCCCTGGACAATATAGGAAATACCCAACCCGTTATAAAGGTAAAATGACCATTTTACCCCTCATCTTTTCAGACAATTATGAAATTGCCCTTATGGTAAAAAATTATTATTTAATCACACATTACATTTTGAATGTTCCCAAGCATAGATAGTTGAGAGAAATATAATTTATTAAGTAAATCCTTGTATTAATTTTTTGGGATATTATAAGAGGCGTAAGTAGGGTAGGGTTTGGAAGCTTGAGAATAAAGGAACTTTTCCAGTCTACTCCTTGTCTAAGTTTCTTACCCGTCAACCTTTTGCTGCTTCATAATTGGGTTTCGATTTGGAGAGGATATGTGATGCAGGACAAATGCTAGAGCCCTAATTATGCGAATTTGGGATTAATTTGAGATTAAATTGAATGGCGAAGATATTAAAAAATTATCCAACATATAAAATTGCTCACCAGATTTAATTAAAGCAATTAGATTAATTCAATTCTAGCGTTCGTTTGTACTTGAAGTTTCCCTATCTAGAAAAATAGCTCTGATGAGGGAACTCGAGTTTCGATCTAGTCTAGGGCAACACCAAGCGACAATTTCGGTGTTGTCTCTCAACTCCTCTAGGGTTTGAAGGATTTAAAGCCCAAAGGGTTTAAATTGTTAAAAGGGAAAATCAAATGAGATATTAAATATGAACATATGAGCAAAGATTCCAACAACTAACCAACTAGGGATTTTGATTTAGAAATTTTATCAAAATAAGTAAAAGGAACAATTTACTTGACAATAATTAAGAAAATAGAATAAGAAAGATTAAGGTTCCAAGGCTTCACACCAAGGAGGTACGTCGACTTCACACTAATCTGCACGATAAAATGAAGATTCGCTCTTTGAGTTTGAAAGAATCGCTCTTTTTGGTGAAAACTCTTTACAAGTTCTCTAGGGTTTGCACAAAACAAAACTCTCAATTCATTAATCAATCAACTAGTTAAAATTGTGTTTACAATGCCTATATAGCCTAAGAAATCCTAACTAATCGAAATAAAAGGACTTCTATTCTATAAGAAGGAAACTAACCTAGAAAATTCGGGAAATTTAAAAAAAACCCACGACTCTAAGCATAATCATGTCACGAAAATTGCTCGAGAGAAGATGTTTCGCCCAGAACTTCGCTCCATAAGTCCTTATTGGTCGCTCGAGCGACTTGCAAAGTCGCTTGGGCGACATTGATGCCCCTTTAAATGATTCTCGGGTTGCTTGGGCATTTTTTGATTGGCCCGGGAGATGTCCTTTCACACTGGTTGATGTCCCCATCAATATGCTTCACCCATAGTTTGATTTTTTGGCGGGAGTTTAGCTTGGAGTCGGATTCTCACGGTGGATCAGCTGTTGAAAAAAGGAAGAGACTGCGTAATAAGTGTATTACGTATATGCAAGAGCGAATCATCCGATCAGTAGTTCATCCATTATTGGTTTGTGAAAGAGATTAGGGGAAGGGTCTTAATTTTTTTTTATGTGCTGGTTGTTTCCTAGGCTGCGTGAGGAATTTTTGCTGCTTGGGATGACGATTTCTTCAGTGGGATCAAAGGGCTTCTTCTAGAGCTACTCTTTTGGCCATTTTATGGGGCTATTTGGTTAGAGAGAAATGGTAGTGTATTTCGTACGATGTGAAAGCCGATCACTTTGTCATGAGATGTGCCAGAGATTGAGTTTTGAGTTGGTGATGCTTGATAGGGATGCTACGGTTGAAGGAGAGAGGGATTTGGTTGATGTTTGGGATGATTTAAGGGCGTCTGTGCTTGACCTGGTGGGTTTCTCGGTTCTCTAGGGGTCCTCTTTTAAGGTGCTAGTTTTTTTTCGGTTTGGGTGTTTTTGCTATCTTGTTTGTTTGGGCTTGACTACCATGGTTAAAATTGTTTCGGTTAAGGAAATATTAATTGTTACTAGTGCCTATGTATCCTAAGTTGAACTATGTGAAAAGGTGAAGCATAAATTTTGGCAATCGATGGATGAACTAGTACAGGACATACCAAATATTAAAAAGAGGGTCGGGGATATGCGCCCAGGCATAGAGATATCTCTGTGCCTATTGATATGGGCGCGACATGCAGCTCCTTTTTGTGAAGTGATGGGTGGCATGGGGCCCACTTTACTAACTAGGGTTACACTTTTAAAATATTTTAAAAGTTAAATACTCTTCCAGCCATCATTCTTGACTTTTTAAAAGTTTCTTTTCTCTTTATTCTCTCCATTTTTCCAAGAAAGTATCAGACTTACTTTTCAGGTATATTTTACTCAAAAATGTGGTCGCCCGGTAGCAAAGTGCTAGCACCTCGGCAGCGAAGCGTCGACACCTTGAAAACAAGGCGCCGACGCCTCTATATTGGGGTGTCGGCGTTTCAATTTTAAAAAATAAAAATAACAAAAAAGGGGTGTCGTCGCCTCGTTTTAAGGGCGCCGACGCCTATAAATTGAGGTGCCAGCTGTGACGGCGCTCTGGGTACCAGCAGGAAGGCATGACGGCGCTCTGGGTACTAGCAGGAAGGCATGACAGCCTTGGAGCTGATTGATTGGCTAACAGGAAGGCAAACGGGCCTTGGAGCTAGCTGTGTGGCGCGTGAGCGCGAAGGCATGAGGCCTTGCGACGTGTGCGTGCTCCCCTTACATATGACGTAGATGGCTACTCGAGCTAGGTAGCGTGCTAGAGTGGCGACTAGACCCCTATTGGGCGTAGAAGCTGACTCGGAGGCGTTGGTGTTGCATGGGTTTCGTGTGCCACGAAAAGAGTTAGTGTGCCATGGGCAGTATGTCAAACCAATATGTTTGAGGTTCTCCTGTTATTTGGCTTGAGGTGGTGTTTAACCCATATATGAGGGAGGGGAGCTATGGAGCTACTTCTATACACATGGGGAACACTAGAGGGTGCACAATGGTCTCCTTGGTCTGAAAGGGTGGGCCTAGGACGTCGCTTCGGCGATACCGTATGTCATCCAAGGTGAGGTTGCCATGTGCCTAAGCTATGCACCGGGGGGGGGGGGTTGCACATGGGTCGGCTACGAGGGAGGCACTCGTGATCTACGTGGGACACTGTGGTGCATGTTAGCTGAGGGCCGGATGCTAATGTGTGCTGGTTGTGTGGGCTTGGTTCAGTATGTCGATGAGACATGTTGGAATGGGATGACATGAGGAGCTGCATGCTATTGTCGTGGGCGAGGGACTAGTGTTGGGCACAGGGTGAAGCTTGAGCAGGCCAAGCGAGGCACAAATGTGCTGGCATGTGTGTCACGAGGAGACACGATGCATTGGGTGGTTGGCCTTGGTGAGAAGGCAACCATGAACGAGAGTTCCCGTCCTCTAGGCTGGTGGTATCAAAGTTGCCGGTTGGGTGGGCTAGCCTCGTTGTAGCGGCAGCAAGGCGCCGCACGGGTGTGATAGCTGGTGTCAGGCTGCGCCCCCGTGACAATTGGTATCAAAGCCAGATCGTTCCGAATGGGACTACGTTGGCAAGCCAGGGCGGTTGAGATACGCTTTGATCACGTGACAACCGGAGTTGCTCGTGTGTAGTTGTTGTGTTGCACGTTTGCGGTTGAGATGCACTCTGTTACAGTGGGTTTCGAAGCTTGGTTGCACACAGAGAGATGTTATTGTTGGGATATGTTGTTGTGGAAATTTGATGATGCTTGATGCTAGTTGGCCATGATGGCCACACGTTGAGGTAGCGGGCCAGTCCGAGATGGATGAACACTAGTGACTTCCGACATGAGACATTGGGTCCCCGAGGTGTTGAGCACTGTTGCTATGGATGACATGGAGCAAGGAGGATGCTCCGTTCTCACTTCATGAGGAAGTTGAAAATTTTGAATCAGTTGCTGGTACATGACATGATGATCGAGACCGCCGGTATGGGGTTGTGGGAGAGGTCAGTGTGTTGCGATGGGCCAGGATTGAGGGTACAATTAAGCGGGATACTGCGAGAACTGGAATGAGCTATGTTGAATCGGAGAAGTGGTCAGTGGCTCGTTGCTTTGTCGTGAGACGACAAGACATGGTTTGTTTGTGAGAGACGGATGGCTGGACAAATGATTCAACGCAGCTTCAGAAGAAGCAGATGCGAGAGCCAGATGGGTATCTTCAGAGGAAGCGAGTCCCAAGTGATCGTTGAGATCTTTGGTCTATGAGTAGGGGCCGAAGGCAATTTTTGAGCACGACATAGGCAGTGTGGTCAGAGAATTGGAGAGGAACAGTTCAAGGTAGGTGTGCTACGTTTCGGGGTGAAGAGATCAATGTCCGAGGTACAAAGGCGTGACAGCCGCTAGAAAGTGAAGGCATTGGGCGCTTGTTAGGACACTGGAAGCATACACCAAGGCAGAGAATTGAATCGCAAATTGGGTTGCAAGAGGTGACTCAAGTCACGCTATGGGTGAAGATAGTGGTCGAGGTACTATAGTGTGAGAAGCGTGAAGCTTCGTTGGTTGAGCAAGGTGCTCATGGCAGACTCTTGGGTGAAGGCACAGTAGTGTTGAGGTATCAGAGCACTGTAGGACAGTTGAGGGCTTGTGATGGAGATCAAGTCTAAAGGTCCAAGAAAATTGGATTCTGTTGGTTGCTACAGTTGAAAGATGCAGGCAGTGTTGCGGATTACAGTATTGCAAGGCAGGTGCTTCATTGGGATGAGCGTGGTCGCTCACCGACAGACTCTTGGGTGAAGACAGATGGTCGAGGTACTAGAGCACTGCAAAGTTGGAACAGGCTGAGACAACTTGGATAGCAAACTCGTGGTTGATAACAAACATTGAGGTATTGGAGGTCTACAAATCCGATGAGGGTCGAACTCTTGGGCGAAGACATAGAGGTGTTGAGGTGCTTGAGTGCGACAGTTCAGATGAAAGTTAGTCTCCTGGGTGAAGGCAGAATGTTGAGAAACTATAGAGATGCTATGTGCAATGAGTTACGTGAACTTGGAGCCAAAGATGTGGACATCAAAGGCGTGGTTCACTTGGTTTCGATAGTCGATTTGGGCAGTAACAAAATGATGTTAAAGGGTCGGTTTGCTTCTGATTATATGAGGGACTGGTATGTCGGATACTTGGTGAAATACAGTCAGTGCCAAGTTGTTCAGAACACTGTCTGGAGTAAAGACACAGAAAGGGGTTAAGCTGTTATGCTGAGGCATGAGGTGAAGACCGATTACGTCATCGAGGTACTGATGCAGAGGCATGAGGTGAAGACCGATTACGTCATCGAGGTACTGAAGTAGAGGCATGAGGTGAAAATGCACGTAGCTCGTTGCAATGAACTGTTGTGATTGTGCCTGGGTGAAGATGAATGATAGTAGTCGATGTACTGGTGCAGATACAATTTGATGAGCATTGCTTGTCATTGGACTGGTGTGATGACGTCTGTGTGAAGACGAATGATAGTAGTTGAGGAACTGACAGAGTCGCATGGGTCGAAGGGCAGTAGAACGGTCGAGGTACAAACACAGATATGCAAATGAAAGCAACGGAGTGTAGTAGTTGCAATTCAGATGCGGGTTGTGTTTGGGTGAAGACTGAGTTTGTGTCATAGGAGTTCGGGTGTTGACGAGGACGTTGACGCATTTGAGTGGGAGAGGCTATGACGTGGTCACGAACCTGGTGCATAAAGATGCACATTTGACGAGCTAGCAGGAAGGTGGGAGGACCTTGTAGCTAGGTTGAGCCGAAGGAGAGCTTGAGCAACAGTGTTGTGAAGGCATGACCGGAGTACTGATTCGAAGCCAAAATTCGATGGGCGAACTCTTGGGTGAAGACACTTTGTGTTGAGGTACTAGAGCGAGTCGTGGTCATAAATGCTTGGTGCATGACATGGTGGTGGATAGCGCTGGTGTGGAGCCGCGCGAAGAATCAATGTGTTTCTCGCTCGTATGCTTAGTGGAATGCGGATGAGACCAAGTTGAACTAGCGGGGAGGTGCCAAACCTCAGGGCTAGGTATTTGTGAAACTTTGCATGGGGTGAAGACTGAGGTCAAGGAACTGATGCATGTTTTGGTGTCAGCATGGGTGTTGACATTACCAAATTTGGAGGAGATGGTGACGCGAGACAACGACCCTAAGATCCGTGAATGCCCATGATATGATGATTTTGCCGAAATTAAACTAATTAATTTGACCAATCAACCACAAATTAAAGCCATACCTTCGGGTTTCTCGGGATTCCACTTAGGTGTCCATGCTTTGGTTCACGTAGGGTCCAATCCGACGCGCGAGATCCGTTAGGATGACGGAAGAGGCGATCCGAGAGATAGAACTCTCGCTTCGTCTAAGTCGAGACGTTAGATCATAGCTCGTGGTGGAATCGATAATTCCTCGTTAGGGTTTTGGAATAGAAACGGCTAACGGCTCAAATCGAGCAAGCTCGAGTCCAACAACGGTTATGGATCGACGGGTTAGGATTGGATTCGATCCATAAGGATGGACATCAAGGTTACTCTAGATCTAGGGTTGAGAAATGGGAAAATCAATTAAAAAGGGGGAAAGAGGATATCAACGATTCAAAGAGAAAGTAGGAGATTAAATAAGAACAAAATGTAAAAGAGAAAATCAAAGTAACATGGGCATCTCACCCTTGGCCTCACACCAAACCCCTCTCGGGGAAGAAGACTCACTCTTCAAGCTTCTCACAAGCCAAAATGCAATGCATTCTCATTAATCAATCCTCAAGTCCCAAAAATGGCTTACAAAATTACCTTTTGTATTAGCTACAAATAAAAGCACCCTAATATGGAAAAGTACTATGTTACCCTAAAGGGTAACTTACATGAAAACAAAATATGAGGATAAAAAGGACAATTACGTCACTTAAGTTGATGGGGTGGAGATTTTCACGGACGTCCGTCCTGAAGGCCACGGACGTCTGTAGCCTACTCACGGACGTCTGTAGGACGTCCGTCTCACAAAACAGTGAGACCCTCAAAATCCGGATGTCCGTCCAAAGTCTACGGACGTTCGTCGCCTGATGCTCTTGTGCCTCATGGGCTGACCCTTAAGACCTTTCCTCAATGGTTCTTGATGTTCCTTGGCTCTTCCGTCGCTTCTTCCTCCGCAGGTACTCCTTGTACGGCCTAAACCCTAGGTCCTTGGTGTCGACGTTCCCTGTCAGATGGCGTGGTCATTCCCTTGAGATATAGAGTCAACGAGGACTTTGACCTTATGGAGTGGGGGAGGATGTGATGGTGACTTTATTTTGGGTATCGGCAAGAAGGCATGGAGGCCTTGGAGCTGGTTGATTGGTTAGCAGGAAGGCGGGCGGGCCTTGGAGCTAGCTGTGTGGCGCTTGAGTGTGGAGGCATGAGGCCTAGCGGTGCGTGCGTGCTCCCCGTACGTATGGAGTAGATGGCTACTCGAGCTAGGTAGCATGCTAGTGTGGTGACTAGACGAGCGTGGGGCGTGGAAACTGACTCGGTGGCATTGGTGTTGCATGGGTTTCGTGTGCCACGAAAAGAGTACGTGTGCCATGGGCAGTATGTCAAACCAATACGTTTGAGGTTCTACTGGTATTTGGCTTGAGGTGGTGTTTAACCCATATATGAGGGAGGGGAGCTATGGAGCTACTTCCCTACACATGGGGACCTGTGGCACTAGAGGGTGCACAATGATCTCCTAGGTTTGAAAGGGTGGGCCTAGGACGTCGCTTTGGCGATGCTGTGTGTCATCCAAGGTGAGGTTGCCATGTGCCCAAGCTATGCGGGGCGGTGCACATGTGTCGACTATGAGGGAGGCACTCGTGAGCTGCGTGGGACACTGAGGTACACATTAGCTGAGGGCCGGATGTTGATGTGTGCTGGTCGTGTGGGCCACACATGATGGTGGGCTTGGTTCAGTATGTCGGCGAGACATGTTGGAATGGGACGACATGCGGAGCTGCATGCTTCTGTTGTGGGCGAGGGACTATTGTTGGGCACAAGGTGAAGCTTGAGCAGGTCAAGTGAGGCACGAATGTGCTGGCATGTGTGTCACGAGGAGACACGATGCATTGGGTGATTGGCCTCGGTGAGAGGGCAACCATGAATGAGAGTTCCCGTCCTCTAGGCGGGTGGTATCAGAGTTGCTAGCGGTAACAAGGCGTCGCACGGGTATGATAGCTGGTGTCGAGCTATGCCCCCATGACATGGGGCTTCGCTATTTTTTTTTTTTTTAAATTTATTTATTTCTATCGAAGCGTCAGCACCTCGATATAGAGGCGTCGACTGTGACGGGGCATGCGACGTGGCTACTTGGGCCATCTGCAACACCACTCATTTCACTTGTGCTCCGCGCAAGAGCATTGGTTTGTTAAAGTTGGGGCATCGTAGGCACGTCACCAAGCCAGGATGGCTTCGCCGTAGAGCTTTGGTTGTGGGCCAAGAGGGCTTCGTTGTAGAGTTTTGGTGGTGGGCCAGGAGGGCATGCAACATGGTGGCATGGATTGAAGTTGGGGGGACATAAGAGCCAAGAGGGCTCGCGACACGGTTGCATAGGGGAAGATGTGGGGGCGTTGAGGGAATCTTGGTGTGGGGCATGACACCGTGTGCCACGGACCGGGGATGTGTGCCATGGGGTATGTCAAACCAATACCTTTGAGATCCTTCTGTTATTTTCCCATAGGTGGTGTTTGAACCATCTATGTCGGAGAAGAGCTGGAGTGATACTTCCACACACACGGGACCTTGCGACACTGAAGGGTGAGCAAGTGTCTCCTAAGCGTGAAAGGGTGGGCCTTGGACGTTGCTTCGGCAATGCCGTGTGTTGTATGGCCCCGAACTTGCGTTGAGGTGTACATGGGTTGGTTAAGAGGGAGACACTTAGAAGCTACGTGGGACTCTGTAGAGCATGTCGGCATGAGGGTCTGAAGATAAAGTGTGCTGGTTACGAGGGCCATACACCATGGTGTGTTTGGTTCGATATAACGGTAAGACATGTTGGAATGGGACGACATGAGGAGCTGCATGCTATTGTTGCGGTACTAATGCATGGTGCGAGGGTGAAGCTTGAGCAGGCCAAGCAAGGCACAAAAGTGCAAGCATGCGTGTCGTAAGGGCACGATGCATCGATATGGTTGCCTTGAAAATAAGGTTATCATGAATGGGAGTTCTCGTCCTCTAAGCGGGTGGAATAAGAGCTGATCGAGGGAAAGGCTGGCCTTGTTGCACGCGACATTGGGGCACCGCACAGGTGTGATAGCCTGTGTCGGGCTATGCCCTTGTGACAGATGGTATCAGAGATAGGTTGACTTAGCTCGGAAAGTTAGGTGCCGCACTCGAGTGCACATCGAAAGGACTAACTCCGTGACACGGTGCCCCTGAAATGAGGCGCTGACACCCCATTTTTTTTTTAGCGAAGCGCCGACACCTTGATATAGAGGCGCCGACACCCTGGCGCTAGCACCTCAGTGCCGGGGTGCTAGCGCTTCGCCACTGGGGTGCCGACGCTTTGCTGTCGAGGTGCTAGCACTTAATTATCGGGCATTCACATTTTTTGAGTAAAATATACTTGAAAAAAGTATGTCTGATACTTTCTTAGAAAAAGAGAGAGAAGAGAGAGAAAAGAGACTTCTAAAAAAATCAAGAATGACCGTTAAAAAGGAATATAACTTTTAAAATATTTTAAAAGTTTAACCCTAGTTAGTAAAATGGTCTCCATGCCACCCATTACTTCACAAAAAAGGCGCTACGTGTCGTGCTCATATCAATTGGCGTAGAGATATCTTTACGCTCGGACGCACTTTCCCCTTTGCCTATTAAAAATTTAGTGATTGGAGGTGACTTTATTGGACACATAGGGAGGATGTGAAATGGATATGAAATTATACATGAAGGATATGGTTTTTGGTGCGAAAGGGGGGGGGGGCTATCCTTGATTCTGCAGTAGCTTTTGACCTGACTATAATGAATACATTTTTGAAGAAGAGAGACGAGCTTCTTATAACTTTCAAGAATGGAGTAAATATAACCAAATAGATTATTTGTCATTAAGGCAAGGAGAGTAGGCAAAGTGCAAGGTTTCAAGGTTATCTCTAAAGAGAGCCTCACGACACAACATAAATTGATAGTTTTGGATGCTTTGATCAAGAGCCAAGTGACTAGAAAGCTGACAAAGACCCCTAAAAAATGAATAAAAGGATAGAAATTAAAAGGTAACAAAGATAACAACCCATAAAGGGAAATGAGAAGCATGATGGTTGGAAGGAGTTCCAAATGAGATGTGGGAGCAAATAACGTAATGCCATAAGCTAAGGAGGTGCTTGGAGAATATAAAGGAAGAATAAATGTTCAAAAAGAAATATAGTGGAGAAATACATACATTTAAAAGTCAATTGCCGAGAAGAAGTATTTTAGAGAACGAGAATGGCAAAGAACAAGAACTACAAATAATTTTGAAAGCCATAAGCTTGCCAAAAGCGAAGATTAGAAAGCGGTGAATAAAGTTAAGTATAAAGCTTACAACAATCTATATACTTGGGTGGGAACGAAAGGAGAAAAAAAAACTAGACACTTGCCAAGATCAGAGAAAAGAAAACTAGCGATTTGATCAAGTAAGGTGCATTAGAGATGAAAATTAAAGGGCCTTGGTAGAAGAGGATGTGATAAACAATAGATGGTAAGAATATTATAAATATCTATTAAACACGGAATATGCAAAGGAATTAAATCAAGAAGAACCAAATCAAGGGATGATCAACGAAATATCGGAATCTGAAGTAAAAGCAACCTTAGGAAAGATGAAGAAAAGAAGTATGTTAGGACAAGATGGAATATTGATAGTAGTTTGAATTGTATTGGGAGATAATGAACTGAATATGTTGACGAAATTATTCAATCAAAATACTGAAGCGGAGATAATGAATGCGGAATGGAGGAAGAGCATTGTGGTCCCTTTTTATAAGAACAAAGGAGATATCCAAAATTTTGCCAATTATCGAGGTATTAAACTAATGAGCTAGACTCTGAAACTTTAGGAGAGAATGGTAGAACAACGATTAATGTAGGAATCAAATGTTTCAGAGAACCGGTTTGGATTTATTTCGGGAAGATCAACAACTGAAGCTATTTTCCTACTGAGGCAACTTATGGAGAAGTTTAGAGAGAGAAGGAAAAACCTGCACAGGATTTTTATTAATTTGGAGAAGGCTTATTATAGAGTTTTGAGATAGATTATCTGGTGGACGCTGAGGAAGAAATGCATCCCGAACTTATATAATAAGGTTGACCAAGACATATATGAGACAACGGTAACTATTATGAGAACGACGTGTGAGTTCCTGTCAGAGCTGGGCTGCATCAAGGATTTGCCTCGAGCTTTTATTTATATGCCCTCATCATGGGTGAATTAACCATAGACAGAAAAGAAGAGATTTCATGGTGTTTGTTATTTGCGGATGACGTAATATTAATTGCCCAAACAAGAAAAGAAATAAATGATACGCTAGAATTATGGAGAAAAGCCTTGAAGTCGAGAGGCTTGAAAATTAGCAAAATGAAGACGGAATACATGGAGTGCGGATTTTAGTGATCATGATAGCCTGGAGGGGGATTTAGTTAAAATGTAAAATCATTTAATGCTACATTGCCATAGATTAGGCTCTACTTTAGAATCAAATGGTTGATTTGAATAAGAGGTCTCCAATAGGGTTAATGCAGGTTGGATGAAGTGAAGGCAAGCATGCGTAGTGTTGTGCGACCCAAGAATTTCATTTACATTGAAGGGACATTCATATAAAACGCCCTTTAGATTTGCCGTATTATAGCGACAAGGAGATGGAGTGCATGTGGCCATGATGCGTACGTTGAGATGGATGTGTGGAGTAACAAGAAAGGATAAAATTTGGAGCAAGTACGTAAGAGGAAATTTGAGAGTGGCACATATAAAGGAAAAATTACAAAATGTTGTTTGGACATGTTCATCGGAGGCTAGAAGCAAAACCCTGTACGAAGGGTTGAGACGCTACAAGCACAAGGTAGTACGAAAAGAGAAAGACCAGTGAAGATTTGGATGGAAGCAGTGAGAATGGACATGAAGGATTGTGAAGTTACAAAAAGTTCAGCATTGATCAGAAACGAGTGGTGAAATAAGACTCGCAAAGACGACCCCAAATAGATGAGATAAGACGGTGATGATGATTATGTTGCACAAGTTTGTATCTTTTTCCTTTTGCTTCTTTATATATTTCTTGCCTTTCTCGGGAAAAAATAGCCAATTTAATCAATTCCTGGTTAACAAATACTCCAAAGCTACTAAGAAAAAATTCCTTGTACCTAAAGGACAAAAGTGACGTTAAGTGATTCAAAGCAATGTTACCAGGTTTGCTTGTTCGCTTAGTTCAAATTTAGCTTCCAAGTTCACGGTTCAACACCATTAGTGAACCAAGTTCGCTAGGGGTAGGATGAGTTTTAAATGAAAACATTATATATTTACAATAACATTTTTTTCATATCAAATAAACGTTTTATAGCTCCTTAGTTAAATCTCTTAGAAAAATGATACTTAAATGCAACCAAAATTTCCATATTTTAAAAATTTAGTCAAAAAACAGTGTAAACCAGATAGCCAATCGCCAGACCTAACCAAATTGCAAACTGGTTCACTTCTATGTTTCATCGAGGTTTTCACTTGCGGAGTGATGAGGTATAAACAATCTTTCTACAATCGGCAGTTTTATCATAGCATGGAGGAACAATCATAGTCTTGAAATTGTAGTTGTTGGCTATTTAACAGCTATAAAGCTATTTTTTGTTTTTTCTATTACCCGATGGACCCATATTTTCATCTCTTCTTTGCATTGTTAACATGTTTTCTCTTGCATCCATTATTTTGATTTGTTTGTTCAAAGTTCAGGGAGTTTCTGGATTGTTATTCAGTAAGGCTCTTAGCAAGAAGGCCTACTCATAATAAATATTTTTCTGTTGTTTCAAACTTTTAATGTTTGACCATGTCTTGTATTGACTGTAGGACAGTTGAATCTATTGAAGTCTTCAGTTTTGGTGGTTGGCGCCGGAGGCTTGGGCTCGCCTGCTGCATTATATCTTGCAGCCTGTGGTGTTGGTAATAATTTTATATACATGAATACTAACTACAGTTATTTGTGTAAATTGTAACTTCCATCTATGGCGAAAGTTCGTTTTTTTTAAGCTGTAATAATTAGGAGTTGTAGATTAGTTTCTTTCGCCCAATGTATCTGTCTAAAATATTTATAAATATCTCGATACAGACACCTAAATTGATTATTCTATTGTCTCTTTGCAGGCTGCTTGGGTATTGTTGATAATGATGTTGTTGAGCTCAATAATCTGCACCGACAGGTGTGTGAACATGTTATGCATTTAACTTTAAGTTTCTTGTTTTGAATCATAATTTGCCTGCTTCAACTAGGAACTGGAATATGATTTATATACTCAGTATATACTCGATAGAGCTTTTCTTGCTTGGTTCCTGCTCAAAATTTCTCCCGTCAGTTCCATGGAAATAAAATAGTGTGCTTACTTGGCATTGAAATTACACATTTCTCATCATTATGTAACACATCACCAAGCTTCACTTTCTAAGATAATAATATTTTCTTGCAGAAGATAAATTACAATAAAAAAATATAACTCCTCCCTCCGGAAGGGCTGAGTCACAAATACAAATTATGGGAGGTCTGTTGGTGTAATCCAGCCAGTGAACTGAGCAACTGTGCAAAAAGAGGACTGTGAACAGATTCAATTTAAAAAATTCATAACTTCTTTGGTGTAACTTAGACTCAGATGATTTCTTGATAAAAAAATTATATCTAGAAAGTGTGTTTTCTAGTAAAAATAAGACTTTAGTGAAAAATGTCTATACTGGCCTATAACAGTAACAATTGCAAATTCAAATTTCAAAATGGGTATGTGTGAGCGGGAAATTTTGGAGAGGATCTAAAATTCAAAGTTCAAAGTTCAATGTGAGAGATGGAGAGGCTTCAGAATTTAAAATGGGTATGGGTGAGCGGGAACTTTTGGATAGCATTGTGGGGAAGTGGAGGGAATTCACCTGATACAACAGTGTTAGGGGAGAGAGGTGGATGGCTGTAGAGCTTGAGCTAGGGTTTGGATCCCGAGCCGGAGTTTCCTAAAGAGACAAATGCTTTTAGTAGGAAAAGGGACGAGACTTTTAGGGGGACAGAAATGGAAAGGGGCGCGCAAAGGCCACATATAGGTGAGACACGTGACTTGGTTGGTGAGATCGGACAGAATGGAGTGGAGTTTGGTGAAAGTAATTTATGTGTGTCAAACCCATCAAGGGGTGAGTGTTTGTTAGGAAC
Source organism: Chloranthus sessilifolius (assembly GCA_021018995.1). NCBI lineage: Eukaryota > Viridiplantae > Streptophyta > Magnoliopsida > Chloranthales > Chloranthaceae > Chloranthus > Chloranthus sessilifolius. Next base: position 24,867,110 of record CM037589.1, read on the forward strand.
TTCTGTTGACCGGGGGAGCGAGATAGGCTGAAGGGGGGACCACGAGTTAGTCTTTCCCCACTGGCGGATGGTGGTGACACCGTGACAGAAGGGTTGATGCTCTCTCATACTGTGCACCAATAAGTACGGGTGACACGTATTTGGCATGTGAGCAGGTGGGTTCTATCGTCTCACATGCTGTTTCTGAGCATGATGGGTCTGGTCTTGGGTCAAATTCACGTGCATCTACTGTTTGAGTTGGATCGAGTTTCGGACCGGATATGTGAATGTAGGTCGAATTAGGTCTGGTTTAAGGGATCGTGAGGAGAGCTCTTTTATGGCTAATGAAAGCATTGAAAATCTGGGGTTTTATCTATGAAGAGTTTCTGACTTCAATTTCTCTTCTTCCTTGGATCATCCAAGCTTACGTTCCATGATAGGTGTCAATCCTTCCCCTCCGACATGTTCTCCTCGATTCCTGGAACTACGACTCCTTTACCTTGTGCCAAACCTTATATATAGAGATGTCTACCGTACGCCTTGGATACGAAAAGAGATCTGGGGTTTGGGGGAGGTAGTGGAGAAAGCACTAAAAGTTGAAAAACTGACAATCCGGCTTTATTTGGATTGGTAGAGTCGTCCATACCGAGGATGGGTACATGCACTCCGGGTAATTTTGTTCTTAATAGTGGATAGTTTAATATGGGTTTGTCTTCTCGGCTTCCCGCTGACTTTTTTTGCTGGGAGTTCTCATGTTTGTCTAATGTGTGTGTGTGTGCGTGTATATATATATATATATATATATATATATATATATATATATATATATATATATATATATATATATATATATATATATATATATATATAATGGAGGACGGTGATCGTCCTCCAAGCACTAAAAGTTGAAAAACTGACAATCTGGCCTAATCTGGATTGGTAGAGTCGTCCATACCGAGGATGGGTACATGCACTCCGGGTAATTTTGTTCTTAATAGTGGATAGTTTAATATGGGTTTGCCTTCTTGGCTTCCCCGACTTTTTTTTAATAGTGAATAGTTTAATATGGGTTTGTCTTCTCAGCTTCCCCCTGACTTTTTTTGCTGGGAGTTCTCGTGTTTGTCTAGTGCATGGATCAAAATATCGTCTGATACCGATACGTATCGGACGATATGTATCGGTATTGGACTCTAACGATACATTCGATACATTCAAATGCATTGAATGTATCGAACGATACATTCAATGTATCGTCCGATACAGACCGCTACCGATACGTATCGTCCGATACGTATCGTTTTGGAGCTCGGACGATACGTAACGGTAACCCGATATTTTAACCCATGGTCTAGTGTGTGTGTGTGTGTGTGTGTGTGTATATATATATATATATATATATATATATATATATATATATATATATATATATATATAATGGAGGGCGGTGATCGTCCTCCAAGATCCTACATGGAGCTCCATGTAGCACTCTTAACACTATTTTGATGCCACATGGAGCACAGGTGCATTGCTTAGATCATCTTTAATTGTCATTTTTTTTTTCGAAACTCATCTTTACCATGCATTTCTTTAGCAACAAAATTTGGACCGTTGAAACTAGTCCAAGTTTGACTTGGGCTTTAAAAATATTTTTTTGAAATTATTATTTTTTAAATTGATCTAAACAGTGCACCCATAATCCACATAGCAACCAAAATGTGTTTTGAATGCCACGTGGAGCTCCATTTGTATCTTAGAGGACGGTCACTGTTTTCCATTGGAGGACCTAACCGGCTCCCTATATATATAAACATTGGAATTAAGTCATGGCTTTATTTTTCAAAATTTTCAAATAAAGGACCAAGCATATAGAAGTTGACTATTACTTAATTAGAGAAATAGAGTATTGTGTTTGACAAGTTGCTTCAAAGAATCAACTAGCAAACATTCTCACCAAGGCTGTTGGAAGATATAGACTACGTGACATCACCTCCAAGCTGGGCATGAGAGATGTCTATAAACCAACTTGAGGGGGAGCGTTAGTGATGTTAGTGTGTATGTGTCCATGTATTAGAATATTTTGGTGTGTAGTTAGTAATACTAATGAATAAGGGTGTAGCGACTAACTTCTAACAACCATAATTTCTACATCTCCCTTCTTCATCTTAATCTAACATAATCTGACCCTAACCCTAATTTGAGATTCATAAACTCAACTAGTTTAAGCTTTGGACTCCTTTTATGCTGCTGAAATGCGTACTTCGTTGGGATTAAGGGTGGCTACAGGTTGGGTGGTCAACTGTCCAGCTTGACAGGTGTGACTGCATTAGCTGACCTTGGGATGACTTGTCAAGTCCACTGGTTGGTCCAGGGTGTGGCCCTTAATCTGAGAGATAGATGGATAGATGGGTCAGGCTCGGGTCTAAACTAACACTAAGTCCTGGTCTAGACCGCTAAACCTGGCTGAATTGGCCTGCCTAGTCTTGTTTTTTGGCCCAATTAAAAATCAGTCTGGTTCAGATTTTCAATTGCCCGAATTGGGATATAGCACTTGGTTCAGATAAGTTTGCCCCATTGAATTAGCGGTTGACAGACTTCTGTAAAGTTCTGTTCCTGTCCGTTTATCATGAAAAACAAAGTTTCTAAGAGTGTTTCAATGACCATCATTGCATATAACAACATTTTTTGTATGCATTTCAGAAGTAATACTCTTGAAGAAATGCCCGAAAATGCTCTCCCTTTTGAAGTGGCACAAATGCTTCTTATTTTATAAGTTTTTATAAAAAAGTAAATTATAATTTCAAAATGACAAAAATATCCCTCCTCCTAAATAAATGGTAATTTTATTCAATTCATGTAAGTGGATGCTAGTTGTTTTTTGTTCTTTTCTTGCTTATTTTTTATGCTTCGGCATTATTACCACCATTCGTCTCAGTTATAACAGTAATAATTTCTGATGCCGACATTTGATATTTTAATTCAGATAATCCACACTGAAGCATACATCGGGGAGTCGAAAGTGAAATCTGCCGCTGCTGCTTGTCGTGCGTAAGTAATTATATCTCTCCTGTCTCATCTGGCTGGTTTGAGAGAATATCACAGATTCCAATTTCAAGTATTGATTACTGCATATAATTGATACCACCAGAGAATGGTTGCAGCTCTCTGTATAATTTAATTGTTTTTTGGAAGTACATATAATTGCAGCTTTCATGACTTACCTATTAGTGTAACTTAACCTCAGGATTAATTCCACCATTCAGATAGTAGAACACAACGTGGCTTTGCGGTCATCCAATGCTTTGGATATTGTGAGCAAGTATCCTTCGTAAAGAAAATATGCATATTCAAGCTAGCGAAACTTCCAGGATTACCTTTTCATTATTTAGTATGCTTTCCTGAACTATAAATGTTCTCAAAGATATGATGTAGTAGTAGATGCAACGGACAATGTTCCCAGTCGGTACATGATAAGTGACTGCTGCGTTGTATTGGGAAAGGTAAAGTGATCGCTTCCATTTATGTAGAAATTTTTACTATTCGAAGTTTATTTGTAACTAATTTATAATTAGGAGTATTTAATCTAAGGAAGGTTAATTTACTTTTCACTTTGTTGAAGCATATGGTTAATTCTCAATTCCATATTCGTTCTTCTGTTGGGAATATCTGCTCTGAGCCCTACTTTGTTAATTCAAGATACTACGAGGAAGTCCGAAAAATGCTTGAGGATGACAACCATAATTATTTGGGCGACATGTTCTTTGAAAGAACATTCCAAATTCACATAATTACATTAAATAATATGTTAATGATCTACATTTCTATATTGAGAACACTCGAGAGACAGAAACAATCCATGTTCACGGGAATATCTCGAGACTATTATCCACAGAACAGAATGAACTATATTTAAGACAAGGTGAGGTTTTGTAAATCGTCCGTATACATATAAGCTGATAGAATGAATAATATTGCTATTAGTGTGCAACCATTTAGTACTGTCATATCCTGTAGGGGAGTATATATATGGGATGTGGATGTTATGGTCCGTTACGCTGTAGTCCTGGCATCATTTTTCTTGAGATAATTGTCCAAATGAGCTCATTCCTTATCTTTGCTAGCATACACTAACATTGATGAATAGCCAAAAACAAACGCGATGAGGCATGCGGTTACATATGACTTTCTTCTAATCCTAGTTCAAGTGGCGTTCGCCATGTAACGCATCAAAATTCCTCTGCTAATGATCCTGCAGAAACACCTTAGGGCATTAAGAGGAACATAAGAAAATTAAAGATGTTTAAGAGGAATTGAAGAAGATCAACAGTCGGATCATGATTCTCATATCATAGAAGTCCCAGATCAAGATCTAATTGTTTGTCGAGGGTGCGATGAAGCATCCAATGACGGGAAGACCTCGAATGATCACCAAATTGAAGATCAAGCTCCGATCGACCGACAATTATTCTAACGGTGAAAAGACTGATGATCTTCATCAAAAGGATGATCAATGGTTTGATGACGATTTTAATGACAAAAAGATGTCCAATGCAGGTACGAGAGATTTTAAAGGTTTATATTTGATCGATGATGATTAATCTGAAGCATAATCTCATGGTGGTGAGATATGAGGATCCATATCTATACCAGCCGTCAAAGAGTAAAAAGCAATTATTGTTAGAATTGCTTGATCGGGGTACTCCAGGTACCAAATTTATGACCCTATGGTGTCTGATTGTGTACGGGTCTAGAGGAACTGTGGGTCTACATAATCAACTGACGGCAACACGAAAGATCAAACCGATGGGGGGAACCAAGGGTCAATGCACCAATAAGTCAACTCGTCCGAGTCGAGTTTTTCTCAACCTTGGGAGAATGATGTAGGGCATAAATGGGAGAACTTTAGGGATGTTTTACTACAGAAATTTCATGAAGAACTGAAAGAAAAGACGAAAGAAGAGAAATCTAAAATTCACTGATGAAAAAAGTCTTTGATCGGATTGTCATGGAGTCTTCAACTTTCAATCCCGTTACTTTTATGTTTGGCCAATTTTCAAGTGTCAAACGTCGCCAAATTGATGTGAAATTGATCTCATTTGAAAGCTTATCAAAGTAGCTATTCAACGAGCCCAAAAATGTGCAATTGCGACCAATATAGAAGGAGTTATGGATAATTTTCGAAGGCTGCACTGAAATTGACTAATTTTAAGACTTCTAGTTCAATTGGAATTAATTTTGTTAATATTTTATTTTAGCCAATAAGATTTGTTTCGTTTATTAGAAGTAGGTTATTTTTTTTATTGTTTAGGACTCTATTTTATTATTTTAGGAAAAATAGGATATTTCTTTGATTTAATTAGGAATTACACTTAGACCAAGATTTCTAATTTTATGCGTTGTAAAAGCCTCTTTAAAAGCCCCTAGCGCTGGAATTTAATTGAGAGAGAGTTGAATGAAATATTTTGTTTGGAGATTTTGAAGCCTACTAGCTATGATTAGTATTAGGTGTTCCAGCGGGTTCATTGGCAGAGAAATTTGGGTTAGATATCCCTTAATTCAACCACCTTGGAAGACTAATTTCAGCCTTCCTGCAGGTTTTGCTAGTTTTGTGTCAAAATTAGTACCCTCTCAAGTGGCGATAACCATGTAACGCATTATTAATGGTGCAAAGTATTGCACAGAATATTGGCCAACTCATTTAAGCATGTTCAGCGGCTAATCAGAGTCTCAGAGTATCTGATCTGATTGTGTTGCATGCCAACAATTGTCTCTGAAATGAGAGGGAAGAATTTGAATATTCAATTTGGTAGGTGCTAGGAAATTTTCAAGCATTTACTTTTGTAATTGGTGAGTGTTTATGGATAGTTTGCAGTCCTAAGCCCTAGGAACAGCATACTAGGTACCTTCTATAGATAAGCAGGTGCAATTTAAGTGCGTTCATTACCAATGCAAAAACTTAATGATAAATAAATAGATACATGTTTTCATTACCAAATATGAATATTTAAAATTGTAGCATTGCTGCAATTTTCTTTTGTGTCATTTTTATTGTTTTATTCTTCTTAAAGTATCAAATATGAAGAAATTGATATTATGCTTTATTTTGATCATTTTTTCTTAGTTTCTACCATACGATTCAATTTTGTTTTTTCTCGACTTCAATGATTCCCTAGAGTAGAATTACAAAGTTGATGTGACATTTTTTAAAACTCCTAATTATTATGAGTCCCGGGGATATGGGTTGGAATGCATGGTGGATCCATGCATTCCAATCAGGTGGTTTCCATGTGGAAATTATCAAGGGGATCAGGTGAGACAGAAACTTGTCCATACATGATCAGAGCTCACTCAAAAAATTTGGATATGATCCGATCCACCGTCCAAAATATGGTCAAAGGGGAAAAAATTCAATGCACCAAAATATGTGTAGTACCCCAACTTTGACCATGACTTTGACCACTAAAAAAAAAAATTTATATTTTTTTTTCTATATCACATGCTAAATGTCACATGATCCAAAAACGGGTGTTGTTTTGGGATTACGTGGCACGTGATCCGGGATTAGAATGCACTGATTCATCCATGCATTCCAACCATATGCCCTTTTCCCTTATTATATATTCATTGTTTACTTGAATTCCAATATGTTTTTTGTACTCCTGATTATTATATAATCATTGTTTACTTGAATTATAATATAGGCTGGTGTTGGAAATTGCCTAATGTTGTCTTCTGAATGGTATCAAGCACAATTATGAACAGGCACTTCTAAATTGAATAGAATGAATATCCAAATGTTTATGTTAATTATTTTTTGTTGTAATGATTACGTTTTCATTTTAACTGGTTTATGATTATCATGAGATTAATTTTATGTTCCAATCGTATATGGTTTTGGAGAGGTTCTGGTTGCATTCCAATGTTGTTTAATAAACTGAGTCCTTTTTTGCCACATCTTGGTTCATATGCCATTCGATACCATCCAAATATCCAATCTTTGGCAGTGTATTGGATGGGTCATTGGCCAAAAATAACAACAATCAGGCATTTCCAACCATCTGATCAGATAGTCTTTTCCTGTGGAAGTTGCCAATTACTTTACGTGGCACTGAAATGTATGCTATTGAACAGACGTGGAGGTTCTTCTAATGGGTTTACTTTCTGGGCTATAGTCCATCCAAGAGGTAGAGAGATTGAACACTGCTTGCTAAGAGTTGTTTAGAGTCTGACTTCTCAATGACTTTAGAATGTAACAGGATATAAAAACTTGGGTACTTCGTATCAACCATGGATCAAAATCTCGGACGAGACTGGTACGTACCAGCCAGTACGTATCGGTTTCGGAGGTCACTGGCACGATATAAAAATTTGAGTGTATCGTACTGGTGCATTCCATACATATTGATGATGTATTGGATGATACATACAGTTTTGGAGCTAAACGCTACGTACCAGAAAACCGGTATTTTGATCCATGGTATCAACACAACATAATGCTGATACTATTAGTAAATACTTCTAGGATATGATCTAACCCTATCCTATTTTGTTTATAGTATTATTTTTCAAATTTTTGCCCACTATTTTGTCATGAGAATATGCAAAACATGCTGTAAAGAATCACAATGAAATGAATTCAAATGCTTATATATAACCATATAGTATGATGAATATTATAATATATAATGAATATAACAATGATACTCATATATATCCATGTCCTGGATTTTTAGAAATGGCAAGTTGGATACAACTCCTTATATCCCCATGCATGTATCATATCCATATCTAGGTACCATAGGTGACACCCTCACGGGGCTTTATCATATCCCTAAGGTTATTAGTTTATCCTGGAGGAAGTACGTGTTATGTACATTGACCAATAATGTTCCTGGGAAACACATTTCCCCTCACAGATACCTATGTATCTTGCTTTCCATTTCTTGAATTTGTTTCATGCGTCTGGGTAATTACTATTATAATTGTTGTAAAATGCAATCTTTCTTACATTTGTTTCTTGCATCGTTTCCACATCCATTTCTCAAATTTTTGTTTTTTTTTATAAATGCATTCATTTCACAAACTTGCAATTATTGGTGGACCATTTTGTTACAACAAGAGAGTCCAATTTCTTTCTGATTTAAAAAACAAAATGAGACATATTTTTCATGTAAGTTCATAAAAGAAACAGATTTCATACCTGCTTTAGATTACAAAACTTAAGAATGTGTTCTTACTTACTATTTATTACATTTTGTACCCAAATTTGTAACTTGAAAAAGAAAGAATTTTGATTTGTTCTCCTTATGTTGCTATTTAATTTCATGACCTTTTCCACTTTCATCCTTGCAGCCTCTTGTATCAGGTGCAGCACTAGGATTAGAAGGGCAGGTACAGTTTCCAGTTCTAGTATAAATGTTCTTCTGGAAATAAGCTGCTTTCCAAATGTGGAAACTTGACATCTTTTCTTTATTTTGGTTTGGAACTTAATATTGTCATGAATATCCACCTTGCACAATTGCGTCAACAACACTGTGGTGCAGCTTACAGTTTACAATCATAATGGTGGTCCGTGTTATCGATGTCTGTTTCCAATGCCACCTCCTACAACAGCATGCCAGCGATGTTCCGACAGCGGGGTTCTGGGAGTAGGTGAGTCAATGGTTCGGGGTTATTAAGATGTCAAATTCTTGACTACTATCTAATATTTCTTTGAGCTTAATGTCTCAATCAATTGTGAGAACTGAGAACTATAACAACGATATTTCGCTCTTAGGAATCTTTCCATAATGGGTGCTGCTTCCACTCCTACTCTCACTGCATCATCATCATTATTGCCTTGTGTCATCTTTTGAAGAGTGCTTTGCAAGTTCTATTTATCCACTCGTTTCTGTTTAGGGCTAAATTCCTTGTCACTTCATAGTATCATCTTACATGATGTTGTCTTCTTTTGAAAGGGGGATATCATTTGCAGTGTAGCCAAAGGCACCCCTAGGTGCAAGGAACACTTGAGAGAGAGAGAGAGAGAGAGAGAGAGAGAGAGAGAGAGAGAGAGTCCTCACTAGCATTTATATTAAGTGAAATATTACACACACCCAATGTAACTCAAGACACCACACTCACACTAACAGAGCATCACCAACACTCCTCAAGCTGGAGCATGAATATCCAACATGCCTAGTTTGACCATAACATCACGAAGAGTAGCAGGTCCAACAACCTTGGTCTATTGGCAAGTTGCTGTGAGGAAGATATATCAAGGAGCTCTAGGGATCCATCCCAAACAAAGTGAATGTCAAACTCTATATTTTGTCCGTTCATGTAGTACTGAGTCTGAATCAATCTTCTCAACTGATTCATTATCACAATGAAGCGGTATGCAGCCTCTAATAGGAAATACGAGCTCATATAGAAGAGGTTGCAGCGACAAGATCCCACAAGTACCATGGGCAAGAGCCCTATACTCGGCTTCTATACTCGATTTGGATATCACAACTTGCTTCTTACTCTTCCACGCAACTAACTTGCCACCAACAAACACACAGTAGCCTGATGTGCAACGACAATCGGTGATAGATCTTGCCCAATTAGCATCGTTGTATGCTGATATAGTCGTATGTCCATTAGATTGATACACTGAGCGATACACCCATACTCGAAGTATGCGACAAACAATGGTAAGATGAGTAGTGCGAGGAGCATGTATAAACTTTCTCACTAAACTGACAACAAATGTGATGTCAGGCCTCATAAGAGAGATAAATCAATCATCTCACTAACCTTTGTTACTCATGAAGGTATGAGAGCAAATCACCATCATTTTGCAAGGAGAGCTTTTGATCTATTGGAGAAGTGGTTGGCTTGCATCTGAGCATTCCAGGCTCACTCAAATAACTTATTTTCTTTGAGAAATGAAGATTCCTTTTCGAGACCTAGCAACTTCTAATCCAAGGAAATACTTCACTTTAATGATTTGGCCCAAGTTAACGATGGAATGATCATCTTTAGTGAGTATAATATCATCGACAAAAACAAGAAGGATTGTGTGGCCGTTAGAACAAGGGTGGATAAACACTGTGATCAGAGTGACACCTCTGAAACCCCAAGTTCGTAACAACACCGCTGAAACGTTGGAACCGCGCTTTGGGTGATTGCTTCAAGCCATAGATCGACTTGTGAAGTAGACGTACTTTCCTTGTCTCCTCCTGAATGGGGGAGCCAGTAGGGGATCCGCATAGACTTATTCAGTGAGAGTCCCATTGAGAAATGTGTATTTGGCATCCAGTTGACATAGAGGCCAATTCTGAATGGCGGCAAGAGAAAGAAGAATAGGTACGAAGGCCATCTTTGCAGTCAGGGAAAATGTAGCCTCATAGTCAATGACTCAATGCTATAGGTTTACGTGATGCCTTTCACAACCAAACCAACTTTATATCTAGACACTGTACCATTTGGATTATGTTTTATGGCAAAGATCCATTTGTAACCAACAATTTTCTCCCTGAGTGGAAGAGAAACCATCTCTCAAGTATCATAATTCTGCAAGGCATTCATCTCTTCAATCATAGCGACTTTCTAGGACGGGTGATCAAAAGCAACACAGATTGTACGTAATAGTCCCAGTATCACTGTTAGAAAGAAAGGCCCTGTAAGATGGAGAAAAGTCCTGATAACGAACATATTTTTTGAGGGGTAAGGAGTGACACTTTTGAAGAGCTATAGACAGATTAATATCGGTAGCAGGAGTAGGAGAAATGACAAGAAACAAGAATTAAAGGAGCGAAAGTAGAAGGAATGAAAGAACTTGTGATACTTACAGGTGTTGTTGGTTGGGAAGATGGAGGTGGCGGTGCTGTAGAGAAAGGACCATGCCATTTGTGATGAACATAAGTGATCACCCCTTTCCTTGCAATGCTACTAATAGAAAGGAGATTAGTAGATAACTGAGAAACATGTAAGACATGAGTTAGTGAGAGAGAAGAAGAAACATAAATGGTTCCTTCTCCAGGGCTGGAGTAAAGGAACCATCAACAAGTCGCACATGGACTGATGGAGGAGGAGAATACAAAGAGTATCCCTGTGACTTACCCTTCATATGATGTGTCGCTCTTGAGTCAATGACCCAACGAGGAGCAGGAACAGACTGATGGCAGTAAAGGATGACGAAATCGGATACTTGATGGCTCAGAAGAGGACGAGGGCCCTATAAGGTCAGTAGATGGCAACTGGGAAGCTCACAACTCAGCTCGAATCAACTCCGCCATATGGGATCAAAGGTAGCTCATAATATCGAAAGTGGTGGTCCCAAAGAAGAATTATGCGCAACAACATGGGCAAAAGATGAAGCCAGACGTTTGATTTCCCTCAAGATAACCATGTAGACGATAACAGTGATTGCGGTCATGCCTCGTAAGACCACAATGCGTGCAAGTAACTATGGACCTACCACCACGTCCACGAGCACGATGAACACCTCTATCGCCCCCCCCCCCCCCCCCCCCCCCCTACCTCCAAAGGGTCGAGTATTAGACACGAAGGCAACACACTCAGGTGGAGGGGAGGGAAGGAGTCAATCTGAATGCTGATCTGCAGTGCTTCTCAACAAATAAAATACCATATGCAATGCTCACTAATCAGAGAGGGAAGAGACCTAGTAGTGAGAATTTGGATGTGTCTGCTCATTGCCCGATTGTAGGCCTCCAAGGCATATATAGATCTGATCTGATCTCTCTCAAGACGCTTGATCAGGTTGGCCCCAACCTCCTCTCCAAATTCAGATAGTGGCTTGTGATGACCATGCTCTGTAGGATACTATAGTACTCCCCCATAGATGAATCCCTTTGTTTACATTCTGCCATCATTTACTTCAATTGATTAAGCTGAATATGATGTTCAGTAGAGGCAAAAATATAGGCAAGTTTGCTCCAAAGCTTAGAAGTGTTACCATAGAACATAAATGTTTCGTAGGTAGAGGGATCCAACTCAAGATGATAGCATTATCAGCGTTCCATCTTTCAACATCAACTACATTCATTTTAGGTCGTGGTTTGGTTCCGGTAATGAGACCCATCTTAATACCACTTTGGACATATAGGCCTATAGCTTGTTTCCACTCCAAATAATTTGGGAAATTTAATTTAATGGACATAATACTCGTGGGCAGGTTATCTGAGCTTAGGGGATTATATCCCTCATTCATTTTGATGCAAAAGAAGGTACATACCTTTGATCAACAGTTAAAGAAGTGCCCAGAAGTGTGCCTATGTGTGCCTTAGTTTGTGTGTGTATATATATATATATTAAAAAATTTGCAACTTTATACCTTAAAAGTTATATAGTTATAATTCCTATATGAATTTTAAGTAACTTATAGGCTACTTAGATATAAGTAAGTTTATATAAATGTTTACTTGCTTAACTTACATAATACTTTCTTGTTAGTTGTTATATAGATAGTTATTAGTTAGTTGAATTATTTTTTAGTGCACATAATGTTTAATGGATTGTGATGTTTATTTATTTACTTGTATTTTATATTTGTTAATTATTAGTTGTTAGTTGTTACTTCGTAGTTCATCAGTTGTTACTTGTTGGTTCTCTAGTTTTAACTTAGATAGTTAGCAATTTAATTTGTTAAATTCTATTTTGTTTCAGTGCACATAATCTTTAATTGCTTATGATGTTTATTTATTTTTATATGTTTTGATTGTTATGGTTCTTTATATACATGTTTATGCATAAAAATTTGGATTTTTAAGCATATTTAAAAAATAAAATGCCACAAATTATTAATAGAAATGCAGACTCTTATGATATAGATTATCTTATATTAATATATAGCATAATATAATTTAATTTAAAAAGCACCTAGGAAAAAAGGCTACGCGCCTTAAATCCCTAGGCCATGCCTAGACCCTAGAGACCCTTGGTGCTTCGGGTGTGCGTTGTGCCATTGATTATATGCATCATGGTTCAGAAACCCTTGAATCAAAAGTCGGTTGGGTCTAGTATACTCAAAGACTTGAAAAAAACTAGACTCGGTCTTACTGTGTGTGTGTATATATGTATATTAAAGAATATTTTTGTAAAATAAAAATTAGCATAATCCAGTTTATATGATTGTCAAATTTTTTTTCGCAAGTTTTCATATGACTTACGATTTATAATCCAGTTTCCAGAGAAAGGTTGATTAAATTTGAACGACATGGCAAACAAAATTTATGGTATTAATTGCTCATAAATAAATAATTATGTGAAAATTTGTAAATAAATAATCCAGAGGATTATTTAAAAACTAATTTTTGAATCAGTTGCTCATAATCTGAGATTAAAATTTAAACATTAAAGGAAAATCTCTTGCTCAATTTTTGTTTTTTAAAAAATTATCGTGATCAAGGGTTGGGCTGTGACGGCGGGGCTGCAACTTCTTCGAGTAGTAGTAATAATAATTGTGAGAGTTGACAACAAGGAGATGGTTGTATGATGGGGACATCAAGATTGAAAGCATTGGATTTGGGCTGAAAAGATTGTCTAGTAGCAGAAGAAACGGAAAGGGAGCCGGAACGGAAAACCAGAAAAGAAATTGAAGAACTGGGAAGTGTGTTAGTCGATCGATCGCTCCCAGAGCCTCGATCGATCGATTGAGGCCAGAGAGGTCTTAAGTTTTTGGCGCATTTTTGTTCCCAGTCGATCAATCGATCGAATGTGAACATGGACTTCATGTGATTTATAACTTTATAAATTGATCGATCATAGAATCGATCAATCGATTTGTTGCGTGAATCAGATCTGCCAAAAGACAGACTTTAGTTTTTTATGGGCAAACTTGTCTTTTTAGTACTTATTTGTTTTAGGGTATTCTTTTTTTGAGGCCTACTATATAAGGTCCTTGTAACTTTGTAATAGTTAATGATTAACGAATGAATATTTGAGAACTTGCTTTGTGCAAACCATAGAAGACTTGTGAAGAGTTTTCGATCAAAAGAGTGAATCTTTCAAAACCTGAGCAGTGAATCTTCATTTCTCGTACAACTTGGTGCGAAGCCGACGTACAACTATGGTGAAAAGCCTCAGAATCCTTGGTGTGAAGCCTTGGAACCTATCTTCCTCTTCTATCATTTTCTCTAATTATTATCTGGTAATATCTTCCCTATTTACTTTGGTAAAAATCCAAAACCCCAAAACCCTAATAGTTTATATCTTTTGATCTACCCCTTTTGATTGAATTAATCCCTTGAGCCTTCATTTTTCCAAACCCTAGAGGAGTCGAGAGATGATACCATAATTGTCGCTTGATGCCCTAAACTAGATCGAAATTCGAATCCTTCATCGGATCTGTTTTTCTAGATAGGGAAATATCGATGCATGTGAACACGAAAATTGAATTAACCTAGTTGTTTTAATTGAATTCGTTAAATTATTTTATTTGTTTGGTGATTTCGAATATTTCCGTCATTCAATTTAATCTAAAGTTAATCCTCACTCGCATAATTAAGGATTTTAGCGTTTATCCCGCATCACTGTAGCAAGGACATACCTCCATATGGTTGATTAAATTTGAACGACATGGCTAACAAAATTTATGGTATCAATTGCTCATAAATAAATAATTATGTGAAAATTTGTAAATAAATAATCCAGAGGATTATTTAAAAACTAATTATTGATAAAAATAAATAAATTATTGAATCAATTGCTCAGAATCTGATATTAAAATTTAAACATTAAAATAAAATCTCTTGCTCAATTTTTGTTTTAAAAAAAAATTATCGTGATCAAGGGTTGGGCCGTGACAACGGGGCTACAACTTCTTCTTTGAGTGGTAACCGTGAGAGTTGACAACAAGATGGCTGCAGCAAGGGCATACCTCTATATTTTATTTTTTTTAAATCCAAAAATAAAAACAAAAAAATAGGTGCTTACCGGGCAAAATCTGATTTCGTTCTTCTTCTGTGATGTCGGGCCGTCGGATGGTTGGGTTTCGTAAAATAGGAGACAACAACTATGTTTTCGTTTGATTCATTAGCATTTATATCATGCAGTTGTTAAAAGGGCAAGTTTGCTCTTTGAGCAAATACATATTTATCCGCTATATCTTGTCTTAAGAATACGAGTTATAACGAGTTACCAGAAACTCGACCAAGTTACTCGTTTAACTCCAAAAAGCAAGTATCTATATGAGGTTACCAGAAATGCTGTCGAGTCGAGTTGACTCAACTGAGTTTCGAGTAACTCGGTCTAGTTTTTAAACCAGGATATGTATATTAAAAGGAGGACCTTTAAATCCGCCCACAAAATCTTTGAGTTCACCCACACTGAAACACATTGACTGCATTGAATCAAACGATGATCGTTTATCCTCCTAATCTTTCACAATGGATCTTGAGATCGTGGGCGTACCATCAGACGGTTAGTGTTTTATTTCACGTGGCACACATCTAAAATAAGTGACTTTAACATAACGTCCAAGCTCAAAATTGATTTTAAGGTCACTTTTTGGGGTGTGTTCCACATGAAATAAAAAATAGGCGTCTGATGGTACCCCAATGATCTCAAGTTCCATCATGTGAAAGATTGGGAGGATAAACGATCTCCATCGTCTGATTCAACACGGTCAATGTGTTTCAGCGTGGGTGAACTAAAAGATTTGGTGGGTGGATTTAAAGATGCTATATTAAAAATGCTAAAATTGGGACTGCACTTTTGACTCTCCCCATTCTCATTATAATAATATATATAAATATAAATAAAAACCAACGGGGGTTAGTGCAGTGGCCAGGATCACGCCTTAAGAAGCGGAGGTTCTAAGTTCAAATCCCACCCCTTGTTGGCCACTCGCAGGGATTTATCCCTACTGACTGGTACGTGTGATGTACGTTGTTGCACTACCTGGGGACTTAGTCGAGTGCTCTAAGAGGCCAGATACCCCGTTATCAATATATATATATAGGAAGAGGTAAAGTACTCCAAGGCTCACGTGGATTATGCTACCTAGGTACACCAAACTCATGTGGAGCACCAATAGGTTGTGTAGATCAATTTAAAAAAATAAATAAAATTTAATTGTTTTTTAAAGTGAAAGTCAATTTTTGACTCAACTCCAACGGTCCGGAATTCAACCATAAAAAGCAAAGCACACGGTTGAGATACAGTTTGAAATATTTTACATTTAAAGACGATCTAAACAACAATACCACCTTTCTCCTTGGGGACCTCGTGTACACTTTCGGAGTATCTTCCTGTTGTCCACACACACACACACATATATACATATATATATGAACCGGCAAGTATGTCGACTCAAGAAGGCAATATATGGGTTGAAACAATCACCAAGAATTCAATTCAAAAGGTTCAGTGATGCAATTGTTAAATTTTGCCATAAGAAAAGTCACATGATCATACCATATTTGTGACGACAATGTTCGTCTCACTGCACTAATTGTTATGTGGATGGTATTGTTGTTACCAGTGATGACGAAGAAGAAATTGGGAGACTTAAACGATTGAGTGTTTGACTCTAAGGATTTGGGCCCTTTGAAATATTCTCTTGGAATTGAATTTTCTAGTTCGAAGAAGGGCATCTTCATTTCCCAGAGAAATACACTCTTGATTTGCTTAAGCAGACTAGTATGTACGGATGTATGCCCTTAAGCATGGACCAAAATTTCGGCCGATAATTTGAATTATCGGTCGAAACAATAACGAAATGCAAAATTTTGGGGGTTATAGTGTATGAATTGCAAATTTTCAGGTGATATTTTGGCCAACTTGCAAATTTCGGTTTCTGTCAGTCCCGAACCGAAAATGAAACCGACATTTTGATCCTTGCCCGTAAGTATTCCTATTGAACAAACTCAAAGATTAAATTCAGAAGATGGAAAACCACTTAAAGATATTTGAATGTATGAAATACTTGTAGGGAAGATTATATAACTAACTACCACTCGATCTGACATCTCTTATTTAGTAATTGTTGTAGGTCAGTATATGCATGCACCTCGATCCACCCACCTAGATGTATATCAGATTCTTAAATACTTGGAATTGAGTCCTGGAAAGCAAGGATCAAAATTTCGGCTGAAAACCAAAAATTTGGCCGAAATTTTAGGTCCCATACAAATTTGGACCGAAATTTCGGTCATTTCGGCCGAAATTTTGATCCTTGCTGGAAAGGGCTTGCTCTTTAGTGGTCATGGGAACTTTGATGTAGAGGTGTACATTGAGTTCAAATCCCATGCTTACTTATCAAAAAACTGTAGAGGTGTACACTGATACAAATTGGGATAGTTCTCTCAGAGATAGGTCTACAATGAGGTATTGACTATTGTGCCTTAGGGTATTCTTTAATCTTAAATCATTTATTGTTCATATTTCAACATATATGAGGGTTCTTAATCCTTATTTGTGTGCATCGGAACAGTCGTTGCATTTAATGATACTAGTAAAAGTGCACGTGCAAATGCACGTGGATATTAAAACTTTTAAATGATTCATCTTGATTTTTCAATATTAAAAAATTAGGAAACTCATCTCCATCGTGTACTTTTTGATCCTTGAAATTTAAACCATTAAAATTAGTCAAACTTTGATAGAAGCCTTAAAAAGAATTTGAATTTTTTTATAGAAATTGATCTAAGTTGTCTCTTTATGCTTCCCATCGCACTCAAATAGTGTTTTGGATGTCACATTGATCTCTACGAGATCTTGGATCCCATGGACGACAGAAGCGCTCCCTACATTTTGCAAGTGAACATAGGTAATATTCCGTATGGAAAGGTAATATCCAAGAGAAATTTCTTATCTATTGCAATGAGATGAATTGACAGCATCACATAAAAAATATATAACTTGTATTGTCAATATAGAACATGAAGAAAAATAAATAAAACTAACAAATAAGTATTATCTGAAAAATTCAATTAAATTGAAAATGGGTATTTATTCCTTCTCGACTTTGACTTTCTTCAGGATTTTATTGTCTTCATCATTCGTACTGTCGTATTTAATGCTTTGACATATGTACGACCTTGTAAGATGATTTTGGTAAATTGTATCTTGCACTTTGACTTGAAAGAAATACTCATTTTCCAAATATTTGTTCATGTGAATTTGAAATTGCTTATCTCCATCCTGCATATAATAAAATATAATTAGTCATAATTTTTTTGATAAGAAAATATAATAAAATAAAAAATATTACCTTCAAATTTAAAAGCATAAGATCTTCCGGGGAAGAACCAATAAGAATCTTTGCTTCATTTTGAAATAATGTCAGCCATATTTCCCCACTCTCATAACCAATTTGTACACAAAGAGCATAGCTACAATATATATATATATATATATATATATATATATATATATATATATATATATATATATATATATATATTGATAATTAGTTCTTAACTTAAATTATAAATTTAAATAGAATTGATAAGTTTATTTATATTAAAGTTATTACCGTAACGTGTATTCTACATTCTGATTGTTATACTTTTTGCATTCACCTTGTTTTCCTTTTAAAATAACTCTTGTATTGCATGTATTGCATGCGGGGTACCAAGGATCCTTACCTTGATGCATGCTTCTAATTGAAGCTTTGCAATAATAGTAAAAAATCTAAAAATAAAATATATTATTTAAAAATAAAATGATCATTCTAAAGAAAAAAATTACAACTTCTAGTTAAGGTTAATACCTCAGATGGTGAGGAGAGTCTGCAGTTGACTATTTCGTTAAGTGGAACTTGTTCGACATTCACGAAAGTATTATTTGAATTTAATTGAAATAAACTTTTTCTTTTAAGATTGAGACCTGTATTACGCCTGTTTTATTTGTAATATAAGAATTATTGAGACTTTTAAAAAAAAATAAGGAAAAAAAATTATAACATTGTATTACCATTTATTTATATCTTCAACTTCTGGTATGCTTGGATTGATTTGGATTACGGTTGTTGGTGTTGTAGTAAGAGAAATAACTCCTGATGAATAAAAGATAAATGAATATAGATTAATAATAATTTCATATAAATTGATAAATGAATTGATAATATATGTACCTCGAAATTCATTGATAGTCAATGAAGTAGCTACAATAATTGGAATATAGATTAATAATAAGTTCATATAAATTGATAGATGAATTGATAATATGTGTACCTCGAAATTCATTGATAGTCAATGAAGTAGCTACAATAATTGGCATTTGATTGACCATTTGATTGAGCGTTTCACCTTCATTTTTTGCCTACTCTTCCCATAATGTAAGTTTAATTTGAATGAAACTATTAAGATACAAAAAAATCACATAATGCATATAATAAATAAACATAAAATAGAAGAAATGATATCTATAATAGAAAATTACCATTCATCAATAATGATAACTTCACGTTTTAATAAATCTCGATTGATTTTTCTACTTGTGACAATTGCTGAGTCTTTGACTTCGATAACTATTCCCACAATGTCTATACGAAATATAAATAAAATTATTAAGTTAATTGATCAAAGTAGATAGTAATTAAAAAATGGACATATTTAACAAAAAGAAATAAAGCATACCGAATATATTTTTTATGCTAGAATATGAATTAACTTCATTTAAAGGAATGAAGTTATATTTAACTCTTTGAAGTCCAATGTCACTAAAATCCTCAAGAATAATAGTACCAACAATAAAATGTAGTTCAAAACTTTTATGAACGTGTCTATAATTTGGGTTTATGCTTTTCACTATGCCATTGGATATAAAGTAACATTTTCCTTTCTCAAGTGTGCTTTCAAACTTAGTAACTGCTTCATTAAACATTATTGCTTCAATTTGTGTATCCTGTAAAGGAAAAAATTATTAGATATAACATAAAGTATGAGACAATGAATAGTTATTATTTTACCTCATCATCTATCAAGTTGATTTTCAATAGTTTTCCAGGTCCCTTTGAATTTGTATTAGTATATATATTTGGTCGTTCGATTACTCTTGGTCTAATAGTCCATATTCGTTGATTTAACTGGAGCGAATTAATTGGCATGTGAGCTGGAGGATTTAATTCTTCATTCGACATTGCTACCTGCATTTAAACATTGAAACTTATCGATATAATTATTTAGAAGTAATAAGAAAATATTAATCTATTAAAAACTATACATGCGAGAAAACAATATAGAATATATCACATACCTGTTTGGTAAAAGAACTTCTCTATACACTATTTTTTGTATAATTTTTTTTCTGACAGTTGATTGCATCGGGTTTGCTTAACACTTTTGTAGTTGTCATCGATGTCCCTCTTGATAATGCGACATATAACTGTCCATGTGAGAAAACATGTTGGGGGAGATATATTCCAACATTTGGAATAGTTTGGCCTTGTGCTTTATTTATTGTCATAGCAAAACTGAGGCGAATCGGAAATTGTTTACGCTTAAATTTAAATGGGTACCCTTCATTTTCCGCTGGGCAAAGAGGTATTCTGGGAAGTAGAACTTGTTTTCCAGCATATTGGCCAACGGTAATTTCTGTTAGAATAATATTTTTCATAAAATCTCGACAAACCATTCTAGTGCCATTGCATAATCCATTTGAAGGATCCAAATTTCGTAGTAGCATGATCGGACAATTTATTTTGAGATTTAACTTATGCGGTGGAAGACCATTCGGAATCAGCGAATTTAGAAATTCTTCTTGATAATAATTGTTGGTATCATCAATAGCAGAATCAAAGCTTATGATAAGTTACAATTTTTTCAGGAAAGCGTGTAATCAATTTCTCATTTAGACCATCGACGAACTCATTTTTAGTAGCTAAAATTGCTCGGCAAGTGATATATTCTGCAGAATGAGCATGTTGTTCTAGTGAAGGAAATACACTATCAATCAATAGATTCTCAGATATTTCATCATTTCGTCTGGAATACGAATCAAATTTTCTGAAATTGTTGATTCCTCACCATTGCCAACACGAAGGAGAAAGTCACTATAATAAGAATCTGATCTTGCTCTCATATTCTGTTCTAATCATAATATTTCCATTTTTGGCCAAAGATATGACATAACTAAGCTTGCGTCTACTGTTTCGATTCTTGTCCCACGTGGGACGACAGGAAGCACTTGACGAAAATCTCCTCCAAAGATCAAAATTTTTCCACCAAACGGTGAACCATCATTCATTATGTCTCTTAAAGTTCTGTCTAATGCTTCAATTGCATGTCTTTTGGCCATTGGTGCCTCATCCCATATTATAAGTTTTGATGTACGTAGTAAGTTTGCAATTGTGCTTTGTTTGGGTATGTTACAGACATTCGATTCATTTATATTGATTGGAATTTTAAATCTTGAATGTGCAGTCCGTCCGCCTAGCATTATTGCAGCTGCTACACTTGATGTTGCAGTCGCAAGAGCAATCATATTTTTCGACCTCACTGTAGCAAGAATTGCACGATATAGATATGTTTTGCCTGTACCCCGTGGCCCATCGACAAAGAAAATGTCATTTTTGTTAGAATTTATTCGACTCATTATAGTATCATAAGCCAATTTTTGTTTTGGATTCAAGTTTGAAGAAGCACAATAATCTTCATGAGGGATTAGAATATTCATCTCATCAATAATTTCTCTGATATATGTGTCATTATTATTGATAATTTCCATCTCAGGGAAATCATAATTTTGAATCTTCTTTCCCATACTTTGTAAGAAATGATTTATACTTGACAAAGTGTTTGAAATTTGTAACTCATCAGATTGATTTGTATTTGCAAAGTCTTGTGACATAGCTTCAAAATGCTCATTCCATAATTTTCTAACATCATTGGGTTCGCAATAGACTAATATAGTTGCAAAAAGTCTACGAAGTTCTAATGGCATTTGAAAGTTGGTAGCATCATTTAAACACTCTGAAATGCTATCATCACTTTCAAGTAAACCACGTTTCTAAGCAGATTGTTTAAATGTTGAACATTGAACTCCATCTACAAGTAAGAGCTCTTGAAATGACTTTGGACCTCGTACATGATTCAATAACAGTCTTAAATAATATCTTTCCCCTTCTGAAGGATTGGCTGCATTGATTCGGCCAATTACAATCACTTTCTTTCTGGGACTCCAACACTTGTCTTGTTTGTTCCAAACATAATGCTCTGAGAATTCTCTATATAGATATTTTCTTGCTTCTTCATTGACGGCATTCATTTGAAAAAACTCGGTTAATGACATTTTGGAGACATTCTCTGTTTGCATCAATTGTTCTAAATTTTGATTTTCCCAATAACATACTGATTGCATATTTGGAAGATGCAACTATAGGTTAATGACAGAGGGATAGATTTCGTTTAAATTAAACTCGAAAATTCTCCACATGGCCTCTTGTGCTGACACCCATCTTCCATCTTGAAATAGTTGAATCTCATCTATAACATTATCCCCATCTTCACTTGCAACCGTTACAGCTATACGATCATGACCCTTATAAATGTATTTATAGAGGTACTTCACTGCTTTCAAACCGGAACATATCTCTACATTGATATGACAATTATATCTTGTCAAAAGATATGGGTTATAAGGAACAACCCATCGATTATCTAGCATTGCATTGCGACCTAAGACTTGTCGCCCATCATCTCTTCTTCTATAAATTGGGTATGAATCTTTGCCTTGTATTATTTTTGAGGAAAACTGTCGAGGATAATGACTTTTGCATGATCCCTTCTGTATACATGAGTTTTTCTTGTCGAGTTCCCCACAAGGTCCATGCATCATATGTTTTATAACTTTTTCATATAAATTTCGATATTTTTCAGGATCTGGAATCTCCGCACAAACAAATTTATCAAAAAAATCTGGATTTGTAATTTTAAAATCAGACTGCATTATAACTAAAATATGAGCATGTGAGAGTCCTCTCTTTTGAAACTCAATTATATGAACATGTGCTGCAACTCGTCCAAAAATCGATTTATTAAATATTTATTCTTTTAGGTCATGTAACTTTGCTCGAAAAATTCTTGCTACCAAATCGGGCCTATCTTGAGGAAGTTGTCCGGGCTTTAATACCTCCTGTATCTCTTTCCATTCAGGATTGCATGTCATTGTAATGAAAAGATCAAGTTTTCCGAATCGTTGAACTAAAGTCATTGAATCAAGATATCTACGACGCATATCTCTAGGGCCTCCAATAAAAGATGCTGGAAGCACAATTCTTGTTCCCACATTAACCCCTCTTCTTTCTCCAGCCAAAACACTATCAACAATTCCTTGATATAATTCTGCTCGAATAGCAGATTGTCTTTGTCTGAAGAAGTCTAATCGAGTTGTTTCTAACTTTATGTACATGTCGACAACGTATTGCTGTAGCAATCGTGTGCCACATAAAATGATAGAATTCTCAAAATCTCGAATTTGAAGCTTATAAGAGTAGTATTGTCGGCATGATACCATTCCACGATTTTGTCGTTTTATACCTGTAGATTACAAATAGATAAATATTGGTAAAATAAATCATTAAGAACATAGAATAGATATAGTGTAATATATAAGGGTTACTACCTTTCCCTTCTTGATGAAATATATCTTCTGCAGATGTGAATTCAACACGATTTAAGTTTTCACTGAATTGTGTCCCACTTCCATTTAGAGTATTACGCTTGTATATATTTTGATGCCATCCAATCTCTCCATTTGGGAATAAAAGAGGATATTGCAATGGATCGTAACAACCAAAATAGTGTTTAACTCTATGAGATTTTCCTGAATGTGCGTGGACTATGATATCTCTCTCTTGGACTCCATTGGGATCATTTCCTTCAATCCATATAGCTGCAACTTGTAAAGCTGATGGTGTATTATAACTCTTTGATCAACTTGGACATTGCTTTTGATCAAGATATTATATGTTTCTAACGATGGAATATCTTTCAAGCGTCGTAAGAACTGAGCATAAGGATTTACACGAAGAATGTTCATCAAGTTGAAAATAGTAGACTCTGACAAGTTTGCCTCTTGTATTATCCCCTTTCTATTTTGAGCTTCATTCTCATTATCATAAAAGTATAATTGAAGAAAGCAAGGATTATTCTTGATTGGTAAGAGAGACGGTAAATTATGATATATTTGCCCTTGCGCTCGAAATGTATATACACCGCGTCTTGAATTTGCAATATCGTTATCAAGACATACTTCAAATGATGTAAAAGAGAATATACTATTGTACGCTCGTATATTCCTTCGAAATTCAATAGATTCATTGTTTTGAAATGTAAATAAATTTAATAAACTTTCAGGAACAGTAGCAGGGGCTAGAGTAATTTGTCCATTGTAACAGCAAAATGTTGGTGGTTCATACTGAAACTTCTTTGCACCACAATAAATACAACTATCAACATATTGAAGCTGATGCGATTCAGAACACATTGGCTTATGTGTTGGTTCATTGATATCACCATGATCTATTGCCATAAAACCTATTTGCAGAAAATAACAAATGTCAAACCTCTATGTCAATTCTTAATTGGTTAAACTAAAAGACTATAAACATAAAAGAACACTACAAACCTTGTTGTTGAGTTAAAGGTCTTAATTGAGCTTTGAGTAAAGATTGTGTAGCTTGTTTTTTTTGTTTCGTGACATTTTGAATTCGAGCTTCCTTCTGCTTGTTTGTGAAGTCATTGTATCGTCGTCGATTATATTCACGTTTTCGTTTTTGACAAGCAATAGTATAATCAACGCTTATCTTCATCTAATCATATTGAGCATATAATATGTTATTATAAAAAAAAAATATAGCCACATAATTTCTATAATTATATATGAAATAATCACATAGATAGAGTGGTCTTAGAGGCCACTTTTAGCAAAAACCATCGACTATTTGTATTAGTTGATGATCATTTTTCAGCCCAATCTATCACATAGGGTTTTTTTTAACTTTGTAAGTTTCTTTGAAGGTGCT
This sequence comes from Chloranthus sessilifolius, assembly GCA_021018995.1. Lineage (NCBI taxonomy): Eukaryota > Viridiplantae > Streptophyta > Magnoliopsida > Chloranthales > Chloranthaceae > Chloranthus > Chloranthus sessilifolius. The sequence continues at coordinate 24,892,044 of CM037589.1, forward strand.
GAAAATAAGGAAAGAGTACCTTTATGGCAAAATTGCTAATTCTAAAATCTATTGAAAGAAAGAGAGTAACTCTTGAGGCTAGCAATCATCCACTCTAGAAAAATATTAATTATTAATACCCATAGAACGAATATTAGAGATAAAAATTGAAGTCTATCTCAGATACCAACTACTCTTGTTGTTCTTTTCTATTTTATATAGGATTCCTTTCTTTGAAAGAAGAGCTACTATATGTTGTTAATATTGCCCGATTACTTAAAATATTAAAATACATGGAAAGTTTTCATTATTTGTGGACATATTTAATGTTACTTTGACTTGTTGACTAATGGATATTATTGCCTTGCATGCTAGCTACTTTTTGAGGAAATGTGAATAAATCCCTTTAGTCAAAAGATGGAGATCGTGTTTTACCCGATCTTCCACACAAAGGATCTTGAGATCATGTTGCACCTATCAAACGGTCATTTTTTTTTTATTCCAAATGTTATAGATCCACAAAAAATGCCCCTTGAATCGTATGGGACACATCACACTCAAACGTGATTTAAATGCATTTTTTGAGGATTCTGTGACATGTGGGATAAAATGTTGACTGTCTGATAGGTGCGAAATGATCTCAAGATCCATTGTGTGAAAGATGGGAGTGAAATATGATTTCCGTCATCTGATCTGAATCAATTAATGGTTTTGAAGGGTTGCACACGTGAGTGCTTTCAGAGATTGCGTGAGCACTAATAGAGGTACCCAAAAGAACATTACAAAAGGGTAGGCTATTCTCACCTGTTTAATAGTAGGCACGACAGTTTTTTGACGGACGTAATTGATTGATTTGAATCAGACGATGGAGATTTTTTTTCTAATCTTCATCATGATAGATCTTAAAATCATGGCGCATCTATCAGACGGTCACTTTTTGAAAAAAATTTCGAGATTGAAATGAAAAAACAATACCCATTATAATAATCCAATATCGCCTCTTTAACCAAGGAAAAAATGTGGCCTTCAAATCACAGGTCTACAATAATCACAGGTGTCTGTCAAGCAGGATAATAGAACGAAGTTCGTTGAGTCAATTCTTAAGGTTCTTCAACTTTAAACATACTTGTGTATGTGATGATCGACAAAACAAAAAACTTGCTCATAGCCAACTCGATGTGAAAAAGACAACAACAAACCAATAGATAAATTTGGCTCATAAAATATAACCAGAAAAAGCTACATGAAACATTAATGGCTAAACCAAAAATAAATCAATCCATTTATTTTTGCAGCTATCATGCAATACCTAATCATTATCAATAGATAGTTCCAAGAGAAAAAGAAAATCAATTAGAGATGGAAAATAAATTGGCAATTGGGTATCCCCACGATCCAACTCAAATTTTAGAAAAACAATAAACATGAAAAGGCTTTTGCAATTATTAACACAACATAAGATCATCTAAAATTGATGTTAATTACGACCCAGCTCAAGCCAAAAACAAACTAACAAAAAGATAGACTTTTTCTGCAGCTTACAAACTGAAATTACTAAAAGTCAAACCCACCAGTCTGGATAAAACAAATTAGAAACAAATCCAATGCATCACCTAAATTACTCATGGAGTAAAGTGGAAATTCCAAATCTCCAATTAATTCGGAGATGGAAAAAAAAAACACGAAGTTCGAACCCACTTCCACCAAATCCAAATCAATCAACTAAGAGACCTAACAAAATTACATAAAATCAAAACTCCTCAACAAAACCCACACAAACGATCCAATCCTAAAATCACAGCGAAAAATACGGAAAAGGGTAGAATTAAGCAGAAACTTAACCGGAGTCAACAAAGCTGAACAAACACAAATCCAAACTAACAGCTCCAATTCATCAACCACCTCAACAAATCAAAAAAATTTGGGAGAAAACAGTACATATACCTGATCATCCGAAGCGAAGGAAAAGTTTAGAGAGATCTCTCGATTCAAAGATCTAATGAAGATTCAGCAAAACCGGTTGAAGATCTCAAGATCTAGGGCTTAAAAGAACAGAAGAGAGAAAATATATGTTTCAATTCCGTCGCAAGTTGCAGAGAATCTCTGTAGAGCTTTAGAGAACCTTCTCGTCTATGGAATTGAACCAATGGAAATTGCATATATGAAGAAAATTTTAATTAGAGGTTTTACTTATAGAAGAGGGTTAGGGTTCTAGTTTAATTAGAGGTCTTACTTATAGGAGAAGTAAGATTTTAATTTTGGAAGTTTAATTAGAACTCTATTTTTACAGAACTCTATTTTCTTTTTTCACCTGATTTGGTTAATTATCTCTCATCATCGACCATCCAGCGGTCTCTTTGCAACAGCAGTCAAGATATCTAGAATTGGTCAAACTCGAGTTTCACGTGTAAAATAGCCATTGTCTGTTCTGATGTGGCCTATTCCCAATCCGAGTCGAAATACCATCTCGTAGATCCTGAGATTTCAGGTTTTTTAGGTACCCAATTTTGATCGTTGCGAAGATACTTCACTGTAGATATGCGACGCGTGTAAAGTATATAGACAGGTGTCTCATGCGATCTCTTTCATAGTTGTTGGCTAACTCAATTATTCGAAAAGGAGGTGGGCCCACGACAGTACCAAAGTTTGATATACGACGGCCACGTTATGTCCTTGGGATACTACTTTACGCCAAAGATCTATCCACGTGTCTTACAGGGTTTTTTTGGGGTATTTTAGGAACGAAAATATGACAGAAATATTGGTACTTTTATATAGTAGTAAGGATTAGTATACACAATCAGTCCTAACGGTACAATCGAGTAGAAATATATATAACGAAATATACATGCACACACTACATTAATCTATTCTCAACATAATATCCTATAAATTTAAAGAGTTGGCAACATATAAAAACTTATTTGCAGAACCCAAATATAATCACGTCACAAGGGGCATGTAAAGGAATGTGGATTAGGTTTATTTTAACAGACTTGAGAGTTCATGTTAAAACTCCCTATGAATCTCTTTGGAGACAATGAATTTGCTAACATATAGCCCAAATTCCTGTTCATCACGAAAGAACTTAGTACATTGAAGTTGATTGCCATTTCATTTAGGACAACGTGGAGTCCGATGAGTTTTGTCTTACAACTCAGCTCTCAGGAATAAGTTGCCTATGTTTTCACCAAAGCTTTGGACAGGTCACGACTGCATGAAGTTATATCCAAGTTGGGCATAATCGATATATACTCCAATGTGAGGGGGATTGTTGGTGTATCTCTAGTAAATAGTTAGTGAGTGTCTAGACAATCATGTAACATGTAACGGTGGTAGTGTTTTATAAGCGATCCTATTTTAACTATGTATATATATTAAGTGAAAAGGGGTTGAGGAATCTTAATTCAATTCCCTATTTTCTCCTATTCTCCTCTTTGTTCTTCTTCTTAACCTTTTTCCTCTTTCTCTAAGCCTCCATCTAATTTAATCTAACTATCTTAACGCCTATTACTGCAACTTTAACTAGGTGGAGAATGGAGCTTCACAAACCCAGAAAATTGGGTCTGAAATCCACTGTTTGGGCCTCTTTCAAGGCTGTTTATCAACCACCCAAAAGAGGGCCATAACTGGCCTGATAATAGAACTCATGAAGAGTTGCCAGGAAAAGACCTTTAATGGGATTTCAAAGGCCCCGTGACAATAAAGAGGCCCAGTAGGGTGAAGTACCACATGGTGTACTTAAGTCTCGCGTGATGCACTTAATTGACATGTGATCCCATGTGATCATTTAAGCGAATCACGTGAGATCACATTGCGCAAATATTGAAAGAAAAGAGAGAGAGAGAGAGAGAGAGAGAGAGAGAGAGAGAAGGGGGGTGGACTTCCATGACTTCGACTTTTTATTTGCTGATTTTGAGAGAGAGAGGGAGAGGGTGGACTTCAATTCCATGACATCGACTTTTCATTTGCTAATTATTTAAGTAACATTAGCTCGAAGTTCAGTTATTTTAGAAGGTTGCTTTTAATAGTTTATAGCATTATTTTTAGTTATATATGGCTGGAAAAGGCATGTAGAAAACAGTTTATGAATTTATTCTATTGAGAAGAACCCATTGTAAGTTCTCTTTAGGGTTTTCAACCTAGTGTGAAGGTTGAATGCGCTCTCTTGTTTGTTGCTTGATCGTTGTTGATTAGGGTAGTCTTCTTTATTTAGTGATTTTCTTCCTCTTATCACGTCACTATTGTTATTTTTATCCTTTTTTTGTTATATTCATATTTTGTTTGGTTTCCTTTTCTTTCATATGATTTTATATTCTATTCTACAATTCACATATAATAGTACTTATTTCTTGTTTATTCTATTTGTTAGTTCCAGGTGTCATTGGCTGCGTCCAAGCTCTGGAGGCTATAAAGGTTGCAAGTGCTATTGGTGAACCCCTCTCAGGACGGATGCTTCTTTTTGATGCATTGTCAGCACGGATTCGTACTGTATGTTTCTTGTTTCTTTTCCTAGAAGATTTACCATTCCTTTTTTTGTTGAGATGCCTGTTTCCCTGGCATATCATTTTTAAATCATACATCTATTTATGGCTCCTTAACAACTTTTTCTTTTTGTGCAACTTAGAAACATAATCGGTTTGTGTGTGTGTGTGTGTGTGTGTGTGTGTGTGTGTGTGTGTGTGTGTGTGTGTGTGTGTATATATATATCTGTGTGTGTGTGTGTGTGTTGGAGATAGTATTGTGTTAGTGTCTAGTGAGTCTAGAGAGTATGTGGTTTAGTCCCACATTCGTTAAAAGATAGAAGAGAAGCAACAATGGAGGGGAAGCAATAGGTTGGATTTTCCAATAATCAAGTCAACCGATTGGATTATCTATTTACTTCTTGTAGCCTCAGGGAAGAGTACATTTTAGAATTTTTATTTCCCCGCAAGTCCTCAGTTGGGTGTAGCAGTCTCTTCCCCTCCCATTGTCCCTTGTAAATTACAAGGGTACCCTCCAACACTTAATTTATTAAATGCCCCCTTAACCATCAAACTTCTATCTAAAGAGTCATCTCCGATTTTCTATGTAAGCCAATCACCATCGTACATCCGTCATAGAACGAAGTGTCATCATCAACTCAATATCACCAATACAATCACTTGTCTGATAAATTTTAATTATTAGTTTCCATTTGAAATTCGGAGATCTCAGCACCTGGTTTATTCCGAGATGAATGGTTTGCCACCCATAATTTGCGCCACGTCATTGCCCTTGCGGTCAGCCTGTTGGCTGTCACCATAACAGCTTCCTACAGCAAGCAACTCACGCCACTGATGTCCAGCCATTCTGTTCCTCTTCCACAACCTTCTTTGAAAATAAATCAATAGGAGATTCTGGAATAACTTCTGATGAGATCATGGGCTATTTGCCATGGTTTCCAGCGGAAGAAACCACCTCTAGCCAATTCGTAGAGATGGGTTTTGCTCTCCATGCTACCCTCATGCCACCACTCGATGAGAAGCGCAAATTATTTGGGGGAGGCCGAGTAGCAGTTCAAACGTGGAGGGTGGACAAGCAATTACAGAGGGGTTGAGAAAAATGTCCTTGGAGGTTTCCATCTTGGACAGACCTTGCCTCTTTTCTGTTGAAGCCAGATTGTGTGTTCCAATTCCTCTCAAATTCTTGTGGACTTATTCCCCTACATTCTTTCCTAAGTTTGATTCATCCCACCAAGTCAGCTTTAATTTGAATGATCAACTTACTCGTCGAGATGACCTTTTCCTGAAATATCCAGTTATTTCGTTTTCCCCAAAGACTCCAACAAATCATATAACGTAATGCTGTCCATAAAAGATAACCCGTTCTTCCAGAAGGGCCCACAACTGAGGCCTCCCAAAGTTCCACAACCAAATTTTGAAAGACCCAACCGAACCCAAATGATTTGAGAAAGAAAGACCACACCCTAGGAACAAGGCAATGAAAAAGCAAATGATCCACCAACTTCACTGATCTTATAGCCTTTCTCACTACCTCCATAATCATTCTCCACCTAAACCCAAAGCATGCGAACTCTAATGAAACTCAAAGCTCCTCTTTGGAGGGATCATGCGGTCTTAAAGTTGATATGCGAACTAAAGGTATTTCATATAAAATACCAATTTGGTAAAATATTTATTTTTCATAATCCATATAAAGGAAATGAAGTGCTTTTGATAAGGGGAGGGGATCTGTTTTAAAGCATATATATCTCAGGTAGATTTGAGTCGATCTCACGCCTTCCTCTCCAGGGTTGGGAGAAGTGCTGGAATGAGGGCATCATGTCCACCCGCTGTTGTTATCATTGGGTAATGACAGATGAAATTCCTCCTTAAATTCCATCCAATAATGAAAGGGATTTTTTATGGTTTTCTTGATAATTATGTATTGGAATACAACTTCTTTAGATTGGTATATTTTATAAGAAGCTCTGTCCCTTCAAGATGATTAGGTATAGGAATTATCCTAGATTTATAATTTCTTTGAAGGTTTTTTCCTTTTTGCAAGACCAGTTTTACCGCCAGGGAACCCCTCACCCGATGTTCGGGTTTATTTGGAAAAGTATTCAAATAGTTTTCTATTAGTCAGATTCGTCACCGAATATAACAGCAACTATTCCCTAAGAACTGAGTAAATTATAAAACTTGGCTAATTAAAACTCATGATTTTGTTTAGATACTTGGTCAAATAGTTACTGTGGATTGCTACCATGTATAGTATAATTCAAATGTGGTTTATTTGAAATGGCTGTTGACTACAATTCTGACATTTTCATGGTGGAATTAAATAATTTTTTTTTTTTTGAGTTGTGTTCTCTTATTACTTAGTGGTTGAGTAATTTTATTCAAGTAGCTTTCCAAACTGTCCGAAGCTACTAATAATTTTTCCACATTTGGATCCAACTTTAGTTGTAGTTTGATTGACCATGTTGTCACATTGTGTAGGTCAAGATTAGAGGGAGGTCTTTGCATTGTGATGCTTGTGGAGAAAATGCAAATTTCACACACCAAGTGTTTCAAAATTTTGACTATGAAAAGTTTACCCAAACCCCCGTGTGTGCTACGGTATTTTCTTCTCTTGTTACTTTACATCTTTGATTATTCAAGCATGTGGTTTGATTGTGTAGGTTTATTTTATTTTCAAAACTGTTAGTGCGCAATTCAGGTGACCTCACATCAGATAAATGTTGTATTAATCTTGTACTTTGTTTTGTCTAACATGAAAATAATTGACTTTATTATCATTTTTGTGTGATGAACTAGATATTTGTTTGCATATGTATGATCATCAAAATAAATTTGTCTGGTAACACGAGTGGTTGTATATGTGGAGCATAATCTCACAAGGCAAAAGGCAAGGGTTATACTTGGGAGCTGCCAACATATTTTAACATAACCCTCATGGCATGTAGGCATTTGTTTGTAACTTGTAAACACTGATTACATTTTTTTGAAAGCTAAAAACTAGCTGTATCAGTGGAGATCAGGCACATCTTGACATAAGAATAAAGGCTTTGATGCAAAAGAATCCTGATTTCATACTTTTTAAAGTGGAAATGCTGACGTTTTTTTTTCTTCTTTATTCTTTTTTTTTAAAATATATATATAAGCATTGAAATTTTATACATGTAGTAGACATTTTTGTTATGATATATATTATATATATATATATGGAGTCCAATGACAACTAGTGCTCTAGTGGAGCACCTTCACCATGCTCCAAGCTCTCTACAATGGGTGCCATGTGGCACCTGAAATCCTTTTTGGTGCCATATGGACTAAGGGGGCAATGTATAGATCAATTTAAAAAAAAAATAATAATAATAAATCTAATCTCCACCTTGTCCTTAATATTGGTTGAAAATTGGACTGTTGATGATAGTGAATTTTCCTTTTGCCATGAAGATGCGTTTTTTACTTTATTCTTATCTTCTAAATGTTCCATGCAATTCCCTCTTGATCCATGTGGCACCCAGAGCTCCATGTAGACCTTGGAGTAACCTCACCATGCTCTAATGGCACACACATTGATATATATATATATATATATATATATATATATATATATATATATATATATATATATATATATATAATATTTCTGTTTTCATAGATTATCTATATTTATGATAACAAGTATATATGCTTCCGGTCATAGCTTCATCCTTTGTTGATTTCAATACACGCACATTGAAGAAGTAATCCATACCCTTCTTCAGTGTTACTACTACCATAAGCACAAGGTATTCTAGCAAAGAAAGTTATGATTGCTTTAGATTTGTAGAGTAATATGTCAATCTGAAAACTATGAAGAAGGTTTGAGAGAGAGGGAGGGAGGAAACTACATCTTGCCAAGTCTAACGTTAATTTCATTAATCTCAATATGCGTCTATAGACTAGATCCTTAAATCACCTCATTCCTTACTATACTCTTAACACCATCATTTACTTGAAAGTACAAATATCCAAACACCCTCCAAATGTGAATTATGCTGAAACCGACATTTATCTTCAACACTCCCCCTCAAGTTGGAGTAAAGACAACAACGAAACTTCGACTTGACCATAGTTGCAAAGATGATGATGGTGCCCTTTGATACTTCAACGACGATGGCGGTTCTCTTGTATACAGATCGCTAGCTTATATGATGGAAGACTCTCCTGATCAGATGTGACCATACCTTAAATTTTATCAGTACGAAGCTCAACTATAAATGGTCTTGGTGCACCTCTAGACCAATGAAGATTGACCATCACATAGCGGAACACGTTAACATGTATCACGTACGATCAATACAATACTTAGCATCACGTGCCTAAAGTTAACACGTATCCATATCGCATACTGATAACACACAAGGGTTCCCACATGAGTTTTGGAAGTGAATTAGGGTTTGTTGAAGAGAGGATTAGGGTAGAGTGAGGGAGAGATTTGGAAAAATAGCCTCATTATAATTGGAGTTCGTATTGACCTTTATATAAGCAGCATCCAATGATGAGAATACTTCTACAATAGACACACCCAATATTATGACTCACACACTATTGTTACACACATATCCCAATAGTCCCCCTCAATCTGGTGCATAGATATCTATCATACCCAACTTGACTAGATATCTGAAGTAGAGACTAGAGAAGGATCAACCGCCTTAGTGAAAAATCAGCTAACTGCTCAGAAGATGAACCTTTATATATATCTATGATCCCGGTACCGATATAAAAAAAAAGGTCTGATCCCGGCTTGCAACTTTTCACGAAGCAAATGCACATCCACCTTAATATGCGTTGTTCTTTCATGAAGAACCGAATCAGATGCAATATCTTGGCAGCCTGATTGTTGCAATGAAAAGGCATAGGGCGAGGAGATCCCAATTCAATGAGAAGAGATCTAAGCCATAGAAGTTCACATTTACCATGATCCATAGCTCTATACTCGGGTTTAACACTAGATTGACATAAGACGTCTTGTTTCTTAGTTTTTCCACACCACGGGATTACCTCCAAGGAATGCACAATAGCCAGAGGTAGAGCGACGATCAATGGGTGCTCTAGCATAATCCGCATCACTGTGACAACTGATAGAAGAATACCCAGCATCAGAATAGAACAGACATCAAAATAAAAACTGATCGAAAACTATCAGCAAACACTTCAGTAGAGATCATCCATGTCAGCACGATCAAGAGCCAATATGATCAGAACCAAAGGACGGACCATTAGAGATAAAACCTTCTCCGTTGAAAGAGGGGTATGAATCCCTCCAAGAAGTCTCCCCATTAGAGAAGATAACTGCAAGAAACTAAGAGGTTTTCCATGAGAGTCCTGCAAAACTTAAAGATCTTCCACGGATGCTCAGATCCTGACAAAAATCGAACTCTGAAAACTCAAAAATCTTCTCAATGTATCTATTTATATACAAGATTACAATCGTAATCGTAATCAACTTCCAGTTTTCTGATCACACTCAAATTTTAGTTATTACCCTAATACAATCCTAAGTATATTAAACTTCCTAAATTATCAGTTTCCTCTATATGCTCTTAACACCATCATTATCTCCAAAATACCAAAATAAAAAAACTGAAATATCCTAACACATTCCAAACATGAATTACTCCGAAAGCGCCAAAACCGAGTTTTATCTCCAACAAGATTGATGCATAAGGACCCACTATAAGGTTGCATAATTTCTTACATAGACTCTAAAAGGGATCAAAATTTTAAATTTAAATTTTGATGATGAATTAACATGTCATATATCATAATGTGTCATAAAATTTTTAAATTCATCTTTTCCGGTGTAGCAACATCTCTTTCAAACCCACCTTATTCTAGTTCATCTATTAATTGTAGCAACCTTTCTCTCAAACCCACCTTGTTCTAGGTCATTCTATTAGTATTTGCATAATCTAAACTATTATTTTTCCCTTTTAAGGGAAAATTGTAATTTAATGCCCTGTGATGCTTTGTGGGCAGTGTTACCTAGACAAGTGGCACGGGTCAAGGTGTCATAGATATTTGGCATGTCAATTTCTAAAGCTTCTAATACGGCAGTGCGGTCTTAAGAATTTTTTTTTTTGAAGGGCAATCTTAGAGAGGCAATTGAGATATGTAATGAAAAGATACATAATGTATGTCTCAGCTTAACTAAAACTGTGTTATACAAACCGTTTTCAAGGACCCAAGCTTTTTATTTTATAAGTTACTAAACTTTACAAAAATTTTTTATAAAACAACAGTTCATTTTATTGTGTCAAAATGAGGAACATTTTAATGGTATTATGTAGTATTTTCATACATGTCTAGAAGTATCGTGCTATGTTGAGGAGTGTTCAAGTGCCACCAAGTGTTGGCACGTGTCCAAGTGCCATGGCACAGCAAAAATCCCACAAGTATAAGTGCATAGGTAACATTGTTTGTGTTCCCTATAGCCATTTGATTTTCCTCAAAATCATCCCGAGCATAATACCTAAAAAGTACTTTGGATGTGATGCTTGCTATATATGAGGATTCAAATTGACAATTTCTGTGAACATTTTGTTTTGCGCTTCCATTTGATTGCAGGCGCCACCAAAGCTGAATTTACTTCCAGAGAGTGCCAGGATTAGCAGCGGAGAGTACAAAGAGCGAGTTGTAAATGGAGAGGCTCATGTCTTACTTGATGTTCGACCAGCTCACCACTTCAAGATTGCTTCTCTTCCCAAGTCCTTGAACATTCCACTGTCCACGTTGGAGCATAAGTTGCCGGAGATCTTGTCGGCTTTAGAAGAAGAGGAAACGGATCTTGGTTCCGGCTCTCGTACCTCATTATATGTGATATGCAGAAGAGGTAATGATTCTCAGAGGGCTGTTCAATTCCTTCACAAGATGGGCTTCACTTCGGCCCAGGACATCATTGGGGGATTAGAATCATGGGCCCAAGATGTGGATCCCAACTTCCCTACATACTAGTTGTCTCACTCCCACAGTCCCACATCATTCGGCTTAGAGTGAGGCTGTTAATGAAAGTATCATACAATATAACATATAAGCTTTTGAGGCGTCGTCTTCTCAGGCATCCATAATCTTGAGTTCTGTAGTATTTGCTATGCATAGTAAAGAGAGAACCCAGTTTTTTTTCTTTTACCTGGTTCAATAAGGGCAACAGCAAAGGCCTTGTGTGATGCCATGGAACCATGTATGCATACACGAATGGAAGGAGCAGTGGGAATTCAAGCGGCCGATCAACACTTCCAGTATACTCATCAGTTTTCAAGACCAGGTGCAGACGGCATGGAAAAGCAGGCATGCCATTTCACAGCTTGAAGGATTTCACATTAACAACGTGGTTTAGTTGACAATGTACAATATTCCTGTAACAATGTGAAATTCCAATTCTGCCCTTGAGTGGGATTTTAGTTTGTTAAACTTCCCTTCTACTTTTGGAAGTTTTTCAGTTTGTTTGTTTGATTTCGAATTGAAGCGCTGCTGAGACTAAATTGTAGTAAGCTCCAACGATTTTTTTCTTGGCACACTTGTTACCTTTTTATTGATGCAAAAGGATAATATCTCTTGAACTTGAATTCAAAAACAAGTTGGGGTAATGTGCGCAAGGAACAGCCGTCAGAGCCCTTCACCCTAAGCGTGTGACCCGCTTTCGAGTTGTGAGGTCTCAAGTTGTAAGTCCGTAGTCACTTTCTATGGTATGCGTTGTTGGGTGAACGTCCTAGCTAAAAAGAGATTGAATCACCTGTAACATGAATAAGGAGGGGTTACATCTTCAGGTCCTAGCTAAAAAGAGATTGAATCACCTGTAACATGAACAAGGAGGGGTTACATCTTCAGGTCCTAGCTAAAAAGAGATTGAATACATCTTCAGGAGGTACCGGAGGACGAGAATTGCGTATGGGTTGATCAGGGTAGTGACTTGCAAGCCTTCTGTTATTCCCTTCTTGGATCTCAGACAAGCTCCTTTCCGACGTATTCTATAGCTTTGTGCAGCAACTTAGGTTTTTCCCTACCTTTGACTTGTTGACCAAAAGCCAATCGAGTCACTTTGAGGAGGCTTTAGCTGGAAATATCTGATTATAAGCAGGATTCAAGACGGAAATTACCAAGCCTTTTTTACTTTTGAATGGGAATTAAAAAGTTGACACGATCAAGTGATTTAAAGTAAATGGAGAAGAGACCTCCAAGGCAGGGGTTGTTGGGGATTGACCAACATCAGCTTCTGGGGTAGTGGGGTAGTAGGAGCTCAGAGTGCTCCAGCCATTCTACTTGACAGATCGGGTCCAACAATTGGTCTTAATTTTCCTTGATTGGTGTGAAATTACTTTTTTACGGTTGCAATCTGCGATTGCGGCTTGTTGCTCCATTAGTCAACTATTTTAAATTATTGTTGGTGATATAAGTTTTATGGGTGCAGTTCTTGTACACTTTAGAATAGTCTAGCAAAAATGACCCTCTGTACTTCATATTCTCATGCTCTGCCTTCTTAAAATGGTTTGTACATATACAAAACTTGAGTTGCGCGCACAAATTTTTAGCCCTAGGGCCTAAATTTTAAGGGACCCATTATTGCCACTCTAGCAATTGTTAAGTGCATTTCAATAAATGAAATTATCATATGCACACCAGTTTTACTATGGACACACTTGATGTAAATTAAAAACGAAAACTCTCTTCCATGCCTTACACATCTTTTCACATAGAGAGGGAGAGGTCATTTAGAGATGCAAAGAAATTCCAGTTCTCCACCCATTTACAAAGAAGGAATAAGCGACGTGTCATAGGGTCGCTCTTCAGCAACCTCAGTTCCGTGTGGCACTTAATGCCCGCTGCGCTAAGTCAGCTTACTTTTGATACCAACTGTCGCGGGGAGTCCTTCGACGTGCTACCAACTCGCGCGATGTCTCGCTACCGCATGCAACGAAGCCAACCCATCTTCTCATCAGCTTTGATACCACCCGCCTAGAGGACGGGAACTCCCCCAACTTGATTACCTCTGTTTCGCGGCCTACCACCCAATGTATCGTGCCTCTTACGACACGCTCATTTGCACTACTGTGCTAAACTTGGCCTGCTCAAGCTATACCCTGTGCACTGCACTAATACCTCGCTTTGCAATAGTCTTGGTATGCAGCTCCTTATGCCATCATGTCTTGCTCATATACCGAACCAACCCCACAGCCTTGTGCCCTCGTGCTAGCGTTGTGACAGCCCAGATTTTGGCACCCCGAAACCCGTGCCATCAGCACAATCATCTTGACCGTGCCCCTTAGCTATGCACGGAACATTGGTATATCAAGCATCAAATAGAATAATAAACGAAATTACGGAATTTAAATCTATATTAAAGTAGTTCTCCAAAAGACAGTTCTACCCTCATGCCTCTGCATGAATGGAGAACCGATCCGAACCATCGACGATAGCAATCATCACGGATGGTTCGTCCCAAAAGAATAATCCCAACTCAATATATACATGGTTAAACAGGACAAGGTTTGACATACCAAGCCGTACAAATCTCTCTCAAAAATCCCTCAAAGTGGCACAACGGAGTCCTCTAGAAGAAGTCCTCGGGCCGCAAGGTCCGACTCACCGGGGTCAGCGTCTCCTGAAACCTCGGCAGCTGCTAGTAGTGGACCTGCGACGTATAGTCTATAGGGTGAGCTACATCCTAGCTCAATAGGGAACAAAACACAGTTGAACATATAAATTATTACTCACATATATTCCATGATATGACATGCATGATGTGTCTATGCAGTTATAGATGAAAACAGTTAGAAAGCATTTCATTTTACTGTTGATTATGCGCTTATATTTTCATTTACTCATGAATGATGCTGAAAAGGCCTAAAGCAAAACTCAAACTTTCAACTTAAGTAATCCCCGAGCAATATAGCATCGAGCCCCGATGAGATACCCTTCATCGTCATCTATATAGACACTTTTAACGTATTCCCTGGGAATACAATATAGTACCCAAGCCCCTTTCCCCTGGGGATTGGTGCCGAGGTTTCACTTGTCTCAAATCAACACCCACGGGTGTGCTTAATGTCTGGATAAGCCTCGCGACCGCTCACGGTTTAGCCATTACCAGATTATTACGGATATCCTGCCGTGTCAGTCGTGGATATCCCGCCACGTCGGTGGGGTACCCTATCAAACCTCAAATAATAAAAATATCGGTGCCTTACATATAGTTATTCACCGTGTAAGTGTGTTATCTTATATCAGTTAGGCCCTATCAAACATGATTCAATCTTGGATACATCCCTGGGATATATCCATTCATTTGCATCACACCTGATGCTCTTATCTCTTTACTTTTTCATCTCCTGGGGATGGCTTATTTTACTTGCTCTTATGGGTTTTACTCACACACACTTTTCACAATTCTTAAGAAATAAACATTTGAATTAGAATTCTATATCACTACATACATGCTCTTGTGAAATAAAGTACATGTTCAAGGTGTTCCCTACCTCAAGTCTTCATTTGATCAATGCATCAAGGTCCCACGTGGCTCCTTGTGCACTAGCTCACACGTACCACCTATGGTACCACATAACAGGTGAAACACATCACAAAGGATGCAATAAAGAAGGTCCAAAACCCTCCAAGAATCTTAAAGTCAAACTCAAAAATTAACATTATTTATCTCAGTCGATTAATCGAACTCCAAAATCGATTAATCGAATCTGATTCGATTAATCGATTTCCAAAATCGATTAATCGAAAGTCAATATCGATTAATCGATTCTCAAATTGATTAATCGAGATTCTCATTCGATTAATCGAATCCTAATTCGATTAATCGAAATTCTCTGTTCAGCCAAGTCGATTCTCAATTCGAGTAATCGAGTTCCTAAAATCGATTAATCGATCCCAAATCGATTAATCGAAAATTGAAATCGATTAATCGAAATCCCATTTCGATTAGTAAGTCATTTCCTTGACAAATTTCGAGGTCCATTTGGAGGTTCGATCGATTAATCGATACCTAAATCGATTAATCGAAATCCAAAGTCGATTAATTGAACTCCAATTCGATTAATCAAAATCGGGGTCCACTGACTTTTCAACTTCCTGGCCAATTTCGATTAATCGAAACCCAATTTCGATTAATCAAAATCTCTTTCCCCTTGCCGTTTCTTCTCAATCTTTTTCCACACTTTTTCCTCTACTTTTCTAAACCATTTACCTATGATTTACACCATTTTCAACTACAATCTATGCATTTCATTCACAAAAGTTTACCTTGAATCAATCTCAAATTGATTTCAAATCAAGTGGTTGGAAGGCTAGGGTTCCAGCTTTGCTTGAACGGATTCCTTGCGCAGAATCGGCCTTTTTAATACTTGAATCCCCCTTCCAATCACCCACAATGACTCCTTGCTTTATCACCCTCTTTACTCCTCTCTCTCTTCTTTACTTCTCTCTCAACAACCAAACTATTGATTTTAGGGTTATTAAACCCTTTTTATCCCCCCCTAGCTTGTGTGTTAAGCACATGCACCCCAATAGGTGTATGTGACTTCAGATTCACAACACACCACATGGTTTCACAAACCATCTCATCTCATTCACTCATCACACTCTACGCTAACTATCGAACTCCTAATTGGTCAAACCTGTGACCGATCGGGCACGGATCTCGAGGTCATAGTTTAGCGTGATTTTTTTCGGGCTATTACAAGCGTGCTCTACTGAGTCTCACACAATGCTCATGTTCTCGCGAGGTTGCCCAGCCGTATGCACCGTAACGCGTAGTCTGTGACCATACATCAATCTCACCTTGGGTGCCATACGGCATCGCTCCGTAGACGTCCTAGGCCCACCATTTCAGGCCTAGGAGACACTTGCACCCCCTCTGGCAATGCAAGGCCTCGTGTGGATAGAAGGCAACTCTCCAACTCCTCTCCCACATAGAAGGGTAAAACAGTCATTCAGTTAGAATGGCAGGAGAATGTCAAATCCCTTGGTTTGACATACCGCAACGCCTTTGCTTTGCTAGGCCAGCTTGGCTATGTCGCGTCCGTGTCGCGACCGCATCACTCCGGCATCTTACCCCCCATGCGACCGTGTCGCGTCCTCGCAGCGCGACCACGTTGCCAGGCCCTCTTAGCCCCATGTCGCGTGCCCTCCTGGCACCACATGTCGTGCCCCAAGCACCATGCTGCAAGATCGAGTATTGGCCCTGTCACATCCTCCACCACTCCATAATGTCAACGCCCTCGTTAACGCATTATCACAGTGAACTGACCCCGCCAACTCCTCCCAGCCTGTTAGCATCTCATATCTAGTTCTTAGGTCCGCACATTCCCACTTGCTCCCCAACGTCACCCCTGCCGAGTCAACCTGATTTCGCTGTCACACAACCCTCACCTGTTAACTAGCTAGGGGATTTCGCGTGCCCTCTTGATACCACATCGTGTGCCACTGCTGACACCAATTAGCTCAATAGCATCATCACCTTTGGATCGAACTTGGCTCTGATACTAAAGATCACGGGGTCGCTGCGTCGACGTCTTAGGCCCACCCTTTCAAGCGTAGGAGACACTTGCGCTCCCTTTGGCAACGCAAGGCCCCGTGTGGGTGGAAGGCAACTCTCCAGCTCCTCTCCCACATAAAAGGGTAAAACAATCATTCAGCCAGAATGGCAGGAGAATGTCAAACCCCTTGGTTTGACATACCGCAACGCCTTCGCATCACTAGCCCAGCTTGGCTATGTTGCGTCCGTGTCGCGACCGCATCACTCCGGCATCTTACCCCCCATGCGACCGTGTCGCATCCTCGCAGCGCGACCACGTCGCCAGGCCCTCTTGGCCTCATGTCGCGTGCCCTCCTAGCACCACATGTCGTGCCCCAAGCACTATGCTGCAAGCTCGAGTATTGGCCCCGTCATAGACGACACCTGTTAAAAAAGGAAAATTGTAAATGACAAACAGGTTTTATATAAGCAAAGTGCAAGCGGCTGACGTGGCACGATGTGATTAGCTTCCTCGACCTGCATTGCTTAGGTCCCATTGCACTTGCAGCCACTTGCGGCACACTATGTTAGCCGCCTACACAAAACCTGCCAGTCATATAACACCGTCCATTAAAAAATAAAAATACACGTATCATCAGAGTAATGAAACTTGTATCCTTTCTCTTCTTACCCGAAACGAAACACCCCCAAGGTTAACATAAAATTAAGAGACAAAATAAGTAAGCATGTCAACCTAATCCTTACTATATCTAATCTAATTACTACATAAGAGCACGAATGACCAAATCCTATTTCCATATTTTGGTGTTTCTATATTTTTTAGGAACAAAATATCCCTATATCACCCCATATACCCCTAATTTTCACCTTATCTACCTTTTCCCACGTTTTCTCCTATTTTTTCTCTTCATAAAGAAGTTGATAGACATCCTAATCCAACCAGTCTCTTCAAAATAAAACTCTTATCATACCTAAAATATCCCTACAAACATCCTAATCCAACTTCAAAGCTCTCAATCTCTCTCGATATTCTTTCTCTATCTCAAAATAAACTTTCTAAAATCTTTCCTAATCCAACCGGTCTCCTAAAAAATCCTATCCATTTAGAAGGATTTATATAACAGATTTTAGGTCATTTTTTATCGATTATTTGATTTATCTCCTTAAAATAAAACTTCTGAAATAGCTCTCTGTATTCTTCCTCTATCTAAGAAAGCACTTTCTATTAGATTTTAGGTCATTTTTGATTGATTTATTAGCCTTATCTCCTCAAAATAAAACTTCTAAATAGCTCTCCGTATTCTTCTTCTATCTAAGAAAGCACTTTCTATTTGCTTATACGTAACTAGTTGCACATATCGTAGAACACCATAAGAAACTTTTTCAAGAGTAGATTTTGAACGGATACCAATTCCCGTAGAATTTTTGTTCACATATATTTTAAAATAATTTAAGAAAAATAAAAAGAAACTCATAAAATAATGTTTAAGATAAAAGCTCATTAAAAATGGTGTTTTAATCACGTTACTAAAGTTTTGTTTTAAAAAAATACGATTTTGTATTTACAAAAAGGCCACAGACTATACGCTCAGGGTAGAGATTTCTCTACACCTAACACCAAGTAGCCATCATGTGGCGTCCATCGCGAGGATTGGGTGCAACGGCAACTTAGGCATGGTAGATCAGATCCAATTCAAAAAAGGAATTTTTTTTTTTATGAATTTTCCACCGTTAAAAATATGGTTAAAGTTGCAAAAGTCAATGCACCAAAGTTTTAGGGCGTTACCCTATCTTTGACGCATGATGCAAAGGGCAAAAAAGTTTTTTAAAAAAAGAAAAATTTAAATCACATGTCTCATGGATGATCAACCCAAACGGGATTTGTTTTGGGTTGAGCATGCCATGTGGAATGTGATATGGCCATCGGGCGCACAGGTCATCCTATGCGCCTGGGCGTATACTCCCCAAAGTCTCTTTAAAAAAAAGTACAATAAAAAATATACTTTTAAAAAATGTCAATTTTAATAACTATGGTGTGAAATGGGTAATTTTCGGAATCGACCACCATTGTTTCACACTTTCCAACATTGGACCTCCAATTTCACCTTTTGCATAACATACTAGCTTGAAACCAAGCTAAGTTAAAAAGTTGCAAATACCCTTGGGCGGTTCTAAACGCCTTAGCATCATTGATTGCTTTGAAACTCATGATGGAGATTATTTTTCATCCTAATCTTCAACGAGATTGATCTTAAGATCAAAAGTGTACTATCAGATGGTCAATTTTACTAAAAAAGATTGAGTCATTATAGAGGAGTGTTGGAGCTCTTCTAAAGGAGAGCTGACAATCCCTAAAGGAGCGATGATGCTCCTCTAGAAGAGTGCTGACGGTCTCCTACAGGAGTGTTGACGCTCCCCTAAGGGAGCACTGGCTCCTCTAGAGAAGTATTGACGTTCTCTTAAGGAGCGCTGACACTCCTTAATGGAAGTAATATCGCTCCCCATTATTTTTGTTCCCATTTTTTAGCAAAATGGATCATTTGATGGTATGCCCATGATCTCAAGATCAATTCCGTGGAAGATTATGATGAAAAACAATCTTCATCCTTGGATTCAAAGCAGTCAATGATGCTAAGATGTTTAGAATCACTCAAGTTTTTGTCACCTTTTATATACCTTGGGGGTATTTACAACATCTTAACTTGTCTTGGCTTCAAGCTGGTCGGTTATAAAAAATGTGGAAACTAGAGATCAATTTTGAAATTTTCCCATAAAAAATATATCTTTTAAATTTTTTTGCCTTTCAAATCATAGGTCAAAGTTAAAGTGATGCCCACCCAACTTGATGCATCGATTTCTGTACCTTTGAACATATTGTAAACAGTGGATAAGTATCCTTTCTAATTTATTTTTGCAGCTAAAGATTCAGTCTTCGCAACTAATAATTCCACCGTTAAAATCGCGGACTAACTTGAATATTATGATGAAGATCGTTTTTCGTTCCTTCACACAATATATATTGAGACCACGTCCCACATATCATACATGTTCATTCTATGTGTCATACATCCCCAAAGTAATCGTGATCATGACGTTCTATGAGAAGAGTTTTTAGGTCACTTTGGGGATGTATTCCATGTGGAATAACATTTAACCGTCTGATAGGTGGGCCATGATCTCAAGATATATTGTTTGAAAGATTGGGACAAAAAATGAAAAATGATTTCCACCGTCTAATTCCAAGCAGCCAGCAATTTTAATGGTAGAACCGTCATTTACAGAAACTGAATCATGGGCTGTAAAAACCCTAACCTAATAATAATAATAAATAATAATAATAATAATAATAGTGATAATCAAACTAAAAAATTATGTGTTGCAGATAAAGTCATCTTCCATATATTTTACTACTTTTTCAAATCTACTTTAGCAATGCAAGAAAATAAACATTAAAATTTAAAGCTTTAACAAAACAAGAAATACTAACATACCTCTCTTTCATCTTCTTCACCCTGGTTCTATATCATCTCATTCTCCTTCAACGACTTCTTCGTTCTCTCTGCAACCATAATAAAAAATCATCGATTGCCTTGAATCAAATAATGGAAATCGTTTTTCGTCCCAATCTTCTAACAATAGATCTTGAGATCATGACACACCTATCAGACGGTCACATGTTGATTCTATGTGGCCGATACCGAGACCGATCCCGATATTGTATCGAGACCGATACATATCGGTTGGCCAAAAAATCGATACATATCAGTATCGGCCAATTCTTGATACTTTCTTATGACTGTAGTGACCAAATTCGCCGACTTAAATAAATATATATTTGAATTATTTACGAATTTTGAATAAAATCCAATAATTTTAACAATTCAAGAATTTTCCAAATTATATGCGAATTTTACGACTTTTTTTTCCGAATTTGGTCAAAAACTTTTATTTTTTCACTTTTATAATTTTTAACTGGATATAATATCGTGTGCCACATGATTTTCAGGTATTTTTTCGGATGAAATATTGAAACGAAAATCGAATCGTCCTATTTACAATGACCGAATTTTTAACGGCACCACAACCGAAACCCATTAATTGCTTTGAATCATCTGATAGAGACCATTTTTTATCTCAATATTTAACATAATCGATATTGAGATTATGAGAGTACTGACAATTAATTATTTACCTTATGTGGTATACATCGCAAAAAGTTTGAAAATTATGATTGAATATGATGTGTGCCACATAATTTTGAGTTACTTTTGTGGAATGTGTGTCAAGTGAGATAAAAAAATTGAACTTATGATGGTACACCATTGATGTAAGGATTCATTATGTAAAAGATTAAAACGATAATAGAAACGGTCTATTTGCACCCATCGAATTTTAAAGGCACTATAACCGAAAATCATTGACAGTTGTGAATCAGACGATGGAGATCGTTTGTCGTCCAATCTTCCCTATAATGTATGAGATCTTGGGTGTACCGACAATTAACTTTTTATTTCAAGTGTTGCATGTTTCAAATCGTTATCAAAAATCATGTTTGAGCATGATGTCTGTCACATGATTTTCAGTTACTTCTTTGGGATGTGTGTCACGCAGATTAAAAATTGACTGTCTACTGGTACACCATTTACCTCATGATCGTCGTGTGGAAGATTGAATTGAAAATCAAATCAAATCTTCGATGAGTTTTTTTTATTTCTTTTTCTATTTTTGTCTAGATTTGCTTTCTGTTATATAGGACATACAATCTGCTTTAGGATATGATATGATTGAAATATGCTAAAAGATATCATAGTAGTTTAATATTTAAAAATTTTAAAATATAAAAATATTAATTAAAAATTTTAGGTAAATTCTAATCATTGAATTTAATTTTAATTTCAAAGAATGAGATGATTTCTAATACTGTAATCCACGTGCATTTGCAACGTACATCATTACTAGTCCCTTATAAAAGTAATTTATGTGATATTGCAATAATCCTAAAATATCCCAAACTTATATATATGATCCCGTCACAACACGTCCACAATAGTAGATATTTTTGCAATAAAGCCAACGCGGTCAAGATAAGTTCACACGTGGACGAATCAGAGCTGAACACGAGAGTCACATGCTTATGTAGAGGATCCACGTCTGCAACATTGCAGCAATTATAATAATAATTACCGCTTGCTATTACTTAAATTCAACGGTTAATAATTACTTATAATTTATTTAAATGATGTTTTTATTTGCAATTGTAGTTATAAGGTTAGAATCTATGGTTGCAAATAATATTACCCATTAGTTCAAGCAAATCAGGAAATAGGAGTTAGGCGGCTTACGCCTATGTTTAGCTACCTCAATGTTTATATTTTGAGTAGCAATCTTTGCAACTAAAGAGTCTTGGGGGACAATTGATGATTCCACCTTTCTTATTGTTGACCTCCTTTAATCATGTGTTACATGTAAATTTTCATCTTAATGGACCATATATCTGACGGTCAGATGTTGATTAGGCATGACACCGTCTGTGATAAAAATGCACCATGGTTTGTCATATTCAAGATCACTGTGAGGAAGTGTGCCACGTGTAATCAACATTGACCGTTTGATAATTAGTACATGATCTTAAGATCTAATGTGTGAAAGATTAGAACAAAAACGACCTCTATCATGGTTTAAGGCAACCGACAGTGTACCATTGCAAGAATATTTTGTTGCAAACATTCCTACTTTTTTTTTAATGTTAAGAAAATCTCTCCAAGCACCTACTATTAGTTTTAATTAAAAATTTCTAAAATTTTCTTTTTACTATTATTATTACTATTATATAAAAGCACGAATAATTTTTCACTTTCTGTGAATTTTGTGTTTCCATAATTTTGGAACAAAGTACCCCTCATTAACCTAATCTATTTCTAAAATAACTCCTTATATACCCCTTTATTTCATAAATATCTAGCTCCTAAAATCATTCCACCGTTTTATTTAATATCTCATGAGATTTATCTTGCTTAAAATTAGACATTTAAGTGAGAAAAAAAAATAGCCTAAGAATCCGAAATCATAAATAACGCCTAAAAGCACTCCACCATTTTATTTGTGGAGCCATTACTTGCACACAATGTTTAAGTGATTGCACCGAAGTTAAAGGAAAACTTTGTATTTTTTCATGATCTATAGATCCTTAGTAGATAAGATTGGAGCAAAACACGATATTTATCATATGATCTATTCTTGTCATTCTTTGAATCAAATAATAAACTTTGACTATATTTAATCACATGATGAAGATTATATTTTATGCCAATCTTATCTTCTAAGGATCTATAGATCATGAACTTTAAATCAGACGGCCCAGATTGCGTTTTCATATGTCCCTAAATACAAAGTCCTTTTTTAATCTCGGTGCAATCACTTAAAAAACGAGTGCAAGTAATAGCTCTTTTTATTTAATATCTCTTAAAATCTCTCTTGCTTAAAACTAGACTTTAAATTTTGAGTACCTTTATTTTCACCCAAAGATTCTTTCCATCTACCCTCATAATTGGGTGGATGGAAAGAATATGTGAGTGAAAATAATGTGAAATAAAGGTACTCTTAAATTTTACTTTTGGAACTGCCGATGATTTCCTTTTAAAACCACCCCATAGAAAGTAAAATAAATACTTTACCCGAAGATTACTACCGAACATAGCCTTATCTCACCTCCATGCATTGATCGCTTTGAATCATAGGATGGAGATAATTTTTTATCCCAATCTTTCAAAAAGTTGATCTTGAAATCATGAGCATATCAACATACAATCATAATTTTATTTCACATGGCACACTAATTTAAAATATGACTCTAAAATCAAATGACCTATATCACACTTAAGCATAAGGGATCTTGACATCATGGGCATACCATCAAAATCTGACCGTCTCATATTAGGATCAAAATTTCGAGATTCTTAGAGTTGAAAATAAAGGTACCTTATCACAAAAAGAAACGCCTCTAAGAACCCTATGGGAGAGAGAGAGAGAGAGAGAGAGAGAGAGCCGTGGTCTAACATAAAATCCGATGGAGTCATTACTTGCACCATAGTAGTTAGCACTGATGGAGCCATTACTTATGTGTCCAATGAGTTCTAACTCAACAACTTTGAATACTAAAAATATCTCTCAAGTTATCCTTATTTTAGTAAAATTCTCACGAGTTCTAAATTCTAATAATAGTTTATCACAATACAGTTTTGAACCAAAAATCTCATGAAATTACAGAGGATTTAAACTAATCTTGAAAAAGGGTTACCTTATATATAATAAGGAGCTATTATTTAGCACATACAAGCCATACGAGCAAAAATGGTTACTTCTAGTTGCACCCACCTAATGTTTAAGTGCATATTAGTCAAACCTCAATTAACCGCTTTTAATTACACGAAGGAGATTTTTTTATCGCTCCACCGTTTAATTGTTGACTAACTTGAATCAGATAGAAGCTATTTTTCGCCTTAATCTTTCGTACACTAGATCTTGATGATAAAGATATTTTTCAATCAAATATTCGACATAATAGATCTTGATATCACAGGCCTACAATCAAATGATATAGGATGTTTATTACGTAGAATCACTTATCAAAATGTCTGTCAGGTAGGATGAAGATCTTATTTATGACCATGGTCTCAATATCTTTTGTCTCGAAGATTGTAATGAAAATTGATTTCCACATTAGATTCAAAGCAGTCAATTGTTTAACCCAATGAAACCCATGTTGAGATTGCTTTGAATGAGACGAGGGGAATTTTTATTCATCCAAATCTTCAACATAATATATCTTACATCATGGGCCTACCATCAGACGGTCATATTTTGATTTCACGTGGTGCACATCCCAATATAGGAACATGATCATGAGGCTAATAAAATATGATTCACGAATAACTTTTCGAGAGGTTTGTCATGTGGAATCCAAATCTTACCGTTTGATGTTGTGGTCATGATCTCAAGATTTATTTTTATCTAAGATTGAGACGAAAAAAGATCTCTATCATCTCATTCAACACACAATAGAGATCATTTTCATCCAAATATTCAACATAATAGATCTTGAAATCATCAATGTATCATCAAACAATCAAATTTTGATTCCACATGACACATATTCCCAAAAAAGAATATGATTATGGCCGTACATTAAATGTTATGCTTGAACCACTTTTCGGGAGGTCTAACACATGAAATTAAATAGTACTGTCTGATGTTGAACCATGATCTCAAAATCTTTTATGTTGAAGTCTGAGACAAAAAATGATCTCCACCACCTATTCAAAGCCGTCAACAATGCTTAAGTTTATGCATTTGAACCGTGGTTGAGACTACTTGATGGAGGTCATTTCATCCAAAGTTTAGACATAATAGATTTTGAGATTATGAGCCTACAATCAAATAGTCATACTTTGATTTCATGTGACACACATCTAAAAAATTCACATAATCATGGATGTATTATCAAGCATGATTCTTTGAATAACTTTACAGGAGGTCTATCACATGAAATCTAAATCTTACCGTATGATGATAGGACCATGACCCCAAGATCTATTGTGCCAAAGATTGAAAAGAAAAATAATCTCCATAAAAATATCAAAAACTTATTTATTTTTTAATAATTTTATAGATCAACACGTGCAACGCACGTGCACATTTACTAGTTTTTTAAATATGACAAAGGATACAAAGTCAGAATCCCTAAATATTGTCAGAAATAAATAATGATGCCTAAGCAAGGAAGAAGATAATTGTAATGCAACTCATGTAAAGCCAATTATAACGGGGGAGGCCCACCCGACACGCCTGCCATACCCATGAGGGGCCTTAATGCCACTATAACGAGGCTAGTTTAACCCACCATCAGCTCTAATACCACCCTCCTAGAGGACAAAAACTCCTTTTATAGTTACCTTCTTCGCTAAGGCCGGTCATTCCAACGCATCATGTCTCATATGACACGCATGCATGTACCTCCATGCTTCGCTTGGTCCACTCAAGCTTCAGTCTATGCATCATGCATTAGTTTCTCGGGTACAACAGTGGTATGTAGCTCTTCATTCTCTCCTCATAACTAACATGTCTTGCTGTCATATCGAAACAAGCCCACCATCGTGCGTGACGCTCACAACCGACGCACATCTTAAACATTCGACCCTCGTACTAAAGTCCACAATAGCATGTCCCACGAATGTAGCCAATGACTGCCTCCTTCATACCCAAGTAAGTGGCATTGCATTAATCCCCAAGTCTAACAACACTACTAACCTTGACATGGCCCCCCTATATATGCACCGCTATGCATAGCAACCTCCCCAGGTGGTACACAATATTGCCGAAACAACGTCCTAGGTCTACCTTTACAGACTTAGGAAACCATCAATGCACCTTCATGCAACCAAGCCCATGTGTATGAGAGTAACTCCACAGTTCCCCTTCCATATATTAGGTTTAAATACCAACCCCAACCAAATAGCAGGAATACCTCGAAGTGTTCGGTTTCATATACTTTTAGGTTCCTTGAGACCAATCCCCAATTGCCAGTGGCACACAATGCAATACCAACACTTCCAACCCAGCTTCCCAAGTCCTCATGCATCCAGCTGCAAGGCTAACACACTACTCAGCTACTTTGTCCTACTTGCCTCATATAAGGGAGCACGTGGTCGATTTTAAAATGTACCCTTACAAGTGCATAAGATCGATTGTAGTACGGTAAAATCAAGGGTGTCGAACCCACAGAGAAACGTAAAATTTAATTAATCCTTAAAGAAATTTAAATGCCCAAGAAAGTACTAAGGGAGAAAGTTCAATTTGCTATACAATTATCACACTATTCTAGATGCAAGAAAAATAACTAATCTGAGCAAAATTAATTTATGATAAATAAAATGACAATTTTAGAAATGATCAAGGAATTTGCTACCCCAGATTTATAACCTTTCTACCATTAAACCCACAATTCCATAACACATCAATCACACTATCATTTATCTAGAAAAATGAATCGTAAGAAAACGTGATCATCGATCCGACATATCCTATCTAAAAATGATGACTCAGCCTATCATTGTGATATGAATAATGTAAAAAGCATATCATATCTCAAGATTTTTGAATCACGATCATGAACATATAATCACTCTGCAGCCTAGATTGACCTGCAGGTACAGATCTAGCGATTATGATCGTTGATAACCTCGATCAACGGTTATAATAAAGCATTCAAAAGATATTCAATTAAGCACACTTTTTAGCAGAATAATTCTATGATGAAATTAAGAAACTGTGGAGTTAATCATAAAAATGTTACTTATCTGAGGATCGCATCCTCCTTGAACAAATGAGTTAGCTGCTCATCTTTGGTGTGTGATCGCGTTGGAAACTCGAAGCCATTCTCTTAAATATGTACTTTCTATTTATCACCAAAGATCTCTTTATAATGCTTTTCCTAAATATAATCTATGATCCCACAAATTATAAAAGAAAAGAAATGTAAGAGCCTAAGTACAATCTACCCAAAGAAAATCCTAAAGAAAAAGAGAGAATAATTCTAAATGCCAAGGCCCTCAACCCTAAGTCGTAACTTTGTTTATATAGGGGCGAGCAAAACAATTCTCTCATAGGCTCAATCGATTGAGAATTCTTTCTCAATCGATTGACTTCAAATTCGAAATAAAAAAGGGCAAAATTGTCTTCTCCTGTCAATTGATTGACACTTGGTTTTCAATCGATTGACACATAGGGGTAGAGTTTTCATTCTCCTGGTGAATGTTGAGCTACTTCACGGATTTTGATGTGTTTTTTTACTTCTTGGTCCACTGCTCCTGCGTAACCTTTAATTATTCTCTTTTAAGCTCTTTGAAGATCCAATGGTCAGAAATATCTGTAATCATTAAAACTATATAACAGTCATTGGATGCTTTCATCGGCTAGCTAAATGTAGGAATTAAGGTACAAAATATAATCATATTTCGACACCGATCACACCCCTAAACCTGCACATTGCTAGTTCTCGAGCAAAGAGAATGAAAAATAACTAACAATTTAACAAATAAAAAATGCCACTTTCGTAGGGAACACGATTGCATTTAGCCCATGTAATAAGCTTTTAAACTCCTAGGTGATCCCTAGTGGAGGATTTGTGTCTCCTGAAGGTTTTCAGTGAAGATACCTACAAACTTCATAAACTAATAAATTCCAGAATTTTAGTCATGCCCTTAAGTAGTTAAATGTCTGTAAAATTTTTATAAAATGCTTCCTACTATGCTAATTTTATCAATACTCATTCAATTCAATCCATTGTTTTTCCAATAACTCATGATTCATGCCCCAAGGTGTAATGCACTTATTACTGTTAGAATTCCTTCATGAGAGAATAAGTTCAAACTAGGAGTTATTAGATCTCATGTCCTGACTCAATCTTCACCATAGGTATACACTCAAAACAAAATCACTTCGATGAATGGTTTATATTTTCACCCACGTGAGATGAAGTTACAACGCAAATTACAAAAATCTCACATGATATAAGAAAAATGGTGCATCAAAGAATTTTAAAAGTAATCTCATAAGGAATGATGCTTGTATCCTAAATATGTTATACCAAGTACCATAGTCATTGTATCATCACTCTCCACAAGGCATTTATCACTCATAATTGGACCAAAAAGGCATTTTCTAAGGTTGTAATGAGGCTCGGGTGAAGGTTATGAAAGAAAGGAGAAATTGGATTCAAATTTCTCTGAGAAACCGGAAAAAGAAATATAATTTGATTTTCTAACTTTACACTCTTTCTTTCTCAGATTTTTCATAACTTTTTCTTTTTGCCTTTTCTCAATTCTCTTCTTCTTTTCATTATTTCTTTTTTTTTTCTTCTTTTGGATATCACCTCATATTTTTCATTCATTTATCATTTTTCTACCTTTTGCACACATATATATTTTTTTCTTTTTCATTTTTTTTTCTCCCCTTTTTCGAGTATATTTCTGTCATATGTACCCTGTAAACATTACTACCATGCCTCTCTTACTCTCATCCCTCTTTCTCAATTTCTCAGAGATTGAAGGGTAAGATTTTACATTTTTCAAACTCGTATGGGGTATGATTAATATAGCTTAACAAGAAATATTCAAGGCAAAACTTTTCAACAAGAGTCAAAGGGGGTGCAAAAAGGTAAATCAATATAAGGTGGGGCATTTTAGGTTCAAACGAGCCAAGGATGGCCTTTGATCATTTCCTTTCAAAATGATAACAATACCTCTTTATTTTGAGTTTAAACACAATAAGTTCTAGTGCAATGATATAAAACATGTAAAATAAACAAACCGAGATAAAACGTATGAGATTTCAATAATTAAGCACGAATTCTAAAGATACTCCGAATTAATTTTAGCAATCAAGAACGAGGAAAAAGTTTTAAAGCTCATGGGGTTTAGAGTTTCTTAGGATCCTAGAATTTCAAATTTGAACTAATTTTTTTATTTCCAGACCTAAGCATGGCGAAGTGTAAAAAAAAAATAATTAGGCATAAAATTCAAACTAATCTTTAAATGTTCATAATGGAGTTAATTATCCTAAACAACAACAGTTTTACCATGACATGAATATTTAAAAATTAAAATTTTACATGCATCAGTGACTAAAGTTTGAAAACTACGCTAAAATTAAATAGTGATGATTTTATTTTTTTTATTTTTTTATTTTTTTTAAATGATATTGAAGGTGCATATAAAATGTGGTTACTGTAAAATTATGAATCACGCATTACACTATAAAATTATGAACCACGCATTTGAGCACACCACCCCCAAACCTAAGTAGTGCTATGTCCTTATTGTACAAAATCATAAACATTAAAATAATAATAGGACAGTCAGAAAAATATGATTACAGATTGGCACAAGCACCAACAATGCTAGCTCAATGTCCCTTTCGAAGGAGGAGGGTGCGGAGGAGGAGTTGGAAGAGCTAAGGTCACTCCCTCTTTCCCTTTTTTTTATTTTTTTATTTTATTATTATTATTTTATTTTTTTTATAAAACATGAAATGAAAATTCAGACAATTTACCTCCTCAATCGATCGATTGAACAAAGTCGGACTCTATCAATCGATTGAAATAAATCAATCAATTGAAGTAAATCATTGAGAAAAATCTAACTCAGCTTTCTGTTCCTTGGTCAATCGATTGAATTTAAACAGTCAATCGATTGAAATGGAGCAAAAGGCAGAGTTTAATAATTCGAGCCAAAATTCAGAGTCAATCGATTGATTCTGTGAAATCAATCGGTTGACTGATAAACAGTGCGCGATTTCCAGAGTTTGAGAAAAATACAATAATATTTATTTATTTATTTATTTTTAAACCATCAAATAAAATCCCTAAATTAATAATTTACAAGGGGCTTGGGTTGCCTCTCAAGAAGCGCTAAGTTTTTATTTGGTGATCTTCAGCCGGACCACCCTCAAGCTACGAGAGAAATGAGAAAGGGTCATTCATCTATTTTGTTTCGGTTGCCCTTTCTATGAATAAAGGGCTTGAGTCTTTTTGTAGGTGGACTCTCATCCACCCCATAAACTATGACATATTCGGATTTAGTTTGTATTGGCAACTTGAAAGCACCGAATAAGTCATTATTTACCACCAATCGACTTGAGGGTTTGAAGCATTGTAAAAACGGATCGCTGGGCACATAAGGTACCTCATATGTAATGCTCGACTCCTCAGTCGATGTAAACCAAGGAATTGTGTCCTCCTCATGCAATTGTTCCTGAGGTATTAGAGGAGTAACACAAATTGGCTGGCTATCTTCCGATGTTTCAATATTATGTGGGCCAACAGCATCTTCCTTGTAATCTACCTCATGTCCACTCTCAAGGGTCACAGTCTCAACCTCAGGCTCATGGGCGGGGGTAGTTTCTTCTTCCCAAATCAGGTCTTGCGAAAAGTTTATTAGTTGGCTAGGCAAGGTATTTGCTTTCCTAGCCATGGTGGTGAACATCAACTCCATTTGACGATCAAATTCCCTAAAATGGGGTTGAAGTTCTTCTAAAAATTTAGTTAACATCTGATTTTCCAATTCAGAACTCCATAGGGATTGTGAGTATTCTGGGTCAAACTGAGGTTGATTTGATTCACAATCTTGATTTGGTTCCCACTAATTAGGATCATTCTCCCCATATTCATCCCATGGGGATTGTGAATATTATGGATCAAACTGAGGTTGGTCTGAAAATTTTTGCATATAAGGCTAATTTAATTCACAACCCTGATTTGGTTCCTACCAATTAGGATCATTTTTCCCATATACATCAAAATGTGAGAATGGATTAGGATCATTCTCCCCATATTCATCCCATGGGGATTGTGAATATTGTGGGTCAAGCTGAGGTTGGTCTATAAAATTTTGCATATACGGCTAATTTAGTTCACAACCCCGATTTGGTTCTCACCAATTAGGATCATTCCCTCATATTCTTTTCAATTTTAGTACAGAGTCTCATAATTAGATTCATTAATAATTGGGGGCATCGAATTTATAGGAAACTCCATATCAAAAATTAAAAACGAAAATACAACTATAAAAACCTAACTAAATTTAGAAATAAAGGTGCATACCTTGGCCTCTCGCGGGTGCCTCCTTCGAAGCTTTGGTAGACTCGGACCTCGATCTCCAAATCTGACAACAAGTAAACTAATTTGAAAACTATAAATACAAATAATCTAAAATGGAAATAAACTAAAAGAAAATCCTACAAATCCTAAAAATCAAAATTCAAAATTCAACTTCAAAATCAAAAGTTGAAAATCAAAATCAAGATTTGAAATTCAAAATTTTTTATTTTTTATTTTTAATTTAATTTCAAATTTAATTTTATTTTTTTTTAATTTTGAATTTAATTTAATTTTTTTTTTTTCAAAATTCAAATTCAAATTCAAATTCAAATTTCAAATTTTAAATTTAAAAATTCAAATTCAAAATTCAAATATATATATATATATATATATATATATATATATATATATATATATATATATATATATATATATATATATATATATAAAATTTATTTTTTTATTTTTTTCAAAATTCAAATTCAAATTTTCAAATTTCAAAGTCTCAAATTTAAATTTCAAACTCAAATTTAAAATTTAAAATTCAAATTTTAAAATCTAAAAGAAGACCTACAAATCCTTCAAATGTTAATAAAAATCTTACAAGAGAAAATAAAGAAAAGAAATAAAATCTTACCAATCCTATAACTCCTAAAAGGTAATAACTAAAGATCCTAAAAAATCTTGAAGATCCTAAACTATTCTAAAAATTCTAAAAACTCTTACAAATCCTAAAAATAGTAAAAGATCCTACAAAAGAAAAGAAATGAAGAAAAGAAAATCCTACAGAAGAAGGAAAGAAAATAAAATCCTACTAATTCAAAATCAAATTTTAAATTTCAAATTTCAAAATCAAAATTCAAAATTCAAAATTTAATATTCAACATTTTGAATTCAAATTTTAAAATCTAAAAAAAAGAAAAAATTCCTACAAATCTAAAAAAAAATCCTAAAAGATTTTTTTTTTTTTTCTTTTATTTTTTAACAAAACTAAACACTCATAAAAATTAATCAAATTTTGATGCTTCTCCGGCAACGGCGCTAAAAACTTGGTCGATTTTAAAATGTACTCTTGCAAGTGCACAAGATCGGTTGTAGCACGGTAAAATCAAGGGTGTCAAACTCCCAGGGAAACGTGAAATTTAATTAATCCTTAAAGAGATTTAAAATGCCCAAGAAAGTACTAAGGGAGAAAATTTAATTTGCTAAATAATTACCACACTATTCTAGATGCAAGAAAAATAACTAATCTGAGCAAGAACAATTTATGATAAATAAAATGACAATTTTAGGAATGATTAAAAAATTTGCTACCCCAGATTTATAACATTTCTACCATTAAACCCATAATTCCATAACACATCAATCACACCGTCATTTATCTAGAAAAATAAATCGTAAGAAAACGTGATTATCGATCAGGCATACCCTATCTAAAAATAATGACTCAGCCTATCATTGTGGTATGAATCATGTAAAAAGCATAGCGTATCTCAAGATTCTTGAATCACGACCATGAATATATAATCACTCTGCGGCCTAGATCGGTTTGCAGGTACAAATCTAGCGATTATAATCGTTGATAGCCTCGATCAACGGTCATACTAAAGCATTCAAAAGATATTTAATTAAACACGCTTTTTAACAGAATGATTCCATGATGAAATCAAGAAACTGTGGAGTTAATCATAAAAATATTACTTATCTGGGGATCGCATCTTCCTTTAACAAATGATTTAGTTGCTCATCCTTGGTGTGCGATCTCATTATAAACTCGAAGTCATTCTCTTAAATATGTACTTTCTATTTATCACCAAAGATCTCTTTACAATGCTTTTCCTAAATATAATTTATGATCCTACAAACTGTAAAAGAAAAGAAATGTAAAAGCCTAAGTATAATCTACCCAGAGAAAATCCTAAAAGAAAAAGAGGAAATAATTCTAAATGCCAAGGCCCTCAACCCTAAGTCGTAGCTTTGTTTATATAGGGGCCAGCAAAACAATTCTCTCATAGGCTCAATCGATTGAGAATTCTTTCTCAATCGATTGACTTTAAATTCGAAATAAGAAAGGGCAAAACTGTCTTCTCCTGTCAATCGATTGACACTTGGTTCTCAATCGATTAACACATAGGGGTAGAGTCTTCATTCTCCTGATGAATGTTGAGCTATTTCACGGATTTCGATGCTTCTTTTGACTTCTTGGTCCACTGCTCCTACGTAACCTTTAATTATTCTCTTTTAAGCACTTTGAAGATCCAACGGTCAAAAACACTTGTAATCATTAAAACTACATAACATCCATCAGATGCTTTCATCGGTTAGCTAAATGTAAGAATTAAGGAATGAAATATAGTCACATTTCGGCACCGATCAGCACGCAATCTAATGCAAGGCCTGTACACCTCCATGCTAGAGCGCCACACACCTAGCTCCAAGGCCCACACACATTCCTGCTAATCTAACATGCCGTAGCACACCACCACCTAGCTCTGAGACCCTCATACCTTGCTACTAGTGTTACAAGTTTCTATTTTTGGTGGCCTTCACTATGGTCAATTTGTTGACCGGTGAATGGTGTAAGATAATCTTAAGATCTAATAGTTGCTAATTCAGTGAATTTGAGAGAATAAACAACTAATAATTAAGTTTTTTAATTAGTGTATGATTGTTATTTTTAATTACAATATAATTAATAATTTAGGTCCGTAATGAGAAAGACTCATTGACTATAAAATATAAGGGATGCTTGGTCCCGATGATTGTTCGACACACTTCAACCCTCCTTATTAGCAAAAACATCTCCATTGTGTTCGAAGGTATTGAGAACAAGGAGATCTTTTATTTTAAAGCTTTTGATAAAATTATAATCATCACGATCTTCGCGATAATATACACACATATATTCCAATTTATGGATTGTTGATTTATTATTTTTTATTGATCATACGCCTAGATCCTAGGATAAATATTTGGGTACTCGGATCTATAGATCCATCAACTTATACTGCCCTTCTAAATTTTATCCATGAAGCACCTTTATTTTTTTGGGGCGAAATGAAAAAGGGCTCTTAACTTTTTTCCATAATTGAAGTGCAGTTCTCACTTTTTGAAGTGGCACTGGCAATGCCCCACCTTAAGGGTGGCCTCTCGCCACTAACATCTTCTATCAATAATCCCTCTTGAGAAAAAAAAGGTGCCTATTTTCTACTTAGGAGCAACAAAGGCTTAGGCATTTTAGTGACTTGTGCACATGTCAACAACATCTAAGTTGTCTGCTGTGAATTGATGATCTAAAAATCTTTGGTGTAAAAGATTGGCATAAAACACGATCACACTATGGTCTCGTTCAACACAATCAATTGTTTATTTTCATCAATGCCTTTGACTAAGTTGAATCAAATGATGAAGACAATGTTGGGGTTTTTTGCACAGATAAGGTCTTATTTACACTTTGCCCTGTGTTTCACCTATTTATGGTGTGACCCTTACATTTGTGTTTCCTTTACCTATTGACCCCTACAGTGAAGGGTCAGTTGGTAATTATTAGAAAACTAACCTTTGTCAGCTTTAAATAAAAAATTGGAGATTATTTTTCACCACAATCTCCCATCAAATGAATCTTGAGATTGAGAGTCTGCCATTAAGCGAACAGATTTTGATTCTACATGGCAAACAATCCAAGCAGTTAACATAATCATAGTTGTACATCAAACGTGGTCCTCATATCACTTTCTGAGATGTGCGCCATGTGAATCAAATTCTAACAGTTTGATTGTAGGCCCATGATCACAATATCCACTAGATCAAAGATCGGGGCGAAAAATAATCTCCATCATTTGATTTAAAGAAATGAAAGCTTATTTTTTGCAAAGAGTCTATCATTGTAGGGTAATAACTAATAAGTACATGAAACACAAAAGTAAGGCCGCACTACAAATAGGTGAAACGCAGGGGGGATTATAAGTAAGACATCTGCAAATGCAAAGGACCCATTGTGCCAATCTTTTATACCAAAGATCTTTAGTTCTTGGTCTTCTAATCAAACAACTTAGATGGTGTTGAAATGTGGTTAGAGTTTCAATATATATATTTAGTATGCAAGAGTAGGTTTTTTGAGTTGCAATTATTCACTCTTTTTACTTTGTTTTACTAATGTTTTAAGCTTTGCTTGGCAACCCTTTTCCAAAAAACACTTTTGAGGTGCTGTGAAGAGGTGGTTTATATGTTACATCTCAAATATTGCTTCTCAAAAAAGTTTCACACTTTAAAAGTGGTGTTGTGAGAGAAGTAGCATTACGCAACTTCTCAATACAACACCATTTTCAACTAGGAGTGATTACGTCTATGGATAAAATATACTTTTTACCTAACATTTTCTCCCTTAGAAATTGTTTTTTAGAAAAAGATTGCCAAACGAAGCCTTATAATATTACAAACATCAATGATATGGCATGTTTGGATAGGCTTCTACCCGCAAAAAGCCTTCCCTTGAAAGATAAAAATATAAAATAAAAAATAAAAATAAAACTATTTTCTACTTTTGTAACGACCCGAAATTTTTGACTTTCTTTTGTTGGTATTAGATGGTGTTTTATACCTTGTTTGGTATTAGTGCTTCACATTCGAATCAACCCGGTTTTAGAAAACCTATTTAAACTCTCTTTCTCATTCTATTCCTTTAAGAAAACCTAGTCATACCCTACTTTCTTTTCTATTCTCTTCATCTTTAAGATCTCTCATACTTTACACTTTTCTTTTTTAAGAAACCCTAGCTCTCACAACTCCTCCATCCACCATTCTCTAAAACAAAACATCTTAATTTTTTCTCTAAAATTATTGTGTGTTCTTTTACAAGAATCGTCGTGATTTATTTGCTCTCAAGATCGAGGAGGAAGAAGACGGAGAAATTGTGAACGGGCCATTGCGTGGATGTCGTTCTCTTTCGCCCTAATCGTTGTCGATCTGCTGATCACGCTTCAAGAGATGGGTACCCATCCATCCATCTTGTTCTTTTCAGATCTCGTCACGTAGGATACATTCGATCGCGTATCGACGGATTAAATTAAAAAGAACCTATATTTCTTTCCTAAATAATATCGACTGGATTGAAAAATACGATCAATTTTTATTCTAATAGTATTTATTTTTTTTGACATATTTAGAATTAAATAAGAAGTCGGGCAGTGCCTTCTAGTGAGTGATTTTAAAGATATTACTCTTATTATTTTAATATGAGATAAAACGGTAAATATTATAGTAATGATATTATGTAGTCACACGCCCAGTTCGATGATACATAGCCACTGTCTATTGAATGTTATATACATTTGTTTCTTTTATTATTATCACTTCATGATATTTAATGTATATGATTCTATTATATTATATTATATACATTACTACATTTACTGGATTGGTTACATATCTCTCGCTTTATACATATAATATTATATTTATGGTGGCGTGATCCACTAACTCTTATTATTGTTTATTATTATAAATAGCAATTGCCCATAAAGACCCTTAAGCCTCATTCGTTTGCTTGGGAAAGCTCAGATTCTGAGTTTTCTCTCAGAAAGAGCAAAAAAACTCCTCAGAATCTCCCTTTCCTCTATTTGGGAGTTTGGCTCAATTTCTAAGTTTTGAGCTCCTTTTCTGCTGACAACAACGTTTGCTTTTCTGAGCTTTTTGCTCGGGAAAGCTTAGGAACTGATGGGGGGTTGTGTATAGTTCTCTGAAGGCTATACACTGGGTTAAAACTTCAAACTGTACCGTTACAAGCTGCCGCTTCTTTTCTGAGCATTTAACTACCTCTTCGTTTCCTTTAAAAGCTGTGTTAGTTCATTAATGGCAAATTAATTTTGCAACCACCATATTAACTGTTGGAAGCCATTCCATTGAAGGCAATAATATATCCTTTTCAATGTTGATCTTTTTAGGTATTAGCTCCATGGAGCTTGAAGAAAAGTGATGAGACCTCTTCCTGGTTTTCTCACATGGGTGTCTGTCTCTTCCCAGTACAAGTCCCTTGGATGCTTGTACTCGTGGAGCTACAAAGCAAGGCACAATGGAGGCCCCCTCTTCTCTAGCAGATATGAGGAGGGCTACATTCACAGCTATCTGCAAAGAAGGTCTCGAAAACTGTGGCCTGTGTAGCAGTAGCCATTACAGCTACATTCACAGCTACCTACATGGCCAGTTGGCAGAGGATCTGGAAGAGTGTGTGTTGTGGCTATAAAAGGCCCCCCACCCCATGGCTTTCTTCTCACATCTCCTCTTCCTTTAAATCATCTTCAGGTAATTGAAATTATGTTGCTCATAGTATTGGCATTGCATTTAAATTTCTGAGCTGGAGTTTTAGAAACAGGGGCAGACCTTATATTTTGGATGGATTTATAAGCTAGCTGCAGACATTGGAGATTGGTGTGTGTTTCAGTTTACTTGATTGGCCAATATCATTTATAGTCTTTTTTCTTCAAGAGTTTTTGTAGTTTACTGAACGAATAAAGTATGCCTATGGCAGCTTTATGCTTTCATTTTATCCATAACTCAAACTTCTGTGTGGATAATTACATAATGATTTGTTTTGCTTTGTGTTTGTATTTTTACTTCAGATATCTGCAAAGGTCATTCCTCGTCTGCCAATGGTCGGACTTCTCATAATATTGGAAAGCTGGGGAACGTAATCCGGGTAGCCAATTCTTCTTGTTTTTAACTGCATATTTTGGAATTAAAATCTAAACTGTGAAATAAACCCTGTTTTGTTCAACTTCTAACAACTTTGCTTTTTATAGTACGATAAAATTCAGAATGAGATGTTGATTTGTTCTTTTTCAACTTTAGCTACATTTTCTCCTAAAAGCTCCAATTTTGCTCTCAGGAGAATGACAAGTTCTTGGAGTTGATATCCTCTAAATTTCTAACAGAAGTAGATACTCTGTTTCTGTCTATTCAGCCGCTACAAGGTTACTTATTTGTTCTGCGGCCTGGATGGTGAGCAGATTAATTTTTTTATTTACTAACTGTAGAATGCAGGGATTTAAAGACCCATATATATATATATATATATATATATATATATATATATATATATATATATATATATATATATATATATAGGGGAAAGCTAACCTCACCTTCTTCATTGTGAGGGTAGCGTCCTGAGGAGGGTCTTATTTTCAGGTTTAAGTCACTTGTTTTAGGCATCAATAAGCCCATTAGAAGTGATACAGATTGCTATATATATATATATAATCTAAGCTCACCTTCTTCATGTTGAAGCCTGTAGTCACAAGGAGGAGCCACAGCTTTGTCAGGTTTAAGTAACTTGTTATGGGAATCAATAAGCCCATTAGAATATATATATATATAAAGCTAAACTCACCTTCTTCATGTTGAGGTCTGCAGTCACAAGGAGGGGCCACAGTAATATGTAAACCAATACGGTCTATTTTAATCCTTTTGAAACCTCATCAAGACTGCTCAGCTCTGTTTTAGTATCTTGTTTGGTTGCATGTTACAGGGAAATAACTTGTTTGGCAAAATTCAATAATTATTTTGAGTCCAAATTTCTCGTTTAATGCAAATTATTGATCACGATAAACACTGAAAGTAAGTCGCAAAAGTTTCTTTACATATTGAACGGCTAATGATTTGGTTGGGCAGAGACTAATATGCCTGCCATTGAATGCCTTGGAGTTCGGTTTTTTCTCATGAGTGTGGAACCTTTACTACCTCCATTTGGGAAAGTTTGGGGTAGGAATGCTTTCATGAGCAGAATCTCACCCAACTTGTGTCTTGTACCATAGTTCCTGGTTTGGTAGCATGTTTGGGCTTAATTAATTGATCTAATTTATAACTAATGAAGAAGATAATGATCGCATTTATATTAGTCCTTTTATTATACTGGGAGTTTGATTTACGGGAGCCATTACTTGCACACGAGAAGTTGGCCCTTGCACATTAGTATCTCGGGGATCTGTGCTATGTGAAAACAACATCTAAGTCGTCTGATTTGAGGCTATCATATAAAGATCTCTTGTGCAAAAGATTGGCAAGAAACACGATCTTTATCATATGATTCAAAGCAATCAACTGTTGAACCAGACAATAGCCTTCTATTGCATTGAATCATATGCTTGAGATCTTGTTTCATGCCAATTTGATTGGAGATCGCTTTATTAGCTCTGGATCAATGTAACATCTTTCGGCTGTTGAATTGTGTAATAATTTCTCAGGCTTGTCCACATATTGCTCATATCCCATTCATATAAGATATCTCCCTGTGGACATGCTATATACTAGTGTTATATGATAATAATATCTCAATAATTGGGAATGACACTCATGCTATTTAAAATATTAAGAGATGCATTCAGTAGCGTCCTGAGATGTAGGACCTTGGCCATCTTCACAGTTTTCTCGAATTTAATAGTGTACATACATAAATATTCGCCATTACAGTAGAAGTGAGAATCCAATTTGATCAAAAAATGTTTAGGAGAATTGAAAATCTGATTTAGTTTAACATTAAGCCCAAACCTATTGATGATGAGTTATTAGAATTGACTATGCATCGGCAGCTAGTTGGTAGTATGATGTATGAAACATTTTCTACTTTAACTCTTGCATGTGTAGTTCATGTGGTTGTCAGTTTGGTTCAGTGTCCCAATTTTCATTATAAGGTATTAGTTCTTTGGATTCTTCATTATATTGAAGGCACCACGATGAGAGTTTTGATTATGCCTTCATCTTTGCATCTTAAGTTGAGGGCATATACTGATCTATATTAGTGATGATTCTAATTTTCAATCTTAAGTTGAGGGCATATACTGATCTATATTAGTGATGATTCTAATTTTCAATCTACTAGTAGTTTCTACATTTTTCTCAAAGAGACATTTCCAATTCGATAGCACCAGCATTGTCAACGACAAGCTAAAAAATTCCTGACCCTGTTATTAATTCTTTTCAACATATTTTAGCATTTAGAATGAGGGCATGAGTTTCAGTCATGCTCTTCATAGCACCAACAATGAGCCAATGTTATTTTTGTAGTTTATATTATAAAATATTTTCTTTCTTTGGCAGCTAAGCAAACGACGTTGTGAATCCTTCAGCTCCAACCAACAGAATAAGAAGGTGGGTTGTTGTCGTTGATGGACGGGCTATTCGTCATATAAAATTTGTAATGTTTTAAAACAGGTTGCATTGCATAATTCATGTCCGAAATTTGGTGTGGGTGGACTGTGTTGCAGCAGTAGACATATAGTCTACTAATGCAGTTAACTATAAGATCTGCTATAATAAATATACTCTTATATGAACCCTATGTGGACTGTAGTAGATAGCAGCAATACAATTGGTATTAGCTATGTCTGTAGTATATATCTTGCTAGCCTACAATAGTCCACATCTTTTTCACTCCACTATATAGGGGTGTGTTGTTGTTCACCCCCTATTGAAGACTGATTTTATGGGTGCATGCGTTTTAAGGAAATCCGTACAAACTTTATTGGGGCCTACTATTTGATGAACCCCATCAGGAGAAGGACCTAGTGATTTATAGAAATATAGTGTTTTAAATTAATGTTGAAACCTGCCCAAACTTCATTGGTGTCTACTGTATGAAATCTCTAATAGTGTGTTTTGTATATAAGTTTTTAGTATGTCTGGTCGTAAAGGAAAACAAAAGGCCACCACTGCCTCCTCGAAAAATTTCTCTTGGGATGAGAAGATGGAGGAGGCATTCATCAAAGAGTTGGTCGAACAATATCATCTACAAAGAAAATTGACTAGCGGGTCCTAGCAAAAAAATGTTTGGCCAGAGATGACTATGAAGTTAAGGACTGACCATTGCTTCCAGAATAAACTAGAGGAATTCACTAAAGACAATTGTTACAACCATTTGAGGACTGTGAAAAATCATTACAATCAGATGAAATGCATCATAGAAACTAGTGGTTTCGGATGGGACGACCATGCGAATATGGTCCTCGCATAGCCCGATATTTAGGATAATTTCTGCAATCGATCGGTTAGTTATTCAAAAACCTTACAAATCACGTTAATTTTATATAATAGGGGTTTTATCTTCACTTAATAACTATGTTCCTTATTCCTTAATTGACTCCAAGGTTATGGGTGAGCAACGACCTATCGAAGTCGTAAGGTGCAAGACTATAAAAGTCTGTGCCATCTATTCGGAAATACCACATACACTGGGCATGAGGTGTTCCACCCAATGGATCCCCGTGAAGAGGAACAACCCACCATTCCACTGGGCGGCGATGATAGTGGTGACTATTATCATTCGGTATTCGAACAGACCGACCCCCCCCCCCCCCGCCACCAACTGACATTCGGTCATGCACAATCTCCCTACACAGCAGAAAGGGGTCCAAGCCCATCTACAAGAACCCGCCCAACCCGGTCCTCTACCTCTGGTTCTGGGCAAAAAGAAATAGTTGTGATCTTTCTGATGGTCTACTTGAACAGTTGCAAGGGTTTTGAACATCTCTTGACACTCTTGTAACTGAACGCTACGCCCCGACCAACCAGTACAACAGATTTATAGAGATATTAGAGGAAATGAAGGAAAGTAACTTTATCGACATGCCTATGTTTATAGAACTATGTGTTAAAGTGGAACAAACCAGTTCCTGATTGGCAGAAGTAGTCATTGCGATGAACCCGAGCCATCGCCAAACGTACCTATTTACGTTGCTTGGGAGGCCGTGGCCACCTCGTTAAGCTTGTCTATTTGTAACTCTTTCAAATAAACTTCTAACTGTTTGTTACTCCGCATTGCCCTTAAATTACTAGGTTTAATGGGACTTCCCATCACGTTCGATGAAGAACTGATCATCATGTTAACAATGGATTTCATCATCGCTGCGACTGCCTACTATATGACGTTCCGTCCTGAAAGGCGACGACGACACAACTCTATCCTCACTGGACCCTTATATGTGACGGAGACACTTAACGGCCATCCAGACATTGCATACGAACTCTTTCGCATGCGTATACCTGCATTTAAGAGTTTATGCAATGGACTGAGGTCGAGGGGTCTCCTACAAGATACACAAAGGATGATGGTCGAGGAGGCCGTGGCAATTTTCCTTTACACAGTAGCTCAAAATCAAAAGAATCGGGCCGTGCAAGATAGATTTTCGCGTTCAGGGTCAACTATTAGCCTCTCCTTTAATAGTGTACTTCTCGCTATTTTGGATCTCTACCCCGACTTTGTGAAGCAAGCTACGAGCGCCACGCCCCCTAAGCTCTTGAACAAGCCTTGGGTGTATCCTTAGTTCAAGGATGCTGTAGGAGCCATCGATGGTACACATGTAGATGTTTTGGTTCCGAAGAGAGACTCGCAACGATATCAAAATCGCAAGCAACCAATATCACAGAATGTTGTGTTCCGTGAGCTTCAATATGTTATTCCAATATGCTCTCCCCGGATGGGAGGGATTTAGTCCTGACTCAAAAGTTCTTGCAAGTGTGCTATCAAGGCCCCTCAATAGAATTCATGTGCCATAAGGTAAATACTACCTTGTTGATGGGGGGTATTCTAACATGCGGGAGTTTCTTGCTCCATACCATGGGGTAAGATACCATCTTTAAGAGTTTAATAGCTCAAATCCCCCTATCACTCCTCAAGAGCTTTTCAACAAGCAACATGCCTCCTTGTACAACGTTGTGGAATGTACTTTCGGGGTACTTAAACAACGGTTTCCAATACTAAAAACCCCAAAAAGATTCCCCATTAAAACTCAAGTGAGGATAGTTACTGCATATTGTATACTTCATAATTACATAAGGATGTATGATGAAGACGATCCTTTCTTCGTAGAATGGTCTGAGGAATGCGAAGTGGAACCCTCACATGATTCAGTTGAGGAATTAGACCCCGACGTTCACAGCACTCAAACCACAACGAATCGTGAATGGATGGCCACATTTAGGGAAACTATAGCCAACACAATGTGGGCAACACAATCACATTGACCTGATAAGCTCTATGCATGTTATATTCTTAACTTAATATAATATTAATATGTTACTTTTGTTTAATATAATCATAATATATTAACTGAAATTTGAGTAGATGTTCTTAGATATAATGGGTAAATATTACGTCGCTTTCATTGATAGGAGACCTGGTATTTATCGAATATGGGAGGATTGCTCACGAGAAATCACAGGGTTCTCAGGGGTTTATCATAGGTCATTCAGAACAAATGAGGAAGCAGTCAACGAGTTTCAAAAGTTTATAAATACCCCCTCAGATAATCATACCATCAACGAATGACACCATATTCGTGGAGACTCTATCGCGATATACCATCCACCCCGTTCTCCCCAACCACCTGTCACATCACATGATGAACCCCCCCCCCCAACTTCCGCAATGAATCGGACAATCCTCGGGTAGTACGTACAAATCAGGCTGAGAGTGTCTATATACAATGTCATTGTAGTTTCATTACACAATTTGTTTTTTTTTTTACTATAACTCTTTTGTTTGTATATGTGTTTGAAAGGATGTAATGATACAATCATTCGATGACATATGAGATGTTTGAGGATTGATTAAATAATATTTACTGAAATATTATAAGTACTAATTTTCTAACAACATAATAGT
This sequence comes from Chloranthus sessilifolius, assembly GCA_021018995.1. Taxonomy (NCBI): domain Eukaryota; kingdom Viridiplantae; phylum Streptophyta; class Magnoliopsida; order Chloranthales; family Chloranthaceae; genus Chloranthus; species Chloranthus sessilifolius. The sequence continues at coordinate 24,936,332 of CM037589.1, forward strand.
AATGTTCTAAATTTTTGACAGCATGTCAAGAACTCCGGGTTCAGCGATTTCACGCACAGGGTCATCACCATCGCGACCTGTGCCTCCGACTAGAAGAAGGATCGAAGTAATAGACCTAGTTCCTCCTCAACATGGGCCACAACCGCATCGCCTCTCCCAACGCCCTCCATTTCCACTTTTGCCTCCTGGGAATCATCCTCGCGTTCGGGCACCAGAAATCCGAGGCCCTTTCCAAAACCCACCAGCCCGTCATCCCTTTCGTACACCACCTCTGCGACACGTACCGCAGGCAATTCGACCTCTGGGGCTTGCAACTAATCCGGTGGTTCTCCGTTCCGACTAAGAGGTCGATACTTTCGACCACATGATGGAGTCCGAGGATGAGCTAGACCCTGATTGGGAGCCTCCAATACATGTTTGCGACGATAGTTGGGACGATCATAATGGTTCTCCCAGACAGATGATGACTGCCTCATACTCTTCAGAGGATGAGGATGGCGACAATGCATCCTCATAGCCATCTTTGATGTTATATGTCACTTTTCGTAGGTCCTTTTTAAGTTTGTATTTCTTTATTTTGACTTTTCGATTAACTCAAGATTGAATATATTTGGGCTAGTGAACCTCAATATTTTTCATTAACGATATCGGCTCGGACACTTTTATGAGTTTCTAATTTATATTTGATATATATATATATATATATATATATATATATATATATATATATATATATATATATATATAACGTTTTTGGTGTTATAAGAATAGTGTCGAGAAATTATATTAAAAAAAAAAATCCGTCACATAAGTTCAACCTCACATGGATTGGTCACCCGAAAATTTTTAGTCAAATACGAATACTACAACTAGTCTGATGATTAACATTCATATGATGGCAGCACAACCATACATTCATCCGATTCTGAGCTTTTCGGAGAAAAACTTAAGAACGAATGAAAAATTAGCTTTTCTGAGAAAAATCAGGAATCAGAGCAACTTAAGAACAATGATAGGAAAAGGCAGGAATCAAAGTCTGCTAAGAATCAGCAGGATTCTAAGTGATCAGGATTCAGAGCTTTTCTGGAAAAAGCTAGGAAACACCTGAACAAGGCCTTAGATTTCGTGGGTTCCTTTTGTTTCCAATCGACCCCCTTGATTCTATATATCTTACTTTATTTGGTTGAGATCTATTTTTAGGAGTGAATATCTAATTAGAACTTGTGCTATTATAAGAATATATTATATTATAAACACTTGTAACTTAAACTAAATATCTATTAAAATATTACATAATAAAGTATTATACAACTTATAGTTATATAATAATATACTTTTACCTAATTACTCTACTTAAGTACCTACTTTATTGTAAAAATAAAACAATAAAATTTTACCTTACAAGAAACATGCAAGGTGTTATTCCTTGTTTTGCATTTGTACCCTTCTTTACCCATTTGATGTTGGACCTTGACCCATCTAATGTCGGATTGTGACCCATCTAATGTTGGGCCGTGACCCATATGTTGTTGGTAATTCGTGACCTATCTGATGTCGGATCGTGACCCATCTGATGTCGGACCGTGACCCATCTGATGTGGATCTCGACCCATCTGATGTTGGAACTTAGCCCATTCGATATTGGACTATGACACATGATGTTGGACTTTGACCCATCTGATGTTGGACCATAACCCATTTGATGTTTGACTATGACCCATCTGATGCTGAACCTTGACCCACTGATCGAGTTTGGGTTCTGTCTTATAATCAAATGAAGTCTGACACCTCAACGGATCTAGAAGGCTAATATTATATAATATTATATTAAGGTGAAGGATATTATTATATAATATTATATTTAAATAAAGGCTTATACGATATAATATTATATTAAAGTAAAGACTTTTATTATTGAACATTATATTAAAGTGTGGGTTCTGAAACTTATATTTAACCATGTATTATATAATTTTTTTTCATATAATACTCTTATATAAGATACAGTACTATAGTGTTATCTTGTTTTAATCATACAAATTGTTTTAATATATGAGCATGATATCATTCCCGTTCCAAATTCGTTTGTCTTATATTATAGAATATTTTTTTATTGATCGATTCTCATCCAAACAAACGACCTGATTCACACTAAAATTTTACTATTGCATGACCAAAAACTTAGTGCACATTAATCACTTGCACTTTACGATCGATGATCGTGATGCACTTAACTTTTAAAATAATAATATTTAATTTAAATATTTAATAATAATAAATAATATATATACCACTTTTATCACTTCAACGCGACCACCTTGATAATATGAAGTGTTAGAATTTTGATATCTCGTGAAAATCAAACTCTGACCTTCAAGTTATCGAAAACACACTAATTACTCTCCTACTCTATAATTATTTGCATGTTATGTAAATAAATAAATGTATAAACATAATAATGACCCTGATGTAAACTTTTGTACGCTTGATAATTATATACTTCCAACTTGAGCTTGATGTACGAGTTAAGAATATGTTAAGTCATATGTACGCGAGAGTGTATGAGATCATGCTTATGTTTGGGTGTGGTGATTCGCTGAGATGATATCGAAGCAAGGAATACACCGTATTCGCATGCCTTACAACTCATGGTGGAATGGGATCCATGATGAGTCGGGTGAGTGTGAATTCCATGTAACTTGATATGCGGTGACATATACGGCTACCCGATCACCCCAAGTTCAAATATGATAGTATAAGTTATGAGGTTCGACCATAGGCTTTAGCTGTTGTGAGGTTTCTTTTACGGTCACGTGAAACTTAGAATATTGGTGTCTATATGCGGATACAATACCTCTATGATAGTATGGGCTGTCACACGAAGTACATCCAGGTTACTATAGAATATTTTCCTTGGAAAGCGTGATTTAGAGAAGTTACCTCACTATAGTTTGTCCTAGAATTAAGTGTAAGAGTAAGATATGATATGAGTATGAGATAAGATAAGTTATGATACAAGTACAATAATAAGAAACCGCTGTGTAGGCCTGCAAAAGATAAAAAACTTAAGTCTCTGTATATGACGTTTCTTGCGTAGCCACCGTAAGGGCAACGTCTTTCAGCCAAGACGGATCTCTGGGAGAGATTATGAGTATGAGTATGTTATAAGTGACTTTGGCCATTATGTCTCCCCATTAGCTGGATGGTGGTATATGAGTATGACACAAGAGCGTTATGATATGGTGGTATGATACTATGTAGCTCACATAGTAGCTCGAGCAGCAACTCTGGCACAGGTCGTTTAGGATTTTATGAGTATGTTAGTTACGCTCATATAATGTACAGACGTATGTGTGAGAATGGTAATAAGATATGGTATGTTATGAGAAATGGTGAGGTGCGTTAGAATATGAGTGTTTAGATCATGATATTACATTTATGATATGATAAGTATTCTACGATATATAAATAATTTTATTTTTTTCTTATTATTTGCCTTGAGATATTATATTTATCACTCACGTGATGCACCTAAGTAGAATGTGGTGGATTGGTGGTGTATCTCATTGAGTTTACGTGACTGAGTAAATTCATCATACGATAATCTAACAGTTACAGGTGATTATGCTGGTGGAGTAAACACCGGCTATTCAGATCCCGCCGACGCCGATTTCATTGATCCCATGGGCGTTGAGTACCAGGAGCCTTGGGAGGGCGTCGGAGCTAAGTATCAGGAGGGCTACGGTGCTAATTTAGATCCGAGTAATGGATATTGATCATTGCAGACTTGATAGTAGATTGAGTCCTTATTATTATCATTGGTTTTATGATTTCATTTTATCGGATTTGTCTCCGACTTTCATTATTGTTTTATTAATGGATTATTTAGATTCATTACTTTTATTCTAGTATTTATAATTATTTTATATTCCACCCTATTTATTGGCTTTCAAGAATTTCGTGAAATTAGATATGCGTGAGAACTCTGATTAAGTATATGTTCGCTTAGCATATCCGAGATATATGCGGGTCATAACTCAAAATTCTATGCCCTCGGGATGAAGTAGAATTTCATGTCGTGACAACTTTCCTTCATTTACGCTTTAGATTAAAAACATCGATAGCTCAAAATAGCTTACATCCACGCGTGAGAACCCTATACATGCGGCCTATGTACCTAATAATTCCACATGCGGCCTATGTACCTAATAATTCCCCGCTTCCATTATCAATAACAATCATGATTTTTAGGGTACCTACTCCAAGCTAGCTGGTTAAGCTCGGGTTGGATCATGCTTAGTCCAGGTTTGATATCGAGTTTGGTTCACACACACACAAAAAGCCTGCTATTTTTGGGTCAGATCCGAGCCAAAATCTTGCTAGCCTAGTCCATTAGAATCCTACAATCAGTCTCATAAAAAAAACTCTTTGAAACCCAATCGGCCGATCGGTCTCACTTAAAAATAAATACGTATACTTTTAGTTAAAAGATAATTTCATCGACTTAAAGTGGACAAGATGCATATGCACATATTTTTTTTATAAAAAAGTATTGAGACCTTTCTTAGATAAATATTAATTTGCTTGACCTTAGCTAGCGAAAATAACAAGTTTTTTACCCTTTTTAGCACTCTACACTTTTCATTTGTTATAACAAATAAGGGTACAGTTATATGGAGGACATATTTTATACGCACAAAGTGCATACAACTGATGTGGCGTGATGTAATTGGCTGCAAGTGTGGTGGGACTCAATTATTACAGGTTGGTGTAGCTAGTCACGTAGCGTCACGTCAGCCACATGCACTTTGTCCTCAATAAATCTGTCTTCTGTTTACAATTTTCCAATAAATAATATAATATTTAGGATACCGCTATTTGCACCTACCACTTTATTGGTGGGTGCTTGCACTAAAACCCATTGACCATCTTAAATCAGACGATTGTGATCATTTTTTCTTTCGATCTTCGGCACAATGGATCCTAAGATGATGGGCGTTTCATCAGACGGTCAAGTTTCTAATTCCATGTGGCACAAATCCCAAAATGTGACCATAAAATCATGTTTGAGCGTGATGTGTTATATGATTTTAGGGTCACGTTTTGAGATTTGTGCTATGTGGAATTAGAACCTTGACCGACTGATGGGACGCCCATCATCTCAAGATTCATTGTGTCGAAAATTGGAACTGACGATCCTTTGATTTAAGGCGGTCAATTGGTTTTAACATATGCGCCCACCAGTAAAATGGTGCGTGCAAATGGAGGTATCCTAAATATTATATTATTTATTATGACAAATGAAAATTGAAAAGAGTTGAGTACTAACATGGATATATATAACAAAAAAACTTTTATTTTTCACCAACTACGGTCAAGCAAATTAATAAGGGAACCATTAATTGCACACGTTTTTTAAGTGATTGCGCTGAATTTAAAGAAAGACTTGGCATTTTGGGACATGTTATATATAAAAATTGAATATGGGCCGTCTGATTTGGAGTTCATGATCAATATATTACCGCTACATAAAATTGGAGCAAAATACGATACTTGTCATATGATCTATTATAGTCAACTGTTAAATTATATAATAGCCTTTGACTCCAATTAATCAAATTAATCAAATTATATTTGTTCTAATCTTTTGCAATTGATATCTTTAAATCATAATCTTCGAATCAAATTGCTTAGATGGTGTTTTCATATAGTAGAGATTGCCAAATTAAAAAAAATTTCTTTTAAATTCAGTGCAATCCGGTGACATCACTTGAATAACGTGTGCAAGCAGAATCCCAATTAATATTTATCTAACGAAGGTCTCATTCTTTTATAAAAAAACTGCATCTTGTCCGCTCTAAGCGGGTAAAATTGCTAAAAAAAAAAAAAAAAGTTGGTGAAGTTGCCTTTTAACCAAAAGTATGCATTTTTTTTTTAATTGAGACCGATCGGGAAATTGGGTTTCATAGGGTGTTTTTTTATTCTTTCCTACGTGACGTACTGTAGTTTTCTAATGTACCGAGGCTACCAAGATTTTGGCTCGGATCCGATACAAAAATGGCAGGCTTTTTGGGTGAAAGCCGACTACCAAGATTTTGGCTCGGATCCGATACAAAAATAGCAGGCTTTTTGGGTGAAAGCCGACTCGATACCCAACCTGGGCTAAGCATGATCCAACCCGAGCTAAACTGGCTAGCTTGGACTAGGTACCTCCAATCATGGATCAAAATCTTGGCCGAAAATTCAAATTTTCGGCCGAGACATCTCGGTTTCGGTTGGTTCCGAGACCGAAAAATCATAAAAATCGCCCCCCCTCTAAAACTGTATAATTATTGGCTGATAATTTCAAATTATCGGCCGGAATATGCATTCTCGCCCTTTTTAGAATTTTAGAAATTTCAAAATTTTTAAAGGGTTTTAAAACCCAATTTTTGTAAAAAAAAATCCCATTTCTATTTTTCCTTTGGCATAAAACCCATGAAAAAAAAAAAAAAAAAAAAAACAGAATAAGAAGAACAGCTTTTTTTAAGGGTTTTAAAACCCAATTTTTGGAAAAAATACCCCATTTTTCTTTTTCCTTAGCTATAAAACCCATGGATGGAAGAGGAAGAAGAAAAAAAAAATACGAAAGAAGAACGAGAAAAAAAAAAAAAAGGTAGAAGAAGAAATAACCCTTGCCGCTGATTTCTCCGCCGACCTGGTTTCTCCACCGACCTGCAAACATACACATATGTAAATAACTGCAAACATAAACATATGTAAAGGAGTATGGGACTCACTCTCATGTTAGTCACATACACACTAGAATAGTGTGTAAGTGATCTTACACCAGTAGAGTTTACGATGTAAGTGATCTACATCGTACGATGTAGGTAATCACATGATGAAGATTATATTTCGTGCCAATTTTGTCCACTAAGGATCTATAGATCATGAACTTTAGATTAGACGGCCCAGATTGCGTTTCAAATTATCATATGATATAATAGCCTTTGACTATATTTAATCACATGGTGAAGTTTATATTTGGTGTCAATCTTGTCCACTAAAGATCTATAGATCATGAACTTTAAATCAGACGACCCACATTGCGTTTTCACGTATCATATGTCCTTAAAATACAAACTCTTTTTTTTAACCTTGGTGCAATCACTTAAAAAGCGAGTGCAAGTACATATGATCTTCAGATTATATTTTCCAAAATTTATAAAAAATTTGATCGAAAATTACCAAAAATTTGACCAATTTACGATTCGGGTCATGAACGAAACCGAAACCTAAACTAATATTTTGATCCATGGTATATATCTGTTCTAATAATGTTAAATAGCTTAAAAAAAATTAAGAAAATAAAGTTCGGCAAAGTTTGGTAAAGTTCGGAGAATATTTTAAAAAATATCCGAAATTTTGACCGAAATTTCCGAAATTTTGACCAATTTACGGTTCGGCTCCTAACCGAAACCGAAACCAAAACCGAGATATTGATCCTTGCCTCCAATTGAGGAGAAAAGAGACTAGGTACCCCAATGCCCCGCCAGGCTTGGACCCCATTTTTGACATATATATATATATAGGAAAAGGCCTCCGTCCTCCATGGGAGGACGGTCAGCGTCCTCCAAGCTTCCATGTGGCAACCAATATATTGTTTCGATGCCACGTGGAGCTCGGGTGCATTGCATAGATCATCTGTGTAAAAAAAAAAATTGAAAACCCATCTCTACGGTGTGTTTTTTGAATCGTGAAATGTGGATCAATAAAACCCGTCAAACTTTGACTTGTGAGTTTAAAAAGTTTTTTTCAATTTTTTTTTTTAATATTAATCTATACCGTCCACTTGTGCTCCACGTGGCACCAAAACAGTATTTTGGATGCCACGTGGAGCTCCATGAGAATCTTAGAGGAAGGTGACCGTCCTCCATTGGAGGACCTAACCGGCTCCCATATATATATACAACATAAAATTATATATTTATAGCAAATTTTAAATAAAGGACATTTTACTAAGATTCCTTGAAATTAAACCCTTCAACGATTTAATATTTAGGGCATTCTAGTATAATGGCATCAAATGTATTAGGGAAATTTATCCAAATCGACCCTGTCAGATACACTTTTTTCGTCAGAGACCCTATATTTTCACCTTTATTCAAATCGACCAGCTTTTAGCCAAGTCATTTTCAGCTAGCACAAAAAGTCCGAAATACCCGTTCTTACACTTTTTTTTGTTTTACATGGTTTAAAATTTTAAATATTTGCACTTTTCTATATTTATGCAATGTGAAATGGGATCTATGCCGCCTGATTTGAAGGTCACAATATAAAGTTGATGGCGCCAAAGATAGACACGAAAAAAGGCGATATCGCCTCTTTGAAAAAAATAAAATAATAATAAATAATTTTTTAAACAATTGATGGCGATTTTTAAAACAATCGATAGCGAATCTTAACACAATCGGTACCGATTGTTTTAAGAGTCGCCATCGACTGTTAATATATATATATATATATATATATATATATATATATATATATATATATATATATATATATAATATTTTTTTTTTCCGACTATGTAGACAATCGATTTTTTTTTTTTACAGTTGTTACCGAGTTACCGACTATTTAAACAGTCAATGACGACTCTTAAAACAATTGGTACCGACTGTGTTAAGAGTCGCCATCGATGGTTTTAAGAATCGCCATCGACTGTTTTAAGAGTCGCTATCGATTGTTTTAAATTTTATTTATTTATTTATTTTTTTAAAGAGGCGATATCACCTTTTTTCGTGTCTATCTTTGGGGCCATCGATTTTATATTATAACCTTCAAATCATACGGCATAGATCCCGTTTTACACCGCATAAATATAGAAAAGTGCAAACATTTAAAATTTTAAACCATGTAGAACGAAAAAACGTGTAAGAAGGGGTATTTCAGACTTTTTGTGCTAGCTGAAAATAGCTTGCCTAAAAGCTTGTTGATTTTGGTAAAGGTGAAATATAGGGCCTCTGACGGAAAAAGTGTATCTGACAGGGTCGATCCGATAAATTTCCCAAGATATTAAGCCTACAATAAAATAAATTTGATTTAAAAAAAAGTTTTAATAAAAAAAAAATGATTTAACACTAAAAAAATCCCCATAACCCAACCTGGCCTACTAGGGCCGAACTTGGGCGTAGTACATCTAGGCATGAGTTAGGGGGAAAAAAAATCCTAAACATAGCTTGGGAGGGTCGGATTAAGTTTAACCCTAACTGGCTATAACTTGGCCCGAGCCACAATCTAACTATAATGCAGTCTATTGAGAGCCCTAACCGATAGGTCTCCTAAACGATTGATTGTCTCACATATGGCTCGGGATAAGTTGGTTGAGACCGGTATAGGTTATTAGTTACTGAATTTTCGGTATTTTGCAAATTAAATCCCTCGAAGCTAGAAGTCATATAATTCAAATAAATAAAAAACAAGCTATATAAGGAACATGATACTTATGCAATGATCTCCAGCGAATATGTGACGATTGGAAGCTTATTTTGGTGGTTCGTAGCCGAACTTGGAGCTAAGGAAGAAGATAAAGTTGAGAAAGGGTAAAAAATGACTATAAATCCATCAAACTCGTGGATGTAAAGTGGTTGGGGCCCATTGTCCGATAATTTGAAATTATCGAACAAATTATCGTCTGATAATTTCAAATTATCGGACAATACGAGCAATAGTTTGTCCGAATCGTCCGATAATTTGAAGTTTTTAAAGGTGCAGAGAAAATAATAATATTATCGAACGATAAATTGAAATTATCGTCCGATCATTTCAACTTATCGTATGATACATGTGATAAATTGCTTGTATCAAACGATAAATTCAATGTTTTGGGAGGTATACGATAAAAATACATTTTATCGTATCTCCCATATCCAAAACCGATACGTATCGGACGATATTTTGACCCATGGACATGATCACCCATGTCTATGTGAACTCCGAGCTGCACATGAATCTCCATATTGGGCGAGGTCTTCTTAATAGGGCTCCCCATATGACCGACCGATCGTGCATCCGACTCGACTCAACCTCGACCAATCCCAACCTTTCAAGGGTATATGTCCGACCCGACCTGAAAACTAAATTGGACTCGATGCCTGATGTTATGATTTGAATTTTATGTTTTTGATACACCGAAAATATGTGTATGTGCTTAGTATTGTATTCACCGCATGTCTTGACTTTTCAAAACGTTTTATCTAAAAATATATGTTTTAGTTTTTCAAACTCTTATATTTATTTTCGTTATTAATGGATACAAGTTATGTGGTATCCTACTGGTTAAAGACTTTAAGTTTTAGATAAGTGATTTAGGGATCAAACCTTGTTATGTGTGTTCTAAACCTCTATTTTGGACTTTAAGGTCTCAAGTGGCCTTCGCCTCCTTCTAGAATCATCATCATTGTTGGGATCTTAATCTAATCGTGGTGGTATGATCAATCTAGGTATGGAGAAACCATGTTTTTCATTGAACTTAAAAGATTAGTTTTTAAATGAGTTTTATGCAAATTAGTGTGTTTATTTCATGAATAATGATTATATAATTAAATGAGATGCATGCTAGGGTTAGTGATTATTAATGTGGATTATTTGGATTAAAAAGAAGACAGATGAAATCCCACCATGGGATTTGATGCATATTGATATATGCTCACAGAATTATGTCAATCGATTAACGATTGGATGTCAATCGATTAAGGATGAATATTAAAATAGGTACTGATAAATGAGTTTTATTTTTGAAAAAATGCATAAAATTATGTCAATCGATTGACGATTGGATGTCAATCGATTGTGGATTAAATAATATTGCTTTGAAAGAAAATGCACAAAATTATGTCAATCAATTGATTTAGAGAAGTCAATCAATTGAGGCTGATAGAAATTGATAAATGATATTATTTTGAGAAAATGCACAGAATTATGTCAATCGATTAACAATTGGATGTCAATCGATTGAGCCTGACAGACCCTGATAAAGGACATTCTTTTTAGAAAATGTATGGATTTGATTCAATCGATTGATTCTGAGAAATCTATCGATTGGGCATAAACGGATACTGATAAATAATGTTGTTTTGACAAAATGCACAGAATTATGTCAATCGATTGATTCAGAGGAGTCAATCGATTGAGCCTTATGTATTATGTCAATTGATTGACGATTGGATGTCAATCGATTGAGCCTGAACCCGAAATCAATGGATGGTGTTGCGTAGCTAAGTTCTATATTCAAGTTCTTCTCACAACAGTGTCACTAAATGTTAAGGTTTATGCACCATGATCGTATGATATGCACTGTAATATTTATGCACCATGATTGTGCACACTTTGATATTTATGCACTATGATTAAATGCACTTAGATGCATATGTATTATGATATCACTCTTGTGCACTTTACATGTTTCATGATGATTTATATAATGCACAACTAAGACAAGTAAAACATGATGAAATGTCAAGCCATAATTAACGAGCATTAGATCCAACATCTTGTACATGATGGAGTTTAAGAAGGTATTAAACCCAACATCTTGTGCTTGATGGAGTCTAACTAAACATGATTAAGAAGCATTAGACCCAACATCTTATACATGATGAAATCTAAGAAGGTATTAGACCCAACATCTTGTGTAAGATGGAGTCTAATTAAACAAGAGTATAATGAGCATGATTAAGCCCAACGTCTTGACGGGACAGAGTTTGACATGTAATAAATGATATGATTAATTAGACCCAACGTCTTGAGCATGACGGAGCCTAACAAAACAAGTGATAAGCATTATTAAGACCCAATGTCTTGAGCGGGACGGAGTCTGACGTACATTAAATGACAAGAAAGATGAAATTAAAAGATATGATGCATTCATGTAATATTGATATATATATTTATATTCAGTTTATTTTAGCTTAGTGAGATTATACATGCCACATGCACACATATATGAAATATATCGAAATGTTTATATGGCTATGACTGATATTTTACGCTTCAATGGATTGCATATTTGATCCATACAAGTGTAAACTTACGCCCCTTGTTGATGTGGGTGACCAGATGAGACAGGTGTCATCGAGGATAATGTATGGGTCTATGGCAATGAGACGGCACGCAGTACTCAGGAAACTTGACTGAATGGCGATGATGACTTCGTGACCTAATTAGCTATTTTCATTTCTAGTTATTAGTGGTTTTAAATAAACATCAGTTAGTATTTTATCAAAACTGTTTAAGTTTTAATCATGTTGGACTTGTTATTGGAATAAGAACATTATCATGGGTTTTATTTAGATTAATTAATGTTTTAAAGAAATTTTATCTTCTGCTGTTTAAGGTGTTTTTATCACCTTATTATATTTCTATGGTTCACGATACGAATGTACAATCTAAAATCTTACAATCAAGAGGTTGTGAGATCTTGGGCCGTTACACCTGACCCAATACGATAAAATCCTGCTATTTCCCATGATTTATAAAATATCATGTCATGTTGACTCGATCCGAGCCAACTTTTAGTTGACTCGACATAACTGGACTTGAAGGTCAGGTCTTATGCCTCATGGTCAACCTGACAGATCAAGTTTTATGTGCCCAACTTGGTAAGAAATTTGGGTCGGATAGGTTGACTAGTTGAAAGCCCTACCTGTAGATCTCAGTCTACAAGGTGCACCGCTCGCATGCTATGCAGCCGGTGATCAAGTTGTTCTTCCCGAGGAGCTCTATCATACAATTGTACCTAAAGGGTTAATTATTCTAGGGCTTAGGGGTGTAAATTCGGTTAATCGAGCCGAACCGAAACTGAAATATCAATTTTCGAGTTAGTTTATGAAAAATCAAACCCAGACCGGAACATTTTGGTTTCAGTTAACCGAACTTTTCAACCCCCAAACTGAAACCGAACCGAACTGAATCTATTTTGGTTTCGGGCAGTTTAGTTTTTTATTTTTTTTCATATTTTTTCAAATTTTAAAATTTTTAAGGTTTTTCAATTTTTTATACGGTTTTTGGTTTTTGGTTACTGAAACCGAATTGGGCAAAATCTGTTTGGTTCGGTGATGGATTTCAGTCCGAGTCGGACTGGTTCGGATGGCCCGATTTTCGGTTTTTCGTTTGCACCCCTAGGGCTACCAATAGGCATGCATGTCTCGCAGAGTGGATATTGAGACAGGCACAGAGTTTGCTCTTTAAATCTACGCACATGCTTCTCAAGAAGCACGTGGTTCATGGCTTACGTGCCCTTCATGAGCGACGGATCGGGTGGTCGCCCCTCGGCAAGCAAGACGGTCCGGGAATTCGTAAACGTCGGTTTCAGCCGTACACGGTTTGAAAGTGTCCGGTTTTTAATTAATTAATTAATTTTCCTCAAAAAAATAAAATTACACGTGGACAAACTTAAAAAAGACAAAATCCGGTTTGGTAGATTATATTTGTGGTCATCCGAAACGGCAAAAAGTTATGCTATTTCGACCGAACGCACAAAATATTCTTCTTGTTAGAGCCCACGGCTGCAAAAACGACTACACCTTCTGTTTCTCGTTTCAAATTTCCACCTTCGGTTTTTAATTAGTTAATTAACATACTCCCTTTTAACAGATTATAGTTTCCAATTTCCGCGATATGCTAAAAAATAAAAAAAATATTAATAAAAGCAGGCATATTATACGTACGGAGTCAATCCATGCATGTATGTATGTATGTATGGGGTGATGTCTACTGCTCATGCGTTTATGCGACATAAGCCTCGTCGGAACGAGCAAGCTCTCTCGTGCTACCGTTTCGTTAGTCGGAGGAGCTAGGGTTTCTCGATTGCTTCGTCTTTTAGGGATTTTTAGGAGGAAAAACCAGAGAGAGAGAGAGAGAGAGAGAGAGAGAGAGAGAGAGAGAGGCATTAAAACCGTGCATTTGAGCTTCAAAACCTAATAAAGTTATCTTCTTCACCTTCTCTGTAAATCTTGAGTTAGGTAGACAGATAGAGAAATTTTCTTCATATTCCAAGAGAAGAACAAATTAGTATGGCGAAGACGAAGCCAGGTAAGAGAGATTTGGACTCTTACGCAATCAAAGGCACTAACAAGGTCGTCAAAGGTGCGCCCAACAACTGTCTGATTAAATGCTTCAACGAACTCGAACATCTTTTCTTCGTTTCTGTTTTTCTTTAGGTATTTACAATGATGAGTTTTGGCGCAGCTGGAGATTGCGTTCTAATGCGACCGTCTGATTTGGAGAAGCCCCCTTATGTTGCTCGCATTGAGAAGATTGAGGCGGATTTCCGGAACCACGCGAAGGTCCGGGTGAGATGGTATTACCGGCCGGAGGAGTCGATCGGAGGGAGGAGACAGTTCCACGGGGCCAAAGAGCTGTTCCTCTCGGACCACTACGATGTGCAGAGCGCGCACACGATCGAGGGGAAGTGCATTGTGCACTCCTTCAAGAACTATACGAAGCTTGAAAATGTCGGCGCCGAAGACTACTTTTGTCGATTCGAGTATAAGGCCGCTACTGGCGGGTTCACGCCCGACCGCGTTGCTGTGTGAGTTTGCTTTCTTCGAGCTCGATTTGTCATGTTTGCAGTTCTTGTGAATTCATTGCAGCTTTGGTTGAATTCTTTTTAACTGTTTCGGTTTTTGTGTTTTGAAGGTATTGCAAATGCGAGATGCCGTACAATCCCGACGACCTCATGGTTCAGTGCGAAGGATGCAAGGACTGGTAGGTGTTAATTGATAATATTGATATATCTATACATTGATACAATAATATATCTATACATTGTACCCACGAAGTGGTTGTAATCGGGAAATAATTGTGGCATGGGTACACACCGTATGGATTAGTGGAAACCCAAACTGGGAAACCCTGCGTCATAAAAAAAAAAGAGAAGATATATCTAAACATTGATACAAATGTTTAATATTTTTACATGTAGAACTAGGAATCAAAAGTACATTTAGAACTAGAAACTGGTACGAATTATCGTGTTTAACTAAAAAGAGTGAATATTGTTCTACTAGATTCTATTGTCACCATGTCATTACCGTAATTCTTCTTGCATTATATTATAATGGAACTTAAAAAAATCCAATGAGACTTGTTTAAATCAAATGTACTGAAATTTGGAGCTGGTATGCTTCTAATAGCAAGATTTTCCCATTGACTTCCATTTTTTGTTAAAATCATTTATAGGGGAATTAAAGGTTGAACAGGATTGAAATTGTTATAATATTTTGTTTATATTTCATTGCACCATTAAACCATTATGTAATTATATTATTTTTTGGATCGGTAACAAAGACATAAATTAAAAGGCAAGGATAAGTACATACCAGAGGGATAGCAAGCAGCTACCTGAAAAGGAAAAAACTATTCCCACCCACTCAAAGTCTTCAGAGACGCGATAACCTTAGAAGAAGTGCAGGAACCTCATACAAAAGATAGCACGGGCAGAAAGAGCGGGGAAAGGTGGGATCAGGGGTGGATCGTGGGAGAGGGGATGGGGGAGTGGAGGAGAGGAGGGGAAGCCTAAGGGGATTAGAAAGGTGGCAGGTGGTTATCCCAGAGAAACAACAGTTGTAATTCCCCTTCATCTCTAGATTGTTGTGGACCCAAGGTGGACCATTGAAGTAGGAAGTCCCTAGAGGATTTCAGAACCATTTGGAAAGGTCTACCAATTTTCTTGAAAATTCTGTTGTTCCTTTCTATCTAAATAGCCCACAAAATAGCATGCACCGTGATCTGCTACAAGCTTCTATACTCCTCTAGGGGAGTGGCCCCATCCCATTTTTCCAGCAAAATCTGCCACCTTTTCCGGGAAGACCCAATGAGTGCCAAAAATGCCCAGCACCACACCCCACACTTTGAAAGAAAACGAGTAGTGAAGGAGGGTGTGGTCAACCGATTACCTGTCCACCATGCAACGAAGGCATCGATTCCTAATGTTTATTCCTCTCCTCCTTAGCTGGTGCCTGGTAAGGATCTTTCTTCCCCAAGCCATCGACCAAGCAAAAAAATGAATCTTGGGGGATGATTTTAAACTTCCAGAATTTGACCCATTTCAGCTGACCATTCCGACCTTAGTGTGCCTCTTGCAGATGAGAGTGAAAGGATGTAATCGAGAAGAACCCTTTAAAGTTCAAATTCCAAATTCTGCCATCTCTATTGGCGCTGTTAGGGGCAACGACATTTTGTAATTTTGTGATGATAAAAAGGTTGATGCATGGTTGTCAAGGCAACGCTATAGCGAAAGGCGATGGGAAACACTATGGCGTCATCATGGCAGAATAACACTATGACGTCGCTATGATGCTATTTGTGTGTTTTTTGGATAATAATGTATAATACTTATAAAATAAATAAGTTATAAGTATAATATTATTATAACTTATCATACTTATAAGTTATAACATTTTTATAAATATTAGTAACAAAAGTTAACTTACAAGATGCAACACCCCAACTTATAAGTTACAAAATTCTGTCTCTCTCTCTCTCTCTCTCTCGTCACGACAACTACCAACACCAGTGTTTGCGACACCTCAGCGGACTACCGGTCAAGGAACCTTAACGTCAGCGGACTACCGGTCAAGGAACCTTAACGTCAGCGACACTACAGTATGCGTACTTGATATTTAAATATTTCTAATATTTTTTATTTTTTGATATTTTTTATTTACTTATTTATACTTAGACATGTTGTATATTTGTTGATGTTCCATATTTGATTTGTATTTATTGATAGTTGTTTATGCCTAGAACATGAAATCCTCAATATTAGAATCAAGTATGATGCTTCAGTAGTTTAATTTTTTTCTTGCTATTTTTATTTTTATTTTTTCTTATATAAAAAAATATAAACAAATAAAAAATGAAAAGAATACGACACTATAATATGTGTACTTAACATTTAAATATTTTTTAATATTCTATATTTGTTGATATTTTATATTTATTTATTTATACTTACCATTTTATAAATTTGTTGATGTTTCATATTTGATTTGTATTTATTGATATGATTTTATGCCTAGAACATGAAATCCTCAATATTAGAATCAAAGTATGATGCTTCAGTCGTTGAATTTTTTCTTCATATATATATATTCTTAAATAAAAAAACATAAACAAATTATAAATAAAAAAGAATACTACTAATTAAAAAATTATGTAAAAAAATAAAAATAAAAATAAATAGTGGCTATAGCCTAGCGAGCCTCGTCGCCATGACTTTGCCACACCGCCTTAACTACCTTGGGTAGATGTTTGTAGCTTTCTGCGGATTCAGTGTGCATTGACTTTCACAATCATAATTATAGATAAGGTAAATTTTGGTGAGATCTTCTACCAATAAGATGTTTCCAATGTACTTCAAAAAAAATTAGGACATTTTTTTGTGTATGCCAAGTTTTTGTTATCCATCTTCTATTTATTGACCTCTATATCCGTTGTCTAGTTTAATATATATAAGGATGGATGTTGCCCTTTGATAGCGTTCAGTTCAGGCCACATTATAATTTATAATCCATGCAGCTGCTTTTGTTAAGTTTGAATTGGTATATGGATACTTTTTTGGTTGCATTCCTGACTACTCTGATGTAACTTTAGTACCCAGAAGATCTCACAATTGAAACTTATAATTCAAAATATTTCAGATTCCAAATATTTATGTGTGGGAAGTATCTCATTATGCACACATCTTCTTGCCATCAACAGCATAGATTAGTCTAGATGTGAAACATTTTGTTACTTAAAGTATGACGACATGTGATGCATGCATAGATGGTGATGTAGGGGAAATAGGTTTCAAGAAAACAAAGATAAACACATTTCTGATCATTTAAGCGTTTTCCTTAAATGCCCCTGGCCTGATATTTGTGCATCCTTTTTCTAGTAAATTTTCATTATCTATAAAAAAAATCTACACACAACTTAATTATTCAACACAATTTCATATGGGATCTTGTTTGCTCCATGAATCATGATGACCACCCTTTGGACTATAAAATTGTGTTGCCCTCCACTCTCATATTCTCCTTGTTTTCTTGCATTTGGTGGTAGCATGTAGTGTTGACTATTATTTTACCCCCAGTTGACCTTGAATTCAAAGTTTCACACTCTTTGGATTCCCTTCCAACAAACCAAGTTCTTGTGTTAGATCACCCTTGAAGCTTCAAATCCCTAAAATCAAAATTTTAAAAGCATTCTGTTCTCCGTCATTATGGATCTCCTTTACTTGGGACATCAACAATCTTCATCAGTCCTTTGAGATATGATACACATTTGTCCTTCTTTGTGGGTGACATTAAGTAGTTTCATTGTGTATGATCCATCCAAGGTATCGACCAATACTTTAAACCATCCTCCAGCAAGTTCATGTATACAGCAGTGAGCAAATGGCTAGATTCCGTGTTATGCCCTCACTTGTTTTCTAAATTTGGAACTCTAGATTCAGTAAATCATCTTTTCAACTCAGCAGTTGGCATATGCATCTAAATTTGCAGAAACAGGTAACCAACAATCATTGTGAAAGTCGTGATGTCAGATCAATCTTTGAGATTGCTAACATCTGATCAGAAAACTGCTGAGGAGAGAATAAACTTAAGAAATTACTGGGAATATTGATTATAGGACTGGATAAACACAAATCTATTTGCTGTCTGTGACAGAAATTTTCAAATCCAATGGCACTTCTTTCAGATCTTGTTGCACCATGGATTGGACTAGGAGAAATATCTCCAGTTGAAAAACCAGTTCTACAATGTCTTCTGATTTTTATAGGTCATTCTTAGTGAAAATTGAGTGGCCATTTCGTAAATTTTTGTTTTTCTTGAAGGAAAACCTGCAAATCTTGTTGCATAGAGACAGAAACGCCCAATCATCATGAACACTTCTCATTGGGAAATTGAATTGCCCTTAATCCACATCATCAATATTTCCACCTATGATTGAGTATACAGTCGTTCCTTCTTTTATTAAGTTCTTCTTCTATATTATGTCAGACCAGTGGTTGGCACATGCTATGCACGTGCGCAAAGATGATATTCCGCCTTCTCTAATTATTATAATAATAAAGAAATGAGGTTTATTTTATGATCTCATACTCAACCCCTAGTAAATTTTTAATAGCTATATTTGATATTAACTGATCAACGTCAGGTTTTGAAACATAAGGGTGTTTTGCTCATTATAAAAACAAATGGAACTACTAGTGATATCATGTTTTGTCTCATTATAATATTAAAGATGATCTCACTAATTATAATACTAAAGATGATCTCACTAATTATAATTAAGAAGAGATACAAAGAAAAGAAAGGAATTATGAGGAAGGGGTATGCGATCCCCGACACATAAGATGTCCTTGTAAGGCTATTTCTTTCTAAATAATCTGCCATATACTATATACCTCTCTTGATATTAAACTGATTTGATTTGCACCAAGAAGTTCTTAAACAATTAAATCGAACCTGCACAGCTCTTCTCTGACCTATTATATTCCTAGAATCATTCCTAGACTCATTCTCGACATAAATTGGACTCAAAATGATATTTGGATGTAAGTAGACAAACCTTACAAATGAAACAACCTTATTTGTTTATTTTTATCTGTTTATCAATGTTATATTAGCTCAATATGTTTAACTTTATGCTAAAAATAGGACTTAGATGATAACTTACATCTTACATTGCATTATGTTGCTAGGCTATTTTTTTTTTTTCATTTTGGGATTTGCTCTCTCTCTCTCTCTCTCTCTCTCTCTCTCTCTCTTTATATATATATATATGTATATAGTTTTTGGGGAGGCTTATGCCTCAAGGCCTACACCTCCCCTTGCTAGAGCGTAACTGCCTCAACTACGCCTCTCACCTTTTAGAACTACGGTTACCCTGAAAAGAAATTTGTAGAGAAAATCCTCTCAGTTTCCCCCTTTCATTAAGCTTCCAAACGTAGCCCTCATTGTTTATTGGCAATAATTCCTTAATTTCCAATTGCACAAATCTTCAAGAAATAACACAAGTTGGCAAGGGTAAAAGACGTAAAAGCATTTGAAATTATGCAGTTAACTCCTTGAGTCATGTCAATTGTTGCCTTAGTTTTTATCTAAGCAATGTTTGAAACCTGTGGGAAGTCATGTTCAGTTTTCAACACCGTCTAATCATCGCCAACACAACTAGCTACAAAATGCTTTGATAGAAGCGTGCGAAGCAGTGGAAGCCTGCTGAGCGATGCAGAGAGCTGTTTGAAATTTGTCTTTTGTTTAGCCTCTTATTATGCCATTTTAATTTTCTTAAATGGTGACACCATTTCACAGCTGTGGCTTCCATGAGACACCGACGTTCATATAGTGAATTGAGAAATCTTCTAAAAGGCAGGATCAAACTAGAAATTGTAGCAGTACGTTTGTGGTTGAATGAGATTATGTTTTATTTATAACCTGGACGGTTCTTATTGAATAATTTTGATACACCTCACATGAGAGTTATTACATAAGAATGCATCACTAAATGTCTTTGAGTCAATTATGTTAGAAACTATTTTCCGTGAGCCTCAAATGATTGTTATTTTCAATTTTTAATCTTTATGAAATATACTTCATAAATGTACCTCTCTTTTCATAGGCACAAAGATCCATTTTATTTATTAACGTTTTTGCTTGAAGATATTTGCTGATTAAAATCATTAAATGCAAAACCAATGATTATATACATTAGGAGTTTGATAACCATCTCCTTAAACGATGATATTTTCTCTTTGCTACTTTCAGTAAATATGTTTATATACATGATGTGCAACATCTTATATATCTTTATGTTAGCAGGTTTCATCCTTCTTGTATGGGCATGAGTATTGAACAGGCCAAAAAGTCGGATCACTTTCTGTGTTCTGATTGTTCGTCTGATGATGATGCGAAAAGATCCTTGAACACATTCCCTGTTTCACCACCTGCTGAACATAAGGTGAGAGCGTTGATCAAGTTTGCTCTTTATCTCGCCTTGCGTACTCTGACTTAAATTAACAAGTAGATATGGTGTCTTTTATCCATCTCATTTTGGTAAGAGTCTTCAAGAATAACAAGTCTGCAAGATTATTATTCTGTGCATGTTGTGATTCTTTTGATCAATAAGGGAAGTAATTCTTCCTTCAAATAATAAGTTAACGGAAGTTGAGATGTTGATTTTTTAAATATCTTCTTTGCCTCTAAAATTGTGTTGCACTATTTCATTCCAGAGATTTAGTTGGATGCTTATAGGTATTGCAATACCATTAATTAAAGTGGAATATGTAGTTGATAAGTTGTTTCGTGTTGTAGGTTGATTAGATGTATCGTTTATGGACTTCTTATGAATCTTCACGTCATACATATTTATAATGGCAAAAGAAAAGAGAATGATGAAGAGTTCAGAAATGGCATAACTAAAACAATAGGATATATTTTAAATTGTAGCCAATATGTATTGTAGAAGGATCAAGTGCCAATATCAGTATATATCATGTTGATGCACTTTCTTTTTTAATATATTATCATTTATCAATCAAAAATAAAGTATCATGTTGATGCAGGTACACCCAACACATAAAAGTATCTGGGTGTCATATAGCATAGCAATGGTATTCGTATAAAGGATTTGTGGGGCATAGTGTAAGAGTTTCTGCTCACTCTTTTCTCATGTTTGTTATGAAATTTGACGATTCCCCTATTTCCAAGTTATGAGGAGCTAGAGATGCCTAGAGTTGAACTGTTCCTTTGATCGGCTGTTAAGAGCAAAGTTTTAACTTCGGAGTATATGAGGAGCCAAGAATAACCATTCCCAAACATGTGCATTATGTGTAGGGAGGAAGAGGAGTTGATTATCATCTACCCATTTCTTTCATTGTACGTGGTGAGGATTATTTCGAGTGACTTCATTTAGTTGTTCGGTAGTTTGGATGTTTTCAAGATGGTATGGGGATCTTTCTAGTGTTGGAGCTTCATTCCCTTTGGCATGTGTAGAAGGATACCACTGCTCTTTTTGAGGAATTTGGAATGAGGGAAATTATTGTGCCTTCGATTCGTAAGAGGAGGAAGGAGCCCAAATAGAGAGAATTATGAATTTTGTAATAAAGTAACGGTCATTAAAGAGTCAGGTGGTATTCATATTGATAATAGGATGAGAGATTGCCAAATGGTGCGAATAAGTAGCACTAGGAACGAGAGGCTCTGATGATGTAGAAGAAATCTCCAAGTGACTTGATTAAACTAAAACATTGACAATACTTCCAGCAGACACTCATGGCTCGTGGAAATCTTAATTAGATGGATTACTGAAGTTGAGGCTTATCCTTGAAAATTTTCTTCAGCCACTAAAGAAGTTATTGAGAGAAAGGACTCTAATGATGAACTTTGGTGGCATGATTGTCGGAAATCTAGGCTCTGTAGGATTGGGGGCCTCTTCTAATAAGTTTGAAGGTGTCCTAATCTGATATTAGAGTAAGAGAGTCCAAAGAGAGAAGATGGAAACTTAATTCAAAGAAAATATAAATATCCATTAGAATTAATGCATACCTTCAATGAAACAAGCAACCATAGTTAGAGGGTGCAAGCAACCTGAATGTTATTGGGGTGTTCTACTAAAACCCGCACACACACACATGCACACACAAAAATCGCAAGATAATATCTCCGGTTTTCATAAAATAAACGTCATAAAAGAAGTCAAGCATATGTCTCACTTCCCTTCTATTTTAACAAACTCTAAAGGCTAAAACCTAGACTCCTAGTTAAACACAAACAACTAAGTCAAGTAAACATCTCTCCTATCTAACTTTCCTATCTAATAAGTGTAACTAATAGTCTCTCTCTCTCTCTCTCTATCTCTCTCGTCTGTCTTTGTCAATTTTGTTAATTCCAATTTAAGCTTTTGAGATCCTCTCTTATTTTCTCTTTTGTAATTAAATATATATATATTTTCTCTTGGAGGCCACTTATGATTATGGGCCAATATATAGGACGATATTGATACGTATCGTTTCTGAGGCTCAACGATACGATAAATATGGTTTTTACCAGGTACCCACAAAAGAAACCAATTTATCGGATGATACGGTCAAATTATCATCCGATACAAACGATAATTACAAATTATCGGCCGATAATTTGGCAGATTGACGTGGACCCTTAAATGGCCAAATTATCGGACTATAATTTCAAATTATCATCCGATAATTTGTAATCATCGTCCATATCAGATGATACGACCGATAATTTGGTTTTTATTCTAGTGGGTTCCCCAGCCCGCGTGATGCACGAATTTGGGGTTTTAAATCCGAATTCGTTTGCTTTTTCATTCTTGCTTCTTCTGTGCTTCTTGTTCATTCTTCAGTTCCTCTTCTTCTTTCTTTATTTTCGGTTTTAAGGTGCCAAATTGACGCTGAAAAGTACTGGATCGCCGCCAAGTCAAGGAAGCATATACGAGAAGGTACGCATTCTACTATTTTAAGTTATTTTCTCCCTATTTTCTTACATTTTGGGGGTTTATTTATTTAAGATCTACCCTTAAATATGGTAGATCTTGAATTTTTAAACCCAAATTAGGGGATTTTGTGTTAAACCACCCTAATTTGAGCCGATAATGGGTCAAATTTTGGGATTTTTTTTAGCAAATATGTGGGTCATTTTTGTCTCTAATAATTAATATATGTTAATAAATAATTTATAAAAATTTATTTATTTATTTTATAAAATGATTTATAAATACTTAATAAATAATATATGTTAGTAATACATGTGTGACATGTGTCATGGGTTATTTGACTTCTAGCTTTAGGGGATTTAGTTTGCAAAACACCGAAGATTCAACAACTAGTAACCGATACCGGCCTCAATCAACCTACCCCGGGCCATATGACTTCATTGGTCAAATTTTTGAAGGATTGACCTTTACCTATTACACTGAGCCATATTCGTTGCCAATGCCTTAGTTTCAAGGGGGCACATATGATCATGGGTATCAATATGACCAACACTATAGGGAAAACTTGTGCACTGATGATGATGATGATGATGATGATCACAAGAGCCAAGAACCACCACGAAATTCAATGTGGCTGTAAAGTAAGTTTCTCATGTACAAGTACGATGTATCTTTTAATTTTGATCAGGAGTCATGTACAATGTAATTTAGGTTTTTCGTTAATAAAATTCTGAAATATGCATCAAATAAGCCTTAAATAAATTAAAAAAAATTGAAATAAATAGAAAACCATTAAATATAATTTTTCTGATTTTTAGAGTATTTTTGGGGATTTAAAACCAAAAAAAAGTATCAAAACGATGCCTTTAATGTATCGCCTATACATTGAATGTATTGGACGATACCTGATACGTATCGTCCTGGAGGTTTGGATGATATGTATCGGAATTCCGATATTTTGATCCATACTTATGATTCTTTTCTCAAATTTGTGATTTTGTTTTCGACCAAAATCGAGTTTTTTCTTTAACCAAGTGCACGTGAGCCACTTACGTAGTTTCATGATGGTATTAGTGTTCACGGGGCAATTTGGAGCTTTCAAATAGAGGCCCATTAACACTTAGGTCTTTAGTTAAAAAATTTCTTCTTCTTGGGGTGTTTTTTTTTTTTTTCTTGAGATTGATAAAGAGGCAATTTTTTATCAAAAAGAAAGAGAGAGAGGCATACCTGGACTACAACAAGAGAAGGGAGCACAGAGAATAGATAAAAAACACCTAACAGCTGATACAAAATACAACAAAATGACACCGGGACAAGCCCACAACAAACCAGCCACGAAAAGCCTCATTAGAGAGGAGAGGTGTAGCCCGGGAGGACCTATCTGCCTGTAACCCAGCCAAACTACTTTCTCCAATTTCCTCCTGCTCATTACCCAAAACCAACGCCCAGGTAGTGGTCCAATCCTTAGTAGTAAACTTAGCCACCATAGCGATTGGCCTCTAGATACTACGGAAAATTCTGTTGTTCCTTTCTAACCAGCTAGTCCACATAACAGCCAATAAAGCTGCCCTCAAAAGGGCCCGCTTTCTCAGTACAAAATGCCCCATAATCCCAAAGAGCAATAAGCTCCCCACAACCTCTTGTTCTTCTTGACCAGACTTTTTTCTTTTCTCTTCTCTTTGCTCCTTTCTCTTCAGTCTTTCATATACGATTCACATCAGGTTGACGGGGATGCCGACGTCGTAGACATTGGATATGGACTGTTTCGTGTATACCGACGTCGAAAGAAGCGGAATGGAAATCAGAAATAGGTGAATGAGGCGAAAATTGGCGAAAGAAGAAAATTGGAGGAATCAGCTAATTCGATCGATCGAATTGAAGTTTCGATCGATCGAAGTCCCATTTCGATTGATCGAATGGCATCGACAGAGTTATATAGTTATGGAGTGAAATTTCGACCTATCGAATGGACAATTCGATCGATCGAAACTTCAATTCGATCGATCGAATGTCGACGGCGATATTTTATATGTAAAATTTTCGATCGATCGATTTTCACTTTCGATCGATCGAATTTCAATTTCGATCGATCGAAATCGCGCCGGGATGTTAAGTTAGTTTTGAAATCTAAGTTCGAACTTTTGCTTTGAGGGCTTATTTGTCTTTTATTTATTAATTGTTTTAGGGTTTTCTTTTATTGAAAGGACTCCTATATAAGGTCCTTAAGTTGAATAATGTAATTAGTTATTGATGATTAATGAAAAGAGATTTTGCTTGTGTGCTTGAGATGAGCCTCTACGAAGAGTGATTCTTCTTCCCGAGAAGGGTTTGGTGCGAAGCCAAGGGTGTGAAGCCCGCAATTCTATCTATCTATCTTCATCTTCTCTGCTTGTGTGTCGATCCTTACAATCCTAAATCAATCACCTTCCCTTTTGGAATCCTAAAACCCTAATTTTATCCTAAGCCATTGAATTGACCCGATTCAATAGCCGTAGATCCTAGCAGAATTATTAAACCCTTCCGCACCAAATATTCAGAGAAAATTAGTGATCCCATCATTAAATTGTGAGCGCCCTAATCTGAAAAAACCTAGAGTTCTATCTCTAGGATCGATTTGCGCTGTAACCTAACAGATCTAACGCCTGGACTGAACCCTACCTGATGCATACGTGATCCTCCTCATGGAATACTACAAAAACTTGAGGTATTCGTTATATTTTGTGAACTTTATTGCTTAATTTAATTCTAATTTAATTCCGGCAAAATCAATCATATCATTCACGTAGTTTAGGGAATTGTCCTACGTCAGTTTTGGTATTAGAGCCCTAGGTTCTAGGTTAGGGCATATTGTATGACATTGCATTCATTGCACTTTAATTTTAATTGCATATTATTTCAGTTTTTGGCCCAACTGTTCACATCACGTATTTGTCAAAAGTCCCCTTCATTGTCCGTTCATTTTGCATTCCATACTAGAACCCGTCAATTAGTGAACCGTATCACCATGGACATGAGTGGAATTGCCGAGGCTCCTAACGGCATGAGGGCTGATCTCAAATCGATCAATGATCGAATGACTGTCTTGGAGACAGCCCAAAGGACTCTCGAAACATCCAATGAGAGGCTGTTAGGGCGAGTCAATCAGTTAAGACGAGGCTGATGAGTACTTCGAACCATCCCGTGACCGTAATGGTCCATGTTTTGAACGAAATGACTACCAACATAGTCGGAACCGAAACCATAGGTTTGATCATCATGGAGATGACTACGACCTAGAAGGGAGACTCCTCAAAAATGTCCGAGTTGAGTTCCCGACTTTCGATGGACGATTAGACCCTCAGGTCTTCCTTGATTGGTTATCTGATATGGACCAGCACTTCGAGTGGTTTGACATGAGTGATGAAGGATGTGTTAGACTTGCTAAAATGAAGCTCATAGGCCAAGCTCGACTCTTTTGGGTCAACATTGAACGCATCAGAACGAATGCGGGTTGTACTCCCATTACCCATTGGGAGGACATGAAGGAACGACTTACAGAGAAGTATGTTCCTTCTTCATACTACCATCGTCTCCTTGACCAATGGCAAAATCTGCGCCAAGGTAGTATGTTCGTATCGAATTACACTGGCAAATTTGAAGAGTTCATGATGAGAGCCAAGGTATCCAAAGACCCTCAAGTCACTCTATCCAGATTTCGCACCGGATTGAGACTTGACTTATAAAAAGAGTTAGTCTCCCATCCTGTGGAGACTCTCACCGAGTGTTACACCGTCGTTCAAGACCTTGAACGATATTTTAAAATGACGGTGACTAGGCGATCTGATTTTCACCCCGGTCAATTCCGTACCGGCGAAGTGAAATCTAGTGCTGGGAATCCGCCTGTCAAACCTACACAACCCACATCTATCAATGTGAGGTTTGACAAAGGTAAGGGTGTAGCCAGAGAATCATCGAAAAGTGGGTCTCATGTTAAGTGTTATAAATGTCAAGGGTTGGGACACTTTGCCGCCCAATGCCCGATGCCTGACGAGAGACCCACAATGGAATCTCTTCATCGACGGGGAAGGAGAAGAAAGTGAAGGAGTTTATGAGGAGGAGGTCTTTGAGCCGAATGCCACACCTAATGACGAGGAAGGTGATGACATGGGTCGCGCTCTAGTTGTGAGGTGTGCCTTTGCACAACCTCAACGGGATGAAAAGGAGGATTGGCGAAGGGAGAATATTTTCCACAGCTTTGCCACATGTGGGACAAAGAGTTATAGGGTAATCGTGGATAGCGAAAGCTGCACCAATGTGGTGTCAGAACATACCGTCACCCGCTTAGGGCTTACACTTGAAGCCCACCTGAGACCTTACAAAGTCGCATGGGTTGACTCCTCATCCATTCTCGTATCTCAGAGGTGTCGTGTACCCATACAGTTGGGTTCATATTTGGACACCTTATGGTGCGATGTGGTGCCGATGGATGTGGGCCACATTATCTTAGGGAGGCCATGGCTCTATGATTTGAACGTGACCATTGTTGGTCGATCTAACATTTGCACGTTCAATTACAAGGGCAAGAAAATCACTCTTAACCCTTTGGCTCCCAAAGCACCATCGATCAATAGAGTTGAGAAGAAGGGGGGCCAATCTAAGGCCATCAATATTGTGAGCCCTTCAGAGTTCGAGAGGGCATCATTAGATGAGAGTGTCGTGTATGTCGTTGTCACTGTTGAGAGAGCTTCTGAGTCAGTCTGTGAGTACCCCAAGGAGGTAGAGCCCATCCTGAATGAATTTGCGGATGTCTTCCCCGAAGACTTACCTAATGAGCTCTCTCCCATGCGTGACATCCAACACGCAATTGACTTAGTTCCAGGATCTATATTACCGAACCTGCCCCACTACAGGTTGAATCCGGTTGAGCACACCGAGTTGACTCGGCAAGTGAGTGAGCTCCTTCAAAAGGGGTTCATACAAGAGAGTCTGAGCCCGTTTGCCGTACCTGCTTTACTCATGCCTAAGAAAGATGGTATATGGCGCATGTGTGTGGATAGCCAAGCAATTAATAAGATCACTGTTAAGTATCAGTTTCCCATACCGCGGCTTGATGACATGCTTGACATGATGGTTGGAGCCACTATCTTTTCCAAGGTAGACCTAAAAAGTGGCTACCATCAGGTGCGTATTCACCCTGGCGATGAATGGAAAACCGCCTTCAAGACCAAAGACGGTCTTTATAAGTGGATGGTCATGCCTTTTGGGCTTTCCAATGCCCCGAGCACATTTATGAGGCTCATGACCCAAGTGTTGAGGCCATTCCTTGGCAAATTCCTTGTCGTATACTTTGATGACATCCTGATTTACAGCCCAGACAAGGAACAACACATTATCCACCTGAGGTTGGTTTGCGAAACCTTGAGAGGGGAAAGGTTATACGCGAATCTCAAGAAGTGCACCTTCATGCAGCACTATGTAGTATTCTTGGGGTTCATTGTCTCGGTAGACGGGATGGTTGCGGACCTTGCGAAGGTTAAGGCCATTGTGGAGTGGCCCGAACCTCGAAATACTCATGAAGTCCGTAGCTTCCACTGTTTGGCAACGTTTTATCGTCGCTTCATCCGGAACTTTAGCACCATCATGACTCCCATTATCAATTGCATGAAAAAATGAGAGTTCCTGTGGAGCAAAGCCGCGACGAGGGTTTTTGTCGAGATAAAAGAGAAAATGGTTACTACATCCGTCATGCGCCTACCAGACTTCTCTAAAGTTTTTGAAGTAGCATGTGACGCATGGGTGTAGGTATAGGCGGAGTGCTGAGCCAAGAAGGTCACCCTGTGGCCTATTTTAGTGAGAAACTCAATGAGGCAAAGCAGAAATACTCCACCTATGACAAGGAGTTTTATGCGGTCGTCCGATCTCTATGGTGTTAGAAACATTACCTGAGACCGCTGGAATTTGTGTTGTTTTCTGACTACGAAGCCTTACGTTTCCTTGCTTC
The DNA here is from genome assembly GCA_021018995.1 of Chloranthus sessilifolius. Classification (NCBI taxonomy): domain Eukaryota; kingdom Viridiplantae; phylum Streptophyta; class Magnoliopsida; order Chloranthales; family Chloranthaceae; genus Chloranthus; species Chloranthus sessilifolius. Next base: position 24,965,799 of record CM037589.1, read on the forward strand.
CCAGAAAAAGTTGAACTCGAGGCACGCGAAGTGGGTCGAGTACCTTCAAGGGTTCACATTTGTCTTGAAGCATAAGGATGATGCCGAGAATAAGGCTGCTGATGCGCTTAGTCGTCGAGTGGCGACTTTGCAGTCTATGAGCACCGAGGTCGTCGGATTTGAGCAGTTGAAGCAAGATTATCTTGATTGCCCAAATTTCGGAGCAGAATACACTGCTTTCCTTGAAAATCGGAGCAACATTAACTCCGAGTATACCCTGCTGGATGGGTATTTGTTCAAAGGGAATCGTTTGTGCATCCCTCGTACTTCATTGTGTGATTTCCTCATTTGGGAGTTACATGCCGGAGGGACTGTCGGACATTTTGGACACGATAAAACCAGTGCGCTCGTCGAGGATAGGTTCTATTGGCCTAGCCTTGTGAGAGATGTCTCTAGGGTCGTAAAACAATGTTGTACATGCCAAGTTGCGAAGTATATCAAACAGAATACCGGCTTGTACAACCCTTTACCCGTGCCACACACCCCATGGCAGGACGTCTCTATGGATTTCGTGCTTGGACTTCCAAAGACCAACGGGAGCATGATTCCATTTTTGTGGTAGTAGATCGCTTTTCCAAGATGACCCACTTCATACCCTGTTGTAAAACCTCCGATGCGGTTCACATAGCCAAATTATTTTTCGGGGAGGTTGTGCGTCTATATGGTTTACCCCAGACGATTGTGTCGGACCGAGATGTGAGATTTATCAGTTATTTCTAGAAAATTTTATGGCACATGATGGGTACCATGCTCAAATTTTCGTCGGCCTATCATCCTCAAACAGATTGACAAACGAAGTCCACCAATAGGAGCTTAGGTACTCTCCTCCGTTGTCTTGTTGGTGATCACCCTAGGGCTTGGGATTTTATTTTGCCTTTAGCCGAGTTTGCATACAACAATTCAATCAATAGGTCCCTAGGTATGAGTCCTTTTGAGGTCATCCTTGGTCATAGGCCTAGAACACCAATTGATCTTATTCCAATGTCTGCATCCCATAGAGTTTCTGAGTCAGCCGATTCATTTGCACATCATATACACGAATTGCATACCGAAATTAGAAAAAGAATTAATGCTAGCAATGAACAATACAAAATATCTACGGATGCGTACAGGCGCTTCAAGGAATTCAAGGTTGGAGCTTACGTCATGGTTCGGGTTAGGCCTGAGCGGTTCCCAATGGGAGCTGCAAAGAAACTTCAAGCCCGCAGTGTTGGACCTTTTAGAATTGTGGCAAGGAGCGGCCCTAATGCTTATGTTTTCGAGCTTCCACCGGTCAGCTCTACATTCAATGTGGAGGACCTGGTTCCTTCTTTGGCCACAGTCCCACCCCCTCACAACCCCTTTCAAGCAGCCCCAAGCCCGAATACCAGCCCCACCCTACAACCCTTACCCTTCCCTTCCCCACGCAAGCAACACAGAGATGAGATCGAAGGGATATTAAATGATTTGGCGATATCCACCCATGGGGGCGGAATTCAAAAGTACTTGGTCAAATGGTTGGGAAAGCCGAACTCCAAGAACTCATGGCTAGCTGAAGACGAAGTGCGACGTTTGGACCCCGACATGCTCGAGCGCTATCACGCTGCCGCTTCATCGGTGATGAAGCCTTTTCGGTCCGGGAGAATTGACGGAGATGCCGACGTCGTAGACATTGGATATGGACCATTTTAATCAATCGAATGACATTGACAGAGTTATATAGTTCTAGAGTGAAATTTCGACCTATCGAATGGACTATACGATTGATCGAATGTCGACGGCGATATTTTATATGTAAAATTTTCGATCGATCGATTTTCACTTTCGATCGATCGAAATCGCGTCGGGATGTTTAGTTAGTTTTGAAGTCCAAGTTCGAACTTCTGTTTTGAGGGCTTATTTGTCTTTTATTTATTAATTATTTTAGGGTTTTCTTTTATTGAAAGGACTCCTATATAAGGTCCTTAAGTTGAACAATGTAATTAGTTATTGATGATTAATGAAAAGAGCTTTTGCTTGTGCTTGAGATGAGCCTCTACGAAGAGTGATTCTTCTTCCCGAGAAGGGTTTGGTGCGAAGCCAACGGTGTGAAGCCCGCAAATCTATCTATCTATCTTCATCTTCTCTGCTTGTGTGTTGATCCTTACAATCCTAAATCAATCACGTCCCTTTTGGAATCTTAAAACCCTAGTTTTATCCTAAGCCATTGAATAGACCCGATTCAACAATTGTAGATCCTAGCAGAATTATTAAACCCTTCCGCATCAAATATCCAGAGAAAATCAGTGATCCCATTATTGAATTGTGAGCGCCATAATCTGGAAAAACCTAGAGTTCTATCTCTAGGATCGATCTGCATTGTAACCTAACGGATCTAACGCCTGGACTGAACCCTACCTGAAGCATACGTGATCCTCCCCATGGAATACTATGAAAACTTGAGGTATTCGTTATATTTTGTGAACTTTATTGTTTAACTTAATTCTAATTTAATTCCAGCAAAATCAATCATATCATTCACATAGTTTAGGGTACCGTCCTGCATCACAGGTCCTCTTTTCTCCCAAGCCAATTGGGAAGGGAAATTTTGATTTGGCAGAAATACGGCTGCTTCTCCAAGCAGTGTCACCTAGGCACTTCTACTTTGGGAGCCGACACTTGGACACTCCTCAACATGACACAACACTTCTAGAAATGTACAAAAGTGTGCCTAGTTCAACACGGTAAAATGAGCGTTTACTTTTCATTTTTTTGGTTAGTAGGTTTCTCTATTAGCTCTCTAGGATTCCCTTTTAGTTTTATTTCACTATAGTTTAAATTATTTACTATTTTATATTTTAAAGGCCATGCCCCCACATTCGAAATTTCAGAAATTGTCGTGCCAGATACTTGTACACTTGGTACACGTGCCACCTGTCGAGGTAACCCTCTCTCCAAATCTTCCATGTTCTTCAAGGTACTCCCATTGTGCCTCTTGAGGGAGAAGGCGAATCCTTTGATGTCATTAACTGAATGTTGATAGAGGTGTCCTTCTGCTGAAGATTTTTGGATTTTATTTAAGTAACACAAGTTATTGTTTACAAATTGAGTCTTCAAATGCTGTACTTTATCTAGCTGCAGATAGGCATATCACATGCCATCTTGTCCAAGTAGCAGCTAATTTTCTGCAATCGGAACATTTGGAAGAGGTATAATTTGAGTTTTCTGAGCACTGATCTTTAGTAACTTGATGGTGGTAGGCTTGTAGCAATCCCATTTGCTTTTCAATAGCTACTGATCATTATTGTCTTTTATTTACGAAGGTCTTTGCAGATGTTGATATAAGCTATCTGATTGCCCATCACGGGAATCTTTTGAGTAAGAGTTTATAAGACTAACCTTCCCACCCAAACTGGTATCTTTTCTTCTCATTTTCACTTCCATTTTAAAGGGATGCAAAAATAACACAAAAGAATCCATAGATTGTTGAACTGTTATTCAATCCCTCAAAATGAAATCCTCTATTTGGTTCTAATTCAGTGGGCATTTTGCATTTTTTTTATCTTTTATCTTTTTTTTTTTTCGTTTAGCATCCCTCATTTATTTTGATGTTTTTTGCTGTTGTTGTTTTTTCATTTGAAGTACCTCTGGCGGAAATGATTTGAAAGTTTTTGGTAAAGTTTTGTCTTCGTAAGGCATTGTTGGTGGGTTGCAATCTCTGAAAGTAACTTTTTTTTTTATGTTTCAGTTTTGTTTTTTATATTTCTCAGAGATAAAATCGGTTTTTACTTTTAACACCTAAAAAATGGAAGAAAAGTATCTATTAATAAAAATTAAATTTATCTGTGAACATGTCGTCAAGATGTGTAGAAAAATTATGGAAGTAGGACACAGGTTATAAACTTCTTCGTAGTGACAAGTGACATCAGGGTGGTGATCGTTTGATGCGAACAAATCGATGACTACTAGATAACATGACTGATTTTGATAAAACAATCCATGAAAACTGCAGAAATGTAAACATTAAAGGCTGGGCAGAGTTCTATGCAGGGTTTTTTTTTTTTGTATAAAAAACAGCAATAATTCTACTCAGCCGTCTTGGTTGTAGTCTCCATTTCCATAATGAGATAACTGTTTTGGAAACTTGGTTAGAGATAGCCATAATAATCTTGCTTGTTTGCAGTTCGGACAGGGACATAGCTCTTTGATATTTTTGTTCTACATCATTTTGATTTTGAACACTCATCTTGAAGCTAATTTTTTTCAGATCAAGGATTTAAGATTTAGTTATAATACTCGTCCTTTGTGAGCAAATTCCAGCTTAGCATTATATTAAATAGTCTGGCTTGGCCAGGGTATATACATCATTAGTTTGTGAGGACTAAAAATTTGACCACCATTTATTAAATTAATAAGTAGCATTATTTTATTATGAGGAGTAAAAATGCCCCTATAGATAGTAGGATTCCTTCCACAATGCTGCGTCTAATTTAGGTCATAAAGTCATGGAAGAATTGTGATCTTTAGCTTGTAGTAGATAAGCTAGTAAGCTATGGCTTTGATGATGTTTTCGCAATTTGATACACGGAAAATATTTGTGAATTTTAGTGAAAAGATTAGGGTACCGCCTTGTATCTTTTGAAAACTATGCATAATGCGCGCGTCTCCCATGCTGAATGTCCTACACTCCTACAACTCTAGTCACTATATAGCCATTTCATCTCCAGCTCACATTCCTCAGATCTTGTACATGCTAAAAAGCTAACATGAACCAATCATAAATCTCCAACCACCTATATGACTAATGGTGTGTCCATTTTGTATGCACCTTCAACTGCTTGCACCCCAACTGGTTAAGAAGATAATGAACAATTTATTCATTTCATTTCTCCTTTAAGATTGCATGCTTGATACTCCTAATGATTATTTGAGGTGCAGTGGACAATGGCAACAGCTTGGTGGAGACTTATGCTTGCGCACAGTCTAGTTCGTGGTTGAATAAAATTCAAATTGACTTTTTAAAGGGGTTAGTGGCCATCACCAACTTCAATAGCGTTAGATCTATTGAAGTCAATCTCTCAGTGTCAAATCTGACTTGAACTTCTTTTAGGGGTGCTGAAATCGTTTAGAGATGTCATTGCCAGCTTTTTGACATATAATAACCTTTAAAAGGCTATTACATTTTTTCTTTATACAAGACGGAGTTAGTAATGGGAGTCGGTCTTTTTTTAAAAACAATTATGAAAATAAGAAAAAATCTGTAAAATTAAGAAAATGAAATAACCACCTATTCCCTTTCATTTCTTTTAAGATAGAAATTTAATTATTAACAATTAATTTCACCATTTTCATACCCGTAAATCTCTCCCCTCTCAGACACACACAGACACCAATATATAATGTAAATTAACCTCATAAACCATGGTTTGAAAACCTGAAAACTCGACTTTCATTTCTTTTAAGATAAAAATTTAACAACTAGCAATTAATTTCACCATTCTCCCTCTCTCAGACGCGCACACACACAAATATATAATGTAAATTGACCTCATAAACCATGGTTTGAAAACCCGTAAACTCGACTCGAAAGTCATCTGCGTCGAGTCGAAAGTCATCTGCGTTGAGTTAACTCGAAGACTTCAATAAACTTGACTCATTTTGACTCGGTAATTTGGTAATATTAAAAAAAATAAAAAATATATTTTTCAAGGAAAAGATTGAAAGATATGGTGGTAAAATGGGTAGCTTTATACTTTTTAAGAAGATAGGGTTTCTAAAACCTTATCCCATGAACCCTGGTTGCATCATCCTAGTGAAGTTTCGACTTGATTCTGACTCAACTCCAAATCCCGGTGACACGTAACTTGGCCGTGTTACTCGATGACTCGCCAAGTTTTAGAATTATGGATTGGATCATAGTTTCCAAAAAAAGAAAAGGAATAACAAGCTCACAAAACAATGTTTGAAGCATCTTCAATGTCATCTTCCTCCATCCAACATTGTTGGCATATAATCTCCAATGACTCAATGCAATCGATGTTCCCTCTTATTTCTCAAATTTACATGATCATGGTTTAAAATTTTGGCATCGATATTCCCTTTTAGTAATTGATCTTAATAATGAATTGATGTGCCATTAATCATGATCATGGTTTTAAAATTTTGGCATCGATATTAGATGTGGAGATATAACATAAATTTTTAACAATAATGAAAATTTTGAAAAATTATTCTTTAACAGAAATATGATCTTTTATGTATGCATACACACCTACATATATATATATATATATATATATATATATATATATATATATATATATATATATTATAAGGTATTTTTATACATAAATAATTGCTATACTGAGGTTTGATTGATAACTTGTATGTTGAGTATACAATGTTATTTTCCAATGTAAATAAGTTATAAACTATGAGTGATTGTGCATGATGTGTCTTTGATAATGATTTATGAATTATATACTACATCCAATAGCGCACAACATGTAGTTGTGTCGGACAGCAACTCTACAACTAAAGCATCATTTCCTTTTCCTACTTGTGTTTTGCCCAACAATCCTTTATTTAATCAACCCGAGAATTAATAATTTTACAGAAATGAATGAGAGAAGAAAAGAAGTATAAACATTGCTAATATACCTGAAAACTGTAATATTGCGTAAAGTTTTCCCAAAGTAGGAAGGACATTTGAAATCTTCACTTTTAAGTCAAGTCAAACATCCTAGATGATTTAACGTTTATAAAAAAAAAAAACATTCTAGATGATTTAACTATTATGTTAATAATTGAAGTTTAAAGTTACAACTTATAACACTATACACATTTCACTACAGACTAAACTTTTATACCAGTAAAAAATGTGAAAAATGAGCTTATAATGATAAGTATTGACAATTCCTTGCAGTTCTACTGAAATAGATTATCGGCCGATGCCTACGGAATAATCAAGACACTATTAGTATCAACATCAGTATCAGTATTGGTATTGGCTAGGCCTAAAATTGATATGTATTAGTTAATGTATCATATTAGTTGAGTTTTAAAATCTTCATCATTATTGATGAATTATAAGATACATTTGTCAGTTCAAGACACTATTAGTATCAACATCAGTATCAGTATTGGTATTGGCTAGGCCTAAAATTGATATGTATTAGTTAATGTATCATATCAGTTGAGTTTTAAAATCTTCATCATGATTAATGAATGATAATATACATATGTCAGTCTACACGATACAATGCTATTGAACTTTTTTTTTTTACAGGTAAAAACTTGTTAACTATTGGGAAAACTTTTAGGTTTCCAGCTTGAGTTCTGTTTAATGGAAATAGAAACTTTGATCATGACCATTGCATGATAAGATACATTTGTACAAGATGAATGCTATTTAACTACATCTTTACATCATGTTCATATGATTCGATTTGAATCATACAATTTATGATTCGATTTAAATCATAAATTGTATAATTTTGATAGGATTAATGAGAGGCCTCACTGGTACCATAACATTATCAAAGTTGACTTTTGCAGATATCTGGCCCATCAGAAATCAGTGAAAGTCAGCTCTTGATAGGATTTGGAGGCTAAAAGGCTGTACATAAGCTTGATAAGCTTACGATGTCGTTGAGGACTTAGAAGAATCAATCTCTTTTTAATGACATTGTGCAACATTATGATGGGCAACAGAAAAAACCATCTTCGCTTCATTGATGTGCCTCATCACAACTCATTATGGTTCATGCTTCTTTTTTTAAGGTAAGCCGGGGTTGAACCTGCGAGCTCAAGGTTGCTGCACAGTGCACCTTCCTGTTGAGCTACAGGCCCAAACCCTCATGGTTTACTTGGTGACATCATGATTGATGATAATCTGTTTCAAAGGTTTCTGCCTATTGCCAAAATTATATCGAGCTCTATTGTCAAAATATTTGCTTTGAGTAGCCGTTGAGCCTTTTCTTCTTGTTAATTATCGACCCACAAACTGCTCAGATAAAGTATTGACTATTTTCTCATTTAATCTGTTGGAGACAAAATTCCTCATATGTGTCACATTTCTTCTGATCCGAATTACAGGTTGAACCAAAACGCCGAAAGAGGTGATTGTTGATACAATGCTCAAAGAATGAGGAGGTACGCATATCTTTGCGGATTAGCCCGTCATTGTTAGTTATGTGGAATTGTACAGTGCAGAGAGCAGACTGTGCTTGCACAAACCTGAGGCTTCGGCAGTTATAATTTATGTGTTCCTTAATATATATATGTAGGAGGTAAATTAGAAATGTTTTTGTGTTTCTCATATATATATTTTGTTTGTGCAAAGTTCTATGCTGGTTCGATCTTATACGATCTTCAGAGAACACTTTAAGGGAAAAAACTAAGTATTGATCTCATTGTTTTCTTACGGGCCAGAAATCAGTCTTGTTGCTGATCTCTGTAGACAGAGGCTGCACATTGGATCAAGATCCATTGTTGCTAATGTGTTGTGTGTTACCGGTGATGTAATTTAGAAATAGAGAATCATCGTGTCATACGGTTAGGGCTGCAAATGGTTCTGCTTACAGTCTACCTCGACCTGAACCCAATCTGACCCGATTAGCAAAATCTTGGGTTGGATCAAGTCTGATTGGGTCAGGTTGAGGTTGGAACAAGAACCCAGGACCTGAACCCGGCCTGTGTAATAAATGGGTTAAGATTTCCAACCCAATCTGACCCGATACAGCGTGAAACAAAAAGAGTCCTTTTAATGATTTTTAACCACTAAAAAACATTTCACTTTTATGCCACCTGACAAATATTTGTGATCAGTCTAAACAGTCCAAGTAGTTGTGCATGATTGGACCATATTTTAGTTAAAGAACCACACCTATAAATCAATTGCATAACCATCAGATCGATGATCTTCATATTAGCAGTTAATAATTAAGAATAACAGTGGATATTACGGTGCATAGATTGGGACAGATCGTGATAGCCGTTCACGTGATAACAGACATGATATGGTATAATAAAATCGGGTAATGCGTACAAAGATAATGATTAGTACACTTTTAATGGTGGACTAGTCTAACATCTTATATAAATAAAAATATAATATAAATATTTTCTATATGGCATCTAGGTGCAAAACACACTTCAATCTCATTTAGCTGACCCCCAAGATGCGGGACGTATAATATAAATATTATTAATGCAGTTTTCAATTAACAGTGATTTCATTTGTCGGCAGAAAAAAGGGAACTTAAATGGTGGCTGCCATGGATCAAAATTTTGGACGATACCCATATGTATCGTTTTGGAGGGGGGATGATACGATAAAAAGGGTTTTTATTGAGTACTCTCTAAAACAGTCAATTTATCTTTCGATAATTTCAATTTATCGTCTGATAATTTAGTGGTTTGGCATGGACCCATGATTTGAAATTATCGGATGATACATTCAATGTATCGGACGATACGTGATACATATTGTCCTGGAGGTCAAGACAATACGTATCGAAAATCCGATTTTTTGATCCATAGTCGCTGCAGTGCTATTATAGTCGAGCAGATCATTACAGTCTTGAGGGCAATGTGTGTTTTGCTGCTTTGTTCACTTATATAAATCATTTCTACGATTGTGTGCATAATCCGGTGGGATCCACTTGATGAGCGACATGGAATCAGACTCTCCTAATTGCCATTTAAACGCCAAATGGTGCTTAAATAATCTTACACCATTAATGATTTAAATGTAGGTAATCCATACTCTCAAAGTAATGGAGCATACGTTAAAGAGAAATGGATTCAAATATGGTATTTTAGGGAGATTTGAATCATCCAATATATGCACTCTAACATCAACCCTTGTGTTGTTTATGACCCTAACTTAAGTTATACTTTTAGAGCTATGGTGGACCTTGGTGTTCTTATTCAGCCGAGGGAAGGCACTGTAGAACCCCAGCCAGGGTTTCGGGGCTAGTTACATGCAACTAGTGGGGGTATTTTTGTTATTAGAAAATGCATTGCTTGCCCTAGATGCTATGGACTATTCTCTTTTGAGAAAACTCCAAGATTGTATTGTATTCTTAAGAACTCATTAATAAAACTATTCATACCCTCCAGAGTACCTTCCCAGTTGACTTATGTAATCTTATTGAACCACATAAATCTTTGTTTTTGTGTGTCGATTGATTTTATTTATCATTTTCTCTCCCTTTGAATTATTGTTTGAGCCTTCATCCTCCGAATTGTGATGGTATCCAGGTGCTTCCCTGCAACACCTTGTTCTTAACTTTTAATGGCTGATATTAAAGTTCATCAATCTGATGGTTCACGACAACTTATAAGCATATTTCTTTGATTGGAACATGTTCCAATCATGGATTGCTACTTGGATAATTTAGATTGATAACAAATGTGCCTCATATGACATACTTATAAATCGTACTTCAATAGTTTAAGATAAAAAATGTATTTAATGGTGTAAGAGTGTTGAAACACCGTTTTGGTGTTTAAATGCACGTCAGGAGCGATTATCCCTCTATATATGGTCTATTTTAGCAAAAGAATGTGGGTGTTCAAATGGAGCACAGTAACTGTTGAATGTTGATTGCGGCATTGTTAAATTAATCTAACACCATCCTTCCAAGATCAGATGGCCCATATATATGTAAAGATACAATGTCCAGTCAGCAAGGTTATCAGACAAAGGTGTGGTTGAAAGGAGAGACATGTTACCAAGTACCCGGTCACTTCGGTGGATCTATATATTAATCCGTTTTTTGTTCATAAAAAATAAAAAAAAAGTTATCAGATCACATAAAGCCTGCATCCAACACCATTGGATCATAAATTGGAGAGTGATGGATTCATTTATATGAAGATAAGCAGGTTGATTTTTCGTACAAGAGTAAACCCTATAATAAAGCTTAAGGGAGAATGAAGAAGAGGAAAAAAGCAGCACAAGGCAAAAGAAATCAACGAACACGGATCACGACCGAGTCGACTCGTTGAACTCGGTTGAAACTGACTATTCGAAAGTGTCCTACTCCGGAACAACTTTTTTCAGTAAACTCTTCAAAGTGCAAATGCTGTTTAACGTGAGATCCCAACGGTTATACATCTCTCTCACTCTCTCTCTTTCTCTCTCTCTCTCTCCAAAAGAAGACGGTTACTGCTAATGATGCAGCTTTATCAACGGGAACAACGTGATTAAGCAATCTCTTGGAATGGTTTATAAAACCAGAGATCTTCACATCTCCACTACTAGCTAGAAAAATCGATAACCAAAAGCTGCTCATAGCTACCTTCATTAAAACATGGGAACAAACCCACCGTCTTCTTCATCAAGGTATGCTTTGACTTTTCTTCTTGTCTTGGCAATTATTGAAGCTGGTTTTGCGGAGGAGAGATCGATATATCTTGTATTAATGGAAGGAGATCCGGTTGCATTTCACCGAGGCGTTGCACCACTTGAAGAAGGAAAAAAAGTTGCTTACAATACGTAAGACCATCTTTGGCGTTGGATCTTGTAGCTAGATTCTGAAATTAATATGGCATTTTTTGGAGGGGCTTTTTTTAAAAAAGGGCCTACATGAAAACTCTTTTAGGCTATTATCTCACTTTAAATAGTTTACCGGTAGAGTTTAGGCTGCGTTTAGGTTAGCTCTTTTCGGCAAAGAGCAGCTATTTCACTTTTTGACTCCAACAGAGAATTATTTTTACATTTGATAACACAGCTCTTTATCTCATTTGCTATGGCGGGGAGCTGTTTTACGTGATCAAACTATTCCATGCTTGCTCTATCTCAGAGCAGATTTTATCTAGTGATTGGGTGTCTCGGGATCACGTGCCATCCAACATATTTAGGTGCCATCTAATGCATATGGTCTGTTGAAAATGTCGTCAAAGGTGATTAAAATCAATGCCCCAGACTGGATGGGAGTTTTCTTATTTTTGGCCCATCAAATGAAAATAAAAAGTCTAAAAATTTTATTTAAAAAAAAATCATATGCCACCCGGCTGATCAAACAAAAAAGGGTATTATTTTGGGTTAAATCATGCGGTTGACAAAACGTAAAATCCCTTTTTTGTCCAAAAAAGTTTGAAGTGGGGTAATTGCCTAAAACGATTTTTAAAGTAGGCCCTTTTTGTAATTTTCCCCCTTTTTTTTTAATGAAATTATTTTCCTTCCGAAATTTATCACCATTTATTCCAAGAGTAGTTTTAGAAATTAAGTTTGAGTGTTGGGTTGGCTCAGTGAATCATCAAAGGCACATGCAAAGCACTTGGTGGAATCTCATGATCAACTTCTAGAGAGCAAATTACAGTTGGGTACTTATAAGAAGCTTTATAGCTTCAACCACATTGTTAATGGTTTTGCCATCCACACCACTCAATCTCAGGTGATCAATCTCCCTCTTTCCGTTATAATAAAGAAACCACTAAGGGAGCCATTACTTGCACACATGTTTCAAGTGATTGAACTGAATTTAAAGAAAGGCTTGGTATTTCAGGGACATATGATATATTAAAATGTAATATCGGTTGTCTGATTTTAAGTTCATGATCAATAGATCTCCAATATAAAATTAGAGCAAAACATGATACTTGAGCTATTGTAGTCAACTGTTAAATTGTATAATAGCCTGTGACTCCATTATAACAAATGATGAAAATTATATTTTATTCTAATCATTTGCAATTGATATCTTTAAATCATGACCTTCAAATCAAACGGCTTAGATGGTGTTTTCACATAGTAGAGGTCGCTAAACTTTCAAGTCTTTCTTTTAAATTCGGTGCAATTACTTGAAAATCATGGCAGAAAGCTTTTGACACGCACCGAGGGCAAGTTTGTTATAATTTCGTTGTAATACCCACAAATTACAAACAATATTGTACTAGGAAAATAATAATCGGAGGACAAAGCTGCACAGAAAATTATAAATGGCTGGATAAAGTATAGGCGGCTGACGTGGCGTAACGTGACTGGCTACACCGGTCTGCATTAATTGAGTCTCACCATACTTACAACCAATTGCATCCCACTACATTAGCCGCTTGCATTTTGTCTACATAAAATTTGTCCTCCGTATAAAACTCTCTCTGACTACACCGACCTACTTTAATTGAGTCCTACCACCCATACAGCTAATTACATCGTGCCCCATCAGCATATAACACTGTCTATCATACTATTAAGTAAAAGTGGCAAAACGTTCATTTGTTTCGCCCTAAAGTCGACTTGTAAATCAGTAGTGCTTTTGCAATTGACTTGTCATTTGCTAGAGTAGAGCGATAAAATACCTTTAATATTGCTCGCAAAATGCGAACGGTTATAAAACAGCTACTTTTTTCTTTTAACAGAGATGGTTTTACTTTTACCACTAAATTTTATTGTGAAAGGTGAATAGAACATATATTTTATATATCAAATAAGAAAATTTGCAAGCACTTTACTCACCAAAATTTTACTTGGAGAATGAATTTTAGGAGCATAAAATTACCGAAATGAACATGCCCTGAGGGATGCTTCATGCATATGTAATTATATCACCCAGTAGTCACAAAGTCCGGGAGTCAGCAATAAAGTTTAAGTTGGGTAAAATCAAGAAAAATTGGTAAAAAAATCAGAGAAAAAAAAGGAAAAAAGAAAAATAAAAAGGAAATATATCATAATATATTTCAAGTTAGAAATATTAATTTGAATGAGCAAAATAGTATAAAATAGGCAAAACCTAAAAATTTTTAATAAACAAAATAGTACAAAATTCAAAGATTTTTTCCTCTTTAAGTATGAGTGAAAAAAAAATCCATTAACGTTACAAACATCACCCATTAAAAGGCCGAGTCATGACTTGCCCGATTAATCTACGATAAACTCGGGACAACTGTAAGTGGGAAACTTTTTCCGATTTTCCTAAGTAGTCAGAAACTTTTGTGACTGTTAACACCCCATCATTTTACCTTGTATAATATCACTACGAAGTTGCACCAAAGTGAGTGATTGATTACGTTTCTTTTTTTTCAGGCTAATATACTCAAATCAGCTCAAGGAGTAAAGTTTGTAGAGAAAGATAGAGGAGCTAAGCTGATGACTACGTATACACCAAGATTTCTTGGCCTACCAAATGGTGTGTGGGAAGTAGGAGGAGAGAGAAACGCCGGGGATGGCATTACCATTGGCGTTGTGGACACCGGCATCAATCCGATACATCCGAGCTTCGCTTACGATCCGGAGGATCCATTCCATTTGAATCCTCAGCACTTTTCCGGAGCTTGCGAGGCCGGCCCTCGGTTTCCGGTGAGTTCTTGCAACGGTAAGATCGTGTCGGCGAGGTACTTTTCAGCTGGGGCTGCAGCCACGGCGCCACTCAACGGGTCCAAGGACTTTTTATCACCCTTTGATGCAAGTGGACATGGAAGGTGAGTGATGAACAACATAAAACTCAGATCAATTGGACGATCATAATTCATTATCCTCCGATCCGTGCATCTTTACATGAGGCTGTTAGATATATTTATATCGTTAGTCTACAAATGAGTGTGTAACCCATAATGGGTGGACATAGTCCACAGGCATGTCACACAATCACATGGATGTGTGGACGATTTTACCGCTCATAATGGGTGGAAACCCATTATAGACTAACTCATAATTAGTTTGTTAGTAGAAGGGCGTAATGAAAATGAAAAATAGGTTTTGTATAGGCGACTGAAATGGTGCGACGTAACTGGCTGCCCTGACCTGCATTGCCTAGGCCTCACTACGCTTGCAACTAATTGCATCGTGTCACATCACTCGCCTGCACTTTGCCTGCACAAAACCTGTCTCCCATATCACACTGTCGTCTTTAAAATTAGGCACAACTATGAGAGAGGTCCCTAATAAAGGGAATGATACAGGATCCAATACTTGCACACAAAATTATCGCCTTTGTACACTATGATACATTATAGGGTACCTTTGTGCCTACAAGGCTACAAGATTATTGAAGGCGCTTACTTCTGAAATCCATTAAAACTCATTGACTGCTTGGAAACAAATGATGGAGATATTTGCTTACCCCAATCTTCCATTAAATGGATTTGGAGACCAAGATCTTATCATCATAGGGGAAGTTTTTGATTCCATCTGGCACAGATTTCCAAAATATGGCCCTGAAATCATGTTTGGGTGTAATGCGTGCTATGTGGTTTTAGGGTCACTAATTTGGATTTGTGCCATGTGGAATAAAAAATTGTCTGTCTGACGATACAATTATGGTTTCAAGATCCCTTGTGTGGAATATTGGGGTGAAAATCGATCTTCATCATCTGCTTACAAGCAATCAATGGATTTCAGATGTAGTCCCTCTCAATATTACTATAGGCGCAAACAGATATACCTATCTGCTAACATGCTTTTGTTATAGGCAAGTGAAGTGTGCAAAGGCTGAATTTCAGTGTGCAAGTAGTGGCCTCCTTTTGTTATAAGAGCCATTACTTGTGGCCCAAGCACACAATTTAAAAGAAAGACTTGACATTTTGAACCTATATCATGTGCAAACACTATCTAAATCATCTGATTTAAAAGTAGTAACCAAAAAATCTTTGTTGCAAAAGAATAGCATGAAACACAATCTCTATCATATAATACAAAGCCGTCAAAGGCTATCATTTGACTCAACCATTGAATGTATTGAATAATATGAAAGAGATTGTGTTTGTGCCAATATTGTTTTGCCTAACAAATCTTGGGCGATTTACGTAATAGTGTCCTGCGCTGTTTTTTATAACCAAATAATTGGGTGCCTTTTTTTATAACCATCCAACGCCCTGTTAAACGGGCATTCCGACTGTTTGCGCCAACACCTCTTAAACGGATGATGACCTTTTTACCCTTACTTTAACTATACCTTGTAATTTAAGAAATTATATTTATGCCTTAAAAGAATCAATTGCCCTAATCATTTCTCTCTTGGTTCGTTGGAACGACCGAAAACCCTAAGCCCTGAAGACCCCTCAGGATCATCTTCTCTTTGTTATTTTTTGAGTTATACTAATTGCATTTTAAAGGTTGAATTGGTTTTCTATGTTTTCAAGAGAGATGGCCTAAGCCCTGAAGACCCCTCAGGATCATCTTCTCTTTGTTATTTTTTGAGTTATACTAATTGCATTTTAAAGGTTGAATTGGTTTTCTATGTTTTCAAGAGAGATGGTGGGTTTTGAGCGTCAGGGGTAGTTTTGACATTAGGGGCAAATGCGTAATCCAACTCTAACGCATAAGGGTTCATTCATGCTAAATGGCAGCGTATAATTTCTTTAAACCCGTATTGAGGCGCTATCTCGTAATAAAAAAAAAATATTGACCGATTTCGTGATAAATTAATTTGAGGGGCGTGATTTGATATTTTTCTCAAAAATTTCAGTCTCCTCATGGCATGGGTCCTCAAGTATTAAATTAGACTCCTTACATGTTATTTCCCTATGGCACGGATGCACAAAGTAGAGTCTTTCTTTTATATTAATTTACTGTGTTCTAAAAATATTTACTTGAAATTATATCTTTTCAGTCATGTGGCGTCCGTCGCTGCTGGAAATTACGACGTTCCCGTGGTGATTGATGGCTTCGAGTATGGGAGGGCCAGCGGAATGGCACCTCGTGCTCGGTAAGTTCCTTTACTAATACTTTTGACTTCTTGAACCTCATTTGGCAACTCTTTCCCCAAAAAAACACTTTTTAAAGTATAAATATTGGTTGAAAAGCTATAAGTCGTTGACCACCCAACACCATTTTTAGAATATGACCAATCTTTTTGAGAAGCACGTGCCATCACTTATTTACAGTGATCGAAAAGTACTTTTTGGAGAAGGTTGCCAAACAAGGTCTTAGCATCGGTATCTTGGTATCTCCTCTTCCTCTCTCTCTCTCTCTCTCTCTCACAAAGTGAACCTCCATAAATTTCCACCTTTGGGACGTCTTTGGGCGATTCCTCTTTAGATTCATGGAATCGCTATGGTAGGGACTGGAAATGCTATGAATCTGATTGATTCCTTAAAAGTACGGTCTCCTTAGAATTTGATAATTAATTAGGTGGGAGCTACCGAGCTAGGAAAATTGTTTTTTCTAGAAATCCAGTACCCTGAAATATGGTAGATTCTTAGAAAAGGATTCTGGTACCATGGTGGAACCCGTGCGTTTGCTAGGAATCCACCCAAAACTTGAAATCTTGTATTTTGTTGAGCTTTTCGTAGGAATCCCGCTGCTTTCCCAGCAACCAAACATGCATTACTCTGTACCAAAAGTTCAAACCTACTCTTCAAAGGATTTCCTTTTCTTTTTTTTTTTTTAAAGGAAAAATAACATTTCATTCACCAATATCAGAAGAGACAAGAGATACAATGTTTATAGGAACATCTTTCATCCAGTTTGCTACTGTATTTCACTGCCGTTTAGCATTTTAGCATCTTAATGAGATGAAGTTTTGGGACTCCATTTTGGATCAAGTATACCAATCCTCCAAGTAAAGAACCATTTCCATTCGTATGAGCAATAGCCATACTAACAAAGCTCTCGTCGCCTTCAATGTTAATGTTTTGGAACCCAATTTCCTTGGCCCATTTAATACCATCATAAGCAGCAAGAAATTTTTCATGTTCACCACTTATAACATTGTCCACATTATACGCCATGGACGCCCTCTGATTGCCACAGTGATCTCGGATAATGGCACCTAGTCCAAACACTTTTCAAATTTTTGTGCCATGCACCATCAACATTGAGTTTGTATGTGCCTTGAGAAGGAGGCATCCATTTCAGAATATTCCCAGTTACTATATCACCCGGGCATTGAGAGTTGTTGCTGTTAGCATCTATAAACTTGTAGAGATACGCCGATGCAAAAGATGCCGTCTTTATCGGATTGTCAACCCTCTGCCCATGTATCACCTTGTTTCTATGGTCTCATATAGCTCAAGCAGTTATGAAAAAAAGGCTGATAACATCCCCATTATACTCCTTTATAAACTGTTCCGCCCACTCCATGAATGTACAGTTTTGTGCCAGATGAGTCTTTCTTTCCAAAGAGCTTACGAACCACACTCTAGTTGCCCAATCACAATCCTTCAGCGCGTGAATTATGTCTTCCATCACCTTGCCACAAATTTCACAGTTCAGATTGTGCATATGAATTTTTTTGCCCAACAAAGCCGGGACCGGAAGAATATTATTTAACACTCGCCAAGTAAATATTTTTATTTTTTTTGGCATCTGACACCACCAAATCTCCCTCCATAGCAACCTTTCCTGGTTTGAACTTGCTCCACCATGATCAGTGTGGATCTACCGGCAAAACTAAATAAGGAACTATAACCAAATAACCTTTTAATAGGGGAATAATGGGTCATTCAAATGTGTCACGACCCAAAATCCTAGCCGATCTCAAGGGCCTAGAATTTCGTGTTATGATACCGCACACTTGTTAAGGCGATAAGCGGATATACATATCTTAATAGATCTTATATAAAATTGGGCTCCCAAAAATCGTGAACCAAAATTTCGTTTTACATTAAAAATTTTCTTTACTAAGTTTACATTGAATTTGGAATTTACAATACTAAATGACCATAAATAAAAGTAAGATTAACTACTAGAAAGTCTTTCCAAAGATTTAATATATACCTGATGTCGTCTAACTGGTCCTCCATGTCATCACCCTCATAAACTGCATAGTCTTTTAGCGCATTAAGTTCACCGGGCAGTATAGTCCATATCTTCATATGCAACTGTTAGTTTTTGGGAGGGGAGTGAGTTTACTAATTAGTCACGTAAACTCAACGGATTGCACAATCGATCCACCATAACATACTCAGGTGATCGTGTGTGCAAACGCTCGACTGGCGATGCATTTTGAAATAAACCAAACAGAAATGATTACAAACATATTTAAGACCTCATAACTTATCATATCGAAATTGAAAGACATAATATAAAATGAAAAAACATAACATAGAATGAAAATGCTTGACATAAAATAAAATGAATATGATGCATTAAGTTCGATATCTTTTTGTATCTACTTTGTCGACTTATTTTATGTGTCATATCTTAAAACATAATATTGCTCCATACGCCTACACAACGCACTTGACATCTTATTTAATTTACGTACACTACCTGTGTCAAGGCCGCTGCTCAAGCCTATCACGCGAGATCCATGTGTAGATAATCACCTAACCTCCATATCATAACGTATATCATCATCCAGCCTGATGAGGTTGCATATATTTAAATCAGTATCCCCTTACGTTCGGGACACTGTCGTATATCGTATTGTCTTTAAGACCCATCTTGGCTGTAGACGTTAGATCTTGCGGTGGCACGCAAGATATGACAAGTGTAAAAACTTAATTCGTATTTTACTGACTTTCACAGCGTAACTTATCCGTATTCGAATCTTATCTTATCTTACATATCATTCCTTATCATTTACTTATAACTTAAGTTAAAGTGAGCCACGGTACGATAAGATTCTCAAAATCACGTTTTCCAATGGACGGATTTCGTAGTAACCTGGATGTACTTCTTGTGGCAGCCCATACTCCCATAGAGGTATTGCATCCGTGCATGGATGCGTACATTCTAAGTTTCAAGTGATCGTGAAGGAAACCCCACATGACGAAGGCTTAAAGGCCGTGTGATGTGTCTTATTCCTTTTTAATCATGCATATGCCCTATCATAAGTTTCTATGTGATGCATACCATATGATGGAAGGACTTACCTGACTAAACAAAACTATTCCATACGCCTTGCATACTTGTGACTATAATATAATAATTAAAATTTGAAAATAACAAATATTTCATACCTAATTTTGGAGAAACTTTTATGGGCCGTTAGATTATTGATCGGACCTTCTATTTTTAAAGTTTTTTAAGATTTGTGCAGTTTCTGCATCGAGACCTTTTTCTAGTTTGACTCAAAAGTGGGTCAACAAGGCGGTCAAACAAACCTTTAACCTAGTTGTACAATGGTTCATATTCCTTACTAGATCTTTCAACCTTGCCGGCATCAGAACACACCCTTGAGATTTTAGTGACACATTTCTGATCCGTTAGATTATATTGCATCCTTATCGAAATCGTTTTGAAGTTGGTCCTATGGGCTTATTGGGCCTTAATTCTCAAAGGTTAAGGGTCAAATGTAGCCCATGATATTGTTCCATGTGGCACACAAGGCTGCTAACAAAACAAATGAACTTTGAACCATCTAACATCTAATCTGAACCATTAGATGGTCAGAAAATAAAATTTTACCTAAGGTTGGGTTTTTTGTCCCAGTCTTGAATCGACCTCTGGCACACTAGATCTTCCAGCCAACATTTTATAAGATCTAGGAGTCACGTGCACACTTAGGGTACTTATATGTAGTGATCAGATTAAACGGACTTGAACTATCAGATACTTAAGAAAGAAAACTTTAATGTGTTAGATCTTTGGGCCCAATTTATTTCGGCTTCTAAGGCCTCAGATCTAATGGTCAGTCCTTACATGATCGATGGTGTCCAACTGGAGTTTCAATTTCTTGATTTGTGTATCAATTTCTAGGGTCCTGAACCGTTAGATGTCTCGAGAATTTCAATTTGTGGAGATGGTCCATCTCTGCGCCATTTCTTGGGTCGGACCCACAAGGTCTAAAATTTAAATTATTTTGTTTGACATTAGTGGTGCTAAGGGGTGGTTGCACACAATTAATCATATCAGGCAAGTTCTCTGATGCACCCAACTACAATGGTCAGCACAAGCAAGCTATCACCGGCATTGCCGGAGTTTTGTCAGGCCGATCCCCGGAATTCAATTTATCTCGGCTCGGAGAAATTATATATAAATATATATAACCACACAGGGATCACCCGAGAGCTTCTCTCTAGTCTCTTTCTGAATGTCCGTCTTTGAGGTTGGGTCTGTCTCATTTTCTCTCTCTAAACTTTCATGTTAGAGATTGGACTTGCTTCATTTTCTCTCTCTAAACTTTCATGTTAGAGGTTGGACCTGCCTCATTTTCTCTCTCTAAGCTTCTTTGTTAGAGGTTGGGTCTTTCATTTTCTCTCTCTAAACTTCTAGTTGGGTCTTCTCTCACTTTTCAGATTTTTAGTTGGGTATTCTCTCTCTCTCTGAAATTTTCACCTGGGTTTTAACTCTCTCCAAATTCTCAAAGTATTTGACAACGAAGAAAATTGTGAGGATTCAAACCCAGTGCAGCTATTAAGCAAAGAACAAGCATAACAACAAGGCAGATTGAAAACTATGTCAATTTTATGTTGAAATCATCTTAGATTGATCTACAGATTGAAAACTATGTCAATTTGAAGGTTAAAAAAAATATGATGTTCTCTCCCGCTCGACTACAACTTTAACATCATTGATATTGAGCCAAAACCCAACATACTCTGTGGCTTTGTCATAGCTAGAATGAGACCTCATATACTCATTGGCAATATTTGGATGATATAGTTTCTTTTGTGGTGCATCGAAGTGGGAATAGTCGAATATAAAAGTGGTTTCTAGTGGTCATGACTCCACATCAGGAACAATAACATGACTGCGGGATAAATCATAATAATTGGGTTTTGAATCAAGAACGAATTTGTGGAGGGATTTGCAGCATCATTAGATGCAAAAGGCTATCCACCTTCTTGTTTTACTTTGAATCACTATACTGTAATGAGGAACCTATAGAGGAGGGGTTGATGAAGAGGTTGGGTTCTTATGTGCCGTGCAGATCATCACAATATGAGTCTATATATATATATATATATAAAAGAACATATATCTAATGCAATTTATATGAATATTATATATTAATAACTATATTTTCCTTTTTATTCTTCTTCTTCAATTATACGAGAGCTCCATTAATGGAGTTTATTTATTTATATTTTATTATTATTATTAATATTTAAAAAAAGAAAAAGAAAAAAGAATTGAGTATTTTAAGATTGATCGAGGGGCACTTACTTGTTGGAGTGTGTACATGATTTTTCGGGATGACTCCGATCAATTCGGCGATGCGGCAGCCTACGCGTCGATTCGGCGATGGGCAGCTTACACTTCAATTCGACAATGAGATTTCGGATGTGGGTCGGCAGTGGTGGTCGGTTAGATGCGGGAAGAAGAAGATGGTATGGCAGCGGTGGTGGTGTCAACTGTGTTTTTGCCGAGAGAAGAAGATGAGAGAAAGAGATAGATGAAGAAGGAAGGAGGCTAGGGTTTTATAATTTATAGAGAGAAGGTGGTTTACGTTGGTCAAGGTTTGCCGAGAAGGAAAGAATTCCCAAAACTAGGGTTTCCTTCCAAAATTAGAGGGAAGTAAGCGAGCATACAAGGTGGGTAGCATTATAAGGCTAATTTTAGTTTCCTAAAAGGCACCATATAACTAGCTAGTAACCGAGTGCAATTAAAATTATAAAGTTTCCTCATTGTTGTGTGTGTGGGTTGGGTTTGAGTGTGGAGCACTCACACGGGATTTAGCTTTCCTCCGCATCTAATGCCATTGAATGACCTTCCTAGGGTCCGGTTCATAACAGAATGCCTCCTAAACAAGGTATCAAAATCGGTATCGGTTTGCCGAGGACTGATACGACTTGGCCGATACGTGTCGGCCTTTTTTTTTTCAGAAAAAAAATAAAAAAGAAGAATATCTATGTCTCGGCCGAAACCGAGATGTATCGGCAGATACGGTATATCCGATACCCGAGTTGGGATACTGATACATATCGGTTTGCCGAGTAATCGATACGTATCAGTATCGGCCGATTTTTTATACCTTGCTCCTAAAAGCCAAATCTCATGAACTTTTGACTCTCACATTTTGTTTTTGATCGCCAAAATTTGTGACTCACAAATTTTAGGTACTACATATAAGGGTAGCATTATATATTCCCATTAAACCTCTGAAGAACAAATGCATATTCACCATAAAAAACCCTTGACTGCCTTCAATCATATGATGGAGATCTTTTTGTGTCCCAATCTTCCACACAAAAGATCTTGAGACAGCAAGATCTTGATTTCATGTGCCACACATCCCACAAAGTGATCGTGATCATGGGCGTATCTATCAGACTGCCACTTTTGGGGATGTGTTACACGTGGGATCAATCGTGACCGTCTGATAGGTACAAGTAAAAACCGTTGACTGCTTAGATTTGGACAATCGGGATCGTTTTTTCTTTCCAATGTTTCACAGAACTGATCTTGAGATCATGGGCATATCATCACAGAGGCAGTTTTTTCTCTCATGTGACCTACATCCCAAAAAGTGACCAAAGATTACGTGGCATACAAAATTCTCACAACTCACATTTTGGGATGTGTGCCACATTGAATAAAAAAGTAAAGCATCTAATGATCTTCCTATAGGTAGCCGTACTGGAAGGTGCGGTTGGATTACCTCGTTTTCAGGGACTCGTTTTCAGGGAGAGTGAATACTTGTTGGGTATTTTGATTTGTCACTGCTTTACACCCGACCTTGACTCCTTTTTTTTGAGTCCTATCTAATATTCAGAGTTTGCCTCGATTTGGTACGGCTATAATTGGATCGAAAAACGATCTTTATTGTGATTTAAAGCAGTCAAGATTTTTAGTACAAGACAATAAAAAAAAAAAAGAAAAAAAAAAAGGCTTAACGCAAGAATTATTACATCTTTGTTTGAACAGAATTGCTATTTACAAGGCAATATATCCCGACATTGGAACCATTGCTGATGTTGTTTCTGCAATTGATCAAGTAAGCATCAACGCGTTCCCTATTCTCGGTCACCCCTTTTTCTTCTTGTTATATGATGGTGCTAAGTAGCATGAAATATTGTAGTGCCCCCCATCCTACCATCAACTGGTGCATGTTCACTTTAATCCGGATAGCTCATCAAATCATTGGGCCACCTCTTGGATGTACGACTGCACAAAAATCACACTGATCGAGCAATTTTAACCGTCCAGGCGGTGCACGCACAATACACGTGATGTGCACTTGGTGCTGTCATGTGCACTGTCCAACACTCTGACTTTGAAAAACTCAGAGATTTAGAACCTCTAAATCCGTGTGGGTTTTCAAAGTCTGCAATGGAGAACCAGATACAAGCCCTGTGAACCTAATATTGAGCCCATCCCATGTAAGATGTAGCCGATTGATTGGACGGTTCAAATCAGTCGTTACAAAGAGACACCCATTGGTGGTCAGAGACGAGTGGCACATGATCAAAGATGACTGGCTCAAGTACCTTCTCAGTTAATGTGACAGCCATATAATTTTGTGGGATTTTTTCACAATAATGTTTTAGTTACTAAAAATATCACCTTTTAGGGTTAAGGGTAGACCAGGCTGCTTGGTAGTATGGTTACTTGGTCCCACACTAATTTGTAGCCCCCTGACACCAATCACATGGATAGAAGCGGCTTGATAATTAAAATTATTTTTGTAAAAATAAAATATAAAATTATGTGGCCAAAAGAATTAATTGCATGTAAAATGAATGTTAAAATCACATTTAATTTTATCATTCATTTCTCACCGCGGTTGATGTCATTGACTGTGCACTTTTATTTTAATTTTTTTCGTAAAATAATTATGATCAAGTCACTCCTATCTCTAATATCTAATCATGAGATGGATGCCACATAATTGCAAATTAGTGTGAGACCAAATAAGTTAAAGGATCCATGATATTAGGCTACCTTTACCCTTACCTTAGATCCTAGTTACTAGGTAAATTACTTTACTAGACATTCATATATATTAAGGGCTTAATAGGTAGTACACTCGAGCATAATATACGCATTTGCCTCTTACTACACCTACTCAAAACTAGGGTTAAGGGTATTTTCTTCTCTAATATTAGCATAAAAGCCACTTGTGTACTCAAACTTTTACAACAAGCATGGATTGATTTATAATTTTAACTTAGTATATAATTAATGGGTGTCCACTCATCATGAGTCACTATAAAAAATAAGATTATTAGCAACAGTTTTTGACTATAAATAACTATCGCTATTAATAAAAAAATTATTAAAAACTATTAGCGATAAGGGTATTAACAGTATTTTTTGTTAATAGTGGCGGTTTTTGATTGCCGCTAATAGTCTTATTGTTTGTAGTGAGTAGACATTGTAGTCCAAATGTCCCTGTGACTTGACGGACTTGCACGGATTTTGAATGCATGTAAATCTGTGCAAGTCACTCGGTCACAAGGACATGTGGATTGCAATGTCTACTCATAATGAGTGGGCACTCATTCCAGACTAACTCTATAATTTTAGATAATTAGGCACTATCCAGTAATTTCTTTGGTAACTAGCACCAGGAAGTAATATTTTTTTATAACTAAGCATTGTTTGGTTATTCACCTATTATTCATAGGTAATGTATTTTGTAACTAAATGCTATCCGTAAAATTCACGTACCGCAAATTATTCAAAACTCACGTACCGCTCATTATTCTAAGCAAATTACATTTTTTTTTCCCATCAATGAACAGGCAGCTCGCGACGGCGTAGACATCATAACGCTGTCCATAGGGCCAAATGAACCACCAGAGGATACGCTTACTTTCTTGAACATTTTCGATATATTTCTCTTATTTGCGAGAAGGGCCGGAATTTTTGTGGTGCAAGCTGCAGGGAACAAGGGCCCGGGTGCGGCAAGTGTCGTTTCCTTTAGCCCCTGGGCTATGGGTGTAGGTGCTTGCACCACTGATAGAACTTATCCCGGTTCTCTTCTCGTTGGCGATGGTCTGAAACTACCTGGCGTCGGATTATCGGGTAAGTGCCCACCCGATATCTCTTACTGGTTTTTTCTTTTAATTGTTAGTTGAACAACGTGTTTCCATTTCTATTGGTATTAGACGGCTTGGGTTGATTGTGGCACTGCAAAACCAGTAAAAAACCTAACTTTCACAGAATTTGAGGCCAGCCTCTCTAGATCAGGTTTTGGGATGCAAGCCTTGGGGTATAAGAGGCCATGGATTTAGGTGCACAATGCCCATGCATTTCAGCCATGCGTGCTGTGCAACGCCCAGACTTTTGGTCTCAAATGAGTGCATCCCCGAGACTTAATATAGGGCATTTTACAAAACAACGTCTTGTGCCATTTTTTATCATTAAAAAATCAAACGTCGCTTTTTCTTTTGAGAGAGTGCCCTCATGTATTTGAAATGGGGAGCCATACATATTAACCTACATAGGGCACTGATTAATTTTTATGAATAATTATAATGTTGTCCTGCCAACAAATTTCCATTTTTTTTTTTACTTTTTTTATTAGGCATTCGACACGTGTAAGGAGAATACGCACGAATATGGGCCTGTATTGGCATGTATGGGGCGCATTTTCGTAATTAAAAAAAAAACTTCTATTGTAATAAAAATATAAATGGGTGCGTTTTCATACTTTTGTCCTTAATATATGTGTGCCTAGGAGTCTAAGAGTCTCACTACGTACGCATCCCATATGAACCTCATACTAAGCCCTGCTCGTGATACAGCAATTAGTCTTACTCAATATTTAACATCTATGAAATCCGTGCAGGACTAATAGAGAAAATTTAAGGTTGAATGAAAAATATATATCTATGATGTGTAATTTATGTTTTAGACACTAGTAAGGATGCACATGAATTCCAGGATTAGAAGTCATCTCATCTCTTAAAACTAAAATTAAATTCAATGACTAAGATTCACCTAGGATTTTTAATTAATATATTTATATTTTAAAAATTCTAATTATTAAACTACTATGATATCCTTTAACGTATTTCAATCATATCATATCCTAGAGCAGATTGCATGCCATATAGAACAAAAAGCAAACTCAGACTAAAATAGAAGAAGAAATTCAAGAAACCCATTGAACATTTGATTTGAGTCGATTTGCCGAGAGAGAGAGAAAGAGATGTGACTCAAGATAATTCTTCGTTTGGAGATGGAGGTTGGGGTGCATCTCTTGCCGACCATATCTCTCGAACGGTATATAACTGCCGCTATTAATAAAAACACTATTAAGATTATTAGCGGCAGTTTTTTGTTAATAGCGACAGTTTTTTACTGCCACTTTTTTATAGTGCAAACTCCGTCTTATTCTAGTTTTAATGGTGGTGATTTAGTCTTCTTTGTGATGGGCAGAAGAATGGAGATCCAGCGATTTAAGTTTGGGAAGCGAAGCGTCGAAAAATGGAGATCCGGCGATTCAAGTTCGAAAAAAAAAAATAACTGTATCAAAATACAAAATAAGCAAAAACCCATATGATATTTCTTAATCCAATCTCATTTACAGTCATGTATAAAGATCTCTGATTATAAAAATACACCTCTATATTGGATCATGATGAAAACAAATCGATTTCGATTTGTGCCATCCGATACAAAATTACAAACAATCTGATACTAAATTATATCTAATAATTCTTATGCCTATAACTATTGTTTCCACATCAGAGCCAGACAAAGATAATAATATAAAAATATGATCTTTTTGAGTGAAACATCTTACCCATATTCCCAATTGACAAATAATATATATATATATATATATAATCCCCAACAGTTAATCTCATAACACATATAAATAAATAATAAATAAATAAATATCCACATTCATTAACCCGAATAGAAATCTAACTGTTTCAGGATGAATAAAAAAACACAAAATTTATATTAACCTTCATAGTTTGCCGAATTTTAATAAGCATTGGAATCTACCCATTTTTTTTTTATTATCATCATCATTGTCACAACCTTATTACATCTATTTGGAGTCAGCCGACTTTACGCATTCTATTTCTCGACTCTTTTCTTGCTCTCTGTGTCCACACAGTTCTTTATTTACCTTCTATGCTTGCTTCCTGGTCTTCATTGGACTCCCTCTTCTACTTGTTGCATATTGCTTTCAACTTTTTGTATAAGATTTGTTTCTAAAAATTTCTTGGATTTAAAAAATGAAAACATTTATTATATTTTTTCATTATTATGAGTGACATTTAAACACCAAATGGTGTGTTTAGATGATCTTACACCGTTGAAGAGCCGTTTGATTTTACACCATTAAAGTACGATTTACTTTGAAAAGCACACATTTCTGATCAATCTATATAGTCTAAGTGAAGTGACGGCGCATTCCAACATGTCTCAGCCAAAGAATCCCACTCATAAGCAGAATGGGTGATTTATGGGCCCACTATGTTTCTATTTGACAATTTATCTTGTTTGAACAGTACATTTGTACTGAAATTTTATTAGGTATACAGGCCGTGGATCATGAGTTGAACGCTGACCAATCTCAATCTGCATGAATAAACGTTATGAATCCCACAAGTTTCTAACGTTTGCAAAATCCGTGCAACTGGATGTTGACCATGCAGATCTTTTCTTCTTGATGAATTTGTTATAATTAGCTGTTTGAATTGGGGTTCGTTGTCGCTTCACCATTGTCGAGTGAACCCGATTTGTTACGAGTTGGATGAGTAAAAATGTAAGATTTCTATGACGACCCTTTGAGTCGCATGTCCTCCCGGGTTTGCTCGTCTTAAGTCAAAGTTCCGTTCACTATGCTCGATGATCCAAAGCAAACCAAACCTTGAACCGAACCGGTCTGTGGTTTGTTAGCACTTAAAGTCAACCATGTGATCAATCACTGTGAGATACTGACCATGTGATCAAGCAATGCTTAAAATATCGACCTGCCAATGGACTGGCCTGGTCCACCCCCGGTTATCAGTTCATCTAGGGTTGTCAAAGGATCTATTGAATAGCCAAACTGACCTGATATGGGCACAAACTTGACTGTCTGAAAGGGTCAGGCATGACTAATAGCATCTTCTTATTGGGCAGCCAAAATTTTGGCTGGACCAAATCTCACTACAAAAATAAGGTGTATTAGTGGCACTTATTGTTAAGGCAATTTTTGGTAACGACATGACTAATAGCAGCAATTTTTTTAACTGCCACTAATAATCTTATTTTATGTAGTGTCTGTTGACAACCTAACTGCATCACACCATTGGATCACCATCCAGTGCTCCAGGTTATCGGGTGCATTGCAACCATTGTAGCATGATTAAATGCTTCATGGAGACGATGAGCACCAGACCTTTCATCTTTTCTAATAAGACGTAGGCTGCAAGCCTATGACTTTATCTAAGCTATCAAACTATCCGAAATTTCAACGAACCAAAACTTAACACGCTTTTGCAAACGCTGAATATATAAAGTTTAATAGGATTAAGGGTATTTTTGATATTACAAAATGTGTTAGAATTTATTTTTACTTTTATATAGTAATAAGAATAATTATATTAATTGAGATTTATAAATATTTTAAAAAGTATTTTAAATTTTAGAGAGGAAATATACCGCCAGTGGTACACCTACATGGCTCATGCACTTAACAAAAACTCTTAATTAAAAAGTGATAGGGAGAATTATTGCACATCAACCATTTTAGCATAAGGATATTTACACATTCATTCATACAAAGGTAAACGGGTTCGTTACTGTAAATCCCATGACTCAAGTTAAATAATCAGGGAAATTCAAGGATAGTCAAACATATAGAGGAATAGTCACAAAAATTGCCAAATTTGTTTTTAAGTTTATAAATATTTTGTGATTGTTTTGTGCACCAAGTTTATCACATTTTTTTTTTATAAAAAAAAAAGTACTTTTTAAAAATTCATGAATTTTGTGATTAATTCACAAATAAATCATGATTTTTTCAATAAATTGGAATTTTTAATATATTTTTTTTAAATATATATTTTTATCTTACTTTTTTATTTTATTTTTAAATTTTCTTGAATTTTTTCCAAAAAATTGTCTAATTTTACCAGCTTTTTTTGAATTTTAACTTTTCCAAACTATTGCCGAACCTTGACTTTGTGATTACGCATAGAGGCATAAATTCACCTCTTTTTCTTTGCTCTCAATTTCTATGCTGTTTCATTAAGTTTTCCTATGAATAGGAGATATCAATTCAAACGCTTGGGCCGTGCATTCTTATCAGTTGGTTGCCACTTGGCACTTAACTTGAGAATTGGGTGCCACAGCAACATGCCTAAGGTGGATCAAGTATCATGAAATTTGGGTAAGAGGTATAAAATTTCAAAACACTATATTTGTATCATGAACAATGAACTTGGACTTGGGTGCAATTTGTATATACATACCATTTTTTTTTTCTAAATATCTAAGAAACTAAGGTTGCGTATGGCATAGTTCTTTGTTAGTTCCTGCCACAACAGAGTTTAGCTACTTTAGTTGATTCCCAATTTTTTTTTCCAACTCCCTGTAAAAGAAGATTTACCTGCTCTAGTAGCAACCTCCCTAAAATCTACTCTGACAAGAAGGAGTGAATAGAGATGAGAGTAGAATTGTTGAAGAGGTAAATCCTGCATAAAATCTTGTTACGCAAGGAGTTATCAAGGAGAAGGGGTACCTAGTAAAGTAAGTAGCAAGATAATAAAAAGAGGATGAAGGTCACTACAAAAAAAAGACTATTAACGGCAGTCATAAACTGTCGCTAATAGTCTTAATAGTTTTTTTGTTAATAGCAGCACATTTTTGCCAAAAAAATTTGCAGTTAATAGTCTTATTTTTTGTAGTGGGTGAACTCTGCTATGGGAGGGGCAAACAAAGAGTTATGTCATACGCAACCTAATTAAGCCATGCATTCAAATGTCAGAACCCGTGCCACATTTTTAAACCCCAAAACATAGTTTATGTAATTTTTCATTTTTATTTTTTTTATTAGTATAAATAAACTCGGATCAAAACATGGCATTAAGGATTTTTGTTTTAAACAAATATAGGTCCAACTTTAGGGAAGGGGGTGTTAAAATTCAAGCTGGTTTTGGCAAAGGATGCTATAAAAGCAAATGGAAGCTACCCCTCAACTCCACCATATATTGAAGAATGCCAACATCCAGAGGCATTCGACCCTGCTATTGTCCAAGGCAGTGTTGTTATCTGCACCTTCTCCACAGGCTTTCTCAATGGAACCTCCACTCTACCCGCCATTTTCGACACCGCTAAATTTCTAGGGTTTGCAGGTTTCGTTCTCGTTGCCAACCCCCTCTACGGAGACTTCGTTGCAAACCCAATTCCCTTCCCCCTTTCTGGAATCATGATTCCACAGATAGCCCACGTCAAGGTTATTATTTTTTCCTTTTTTCCAATTATCAAAAAAAAGGTTTTTGTTTTGAATTAGAATATAGATATTCTTTTTTGTCCCAATCTTCCATAAAATGGATCTTGAGATCATGGGCATATCATCTGACGGTCAGATTTTGATTCCACGCCGCACACGTCACAAAAATTGAATGTGAACCACCTTTGATGGTACACTATGATTATGTTCATTTTTTGTAATGCGTGCCCCATAAAATCAACATCTAACCATCTGATGGTTAGTCCATGATCTTAAGATCTATTTTTGAAAAATTGAGACAAAAAATATCCCCCAACATTCGATTCAAAGCAATCAACGATTTTTTGCTTTGCATTAAGTGATAACATTAAAAAAAATGTGGCAGTAAAACTCTACATTTTCGCATAGCTTACGTGATCGTTTAATATATATTTTTTGGTAGATCCTTTTAGAGTACTACGAAGCACAGACTTACAGGGATTCAAGAGGAGTTGCAATAAGATATGGGGGACAAGTGGCAATTGGAGAAGGAAGAGAAGCTGCTTACTTAGAAAGAGCTCCTGTAGTAAGCCGCTTCTCATCAAGGGGACCTGATATAATCGACAACCGTTTGAACCCGGCTGACGTACTCAAGCCCGATATCATAGCTCCAGGCCATGTGTGGGGAGCTTGGACCCCAGTTAGCGTTCTAGATCAAATCCTCTCAGGTGAGGTGACACTTGTAATAACCACATATCATCTTTGGTACCTGTATCTATAATCAGAGATTTTGGTGTCGGACCTTAAACAGCAGACCAACAGCGGACTGCTTATATGACGCAATGCAAGTGAATGGCCCAACCTGCATTGTTGGGACCTACTGCGCTTGCATCGCACCACGTAAGCAGTGCGTTGAATGGTACGCTCGGTTGTCCTTTTCTATCCCCAAGCTTCCACACAATAGCTCTCACATCCCAAAGAGTGACTTGGGAACTTTGTCTAATGGCACACCCATAGCTAAAGTCACTTTTGGAGATGTGCACCACATAAAATCAATATTCGGCTGTCTAATGCTATGGTCATGAGCTCAAGGCCCATTGTGTGGAAGTTTGGGAGGAAAAGCAATCCCTATCAACCCATTGAAGAAAAAAAGCAATCTCCATCATTCGATTCAAAGCAGTCTAAACAGTTCTTACATTTGAAACCCATGATGACTGCACGAGCTAGGATGGATATCTTGCTGCAATTTTTATTTTTTGATATTTTCTCTAGCAGCTTTTTATAGATTACGTAATATATTAATGGTCCACCTTCAAAGCCTTCCAAGCTCTCTAAAAAGGGTGCCATGTAGCTTTTAAAATCATGTTTTAGTGTCACATTGACTAAGGGGTCAATATATAGATTAATTTCTAATTTAAAAAAAAAAAAAAAATTAAATAATAATTTAAATCTCTACCTTGTGATTAATATCGTTTATAAGTCCTTGATCATAGTTAAAATTTTGACTTTTTCCATAGAGATGATTTTTTGTCTATAATTAGTCTCTTAAACCTTTTTTCTATTAGCAAATTATGCTCAAACTTGCTACAAGATTGCAATATTATCAAGGGTTTTTTATAAATACCCCCCTGAGTTATGCTGATATTACAAATAACCCCCCAGCTATTTGCGCTAAACCCCCTAGTTAGCATTTTGGTGTTTATAAAACACCATCTTTAACAGATATCACTTTACATGGTTAACCAGCCCTTAAAGAATAGCCTAAATATCATATTTATCCTTTTTGAAATAAAATTACTAAATTGCCACAATCTACACGTGGTTAGAGTTGGCGCCCCTCCACTTACAAAAAAGAGTTGTTTTAAATCTACTCACCAAATCTTTGAGTTCACCCACGCTGAAAAATATTGACTGCATTGAATCGAACGATGGAGATCGTTTATCGTCCCAACCTTTCACACGATGGATCTTGAGATCACAGTGGCACCATTAGACGGTTGACTGCATTGAATCGGCCAATGGAGATCATTTATCGTCCCAACCTTTAACACGATATATCTTGAGATCATGGTGGCACCATCAGACAGTTAACTGCATCGAATTGGACGATGGAGGTTGTTTATCGTCCCAACCTTTCACACAATGGATCTTGAGATCATGGTGGCACTATTAGACGGTTGACTGCATTGAATCGAACGATGGAGATCGTTTATCGTCCCAACCTTTTCACATGATGGATCTTGAGATCATGGTGGTACCATCAAACGATTGGTTTTTTATTTCATGTGGTACACACTCAAAAAAAATGACCTTAAAATTAATTTTAACCGTGTACGTGATGTTAAGGTCACTTTTCTGAGATGTGTGCCACGAAATAAAACACTGATCGTCTAATGATATGCCTAAACGATCTCCATCGTCTAATGGGTGAACTCAAAGATTCGGTGGATGGAAGCAAACACGGTTAGACAATCCAATTCCCAAAATAAAATAAAAGGATAAAATTTTTGTACAGAATGATAATATGAAGCACTACACTATTATTATATAATGGTTACCATTATGCCAACGATGATATGGTAGTGAATCCGATCAATTGTATAACCAGTGATTCATCAAATGGTAACAACCAATCGAATTTAAAATTTTTCTAATCCATAACTGGGCCTTAAAGCTCGGGTTCTGTGGGATAGACTAAAAGGTTGGATGAACACGATATTTTAGAAGAGTAGCTTTAAATCCACCCACTGAATCTTTAAGTTCATTCACGCTGAAACACGTTGATTGAATTGAATCGAACGATGGAGATCATTTATCCTCCCAATCTTTCACACGATGGATCTTGAGATCATGATAGTACCATCAGACGGTCAGTGTTTTATTTCACGTGGCACACATCTTAGAAAAGTGACCTAAACATCACATGCATGCTTAAAATTAATATTAAGGTCACTTTTATGGGTGTGTACCACATGAAATAAAAAATCAACCGTCTGATAGTACACCCATGATCTAAAGATCGATCTCATGAAAGAATGGGATAATAAACAATCACCATCGTTTGATTCAATGCAGTCGATGTGTTTCAGCGTGGGTGAACTTAAAGATTTTGTGGGTGGTTTTAAAGGTACTCCTTTTAGAATAGTGGTAAATTATAATAGCATGGCTTGTAAATAAAGGTGACTGAAGGGCCTTGTAGAATAACGGTAACCTCTAATGGCATGACTTGTAAATATAGATGAATGAAGGGTCTTTTAGAATGGTGGTATTTTTAAAATATTGGTTTCATTAAGGGCAAAATAGACTTTCCGTCTATAAGCACACGGCTAGTTAACGGCAGGGGGTTATATGAAACAAAAAACACAAAAGTAGGGGCTACAGAATAAATACCCATAACTCAGGGTGTTTCTTATAATATTAGCATAACGTAAGGGGGTATATGCAAAAAAACCCTATTATCAATCTTTTGACTTTTATAATGAGATATTTTTTTTTATTTTTTTGAAAATAATTTATACAATACCTTCATGCTAATAACTAATCTAGATTAGTGCAAAGGGTTTTACCGAGTGTAACGCGGTGTAGGATATGACTTTGCGCTACTGTCTGGTACAAGCATGGCAACTCCACACGTAGCGGGGATCGGAGCGCTCATCAAGCAGGCCCACCCATCGTGGACTCCATCCATGATTGCATCAGCCATTTCCACCACAGCCTCGAAGTATGACAACCATGGGGAGCCGATGATGGCCCAAGGGGCCGACTTCGCGACCTTACATCCTTCCACTCCATTTGATCATGGGGCCGGCCTTATAAATCCGGCCCGTGCAATGGATCCGGGCCTTGTCTTCCCATCAGGTAACTAATATTTAAACTATTTGTGTACTCTTTGCCTAATTTAAACATGCTGTAAGGATCATAGATACTAAAACCTCCGCCTTTTTGGAAAAAAAACCTTAATTAAAACACAGTTTTTTCATAAAATATTGGAAATACATTTAAAACACGTTTTATTAAATTATAAACTCTTATTTTTTAAGAAAATATAATTTTTATATTTTCAACGCATTTTTTATAATTTTTTTCCAAAGGACTCTAATGCGCTAAACCCCCTACTTAGCATTTTGGTGTTTATAAAACACCATCTTTAACAGATATCACTAGGATATTAAGTGCTTAGGCCCTTACAACATTCATATATAGTGATAGAAAGAACATTAAAATTTGTACGGACAAAGGTGCACATTTCAACATGGATAAAGCGACTTGGTACACATTTTAACGTAGGATACCTTTGTTTACGGCTCAATATTCTTCCTTTTCAATTTGGGTTTCACGTGCTTAAAATTGGTGATTGCCTTGAATCAGTGGAAGGAGATCATTTTTTGTTCAAATCTTCAACAAAATAACTCTTGACATTGACTATCAGACATTCAGATTTTGATTCAACATAGCGCACATGCCAAAAAATGACTTAATCATGCGGGCACATCAAACATTTTTCTTGAATCCCTTTTGAGGATGTGTGCCAAATGGAATCGAAATTTGACCATATGATGATAGGACCATGATCTCAAGATCTATTGTGCCAAAGATTATAAGAAAAAATACTACAAAAATAAGATTGCAAAAAACTGCCGCTATTAACAAAAAAATTATTAAAGGCTATTAAGATTATTAGCGACAAGAGTATTAGTGGGCTGCTACTGATAGTATTATTTTTTGTAGTGAAAGATTTCTATTGTTTGATTCAAAGCAATCAATGATTTAAGCAATTAAAACCGGAGTTGAGAAGGAAAAATCTTGGGCTGAAAATAAAGATATCCTTCAATTTATAGGTTGGATCTAGGCCATTGCCTCGTGCCATGATAGCCGATGTGGGTTAAAGTCAGGAGAGCGACCGCTTTGTATGTAAAAATTAAACCTTAGGTCTGTATCCGGTCCACCCCTCTTAGAACCCCTTACGATAGGGGACTAGCACAAGGTAATGGCCTTTTATCAACTCCGACAACCATAACAACATACTAGTCAGTTGATGACCATGTATGATCGACACTGGTGTCTAAGATCAGCCAACTTTACATAATTTAATAAATAATTGCAAAAATTGCATATGATCGTACGACTCGAATCACTCGCATTCTCACACAACGTGTATTGCTGGGATACTTAAGTTGATTGATGATTGATGACCGAGTGAGGATCAAGAATCAAAATTTCGGGATTCATTTCGGTTTCAGAGAGGACCGAAACCGAAAATTTGAACCGAAATTTCGGCTGATAATTTCAATCCCATACAAAACTATGACCGAAATCTCGGTCCAAATTATCGTTTCGGTGAGAACTACATGGCCGAAATTTGGGTCCTTGATGAGGATCATCATCACCCTAGATAATAACAATAAATGGAACACTCAAAAGTGCACTTGTTTCTCCACGTTTTACACATCTTTGACCAATTCATCCATCCCAATCGTCCAATTTGCAAATAATCATGTGAACACATGTTAGCTAGCCTCAAATTGGTGGTCCCAAAGGACTCTAATGGATGCATTTGGTTAGCTCTTTGAGGTCAAAGAGCGACTCTTTTGCATGAGGTACCTATCCACTTGCACAAAACGTATTGGCCAAAAATATGTCCCACATGGCACCACGTGGCATAAAAGTGTGCGGTTAGGAGTGCTACCTATTGATGAAGGTGACCAGAGGCAATCCCAAAAAATGATCGACCTTCCTCACTTGCTTGATTCTGAACACCATTTAGCCAATCTATGAGACAAATCACAGTGGATGAAATCTCTAACGCCCTACTGTTTATTTATTTTTTTACCCTTTTAGAAATTTTTTATCTCACCCGGTAGTTTAGACATTTGCTTGATTTCATGCATCATACGTCCTTGTCATGATTTGGAGTTAACACATGACTAATAAATCCCTACGCTCTTCCGTGGCACTTTTTCAGGACATTTATTTGCCACGTCCTGCCACTAGTTAGTGCCTTTGTTGTTCTTGGGAAATTGTTCCACTCACCCTAAACCATGGATCAAAATCTTGGCCGAAAATATAATTTTCGGCCGAGACGACTTAGTTTCGGTTGGGACCGAAATGAAAAAACATAAAAAATCGCCCCCGACCAGAAAATAACAAATTATAGGCCAAATTTTAACATTATCGGCCGAAAATTGAAAAAATCAAATTTTCGGTCGATAATTTAAAATTACCGGCCGATAATTTCAAATTATCGGCCGAGATCACACAGTTCGAATTTGAAATTTTTTTATTAGGATTTAGGATTTTTAATTTTGCAAAATAGAGTTTAAACTCAATTTTTACAAAAAAAATAATAAAAAATCATTTATTTTCCTTTCTTTTTTTAATAGGGTTTAAACCCAATATTTGCAAAATAAATAACCCATTTTTATTTCCTTTCTTCTCTCAATCTCTCCATTTTTTTTAACCTTTGTTACCCTAAAAAAAAAAAAAAGGACGTACCTATTTATCTCTTTCTCAACTACCTTTCTTCCTTCTTCTTCTCCTCGTTTTTTTTTTTTTTTTTCCTAAAGGTTGCATGCAGGTTTAGACGAGAGAGAGAGAGAGAGAGACGGGTTTGGGCTCCGGTTGGGTTTGTGAGTTTTAATAGGAGAGACAGAGAGGATGGGTTTGATACAATATATTATATGCACATATTTTTTAAGTGATTGCACCAAGGTAAAAGAAAGACTTTATTTTAGGGGCATGTGACATGTGAAAATACAATCTAGACCGTTTGATACAAAGTTCATTATTTATAGATCCTTTGTAGATAAGATTGGAGCAAAATACAATTTACGTCTGATATAATGGCCTTTGATTATATTTAATCACATGATGAAGATTATATTTCGTGCCAATCTTGTCCACTAAGGATCTATAGATCATGAACTTTAGATCAGACGGCCTAGATTGCGTTTTCAAATTACCGTTTGATATCAAATTATCGTATGATATAATAGCCTTTGACTATATTTAATCACATGATGAAGTTTATATTTGGTGTCAATCTTGTCCACTAAGGATCTATAGATCATGAACTTTAGATCAGACGGCCCACATTGCGTTTTCATGTATCACATGTCCCTAAAATACAAACTTTTTTTTTAACTTTGGTGCAATCACTTAAAAAGCGAGTGCAAGTACATATGATCTTCAAATTCCGTTTTCCAAAATTTATCAAAAATTTGATCAAAAATTACCAAAATTTTGATCAATTTACGATTCAAGTAATGAACGAAACCAAAACCTAAACTGATATTTTGATCCATGGTATATATCTGTTCTAATAATGTTAAATAGCTTAAAAAAAACTAAGAAAATAAAGTTCGGCAAAATTCGGTAAAGTTTGGAGCATATTTTAAAAAATATCCGAAATTTACCGAAATTTCCAAAATTTTGACCAATTTACGATTCGGGTATTGACCAAAATCAAAGTCGAAACCGAGATTTTGATCCATACCCTAAACTCAAAATTTCCCATTGTATATAAGTACCTTTATTTGCACCCACCTGAGTTTATAAAAGCACCCACATTCATTTGCTCCTACTTATTTTGTTGAAATCATCAATTGCACGAGCAAAAGGTTAGATTTCATTCCATTTCATGTGACTTTCACGCGGGTTTTATAAGTTTTATTCCAATGGGTTTCATAGGTTACATTGTATAAGAAAAGTTTACGAGAAGCAAAACTATAAATAAGTGAAGAAATAAAATTTGCAAAGCCAACCTAAATAGATGAATCAGGCTATGATGATGACATGGTGAAGTGGGTGCAATGGGGAGGGGGGCTTCTTTCATTCACATGTGTAAAGGTAGGTGCTTTAATTTCACGATTCGATGGGTGTAAAAAAAGGTTCCTTCGAATAAATCGTGAAAACCGAGACGTGGTGTATATGCCCTAATTTTGTGAAAAGGCCCCATCGATTGACCACCTCCGTGGTAGAGTTGTCAACGGGCTACGATGGGCCAAGCTCAGGCCGGGCTTTTGAAAAGCTTGATTATTTTTTATCCTAAAAACTAAGTGCCCCGCCAATGGGATTCTGGCGAGGCTGGGCTATTCAATCTTGAATGCAACCCGAACTCAGTTCGGGCCAACCTAGACTTCTTTTGTACTATAATCTGGCTTGGCCAAGCCGGGGAAAATTCAGAACAGACTTTTTATAGACCTTATAATCCTGAAAATTTTCGGGTACAAAATCGAGCTAGGTTTCGCCTGAATGTGCATGACTACAAAATTGGGCCGGATTTGACTTGGGTACACTTGGGCTTGGATTTAATATTTAAGCCCCAACCTGATTAAATCGGGCCGGGCCAGGCTTGGGCTGGAGTTCAGCCCATCGACAACCCTACTCATCCGCGCCGTAGCCTTCTTTTGAAAATTTATAAGGGCACGTTCAGTTCATCATAATATGACAATATTATATGCAATATAATATTACACTATTACAAAGTAAATTCTACTTTTTCATTATTCAATTCGTCATAAAAAGTGGCGTAGAAGTATTGTGCGCATAAACTACAATCGTTTTTATTCGAGCGATTGACCTTGTAAAACCAAAAACTGAGAGTAAAAATGTAAAAATTGAATAAATTCAGGAGAAAATGAAAAATAAAGAGAATATTAGAAAAAAAAGGGGCTACTTGAAGAAAGTTTTAGTGTATTATATTACTTCAGAAAACTTTGGAAAAAATGGATTAATACACTTTCCAAGGTTCACAAACAATCATTCGGTTAATGTGTGACCGAAAAAGGTGATTTTAACTATAAATCACTACAAAAATGAGGTGCTTTAGCTGCACGTGCTGTTAAGTGCCACCACTAATGAAAACTTATTGTTTAACTAGTAGTGACAAGATTAATGCCAGCAATTTTTTGTTAATAGCGACAATTGTTTACTGCCGCTTATAATCTTATTTTTTGTAGTGAATGCTTCTAAAATTTTGACAAAATGTCAGGTGGGGAATCCAAAAAAAATTTAATAATCCCTTTTTTCTAAAACTTTCTAAACTAGTTCATTATTAAAAAATAAATAAAATAATATATATATATATATATATATATATATATATATATATATATATATATATATAAAGTATTATAATATGCTAACACTTTTTAAAAATAGTCCTTGCTTTTTAAAAGTAGATTTTACCGTGTTTGTTTAATTCAACGGAAATCAGAGATTTTACATTTATAGTTTACACTGAACTAAACAACTATTTTACATCAAAATTATACTTTCTTATAAATAAATAAAAAATGCCCTTTCACCTAAAAAGTGTATTTTACGTGAGAAGGCATTACCAAAGAATTAAAAGTGCCCTAAAAGTTAATCAGTTGGTTACCACCATTTGATCAATACAATTTTCGGCTACAGAAAATTGATTTCATGATCCTCGGTTGCATGTACACTTGTGTTTTGATGAATTCAATAGTACGCATGATAAAAGACAGCTAATTAAGATCGTAAAAGGAAGCCACACTCCTAGTTACCAAACTATTTTTTGAAAAAAATTACGACCATATGAAACTTTAACTTTTACAAACCTCCAAGGATGAGATGAACAAACATGCTTTTCAGCTTTAAAAGTCTTTGGGCTTCTTTTTTTTCATAGATTCACTCTCACTTGCATCAATAGATGGGACGCTTTCTTGTGCGCTTGTTTTGTTATCTTACACACGACTTACACCAATCCACTCGGTCTAAGTAGTTAGGCATCATATGAACTTTCTTTGCCACAATAAATGCAGTTATTAATAAATGAATACCATTCAATTCAAACACTTTAATATGGATTTTATGTTGTATATGAACAATGATCTGTATTAAAGAGTCTGAATCGAATAGTTAGAATCCTTTAATGGTCATCAAGTGTGACCGACACATACTGTAAAGTGTCTGCTCTCTGGTCTCAAACCTAAGATCTCTGGCTTCAAAGCCCAAGCCTTTTACCATCGCACCAAGCCTAGTGGACGAGTCTCATACATTGATGCAGTTGACTCCCAAAAATCCTCACATATGAAGCACTTTTTAGTCATGGTCAAAATGTGGTCGACACATACTTTAAAAGCCTTGTAATATGTGGAAATCGGCTTTTGATGAGATTCCTCAACTAATAAGCACTACAAAAAAAAAGACTATTAGTGGTGGCTAAACACTGCCGCTATTAATAAAAAATATATTAAAGACTATTAAGACTATTAGCGACGAGGGTATTAGCGACAAATATTTTGTTAGTAGCAGCAATTTTGGCTGCCACTAATAGTCTTATTTTTTTGTAGTGAAGCCCTTCATGGTATTCCTCATTACCAAACTAACGACCTAACATTTCTTCTTATGTATTAACCTACAGGATTTGAAGACTACGTAAGTTTCTTGTGCTCCATCCCTAACCTTGATCCATCAACAGTCAAAGCCACTACTGGCACTTCATGCAACCTTCCACTCCCATCTCCGTCCGATCTCAACCTTCCATCGATAACCATATCGTCCTTGTTGGGGTCGCAATCACTCCGACGCAACATCGTGAATGTGGCAACGAAGTCGGAGACATACTTGTGCTCTATGCTACAACCAAGTGGGGTTGAAGTTAACTTGTATCCACCTTGGTTCACTATAGCTCCACAGGAAACCCAAGATCTGGAGATCAAGCTCATTGTTAGGGAGCTTTCGAATGACTTTGTTTTTGGCGTGATCGTTCTCACAGGTAGCTTGGATCATATTGTGAGGATACCCTTGGCAGTGTTTCCTATTTCTGTTAGTAGCTGAAGAGGGGAAAAAAAGTAGAGGATTAAGAGAACACAATGGTGGGTCTCCTACTAAATATATGGTCTTAACAAATACATATTTCAGCATTACATTGTCATTAAGAGGAGAAAAAATGCAGTAGAGGTAGATGAGATCCTCTATAGGCAATTAGGCATATGCTAAAGAGCGAGGATTTTAAAAACCGATACATATCGGCACATCCATTGTCTTCCAAGTATTGAGTATTTTGGATATGTATTTACTATAATAATAAAATTTGCCCAGAAGAATATGTTAGATTTTTTGTGGTCAATATTTTAACTCATATTTATTTTTCTATTAAAAATTGGGTTGAACTTTTGACCATACGTATCTCGAGGCAATAGGAAGTAGTTTCCTAATATAAGTTATCTGTCTCCACTTTCTTTCCTTGATGGGTTAGAAAAGATAGGTCGCTATATAAGGAGACCACCGTCCCCTCTTCCTCTAACCCTAGCTCATACCCATCTAGAGACTAAACTTAGAGAAGACGAGGGGTAACGTAGTTTCGGATTCTTTGGCGGAGATCATCAACTTCATTAAGGAGATCACTCACACGGCGATCCGATAATAAATACAAGGTACATGTGTTATTGAAAAAGGTATATTTTGATTGTGTGATTCGAGCCTAGATCCTACAAATTCTAACAATTGATATCAGAGCAAGGTTTGCTTTATCACACGATCAAAGGATTTATGTATTATTTATTTTTAAATTATAAGCAAAATTATTGTTGCTTGAGAGTTTTAACTTTTGCCCGAATTTAAGAATTTTAGTAGTTACATGGTTCAATCCGTGTCCACCCTAGGATGCACGATATCTAAAATCAACAAAACCCGTTTAAACAAGGCTGAGATCAGGTCTTAGCGTGTGTAACTAATTATAATGAGAGATTTCGTTTTACCCAACTTTTTAAATATCTAAATTCAATAAATATTGGAAGAAGTACGCAAATCGTCTTTGGATACTAAATCCCTTGAAGAAGACGACCCGTCTCTTGTTACTAGTTATGTCACTTTTAAGTCTCTTTAAGCTTGGTATCTGATTCCCTTTTTTTTTCCACGATGGGTTAAATGGACCCAGAGACCCAACTGGGATCAAACTCTCATTAGATAAGGGGAGTCACCCGCTTGATTGGATTTCAAAAATTATGAAGCTGATAATAACCAGCTTTCAGACGTCTCCTGGGTTTTTCACTTCTTCCCTTTTATTTATTTATTTATTTTTTCCTTCCCTTATTATTATTTTTTTTCGGATCATTTTTGAGCTATTTATAGGTCCGATTTTCGGATATTATATATGGATTTTGACTTTCTCGGACATTCCGGATCTGTTTTTAAGATCTAATTTTTAAAATGAATTCTTCGTTGTGATTTTTTAATCACCTGGCGTCTTTTTGATAATTTTTTAATCGGATAATTACTGTGTATTTGAGTGCTTTTAATTAAAGTTAGATTTTGTGAGAAAGAAAATATAAGGTTGGGTATTGAAGGTTGTGCTCCAGCACCAACGTTGATACTTACATAATGTTACCCATGATTAATATTAATTTTGGCATTTACCCACCACATGAGTTAGATTAGCTATTTGGAAGGATTCTTCTACCCAACGGTGATGATATTTTCTAATGTCGTGATTTTTATAAATGAGGTTTAATTTTATTTGATTGT
This sequence comes from Chloranthus sessilifolius, assembly GCA_021018995.1. Taxonomy (NCBI): domain Eukaryota; kingdom Viridiplantae; phylum Streptophyta; class Magnoliopsida; order Chloranthales; family Chloranthaceae; genus Chloranthus; species Chloranthus sessilifolius. The sequence goes on from CM037589.1 coordinate 25,009,451, forward strand.
TCTCAACATATTATATCCGATTCAAGGAAAAAATCATGTGTGCTTTTCAATGCTCTATTGACGATGTTGACTAGATGTGACATGCATGCCTATATAATCATAGTTTGATGATTATAGATAATTTCTTCACTTAATGCATATGTATTTTATAATTATTTGATTTTGATTAATTTATTCATCAAATATAATGTGTGACACTAATTTATCTTTTAAAAGAAGATTAGTTAGCAAAATGTGTATATACATGAAAATGAATTTTTGAAACCTTGAATCAGACTTGATATAGTTGAATGAAATTTAAGTCATACCTTAGGGATCAAGGTAGACCAATAAAACGATCGTTCGAAAGTACATAACTGAAATAGGCTGAGGTCTACCCAAAGGTGACCACCTATGTAGGTTGTGTGACTTTTGAATTTTGATACTTATCTCTCATTAAGATCGGGTTGATACATGCTTCTATGAGGTTTCTAACTTCTGGCCAAAGCTGATTTAGAAATTTCATATAAGTATGGTGAATAGAATAGTCATAAGTGTTTAAGGGAGAGAAGGATAATCTTTCTGGCCAAAGCTGATGGAGAGTTTAGATCAACCATACAACACTAGTGATTAGGTCTATGCGTATTTTCTTAAACACGATCTTAGGAAGCAAACTGCATGTTGAAGTTTCTGCCCAAAGGTGATGCTGAGATGATGCGACCGGGCTGTCCCATAGAGTGAATGTTAGCACATGACTTATACTCTAATTAATTCGAATTTGACCCTAAGTTCAAGTTAAGTCCTCGGAGGTTAGTTAATGATGAATTTTTTTTTGTGACATATGGTCATGCCGTAATTCTCAAGGACGATCCGTAACATATGATTATAGATTCATCAGACATATGATCATGACGTAATTCACAAAGAATAGTTAGTGATATATGGTCAAAATATTTGATATATTATAAAAGTATAGTGACAATTTTTTAGTGTTATCTAGTGGTATATGGTCACTGTTAGTGCAGTTATAATTGTGTCTACCATTTTTAAAATCTTAATGGTGTTGAGCATCGAAAAGATTTCAATTTTTTGACTTAGCGTGTGGCTAGTAATTTTAAAATATGATAAATGAGAAAAGTTAAATGATGACGATGATGATTCGTGCATTGATAAGTGAGACACAAATTGAATAACTATAGATGTTATGAAAATGTAACACTTAAGAACATATTTTGAGAATATTAATGTTTTCAATTTGGAGATGATTTTGTGGTTTACCTCATAATTATTTGCTTCCGAAGTATTGATTTATTTGAAGTGAACTATACTAAAACATTGAAGTTGTTATAGATAAAAGTTGGAATACCAAAATTGATAAACATTGAAGCTGATATAGAGAAATTTAATGATTTTTTGTTAATATCAATTTTTTTAGACATAAAACATTTAAAATTATGAATAGTTAATGCGGTTCGGATTAAGCTATTCTTGTCGGAAACTTACTAATTTTAAGGAATGATTAAATCAGTGGGAGCTTGTAGTTGTTGACAATTATTACGAATCTTAGAATTGTGATGCTCATATCGAATTAGTTTTAACTGTGCAATTTTAATGGGAGTTGTCTCTCTAATATTGGTTAGTTTATTTTATTGTTGATGCAACATCTATTTTAATTTTGTGCACGTGTTATTGAGAGTATATGTGATTATACTCTATCCATCTGCATGAGGATTTTATCACATGGCAAGATGGTGAGGTCATACCTCGTTATGCCTGAATTTTGCTTGGGCTAGATGTGATTAGACACCACATCGGTAAACCTTCGTTCTGATAGTTTGATGACTGATAGTCATATGCGGGAAGCCAGTAATGTATCAGGAACGACATATCCTTGGGGGTATGATTCATAAACAAATATAGGAACTGTACAGATATGTAAGTTGCTTGATATCACTAAGTAAAGACTTAAGTTCATGGATGATGCTAGTTTTGTGACCATGGATTGCCTAGTGTTGATTCGTAAGATGAAATATTCTGTGCGCCATGATCCTTTACTAGTATCATTATTGAATTTGGATTGTTGTTACGAAGCATCGAGGTAGTGGGGGTTAATGATTTTTTTAAAAATATAAAATGGATAGTCATCCGCTTTTCAGAGTTTGTCAACCCAGAGAGTCGTTTTCAAAAAAAAAAAAAAAAAATTATGTTTAGATGAGTTAAGGTATAGACCAAGTGAGAGAATGTTAGATTTTTTATGGTAAATACCTTAACTCATATTTATTTTTCTATTAAAAATTGGATTGGACTTTTGACCACACGTATCTCGAGGCAATAGGAAGTAGTTTCCTAATATAAGTGATATGTCTCAACTTTCTTTCCTTTATAGGTTAGGAAAAAGAGGTGGCTATATAAGGAGACCACCGTCCCCTCTTCCTCTGACCCTAGCTCATTCCCATCTAGAGACTAAACTTAGAGAAGACGAAAGGTAACGTGGTTTCGAATTCTTTGGTAGAGATCATCAGCTTCATTAAGGAGATCACTCACACGGCGATCCGATAATAAATACAAGGTATGTGTGTTCTTGAAAAAGGTATATTTTGATTGTGTGATTCGAGCCTAGATCCTACAAATTCTAACAAAATATTTTTGGTATTATGCCTCCTTCATAATGGATACATATTGACTGATATGAGCTTATATTTGATCCTATATTAAGTCGGGGGTAATATGGTATGCAGTGGGGGGCTAATACGATACATATGGACCCCTTATGTATTGGATGTGTCCTATATTTAAAACCATGCTAAAGAGGCAAGCGTAGGGATGGTAAAACTGATACCTATTTGCATATAGGCTGGGCTCGAAGCCGATACATATCAAATTTATCATATACATATCAATTATACTGGTCGAGATTAAAGAGCCTTTTTTAAAGAAAATATAAAAAATATTAATAATTTAAAATAATAAAAAAGAATTATTAAAAGGTCAATTTTGGTATTATGTCCGATTCATATCAGATATACATTAGTTGATATGAGCCAATATGACCCAAATATTAGATATTTTAAAGAAAATATTTGACCTTATGGGTCCATACGACCCGATATTTGACTTTTTTGACCTAATATTTGATCCTAAATCAAATGTGGGGGTAATGACGTATCATGGGAGGGATATATCTATCATCCAATATTATCAGATACACCCAATATTTAAAATCATTGAGACTTTTTCTTTTAGTACTCAGATTAATGTTTTTTTTGCTCGGTCTTAAGAGGCCAAACTTGTAAGATGATAAATAAGAAGGTTGAAATAATTCTATATACAAACACAGTTGAAGGGTCTTTCAAGTCACAAAGTTGAAATATTATAATAGAACTAGTAGGTTGCATGTGTTATGCAAGAGAGTTGAGAGAGGATTAGAATATATGGTGGGTATATGTGACCCACACAATAACTTCTCAAGGTTTTTATTGAAACACGAGTTTGACATCGTTGGTCGCACATATATGAAGCATTTAGAATTAAAAAGTAATATGTATCTTTCTTTCTTTCTTTCTTTGATTGACTGGGAGAGAGAACTCTATTTAAGGAGGCTATCATCCATCTCCTTCTTGACCTAGTCGACTCTATCTATCAGCAACGTAAAAGAGAGGTAACATGGGCTCGGGATTCTCACGCAAATCTTCATTGATCGTTTTAGTAGAAGAAAAAGAAGACCGAAAGGTGAAATACTATAAGGTTACTCATCAATTTGCGTAAAGTAATATGATCATATCATTTGAGCCTAGATCCGTTTAATAGAGAATATTTAGGGTTGGGAGAAAGATTTTAGGCATGATTGATTCATAAATATTTGGGTAAATATCTTCGGTAGAAAAACTATTGCAATGTAATATTTTAAGTTTCTTCACTGTTGATATTAAACAAGTAGTTGAACTAATCGTTGGTATTAAAGTCTAGTTGACTTGATTGCTTAATAAATGAGAATTAAGAAATTAAGAAATTAAGAAATTAAAGAAATTATAATACCCGAAGCTTTACTTTCATAGATTACTAATAAATCTGAGAAGACATTTTTGTTTTGGGATCACTGAATTTTTTTTCAAACATCAAAACCCATTGTAATAAGAGTTCATAAGTAAGGTATGATGCACTGCTTGTGCACCATATTGAAGAGAGAGATACAAATAGGGTCTAAACTCTCTATTTTATACTGATAAAAAAAAGGCAGATTCAGCGCACTAGTCAGACAACGCTATTCATAGGACGAATCAGCCAGTAATCGTCCACAGTTAGGTGGCCCTAACCATCTGCTCGGTGGCCAACAGTGGTTTTTAGATTTTGGAGGCACGCATCTCCGGCAGGTTGGGGAAGCACCAATATATGGTGCTGCCCTAGAAAAGACAAGAAGAAAAAAAAAAAAAGGTAAATCGGACCAGTCAATCTGGCCTGGATCGGGCCGGTTAAGACCAAACCAGTTGGCCTAGACTAAATTAGGTCCGATTCAGGCCAAACTGGACCCTCTTCGAGTTGAATCGGAGTAGCCTGAAACCTAGTGGAAACCCTTTTAAAACCCCTAACTTGGACTTGATTTTCTTTTTGAGATTCCTTAACCAATATTGGTCCAATTTCGGCCCATAAGGAGTCAATTTCTATAAACTCAACAAGATTTAAATAATGAGCACATTATTGGATTGTTTGAAGATTATATACCTCTTTTTATTATAAAAAATTTGTCTCAAAGTAAATTTTGGGTCATAAGATGTCATTTTGCACAAAATTATAGGCTCTCTAGACTATACTTAAAAAGAGTTACGCTTAGATACTATTTATGTGACTAGTAAAGATGCACGTGAACACTCTAAATAAATTTAATTTTGTTACTTTTTATTTATTTTTGTCACTTTATTAGATATCTTCAATTTTCTTAATACTATTATTTTAATATAAAAAATAGGCATTTAATGTTTTACACTAATTTAATAAAAATTAATATACTTATAAAAAATTAATAATTGACCATTATATTAAAATGTTTTGACACTAAAATAAAATAAATAAATAGGATAATGATTGTCCACTTGAGATATGGTGTAACATAAGTCATTCAATCAAACTAACATAAAAGGATTTAATTATCTCGTTGAATGAAATATTATAAGTGTTCTTAAAGGAAAAATTTTAGTATAATCATGCTCTTAATTCTGTATATGTAGGTATTTTAATACTTGAAACTCTGAAATATATCTAGTCACACCGTGCGCCTCTAACTTTTAGGGCTAATCTAACAGACATGATAGCCTGCAAACATGTAATATTATATGATAATCAAAATATTATCAATGTATCAATAATCTTTATTATTTACTAATATATAAAATAATGGTCGGTGTTGCTACCACCTCACTTTATATTGCAATTACTTTACGTAAACAAAGAAAAATTAGTTGATTGCTCTAAAGAAGACAATGGAGGTTGTTCTAATATTTCAACACAATAGATATTGAGCTCATGAACTTATTATTAGATGGTCTGATGTTGATTCCATATGACACACATCCCAAAAAGTGATTGTGAACAGGTTTGATAGTACTTCTATAATGGCTTTCAATTTTTGGGATGTATGACAGATGGAATTAATGTCATGCCGTTTGTTGGTAGGCCTATAATCTCAAGATTGATTATTTGAGAATTGGGACAGAAATTATTTATATTTTTGCTTGAAAATAGTCAACATATTTGTCATTTGTTCAAGTGATATGGCTATAACATAAAGTAGTCTGGGAGAATATAGTAACATCATCCAAAATAAAATTATAACGTGTTGATAATATATAGGACTAAGAGTTTGCTTCTATTTTTACTAACTTATCATTCAAAGAACAAAACAAAATATTACTTTTCAAACTGTCCCTTCATGTTTTCATTTATTCTCTTGTTTATTCTGTAACTGCATATATAGCTCTCTTGATCCTTCATCTCCCCTTTCTTGTTGCAACGCATATAACTTCTGTTAAGGGACTTACAGAATACCAGACATTCTTATAGCAACACGGTGAATTTATTTTCATGTGATTTGACGTTGATTTATTGTCATCTATCGGGATTATGCGTATTATCATCATCTTCATCTTTAAGTAGATGGAAGTAAATGTTATAATCAAAATCTTTAGTAAAAAATTGAAGTAGCAGGCAACCTATTGGTAATAACATTTATTCAAAAGACTTCTAAATGTACTCTTTGAATATCGATATCTATCGTATGAAAGATTAAGATGAAAATTGATCTCCATCATCCAATTTAAAGCAATGAATGGGCTTCCATCGAGGGTGAGGTCAAAGATTCAGTGAGTAAATTTAAAGGTACTCTTTTAATATATATATATATATATATATATATAATTTTCTTTATCAGTGAAGTGTGTACGTTTTTTTTATCAATAAAATATATTTTGTTCTTTAGATTTTAAAAAAATTATTCTTGAAAAAAATAAAAAAGAAGTTTTAAAAATTGTTTGGTTTGATACCTGATATCATGTTTTATTTATTAAGTTCTTCGCCATTTGAACATAGAATCTAGCTCTCTCTAGGGGTGTCATTAGGCTAGGTTTACCAGGCCTGCTACTCAGCCTGCTTGATTTGGCCTGGAGATCTGGAGTAATAAGTCCAATTTGAAATTAGTCTTAGACCCAACTTAACTCATTATTAGTTGGGTTGGGTTTGGGCCAGGCAATGGGTTTAAAAATTAAACCATTCAAAGTTCGAAAGTCGGCTATCCCAACAAGACAATTGAGAATAGATAAGCGAGAGTGTGCAACTACACAAATGGACTTGGTAATAGACCCACTTAGAGATTGGACCAAGGGTACCTCTTTTCGCACCCATGCGTTGGTGTACCATCATATCGGTTGAGTGTGTTGAATCAGATTATAGAGATCATGTTTTGTGCCAATCTTTGGCATCAAAGATCTTTACATCATGAACTTCAAATCAGATTGCTTAGATGGCATTCAACGTGGCACAAGCCCCAAAATATCGTCTTTCTTTCTAACCTATGTGCCACGACACTAATCTCACTAAACTCGTGTGCAATCTATAGCCCCTCAATGTAAATTTGTGTTGGGTAGCTTTGTTTGCGCCTACCCAATTGCTAAGGCCGCCTACATAAAAAACTCATTGACTCGATTGAATCGGACGATAGAGATCAATTTTCATCCAAATCTTCCACCCACTTGATCGTGCCATCAGACCGTCAACTTTTCATTTCATGGGACACAAATTCCAAAAAATGAAATCACGTTTGAGCGTGATGAGTCCCACATGATTTTTGAGTCACATTTTGAGATCCGTGCCAAATGAAATAAAAAATTGATCATTTTTATGGTATGCCCATGATCTCTCAATCTTATGAAAAACTAGGGTGAAAATCGATCTCCATCGTCCAATTCAATCCCGTCAATGGGTTTTTAGTGTAGGCAAGAACCTTGTTTGATTTCGCCCATGATCATGAAATTGGGAGCATTGATGTGCCATCAAACAGTAAGTTTTCTTTCATTTCATGTAGCAAATATCCAAAAAAGTGAATCTAAAATCACTTTTGAGTGTGATGTGTTCCACTCCTTTGAATGAGATAGAGATCGTTTTCCGTCCCAATCTTTCACACAAGGGATCTTGAGATCAGGGGTGTACCATTAGACAATTAGTTTTTTTTAATCTTGCACACATCCCAAAAAATTGATAAAAAAATCATACTCATAGATCATGTTTCTGGGATGTGACGTGCCACGTGAATAACAAAATGTCCGTCTAATGGTATTCTTATGATCTCGAGATTGCTTTTGCTGAAGAGTGGGACAAAAAACGATCTCCATCAAAGCAGTCAATATATTTAAAAAGTGTGAAAAACGAAGCTTGCTTTTTTGCAATCTAAGCAAAAAGCTAGATATAGATATATGCATATTTCGTAAGGTTTGACTGACCATGTGGAGATAAGATTAACTGGTGCACTGAGTTTCATGCTCCTAAATAGCTGGGTACTTCCCATATGAACATGTAGTCTGAAAGAAATACAAGGATGTTTTCGTAATTTAAATGATTTATGCCCCCTCTACATATTCAACTACATGTAAAGTCGATGATCAGCTTTTATTGTATAGTGAAGTAAATTAGGGCATCATCTCTGGGGGAAATCGAGAAATCCACCGACCTGCCGCAGCTGTTAAGACCTTTTTATCAAAGGGCTTATGAAGCAGAGGTATTAATTTCATTTAAATTATATAGCATAGAAACACTTCTTTTGCTCCTATAGTGTATATAGGAGCAACAACATTTTGTGGTGGCAGAAGAGTCATAATTTAGACCGTAGAGTCTAATTATAGAAGAAGTCAGATTGTGCACTTAGAAGCGGGAGAACTCTTTTTCGAACGAGACTTGTGGCTATATTTGAAATATGAGTTAGGTACATTTTAAACATGAAAGATTGACTGAAATTATTTTTACTTTTATAAAGTAGTAAGAATATTTTAGCTATTTTGCTCTTATATTATCATGTTTAAATCATAGGTTTTTAATGTTCCATTGTAGATATATACTATGTTAGTACACATGCATGCACATGTATCCAAAATTAATCCCTATATGTTTGTACTTTCGGTCCTATATGTTTGCGTATTTGCAGAAACGGCCCTATAGTTTTAACCGTTGCATTAATGATCAGCTCCAAGCCTAGCCGCCTCCGCTTGCTCCACATCAGCAAGGACCTATGTTAAATAATATAAAAAAAAAATTTCCACTGCCCTTTAACAGAGAGTATAAAAGCTACTTTTACATTTCATTAGTTACTGTTACTTTTAAGTTTAACTTTTCTGAAAAAAACAAGAGAGCGGCGACTTAGCGGCGACAAAGCGGTAAAAAGTCACAAAGGTCACATTACATTTCCAGGTAATTTATTTTTTTTACATTTCAACACATTTAGTCATCCCCAATGTTTCTCACCTAATCCGATAACTTACCGATAATCTAAGTTATCGATCGATAACTTATATTATCGACCGATAACTTAAATTATCGACCGATAATCTAAGTTATCGATCGATAATTTAAGTTATCGATCGATAACATAATAACTTAGATTATCGGTCGATAATTTAAATTATCGATCGATAACTTAAATTATCGGTAAGTTATCGGTAGGTTAGGGGATTAGTAGTTTTTTCAAAATCACTTCTTTTGTTTATTAATTGCTTTTTATTTATATTGCAGTTCCTACTAAGTTATTGAAAATGACCATGACTCTAAAGCCCATCGGAAAATGTTCTGGAGTTGGTGTTAGGAAATTTTACATGCACTGTAACGAAGAGAGAAAGAAAATATTAGATGATTCAGTATTCGGTCATCTATTTAGGATGAATGAGAAATTAGGTTTCGTTGGAGACTTGGTTGACGCTATTTTAAGTTTTTGCGTTGAAGATAATATTTTCAAGGTCAAGAACACCAATGTACTCCTGCAACAGATCGATATAGCCTTGATTTTAGGCCTCAACATGTTGAGTGCGCGAGAAGGTGGCCGTAAAAGAGGAAACAACTATTCGATACAAATTCTTTCGGGGGAAGCCGGCGAAAAGATCTCGTATTAAAGAAATTATTGACAGTATTGATTTATCCAACGATGATTTTTTGAAACTGTCATTATTATTTTTCATATGTTCTTTTTTACTTCTGGACACATACCAGGAAGTAGATATACGGTACTTAGAATTAGTAGATAACATTGAAGAGTTCAACAAGTTACCGTGGGGCCTGATAGTTTACAATAATTTATTAGATAGTATATCAAAAGCGAGTGGCAGGAGGGAAATGGTGAAAAGGTCAGAAAATGGGCAATACAATATCTACGGATGCACTATCGCCTTACAGATTTGGGCGTTTGAGCACTTTCCTGCAGTCGCCACCGCTCCTATTAGGCTTAAAGAATCATTTCCAAGGCTAATGAAATGGGAAGGCCCGAAATTCAGCCGTAATCCTAATTTATATAGAGAAAAATTTCTTATGTCTAAAGTGATTTTAGAGCTTGAAGTTGAGAAGCACGAATTACAGTATAAATGGGTTCGATACTTTTTGATTCGAAGAGAAATAGAAAATAAGAAGGAAGAGACCGAAGAAAGAGAAGAGCCTTACTCCGAAGAAAATATTGATGAATATAATGATATCCCAAGTCATCCAACACGTCCGGAATAAAGAGCCGAAGAGCCGATTAGCCGAGATGACGACAATGAGGATGACGAAGATTATAGCGACGATAACGATGATTTTGAAGTCGTTGTACGTCAACCAAAGGGCAAACCGGAAATTAGGCCCAAGCCAACAAGAGAGCAGCCAGTTAGGCAACCGCACCTAACCAAAGAAGTAACAAAGCTAAGAAAAGAATGCAAGACGCTCCGCATGGCTGTAAAAGAAATGAAAAAAGAATTCCGGCGTACATTTACGCTGCTTAAAGGGCAAGCACTCACCATTGAACAACTAGGGAGAGATAAGAAGGCCTTACAAGAAGAAAATAAAGCAATACGGAAGGATCTTGATGCGGTCATCTCTCATTTAAGACAGGTATCAAACCAAGACTTTTCAAATTTAGAACAAAATCAATTCTTTAAAAATTAATGCAAAATTAGCTTGTCGTCCGAAGATGGAACTTATCGTCCGACGATGTACATTATCGACCGATAATTTAAATAGTCGATCGATAATGTACATTACCGGACGATAATTTAAATTATCAACCGATAAGTTATATTATCGGTCGATAATTTAAATTATCGATCGATAATTTACATTATCGACCGACTATTTAAATTATCGATCGATAATTTATATTATCGACCGACTATTTAAATTATCGGTCAATAATGTACATCGTCGGACGATAACTTAAATTATCGACCGATAATGTACATTATCGATCGACTATTTAAATTATCGATCGATTAGTTAAATTATCGGTCGATAATGCAATTTTTTTTTTATTTTTTATTTTTTATAATGTATATTTTTTTGTAATTATGCAGGATAATATTTTAACCTCTGTGCTCTTTGACACCTTTGTTCCTTCACCCACTTACCCTCAATCAACTGTCCCTCAACCCACCACTCATCAACAAAGCCATCAGTCTACTGCCCCAAAACCCACTGCTCCTCAACAAAGTCATTAGTCCAGTGCCCCAAAACCAACTACTCCTCAACCAAGCCATCAGTCAAGTGCCCCAAAACCCACTGCTCATCAACCTAGACAACAATCAACTGCCCCAAAACTCGCCGCTCCTCAACTTACAAATAAATCTCATCGCCATTAAACCTGCCGCCCAAAACCTCATCGCCTCACCTACTAAACAACCCTTGGTTGATGTGGGTGATGATGGTGCTCCTCTTCTGTGACCTTCTCGTGAGTCACAGGCATCACTAAAACAATTATAGTGAAACTATCATCTACAAAAATGAAGCGAAGGTTATGACTTGCGTGTAAGAAGAGAAAGTCTCCAAACCACTAAAGCATTAATAAAAAAACCAAGCTTGGTTGTAGAGGAGGAGGAGGATGGGGCAAAATCAATGGAGCAAAAGTATATGCTTAGTTTTTGGAATCGGCCGGAGAATGAGAACAATGTGATCGTCAATACTATCAGGGGTGTTGAGATCACAGTTGCTCTTTTGAAGGTTCTCAAAGGACGCTCGTGGCTCGACAATGAAGTCATCGACGCATACTCGAGAGTCCTTGAAGTTATAAACGATTCAATGTTTACCCAATGCCGAAAAAAAGCTGTTCGCTTAAGCTGCGCCATACAGTAAGGTTTCAAATATTTATTGGAAGCTCGTTTGTTTCTTTTATTTGTCTTTTCAATCACGACTCTTGATTAACTTCTTCTAATTTATTTACTTACTACATTATCCTGTTTCAGACCTTGTTTATGGCAAACGAGAAAAAATTTGAAAAATATATCGATAATGAAGGTTCGGCGACCTCGATAGGTGGCAGGCCTATTATGACGAATGGAATGTTCGTAACAATTCAAAGCCGATGGAACCACTATTGACAAATAATATCCGCGGAATTCATGCGATCGACTGTGGAACGGTACGTTTTTGAATACTAAACTTCGCTTTATTTAACGTTAACGGCTTTTAAATAAAATTTATTATTTAAAATTTCGGTTCCGTTTATTTGTAGATATATCTTCCGATGCATAGCCAAAAACATAGCCATTGGGCGTTGGCTATAATTTCATTAGTTGATCGAGAAATTAAGTTAATAGATCCAGCAGACCGAGAGTGTTCAAAAAGGTTTGAAGCGCACAAAGAATGTCTATTGAATCACCTTCCGCGCCTTCTTTACGCTATCGGTTTGAAGTCAGCTTTCGATCAACAGTGGAAGGTATCGGCGTTCAACAGTGTCGTTCTCCCGATCCAACAAAACGGTTGGGATTGCGGTGTATACGTTTTGAAGTATATAGAATACTTCTCCCAACAGCGGCCAATTGATTTCGACGATAAACATATGCAACAATTTAGAGCCGAAATCGGACATCTAATGTGCACGTTTGGGAAGAAGAGTTAATATTTGTAAAAAAAATTAGACTTTTGTAAAGATATTTTTTGATGAAATTGTAAATAATTAATTTTATTAATTTTTATTAACTTGTATAATTTTCATTTTCGTTGTTATCAATTTATCTTATTTGTATCACCTTGCCTGATTTATCAATGGAGCCTTCCTCTCTTGAAGCAATTCCAATCGGCCGATGACTTAAATCATCGGCCGATATCTTAAATCATCATCCGATATCTTAAATCATCGGCCGATAATTTAAGTCATCGGCCGATATCTTAAGTAATCGAACGATATTTTAAGTAATCGGACGATAGCTTAAATCATCGGCCGATGATTTAAATTATCGGCCGATATTTTAAGTCATCGGCCGATATCTTAAATCATCGGCCGATATCTTAAATCATCGTCCGATATTTTAAGTTATCGGCCGATATCTTAAATCATCGGCCGATATTTTAAATCATCGGACGATAATTTAAATCATCGGCCGATGATTTAAGCTATCGTCCGATTACTTCAAATATCGGCCGATGATTTAAGATATCGGCCGATGATTTAAAATATCGGCTGATGATTTAAGATATCTACCTTTTTGAATAGTGAAGCCTGATATCTTTGGTCTGGCTTTATGCCAATCACTAGTAGATTAGGGGCGAATTTGGCAACTTCAATTCCTGTTTGAATGAATGAATCATTTATTAAGAAGCACAACAATATATTTTAATCACAATTCCAAAATTTAATTATTAGTCCAAAAAAATATATTAATTAATTGGTAGATGTTGATCGCTCTTTTATTGAGGTATAATCTGTTTATGTTGAAGGAAAGAAAAAGAGAAAAAAAAAATATTCTTCTATAATGAGATCATTTGGAAGCTCGATTGCCACTCGGTCTAATCTAATCTAAAGCTGTTATCAATCTCAACCTTTGATGTAATATAAGTTAATTTAAAATATTAACAAATTTACACAAGCGACAATTATGACCGTACTTGTTACAATTTTTACATTGTAGTGGTCGAGCTTCCCCTTTAGATCTTGTTCTCCTTTTCTTCAGACGGCCGGCTTGACGTATTTTGTGGGGAGGCAAAACTTGAATGTCTTTTATTTGCGAAGTCCATTGGCGCTTGTCAACGGTCGGGACAAAGTGTTCTTTATAAGTTTCCCTAAATAAGTCACTGGTAAACCAGTGTTCACAAAATTGGGGGATCTCTCTTTCTGCTTTGGTAGCGATAATGCGCGATCGTGAACATGGTAATCCAAGAATAGCCCAACGTCTACATGTACATGTTCGCGATTCTAGATCAACACTGTGAGTGTAATCACCACGTTTAACTTGAAATATATCACGACCATATGGTATGACGTTTTTTCGACGGGCCCATCCTGAATTTCTTTTTATGTGTTTTTCTGCCATCGGTGTTAACACATGTGTCATTTTATTTTCTTCCTCCTGACGACGAAGATAAAATTCGGCTACTTTTATGCGAATAGTTTCTAACATGCTCACAATCGGTTCCTCCCTGGCTATTTTCAACACACTATTTATGCTTTCAGCTATATTAGTTGTCAACATATCATAACGCCTCCCTTGGAAATAAGCGCGTGCCCATAAATGATCACCAATTTCTTTAACCCAGAAAAGCAGTCTAGAGACTGTATCCTTATATTTATCAAACAGATTTAGAGCCAGGTGTCGCATACAGTAGCTGTGAAAGGCATTAGGAAAAACTTTTTCCACTGCTTCCATCAAACCTTTCTGCATGCGATATCAAAACAAACTGTTCTTCAAATTCACCGATTACACGTCTCCCTAATAGATCAAGAAACCATGTCCAATGGTCTTCATTTTCTTTCGGTACAACGCCGAACGCTATAGGAAATAAATGTCTATTCCCGTCTATCCCCGTAGCTATTAACAACACTCTCTTATATCGTCCACGCAAATGCGTTCCATCTACCACAATTATTCTTCGTAAAGTATTACGAAAGCTTCGAATGCAAGGTCCGAATGCCACGAAGAATCTCTGAAATGCATTATCAGGCTCGAGACACAATTCGGTCTCAGATATCGCGGATCGACCATCAGAATTCGGCAACATATGACAGTAACATCTTAAATTGCTCATTCCAGCTACCTCGGATGTCATTCAACGCCGTTTCTTTTCCTCTCCATGCTTTCCAGTAACCTACTGTTATACCGTATTTTTTTTCAATATAAAAAATTATTGAAGCAGGAGTCTCGTCAAAACCCTTTAATAGCTTATCTCTAACGAATGAAGCTATCCATGATGTCGTACATTGGCGATGTCCGCTTCCAAAAGCTGGCATTCCGTACGTGTGTTCCGGGTGGAAAGTTTTCACAGCAAACGTGTCTACGCCTACTAATTTCGATGCATGTATTCGCCAAGTACATCCTACTTCAACACACCTCGCAGTTACTCGAAGAGGGCTGGTTTTTATTGGTTTAATCTGAAAATTGTTTGTCATCGCAAATTCTTTAAGAACTTTTTAAAATGATTTCTTATTTCTAAACGCCTGACCAATGGTAATCGTTCCCCCTTCATACAGTTCCTCATCGTCTGAATCCATATACTCTCCTTCCGAGTCATTAAGCTGATAGTCTTCGTCCACCAGAGGTTGATCAATTCCCCTATTAGTATAAACACGCGAAGTGGGAGACGGCGGGGCTTCATTATTTTCAGGATCACTATCACCGTCATCGACTGGATGGTTATTACGTGATTGGGATTGAGCCCGTCGATGTACGCTTGGTTGATGTGCAGTTGTTTGGATTGATGTTAGCCGATGCGGGAATGTTTGATGTATGAGAGGCTGTTCTGTTGAAGGCTCGATTATCGTTGGCTCCGAAGCTATTTGTTCGGAAGGCCATTGATATGGACTAAGGCCGACTAAAAATGTTTCCCACTGATTTAATCAATCGTTGAACTGAGATGTATCATGCATCGGATTCATTTGATGACAATATCTTTGATCTTCATCGCCTTCACTCATCGGAATGTCTGAATAGGGTTGCTCTGGAAGTTTACTGTAGGGGCGAAATCCTATATTTATATTATCATCGTATCAAATCGGCTATTATCGGTGCAACAATGTTCTCCTCTTCATACCGTATTCTTTGATTTTCAATCAAATGTTACATTCCCACACCATGATCATCTTCGTTTGTTTCCTTAAGTTGAAATGTTTCTAAAGGCGGTAAAATTTACGCTTTCTGATGTGACTAATAATTTTTTGATATAAATATTTATGACACCATCACCGATACGATATGCTCTAAATAAGTTTGTAAGATCATCAGAGTCAGACAATTCGACAAATACAAGCTCATTCCCTATGCGTAATGAAATAGTAAGTGTAATAGAATGTTCTTCCGGTCGTGTTTGACTGACTTTATATATTTTCTCTATAAACTCATCAAATGATATATTCTCTGTGACAGTGACAATCCTCCGATGTTCTCCGTTGTAAGTATTATCTCTCACGCGTACGAAATCAAAATGACAAAGAAGGGGAACATCCATTTCAACCTACAATATTTACAAAATTAAAATTAAAATTAGTTATTTATAAAGAGTTATACTTGACTTAGCGCTACAATTGTTTAAAAATATTATTAAAAAATTAAAGGAATGAAAACTTTAGCGTTTTTGTCAATCATAGGATATCGCTCGATATCCTAAGATATCGGGCCGATATCCTAAGATATATAGCCGATGGATGGACTTTTAACGTAAACCATAATCCAAAAACTAAAAAAAAAAACCTCTTTTAAGATATCGACCGATAACTTAAGATATCGGTCGATATCTGAAGTTATCGACCGATAACGTAAGATATCGACTGATAACTTATATATCTTGGACTACCTACAACGTTTTGAGAAATTGGGAAAACAATAATTTAAAAGATATTGTACTCGATATCTTACCTAGCCTGTTGTATTCTCTATGTTATACGACCTTTAGTGGAATCTCGAAATCGCTTTCCAAGAGAGATAAAAATTGTTAAAAAATGATACAAAAATTCTAGATTCAATGCTTGCATAGAGAAGCATATATATATATATATATATATATATATGACGTGCACGCGGCTAGGCTTGGAGCTGGTCATTTGCAACGGTTGAAACTATAGGGCCGTTTCTGCAAATACGCAAACATATAGGGCTGAAAGTGCAAATTTCCCTATATACTACGTTAGTACACATGCATGCACATGTATCCAAAATTAATCCCATTTTGAAGTAACTTGTTTGTAAAATAATATTTAACATTATTTTGTTTTCTCAAGGCTGGATAGTTGGCATGTTTGCTCATATCTAGGAAGAAGACTTTGAGACTTTGAATTAGACATGATAGGATTGTTTGTAGGTCTTACCTTAGGGATCTAGGTAGACATATAAAATATTAATCGTTAAAGGATAGATATAGCTGAAATAAAATGTCGTATGCCTAAAGGTGACTGCTTATATAGGATCTAGGTAGACATATAAAATAATCGTTGAAGGATACATAGCTGAAATAAGATGTCTTATGCTCAAAGGTGACCGCTTATATAAGTTGTATGGTTCTTGAATCTTGAGACTTGTGTCTCATTGAGATTGAGTCAGCACCTGCTTGCATAAAATTTATAACTTCTGAGCAAAATTGATTTAATAGTTTTATATAGTGAGGGTTAATATATAGAATAATTATAAATAGTGAAGGGAGAGAAAGAGAATTCTTCAGACCAAAGAGTATGGAGAAACTAGATCAAATATAGAGTATAAGCAGTTAGGTCTATGTGTGTTTTTTCAAATATAACCCTAGGAAACAAACATGTCAAAGTTTTTGTCCAAATGCGTTTAAAAATACATAAGGTAAATTTTTTTGGATGACTTTGTCCCTTCAAATGAAGGGTAAAAAAATTAATTTGTTAAAAACTCTTCCAAAACCCTAGAGGGACTAATTAATACTTAGAAGATATGATTTAACTCAAGATTATGTTCCACATGGCATGTCATTTATACATGAGTGTAGTGCCCCATGTATATGAGGCCCAAGGATATGCATTTGAATGCACAACCGGTCATTGCATTTGAACTAGTTGGGTGCCATATGTGTGACAGCCCGAATTTCGGCACCCCGAAACCCGTGCCATCAGCACGATCATCTTGACCGTGCCCCTTAGCTAAGCACGGAACACTGGTATATCAAGCATTGCAATTAAAATAATAAACGAAATTGCAGAATTTGAATCTATATTAATTAACTCTCCAAAAGACAGTTCTACCCTCATGCCTCTACATGAATGGAGAACCGATCCGAACCATCGATGATAGCAATCATCACGGATGGTTCGCCCCAAAAGAATAATCTCATCTATATATATACATGGTTTAAACAAAATCAAGGCTTGACATACCAAGCCGTACAAAAACTCTCTCCAAAATCCCTCAAAGTGGCACAACGGAGTCCTCTAGAAGAAGTCCTCTGGAGGTGGCTCCAACTCTTCACCGGCCGCAAGGTCCGACTCGCCGGGATCAGCGTCTCCTGAAGCCTCGGCAGCTGCTAGTAGTGGACCTGCGACGTATAGTCTATAGGGTGAGCTACATCCTAGCTCAATAGGGAACAAACACGGTTGAACATATAAATTATAACTCACATATATTCCATGATATGCCATGCATGAAGTATCTATGCAGTTGTTAATGAAACAGTTAAAAAGCATTTCGTTTTACTGTTGATTACATATGTTTTCATTTACTCATGAATGATGCTGAAAAGGCCTAAAGCAAAACTTAAACTTTCAACTTAAGTAATCCCCGAGCAATATAGCATCGAGCCCCGATGAGATACCCATCATCGTCATCTATATAGACAGTTTAAACCGTATTCCCAGGGAATACAAATAGTACCCAAGTCCCTTCCCCCTAGGGATCGGTGGCGGGGTTACACTAGTCTCAACTCAACATAAGCCTCGACCGCCTACGGTTTGTCAGACGGCTATCACGGATATCCGCCGTGTCGGGTCCGTGGATATCCCGCCACGCCGGTGGGTACCTATCAAACCTCAAATAACAAAAATATCGGTGCCTTACATATAGTTATTCACCGTGTAAATGTGCTATCTTATATCAGTTAGGCCCTATCAAACATGATTCAATCCTTGGATACATCCCTGGGATGTATCCATTTACTTGCATCACACCTGATGCTCTCATCTCTTTACTTCTTCATCCCCTGGGGATGGCTTATTAGAATTTCTCTTATGGATGTCATACGCACACACACTTTTCACAATTCTTAATCAATTAAACATTTGAATGGAATTCTATATCACTACATACATGCTCTTGTAAAATAAAGTACATGTTCAAGGTGTTCCCTACCTCAAGTCTTCATTTGATCAATGCATCAAGGTCCCACGTGGCTCCTTGTGCACTAGTCCACACGTACCACCTATGGTACCACATAACAGGTGAAACACATCACAAAGGATGCAATAAAGAAGGTGTAAGACCCTCCAAGAATCTTAAAGTCAAACCCAAAAGTCAACATAATCTATCTCAGTCGATTAATCGAATTCCAAAATCAATTAATCGAACCTGATTCGATTAATCGATTTCCAAAATCGATTAATCGAAGGTCAATATCGATTAATCGAAGCAATTTCGATTAATCGAAATTCTCCTTTTCGCAAAGTCGATTCTCAGTTCGAACAGTCGAGCTTTCATTCGATTAATCGAATCCAATTTCGATTAATCGAAATCCTCCTTTTCGCAAAGTCGATCCTCAGTTCGAACAGTCGAGTTTTCATTCGATTAATCGAATCCAATTTCGATTAATCGAAATTCTTCTTTTCGCAAAGTCGACCCTCGCCTCAAATGAGTTTCACAAGTTGATTAATCGATTCCAAATCGATTAATCGAAAACTAAAATCGATTAATCAAATCCATTTCGATTAGTCGATTTTCAAGTCATTTCCTCCAACCACAGGGTCCTTGGAGGTTCTCAGTCGATTAATCGATCCCCAAATCGATTAATCGAAATCCAAAGTCGATTAATCGAAATCAAATTCGATTAATCGAAATCGGGGTCCTCTGACCTTTCAACTTCCTGGCCAATTTCGATTAATCGAAACCCAATTTCGATTAATCGAAATTGTCAGATTTAGCCCCTTTCGAGCTGTTCTTCCCGATCTTTTTCCATACTTTTTCCTCTATTTTTCTAAGCCATTATCCTATGATTTTGACCCACATTCAACCACAACTTAACCCCTATAATCTATGCATTTTATTTATAAAAAATTTACCTTGAATAGATCTCAAGTTGATTTCAATCAAATAGTTGGAAGGCTAGGGTTTCCAGCTTTGGCTCTAACAGATCCAAATCGCGTTGAATCCGGCTTTTATCTCTTGAATCCCCCCTCCAATTAGTTGCAATAACTCCTCTCTTACTTTTCTCTCTCTCTCTCTCTTCTTTACTCTCCTTCAACAACCAAAATACACCTCTAGGGTTATTAAACCTTTTTATCCCTTTTCTCACTTGTGTGTTGAGCACATATACCGCGGTAGGTATATGCGACTTCTCATTTACATCACACACCACATAATCACTCAAACTATCACATCTCGTCCGTTCATCACATTCTATGCTAACTCATGATCTCCTGATTAGTCAAACTTGTGACCAATCGGGCACGGATCCCGAGGTCATAGTTTAGCGTGATTTTTTTTTCGGGCTATTACAATATGTCACCTACCCTAAGGATCGGGTGCCACGACAACTTGCCCACAATTGATGATCATTTTCTTTTTATATATAAAAAAAAAGGGGTATTTATCTGCCTTTGAATGTTGGGCTAAAGGTATAAAATTTCAAGCACTACATCTAAGTGGCAAACTCAAATTGTGGCTTGTGATTTCAAGAGAAAAATGTCTAAAAATATTTATAAAAGAAATAATAATAATAATAATTAATATATATATAATAAAGAAGGTTGAGTGAACCCTTAGTGGTGTAATGTAACTTGTGAGTTGCCACAATATATTCTCAATTTGATAGCCTAGATGTGAATTTTTTTTTATCGGACTTTGATATTTTAACAATACTTTAATATGATAGAATTTAACAAAAGAGGCATTAGCCCAGTTGGTAACTTCCCTTTATTGTGAGGGAGGAGGGCATGGGTTCGATACTCGTCCTCCACATTGTTTCTCACCCTTATCTTTACAAGGTGTGAGTTGGGCTGCTCCTCGGTTCTCGAGGTTGTCTCGACCTAAATGGCCGTATCAAAAAACATTAAAAAAAATTCTTGAATTGAAAAGTGGACTTTTTATTGTCTCCAACCATACTCGTTTTAAGATTGTTTGCCTAGTTTCGATATCATTATGTGCCTGGAGTTTCAATTCTTTGTGCCTCGGCGTGTTCCTGTATTTGGGTTTGTGACATGAGTTGCGATCACATTCCGTTTGAAACGTCGAGCATTGAATGCACGATGAACGCCGTCCACCATTGCCATATTTTATAGTTTTGTTTTATACCGGTTATCTTTACTATTATAAAGTGAGAAGGCAGAAAATGAGACTAGAGATAAAAATATTAAACTTTTTGTCCCACTATAACTTGAGTTAGCAAATTTAGAAAATCTAACTAAATCATTAAAAAGTACTCTCACTTGAAACATAGTTAAAATAATCAATGGTTGCAAATAATGATATTCATCACTAAATACTCTTAAAAACATATCTCAAATGTAAATTATCCTCTTTCTTTCGTTTTGTTGATAAATAACTTGAGGATTAAGGGACCTCACCCTATCATTAAAAAATCAAAAGAAAAGTACAAAAGCAACATCCTTAAAGGGATCGAGCTTCGACAATTCCATCACCCAGACTAAAAGAAAAACAGAAATACCAACATTCCACAACCTCAAAAAACCAGCTAAATTACCCTCTTTCTTTGGCTCCCTCAATCTCTCATCCTTAAAAAAAAAAAAAAACGTGGATAGCACGTGCCACCTCGTAGTGTAAAGAGTGAGAAGAGAAGAGAAAATGTCAACATCCATTTTGTAAAGCCATATTTGATTTAATGAACCTTATCTTTTTATGATGCCTGATGTTGGATAATTTGGTATGCAAGAACTTATCTCTTCTCATGTGAGATGACTGAGAAGGATTGGCGGTCGATTGCTATTGGATGGTTTTTGCTCCTTTTCTTGCTCTATTAGTTTGGATACCATAGTCAACCATTGCATAGCCATAGGACATTTGCTTTATTATAATACGGCTGAAACGTATTACTCAATCCCTGCCAATCTTTTTCATAATTAAAACGAAAGGGACGCCAAATCAATTGACCAAGGCTGCTTATATGCCATGTGGCACATATCAATGATCAATCCAACGGCGATTATTGGCACTGGTATATATCAAAAAATCATAATGTGATTGGTGTATTATAATATTAACCATTAGAAAAATATACTATTATTTATGTTAGTTTCTAATTTCGGCTGGTTCAAATTCTTCAATTAAATGTTGATCAAAAGCAAAATTTTGATCAATGAAATGAGATTTTAGGCCTAAGGTAACTATCATTTTGATTTTTTTATAAAGACAATTTTATATGTCATACAGGTTTTGTGTAGGTAAAGTGCAGGCAGCTGATGTGACGCGATATAATTGATTACAGGTATAGTGTGACTCAAGCAATACAGGTCAGGCAGCCCATCACGTCACCCCATGTCATCTGTCTCTACTTTGCCTGCACAAAAGCTGCGGACGTTTGTAATTTTCCTTTTTGGTAATTGGATTCAATGAAAGCTGTGCCAAATGGCCAGCAAGGGAAAAGTTGAAGTTGGGTAAACTAAAAACATTGAGATATATAATAAATAAATTAAATAATTATGAGACGAAATTACTCATATACATAAAAGAAAAGTGAAATTTAATTTGAAATGATTATGAGGGTATTATTGTCTTAAAAAATTTTAATCTTTTGATTCACAAGGGAATTCATCAACAACATAATTTGTTGTTCAACTTTATTTGACAGTTTAAGCACTTAAGACACTATTTAGCAGAGAAAAGTAGCTTCGAACCCACAACCTTGGGAGCAAGGTGATTTTAAAAAAAAAAAATTCTGAGAACTTAGGGTATCCCAAACTTACGCTTCAATTAATCCCTAAGGGATGCCCGGGCCCTTACAGTGTCACGAGTATTTCACAAATAATGCAACTTATAGGGCATTTTGTTATTGCAGATCAGAGTCGCTACTCAAACTCACAACCTTGGGGAGCATAGATCAAAATGCGGGTATAACGATACGTATCGTTCGAGCCTAAAACTGTTACGTATCGGTATCGGATAGTATCGGACGATACATTGAACGTATCGTCCGGTAAACACCATATAAAAGACCGATACGATACATTTAGTGTACCGTATCGGTGACCTCTGATACCGATACATATCGGTATCAGATGAAATTTTGATCCATGTTGGGGAGCATACCCAAGTCGCCAATACTGTGATAACCCGAATCTGATAGTCAAAAGGTGTTAAGTGATCAACTGATCATACACGTTTAATGATTGGGTAATCCACACTGTCATGTGATAGATCCTAATTATAAGGGAAATGGGCCTTAATTAAAATCACAAGTTTTGGGAGGTTTGAATCATCGGATTTGTGGGCTCTACTACTGACCGTTGTTCTAATGGCTGATGTTAAAATTCTCGAATCAGATGATTCACATTCATTTACGGGCGTGATTCTTTGACTAAAGCATGCTCTAATGAAGGATTGTCACTTTGGATAGTTTAGATTAAGTGCAAATGTGTGCCACATGAAATAATAATAAATCACAATTCTTAAGTGTAGCATGACAAGCTTTATTTTAATGGCATAAAATCATTTAAACACGTTTTAGTGTTAAAATTAATGCCGGTCAGGAGGCAATATTCTTTGATCTCTGCTTTACTTCAGGTCACACAATTTGTTGAAAAATGGTGTCACATCTGTTACCAATTTACTATATACCAGCTCTATACAATTTATACTTTATATGCTCCTGTTTGTAATAAAAAAAACAATGAGTAGCTTTAAATGCACCCATCAAATATTGTTGGACACTAATGCTTAAAATTATTGATTGCTTTAAAAAAGACGATGGAGATCATTTTTGTAACGCCTCACTTTTATTTTGAGCGATTTTAGATTCACAAACACAAAAATATTGGTGTTAGTGCTAAACACCAAAACCTACCCTTTAATAAAAAATAAAATAAAATAAAAAGAAGTTTTGTTTTCTAATTCAAGTTGCAATTTTCGATAATTGATAGAGTCCACACCTAAAAGGAAATTAGATCTTAAGGGATACGAGATTATCATAAAGAGAATTATTGGCTCTCTCTATATAAGAAAAAAAAAAACCTCCACTCAAATCTTAGCCGAGGACTCATCTCTTTGAAGTCCTCTCTCTCTCTTTCTCTCGAACTCTCGAACAAGAAGAAGAAGAAAACAAAAGATATGACGAACGAAAGGTGAAAGCTCAAGACACAGAGCAAATCTTTACTCGTGACATTAGGAGCCGAGGTAGGAAAAATTTTAGAGTCTTTTATAGATTTAGTTTATTCTTGAAAAAAAATAAAATAATTTATTAAAACCAAGGTATTAAAATCGGTATCTGTTTCGGGTGTCGGTTTTCTCGGAGTTGATACGAATCGACTGATACCGATACGTATCGGTCGATTTTGTCAAAAAAGAAAAAGAAAAGAAAACAATACGACCGAAACGTATCGGTGATGCCGATACGTATCGGTATCGACCGATTCATATCAACCCCAGGAAAACCAACACCTGAGACCCATACCGATTTTAATACCTTGGTTTCAATAAATTTTTTTTTTTTTTTTTAAGAATAAATTAAATCTATAAAAGACCTTGGTTGAAACTCCATTAATGAAACTCAAGTGAAAAAGAAGATTGAAAAATAATAATAATTATTATTATATAATATAATATATGTATATATATATATATATATATATATAAAACAAATAAGAAAGAAGGAGTTTCCTTCTTTGAAGTTACTGCTACAGTAAAGCAAAACAAAAAAATAACGATGAAGAATAAGACTTCTTCTCCTTTGAATTGTTGCTACAGCCAAAGCAAAAAAAAAAATGAAGAAGAAGACTTCTTCTCCTTTGAATTGCTGTTACAGCCAAAGAAAAACAAAAAAAAAATGAAAAAGACATCTGGTTTAGTTTTATAAATAAAAAAGAAAAAAAGGGAAGAAGACTCCTTCCACTCTCTTTTCAAAAAAAAAAGAAGAGGACTCTTAAAAAAAAAAAAAAACACAACTCTGCCGACTTCTTTGAGCCGACTGTCCGGCACCGGTGATGAATGACCGACAACCAAATCAGCACCGGTTAAAGCCTTGTAATCTCCTGACTAGTCGAGGCTCCTCACCATCGGTTTGGCCAACCTTGATCCCTTAGGATTACTGTAGATTTGTGAAGGAGGTGCCTCTCCAATGGAGCTAGGTAACAGGTATAATTTTTTTATTTTGGTTCAGATTCAGTGCATTGGAGTTACACCAGAACACGGTGCAACCCCTATATAAAACCACCCTTATATATATATAAAAAAAAAAAGAGGTTTAGTTATTTTGGGACTATGGGCTCACATTAGAAAATTAACAGAAATAGACCCCTCATAAAAATGGTCTGATCTTTAGATCTAACGGTTCAGTGATTTAGCAAAATTTTGACTTATCGATAAGGGTACCCTAGAGGTAAAATTAAAGGTCGGGTCCACTGATCTACCCCTAATTATTTTATTTTTATTTTCAATCTGATAGATCAGATTAGATGAATTAAATTTCTAGTTTATATTTCAATTAATTGATATTATAACATAAAGTCTAAATTTATAGAAAACACATATTTTTAACTTTAAAAATCACTCAAACCTTATTTGAAGAAACTGGGATGCATCTTAAGGTTTCTCAGTGTTAATCGGACGCGATGGCATAGTTCGTTTAGCTGTACAGTTAATCGCTTATAGTATAAAAGGCAAAACCCTTTATTTATAAGTATAAAATATTTATAAAGTTAGGTAAAATTTTAATGGTAGATATTTTCCAACTTTGACATCCATTTAAAATGAATTAGGACTTGAAATTGAGGTTTTTCAATGTTGTAGATGCATTAGCGCAGTCTGTTTTCACACTTGACATATCGAAAAATCGAAATTAATTAATAAAAATTATAATATAAGGTTTTTAATAATCTTTAAACTTATGAAAATTTAATTATATATATTTAGCATATGATAGACTTCTTTTGATCACGGCCAACACCTACCTTGAGATTTTGACGTGTTCCAAACACAATGGTGTTATCCATCTGACCTAAGGACTTATCAATTAGTTATAATCAAATAATTTCTTTATATAACAATCCAATTATTACATATTTAATGCATTTTTCATTCCAATGCCCGATTTCAGCAAATCAGGATTTCATCTTAGGGTTCTTGAGTCTTTCGAATACAATGGTTGTGTCTGTGAACTCATTTAACCCTGCAAACTTTTATTATTAAAATATATTATTCTCTTTATACTATGACATCGGTCGATATGCTAAGTTACGATATAATGACATTTAAGAATAAGAAGCAAGGTGAATTAAGCTTATATGAAACTATGATATGAACTAAAATTAAGCAAAATAAAGATAATGCATAAAAATTATTTTTAGTTGGCAAGCAATCACATTATTTAATGATTTATGTTGATTACCGAGTCCATTCAGTAGGATGCTTGCATCCGGTGATTTAGTAGGAGGACTACGGCCTTCAGTAATTAGTAGGGGGTTCGCCTCCGGTGATTAGTAGAAGGTTCGCGGCCTTCAGTGACATGGTAGAATGTTCGCATCCGGTGATATAAGTTGACCAACTATTGACGGTAGGTATTCTCGTCTTACTATATATAGTCTTAGGCTATTATCTATATGTCTAACTTATTTTAATTATGATTTAAATTGATATGATGGATATGTTATGATGTTACGAATAAGGATGATAAACTAAACTAATTTAAGAAGAAGGTTAATGAGACCTAAGCCACTGACCTATAAAAATAAGGTGAACGAGACTTAAGTCATAAACCTAAAGGTATAATTGCGAGACCTAAGCCTCAAATAAACTAAAATAAGATAAGTCAATATAAGCATCAGGACCTAAGCCATAGACAAAATAAGATAAGTTAAGTCACGGGAATTAAGCCGTAGGCGAAATAAGCTAAGATATGATGTAAGACTTAAGTTCTGAAAATGATGAAATCCTAATACATTAAAAGTAAATTATGAATTCAACAATAAGAATATGTTATATCTCATCCTACTAATAGTGTAGTTACTATCATGGGATTTCATAAGACTTGATCGAGCCATCCGATCTAGAAGTTTCCCCAATACGGAATGAGATGTATAGAATTGCTTTCACGTGAAAAGATGTGGTTATTGAGTTAAGTGATGCATGTGACTTACTACATCATGGGTCTCTCTTATGCATCAACTATGTTATGAAAATAGTAAGTATTTGAACTACGGTTGGCTTGATCCCGATTTGAGTACGTAGGCAACTAACATGACACACCTTATGCTTATAAATTCAATATATGTTTTATGGATAGATCTTATGCATTACGTGAGTATTGAATTAGTTTATTAGTAATATTTTTCTGAAAATCATATGTCAGACGTGTTAGACACTATATATTTTTCACATCCTTTTAAAATAATACAACTTACATTTGAAACACAATAAACTTAAGATTAAACACATGCACTAAGATACGATGGTTGAAAACTCATGTTAAGTTGATCTATGAAGTACGCTAAACACCCCTATTAAGCACCGAGGCAATTTTGTTCACACTTCGACTTTATGTTGACAGAATTTGCTGATCAAGATCAAGAGGGCTGCGAAGAGGATTTCATAGAAGAGGGTGCTATTGATGAGAATTCTGAAGACTATTTTTCAACTGTCTGATTTCTTTGTAAGTATGGTTGAATGTTTTATTTGAAGATATTATAACTATTATGTTCTGTATACTCATAACTTTAATTTTTAAAGTTTTTCTGCTGCAGGAGATTACTCTTATTGGAATTGAGAGTCAAACCGTTATTTAGTTTCACTCTTAGTAAGTATCTTGGGAGATATAGTAAATTAAGACTTTATTTTATTTTTACTATTATTTTATTTGCATTTCATAGTGAGGTTATATCGCTTATTATCATGACATACGACTGTTATGAGTGACTTAGTTATCAATTTCTTCTCGTTTGGATGCTCGAGTTGTTTAGCATCTACGACTTTTGATTCACTTAAAAAAAAAATTTGACCACATTTTTTATGTATCGTTATAATAAATGCTGCTTATAAGTGATGATTTGATATCCCTAATTATGCTTAAAAGGGATTTTAGGTCATTACGGTTTTTCGCTCCACTCTTCCACAGAAGTGATCTTGAGATCATGGCACACCTATCAGATGGTCAGCTATTGATTATATATGACACAGATCCCAAAAATGTAACCCTAAAATCACGTTTGAGTGTGTTGTGTGACATGTGATTTTAGGGCCCCTCTTTTATCCCAAAATGTCTATTTACCCATGTTTCTCTTTACTTGATGTTGCCAGCAATTAGTTATTTGCTAAAGAAAATTATTGAGTTTTTAGTGTAACTTACCCTTCGCCATAGACAAGGGGCCAATCGAATGGAATCTCTCTTGTATTGGGTATCCTACCTGTATGCAAATGGCAGTGCACCGATTAATATTCCTCCACTTACCTCAAGGATGCACAGATATTTGGTTAATAAGTCAAAAATGTACTTTCACTGTTTATAGCCCTCATAAATATACGTGTATTTCAAAGGTTTGACCAATTCTTCAAAGGCAGATTTGACCATGCTCTATTCCCATTACTCGTTAAACGCCTGAAGAGTTGAGTTTCTAGTAATCGGTTCTTGAAGTGAGTTCAAGTAGCAACTCTCACTACAAAAAATAAGACTATTAGCGACTGCCGCTATTAGCCTTATTTTTTGTAGTGTCTTCTTTTGGATAACAAGATACCCCTTAATGTGCGTAATCCGTGAAATACTCGTCGTATGTTGTGGGTGAAGGTTTCTTTGGGATATTAAAAGTTATTAAAAATAAAATAATAATAAATGTCTGACCCATGCATCAAGAGCATTGGAGTCAATCGAGGCACTTGAGTCTGTCTTCTTTTGTTCAAGGGTTGTTATTACCGGATTAGACATCTAATCTGTCTAATCCATGCCAACTTGTCACTCTTGCACATATTTATAAGCATGAAAGAGTGACAGTACACTTTTTACCATCCATTGATGTGGTGTTCAAATAAAGAACGTTAAACGGAGGACAGATTGTTGCAACACAAAGTGTAAGTGGCTGATGTAATATGAGGCAATTGGCTGCATAAGCGGTGAGTTCAATTAATCTAGGTTGGTGCAACTAATTACATCACGCCAAGTAAGCCATCTACACTTTGTCCGCATTAAATCTATGCTCTGTTTATAATTTTTCATTCAATAATTTTGTGCATATCCAAGCGTTGTTGGAGAGATATTTACTTAGAGTGCCTAGGCTAGCACTGACCAAGAACCTTAAATTGGAATAAAACGCATGAGCATGAAAACACTCCGAGCGTGACCCAAATTTGCATTAGGACCATGTTCCGCCGTAACTTTTAGAGCAAAAAATAGTTGGGCCTACAAAACCTTAACCCAGCTAAGCCTAGTTATTAAGGGAAAAGGTCGGGTTGGCCCGAATCTTATCAAGCCCCAATCCAGTTCGAGTTGAGTCTCGAATTTGCCTAATTTTGTATTTGCGTGAGATTCAGGCTTAATTTTTAGGATCAAACTTATCAAAAGCCCAGTTTGAACCTATGGCCCTAAAATTTTGAGGACCGGCCCTAAGCCAAATTAGCAAAGGAGAATCTAAATGGAGCCTTATTAAAAAAAAAAAAAAAATTTATTGAGCCATAAGCCTTTACAGAATTGACTGACAAGGGAGCCCATTTTGCACCCAAAATTAGGGACCTAAGGCAGCCGCTTTGCCCGCCTATGCTGAAGGCCGGCCCTGCAGCTAAACCCAATCTTGGCTGACAACCCTACTCATACTAATTCTTTCTCCGAAGTGATAGGAAACTATACAACTATTTACGAGTACACAATTACTCAAATCAATAAAAAAATTTACTTTTTGACCTTCATTAATTTGGGATTCAAATTACTGTGCTTATAACGAAATTGATCACCCGGGTGGTACCCTAGTATGATCAACCTGGAAGTATATCGATAGCATTCAAATTCGGATTTGGCAATAATTTGGTGGACAGCTATAATTTGCGTAATTTCAAGAAAGATTTGAAAAATGCCGAAAAAAATTGGGTGATTATAAAATTATAACAATATATTATTAAAAAATATAAAAATATAAATTAAAATAACATTTTTAATCAATAAAGTAGGTGCATTATATAATCCATATATATCAACAACAAAATAATAATAAATAAAAGGGTGTCACTATTTGCACCAAACAAATTCTAAAGCACCTCCATTTCGCATGTGATTAAGGAAAAGGTGCTATTCTTCAAAGGGGTCTTCTTCGTCTTCTTCTTCTTCTTTTTCTTCAGCTCCGACGGTTTGATCAACACCGGCAACCTCACCTCCGAAATGAACCGATTGAAATCGATCGAACGCTAGTGACTTCACTGTTAGGGGCTTGTGCGATCAAAATTCCCACTGGAGCCGATCATTGGTGCAATCCATCAATTTCATTCAATATTGCCGATCTTTTAATTTTTTGGTTTTGTTTCCTGATAGATTGCACCAACTGATCGGTTTCAGTTTCAAATCTGATCAGAATGCCGCCATTGCAGTCGCACAACCCATTAAAACCTAGTTAAATTCGTAAACCATAAACTCTCTTGAAACCCACCTAAAATAATTGATGTATTTGGATCCAATCAAAATCAACAAAACCCTCATGAAACTCATAGATTGTCGTTGTCTAAGAAGTGACGTCGTCCTCGTTCTGACTCGCTAAAGTTGAGGAAGAAGAGGTGTTTTGGTAATTACATTTCTTATAAAAAATAATAAAATATAAGTGAGTGCAATTATAACTTCTAAAATAATTAGTTGCAAATAATAGGTAGGCACCAAGTTTAAAACAAAGACTTGCAAGTTTGACGACCTATAATATATGAAAACAACATCTAAACTGTTTGATTTGGAGCCTGTCATTTAAAGATATTATGTGCAAAAGATTAGCATGAAATATGATCTTCATCATGTGATTAAGCATAGTCAAAGGATATTATTTGATTCAACGATTGACTAAAATAGATCATATAATAAATATCATGTTTGTTCCAATCCTATCCACGAAGGATCTATAGATCATGAACTTTAAATTAGACGGCTCATATTGCTTTTTCACATGTCACATGTCTCTAAAATACAAAGTCTTTTTTTAACTTAGATGCAAAGGCTAAATTTCCGAATGCAAGTAATGACTCCCTTAAAACATACATCACAATTATAAAATTCAATAATAATTGAAAAATTCACAAAAATTTAAATAATTCAAACAAAATTCAAAGAAATGTTGCCCAATATTCCGAAAAAAGTTTGACTGACCACCTTTTCGAAGAATTTGGTCGAAAAGTTGATTAAAGTACCTCTATTCATGCCAACCAGATTACTATTGGGCGCCTACACTGAAAATCGTTGGTCGCATTGAATCAGATGACACTGATCGTTTTTTCGTTCCAATCTTTTGCGCAATGGATCTTGAGACCATAGGCGTGCCATCAAACTTGACCATTTTTTTTATTCCATGTGCCACAAATTCCAAAAAATTGTTAAATCACATAACACACATCATGCTCCAACGTGATTTGAAGACTGCTTTTGAGCATCTGTGTCACACAGAATAAAATAATTTGAGCTTTTGATGACACACTCATGATCTCAAGATCCATTATGTGGAAGATTGGAATTAAAAAAATAATCACCATCATCTGGTTCAACGCTGTCATCAATTTTAAGAGTAGGTACCCACTAGTAATTTGGTAAGCGCAAAAGGAGGGTACCCTTTGATTAATTATGAGAGTGACAGCTTTTAAAACACGATTTGGCACCTAATTACAGCACAACAAGGAATTACCAGCAACTTCCCTGACTTCAGTGGAAGTCATATCAAAGTCCTCACCATTCGAAGCCACTTTTGAGTTCCAATAATGGCAAAAATACCCCTCCAGGTTGACTTAAGATTTAAGAACAAATAACGGTCCTTTCTATGACAAAAGTAAAAAGGCTAGCGTTAATAGCGCCCACGGAATCTTTTAGGGCATCTATGCCCAAAATCATTGATTATTTTAGCTAGATGATCGAGATTGCTTTTTACTCCAATATTCCACACAAAGGATCTGGAGATCATGTCGCACCCATCTTACGGTCAGTTTTAGATTCCATATGACATAGATCCCAAAAAAGCAGCCCTAAAGTCATGCTTGAGCATTTTGTATGCCATGTAATTTTAGGACTGCCTTTTCGGGATATGTGTCATGTTGAATCTAAAACTGACCATCTGATAGGTGAGTCATGCTCTCAAGATCCCTTGTATGAAAAATTGGGGTGAAAAACAATCTCCATCATTTGATCCAAAGCAATCAATGATTTTGATGCTGTGAAAGATTATATAGGTGCTATTACAACTACCCAAATAAAAAATGAAGTTATTTGATTTACGACATACTAAATCGTGGCCATACAATTTTATGCTCGCATCTTGATGGGCCAACAATGCCCAAAACCACACCATCAGAGTTCCCAAGATAGGATCACTTGGCTATCCTTTTAATGTGATGAAAAGTTGTTAGAGAACCTAACTTAAATATATGAAATAAGGCTATGATAAATTGATAATAATGAAAATAACAATGATAAAAATATTGGAAAATTTTGACAAAATCTTACCATCCGATCACACCAAAAGATTGGATATTAGATTGATTGGATGTACGCCATGCTATGATCGGACCAAAAGTGACTCTACTCTCCATCCGATCGACACCTCCTACCATAAAGATACATAACAAATTTAGCCGCAGAATACCATTAACGCTGACTGTCACGAATTTCAAGGCTTTAAATCTGAGACAATCAACCTTGAAAAATTTTGTGGCCAAAAGACACCTCACCTCACGAGTAAAGATGCATCTGAGCAACATGTCATTATAAAAGATTTTCCGGTTTACAGTTGACGGACAACCTAACGCTAACCCTTAAGTCTATTTACAGGTTTAATTGGGGTTCAATTGGGCTAAATAGCAAATGCCTAATCCGGCCGAATGACGTATCGGACTTGACCTGCCAGGCCTAAGGGTAGCCGACCGGACAGTATACCTGAGCCGAAAACCCGAATAGACCTTGTCAAAACCCCTTATTTTGTATGATTTTATACATTAAATATCGGGTGGGCTCAGGTCAACGCTTGACGTCTTAGTTGATCAGTCGGATGCCTCATGGCAGATTAGAACTAATGGGTCAAGTTTATATGTCCTCAGGAAAAAATCTGGGTTTTAGAGGTTAGGTATCCGGTCCACCCGACCCATTGACAGCCCTACTAACCCTCCCTCCCTCTCATCCGTGCTTAGAAACGAGAAAGGATGAGGGCCGTTGGATAAAAAATGGATGGTGATGATGGCTCAATAAGCACACCGGTAGAAACATGTTCCCAACACGTCGACGGACGCTCCTGCAAGGTCTCGGTTGGACTGTTGGGAGGAAGTTGAGAAGGGTATTATTATTTGCACTTTTTTTGTTTGTAAAGAATACACTCATTTTCACCATAAAAAATTGTAGACTGCAGTGAATCAGAGGGCAAAGATCTAATTTCGTCCAAATATTCCATACAATAGATCTTGATATCATGGCACACCTAACACATGATCAGATCTTGGTTAGATGTGGCCAAATCCACAATAGTGACACTTGAGAGTTGAGAACCCTTTCTCAAAGTGTGCCATGATCACTGTAACTTTTGGGGATGTGATCCCAGTGGAATCAAAATATAGCTGTCTGATAAGTGAGTTATAATCTCAACATCAATTTGTGGAATATTGGGACGAAACACCACCTCCATAATATGATTCATAGCAGTCAATTACGTTTTATAGTGGAAATGTTTGTATTTTTTCACCAGAAAAACGGGTGCAAATAACGCTACCAGTTGAGAGAATCATCGGACCCGACAACACATGCCGTCATGTATTCTTGACTTCTAATTTTGAGTGAGAAGCAGCACCGTCCTCCCTACTCTGCCTTTGAAAACATGCCTTGGCCGTATGAAAATTCGTAATTGCCCCACTTCTTCCCAAATTATTTATTTTTATTAGTATTAATTTTTAATTTAAAATTTTCATCGCTCTCTGTTAAATTCTTGTTTACGCGACAAAGGGTAGAGAGAGAAGGGATTTTGGAGCGCGGAGAACTTTCGCGTTGTTTCCCTCTCTCTCTCTCTCTCTCTCTCTCTCTCTCATCACTGTAAGAAGGGAGCTTTGTTTCTTCCCAAATGCGCGACGATTAGATCGATCTTTTAGGGTTTAGCAAGTCGTAATTCCCGAAACAGAAATCAGTCAAGCACGGCAGCTCGATTTCTAGGGCTCACTGTTCCTCCCGGATTTCAATGTAAGTTTTTTCCCCACTATTTACGATCATCGTCGTTTTGATCTCTTGTTTCTCTTGTTTCGAATTGAGAATTCGATCTCAATTAATTTTTGCTAGCTCATATATATGTTCGAATTACAAGCATCTGACCTCCGATTTATGCTCAGTGAAAATGTTCCGTGATTTCGATTTTCGTTGTTTTTGATTGAGCGGTTGGTTTTTTTTTTTTTTTTTTTAAATTAGGGTTTATATGCTGATCTGAGCGATCGGACTGTCTTGGGCACTGTGATGATCGAAGGAGTGACGCTGATCGTGCTTTGTATATGAACGTGAAGATCTTAATTAGATGAATAGGAATTAGGGTTAGGGTTTGGTGTGGGTTTTGTAAATATGATCAAACAAATACTTGGGAGGCTACCTAGAAAGCCCTCTTCAAAATCGTCTCCTAATGATAACGATGGAGGGGTTGGCACTCAACCATCTTTAAATTCGTCTGTACTTCCCAACAATGCTTCTAACAACTCGAGGGGCAATTCGGTCACTGGAAAATCTTCGAATTCTGGATCGGGTGCTCCTCGTACTACAAATCCTACTACCACAACCCAATCTTCGGCCACAAGTAAATCAAATCAAGGGAAGAAATCTGCCCCTGCCCCATTTGTTTCTCAAATGGGCGGTAACGGCAATCTGACTTCGTCTTCTTCCACCTATGAGGCTTTGCCTAGTTTCCGAGACGTCCCTAGCTCTGAAAAGCACAATTTGTTTATAAAGAAGCTAAACATGTGTTGCGTCGTGTTTGACTTCACTGACCCGTCCAAGAATCTGAAAGAAAAAGACGTGAAGCGTCAGACCTTGCTCGAACTCGTCGATTATATAACTACACTCAACACCAAGTTCAGTGAGATTGCAATGCAGGAGATCACAAAAATGGTGGCAGCCAATCTGTTCCGTACTTTCCCGTCCTCAAACAGTGAAAATAAGCTTCCGGAAGCATTTGATCCTGAAGAGGAGGAGCCTGCAATGGAGCCTGCATGGCCCCACTTGCAGATCGTGTATGAGTTCTTTTTGAGATTTGTCGCGTCCTCCGAGACTGATGCCAAGCTGGCAAAGCGATACATTGACCATTCATTTGTGCTTAGATTGCTCGACCTATTTGATTCCGAGGACCAGAGGGAGAGGGAGTACTTGAAGACTATACTCCACCGTATATATGGGAAATTCATGGTGCATCGTCCGTTCATTAGGAAGGCGATCAATAACATATTTTACCGGTTCATATTTGAGACGGAGAAGCACAGTGGAATTGCAGAGTTGCTCGAGATATTGGGGAGCATAATTAATGGGTTTGCCTTGCCATTAAAGGAGGAGCACAAGCTGTTCCTGGTCCGGGCTTTGATCCCACTGCACAAACCAAAGTGTGTGTCTATGTATCATCAGCAGCTGTCTTATTGTATCACTCAGTTTGTGGAGAAAGACTTCAAGTTGGCAGATACAGTGATTAGGGGTCTGTTGAAGTATTGGCCGATCACTAATAGTTCGAAGGAGGTCATGTTTTTAGGTGAGCTGGAGGAGGTTCTAGAAGCTACTCAGGCAGCAGAGTTTCAGCGCTGCATGGTGCCCTTGTTTCGTCAGATTGGTCGTTGCTTGAACAGTTCTCACTTCCAGGTATTTGAGTTCACATGGCAGTTTTCTCTATGCCAAGGTTGGGGGGTTTTCTTCTTATTTTCTTTAACATGACTAAACCGTTTCATGCTCTTGTGGTTTGGCTTTTTCATGACCCTTTTCTTTGACTAGTACATTTATACTACCAATCCTCAATCTGTCTATAATTTAAATTATTTATTTTCACTGCTTAAATAACTCAAGGCGGTGATATAAGTTTATCAACTCGAATGATAGTGAATTCCCTTTTTTTCAAATATTGTTATATCAGCATCCTTGTTTGGTAATTCCTTATCATCACGGATTAACTATGTGATGCATATGGGGATGTCCTTCTGGGTTCTTTTACATGTGGGGATTTCCTTCTGGGTTCTTTGACTCATTTTTATACATGTGGAGATTGACACTCCAAAGGATAACCGTGGGAAGTGCATCCTTTTGTTTGCTATGATTAATTGATCACCTATAATTTAATGTTGCTATCACCAGTACAATGTAAAGCTAAAGGTCTACTTTTTGGGATCATCTTGATATTGTTAATCTTTTATAAAATGATGGGTTGGTAGTGTCTTTACAGGATTATTGTCTCAACTCTCATTTCGATGCAGAATGCTTCCTTGAAATTTGTGCATTTCTCTTTGTTGGTATGTCAAGTTTTAAGTCTAATGACATAAAATAGTTCCTTGTAGTCCATGTGTTCGTTTCCTTCTGTTACTGCATTATTATAAAAGTAGGGCCAAACACATTCATGTTTTTCTACCAGATCAATCAAGCATCAACTGTATCTGCTGCAAGAAGTCATTCAAGCACAAACACATGGGTAGTTGCAGATATGCAGCCTTATTGCCTTGCAGGCTTAGTTAGAGCCCCGCACGATGGCCAACTTATGTGTTTACCACTTCTGAGATCACACATTTTGAAAACATATTTGACCTCCCTTATTGGTGGGTTCCTCGAACATATTTGAAGGTGGAGTGGATTCTTTCATCATAATTTTTTGTGAAAATCTTCTTGAACGAAATTTATTGACAGTATTGACTAATTACCTAATTTTTGTGTCTTTTGTAGTCTCAGTACATAAAAACTAGGCGGGATATTGCTAGTTATCAATTCTGGCATTTTTATTTCTTATTTATAAGAACAACTCATTTAATCACCGTTGACCATAATGGTAAATGGTTGTTAAAATGAATGGTGACTTAAAAATCAAGTCACATTAATTTTGACATCATAGGGTCGTATTATATAATTTGTTTTTCTTCTAAAAGCTGTTAGGGACGGGTGAACCCTAGGGGGCACAGGTGCCACATGGCAGCCCTAAAGGGAACCATCGTAGGGTTCCATCTCTATGACGCTGTCCTAGGGACCCCTTTTCCATGTAAGGTTTACTTGTCCATTATTTTTCTTTTTTTTTTTGTTAGTTTGACCTTTTGCTTTAGTAATATTTTTCGGGAAAGATCTGTTCATTAGTGTAGCTCTGAAATAGTCATTATCAACAACATTGCCTTGTCCCATCCATTTGGGGCCGACCTTGCGGGTCTTATTTCTCCACTCATTTTTTATCAAGGTTAAACTCTCTACTGCTCCACAATCTTTTATGTCATGTCTCACTACTTCTCTTCAAGTCTTTATGTGTCTTCTCCTCCTCCTTATGTTTGTATCACTCTAATCGTTTGTACAGAGGCTGTTTTAGGCCTTCAATGGACACACACTCAAATCTTCTCACATATGACATTCTTTAATTATCTCTATTTTTAGGCCCACTCCTAAACTTCATCATTTGTACTTTTTTCTCCTTTTATCTTTTCTTGTCACTCTATGCATCCACCTCAGCATATGCATTTCAACCACATGCACCTTGTCTTCTTATCACTTCTTCATAGCTTTACGCTTTGCACCATATGATAATGTAGGTTTTATTCTCATTGATAAAAAATTTCCTTGTAATGTAGATATAGCATCTTCTTCCTTTCTCTTAGGATCTATATCATCATTATCATTACCTTGTGCCATCTAAGTGGGGTTGGCTTGCGGATTCTTATATCTTCACTCATCAAATGTCAGCTAAACTATGTTATTCTGCAATACTTCAAGTCACCTCTCTCTCTCTCTACTTCACTCGAAATCGTTATTGGTCTCCCCCTTCTCTTAATTCCTTTTGTTTGTCTCACAAGTCATAACAATCCTTTCTCACAGGCTATTTTTGGTCTTTGATGATGCCTTACCTATCTAAAATGACATTCCTTGTTTTCTTATTTTATCGAGGCTACTTATAGACTTCTTCTTACGTACTCATCCCTAATTTTATTTTACTTTTTGTTACTCTACACATCCACCTTAGCATACTAATCTGTCGCTTCTTCATTACCCAACTCTTTACCCCACACATATCAGTGCAAATGTTACTGCCACCTTATAAAAGATTGCTATATTTGTCACATGATGAAGCCATTAATGTTGTACTTTCCCTCATTATGAGGAAATGCTGCTGGAAGTTTTTTGCGCAAGCTTTATTCATTTGTTTCATATTTGCGAGCTAAAATTTATGAATTCTTTACAGCGACTCCTTTCCTTTGTAGGCATGCGTGCAGGCTTTGTATTTTAGGCTGATATTGGTTCTTCATTATTAGCTGCGGTCTTTTGGCCGTTTGGTTCTATTCCCTTTAAGCATCTTGTTCAAGGAGTTTATGCATATGCTTTGTATATATTTATAATAAAACTTCCCTACTATCAATGAAAAAACTGGATTCTTGTAGATTTCATTAAAATTGTTCTTCATCCCTATGATACACTTGTTTTAGACAACTTCTAAAATTGTAATGGATTGGTTAACATATTGGCTAAAAAATACTTAAGTGTCTTGATCATGAATTTAAAGTGGTGGAGAATATTTAAAATTTCCATAAAGCGAGTGAGGCTTGTTTTCCATCTTTTTAACATGCCGTGATAGTGATTTCCTATCTATATAGCGAATCACTTATCTATATAGCAAATTACTAGGAATATATATATCAGATAAAACAAAATCCATTGAAGAAGAGAGAATACAAAGACATTTCTGAGAGTAGCTAGATGCTAGAGCAAACAAAACAAAGCAAAAACCAGGGGACAACACCGAGCTAACGCAGAGAATAAGAGGATACCTGCAACCCACCATCCCAGCCCAGCACATTGCAACTATTAGAGAACACACGGTGGCTACCAGGTCATCCCACTGCTCCCTGATGGATCCATTCCCTGCCTATTGAATGTTATTGGCTCCTACCCTATCTATCACAATCTCAGTAATTTTTTCTTTTTATTTTTTAATCATCGGGACCTGTTGATCTTTCCCCTCACCTCTGAATTTTTTTTAGCATTTCTCTCTAGCCAAATAGACCACATAACTGCCAACAGGACAACCTTCCAAAATATTCTAGTTTGGCCTTTGAACTTCACCCCTGTCCACGCGCTCAACATACCATGGCAAGACCTCGGGGTAGCCCAGCTTATCCCAACCACCTGAAGCACCCAACTCCAAATCTCCCTGGCCACTGTGCAATGTAGGTGTTGCTACACATCACACAACCATTCCTCAACTCCATGCCTCTTTTAATTAGCTGATCAACAGTTAAAACTTTCTCCAACTCCATGCCCTTTAATCAGCTGCCCCCCCAAAAAAGCTGAATTTTTGAATTCTGATTTCCACACCTCTTCCCAGTCCAAACTTTCCCCATGAGATTCATTAAGGCCCTGCTTGGATAGGGGGAAAAGAAAAGAAATTTATGGAAAGGAAGGGAAATGTGCCAATTTCTTGTGTTTGGCTATGGCAATGACGCGAGAAATAGACGGAAAATGAAACTGTTTTCCTTACCTTTGGAAACTGTAAAATCCTCCTAAAATCAAAAGAATTTATGATTTCCGTAAGAAAACTCAAGCAAAGTCATGGTAGGTCTCTTTTTTGATATTATCTCTTTATCTCCTGGCGCAATTCTCTCTCTCTCTCTCTCTTGACACTTAATCCCTCTACACAATCTCCCTCTCTCTCTCTCTCTACGGATCTCTCTCCTATTTTTCTCTCTCCGATTTCTCTTTTTCTCTCCCTTGATTTCTCTCTCTCTCCCCCCAAATCTCTCTCTACGGATCTCTCTATTTCTCACTCTCTCTCTTCGATTCCTCCCCAAATGTCTCTTTCCTCGAAGCTCTCTCTTCATTTGTCTATCCCCGAATCCCTCTCTCTCAATTTTTCTCTCTACGAACCTTTCTCCCGGAATCTTTCTCAATTATTCTCTTCGAATCTCTCTCCAATTTCTCTCTCCTTATCCCCCATTTCTCTCTCTCTGTATCTCTCCTATTTCTCTCTCTCTCTCACACACACACGCACAACATGTCAAGTTTTGGTTTGGTGTATAACATTTACACCAACGATGATGCTCCCTTTCTATTTTCTGTGTTATTATTCAATCCAGACATTGAAAAACAATGAATTCCTATTGATTCCTAAAGGGCTGGAATCCATCATATC
The DNA here is from genome assembly GCA_021018995.1 of Chloranthus sessilifolius. Classification (NCBI taxonomy): domain Eukaryota; kingdom Viridiplantae; phylum Streptophyta; class Magnoliopsida; order Chloranthales; family Chloranthaceae; genus Chloranthus; species Chloranthus sessilifolius. The sequence goes on from CM037589.1 coordinate 25,049,973, forward strand.
TATAAATCCATTTCCACCATTTTCCTGGAAAATATCCAAACAGAGCCTTAAAGATTGTATAGAACAATCAAGGGCATCAAAACACGCAAGAGAAGGTTTAAGCAAAAAGCTATGCTCGTCCTTTTCGGTTGCCTTCTCTCCGGGTTCTGCTGGTGAGGTAGCCTTCTGTTTTTGCCTTTTCTGCTATTTCCTTTTCTCCCTTCAGCAGTGCCTTACTGCCTTGTTTTTTGTACTTGCGTTTTTTTAATATATATTTTCGTTATTGATAAAAAAAATATCTTGTAGAACAATTTGATAGAGAAAACCCCCTTATTTCTCGAATTCCAGATTCTTCCATCCAGACCTTGTTGATTAGGGTCTACACTGATATAACACTTCCATCAGATCTAGATACTCCAGAAGTTCTTCATCCCTTGGGTTACCCCTGAGATTAACCACCTAATACCTCTTGCCATTCTGCCCAATCTGAGCTTCCTTAATAACAACTACATCATAAATACTACTGAATTTGACCCCTAGTGCATGGCTCCCCGTCCACAAAGCTTGCTAAAAATGGATTCCGTTGCCATTTCCCCACTCAAACCTGACTTATGAAATTTCTCTCTAACAGAGCAGACTCCACGCCACCAGACAGATCCTCGACCATATCTTACCGGTTTTAATCCCCCAACCATCATCATCATCCTCATATTTGGCCCTTTCAACTTTGACTCCAAAAGCATCCGATGCTCTTTCACCCTCCATAACCATTTTCCCAAGAGTGCTCATTCATATTTCTGAGGTTTGCTTCCAATCCCACTTCATTAATCGTCTGCTGACAATTTCTTCAATTAACTAAGTGAAATTTATGGTTGTTGCCCCTTCCCACAAAAAGTTCCTTTAAATTTGTTCAAATCTATCACTCACCATCGTCAAGCATTTGAACATTGACAAGAAAAAAAGCTGGAAGATTTGCAAGCTCACTACTAGGAATTTCCCCAGTAAAGTACTTGATTCTTTTAGACAGTTGTTTAGACAAATTTTTAAATTTGTAATGGATTGGTTAACATATTGGTGGCAAAATATTAAAGCGTCTTAATCGTGATTTTAAAGTGGTGGAGGATCTTTAATATTACTATAAATTGAGTGGAGCTCGTTTTCCGTCTCTTTACCACACTAGGATAGTGGCCTCCTATCATTTGCCTATATAGCTCACTATATTAGGAAAATCCCAGTAAGAACTGGATTCTTTTAGACATTTGCCACGAGTTTAAAGTGGTGGATAATCTTTAATATTACTATAAATTGAGTGGGGCTCGATTTCAATCATTTGACCACACCATGATGGTGGTCTCTTATCATTTGACCATATGGATCACCACGGATATCCCCAGCAGACCTACCTACCTACCATTTCCTTTTAGAATTTATCTCATATGTCTCGCATCCTAACTTGAATCATTCATGGTATGATGTTTGGTAGGTCCATCTATTAGAATGAACATAACACATTGAGATTTTGGATATGTATTTAACTCGAGAATTGTAAAATCTGTAATGAAAGTTTATGGTAATATTGAAGACTGAAAGATTGAGATCAGAGCTCTCTCTCTCTCTCTCTCATTTTCCCAAGTGGAGAGAATCTCTAAAGATAGCGTGTACGAGCTAACTTGGTTGTTCTGGGAATGCCAAGGTAGAGGAATAGAGATTGTTCATTGTAAAGTTAACTGAATATTGAGAGGATCTAAATGTTTTATATCATAAGATGACCTTGTTGAGCTTAACCCAAGCGAGGGAGCTTTAAATATGAAGAAATTAGATTTAAAGAAGTTTAGGGTTAGAGAGAGAGAGAGAGAGAGAGAGAGAGAGAGAGAGAGAGAGAGAGAGAGAGAGAGCTGGGGTTGTGAGATTAATGTCCTCACACCCTTGATTATTATTTATATCACTTACAAAAGTATCTCATGTGGACCACAAACTCACACACATGCATTATAATGACTAGAAACAGACCCAACTACCACTATAAACACATTTACATTCCCCCTCAATTTGGGGGCATAGATAGCTATCATGTCCAACTTGGAGGTGATGCTATACAATCAACTTTTTCCACAGCTTTGATGAGTATATCAGGCTACTGATCTTCCGTGCTTACTTGCAGTGATGTTATACAATCAAATTTTTTCCATTACTTGGTTGAGTATATCGGCCAATTGATCTTTCGTGCTTACTTGAGGTGTCCAAAATTTGTTTGACTCAAATCTTTCCCTTATAAAGTGACCACCCTCTCCATTAATTTGATGATTGTGCTTCCTAGGAGTAGGGCAGGTTTATACCCCAACATGTTGATTTGCTTCAAAGCTTTCTTTGATCTTCCCACTGTCATCTTCTACAACAATTATTTCATTGACATATACAACTAGTGCAGTGAAGGGAGATCCTTTTTTCACAAACAATGTATGGTCATAGTCGCTCTTTTGATAGCCAAACATCACAAAAATATCACTGAATTTTTTGAATGAGGCTCTAGGAGATTGTTTTAATTCATGGATAGCCTTCTTCAATCTACAAGCCTTTCCTCTCTCTCTCTCTCTCTCTCTCTCTCCCTGAAAAAGCGAAACTAGGTGGAAGTCCATGTAAACTTTTTCCTTCAATTCACCATGTAAGAATGCATTCTTGACATCCAATTGGTATAACGACCAAACTCTGTAAGCAACAACGGAAAGAAGAGCCGAATGGTATTGGACTTTGCTACAGGTGCGAAGGCATCCTGACAATCGTTGCCATGAGTCTGCGTAAATCCATTTGCTGGCAACCTGACCTTATTTTTTTATGGAGTCATCCAGTCTATACTTTACAATGTAGACCCACTTATAGCTAATAATTTTTTTTTCCTTTTGGAGATCTGAATCCCAAGTGTTGTTTTGTTCTCGAGCTTTCACCTCCTGCATCACGACCTTCCATTTTGACTGAGGCAGGGCATCAGATGCACAAGTAGGAATAAAAATAAAATCAAATGAAGAAACAAATGATAAATGAGATGTTGAAAGACTGATATGACATATTTATCAATGAGATGACGAGTACAGGACCTGAAAGCTTTGCACCAAGCAATGGGAATATCTAGGTCAATACCTTGTGAGCCTACCTCAGGAGATGGACCTTGATCTGTCGGTTGAGAGAGACTCTTATACTTGTAGATGCTCTTGAACCTTCCTAATTATAAAAGTTTTCCCTTTTCCGAACTTGTCGAAGGTATCCAATCTTCGATCACTGGTCGCTTTGTTGCACTTCTTCCACTCCCATCATCATTATAATTTTCATGAGATGGCAATACAAAAATGGTCTCAACAATGTTTTCTTTCTTAGAACTCTCCCCTTGAAGAGGGCATGGGGGAGGAGAGCCGAACAATGTATCCTCGAAGAATTGACATCTATAGTAATGAACACTCACTCAGATAATTGATCATAGCACTTATATTTTTTTATGAGTTGGTGAGTAACCAATGAAGATGCACTTGATGGCTCTGGGATCTTGCTTATCCCGATGGACAATTGGGACATGAGCACAAAGGGAACCGAGGACACAAGGAGACACAGAAAATAGGCGAGAGGTCGACATAACAATTGATAAGGAAATTTATAGTAAGAACTGGAGTCGATATGTGATTTATTAAGAACCCATTAGTAAGCTAAATATCCCCCCACAAACATTTGGGAACATTCATTCCAACAAGCAAGGTACTAGCAACTTCAAGCACGTGATATTTTTCCTTCCCGCCACCTCATTTTGCTGTGGGGTATAGGGATATGTATTTTGCCAATCCGATGGTTGCAAAGGTTCGATTGAAGATGATGAGAGGAATACTCCCAACCATTTTCATACCGTAAAACCTTAGCACTTAAATGAAATTGAGTTTGAACCAATTTATGAAATATAAGAAAAATCGTGGCAACCTCATCCATAGATTTCATTAAGAACAACATTGTATAATAAGTATAATCATCAATAAAGGCTACAAAGTAACGATGCAAAGAAACAACTGGGGATGGTCTCAGACATCAGAATGAACAAGCTGAAACGGAATATCACTTTTACTTTTACTATTGGATAAAAGATTTTATAATGCTCTAAAAGCTGGCAAACTTCGCATCTAAATTAAGAACTATCAAAGGAATGAAAAAGATTAGGAAATGGAATGCGTAAACGTGCTATAGACAAATGTCCAAAATGACAAGGCCATAGGTGAGCCTCATCCAACAACATAGCAGTAGCAACAATGGGCATCAAAATCCATTGATCACCGAACAAGTAGAGACCTCCTTGCTCAACACCACGACCAAATATCTCCCCGTCGCCAGGTCCTGAAGCACAATGAGAGGGAAAGAAGGTTATACAACAGTTGTGGGATATGGTAATTTGACTAACTGACAATATATTCATAGGCATTTTAGGAACATGTAACGTGCATTCTAATGATATACTACCAATTTTAATAGTCATTTTAGCCTTTACAGAGAGTTGGGGATGAGAGACCCATCAGCAACAAAAATATTGCATAGATCAGAAAAGGGGACACAAAATGAACATTCGTGGACATGCCAGACGTATGGTTGGTTTCCCCTGAATTGATGATCCAAGGCGACTGGGAGGATGTAGAGGCGTGGATAGGCCCAATGTTATCTGACTTGGTCACATGAGAAGAGGAAGCCTGGGTATTGGAAGCACGCTGCGGTAGATCTGGGTACTCCTGAGTGAGAGTAACTGAGGTTGAGGTTGGAGTAGAAATGGTAGAAGGTAGAACAGAAACAAAGTGGTGGTGTAGAAAAGGCTTCATCAGCAACTGAAGACAAGGCGCTACTGTTCTGAAAAATGGGACACCCGGCCATGTCCCAACAAGTGTCCTTTAAGTACCCCTTTCTATCACAATACGAACACTTTAACTTCCTCTTTTTCTTCACGAGATATGCCGCCACGACCACTTCCCTCTTCCACCAAATTGACCACCACTGTGACAAAAACTTCGAGATGAAGGGAACATGGAGTCGTCAGGAGCTTCAAGGGAGACATTCATCAACTGTCTACAACTTTCTTCATGTTGTAAGAGGGAGAACATCATCCCAAGAGGGGGGCATTCCTCTCTACTGAGGATACTAGCTCGTACACTTTCATATTCTGGATTCACCCCTCTTAATAGATCAAATATCTTTTTTCCTTTCAACAGTGTTATTCTGTTTGTTCACAAACCCGGCACAATGGGGTTTTCCGGCATAGCTCTCACACACATCAACCTTCGGATAATGTTCCAGTTCATCCTACATACTTCTTATCTGGGCATAGTATTCTCCTATGGATTTCTCTCCTTGGCGGGAGGTATTTGTTTTATGAATTAACTGGAACATCTTTGCCATATTTTGCTTCTGAGAGTAGGCATCATGCGTAGCATTCCATTGCTCATTAGCAGTAGTCGCATTCATGAACGGACAACTTCTAGTGGGCTGCATAGAGTGGAGTAGCCAAGTTATAACTGTTAGGTTGTTCCATTGCCAATCAACATGTTTCAAATTAGCGGCTTATAGTTCAAGAATGATGTCATTTACATAACCTGATTTTCTTTTGGAGCCCAGAAACATGATAGCAGATCTTGACCACTCAAGGTAGTTCGTTAACTGATCTTTACCCTAGTGATCTCTAATCCATGGCTACTCTCATTACCACTACCAACACTCACTTTAGCTTCTTCCATTTTAGTAATATCTTACCCAAACAAACACAAATCAAATAAAAAGCATATAGGCACTGGCTACACATCCCCTACACGAGGAAAAAAAGTGTCAAAACACTCAGCATAACTGTTATAACAACAGGATATAGCGCAAGTCCTATCATACGACCCTTCATCACCAACTTCCATTACCTCTGAGACTATATGCAGCAAGAGAAATCATCACATAAGCTTCAATATTCATCCAAACTGATTTTGTACCTTTTCAGAAAGTATATAAGAGCAAACTGATCCTGTATCAACAAACAAAGTGTGGTTAGATCAGAGCCACAGTGATCCAAAGTCCAGAATTTTGTGAAACGGATGCTATAACATTTTGAAAATATAAAAAAAAAACTATATCTAAACTACATCAACTCAATTTTCTAACTCAACCAAAAGTTTCCTCATAAGAATTGGATCCAAAACCTTCAATATCGATAGCAATTGAATTGGGAAGGAACACCAAGAATCAATCTCAACGCACTAGCAAAGCTTACTCGGCTTGATTCAGCAATGTGATCATCCATCTTAATTAGAGTAGCAATGACACGTGATGCAAGTTAATCAGTCGACGGTCCATTAATGAAGAGGAAGGGCCAGAAAATCCAATCCAAATCGAAAATGACGAGAGAAGGTATTTTTATCAAGCGGGTACCCGGGTGCACTTACGAATTATCAAGCGGCAATTTAAAGCTCACAACCCAGAATCCAATACTCAATCACAGTCTTCTGCTAGAGGAAACTTGATTAGGAAGAGCCTGTTGTCTCTGGAGAAGAGATAGAGTGCCCTTGCAGTTCCAAAGTCACCCCACTACATATTTAAGTCTGGTGATCCGTCATTTGCCCAAAAACATGTCCAATAAGCATGTTGTGCCAACTTGCCACACCAATGTTAATCTCCAGCCATGCCACAGAAGCATTGTCTATAGTTATTGGAGTAACATACACATCAGTGAAAAGGAAGCTCCTTAAGACTCCCATGTTGCTGTTATGGAATGATTCTGAGTTTACAGAGTTTTGGGGTTTAGAGAGAGTTCCTTGGGTGTAAGCGAGCTGAGTGAGAGCGACTCACTAGCATGTTTAATGATTCGGGCATATTCGCAAAATGCCCTCAGTAGGGTGCCTAACTATTCGGACATACTCCCATATTGCTGCTATGGAATGATTCTGAGTTTACAGAGTTTTTGGGGTTTAGAGGGAGTTCCTTGGGCATGAGTAAGCTGAGTGAGAGGGACTCACTGGCACATTTAATTGGTCATATTCCCAAAATGCCCCTCCGTAGGGCGCCTAACTATTGGGTACGAATAGTTGGGAAACAAAAAATGCACTTCAATAGGTGCTTGAGGCCAGGGACTCCCTACAGAGTACTGACAGCCAAGACACATGGCTTTGCTCAGTATGTTCCCACTTTTCCATTTTATGCCAAACTGAGGATGCTGCTTTGACAATTTTTACTAAACTCAATAGCAAGTGATTATCATTTAAAATACTCTCTACGATGTGGTTAAGGGCCTAAAAGTGCCATGAAATTGAGCGATTTGCATCTGATTTCTCCAAATCTGTTTTGGCAGTAGTTTTTTTTGGGGTGCTTGTAAGCTCTCAATCTCGTGCTAGAGACAGTTGCTTGATGCAATGCAGCACATGGCACCCCGTGACGCCAAAATGGTGCCACGTGTACGGAATTGATGACTTGATCACCAACATTTTGACTAGTTCAGTCACATCTCATTAATCAATGCATGGCCCATGCTAATATCTTGTATCGTGTATGTTCAAACTCTTCTTACTCTTTCCAATGTCATAAATGAAAAGCTAAGCTAATAGACCGAGGCAAGATTGCATGCCTAAAAATGTGAGAGATTCACAATAAAAATGATTTTTTTAAAAAAAAATCTATTTTGTAATGAAACAGAAGCTATATGAATCTGTGAAAGCCACTTTCAAAACAGCAGCAGCTTTGAATGATGGATCCGTTTATTTTCCAAGTGGACTCCTCAGTTCTCATTCTTTTTTATTAAACCTCTTTGTTTTCTGTGGGTTTGTTCAGGTAGCGGAACGGGCCCTCTTCCTTTGGAACAACGACCACATACGGAACCTGATCACACAAAATCGTAAGGTCATACTTCCGGTCATCTTCCCGGCCTTGGAGAGGAACACCAGGAACCACTGGAATCAGGCGGTACAGAGCTTGACCCTAAACGTTAGGAAGATCTTCTCAGATTCTGACCAAGAGCTCTTTGATGAATGCTTGCATAGATATCAAGAAGGCGAAGCCAAGGAGATAGAGATACAGGAGAAGAGGGAGTTGAATTGGAAGCGCTTGGAAGAGGTTGCGGCGTCCAAAGTTGTTAGTAACGAAGCAGTTCTTGTCTCTCGGTTTGCCACGTCCCTTGCCACGACGAGTCCACGGGCTGCTGTGGGTAGTTGAGATATTTCACTTTGTTGTGGATTATAACCATTATTATAGTTGGGCAAAGGATGGTGAGGGGATTGAGGGGCGAGGTGTTTTTTTTTTTCTTTTTTCTTTTTTCTTTTTTGGTTGGGGTGGAGGGGTTTATATTTCTTTTTTTTATTGTTTTAATTTCAGCCAAGGAAGTGTAGCTGTGTGTGTGTATCATAAGGAGGGATTGCTATAGAGGCACTGTTGCTGCGAATTTCCTACATCATGAAATGTTATTTTGTATGATTTAGCAGATCTTGTGCTCTAGCCAGAGACAGCCGTTGCGATCTGCCGAGCTGCTGATCTAGCTTCAAGCCGGTCTGCCCCGAGATGCAGATTTTTTGTACACTTTGTTTTGTTTGTGAACATGGGGGGACCTCCTTCATCCCTGGTGAGAGTTTCAATTTACGTCTTGTGTTTAATGGGAAGTCATCCTTCTTGTTGTACAGATAGCACCCTGCACCCTCTGAGTCCCTTGATTTAAAGCATGGCAGATGTTTTTAACCCAAATGACAAAACATCCTATGAATATTGCTGAAGCAAAAAGGTTTGCCTAACAGAAGATTTGAATCCTACGATTTAGAACTACCTAAGGTGCACGTTGATGTGCTCAAATTGGGTGGTAGGGATTTGTTTTTTGAATTGGATTGGTAAGAAATTGCATGCCACGTAGCCTAAAAGTCAACTGATGAAAATCTATCTTAAGGAAACAGTGAAGAGAGTCAATCCCATATTGGCAATGATCTTGTTTCACCTCCATCGCCAAATATTTGGAGTTGATATTAGTAGCTTCGGCAAGAGAATCAGCTGCGGTGCTTGCCCTAATCTGGTGGGATGCCCTAACTCAGCCCCTCTGAGGATTCAATATAGCCCATCAAAGTGCCTTCTGCATCAATGAGAAGTCTGCCCAGAGTCCCAATCTGTTGCTCTTCCGATGCTTCTTCACCAGTTGGCCTGGATTTTTCAATAGAGTTGGAATAGGTACCCGACCTGACCTGGTGCTCGGATTCCCTACCTTTGGAACCGCAACAGGGATATTTTTAGGCGCGCCATTTCAGTGAAAGGATAAATGTATATTGTCCCTGATTTGTCTGCCCGTAGATATCTAAAATGTAAACGTGCCCCCTCCCCCTTTTTTCGGTTTTACTATAGATAAGCTGGGATCGAACCTGCAACAAGGATATCCACAATCAATCTTCCATTGTGCAACACTTACATGAACAAGGATCTCAAGGATCTCCAAAAGTAGATAAATAATTCATTCTCTTCTGTGTCTGGAGTTGTCAATTTCTTGGCTAGAAATGGAGAGCTAGGGCTCTTAGCCTGGCCTTAACCTAAGCCTAGAAGTACTCAGCCCAAGCCTAGACCCAGCAAGTCAGGCCGGGTTGCAAGCTTTTTTCTAATCTCAGTTTTTTATTTTATTTAAAGTGTTTTTAAAAATCAAAACGCCAGATTTTTTATAGTAAGTTTAATAGCATTGGTGATATTTTATGGTAGGCTTAGAGGTGAAAAAATGTGAGTTTTTTATAATAGGCATTAATAGCTCAGATGGCATTTTTACTAAAATACACTAAAGATTAAATTTTTTTAATGGTTTTTATCTCAAAATATTTTTTAGTAAAATATATTTTAATTAAAACTTGTTGTAAATAGGGAGCCAGAAATTGGCAGATATTCCAGGTGGAGTATCCTCACTCTACTCCACATTCATATGGAGGTCCACATGACAATTACAACAATTTTTGGGTGCCATGTAGAGTAAGGTGGCATTCGAAAGATCATTTTTGAAAAAGAAAAATCTAAGGTCTTGTTCGGCAACCCTTCTTTAGAAAGCGACTTTCAAGGGGAAACTGTTATATGAGAAGCAATATGATGTGCTGTTTGAGAAGCAACATTGTCATTTTCTTCTTTTAATAAACACATATTTGAGAAATGGCTTTGGGTTGCTTCTCTAAAACACTAATATCATCTACAGGTTCATCATATTTCAAACAAGTTTCTCTTAATTCTGAAAAGTGCTTTTCAAATTCAACTTTTTCAAACATAGAATAAAACATCACAATCATGTATTTTTTGGGTCGTAAAATTTAGATCCTTGACCCATAATTAAAATTTGACTTTTAATTATAAAACTCAATTATAAGTTCATTTTTTTTTTAATTTGATCTATACAAGTTATTGAAGCTTTATGTGCCAACAAAATAGTATTTGGGTGGCTAAGTGGACCTCAATGTGGATGTTGGACGTTGAGGGTCTAACTAGAGTACCTTCACCTTCCCCTTGTAAATATATAATTTTATATTATATTTATATAAATAAAAATTGGGTTGAGCTCAGGCTGGGTGTTAGGGTCATAGTTCAAAATATCATCCGCAACAATATATATTATATGATAGTATTAGTTTCGGAGATGAACGGGTCAATATATTAAATGGATATATATTGGTATATATCGGCTTACATACCAACAATACTCATGTATGGTCCGAAACTGATACATATAGTCCAATAACTATTAATTTTGGAGTTGGCCGATCAGTATCGAAAAACCGAGCTTGTGAACTTTGGATGGGATTTATCACAGGCCCGATCCAATTTATCTCGGGCTGGATCATACTTAGCCCGGGTTTAGTCTCAGGCCGAACTTATACACCCAAAAAGCCTGCTATATCAGGGACCGAAAACCGAGCTAGCAAGGCCCATTGGGAACCCTTGGAGACTTGTTATTTTCTTCTAAAAATAAAATGGAGTACGGTTATATTTAAGGTTTACAAAAATCTGATTTATCATTTAAAAATGGCTGAAATAAAAAAGAAATCATTAATTTCAATGAAATTTTGTTAAATTTGCCGAAATTAATAAAATTTCAGAGATTTTAGATAAATGACCGAAATTTCGGCAAAAGTTTCTTTCTACGCCTGTTTCGAAATTTCGAGGATCATTAATTGAAGCATTTCTGATAAATCTGCACAATGAGACTCATAGCATGAGTACGACTCAAAAATCGATTATCTACCCCAGACACAGCGGTGGTGCTGGCCGGGCGAGTTAGTTTCTAGTTTACGGAAGGCGCGAAAACAATTTCAATCACCCGCTGCAGTGTTCTCGCATGGACGTAAACCCCGAACCAGCAGCAAGCGAGCACGCAGAAACAAGCAATAGTAGCTCCACTGCCATAGAGCAACTCATTCTCGGCCATCTCGAGCAGCGACTCCTCGGCGCTTCGGACGGATGCTGCCGTCTCCAAGCCCTAGCTTCCGCCAAATCCCTCTTACTCAACAACCCCCAGACCTCGTCTCGCATTATCGAAACCCTCGTCCGATGTTTAGATCACGAGCAAGACGCCTCACTGCTCCACCTTATTCTCAACTTGCTCCGTGACATCGCCGTAGCTCACTGCTCACTCTCCTCCCTCGTCGTCGATACCGTCCGCTCTGGCGTGCCGCTGCTACGAAGCGGCGCGAAAAGGGAGGGCCAAAGGGACCGTCTCCTTGCAGCATCCCTTGCTGTGCTTGTTGAAATATTGAGCCACAATGAAGGAGGCTCCTTCTCCGATGTATTCGAAGAGGATCTGCTTCTCTCGCTCCTGTTTAGCCCCGTTGTGTCCGTCCGATCGCGGATCCTCAATCTTTTGATATCGAATTGCAATGCGGAAGTTGTAAGGGATCGAAACCAAGCCGAGAGTTGTTCTTCTTTTCTTCTTCGGCCAAGTCTAGTGTTTGGTGCGTTATTAGGTTTGACAGAGGATTCTTATCCTCTTTTAAAGAAAGCTGCTCTTGATGGCCTGGTTGTTTTGAGCAAGACTGCGGGTAATGGCGGCTGTGGGTTGACAGAGATTTGCTACGATCGTGCCGTTGCGCTTCTTCTTGATACGGATGCGATCGTCAGATCGGCTGCTATTCGATTGGTGAGTGGTCGACTCAATTTAGTTAATTATCGGTTAGACTCTTACACGTATTTTGTCCGCATTATATGGCTATTAATATATTGTAATTTAGTGACTTTTCGGATCACTAAGTGAATTTTATCCAATTTAAGGAAATGATCATGTTCATGGAAATTAGGTTGGTGAGTGGGGGAAAATGTTGGAGGCAAAGAACAGCGACGTGGATAACAGAGAGCAGATCGACGTGGTATTTATTCAGGTATCTCCAAATGATCAAACAAGATAGTCTACCATTTTTTATACTCCTAACAAAGTGCAGAACTGTTTTTCTCCCCTCAATTTACTGCTGCTCAAACTGTCAGTCTTTGATATCTGCATTTCCTGAAGATTTTGTGTTTATTTTTGAACTTAATGTTTGACGTAGATTTAATTTATCTTATAAACAACAAACAAAAGTAGATTGAGTTTCATAAAGTGCCACTTGGAAGTAGATTGAGTTTCATAACGAGCTTTTGTAACATGTGTATCTGCAACTTCAAATATAATAATTCCTTCAAAAATTCCAGAAATTGGCCTCTTTTCTTGCAATTATAATATGTATACGACATATTCAATTTCAGAATCTACAATTGATTTAACCGTCTTGGTCATCTATAGACACCCTTATTAGTGTATAGCGATTGTGGAAGGGTCATTCTACATGATAAAGATAACACGATAATGATAAATCAAAACCAATAATGCATCGGGCTTGGACGGTTGGATCTTGGTTCAGGCCACATTAGAATCGGAGTAGCATTTGGAGAATTGGTAGTGCTGTGGACCTCATGGTCGGATCACCCCGAACCATTTCCAGCCAGGCTGAGGCCTGTGTTCGGCCTTCCATTCTAAATTAGCCCGCCAAAATTATCTCTAAGCTATACATAAATCAGTAAAACAATCTTTTGAATCTAGCTACACACAATCACCGATTGGTCTCCACCTGTTCTTTGTGCATTGGGTATTGGATCTGACCCAGGCACGATAATTTTTTGTTAGGACATGACCCGATTATTAATGGTTCAGGCTCATGTTTAAAATCAAAACCGACGTGCAAAAAGGGTTTGGCAGGCCTAGGACTCCATGATTAATTTTAAATCTTAATAGTAACTTTCTTCTACCAATGGTGTTACTCTCTCTCTGGAGTCTTGCAGCTGCTCACTCCATAATATCCACTATCTCATATCTCAATCTATCTGACCATGATTCCATCAAACCACCTTCAATTATATCCAATTGTGCTAATTATGGCCTTTATCATTTTCACAATCTAAATATGACAAGAATGGGTAGAAGAACGGTGCTAGTAAGATTTAAATTGAATCAGTGTGATTCTAATAAATCACCTTTAATCATGGGCCAGCCAATGTGAAATTGGAGATTGTTTAGTAAAAAATCTAAAGAATGAAAGCTGTGTAGAACTCTAAAAATATCTTGATTCAACGTAGAGTCTATGCTACAATTTGTTCCAAACGTGAAATGAATGTCTTAATAAGCTATCTACATAGGAACTATATGAAAATAAGTTATCGACCGATTTATGCTATAATATGCTACCTTGATAAATCCTTGATGAAATGATATATAGCTTAATCATGGTTATGCGGCTATCTCATATAGGGTTAATTTCATGCCTCAACCTAGATTGTGGGTGTTTTAGATTTCATACCTCAACAATGATCTCTTTTGTTAATTTAAGGCCCTTAGAAAGGTGTGGGGCCCCTGCATATAGGGTTTTTGGAATGATTGGGGTCAACCTATTCTTCTTTTTATCTTGTTCTCTTTCTCACTCTTTTTATGCAATCAGGGGGTATATTTTTTAAAAGAATGGGTTCAAAAGTTCATATTTCTCTTAAAAATATCACTAATTGGTTGAAATATTGGTGCGACCAGCTTTTGGTGACTTAGGGTTGCTTCTGAAGGTACATTATATGGATGTGATCTGGTGGTGTGAATTAAAGATTCTCTATTTCTTAAAGACCTATATTTGGCAGAAATGAAGCTTATACTCATGGATAAAACTAGCCCATACATTTGTTTCTATATACATCAATTTCATAATTATTTCAAAGTTTAAAGTTTAAACAATGCAGGATGGTTTTCCTTTAACCTTCATTTGACCTCAGATTTCTCCTTTTTGGAAAGCTCTTTGAGTGCTAGGCTACAAAAAACTTTAATATTTTTCAATGAGGGATTGGAGAAGTTATATAATTACTGCATTTTCTTTTTTGATGAATTGCAAAGTTACTACATGATTAAGTTTCACGTGTCTCAATATTCAATTCCTGTTTTGCTGTTTGAGTTTGGTATTGGTTGGGTATAAGCTATGCAAACAAAATGGAGTTTCTGCAAGGTGCATGCTGACATATTCTTGGAGAACATGTAGGATAAGTGTGGACGGGAACCGGCAAGATAAAAGGATGCGGATCTCGGGAAAAGTCTGGGAAATTTACTGTTAAATCGTTTTACATGTTTCTTACAAGAAGACCCTTAATTGATCAACCTCGGGCGTCCCTGTGGAAAACGGAAATCTCAATGAAAGTAAATTTTTTTGCTTGGGAAGTACCTTGGGATAGAATCTTAACATGCGTCCAGCTATGTAAGAGGTGTATGGTGGTCTCCAAAATGTGTGTGTTCTGTGGGGAAGGGGAGGAAAAAATTGCTTATTTACTTTTAGATTGCCCTTTTTCCCAACAAGTGTTGGCTTGCTTCCTTGCTAGTTTTGGAGTGTCCTTGTATCTCGGAGAATTGGCAGCTAATATCTTCGCCGAGTGGACCAAGTTCCCTTTCTCGGATAATATCGCCATTTTGTGGAGGATGCTTCCGGTGGCCATATCTTGGGAAATCTGAAAAGAACATAATTGGAGAGTCTTTGAAATGAAACATGGTACATGCAATGCGGTGATTGACTTGGTGTTTGATGATCTCTCTGGATGGTGCTTAGCTTCGTCCAAAGGTTCCGCTTCTTCGATGGAAGAGGTAGTTAGAGAGTGGGAGTTGTTTAGACCTTAGTTTCATGGTGGCTTTTTGGGGTCTTGTTATTCTACCCCCACAAAACGCGTAGTTGTGTATTATTTTTCCCTTTCTTTTTATCCTTTCTCATGTTCATTGTATTTTTCTTTTTTCCTTTTTTTGGCCAAGCTCTTCGCTCGGCCTCTTTGATCTGATGTCAGACCCTAGACAGGAGGGAAGCCGTGATAAGGTATATGAAGGACTGCGAGCTTACAAAGAGCTTGCACTGATCGGAAATGAGTGGAGAAATAGGACTCGCAAAGCTGACCCCACATTGATGGGATAAGGCTGTGTTGCTGATGATGATGATGATGCATGCTGACATATTCTTGGAAACTTTTCTTGGTAGTGAATACTTAGTTTTGTGTTCCCTTAGAAATAAAAAATTACTGGAGTGGTTTTTTCTTAATTTATTTATGTTGTTATAGTTTTATGCTCAATAGAAAAACTTATGACTTACGTTATTTAACCTTTTAAAGTTTAGATAAATGTCATTGGCTACTGCATATCAGAGAGAGGTCAAATGGTTTGGGACTGGTTCGCATCTGAGGAAGTCTTGAGCCTGCCCGACCCTTTTTGTAAGTAGATTTTGATTTTAAACTTGGACCTGATCCATTAATAATTGGGCCAGCTCCTAGCGACAAATTATTGTTCTGGGTCAGATATCTTTTCTGGATCAGATCCAACACCTGAAGAAGGGTTTCATATGAATCATCAGTTTTTCACCCCATAATTCTTAATCAAAATTTTTGTTGACATAATCTCATTTCTATGAAGTGCGTAGAATTCCAAATCTTTATCAATTTGCTTTGATCTCCATATTGAATATAAACATATTATTTTTGTTTTTTGTTCCCACTTCTACCTTAGAAATAATTTTTAGAAATTTTTTTTCTTTGTTTTCTCTATTTGGTTCCAGCTTTGTTCAATGGCAAGAGATATGAGTCTAGAGGTCAGGATTGAAGCTTTTGTTGCCCTTGGGAAAATAAGCCTTGTATCTGAGAGTCTACTGTTACAGACCCTATCTAAGAGAATCATACAAATCAAAAACGGGAAAAAAAATGTTGATCAATGCAGTAGAAAAGAACGCTTGCTAGTGGTATCAAGTGCTGCTGGAGCTTTTATACATGGTCTTGAGGATGAATTCTATGAGGTAAGATTGATATGTTTTTCTGATATGTCCTCATGTTTCTATGATAACCTACGGTTTGAGAATTGTCAATGTTACTATGCATAACATTCCACCTCTACTTTATTGAAGGTACGGAAAGCTGCTTGTGAGTCCTTGGGGATGCTCACAATTTTCTCTATCAAGTTTGCTGATGATGCCTTGAACTTATTGATGGACATATTAAATGATGATGCAATAGTTGTTCGGTTGCAAACCTTGCATACAATGTTTCATATGGCAGGAAATGATCTTCTGAAGGTGCAAGAAAAACACATGCACATGGTAGGTCCTTGGTTTTTATAATATTGAAATGAAACAGGAAAGCAATGTTACCCAGATTACTTCAAATGCTACAGATTTTTTTTCCTGTGGTGAACTTCTCGTTTACAGTTGTAAAATCTGTACCCATCCATGTATCCATGTCATATCTAGGTTTTGTAGTACATGGGAATGTACTATAAGCTGTTCTTTTTTCCTTATCAATTGATTGTGGAATCATAAAGGTTCATCAGGTTGGACCTGACCATTGTGCTATAAATTTACTTTCTGGTATTTTCCAGTCTTAAGACATTTTCTTGCCCGGGTTAGAGAGCATTGATTATTTTTCTATTGAGGACAGAAACGTGTTATAAAATGTTTAGGACCGACTCCTATGATTGTGTTACACAGATATTACCATGAAAAGCACCCATTTTGGCCACGTGGCATACATTTTTATCATTTTAACTGGTTCAACTTTCATGTGTAGGTCTATGTTGCCACAATATCGTTCTATGGAAGTGGGCATTGCCGCATTGGAAGCATCTGATCAGGGCACTTTGATGTTGACACTGTAAAAAAAAATGCACAGCCATCCATATTAGAGAGCATAGAACGAATGGTTAAACTCCCCCAGTGACCACATTTTTTTGAGCTCTTGGTAGCTCTCAATATGAGTTATGTATTTCATGACTTGGATTGCTCAAAAGATGTGCCACGTGTTCTAAAATGGTTGCTTCATGTGGTCCCTATCTGTAGATGCTTCTCATAAGCCATATCGGATGATGTTGGGGTTTAGACACCGCGTGTCCATCAATCTAACATCAGGTGAAGGGAAAATACCCACATTTAGCACTATCCAATCATGGATTGGAAGGTTTTTTTTTTTAATAGATACGCTAGACTCGAACCTGCGACCTTGAGGTTGCAATATTGTCAACCTTCTGTTGTGCTACAGACCAAAGCCCTGGATTTGAAGGTGTTAGGTTAACTTATGTCTCTAGCTTAGTGAACTTAGAGGTAAATGCTTTATAAAAAACTCTTTCCCTTTTGTTGTCCTGAATTTTAGCATTTCACTTATCAAGTTATTGCCTTGATGCTATGCTACTTTAGCTCCTTGCATTATTATTATTTTATCAATACCTTTAGTCCCTTTACATTCTTTGTGAATGGTAAAATGAACTTTTTTTTTATATCCTGTGCGGACCTGGCATGTGCTAACTTGGGGTGCGCATGTGCCCTTGGGATTAGGCGGGTTGTCACGAAGTCACTCCTTTCGACGTGCCCTCGCGTGCGGCGCCTAACATCCCAAGCTAGGTCAGCCCGTCTCTGGTACCAACTGTCATGGGGGCACTCTTCGACGCGCCATCAAACCCGCGTGGTGCTTCACTGGCTGCCCTAGCTTAGGAAGTTAGGCGCCGCACGTGAGGGCACGTCGAAAGGAGTGACTCAGTGACAGGGTGCTCTAAGACGTCCAAATACCCAGGTTATAAAAAAAATGGTCAAATGAACTTAATATCATGAGTTGCATGACAATGTACTATTGATATGCTCTACTGCACATATTATAGGTTGGTCCTCCTTTATGCTCCTTGGAGTTATTTTTGTTCTCGGAAATAACCAATTGGCGCAAGTAGTGCGCTTGAATTTCACTGTTCTCATATTTGTGCAGTTTCTCAGTGTGCTAGTTGATGTTAGTACCTTGATCAGATGTGCAGCAAGAAAACTCCTTCGAGTGATGAAGCTTCCCGATCTGGAGATATTTAAATCCGCAATTGATGGCCTTGTAACAAATTTGGAAACATACCCAGAGGTATGATGTTCCTTCACTTCCATTCTACCTTTGCTATTAGAACTTGTAATTGTTATGGATTCTAATAAATAAAGGGAAACATACCCAGAGGTATGATGTTACCTCCTCTCTTGGCCAACACTTTATTCACGTCTTAGTTGGGTAACTACGGTGCCATTGATGATACTTTTTCATGAATATGCTTTCCGGTTTGTGCATGCAGTGGGTCAATCTAGTAAACTATGCTACTTAAAAATTGCATCCATTAGGCGACTTAATCTCTATTTCAACGCCTCAGGAAGCGGGAGACTCTCCCCCCCCCCCTCCCCCCCTCCTTGAGGCCACCCTAGGGATTTATATCCCATGCTGACCCAGCATGTGCTAACTTGGGGTGGGCACGTGCCCCTGGGATTAGTCGGGTGCACTAAGAGGCTCGAACACCTAGGTTATCAAAAAAAAAAAAAAAAACTTTCTCTATCTGCATCAGGCAAAACATCTTAGGTATTGATTTGGATATCTTAGTTGAGCACATCTCTATCAAAGGTGCCGCCTAATAGTTTTTTTCTTTGGCTCTCTTTTCAGGATGAACCAGATATCTTCTCTGTTTTGTTTGATATTGGTAGAAGTCATGGGAACTTTGTAACCAGCCTTGCAAAAGAGTTTTCTCAAGAGGTGCTAATATTTTCTTTACAAATTGTATAGAAAACAAAATTTCTTTTTATTAACGTCTTTGTGCATTATAAATTGCATTGCATTTTAGGTTATCAACCTTAAGCTCTACGCTTAAGCACTGTACCTAGGTGTTAGATGTGGATATCGAGTGCTTGCATTGCCTCCACACTTTCTGATTCACATAACTCACTGATCTTCATGTTAACACGTGATGTAACCACTCTCAAGATGGAAATCTGAATAAGCAGAAAATAAAAATAAATGCCACTTGTTTCAAATTCTGATATTTGACTTTTGAGTTCCTGAAAGAATATTATTTGAATGCAAGCTTAAAGCATAAAATGGCTAGTTCAATTAAGATGTGGAGAATCATTTACCTGAGCAGCAGAGTGTACATCAATTCAATTGACACTCATGCAGAGCATTTAATTATTTAGTGGTGATTCCCCATCATTAGGATCTCTAAATTCCTTGATATTACGATTAAGACCCGTTGTATGTAGGGTTGTGTGCTTTAGAGTATTGTATGAATTCAAGAAAAGAAGAGATGTGAGTTTAGTTAATTTGTGGATTGCTGTCTATCGGGAATGAAGAATGTGCGTGGATTAGGTGTACACTATGCACAGCCTCACAATCATTTAGTGGTAGTTAACGATTTTGCAGAGTAAAGGATTTCTAAATTCCGTGATATGTGCAGTTTGAATGTACCATCACTATTTTTTCATAGGCGAATGAAATGGATATATCTATAATCTAATCTTCATGATTAGTCACTTGCGGAAATGTCAAACCACTTTAAAAATTCATTGGTATCTATTTACTCTAAAAAGCCTCTAAATATGTTTCTTTAGAAATTACATGAGCCTCTGGTACATTTGTTTAATGTTTCCTTGTCTCAATTACCCCAGCATTTCCCATTGTAGATGTAACTAAAAATTGTTCTCTTATTCTTTATTTATTTATTTTATCTTTTCATTTGTTACAGATAGGTCCTTCCTGTGATGGAGAGTTGGGATTTGATAGACCCAGGGTAGCAGCATTATTAGTGTTAGCTATTGCATCACCATTATCATATCAACAGCTTACCTGCAATATCCCAAAAAGAATATTTTCTTATGCAGTTCCCTTACTGGGGAGGTTCTCTTGCTCTTTGGGAGATGTTATGCCCCAAGACTCTCTTTTGGCTTATTTGTGTCATTTCAAAACACCATCTTTCTCGGCCACAACATCAAACTTTAAAGAGGGCGAGGTTTCTCTGCAAGCAGTGAAAGGATGTATAATAAATTATAATAATAACAATAAAATTGTCCATGTAGGCGGCTCCCTGCAGCAAACCAATGATGAAACCTCAGAAATTCAAATGCAGAAAAATTTGTTGGGTATGAGGCAGATATCAACTCCTGTAAATTGTCAGCATAAGGTGGGATTCCTGCACGAAGATGTAACACATGCCATAAAGCTTGTTCTAAGAACCGTTGCAGCAACATGGCCTTTAATCTGCTCAAGTTCTACAGATGAAGTACTGAGGACATTAAGGTTTTAACTTCCCTACATATTTTCTCCCGTGCTTGTTCATGAATGTTATATGGGTAGATTTTAACCCTTTTTCCTAATAAGCTAGCTTTCATGTATAGCGCCTGTTAGAAAATCTAGTTTTTGCCTTTTCGAGTTAGTAAAATAAGTTTTTGTCGCGATATAGTTGGCTTTTTCTATGCTGAACCTTTTGTTGCGTACAGGTTATGCAAGCAGGAACTAGAAATGCTGACCTGCCATGGATCTGTTAGTGAATTGGCTTTTGCCTTCCAATATGTCCACATAGTCCGACTTACTGCAAAAATTTGGGATCATTTGAAACCAAGAAAGCTCTGCACTACTGGGATTGGAGTGTTGGATATCCTGTTGGAAAAGCTAGACATCCGGCTTAGAAGAATGAGATGTGTCTTTCTAGGGTTGAGTAATGAAGAGGAATACCATATCTTAGAGCTGATTTTGCTTAGTTGTGTATTAAAGTTATCAAAGATCGGAGTATATTGTTTCGCTACTTTGAAGAGATTGCATGCTACAATGTCTCGTATTGATTTTCTCTGCGAAGAAGGGTTCCCTAAACTTTCCAATTTTGCTAGGGAAATTAGGAAGCATTGTTTTCAGGGCAGTAGTGATGAAGTTTCAAACCTCTTTCCCGCTAACAAGCTACTTGAAATTTTCTCCCTTGAGCGGATTGTATTCAGTGGACAATTCAAGCACATCAAAGCAGAGATGCATGTTCCTGATAATGATTCTGAAAATCCTATACCTTTCGTTTCAGGATTGCCTGTGGGCATCAAGTTCCACATTACTCTGTATAATCTTTCTAGCCAGCACAAGTTATGGCTTCAAAAATCTGTAGGAGAGTCAATACAGTATACTTTTCTGGATTTAAACCTATTTCAAGACTCTGGGGAAGAAGAGAGAAAATGCACATTTACCGTACCCTTCTACAGAACACCAAATGCTGCTTTGTTTACGTTAACGGCCTGTGTTGGTATGGAATGTCCGTTTGAAGATGTTGTCCATTTGACAAAGGGGGGCCGAGGAGGGCCAAAGCATGAGCTCACATTTCTTTGCAAGGAAAAGGATGTTTATCTGGCCATAGCTGAGAACAAGTGATTTGTGGGTATTAAAAATCAGCTAAAGCATTTTGTTAGCCACTAACTTCTAAAATTCTGATCAAATGGAAGATGGGAGAACCTGTGGTGAGGGTGGTGGTGGGTAATGTATACTATATTTTTGTAACATCAAAACTGTAAGTATTGGCTGAATTTTGCTGAAATCACTATTCCAAGCTGAGATTATACTGCCAAATTGAAGCATATGATAAGAGAATGGATGACATTGCTCATGCTGTTTCCTTCGATACAGAAGAATCTTCAATTTTTGGAGTATTTTTGTTTGCTAAATGTACACACAATATATGATGTTGCATAGTGAGGTCCTCAAGAATTAGTATATACAATGCTCATGCAAATTAAAATTAATGTGACTTTTTTTTTTAAAGTTTTTGATAGGTAAGAACGATTATCTGTACGACAGGGATAATATCTCCGAGACCATTGTCTATTGCGGGTGTTTTTGTTGTGCTCTGAACCGTCTTGGAGCAATCAATTTGTTGGTGTGTTAATAAACGGGGGTCAGAGATGGGATGCCTTGAGTTCAAAATAGAGGTACATTAGAACGCGCTGTTGATCAGCTTGGTTCGTTCATCACTTTGGGAATTGAAGGTGGATGTAATTCTGCCTTGTTTTCTTTTCTTTGTTACCAATTTTCGTGAAGATAGTCGGGATGGAAGAAGAGGTGATGTAGAAGTGAAAATGGATATATAAAGTTATTTATGTCAAAATGTCAAATACATAATATTTATTTATTTATTTATTTTTCTTTCATTTCTTTAATATTTTATAAAGTAAATTTTATCCTGTTGGTTTTTTTCTTTTTGAAATTTTAGTTTAGCTTCGATGCATTTCTTTCCCTGACATTTGTGGAATTATAATCTTTTGGACAATACCTTCCAGCTTGGGCTCTTCATCGACATAGTAAGATTATCCCGCTCATTCAGTATTTTATCCATCATATACAGTGAATTGCATAAAGCTTACTTTGACGGCTTTTGAGGGGTTCTGCTCTAACCATAGTGCCAAATTTTGCGAAATGGGGGTCAAAAGAAAATTTCGGTTTTTGATATTTTTCGGTATATTTCGGTAAAATTTTAAAAAATATTAAATATATATTTTTAATCTCCGAAACTTTCCCGAAATTTATACGAAAAGTATCGAAATTAATCCCAAATGTACTGAAAGGACCCCCCACCAAAAAATTCCCGAAAATGAAATTTGTCACTATGGCTCTAACATTGTGGATGTATGATTTTTACAGGATTTATGGGGTAAAAGATTCTCCATAGGCTTTTGATAATGTTAGGATGCCGACAAAATTTTAAGTACGCTTTTTGGATGAAAGTCTTTTTTTTCTTTTATAACATAAGGCATCCTAAGGTCAAGGTCGTGCCTCGACTAATCCCTACAGATGGTGCCATCGCCCCACCATGCCAAGAGTATTTCACTATTTACCCACCCCACGTGGCACCTGTGGGAACGAGCCATTACTTGCGCACACAAACGATTTCAATATATTTGTCACTGCACATCATATTCCTTGATTGCACATAGTTATTAACAATAGAGCGACCAATACGGTCACCAATGTTAGTAGTGGGTCATCTATTCTGTAATCATTGAGGTGGTGCTGCCATCATATCGATCGTATTCATCCAAACTTTATATTGGATAACTTTCTGCACTAAATGATCAGATCTCATTTTCTGCCACTTGTGGCCTTAGCACATGGTTTGATTTGATTCAATCTCAGGAAAAAATATGATCTATACGATGGCACTGTTCACTAGATAGCATTAAAAATGATCACATGTGCAGAACTCTCAACTCGCTCGCAAACCTTGGTGACTGGGTTAGTCGCTCTATACTAGCTCCAAATAAAATACCTCTAGGAAAGCAAAACAAAAACACTAATTACCAGCATGATGCAAATTTTTGCAGAGGTATAGGTTTCTCTGTACATATTCTTTTGTTATAGAGAGTGCACTGCACGTGCCTAGCCAGGGAGGCTTGTTATGAGAATGCAGCGACTGGGTCTCCCTATGGAGGGAAATGAAGGTATGGCATTTCAATGTAATTTCTTAGAGAAACAGTTTGAGTATGGTCTGGGCTATAAACATTCGGAATCTCGCCTCTGGTTGATTTGTATATTATAAATTAGAATAATAATAATAATAATAATAATAATCAAAGTTCACATTTTGATTTTCGGTCTTACCTGTAAGGAATTTCCATTTGCTGGACTATTATTACAAAACGATGACATACAGAATACAGCAAGGATGTGAAGAGAAGGTGATTTAGATTCCTGCGATGCAAATAAGAATTTCATACCAAAAAGCCAGAGAAAAAGAGATGATTATTGAGAAAGGAGAATATCGGAGTTGCGTGGTAACCCTCAGCCCTATTTGCAGAGATCCGCCAGAGAATTCTGCAGCAGCTTCCTCTGGAGACTTTGGCTTGTAGAACTGGAACTGAAGGTGCAATATGACAACAATATAGACAACCTAATCTGCGTTGCACATACACTGCCGGCAGCGAGGGTGCCTGTAGACGCTTCTTGCAACAGGCCTTTCGTGGGCCTTCTTACTCTGCCGGACAGCCTTCCTCACTCTCCCTGCAAACTCGCTCCATTCTATTGTGTTGTTCTTCAAGAATAGGCCTGCAAGCCGGCGTTTATTGGGCCGTATGGTGGGGAGTTTCCCTCCACCATAGTATATTCGGTAACCTGATACAAGGGATGACAGCTGGCTACCAGAATCTGTAATGGAAAATGCATCTGCAGCTGCACAGCCTATGAAATCTAGGGCTGCTAACTGCAAAAAATAAAAAACAAAAACAGAACCAACCTGATGTCAATCATCAAAGAAATACTCAGATTTGTTATTCATTGTGGGTATATAATAATTAATCATACAAGCTATGAACCCTTTGGATATTACAAATCTTAAACAAGTGAAAACAGTGGCGTTGTTTTGAGGTATTATATGTACACAATGTCAAGGAGGACAAAAATTAGACCTTTAAGAGAAATCCAAATCACCATCATAAAAATATCCCATCTATTTGGGGTCGGCTTTGAGCATCTTATTTCTTCTCTTGTTGCTGATCAAAGCTAAGCTCTCCTCCATAACTTTGTAATCCTTCATCTCCCTTCTCACTACTTCCCTCTAGGCCTTCATTGGTCTTCCTATTGTAGCATCTCAATACCTCCTACAAAGTCTACTTCTGAGCTCCCATAGACATGTCCAAACCACCTCATGCAACATTATACAGTTTTTTTTTTCCTTTATAGGTGTCACTCTCAAATTTCTTCTTATGTACTCGTTCCTAATTTTATCTTTCCTTGTTACACCACACATCCATCTTAAATACGCAGCTCAGCGCTATACACTCATATCTTCTTGTCGGTTTTTCGTAGCCCAAGATTTCGCACCATATAGTATGACAAGCTGACGGGGACACCGACATCGTAGACATCGGATACGGGCCTTTTCGCGTATATCGACGGCGGAAGAAGCGGAACAGACATTAGAACTAGGCGTAAAGAGACGAAATTCGGTGATATGAGAAATACTGTAAATTTTGATCGATCGAATTGCAATTTCAATTGATCGAATTCTCGTTTCGATCGATCGAGAGGAAAAACACAGTTCTGGAGTATATAATTCGATCGATCAAATTATATATTTGATCGATCGAGTTTCAAATTTGATCGATCGAATTTTTGCAGCGAATTATGGATGTATATTTTTCGATCGATCGAAATCGCGCAGTTTTTTTATTTTGGTAATTTTTTAATTTCGAACTTAATTTTTAGGGGCATACTTGTCCTTTTGGTATTTGTTTTAGGGTTTTATTTTCGTTTGAAAGGACTCTTATATAAGGTCCTTAAGTTAAATAATGCAATTAGTTGATGATTAATGGAGAGAGCTTTTGCGTGTGTAATTGAGATGAGCCTCTACGAAGAGTAAATCTTATTCCCGATAAGGGTTTGGTATGAAGCCCACCATCTATCTTTGTTTACTTTATTCTATTAACCTATTTTCCTTGCTTTAATCCAAACAACCCAAATTTACCATCTCCCATCCAAATACCTGACTCCCAAAACCCTAGATTTCCCCTACTCTATTGATTCGACTCGATCATGTAAGCCATAGAAGGACCAGAGATTCCATCGTTGAATCGTGAGCGCCCTAATATGAAAAAACCTAGAGTTCTATCTCTATGATCGATCTGCACTGCAAACCTAACGGATCTAACGCCTGGACTAAACTCAACTCGAATTATATGTGAGCCTCCAATGGAATACTACGAACGCCAAGGTATTCGTTATATTTTGTGAGTTTTATTGTTTAATTTAATTCAATTTAATTTCGGCAAAGTCAATCATCGCATTCACGTAGTTTAGGGTGCCGTCCTGCGTCACAGGCCTTACCATCGCCTTATAAAAACGTACCTTCAATTGGAGTAGAGCTCTTGCAGGTCGCAAAATACTCTATTTCATCCAACCTTCATTAATCCTATTTGAAATGCCTTCCTCAAATCTACCAATTGATTGTAATGTAGAGGGTAAATGAAGAAATTTATGGCACTGTGTCGCTAAATGCTTTTCTATGTTCATTAATTGCATTCCATATTTTTTGTCTTTGTTCAGCTAATTTTCAAACCTTTCGACTCTAAAGCCTTTCTCCATAATTTCAGCTTATCAATTATAAGTTATAACTTATAATGGTGTGGGAGGTATT
Source organism: Chloranthus sessilifolius (assembly GCA_021018995.1). Lineage (NCBI taxonomy): Eukaryota > Viridiplantae > Streptophyta > Magnoliopsida > Chloranthales > Chloranthaceae > Chloranthus > Chloranthus sessilifolius. The sequence goes on from CM037589.1 coordinate 25,076,386, forward strand.
AGACTTGAGTTGGTATAGGGTAACCGACCCATTCACTCTCAGGTCAACCTTCATCAGCGTTGTAAAAGGCATGCGCCTTGCAATTTACGCGCAGGTACAGTGAAGCATGCCTCAGTTTGTGCCTAAGCGCAAAAGTGCGCCTCCAGTTGCTTTAATTAAAAAAAGTTATAAAAAATCTTATATAACTTACAAAGTTATAAGTTATACTTATATCTCTAAAGTCTTAACTCTTAAAACTTATATCTCCTAAGCTTATAAGCTACAATGCTATACTCGAGAATCAAGAGTTAGGGCTTGCTTGTTAGTTACTTACGACACCTACTTGCTAGTTTGTTAACTTGTATTTTTTAGTGCATATAAATACATAATGTTGATATTTATTTGTTTCTTGCATTTCATATTTGTTGATCACTTGATTGCTATTATAGATTTATCTAGGGGTTGGGCCGGGCTAGGGTAAATCCAAACCCGGCCCGGCTCATTTATTTATAAATTTCTTACTGGTTTACCAAAATTAGCCCCATATTTATATAAAAAGAAGAATAGATAAATTACAAATATCTAATAAGAAGTTTATATCCCTTTCCAAAAAAATAAAAATAAAGTTATTATCTATTTCCAAGAAATAAAAATAGAAAATTTATAGTTCTTCAAGGTTTTTTTAATCTTGCAAGTGAAAATCAATATGCATAACATATATGAGAGCCCAATGGGCCTAGAAGCTTAAGCTCAAGCCCGACCTGTTTAAATTTCGGGCTTAAAGTGCTAGCCCAATCCTGGCCCACATGTTTCAAATCAGGCCTGAACCCTCCTTAAACTGGGCCAGGCCTAAACAGGTTGGGATACGCTATCCGGACCATTGCCACCCCTAGATTTATAGTATCATTCTTTAATTATTGTATACATTTATGATTTATGTTTAAAAATAAATAAAAAAATGATCTATAAAGTATAAACATATCTAAAATTTTCAATGTCACAAATTATTAATGAAAATATAAATTTAATTTTTTAATAAAAAAATTATTTTGTATTAATTTACAAATATTTTAATATATAAATATGTAATTAAAAATATACAAAAAAATTAGAATTAAAATGCGACTCGAAAAAGAAGCCATGCACCTAGGCCCTAGGGACCCTTGTTGACTCGCGTATGCCTAGCACTTTTGACAACGCTGATCTTTGTCATAGTAAGAAAGTTCAAATTCGGCAATCATTTGGTGGGGTGTCAATGGTATAATGTGGATAAATTCATGAAAAGATTCCAGAAAATGTTTGGAGATAATGTAAATTATTAAAGGGAGCTAAAACTTGCACAGGAGATTTGTACTGTGGTACATGGTTAAAAAGAAAGACTTTGTTCTTTTGGGGATCTATGCCGCATGGAACACCATCGAAGTTGTCTGATTTGAAGACCATGATGGAAAGCTCTTTGAAGCCAAAATTGGCACGAAACATGATTTCTATAATCTGAATTGTCGGAGTCAACCATTGAATCATATGATGGCCTTTGACCATATTCAATCAGATGATGAAGATCATGTTTCTTGCCAATCTTTGGCCTCAAAGATCTTTCCATCATGATCTTCAAATCAGATGGCTTATATGGTGTTCCATGTGGCACAGATCCCAAAAATAACAGTGTCTTTCTTTCTAACCATGTGCCACAGCACAAATCTCGTGTGCATGTTTTAGCTCCCATTATTAAAATATGCAAAAGATAAGTTAACATATTCACAATTAAAAACGATGGCTTCAAGTAATAAAATAAGTGTATTACATAGTCCGCATGCATTAACAATTTACAATCATAAAAAAACAATACGAAGTATGATTAAAGCATGTATCAAAATGATGAAAAATTGGAAATTTTAATTGAGAAGGATTCGGAGAATCGACGAATCGAGTAAATATTCGGCAGACTACCTATACGAAGAATTTCTCTAAAAATCTGATTAATATGGAGAATTTTGTGACACTGATCTTCGTATGCTAAAATAGTCAAACCTGTACTTCCCTGATTTGAGTGGTCATATATAAGTCATGCACTTCCCAAGAATTAACCATTTTAGCATAAGGAGATAAACTCATTCACACTCAAGTGAATAGGTGGGTTACCCTATATCAACTCAAGAGACTTCACAATGGGGCATTTATCTTGCTAAAAATAAAGAGAAGACTGGGCATTGCATCACCATGGTTGTGCCCTGTTTTTCACTTAGTGACCAAGATGAGAAGGCTTCATTTGAAGGTTTGGATGAAGAGGTAAATAAATAATCTCAATTTGTATACTATAATGTGTTACCAATGATATCAGCAAGTGTACTTACATTATCATATCATACAGAAGGCCTAAGCAGTGACAAAAACTAAAATGCTTAAAAATAAAGAACATAAAGAATATTAGACACAATATTTCACGCATGCTAGGAACAAAATCAAGTAAAAGTGTATTCTGGGATTCGAACAGAACCATTCGCATCATCACAAAGAATGACATTTTGATTACAAGTTTACAACTGGATGAAGAATTCAGTGGTGTCAGTTTACAGCTAAAATTTTAGAAGTTCTACTTTAAACATTCATTAAAGAAGAAATGGCTGTATTGATTACCTGAGATGAAAAATTAACAAATGGTTGGATCTCGGATGATGAGAGGAGGTTTTCTTTAGTAACCAAATTAGGATACAAGCTGGTCAAAGCTGACATTCTCGACCTCCCTCCATAAATGTGTGCACCTGCAAGATATATGTGGGTCTTACGATTAAGGCCAAGAGCGGCCAGCATAAGTGCTGCTTCTTCAGGTGTTAGAGGACATTGGCCTTCTGAGCGCAGTACTACAGCAGAAGGTAGCCTGAGAAAATATAAAATAATCACTTAGAATATATAGTGGAAGCATATGAAAATTTGATGTTTTCCAAATTTAAGCCACGTCTATAGAGTAGCCATCAAATCGTAGGAATATAATCATTCATTTACCAATGAAATTTGAAGGGATCTCTAAACCAATTGATTATAGGTTAAACAACAACAGCATGATGCGTACTTTGTGTTTTTCTTGAGGAGTGTCAGTGCAGGAAAATGAATTGTGCGATATGCTTCTAACTCCTCTTTCTCTTCTTCACCGCCACCAAAATCACACAAAGAATGCGCTGCCATATCAATTTCAAACCTAAGGTGCAGGGCTAAATATCTGGAAGTTTTTCCAGGAATACCCTTCTTTCTTTTTTTACTCGATTCTGCAGCAAATGGACCAACCAGATTATGATCAATGGTTCCCCAACGTGGAGTATACTGACGCATCCTTTGGATGAGCAATGCACCAGTTTCTTGTATTTTAGGAACAAATCGCAGAGCATGGAAGTTGCATCTGCATCGGAGTCTCTGGATAAAAAGCCCTCAATTAGAAACCAAGGTATGAAAGAGCGAAGAAAAAAAACTAACTTCAAGCAAAAGAGCGTAAAGACACCGGAAACCCCTGAGCAAGAAGCACATGACCTATAGAACTGAGAAAGTAAATTCAATAGTCAAAACGAAGTAGCAAAATTATTTCACCGACCCAAAGTATGCAACTTATACAGCTCCACAAGCCAACTAAGAAGAAAGATACCCACTTTTCCCTAGAAATGATCCTGCATTTTAAAATTATTATTCAACAAGATGCAAATTACCAATCCCTCACCTTAAGCAGCACAGTTAATGATCCATTTGTTAACCTTTTCTATTTGTGATAAATAATTCGTTACAGCCACAATTCATGAAGTCATGGCATTGAAGGCAGGCCTAAAACTATTAGCTAAGGTATGAGTTTCCAAGGAAAGAAAGGAAATAGCGTGCAGTAAAATGTGGGAGAAGAAAAAGGAAGGTTTAAGTGACTAGTGCAGAGTGTGATTGGACATAATCCATGATCACCTTTAGGACAGTCTTAGAGCCTCCTTCGTATCTACTGAATGCAGTGCCTTTAACTGCCATACAGGGTGTCAAAGGAGCGGTTACACCAATATAAGTAAAACCAGAAGCTTAGGAGGCAGGTCTAGAAATTGTTTACCATTGATACTGCCATCAATTTCTGTGGACTCTGACTCTGATTCTTGATGTCAGTATGTGGTAATATAATACGACACTGACTCTCGACTCTTCAATTTTTTTTTTGTCACTTCAACGGGACTAAATTCACATGTATGCATAGGGAAGCCACATTTTTCCATCATACAGTTCACAAAAAATGGAGTGGAGTAGCATGATTTTTACCTAGGACATTTTTTCGAAAGTGCTATTCCATGGCTAGTAATTCATCATGTTTTCTTCCTAAATAATGCAATTTGTTTTACTGTCAACTCTAACTAAAGATTACCTCAGCCCACGGTATCAAAACTCGGCCGATACCGATACGTATTGGTGTCGCTATCAGGGCCATACCAGTATCGGCCGATACAGGTCCGCATTGGTCGATATGGACCAGGTATCACCCGATATCCCTTGAGTTGAATTTTTTTAGTTGTTCCACCTTTTTTTATTAAATATCCGTATCGGCCGGTACGTATTGGTCCTCCATGGACTGATACCCGATACCGATCCAGAGTTAGATACCTTGCCTTAGCCATCTACAAGTCAGTTAACATTCTTCAGTTAGTTACTAATGTATTCCATGTCATTTCAAATTTCTTGTATGCGCCTAATACAATATGATGTCCCAGGTCCATGACGAATCAGTAAAATGTAGAAAATCACAATAGAAAACAGAGTACAATGTGCTTTCAGCATAGGAACGATGAATGGATGCTCACGAAGAAAATAAACCTTAAAACCTTCAGAATGACAGCACTGAAATGGTATTGGGTACAATAATATTAAAAAAAATTTACATTTCCTTATAAAATTAGTATACCTGCAACTGAAATGGTATTGGGTCAAAGGCCATGCGGTTCCCAAATCCAACGAAATGAACAACTCTATTTTGAAGTAGGATGGGAAGGATGTTCTTTAGAAAAAAACTTGGCTTAGCCTCTTTCATTATTTCTTCATCAGTAACCTAGAGCAAGAATTTCATAAGTAAATAGTCCAATATCATATCATTACACCACAGAATTTCTACTGCTAACAGTTACATTAGCATATCAATGAAAATGTAGTATTGGTAGAGATACTTACAAGACTACCGACAACCTTCAAATCTAATGATTGTAGGTCCACGGGAAGTTCCTTCACTATTTTGATATCAGCTTTTAAGTAGTTGATAAAGTGCTCCTCCTGATAGATATCGCTGAATTGACTAAGAAATTATAGAATTCGATACTGTTATTTTCGTCTCTAAAATGCTCAGAAAATGTAACACTAGAACAATGCTAATAAGTTACTAGCACAATAAATTACATCACAGGCCAGGGATACATCTTGAAGGCCTCGGAGATTGCCCTATATAACCCATTTTACAACTAAGCCAATATACCTAATTTAGCAAATAGAGAAAATTGTCTCACATAAAGATGCCAAGATGTAAAACAAATACAATTCCTACCAACAATATAATCAACTGGGAAAATAATTTAGTGTAATACCAATCCCTCAGAATTACATGCAAAGACAAATTAAGCTAAGAGTTATCCTTTAACTTGAGACACACCAATTATATTTATCAACTGTCTCAGAATTATGCAGAGACAGGTGAAGCCATGAGTTATCTTGTAAGGTGAGGGACACTGGTTATATCATCAACTCTTGTCATCTAGTTGGAACCAATCTCATTAAACAAGCTACTTACCGTTGAATCAAAATATGAAGAATACATTTCACAACTGATAATAAAAAGGGAGCCATTACCTGCACACAAAAATTGGCCCTTGCACATAGTCTAGAATAAAGCACACATAGTTTAGAATAAAGACTTGGTACCTTGGGGACCTGTTCAATTTGAAAACAATCTGATTTGATCGTCATGATCTAAACATCTCTGATGCAAAAAAAATTAGCACAAAACAAGATCTCTATCATATGATTCAACGCAGTCAACTGTTGGATCAAATTATGGCCTCTGACTGCATTGAATCATATGGTAAAAATCGTATTTCGTGCCAATCTTTTGCACCTAAGATTTTTAGATCATGGCCTTCAAATCAGACGGCTTACACATGGCATAGGTCCCCAAAATACCAAGTCTTTCTTTTAAACTATATGCAAAGTCCAACTTCTCATGTGCAAGTAATCACTCCCTAATAAAAATATGGAGAACAATGAGAAAAAAGACATGCGCCGATAAAGTGTCATATCTTCAACATCTAGAATGGAGCATAACGGTTGTTCCTGCGTTGCTAGAGTGCATGGTCAAGGATACATTATAGTGTCAAAGTGTAGTGTGTGTAGGGTGTGATGATCCCTTTGCATGACAATGATTATTGAATAAATGCAAACGAAAAGAGATGGTGAATTAAGAATGAAGGTGACATTATAATGGAAATCCCAACATATTAGACTTTGCAGATAAGTTCATATTCATGAGGTATAGATGAAACCTCCACCAAGTCATAAGACCATCATCCTCATTTGTTTGAGAACTTTACATATGGGGTAATTTTTGTTGAAATCAGACAGTGTGGTGGATCATTTTCTGTTTATCAGATCAATATCTACTAGCACTACTATTTTTCTGTTATATAGATGTCTAGAGATGCCCACAACTGTGGGCATCTCTATTCTCAGCTTAACCTTCAGCTGCAGTCTCGGTCTTTGTTAAGAAAGTTAAAGTGTCATCATGGGTATGACATCAGTTTTGAAGTATTCTGGCAGCATAGATACGGATAAATATGCAACATTTAAATAAACAGCTTGTTGGGGAGACATATCTAACTGTGGCCATGGTTCAAAATCTCGTCCGAAACCGGTACTTAACGGACTGTACGTATCGGTTTTGGAGGTCACCGATACGATACTTTGAATGTATTGTACAGGTGCGTTATATATAGATCGGTAATGTATCTGGATACATTCCAATGTATCATCCAGAACCGGTACATATCGGACAATACCTACCGGTTTTAAAGCTGGACGATACATACCGGAAAACCTATATTTTAAACGATGACTGTGACCGGTCCAGACATGTTTATGGATGTACAGTCCCCCGATGTATGTCCAACAATCAACAACAACCTATGGCATTCATACAAAAGATCATGGTGCGGGACGACCCTGAAATCCGTGAATGCCCATGATATGATGATTTTGCCGAAATTAAAGTAATTAATTAAGCAATCAACCACAAATTAAAATGATACCTTCGGGTTTCTCGGGATTCCGCTTAGGTGTCCATGCTTTGGTTCACGTAGGGTCCAATCCGATGCGCCAGATCCGTTAGGAAGGCGGAAAAGGCGATCCGAGAGATAGAATTCTCGCTTCGTCTAGGTCGAGCATGGATCAAAATATCGTCCGATACCGATACGTATCGGTATCGGACGTGAACGATACGGTACATTAAATGTACCGTATCGCTCATTTGTATTGCAAATACCGGACGATACTGTCACGCCCCGAAATCCGATACATGATCCATTTCGGCACATGAACGAATTCAATAGTCAAAAATTCAAATAAAGGAAACATAACGGTCCATTCTCATACAAAATTCAAATTACAGTTATTTATAATTACAACGTTTAAAACACTTCCTAACCAAGGCTAAACCAATAAGTCTTCTAAGGTCTTCTCCTGAGGTGCAGCTTCCGAACCACGAGGTCTGATTTCTGAAATTAAATAGCAACGGGGTGAGATAAACTCAACAAGTAACCCCCAATAATAATATAACTTCTTTTGTTACTTTTATCAGTTTCAAATTGAGAATTTCATATCAATAAAATTAACATCAGCTACACCATCTAATGATTCAATATAAAGAAAAATAACTTAATTTATAATTGTACATCGTATATTGTACGATTGTTAATCAATAGCACCGATCCAAGTGCATTTGCAATTACATCATCATTCATCATTCATCATTCATCATTAATCATTCATCATGGATACCAGTCACAAGGAGGGCTCCATTCTTTCATTAATCCCATTGTCAACCCGATCCGTTTGACTGGGTTTACTTCAGACACGGAAGTACACAAATGGATCCGTCATCCAATACTACCATGCCGCCGGATGGGGATGTTAATCAAAATCATATTATAATCATCTTTACAATATTCATCATTTCTACAATCATTCATACCCATTTCTTTTAGAAAAATTATCCAACATGCTTTACAAATTCTCATAGTCTGATATTTCAAGGTAATTAGATCATATGAGAAATAAATCGACTCTACAATGCTTACAACATTTATATTTTTCTAACATTAATCAAAATGTAATAATCATAACTCAATAAGACAAATCTAGAGTTATTCATGCTATCAATAGCCATTCAACCATTGACTTATCATTATGATAGTATATACTATGCAAAATAAAAGCATCATTACTAATAAAATACGTGTTAAAAGAACATGCTATGGGATAGGCTACTTGCCTCCGACGTCAGATTCAAAGGTCTTGTGAAAGGGGTGTGAAGTTTCACTGTTTCAGGTAGTTATCTGAGGGAAAAGGGAACTCGGTCAAGAAGAAAGAACGAACTAGGGTAGGTTATCAATGTAAGGTTGGATTCTAACTAGTTATTTCAAATCCTTATTTAATATCTAAAATTCTTAATTTAAAACAACTTTATAGATCAGTTTTAAAACCCTTGGTTTAGTATTAAACAATTTCTTAAATCCTTTTTAATATCAGAATATAATTATATTTTAATATAAGACTAGCATATAAGTAGATTATATATATATAAAGTCGGATGAAAATAGAAACCGAACGAAACTCATATTATATAACAGAATATAAAATCAGCTTTACATTTTAAGATGGATTATAAAAATCAGATTTATAAAACTAGGATGAATAGACAAGTAAAAGATTATAAACATTAATTTATAAGAAGTTAGATTTGTAAAATAGACTCTATAAAATCAGATTTATAAAACAAATTATACAAAAATCTGATTTTGTAAAATGTAATTGTAAAACAGAACTATAAAACAGAATTATAAAATCATATTAAAAGAATATAATTTCTGATTATAACTGAATTTTGAAATACACTATCAGCACATATATCCAGATTTTACAAAAACTCAATCCTTAAGATATAAAAACAGATTTATAAAAAACCAAATTATAAAGTTAGAATTTAACCCATCATTTTAATCAACCAGATTTATTAAAAATAAAATAGAATATAGCACCAGTCCAAATAAAATAAAACCAGACATACAATACTAAACTACAGATAATCAGATTATAAGATGAGATTTAAATGTGAAAAATCAGAGTTAAAACATACAAAATCAGAATAAGACTAGAAGTTCCTGTTTTAAAATTATAAAACCAGAATATAAAATCAGATTTATATAAACAATTTATAAAATCAGATATTAAAATATATTATAAAAATCAGATTTGTAAAATCGGATTTGTAAGAACTGAATTTTAATATCAGAACTAGAATTTCTGTTTTAAAACAAGTTTAGAGATAATTTTTAAAACTAGAAATAAAGAGGAAAATCAGAACTAAACTAGAATATTTAAAACTAGAACTTAAGGGATAAAACAAAATATTAGAAATTCTAATCTAGAACTAAATCTACAGAAAATAAAATATAAGAACTTACCTTGAGGAAAGAAAGAAGAGCAAGGCTTGGAGATGCTGGTTTGGTGTGAAATAGAAGGAATGAATCTCTATTTATAGGCTCGGTTGAGGTGACCGTTCGGATTTGAATTAACTCCGCGAGTAATGGAGTGAGGCGTTACTGTATTGCAAAATTGAAGAAGAAGAAGAAGAAACCGTTCCTCTTTTACGGATAGGTTTGATTTGGGATTTAAGTTGTAAGGGAAAAGCTTAGGTATAAAGCTTGTATAAGTTAGAGTGTGTGTGTGTGTGTTTTGGGTCGAATCGGGTCGGGTTGAGTTGGGTCGGTTCTAGTTAGGGTTTGGGTTTTGGGTCGTCACAGATACATTCAATGTATCGTCCGATACACTACTGTTCCGGTACGTATCGTCCGGTACGTACCGGTTTTTTGACCGGACGATACGTAACGGTTTTCCGGCATTTTAACCCATGAGGTCGAGGTGTTAGATCGTAGCTCGTGGTGGAATCGATAGTTCCTCGTTAGGGCTTTGGAATCGAAACGTCTAACGGCTCAAATCGAGTAAGCTCGAGCCCAACAACAGTTATGGATCGATGGGGTAGGATTGGATTCGATCCATAAGGATGGACATCAAGGATACTCTAGATCTAAGGTTGGGAAATTGAAAAATCAATTAAAAAGGGGAAAGAGGAAACCAAAGATTCAAGGAGAAAATAGGAGGTCAAATAAGTACAAAATATAAAAGAGAAAATCAAAGTAACATGGGCATCTCACCCTTGGCCTCACACCAAACCCCTCTCGGGGAAGAAAACTCACTCTTCAAGCTCCTCATAAGCCAAAATGCAATGCATTCTCACTAATCAATCATCAAGTGCCAAAAATGGCTTACAAATTGGGCTTTATAGCCATTACAAGGGAATAAATCTAAAAATAGAAAAATACTATGTTACCCTAAGTGGTAATTACACTTGGACACAAAAGAATAAAATTTAAGAACAAAAAGGACAAATACGTCACTTAAGTCGTTGGGGCGTGGATTTCCACGGACGTCTGTCCTGGGGCTCACAGACGTCCGAATGCCATATCTACGGACGTCCGTAGCACAAAAACAGTGAGACCCTCAAAATTCGGACGTCCATCCAAAGCCTACGGACGTCCGTCGCCTGATTGTTTTTGTGCCTCATGGGCTGACCTCTATGACCCTTTCCTTGGTGGTTCTTGACGCTCCTTGGCCTTTCCGTTGCTTATTCCTCCGCCGGTACACCTTGTACGGCCTGGACCCTAGGTCCTTGGTGTCGGCGTTCCCCGTCAGATCATCTATTTTCATTCTGCACTAGGATGGTCTTCATAAGTTATAGGATCAGACACTTCATTAGAACTAGTGGAATACGCCAATTCCAATTGCGGCATTTGCTGGTTCCATTTCTACCCACATTGCTGGTTCCATTTCCAATTGCTGAATCAGAATATAGATTAATGTCTTAAGTTTCTGGCAAGATACTTAGGCTATGAACTCTTCCTTGAGATATAGTAACTGGAATTCACTTTAGCATTCTCTAAGGGTGGCAATGGGCTGGATAGCCCGGTTTAAGGAGCATCCGGGCTTGGGCTAGCACTTTCAGACTGCAGTTTAAAAGGGCCAGGCGCAGGCTTAAGGCACTAGTACCGCCAGGCTCTCGTATATGATAATTATAAGTTTCAATTGCAATATCTAATTTAAATTAAAAATAATAATTAAAGAACCATAGATTTTCTAGTTTTAAACTTTAGCCCTTTATGGAAATACATATTCAACTTCTTACAACGTATTTGCAATATATCAGCTTTTCTATTTTTGTGAATATAGAGCTAATTTTTGGAAATTTATATCTATTTAATGAATAATGAGCCGGGAGGCTGGACTTCGGCTTAGGATCATAAGCCCACCATGAGCTCAGGCCAGGCTTGGGCTTACCCTAGCCCAACCCATTGGCACCCCTAAGCATCTCTGATGCCCTCATACTGGTAAACTTTAAGAGATGATCAGCACGCATCTGGTAGGAAGTGGAAAAGAATAAGAAAGTCATCTCGCTTGAGATTTTGCATCTATTTTGACAGTATCACATTTGATATTTGGGTCTGGAAAGTATTGAAGATTTTATTAGAAATGACAAATGTGAGATCATTGTCGCTTTATCTAGACCTAGTGGTGATCATCTCTTACTACTCCTTAGTGTGTTGCCTTCAAATTAGTAATGAACAACACATAAGCCATAATCATTGCCACCACACACACACACACACACACACACACACACATATATATATATATATATATGAGAAATGGGGTAATGCATCCAGATGCAGCCTTGGAGGGCTGCACCCAGGTGCCAAATCACGTGCCAAGTGGCATGATCACCCAAAATAACACCCGTTTTGGGTTGAAGATAAGGTGATGCCCTAGTAATTTGGTGCATTGATTTTAACTTCTATTTTTTTTTAAGTTTTTTTTTTTTTGAGATCCATTTGATGGGTCAAATCATGTGCTATTCAATTAAAAAAAAAAAAAAAACTTTTTTGACATCCATTTGATGGGTCAAAGATAAGGTGATGCCCTAGTAATTTGGTGCATTGATTTTATCGACTTTTGACCACATTTTTAACGGTGAAAATGCATTAGATAGAGCCCCAATATTTTGGGTGATACCTGATCCAAGTTATCCAAGTTGCCTTCGCACCCGATCCTCATGATCGGTGCCGCATGGTGCCCAGATGATCTGAGTGCAGTCGTCAAGGCTACATCCAGGTGCATAGTCTCAGGCCTCTCTCTCTCTCTCTCTCTCTCTCTCTCTATATATATATATATATATATATATATATATATATGGAAAAGGTCTCCGTCCTCCATGGGAGGACAGTCACCGTCTTCCAAGCTTCCATGTGGCAGCCAACATATTGTTTCGATGCCACATGGAGCTCGGGTGCATTGCTTAGATCATCTTTGTAAAAAAAAAAAATTGAAAGCCCATCTCCACCGTGTGTTTTTTGAACCGTGAAATGTGAATCAATGAAACTCGTCAAACTTTGACTTGTGGGTTTAAAAAGTTTTTTTCAATTTTTTTTTTAAAATATTGATCTATACCGTCCACTTGTGCTCCACGTGGCACCCAAACAGTGTTTTGGATGCCACGTGGAGCTCCATGAGAATCTTGGAGGACGGTGACCGTCCTCCATTGGAGGACCTAACCGGCTCCCTAAATATATATATATATATACACACACACACACACCTCGGTTTTTTTTCTTGCTGTGAAAATTCATATTCATCATTTATTTCTATCATGAACTGTATCCATTTTTCGAGTTTTACTATTCTTGTACGTTGTGTATCGGTATTCTTCTAGTGTCACCCTTCTTCATTTCTCTCACTTTGACTTTTCTTTTTATATGTCCAAATTTTTAAATAGTTCATTGTTTTCTTTCACTCTTCTCGAGCGTCTCTTTTCCTCGTCATTTTATTCCTTACAAGCCCTGTTCTCCAATTGTTTTAGTTTCATCTTACTCCCTTCACTCAATTCTCTCCTTTTTCCTCTTTTAGTATCAAATATTAGCCTTTGTTTTCTTTTGATTAAAAAAAGAGAAGAATCAAGCTCATCCATCTGATTAGTCAAACCTGTTACTATTTGAAAACAGGACTTCCAAGCCTCCCTAACCCACAACATCCACAAGAAATTCTTCCATGTGTGCTTGATTATGTGAAACCACCCAATTAATACAGAGGTGGTATTCCAAATTGGATCCTAGAGAAAATAGAGAGTGGCATACTGACCCTTTTCCTGTCGAAGAGATTCTCTCATGGGGATCTCATTTCAAAAGTAATAATGTAGGTGGGTATTTTGCCTTATCCCATATTGTCCCTTTAGCCTTTGACCCAAATGATCCTAAAACATCTTACCCATTTTCTCCTTTCCCTGAAAAAGAATCACACATACCGACCCAATTGAAATAAAAGACGACGGACCTAGCACTTCAAGCCTGCAATTTAAAAGGTCAGGCCCGGGGTTAAACCACCAATCCAGCCAGGCTCTCATATATGATAAGTAGATTGATTTTCACTAACAATATATTAAAAAAAAAACCTTAAAGAACTATAGATTGAGGGATCTGGTTAGGAAAATGATCTCCAACAAAAAGAACCTGATTGTTCAGGATATACCGATTGTTTGGGTTAGGAAATTCTCGGCTGGGAAGTCCTGTTTTTCGAATAGTGACAAGTTTGACTGATGAACTTGATGAGCTTGACTCCATATTTTTATCAAAAGAAAATAAAAGAAGAATACATGTTATTAAGGAAATAGAAATGAGAAATGAATGAAGGGAGAATGAGATGAAGCTAAAACTATTAGAGGAAAGGACTTGTAAAGAGAATAAAATAATGAGGAAAAGAGACATTTGAGAAGTAAGAATAAAAAGACGCACAAAGGATTAAAGATTAAGACTAACAACAAGAAAAGCCAAATTGAAAGAAAAATGAAGGGCGACACACAGAAAGAAAGCTGATAGGTAGCACACAAGAACAGTAGATCCCACAACTAAAGTAGTAAAACCTGAAAAAATGATACTGTTCAGTGTTCACAATGGAAAGAGAGAATAAACAATGATTTTCTAAGCAAGAAAGAACCGATTGCTCTTATATATATATATATATATATATATATATATATATATATATATATAGTAGCTTCTCCTGGGGCAGTTGATTCATTCTTCACCCATATCACCTTCCATATTGTGGAACTAGAGACATAGTCTTTAAGAGCACAGATACCTGCAACAATAGCACCACATATTTCTTCCTCCACTGATACAAACATCATAAGATCCCGAGAACAAGCATACTATAGCACCTTGTATATTTCTAACAATTTCCCACTACCCACTAATCCTGGGTTACCTAGCAAGCATCCATCAAAATTCAGTTTCAGTACAACCTTGTATGGCCCACAATGAACAATCTCGTTCCAGCATATACTAAAGCTGTCCTATCTGAAATAACGGAACAGCGGCAAGGAGCAACCCATGTTGCTAGCAGAAACTTGGTCCTTGCAATCAGCTTCTGGAAATTAACCAATGCATCCTGAAAAACTCTTTTCTCTCTTTCCACACTCTCCAAGTGGGTAGATCAGTCACAAAATGCTATATCCTTGGAGGTTGATTTATTATATCGAGGAAGCTAAGGCCCTCCATTCGTTTTTCTTATTCAACTTTCTCTATATATGTGATTGTGAGGCGAACACCAAATCAAACACCATCACCACCGCCATCTCTCCGATTTTTCTCCGAATATTTCCCTAGCATGCCGAATTTTGACAGATTTTTTAACCCTACCAAATTATTACCGAACCCCGACTTGGTGACTATGCTCCCGAATTCATAAACCACTTGCTCATCCATTGACCTTTTGTGTCAGAAGTCTGGTCCAAGGTGCTCACTCTGTTTAGGGTCCAATGGTGTTCCTGAGATCCTGTAGAAGCCTTCTGGCTGCTTGGGATGGTATTTGGTGTACTGGTTTTTCTGGGAATTTCTGCAAATTTGGTAATTATGTGGGCTACAATGGCTGAAGAGAAAGGATAGGATTTTCCAAGGAGGGCATAGACGTGCTATGCTAGTCTTGAGGTTTATCAGAGGGTATCCTTAAGTGGGTTTGTTCCATTCCAATGAAAGGGCAGATTCAGCTTAGCTCAATCAGAGATCATTACGATGAGATGAAGAAGGGTGTGCACCTCCAGTGGGGAGTCTCTTCTACTTGTTCAATGTGCCTATGGTTGGGGCTGGGGTAGCTGATTGGTGTCTGTGTCTGTGCCTTTTGTTTTTGTTTTGGGCCCTATTGTACTCTAGTGTTTCACTAAGCACAAGTATTGTTCTTTTATACGTCCTTAATAACATTTTCTTTATTATCATGGTTTAAAAAATCAAATCCTGTAAACTGTTTGCGATTTCCAACGGACATGACCAAACCATCTTTTAATGGTTTGATTTTTCCTTTTAATGGGGCAACCCTTCTTTTATGTACGTTTTCCTATAAAATAGCTAAATAGGGGTGTCTTTTGCCTTTTTCTGTCCAGAGAGGTTTGATATCATACTTACTATCCCTGATTACCCCATTTTTATCTTTCTTCTATTTCCATCTCTCTTTACATTATTCTTATTGTCAGTAGTGCTCTGAGTTCCTTTTTCATATACATCCACAATGAAAAAAAAAGTTGAATCAAACACTCTTCCACAAAAAGGCAAAGAGCATTGAGGTTGATTGTCACTTTTATAAGAAAATCTTACAACTGGTATTACAACTTTGGCATATTTCTATCAGATGGTAGACTTCTTCGCTAAAGATCGAATGCATGACTCACTCAATATAGTTACTTGTTGGAAAACTCTTGATAGTTGATACTAGAGAGAGAGAGGGGCAAGTTACTTGTTAGGTCATTTGGATGCAGTAGCTTGGTATTCAAGTTAAAAGGGAAATTTAGTCCTTAGATAATAAGGATCATATTAATAATAATAATTATTATTATTACTACTAGTCTACTACTACTATTATTATTATTATCATTACATATACAACGAAATGAGAATATGATTTAGAATCCAATGAACATTATTAAGTATTGTCTCGAGTCTCAACTGCTTCTCTTCCAAATTTGACGAAATGTTTCTTATTTCATTTTTGTTACCAATGAGAGGATAGTTTTGGCATTACAATTACTTCAACTCTTGGTTGTCAACTATCATATGGTCATTATACTTTAGAAATATTTCGTTCAAATTCATTAATATATTTAGCCACATACTCATTTATTTAAAGCTAGAACTGATGTTGTAAACACAATTACTACTATCCAGGATGTCCATTTAGAGTATACGTATATCAATTCAAACAGAAGAGCAGATTAAAATTTTCAAATAGAAGCAGTATGCTGTACACGTGCGTGTATAGCCGCTGCTAGGTAACACTTATACCGTTGACTACCCTTTGAAATGCTGGACTGGTTGTGTACAGCTGTACTCCATTTAACTTAAACTTGAGTATAGCTATACCCCATTGGTCAACCAATTCAAATGATTGTTGACAGTGTAAGATTTATATTTATAGGAGCCGCTGTACACTAAAGTGTACTGCATCTTGCTTCTTTCAAATATATATAAGTGAAAAATAGAGTACCTCTCATCTCTCCAAACACTACTATACAAAAATTTGGGAATAACAAGAGTTGAATTGAGTAAACGAGCAACAGCAACAGCATTGCATACCTGTTACCAAGAAAAATAAAATAGTTCCTCATGTTAGAAAATGACATCCGCAAAACACATTGTCATGGAGAATATATATATATATATATATATATATATATATATATATATATATATATATATATATATATATATATATATATATATCACTCATTCTAGATATATTGCTTGGCTTTATGCTAAAAAAGATATGGATCCGTGTCAGTGTTTGACATTAATAAGTTACGTCAAACATGACACCTTCAAATGGTGTCGACAGGTTCATTAATATTAAGAATTTAAACATATTATTTAAACAAAAATGTGCACAATAAAGAACAGAGTCACAGACAGGAAAACATCCTAAAATATTAAATACTATTCATAGGAAATGAAAGTCCATTACAAGATGGATGTCGCCACCTTTTTAATTACATTAAATCATGGTTATAAATCTTGATCAAATGCGTAATATAGGAATTATATGGAACTCAGTTTATCAGGACCTGGATCCGTCCGGATCAGCCTATTCAACAGATATGGAGTTGGGACCGGCCGATTCACACAGATCCTAAGTGTGTTGTGCGCCGTGCATACATATGGTACCCAGCACTGAGTATTTACCTCTTTTAAAAAGGAAAAAGCCTAATTTGCCTTTCACTCTCCGTATTCCGGATTAGAATTTGCAATATGTATGCAACAAAATTGTTTTTCGTGGGAATTTAGGAGCACTCCGAATTAATGGCCTCTGGGGTTTTATTGCAATGGGAAGATTGTGAAACCTAGGATTTGCAGTGCAGTATTAAATTTGGGGAGATCAGCTGGTAGGAAATTTCAGGGATTATTGACAGGAGAGAAATTTTAGGTTCTTGTTGTTAACCAGAAGGAATTCTGAAATTCGACGCATAAAGATTCAATTTTGATGGAATGTTTGAAATTCTTTTTGGATCATTATTGTAACTCATGGTTCAATTCTTCAGTGAGAATGAAAAAGAATCAGTCAGGTTTTACAATTTCCATTAGTGTAAATTAGATTTCCTGGTGTGGATCAGTACCGGTAGCGCCATCCTTGGAGGTTAACAAATTGGAGTAAGGAAGTACTGCCCTGAAGATTGACTAACTCCAATGAGGCGAAGTTTCACGCTATTATCCATGGTCAACACTGCCTTCCTGTAATGCACCTCAATGAGTTGACAGTTGGGGAACGCGATTAACTGAGCGTGGCTAGATGGATTAGTAAGAGTAACACACATCCTTGGAAGTTGACAAACTGGGTAAAGAAAATATTGGGAACTTTAGATTCAGTCATTAGGTATGACTATTGCAAACACCGTAGCAATAAGATAGTAAAAGAAGGGGAAGGATGTTTCACTTGCATGCCAACGAAACCATTGTTTTTTATTTTGTTTATTTTTTTAATTTTTTTTTTATAACCTGGGTGTCCGGGATTCTTAGCCCACCCAACTAATCCCAGGGGCACGTGCACACCCCAAGTTAGCACACACCGAAACCATGTTTATTAGGATGGGTTTTTTATGCTTTTGTAATTTCAATTCACTCTTTGCTTTCGCAAGTTTGCTTTGTCTCTTTCCCTTACTAAAATCCTTTGTAGCTGATAAAAAAATTATACATGAAAATGCCCAACATGAAGATTATTTACGATAATTGCCTAAAAATATCGGGAAATGATAATTTTAAAACACATGTTTTTTAACCAGATTCGACAACATGGCTAAAAAAATTTGTCCTCGTTAATTGTTACATAGCCTTAGTCCCTTCTAAAAGCTCAAGCAGGTATATAATCAGAACCATGAACACCCCCCCCCCCCCCCCCCATAACACACACACACACACACACACAAACACAACTTTTGATGTACACATAACAAGCAAGTTTGAGTTGGGTTTAGGTACATGGCCTGCGCGCCAATGTTCTTGGTACTCGGGACCCTTTTGGGGATGTATGCCATATGAAACCCATATGTTCTAGTGATTTGACGCCCATGATGCCAAGATCAATGATGCAAAAGATTGAAGCGAAAGAATCTCCATCATCTAATTCAATGCAATCAGAGGTCATCCAAACTTAGTGGTATGTTGGATTTACATGGTAACCATTAATTTTAAATGGCATTTGACTGCTTTGAATCAGACGATGGAGAGCATTTTTCGTCCCAATCTTTTGCACCAAAGATCTTTACATCATGGCGCACCTATTAGAAGGCCCCTGATCTAAAGAAGTGCAGTAAAATTTTGTCTATTTTTTCTATTGTTATTGATAAAAGTGCGGTAAAATAACTATTCACAACATCAGTCGACCCTCGCTCCCCCCTCCCTCCTCCCAAAGAAAATCCCGGCTCTGCCCCTGCTTGAAACCCATGATGAATCCCACCGCAACCCACTGATACACTCCCCGAAACCCACTGCAAATATCTTGCTCCCACTATGAAACCGACCTGGATTCATTCAAAGATGGGCTTCCGGAGTCTCGCCTGCCTTGATGTTCCTTTGGTAAGTCGTAAGGGCACGGGCACTTCTGCTTCTTCTTCCTCTTCCCCACAGTAGATCCAATCAAGAACATAGTCTCAGAAAGTAACCAGAGAATTGGGACCACACCTCTGAGCTTCATTCAATTGCCAAACTTTATCGAGAAGAGTGAAGAACGGTAGGTCCGTCTCTCGGGATCCCACTTCATGGTTAGCACTATCTCCACCTTTAAGGCATTAGACTCTGCCTGCAGTAAGTTATTCCAACTATGAATACCAAGACTTAGTATACTAAACAATGGTTGCTGGGAGAACCCAGGGGATTTTATTTTAAAAAAAACTTCAAAAAAATTCCTTATTAAAGGAGTCATCAAAGATATAGATCCTTTGGGATTCCCAGCTTCCGCTGATTCAGTCCTCCATTGATATAGCAGATGAAGAAAAAGCCCACTAAATTTCAGATGGAATTCTTGCCCTACAAAGATAAATTCAAACAGGGAGGTGCAAATCCCTCAAGGGCAAGGAGATGGTTTGGAATGAGATTAAAAGGGCCCAAACTTATCTTTCCAAATCTTTGAAAGCTCCATTCGAAATGTGCAAGGCAAACTCCATGGCTGACGAGGTCAATGATAATTTTTTCAAGCACTACCCTGCCCTCCATATTCCTTTGGACTCCTCAGCTGGAAAATTCTTCTAGGACCTCGTCTCCAAGCCAATAAAAAACCTAGCCTCCTCGACGAAGAAGGTGATGCTGACATGGAATTAATCCTCTCTCTAACCGTCCATTTCTTTCGGCACAATGTCTCAGATTAAATCCCGCTAAATGTTAATCATCAATTATTTCAACAAAAGTGACAGGAGTTTTGAGCAGGAGGTAACTTGTTGCCCTAAGTGTCTAGCAGTGGCTTATTGTACACCAATACAGGCTCGTACCTCCAAACGAGACCATTATCTGTCGCCATTACATATATGCCGACCAGGACTGCACCTGCTTCATCAACTAGACCATATTCACCATCAGATATTGGTATTTTGTCCTTAACTAAGGTCAAGGCTTTTCAGTAATTTTTGAAAGGTACACTGGACCCCAACCGACGTACAGAATCCCATTTCTTTACCCTCAATTCCACCCCATAGCCATAATTGACGGTTCTCTGCCGTTAGGGGGTAACAACATGATTGCAGTACGTCTTAACATGAACCATTATGTTGAAGGGCTCTGTATCTGGGTGCTGTTTTACCAGCCCCCATATACCTCACAGCAATGTGGTTCATGTTTCTAAAGGCAAAATCTCTGCATACGTGTACCGGAAGAAGACACATCGAGCTCTATTTCATCTAGTGAATCACTTGGGCTGCATTTGGCAATGTGAAGGAGTGCCCCAGGCAAGCATTGTGCTTGAGAGAGGGCTGAGAGCATTGCCAAACACAGCCTCAGTGACTTAATTCTCCTTACTGCTTCAAGCAACGACAGCAGTAGAACTTCTTTAGCCTCTCCTACCAATATTAAAAGATGTCACAATAGACCTCTTTCATCAATCCCCTTTGCAGCATAATATAAAAAGCGATGGTACCTGGGAAGTAGTTTAAGGACCACCAGATGCAGCTCGTCATACACCAAGCCCAGTTTAATGTGCTTCTCAAGGAGATCAATAGAACACTTAATACTGTAAGTCCATTGCTTTTCCTTTGAAGGAAAGGAAAACAATAGGAGCAGTGTTCTTAAAGGTGTTCGGGGCGGGTCGCGTTATCAAAGTGTCGAGCATATGGCATTTTTTCATTGGACACCACCCAACCTGACCCGCCAACAGCCCTTAAACATTAAAGCCCTTATTGCCTAGGGATAATGACTCCTGACCGACATTTAAACACAAAAATGGTGTTTAAATGATTTTATACCGCTAAAGTAGACTTTTAATCTCACACCACTGAAGTGTGACTATAATTATGCCACGTGGTGAACATCTTTGATCAATCTAAATTTTCCAAGTGGCAATCTATGATTGAAACATATCTTACCCCAAAGAAACATGCCTACAAGTGGATTTGAATTATCCAATTGATGAGCCTATAAGTAGATCTGAATGCATATATTAAATTATGTACATTTATGTTGAAATAAAGTATGTATATCACTATATATATATATATATATATATATATATATATATATATATATATACACACACACACACACACACTTCGAGGCTGCCGGGATCTTGGGCCTCTCGCCTGGTCGCCGCCCTGCAACTTCCGCCCGAACATCACCCAACTTCCCAAACCCGCCCAGCGACTTCAAGAACATTGGACGGGAGAGAACTTTTCTCAAGACTGGGAGACTTGGTTAGCCCATCACTCCAAAAGATAAACAGAAGAAAGAAAACAGGAAACAGAAAGGCCGTAGCTCCTCTGTCAGCTATAACTGCAGATCCCGATCCAGTGAGAAACCCATAACCGGAAAATAAGGTAATGCTCCAAACTCTGGAAATTAATGTGAATCATCTCATGGAATGTAAGAGGGCTGAGGAGCCAGGAAATGAGAGCCACAATCAAGAAAGCTATAAGCAGCGCTAGAGCAGGTGTGGTAATTCTCTAAGAGACAAATCTCAATGACTTCATGCATTCGATCTGCATAGATATTTGGGGAAGAAGCAATTTGGGAGGGGCTATTGTCGACACCATTGGTTCTGCAGGAGGCATGGTCATCATGTGGGATAAAAACATGGTGGAGAGACTCGAGTCTGATCTTAGAAGATGCTGCATCTTTATGTCCATCAAACTACAAAAACAGAGATCCTAATCGTCCCTGGCTACTCATAAAAGACTATGGTCCTAGCAGTTCGGACTTGAAATCCTAACTATGGAAGACTTAATAATCACCAGATATACATTTGAAGGCATCCCATGGTGCATTCGCAGCAATTTTATCATGATCCATTTCACCTACAAGAGAAACGGTAGATCTAGGATCACCAAAGGCATAAGAGATTCTTCCGAATTCGTTAATGGTGACGAGTGATGGATGCCCCCTTACTGATGCGGGAACTTACTAAATGCAATGCTAGGGCTGAGATTATGATTAAAATTAATTTAATCAATTAAAAATAATAATTTCTCATAACAAATTACCACGAAAATTCTAGAAATTCAATTAGGTGATTTAATTTCGGCAAAAAATAGCGTTATTTTCGTATACGTTCCCTATCGCGGATCTAGAAGACTACTGTCCTTATGAACGGCTAGATCTCCGATAGTTTTAGGGAGTCGAACGAACTCGCAAGCGGGTTCCCTCGATACCAAACGAAAATAAAAGACCAATAAAATTAATGATAAATAAAATATTGATTTAAGGGTTTTTATGAGATCAATAAAATAATTAGGATTACACTACTTACGCAAACCGTAAATCTAAAGAAGGTAGAGATGGAAGAAGAGTTGGCCTCGTACCAAACCGCAAGCGGGAATCAAAGAATCGCTCTCCGTTTTGAGAGAATCACACCCTCACGAAAGTTTAGAACTCTCAATTTTGCATAAGCAATTTTCATTAACTAAAAAGTAATAATAAAAGTGTTTACAAGCCTTTAAATAGGCTAACCAATGCATAAAATTAGAAATCCTAGTATAACTCTAATTCCTAATTCAAATAAAAGAAATATCCTAATTCTTCTAAAACAATAAAGTCCTAAACAATAAGGAAACTAATCATATTTCTAATAAAAGAAACAACTCTTACTTTCTAAAATAAAATAATAAAAGAGACTAATCCTAATGCAATTAGGATTCTTGAAATTCGTCACTTTATGTGCAGCTTCCGAAAACTGACCATAACTTCTTCAATACTTGTCGGAATTGCTCAAACTTTTGCTCATTGGAAAGCTACTTCGATAAGCTTTCAAATATGACCAATTTCGTATCAATCCGATTTCGTTTGACACTTCAAAATAGGCCAAACATAAAAATGACGGGATTAAAAGTTACTCTTCTGTCGATAAATTACTGTTCTTCTTTCTGATTACTTTGATGTTCTTCTTTCGCCTCCAATATGTTATGGGCGGTTGATTGAATCAGATGTCCCCATCAACTCTCTCCGGGTTAGACGGATTCATCCCCGATGAATGCTAGTTGTGATAACGGTCCAAAAAATCCGGATCAAGCTGTTGAAATTCCTCCTGTGTAATCCAAGTATTTTCAGTGTCGGCCATGTTCTTCCTCTTGACCAAGTACTTCTGAAGTCCCCCGTGGTTGGTGGACACAATCTGATCATTCAACACATCTTCGATGATCTCACGGATTTGCCGAGTAGGTAGGGGTAACGGTGTAGGAAGGGGAATAATTAGATCATCGGATGCAGAAGGCTCAAAGGGGTTAGCAGGGATAGTTGAAGGGCCATTGAATGGAACAAGGTCCTCCACATTAAAAGTCGTGCTAATCCCCAATTCCGGCGAAAGATCTAAGATGTAAGCATTAGAACCGGCACGCTTCAAGATCTAATAGGGTTTAGCACCACGAGCTTGTAACTTCTTTGCAACTCCTTGCGGGAATCGCTCGGGTCTATTTCGAACCATCACAAAATCACCCTCTTGAAATTCTTTAAACCGTCTATGAGAATCTACAGAGAACTTGTATTTTTCATTCTTTAAATTAATTTTTTTCTTAATCTCACCATGCAACTTATGGATGCGATGCGCAAATGTGGATGCAGACTCTGATGACCTATGATGAATGGACATTGAGAGAAAATTTATGTGTGTTCTAGTATTCGACTTACCTTTCGACTGGATGAGGTATGCCTGATATTTTTCAGATTGCGTTCTCCTTGCAGTCCAAGTGTTGTCAATTTTCGATTTACCTCTCCACTTAAGAAGATCCTCTCGATATGCTTGGTGTGTCTTTACCTTGGTAACAAAATATAGATCTCCCAAAACTGTTCCATCGGACCTCTTCACATATTGTTCAGGCGGGTATTTGGAAATCAATGAGTAGACAGGATTGGGCTCAGGTGGATAGGCATCAAGGAATGGGTCTGAAGGTTTTGTTGCAAGGCCTAAGAAAGGTGTACATGCATCTACACTCGACTCGATTAACTCGTGTGTACTGGCTTCAACTAAAACCAAAGACTCTGGGATACTCGATTCAATGGACCCTAATGGTTCTTGTGTACTTAGTTCGTTGAGCTCACATGTACTCAATTCAAGGGGCACCAACAAGTCGTGTGTACCCAACTCTATGGATACCAATGACTCATAGGCAAGTGGCTCGACGGGTTCACGTGTGGGTGACTCAACATCACTACTCACAAGGGAAATAGAAGTCTCTTTAACACGAACTAGACTCTCATCAGCTTCTTCTATCTCCTTTTCACTCAGCACGGTACTAGGGTCGTACACTTCTTTCACTTTCCTATTCTCCGGCTCCTTAGGACTCACTCTTTTAGTCAATAAATTCAGAGTGAGAAATTTTGTGGGGCATTGGTATGCAAAGTGTCCAAACCCTTGACACTTAAGGCAATCAGGACACTTATCCGTCTTGGTTTTCAAACTCCGAAGAAGGTGACGGTGTGTTAAAGGAACATACTTTTTAATAAGTCTCACCTTCATGTCCTCCCATGTGGAGATGCATTTTTTTCGAAGAGATTCAGTACAGCGTTCTACGCGAGTCCAAAAAATTTTAGCATTACCCTCCAACTTTATTTTTGCTAGCCTAATTTTATACTCCTTTGGTATGCCATACCAATCAAAATATTCCTCTACACTAGACAACCACTCCACGAAGGTTTTGGGATTCATCCATCCCTCAAAATTTGGTACCTCATCTCGAATAGATTTGAGAAACTTCTCGGCTGGGTCGTACTCTAGTTCACGATGATGAGGGTATCCCCTAACTCTAGTCTCATCACGATTTATGAGACTTTGCCAAGAATTTGGAATGTAGTGATTTTCTTGTTTGGTTAGTACCCTTTCATGACGGGTAAGGAAGTCGCGCTGACGTGTAAGTGACTCATACATGATGCTTGACACAAACACAACTCAGACACAATACTAAAAAAGACACTATGAACCAACAATGGATGAGGACTTTTGTCAAACACTAGACGTGCACACTAATGAAATAAAATGCAATAAGATTGAAATGACATGCAATTATGAAACTAAGTGATGTAAGACAAAAGTTAGGCAAAGGCTAGACACAAAAAACTTAGACGAAAGCTTTAAAAAATATATTTATAAAAAAATAATAATAATAAATAAATGCAGACAAAAAGCTAGATGACAATTTTAAACAAAAGCTAGACAAAAATTTTCAGACAGAATATAAATGAAAATTGCAGACAAACCTAGACAAAAGCCAGACAAAATTTTTTCAGACAAAAGCCAGACAGAAATTTTCAGACAAAAGCTTGACGTTTTCTGATTTTTTTTATTTTTTTAAACCAAAAAATAAACGCTAAAACTTATATGAGCACTAAAACCCTAAAACTAAATTGATGCTCTAATACCAATTTGATGCGGGGACTTACTAAATGCAATGCTAGGGCTGAGATTATGATTAAAATTAATTTAATCAATTAAAAATAATAATTTCTCATAACAAATTACCACGAAAATTCTAGAAATTCAATTAGGTGATTTAACTTCGGCCCAAAATAGCGTTACTTTCGTGTACATTCCCTATCGCGGATCTAGAAGACTAGGGTCCTTATGAACGGCTAGATCTCCGATAGTTTTAAGGAGTCGAACGAACTCGCAAGTAGGTTCCCTCGATACCAAACGAAAATAAAAGGCTAATAAAATTAATGATAAACAAAATATTGATTTAAGGGTTTTTATGAGATCAATAAAATAATTAGGATTGCACTACTTACGCAAACCGTAAATCTAAAGAAGATAGAGATGGGAGAAGAGTTGGCCTCGCACCAAACCGCAAGCGGGAATCGAAGAATCGCTCTCCGTTTTGAGAGAATCACACCCTCACGAAAGTTTAGAACTCTCAATTTTGCATAAATAATTTTCATTAACCAAAAAGTAATAATAAGTGTTTACAAGCCTTTAAATAGGCTAACCAATGCATGAAATTAGAAATCCTAATATGACTCTAATTCCTAATTCAAATAAAAGAAATATCTTAATTCTTCTAAAACAATAAAGTCCTAAACAATAAGGAAATTAATCATATTTCTAATAAAAGAAACAACTCTTACTTTCTAAAATAAAATAATAAAAGAGACTAATCCTAATTCAATTAGGATTCTTGAAATTTGTCACTTTATGCGCAGCTTTCGAAAACTGACCATAACTTCTTCAATACCTATCGGAATTGCTCAAATTTTTGCTCATTGAAAAGCTACTTCAATAAGCTTTCAAATATGACCAATTTCGTATCAATCCGACTTCGTTTGACACTTCAAAATAAGTCAAACATAAAAGTGACGGGATTACTCTTCTGTCGATAAGTTACTTTTCTTCTTTCTGATTACTTTGATGTTCTTCTTTCGCCTCTGATATGTTATGGACGGTTGCTTGAATCGGATGTCCCCATCACTTACCCTTTCAGGCGTCGTTTGGAAGAACAGACCCCGACCATTTCATTTTGAATCCATGTGGTTTGAATTCAAAGGATTCAAGAACATTGTCAAAGAATGGTGGAGCTCTTTCTTGGTGAATAGAAATGCAACCGTGAAATTACCCCTCAAGTTGAAACTCCTACAAAAACCTCAAAGAGTGGAAACAAAACACATTTGGGGACGTCTTCACCACTAAAACATATATGCAGAAGACCCATAAAGAGATGGATAAATAAGACTATTCACTAGGGCATACATCTTGATGGTGCCCATATACCCACTATCCACCTTGAAGAAGCAAATGACCTCGAGAAAGCGTTCACTTTTGAGAATATCAGGGAAGCAATGTTCAGCCTTGAAGGAGAAGAAGCAACTGGGCATAACAGTAGCACCATCATCGAGTTTGTGATGTTTAGCCTTTAAGGAGAAAAAGCACCTGGGTCTAGCAGTCGCGCCATCATCTTTTTCCAAAAAAAATTGGAACATGGTAGAGAGTGATCTGGTTAAGTTTTTCACGAAATTCCATGAGAATGGAGTGATAAAACTCCAACGTGACTTTTATTGCCCTTATCCCTAAGAAAGATGGAGTTGCCGAGACTAAAGACTTCCACCCTATCATCCTCATAAACAGCTCTTACAATCTCGCCGCCAAGGTGCTGGCCACTAGACTCAGAAGGTCCTAGGAACCATTGTTTTACCCTTTCAAATGCTTTCTTTGAAGGCTGACAAATCCTATATAGTGTCCTCATTGCACATGAATGCATTGACTCAAGACACTGTAGTGAGCTCCTTGGCTACATATTTTCAAATGACGACGAAAAACTTACAATTGTGTCGACTAGTTCTTTCTTGACTACATGTTACAAAGAATGAGTTTTGGAATGAAGTTGAGATTTTAGATGAAAAGATGCTATAAAACTGTTTGGTTGCCTAATTAATGGCTACCCACACAGGCTGTTTAGGAGTCATAAAGGGCTGAGACAAGGTGATCCCCTATCCTCTTTGTTGTTCATCATTGTCGCGGAAACTCTTGGCACCCTTTTCCACAGAGCAAATAATCTCAATCTAACCCATGATTTTCGGATTACACCAATGGACCAGTGATCGCCCTCCTTCAGTTTGCGGATGATAAATGTTTTCTTATGAGCTCAACCAGAAGAAATATGCAACATCGAAAGAATCCTAAGATGTATGGAGGTGGTTTCAAGGCTCAAAATCAACGCAGGAAAATGATCATATAAGGAAAAGATTGGATGATTCAATCATCAATAAGTTGGCTGTAGCAAGGATTCCCCACCCACCAGATACTTAGACCTCCTTTCATGCATTGGTATAGCAGGAAAGACTCATCGTCGAGAGGGTAGAAAGAAAGTTGGCTGCATAGAAGTCAAAGACCCTCTCTTTTGCTAATAGAGTCACTCTCATTAAATCTGTTCTAAGCTCTCTCCCTATATTCTACATGTCTCTCTTTCACCGCCCGGCCTGGGTTCGGAGTACATCGAAAAGCCTCAAAGATCCTTTCGGAAAGGAATCTTAAGGAAAACAATAAATCATCATTTGGCAGATTGGAGCATGGTCTGTAGGCCTCGTCATGCAGGGGGTTTGGGGATAAAAAATCTATGAATGCTGCTCTATTAAGCAAATGGCTTTTGAGGGCAGGAATTAGACCAGAAGTGCTGTGGTTAAGAGTAGCAGGGGAAAAATTAAGGATTCAGCCATGGTAATTGGGCCGTCCCCACGGTTACCAATATAATACGTTCAAGATATGGAAAGGGGTAGCCATAAACGCTGCAAAATTTGAACAGAAGTACCACGTTGGATCCAGAGATAAAATCAGATTTTGGGAGGACTGTTGCACTGGCAATGATTCCCATTAGCTCAGCTACAACCTAGTAGCACAAAGAAACTATATGTCTCCCTTTCAGTGCCTGGCCTGGGAAACAAGCACATTGAAAAGCTTAGAGCAAAAGAATATATCATTTGGTAGATTGGAGCATGGAATATGGCTCTCATCATGATGGGGTGGGTTTAGGTGTAAGATTTCTGCAATCTATGAATGCTGCTCTATTAAGCAAATGGCTTTGGAGGCCAGGATTTGACCAGAAGCGCTGTGGCTCAGTATACTACAGGAAAATAAGGACTCAGTCATGGTAATTGGGAGGTCTCCACAGCTATCAATATCAGACGTCCAACGTATGAAAAAGGATAGCCACTAATACTGCAAAATTTGACAGCAAATCAGTTACCACGTTGGATTCAGCAACAAAATCAGATTCTGGGAGGACTGTTGGACTGGCAATGATCCCCTTCAGCTCATCGACAACCTAATAAGGCAAAGAACTAGCATGGTGGTTGATATGAGGTCGAGAATTCAGAATAATGCCATAACATGGAACATCAGTCTTGGATGAAATTGAATGATATTGAAGCCAATGAGCTAATTCAGCTGTTAAACACAGTACAAAATCGTCACATACAAACAAGAGGAGCTGATGAACGAATTTGGGCAGCTAGGACTGTTCTCAGTCAAGGAATTTTACCGCTGCCTAATTAGAGTCGTTCTCCGAACCTCCCTTGGACTAAACTGTGGAAGTCCTTTGCTCCTTATGCTTGGCAAGCTGCTCTAGACAAAATCGTAACAGTAGGGAATAGGGACAAGATAATACCATACAGATGTATCTGTTGTAAACGAAGTGAAGAACCTGTCAATTACATCCTTATCCATTGCTCCTACACAATTCAAGTATGGCACTATATTCTTCAACAGTTTGGAATATCTTGGGTACTCCCCCATTCTATCGGAGATCTTCTAGGAGGGTGACGTAACGAGCATTTCTGTTAAAGAGGAAAAATTCTTGCCTCATTTCCCTCTTGCAGTTATTTGCGCTATTTGAAAAGAGAGAAACAAAAACAAAAATTATTCAAAGGAAAGGAAACGGAAATATGATTTTTCATTATCCAGGAAAACATATTCTTCAGCTTTCAGATTTATCAGTTGGAAGATCACTACAGAAGCTGGAATGAAATCATCTATAGTGGCACTTTCAAGCAAGAGATCCCTGATACATGGGCCCATCTGCATCTAGCATCAGACTGAACTTTTGACGGCTTCTCGATAGGACACCCCAGACCAGTTGAGGGAGATAGTACCATCACATCCATCTCTAGATGCCTCATTATTAATTCTCTCTTTTCCAGACTGAGATAGTAACGAGCCAGAAATCAGGGCTGCTCTGGTAGGCATTTGCCTACTAAGCACACTCACACACCCTCTATGCACTGTCGAAGGTTACTCTTACAATACTATATATTGGTTAAGAACTGCAGACCCCCCTTGGAGGTTTCTTAGTTCAATGGACAACATTTAGGATCTACTTTTCGGTCTATCAGTGAAGTCCAAGCATGTTTTTAAAGAAGCTAATACTGCAGCTGGAGCTAGCTATTACTCTTTCAGAAAATATCCTGTTTTGCATGATTGCCGAAATTAATGACGAACCTTCTTGTTCCAGGTATACGACCTTGACACCAAACGGTTTGATCCGGCCCAGTTTGGAAAGTTAACAATTTTTCCAAATTGTAATTATATAACGTTCTTATTTATCTTACACATGCATTTCATGTAACTCTTGGGAGAAAATGTCCACCGAGTGCATCAAAGAAACAATGAATCTGCTCCAGGACGGTGAATCTCTAAGGCGGATAGATAGTCGGAACCATTGATGTCATATGCTATCGCATATGCCATCTTGGATAGCTGTATCGCATATGCCATCATGGCATATGCGATACAGATAAATATGCCATCGCATATAGTGTATGCCATGACATACTTCTCCAATGGAAGTTTTTTTTTAATTTTAATTTTAATTTTTTTTATTTTTTGCCTTTGCTTTTCAAGCTTCCCCAAGCCCTATAAATAGGGGGTTTCTTTTCCTAATGCTCCTCATTCTACACTAATTTTTCTATTTAGTCTTTTCCTTCTCTTTTGTATGGTCCACTATATTTTTGTACTATTTTAACTTATTTTTTAATGAAATTTATATTTTCCCTTCAACCTTATGGAGATGTACTATTGTGGGTTAGAACTTAGAATTTACTCTTTTCCTTCCTTTTTGTATGTTCCGATGTTCATTTTTGTACTATTTTGTTTAACATTAATAAAATTTATATTTTCCCTTCCAACTTATGGGTTATATACTTTTATTTCGCATTCTATACACTACAAAATTAATAGAGCCCAAATTTAACACAACATATTATTGATCAATATGGAGAACTTTGAGAATTTTTTGAGATTTTTTTAGATTTTTTGGGAAATTTTGAAATTTTTTGAAAAAAAAAAAAAAAAAAGTTATGCTATGGCATAATGGCATATGCGATGGCATAGGGCCATCGCATAGGGTCGCATATGCCATTTGACTACAATGGTCGGAACAATAGTCCCAACAACAAATTCAACTTCTTTAGCAACCTCACTAAACTTATTCATCCTAGAGGAAGATGACGGAAAAATATAATAGAATCATTCCCATTTCCCACTAGCATAAATTGAATCATGCCCAATGTAGTCAAATCGCATAAGCGACCTTATGCGATGGCATAGGGCCATCGCATATGCGATTATGCCATGGCATAGTTTATTTTAGTTTTTTCAAAAAAACCCAAAAAATCTCAAAAAATCCCCAAAGCTCCCCATATGTTTTGTGTTAATTTTGTGCTCTTTTAATTTTGTAGTGTCTAGAATGCGAAAAAAGTAGATAATATAAGTATATAACCCATAAATTAGAAGGGAAAAAAATATAAATTTCATTGATAACCTTAGAGAGCACCAAAAACTCAAAAAAAAAGACCAAATCATACCTTGAATGGATGTGGTATGGATTAGGAAGAGGAACCCCCCATTTCTAGGCTTTGGGAAGCCTTAAAAAGCAAAAAAAAAAAAGTATAAAAGCTCCAACGGTCACAAATATGACCGTTGGAGATGTATGCGATTGCATACATGTCCCGTCGCATATGCCATCATGGCATATGCAACAGAGCCCTCCAGGATCGCATATGACAACAATGATCATGCCTGATGTTTTCATTTTATAACGTCAAGTTAGATAGTTCAAAACGCTACTAGATTCACAATATTACATGCCCAGCTCACAATCATACAATTTCAATTATTAATTCAAAAACAAGAAAGTAAAAAAAGTATGGCTTTTAACCTACCAAAAGAATCACTTAAGATAATATTCACTAAAGCAAACAATTTCTTTCAGAAACAATACTTACAGCTACTCGCTGCTGGTTTATGCCACCATTTGCACTGACTAGAATGTATCCATTGTTTCCCTCTGAAAAGTCAGGTCGCACAGAAAAGAACGAAAAGGAGATCAGGAGAAAATGGAATTTAAGATACTTTTCTACAACAAGAGAGAGAGAGACTACCCACACTGCAAAAATCAAAGTTCAAAAAGAAATTATTAATGTAATTTCTAATTGAGTTTACCGCAAGCTTTCCAGTTACGTTGATCAGCACAGGGTGTCCAAGAAGAAGCAGGAATAAATGGCTCCACCCATATATCCCGGGGCTCAGGCTTTTCCTCTGCCTATTGTAATAATTAAAGGATTGGATTACCATATCCAACTCAATAAAAGCTAAACTAAAAATAATAATAATCAATAAAATATTAGATCGCATCCACATACTACCTCTGCCAAGGCATGGGCAGCCAAACGCAACATCCTCATATGCATGAATCTCTGGGGCCTTTTCCCTTTCGCAAACTTACTCCATTCTCCCTGCAAATATAACAAAGGACATTGTGCCCAATGTAGAGATAAAATCAATTTTTAATAAATATACAAAATAAAAAATCAACTTCTATCGAAATCTTTTGAACACATAAATCCTTATTATCTTCAAAAACTATGTAAACAGTAACGGGTGCATTATCTTGAAACATAAATATCACTAGAATGTTTGGCGCCTATGCCTTAAAGAAAATTCACTTTGCAAAATCTCAATGCATTTGACATAGGAGCCCGGCGCATTGGGAACATCGTTTTCTTTATATTATCTAGTACGACTTAATGCACACATTTTATAGCTTTGGAACTAAATATGTGAACTTTAATTTGTTGTTCTATCAATCAAAATTCAGTAGGATACCTCTTCATGCAATACTCCTTGTGAGTAAAAGCTTGGAATATGAAGTTGTTTGATACATTATTGTGTATCACTGGGGCAGCCAAAGAAGTGATTAAAAAGATGACAAAGGATCACCCAACAAAATAGTGGGAATTAAAAGGAGATAAAATAACAACCTTTAAAAGAGAAATTAGTCAACGAGAAATATGATGGTGTAAAGGGGATTCAAATGAGATGTGGGAACAAATGACAGAATGTTTTAAACTAGCTGCTAATGGGTGCTCGGGACATCTAAAGGAAGAAAAGATATATAAAAAGAAACATGGTGGTAGAATGCTAACATTCAGATGTCAATTGCCGAGAAATTTTTAAGCAATGGCAAAGGACAAGAACTACAAATGATCATGAAAGAACTAAGCTCGCCAAAAGAGAAGCTAAGAAAGCCGTAAGGTTAAGTATGAAGCATATGAAAATTTATACACTAGGCTTGGAACGAAAAATGAGAGAGAGAAATCTATAAAGTCATCAAAATTAAAGAAAAGAAAACTAGAGATCTCGACCAAGTAAAGTGCATTAGAGACAAAGATCATAAGAGTAAAGATTAAATAAAAAGAATACTTAAAAATGTATTAAACACGGACTATGCGAAGGAAGTAGATCAAAAGAGGAACCAAATCAAGGAGTTATCAACGAAATATCGGAAGTTGAGGTCAAAGCAACATTAGATAAAGAAAAGTTTGGGCTGTGATGGGAGAAAATGGACTGAATTGGTTGACTAAATTGTTGAATAAGATACAACAAACAAAAAAATATTTTAGAAATGAAGAGCATTGTGGTTCCTTTTTACAAGAACAAAGGAGATATCCAAAATTATGCTAGCTATCAAGATATTAAACTTATGGCGTCGAGTATGGAACTCGGGAAAAGAATAGTATAACAATGACTACGATAATAATCAAGTGTATTAGAGAAACAATTTAGATTTATACCAGGTAATAAACAACTGAAGCTATTTTCCTATTAAGAAAACTTATGGAGAAGTTCAAAGGGAGAAGGAAAAACCTGCATATCATTTTTATCGATTTGGAGAAGGCTTATGATAGAATGTCAAAATAGATAAGTCTGGTGGACACTGAAGAAGGAATGCATCTCGAACTCACACATAAAAATTATTCAACACATGTATGAAAGGGGGTAACTAATGCAAGAACGACGTGTGGGTAGACGATTGAGTTCCCTATAAGAGTTGGGCTGCATCAAGGATTTGCCTCGAGCCCTTATTTGTTTGCCCTGAACATGGATGCGTTAACTAAAGACATATAAGAAGAGATTCCATGGTGCATGTTATTTGCGAATGATGTGATTCGAATTGTTTAAACAAGAAACAATATAAATGATAAGCTAAAATTATGGAGGAAACCCTTGGAGTCGAGAGGTTTGAAAAAAGACGGAACAAATGGAGTACAAATTCAGTGAACATGATAGCCTAGGATGAAGATTTAGTTAATATAGAAAATTATTAAGTGTCACATTGTCATAGATTTTGCTATTTAGGCTCCACTTCAAAATTAAATGGTGGATTTGAAGAGGTCTCAAATAGGATTAATGGAAGTTTGATGAAATGGAGACCAGCAAGCGGAGTATTGTGCGACCCAGTAGCTTCACTTAAATTGAAGGTTTTTATAACAGCGGCTAGACCTGCTATATTATATTGTGCAGAATATTGGGTTATGAGAAAACGACGAGAAGATAGAATACATATGGTTGAGATGTGTATGTTAAGATAGGTGGGTGGAGTTACAAGAAATGATAAATTTCGAAATGAGGAAATTTGAGAGTCACTTATAAAGGAAAAATTACATTATGGCTTGAGGTGGGTTGGACATGTCCATCAGAGTCTAGAAGTATACCTTGTCCAAAGGGATGAGACATTAAAGCACAAAGAAGTATGAGAAGATTAGCGAAGACCGGGAGGGAAGCAGTGAGAACAGTGTTGTCAAGGCGACGCCATGGTGCTATGGCGCTATGGCATTGTGGCTCGCCATATATGGTCTAATGACAAGAGGTTAGCAAATGGCGACACCATGGCGCCATATCGCCATGGTGCCGCCATATTATATATATATATATATATATATATATATATATATATATATATATATATATATATATATATATATATATATATATATATAAAACTTTTAATTATAACTTTATAAGTTATCATATTATAATACTTGAGAGGCATACTTGTAAAATGGGCCATTTTACACCTTTATATACTACAAACTCTCGACATTTTATTTCTGAAAGACGAGATAGCTGAAGGAAAAAAGAAGAAAGAAGAAGAAGAATGATGCGGGACGGGAACCCTAAAATGCGTGAATATGAATTTTAATGCGATTTGCCGAAATTAAATAAAATTAATTCAAGAGTAATCTCAAAACTATCACGATACATTCGAGTTCGTGGAATTTCGGAAGGTAAATCACGCGAGATCCGAATAGGGTGTCTAATCTGATGCGCAAGTTCCGTTAGATTTGAAGCGAGATTAGGCCTAGCGATAGGACTCTAGCTTTTCCAGGCTTAGGCGCTCGTCTTCCATCCGATGTTAGATTCACGGGTTTGAACTAGGGTTGCAGAATTTGTTAGGTTTGATGGCTCGTATGAAAACTAGGGTTTTTGATGGAAATAGGTTTTGAGTTTTGGATTATGGATTCAATATAGGTAATTGATTAATAGAGAAAATATAAAGCAAAGACAATAATAGATCAAGGAGAATAGATAGGAATCACTCCCTCGGTCTCACACCAAACCCATCTCAGGCAAAGAATACTCAAGCAATAATGCATTCAAATATTCAATCAACTAAATAAAAAAGTGTTTACAAGCCTCTATATATAGGTCTCCAATAATTAAACTCGAAATAAAAAAAAATCCTAATACTAATAAAACACTAAAAAGACAGTTTTTCGCTTAAAAATCGTTGCTTGTCGTTCGGAGGCATCCGCAGTCACTGCGGATGTGATCGCTATGGTGGTTGTCACAAATGTGGCAGTCTCCACAGGCCTTCTGGCGCTATTCTCCTGACTGTTTGTGTCCTTTTCTCCCTTGAGGCTACGATACCCGGGCTTCCTCTAAGCTTCTTCCAACGCCGAAAATCTGTTGTGGCCCCAAATCCAAGGATCTCAAACTTGGCGTTCCCCATCGAAGAAGAAGAAAGAAAGAAAGACAGAGACCGGTAAGCCCTAAAATCTGTTTTCTTTTTTTTTTTGCCCTGAAATTTGTATTTTTTTCCTACTTTATTACCCACAGATGCCCTAAAATTAGCCCTGAAATCTGGTTTTTTTTTGTCACAGCTGCCATTATAATATATATATATATATATATATATATATATATATATATATATATATATAGTGTAAAAAAAAAAAATCAGATTTTAAGCCACAGGTCCCGTAAAATCTTGTTTTTTTATTTTTTTCCACATTATATTAGCCACAGGTGCCGTGTGTGTATATATATATATATCTCTGTTTTGTTTTTTTTTTGCCACAACTGCCTTATAAAACCAGATTTTAAGCCACAGGTGTCTTAAAATCTGATTTTTTTATTTTTTTCTACTTTATATTAGAAACATATATATATATATATATATATATATATATATATATATATATATTTTGTCACAGCTGCCTTATAATATATATATATATATTTGCTCTCTATTTATTGAAATTTGTCTATGCTTGATTAATTAGTTGATTTTTTTTCTTCCTCTAGAAAAAATATATGTATTAAAAAATAGTAAAAAACTAAAAAAATAATAATATTAATGATTAATAAACAATAAAATTATTAATATATATAATTTTTTTAAATTATAAATGAGGAGAGCCTCTTCGCCATGGCATGGCGAGCCTCTTCGCCATGCAATCGCCACGACGCCTTAACTACCTTGAGTGAGAATGAACATGAAGGATTATAAAGTTATAAAAAGCATAGCGTGGATAAAAAAACAAGTGGAGAAATAGGACTCACAAAACAGACCCTACATAGATGGGAAACCAAAGCACATGGAGGATAACAGAGTTACAAAGGGCTTTGTATTGATAAAAAATGAGTGAAGAAATAGGATTCACAAAGCTGACCCCAAAATCTGACTTACCACCATTGAATATATGGTCCATGGTGAAAATTTTGGGCTTTGTATTGATAAAAAATGAGTGAAGAAATAGGATTCACAAAGCTGACCCCAAAATCTGACTTTCCACCATTGAATATATGGTCAATGGTGAAAATTTTGGATGGTGAAATTTTTGGGCGGAAACCCATATTTGACACTTAAAGCGAAGGGCATACATGTCCCAAAAAAATTCTAAAACCCTCGAGGGAGTAGCGAACTCTTAAGAGGATGTGATCCAACTCGCGATCACGTGCCACACTATCTAACAATTGATTCAGGCTACCCTCAACTGTATCTTCCCATTATATATATATATATATATACACACACACACACACACACACACACACACAAAAAGAGAGAGAGAGAGAGAGTCGGGGGCCAGGGGATATGCTTTTGAACACACAGTTCACCGTGCGTATCAACTGGGCTCCACGTGGCACCCAACCAAGGGATCGGGTGTCACGACAACTTGCCCAAAGTCGATCAGGAACCACAACAAACATTAAAAAAGCGTATTTATCCACCGTTGAGAAGTTGGTCAAAGATGTAAAATTTTATCAGATACAAGCGGCGGATGGAAAACTTTGACTTGTGATTTAAAGGGCAAAAAAGTCTCCAAGTTTTTTTTCTAAAACCCGAGGGGGTGGAGAATGGGTGTCACTCGCAATCATGTGCCATGTGGCACGTGATTGTCTGGTACACCACATCCTCTAAGGATTCACCTAGCCCCTCTGGGGTTTAGAAATAAAAATCTTTTTGGACATTTTTACCCTTCAAATCACAGGTCAAAGTTTTCCATTTGCAGCCCAAACCTGGTGCATTGAAAATTTTCACCTTTGACCACCTTTTCAATGGTGGATAAATATCTTTTTTATTTTTTTTTTGTACGGTACATGATTGACCTTGACCAAGTTGTTATGTCTCCCAATCCTCGAGTTGGTTTCCACATGGTGCCCAGCTGGCTCAAGTGCGGCACCCTAGGCTGAACTCAAACACACAATCCTAGGCTAACTTCAAGTGCTAGATCACGTGCCACGTGGTACGTGATCACGAGTTGTACCATATCCTCTAAGGTTTCAGCCAGTCTCCTAGGGTTTTAAAGAAAACAATTTTTATGTTAACTTTTTTTCCCTTCAAATCATACGTCAACTATCGTGGTTCCCAGCCCAAACATGGTGCATAATTTTTTTCAACTTTGACCTAATATTCAATGGTGGAAAAAGCTCCTTTTTTTATTTTTTTAGAGATCTACCTTTGGCTGGTTGTCATGGCACCCGATTCTCGAGTTAGGTTCCATGTGGCGCCTAATAGCACGTATACTTTAAACATTGTATATCTTCTCTTAGTGTTGTTGTGTTTGTGATAGTCGTGTTGTAACTGTGTCCACATTGCAACATGACTATGTTTAAATGTGAGCCTTGTGCTTCAATACAATGACAAAATTTCCCTCTATTCTCCTAACGCAGAAGTGAAGAATAGCTCCGGGGAGATGGAGCCCAACTCAAAATACAGCGAATGGTTGGTTCGTGACTAACAACTCCTCTGCAGCATCATAGCAACTGTGGGTGAATCAGTCCTCCCATACCTTCTTAATACGGAGTCCGCTTGATCTGCTTGGCTTCTCCTTGAAAGTTGATACACTTCCATGGCACAAGCCAACATTCTCCAACTCAAATCAGATCTACAAAATTAGAAGGGATCGAGCCAGATGAAAGATTATCTATCCATCGTTAAACAAACTGTGGATAAGCTTGTCGTGGCTTCGTGTCCTGTCGATGAAGAGGATATCGCCCTTCACACTCTCTACGGGCTGCCAGACAAATATAATATTTTTAAAATTTCCATCCGCACTCAACCTCAACCGATATCTTTGGAAGAGCTCCACCATCTGTTGAAGATCGAGGAAGCGGCGTACGCGGTTGCTGCTGCTAAGGCTGTAGCAAATGCCTCTTCCACAGTCACTAACAATGCCAACACTGCTACAACAAGTCCACCCTCTGGTTCTTTTTCTGTCTCATCTTCTAAAACCAATGGCAAAGGCAACGACAACAACCATCGTGGTAACAATAACAGTTGGAACAAAGGCGGCAACCAAATGATTTCTCAAATTGGTAAAAACACCTGCGGCCGAGGTGGATTTAATCCACCATTTTTTCAGCAGTTTGGGCCAAACTTCAGGCCACGATTATTCTGCCAAATATGTGGCAGAAACAACCATTCCACCGTCGACTGTTACTAGCGCGCTAACTTTCCATACCCGACAACCATCTGCGTTTGTTGCGTCCAACTCTCGACAACCAGATTCTTCATGGTAGACTCCAACGCCACGAACCACGTCACCTCTTACCCATCGAACTTGACAATTCGTTATCCATATGTCGGGTCTGAAAAAGTTGTTGTAGGTAATGGCCAATCACTGCCCATTCTCCATACCAGTAAAGGAACTCTACACACACCTTCTGTCATTTCAATTAAAAATATCTTTCATGTTCCTAACATTTCCACTAACCCACTCTTTGTCAATAAGCTTGCCAGGGATGACAATTGTATTCTCTCCTTGACTGTGATGGGTTCTCAACTCAGGACAAGAACACGAAGAGGATAGTTTTTCAAGGGGCAGTGAGCACGACCATTACCCATTTCACCCTACTTCATCATTGTCTTCATCAAAAGCTCTAATCACATGTCGCTCACATCTCACCACGTGGCACAATCGTCTAAGCCAACCATCAAAGGATTTTTATCTATTGTTTTTCGATCTGTGTATATCTCACCAGTAAGCACAACTTCTTTTCAGTATAATGGATGTTATAGCTCCAAAAGCCATAAACTACCATTTGCTCTATCTAATACATCAACATATTTTCCATCAGAAATTGTGTACTCTGATGTATGGGGCCCTGTGCCTAGAAATTCATTTCGTGGATATCGTTAATACGTCTTATTTGGAGATGATTTTTCCCGGTTTTGCTGGGTTTACCCTTTGGAAAAAGTTTTATGTTTTTCTTAATTCCTTTAAATGTTTAGTTGAGAACATGCTCAATCACAAAATTTGAACCATTCGAATTAACGGTGGCAGTGATTTCAGTAGCAATGAATTTTGGTCCTTTTAGCCTCTTGTGTGGTTCAACATCAACTTTCGTGTTTGCAAACCCCATAACAGAATGGAGTGGCGGAACGAAAGAATCGCCACCTTATAGAAACTTCGATTGCGCTACTTCATGTCTCTAATACGCCCTTAAAATTTTGGGTCGATGATGTGTCTACAGCCGGTTTCTTAATGAATTGCCTCCCTACAAAAGTTCTTCAAAACAAATCACCCTATCAAGTTCTCTTTAATTCGCACCAAATTATAGCATGCTTCGTTTTTGGGTGGTGTTGTTATCCATGGCTTCAGCCATACTCAAAAAACAAAATGGACCCACGTTCTTGTCCATGTACGTTTATTGGGTATTGTTCCCGTTCCAAAGGGTACTGTTGTCTTAATCCTTCATCAGGGATCGTCTACATTTCACGTCACATCCAATTTCTAGAAAATCACTTTCCGTTTCATTCATTTGATGAAGGCGATGCTACTGCCTCAGAACCTCCTCTCCTTGATCTTAATCCATAAGTTGCGGGCCAGACCCAACCACCCAAACCATATACTGACCCAATACCCAAGCCCACATCCTATCATTCACCAATCTCTACACTAATTCAGCCACATAACCGACACCCCCTCTCCATCGATGGAACCGCCTCACACGTGTTGTCCCATTCCTACAACCTCAGCTCACGACACCACTCAACCCCAATTTATAACTCACCAACATACCCCTCCACTAACACATGCTAGCTCATCAAGCCATTCCATATCCCATAACCGACATTCTCCTATCCCTTTTCCTATACAAAATATTGACGTGCCAACGCAACCTCCTACACCACTTTCCCAATCAATTGACACCAACCCACCAAACTCTGTCCTTCACCCATCACCTATAGCAACTTGGCATGTCCCAG
Organism: Chloranthus sessilifolius; assembly: GCA_021018995.1. NCBI lineage: Eukaryota > Viridiplantae > Streptophyta > Magnoliopsida > Chloranthales > Chloranthaceae > Chloranthus > Chloranthus sessilifolius. The sequence goes on from CM037589.1 coordinate 25,117,718, forward strand.
TCATCCAATGACCACAAGACTGAAGGATGGAATTTCGGCCAAAAAGAAGCAATTTCCCTTAAATGCAACCATTACAAATACCACCAAAGAGTTGAACTACAAAATTATACAGAAGCTTTCAAGATTTTGCACTGGCATCAAGCCATGCCTATGGAGTTTAACGCCCTTCAGAATCAAGGCACATGGACCCTGGTTAAACCTCCGGCAAGTCGACAAGTCATTGGGTGCAAATGGGAAAATCAAGTGTGATGCCAAGGGTAAGGCTGCTCGTTACAAGGCATGGTTGCTCAACAAAGGGTTCCATCAGAAGGAAGGACTTGATTATAAGGAAACATTTAGTCCAGAGCAAGCATGCGTTCACATCATCTTGTCATTGGCACTACACTACAATTGGCGAATCGAACTTCTCAATGTGAGAAATGCGTTCCTACATGGTATCATCCATGATGAAATATATGAAACAACCAATCGGCTTCACTGATCCAAACTTTCCAAAACATGTTAAAGAAGGCCCTCTATGCTTGAAACAAGCTCACAAGCTTGGTAGGATCGTTTTTTCTAAAAAATGTATCGCCAATGGCTTCTTTTACTCACTGTCAGATTCCTCGGTCTTGCTAATTTATGTCAACAATATTTTGGTGACGGGCAACGACAGCAAGTGTATCTCTTCCTTCATCAATTCTCTCCGATCTACTTTTGATATGAAGTCTCTGGACTCATTGAATTATTTCTTGGGTACAGAAGTAGAACGCACAGGTTCTCAGCCAGGCCAAGTATACAAGGTACATAATACACTGCGTTGGACTCAATTCTTGCAAGCCGTGTGAATCTCTGATGCAAGTGAACAAATAACCACCAAATGGAACGGATGCACCAATTCATGATCCTACCTCGTACCGAAGTTTGGCTAGTGCCCTTCAATAGCTCTCAGTTACAAGGCCCGAAACATGCATGTACCCTTGGTTAGCCATTTCAACAAATTAAACGTATTTTACGTTATTAGCAAGACACCATTGATTATGAGTACCGAGCTCTCACCTCAACCACAGTCGAGCTACAATGGGTCAAGATGCTTCTCAAGGATCTCTCCATAGTACATCCGTGCAGACCTCTTATTTAGTGCGATAATGTTTGACGCTTCGCTTAGGTCACCTACTTTTGACACCTGCATGGACGCCCTTCGACGCTTTTAACCCTTGGCTACCTTTTAACACTGACGTAACGCAACGCGTGCAAGCCAACCCATCTACACATCAGCTCTGATACCACCAGCCTAGAGGACGGGAACTCCCCCAACCTGTGGTTACCTCTGTTTCATGGCCTACCACTCAGCTCATCGTGCCCCTTACGACACGCGACTTGTACCGCTGTGCTAACTTGGCCTGCTCAAGCTTCACCCTGTGCACTTCACTAGTACCTCGCTCGCAGCAGTCTGGGCATGCAGCTTCCCATGCCACCATGTCTAGCCCACCTGCCGAACCAAGCCCACAGCCTTGTGCCTCGTCGCTCGCATGCTCAACTGAGCCCCACGCAGCTGGCCCTCATGTGCGTTCCGAATTACTAGCACCTTTTATCCTTGGCCCACGTGCTGTCGTGCTCAACTGAGTCCCACGCGACGCTTGTTGTCACGCCGAGGTTGCCACCGTATGCACCCATGACGCGTAGTCCGGGGCCATACTTCAACCTCCCTTGGGTGCCACACGGCATCGCTGCGTCGACGTCCTAGGCCCACCCTTTCAGGCCTAGGAGACACTTGCGCCCCCTCTGGCAACGCAAGGCCCCGTGTGCTGGGGAATAGCTCTCAAGCTCTCTTCCCCTATATAAGGGTAAAGCAGTCATTCAGCCAGAATGGCAGGAGAACCTCAAACCCCTTGGTTTGACATACCGCAACGCCTCTTGCATCGCTAGCCCACATTGGCTATGTCGCGTCCGTGTCGCGACCGTGACGCTCCGCGTCCTACCCTCATGCGACCGTGTCGCGTCCTCGCAGCGCGACCACGTCGCCAGGCCCACTTGGCCCCATGTCGCGTGCCCTCCTAGCACCACAAGTCGTGCCACACGCACCATGCTGCAAGCTCGAGTATTGGCCCCATCACAAATCGCTCTTGCGAACAATCTCGTTTTCCACGCATGCACAAACATATCAAGGTCGATTACCACTTCATTCGGGAGAAGGTGGTACGTAATGACATGGAAGTAAGCCACATTTCAAGTGTTGATCAGATCACTGATATCTTCACTAAGAGCTTGTCATCAAATCACTGTGCCTATCTTAGGGGCAAGATGATGGTGAAACCTCCCCTTCATCTTGAAGGGGGATAATAGCTCAACCGATTTTTGTGCGTACTTTAAACATTGTATGTCTTGTCTTAGTGCTGTTGTGTGTTTGTGGGAGTCGTGTGTTGTAATTGTGTCCATGTTCCACAGTGACTATGTTTAAATGTGAGCCTTGTGCTTAAATACAATGACAAGAATTTCCCTTTATTCTCATTTTGTATCAGTGCCTAGCTGGGTCAAAGGTAGCACCAAAATGATATATCTATATATATATATATATATATATATATATATATATATCATCCTCCATAGGAGGACGCTCAAGTGCCCTCCAAGATGTCATAGAGCTCCATGAAGTACCCAAAACACTGTTTTGGGTGCCACGTGGAGCACGGGGGGCAATTTTCAAAAAAATCAAATTTTTTTAAGGCTTCCGTTAAAATTTGACTGATCTCAACGGTTCAAATTCCAAGGCTCAAAAAGTACATGGATGAGATGAATTTTCGAAAAAAATATATATATATGATCTAAGCAATGCACCCGTGCTCTATGTGTCATCATCAATTTGGTGTCTCACTGCCAATTGGAGGTTTTCCCCAATCTTGGAGGACGGAAGCCTTCTCCACATACACCCACCCACCCACACACATATATATAGGAAAAATTGTTTGTCACCGTCTTCCAAGGTTCCACGTGGAGCTCCAAGTGGTACTCGAAACACTATTTTGATGCCACGTGGAGCTCGAGTGCATTGCCTAGATCATCTTTTAAAATATATATATATATATTAAAAACACATCTCCACCATGAGTTGAGTCGTGAAATGTTGACTATTGAAAACAGTCAAATTTTGACTTGTGCTTTAAAAAAAAAAATCAAATATTTTTAAAATTGATCTGAATGATCCCCTCGTGCTCCACGTGACACTAAAACAGTGTTTTGGGTGCCACATGGACCTTGGAGGAAGGTGATCGTCCTAAATGACTCCCCCATATATATATATATATATATATATATATATATATATATATATATATATGTGTGTGTGTGTGTGTGTGTGTGAAAATTGGGGAAATGCATCCGGACGTAGCCCTAGAGGGCTACATCCTAATGCCAAATGGCATGATAAACCCAAAACAACACCCGTTTTGGGTTGATCAGCCATGAGACATGTGAATTTTAAAAAAAATATATGTGATTGACTTTTTTGCCCTCCGTTTGATGGTGGGTCAAAGATAAGGTAACGCACAACCAACTTGTGCATTGATTTTAGGCACCTTTGACCGCATTTTCAACGGTGGTTATGCATCCGATTGAGCCCAAATTTTTTGCATGATACCAGATTGTTGTTATTCAAGTTGTTGTCGCACCGGATCCTCATGATTGGTGCCACGTGATGCCTAAATGATTTGGGTGTAGCCCTCAAGGCTACATCTAGGAAACCCAGGATGCTACCTATGAGGGTAGCGTTTTGGCTCTACCCACGAGTCCACTGGACGCCACGTGGCACCCAATGCAAAGATCAGATGCAAAGGGAACTTGTATAAGGTACCACCCAAAAACTTTGGGCAAATTTTGATGCTTATCCACCATCAAAAATGTGGTCAACGCTGGGAAAAAATCAATGCACTATGGTAGGTGGGCATTACCTTATGTTTGACCCATGATCTGAAGAGCAAAAAATGTCTTTTTTTTTAAATCACATGCCACATAGCTATACTAATAAAACAGCTTTGTATTGCGATCACATGCCACATGGCATGTGATCTAGCCCACATGGGTAGCACTTGGGTGCTGCCCTCATGGGTACCAAACCTTTTCCCTATAAGGCCAGGGGATGTGTTCGAATGCACTGATGAATAATGAGTTCAAACCAAGGAGTCAAATTGGTAACGGTTCATGGAGGACCGATACGAATCGTCCGATACGTATCGGTCGATGCCGATTCGGATCGGTACATTTTGTTTTTAAAAAGGACATACACCGTGTAGCACTGTAACGGTTTAGTATGGTCTACGTGTGACACTTACCAGAATTTTTAAATATAGAAAAGTGAAAAGAAGTCAACTTCACATTTGAATGGACAAGTGACATGACAACCTAGAAAAAGCAAGCTCCCTTATCGGGAAAAAAAAAAAAAAAAAAAAGCAGGCATCGGAGTCCCAATTTAACGGGTACCTCTGTTCACGCCCACCTATTTACTGAAAACGCCCACATCCCAAATCCCTTGAAAACCGTTGCTTGCGTCGAATCAGATGATGGAGGTCGCGTTTCACTAGGATCTTTCAAACGATAGATCTTGACAGCATCGCGCACCTATCCGACGGTAAGTTATTGATTCCACGTCTCACAGATCCCAAAAAATGGCCTTAAAATCACGTTTGAGTGTGGCGTGTGCCATTGGATTAAAGGGCTATTTTTTGGGGATCTGTTACACATTTAAGCAAACACTAACCATCTGATAGGTGCGCCATGATGTCAAGATCTATTTTGTGAAAGATCTGGGTGAAATACGATGTTCATCGTCTGATCTGATGCAATCAATGGTGTTCAAAGGATCTGGGACGTGGGCGCTTTCAGTAAACAGGTGGGCGCCAAAAGAGGTACCCTTCTACTATCTCCGACGGTGATGTGCAGCTTGGGACTATCGCGGTCGCGTCATTATGACAGCATCGAAAAAGCACGTAAAACACAGATGGGCGCTGACACATATCGAGGCCGATACGTACCGGTTGGAAAGAAAACCGATACGTATCGGTATCGGCCGATAATTGATTCCTTGGTTCAAACCAATTGCATGCCACATGCATATGCATAAGGTTAATCATTGACTGTTTAAAAAATTGATCTTAAACCAATCATTTGTGGTCAAAGGTCAAATTTTTGAATGGAAAATTTTTTGAGTGGAAAACTCACATCTTTGACCTATGAAATGAAGGGAAAAAATGTGCAAATTTTTTTAAAGCCTAGAGGGACTAGTAAACCCTAAGAGGATGTGTCAACTAGCGATCCTTTGTAACGTGGCACATTATCTAGCACTGGAGTACATGACCCAAGCAGCTCAATCATTCAAAATGAAGACCCTTTTTCACACTCACATAGTTTTAAAATTTTGATTCTTTGATACATTTCCTTTGTCGTTGATAGAGATTTAAAGATTGATATATATCGGCATAACGGCCGGGTCCCAGGCCGATACATATCGGCCAAACCACCCGATTTTAAAATACCTTTTTTATTTTTACAAAATTTAAAATATATAAAAAACAATTTTAAATGCCCAAATAGCATTTTCCATATTTTTTTATCTGGTTTATAGCATATAAATATTGGCCGATATAACCCGAACCCATATCAAATCAAGGGTGTACATTGTATCGAATGGGGCCTAATCCAATACATATTGGATAAGGCCGATATTTAAAACCACAGTGGCTGATACAAAGAATGTTGTTAGAAATAAAAATAACAAATCACGTACCTCGATCGTGCACCGTCGATACCCACAAAAAAATCATAAACTTGAAAACACTACATAAATTCAATATGGAATATAGAAATATTATTTAATAATAAAGGCAAATTCCATAAGAGACAAAATCAATAAAGATAAAAGTTATTGACCTTGCTTTTTTGTCTTTATTGATTTTCTCGCTTATAGAGTTTGCCTTTGTTCATTAAATAATATCTCTATATCCCATATAGAATTTATGTGGTGTGGGATTGGACCTTTGCCCAAGTGGTGATGCCCTCAAGCGTGTAGCGTTGAGGTCAGGGGTTCAAATCCTACGCATACCTCTAAAAAAAAAAAGAATTTATGAGGTGTTTTTGAGTTTATGATTTTTTGTGATTATCAACGGTGCACCATCGAAGTACATAATTTATTATTTCTAATTCTAATAAGTAGTATCAGAGCTAGGTTAAGCTTGTTGTTTGAAGTCGCTTGCAACCATCATTTTGGTTTTCGATCGAGATGCTATCTGGTCAATTCAACCACAACTTCCGAAATTTTGAGGAAAATTTTTTTGATCATTAGTGTATTCAGATGAAAGCTTTGTTCGGGTATCAGGATCTATGTGAGATCATTGAAATCGGATATGTTGAACTCATTGATCAAGAGGCACACACAGCCTCTCAAGTTCAGAAGTATTGAAAGAGAATCAAAAGAAGGACAAAAAGGCATTCTTTATCTATCAAGCTATAGATGAAGTTTTTAAGAGGATTTCAAGCGCTATAACAACAAAGCAAAGCGTGCAATGTTTTGCAAAGCTCCTACAAAGTTGATACTAAAATCAAACACATAAGGTTCCAAACCTTAATAGGTGAATTTGAAATCCTTCATATAAATGGCTCCGAATCTGTTTTTGATTATTTTTCTCGAGTTTTAGCCGTAGCTAACCAGTTACGAGTTAATGGTGAAAAACTTGATGATTTGCGTAATATGGAAAAAAATATGATAACTTTGAATGGTCGATTTGAATATGTTGTTGCTGCAATCAAAGAAGGAAAGGATCTCTCAACCATGACGATTGATGGGTTGATGGGTTCTCTATGTTCTCATGAGCACGAATCAAAAAAGCCACTATGTCCATCGAGTAAGCTCTTCAAAATAAACCCACTTTTAATGGAAGAGGTGCTATCCGGTCAATTCAACCACAACTTCCGAAATTGAGGAAAAAAATTTTGATCATTAGTGTATTCAAATGAAAGCTTTGTTCAGGTATCAGGATCTATGTGAAATCATTGAAATCGGATATGTTGAACTCATTGATCAAGAGGCACACACAGCCCTCTCTCAAGTTCAGAAGTATTGAAAGAGAATCAAAAGAAGGAAAAAAAGGCGTTCTTTATCTATCAAGCTGTAGATGAAGTAGTTTTTAAGAGGATTTCAAGCGCTACAACAACAAAGCAAAGCGTGCAATGTTTTGCAAAGCTCCTACAAAGTTGATACTAAAATCAAACACTTAAGGTTCCAAACCTTAATAGGTGAATTCGAAATCCTTCGTATAAATGGCTCCGAATCGGTTTTTGATTATTTTTCTTGAGTTTTAGCCGTAGCTAACCAGTTACGAGTTAATGGTGAAAAACTTGATGATTTGCGTAATATGGAAAAAATCATGAGAACTTTGAATGGTTGATTTGAATATGTTGTTGCTGCAATTGAAGAAGGAAAGGATCTCTCAACCATGACGATTGATGGGTTGATGGGTTCTCTATCTTCTCATGAGCACGAATAAAAAAAGCCACTATGTCCATCGAGTAAGCTCTTCAAAGTAAACCCACTATTAATGGAAGAGGTGACTCTCATAAATGAAGAGGCTGTGACAGAGACTTCAATGGCCGAGGAAGAGGTGGTAGATCTAATTTACAGGCCAAGAAAGAATTGTCAATGATTCTACAAGTGGTACTAAAGAAAATAATGATCACCAAGGTGATGAAATCAAAGGTACGATAAATCTCAGATTCAATGTTTTCGTTGTAAAAAACGCGGTCAGTATATAAGTATACTTGTAGAGTAAAATTACTTAATAAAAATTATGAGCATGCAAATTGTGCACAAAACAAGTATCAGAAGCAGACTTTGTTATTAGCATGCAATACAATTGACGAAGAGCAAAAGAATACATGGTATTTAGATACCGGGTGCAGTAATCATATGTGCGGGAAGAAGGATCTGTTCTTGCAGTAATACAAGTCCGTGCGCGGCAAAGTAAACTTAGGAAATAAATCCAAAATTTCAGTGATGGGTAAAGGTAAAAAAATTTATTCGTTGCAAAGATGGTTCTCATCAATATATATGCGATGTGTTTTATGTTGCAGGGCTCTATTGGAATTTATTTAGTATGGGGCAACTTTCTGAAAAGAGGCATAAAATTATAAATTCAGAACAGAGTATGCACAATCGAAGATAGTAAAAGTATGCCGATTGCAAAGATACAAATGACTAAAAATCGTATGTTTCCGTTATCGATTCAAACAAAACTTTTATCTTGTTTCAGTTCGATTATAAAAGATAAAAATTGGTTGTGGCATCTTCGTTTTGGTCATCTCAATTTCAATGGTTTGAAACTATTATTTAGAAAGAAGATGGTTACCGGGTTACCTTTGGTAGATTCATCTGATAGTTTTTGTGAATGATGTATTTTGAGCAAGCAACACAGGGACTCCTTTCCAGTTGGAAAATCGTGGAGACCAAAGAAACCATTGCAGCTAGTCCACTCTGATATTTGTGCACCGATATTTTAACTCTAATTCTAATAAAAGTGTGTATTATTTGGAGCTAGCCTGTACCAGACGAGAAATCTACAAAAAATAAACTTTTCCATACCTGAAACCCGATACGTCTAATCCGACAGGTATCATTTCACTAGAAATTTAAAACCATGCTCTCTCATACTCAAATGCCTATCAGTATCTTACACAATCTTCATTCATTCAAAAAAAAAAAAAAAATCCTTTACGTACCTATTCGAGTCTACAAGATCATAAAAACACACCTGAATCTCTGACGTTTCATTAAGAAACAAATCCTTACGCCGCAGCGTAACATCTTGCAGATGCCAAAGCATCCACCAATTCATCAAGAAAAAGAAGGCCACCAGCCCAATCACAGTCACAAATCCCCTTACCCTCTTATGCCAAATTCTCATCGACGTCCTCTTCCCCCACTGCTGCTGCTGCTTCAACACAACCTCGCACCCCAAAGGAAACCAAACCCCTAAAAACCTCGAACCAGCCCATAGCTTCCACCTCCAAAACCGACCCAAACCAGAATAAGAAAAAGATATGCGAGTGTCGGAGAGCCTGCTCTTCATGGATTCATGGTTCGATCCGAAACCAGAATCTCTGAAAGTGGAGGGGCTCCTCGGTGATCCCTGTCTGCTCCTCGGCGTCGTCGAATGGGATCTCGCATGGTAACTGCTTGACCAGGAGAGATCTGAAACCCTATTATCTTCGAAGTCTACGGAGGTGCCTTGTTCTGTTTCTTCCCCTCTGTCGTTTTCTTCAATCAACGCCATCGAGTTATCAGAATTCAGACGCCACGCGCTGCTGTCTCATCTTTAAAAGAAGTGAAGGAGACGCAGCTCACGCAAGTAAGAGATAATTGAGATACCTGTTTATTTATTTATTATTATTTCGTACATGAAGCGATGGAATCGGCGTCTTAAAGATTAAGAGTTGGTATACCACGTGGATGTCTTCCATTATATAAAGGTGAATGGTGGTTAAAATTTTGGCCTATATCTATTATGCGATTCAAAATAGCCAATCCTTTAGAGGAGTAGCTAAAACTTAAAATTAATTAAGATTATACATAAATGTTATCAATAGGTCATGAGATTAAATATTGGCGTCTCTTTATGTGAATTGTGAAATACTTATTACACAATAGAGCGAGGGAATTCCTTAGAGATTAGTCCAAGCGTAATCATAGGGTTACCTTAAATTATGAAAAAAAAATTTATATATAAATATTGACTACTTTGACTCTATAGATATATTGTCTCAATCTTCAACTCCATTTATCTTTCAAATCATGGGCATACCTCCAAACGACATATATGGTTGACCCAGACCCAGCCCAAAGCCAATCGACCGATATTTACCCCAACCTAAAAGTACGATCATGAGGGAGATATCCATTGATATAAATGACTAGAGTTAGTATGATGTGAAATCATAAAATGATACCTTTACTTGTAATAAGATGATGGAGATCATTTGCCATTCCAATCTTTCACACAATTGATGAGAACATGAGCGTGTATCATCAGACAATCAAGTTTTTATTCCATCTAGCACACATCCCACAAAATGATCTAAAAATTACAATTGAGTGTTTGAGTGTGATGCGTTTCATGTGGTTTCTCAATCACTCTTTTGGGTGTGCCAATGGAACCAATGCTCATAATCTCAAGATCCATTGTGTGGAAGATTGAGACGAAAAACAATCTCTATCATTTAATTTTCAGCGCTGGCGCTCTCAAAGATTCACAGGGTGCAAATAAAGGTACCCATCACAAACTAGTAACTGCCTTTAAACGACGGTTAAAGCACTTGTTTTACCTGTGGATTGTTGGATTGCCATGCCGAAGGGAATCTAGTGCCTTCAAACTCAATGAAGGGGAGTGGTTTCACGTGAGTTCGTGGTCTACATTCAATGCCTCTCACGTGACAACCAGCCTGTATTAACTATTAAGTAATAACAAAAAACAGTTCTGAGAGTTGGATAGCAAGATAGCAGTTGTTGCAGGCTTCTTTTGTGGTTTTGCTTTAGTTTTCGAATCTATTTTTCGCTGAGTTGTCTTTGTAGATTGGATCCTCACAGGTCGATGCCGACAAATTGGATACTAACATGGCCATGCTGACAAATTTGTCTTTGTAGATTGGGAAGAAAAATTGGATACTAAAAATTAAAAAAATAATAATAACCATTCCCCAGCTAATGGGTACCTTTATATGCAGCTCGAGATTCTTCTTAAGTCAAGTTTGCAGGTGCTAAACCGTTGGTTGCTTTGAATTAGGCAATACAAATCATTTTTCTTCCCATTCTTCTACACAAACCTTGAGATTATGGTCACATTCTAAGATCTATTGTGTGGAAGATTGGAGAAAAAATCAATCTCCATACTTGAATTTATGGCAGCCAACAATTTAGCACTTTCATTCCCGAGTTGGGAAGAAAGAATCTCATATTGCTAATAAAAGTATATGTGGCCGATATGTAGTAATATAAGAAAGAGTACCTTTAAATCTACCCACCGAATCTTTGAGTTCACCCATGTTAAAATACATTGATTACGTTGAATCAGATGATGGAGATCGTTTATCCTTCCAATCTTTCACACAATGGATCTTGAGATCATGAGCATACCATCAGACGATCAGTGTTTTATTTCACATGACACACATCCCAGAAAAGTGACCTTAACCTCATATGTACGCTCAAATTTGATTTTAAGGTCACTTTTTTGGGTGTGTACAACATGAAATAAAAAATCAACTGTCTAATGGTCCGCCTATGATCCTCAAGATTGATCATGTGAAAGATTGGAAGGATAAACAATCTTGATCACTTGATTCAATACAATCAATGTCATTCAATATGGGTGAACTCAAAAATTCGGTGGGTGGATTTAAAGGTACTCTTTAAGAAATGGTACCTCTAAACGAGTCCACACGTTTTCTGAAAACGAACATTCTAGACCCCTTTTAAATCATTGATTCCTTCGAATCAGACGATGGATATCAATTTTCACCCCGATATTCCACACAATAGTTCTTGAGATATGTCACACCTATCAAACAGTCAGTTTGTGATTCCACGTATAACAAATCCCAAAAAAATGGCCTTAAAACCACGTTTGAGCATGATGTGGGCCATTTTTTGGAAATGTGTGATACATGGAATCAAAAACTAATTGACTAATAGGTGCACCAGGATCTCAAGATCCATTGTGTGGAAGATCGAGGTGAAGGACAATCTTCATCATCTGATATGAAACAATCAATGATTTTCAAGGGGTATGAGACATAGGCGCTTTTAGAGAACATGTAGGCGCGAACAGAGGTACCATTTCTTAAAAGGTACAAATGGTACCTCTAAATGAGCCCACGCATTTTCTCCACACAATGGATCTAGAAATCATGGCACACCTATCATACACTCATTTTTTGATTTCATGTGTCACATATCTCAAAAACATAGATCTTCAATCAAATGACACATTACGCTCAAACCTGATTTTAGGGTCATATCTTGGTTATTTGTGACACATAGAATCAAAATATGACGGTCTGATAGGTGTATCATGATCAACCGTTTTCAAGGAGTTTGGAATGTGGGCGCAAAAAGAGGTACCCTTTAAGGAAGGGAGCAACTACTCGAGATTGGTGTAGCTTCAGATTTAAAGCTCATGATATATTGATCCTTAGTATCAAAGATTGGAACTAAACATGAACTCTATGATATGCTTCAGTAGAGTCACAATTCATCATTTGATTCAATGGTTCATTGTGTTGACTTAGATGATACAAATCATATTTCGAGCCAATCTTTGCCACCAAAGATCTTGACATCATTGCCTTAAAATCAGATAGCTTAGATGATGTTCGGCATGATACAAGTCTCGCAAACACTCTTTATTTTAAATTACTTGCAACCATACAAATCTTGTGTGCAAGGAGTAGCTCCCTTCAAAAAAGAGAGCAGATAGTTGCAATTCGAAAACAAGAACTTTGTATTAGTTGAACAGTGCCGACCCAATCTAATTCAAACCTCTATTTTCCTAGAATTTATATAGAAAATATCAAGTTGGGTTAGGCCGACCCGGCCCGATTGTTGCCCGATTTGACCAACCTTTGAGTTGACACGACCCAAAGGTCAGGTCAGATGCTTCATGCACGACCCCGGCCAACCCATCAAAACAAATTCATGTGCCCGACCCGAGCCGCTGACAGCCATAGAGGCTCATTCGCATAATTTTAATATGTGTGAAGATGGCAATCAATTCTGGCGTGAGATTTCTCTCTGGTGGGTATATTTATACGTTTGACACATCAAATAGGATATCATCTTTAGGTGCCACTATCACATGCCTAGGGTCAAGAGGGAGTGGAGCATATTAGGGACACATTTACAACATCTGTGATAAATGGCCAGGATCAAATAAAAAAAAAAATTATTATTTACTGCAAATATCCGGGGAAAAAAAAAAAAAACACCAATTAGGGTCTAATTACATTCGAGCAGCATTTTGTGTAGGATTATATCCTTCATTTGCAATTTCAAATACAGGAAAATTATGCAGGATCATTCGGGATGCCAAACACAAAACTAGCGGAAGGAGGAAAAAAAATACCCCTCTGATCCTTGCATCAATTGCCCGTTCATCTTTGCGATTGCCCCTCTGATTCTGATATGGTGTACCTTTCATGAGTCTCGAACTTTGCATTCTCATATACAAAATTGCAAATGCTATGAACACACTTCTTTCAACTTTGGGCACTTAAAGGGAGATATCAATTGCCTCATGCTCAGTGATCTTGTATGAGAAACCTGATTCATCACCAGAGCGCCTTTTGATTGCACTTGCCCTTTGCATTAACCGAACCAATGCTTGCACGACTTCAGACATGGGAGGCCGAAACTCTGGCTCCGGCTACAGCAACATGAAAAACCATTGATTGAATAACTAGGCTCAGTAAAGTAATGAGAAATGTTTCTGCATTTTAGTTGCTCAGCAAAAAGATAAAATTAAAAAGGAACATCTTAGAGAATAATTGATTGATAAAGAAAAGAACTAATGGTAAAAAAATAAAGGAAATATGAAGCGGGACGGGAACCCTAAAATGCGTAAATATTATTTTTAATGCAATTGGCCGAAATTAAGTAAAATTAATTCAAGAGTAATCTCAAAACTATCACGATACCTTCGGGTACATAGAATTTCAATAGGTAAATCACGCGAGATCCGAATAGGGTGTCTAATCCGATATGCAAGTCTCGTTAGATTTGAGGCGGGATCAGGCCTAGAGATAAGACTCTAACTTTTCCAAGCTTAGGCGCTCATCTTCGATCCGATGTAGATTCACGGGTTCGAACTAGGGTTGTAAAAATTATTAGGCTTGATGGCTTGTATGAAAACTAGGGTTTTTGATGGAAATAGTCTTTGGGTTTTGGATTATGGATTCAATATAGGTAATGGATTAACACACAAAATACAGAGCAAAGACAATAATAGATCAAGGAGAATAGATGGGAATCACTCCCGTGGTCTCACACCAAACTCATCTCAGGCAAAGAATACTCAAGCAACAATGCATTCAAATATTCAATCAACCAATTAAAAAATGTTTACAAGTCTCTCTCTCTCTCTCTCTCTCTCTCTCTCTCTCTCTCTCTCTCTCTCTATATATATATATATATAGGTCACCAATAATTAAATCCGAAAATTAAAAAAATCATAATACTAATAAAACACTAAAAGGCAGTTTTCGCATAACAATAACAAAATAAAAAAAATCCCGTCTGAAGTCGGCGGCGGCGCGCTGCGGTGCTGTTCTCCTGACGGTTTGTGTCATTTTCTCCTCTGAGGCTACGGTATCTAGGCTTCCTTTACATTTTTTCTGACGCCGGTAAAACTGATGTGGTCCAAATCCGATGTCCATGTATGTGGCGTCCCTGTCAATTCCTCCGGACCAAAAAGGTTTCATCACCGATGAAACGCGCTCGTGGTAGATGTCAATCAAATCGGGGTTCAATCGGCGAACCTCATTCTCATGGATCCAAGTGTTTTCGGACTCCGATTTTTCGACCCATTTAACCAAGTACTTCTGAAATCCCCATCTTGTGTGGAAACGGCATGATCATTTATTATATCCTCGATCTCATCTTTTCTCTGTCGGCTTGGGGATGGAAGAGGTACGGGCTGCAGGGTTGGGTTGGTGTTGGGTGTCACGGGCTCACTTTTCCAGCAATGTTAGCCCGTACGGCACCTAACGCCCGATGCGCTAAGTCAGCCTATCTCTAATACCAACTGTCACGGGGGCGTCCTTCTACGCGCCATCAACCCGCACGATGTCTCGCTACCGCATGCAACGAAGCCAACCAATCTCTTCATCAGCTCTAATACCACCCGCCTAGAGGACGGGAACTCCCCCTCATGGTTACCTCTGTTTCGCGGCCTACCATCCGATGTATCGTGCCCCTTACAACATGCTCGATTGCACCAACGTGCCTCGTGCTACCATGCTCAGCTGAGTCTCACGCAGCCTACCTTCGTGTGTGTTCCGAATTACTAGCACACGTTCATACTTGGCTCACATACTATCATGCTCAACTGAGTCCCACGCAGTTCTCGTGAAATTGCCCAACCGTATGCACCGCGATGCGTAGCTCTGGTCATACTTCAACCTCACCTTGGGTGCCACACGGCATTGCTGCGTTGACGTCCTCGGCCCACCCTTTCAGGCCTAAGAGACACTTGTGCCCCCTCTGACAACGCAAGGCTCGTGTGGGTGGAAGGCATTCTCCAACACCTCTCCCACATAGATGGTCCAAACACCATCTATGGGTAAACAACTAAATGACCTCAAACCCGTTGGTTTGACATACCCTCATGGCACACGTCTTCTGCCCGTGGCACACAGTGTCAAGTCCCAACCAACATGCTCATGACTCCCCGCATCGTCCTCCCATGCGACCATGTCGCTTCCTCGCAGCGCGATCACGTCGCGAGGCCCTCCTGGCCCCTTGTTGCGTGTCCTCCTGGCACCACATGCCATGTCGTCCCAGCACCAAGATGTCGAGTGCCCTCTTGGCACCACAATGCGTGCCCCAAGCACCATGCTACAAGCTCGAGTATTGACCCCGTCACATGGGGCTATGAGGTGGCTGGAGTGAGTTTTCAGGAGGTGGGGTGAAACCCAAGTAAGGAACCAAGTCCTCCACATTGAACGTTAAACTAACCCCCGTACCTGGAGGAAGCTCAAGCACGTATACATTAGGACCACTCTTAGCCAAAATTCTAAAAGGTCCAACGCCTCAGGATTGGAGCTTCTTTGCGGATCCTGATAGGAATCGCTCAGGCCTAACTCGAACCATCACATAATTACCCACATGAAATTCTTTAAAATGTCTGTGAGCATCTGCAAATCATTTATATTGACTGTTGCTTAAATTAATCTTTTGTTTAATTTCGGCATGCAAGCTATGAATGTGTTGTACAAATGCATCGGCAGACTCTGACACTCTATGGGATGCAGACATGGGGATCAAATCTAATGGGGTCCTAGGCCTATGACCATGTACTACCTCAAAAGGACTCGTGCTTATGGACATATTAACAAAATTATTGTAGGCAAACTCAACTGTGGGTAAAATAGTATCCCAGGTCCTAACATGATCACCGACAAGACTACGAAGGAGATTCCCAAGGCTCTTATTGGTGCTTACAATTTGGCCATCCGTTTGAGAGTGATAAGCCGTCGAAAATTGGAGCAATGTATCCATCATGTACCAAATGGTCTTCCAAAAATAGCTAGTAAATTTAACATCCATATCAAACACAATGGTTTTGGGCAACCCATGAAGACGTACTACCTCCGCGAAAAATAATTTAGTAATATGAGATGCATCGAAGGTTTTGGAACAAGGAATGAAGTAGGTCATCTTGGAAAATCAGTCCACTACGACATAGATGGAATCGTGCTTCCTTGGAGTTTTGAGAAGTCCAAGCACGAAGTCCATTGAGAGGTCTTGCCACGATGTGTGTGGCACGGGTAATGGGGTGTACAAGCCGGTATTTTGTTTAGTTTGTTTTGACACTTGGCAAGTATGACAATATTTAATAACACGGGCGACATCTCTCAGTAGGCCAGGCCAAAAGAACCTATCCTCTATGAGTGCAACAGTTTTATTACGCCCGAAATGTTCGGCCATCCCTCCAGCATATAACTCCCAAATGAGAAAGTCACGCAATGAAGTGCGAGGGATGTAAAGGCGATTGCCTTTAAACAAGTACCTATCGTGGATGGTGTACATGGGGTGTATGTTGGTCGGGTAAGGAGAGCAGTGTACTCAGCCCCAAAATCTGGGCACTCAGGGTACTCATCCTTTAACCTTTCGAACCCGACGACCTCAGTGGTCATTGTGCGCAAAATCACCACTCGCCGACTAAGTGCATCAGCGGCCCTATTTTCAGCACCAGCCTTATGCTTTAACATGAATGTGAACCCTTGAAGGTACTCAACCCACTTCGCATGCCTTGGGTTCAACTTTTTTTGTGAAGCAAGAAAGCGTAAGACTTCATGGTCAAAGAACAGCACAAATTCCCGCGGTCTAAGGTAATGTTTCCAATACCAAAGAAATCAAACAACTGCATAGAACTCCTTGTCATAGGTAGAGTATTTTTGCTTTGCCTCGTTAAGTTTTTCACTAAAATAGGCCACTGGGTGACCCTCTTGGCTAAGCACTCTTATGCCCACACCCGATGCATCGTATGCGACTTCAAAAACTTTGGAAAAGTCCGACAATCGCATGACAGGTGCACTACTCATCCGTTGTTTGATCTCATCAAAGGCTTTCGTCGCTGTTTTGCCCCATTTAAAGTCCCATTTTTTCATGCAATCTGTAATTGGGGCCATGATGGTGTTAAAGCTTCTGATAAAACGACGATAAAATGTAGCCAAACCATGAAAGCTGCGGACATCACGTATGTTCTTAGGTTCGGGCCACTCGACAATGGCTTTAACCTCTTCGGCGTCCGCAACCATTCCATCAGCCGAGATAACGAATCCCAAGAAGACAACGGAATGTTGCATGAAGGTGCACTTCTTGAGATTTGCAAACAACATCTCGCCCTTGAGGGTTTCACAAACCAACCTAAGGTGGTTCAAGTGTTGATTTTTGTCATGGATATAGATCAAAATGTCATCGAATAAACAAGGAATTTGCCTAGAAACGGCCTCAACACTTGGGTCATAAGCCGCATGAAAGTACTCGGGGCGTTAGAAAGCCCAAATGGCATTACCATCCACTCATAAACACCATCCTTAGTCTTAAAGGCGGTTTTTCACTCATCACCGAGGCGGATGCGGATTTGATGGTAGCCACTTTTAAGATCTATCTTTGAAAAGATAGTGGTACCAACCATCATATCGAGCATGTCATTAAACCTTGGTATCGGAAACCAATACTTAACCGTACTCTTATTGATTACACGACTATCCACACATGCGCCACGTATAATCTTTCTTAGGAGTGAGTAGGGCAGGTACGGCACACGGGCTCATGCTCTCTTGGATGAACCCCTTTTGAAGGAGCTCATTGACTTGCCGAGTCAACTTTTTTGTGCTCAACCGGATTCAACCTATAGTAGGGCAGGTTCGGTAAGGTAGATTCAGGAACCGAGTCTATTGCGTGTTGGATATCACGCAGGGGAGGGAGTTCGTTTGGTAAGTCTTCAGGGAAGACATCTGTAAACTCTTTCAGGATCGGCTCAACCTCCTTGGGACACTCGCTCACTGACTCAGGAGCACTCTCAACGGTGACGACTTCGTACACCACACGCTCATCTAACGATGCCTTTTCGAATTATGAAAGGCTCACAATATTGATAGATTTAGAAGACTCGCCATTCTTCTCGATTTTGTTGGTCAATGGTGTTTTGGGAGGCAAAGGTTGTAAAGTGATCTTCTTGCCCTTATGCATGAACATGCATATATTTGATCGACCAGAAAGAGTCACGTCCATGTCGTGGAGCCACGACCTTCCCAAAATGATATGACCCACATCCATCGGCACCACATTACACCATAAGGTGTCCGAATAAGAACGTAATTGAATCGATACACGACACCTTTTCGACACAGGAATAAATGAAGAATTGACCCATGCGACCTTATAAGGTCTCGGGTGGGCTTCAGGTGTAAGCCCCAAGCAGCGTACGGCATGAGTTGATATTACGTTAGTGCAACTACCGCTATCCACGATGACCCTACAATTCTTTTCACCAAATCTGGCAAAGGTGTGGAAGATGTTCTCCCTTTGCCAGTCATCCTTTTCATCCCGTTGAGGTTCTGCAATAGCACACCTCACAACTAAAGCATGACCACTAGCATCACCCTCCTCATCACTGGGTGTGCTAACCGGCTCAATTACCTCTTCTTCGACCACTACCTCATCATCATCCACCTCTCCCTCAATGAAGAGAGTCCTTTAGGGCTCTTTCATAGGGCATTGGGTCGCAAAGTGTCATATCCCATGACATTTATAGCACTTTACTTAAGAATTAACCCTTGAGGATTCTCCGACTACACCTTTTCCCTTTTCAAACCTCGAATTAGTAGAGGCAGATTGTGTAGATTTGGGAGGAGGATTAAATCGTCCCTTACCGGATCATTGACCACACTATATTGTGGCTCGGTTCTCTTCACCACCGAAGTTTTCAAATACCGTTCAAGATCTTGCACAATAGCATAGCACCTTTCAAGAGTTTCTACAGGGTAAGAAATCAATTCTTTTTACAAATCAAGTCGCAATCCAGTGTGAAATCTAGAGAGAGTGATTTCAAGGTCTTCCGATACTTTTGCCCTATCAAGAACTCTTCGAATTTGGCAATGTAATCGGTCACGGGCATACCACCTTGACGCAAATTTTATCACTGGTCGAGGAGGCGTTGGTGGTATCATAAAGGAGCATACTTCTCAGTAAATCGTTCCTTCGTGTCGTCCCAACGGGTAATGGGAGGACAACCCGCATTCACCTTAATGCGCTCGACATCAAGCCAAAAAAGTCGAGCTTGACCAACCAATTTCATTTTAGCGAGCCTGACGCAACGGTCGTCATTCATGACATACCAATCAAAGTGTTGGTCCATGTCAGAAAGCCAATCGAGGAAGATTGCAGGGTCCATTCTTCCATCGAAAGTCGGAATCTCAACTCTGACATTTTTAAGGAGTTGCACTTCGAGGTCATAGTCATCTCTACGAGGATTCGTACGATTTTGATTCCGATTACCTTGGCGACCATTGCGTTCAAAGTGCGGACCTTCACGCTCTTGGCGCGGAGAATGGAGTTCATCATCCGCTTCTAATTGGATGGTTTGATCACGCAATCTATCATTACCGATTCCTAGGGATGTTTGAGCCTGCTCTATGGTATTTAGGCGCGCATTAATTGCACCCAATTCTTCTCGCATAGCTCTAAGAGTATCGAGAACCTCATTCGAAGCCATTGTGATCACAAAGGTCTATTAGGATTCTAATATGGAGTGTAATATGGACTCAAAAGAAAAAACAATGCAATAAAATAAATATGACAAGCAAAAATGGCCTAACCTAGAAAACCTAGAGCTCTGATACCAAAACTGACGCAAGACGGGAACCCTAAAATACGTGAATATGATTTTTAATGCGATTGGCCGAAATTAAGTAAATTTAATTCGAGTAATCTCAAAACTATCACGATACCTTCGGGTTCGTAGAATTTCAATAGGTAAATCACGCGAGATCCGAATAGGGTGTCTAATCCGATGCGCAAGTCCCGTTAGATTTAAGGCATGATCGGGCCTAGAGATAGGACTCTAGCTTTTCCAAGCTTAGGCGCTCATCTTCGATCCGATGTAGATTCACGGGTTCGAACTAGGGTTGTAGAATTTGTTAGGCTTGATGGCTCGTATGAAAACTAGGGTTTTTGATGGAAATAGGTTTAGAGTTTTGGATTATGGATTCAATATGGGTAATGGATTAACAGAGAAAATATAGAGCAAAGACAATAATAGATCAAGGAGAATAGATGGGAATCACTCCCTTGGTCTCACACCAAACCCATCTCAGGCAAAGAATACTCTCAAGTAATAATGCATTCAAATATTCAATCAACTAATTAAAAAGTGTTTACAAGCCTCTATATATAGGCCACCAATAATTAAATTTGAAAATAAAAAAATCCTAATACTAATAAAACACTAAAAGGCAGTTTTCGCACAACAATAAAAAAATCTTCATCTTTAAAAATGTTGTCACAGCCGCTAGTGCTTGTTCTCCTGGCGGTTTGTGTCCTTTTCTCCTCTGAGGCTACGGTATTCGGACTTCCTCTACGCTTCTTCCGATGCCGGTAAAACTGATGTGGTCCAAATCCGATATCCATGTATGTGGCGTCCCCGTCAAAATAATTACAAACATAGTTTTAAAACACGACCGATACCATATGGGTGATTCATATAGTTTTCTAACCTAGTCAATACATTGCCTATAAGGTATCAGCTAGCCACTTAGTATTGGCGTATACTTGTTGATATCAGCCTATACCATCACATACTGCGTAGCATTGATATGTATCAGCATAACTCTTTTCCCTTATGTTTTATATATATTGGTATCATGGTTTAAAGCATCTGGCTGATGCTAATATGTATTAGTTTTTGTCCTGGCTGATACCAAAACAATTGTGGATCGGTATCCCCAGGTATCGCTGATACCTACGAGTATCAGTTGGTATCAACAATACTTATAGATATTGGCTGATCATATATTAGTATGTATTGTTGACACGGAATTTTAGGATTTAGAGGATTGAGAAGTTCTTCGTCTTCTTCTTTTTCTAATTCTAGAGCTCGAAATATAGATGATTAGAAAAGGGAAGGAGAAGCCTACATGTTTATAATTAAAATATTTTTAATTAAAGAGTGGGACCACCAATATTGACTTATGCATGGCCTAGAGTCCCACCCCCACTTTACCTTTGTCTCTAATTCCCTCTCTTTCTCTCTCCAAAGGTGACCCACGCAGGGTTCCACCTGTGTGGGTCCCAGTCCCAATCTCTTTCTCTCTCTCCTCCTCTCTTCTTTCTTTCTTGTCTTTCCTCTTTCTCTCTCTAGATAACCCACACAGGGCAGACCCCTGCGTGGGTACCGTTTTCTCTTTTCCTCTCTTCCTTTTTCTTCTCTTTCTCCCTCTTCCACCCATGCAGGGCCCACCTGGTCCCAGCCTTTCCCTCTCTTCTCTCTTTTCCTTCTTTTTCTCTTTTTCTTTCTCTCTCCTCCACCCACGCAAGGACCCATCTGTGTGGGTCCCATCCCTTCTCTCTCTTCTCTATCTTCTTGCTCTTTCTTCTATTTCTCTCTTCACCCACGCAGGTGACCCACCTGCTTGGGTCCAAATCTCCTCTGTTCTATTTCTTTCTCTCTCCTCTTTTCTTTCCTCTCCTTTCTTTTCTCTAAGTGAGATAATTACAACTAATTACGTGGGTCTCTTATGGAGTCTTCTTTTCTCAATCCACGTGATGGCCAAGACCCGCGCAGCCCTCTTTTCACCTTAGATCTCATTTGGAGTTGTGGAGGCCTTCTGATGGTAACTTCCGGTAACCGCCGCAATAACTCTATAAATAGTAACCTTCCCTTCTTTATCAGTGATTCGAATCTGTGTATGTGAGAGTCCTGCCAAAAATTCTCTAACATAGATTATCTACTTAGATACTTTAAGGTATCTCTTCCGCTTATCTCTTTATTTTATAGGAATACTTAAGGGTGTACGAAGAAGGTCCATATTTAATTCTGGAGATTCGGATTGCCTCTCACACGGGTGGCACTTAAGATATGGGTCACGAATCCATACTTAAGTTTTAAATTAGGGGTTACAAGTTAGGTTATACGAGTTACGACTTGTGCCTAACCCTTTTATGTATTTGGGGCTATGTTAGATCATGCGGGTTACGTACCATGTACCCCTGCCTAATCCCTGATATATTTAGGCTGTAACTAGGGAATTTAATGCCCTATGTATGGGTTGCAATCACGAATTAAAAGAATAATTTTGGACATTGACATGCAAACATTCACAAATTGTTGTTATTGCTTCACGCGATCATAATTAAGAGATCATCACTTCATGTGATCATTATTATCATCTCTTTACATGATCGTCACTTTCGCAATTATGACCAATCCCAATGATCATTGCTCTACATGATCATCGTCGCTACGCGCCAATATGATCAACTTTGGTTGATCATTATCATTGTTTTATGCAATCACAACCACTATAATTGATCATTGCTTTATGCTATCATGATCGAAATTGAAAGTCTATCATTCTGTATTGTTGCGATCAGTCTTAAAGGCAACTACTTCATACAATCCAGATCAATATCCTTCATATTGGAGTTTCCCTCGTAGTTCGGGTCATTGACTCCTTAAATTAAGGGTTCATACCTTAACCCTGAGAACGGAGCTTGAAAACCGGATTCGATCTAAAGGCAGGATGACTTCGTATTAAACCAAGGTTTAAACACATGGCTAATATCCTATAATAATGGGCTTGTGGAGTCCAGCTCAAATTAAGACCCGTTACTAAGATTAAGCCCAAATCATAAGAAAAAGGTGATTTTGACTAAGGTCTGACACCTCTATAAGTATTAATACTAATAATTATGACCATCGGCCACTAGAAGAGATGGATCCGATTTTCAAATTCATATTCGAAACACAACACCAAGAGCTAGTGACGAGATTCATCCACGAGCTTCTTGCACCCATAATGACCCATGCCTATCAATCGGATGGGTCTGGTTTTCTTAGGAGAGGCTCTTTCACTCATTGTCCCATGTTCCATATCACTCAAGTTTTCGAAGAGGATAGTATGTTGCGCATTTATCTCTTGACACATTGATGTCAAAGACGAAAGCGATGATGAAAACTTAATTATTAGGAAATTTTCTTATTATTTTCAGAGATGTAAACATGTTACTTTCTTTCATAGCTTTTAATCAGAGGTATTGATGTACATGATGTAATTAACGGGGGCACTGACTGGGATACCCGGAAGTGTAAAAGTCTACCATTTGAATAAAACTCTCTCCCAGTGAGGGGGAATTTGTTATGATTGTTTTGTGAGTGAATTCATTCTTATGCAAATCTGTTGTTTACACATATTCATGCATTTAATCAAGAATTGTTGAGTAAAATGCAAGGTGGTGAATGAAAATTTGTACTGGTGTAGTAATCATAGAGTTGTCGTTATATACCATTAAATGTCTTATACTCTCAAATGTAACTTTATTTACATTAGTGTATAATATTTATATGCAATATAGGATAAAAAAACTCAATATTATTCATCTATTTATAATTAAAACATTAATTCAACCTCATAGTAGTCATTATTTATATATAAAAGTACTTAACTATATGTACTTATACATTAAAATACCATATTTATAAATATTGTTTCTTTGTTTTAATATTTTCTTCAAATTTTTTCAAAGAAAGTTCATATGTTGTATCATCAATACGTATTGGTCGCGGATTTTAGCTGTAAGGGCCAACGATACCGAGTTTTTAAACTTTGACTGGTATGAAAGTTAATTATTTTCATTTAATTCCCTACTATTACATTGGTGGTATTATAGATTTTACATTTAAATATTAAGAATTTACTATAGATTTAGGAGTTAATACCTTGCAGTTTTTAATGTAAACGTTATAATAACATCCAATGGAAATAATTAACATTCATGCCAATATATATATATATATATATATAGAGAGAGAGAGAGAGAGAGAGTTTATCTATGATGGACAGATCGTCGATGGTGGGCGGGAAAGTGAACCAGACATTCGCGCGACTTTGTGACACGCGTGGACTTTGCAATGCATAGATGTCCACGTGTGTTCCTGCCCAGCATAGACAGTTTGTCTAGCATAGACAAACTCATATATATATATATGTGTGTGTGTGTGTGGAAGGGACCTTCACCACAGTTCCAACCTCTAGAAAGGAGACATGTGGCACCAAGCCCCTGTTTTGGTGCCACATGGACCAAAGACACATTGTATAAATTAATTTTATTTTATTTTTAAATGATCTCAACTATGTAATTTAAACCGTTTGAAAATTGGACCCTTGCATGTAGTCAAATTTTTAATATAGGAAAGTTATCACATTCAAAGTGCATGATTATTTGACTTTAAATGGATATTTTGAAAAACTTGGACAATTAAGGTAGAACTCTTTAACATTTTCAAAGTTTTAGACATAATACTATTACATTTAGGCTCCTTTTTGTTATTTTCTCATTCGTTTTTATAAATTTAACAATTTTCAGGCTAATTAGGTAATAAATTGATAAGAAAAACAAGTTTAAAAAGAAATTATTGTAGACTTGTGTCAAATGGTTATAGTTATGAGGCAACATGTTGTCAACTTAAGTGCACAACTATTGCTATGCACATAAATTTATAACCAATAGAAACCATTTGAAATGGTTTAACCAATGAGATACACTTGTACCCAAGTTTGATTTTGGTTAGTAATGATAATAGATTTGTGTATATAGCAACAACAGCTATAGACTTATGGGCACAACAGCTATAGGCTCTATAGTACCATTGAGAATTGCATACTTGTAGTTGTAGTATTAATGAATCATGATTAGTGGAATACCACATTAACATCATGTCCAATCACACATAATTTCTAACTTTATTTATATTGGTGTGCAACATTTATATGCAAGCTATGTAATAAAAATATTCAATATATTCTGCATTTATTTACTATTGAATTATTAATTAAACCCTATTAAACTGATTGTTTATATATAAAAATACCTACTTATATGTATCTTTTAATATGATTTTCAATGAAAAATAAAAAGTTGCCTTGTATCGACGATAACAGTATAATTTTTCCCAGTAGGTGGCGGACACAGTAATCATACCGTTTTTAAACCTTGGTTAACAAATAACAAGACAAGAGAACTGTTGTAATCCAAACAAATTTGCAACAAAAGTGTTTCTGTCTTCTACATAGGTTAGATGTAACCATGGGCTTCATTAAGTAATATAGCATATATTAAGTTCACTTGATCATTATCTCACTCATTATCAGGCACAACTATATAGCATATATTGACCATAGCTTCACACATTATCCAGGAATCAAACCCATGGGTGATGAGAGAGAGTTTTAACTTTTGCAGAAAATCTAGGTGTCAAGATAGCCAACTGAAGAAGCCTTTTACATATAACCATTCAGTAAACCCCGGATCAATCAAGAAACAATTTATTTAATTTTCCTAGAAAGTGGATCCCAGGATTCAAAATTAGTCAAATTTTTAAGTACAAAAATATCAGAGCGCAGACTGAATTTGGGTTAACTTCAGCAAAGTAGGGTTTCCGGTGATCATTGATGTACTACCAGCCAAGGTATCTAACTCGGTAACGGTATCGGGAATTGGTCCGATCATTGGACCGATACGGTATCGGCGATACCGGAACCAACTTTTCTTTTTTTGAAAAACAAAAAAAAAGTTGACCGTATCAGTCGATACCAATACCGAGACAGTATTGGCTTCCCACAGGACCGATACATATCAGTATTGGCCGAGTTTTGATACCTTGCTACCAGCAATGCATGTCATTGATGGGAAGGGAGGACATAAAAGCCAAACTACAAGGAATGTACCTGAACACATAAGGCAACAATGTCAGCAAAACGTGAAAGAGATTTAGCAGGGTAGATGCCATTTAGTGCAGGATCAACCATTTTTGCTAAGGCATCAATATCATGAAGCTGGGGAGTAGCCCATCTCACAAGAGACTGTTCCAATCTTGTCCTTGAACTACAGAGTCAACATCAAGAAAGAAAATGAAAAATGCCCACAGAAATAACAACAGGAGACTGAAAAGTGTAGAAAGAGGAACCCGCGAGACAGCAGCACGGTAAGATTATAGAGAATGGTTTACCTGTCCAGCGGCTTGCGACCTGTCAACAGCTCTAACATTACTACTCCAAAACTGTAAACATCACTCTTTACAGTGTAAAGTCCTGACATGGCAAATTCAGGAGCACTATAACCAAATGAGCCAACCATCTGAGTTGAAACCTATCAAATACGCATGGGGGGCATAAATCAGATGAAAATATTGGACTAAGGGAACAAATCTCATTATGCTAAAGACTTCGTACAAGGACATCCGAGTGCCAGCGGTGGCACATGGATCACTCAAGTCCATCTCAAAAGTGACCTCCCACAGATTGCATGCTCTTAAATAGTAATGAATTTCTAAGCCTGACCATCTGGCACTCGGGTTCCGGTACCTAATACCAGATCTTAAGCTAGAAGTCACATTTATAGCTCAATTAGTTACCTGTCTCTCAGTATTGGGCGTCAGAGCAGCTAGCCCACAGTCTGATAAGTGGGGGTTAAGCTCATCATCAAGTAAAATGTTTGCTGATTTAAAGTTTCTATGTACAACAGATGGCAAGCACACCTCATGCAAATACCTGAACAAGGAATTGGGTGGTATCAATTATTACAAAAAAAAAAATTCAGTATCAAACCGAAGTAAATTGAGATGCTATATCCAACATTACAAACTTACTCTAGAGCCCTAGCAGTGCCAAGTGCTACCCTAACACGCGCATTCCATGACAGAGTCTTCCCGCTATCATCTGTAAAGTGCAACATATCATGCAGAGTTCCGTTTCCAATATATTCATAAACCAAAAGGCGCTGCCCATGCTCTGCACAATATCCCTGTAGGGAAGCAATGTTTGGGTGCCTAAGACGTGACATGTTTGAAACAGCTTCAAGAAAATTATCTTCCTCCTGTAAGGACAGTGCTGCACTATCGATCTTCTTAACTGCCAGAATCTGGATCAAACAACATATTCTTAGTCACAGCTAATTCAAGTGGATCACTCATAACTGCACTTGCTTTGCCATGTGGCATGCATCCTTGACCAATTCAAGTCGTCCAAGTTCAAATCATCACATGAACTGATATTGGCCTAAAATTGGTGCCCACCAAAGGATTCAAATCATTCAATCCGGGCACTTTAATATGGACCATTGCTCATATCTAATGTAGTAGGGTCCATATTCAAGTGTTTGGATTGGATGGTACTGAATACTGATCCGCTTTTTTTTAGGTAAAGTGAAGTTCACATGATATGTAAGGACCTGGAGGGAGTGGATTGGCCAAGAAATGTGCGCACGTGGCACCACATGGCCTAAAAGCAGGCCGGCAAGGGGGGCCATCGATTGATGTAGGTAACCATAGCCAATATCTAACCAAAATAATAACTAATCGGATGTCCTGTCAATGTTGTACTTCCGAGTCAAAAGGGCGGGAAAGATTTGAAACACAGAGAACTAGGGAACAAAAAAAATAGGCAAATGCTCAAGTAGGAAGATTAACAAATGTCAGTTTATGAAAAAAAAAATGCTCTGTTTTTGCTTGATTAGGAAAAAAGACTCCAAAGCTTTCTTCCATAGGATTGTGTTTCCTCAGTACCCTCCAATCCACATTTCCTCTGCATTTCCCTCATGTTCTCAATTTTCTCTGATACCCAATCAAATTCGTTTTCCATTTTTGTTCGTATCCCACTCTATAGCTGGTTCTCCGAAACTATTGTTCAAGAACTTCTAGTGAATAGAAAATTCAAAATGAAGTAAGAAATGGGAATCACCAAAATGAATCTGTAACAAACTTCCATTACATAGGACTTTCTAGTGGAAAAGGAGAGAGTGAATATCATCTAGCTCCAACCGATTGGCAGTAATTAATAATAGATTTGATTTTTAATGGCATTATATTAGATAATAGAGATCTACATGAAGAGGTGACTACAAAGCACAACACTGCCAATGAATTATTTTTTTACTACCTTTCCATTAGGGAACTCCGCTCTGTAAACACGACCAAGGGAACCTTCACCAACAAGGTGTTCTTGACTAAAGCTGTTTGTTGCCGATTGAAGCATGGCAACAGTGTAGGAAGTGGCAGTAATTGGTGCTTTTGGTCTCTTTCCAGACCCATTCCCATATAATCTCTCACTAACAATTTTTTCTGCGGGTGGAGGTTTCAGGTTAGTTATGGGGGCCACACTTTTGACCCTCTGCTCTTGCAACTCTCTGTTGGTTGCTGCAAAAGAAAAAGAATGCAAAACATGAAGAATGTCACGATGCTTGATACAAGAGCTCTCATCTCCATGAAATATATAATGAAAATAGACCTAAGAAGTTCAATCCCATGACCACCAATGAAAGAAATCTTTAGACCTAAGGACAACTATAAGTTTTTTTTTTAGCAAAACACAATTTTGTATCTAAATTACTAATGTCTTTTATTAAGAAAGAAGAGCATATATATATATATATATATATATATATATATATATATATATAGAGAGAGAGAGAGAGAGAGAGAGAGAGAGAGAGAGCGAGAGAGAAGACAACAAATACAAAAAAGCAGCCCAGTGCCTTAGCCAGAAGCAGAAGCTAAAGAAGCAAGAAACCCAGGAAGAAAAAGATCCCTACAAAACCAAAACAGAGAGAGAAAAAAAAAAGCCAGGGAAACCCCCCTACCCCAACCAAATAAGAGCAGGGACACTCCCGTAGCAGGAGAAAACACAGTAACCAACCAAGCACCTATATAATCTCACTCATATCCTCTCAAGCACCGAAGAGAGTCACCCTCCCCTCCGAGACCACATCTTTGTCCAACACAACCCAACTAAGCACCCAATCTCTAGCATTTCACATGATAGACGTCGCTTTTCTGATCTTTCGTAATATTCTGTCATTTCTTTCCAACCACACAACCCAAATGAGACACCCCCCCCCCCCCCCCCCCCAAAAAAAAAAATGTCTGCAGCACCATGACCCAAATCTCCCTAACAATGCAGTAATAAATGAACAAGTGGTTAACAGTCTCAGCCTCTTGCAGACACGTAACACATTTATTATGAAGGCATTTCCCCCCTCTTAATGGGTTGATCAACGATGATAATACTCCCCCAAGCCAAACTTCATTCAAAGAAATGAATCCACGGAGGAGCACTCATCTTCCAAACCTCAACCCAACTATGCTTCAGAAGAGGTTGTCTGGCCAAATACCATTAATAACTGTTTACCGAAAAGCAGAACCTATTTCAAGAAGCCAACAGCTCCTAACAAGAACCCAAAAAAATTCAATAAATCCCAAAAGTTTTCGGTACTATGACCAAGGGCAGACTCAAGTGTAGTATGCGGGGGTCCCCGGACCCCCCAAACTTTCTTTTTTTCGTTAAAAAACCGGATTGGTTTTTCCTATATAACTTAAGTTTGGGTGTTTGGGTTTTTATAGGATATTAATGCTCCCTTATTTTGCAACGTTTAAAAGAAAAAATTTCCTAAATGCTAAACCCTAAATCCTAACCACCCATAACCTCTCTCTCTCTCTCTCTCTCTCTCTCTCTCTCTCTCTCTCCACCATCGGCAACCCAACCCTTGTCGTTCGCCACTCGCTCAAGTCTCTCTGGCCGCTACTCGCCGGCCCTGCTACCGAAGCCGAGGCGGCCGAGCCACCACCGGACTGCTACCAGTCTCCAGTCGGCACCACCGCCCACCGGTACCTCTCTAAGCTCTCTTTCTCTCTCTAATCCCCTCTCTCTTTTGCTGAGTCTAGGGTTTTCTTTTTTAAATGCAGTGATTCTAAATTTCTAATTGTGGGTTCTAACTTCTTAGGCTTATGTTCATTCTGTTGCTAGGATAAAATAAATTTGATGTTAATCTTTTATTATCATGTTGGTTAAAATAAGATGTTCAGCATATTTCTATGGGTACTTCTTTCATTTGGATTTAAAATCCAGTTCCTTTTTTCTAGCCAGATCTGATTTGTTTTTAAAACAAGGCTTTTGTTGTTTCTTTTTGAACCTGAATCCCAGATTATGGTTTGCCACTTTGTCTTTTCTGTTGAAATTCTGTGGTTTTGGGGGGTTTTATGTTTTGATGAAGGTGTTCTTGTTAATTTATTATTTTGATAATTTGATATGGCAGTTTTAGCCACAAATTCCAGTGGGTGATGGTGTCATTTGGGGATTTGGGCATCGGACAATCCTTTACCTACCAGAATTTGTAGCCATTCCCAGTTTAAATAACTATTTTAAAATATGTGTTCCACAAAGGTTTTTGTGGAGCATAAACCTTTGATTCATGATGCATCAGGGAGGGCCGAGTTGGGTGCTCCATTGGTTGGGTAGGGTTGATGCTAATTTCTCATTAGAAAATAAAATATTTGGCCCGTTTATATATAAAATCATGAAAATAAGGGGTTTTTAATTGGGTCGAATCGAGTCGGGCATCAGATCGGGCTAGGTTTATTTGGGTATATACCCTTTACCCGTTGGGTCAGATCGAGTCGGGTGAATCACCGATTGGGTTGGTCCTATGCCAATTTTTCGTTGGTCATCCAAAATTTGGCCGATGGGAAATGATACTATGTAGGACCAAATTTTGGGGATCATTAAATATGGGAGGTAAAAAATTTTAAATAATATATATCGACTACGGCCCCCCCATCAAGTAAATCCTGCGCTCGCTCATGACCATGACCCAAATCTCTTGAAAACGTAGCAACAAATGAGCATGGTTAGCATTCTCAGGCTCTCAACCTCTTGCAGACACGTAAAACATTTATTATGAAGGCGTTTCTCCCGTCTTAATGAGTTGATCAACCATGAGAATCCTCCCCTAAGCCAAACTCCATCTGAAGAAATGAATACGCGAAGGAGCACTCATCTTCCAAACCTCAACCCAACTATGCTTCAGAAGAGGTTGCCTGACTAGAAACCAATACAAAATCTTTACCGAAAAGCAAACCCTATTTCAAGAGTCCAAATTCTATTATCCTCCCTTCTGTGATTCAGCTAAGAACTCCCAATAAGTTTCAGAATCTCCACCAACACAGCTGCCTCATCATCCCTAAGATTGTTCCTGAAACGAATGTCCCAAAAAAACATGCCACGCACTAAGTTGTACATCCCATTAATGCAGAAATTTTGCCCTCAAGGCTAGTCTCCAACCCACCTGCTTTCCCAAAACAAGATATGAACCCATAAACATCCTTCTTCGCTACCCATTCTCCAAAGCCACTTACCCAAAACTGCTCTATTCATTACATCAAGGCTCCAAATGCCCAAACCACCCTCATCCCTAAAAAATTTACACATTCTCTTCAAAACAGCCACTGGGCAACAAAATGGACATGTAGTAGACCGGAAGATTCAATAGTGTTGCTTTGATGAGCAAAAGCCGACCCTCGCTAGATAGAAGACTCCCTTTCCATACTGCTAGATGGCTCTAGAATCATTGAATCATAGGCTCCCATAGAGAGGCATTGGGCTTCCCCACATATGAATCCATAGATCAACCAATACTAGTAGCTAAATAAGCCGCCCAATTCCCCTCCTTCCTCACTCCCTACAATTTAGACATGCAAATTAACATTCTGCCCAAAGACAACTTCATAGATAGTCAAGGTGGCCCTAACATGCAACAACTCCTCAGACCGGACCCCCCATAAATAATGGTATCATCGGCAAATTTTAAGTGAGACATGGATGGATCATTTCTAGCAACACTGAACCCACAAAACAATCAACTCAATCCCACACTGGAGCAACCTATGCAGAGCTTCCCGAGCCAAATTAAAGAGAAGAGGATAAAGCATTCCCTTGTTTAAGACCCCTTGAGCTCTTGAAATAACCCTTAAGAAACCATCAATAATAATTGAGAACCACGGGGACGAGTAGCACACGCTCATTCATTTCTTCCATTTCTATCTGAAACCCATTCTTGGAAGAACATAATTCAAAAAGGCCCAATTGACTTATCGTAGGCTTTTTTGTATCCACCTTGAAAATAATCCCCAAAGTCTTACTCTTGTCAAGAGAATCTATTGCCTCATGAGCAACCATCCCAATATCCACCATCTTCCTGCCTTGAACAAACTTGCCTTGGTTCTCTGAGATAATTGAACTCATAAGAGGATTAAGCCCGTTGGCCAACACTTTGGCCATTATCTTGTAGACACTACATTTAGCAGATTTATAGGCCTAAAATATTTAATTTCCTTATCCCCTCATTCTTAGGTACTAATGCCTTATTCTTCCCCCCTTGAACGCAACAAGCTTGACTTCATCCTCTTGGAACATCCTCTCAATATTGACATCATCATCTTCCGATGTGGCCACAAAATTAAGGTTGCCTAACTTAGGCCAATGCTCTCCTTCGCCACTACGCAACTGCTCATAATATTTGACCATCTTCTCTCCAATTTTATCCCCATCTTCACCCCCAACACCATAATATGTTGAACACTATTAATCTTGCTTCAAGTGTTAGCGACTGATTGAAAGGAAACTTCGTATTTTGATCCCCCTTCTTAAGCCAATTAACTTACACCTTTGGTCTCCACATGATCTCCTCTGACACGCCCCCAACCCTTGAACCGTACACCGAGACATCAGTCATTTTTCAACGTACTGATTCACGAGCAGGGGGCGCGACAAGTAAAATCCTGATTAATTCAAATCCATCTAATACATCAATTCAATGTCTCAATAACACAAGGCAGCCAAAATCGTGACTAGATTCTATTGATTTTGAATTGTAGTTCTTGGGCCGCCTCCAAATTATAACTCCAAAAGGATCCAACTCATCTACGTCGTGCAAGCTCTTCAAATCCACGGGTTTAGATGCTAAAGTCTATCTTGAAGTATTTGGAATGATTTGGTCATGATACGACCATGAGTTGTAACGCCAATAGATATATCCTAACTTTTCAAAGAAATTTAAGAGATCTATGCAATATGTCTTAAAATCTCATGAATAGCATAAACAAAAGACGATTATTGATAACCAAATATATAACAGAAATTTCAAGCTGGCAAGCATAATTCAATCTTATACTGAAAATTTAATGAAATCAAACAAGATGCAAGTTTATAAGTTCAGCCATTCCATCATATCATTCACAAGTCTATTGTTTGACTTGACTTATTCATTTTCAGAAGATTCTTAATCTATTCAAGGTTAAGATTCGTAACAGTAGATTCATAATCAACATATCACAATTCCTAACTGTTTTTGTAGAGATCGTATTCGAAAATCAGACTCGAGTCGCATCCTAGATTCCATCTTATCTAGGTCTCCTAATTGTCTTATTAGTGTCTTTTAAATTAATGGTGCCGATATGTGACACCAACCGGTTCAGTAAGATTCCCAAGTTTGACTTACAAATAGGAGAGCGCCGCACTCGCGCAAGGGTGGACGCAAGCACTCTGGGCCAACAAGGCATCCCGTGGGATGACATACAAGGCAAAGCTTGTGAACGTTGAATTTCCCCCACATATTTTAGGAGATGAAACAAGGCATGGCATGTCTTTCCACTTTCATTATTAATTCAGTCGTAGTTCAATGATTCTTATCTATGTCAAAACTTATAATATCAAATCCAAATTAAAGGTGAGAGTTGCTATCGAAGCATATTCCAAATTAAAGGTTTAAAAGATTTCGATATCCAGTTATAGTTCAAAAGCCTTGATTTCATTATTCAATTCCTTAAGCGAGTCCATGATTGATGGATTCTAAGGTCTCAACCTTAGTTCCAAAGCCGGTCTCACTTCTATTACCAGTACAGGGCAATATTTCAAACTGATGCAGGATGAAATCACATACTTGGATCGTCCATTTGGAGCAATTCAATCCATCCACATGGCATGCTTATGTGGCACACATTTACTGGTTTGTCAGTTTTTGGCCATTAGTGATTATGGAATCTAATTAGTAGCTAGCATTGGGAGTTGAAAAGTCATTTGGAGAATTTCAAGTCACTTTGGAAATAGGTTAGTTTTTAATTATCTATTAATGATTGTAAACCCATATCTACAAATTGGGTAACATGTGAATGTGGGAAAAAGAAGATTTTGAGTTTTTATGTTGAGAGTTTCATGGATCAAAATATTGTCCGATACCGATACGTATCGGTTTTGGACTTGAACGATACGATACATTGGGTTTTTATCACCCCCCTTAAAAAAAGTCAAATTATCGTTCAAAGTATCGCTCGTATCGTTCAATGTATCGTTCGTATTGGACAATAATTTGAAATTATCGTCCAATAATTTCAAATTATCGGTTTCGTTGTTTTTTTTTGGGGAAAAAACCGGAAAGTATCGTCCAGAACTGATACGTATCGTCCGGTACGTATCAGTTTTGGGGCTGGACGATACGTATTGAAAATCCAAGATTTTGGTCCATGGAGAGCTTAACGCATCCATTTTAAGAGTGAGTGATTCCTCTAATTAGGTGAGTAATTCCCTAAACTAGACGAGTGAGTCCCTAGTTGTGGCGTGAGCGATTTCGCCCAGCGTGAGTGATTCCACCACCTTTATAGCTCGTACTACATCACAAACTTAACCCAATCTTAAGGGTACTAAATTCCTCGGTTAACTGACTCGCAGTCGATCACCACTAGAATTATCAGGTTTCGGACTAGAAACAGAGAAATCAATCTGTTGACTTTTGCTCTAAGACTTACAGGGCCTATCAAAATTTAGAGAGAGGTCAACCTAAGTCAACCCAAGGTCTTATCAGATGACCTTATTTCTAATCTCAAAGGGGTTCCTATCTTGGTTCATTCTACCAAAAGTCTGAGTGGTTACACTCGCAGGTGCACCGGGTGCTACTCGCAATCTACCAAGATTACAATTTCAGGTTAAAAGGTCGACGAATGAATTACGAGACGTATATTTTTTTATAAATATCTATGTAAGGTCATTAAGGCCTACGTATCCCTAGTTATGGGGTGCACTTAAGATTTTCTTGGGTGTGCAACTAGAAACTATCGGGTGTCGTGCACTCTTAAGGTCAAACTAGTCAAACTATGAGGTTTCAACAAAATACAATCACACTCGAGTCTATCGTAGTTGACTCGAGTTTCGGCTACTAGGTGCCACTTGCCAAAGTGGTGTGCATCATTAGTAGACTGAGGTGCCATTAGCAAAATGGGGCCATCCAGTCTCGTAGCAGGGTCTAACAGGTCAATTTCATTCTAAGTCTTACTTACGTCTTCTAGGTTCATTTAGGGTCCTCGGGTGAGTACCCTCGGATCACCGAAGTCAAATTCCATATCAAACTTCGATACTAGTCGCTTTCGTAACTTAGTCAAAAATGGCTTTGCGCAGTTCAAACTTTTACCTGCAAGGGGTCAAAAGTCTCAAATGACCCTTGGTCCAAAACTGCGGGCTTCGGGTTAACGCGAGAGACTTTCGCAAGTTTAAGTAAATCGCCTAATCTTCAGACTTGACCTTCGTGCATTCAAAAATTCACACAGGTCTCATTCGTCATCAAAATTTTGCATTCTCTGATCTTGATGAAAGGTGACTCATCAGAGATCGAACCAGAGGTGGAATCATCCTAAAATTCAATCTGGTTTGCTCAAACTTGCTGAGGCAAGTTGACCCAAAATTCTGCAGTTTTTCTACTGCTGAAACCGGACTAGTTTCGAAGATCTGATCGGATCTCCTAAATTACTAGTTGGAATGTCGCATATTATACGTCGTTGGAAAGGTAAGACGTACGTGAACATTTTTCGTAACTGCGGCGATCACCAATTTCACACCGATTGATCGCACAAAGTAAAACACGGTTAAGATCCAACATTTCGATCTCCCACAGATTACAACCAATCAACTCACCTGTAACAACGAGAACACTCGGTCCACATCAGCTGGCCCATCTAGAATTTCAGGTTTCCTCATTCAATTTCCCTCACTATATGAGTGGGACCCCTTTCAAAAAGCAAATTCTCAAACCCATTTGTAAAAAAGGCTCATTTGTTTTCCTCAAAATCGCCATTCCCTTCTTTTTATTGTTTTCCTCCACGTGGCAAATCATACAAACGTATCATTTCGTCGACCATCGAATCAACTGAGCCAACACTTCAACACATAACCGGAGGTACATAACATGCACCCTCATCCCAGTCACCAAATTTGAAATTCAAAAACTCTTGAGACAATCTTGACTGTCACGTCACGAGTTTGATTCAACGGTCCGAGATCTGTCTCCCTCAACCTCTTGTTGGACGAGATCCATGATTTTCAGCCCCACTCTGGCAGCAGTTCTACTGACATCCTCACGAATCTCCAGTCCAGTAACCTGAGGCTCTGAAGCATTTTCTGTCTACCTACCCAAACCCACGTCCAAATACTTTCAAGAACTACTGTCAGTCTCCGACGCAAAAACTATTTTGAATCTGAAGCTTTCTGTGCCTTTGTTCATCGATAGATCATCTGGTTTGCTCCTCTCGGCCC
The DNA here is from genome assembly GCA_021018995.1 of Chloranthus sessilifolius. Classification (NCBI taxonomy): domain Eukaryota; kingdom Viridiplantae; phylum Streptophyta; class Magnoliopsida; order Chloranthales; family Chloranthaceae; genus Chloranthus; species Chloranthus sessilifolius. The sequence continues at coordinate 25,154,642 of CM037589.1, forward strand.
TTCCGATCCGGCCAATTGTGTGTGCCACTCCAACCGCAATAAGCCATGCCTCCAACACCCGCTTAACCTCGACTATATACCAGAAACAAGTGCCATTCACACATACATCTCCCCACCTTGGCACGTCAACCCATCGCTCCATCCACACCAGAGTGCGCACGAAACACGTCTCCTCCAAGCTAGTAGTTCTTCTATGAACACCCCCTCCATGAACACAACACGACTTCGATCGATATTGCTGAGAACCCGGACCATCCAGGCGTGGGGCAGGAGGCCATAGATACATAACCAGAATTGGCAGTATCCATCTCTAATCTTTCAAGCAGTACATACAACTTTTCGATCGATACAAACAAACTTGCCCTTTTTGAATGCCTGATGCCAGCTTAGAGCAAAACCGAAGAAGTTTTTTTTTAAATAAAAATTGAGGCCTTGGGGCTCCTATCTTGGCCCCACTCATTTGTAATCCATCTTTTCATATATTCAAGTTTGGGAATTAAAGCATTAAAGTTGCAGACAATCCATGATTTTTCAAAGATTATCTGTTGATCAGTATAAATAGAATCCCAAACCGAGAACTAAAGTGTCCACTCTGATGTTCCCTGGTTGTAGCTCCACTCAGACCACTGTTTCGGGGCTTCTCGCCAGAAGGAATAGTAGAGGGAACAAATCCCACACGGGGACCATTAACACCCCTATAAGAGACATGACGATATTAGCCTCTCTATATTCTTTCCCTGCTGTTTTCCACCCATTTGACACATCCCTCGCTTGTTGTTTATACATATGGGTTCATTTATGTTTAGGTGTGTTAGGAGTAATATGTGGTGTGTGTCCTGATGGTAGTATTGTAAATATATTTTTTTAGGTCTAGTCCCATATTTGTTATTGATATATTTTCTGTGGATGCACCCCTATATAAGGAGCCAATGCTCTCATTGTAACTCATCTTCAATAGGTCCACTGGACTTTGATAACCATTACCTAGTCTCCCTCTCAAAGCGGCCCAACCTCCATTATTGATTGTCGTTCCGTTCATTGCCATTCCGTCAAAATAGAAACTTTATAAGCTGAGCGGAGCCAGCCAAAGGAGCTTGCGGCTTCCACTCAACTTTATAATCTTCATGAAGGAATGTGTTATTCAGCAGGCTCCAGGTATTTATAATATTTCAAAGTCGAACATACTGGCGCATGAATATTTGTAGCCTAAAATGTTTAAGAAGTTACAAACAGCCAAATATTGGCATATTTAAGTGGTAAAAATCAAAATGGTAGGGTATTATGATACACTATCTAATACTGTCCCAGTCAATATTGACATCAAGGAGTAACATCCAAAGACAAACGCTTGCTTCCTCAAAACTTAAGATCAAATTCAAGAATACAAAAAGGAAAATTAAAATAAGAAATTCTACCTTTATCCATACCAGTGGATAGAGATCCCAAAGAACCTTTTGCACTACTTCCCTTAGCATCCCTCTTCTGATATTTCCGAAGGCAAAAAAAAATAGCAAGTGTGGCACAAAGAGCCGCAAAAAGTGAACCAATAACTATTCCTACTATTGGACCTGCTGTCAGCTTGTTCTTATCATTGCCATTATCTGGATGGGAGGGCTGGCCATCAGATCCCCGAGGTTCACTTGTGGGTGTCCCAGAACGGTTATGATTATTATGTGATCTACTAGGAGGCGGTGGATTATAGGGAGGAGGAGGAGGCGCAGGTCCATTGATAAACGAATTTCCCCCAATTCTGCGTAATTGCAAAGACAAAGTTTGAAAGAATGCAAGAGGTAAATGCACAAGAAGAATAGATAAAAGTAAAGAAAGTAATCACAGCTTACATAAGAACTGGGATAGAGTTAAATTCCCGAGGGACCCAGCCACTAAAGTTGTTGTTTGCGATATTTCTGTTGAAACAAAAGTTGTTAGGATAATAGGCAGCAACCAGGAGGAAATAGGAACCCTGATGTGCGTAAGAGAACTTACAGATCATTTAAAGGCAGATTGGCAAGAATATTGATTGAACCACTTAACTGATTGTTCTGCAAGTGGCTGCCATAAAATTTTAACTTCAAAAATCATGAGACTATAGCATACTGCAGGAAAATATGCAATCATATAATCAGTAGATCCAGTATTATGCATACTCACAGAGTAGAAAGGTTTGACAAGGATCCAAAAGAAGTTGGAAGATCTCCAGTCAAGTCGTTGAAAGACAGATCCCTGCCATGGCAGGGCATAAAACAAATTCAATAGTTAAAACATTGAAAATATATTTTAAGGTGTACTGCTTTCATGTATTAAGACCAAAACTGATATGTTACAAGAATTCAAGCACAGTAGCATAAAGAGTAACACACAGAGATGGCTTACAATTTCGCATAATCTAGACTGAAGGGTATGGAGCGACAGATACCCCAAAAGACGAGAAAATAAGTCATCAGCAAAGATGAATCTTCATAACATAGACTATTCACAAGGCCAGGTGATGTGGACATCCGATTCAAGCAGCCGCCAGTGACATATCAAAGGCGGAAGAAGATCAGCAAAGGTGGAAGAAAAAAAATCAGCTCAAATTCGAAGGACTGAGAAGTACTCAGTTGATCGATCGACTCAAGGCCTCGATCGATTGAGAGTGGATAGTGAGCGATTATTCTATAGCGCAGTTATGATTTTCAGTCGATCGATCGAGCAGGAAATATCGATCGATCGATTTGAAGCTGCGGCGTCAGATAATTTAATTACTTTCTTAGTCAATCGATCGAGACTTGATTGATCGACCAGTTATGCGAATTTAGACGGAACTTTATTATTTCGGCCAAAAGTTGTCATTTTATGTTTCATTTGCACTAGGATTCTTCTAATTTCGTATTACGGTTTTGGTTAGCCTATTTAAAGGCTTGTAAACAACTTTATTATTAGTTTTTTCGTTAATTAAAATTGCTTTTGCAAGCTTGAGAATTCTAAACTTTTGTAAGGGTGTGATTCTCTCAAAACGGAGAGTGATTCTTCGATCCCGCGTGCAGGTGCAAGGCCAACTCTTCTTCCATCTCTATTTAGATCTACGATTGCGTAAGTAGTGTAACCCTATTTTAGTTATTCCTCAATTAAATCTCAGATCTAGCCTATTTATCTCATAAAATACAAAATAACTCTACCTATCGTCATTAAATCATTTATTAGCCTTTTAATTTTATACGGTATCGAAAGAACCCGCTTGCGAGTTTGTTCAACTCCCTAAAACTATTGGAGATCAAGTCATTCATTACGAACCCTATTATTCTAGATCCGATAGGGAACGTACACGAAAAGTAATGCTATTTTGGGCCATAATCAAATTATCTAATTGAATTCTACAATATTTCTGTGGTAATCTGGTTAGAAAATTTGTTATTATTAACTGTTTGAATTAATTTTAATTTTAATCTCAGCCCTAGCACTGCATTTAGTAAGTTCCCGCATCACTAGGAAGTTGGTACGCACTATCGGATCTAGTACCAAGCGACTATTAGATGTGAGAGAACATTGTAGTTGGTTATCATAAAATCCCTTAGGCTATTTTACTACTTGCATTCAACCGCAGAAGTCAATAATATGATAAATAAATACCAAGCTTGATCCACATAAATTTAATGACACAAATGCAGGTAACGTAGCAAGCCAGAAAGCTAGCCGCTACATATCTCACTCAAAATCCACAAAAATCGAACAACACATCCGAATCAATAAAAAAAACATAAGCATGCAGATCACATAAAATTGATAGCAAATAAATAACGATCTTCATTGTAGATATAAACATAAATAATACAAGGTATGTTATTTTCAATTATCACATATGATTAAAAATTTGGTGGATCATGGAAGAAACCTTAGAGATGTTCTATTATAATGATGACAAGGAGTAAAAGCAATTATGTGAGGAGCATAATAATGACGTCAACCTCCAAGGGAGTTGCTAGATCCCTCTGTTTAATGGGGAACTAATACCGGACAGACAGCGGCGAAGCCAGGATTTTTTTCCAGGGTGGGTGTACGGTCGACTGAGAAAATGAGTTAGTATTAGGTAAGCGGCACGGGCGCCAGGTGACATGGTACTTGTTGACTCGGAATTTTAATTAATTTTTTTAAAAGTCGGGAAGTTCTACTTAGTTTTAAAGCTCGGATAGAATGAATTAATTGAAGGGATTGAGAAAGGAAGCTCTATTTATAGATTTCCTACTTAAAACCTACTCTAACTAGGACTAAAAGTTCTAAGTTATGTCAAAGAGTGTGACCCATGCATGGACCTACTTGCGTGGGCCCTCTCCGCACTCCCTCTAACATGGCCCACGCAAGCCATCTCCTTTATCTCTCATTGATGGCACACGCAAGTCATCACCTCTCTCTCTCTCTCTCAATGGCCCACACAGGCCATCTTATTTCTCTCTTTTCCTCTTTTTCTCTCTAAATATGGTCGGCACAGGCCATACCTGCATAGGTCATACCTGCGTAGGTCGGCCATACCTGCTTAGGCCACACCTGCGTAGACCGTACCTGCATAGGTTATACCTACGCAGGTCGGCGATACCTGCATAGGTCCGCCATACCTGCGTAGGCCATCTCCTCTTTTCTCTTCTCATTTCTCTCAATATCTAATTCTCTTTCAAAATGGCCAACGCAACCACTTGCGTTGGTCATTTTCTTCGAACATGGGTCCTCTATTTTTTCCACTTAAGCAAATAACCACTGGCATAGGCCAGATATCTAGAGAAGAATCTTTTTTAATCCACGTGAAAGCTAAGACCCACGCAATCCTCACATCCCTTGATTTTTGTGAAACTCTTGCATAAACATTAGGATTATAACTTCCCGTAACCACTACCATAAATCTATAAATAGCATACCCGTTCTCATCGCGAGAGTCTTGCCGAAAACTTCTCTGACTTTGATTCTATTTCAAGAGACATTAAGGTATCTTTGAGATTCTTTCCCTTCCCTCTTTTTTTTAGTTAGAGTTTACGAGAGGAATAAGTTCGGATTGAATTCTGAATTCAAACTGTTTCCGATACGGGTGTATCTAGGATAAGAGCTACGACCCTTACCTAAATGTGAGACACTTATGATAAGAGTTACGGCTCTTACCTAAGTATGATTTAGGGTTGCAATTTGGTATTACGCGTTATGGCATGTGCACAATTTCTTTCGTACGTAGAAATAGTTAAGCTACGTGAGTACAACCCCTGCATAACTCTTAGTACGCTTGGATTACAACCACAAATTTGATAGTCGTACGGGTTGCAATCACGAACCTAAAGAATGATTCCAGACTCCGACACCCGAAATATTCATCTACAATGACTCATAACCATCAGATTTACCAGATCTAAATCATATCCCGAAATTAGAGTTCCCTCGCGGTTCGGGTCATTACTCTATCAAATGTACGGTTTGGATCTCGACTTCGAGATCGGAAATCCTTTTACGGTGGTAAAATTCAATTTCTTGATACACAAATACTTAGGCCGTACCTGTGTAGGTCATACCTACGTAGGTAGTACCGACGTAGCTGGACGCATACAGAGGTCGTATTACAGAGGGCCATACCTACACAGTCGCACTGCAGGGTGTCGATTTATGTGACCGCCTAGCCATCGCTATATCCCTCGCGCGTGGGTTAAATATTTTAGGAATTTTTGCATTTAGACCCCTATGTTATTGCGAAATTACACTCCGCCCCCCGTATTATGCATATTTATTTTCCGCCCCTTTGATTGGCAGCATTTGCATAGAAAACCCCTTACAGCTAGTTAACCAGCTTTGACTAGTACTGGTTGCTAGATGGACGTTAACGAAATTGTGTAAAGACGTTCTTACCCTTATGACTCAATAAAAATTACAGTTTAAAGTCATAAATGCCCTCATCTTCTCTCAAAAAATCCAAGGCAGGTCCACTTCATCTTCTTCCCCTCCATTACGTGGGTAGAAAATAAGAAATTTTATATTTTTATTCATAAAAAAAACAAGTGTTCTTCCTCCTCTTTCTTAATTTCCCTTTCTTCTTCCTCTTTCTTTAATCTATTTTTTTTCTTTTACAAGTGTTCTTTAATCTTTTTAAGCTCTTTTTTTAATGGCTGCATAACCCAGGTGTCCCCATCCTCAAGAATATACAAAAGATCACTGTAAGCTAAAACCCTACTTAATTCTTCTTCTTCTTCTATGGATTCTCTTAAGAAGTCCTTCAAAACTAATGGCTCTTACAAGCATTTGCCTAAGCAATCTCCTCAAGTACAAGAAGAGCATCACAACCTCTTATCAAACGATCAGACGGCTGATATCGATCACAAAGAGGTGGTGCTTAATATGGACGGCAGCAATGTTGCTGCCGCAGAGCAGAGTAGCAAGATATGGAGAGAACCCAGCTACGATTTTTGGAACGATTTGAAAAACCTTAATAGATTTGATTTCAGTGGGCAGCCTGTGACGTGGGCTCGTGGCGTGGCCATTCGAGCCAGCCGCGGTGCCACTTGTGCCACTAGTGCGTCAAGCATTGGTGGGTTGAAGCTAGGGCATCGTCGACGCGTCACTAAGCCATGAGGGCTTCGCCATTGGTACTCCAAGAGCTTCGGTCGTGGGCCAGGAGGGCACACGACATGGTGGCAGTTTGGTCGTGATGCAGTGCCAGTAGGGCACGTGATGCGGACGCGACTGAGCCAAGTTGGGCTAGCGATGCGGGAGGGCGTTGCGGTATGTCAAACCAAAGGGTTTGAGGTCCTCCTGCCATTTAGGCACTATTGATGTTTAAACCATATATATGGGGAAAGGATCTAACAGCCACGTGATGTGTCGCTGGCCTAAGTGATCCCCTACGGAACGCGTATGATAGCCTTGTGGGCTTGAGTTCGCGCATCCGGGCCTCGCATAGGTGTTAGGTCTCTCCTGTCGCGTCGTACGCTGGAGCCATCGTGTTGGTGGTCTACGACCACCCTCACGGTGCGGACCTAAACTCTAAGTGGGGCTGCCCCTAGGAATATGGCTGCGTATAGCTATATGAGTTGCATTCGGGAATCCACATAGTTTCTAACCTAATGCGTTACCGTGCAGGTTTGAAACACGAGTAGGTTGATCTAGTACGTGAAAAGCTAGTTGTCGCACGAGAGATTACGTCATGAAAGAGTAAGCGTGATGGGAGAAGATGGAACGATCCGTCATCGGGTTGATCGGCGATTCTTGCATAAGCGTATATGCCTAGTGAGATGTCTCTAGACATGGATTTAGAGATGGATGAACTCCAAGATGAAAATTGAAGGCTCTCGGCGACTTCAGAGACCCAAAATCATCAGCAGCCATTGATGTGCTCAAATGAGCCCAGAGTCTCCTTCAGTGATCGGGTGAGACGATGCTGGTCTAAGGGTTCGAATGCAGATGATGAACAAAGATTTGAGAATGGCGAAGAGGTATTGAAGATGACAGACGGTTGTTTATCTGGATTTCTTTTTCTTCTTCTTGTGCTTAGATCGGCGATGGTCTTCAAAATGGGTTTAGGGTTTTGAAATCAAGGCACTGAAGAGGTTGAAGATGACAAAAAGTGAGTTTGCTTGGTTTCTTTTTATCCTTCTTGTGCTTAGATAGGCGATGGTCTTCAAATGGGTTTAGGGTTTTGAAATCAAGGCACTCAAGAGGTTGGCGAAGGCAGATGGTGGTTTATCTGGGTTTCTTTTTCTTCTTCTTGTGCCTTAAATCGGTGATGGTCTTCAAAATGGGTTTAGGGTTTTGAAATCAAGGCACTCAAGAGGTTGAAGATGATGCGGCGTCACTGAAGGGCAGAAATGGTATTTCATACCACTTAACCACCGTTAAATGAATAAGTGTAACGGCAGGAACCAAATTTTAACGATCCGTCACGGTAAGGGGCCATAGGTACAGAAAACGCCAGTCAAAGGGGCGAAAAATAAATATGCATAATACGGGAGGCGGAGTGTAATTTCGCAATAGCATAGGGGTCTAAATGCAAAAATCCCAATATTTTAATGGCATTCGTTGATTTTTACTCAAACGATCATAATACAAGATCGTTATGATATCCAACGGTGAATTTATTGCATGTTGACCAGAACTTGTGATTTTGGTCAAATCCAACGATGGGCTAGTTGGCTTTTGGTCAAACTATCTTAATACAAAATCGTGACGAGATCCAACGGTGGATTTATTATATATTGACCAAATTTTATGATTTTGGTCAAATCCAATGGTGGACTCATTGACTTTTGGTCAAACGATCATAATACAAGATCGTAACGAGATCCAACGGTGGATTTATTGGATGTTAACTAGATCTTGTGATTTTGGTCAAATTTAATAGTGGACTCATTGACTTTTGGTCAAACGATCATAATACGAAATCGTAACGAGATCCAACGGTGGATTTGTTACATGTTGACCAAATTTTCTGATTCTGATCAAATTCAGCAGTGGACTCGTTAAATTTTGGTCAAACGATCATAATACGATATCGTGACGAGATCCAATGGTGGATTTATTACATATTGACCAGATCCTGTGAATCTTGTCAAATCCAACGGTGGACCCATTGACTTTTGCTCAAAGGATCATAATACAAGATCGTAACAAGATATAACGGTGGATTTATTGCATGCTAACTAAATCTTGTGATTTTGGTCAAATCCAACAGTGAACTCATTGACTTTTGGTCAAACGATCATAATACGAGATGATAACGAGATCCAACAGTGGATTTGTTATATGTTGACCAAATCTTCTAATTCTAGTCAAATCTAACGACGAACTAGATGACTTTTAATCAAACAATCATAATAAGTGATCGTAATAAGATCCAACGATGGATTTATCATGTATTGATCAATTTTTATTGTTTTGGACAAATCCGACAGTGAATTCATTAACTTTACGTTAAAATGGCTGTATTATAAGATCATTATGTGATCTAATGGTGAAATCATCACAAAATAACCTATGATGATTAAATCCTAAGGAATTTGATGATATTCGATCCGTGATTAGATACCTATAACCAAAAGTGTTAATTATTTGGATGACCAGACATCAGAAAATGGATCCGGTGTTTGAATTCATCTTTCAGACAAGTGAGCATGAATTCATTATGAGACTCATCCACCTTCTCCTCATGCCCATATTTGACCATGCCTATCGATCGGATGGGTCTAACTTCTAGAGAAGGGGTTCTCGTCTCCGACGTCCTTTATTTCACATCGCCCGAGTCTCTGACGAAGAAAGCATACTATGCGCCCATCTTGTACCGTGAAGACGAAGATATTAATGAAGACTTAGACATAGGATTTATTTTCTTTATGATTGATTGATTGATTTGTGTTGGATTTATATTTTATGCAAATTTGTTGTTTACAGTACTCATGTCCCACTTTGGGCGTGTGCTATGTGGAATCAACATAAGTATCATCCGATAGGTGGGCCATGATCTAAATATCTTTGTGTTAAAGACTCGGAAGAAAAATAATTTCTATCATTTGATTCAAAGCAGTCAAACACCACCTCAAATTATCAAATACCATGTACATCTGACATACCATTAATTTTAGATGCCATTTAACTACATTGAATCAAACGATGGAGATCATTTTTATCCTAGTCATTTACAAAATAGATCTGGAGCTCATGGGCATTAAATCACAAAGAACACATGATGGTTATGCATGGCGCACATCCCAAAAGCGTCAATGCCCGTGTTGGGTACCTAATGCTAAATCGTTTTAATGAGTTAGTATTGGTAAGTGGGATTTGAGGGTTTGGGTTATCTCATACTAACGAGTAATTATTTTTAAGCGGCTCAAGTGCTAGGTGACTTGGTACTCAAGTCGCCTGTTGGGATGTTTGCCATGTGGAATCATCATGTGTACCGTCTAATAAGTGCATCATGACCTAAAGATCTTTGGTGCAAAATCTTGGGACGAAAAACGATTTCCATTCATTCAGTCAAAGCAGTCAAACATCATCTAAAATTAACGGGTACCATGTATATCCAACATACCATTAAGTTTTAGATGGCCTTTGATCACTTAAAGTCAGACGATGAAGAACGTCTTTCAATCCAATCTTTCACACAATAGATCTTAAGATCATGAACGTCAAATCAAACAGAACACATGGTTCGACATGGCATTCCTCCCAAAAAGTGGTCCGAGTACCAAGAGCATCAGCGCTCAGGTCAGGTAGCTAGTACCAACTTTGAGCAGGGTCAGTTGGCCCTGCTCATCACCCCTGCTAACAAAACTAATAACATCCCAAGATTTAAAAACTCGGTGTAGATGGCTCTCACGACCAACCCTTGGGACCAACACATATCGGTATCAGTAATACGTGTTTACTTTTATTCTTTGAAAAAATCTCTAGAAAATCTTTAAAATAGAAAAATATATGTAAATCTAAATATGATATTTGTATATAGATATACATTGAATTAAGTACTTGCATATAAATAATCAATACAATGGGGGTTTAGCTAATAATTTAATCGTAAATAAGTGAATAATTGAGAATATTGATCATTTATTACATATTGCATATAAATATTACACATTAATGAAAGTAAAGTATGAACTATGAGTAATTAAGCATCACGATGATTTGATGTGTCACTACAAAGGATTCATGATTGATATATACTGTAAATATACAATATTTAATAGTATATAACTACAATTTTACGAGTACAAGTTTACAACTGCTTTCATTTTCCAACTTGTGTGTTACTAAACAATTCCTTAATCAACATGAAAAATTATTAAATTTATGAAGAAAATGGGAAAACAACAAAAAGAACATGAAAATATATTAACATATGTCTAAAGACTCTGAAAACACAAAAAATTTTGTATAAGGGTTTACTATTTCTAAAATCTTTATTTTAAGTCAAATCAACATGAAACTCTTGTCAAGCATCCTTAATGTATTAACTTTAAAATTTTAACAAAAAAGTTATAAATAATATAAATAAAATAAATAAATAAAAACAACTTATGCTGATATGCATCTGTGATGAGTACGGGTATTGGTTCGTGTCAACTGATACTTGGGATACCGATATTTATGTGTGTATTGATATTGGCCAGGACAAAAAATGATAAACATCAGTATCGGCCGATACTTTAAAACATGCAAATAGCCAATATTTTTCCAAAACATTGTCTTATAATAGCGTGTGACTAATTTTACACTGAACATCGAAATAAAAATTCTTTCATTAAGCTTTAAAGAGCCATTGTTGCTGCTTTTCAAAAATTAGATAGAATCAAATTGGCGCATTATTTAGAATCAATCAGCAACAAACTGTCGTAAATTGTGTACAATTTGTACAGTTTTCAATAAATGCAATTTCAGTGAGAAGTGAGAAGTGAAAAGAAATGAAAGACCACAGCAGAACACTGCTATGACAAGGTCTTAAAATGGTATGCGCATAATGCAAAGTTCCTTACAAGACAGAGAGACCCTGAAGATTTGTGAAAATATCTCCAATCGACGGGGAGAGTGAGTTGTGACTGACATTCCTACAATCAACGATTCAATGTCACAGGATGTTAGGGCTATCAAAACTATAATTCCACCATCCAAAAATAATTAAAAGGACCAACGATAAGCAACTCACAAGTAATTGAGGGAAACCATGTTAGAAATAGAGTATGGAAGATTTCCACTGAAATTGTTGCTTGCAAGATTTCTGCATGGTTGAAGGGAGCACTTCACTCCGATCAGTGAAAGCAGAAAAAACTTGCTTGGAAATAGATAGCATTAAAGGATAGAAAAGTTACAAGGATGTAAGATTTGGTGGTAACTGATATGGGATTCCATCATGCATATTGTTGTTGCTTAAATCCCTATGAAGGAAAGAAATAAAATGTATTAGCTTCATGAGCACTATTCTTCATTTGTAAAGGGAAGAGAATGAATCTCCTTACAGTGATGTTAGAGAGAAGAGGTTTGAAAGGAGGTATCCCATGGTTCCAGTAAGACCCAGTCCAGGAACCTGACTGTTAAAAATAGCAAAAGACACATGATTAGCAAAAAACATGAAGCCGCCATATAGTAGGTACCAACTTAGAAATGCAATTAAAAAAGAAGAAAAAAAAATGATGTTCAGATACTCACATTGCTATGACAGCTGACCCTGAGCAGGAGACTCCTTTCCATGACTCTCCACAAGGATCACCACCGCTAGACTTCCATCCAGACAGCTGAGGAGGGCTGTTCAATGAGCTGTAAATGACCCCAAGAGCTTGAACTGCAAATCAAAGAATGATCTTGAATGGCTACGGACTAGAAAATAACCACAACTAGTGATTTCAATATCTCCAAAAATTAAACTGTAGTTACACTTTGTTGAGAGTAAAAATTCAAAATTTCCTAAAGTCCTTATGTTTTATGCTTCATTTGTGTGTCTGTGTCTGTGTGTGTGTGTGTGTGTGTGTGTGTGTGCATACTATTTCTTGGTATTATATCCCCATATGCAAAGTTTATAAAAAAAATACTACGTGCTCCTATCTCTATAAAGGAGGTTGGGTCTCTTGACTAAAACATTGTATATGGTAAAGAACAAAACAACCTTTACGAAATTTACCTTCTGAAGATTTTTTTGTTTGCTATGGGACAAGGCACTTCCAAATTCCAATTATAGAAACTGTTGTTAATTAAATCCGCTGAGAAATGCCATTGAGTCTCCATCAACATGACAACGTCCTAACCTAAAATTAAGGTTTCGAACAAACCTAAGAGGGAAATCTTTTCTTGGTCTTCCCTGGAATATGATTCCATCTCCCAAACTTGAGACTCCAAAGTCCTATATTCATTTTTTTTCCCTAAATGTAGGGCCCATCAGATGTAGCATTCATCTTGTTGATTAGGATGACATTTGTTAACCTAAAGATATGGATGGTTGGCTTGTCAAAACTCAAAAGCTTATGGCGACAAATCAAGCCCTCTTAACTAAATGGTTTGGGGAAAAGGGGGATGAGCTATAAACCCAGCAAATTAGTATATAAATAAACGGGAAAATCCACAATGTGGGGCAATCAGGGTCCAGGTTCTAGAAATTCTTATTACAGGTGAAACATATTTTTGAGGCAAACAGAAGACAGAGTAGAGAAAGGGGGTAAGAGGGAGATTTTGGGAGGGAGAGTGTGGTTAAGAATCATTGACTAGTGGCTTGATAACCGATTTAAGATGGTAATAGGTGAATAGAGTTGTGTGCAAAACATCTTCTAAAGAAAAACAATTTCATTGTATTATGCATCATCCTAAGACGCAGCCTTAGAGATGATAAGTTGATATACTCATTCCTTAAAACCCCAATGGAGTAGCAAAGAAATAAATAGGAAAATCCATGATACAAGGTGACGGGGACGCCGACATCGTAGACATCGGATATGGGCCTTTTCGCGTGTACCGACGTCGGAAGAAGCGGAATGAAAATCAAAACTAGGCGAAAAGAGAATTCTGGAAATGTAGAGGACGGGTACAAACCGCGAGGAAAACATTGTCAAGTGAGCCCTCGCTCGAGTGGTTATAATCCTCACTCGAGCGACCACTTAAGCTCGCTCGAGCGGGCCCTCGCTTGAGCAGTTATAATCCTCGCTCGAGCGGACTACAGTGACGGGAAATTTTCGTTTTTCATTTTTTTTTACCTTTTTAGTCTTTTATTATTTTAGGACTCTTTTAATTGCGAGTTTTATATCGTTTAGGGTTTTCTTAGCCTATATAAAGGCATTGTAAACACTCTATTAAGGAGATTATTGATTATGAATGAAAAAAGTTTTTGCTTATGTGTGCTTGAGATGAGCCTCTACGAAGAGTGAATCTTCCTCCGAGGGGTGCGAAAGCCAAGGGTGTGAAGCCTACAATTCTATCTACCTCTTTTATCTTTGTTTGCGTGATTCTACAACCCTAAATCGACCATCTTCTTGTGAAATCCTAAACCCTAAATTTCTCTAAATCCTTGAATCGATTCGATTCAACAACCGTGAGCCCAGCAGAGTTATTAAACCTTCCGCATCCGATATTCAGAGAAAATCAGTGATCCCATCATTGAATCGTGAGCGCCCTAATCTGGAAAAACCTAGAGTTCTATCTCTAGGATCGATCTGCGCTGCAACCTAACGGATTTAGCGCATGGACTGAACCCTGCCTGAATTATACGTGATTCTCCCAAGGAATACTACGAAACCCTGAGGTATTCGTTATATTTTGAAAGTTTCATTGTTTAATTTAATTCCAATTGAATTTCGGCAAAATCAATCATATCATTCACGTAGTTTAAGGTATCGTCCTGCGTCACAAGGCAATTGGGGTCGGGTCGAAGATCTAGAAGTTCTTGTCACATGAGAAACATTCTTTTAAGGCAAACATGAGAGGAAGTGGAGAAAGTAGATAAAGTGAGATTTTGGGAGAACGATTGGCGTGGTTAAGAATCCTCTACTAGTGATAAAATGCGTTGCACTATTGGCATACGTTGGATTGGTGTATCATATATGTGCCCTCAGTAGATCAAGTCCAAAGGCTTGAGTCTCTCTCTCTCTCTCTCTCTCTCTCTCTCTCTCTCTCTCTCACCTGACCTAACCCTAATTCTCTAACTTGGTATCACCTAACCCTAATCACATTATCCTCAATGTTCCAATCGCTATCAACTTATGCTTAACTAGTGTAACATTTGGGTTGCAGATGGATCTTTAGTTCCTATTGGTGGTAAATGGATAATTCATGTTGGTACTCTTTCCTTAACTTCATCTTTTTAAGTTCCTAAAATGTCTATCAATCTTCTTTTTGTTAGGAGTCTTACCAAAACTCTAAATTGCAATGTCACTTTTTTCCTTCCCATTGTGTTTTTTAGGATTTCTAGAGAGTAGAGGCATGTATATCATGGAAGATTCAAGGGTTAGTGTCGATCAGAGTATTTAGAAGCATATAACTGTTGTTGCTAATTCTATTGAGGAAGTTGAGTTGTAGCATGCACGGTGTGGTTGTGTTTCCTTACAAAGGTATAGGATGATATTCCCACATAAATTCAAGGATGTTGATAGCATCCCCATCAACTCTAAAGTGTGAGATGGTAAACATACAAGAGTTCCATATCCTCCTAGTGGAAATAGAAGTGGTATACCATTTGAGATTGTACATTCTGATGTGTGGGGACCTTCTCCAGTTACCACTATTTCTGGGTTTCGTTACTTTGTGTTCTTCATTGGTGATTGTACTCGTCTTACAGCTCTATACATGATGAAGACTAATGATGAAGTTGCCTTCATCTTCCCCAAGTACCATAAACTCGTTCAAAACTGCTTTGATGCATCTGTGAAGATCCTTGGGTCTAATAATGGAGGGGAATACCCTCGCCAATCTTACCTACAACCGCATGGTATTGAGTGGCAGGCATCATGTCCATATGTCTCTCAACAAAATGGGATTACTAAGAGGAAGAACCGCCACCTTTTGGAAGTTGCAAGGACTATTATTTGGAAGAAATGTTCCTTGAAATTTGTGGAGTGAAGCAGTGCTCATTGCATGCTTTCTCATTCACTGAATGCCCATACCAGTCCTCCAAAGAAAATCTCCTCAAGTCATGTTATTCCCTTCTAAACCTCTCTTTCCTATTCCCACCAAGATCTTGGGTTGCTTATGTTTTGCCCAAATTCATGAGATTCATCGTGATAAATTGAGTTAAAGCAGTCTGAAGCATCTTTGTTGGCTACCCTCCATCACAAAAAGTGTACAAGGTGTATGATCCTATCTCTAGAAGAAGATTTGTAAATATGAATGTCACTTTTTTTTAGGATATTCCTTCTCTAAACCTCAATGAGAGAAATCTCAATGCCCTCGTCAGGGGGAGAAGGTTATGATTATGAAAGAGAGGCTTGGAATGCTTCCCATCATATCCATCATGGATGAGAGAGAAGGTCAAGATGAAGGGATCGCAGATATTGATAAAGATGAGAAGGAACTGTAGAAGAGCAACCCCAAATTGAAGTTGATAAGTATGGGAAACCACTTCAAAGAAAATTCTATGTGAGAAAGAGGTTTAAAAAACCTCATTTGTCCAAGAAGAAGTTCAGGAAGAGCCTCAAGTAGAGTCTCTACCCCAAGCCACTGACCACGAACCTTCTCCAAAAACAAATCCCTCCCCCGATATTGATCTTCCTATTGCTCGGCGTAAAGGTACAAGCTCATCCTATCAAAAATATCTTTCCTATAAACGTTCCTTTGCCCCTCATTTCAATTTTATCTTATCATTGGATTCTATTTTTGTACCTAATTCTGTGTTCGAAGTCATGACTCAACTGGAATGGATAAAGGCTATGGCGCAGGAAATGCAAGCACTAGAACATAACAAGACATGGGACATTGTTGATCATCCTCCATGAAAGGAAGTAGTGGAATGCACGTGGGTCTACATTGTAAAGTATAGACCTGATGGGGCCATTGATAAATATAAAGCAAGGTTAGTTGCACGAGGGCACTCAGACACAGGAAGTTGACTACAAAGAAATATTTGCGCTTGTTGCCAAGACTAACTTAATTAGAGTTCTATTATATGTTGTTACTCATATGGATTGGCCTCTTTACCAATTAAATGTAAAGAATGTCTTCCTTCATGGTGACTTGAAGAAGGAAGTTTATATGGCACTCCCATCTGGATTTGTCAAAAAGGGGGAGACTGATAGAGTATGAAAGCTCAGAAAGTCAATCTCTATTGATTAAAGCAATCACCAAGGGTGTTGTTTCAGAGATTTATTGATGCAATTTTGAAATTTGGGTACTTAAGGAGGCATTATGATCACACGCTTTTTGTGAAGAAAATGGATCGCACTATTGTTCTCTCAGTATGGGTGGATGACATCCTAGTAACGGGTGATGATAGTGAGGAGATCATCGAGCTGAAGAGTTATCTCAACAAAGTCATTGATATCAAAGACTTTAGGCCCCTAAAATATGTTTTGGGGATTGAGATAGCTAGATATAAGAAGGGAATACCTCTCACAGAGAAAGTACACACTCGACTTACTACCTTAGACATGGATGGTAGGATGCAAGCCTTCAGTTACTCCTCTTCAGCATAAACATCAACTTAGTAGTGAAAGTGCGGAAGTTCTCAAGTTTAGTGGGGAAGTTGATCTACTTAACCATGACATGCCTCGACATATATACAGTTAGTGTTGTAAGCCAATATTTACAATCTTTGAGGACCACACTGTCACGGGGTCACTCTTCCAGCAGTGTCAGCACGTGCGGCACCTAATGCCCGATGCGCTAAGTCAGCCTACCTCTGATACCAACGGTCGCGGGGGTGTCCTTTGACGCTTAGTCCACCCGCGCAGTGCCTCACTGCCACATGCAACAAAGCCAACTAATCTCTTCATCAGCTCTGATACCACCCGCCTAGAGGGCAGGAACTCCCCCTCGTGGTTACCTCTGTTTCGCGGCCTACCATCCGATGTATCGTACCCCTTGCGACACACTCGCCTGCACCAATGTGCCTCATGCTAGCGTGCTCAACTGAATCCCACGCAGCCTGCCTTCATGTGCGTTCCGAATTACTAGCACACGTCCATACTTGGCCCACATGTTGTCGTGCTCAACTGAGTCTCACGCAGCTCTCGTGAAGTTGCCCAGCCGTATGCACTGCGATGCGTAGCTCGGATCATACTTCAACCTCACCTTGGGTGCCACACGGCATCACTCCGTCAACGTCCTAGGCCCATCCTTTCAGGCCTAAGAGACACTTACGCCCCCTCTAGCAATGCAAGGCCCCGTGTGGGTGGAAGGCAACCCTCCAGCTCCTCTCCCACATAGATGGTTCAAACACCATCTATGTGTAAACAACCAAAGGACCTCAAACACGCCGGTTTGACATACCCCCATGACACACGTCTTCTACTCATGGCACACAGTGTCAAGTCCCAACCATCACGTCCGTGACTCCCCGCATCGTCCTCCCATGCGATCGTGTCTCGTCTTCGCAGCACGACCACGTCGCGAGGCCCTCCTAGCCCCATGTCGCGTGCCCCAAGCACGAAGTCGCCACTGCCTCTACGCAAGGTACAAGCGGCTCGAGTGGCGCTGCGGATGGCCCGGGTAGTCACGTTACATACCTCCGTAACATCCTTCTCCACTCAAAATCATCAACGTCCTTGTTGACGCGAAGGCACTTCTGAACCTTGAATGTGCCCTCACTCGATGTTGCAATCCCTGAACTCCATGTCTTCACTACACTCCATCGACGCTCTATCATTGCATAACAAAGCAGCAAGCCACTGACCTTTCTGCGGTACTAGATAACTCGGGGATGTCGCGTGCCCTCTTGACACTATATCGCGTGCCCCAGGCACCAATACTGTCCATGCTATATTGTTCATCGACGCTTCCGCCTCACCTCAAGCCCCAATTTGAGGATGTTGCGTGCCCTCTTGGCACCACATCGCATGCCCTCTTGGCACCAATTAACTCATTAGTATCATCCCTTCTGGATCTAACTTGGCTCTGATACCAAATGTCACGGGGTCACTCTTCCAGCAGTGTTAGCCCGTGCGGCACCTAACGCCCGATGCGCTAAGTCAACCTACCTCTAATACCAACTATCGCTGGGGCGTCCTTCGACGCGCCCTCCACCCGCGCGGTGCCTCCCTGCCGCATGCAACAAAGCCAACCAGTCTCTTCATCAGCTCTGATACCACCCGCCTAGAGGACGGGAACTCCCCCTCGTGGTTACCTCTGTTTCGCGGCCTACCATCCGATATATCGTGCCCCTTACGACACGCTCGCTTGCACCAATATGCCTCGTGCTAGCGTGCTCAACTGAGTCCCATGCAGTCTGCCTTCGTGTGTGTTTCGAATTACTAGCACACGTCCATACTTGGCCCACACGCTGTCATGCTCAACTAAGTCCCACGCAGCTCTCGTGAAGTTGCCCAGCCGTATGCACCGCGACGCGTAGCTCGGGTCATACTTCAACCTCACCTTGGGTGCCACACGGCATCTCTGCGTCAACGTCCTAAGCCCACCCTTTCAGGCCTAGGAGATACTTGCGCCCCCTCTGGCAACGCAAGGCCCCGTGTGGGTGGAAGGTAACTCTCCAGCTCCTCTCCCACATAGACGGTCCAAACACCATCTATGGGTAAACAACCAAAGGACCTTAAACACGTCGGTTTGACATACCCCCATGGCACACGTCTTCTGCCCGTGGCACACAGTGTCAAGTCCCAACCATCACGTCTGTGACTCCCCGCATCGTCCTCCCATGTAATCGTGTCGCATCCTCATAGCACTACTACGTTGCGAGGCCCTCCTGGCCCCATGTCGCATGCCCCAGGCACGAAGTCGCCACTGCCTCTACGCGAGGTACAAGCAGCTCGAGTGTCGCTACGGATGGCCCAGGTAGTCACGTTGCATACCTCCGTCACATCCTCCTCCACTCAAAATCATCAACGTCCTCGTTGACGCGAAGGCACTTCTGAACCTTGAATGTGCCCTCACTCGATGCTGCAGTCCCTGAACTTCATGTCTTCACTACACTCCATCGACGCTCTGTCATTGCATAATAAAGCAGCAAGCCACTGACCTTTCTGCGATACTAGATATCTCGGAGATGTCGCGTGCCCTCTTGGCACCACATCGCGTGCCTCAGGCACCAATATTGTCCATGTTGTATTGTTCATCGGCGCTTCCGCCTCACCTCAAGCCCCAATTTGAGGATGTCGCGTGCCCTCTTAGTACCACATCGCGTGCCCTACTAGCACCAATTAACTCATTAGTATCATCCTTTCTGGATCGAACTTGGCTATAACAACCGACATTTTTCGTTATTTAGTCCTTAATTATTTGGTAGATTTGTAATTATGATTAGTTTAATTGATTTGATGGACGTGATTAATTTTACGCATGAATGTAATGCGTACTTTATTTTATAATGACTCATGATAATTAATTAATCTAATTAATATATCCTAAAAGCCCTTAAATATGTGTTAGTAATAATTGGGGTGCGTTTAGCAATATTTAATGGACTTTTAAAATATGTTAGTAAATTAACTAAAGACCCATTAAGTAATTAAAGACCCATTAAGTAATTAAAGACCCAATAACTAATTAAAGACCCATTAAGTAATTAAAGGCCCATAGAATCACTTAAGACCCATGTAGGAAATTCTAAATAGAGTTAGATCTTAAATAGGAAACCTTAAAGTATTCTAAATAGAGTTAGATCTTAAATAGGAAACCTTAAAGCATTCTAAATAGAATTAGATCTTAAATAGGAAACCATAAAGTATTGTAAATATAGAGATTAATTTACAGAATTTTTACATAACTCTTATAACTTAGTAACCTCATAGAGAAAGAGAGAAAATTCTAGAGGAGGAAAATTAGAAGAACCCTAGAGTTTTTTGTATGAAGGCTTAGAAGAACGCAAGAGGAGCTTACGACGCGACCGGTTTTCGGATTAGTGCTTCGGATTGGATCAAGGGAGAGAAGTTACATAAATATTTTACGCGAAGACTAAAGGTATGGAAAAATCATGTTGAGATTAATCGGAAATGTAGATAACACAAAATAAAATAGAAATTAGAGTTTATTTCATTTAATGAATATCCTTCATATTAGATTGATAAATTTTTATGCTTAATCACGGGTTTTCGATGGTACACGGGGTTTTGTGATTGATCACGAAATTTGCGAAATTCAAAATCGCCCGTAATCCGTAATGCTTCGTAATCCGTAATCTGTTGGAAACCGTAATCGCCCGTAATCCGTAATCGCCCGTAACTGCTCGTAGAATCCGAATCCGCTGAAACCGTAACTGCTCGTAATCCGTAACTGCTTGGAATCTAGAATTCGTGCGTAATCCGTAACTGCTTTGGAAACCGTAATCAGATAGAATCCGTAACTGCTCGTAATCCGTAATCTATTTGGAATCCGTAATCCGTGCGTAATCCGTAATCGTCGTAATCCGTAACTGCTCGTAAACCGTAATCATCCGTAATCCATAATTTGTTAGAATTTAATTTGTTCAGATGCAAGCAATGAATTTTTATTCAAATATTGTCTATATTTAATCATCATGCTTAAATGTTTATTTATGTTCATCATTGTTTTATTGCTTAGAATCCATGCAAGCTAGGATGTTTGATTTACACAACATGAAACAAGTAGGAATCGATAGAGATTACATATTTATGATGTGTTAAGCCTAAACAAGTGAAAGAGCTATTGCATGATCGGTTGATTTCAAGTTTTTCTATGCATGTACATTCATGGCATTCATAAAAGTGAAAAAATACGTTTACGACATGACACATGAAAATAAAATATTTCTATGATTATGATAGAATTCCTATCGGCTTATGCTAGAAGAATTAACATGAATAAAAATGACAAGTAATAAAAGTTATGCATCCATGCATTAATGATAAGACTAAAGGGATGGAGAAGGTCTTTAATTTTAAGCTTTCTACTTAACTGAAGAGAAGTTATGTGAAGGTTAACGTAGATACTAATCGAAGGATCAGAGAAGATTAGGATAATGATTAAGAAAGAGATAACCATGTCCATTATGTATGCCGATTCATGAGCATTAAATGCACAATTAAAAATAACCACACATGAAATTAGGGTAGAGACCCAAGTCATAATGTTTATTTAGATTTAATGCTATGTTTCAGTTGCATTCTATTGCTTTACTTATTCATTATGTCACATGCTATATCTCTGTTATTGTTTGATTTTTATGAGATGATTTGAGTTATGGACCTTTTCTATTAGCCTCATCATGTCTGATCCATACCAGTTTACTTGGTAAACTGACCTATTGTTTGGGATTCCAGGGAGTACAGCTATACATGGAGTGGATGAAGTAGACGCTTCAATGATTGGCGAAATCGGATCCGGCGAAGATGGATTTGAAGTTTAGTTTATAGGATTTTCTTTATGCATTAGAAAGGATTTTTAGATGTTTAATTCAGATTGTTTTATGAACAAGTTCAGGCTAATGATGGATTATGTTTGATTTCAGTTTTATTTAATTTAAGGAGTAACCATACAATTTGGTATAATAGGTTGTTATCTCATAATTTAGTATTGTTCTCATGATGAAGAAAAAAAAAAATTGCGTGCACTTTTAATAGTTGTTTTTTTTTTTCCGTTGCGTTTATATGCGGATCTTTATGGAATAATTGATTTATTTAAAATCATGGATATATGACGTAGTGTGATGTCTCCAAGTGAGCGCATTGATCCGGTGTGTGAATTTGGGGACGTGACATTGGCTCTGATACCAAATGTCACGGGGTCACTCTTCCAGCAGTGTCAGCCCGTGCGGCACCTAACGCCCAATGCGCTAAGTCAACCTACCTCTGATTCCAACTGTCGCAGGGGCGTCCTTCGACGCGTCGTCCACCCGCGCGGTACCTCTCTATCGCATGCAACGAAGCCAACCAATCTCTTCATCAGCTCTGATACCACCCGCCTAGAGGACGGGAACCCCCCGTGGTTACCTCTGTTTCGCGGCCTACCATCCGATGTATCGTGCCCCTTACGACACGCTCGCTTGCACCAATGTGCCTCGTGCTAGCGTGCTCAACTGAGTCCCACGCAGCCTACCTTCGTGTGCGTTCTGAATTACTAGCACACGTCCATACTTGGCCCACATACTGTCGTGCTCAACTGAGTCCCGCGCAGCGCTCGTGAAGTTGCCCAGCCGTATGCACCGCGACGCGTAGCTCGGGTCATACTTCAACCTCACCTTGGGTGCCACACGGCATCGCTGCGTAGACGTCCTAGGCCCACCCTTTCAGGCTTAGGAGACACTTGCGCCCCCTCTGGCAACGCAAGGCCCCGTGTGGGTGGAAGGCAACTCTCCAGCTCCTCTCCCACATAGATGGTCCAAACACCATCTATGGGTAAACAACCAAAGGACCTCAAACACGCCAGTTTGACATACCCCCATGGCACATGTCTTCTGCCCGTGGCACACAGTGTCAAGTCCCAACCATCACGTCTGTGACTCCCCGTATCGTCCTCCCATGCGATCGTGTCGCGTCCTCGCAACACGACCACGTCACGAGGCCCTCCTGGCCCCATGTCGCGTGCCCCAGGCAGGAAGTCGCCACTGCCACTACGCGAGGTACAAGCGGCTCCAGTGGCGCTGCGGATGGCCTGAGTAGCCACGTTGCATACCTCCATCACAACATGCTTAGATGTTGTGTATAGGATTATCAGGTATTTGAAGGGGAACCCTGGAAAAGGGATCCTTTATAGTAACTATGGGCATTTGGATGTTGAGGTATTTACTGATGTAGATTGGGCTGGCTCGTTAAGTGATAGGAGGTCAACCACAGGCTATTGTACCTTCTTGGGAGGTATTCTTGCCACGTGGAAGAGCAAAAAGCAACACGTGGTAGCAAATTCTAGTTGTGAAGGGGAATATAGGGCTATATCCCAATGCGTCAGAGAGAGGACGTGGATTCGATTCATCCTGGCTGATCTTGGTATTAATGGGAATTGTTGCTATATGGGGGCCATGAAGCAGCAAAACTTATAGCAGAAAATCCCATATACCATGAGCGAACCAAGCACATTGAAGTTGATTGTCATTTTTTAAGAGAAACTGTAGAATCTCAAGAGTTTAGTATCCCTCAAGTCAGCATTGGACATCAATTGGCTGACATCTTGACAAAAGCTGTTGGAGGAAAGAGTTTGGATGATATCACCTCCAAGTTGGGGATGATAGACATCCATGCACCAACTTGAGGGGGAATGTTGGGGTGTGTGTGTGTGCGCACGCTTATGTTTTAGTTGTTTTCGTTCCTTTAATGTGAGTGTGTTAGTATTTGGGGGTGTCAATTAATACTTTGTAAGTGTAATATATATATATATATGAAAGAAAAATGTGTATGAGTTATTTTGACTCTCTCGCCCCTTCAACTCCTTCCTCACCTAACCCTAATCACGTTATTATAAATCTAACTGTAAGTTCTTTTTTTTTATTGATAAAAAAGACTTAAATACGATAGGAAAAAGAATGCAAACTTGTACAAACCAGCAAGGCACTGGACAACACCTAGAAAACAGCTACCCAAAACACAAAAAGAAAACCAGAGGAAAACAAGTTTAATGTGCAGGTTATCCCAGTCAGATTCAAAATCCCTATCTTCATTGTGATTCGCAGCATGGCTAAGTCTGATCCAACGTATGGCCAAATCCCGAACACCTTTCATAATCATACTATGGGTCTCCTAATGTGGTTAGAAATCCTATGATTTCTTTCAGTCCATAGAGCCCACATAACAACAAGGGCCATGAAGCTCCAATAATCACCTCTATCTCCATCCAAAGCCACCCCCTCCCATAACGCTAAGATAGAGGTAAGTTCTTGGTTAAATCCTACAATCACTTTCCTCATTAGATCGTCTCTTCTGCTTATCTAATGGGATTGTGATTTGTTCCTTTCCCACCCCACTTAGGGTGATTGCATCCACATGGACTACCGCACTTGACGTGCTACTTACTCTGAACCATCTTCAACATCGCAGTTTCTCTTCTTAATATGGCGAATGTAGACCTAATTCATTGTAGGTAATGGAGAAAGATTTGGAAAAAGTTCCTCTACCTTGTTGGAGTTGGGTATTTCTGTTGTCCGTTACTATCCACTTGGGTGCTTGCGGTATTTGGCCCTTTCTGCTGAGGGATCAACTCCTTGGGGGTGTGCAGTCTATGGAAATAATTTGGACCTCTCTAGCGGTCTTTTTCTCATCTTACTTGTAATAAAATCTTAATATTATCAATCAGGACAAAAAAAAAATTGTAGGGGAGAGTTTATGGTAGATGTCAAGGTCTAAAAACTCAACAAGGTATTAATGACTCAACGAATCATCTTGAAATTCGTGTAGACTGGTACAAGGCTCACTGAATCATATGGAAATAGAAGGAAAATCATAACACGGTCAAGTCAATTTGATTTTGATTACAGTCGAGCCTACTACTGATACCAAGTACTCAATCCTTGGTTGCTGTAGCCCCTTTTTATAAATTTTAGGAATCCATATCATCAACTTGAATGGCCAGTTGTCAAGCCACCCATAACATTGATCATGTCAGATAAGTGTTGTAAATGTTAAACATTTTCTTTTGCATACTACACTTGATTCCTTGACCTAAGGGACATGACAGAGACAGTGGGTCGCTTGCTTCCATGGTTTTAATGATTGCAAAGCTTCTTGGGGTCACTAGAACAGGACGTGACAGAGACTCCATATCACTTTTTCATGTAATGCTCTTCCATACTCATGCTTCACATCTTACAATTCAGGCAAAAGAGGGGAGAATATATATGTTCCTCCATGCTTTCACTCTACAGGGAAGAAAGAAGAGGACATAATCGTAAATTATCATCTTAATCATGCGGATTTGGAAAAAAGGGAAAAAATATGAAAAATGAAAGAACTAAAAGGACATTTAGGGAATGCATAATAGGCTGGGCCACCATACTATTTTGGACTCCCTAAGTTGCTATTTAGAGGTTGTGGATGAAATTAGAAGAGTAGTCTTCGCTAATTTCTATTTTGGGGTTTATTAGTAGCAATTTATAATACAGTTTCTTTTTTACTAGTAGTTGTGTTCAGCGCATCTTTTTATTTATTTTTTTTATCGGTAAAGGCACGAAATGTATTAAAGTAACCCAGCGAGGAGCTGGAAACCATACAAGCGCACCCAGAGGAAACACCGAGCAAAGAGGAAAAAGAGAAACAAAAATACAGGAAAAACAGCGGAAAAGAAAAAACAAATACACCCAAACCCCAGCCTTCCCTGAGAGACCAGGAAGCCGATGAGACACCCGACGCCACTATACAAAAGTGACCGCGCCGCCCTCATACGAACCCTTGATATCCAACTGCACCCAAAGGCACATAAGATCCTTCACGCTCTTCATGATCATCCCGATTGGGAGACGCTTCCTGTTAAAAATGCGTGTGTTCCTTTCCAGCATACGCCCCATAGAAGCGCGAAGAAACCGACCCTCCAAAAGGCCCCGGAATGCCCCTCCAAATGTGAACCAACCCAGGAAATATGAAGGCTGGGGATAGAGTCGGAGAAGACCCACGCCACACCGAAAGAGTTGAGGAGGATTCCCCAACTCTCACGAGCCACCCGGCAGTTGAGGAAGAGGTGCGACGCCGTTTCTCCGGATTGCAAACACATGGAACACAAGTTTGTTACCTCTTTACCCATCCGGATCAACTGATCAACTGTGAGGATTCACTCCCCAATCAGTTTTCACGCGAAAAACTTCACCTTGGGGGGCAAAGCCCAATCACACCGAATAAGTGGGCAATCCGCCATAAACAGGTAGCAAGATTTAACATAGAAGACCCCATCCTTACTAGCCGCCCAAATTCTGTCTTCAGACCTCATAACATTTCTATTGGTTTGGTAGAGCTGAGCCAACAGATTCTGGAAGGGGATAAGTTCCTCATCCCTTAAGAGCCTTCTGGTGGACAGGTCCCAAGAAACCTCTCCCCCAACTTCCGAGAAAAGGTCCGCCACCAAACTGTTAGTGGAAGTCGCGATAGAATGAATATTCGCAAATCTTTCCTTCAAAGGCCCGAGCTCAATCCAAGATCCTAGAACCATCACCCCAACTAAAACGAATCCCCGAATGAATGTAGACATAAATAACCTAAATATTACAGAGGAGAAATACTCATTTAAGGTTTATTAGAGGGCGAAGAGAATAAGAGAAAAAGAGAGACGGAGAGGGCACAATAACACTAATGGACTACATTGCTTCTATTCAAGATGTGATAGCCATGGTAATCAAGGCATTGCCATGGCAAATGGCGATGGATTTCTCCATATGCACTGATATGGCGAAATTTTTTAAATGATGACGCCATAGCGTCGCCGTATTTGCAATATATAAAATTATATATATATATATATATATATATATATATATATATATATATATATATATATATATAAGTTTATATATATATATAAACTTATATTTTAATAAATTATATAATTATAAGTTATAATACTTATAAGCTATATATTATAAGTTATATATATAACTTAACAATAATTATAAGCTATATAATTATAAATTATAATTTAATAACTTATAATCTTATATATAAAAGGGGATTATAGGGCTTGGACAGCACTCATCTCTCGACTCTCTCCTCAACCCCTCTCCTTAGCACGCGTCTCTCCTTAGCTCCTCTCCTCAGCGAAAAAAAGGTATGCAATTTTTTTTTTCTCAGTCTCTCGTCTTTCTCTCTCTCGCCTCCCTTCTCTCGCAGGCCCTTTCTTCTCTCTTTCGCCTCCCTTTCTCTCTCGTCTCTTTCTCTCTCAACTTCTTATTTTTATTTTTTGTTCTTTTCTCTCGGCTAATTTTTTTATATATTTGCACTTTCGCAAGCTCCATCGACGATCAATTGGCGATGAATCACCTTCACGCCTTCACAAATCACAAGCTATCTACTATCAATCTCCTTCGCAATCAATCGCTTCAATCGGCAAGCTCAGGTATAGGTTTTCTGATTTTTTTTTGTGTTTTTTATGGGGTTTGTTTCTGTGTTTTTCTGGATTTTTTTTTCATAATTTTTTCTATATATTTTTTTTCTGCTTTTTTTTTTTTGGTCTGCTTTTTTAAATCTTTTTTTTTTGTCAGGGTTTGATTCTTGAAGTACAGTTGAACCCGTTGATTGCTTTCAGGGGACAACAGAGATCAGTTTTTGTTCTAATCTTTCCCACAATTGATCTTGAGATCATTAGAATATTATCATTCATCATATGGCCAATTTTTCATCCCAAAAATTAATCATGTGTCCCTGATTAATTAGTTAAATTTTTTTCTTCCTCTAGAAAAAATATATGAATTAAAAAATAGTAAATAACTAAAAAAAGATATTAATGATTAATAAATAAATAAATTATTATTATTATTTATAATAAAAAATTATAAATGGCCTCGCCATGACATGGCGAGCCTCTTTGCCATAACCTCGCCACAACGCCTTAACTACCTTGGTGATGGCCCTTTATATAGACACAAACAAGACACTATTTCCATTCCTAACCAATGTGGGATTAATATATTGTCTACAACTCTAACACACACCATATTTAATATATTATCTCCAACACTCCCCTCAAGTTGAGCATCAATGAGAATGATGCTTAAGTTGTCAATCACAAAGACTCTGAACCATCTCCCCCTAATATTAATAAGGCAAATATAAGACCATAAGGTCGATTAAAAAAGGCTACATATCACAATAGCGACAAAGGCCATAAGGCCGATAAAAGGTTGTATCTTCAAATACTAGGAGAGACAGCAGGCGTAAAAAACTGTCACGTCATCACACACATACAAATATAAATTGGCAAATAAAAGAAATGGAGGAGACACGGATCTCAGAGAAATGAACAGCATCCAATCGCATAAGACATGAATTTTTAGGCAATAAATATAGATTTCCAGGCAGTAATATCACGAATCTTTAGCATGAATCTTGAGGCCTCAGCTTCATGGAGTAGGCACCATCACAAATTTTAATGCATCATCAGCAGTGATCTTCACGTAGTTCAAAGTTGCACAGGTCACAAAGCACAATAATATGAATCTTAAGGCAGCGACAGAAACAGTACACAGCAACACGTCTCTAGGTAGCACCTTCACAAATTTCAAGCAAGCACGGATTTCAAGGTATTATCCATGAGCTCCCTGATCTTAAGGTAGTATCATCAACTAAAGTAGGAGTAGCAGCAAGAACAAAAGGGAGACAAAAGACAGCAGGAAGATAGATTCTAAGCAAAGTGAAGCAATAAGCTTGGTAATAATGCTATGCACCCAATAAGACCCAACAAACAAAGGCCCCAAATATAAGTGCACTTCCAATCCAAGGGTTGGAAGTGCATACATCCATATGCAAAGGGTTGCAGAGCAAGGAACTTGCCTTAAGCTGAAAAGACGTCTCTCTCTTCTTTAGGCTTGATATTTCTCTTACAAGCCTACTTTCTCTCGTCAATCTAACCTTGAGTGAGTTTTCACCCAATATAGAAATGTTGACAAAGCAGATATGAAGTCATGAATTACTTTTAATCTACGTGGGTGGTGAGCAACATGTTGAGGATGCACTCAAGGATTTGGCAAGGCAGAAATTTTTTTGCAAACGCATCTTCTAGTCTCTTTCTTTCTCTATCTCTCTCTTTTTATTTTTATTTTAAATAAAGAATAAAGGAGGAAAAGCTTTAGGCTTATACGAAAAGGTGCACAGAACCTATTTGATGAAATGCCTAAGAAAAAATAAACCTTGTTTAGAGGGATTTGATGGTTTGACCAGGACGAACAATATCAGCGGATGTATCAAAGCAAAGCTAAGAAAATGAGAGATAAGATGTAGTTGTTGTTGCAAGTAAACAGGATACAGAGATTTTGCTGAGAAACAATTTTGAAAAACAAGATGCTAAATCAACCATGTGGAATTTCATGGGCCTAACTCAACCTCAAAAAACAAGCTTTAAGTTGCATTTAGCATGTCATAAGTAGCAAAAAAATAAACCCAAACAATGCTCAAATGGCAGTAAATCAGCACACAACCCTCAATCCTCTGCAAATAGGTCACAAAAGTCTTTGTAAATCAAGCCATTGATATTGGAAAAACTGAATTGAGGGCTTCAACGAACGCCTTCACATGAAGTACACAGTTTTTAACATCAATGCCAACAAGGAAGACAAAGGATAAGAGGTGATCACTCACAGAAGCCCATAAAAATACATCATACCCAGTTGTCATAATCACATTATGCTTCAACAACCATCTTCCACAGAAACATGACATAAAATCCATCTGATATCCCACTCAGTCATTTCACCAAACACATGGGCATCTCAGAATACAATGTCCAAAAACCGAGATCTTCAAAGTAAAAAATAGAAGGGAAATAAGGTAAGAAGAAGAAGGTACTGTAAATTTAGAAGAAAATTGAATGTTGTTGCTGGAACAAGGCTGAAATAATGAACAGTGATGTTGCTGAAAAGAAGCTGCTACAAGAACAAGACTGAGATGAAGAACTAGTGATGTTGCTGAAGAAGTTACTAATGGAACAAGGCTGAGATGAAGTTGTTGGAAAATGAAATTGACCTAAACGAATATAGCCCAATCTGGGCTCTGATAGCAAAATAGAAACTAAACCTAAACTATCATACTATATAAAGAATGAAAGAGAGAAAGAAGAGAAGAAGAGAAAGAGAGAGATAGAGAGCGCACAATAATACTAATGGACTACATTGCTTCTATTCAAGATAATCAAGTTACATGTGATGGCCCTTTATGTAGAGGCAAACAAGACACTATTTTCATTCCTAACCAATGTGGGATTAATATATTGCCTACAACTCTAACACACACCATACTTAACATATTATCTCCAACAGAGGACACGTCCCAGGTAGAGGAGATACCTTTCCATCAAGCTGAAAAATTCCTAGAAATGTTGATATTGATCCCCCAATAGCTATCCAACCAGCCGTATTTTTCCGCCAAGATCAAAACCCACAAACTATTCCTCTCGGTCTCTACCCCCGCGCGCCATAGCCATTTACCCAACATCGCAACATTAACCAAGCGCATGCTGCGAATACCCAAACCCACAGCGCAAATCGACAGAAGGAAAATATTCCAGCTAACGAGGTGGTATCTCTTATCAAGGCCGGAACCTTCCTATAAAAAATCCCGCTCGATACGCTCTAACATCTAGATAACAGCTATAGGGCACAAGAATAATGACATGAAGAAAATAGGAAGACTCGACAAAACTGTCTACACTAAAAGCAGCCTACCTCTACTACTCAAGAGCTTCCCTTTCCAAGAGGCCATCCGCCAGTCCCAGTGAGGTTAAAGGAAGTTGAGTGATATCCCCATCTACCAATTCGGCCAGCAAGAATAACATTTGCTGATTGACACCTATACCTGTGACGCTGGATTTATGAAGGTTAGCCCATTGTCCCGACACCTCCTCATAAACGGTTAGCACATCTGCCATAGCCCGAATCTCCACCGCGTTCGCCTTGCAAAATAACATAGTATCGTCCGCATATTGTAGATGTATAACTCTCTGACCCAAGTTTCCAACTGAAACACCCGAAATAAGATTTAAATGCCGAGAACGACGAACCAGTCCATCCAAAGCTTCTCCCACCATGTTGAACGAGAAAGGAGATAAGGGATCTCCTTGCCGAAGCCCCCTAGAGTTTTTAAAGTAACCCGCAGGCAACCCGTTAACCAAAACTGAGAACTAGGCAGTGGAGTAGCAAGTGCGCATCCACTCCCTCCACCTGACATTGAAATGACGCAGCAAATAATCTAAACACTCCCAGCTTACTCTATCGTAAGCCCTCTCCGTGTCCACCTTCCACACAATAGTCAAGTCTTATTGCGGTGAACCGAATGGACCACCTCAAGCACCACAACCACCGTATCGTCCAGCTGCCTACCCTGCACAAACGCCCCCTGATTCTCGGATATGAGCTAGCCCATGAGAGGTTTAAGGTGATTAGTGAGCACCTTAGCCATAATTTTATACAGCCCATTAAGAAGGCTAATTAAGCGGAAATCCTTCAGATCTTCCGCTCCCTCCTCCGGAATGAGCGAGATGAACGTCAAATTCAAGCTCCTTCCAATGAAAGCCTTATTATGCAATTCAGCAAAATAATCCAAAAGATCGGCCTTAAGCAACAACCAAAAACACCGAAAGATTTCCAAAGAGAAACCATTGGGCCCCGGATCTTTGTTCTTCCCACTATTTTTAATCGCATACCAGATTTCACCCTTTTCACAGGGCCTTTCAATAGCGAGCCAATCATCCTCTGAAAGCGACGTGAAAGGAAGCCCATTCAGCTAAGGTCGGAACCATCCTTCATCAAAATAAAGATGCTTATAGAATTCCACAATCTTACTCATCTGCTCTTGATCAATGAATACCAAACCCTCAATCGAAATTCTCCCCAACAACTTCCTTTTCCATCTAGCATTCGTCACCGAGTGAAAGTACTTAGTATTGTTATCTTTTTTTTCTTTTTTTGATAACCTGGGTATCCGGGCCTCTTAGAGCACCCGCCTAATCCCAGGGGCACATGCGCACCCCAAATTCAACACATGCCGAGTCAGCACAGGATATAAATCCCTAGGGTAGCCTCAAGGGGGGGAGGGGATTCGAACTCAGGTCTCCTGCTTTTGGAAGCAGGTACCTGACCAGCTCACCTAACCCCTTGAGGTTTACTTAGTATTGTTATCCCCCACCTGTAGCCAGTGCACCTTAGATTTATGCTTCCAACACACTTCCTCACAGAGCATGTCATTAAATTCCATTTTCACATTGAGATTCCTCGATCTCATCTAGCACCTTTAACTGGTCCAACAGTGACGGGGAACACCAAGTTCAGGAGCCTTGGATTTGGGGCAACAACAAATTTTCAGCGTCAGAAGAAGCGTAGAGGAAGCTCAAGCACTATAGCCTCAGAGGAGAAACGGATACAAACCGCGAGGAGAACAGTGCCGCAGCGAGCCCTCGCTCGAGCGATCACTTAAACTCGCTCGAGCAAGCCCTCGCTCGAGCGATTATAATCCTCGCTTGAACGAGCTACAGCAACGGGATTTTATGTGAAACTTTCTTTTTTGTGTTTTATTAGTATTAAAACTCTTTTATTGCGAATTTTATTTTTGGTGGCCTATATATAGAGGCTTGTAAAGACTTTTAATTTAGTTTTTGATTATTGAATGAAAGAGGGTTGCTTTTGTGCAAACCCTAGAGAGCTTGTGAAGAGTTTTCAACCGAGGGAGCGAATCCTTCAAACCTTGAGAAGTGAGCAATCGTTTCTCGTGCGACTTGATGCGAAGCCGATGTACAGCCGTGGTGTGAAGCTTCGGAAAATCCTTGATGTGAAGCCTTGAAATCTATCCTTTTATTTCGTCTTTTCTCTCATTGTTGTCAGGTATTATTTTTCCTTAATTCCGCTGATAAAATCAAAATCCCCAAAATT
Organism: Chloranthus sessilifolius; assembly: GCA_021018995.1. NCBI lineage: Eukaryota > Viridiplantae > Streptophyta > Magnoliopsida > Chloranthales > Chloranthaceae > Chloranthus > Chloranthus sessilifolius. The sequence continues at coordinate 25,187,721 of CM037589.1, forward strand.
GTTTCCCTTTGCTAAATTATTCTAAGTTTTATGTCATTTAAAATCCCCGAGGAGTCAAGAGACGATATTGCGATTGTTGATTGATGCCCTAAACTAGAACGAATCTCGAGTTCCCTCATCGGAGTCGTTTTTCTAGATCGGAAAATTTACGCATGCGATGCTAAAACGGATTAATCTAATTGTTTTATTACTTTCATTGAATTAATTTTTTGTGTTGCTTGATTTTGAATATTTTCGCTATTCAATTCATTCTAAAATTAATCCCAAATTCGCATATTAGGATTTTAGCGTTTGTCCCGTGTCAGTTTTGATATCGGAGCCAAGTTTTAGTTTAGGGTCCATGTCATATAGATTTTAGGGTTCACTTGAATTTAGTATTTTTGTCTTGCATAATTCCGTCATGGATACCAGTACCTTAAAGGCCCTGATTAGAGATCTTGCATCTAAGGTAACCCCCGCTAGTCAAACCCGGATGGATGAGCACATTGCTGATCAACAGGCCCGACATGAGGCTTTAGAGACTCGTTTCGAAGAGATCAATGAGCTCATCGCTGAGAATCCCATTAGAGTCAACAACCGTGACCGTAGGAGAGATGTTCCTCCCCGGCGTGAGGTTCAAACCAATCTAGACGATAAGGTCATGAAATCTGTGAAAATGGATGCCCCTACTTTTGACGGGAAAAGACAACCCAAGGTCTTTCTTGAATGGGTCACCAGCATGGAAAACTACTTTGAGTGGTATGCCATGTCCAAAGACCGCAAGGTCAGATTTGCCAAAGTCAAGCTTATAGGTCAAGCCAGACTTTATTGGTTGGGAGTGGAGCGTCGTAGGCAAATCCAGGGTCTTCGTGCTCTTTTCACGTGTGCTGAAATGAAAGTCCAACTGCACGAAAAATACGTTCCCGTATCATATGATGAACGTATTCTTGATCAGTGGCAATCATTGCATCAAGGAAACCCCTCGATCCTGATACATCGATCGGTTTAGACACGATGACCGGTAGCCGATGTCGATGAACCAGCAAAAGTTACCCTCTCTCGATTTCGAATGGGTCTTCGCCCAGAGTTACAAAGGGAACTCATTCCTTAACCCGTTGTGGATCTCGAGGAATGCTTTGCTAGGGTCGAAAAATTAGAACGGTATCTCGACACCCCCAGTCATGGCCGATCTAAGTCTTCTAAACTTGAGCATCAATCTAACACTATCGAAAAGGGAAACAATGCCTCTAGTCAATCTTCAAAATCCATAATTCCTCAAATTGACAAAGGAAATGAACCAATGGTCGAGAGTTCTAAACGTGCTCCACAACAATGTTATAAGTGTCAAGGTTTTGGTCACTTTGCATCCCAATGTCCAAGTAAGGGTCAAACCTTGTTCATTCAAGAGCATACTAAGAAAGAGAGCAATGAGATACCCGAAGAAATGTACGAACCATGTAGCACTCCAGGTGATGAGGAAGATGAGGTCCGGTTCGAGCCATAGGTTGCATTAGGGCAATTCCCATTGCCGAGGACGATGTTGATACTGTGTCCATCTCAAGTGAGTTATTAGAGTTGGTACGATCGCATCATCATTCTAATTTGCATGGGATTAACAATCTGCATTTATTGGACATTTGAAATACGCATGATCATACTAACACATTGAATATATTTAATGTCCTTGATACTAACAGTTTGGTATTAATTTCTTATGGTTCTGAGCATGTGGAATCTTTCCCAATTTTAAAAAAGGGTAATGATGGAGATCTCGATCTTCCTTTAGGCAAGGGTAATCATCTGATAGTTGTCATAACGGATCTTACGCCTCTTCTTGAGCTCACTACCCCGCCCATTGATCCATTCCTTCTTGAGCATCCAATCGAACCACCCCCATTGTCCCATTTTCTATCTCGTACCTTACCTGTGCAACATGAGAAAAGGTCGAATGAGGAAGTTATAGAATTTCCAAGCTTCCATGCCAATGACAGTAAGAATCAGAAGTATCTCACAGCGTGGAAAGGCAAGCCAAAAATTGAGCTCCCGAAGTGTGGCGTGCGTGTTTCATCAGTGATGAAACATTTTGAGTGGAGGAGAATGACGGGGAATGCCAAGTTTAGGAGCCTTGGATTTGGGGCAACAACAGATTTTCGGCGTCAAAAGAAGCGTAGAGAAAGCTCGAGCACTGTAGCCTCAGAGGAGAAATGGATACAAACCGCGAGGAGAACAGTGCCGCAGCGAGCCCTCGCTAAAGCGAGCCCTTACGAATATAATCCTCGATCAAGCGAGCTATAGCAACGAGATTTTATGTGAAACTTTCTTTTTTGTGTTTTATTAGTATTAGAACTCTTTTATTGCGAATTTTATTTTTGGTGGCCTACATATAGAGGCTTGTAAAGACTTTTAGTTTAGTTTTTGATTATTGAATGAAAGAGAGTTGCTTTTGTGCAAACCCTAGAGAGCTTGTGAAGAATTTTCAACCGAGGGAGTGAATCCTTCAAACCTTGAGGAGTGAGCAATCGTTTCCCGTGCGACTTGGTGCGAAGCCAGCGTACAGCCGTGGTGTGAAGCTTCGGAAAATCCTTGGTGTGAAGCCTTGAAATCTATCCTTTTATTTCGTCTTTTCTCTCGTTGTTGTCAAGTGTTATTTTTCCTTAATTCCGCTGATAAAATCAAAATCCCCTAAATTGTTTCCCTTTGCTAAATTATTCTAAGTTTTATTTCATTTAAATCCCCGAGGAGTCGAGAGACGATATTGCAATTGTCGATTGATGTCCTAAACTAGAACGAATCTCGAGTTCCCTCATCGGAGTCGTTTTTCTAGATCGGGAAAATTTTATGTATACGATGCTAAAACGGATTAGTCTAACTGTTTTATTACTTTCATTGAATTAATTTTATGTGTTGCTTGATTTTGAATATTTCTGCTATTCAATTCATTCTAAAATTAATTCCAAATTTGCATATTAGGGTTTTAGCATTTGTCCCGCATCAAAAAGCAAACCCTTAGCTATATGCACATAACCGGAAACCTACCTGTTCCAAACCTGAATGTATTTCTTTACATGTCTCAGCCTGGTTAGACCTAAAAGCAGCTGATGCTTGTGGAGAGAGTTCCGCCCACCAAACTGGGACCAAACTTTGGAAGCTCTCATTGAGCAGCCACTTTGGAAGCTCTCGTTGTCGCATCTTATTAATTAGTAAGTCATGGTTTTTATTTGGAATATAAACTGTGGCTAGAAAAAAGAAATAGTAAGCCAACACTAGCTAGTTTTAAATTTAAAAAGTAACTATATTAATTTTTGTAGAGAAAGGAGTTTGAGATTAAAGGTCTAAGATTCAATGTAATTAATGTATGGCTAAAATTAAATGAGCCAAAGGATCCTCAATATATATGTTGGGTCATGTACCCCCATAGGAGGTTGGTTTTTTATAAATAAAAGTTGATTTTATAGTGCTATCTAGCCTCTCATTCCTATCAAGTCTCTAAGTGAACCCTTAGATCTATTTTCTTGAGTTTTGGTTAAGTTAATTAGTGGAAACAGCAATCTAAAAGCTCCCAATTAATTTTTCCTCTTTATCATCATTCTCTATTCTTCTCTAGTTGAATTTTTGACCAGGTTCTTGTTGCTCGATTAATCGGGTAGCAGAAGCTTACATCACTTCGCTAGGCAATTTGAAAAAAAAGTGACTGTTGAAAATTCAAACTGCCTAGCAAAGTAAATGCTATACATACATGCCCATTGTGGACCTGATAAGCCACCTATGCTCAGACGAGGCCTGGCCCAGTCTATTAGGGAGGTTGGGTTATATGAGAAAATGGTAAGTCACAAATTCGACGAGGTAATATGAGCATTGCCCAGGTTCTTATGATGAAACCCAAGGTGGTGATATGGTCATATGGACGATCGTACTTATGATGAAACCCCAAAGAGGTTGAAGTGGAGAGGTTGATGATTGCCCATGCTTCGATGGTTCCATAAAATGAAAAGGGAAAGGGAGAATGTGAATGTAAAGGAGATGTGTGCTCCATGTGGATATCGGGAAGTAGTGAAACTTAGCAAAATAAATGGATAACAAATAATTTGACGGTGATCAACATCTGTAACTCTATATAATATGATGATTCAAAAGGGGGACGACTCAGTTGACTGTGCATGGTAAACCTCTGGATTGGGAAGATCTATTGAGATTTGAATGTGCCACATATTTCCCATGGATGCATGTCACATTGAATGGGAATACTGTGGTAGCACAATCAAAGTGTACCCATTACATAGTATAGAATACATAAATCTGTCCCCAAAGATGATTTTTCTAGCTGATAGTCCCACAAAGAGAAGATACATCTAAGTTACCAAGAGATATTAGTTCACTTTCAATTTTGATTGTTCAAAGCAAGGTTAACCAATTCGCTGGGGACCCTAGCGAACTGAGAACCAGTTCGTAGCTAACCGCGGCACCATTCGATTCAGTCTGTTCAGGTGGACCAGTTCAGTCCAGTTCGCCTGTACTGGTTCAGAATATTTATTTTTAAATTCAACTAAAAAAATTATTTGGAGAGTTTCGAACCTAGTACCTCTAGGTACTTTATCAAAAGACTAACCAACAGGCTACAACAAATTTATTTGTCTGAGAGTATCTTAAATATATTATATTTTTATTCAAAACTCATCTTACCCCTAGCGAACTGGGTTTGCTTGAGGGATGCAAACTACGAACCAGAACCCGAAGAACCAGCAAACCTGGTAATATTGGTTCAAAGCATCATGATGGACCATTTCCTAGAATTCAAAGAGTGAGAAAACTGAAAGAGAAGCACTAGTGTTTGCTTCAACTTCAAGGAAAAAATTAACTTCGGAGATAGAGATCAAGTTCTCTCCAACTCGGGCAGGCTGATGCATTTCATGAACCGTGCATATGGTCAACAAGCAAACGAAAGGTTCTCAAATAAAAGTTAAAGACAGAGAGTCCATAATATCAATATTCAAAGAAACATAGCTCAAAGATGACGACAAGAACACCCACATAACAGGCTCAGATGTAGAGAGGGAAAAAGGGATACAGATATTTAAAGACTCGAGGTCATGCCTAATTACAAGGACAGGTGGGATAGCCATTTTAAATGCATGAAGAACTCTTCATTTATTACAGAGTTTGTTTAGCTAGAGTGATAAGATAGGTGTTTTTTATTTTAAGTAAGTTTCCTTTTTAAATTAGGGAGCTTCAGTTTACAAGGGAATAAGGTCTTTAAGAATTGAGAAATTAAAATATGATAAAAGAGGGAGAAAAGGAGCCAGCCACCAAAATACCATATTCTACAGCAAATTTCTTAGTTAAAAAAATTAATAATAATAATTCAGTCAGTTTTAGTGCTTATCAGTGCGGTCTCGGTGTGAAGTTTCAGGCACATAGGGTTATCAGTTTGGTTTCAGGTTTAGGGTTATTTTACCTGAACCCGAACCGATAAGTGGTGCAAATAGACAGAATTAGGGTGCAATTAAAAATTTTTGATTTATTGTAGCCTGATTCTTGTTGCATTTCTACTTGTTTAATTGTTTATGCATTTCAAGTTTTGTTAACATGGTATTAGATAAAAATTACGAGTTTGTGGAAAAGAAAAAGGCCCTCTAGCATGCAGGTTTTCGATCAGTTTAATAGCCGAAAACCGACCAAACCGATTGGGATCAGTTTCGGGTCGGTTTCGGTTCGGGCAAACTTGAAACCGAAACATATCAGTTCAGTTCGGTTTCGGTTTAGCCTGAAAACTGACCCGATATCACCCCTAGGGAACAAGGTGTTTAAGAATTTGGTAATTAAAATATGATAAAAAGAGGGAGAAAATGAGCCAACCAGGCAACCACCATATTCTACGGCAAATTTCTTACCTAAAAAAATTAGTAATAATAATTCGGATGTGAAGTTGAAACATTGAAATATATTGCTTACCTTCTAGATATTAAAGTCCACACTTCTCCATGATAAGCCTTCCATTATTGCATTCATTTTTTCAAAGGAAAGACGCAGTTTGCATTAGGTTGCATGTTGCACTATAGGTCCTATACTATGAGCTTGATAGTGCCAGCTTCCACACCATTTGATGGCAGTGTGGCCGACTCACCCTCTTCTCCTTTTTCTTTTTCTTTGTTTTTCTTCATATGGTTTTGCAGTGGGCCCATGTAAACCCAAGTCATCTATTTGGAGCAAAGTTTTCATTTATAGACACAGCTTCTGCAGTTCTATGTCCTCTTTTAACCCATTAGTTTCAAGGGAGGACTTATTAGTAAAACCCAGAATCCCAAGGATTGTTGTTTGATTCATCTCTGACCATTCAAAGGCATGAATTATGCCTGTGATGTTGCATTTGAGGGGCCACTGTTAAGAATACAAATTCAACGTTTCCTAAGCCCTTACATGTAATGTTTTGAGTTATTGTTTAATTGTTTTTGTGTATCGGTCTTCTAGTTTGGGATCGCAATTCGTAAGTGAAAATACGTGTAATCCTGTGCACTTGGAGGTCCCATCTTAGACTGCCCCAGATTTTCACTACAAATGAGACATTATATATGAGTCGCTCAGTCTTTTTCAATTCCCATTTGGTTTCAAATATCTAGTTCAAGCTCATTTCTCTATTGATCCCAAGTCTCGGGGGGAAAAAAAAAAAAAAAAAGCTTAATATCAGATAACAAAAAATATATTTTTTTTTAATTTTCAAATATCCTGTTCACGCTCATTTCTATGTCGATCCAACTGGGAAAAGAAAGCTAAAAGTCCAGATATCCGGTTCAAGCTCATTTCTCTATTGATCCAAAAAAAAAGAGCTTAATATCACATAATAACAAAAAAAAAAAAATTGAGTCAGGTGCCATTACCATAATCAAAATCAGAATACCAATTCCAAAGAACAGCAACAATATCATACGACATAATCAATACACAACGACAGTATAACAAAAAAAACAATTGGACACCACGACCCTCTCTTCTTCTACAAATCAAGCTGAGCAACATTTATCAAGCAATCAATTGAAACAGTTAATAAAAACATGAAAAAAATAGAATACGATCATCAGAAACTGAAGTTACCATCAGACTGATCAGTAGTGGCACTAGCAATCGGAAGCAGTACAAAAACAGCAGCCAAGGTGGCGAAAACGTGGAACACGATCATATAAAATAATCTATTCACTCCCATTTTCCCCAAATATGAGTTCTCTATACATTGAAAACCGCCATCGCTATTGAAGTAGAGTATAGGAGCTGAGATCTCCGGCAATCTCCACTAAAAAGAAGAAAAAAAAGAAATATATAGAGAGAATCGAAGGTGTGGCACATTGAGGAGGTTGTCGGCAAAGAATCAGACGAAGAAGAAGAATAGCCGTGTGAAAGAGAGAGAGAGAGAGAGAGAGAGAGAGGGAGAGAGAAAATAAAAAGAGAAAAGTACGAAATAAAAGAGGGGGTTGGCTGTTTGTTTGAAGCAAGAAAGGTATGGGGACTTTTCCTGATTTCTCACTATTAATGAGGGGTCACTGGGGCCTGAACGTGAAGAGCACGAGCATTTAAACGGGAGTGAGAGAAGGACAAAATTGCCCCTGTATCATAATATTATTCAGGTGCTTGACTGCGGATCACTTGTAGAACGCTTATATTGTTTACTTTACCGTTATATTACAAGGTCATCTGAACCCAGGTTTCACCAGGTAAAATCGTTGACTGCTTTGAGTCAGCCGATGGTGACTATTTTCGTCCTGATCTTTTACACAATAGATCTTGAGATCATTGATCTATCATCAGACGATTTTAATTATGTTAGGAACAATCTCACAAAGTGAACATGATTATGAGCATACATTAAACGTGGGTCTCGAAAATTTTTGAAAAAGTGTGTCATGTTGAATCAAAGTCTAATTGGATATGCTTATGATCTCAATGCCCATTTTGTGGAAGATTTGGACGAAAAGGATCTCATTCAAAGCCGTCATTGATTGTTAAACTCAAGATGAAAAGATAAAATGATAAAATCTCAAGTTGTAGATAAAGGTATCTTATATTTATGAGAATTGTGGTGGCTACCATATCGATAGATGCAAGGAGCCATTACTTGCATACGCATTTCAAGATGAAAGTTTCCCTGTTTCTATTATGTAAAAAGACCATCTAAGTCAATGATTTAAAGACATTAATTGCAAAAGGTTAAAATAAAATATAATTTTTATCATTTAATTAATGGAGTTAAAGGTTATTATATAATTCAATAATCGACTACAATTGCTCATATGACAAGCCTAATGAAGTGTTTTAATTTTATGTACCAGAAATTTTTTAATCATGAACTTCAAATCAATTGGCCCATATGGCATTTTTTCACATCACATATCCCTAGAATACCAAATCTTTTTTTAAATTCGGTCCAATCACTTAATAATGGGCCCCATAGATGAAACCCTTAACGTTGCTCTTTAGTAGGGTGCACATATTTTATTGTGTTTGTACCAGAGCATCAAAGGATCGTAACCATTAGATGTGAGCACTTTAAAATGGATAGTGGTCAACAGTGAGGATGATCATACATTTTGTCATTAGTTGGCATTAGGTAACCAACCTAACTTCAGACACTTTTGATAGTCGGTTCATTTTTTGAGATGCATATCATGTAAAATCATCATGTTTTATTTGTGATTTAACACCTATGACCTCGAGATTTATAGCGCAAAAGATAGGTTGAAATAAGACCTCCATATTTTTTCTTTAAAGTGGGTAGTATTTTTTATTTAAAGTAGCTAGAGTCCAAAGGCTATCTAAAATTAATCTTATGTTTGATTTAGAAAAATTTACATTTTCGGCCTTATAAATTTACATATTTATAAAAACGATTTTATAGTTTCAAATTTTGCATAACAGGCTAATTTCAAGCTAAGTCATTTCCACGTCAGCACCGACCTTGTTTCCCTTATATATATATATATATATATATATATATATATATATATATATATATATATATGTTTATTTTCCTTTATTTTTCATTATTTCTTGTATTGTCATTTTTAGTTTCGACTACAGTTGGTAGCCCAGTGAACTGCAACCGACTAGGTAATATAAAATCCCTTCATAACAAATTTTATAGATTATAAGATAGAGTGATGGCTAACATCTTAAGTCAGTGGCCGATATCTTATGATAGCTGAAAGCTATCTTAAGATATCGACCGCTATCGTAAGGTAGCAGGACGCTATCATAAGATATCGACCAATATTTTAAAGTAGTAACCAATATCTTAAGTTATCGGCCGCTATCTTAGGAGTAGCGGTCGCTATCTCAGGAGTAGCGGTCGCTATCTCACGATATTGAGCAATATCTTATAACATCGGCCGCTACCCTAAGATAGCGGCTGATATCTTAAGATATCGCCCACTACCCTAAGTTTGCGGCTGGTATCATAAGTCAGCGGTCCATTGACTTTTAAATTGTTAGTCAAATATGACATTTTTAATCAACTAATTTTTATTTATTTTTTAAAATATTATATGTTTAAATAGATGTTCCCCTTCTTTGCCATTTTGATTTCGTCCGTATTGGCGATAATACTTACAACGAAGGACATTGGATAATTGTCACTATCACGGAGAACATATCATTTGATCAGTTTATGCATAAAATATACGCGATTAGTAGGACTCAATCGAAAGAACATATAATTACACTAACGGTTTCATTACGCATAGGAAATGAGCTGGTGTTTGTCAAATTGTCGGACTTTAATGATCTTATAAATTTATTCAGAGCATATCGTATAACGAAAAATTATTGACCACTCCCATAACAAAAAATTTATCGTCTTTAGAGGCATTTCAACCGTTGCAGGAAACAAACGAAGATCACCAAGAATGTGAGGAAAACATCAAATTAGTAGATGATGACGGTGTGGAATCAGAACATTTAATTAAAAATCAAAGAATACGGTTTGAAGAGGAAAACATCGATGTACCGATAATAGTCGACAATAATAGAAATATGAATATTGGATTTCGCCCCTACCATAGGACTCTGGAGCAACCCTCTTAGAATATTCCAATGAGAGAAAACGATAAAGATCAAGGATATCATCCTCAAATGAATTCAATGCATGATACATCTTAGCTAAACTTCGAATTGATAAATAATACATTTGACTGGAATCAGTGGAAAATATTTTTAGGAGGCCTTAGTCCATATCAATGGCCTTCCGAACCAATAGCTTCGGAGCCAACGGTAATCAAGCCTTCAACACAATAGCCTCTCGCACCATAAACGTTCACACATCGGCCAACCTCAACCTAAACAACTGCACCTCAACCAAACATACCTCGACGGACTCAATCCCAATCACGTAATAATCATTCAATCGATAACGGTGATAGTGATCCTGAAAATAATGAAGCACCACGCTCGCCCACTTCGTGTGTTAATACTAATAGGGGAATTGATTAACCTCTAATGGACGAAGACTATCAGCTTAATGACTTGAAAGGAGAGTATATGAATTCGGATGATGAGAAACAGTATAAAGGGGGGCTAATTACTATTGATCAGACATTTAGAAATAAGAAATCCTTTCAGAAAGGCCTTAAAAAGTTTACAATAATAAATAATTTTCAAATTAAACCAATAAAAACTAATCCTTTTCGAGTTACGGCGAGGTGTATTGAAGTATAATGTATTTGGCGAATATATGTATCGAAATTGGTGGGTGTGGACACATTTACCGTGAAAACTTTTCGCCCAGAACATACGTGCAAAAGGTCAGCTTCCGAAAGCGTGCATCGCCAATGTACGACATTGTGGATAGCTTCTTTCATGAAGGATATATTATTAAAGGGCTTTGACGAGACTCCTGCTTCAATAATTTTTTATATTGAAAAAAATATGGTATAATAGTAGGTTACTGGAAAGCATGGAGAGGAAAAGAAATATTGTTAAATGACATCTGCGATAGCTGGAATAAGCAATTTAAGATATTACCGTCCTATAGAGCTAAATTACAGCGGGTCGGTCCAGACATACAGACCGAATTGTGTCTCAAGCCTGATAATGCCTTTCAGAGGTTTTTCGTGGCCTTTTGACCTTGCATTATAAGCTTTCGTAATACTTTATGAAAAATAATTGCGATAGATGAAACGCATTTACGAGGACGATACAAAAGAGTATTGTTAATAGCTACGGGGATAGACGAAAATAGACATTTATTCCTTATAGCGTTTGGCGTTGTACCCAAAGAAAATGAAAATCATTGGACATGGTTCCTTGTTCTATTAGAGAGACGTGTAATCAAGGAATTTGAAGAGCAGTTTGTATTAATATCAGACCGACATAAAGGTTTGATAGAAGTTGTGGACAAAGTTTTTCTCAACGCTTTTCACAGTTACTGTATGCTACACTTAACTCTAGATCTTTTTAATACATATAAGGATACAATCTCCAAACCCCTTTTCTGAGTTGTTGCCTGTGCATTCTCGGAGGTAAAATTTAAAAAAAAATTTATAAAAAATAGAAAATGACACCCCCGGGAACATGAATTAAAGAAATTGATGACTATTTCTGAGCGCGTGCTTATTTTCTAGGGATGCATTATGATATGCTGACAACTAATATAGCTGAAAGCATTAATAGTGTGTTGAAGGTAGTCAGGAAGGAACCAATCGTAACTATATTAGAAACTATTCACACAAAGATAGCCGAATTTTATCTTCGTCGTCAGGATGAATGAAATAAAATGGCACACGTCTTAACACCGATGGCCCAAGAGCAAATAACACGAAATTCAGAATGGGCCCGTTGAAAGAACGTTGTACCATATGGTCGCGATATATTTTAAGTTAAATATGATGATTACACTCACAGTGTCGATCTAAATAAACGAATATATACATGCAGACGTTGGGCTATCCTTGGATTACCATGTTTACATGCGATCACCGCATTATCGTGCCAAAAATAGAGAAAGAGAGATCCCCCAATTTTGTGAGCATTGGTTTACCAGTAACTCGTTTAGGAAAACTTATAAAGAATACTTTGCCCCGATTATTGATAAGCGCCAATGGACTGCGCTAATAGACGACATCGAAGTTTTGCCTCCGCACAAGATACGTCAAGTCGACCGTCTGAAGAAATGGAGAATAAGATCTAAAGACGATGTTCGACCACTATAATGTAAAAATTATAATAAATACGATCACAACCGACGCTTGTGTAAATTTATTAGAATTTGAAATGAACGATCATTATTTGTAAATTATTGCATCTTACAAATTATGAGCTATCCAAACTAAATTTTTCATTACAAACTATGTAATAAGAAATCACCCTAAACTTCAAACCCTAAACTCTAAATTATTTCATTACAAACTATGTATTATGATAGCATGCTAAACTCTAAACAATATGATAGCGGACACTATCCTAATATAACGACCACTAACTTAGGATAATGACCGCTATCTTTTTATATAATTTGTAATGAAATATTAAAAATTATAAAAAATTTAAAGAAATAAAAATTTTATAAATTAATTTTATAATATTGCCTATAAAGATATACAAATAAAAAATTATAATATTGTAACAAAAAATAAATATAAAGAGAAAATTATTGCATTTGTTTCTCTAACTTATTAATTTCCTGAACATGGACAATGAATGTCTAATTTCGGCTCTAAATTGTTGTATGTGTCTTTTTTCGAAATCGACAGACCGCCTTTGGGAGAATTATTCTAGTACAAAAATACTACAGTCTCAACCGTTGCGTTGGCGTGGGAGATCAACACTGTCCAAGACCGTTAACTTTCACGATTGATCGAAAACAGACTTCAAACCGAAAGCATAAAAAGGCACAAAAGATGATGCAGTAGACATCCTTTGTGTGATTTAAACTTTCTTGAGAACTCTCGGTCTATCAGGTCTATCAACTTAATAATGTGATCACCTACGAAAATTATAGCCAACGCCTAGTGACTATGTTTTTGACTATGCATCGGAAGAAAAATCTATACGAAAACGAAACTAGAGCCTTAAATAATAATAAATATGAAAAGCGTTAACATTACATAAAGCGGAGTTTATTCTTTAAAAAAAATATACCGTTCCATATTCGACCGCGTGAATTTCGCATGTGGGATTGGTAAGCTGGGGTTCAAGCGGCTTACAATTGTGACGAACCTGTCACTCGTCATAATAGGCCTGCCACTTATCGAAATCATTGAGCGCTGTCAGATATTCATTATCGACAAACTTTTTAAATTTTCTTTGATTTGCTATAAATAAGATCTAAAAGATGATAATGCGATAAGTAAATAAATTAAAACAAGTGAATTGAGAGTTTTGAATGGAAAGATAGATAAATAAAGGAAACAAAACAATAAATAATTGAAACCTTATCAGGGCGGACGCAAAGGCGAACCAGCTTTTTTCTGCCTTTTCCGAAAACTTTGAATCATTTATAATTTCAAGGACCTTAAAGTACGTGTTCATGACTTTATTGTCGAGCCATGTGCATCTTTTGAGGACCTTTAATATAATAGCCCAAAAAATCACGCCAAACTATGACCTCGGGTTCCGTGCCCGATCGGTCATAGGCTTGACCAAATAGAAGTCCAATAGTTAGCATGGGGTGTGATGAATAAACGAGATGTGATGGGTTGTGTGGCTATGTGGTGTGTGTTGAAAATCTAAAGCCACATACACCTATCGAGGTGCATGTGCTCAACACACAAGCTAAGGGGGAGATAAAAGGGTTTAATAACCCTAAAATCAATAGCTTGGTTGTTGAGAGAGAAGTAAAGAAGAGAGAGAGAGAGGAGTAAAGAGAGTGATAAAGCAAGGAGTCATTGTGGGTGATTGGAAGGGGGATTCAAGTATTAAAGAGGTCGATTCTGCGCAAGGAATCCGTTCAAGCCAAAGCTGGAACCCTAGTCTTCCAACCACTTGATTTGAAATCAATTTGAGATTGATTAAAGGTAAATTTTTGTGAATAAAATGCATAGATTGTAGAGGTTAATTGTAGTTGAAAAATGGTTTAGATTGTAAGATGATGGTTTAGAAAAAATAGAGGAAAAAGAGTGGAAAAAGATTGGGAAGAACAGCCAGAAAGGGGCTGAATCTGGCAATTTCGATTAATCGAAATTGGGTTTCGATTAATCGAAATTGGCCAGGAAGTTGAAAAGTCAGAGGACCCCGATCTCGATTAATCGAATTAAATTTCGATTAATCGACTTTAGATTTCGATTAATCGAATTGGAAATCGATTGATCGACTGGGAGCCTACAGTGAACTCCAGTGGAGGAAAGAAAATAGATTGGAGAAATCGAGTAATCGAAATGGGAATTCGATTAATCGATTTAGAAATTCAATTAATCGATTTGGGATCGATTAATCGATTTTGGAAATTCGATTACTCGAATTGAGAATCGACAGATAGAGTGGAGAATTTTGATTAATCGAATTGGGTTTCGATTAATCGAATAGGAATCTCGATTAATCGATTTGAGAATCGATTAATCGATATTGATTTTCGATTAATCGATTTTGGAGTTCGATTAATCGACTGTGCTAAATTTTATTGACTTTTGAGTTTGACTTTAAGCTTCATGGAGGGTCTTGGACCTCCTTTATTGCATCCTTAGTAATGTGTTTCACCTGTTATGTGGTACCATAGGTGGTACATATGAGCTAGTGCACAAGGAGCCACGTGGGACCTTGATGCATTGATCAAACAAGGACTTGAGATAGGGAACACCTTGAACATGTACTTTATTTTACAAGAGCATGTATGTAGTGATATAGAATTCAAAATTCAAATGTTTTATTGCTTAAGAATTGTGAAAAGTGTGTGTGAGTGACACCCATAAGAGTAAGTATAATGAGCCATCCCCAGGGGATGAAGAAGTAAAGAGATAAGAGCATCAGGTGTGATGCAAGTGAATGGATACATCCTAGGGATGTATCCAAGATTGAATCATGTTTGATAGGGCCTAACTGATATAAGATAGCACACTTACATGGTGAATAACTATATGTAAGGCACCGATATTTTTATTATTTGAGGTTTGATGACACGGCGGGATATCCGTGACCGACGTGCAGATATCCGTACCGTAAAGCGGTCGGAGGCTTATCCGTACATAGTAAACACACCCCATGGGTGTTGATTTGAGACAAGTGAAACCCCGCCACCAATCCCCAGGGGAAAGGGGCTTGGGTACTATATTGTATTCCCAGGGAATACGTTAAAAGTGTCTATATAGATGACGATGATGGGTATCTCATCGGGGCTCGATGGTATATTGCTCGGGGATTACTTAAGTTGAAAGTTTAAGTTTTGCTTTAGGCCTTTTCAGCATTATTCATGAGTAAATAAAAGACACGAGTAAACTACCAGTAAAATGTAATGCTTTTTAACTATTTCATCAGTAATTGTATAGACACATCATGCATGGCATATCATGGAATATATGTGAGTAATAATTTATATGTTCAACTGTGTTTTGTTCCCTATTGAGCTAGGATGTAGCTCACCCTATAGACTATACGTCGCAGGTTCACTACTAGCAGCGGCCGAGACTTCAGGAGACGACCACGGTGAGTCGGACCTGCGGTGACGAGTTGGAGCCACCTCCTGAGGACTTCTTCTAGAGGACTCCGTTGTGCCGCTTTGAGGGCTTTTGAGAGAGATTGGTACGGCTTGGTATGTCAAGCCTTGTTTTGGTTAAACCATGTATATATTGAGTTTGGGATTATTCTTTTGGGGCGAACCATCCGTGATGATTGATATCATCGATGGTTCGGATCGGTTCTCCATTCATGCAGAGGCATGAGGGTAGAACTGTCTTTTGGAGAATTGCTTTAATATAGATTTAAATTCCGCAGCTTCATTTATTATTTCATTTTATGCTTGATATGCCAATGTTCCGTGCTTAGCTAAGGGGCACGGTCAAGATGATCGTGCTGATGGCACGGGTTTCGGGGTGCCAAAATCCGGGCTGTCACATTTAAAATAACAATTATGATGTCAACACTCAGGATATTATTGATGATCACAGTGTCCTCATCCGCCGGCCGATTCCAGAAACTAAGCATATATTTATGCTCCATGGATTGTGGCTCATCCTCATCCTCCTCCACAACCACTCTTGGTCTTTTAATAGTGGCTTTTATATTCGAAGTCTTTCTCTTCTTCTGAGCACGCAAGTCATATCCTACAGCTTTACTATTTGAAGTTGATAGTTTCTCAAAATTTGATTTTAGTGATGCCGGCTGTGACTCACGATAAGGCTAGGTAAGCGGAGCACCCTCATCACCCACTTCTTGCAAAGCCTCCGCCAAGGGTTGTTTAACAGTGGGTTGAGGTGCATTGAGTTCAAGGGAAGTTTGTGAGGCAGTGGGTTGAAGGGCAGAGTTTGGGAGGCAGCGAGTTAAGGAGTAGGTTGAGGAGCAGTGGGTTTTGGGGCAGAAGTTTGTGAGGCAGTGGGTTGAAGAGTAGGTTGAGAAGCAATAGGTTTAGGGGCAAAAGTTTTGGGGATTGTTGGGTGAGTGGCAGTGGATTAAGGGGCAGAAATTTGAGGGGCTGTTGGGTGAGTGGCAGTGGGTTGTTTGGGAACGAAGGCCTCAAAGAGAGCCGAGAAAAACATATCATCCTACATCATTACAAAATACATTAAAACTTTGATTGTCATTATATTTTTTAAAAATAACTTAAGTTGACAATTGCTATCTTAGGTTAGCAACCGCAATACCCTAAACCACAATAGCGGACACTACCTTAAGTTGTCGGACGGTAACTTAAGTTGTCAGCCGCTAACCTAAGTTAGCATTCGCTACCTTAAGTTAGCAGTCGACAACTTAGGTTAGCGGACGACAACTTAAGTTAGCGCCCGCTAACTTAAGTTTGCGTTGGATCTTTTAAAAATTATTATTTCTTAGATTTAAAAATGAATTGATTTAAGTTAGGGATTTAGTACCTTTGTCAAATGAGATTTGATCGCGTCAAAATCCTTCCGCATTGCATCATTTTCGGCAGTTAAATTGACTACCTGATCTTGTAGTGACCCTACTTGCTCTTGTAGGGTCTTCTTGTCTCTCCCTAGTTGTTCAATAGTATTAGCTTGCCCTTTCAGCACTATAAACGCTCATCTGAATTCACCTTTCATCTCTTTAATCGACATACGGAGAGATGTGCATTTTTTTCCCAGCTCGATTACTTCTTTGATTAGATGCGGTTGCCTAGACGACTATTCCCTGATTGGTTAGGGCCTAATCTTCGATTGCTTGTCCTTTGATTCCAGATATTGACGTATAACAACCTCGTAATTATCGATATCATCACTGTCATTATCGTCATCATCGTGAGGCTCCTTGCCTCTTTTTTAGGTACGTGTCTCGTAACTTGGGACATCGCCTTCATATTTGATAGGGTATTCTTTTTCTTGCTCCCTTTTCATCTCTCTTTGCATAAAAAAGAGTCGAACTAATCAATACTGTAACTCGTATTTTACAGCTTCAAGCTTTAAGATAACTTTAGACTTAAGAAAATTTTCTCTATAATAATTTGGATTCCGATGGAATTTCGGGGCTTCCCATTTCAATAGCCTCGGAAATAGATTTTTCAGCTAAGTAAAAGTGGTGGCAACTCCTAGAAAGTGCTCAAACGATCAAATCTGTAGGGCGATAGTGCATCCGTAGATGTTATAATGCTTATTTTGTGACGTTTTGACCGCTTTCCTTCTGGCGATCGCTTTTGATATGCACTCTACTAAATTTTTGTAAACTATCAGGCTCCATAGAAACTCGTTGAACTTTTCAAGGTTATCGACTAATTCTAAGTACTGAATATCCACTTCCTGGTATGTGTCTGGAAGTAAGAAAGAGCATAAGAGAAACAACAACGATAATTTTAAAAAATTATCGTTGGATAGCTGGGCACTATCAGCTATTTCTTCAATACGAGATCTTTTAGCCGGCCTCCCAAAAAGGAATTTGTATCGAATAGTTTCTTTCTCTGGCACAGCTACATGCTCAGACTCAGGTTCCGTCAAAATGTTTAGGCCTAAAATCAATTATATATTGGACTCCTGCAGCAGTACATTTGTGTTCCTGACTTTAAAAACGTTCTGTTTAACCCAAAAGCTTAAAATTGTGTCAACCAAGTTTCCAATAAAATTTAATTTATCAAAAATCTTAAATAGATGACCGAAAATTAAATCATCTAGTATCTTCTTCCTCTCTTCGTTGCAATGCAAGTAAAATTTTCTAATACTAACTCCAGTACACTTCCCGAAGGTCTTTAGAAACTTCGTCATTTTACAACCACTTAGTAGGAACTGCAAAATATATAACATCAATTAACTAACAAAAATAGTGTGGATATAAATATACAAGGTTGGTGCTGACGTAGAAACGTCTTGGCTCGGAGCTAGCCTCTTCAGTAAAGTTTGAAACTATAGAGCCATTTTTGCAAATATGTAAACTTATAGGGCCAAAAGTGTAAATTTTCCTTTGATTTACATGTACAACTTTGACTTAGTGATGTTGGCATTTTTGTTTTAATCTTTTACACTAAAAAATATTAGATCATGACATACTTATCAAGTGGTACACGTGATGAATTTACATGGCATAAATCTCACGACTCTTTGACCTGTTACTTGATTTGCTTGACCTAAGCTTTTTACTAGGTAGGGCACACAAACTTGACCCATCGCCATGGACGGAGCCAAGGGGGGCTAACAGGGGCCACGGCCACCCCCGCTTATTTAATTTTTTTCTTTCTCTTTAATATATTTTACCGCTAAAATGATTGGCCCCGTCTAAATAAATGCACATCTAAGCTCTCTCTCTCCTATCTTTTAGGGATTTCTTATCTTTTAGACGTCTCCTCTCTCCCCTATCTTTTAGGTGTCTCAACCAAATATGTTACTTAAATCTCTCATATTTTTTTGAAGCAATAGTTCAACCACACTCCTAAAACTTATCTTTTTAAATCATATCCTAAGACATCTCTCTCTCTCTTTAAATATGATTAGGCCATCGAAATCATAAAAAATAAAAGATCATGTGAATTCTTATAACCTAAAAAATCATGTGAATTTATTAGATTTATAAATCCAAATTCGCCATTTTCCTACTATTTTATCCAAATAGACCTTAAAAGTTAAAAATGAGGTTTAACCCAGTTAATATGGCTCCCAGCTATGGCAGATTGACCCTAATACCTATTGATAGGCGCACAAATACATAAACAAAAGATTTATTTAAAAAAAAAAATTGTTAACAATAAATGAATGCTATTTTTTTTATTTATAATATTATATATTTCTTGTTCATACTTCGCCCTCCTCCCATGAAAGTTTCTGGCTCCGTCCCTGCCCATCAGGTCGGCCTGTCAGATGGGGAAAAAATATGGGTCAGGTCGGGTCAACCAAACCAATACGATGTTATAGTTAAAATATATATATATATATATATATATATATATATATATATATATATATATATATATATATAATGAAAGGAAAATAGGAAGTTTTAAATCGGGTCGCATTGGATTGGATTTTTGGGTTTGTCTGGGCGTATACATTAACCCATCAGGGTTGGGTCGGGTCTGGCATATGGCCCTTTCCACCGACAGCCTAAATTTTGCCCCAATCCGACCCGTTGACAGCCACATGTGACCTAGCAGGTCTTTTGAGACAAGTACAGCTCACATATGCTCTCCCAATTGAACAAAATGGGGGTTGTGTGAAAAATGAAAGAGATTATGTGAATAGAGTTTATATAACTATACTATATTATTTTTATCCAAAAAAAAAAAAAAAAACTATATTATATTATGAGAATATAACATTATATGCAGGTGACAAGTAATCCAAACCTTTTGCTTTTTGACAGGGACAGTTGGCGTATCATGGGTACTGTCTTTTCCTTCACACCAAATTGCCCCGGGCCCCTTAATAAGCTCTTAACCTTATGAAACTAATATAAAAATTACTAAATTAGATAATTTGTTTGCTAAATCAGTTTATATTTACTTTCAAAGTATATATTTTTGTAGCTGTATTTAGTATTAGCTACAGGGTGTTCTTACACAGATGTAATGTCAACGTGTTTTTATTAGGTGTTTGACTCATGCACCAAGGACCTTGCGAAGGTCCATCTGCCGCCACCGAATTGGTGGAACATTGAGAGATGCCCAGATATTTTTCAGGCACATAAATCATCGTACTTCCCTTGGTTTATTTGCTCCGAAAATATCTATGGCATCTCTTCTTGCGCAATGTTGGTCTCTATGTCTTGAAATATATGCCATTGACTTAATTGAATTTTGTTGACCTTTACCGATAATTTGTCCAAGAATTTAAAGACCGATACATTTCGGTATATCGGCTGGATTCTAACTATTTTTTATTTTAAAAATATATGAATAACTTTTAAAATCATTACTTGCAATTTACAAATATATATATATATATAGAGAGAGAGAGAGAGAGTACAGATAAATATTATTGGGAATAGAAGAGAGAGAGAGAGATTACCTGGAGAAGATGAGAGAGAATGACTTTATAAGATGAGATGATTTTCGATAGGGATAGATAAGGATTAGGGAGGAAGAGAGAACGGTGTAGGGAGAGAAAGATAGAGAGGTGTAATTTATTTAATATTTTAGGCACAATCACAAGACACATGTGTAACAGTATAAGTACAAATTTTAATTTTTAATTAATTGGGTGTATTCACTTAAAAAGCGTGTGCAAGTAATGCCTCTCTAAAATTAATTATAATGAGCGTGTTAAACATGGTTTCAAGAAGGGAGCCATTATTTGCATATGTTTTTCAAGTGATTGCACCAAATTTAAAGAAAGACTTAGTATTTTAGAGACATGTGATGTGTAAAAATGTAATATAAGCCGTTTGATTTGAAATTCATGATCAATAGATCTTTGACACATAATAGCCTTTGACTCCATTTAATTAAATGACGAAAATTATATTTTATTCTAATCTTTTGCAATTGATATATTTAAATCATGACTTTTAAATCAAATGATTTAGATGGTGTTTTCATATAGTAAAAATCGCAAAACTTGCAAGTCTTTCTTTTAAATTCCATGTAATCTCGTGCAATTACTTGAGATGCGTGTGTAAGTAATAGCTTCCTTTCAAGTATGGTAGATAGTGTAGAGAGTGTGTTTTCAACCATTGTAGGTTGTGTGTTCGATCTACAATGCTTTAAAGCATACACCAGTTACCGTCTAATTGCTTGCAAGAGTCCCAATTAGCATATGCTTGGAAAAGGAGTTTCAAGCTTGAGTTTTGGGATTAGTCCTATCCATTCGTTAACATGCCATTTGGCCATCTCAATCCAATCAATGAACCACGTGTGTCAAGTTGAACAAAGACAGATCTGGTGCACTGCCTGTACACCTTATACAAATTGTCCCATAGTTGAAGTTAGGGCTTGTGACATTTATCCCCTGAGATTTATCTTATTTACACTCCGCCCATGTTTCACCTATTTATGACCCTTGCTTTTGTATTTGCTTTACTTACTAACACTTATAATGAAAGATAGATCAATGACAAAACTAACCTTTAACTGTTTTGAATCAAACAACAGAAATCATTTTTCACTAGAATCTCCCACCCTGTGAATCTTGAGCTTGAAAAACTAATTTGACACAAATCTGACTTATATATATATATATATATATATATATATATATATATATATATATATATATATATAGAGAGAGAGAGAGAGAAAACAATACAATTCAAGTCGGAAAGTGGTTAATAGGTCGAATCTAAACCTTAAAATGCAATTAAATTACACTAGTAAGTTGTGTTCAAGTCTAGGATGGGTGTAGGACTAAGTCAACCAACAAGGCGGGCTCAAGCATGGATCAAAATGCCGGAAAATCGATACGTATCGTCCGTGCCCAAAACGTATCAGACGATAAATATCGGTATCGGACAGTACCGGACGATACATTCAATGTATCGTCCGGTAAACACATATAAGAGGCCGATATGGTACATTGAATGTACCGTATTGATGATCTCCAATACCGATGTGT
Organism: Chloranthus sessilifolius; assembly: GCA_021018995.1. NCBI lineage: Eukaryota > Viridiplantae > Streptophyta > Magnoliopsida > Chloranthales > Chloranthaceae > Chloranthus > Chloranthus sessilifolius. The sequence continues at coordinate 25,209,803 of CM037589.1, forward strand.
ATTGGTATCGGACGAAATTTTGATCCATGGGTTCAAGCCTAATTTATAGTAAGGTTCAGATCGAGGTTGAAAGTTTAACCAATCGGATTGCGTCCCACGGATAGAGGCAAGTCGGGTTGACAGGGGCCATGGCCCCCAACCACCAAACTAGCCTTTTTTTTTTTTTTCTTCTGATTTAAGATGGGCCCACCAGCCTTGTTAGTATGCCTTCCCATGGCCCACACCACATCCTAGATCGAGTCAACTCAACTCAATAGAATTGCAAGCAAACTTAAAGAAAAAATTAGATTTTCGAATTTGTTGAGTAACTCAGGCGAGTTCCAAAGCAACTTGAACTACTCATTTAAATTGATAAAAATTATAATTATTTTTCATACAAAAAATGCAAGTTTTTATATTAGCCACAAGGCCCCAACATGCATGATCGTGTACCGGCACCGATATCCATCAATGTTTGATCCATAGTGAAAATTTTCACATAAATTCCTTGAAATTCTCTTAAATAGGGTTCAACAAAAATTTCAGCAATAATTCGGTGGTGTTGCCGAAATTTACAAAACTTTTATTATTCAAAAATTTATGACTTTTTCGGTGGTTTATACAATGGCCCCTATCAGTAAAGTTTCTACTACCATCCCTGTTCGGTTTAAGTTAAGGAAAGTGGTTAATAGGTTGGGATTAGGTTAACTCTACACCCGTCCCGAACGACCTATTTGCACCGAAAAATATTTTCAAAGAGGGGATATAATCCTCGGTTTGCCTAAAACGAAAGTTCGGTAGCTGATTCTCAAAATGATCCTTGTCTCCTAAATCGCAGAGAACTAGTTGTTATATTTATTATTAATATAATAAATATTTTAGTAATTTAAAGAAAATAAAACTTTATTTGATTTCTTAGTTTTGGGTTGGGTTTTAGGCAATAGTTATTCTCAAGTTTTATATGCAAATGAATAGTCTCACATTGGTAAAAATAAAAAGTGTATAGGTTATATATAGAACCTTTCACTTTCTATTATTGTTTAACAATAATAAGAGAAGAGTGTGCCTAGCGGCGAGCCGCCACATTCGCGCACGCGCGTGTGTGTGGCGATTGGCGTTTAGGCTCATTGGCGCGCACGCACGTGCGCATCGTCGCAAGGAGAGGTTTGAATTTTTGATCAGGCAGATCCAACGGTCAGATTATTCATGGGTTGAGTCGGGCCTAATGGGCCACTATTCAACGGGTCAATTCGGTTCTATTGGGCCAAACGGATTGGTCAAATGTTGACCGTTGGACCCAACCGTTTCATAACCGCTTATAAAGGTGTATAACCGTTCGAATTTGAATTTGAAAAGTTACAACCTTTCATGCAGCCGTTGGATGTAGCGGTTGAGATCTTTGAAAGATTTGAGCCGTTCAAAATATGACTGTTGGTCCAACAGTCATATTGAAATTTCTATATAAGGAGGCCTTAGGACACAGATTCAAACACTCTGAAATGCATCGGAATCCTTGAATAAAACTTGAGAATTCCTCTTGCTTTCTTCTTTAGGTGGTGCTCCATCGGATTGAGTTTTTTGGGGCGATCCTCTACTGTTGCAAAGTAACGGATCGCATTCAAGAGATTGGGCTCGTTGTATCCTGGAAACGTTTCGCTGGAATCCCTTTTGCAAACTCGAAGATTTACTCGAGTAGGGAGCGAATAGCGTTTTAAAGACAACGATTACGTACCTCGAGTCCAATTCTCTTGCCCTTTTCATCATTTTCGGATCTCTGTTCTTTGATTTATCTAACAGTGAGGGATCTAAGATTTAAAATATTAATCTACAGTGTTCAGGACAAACATGGGATCGATGCCCCCTTGTGGTCGACCCTCTATGTATGAAGAAATGCTTCAACGGGTACTGGTTTTTGCAACCAAGGATTAGTGTTGACAGCTTTGAACAACTAATGTTCTACATTTAACACTGTTGAGTGTTGACAGCTTTAAACAAGATGGTGAAGTTCATTTTTTTGTCCCAATATTTTACATAAGATATCTTGGTATCATGGCTCACCTATCAGACGGTCAAATGTTAATTTCATGTGGAACATATCACTAAAAGTGACCTAAAAACTCTTCTCATAGTCTGTCATAATCAAGGCCATTTTGGGAATATGTGCCACTTAGAATCAACATGTTACTGTCTGATATGTGGGCTATGGTATCAACATCTCGTGTTAAATATTAGGATGAAAGATAATTTTCATCATCTAATTCAAGTCAGTCAACAAATTTAACGATGGAACCATTTGCAAAACCTGAATCTTTGGTTGCCAAAACCCTCACCCTACTTAAATTATAGTACCTATTTTTACCGTTTATATAGTTTCCCGAGCGTGCATCCCACATCGGGATTACAATGGAGGGATTGTAATATCAGATTCCGTTAATAATAATATTATAGGGTAATAGGTACCCCTTTATCTCTTAAACAAGGAAAATTTTCTAAACCAACCCTCTGATTAGAGACCCAATAGTTTCACCTTTCATTAAGCAGACAAGCTTTAAGTCGAGCCCGTTCCAATTAGCATAAAAAGTCTAAAATACCCTTTTTTAGACTTTTTATTGTTTTACATAGTTTAAAATTTTAAAAATTACACTTTTTTATATTAACGCGATGTGAAACAGCATTTATGCGATTATGTCATTTGATTTGAAAGCCACAATATAAAGATTGATGGTGTCAAAGATTGACACGAAAAAAAGTAATATTGCATCTTAAAATAAAAATAAAAATGACTAATTAAATATTTGTTATCGATTGTCTATACAGTCGAAAATGATTATCTATACAGTTGATAACAATTGTCTAGGCAGTCATTTTTTTTTGTAGAGTTAAAGAGTCAATATCGTCATTTTTTCATGCCAATCTTTGGAACCATCGATCTTTATATTGTGGCCTTCAAATCAGACATCATAGATATTGCTGGACGATAAAAATGTAAGAAGTGGTATTTGAGACTTTTTCTGCTAGCTGAAACTGACTCGGCTTAAAGCTGGTCAGTTATGAGAAAGGTGAAACTATAGAGTCTTTGACGTAACAGGTGAATCTAATAGGTCAATTTGAAAAATTTCCCCTTAAAGAAAGAATTTGTACAGGAACAACCATGTGCCTTCAGAGGTTTAAACCTAATCAAATGCGCACATTTAAATAAGAGTTAGTCTATGGTAGGTGTTGATGAGTAGACATCACACAGCCCGCATGTCCATGAGACCGAGTGATTGGCACAGATTTCCATACATTGGAAGTCAGTGGAAGTCACTAAGTCACAATGACATGTGGACTATAATGTCCACTCATGATACGTGCACACCCATTCTAGACTAACGCTTTAGGTGTTTAATTAGAGGCTGTAAATTGAATTGATGTGCCTCCGAAGAGTTGACTGATTTGTCAAGATTATTGACATGTGGAGATCCATAAAGAGATATGGTTTACCTAATACTAACTCCAAAGCCACCCTTAGGGCTCTCAATGGGTCGGGTTAGGAATTCTTTTTGCCCCATCCTAATTCGGGTCAAAACGTACTCAATCCAAGGCCATTCATAGAAGGTGAGCTAGAGTCCGAGCTGGGTTGTAGGATTTATTTTCTCGCCATTTTTATTAATTCAGATTTTTTAGTAGAATTTTTTTATAAGTCAAATTTTTTTAAATCAAAATTTTTATGCATAAATTGAAGACTCCTTAACAATTTTAAATCATTATTTATGTAAATAATTTTATTAAATAGATATGGCTTAGTAGTTTTTAATAGATGTAACACACATTAGTGATTAATCTATATTGTAATAAATCATTGGAACATATTTTAACCAAAGAATCATGCCCAAAAGTAGATGTAAACCATCCGATTAGCAAACTTTAATATCAATCATAAAATTAAGAACAACAATTAGTATTAGAGTTCACAGATCGAATGTTTTAAAACTCTCCAAAAATGTGATTTTTTGGCCTATTGTCCTTCAATTTATGATCTATTACTTTGATCGGTTAGATTACTCACATCTTAAACTATTAATGTTGACAAATCATTTAAACACTATCTTAATATTTAAAGGACCATCAGGAGAGTCGGGTCCTATACCATATATTTTCAAAATGTACTCCTGAGAGCGCCTAACATGCCCATCTACTTTTAATTTTTTAAGAAGAGCTACTTTTATTTTTTATTTTTGATATGTTACCCTCTCTTGTAAATGTCTCTATTACAAATCAATAGGACCCTTGCAGGCCAGCTTGGCCCTGCAAGCATAACCAGTCGGTCTTGGTTCCAGCTTATTAATATTGAGTACAGGTTTTTGTAACGAAGATTTTGTCTCCGCAGCTGATGGGTAAACAGCTAACATAATTGACTGCGTTAAATTGGACGATGAAGATTATTTTTCATCCCAAGCTTTTATAGAATAGATCTTGAAATCATAGACACATCAAAACATTCATATGTTCATTCCACATGGAGTAAATCCCCAAAATTAATTCAAGAAATGTTTTTATAATACACAAGGGCATAGCCAGAAATTTTTATTGGTGGGGGCTACAAATTATACATATAATGTTAGAAGTTATTTACCATCGATTTGGGGGCTTTTATATCATAGATTTGGAGGCTTATAGACAAACAAAGGTTGTATAAGAACCATACCTTATAGAAACTCTAGAGTTAAATGGGGACTTGAGCCCCCACACGCTTCTATGTGGCTACGCCACTAATGATACATCATGATCATAGGAATGTGTGTGACGCGAATCAACATCTGATCGTCTAATATGTGGGCCATAATCTCAATATCTACTATATAAACGATTGAGGCAAAAAACAATCTCCATCTTTGGAGTTAACAATATTAATGGTGGATCCATCAGATACAAAGACCAAATCTTCGGTTGCGAATAACCAGTACCCATTAATATTTAGGCTGAACTTAGACATGACTTTTGAACCCTCTATTATGAGCTGTAATATGATGGAGGTGAGCACCACCTGGTTCTCCTTTTTTGGTCCAACCACCGGACATTCAATTAGTGCATTATTGGATTGTAGGGCAAAAATGGGAGCACCCTGGTTCTCTGCACATGGCAAAGATCTGCTACAGTGTGATTTCTTCAGCAATCTAGTTAATGGCCCCATCCATCACCACATCTATATAAACAGTACTTTAATGTGTGCCACGTCTATTGTCTGGCTGACTGGTGCCCCTGCACCACAGGTGGTGCACTCGTGGCCATTTAGCTTTTGTTTTTGTTTTCTTTTCAGAGAGAGTGACCATTTAGCTACAAATAGATAAAGCATCAACCTTCCTTGTCCTCACTGGTATCATAAGTTTATCCCATAGTTACGTACGCTGCATATGGCATAGCTCTTTGCTAGTTCCAATCATAGCAGAGTTTATCTGTTGTAGCAAGTTCTCATTCTCTATGCTAAAATTATGTTACCTACTTTAGCATGTATCCCTTCTTTTTGATAACTCCTTACATAATAAGATTTTATGTAAGATTTACCTGTTCAGCAGTCCCTCCTCTTTATTCACTCCTTGTCAGAATAGATTTTATTTGCTCCGATTAAAAGTTAGTAGGGAGCAGAGAGGTTGCTGCTAGAGCAAGTAAATCCTTCTTTTCTAGCAAAGAGCTATGTCATATGCAGCCGTAATTTCTTTGATTTGCTCTATTCGAATTCGGGGTCGCAATTCGCTATTTTCAAAAGAAATTAATTTATTGGGGTGGGTTGAGTTTTACTATTATTTATTATTTATTATTTTTATAACATTTTCGGTTTAAATGGTATTTTTATGCTTTCAAAACATTATTATAATTAAAATACTCAACATTAATTTTATTTGGCAATTCGTTTATTATGTCAAATTTGATTCATTGTATTCAATTTGCGATTTGCTAAGTGAATGAGCAAATTAATTAACATAAGTTTATCCACCTAGCACCTTTTAGTCCACTAAGCTTGTGCAAGCCTGGATTTAGGAGTCAATGCTGGTCATAAGATTTAAATCTGCTTCCCTTCCTCATAAAAGGAGCCATTACTTAGTGCAATATAAAAGGCTTGCCAACCCTCACAGTTAGGGCTTTATTGGGAAAATGAAATATGTCCAACCCAACCTCACCCAATAAAAATTATTATATTTTTCATGATTTATATATATATAGGTTGTATATAGTATAGCTCTTTGGTAACTCCTGCCATAGCAAAGTTCACCTACTTCAGTAGGTTCCTATCTTCTTTATTAACATCCTCTTATCTGCTTTAGCAGCTACTCCTTCTCCTTATAACTCCTTGTATAACAAGATTTTATACAAGAGTTACTTGTTCAACAATTCTATCCTCCTCTCTATTCACTTCTTGCCAGTATGGGTCAAAAACTCGTTCGATACCGATACGTATCGGTTTTGGACCTGGGCAGTATGATACATTGTCTATGTATCGTACCCCCTAAAAAATAGGGTAATCATCGTCTGATACGGGCAATGTATCGCCCGTATTGGACGATACAGACGATACATTCAAATTATCGGGCGATAATATCAAATTATCGTCTGATAATTTGATTTATGAGTTTTTTGAAAAAAAGAAGAAGTATAAAAACGATACATTCAATGTATCGCCGATACATTGAATGTATTGGACGATACGTGATACATATCGAACGATACGGAAGCTAATTTGATTTTTTTTAAAAAAAAAATGTATTAAAATAACACATTTAATGTATCGCCGATACATTGAATGTATCGGACAATACGCGATACGTATCGTCCTAAACTTCAGGACGATATGTATCGAAAATCCGATATTTTAACCCTTGCTTACCAAAGCAGTTTTTATTTGCTCTGGTAGGGAGTTAGTAGAGAGAAGAGAGGTTGTTGCTAGAGCAGATAAATCCTTATTTGCTGGGAGTTAGAAAAAAGAATAGGAACCAACTAAAGCAGGTGTACTCTGCTATGGAGGGGGTTAACAGAGAGCTATGCCATACGTAGCCTAAATATTCAGTGAGGTTAGCTCGACCCAACCCGACCCAATTTTTGTTCGATCCAATGCCGACTTGAAGGTCAGGCCGGATGCCTCATGCCCGACTCGACTTGATGGGTCAAGTTTATTTGTCTGACCTGACTCACCCTCCGTGGACGAACCTTGCGGAGGAACCCGTAGGTTTTCGGGGCATTGGATTCTCACCAATGTTCGATTACTCAAGCTTACATTCTTGCTTCCGCTTCTTCCACACCTGCTTGTGCGGATGTTTTCCTTTAAGCGGAACGCTCCCCTACCGATGCATTTTTACATCTCACAACTTTGGCAAATCGCTTAGTCCCGTTCATCTTCGGCGTAAAAGTGCTTGATCAGTAAGCTATTACGCACTGTTTCAAGGGTGACTGCAGGTTAGGTATCGAGTCAGCATTCCGTGTGACTGGGTAATGACTATTTTTTTTCTCTCACAAAAGCCAAAACAAAAGCCAACTTGTTACTCACGGACGAGCTTATATAGAAGGTGGGAATTGACGGACTTGGCTCTAAAAAGAGAAAGGTTCATTTGGTTCGTCCACAAGTAAATTTTGTTAGAGAAGGCAATCGCTACTTGTTGTTAGAAATTTAACCCATTCTACCGAATTCTCTTATTGCGATGAATGCAGAAAAATAAGAAGATACAAGAGAACAATCACAGACAACACAAGATTTACGTGGTTCACCTAATAGAAGGCTACGTCCACGAGAGTATATGCACTATTTATGAAAGTTTACTATGTACACACTCTCTTCTCTCTAGTGCACTCTCAAATAATATCAAACACGATCTTCAACAGTAAAATTACTGTCAAAGTCAAGGACGTTGCCCTTTAAAGAACAGAAAAGAGATTTGTCGGAATATGGCAATGATTCCGACTAAGGATCAAAATTTCGACGGAAATGGTTCAAATTATTGGTTTAAGTCCTCACCGAAATGATAATTTGGACCGAAATTTCGATCATATTTTGTATGGGATTGAAAGTATCGGCCGAAATTTTGGTCAAATTATCGGTTTTTGGCCAAAATTTCGGTCTAAAATTTTAGTTTTGGTCATGCTCGAAGCCGAAATTTTAGCCGATATCTTGATCCTTAATTTCGACACAAGAACGGCTTCAATCGAATCTTAAATCCCCAAGTAATTCTTCAATACCCTACCTCTCAAAAGTATTCACCCAAATTTTTCTCTTTTGAAAAACTTTATCAAAAAACTTAAATTCGTCCATGAGCTTTCCCTTTATATAGGAGACTCGAATCCTACTTCTAACATAAGAGAAATTCCTCAGAAAAGGGACTTTGCATATAACTTGACGTCGTGGGTCGCTCGAGTGAAAACCAAAGTTGCTCGAGCGACCAAAACCTGAAAATTTTTCCTTAAAAAAGTGCGCAGATCACTCGAGCAATAACCAAATTTGCTCAAGCGACTTGTTCTCTTAAAAACGCTCTTGTTGAGTGCTCACCTCGCTCGAGCAGATTTGGCTCCCGCTCGAGCGACATACGTTGGGGTTAAACCTATAATAACACTTGCACCTAAAGAGTTTGGCAGGTGTATTTTTTTTCATGAGTCATGACAAGAAAATAAGGATTTACTATATAACAAGGAATTAAACTGTATATCAATTCATCCTAGACTGGTGGGTACCGGTAGATACATTTCGGCCTCGCCTGTATGAAATCGGCGAGTATATATATATATATATATATATATATATATATATATATATATATATATATATATATATATATATTGAAAATAGTAAAACATATAAAACATTTTTTCGATCAACATCAGCCCATATCGAGACAGTATCGGTTACCCATACCACCTCGATATCAGTATCGGGGTGGTATAGTATCGATTTATCAAAAAATTATTACATATCGGCACAATATGTATTGGTATCAGCTGATATAAAATAAAATACCCCGCGTGTCCACATCTGTGATCAACATAAGTAGTTAAAGCAGTACTCTATCTACATTTCATCCAAAGAATCACATCTATGAAAGGATCAGAATCATCCAATCAATGAATAGTGGATTGTTCAACGTGCCCAGTGAGTAAAACTTTGAGCTCACTTTAAACTTTTTTCGTTTGATAGGTGCTCACTTTAAACGGTTATGCGTTTACATTTGTTCCGATTAAAGAGAGGCGTATTCGCTTAATATCAAGAAAATAGCTACTTAGCTCATGATTCTTTGTCGGGCATAACCAAGGAAAACCTTTGTTAGTATATTTGTTACTGCATTTCTTTTGTTCTAGTTTGTTTTTTTTAGGCTGCGTTAGGAAACCTCGATTTGGATTTGGGGATTTTAAATTTAAAATATTTAGATATTTTAAATTCAAAATTTGAAATATTTGAATTTGCAAATCTCTTGTTTAAATATTTAAGTATTGTCTTAAGATTTGGCCTAAGAATTTATAGATACCTTATTTGGCTTTTTTTTTTTTTTTATAAAAAAAATTTATATTTTATTGGTTTCTTTCATATGTTTTATGTAAGTAGGGATGCAAGTTCGGTGTACCGAATCGAACCGAATCCGATTTTTTCGGTTGGGTACACCACAAATCGAAATCGAACCGAAATATATCGATTTCGGTACACCGAATTCCTCCAACACATAAAGCGTTCCCGAACCGAAATCAAATTTTTCGGTGTTCGGTTCGATTTGTTTCAGTTTGGGTTTAGGAAAAAGAAAAAAGAAAAAAAGAAAAAGGGTGCAACCAAAAAAATTGCTGGTTGCACCCATATTCGATTTTTTTCCCTGAATCTAAGCTAAAGCAAACCGAACCGAACACCGAAAAATTCGGTTTCGGTACACTGAATTCCTCTAACACATAAGTCATTCCCGAACCAAAACGGAAATTTTCAGTGTTCAGTTCGGGTTGGTTCGGTTTGGGTTCCAAAAAAAAAAATCAAAAAATGGGTGCAACCAATAATTTTTGGGTTACACCCATTGTGCACTGTACAAAAGTTGGCTGCAATGGCAAAAAATTAGTCGTTGCAGCCCAATGACGATTGCAACAGTTAGTTTTCTCGTCGTTACAGTAACTACTTAAGCTTGAGTTGAGTCAGTTCGAGTCAGGTCTGGTATCGGTTCAATCCGGTCCATTTACCACCGGTTCATCCCGGTTCGCTTTGGTTTAATTCTGGTTGCCTCATTTTAAACCTAACTAGATCGATCAAGCTTAAAAATATTTGGCTTAGGCGGGTCGAGCATTAGGTCGAACCGTACCTATGATAGCACTGAGTAACAACTTTTTATTCACTAAACATAGCTAATTATATGTTGGTATCATGAATCAAAATTTCGTTCGATACCGATACGTATCGGACATGAATGATACGGTACATTCAATGTACCGTATCGTTTAGTCTCGTATATTATACCGAACGATACATTGAATGTATCGTTCGGTATCGTCCGGTACCGATACGTATCGTCCGATACGTATCGATTTTGAGCTCGAACGATACGTATGAGGAAACCGAAATTTTGATCATTGGCTGGTATAAGATTTGAATTTTCAAATAACGCCTAGGAGGTGTTATTTACAAATCCAATTTTTTACAATACAAACATGAATTTCTAAATTCCGAAGAATTTACTAAATTCAAATCCAAACACAAGCCAAATGGTGGATTTGAATTTGGAGATCCAAATCCAAATCCAAATCCACGTTCCCAAATATAGCCGTATAGATATTTATATTTTATAAAAAAAAAATTGTGTGCTAGTAAAATCTAATAGTATCTATATAATTAATTATAAGTTTAGTATGTAGTTAGTAAAAAGTTGTGTGCATTTAGCAATGCCATAAATAAAATTATCCAAACATTTTAATTTTAGAATAATCTCACTTGACGGCACACTCATTAGAGCATCTGAGCCATCTATTAACTAAAGTCAAACTAAAAGTCACGAAGAATCTGAACCATCTATTGAACTAAAGTGAGAGTAACAGTCACAATCATTAGAGAATGTAAACCATGCAATCTGCGTATTCTAAGATGAAAAGTTCGTTTTCTTAGCACTTAAAATTAAAGTCCAATCAAATGAATTAAAGGGTTATAATCCATGCATATTTTTTAGCCGAGATAAGTGTCAATAAATGGCAGTTAGTTGACCTATTTAAATTGTTCAAACACGTGTCACATTACCTGCATGAAAGATAATGGTAGCCTAATAAAGGCAATCATTAGAGTTAACCTCTTTATTTTTATGGGCTAATATTAGGTGCCCAATTCTCTTTCAGCGAAATTAGTCAAATCTCGAGAGGTTTGACTAATTTCTAGGGTAATCTTAAGTTTAGGATTGGACTAATCCCTAAAAGATGCTCTCCCCCCCGTTGTGTAATGAGTATTTCATGATTTACACATCTTACGGGACATCTCGTTATTATAGAAGAGAGACGCCAATATTCGATTCCATGATCTATTGGTAACAAATCAAAGTCTCATACTAATTATGAATTGTGCCACCTTTGGTCCATGGATTTAGGTATGGATCACTTGTTAGGAATTCAACATACTCTACTGAACTCTCGATCGTGATGAATGCGAAAATACAAGGAAAGGCATAGAGAAACAATTATATACAATACAAAGATTTACGTGATTCACTCAATCGAGGGCTACGTCCACGGGAATATATGCACTATTTATGAACGTTTACAACGCACACACTTTCTTTTCTCTAGTACACTTTTAAACAGGATCAAACACGATCTTCAATAGTAAAATCACTGTCAAGTTAAGGACATTGTCTTTCAAAGAACAGAGAAGAGATCTATCGGAATATAGTAATGATTCCGGCGCAAAAACGACTTCAATTGGATCTTCAATCCCCTAATAATTCTTCAATATCTTGCCTCTCCAAAGTATTCACTCAAGTTTTTTTCTTTTGAAAAACTCTCTCCAAGCTCTCTCTCCCACCCTAATTCGTCAATGAGTTTTCCCTTATATAGAAGTTTCGAGTCCTACTTCTAACCCAAGAGAAATTGTTTAAAAAATCAAATCTGCGCGTAACTTAGACATCACGGGTCGCTCGAGCGAAAACCAAAGTCGTTCGAGCGACTTACACCCGAAACTTTTACCTTTGAATCGTGCCTCGGCCGTTCGAGCAAGAACCAAAATTGCTCGAGCGACTTCTACCCGAGAAAAAACCTCTAGTTTCATGCTCATCTCCCTCGAGCGGATTTGATTTTCGCTCGAGCGCCTCAGTTGGGATTAAACCTATAATAACATCACTCTCCCGTTGCCATCCATAGGGTTGAACATATTTTTGAGCTCTAAACGTATGAAAGGTAACATACATGATTTCACTGATTTATATGCACAATTGCTCATGAATATTTATCTGTCTCTTGAGATTTGGCCATGTTGGTGGAGGGCGATTGACCCAAGCATTTGGTGTACGGATGGAGCACCTAATACCAACTTCAGAAGGAGAAGAAAAATATGTTATATTGAGCTTTTAGTTCAGAATATGTGGGTGCCAATTTTAGTTGACCGAATAGCATTTACATTAATGTATGTCTTAATTTAATGCTTTATAATATACCATCAAAATCAAGATCAAGAGAGAGAAAGAAGGAAGATGCAAACAATCCAACGTAGATAATAAAATCAACAACTTTCTATCTAACTTTGAAATAAATCAATAATGGAGTGGAGGGTGAGAACTTGGTTGTCATTTGACTCTTTTCTCATTATCTTACTTTTGTGAACTCATCGACCACATGTAGTTTTATCTTATTTATCGGCCTGGGCTAAGTTTAAAATAAAATGATTAAAGAGTTGATATTAGGTGGGCGACAGATGCACCATAGGGTCCCAGTTAGTATTTTAAAGGTAGAATCCTCGAAAGTTTGACTTTTACAAATTTCAAGGCTCTGGAAAGGGATATGAGGGTTTCCTAAGAGGTCTGGTTCCGCCATCGCTAAAGGATTAAATCTCAAAATCCTCTTTTTTTTTTTTTTTTTTCGAGTAAAACTATGAAGGTAGCTCGAAATACACTTTTGATCTATACAAAAGCCGTTGGTTTGTTAAAAAAATTGGGGGGCCCCTGAGGGTATTTTCGTCCTAAACCTTTAACTAAAAATCATTGACTCTCTTCACCAACCTCAGGCATAAAAAGCTATTAATAAGTGCTCTAGTCCCTTATGAACATAGTCACCATCTGGGGTTCGACAACCATTAGGTGGATTCGGGAAAATTTAGCCGGTAAAATTCAGCTAGTTCCGGAAAGTATTCTGAGAGAAAAATAAAAAAAATAAGATTTAAAATTTTAAAATTTTATAAAATTACAATTTTTAAAAATAATTTGGGAATAATTCGGGTATTTTTTTGTGAACACACGAAGTTTTGAAAAAAATTGTGAATAATTCGCAAAATCTTAAATTTGTGAATTATTTGCTTTAAAAAAAAAATAAAAAAAAATCGGCGGTTTTTATGACTATGCTTATGAAGGTGTGCTGGATAGGAGTGCTACGTGCACCCACAAATTGCACCGTTGCACCTAATTTAAAAGAAAGAGTTGGAATGGTTGCAACATGTGCAAAATCTATATAAGCCCTCCAATCTGAAGGCAATGATATAAAGATCTTTGTGTCAAAGATTGACACGAAACACAATCTCTAATTCAAGAGTGTCAATCATTGAATCAAATAATTTAAGTTGTCTAATTTAAGAGATTGACACGAAACATGATCCCCGTCATCTAATTCAAGAGTGTCAACCATTGAATCAAATCATTTAAGTTGTCTAATTTAAAAGTCATGATATAAAAATGTTTGACGCTAAAAATTAGTCATAAAAATATTAAAATTTTCTTTTAAATTAAGTGTAATAGCACAATTTTCCAGCACAAGCAGTCACTCCCTTATCAACTAAGGACCAGACACGGAGGATGAGAATCGTACCCACGTCCTACTCTTTCACATCGGAGGAAGTGTATCCACAAGATTAATGACTCTTTATTAGACTGGCACTACCCTTCCAAGAAAAATACCATATTCACCGAGATTTGAGGCCAGAATCGTAAAAGGTAGCTTTTTACATGTAGCTTTTGACAGGTTGATGGGGGTAAAAGTCTTCTCCTCAGTTTCATAATCTGACGATGCCAATGGCCCCATTAATTAATCCAAAAAGGTCAAAAGTGGTAGGTTGGGTCAGAAAGGGCGGGCCCACAAGAAGCATTATTAGACCTACAAATTTGTCTCTTGGTATTTGGTAGGGAATTTTTATAGTTACTTTTTACAAAAGAGAGGATACGTTGTTTCAGGAAACACCTGGTGATGATGATCCAATGTCACAAACCACTGATTCAACTTCTAGAGTGGTTTACTTAAATTTATAGAAAAATAAATTTTTTTAATCTATATATAATTTTTGAAATCAAAATATTGGCATGCATGTTAAAAAGGGGGCATTATTTACACCCATTTTTCTTGTTAAGAACATGCATTTCCACCGTAAAAATTGCTGATTGCCTTGAATTAGAAAATGGAGATCCCTTTTTCGTCTCAGTCTTTCACACAATAGATCTTGAGATCATAGCGCACTGATCAAATAGTCATATCTTGATTCCACATGCCACTCATTCCTGGGACTAGCCTTGGCAGCTATTGCGAATTTTTTTATTATTAATCTAAATAAGACCCATTACGGAATCTCGACATAGGCCACCAAAAACTCAGGACCGGCTCTGCACCATGGTCAATTGAACTCTTAATAACGGGTCACAGTATGACCATTTGTAAACATGGAAAAAAATTCGATTCCGCAATGGGCGACTATTGTTGGTTAGGATTGCAGTGTTGTTATTCTATTGTTGGAAATGTGAGAAAAATAAGGCAGCAAAAATAAATTAAAAAGGGGGATTAAAATGGAGTGAGACAACATAAAAATACATAGTCCTCCAAGATCCAGGACTGTTGTAGCAAGTTTTGATAAATAAGAATTTATCTCATAGGGACATTTGATCTAAAAATACAAGGTTAAATAATAGACCTCCAGATTTGGCTACAAATCTAACAATACTAACCTATACTAAAAAGCAAAGGTAAAGAAAGGGAGTTTTTGGGGTGTCACGGAACTAAAATAAAATATACAAGAAAATGACAGATCTACACTATAAGAAAGAGTTTTAGAAAGAAATGGATTTGAAAAAATAAAGGGAATATGGGTGAGAAGTAATAAAATAGGGGTTGATTTTTCACTGAAAAATGGGCTAGTCAAGTAGAACAAAGACTAGATCTACATCTGTCCTTCATTTGGCTACAAGCTCAAATGCAAGGGAGAAGAATCTAATCTAACCCTGAGATATGGTCTAGTCCTAGGGTTATAATTTGTCCACTTGGTTGGTCACAGATCATTCCAGAGATATACTCCAGTCAGCGGGTTAAAATCAGAACATCAAAATCACTGCAGTCACTATGTGTGTATGACTACAAGCTTATGCATCCATAGGTGCAGAAAACCTATAAACTATATGCAAGCATAAGAGAATATAGATCTAATGAGATAAGAAATACAACTTTCATTGCATACAAAATACTTATAATGGTTAGCCCTCAAAATTGTAGTCAATGCAGAACTTCAGACTCTTTACAAGCTTCACAGTCCTTATTACAGCATCAGATCAGTCTTATCTATTACAAAAGGACTTAGCCAGCAAATGTTGAGCTAAGGAGGGAAGAAAAAGAAAAAAGATGACCTAACCCTAGAGGTGATCTAAGCACAGAATCTCCTCCTAGCTCAGAGCAAAATTAGGTAATGTTAGATGATTATTTTTGGCTATTTTTACAGCTTTTATACAATCTATACAAAATATCTTTGTGCCTTGGCCAATTAGAAAGTAGGAGAATTAAGTTAGTTAGGATCTTGTTGATGTTGCTCAATTACAGCCAAGCGTTGCCTTGATTAGTAGGGAACCGTTTAGCACATTGGGATGTGTGCCCTAGATGTTGTGAAATCTCAAAAGTACCCTTGTATGTTGAATGGGAAGGCTGGAACCCGAGCCTCCTTTAGTTGGAGCTTCAAATTATGAATCTCGAGTGGTTCTCAAGTGGTTGAATTGGTTCTTGAAGCTTGCTCGACTGGCTGGAGTGGTGTAGGTTATGCAGCTCAACAAGATGAAGCTTCATTGGCTCGAGAGGCTCCCGATAGGCTAGAAGTAGTGCTCGAGCAGCTGATCTTCTATTTCTGCAGCTCGAATGGCTGTATTAAGCTTCTCAACAGGTTGGTGCAGCAGCTTCTCGAGTGGCTAAATTGCTGCAAACTACAACTCGACAAGTTCACGTTCAACTACTTAACAGCTTCAATTGCTTCAGCCAGCAACTCGACAGGCTAAATGCTTCAGCCTTAACTGCTTGAGATCTGCTCGAGAGGAATTTTTGAAGGTGTGAGCCTCTCAAGAACCACTCGAGAGGAATTTATGGAGCTCTCTCTGTTTGAGTTGCTCGAGAACTGCTTGAGCTCACTAATCTGCCGTAGACTTGAAGTGCTTAAGATCTACTCGAGCTTGAATATGTGAATGTTTAACTCCCCGAGCTTGCATGTCTAATTGACTACTGCTGTGCACAGCCTGCTGCAGCACTCCTTACTGCTTGGGTCCATCTTCCTTTTGACTGTTGGACTTTTATGGCCCTCAGGCATGACATGACACCTATGGTGTAGACCACCATGGTGCACTCTTAGTTCTTTTATCATCTTCAAGACTTGACCTCAAAATACTCTCTTCTTGGCATTCCTTATGTGGACTGTTGCACTAAGCTGTGATTTATTTCTAACTACAAAAACATACTCAAATGACAATTATTAGATGACTCAAAGGTGTACTAAAGACTAGGTTAAGAGGTGAAAAATGATATTTTTCAGTGATTAACAACTATTCGCACCCATTTTCGGAGTAAGGACAATACAAATTTTCACAAAATGGAAACCATTAAGTTATTTGAATTAGACGAAGATTTTTTTTGTCTCAATCTTTCAAAAAATTGATCTTAAGATCGTGTCACACCTATTCAGACGGTCAGATGTTGATTCCACATAGCAAACATCCCCAAAAGTGACTTCGATCATGGGCAAAGAAGTTGACCTCCTTCACTTGTAGAGACGTGCACTTATGTGGAATCAATTTTTGACCATTTGATAGGCATGTTATGATCTTAATAAAGAACACAAGATGATGAATCAATTTCCTTACCTTTCATTCACATAAATGAATTATAAATAGTTTACAAGAGATAGAGTTTGTTCCCAAAATCTAGAAAGATTACAACAAAGCCTAACAAACTAAAGATTATAACAAAGTCTAATAGACTAAGATAGGCCATATCACTATAGAACAGATCACTTAGGATCTTTTTGTGAAACTACTTTGTGGTTATTGCACCCCCGCAAACTCATGGCACAAGCATGAACCATGAGTTTGGACTGCAAAGCATGAAAACACAATGACGATAGTTCTTTGGTGAAGATATCAACCACATGATCATTGGTTGGTATGTATCGGACATCAAGTTCTCGTTGCACCACTTTCTCGTGGATATAATAGTAATCCACCTTGAGGTGCTTCATGCGAGCATGAAAAATAGGGTTGGATGCAAGGGAAATGGAACTTATATTGTCACACTAGATTGTCGACGCCGTCAGTATCAGAATGCGAAGATCACAAAATAAAAGTCGCAACCAAGATAACTCAGTGGTTGTTAGCGCAAGTTGACAATATTCTGATTTTGTGCTGAACTTGGAGACTGTACATTGTTTCTTTGCACTCCAAGAAACAGGATAATCACCTGTCGAACGACGATCAATTGGACAACCAACATAGTCAAAGTTGGAGTAAGCTTCAAGACGAAGCAAACTCGGTTGAAACCATAAGCCATGGGTGATGGTACCCTTAACATAGCGAAGAATTCGCTTGACTGCAGCCCAATGAGTAGTCGGGGAGTGCATGAATTGACAAACTTGGTTAACCGCGAATGCCAAGTTAGGACGAGTAAAAGTCAAGTACTGCAAACCCCCAACAATGCTTCGATATTCGGTTGGATATGGTAAAGGAGATCCATCGATAACGTGCAACTTTTTATCACTTTAGATTGGCGAAAAAATCGGCTTAGCATGCTCCATGTGTACGCGTTTTAGTATATCAGTGGCATATGATGGTTGAGTGAGATAGAGACTCGAGTTGGAGCGAGTCATCTCTACACCCAGAAAATAATGAAGGGACCCGAGGTCCTTCATAACAAAGGCCTCAGTGAGTG
The DNA here is from genome assembly GCA_021018995.1 of Chloranthus sessilifolius. Taxonomy (NCBI): domain Eukaryota; kingdom Viridiplantae; phylum Streptophyta; class Magnoliopsida; order Chloranthales; family Chloranthaceae; genus Chloranthus; species Chloranthus sessilifolius. Next base: position 25,228,106 of record CM037589.1, read on the forward strand.
CGCCAATAATCCTTGAAATAGCTCCAATTTTGTTACCCATCACTAATAGATCATCAACATACACTAGGATAAATATAATAACATCATCGCGGTAATAGGTGAAGAGAGAATAATTTGTCTTGGAACAAGTAAAGCCCAAGTCCTCGAGATAATCGGCGAGACGTTGGAACCAGACCCGTGGTGCTTGTTTCAATCCATATAACGACCTTCAAAGGCAGTAAACATGGCGAGGAAATTGGGTATCCTCAAAACCATGGGGTTAACGCAAGAATACTTCTTCATTTAGATGACCGTGCAAAAAAGCATTTGCACATCAAGCTGTCGTAAGGACCAACCATGGTGAACAACAATAGAAAGTATCGTTCGAATGGTAGTATGCTTTACCACTGGACTAAAAGTCTCGGTAAAGTCCAAATCGGGTTGTTGGTGGAAACCGTTTGCAACGAGGAGGGCTTTGAAGTGCTCGATGGACCCGTCAGACTGACGTTTAATTTTATAGACTCATTTGTTGTTTAAAACATTCATGTGGGGTTTATATGGTATCAATTCCCAGGTACCATTTCTAATAAGAGTGCCAAACTCATCCGCCATGATGCTGCTATCGAGGGTCCTTACTTGCTGAGGTAAAGCCAGTAGGTTCAACAGGAGCCTCAATAACAAGAGCAACAAGGGCATATTTAGGATTAGGCTTGCATGTCCCATCCTGAAGTCTTGTGATCATGTGATGAGGCATGGGTGGAGCCGGATTAGGCTGCTCGGGTATGTGTTGGGTTGGAGCAGATTCAATGGGTTATGGGCTTGGGGAATGAGGGGTATTTGGGTCGGTGGCATCTGACCTTGTTAGAGAATATGAGTCGGGTAGAGGATCCGGTTGAGAGATGGTTGGAGGAGTGATTACCACCATGGAATCCATCCGCGGGGAAGAGGAAGATTGTACCCGAGTTTTGAATGAGAATGAAGTCTCATCAAACAAGACATGATGCGAAAGATAGACTCGATTTGTGGCGAGATCCAAGTATCCCCAATGATCAAGGGAATATCTTAAAAAAACAAACCGTTTGGATCGCATTTTCATTTTATGAATATTATAGGGTCGGAGATAAGGGTAACAAGCGCATCCTAAATAATAAAAAAAAATGAAAATTGGGTACACTGTTAAACAATCGTTCATATGGGGAGATATATTTGAAAATTTTAGCAGGAGTCCTATTAATTAAGTATACTGATGTGGCAAAGGCATCAACCCAATATGTTTGAGAAATTCCCGATATAGCCATGAGTGTCAAGCCCATATCCACAATGTGTTGATACTTGCGCTCCATAACCCCATTTTGTTCGGGTGTGTGTGCGCACGGTAAGCGATGACCGGTGGTGAAGATAATCTTTTAAAGGATGTCTGGTATATTCATCACCGGCATCACTTTGAAGCATTTTAATGGGCCGAGATAAGAGCTTTTCCACATGAGTTTTAAAATGCATAAAGTGAGAAAGTCTCATGCTTATATTTCATTGGATACATCCAAGAGTATCTTGAATAATCGTCAACAAAGAGCAAATAATATTTATACCCATCATTCGAAAGACATGGTGAAGTCCACACATATGAGTGGATGAGTTCTAAAGGAACCGATGCCAATGAAGTAGATAATTTAAAGGGTAGCTTTGTACGTTTGACTAAGTGACAAGGATCACAAAATTCATTCAAACTTGAATCATCACTAACGATACTTTTATTTGATAATAACAAACAAGACAAAATAAATGATGTGGGATGACCCAAACACTGATGCCATAAAGAGAAAGACACATGATCGCCCATGTATGCAACAGGTGCACGAGCTTTATTTGATCGATCAAAGCGAATTGGGTATAAGCCATCCTTACTCCGCCCTTAGAAAAGCGTCCTCCCCGTTGTGATTTCCTTCATAGAAAAATCATTAGTAGAAAAAACAAAATAACAATTATTGTCTCGAGTGAATTGATTGATGGATAACAAATTAATAGCCATATTTGGGCAATGCAAGATATTTTTTAAATGAAAGGAATTGAATTTGCATAAACGGTGGAAGAGCCAATGTTGAATATTTGTATTCTAGATTTGTTTCTAACGGCCTCATGATCGGGGCCCTCATACTCATCATGAACAACAAGATTTACGAGATCCGGAGTAACATGAGCCGATGTGCCGATGTCACTTAACCACGGCCAATCAGATGAAAAAGAAGTGCATGCTGCCATTGCCACCAGTTTCTTTATCAAAATGCGGCCTTCGTAAGCGAGATTCAACCTGTTATAGCAATTGATGACAGGATCGTCTGTTCGCCTGATGTGAATTTTAATTGTAATGTTTTACTCACAAGCGCACGAATCAGATTGTATATAATGGGTACGAAGTACGAGATCGTTCCCACGAGAACTATTTTGGAAGATCTAAAAAGATGAGACAGTAATTTAAGAAATCTATTAAGATTTAACAATGCCCTACCAATATTACGATTTAAGTGATTTTATGAGATGGTAATTACTGACTACAAACTAAAATTTAATTGATGATTTAAAAATAAAGGTAAAGATGAAGATGCTAAATCCTCTCATCTTTGGTTTGCTCTTCCCGTAATATAAATCTAAGGATTAAACTATGAGATATACCATTGAAGAAAAATATCTTTTATGGAAGATAAATGGTCAAAACTCGGATAGGTTCCACGTTGCATCCCTCCAATCAGGACTTAATTTCATAGATGATTTTCATATATAGATCTGGGATCAAGGGCATGACTCGGCACACTTGATCTCAGATTTCAACTAAAAATCATCCCCGAAGTGGGTAAAAATTCTAATAAGAATACCATCATGGATCTGAGATCAAGGGCATGGCTCGGCACACTTGATTTCAGATTAGAGAGTAATTAAGATAAACTTACCATTACAGATTCAAGATTCAGGGCATGGCTCGACACACTCGATCCCAGATCATAATCGTAAGTAGATCCATACGATGAAAGCAAAAAGATTATATAACAATGATTGGGGTAAAATTACCGTCACAGATCTGAGATCCAGGGCATGACTCGGCACACTCGATCCCAGTTAGTGGCGGAGATTTCATCCGTTCGTGATAACAAAACAACCATAAAATAAAATCTCATATTTTAATCCTAGATTCATATTATTAGAAGTACATCCTTCGGATGGAAATCATTAGATCCCCATCCCTAAGAAATTAGCCACATATACTGTAATTAAATGATATAAACAAATAAGAAATGAAAAATAATATTAATTTAATTAATTAAAAATACCTCAACCTTCAATAGAAATTATTTGATCCAAGCTTAATCCACAAGCACGATGATCTTCACAAACGAAATTAACAATACTCTCTACTAATCTTTAAATTTAAAGTAAGAATCAATTGAACAAAAACAATAAATTTAAGAAAGGAATGCTAAAAAGTTAAAGGAACAAAGTTCTCCAAAAAGGAATAAAAAACTCTCTCTATCTCTACGTCTAGCTATCTCTAAAAATCTTCTCCAAATCCCTCCTCCTTCCGAGTTGTTGGTTCAGCTTTAAATAGTCCCCAAGTTGCGTAGGTTCCTTGGCTCGAAAAGTCAGGGTCGATTAATAGACTTCGGGGGGTCGATGCATTGACCCTCCTAAAAATCTGTAATAGAAGTCAGTTCCGATTCAAATGGAATTACTTTACTCGATTAATCGAGTAAAGGGTCGATTAATCTACCTTCACTTTAACTCTGCAACCAATCAGGGCTTATTGTGTCAGAATAAGTCACTTTCCTCGATTAATCGAGTGTATGGTTGATTAATCGACCTTCCCAGATTTTCGTGAGCTCTCGCCCACTTTTGCATCAGACACTGCCTCGGTATTTTGATCATAACATTCTACTCCGAACTCGGATTGATATAATTCTTATGATGTTGGAAATCTGGCAGAAAACTCTACAACTTTTGTGTTTTGGTAATTTCATGAATCGGACGTCTTGATGGTCCAAATTGAGCTGCAAGTCGCACCAAGTTCTCGATGACCAAAAATTGCAGTGTTTTGATATTATTTTCGGGATTCTTGGGCTATTTTATGCACTTGGATTGTATTTACTTGAAACACTTTAAATCTCATAATTCTCATCAGATAGCCTTTATCGGACAGCTAAATGTAGGTATTTAGGGGTAAAATATCATCATATTTCATTACTCATCATCGCCCACTGATTTGGCAAACAAGCCTGCCGGGTTTAAGCTCATGAGCAGCCAGTGACTTATTGAAATTGGAGGGTGTTCCATTGCCTTGAGAATTATTGAAGTTGGAGGACGTTCCATTGCCCCTCCCTTGAAGACGAGAATCATTGAAAGTAGATGGCTTGCTAGAGCCACCACTATGGCCGCGTGGGGTACCACGTTGAGGCCGAGTGAAAAAAGCAGTCGCATTTGCATTCATGGGAAACACATTGTGATCTTTGAGCTGCATCTCGACAGTCAACAACTGGCCAAACAAATAATAAAGAGTAACAGGGTTTTCACGGGCAAGAATAGAGTTTACGATTGGCTCATAAAGAGGGCCGACCCCATTCAAGATGATCGAAATCAAATCGTCATCTTCAACCGGTTTCTTGACAAGAGCAAGATTATCCGCTATTTGATTGATGCGATCAAAATAATCAGAAATTGAAAAGTCACCTCGTTTTGTAGACTAAAGTTGATGAGACAATTGGAGAATTCGGGAACACGATTGTGTCACAAATCGCCTCTCCAACACTGTCCAAACAACGTTAGCACTAGTTAATCGTGCTACTGTTGACAAGATGGTAGGCGAAAGTGTTGCATTAATCCAACTGAGCACCAGTTGATCACGTTGCTGCCATTCCAAATAAGCATTGGAAATGGTTGTTGTAGGAACTCTATTTTCGGTCACAAATTTTGCAGGACAGATCGATGAACCATCGACGATGCCCATCAGGTTCGTGGTTTTGAGCATTGGCAACATTTGAGCAAGCTAGATAGAGTAATTTGTGTCGTCTAACTTGACGGACACAGTGTGAGAAATGTTGCCGATAGAACCATTGGTTGAGCCATAAGTGAACACCATTGAGAGAAGAAAAAAAAGTGTCTTTTGACTTTTACTAGGGCTGTGCAGAAATCGACCCGAACCGACCGAAACCGACCCGAATTTCGGGTCGAATTCGGTTTTGAGACATATCGGTTCGATTTCAATTTTGAAAAATAGAAATCGATAGTTATCGGTTCGGTTTCGATTTTAACTTTAAAAAATTGAAACCAAACCGATAAGAAACCGATAGTGGTGCTACATGGCTGCATAAGTGCATATAAAACTTAGGTTGCAAACAAATAAATCTGTTTTTCCTCTTTGAAATCTTATATTCTCATGTGTTTTTCTGTTGTTGGAAGAACCATTTAAGTTAAAAGGCTTAGGGGAGTGGTAATGAGTTTAAATGATATGTATTTATGGGGATTTAAGACCCCATTTTGTCTAATTGTGATTTCTGTATAGTGTATTTGAATGTGTGATTTTGGGTTTTCTTAGGACTCCCTTTGTAGTTTGTATTTGTGTTGATTTGGGTTTTGGGGTTTTGCATTTGGGATTTTGGTTTTCTGAATTGTTCTCATATATTTGTCATTTTTTATTTAAAATAAAATTATATAAAAAATATCCATCAATCTGGACTGTTCGATTGGTGCATTAATTTATGGGAAATGTTCTTAGCCATCTGATTAATCACCTACTTTTGGATGGTTAATAACGAATTAGCGATATAGGCAACAACCTACAGAGTCTTCAATGGTCTGACCCTTATGAATTGACAATGGCTTCCTAATAAAATAAAATAAAAAAATTGAGGTTAAGAAATCGAAAACCGACCGAACCAATAGTTATCGGTTCGGTTTCAGTTTTGAACCTTATCGGTTCGATTTAAGTTTCATAAAATTGAAACCGATAGTTATCGGTTCGGTTTCGATTTTGCCCCAAAACCGACCCGAACCGACCCGATAACACCCCTAACTTTTAGGGCTGATACCATAAAGAACACAAGATGATTAATCAATTTCCTTACCTTTTATTCACAAAAATGAATTATAAATAATTTACAGGACAGAGTTTGTTCCAAAAATCTAGGAAGATCACAATAAAGTCTAACAAACTAAAGATTATAATAAAGTCTAACAAACTAAGCTAAGCCATATCACCCATATCACCATAGAGCAGATCACATAGGATCTTTTTGTGAAACTACTTTGTGGTTATCACTTTAGATCTATCATGGGGAAAATTGGAACGGAAACAATTTTTATCCTCAGATTCAATCAGTCAATGATTTTTGCCCATGAAAACATGTGTAGTCGTTACACCGAAAATGGGTGAGAATAGCCTTACTCTTCTCCTTACCCTTCTGCAATTACATAATCCAGAAGCATTTTTTTATCCCTTCTGTCTGTTGCACTTTTAAAGGGCGGGAAGCAGGCGAAAAGCACTTGGGAATTGAAACTTACCAAACAACCTTTCTTACTTTGTTTCTGTTTTGAGCATTGGAGTGTAATTAATGGCATAATTTTACCATTAATGAATCTCTTTGTGTTTGATTGTAGTAATAATCCTACTATTATGATAAGAACGCAGGAGATATCATATAATTAATTCCAATTTTGTAATATTACCAAAGGAAATTTATATTTTAAAAATGAGTTTTTTTGCATATATCCGCCCGTGTTATGCTAATGTTATAAGTAACCCCTGAGTTATGAGTATTTATTCTGCAGCCCCTACTTTTGTGTTGCTGTTTCATATAACCCCCTGCCGTTAACTAGCCGTGAGTTTATGGACGAAAAGCCTATTTTACCCTTAATAAAACTAATATTTTAAAAATACCACCATTCTAAAAGGCCCTTCATTCATCTATATTTACAAGTCATGCCATTAAAGTTTATCACCATTCTAAAAGGCACTTCATTCACCTTTATTTACAAATCATGTCATTATAATTTACCACTATTCTAAAAGGAGTACCTTTAAATCCACCCACAAAATCTTTGAGTTCACCCATGCTGAAACACATCGACTGCATTGAATCAAACGATGGAGATTTTTTATCGTCCCAATCTTTCATGAGATCGATCTTTAGATCATGGGTGTACCATTAGACGATCGACTTTTTATTTCATGTGATACACACCCCTAAAAGTGATCTTAATATCAATTTTAAGCATGCACGTGATGTTAAGGTCACTATTCTGAGATGTGTGCCACGTGAAATAAAACACTGACCATCTGATGGTACGATCATGATCTCAAGATCCATCATGTGAAAGATTGGGAGGATAAATGATCTCCATCGTTCGATTCAATTCAATCGACGTGTTTCAGTGTGGGTGAACTTAAAGATTCAGTGGGTGAATTTAAAGTTACTCTTCTAAAAGGCCTTTCATTCACCCATCAGATTTAAGACTCATCAAATGGGTGATTCCCCCATTAAAGTATACCAACGTTTCGACGAATACTCAACCAATGGAGGATTTGTGGCAAACAATGCAATTATTCTTGAAAAGAAAACCTTCAATCTACGTGTTCCACTCAAAATACTTGTCCCTCCAATTTCTTATATGATTCAAGACTCATTTTTAGGAATTGGATTGTCTAACCGCGTCTGCTTCCATCCACCAAATCTTTGAGTTCACCCACGCTATAACACATTGATTGCATTGAATAAGACGATGGAGATCGTTTAGGCATACCATTAGACGATCAATATTTTATTTCGTGGTACACATCTCATAAAAGTGACCTCAACATCACGTATACGGTTAAAATTAATTTTAAGGTCATTTTTTTGGGTGTGTACCACATGAACTAAAAAATCAACAATCTGATGGTGCCACCATGATCTCAAGATCCATCGTGTGAAAGCTTGGGACGATAAACAATCTCCATCGTCCGATTCAATGCAATCAACCATCTGATGGTGCCACCATGATCTCAAGATCCATCGTGTGAATGGTTGGGACGATAAACGACCTCCATCGTCCAATTCAATGTAGTCAACTGTCTGATGGTGTCACCATGATCTCAAGATACATTGTGTGAAAGGTTGGGACGATAAATGATCTCCATCATCTGATTTAATGTAGTCAACCGTCTAATAGTGCCACCGTGATCTCAAGATCCATCGTGTGAAAGGTTGGGACGATAAACGATCTCCATCGTCCGATTCAATGCAGTCAATGTTTTTCAGCGTGGGTGAACTCAAATATTTGGTGGGTGAATTTAAAACTATTCTTTTTTGTAAGTGGAGGGGTAGATTTAAAATTACTCTTACCACGTGTAGAGGGTGGTAATTTAGTAATTTAATTTAAAAAAAGGATAAATATGGTATTTAGGCTATTCTTTAACGCCTGATTAATCATTTAAAGTAGCATCAGTTAAAGAGGGTGTTTTATAAATACCAAAATGCTAACTCAAGGGATTTAAAGCAAATAGCTATAATTGAGGGGATTATTTATAATATCAATATAACTTAGGGGGGTATTTGCCAAAAACCCTTTAAAAATTTAATATGGGTATAAGATAATGATAAATATGTCATTTAAATGTACTATTTTACTTACCAAGGTGAATTTGGTATCTCAAATTGAATCTGATCCTATTATTTGTACACAAATAAAGCCATGACAGCCAATTATTATAGGCTAATAGCATTAAAGATTTCATCTTTTTTGGGAAAGAATATTAGCCAAAAAAGTTATTAAAATAGTCAAACATTTCATTCCATGTCTCAACCTGAGGATAAGCGATCCAAAAGTACATTTAGATCAATCACGGTTAACACTCCGAGTGATTTTATATTTTTGCACTTTATACTGTTAGATAAATTAGGAACATAAATCCGAAAATGATGAAATTGGCAAGAGAATTGGACTTGAGGCACGTAATCGTTTTCTTTAAAATGCTATTCGCTCCCTACTCGAGTAAATCTTCGAGTTTACAAAAGGGTTCCAGCGAGATGTTTCCAGGATACAACGAGCCCAATCTCTTGGATGCGATCTGTTATTTTGCAACAGTAGATGATCGCCCCAGAAAACTCAATCCGATAGAGTATCACCAAAAGAAGAAAACAAGAGAAATCCTCAAGTTATATGCAAGGAATCCGATAGATTTCAAAGTATCCAAATCTGTGTCCTAAGGCCTCCTTATATAGAAGTTTCAATATAGCTTTATGAAAGGTTGCAATATTTCGAATTCAAATTCGAATGGTTGCAAACCTTTATAAGCGTATGCGCCTAAACGACAGCTCGCCGCTAGGCACACTTTTCTCTTCTTATTGTCAAACAATAATAGAAGGTGAAAGGTTCTATATATAGCCTAGACACTTTTTATTTTTACCAATGTGGGATTATTAATTTGCATATACAACTTGAGAATATCTATTGCCTAAAACCCAATCCAAAATTAAGAAATTAAAATAAAGTTTTATTTTGTTTAATTATTAAAATATTTATTATATTAATAATAAATATAACATATATTTTGATATTTGTTGGGTTTTGACTTGATTTATGATTGCAATTAAAGATTCTTTTGGGAATTGGTTTGGTAGACTACTAGTCAATAGAGATTTAAATGGGTTTAGTTGCTATTTTAAGATGGATTAATATATATTCCTATTATATAAGATATGGAAGATAAGGAAGGAGAGTCCAAAACAAATTGGAAAGTGAGAGTTTTTTTGGAAGGTAGGTTCTCTTGGAGATAATTAGTGTGAGAGAAAAATTTATAAATATGTGAGATATTTTGGACGTGTGAGATTTTTTGGAGTTTTAGAGTTGGGACTTCTTTGGATCTTTGTTTGGCATGTAAGTCTTGGTTTTTTGGGCACCGGTGTTTTTGGTTCTCCTTTGTTGGGTAAGATTAGAGAATTCGTTCTCCATTATTTGTAGCCTTTGTGCATCTTCTTTGTGATAGTAGAAACACTTTGTTTGATTACCTGTGGACGTAAGCTTAGGCAGAATCACATAAATCTTGTTCTTGTTTGTGGTATAATCTCTTTCTCTTTCTACCTTTTTGTGATATTGGATATTTGGTTTATTGGTTGTCTTCTTCGCACGTGAAAGTCATTAATGTGATTGGAAGTGCAAACACCTTGTAAGAAGTTTTTGCATAATAATATTCAAATAAAAAAATTTAAGCCCAGTTTGACAACTCTTTTCCTTAATAGACATTTTCAAGAAAAAAATGTTGGAACAATATTTTCAACATATGATCCGACTTTATTGAAAAGGAGTATCTGGTACACTTATTTATAGCATCTTAAAAATGCTTTTTGGAAAAATGTTGACAAACAGGACATTATTAGAGTTCCCATCGCCCAAAGCCTTCATCCATTTAATATGAGCCTTCATCCTTTTAATATGAGCCTTTTGTCTCCAAATAGACTCATCTTGTTTGGATAAGTTGTCATCTAGTCCTGGAATTAGAGCAAGCATCACGAATAGTTTGATCCCAATCATTTTTAATAAGCTAATTTTTTAGCTTTTCAACCTTATTTTGTGCTTCAACCATTTGGAGCTTAATATTAACAACCACCTCCTAGTTCCAATTTTTAAGGTCCTCTTTAATACGCTTTAGCTTAGCAAAACCTTGGAAATAGGCGAACCTTCAAATTCAATTTTTCAGGAATTTTAGACAATCTCAAGAATATTAGGTCTTTCCCTCTAAAAGGCCTAAAACGAGGAGAGTGTTGATCAATGTGTAAGAGAAGAAGACAATGATTCAAGGCAATTTGTGGAAGATGATTCACTATAGGTAGCCCTAACGTAGAAATCGAATTACTGTTTACCAAAGACTGACCAAATCTTGTCCAAGCTCTATGGCCCCTGAGCGATTATTGCACCAAGTGAAGCGGTTGCCAAAAGATCCGAGTTCAGAAGAGCCATTTAATCCATAAAAACCTCTCATAGAAGCACCAATGGGAGGATCACCTCCAAGTTTTTCATTAAGGCCTGTGATGGCATTAAAACCTCTCATAGTCGCAGTGCATGAGGACTTGGGCTTCATACAAGGTCGTGGGTTTAAGTGGCCGACTCCTCTTCTGTGGTAACAGTATGTCCGGGAAGATGCGTAATCGCAATCCGTAAAATACTCGTGGCCGCCCGGTGGGGAAAGGGCATCTCTTAAGCTTGGAATACCTTAAGTTATGAGAAAAAAAATAGAGAATATTGGGGGAGAAAAGTAAAGTCATTTCGTTCCAAAGCACTCCTTGCCTATCAACCAAGGATCAAAATTTCAGCTAAATTAACCGAAATTTCGGTCCAAATCCAAATGGGACCCAAAATTTCAGCCAAATTTTAATTTTTGGCCAAAATTTCAATTCAAATTTTCGACTTCGATTTATCCGAAATTTTGGTCCTTGCTATAAAGGGAGCACTCATCTCTAACAAAGACAAATATTAAGAGAAAGTCTTTCATGTAAATATTAATGAGGATGTTCCTATTAATTCTCAATGAAGTAACATGATTAAAATCTCCAAGCAAGAAAAGCTATATAGTCCCAAAAATTATCATGACACTGAAGTTTCTATTAAGGTTGCCGCCATTGGGTGGGACTTCCCCACTCTAAAACCGCCATTTTAAACACCATTCAGTGTTTAAATGATTTTAAACCTTTAAATGTGTAAGATGGGAGCAAGCCTTTATTTAAATGATAGTAAACTTTTAACGTATGAAAATGAATCGCATTTATATTTTTATTACAAAAAGGTAAAATATCTTTTTAATTATGAAAATATGCTCTGTACGGCTCAATACGGGCTTGTATTCATACACATTTTTAATGCACGTGTCGAATGCCTAATAAAAAAAGTTAAAAAAAAAAACAGAATTTATTGGCGAGGGCAAGATTGTAATTATTCATTAAATTTAATCAGTGCCCTATGTGGGTTGATATGTATAACTGCCCGTTTTACACATGTCAGGGTGTTGTTTTGGAAGAAAAAATGGTGTTAGATTTTTTTGATAAAAAATGATACAAGGCACTGTTTTATAAAATGCCCTTTTTTTGTTTGTTAATAGCTAATATTAAGGTTCACATATGGAATCAGCACAACCTAATTACTCTTTTTTAAATGAATTATAAAAAATAAAAATAGATAAAAGGAGAAGGGGAAGGGGAGGGGAAGGGGAGAGAGGGGTTGTTAAAAAAAATTATATTGATAATGGCTCCGAGGCACGTAGTTCACTACACTGTCTTAAAGACAATAGACGCCCCCACTCCGTCGGATAAACAAAGATACAATAAGATTTCAAGCGAATCTACCTTCAGGATACAAAGAGTCCAATCATGTCAATAACCGTGTGTTCTTTTCTAGACTGCACTTTCTAAAGAACGAACATGCCACATATATTTTCTGATACACAAAAAGATTCCTAAAAAAAAGAACATAAGAGAAAAAAGGAGAAATAGATATTATTTCTATTGTGTCTTTTAACCTGGATCTGATATCTATTTATAGAGAAAATCTTCAAAGATAGTGTCTTTTCACTGTGAAGAGATTTGTGTCTTTTGAGATAACTATAAAGAGATAAAATCAATTTATTTGTCTCTTTTCAGATTTACGGTGAAGAGATGTCAAACTTGTCGATTCACTTGTGTCTTTTCAGAATTACAGTGAAGAGACATCAGACTTGTGTCTTTTCAACTAACGATAAAAAGATAAAAAAAAATTTTGAATACTTTGGAGAGAAAATATTTACAAGTTTGTCATTGAATTATTAATGATAATATAACCTTAATTTTGAAACACAAAAATATATATTACTATCCTAATATATATAACATTCCTCCACTTGTTTCAAAATAATAATAATAATAAATTGTGTATTAGAGCGATCATACTAAACATCATCAAAGGTACCGATCAATTTGAACCTTTGACTAGTACATACAACTCAAAGTTTGTAAGGACTTTAAGTAACTTATAACCTTAAACTTAAAACCCATCTAACAAATCGGAATTATATATACACTAATTATGACCTAAATCATTAGTGACATAAGGCATGCGCTTTACATTCATGTGCTAAAATCCTAATTTCATGAGTATCTCAGAGAGAGGACCGAATCTCTGTTGACGCGACTTCACTTTCATACTGATATAGCTGAATCTGTCATAAGTGCTTTTGTAACAACTTTCTCACCCTAACAAATGAATACCTACAGAATCATTAAGAGTTAAACTCACCTACTCACGTTACAAGAAATGTGCACAAACTTTAACCCCATAGGGATGGCCAATAGGTAACAAACCTTTGTGCACTTTCAAGGGTTCTATAGTAGTTTCTTATCTCGTTGAACTTAGGATTTGAGATCTCCAACTCTACTAAGTTATGGTTCAACTACAGTGCCCTTAAAGATATCGGTATTAGTTTCACCCCCTCGATGTTTTCAACACTGTATCTCTGGGTAGCGCTTTTGTAAGCGGATCCACAAACATCTCAGAAGTTGGTACGTAGTCTAACAAGATCACCCCATCACTCAACATTTTCCGAATGATGTTATATCGAAAGCCTATATACCTTGATTTCCTTTTATATTTCATATTACCTGAAATCTATAAAACAACTTTATTATCACAATAAATATTAATTGCATATATATGTTGAATCAAAGGAATTTGTCTTATAAAGCTTTGAAGTCACTCTGCTTCTTTTGCTCCCACAGACAATGTTATATATTTTGATTCCATACTTGAGTCGGAAAGACATGTTTATTTTCTGGACCCCCACGATATTGCTCCTCCTGCCAAAATAAAAATCCACCCGCTTGTGGATTTTGAATCAGAGGAGTCAGAAATCCAAGTAGCATCAGTAAACCCCTCTAGGAGTTCAGGTTTGCCAATATATTGTAAACTATAATCCATAGTTCCTTTTAAGTATCTCATTATCCGATAAATAGTTTTCCAATGTTCTAACCCTAGGTTGCTGGTAAATCTACTCAATACCTCCACTATAAATGCTATATCGGGTCTAGTACACTTCATTAAATACATAGGACTTCCAATGATTCTAGAATATTCTAATTAAGATTATGTTCTACCAGAATATCTTATTAATTTCTTATTTAGATCACTTGAGGTAGGAGAAGGTGAGCATTCAAACATATTAAATTTTCTTAAAACTTTTTCAACATAATATTTTTGAGATAAAGAGATACATTTATCTTCTCTTATTATTTTAACTCCAAGAATAACATCTACTTCTCTCATATCTTTCATATTAAAATTTGATTTTAAATATTTTTTAATTTATATTATTAAATCAAGATGTGTACCAAATATCAACATATCGTCTATATATAATGATGTAATAACTCCTCTATTTTGTACAAATTTACTATATATGCACCAATCAGTTTCATTTTGTTTAAAGCCAAAATCTTTTATTTTTTTTTATCAAATTTGTCATGTCATTATTTTGGTGTTTGTTTTAAATCATATAATGATTTCAATAGTTTATATATCATGTGTGTTTTTTCTGGTTTTATGTATTCTTCAGGTTGATCCATATATATTTTTTCTTCTAAATCTCTATTTAAGAAGGCGATTTTTACATCTATTTAATGTATATAAAAATTATATATAAATGCTAAAACTATTAGTAGTCTAATAGATGCAACAAGAGAGAAAATATCAAAATAGTATACTCCTTCCTTTTGTCTAAATCCTTTGTCTACTAATCTAGCTTTAAATTTATCTAAACTTTTATCTGGTTTAAGTTTCTTTTTAAATACTTACTTCCTATAGTCTTAGAATCTGATGAAAAATTTATTAACTCCTATGTATGATTAGTTTTAATAGATTTTATTTCATCATCCATTGCATCCTTCCACAATATACTATCTAAAGATATTATAACTTCCTTATAAGTTTTAGGATCTACTTCTAAAACATAGGTATAGAAATCTGATCCAAAATTATAATGTGAATTTTTTCTAGTTCTTTTACTACGTCTTTGTTTTATATTATTTTCAACTGGTCTTGTTTCTTTGACTTGATCAAAATGAGTTTCATCTTCTATTTCCAATTGGTTAGAATTTCTAAAATCTGAAACATTATCCTTAGCTATAGGTTTTCATAAAAATGTGCTTCTATAGACTCTAATATAACATTATCTTCTATGTTTAAGAAGTGAAATGCTTTACTGTTGTGACCATATCCAATAAATGCATCCTTATAGGTTTTATATCCTAACTTTTTAATTTTGTCATCTGATTTCCTAACATAAGTTAGGCAATCCCATACTCTTAAATATTTTAAATTAGGTTTTGTATTCTTTCATAACTCATACAGACTCATATTATTCTTGTAATAAAGTATTCTATTTAAAATATGACATGCAACATAAATAGCTAGACCCCATAAATTTATAGGTAAGTCTGAATATAATAACATAGAGTTAATCATCTCTAATAAAGTTCTATTTTTACGTTCGGCTACACCATTTTATTGTGGTGTCTTAGCGGCTGTTACTTTATGAACAATCCCATATTAATCACAAAATTCTTCAAACTCATGAGAAAGATATTCTCCTCCTCTATCACATCTAAGTATTTTAATTTTTTTTTCTAACTAATTTTCAACTTCTGCTTTATAAGTTTTAAATACTTTAAAAGTTTTTTCTTTATATCTAAGTAAATATATATAGCAATATCTACTATAATTATCAATGAATATTATAAAATATCTCTTACCACCTTTAATAAGTACACCATTTAATTCACAGATATCAGAATGAATTAATTCTAAGATAGTAGTATTCCTTTCAACACTATTATGTGACTTTTTCACTATTTTAGATTGCACACATATTTGACATTTTTCATCTTTAGTATTTAGAAATTTAGGAACTAATTCTAGATTCATCATATTTTTCATCGTTTGAAAATTAATGTCCTAATCTAGCATGCCATATAGCAAAAGACTCTACAATATAAGCAGAAGAATCATTTTTATTGATAACATTCAGCTTGATCATATTGTTTACAACATAATCCTTCCCAATGAAAACGTCATTCTTGGATAATATCATCTTCCTAAAATGAAGAACTAATTTAAACCCATTTTTGTCTAAGAGACATGCAGAAATAAGATTTTTCCTAATCTATAGAGCATTGAGCACATCCTTCAACAAGCGAGTTTTTCTCGAAGATAATTTTAACTCTATTGTTCTGATTTTAGCAATCTCAGTGGTAGAAGAATTCCCTATGCATAATTGTTGCCCTTCTCCTTGAGGCTTGTAAGTCTTAAAGGCAGACCTGTCAAAAGAGACATGTCGAGTAGCACCAGAGTCGACCCACCAATGACCTTTAGATTCAACTATGTTGACTTTTGACACAAGTACAACAACTATATCTTCTATCATGTTAGATTCTGATTTTGACTTTTTACGGAATTTACAATCTCTTGCAAAGTGCCCCCTTTTTTCACATACATAACAATCTCTTTTCTTCTCATTCATCTTAGACTGATTGTTCTTCTAAAAATTCTTCTTAAAAAATTTCTTTTTAGTAGAAAATCTCTTATCCTTCTTCCTCTCTTCAGATACTAATTCAACAAAGTGACCCCTAGCAGGCTTAGAAAAAACAACCTTCTTGTCTCTAATTTTATTCTCTTCTTCAATCTTAAGACCCTTAAAAATCTCATCTAGAGTATGGAGATCTTTATTATGGGTCTTAAATTTTCGATAATCTTTCCAACTAGATGGAAGCTTTGCAAAAATAACACTCACTTGGAAACTTTCAAGAAGTTTCATGTTCTATTTTTTCATCTCAATGACGATAAACTGTAATTCTTGAATTTGTTCTAAAATAGGTTTATCCTCAACATCTTGAAGTCAAAATATTTAGAGACTAAAAAAGCCTTTGTACCGGCATCTTCAGTTAAGTACTTCTTTTCTAAAGAATTTCATAAATCTTATGAGGTAGTGCACTCTTACAGAAAGTGTTGAACAACCTATCGCTTAATGCATTGAGGATGTGGCCCCGACAATCTAAATCATCTTCCATCCATTTGAGTCGATCATTCAATCTTTCACTAGTCGTACTTTTCGTTGTTCCTGCTACAGAAATTAATGGATATGGTGTAGTGAGGATGTAAGCAATCTTGAATTGTCGTAAGATAAATTGCACCTTTGCTGTCATCTTTTAAAATTTGACACGTCAAATTGATCAAGTTTGATGAAATCTTGATTCATAAACTTTATGCTCTGAGTCATTAGAACATTCTATTATCTTTAAATTGTTGAAAAAAATGGTATTGATAATGATTCCGAGGCATGTAATTCACTATATTGTCTTAAAAGGATAATAGACGCCCGCACTCCATCGGATAAACGAAGATGCAATAGGATTCCAAGCAAATCTGCCTTCTGAATACAATAGAGTCTGGTCTTGCCAAGAACCGTGTGTTCTTTTCTAGAATGCACTTTCTAGAGAAAGAACCTGCCACTCATATTTTCTGATACACAAAAATATTCTTAAAAAATAAGAACATAAGAGGAAAAAGGAGAAATATATATTATTTCTGTTGTGTCTTTTAACTTGGATTTGATATCTATTTATAGAGAAAGTCTTGAAAGATTGTGTCTTTTCACCGTGAAGAGATTTGTGTCTTTGAGATAACTATAAAGAGATAAAATCAATTCACTTGTGTCTTTTTAGATTTACGGTGAAGAGATGTTAGACTTGTCGATTTACTTGTGTCTTTTTAGAATTACGTTGAAGAGACGCCAGACTTGTGTCTTTTCAACTAACGGTAAAAAGATAAATCAAAATTTTGAAAAGACACTTGAGAGAGAATATTTACAAGTTTGCCATTGAATTATTAATGAGATAATATAACCTTAATTTTGAAACACAAAAATATATATTACTATCCTAATATATATAATGGAAGGGGGGGGGGGGGGGGTTGCCGTTTGACCCGAGCATAGTCTTAGCCCGTTCACCACTAATGCGCCTCCATCAACCGCTAGCCAAGCATGCAAACTTTGGGATGCACACAACTCTAAGGGCTCTAAGGCTGCATATGGCATAGCTCTTTGCTAGCTCCTGCCACAGCAAAGTTCGCCTACTTTAGTTGGTTCCCATTCTCTTTTCTAACTCCCTGCAAATGAGGATTTACCGGCTCTAGCAGAAACCTCTCTGCTCTCTACTAACTCTCTACTGGAGCAAATAAAATTTGCTCTAGCAACGAGTGAGTAGAGACGAGAGTAGAACTGCTGAATAGTAAATCTTGCTATGCAAAGAGTTATCAAGAAGAAGGGGTACCTGCTAAAGCGGGTAGTAGGATGTTAGCAAAGAGGATGGGAACCTGTTAAAGTATGTGAAGTCTGCTATGGCAAGGGATAGCAAAGAGCTATGCCATACGTAGCCGAAATATCTGTGCAGCCTCAAAGCCTAGCACCTGACGATGCATGGGAACACCAACCACCATGTGCATGTGCAAGGCCATGTACCTAATACAGTAATACGAACTTTTGGGAGTAAATGGCCAACCAAATACAAGAATACTAAAGAGACGCATTCCGGGTGAAATCTTGAGCTAGTCATAACTTTTGCTATTTGCATATCACTATTTTTGTCTTTACGTGGAATAAAAAAGTGGTGTGTATGTAGCATCCCTCTAATATTTTTGGGTTTTTTACATAAAGGCGCCTTGCGCCTCTTTTTATCTTGAAAACAACCAATGCCCTTTTTTGTTCCAAAAGAAATCCCAAGCGTACTGTGACGAAGTCACTTTTTTCGACATGCACTCGCGTGCGGCACCTAACTTTTTAAGCTTAGGTCAGCCTATCTCAGATACTAGCTATCACGAGGCCCGGCATGACACTGGTTATCACATTCATGCAACGCTTCGCTACCACGTACAGCGAGGCCAGCCTATCCAACCTTCACTCTGATACCACCCACCAAGAGGACGAGAACTCTTGTTCATAGTTGCCTTCACCCGAGGGATACCATCTCAGCGCATCGCGTCTACTTGGGACACGTATGCCAGCACCTCAGTGCCTCGCTTGGCCTATCCAGCTTCACCTTGTGTCCAACACTAGTTCCTCTCCTGCGACAGTAGCATGCAACTCCACATAATGTCTCATTCCATATATGTCTCGCCGACATACAGAACCAAGCCCACCATCGTGTGTGGCCCACGCGACCAGTACACATCTGCTTTGGGCCCTCAGCTAACATGCACCACAATGTCCCACGTAGCCCTCGAGTGCCCAGGAGAAGTTGTCAACCCATGTACACCCCGACGCATAACTCGAGTCATATGATAACCTCGCCTAGGGTGACGTGTAGCATCGTTGCAGCGACGTTCTAGGCCCACCCATCAAGACCTAGAAGACCTATGCACCCCTCCAGCAACGCATGGCCCAATGTGTAGGAAAATAGCTCCCAAGTTCCCTTCCCCCAAGTATGGTCTAAACACCAACTTGGATTGTCTAACAGAATAACCTCAAACCTATTAGTTTGACATACCACTATGACACAAGACCCTCTGCCCGTGGCACACGCCTTCAAAAGTATATATTTGGCATAAATTGTGGCACACAAATCTCTGTCCATGGCACAGTGCCCTCCACAATTGCAACACGCCCCGTGTCGCATCCGTGTCGCGACCATGTCGCGAGGCCCTCATGGCCTCATGTCGCGTGCCCTCTTGGCATCACATGGCGTACCCTGGTGACACCAGAATATTATGTGCCCTTTTGGCACCACATCACATGTCATTAAAGTAAGGTATCGTGTACCCTCTTGGTACCACAACGTATGCCGTCATGGCACCGCCTCACGTGCCTCGTGGCACTAGGATGTCGCGTGTCCTCTTGACATCATATCGCGCGTCGTCATGACACTGCATCACATACCTTCATGGCACTTAGATGTCGCGTGCCCTCTTGGCACCATATTGTGTTTCTCATGGCACCACATCGCACTGTGCTTTTGCCCATTTGGTACTATGTCAGGTCCATCATTGCACCAGGATGCCGCGTGCCTTCTTAGCACCGCATCGCATGCCCTCATGGCACCAGGATGTCATGTGCCTTCTTGGCACTACCTCACGTGTCTCACGACACCACGACGTTGTGTGTTCTCTTAGCACCATGCCACGTGCTTCCTAGCACCAGGATGTCGCTTGCCCTCTTGGCACCACATCGCGTGCTTCACGACATCGCGTGCCCCTACGCAGAGCACCAAGTTATATAACCAAGTGTGTCTAGTCACCACACTAGACCTACACTTAGTTCGAATCACCGTCGCAACATACCTATGGGGAGCACGCACGTGCCGCAAGGCAACATGCCTCCACGCTCATGCGTCATATGGCTAACTCTAAGGTCCGCCTGCCTTCCTGCTAGCCACACGCCTAGTCCCAAGGCGTTCATGCCATCCAGCAGGCGCCAAGACCCACATCAGTTCCTCGACTTCCGTCTTCACCCCATGCAAGGTCCCCCATAAATAACTAGCCTTGAGATTTGGTGCCTCCTCGCTAGCTCATCTTGGTCTCATTCGCGCCTACGGATCAGAAATGCACTGATCCTTTGCGTGGCTCCGTACCAATGCAATTCATCACTATGCCGCTTCGCGTGGCTCCACACCAATGCAATATATCACTATGCATACACCAAATATTTGTGATTTAAGTTCACTCTAGTACCTCGACACCACGTGTCTTCACCCAAGAGTTCGTCCACTGAATTCTGCCTAGCTACAAGGTCCTGCCACCTTCTCACTAGTTGATCTGTACATCTCTATGCACCAGGGTCGTGATCACGTCACAATACGCTGAGCAGGCACCTGTATGTATGAACTCACCTACCATGTTTTAGCCTTTTACAATTTTATCCTTTTTATAAAGGAACCTCGACGAACAACAATGGTGATGATGATTCCATTGATGATGACGTAGAGATAAAGAGGTGTCAGCCATGAGAGAACATATCTCCAGATCTGAGGGAGTTCAAAGAGCAGAAACCCTTAGATAGAAGGTAGAGAGAGCTTTAAAGCGATGGCCAGAGATAAAATAGCCGTCAAAGCTAAGATAACTTTTAGGGAGAGGATCCAACTGTTGGATCTCTGCGAAAATAAGATCGCCATTTTTTCTGGTGAGAAGAGCTTCGAATTCTCCAAAGATTTAGTTCATTCGTTTTCCCAATAAGCGTGATGTTAGAGATAAAATGGTCGTCAAAGCTAAGACAACTTTTTGGGAGAGGATCCAACCGTTCGATCTTTGTGAAAATACGGTTGCCATTATTCTGGTGAGAAGAGCTTCGAATTTGCCAGAGATTTAGTTCCTTCGTTTTCACGGTGAGCATGGGTTTAGAGCAAGCTCTTGTTTTGGAAATAAAAACCAAGAAGGAGACTTTCATATCTATTTTTCACTTACGAGGGGTAAAATCGTAAAATCGCAAAAGGGTTTTTGAGACGTGCATCGACGTGGCCCGTGTTATAACCGTTTGGGGCGCTATATCATAATTGAAAAAAAAAAACCGACCGAAATCATATTTAAAATATTGTTGGGGCACTTTTTGTACTTTTCTAAATATTATTTTTTACATACACGATAATTCAAAATAACAATGGTGGAACGAGGCGCCAGTTAAAACTTCGAAAAAATTATAAAAAAACTAATTGAAGAAATTTTTAGCATATTACACTACGTTAAAGAGTTTTAGACAAAAATGATTAGCACTAACAAATATTGGTAGCATATATTATCAAAAAAAAAAAAAGAAAAAAACAAATATTGGTAGCATGACACAACAAAAGCAAAAGACTTGCTTTTACAATTACAAGAAACAGAAGAGAGAAAGCATTACATGGCACCATATCGATAATAAAATCAACCCACCGGAGTGGGAGGAGGATGACCCTTTGGACCCTTTGGAGGATGAGGAGAATGACCCTTTGGAGGATGAGGTGGGAACACAACGGGTGGCTTCGGGTGCTTAGGAGGAAAGGGAAACGGAAACGGTGGCTTCGGGTGCTTAGGAGGAAAGGGAAACGGAAACGGAAACGGTGGCTTCGGGTGCTTAGGCGGAAACGGAAACGGCGGAAGCGGCTGTGCATACCCGCACATCCCATAGAAGCAGAGGCTCCCAAAATGACACTTGGTAAAACAATTGCCGCAGTGGAAGGGGTTTACATTGGTGTCGATGCACAGGCCGCCGCAACATTGCCACGTAAACGGGCACCGGATGCCACACAACCCACAATTATTGACGTCCGATGTCACCTCGATGCAACGGTTCTTGCAACATAGCCACCTCTTGCGGAAATCCTTAGGCCGGTCTTGGTTGCAGATCCAAGGCCGGTTCCAGCACCCAATGGCTCGTGGGTTAAACACCTGCTCGAGCCATCGGGGTGCACCCTGAGAGTGTGACGACCCAACCCGACCGGGTATGATACTGTAGGAGTTAGGGTCACCATCTGTGGAACCTAGTGCCACTACCACTAGCAGCAACAATAAGAGAATAGCTATGTCGTTGTGGGATGTGGAAGGCCACATTGTGGAATTGTTGGTGGTGCTAAGTGTAGAGGAGAGTTATATAAAGGAGGAGAGGGTTGTTGTCGGGTTCTCATATTATACGGAGAAGCTTGGGGTTAAAGGAGTAGGGTTTCATGTTTTTCTTCCTTGCTTGCTCTTATACGGTTATACTACTCGTGAGTTACTTAATCCTTCGCCCAAAAGTTTTTGCTTTATTTTGCGAGGGAATCCTCCTTTCTAAAGCTTTTGCTTTATCATGCTAGGGTAACGGCATAAGAAGGGTTGTCAACGGGTTGGGCCTGGGGTGGAAATGGGCTGGGCTTCGGCTTGGATATTTATTATTTTTTAATAAGGCCTACCCCGAGCCTCCTGAGCCTGGTCCATTTCTAATAGAACTTGAGGCCAGAATCTGGCCCATTGCCACCCTACTTGGGCCAACCCGATAGCCGGCTTACCGACATTTTACCGGCCGGTTGGGGCATCTGACCCAACGTCTGGGTCATGTCGAGCATAGTGACCAAGTCTAGGGTCTATGTATGGAAACAAAACGGCTCCAGAAATATAGGTAAAAAGGGTAAATTTTGGCTATATGGGGGAAAAAGGATAATTTCATATCTTAAGAAATATGAATAATTATAAAAAAAGGGTTTTTAACGGGAAAAAGGAGTTTAAAATGTGTTTTTTTTGAAAAATGGAAATTTTTTCGTCTATCCCGATTGACTTGTTGACTGCCCTATGCACAGGGAAACTCGACTTTTCATTTCACACATGACAAGCACGCGTGGAGAGGTTTACAGGGTTATGTTTCTTTATTAATTTTTTTTTAATAAATGAAAAATGAAAATCGGTACTTTTTATTTTTTTGATAGCCGGGGTATCCGGGCCTCTTAGAGCACATGCTTAATCCTAGAGGCACATGTACACTCCAAATTCAACACATGTCAGGTCAGCACAGGATATAAATTCCTAGGGTAACCTCAAGGGGGGGAGGAGATTCGAACTTAGGCCTCCTGCTTTTGGAAGTAGGTATTTGCAGATCAACTAACCCCTTGAAGTTAATAAAGTTATTACTTGGACACACAAAATTAACCCTTACATGTAAAATATAAGAAAGAAGATATTTTAGGGACATTTGAAAGGTGAAAACATCTAAGCCATCTAATTTGACAGCTATATTCTAAAAGATCGTTATTAGAAAAGATTAATTTCTATCACATGATTGAACACAGGCAAAGGCCATCATTTGATTTCTTTTAAATTGTGCACTAAGGCCAACTTTGTGTGCTTAAACTATATTGTACCATTGAAGGAAATGACTCGCCTCACCTACTAAGTAGAAAATAGAAAATCGTTTGAAGTGACTTGTAGATATCAATGGGATGTCCGAAACAAACCTTACAAAACAATGAAATGTTTAGTATGAGAAGAGAAAGCTTATTGGAGGTCTAGAACAAGCAATGGAGAGAGTCATGAAGGGTTTTAGAGATAGGTTGTTTTGGCATAATTATATGTTAGCTTCTTGTCATAGTAGGGTTTACCTGCTTTAGTAGGTTCCCTTTCTCTTTATGAAATTCTTATTACTTGCTTTACCTAATTACCCTTCTCCTTGCTAATTGCCTCGACCAATGAGCTGCCAGTCACGCCTTGGGGAAAAAATCCATTTTAAAATTAGGTCTAAAAAAAAAAAAATTTAAAAAAAATACAAAGGGCCCCCATCTCCACTCTAGCCAGCGCCTTTCTCTCCTCTCCAAACCCTCTCCTCCTCCATCCTCCAGCGACGTCTCTCTCTCTCTCTCTCTCTCTCATTACATGTACATGCGATGCAGCCTGAGCTTATACACACTCTCTCATGGATTCTATCATATTAATATCATTTTCTAGGGATCAGATTCCAATCTACAACCCCCAAAACCCAAAACCCAAACACTTAAACCCCCAAACTCCCTCCACGGCTCCACTATCAATTTAAACCCCAAACGCTCTCCTGCCAAACCCCTTTCAACCTGAAAACCCTAAAAGTTATGGGATGCATATTGAAGTGTCTGTGTTAGTTTGGTAGAGCAGACTCAGTGCCTTGGTTTGATCTTTCTGAAAAGGTAAGTGGAGAGAAATTTAATTAAAACTGATTTTTCTTTGTTCTTCTCTTCAAATCTTTGTGTGCTTGTTGATTTTTTTTTTTTGTGCATTTTAATCAGAGGCCAAGGGGAGCTATATTTTCTTGCATTTCTTTATATATGTTCAAAGGTTTAGTTAGTACTTGATAAGAAGAGAGGCAACATCTTGAAGACTTGAAGGTTAACATTTACCATTTGTTTTCATGTTGTTTTCTTAACTTCTTTATATATGTTTTCCTCAAGTGTCAATATTTATGTTCAATAAACTATTTGCAAAAATTTTGGATTATATATTATTTTGTTGGTAGCTGGAATACTGGATATATGTTTTGAAGTGAGGGGCAAGGCTTGTTAACTTTTTGCATCAATATTAATAAGAAATTAAGAATATAGAACACTGTCTCTCATATTACATGAAGGGTTTTATATAGAGGGCAATTAACCCAAAATTATGATAAATGTTAAATCATGTTCCTTATGCAAAAATCAAAATAAAATCTATGTTTGATACTAGTAGGGAGCCATTACTTGTAGGTGTTTCTGACAGAACCAAAATAATTCCCCATACTTTAGTCACGCTTTGTACTATTAACAACTATTAATTTTTAATAGTAGGGAGCCATTACTTGCACACAAGATTGGGGACCTGTGCCAATTGAAAATACCAACAACCCGTTTGATTTGAAGCCTATGATCTAAGATCTTAGGTGCAAAAGATTGGCATGAAATACGATCTTTATCATTTGATTCAATGCAGTGAAAGGCTATTATCTGATTAAACAGTTGACTGCATTGAATCGTATATCAAAAATTATGTTTTGTTCCAATTTTTTGCATTTGAGATCTTTAGATCATGGCCTTCAAATCAGACAGCTTAGATGGTGTTTTGACATGGAACATATCCCCAAAATACCAATTCTTTCTTTTGATCCAACTTCTCGTGTGCTAGTAATGGCTCCCGTTCTCTTATTGCAAGCTGCGTATGGGTTGGTTATTCTCTTATTCGTCGTATAGTTCACACTTCTTGTGTTATTTTAGGATGCGAATTGAAGTGGCCTTTTATGATGATGTCCTCTCATGCTCCTTTTTCAGCCTAAGGTCAGTAGAATATTATAGCAAATTGAATCTTTAAAAAAAAATTATCTTCAATATCTCTAATGCAAAACATGAAAGGAGTCACCAACAGAACAAAATAATTTTTGACACTTTGATTATGCTTCATGTTTCTAGGTATTAATATTAATAGCAGTTAGCAAGTGGCTGATTATGCTATGGTTTATTATATAATTCACACTTTTTAGTGTCATTATGGGATGCATATTGAAGTGGCTTTATGATTAAGTATGTTATAATATTTCAGCCTAAGGCCAGTTGTAATATTAAAGTAGATGAAATTTTTCTATATTCTGTTCTCTCTTTCCTTGCTTTACATCCATTCACTCATATAGCACTTGCATAGTAACTATAGGGATTCTTCTAAATAGTTATATGTTTTGTCAAACTCACCGCTTCTTTAATAACCTATACTTCGACTTTGCTTGTGATTCGGAACCAGTTCAACAATAAAAATTTAAGCTGAAGTTCTAGCTTTTTACCTCTTAGATATACTATTTTTTTATATTTAACTCTTTGTTCTTCTAAAACAAATGTGTCAAAATAATTTTCAAGGTCACGCATTGTGGTGCTTTTCTTGGTATGTGTGTGCATGTGAGTGAGGGAATATGAGTATTATTTTATTTGTATGTGTGTACTTGTATTAAATTTTTAGTTATATTTTCAAATTATATATAGTAAAATAGAATACGAGTATTATTTTATTTGCCAAAAAAAAAAAATTGTGACGAATTTTTTATATATTATAAAGTAATATGAAGCAAGGGCCCCATTTTAGGAACTCGCCTTGGGCCCTCAAAATGTCAGGGCCAACCTTGCTTGATAACTCTTTGCATAATAGGATTTACCTGCTCCAACAGCTCTCTCCTACACTTTGTTCATTTCTTTCAAAGCAGATTTCATTTACTCTGACAGAGAGTTAATAGAGAGAAGGATGATAGCTGTTAGAGCTGGTAAATCCTGCTTTGCAGGGAGTTAGCAAGAAGAAGAGGGGGCTACTAAAGCAGGTATGACCAGGTCTGATAAAGAGCTATGTCAAATGCAGCCATAAAAAGTCGGTACGGTGGTCAAGACTACACCTTATATAGCGGAGGTTCTGAGTTTGAATCTGTTGAATAAAAATGGTATTGATAATGGCTCCGAGGCACGTAGTTCACTACGCTATCTTAAAGACAATAGATACCTTCACTCCGTCGGATAAACGAAAATGCAATAGGGTTCCCAGTGAATCTGGCTTCAGGATTCAACGAAGCCCAGTCTTCTCAAGAACTGTATGTTCTTTTCTAGACTGCACGTCAAACAGATTTTCTGATATATAAAAAGATTCTTAAAAAAATAAGAACGTAAGAGAAGAGGAAAAATAGATATTATTATAATTTTTGTTGTGTCATGTATGTCTTGTATTTTTTCAACGGAGATCTTATCTCTATTTATAAAAAAATTATAAATCATTGTATCTTTTCAGATTACGGTGAAAAGATTTCAGATCTGTGTCTTTTCAGAGAGTTGTATCTTTTCAGATAACAGTAAAAAGATAAATCGATTTCACTTGTGTCTTTTCAGATTTACGGCGAAGAGCTGCTAGACTTGTGTCTTTTCAGATTTACGGTGAAGAGATAAATCCAAATCTAAAAAGATATTTTTCTAGAGAAAAATGACTTTTATAAGTTTGCCATTGAATTATTATCAAGAGATATAATGATAATTATTATTTTTATTTTGAAACACTAAAATATATATTAGTAATATATATAATAATCTCCCACTTGTTTCAAAATATAAAAAAATAAATTTGTGTATTAGAGTGATCATACTAAGCATCATCAGAGGTACCGATCGGTTTGAATTTTTAACTAGTACATACAACTCAAAGTTTGTAAAGACTTTAAGTAGCTTATAACTTTGAACTTAAAACTTGTCTAATAAACTGAAAATATATATACATTTACTATGACCTAAATCATTAGTGACATAAGGCATGCGCTTTACATCCATGCGTGAAAATTCAAATTTTATGAGTATCTCAAAGAGAGGACCGAATCTCTATTGAAGCGGCTTTACTTCCATACTCATATAGGAGAATCTGTTATGGGTGCTATTGTAACTACTTTATCACCCCAACAAATGAATGCCTACAAAATCATTAAGAATTAAACTCACCCCCTCACGTTACAAGAGATGCGCACGAAATTTAACACCATAGGAATGACCAATAGATAGCATACCTTTGTGCACTTTCAAAGGTCACAAAGTAGTTTCTTATCTTGTTGAACTTAGGATTTAGGTTCTCCAACTCTATTAAGTTGAGGTTCAACTATTGTGCCTTTGAAGATATTGGTATTAGGCCCATCTCCCTCGATATTTTTAACACTATATTTTGGAGAGTACTTTTGTAAGCTTCGAACCCACTCTGCCTCTTTTGCTCCCGCATACAATGCTATATACTCTGACTTCATACTTGAATAAGAAAAATATGTTTGTTTCTAAACCCCATGATATTACTCCTCCAACCAAATTAAAAATCTATCCACTTGTGAATTTTGAATCAGAGGAGTTAGAAATCCAAGTAGCATCAATAAACTCCTCTAAGAGTTCAAGTTTCTCATTATATTGTAAACTATAATGCATAATTCCTTTCCAGTATCTTAATACTCTACGAATAGCTTCACAATGTTCCAACCCTGGGTTGCTAATTTACTCAATACCCTCACTATAAAAACTACATTGGGTCTAATACATTTCATTAAATACATAAAACTTCTATCTCAGTGATAATAAACGGTAATTCTTGAACTTGTTCAAGAGTCGATTTATCTCAAACCATCTTGAAATCAAAATATTTAGAGACTAGAAAAACCTTTGTGCCTACATCTTCAATTAGATACTTCTTCGCTAATGAATCTTAAAATCTTTAGTAATAGTACACTTACAGAATGTGTTGGATAATCTATTGTTCAATGCATTGAGGAAGTGGTCCCGACAATCCTGATCATCTTCCAACTATTTGAATCGAGCATTCGATCCTCCAGTCGTACTTCCCGCTACAGAAATTGGTGGACTTGGTGTAATGAGGACGTAAGCAATCTCGAATTGTCGCAAGATAAATTACACATTTTGTTGTCATCTTTTGGAATTTGATTCGTCAAAATGGTCCAATTTGATGAGATTTTGATTACTGAACTTTATGTTCTAAGCCATTAGAATGATCTATTGTCATTAAATTATTGAATAAATGGTAATGATAATGGCTCCAAGGCACGTAGTTCACTACGCTATCTTAAAGACAATAAACTCCCCCACTCTGTCGGATAAACGAAGATGCAATAGAGTCTCCAATAAATCTGCTTTCATGATACAACAGAGCCCGGTCTTGTAAAGAACTATATGTTCTTTTCTAGCCAACTTGTTGACCACTCGCATAGATTTATTCCTTCTGACTTGTACATATGATGTGTGGGTAGTTACATATGCCCAATGGCTCAGTCAAGTGCTCTAAGAGGTCAGATATCCCACTATAAAAAAAGCTCAGGGGAAAGTAAAAGTGTGGAAATGTAAATCTTACAAACTGACTCTAAAATAGTTAAGATTATGGGATAAGACAATAATGATAATGATAATAATGATCAACTCCCCTACCAAGTACGACCATAGAGAAGTGATATGACTTTGGGGTTAATCGTGGAAACCAATAAATGCTTGTGACAGAGAGAGAGAAACATGTGGAAACCAATAAATGCTTGTGAGGGAAATTAAAAGAGTAAGAGAGAGAAATTAATGTGGAGGATTGAGAAACGAGAGATCCAAGTGTTTCTCAAAAAATTCTTCTTCCTTCCAATAAAATAATAGCCTTATTTTGGGTAAGATTTTAGGCAAAAAAATAAATTAAAATTTTCTTCTTTATTCCAACAAAATTACAGACTTAATTTGGGTAAGATTTTAGGCAAAAATAAAAATACCGACTATTATATTTTGAGAAAAATAATAAAGAAAAATCTTATTTGATCGTGAGTGATTGCGTACACAGTATCCAAATTTTAGAAGAAAAAAAAAATTAATCAAGAGGATACCCATGAGCAAGGTATCAAAAATCGGCCGATACCGATACATATCGGTTTTTGGCCAAACCAATACGTATTGGGTTTCGGCCGATACATCTTGATTTTGACTGAGATTTTATTTATTTTTTGTTTTTTAATTGGCCAATATGTATCGATATCAGCCGATACATATCAGCTTCAGGCAAACCAATACCTGAGATTGATACCGATTTTAATACCTTGCCCGTGAGTGAAGTTAAGCTATAGAAGAAGAAGTCACTGATTTATCCAGGTAACTCACTTGTTTTTTTGTTTACCTTACATAAAGATAACAAAATCAATGAAGAATAATAAGTTTTAATGATGATCTATGTTAGTAGTTTTGTAATGGCCTAGGATTTTTTTTCCTTTTTTGTAGATATTAAAACTTAATTTTCTTTATTATGACCATAGTGACAAATTCCCGTGAATTATAAATGAAGGGGTAAGACAAAATTATTTTTTCAAAACTTTTTGTAGTATTAAAACTTATTTTTCAGACAATTTTTCAAAAGTTTTCAAAATTTATCCAACATGACCTTCCACCAAAATCGGTATCAGTCTCGAGTATTGGTTTGCCCAAGGCCAATACGAATCGACTGATACCGATTCGTATCGGCCGAAACCGAGACGTATCGGTTGAAACCTGATACATATCGGCCGATACGGGCCCGTATTAGTCGATACCTATTGGTTTGACCGAAAATCGATACTTATCCGCATCGACCAATTTTTGGTACCTTGCTCATAGATGTCCTCTTGATTATTATTTTTTCCTTCTAAAATTTGGATACTGTGTGCACAATCACCCCCCAAAATAAGGTTGCTATTTTGTTGGAAGGAAGAAGAAAAATTGAGCCGGTGGATCTCTCCTTTTCTCTCTACATCAATTTTTCTTTTACTCTTTTAATTTCTCTCACAAGCATTTATTGGTTTCTACACATTTCTCTCTCTTACTCCTTTAATTTCTCTCACAAGCATTTATTGGTTTCTAGGATTAACCCAACCTCATATGTCTTCCATTTGGATGGTAAGAGATAAAGTAGAACCTGATTTAGGGTCCTACTTGGTAGGACTTGACCAAACCCGAGGCTTGGGAATGTGACTTTAAGGGCTGTCTGTGACGGACAACCCTTAAGAGGGCATGTGACATTCGAGTGCAATCACGGATCCGACTTAGTGTCGAGTGGGCACGAGACACAGTCACGACTAAGACGTGATGCCGTGTCATGATGGTACGTCATGTGGTGCCATGAGGGCACGCAACATGAGGCCATGAGGGCCTTGCGACATGGTCGCGACACAAACGCGACATGGTCGCGACACGGACGCGACACGGTGCTATATGGGCATGAGGCCATGAGGGCCTCGCGATATGGTCGCGATGTAGACACGACGTGGTCGAGACACAGACGCGACACGGTCACAAGTGACGCTAATGCATGACCTCACAAGACGTGTGGGCTTGGAGGATGGCATTGTGTGCCACGAACAGAAGTTCGTGTGCCATAATTAATGGCAAGACACTACCTTTGTAGGTGTGTGCCACGGGTAGGAGGCCGTGTGCCATGGTGGTATGCCAAACTAAGGGGTTTGAGGTTCTGCTGCTGGTTAGCTCAAGTTGGTGTTTAGACCATACTGGAGGGAAGGGAGATGCGGAGCTATTCTCCCACACATGAGGCTCTGCGCTGCGGGTACGCATGGCTTTCTAGGTTAGGAGTGGGCCTAGAACGTCGCTGCAGCGATGCCATGTGTCACCTGAGGTGAGGTTACTATGTGGTCTCGAGCCGCCGTCGCGGTGCACATGGGTCGGTGACCTCACGAGGGCACTCAAGGGCTACGTGAGACGCAGTGGTGTGCACTAGCTGGGGGGCTAAAGCGGATGTGTGTTGGTCACGTGGGCCACACACGATGCCTAGTTTGGATAGCATGAAGAGCTGCATGCTATTTCAAGTGTGCTGATTGCGTGGACCATACACGATGCTTAGTTTGGATAGCATGAAGAGCTACATGTTACTCCAAGTGTGCTGGTCGCGTGGGCCACACACAATGGTTGGCTTGTATGGCATGAAGAGATGCATGCCACTATTAGAAGTGAGGAACTAGTGCGTTGCACAAGGTGAAGCTAGATAGACCAGATGGCACTAAGGTGTTGACATGCGTGTCGCGGTTCGACATGATGCATTGAGATGGTTTGCCTTGGGTGAAGGTGAAGGCAACCATGACGCGGGAGTTCCCGTCTTCTAGGCGAGTGGTATCAGAGTGATGGTTGGATAAGTTGGTCTCACTGTGCGCGGTAGTGAGACATTGTACGAGTGTGATAACCAGTGTTAAGTTATGCTTCGTAAAAAATTGGTATCTTAGTTAGGCTGGCCTAGCTGTAGCGGCAGCGAAGCACCGCACGGGCATCGAAAAAAGTTATCCCATGACATTTAAGTATCAGAGCCAGATCGTTCTGATTGGGATTACATTGGCAAGTCAGAGCGATGAGGTGCGCTCTAATTTTGTGACAACTAGAGTTACTTGTCTGCAGTTGAGTTGCACGTCTACGATTGAGATGCGATTAAGTCGCACGCAGAGGGACAGTACTGCTGGATTATATATCGCGAAAAAAGTACTCGACGCTAGTTGGCCATGTGAGCCACGTGTTGAGTTAGCGGGTTGGTCCGAGGTAGATGAACCCTAGTGACTCCAACTTAAGACGTTGGATCACGTTGGTGCTGAGAGCATCGTTGCCATGGATGGCAAGGAGCAGGTAGGATGCTCCATTCTCACTTGAGGAAGCTGAGATTTTGAAATCGGTTGCTGATATATGATATAAGGGTCTAGACCACTGGTATGAGGCAATGTAAGGATCAATATGTTGCGATGGGCAAGGATCGACGATACAGTTAAGCGAGATATCGCGAGAACTAGATTGAGCTAGGCTGAACCAGTGTAGGGGTCAGAAGATCGTTGCTTTGTTGTGTGACGATAAGGCACAACGTCCGCGAGAGACGGATGGCTGGACCAAGATCCAGTGTGGCTTCAGAGGAAGCCAATGGATGAACCATATGGGTATCTTCAAAGATAGTGAGTCCCAAGCGATCGTCAAAATCTTTGGTCTACGAGAAGGACCGTAAGTCGGGTTGCAAGAGAAGACTCGAGTCACGCTATTAGGTGAAGACAGTGGTCGAGGTACTATAGTGTTAGAAGCATAGAGCTTCGTTGATTGAGCAAGGTGCTCATGGCAGGCTCTTGGGTGAAAACACAGAGGTATTGAGGTACTAGAGCGCTGCAGGATCATTGAGGGCTTGTGTGGTGATCAAGTCTAGAGGTCCTAGAAAGCTAGGTTTCGTCGGCTGCTACGATCAAAAGATATAAGGAGTGTTGCGAATTTCAGCATTATGAAACATACGTCGAGGTATTGGATTTCTACAACTCAGACGCAGGTTGAACTCTTGGGCGAAGACATAGAGGTGTTGAGGTGCTAGATGACAGTGCGGATGAAAAGTAGATTCCTGAGTGAACACGAACTGCGATGCGCAATGAGTTGCGCAAACTTGGATGCTAACAATCGGTTTGCTTCTGATTGTATGAGGAACTGATATATAAAGATACTTTGGTGAAATTTTGACCGGACCAAATTGGTTAGAACTCTATGTGGGGTGAAGACACATAAAAGATGGTCATGGCGCTATATCGTAACATGAGGTGAAGACCTATTACGCCATAGAGCGAGGAGGATGCATTTGGCTCGTCATGATGAATTGTTAGGATTGTACCTGGGTGAAGACGAAAGATAGTAGTCGAGGTACTAGTACAAGTATAGTTTGATGAGCATTGCTTGCCCTTGGATTGGTGTGAGAACGTCTTTGTAAAAAGCTACAATTGTGTCAAGGGACTGACGTAGGAGTTCGGCTGTTGACGAGGACGTCAACACAAAATCACGCCCCTGAATGTAACAGAATCACGCCCCTAAATGTGACGGAGTCACGCTCCTGGTGCATAGAGATGCACAAGGATCAACTAGCAGGCAAGGTGGGAGGGCCTTGTAGCTAGGTTGAGTCAAAGGCAAGCTTGAGAAACATGGTCTTGAAGGCATGACCGATGTATTAAGATGCTTCGAAGGCAAAAATTTGCTAGACAAACTCTTGGGTGAAGACACATAGTGTTGAGGTACTAGAGCGAGCCATAATTACTAATGCTTGGAGCATGCATAGTGATAGATTATGTTGGTGTGAAACCATGCGAAGCGGCATAGTGATGGATTGCGCTGGTGCGGAGCCACGCAAAGGATTAATGCGTTTCTAGTTCGTAAGTGCGGATGAGACCAAGATGAGATAGCGAGGAGGTACCAAACCTCGAGGTTAGAATTGGTAGAGACCTTGCATGGAGTGAAGACTGAGGTCGAGGAACTAATGCAGGTCTTGGTGTCAGTGTAGACATTGACACAACCAGATTCGCGGATGTGGCATGATCATTTCCATGAGATTTCACGTCAATGAGGATATTGACTTTATTGAGTCGGGGAGGATGTGATGGCCTCATTAATCTATGCGCCAGCATAAAGGAATGACGACCTTGGAGCTGGGCTTGTGGCTAGCAAGAACGCGGGCAGACCTTGTAGCTAGCTATGTAGCACGTGGCCCTGCAACGCGTGCATGTGTCCCTTATACATGATGCAAAGTCGATTAGACGCATGGGTGGCATGAAATGCGGTGCTCCGCGTAGGAGCACGCGACGTGATGTCAAAAGGGCACGCGACGTCCTGGTGCCTTGAGGCACATAATGCGGTGCTCCACGTAAGGGCACGTGACGTGGTGCCAAGAGGGCACGCGACATCCTAGTGTTATAAAGCACGTGAGGCGGTGCCATGATGGCACGCAATATGGTATCAAGAGAACACGCGACATCTAGCTTGTACAGTAAGCGATGCGGTGCTAAGAGGGCACGTGATGTGGTGCCAAGAGGGCACGCGACATCCGAGTGCAATCACAGACCCGACTTAGTGTCGAGTGGGCACGAGACACAATCACGACTCAGACGTGATGCGGTGCTACGAGGGTATGTCATGTGGTGCCATGAGGGCACGCGACATGAGGCCATGAGGGCCTCGCGAGATGGTTTCGCGACACGGTCACAAATAACGCTAATGCGTAATCTCACATGACGTGTGGGCTTGGAGGATGGCACTGTGTGTCATGAACAGAAGTTCGTGTGCCATAATTAATGGCAAGACACTACCTTTGCAGGTGTGTGCCACGGGTAGGAGGCTATGTGCCATGGTGGTATGTCAAACTAAGAGGTTTGAGGTTCTTTTGCTGGTTAGCTCAAGTTGGTATTTAGACCACACTTGGGGGAAGGGAGCTGTGGAGCTATTCTCCCACACATGGGGCCCTGTGCTGCGGGACGAGCGCATGAGCTTACTAGGTTAGGGGTGGGTCTAGAACGTCGCTGCAGTGATGCGGCACCGCAACAATGCCATGTGTTACTTGAGGTGAGGTTACCATGTGACCTCGGGCCGCCGTCGCGGTGCACATGGGTCGGTGACCTCACAAGGGCACTAAAGGGCTACATGGGACCCAGTGGTGCGCACTAGCTGAGGGCCTAAAGCAGACGTGTGCTGGTCGCGTGGGCCACACACTATGCCTAATTTGGATAGCATGAAGAGTTGCATGCTATTCCAAGTGTGCTGGTCGCGTAGACCACACACGATGCTTAGTTTGGATAGCATGAAGAGTTGCATGCTACTCCAAGTGTGCTGGTCACATGGGCCACACACGATGGTTGGCTTGTATGGTATGAAGAGATGCATGCCACTGTCGGAAGTGAGGAACTAGTGTGTTGCACAGGGTGAAGCTGGACAGACCAGATGGCACTGAGGTGCTGGCATGCGTGTCGTGGTTAGACCCGATGCATTGAAATGGTATGCCTCGAGTGAGGGTGAAAGCAATCATTACGCGGGAGTTCCCGTCCTCTAGGCGGGTGGTATCAGAGTGATGATTGGATAAGTTAGTGTCGCTGTGCGTGGTAGTGAGACGTTGCACAAGTGTGATAACCAGTGTTAGGTTATGCTTCATGAAAAATTGGTATCTGAGTTAGGCTGGCCTCGCTGTAGCGGCAGCGAGGCGCCGTACGGGCGTCGAAAAAAGTTATCCCGTGACATGTCGGTCCTTATAGATGGGTCATGACCAAGGTGTCAATTGGGTACCCAGTTTATCGAAAAACCGATATGTATTGGTATTGGCCAATATTTGATACCTTGATCATAGCTAGTCCGAGCCAATTCATCCCAACATAAATTATAATACTGTGGCATTAATAATAATACATATTAATATTTACGAAAAAAATGATATGTATTGGTATTGGCCAATACTTGATACCTTGGTCATAGCTACTCCGACCCAATTCATCGCAGCATAAATCAGAATATGGTGGCATTAAGCATAATTCAGAATATGGTGGCATTAATGATAATACATATTAATATTTACGAAAAATGACCATCTAACTGATCAAGTCATGGATTGAAAATAGAGACTTGGTATTTTTGGGATTTGTATCATGTAAAACACCATCTAAGCTGTCTGCTTTGAAGGCCATGATGTAAAGCTTATTTAGTGCCAATGATTGGCATGAAACACGATCGCTATCATCTGATTCAACCCAGTCAAACCTATCATCTGATTCAATGATTGACTTTGATGAATTAGATGATAAAGATCATGTTTGGTGCCAATCTTTGGCAACAAAAATCTTTATATTATAACATTCAAATTAGATAGCTTAGATGGTGTTTCACCTGCCACATATCTAAAAGTATTTAAGTCTTTCTTTTTAAACAATATGCCACAGAACAAACTCGTGTTAAAGTTGTAACTCCCTTTATTTATATTAAAGTTTTAAAAATATAAAGACATAATTTTTTTTTATAACTAATCAAGTGGGCATTTGTATTTTATATTAAAAATATAAGTTTATATTATAAAAATAATAAATAATTTTAAAACCCACTCTACCCCCAGCCAGCGAACCCGAATTATAATAGAGCGAATTAGTGAGCTAAGTAACTAAGGTCTAGTGTGAGTTGTGGATTATTCGGAATTGGTATCAATGTGAACGGATGTGCTAGTTGGTTAGAATATCTAGCATACCTGGAGGCAGGGTGAGTTTTGAATCGGGCCAGGCTGGGCCCAGATTGGGACAGGTTTCTGTCAGCTCATTTTTTAAAGCTAAAAATCTCACCTGATCAAGGGCTGGGTAAAATACAAAGTCGGGCTTGGCCAGAGTCCTTTCGGGCTCTAGCTTATTATTTAAGCCCAAACCTGATCCAAATCGAGCTAGGTGAAGAAGCCCAAACCTGATCCAAACCGAACTCAAGTTGAAGAAGCCCGACCTGTTGTTCACCCTAGTTTTGGATGAAAATAGTAAATATTTATGGTAGTGTTTGTGCGTATAACAAACAAAATCTATTATGTTTAACTAATTTGCACTCCACGTATTTCGTATTTATTTTGCTAATTTTTAAATCTCTCGACTCTAAAGCTTCTCTCCATAATTCAAACTTATCCTTTATTGATTTCATTTCCCATTTTACGCGATTAGCATCACATCATTCAAAATAACAAACACCATGAAATCTCTTTTTATATGCCAATGGTTAACGCATCCATTAACAAGGTAAACAAATAAGGGCTTAAGACAAATCATTGATCAGCCAAACTCCAACAGGGAACATTTGCAATAATCTGCTCATATAATCAGATTGTAACATGCTAATTCAGGCTTATAAAAAAGGGGTAGTTTTGTGGAGTGTTGAAAGTTGGAAATGCCTATGTTATGTCAGCTGAACTCTATTAAAACTCATCGATGATAAAGCATGCGTTTCGGGAACCAAATTCAACTGATGATAGCCTTACAAACTACGCTACCAAATTCAAAGAAAACCAAATCTTTAGTGATAAATGTAAAATTAAAATATCACTGGTGACTACTTAGGATTACCTAACTTTTTTTCCCGATTGATCAAGTTATATACTCATTAAGAAGATGGAAAGATACACAGAAATCAAAGCTGAGCAAGGAGCTCAGGGAAAAGAAAAGAAAAAGAAAACGCGACAAAGAAGAAAGAACAACAGGATGAAGTGACCACAACAATACAAAACAAGCTAAGAGATTCTCATTAGATGAAGAGATGGAAGTTCACAAAGATAAGAGGTTAGACACTTCCGTGATGAGTTCGGAATTTCTGTTATGTTCCTTTCCTTCCAGATAACATTAAGGATGGCTATAAGAAGAAGAGGACGGCTTGTGGTGGAATTCCTGATGGAAGCGCTGGAGGAAGGATGGCATCCTATGCTGTTCATGTTGCTGCGGAAGATGTTCCAGATGGCGCTAGTAGTTGGGCAGTGGAGGAAGATGTGATCGGAAGATTCAAGCTGGTTGTTACAAATGACCTTACTCGAATAGTCTTACCTAACTTTACGTCCACATAGTCTTTATCATAATAAGGAATGCCCTCCCATCGAATCTATTTGTTGTTTCAATTTGGCAAAAGTTCCTTGCTCGCTCAGCGAAACAAACAGTGCGCCAACAATAAATAAAATATAGATTGTAATATTATTCAACCAATAAGGTCATGCCTGTTTAATATTTTCTTTTTACACAAAAAACGATATCGTATTATCAGTCAGCACTCAGAACATTAAGAACGAAGGTCATCAAAAGGCAGCTCCAAATGAGCAAGATGGAGATAATAGAGTCGACTGGCAAGGTAGAGCAGGAAGAAAAAATAAATAAAATTGAAATCTTAAATGAATATTGATTGCTAAATACACTTTAACTCAACAATTTACTTTCCATACACTGGAAAGCAGCATTTTGGCATCCTGACACCCCCTAACAAAATGAAGTTAATGGCCACATGCTGCCACCTGATGGAAAAGGCAAAGCAATCTGATGTTAATGTTTTACGGATTAAAAGAATGCTGACCAAAATACAATGGATAAACAACCAAACAACACTAATCAAATACATAGAAGCCATTTTTGGAAATTTTGAATTGAGACACTTCAAATGTTCAAAGAAGTCTGCTCAAACCATTTAAACAACAAATTCAAATATACCTATTTAAATTAAGGTCATTTCTCTTCTTCTTCTTTGTCTAGCCCATACCGACGTTTGAACTTGGCAACCTGGCCTAAGCTCTGGGCCCTTTCACGCCTCGCCCTTAACTGGTAGACCTCGCCAACATGGCAGATTTTGGCCATCATAACCTTAATCAATGCTCCATTTGGTGTTATGTACGATATCCACTGCATCTGGGGATGTAGTCCTTTCTTCATCTCCTATGCCAGAAATCCATGAAAATACAAGCTTATGAATGAAAATGTTCATTATAGAGGCAACTGCAAAAAAAACATAAGAACTAGGGGCGTGTTCGGTTCAGTTTGGTCGGTTTTGGACTAAAACCACAAGCCAAACCGGTCCTAATCGGTTTCTAGATTTTCAAACAAAACCGTCCAACTCTCAAACCAAACCAACCTGATTCGATTCGGTTTGGTTCGGTCAGTTTCAGTTTTCCTATAAGTTCTACATGCACATCAAAATTTTCTCAACTTCTCAACCGGTTTTCCTATAAGTTCTACTTTAATGCTTTAGGATTTAGGAATAGGCTAAAGACAAAGGTAGGGTTTTATATAAAAATATGCATTTTACTTAAATGACCTTTAAAATTAATCAAAACCCCCGCCTATATATATATATACACATACACACACACACACACTTACAAACTACATTCAGTTCGGTCGGTTTCGGTTTGGGGAGGCTTGGAACCGAAACCAAACCAAACTTTTCAGTTTTCCTTTTTTCCAGACCAAACCCAAACCGGTGCCCATCCAAACCGGACCAAACCCAGTGGCTCGGTCAAAAAAATGCACAACCCTAATAAAAACACAAAAATCAAGAAAAGTCCAGCTAAAAGACTTCAAGATTTCAGCATTAGAAAGAAAACCCTTATCTAAAAGACATTAACAGACTAAAATGACATTAACAGACTAAAATGATGTATGAGAGACCCTCTTCAGAAATGATTGAGGGGGACAAGCTTCATCTTCCATTTTGAACAAAAAAATTTCTAGAACTTACCCTTTTAACAATTTTATATGTTCACATCTTGATTTAGGCAAAGTAATTGGAGACATGATAGGATCAATGTATATATATATATATATATATATATATATATATAGAGAGAGAGAGAGAGAGAGAGAGATGGTAATGAACCTCTCACTCGAGTCACGGTGTGACTCGAGGAGAACTTACCCTTTTAACAATTTTATATGTTCACACCTTGATTTAGGCAAAGTAATTGGATACATGATAGGATCAATATATATATATATATATAGAGAGAGAGAGAGAGAGAGAGAGAGAGCGTTTGCAGTCAATGCTTGAATGTGACGTGGACGGGTCACACCGTGACTCGAGTGAGAGGTTCATTACCATCTCTCTCTCTCTCTCTCTCTCTCTCTATATATATATATATATGCTTCAGAAACATAAGACTCTGGTATCTAAAGAGACCTGCCATGGAAGACCAAACTGCGGGACGTCCTTTGCACATATTAGTGAATGTTGAGGATCATCATCCATGTATATGTAATTTACAATTGCAGTTTCATAAGATTCTATCTGTGGATTTAGAATCATAGTACTTAATTTGTTGCATGTGTACTTAACAGAAACTACACTACTCATTGTACCCTGAAACCATCAAACTTCGGGATCTAAAGTACGCTGTAAATAGGGCCAGGTTAGGTCTGAAACAACTTGTTTTATAAATGTGTGCCTAGGCTCAAAATGACATAAACAGATCAGGCTTGATCCAGGACTAAATTTAAAATGTTAAAACATTTATGAAAGGTCCGAAACAATACTTAATTGATCGATTTTAGGATAATCTAGATCAATTTAGAAACAATATTGTATGTGCCACTGGGTCGCCCTGGACAAATATGAGGGGCAGGGATGGGAGGATTTCTGGGATTAGCTCATTTCCTGGTGTTTTGGTTTTGCTCTTTCTTTTTTATTTTCTCTTTTGGTTTGCCTGCTGGCCCGTTGGGCCTGGCTTGTATTTTGTTCTTCTCAGCTGCTCGCTGATTTTTCGTTATATATGATCTTAGTTTACCGATCAAAAAAAAAAATACTTAATTGAGCCAGAACTTTAGGCCCGAGCATGATCCCACTGAACTAGGAAACCTTCAGACAGGTCTGTGGAAGGCCTGAACTGGTGGCTCCGTGGGCAAGCCCTGCCCATTGAATCTTCTATTTAAATAAATGAATTTTCCCATTTACCTCCACTTTTCATAATATCAAGCCCCAGTTTCCATTTAACTGGCCTTTGAATAATGATATAATTGAAGTTTGTGAATGATTCAAGAATCAAGAAAGCCATCTTTCAGGAATTCAGATCTAAGTTTCTAGCCTGAGACTTCAATGGATTAGAACCTGTTTTACTGTTAATTCAGATCTGTTAAGTTTTAATATAAGAACTATATATATATATATATATATATATATATATGAAGGTAGTGTTTCTACTTTCTACGCTACCTTCGACTGCTAGATCACGTACCATGTAATCGATTGCAGCACATCTTCTAAGGGTTCAGCCAGTCTGCAAGATCACATACCACGTGGCACGTGATCAATTGCACAACATCTTCTAAAAGTCAGCGGTCAGCCAGTCCCTTAGGGTTTTAGAAAAAATATATATACATATATATTTAAGAGTTTGTGCCCTTCAAATCATAGGTCAAATAACACAGGTCACAGCCCAAATTTGGGTGCATTGGAATTTTTTCCAACTTTGACCCAATATTCAATGGCGGAAAAGTACCTACAAAAAAAAATTGATGGTACTTGATCGACCGTGGGCAACTTGCCGTGGCACTCGATTCTCGGGTTAGGCATCACGTGGCGCCCAATGATCATAGGTAGCGCCCAAATGCTACCCTCGTGGGTAGCGTCCCAACCCAGGGCTAATTGGGATCAAGCCGACCGTAGCTCTAAACTTATTATATTCTTAATGGACATATAAGCGTAAAGGTGAGGCCCATAATGCAGTAGAAGTCACGGGTATCTCTCGACCCAACTACAACATCTTTCACATGGAAGCAATTCTATACGTCTCATTCAGTATAGAGAAAATTCCGGATCGGATGGTTCTGTCAGGTCTTGTGAAATCCCGTGATGGTAACTACACCATGGGTAGAACGTAACATTAGCTTAATCTTATTATTGAATTCAAAATTTACTTATAACGTGTTAGAGTTTCTTCATTTCCACAACTTACGTCTCGCATCATATCTTAACTTATTTCGCCTGCGGCTTAATTCCCGTGGCTTAGCTTAACTTATCCTATCTTAGTGTATCCTATGGCTTAGGTCCCGTGGCTTATCTTGACTTGTCTTATTTGAACTTATCTGCAGCTTAAGTCCTGCAATTATACTTTTAGGTTCACCGTTTAGG
Organism: Chloranthus sessilifolius; assembly: GCA_021018995.1. Taxonomy (NCBI): domain Eukaryota; kingdom Viridiplantae; phylum Streptophyta; class Magnoliopsida; order Chloranthales; family Chloranthaceae; genus Chloranthus; species Chloranthus sessilifolius. Next base: position 25,270,495 of record CM037589.1, read on the forward strand.
TCCTGCTCACCTTCTTATTCTTATAGGTTCACGGCTTAGGCCCCGTTCACATTCTTATTCTTATAGGTTCACGGCTTAGGTCCCGTTCACCTTTTCTTAACTTGACTTAACTTATCACCCTTATTCTTAACAAAGAACATATTCATCGTATCATGACCTTAAATTGTAACTTAAAATAACTTAGGTGCATAGACAATAGCCCAAGACTATATATAATAAGACGGGAATACCTACCGTCGATAGTTGGCGAACTCATATCACTGGATGCGAACATCCTACTATTTCACCGAAGGCCGCAAACCCTCTAATAATCACCGGAGGCAAACCTCCTACTAATCATCGGAGGCGAACCTCCTACTAATCACCAGAGGCGAACCCCCTACTAATCACTGGAGGCTGCGGTCCTCCTATTATGTCACCGGATGCAAGCATCCTACTAAATGGACATGGTATTCGACACAAATCATCAAATAACTAGTTGACTTGGTCCCAAAGTATTAATTTCGTATCTCGACTTATCTTCTTTAATTTTGTTTGTATCGTGACTTTGAATGAGCCGTTATGTAACTGAACTCCCAATCACATTCTATCGCAACTCATGAAGTCATCACCGCAATACCGCACACTATAACGACCCATACCATTATAGTGAATATGATTTGTCTAATGAAATCATATAGATGGAATGAACGAAATTGCATGTAAAATCACACAAGGGTATAAGCTTACTTATCCATACAACACACGTATGACCTATCACTGCTTAACATGCAGCTTAGCATATTCTTGCAATGATCTTAACACACGTTTGTGCTTCACATGATCTATCAGTTATTTTGTGATGATAATAACTTAGTTGAGTTCTGAATCTCATTCATGTCCATAAGAACAGTTATTGCATAGATGTCAATTTTGTGATGATAATACACATATAGTCAATTACTACTAATATTATCATCAAGCATTCTTATATAGATATATGGATATGCACTACATCAATTCATCAGGCAAGAAACCAATAATTTCATTAAGACAGTTTTTGAGTATATACTATATAATAAAAGAGAATCAATCACATTTGACTAAGTGGGTTAGTGTTAGGACGATTTGAATCGTCAATTAAATTCTTTGGGTCAAATTAGGTGGCGTTGTGCCTTTGGGCTTGTGTGCTTCGAAATAATAATGACTTTAGTACATAAAACATTTGCCCACATGCATACACATAAAGTGATGGGCCTCGGCCCACCACACAAAATATGGGTCTCGATCCAGTTTTTTCTTTTCTTTTTTTGTGAAAGAGATTTATCACTTGTTGGTCTCCAATACACATTTTGTTTTGTGTGGAAGCATCCAGCACCATACCTAACTACTCACACCCGGTTGCATATACAAGTAATCTTATATAGGCTCATATATTCATTGCATGAGTACTAAAATGATACTAAAGATGAGCCGAGGTCATATCTCCTATTCTTCAAAGGGTTCATCAAGATAAAACTAATCATACTAATCAACAATTCTTCCCAAAAGTCAACAGGAAGAAAAATCCGGGTTATTACAACAAGGCTACGACAATGATGATGATGACGACTTATGTCTTGAACAAGATATAATCAAAAGTTCCATACTAATAAAAATTATTTGAGAATCATAATAAAAATTAAAGAAGTCAATCCAGATCTAAGAATTAGCACATACATAAGAGATCAATCAGATTTCCATCAGACTCGAATTGGAACTAGAACAAATACTTTCAATGAAATGTGAGAATGATGGGTTCCTCATCAATCATGTGCAAGATCAAGTCACGTGGAGGGTACATGCAGTGGGAGTTGCTTAGGAGTCATCCATTAATTTTACATAGCCATTTGAATTTCAAATAGCTATCCCGTAACCGAGTGTAAGTATATAACCTAAACAGAAATATATTTATGAATGAGAAATAAAGATATGAAATTAATGAATAATGCAGGAAATCTCTTATGTTAATTGGGTTCCTAATGGGCTGATTTGATGCCAAAATAAGATATAAATATTTGTATTGCTAGTATATAAACAAAATATTAAAACAAAGTGCATCAAAAAGGAAATATGTTTTATTATTAGTAGAAAACGAGATTTATCTAACGCCATGTAGGTAAGTTCAACTATATATATATTTATGTATATAAAGGCCAAATTTCAATGTGTGCTTGAAACCAATAAATCCAGAATTTCGAAACAATCTATCTTGTTTAGGGAGTAGATCTGATAAGGGAGACACGACCTACTAGATCTGTAAAATCATAAATCATTTTTGTGATCGATAGCGAACATATGATGAATGTAGCAGAAATAAATGAATCAGCAAGTGAAAATTTATAAAGATGGTCAAGAGGCATTCCTGATTTGATCGGATGGGCAGGTTGAAAAAGCGCTATGCGAGATTTAAAGAAATATTGTGAATCGATCGTAGCGCCACAAGTCTAACCACCCGATTGGCAAATTAATGGCTGCAATTGTTGATGCTCAAAGTATCGATGACGATTGTGATAAGTATGTGTGGAATGCGTTGGGATGTGTGAAGATCAGTGGTGATGGATGCCTCAATCGCAAGATTGCAAGGAGCCGATCCCAGGTTCTCGCTGTGCTATCGCGTCGATGGCACAAATCATTGTCGTTATCATGTGTAATACAAACTACAATGGGTATCCGAAAGGGATGAGAAGCCCCCTGCTATTTCATTAATCCGGCAAATCACCGAGTCGGTGAGTTGCCGTTGCCGAGTTGCGGTTGGGCCATAGGGTTGCCGAGTTTTTCTTCTTTTTTTCGGTGTAGGGGCTGCTGGATAGTTTAGGTGAGAGAGAGAGCTGCTGGTTGGTTCAGATGAGAGAGTGGTAGAGATCTTTTACAGTGAACGGTTGAGATTAGAGCCCGATTGGACAAGAGAACTTGCTAATTTGGCAAAAGTCCCAAGGGCTTAATTTGTTTCCATCCGGAGGATGGGTCTCGATGGCACAAGATTTGGGAAAGCTGAAGATGTTAAGTGGCTGGGATCTTCTATTATATTAAGGGAGTGGAGATATCTATGAGAGAGTGGACGGTCAAGATGGCTTCCGAAAGATACCGCTTTCTTTTAATATCTGTTGTGCGAGAATATCAAAGGCAGTGTTGAGCGCAGAATATCAAGGGCGGAGTGTTGAGCGCCATTTTAAAACAGAAAATTTTCCAAGAAAATGGTGGCGTTTCATATCAATTAGAAAATATATGAGTGTGGGGCTTATTTGGGTGTGGGGCACGCATGAGTAGAGTGGGTGTTAAAGAGTTTGAGTATGTGCCAAATTGAGAACCACGTTGGGTTGCACTTTCCAATTCCTCCTTTCAATTTAACAAGGAGCATCCACGTGGAGCACATAGCTTCCACAACTCTTAAAGCAAGGGTGCAATGTTGGAATATAGGGGGTATCTTTAAATTGTGTGTTAAGCACAAGTACAATACTTTTATGTATACACTATTACTAATTAAACAAATATTGGCATACTAAACACATAATTGTTAAGATTGAATAAAGGTTGAGGCAATGGTTTGAACCATCGGTCAGAGGGCATCCATCGTAATTCATCACCGTTATGCGTAAATCAGTAAATAGCCTCTTAATGGAATCAGAGTCATGACTAGCTTATACAGGCTTAATTACCCATAAAATATGGTGATATTCTATTATCTATGTGATTATATATTTAATTAAAAAAAGTTGGGCTTAAGACCTTATGTTTGACTGGGTCAAACTCTCGCAAAAGTCAAATAGTCAACCTACGAAAATCAGGGTTGCTACATCCTCCACTCCTTATAAAAAATTTCGTCCTCGAAAATTATGCACGTAAACAAGACACAAGTTATTATGTCTCCTAATTAAATTAGTTTGTGTAAATTGTCTACGAACAGTACTTTAAAAGCTCCCCCTTTACAACATTGAAGTAGGTCTCTCCCCTCCTTATAAAAGTCGCGTGCTATTTTAATCCATTGTTCAAATGGGTCTCAATCTCCACTTATGCGACCCCAAAGAATAACCCGTGCTTCATGCATCTTACAATTTGGGGCCATGATTTAATTACAGAAAGTGAGAGTTTCTTAGGGTTTACAATCCCTTCATTTTGTATGTAAATATATGTATATATACAAAATGATGCTATGAATAATTCAATCATCACACCTACTTTAATAATTATAATAAAATGTCGTAGCCCTGGTTCGAAGGGATTACCTAGGTTAGGGTTATTAAGATGTGTTGCAAGTCTCTTCTTAGAATTAATGACTCCAGGATGTTGCCATCCTTGTTATCTTGATGTTGATCCCATCACATCTCAGTGTTAGCCAAGGCAATTGATAGCCTCATATACTCTCCAATAGTTGCCTTTCTTGATCATTAAGCACCTCCAACATATCATTGGTGCTTCGAACAATCGAGAAACCCTGAATCTTTGACCTTTAAAAATATCAAGCAGGCCGAAACTCATGAGCGTGTAATCATCAATTGATTGTATCTTCCAATAACATCTCAATGCTTGGAAGTCTATCCTAAAATAACTCATCAAGTCTTTTAAGTCTCATTGATCATACTCACTTGAAATCCCACATTCCTCAAAAACGTTTCCCAATATACTAGTGTATAATATTTATCGAAACAAATTTTTCTTTATCAAAACGAAAAACCTTGATCAACAATAGATATTACTTAAATTTAATCTTCAAGTTGTTAAGAGGTCTACTTCACTAAACCACACAGTCCTCGTATAACCTAGAGCCTAAGCTCCGATACCATCTCTATAACGACCTGATCCCCCTTAAGAAGATAAGTGGAATTTCAAGTCGCTACCCATATATAAGTTACTTATTACAGACATTAAGCTTGATGATACTTGAAAAATGTGAGCAATATTTTTCTTTTGAACTAAATTGAACATCAACAATCAAGTGCATAAAAAAGCAACATGTAATAACGTCATCCTCAATATTGAAAGAATACAATACCATGCAGTGGCTTTATTAAATACTCACAGTGAGTAAAGGGAGAAAAGTGAGTCTTCAAGATATTTGTCAATCACTCTATATAGTCCATGTCTACACCTCCACCCGAACTCGATGTTTGTAAGATCTGTCGACATAAGTCGGGAAATGAGCGTTTTGCCACGGTGCTCAGTAGAGGTAACCGCTGAGCTCAAAAGATTAGGCTTAATCATAACATGGTTGTTTCTTAGAAATTTGAACTTATCATATAATTTCATTACATTTTCTTATCATATTAACATATTTCTTATATAAGACATGCAACTGAGCTTTGGAAGCTGCCTACGTACCCTAATTGGGATCAAGCCGACCGTAGTTCTAAACTTATTATATTCTCAATAGACATATAAGCATGAAGGTGGGGCCTATAATGCAGTAGAAGTCGCAGGTATCTCTCGACCCAACTACCACATCTTTTCACATGGAAGCAATTCTATACGTCTCATTCCGTATAGGGGAAACTTCCGAATCGGATGGTTCTGTCAAGTCTTGTGAAATCCCGTGATGGTAACTACACTATGGGTAGAACGTAACAGAGCTTAATCTTATTGTTGAATTCGAAATTTACTTATATCATGTTAGAATTTCTTCATTTCCACAACTTACATCTCGCATCATATCTTAGTTTATTTCGCTTGCGGCTTAATTCTCGTGGCTTAGCTTAACCTATCTTATCTTATTGTATCGCGCCTACGGCTTAGGTCTCGTGGCTTACCTTGACTTGTCTTATTTTAGCTTATCTGCGGCTTAAGTCCCGCAATTACACTTTTAAGTTCACGACTTAGGTCCCGCTCATCTTCTTATTCTTATAGGTTCACGCCTTAGGCCTGTTCACCTTCTTATTCTTATAAGTTCACGGCTTAGGTCCCGTTCACCTTTTCTTAACTTGACTTAACTTATCACCCTTATTCTTAACAAAGAACATATTCATCGTATCATGACCTTAAATTGTAACTTAAAATAACTTAGGTGCATAGACAATAGCCCAAGACTACATATAATAAGACTAGAATACCTACCATCGACAGTTGACCAACTCATATCACCGGATGCGAACATCCTATTGTTTCACCGAAGGCCACAGACCCTCTAATAAACACCGGAGGTAAACCTCCTACTAATCACCAGAAGCGAACCTCCTACTAATCACTAGAGGCGAACCCCCTACTAATCACCAGAGGCTGCGATCCTCCTACTATGTCACTGGATGCAAGCATCCTACTAAATGGACATGGTATTCGACACAAATCATTAAATAACTCGTTCACTTGGTCCCAAAGTATTATTTTCGTATCTTGACTTATTGACGCTGGACGACACGCTAAAACCCTAATATGCGAATTTGAGATTAACTTTAGAATGAATTGAATAGCAGAAATATTCAAAATCATGCAACACATAAAATTAATTCAATGAAATTAATAAAACAATTAGATTAACCCATTTTAGCGTTCGAATGCGTGAGAATTTCCCGATCTAGAAAAACAGCTTCGATGAGGGAACTCAAATTTCGTTCTAGTTTAGGACATCAATCGACAATTGCAATATCGTCTCTTGACTCCTTGGGGATTTTAAATGAAATAAGACTTAAAATAATTCAGTAAAAGGGAAACAATTTGATATTTTTATTTTTATCAACGGAATAAAAAATAATAATAATACCCGACAACAACTAGTGAAAAGACAAAATAAATGGATAGATTCCAAGGCTTCACACAATTCCGAAGCTTCACACCACGGCTGTACGTCGGCTTCGCACCAAGTCGCGTGAGAAACGATTGCTCACTCAAGGTTTGAAGGATTCACTCCCTCAGTTAAAAACTCATCACAAGCTCTTTAGGGTTTGCAGAAAAGAAACTCTCTTTTCATCCAATAATCAAAATTAACTAAGAAAATGTTTACAATGCCTTTATATAGGCTAAGAAAATCCTAAACAACCTAAAACTCGTAATAAAAAAGTCCTAAAATAATAAAAGACAAAAATGGATAATTTTTTTGTAATAAAATAGAAATTCCGTCGCTAGGCGGGGTCCCCAAAAGCGCGTTGTTGCACTGTTAACATTGTGCTATTGTACTTTTAACAGCGCGTTGTTGGACTGTTAACAGCGTGCTGTTATAGTTTTTCTCTTGAAAACGGTTTCAGCCTCCTTTTTTCCTTTCTTGTCTTCTCTTTGCACTTCCACCTGCCTTGCTTTGTGTGATGTACCCATTACTTATCTTCTTTAATCTTGTTTGTATCGTGACTTTGAATGAGCCGTTATGTAATTGAACTCCCAATCACGTTCTATCGCAACTCATGAAGTCATCACCGCAATACCGCACACTATAATGTCTCATACCATTATAGTGAATATGATTTGTCTAATGAAATCATATGCATGGACTGAACGAAATCGCATGTAAAATCACACAAGGGTGTAGGCTTACTTATCCATACTAAACATGTATGATCTATCACCGCTTAACATGTAGCTTAGCATATTCTTACAATGATCTTAACACACGCTTGTGTTTCACATATTCTATCAGTTATTTTCAATAGCTTAGTTGAGTTCTGAATCTCATTCATGTACATAAGAACATTTATTGCATAGATGTCAATTTTGTGATAATAATACACAACTACTCAATTACTGCTAATATTATCATCAAGTATTCTTATATAGATATATGGATATACACTACATAAAATCATCAGGCGAGAAACCAATAATTTCATTAAGATAGTTTTTGAGTATATACTATATAATAAAGGGCATTAATCACATTTGACTAAGTGGGTTAGTGTTAGGACGATTTGAATCGTCCATTAAATTCTTTGGGTCAAATTAGGTGGCGTTGTGTCTTTGGGCTTGTGTGCTTAGAAATAAGGTGAGGGGATTCGGCCCACCACACAAAATAAGGGTCTCGTTCCAGTTTTTTTTCTTTTTTCTTTTTTGGTGAAAGAGATTTATCACTTGTTGGTCTCCAATACGCATTTTTTTTTTGTGTGGAAGCATCCAACACCGTACCTAACTAATCGCACCCGGTTGCATATACAATTAATCTTATATAGGCTCATATATTCATTGCATGAGTACTAAAATGATACTAAAGATGAGCCGAGGTCATATCGCCTATTCTTCAAAGGGTTCATCAAGATAAAACTAATCATACTAATCAACAATTCTTCCCAAAAGTCAACAGGAAGAAAAATCCGGGTTATTACAACAAGGCTACGACAATGATGATGATGACGACTTATGTCTTGAACAAGATATAATCAAAAGTTCCATACTAATAAAAATTATTTGAGAATCATAATAAAAATTAAAGAAGTCAATCCAGATCTAAGAATTAGCACATACATAAGAGATCAATCAGATTTCCATCAGACTCGAATTGGAACTAGAACAAATACTTTCAATGAAATGTGAGAATGATGGGTTCCTCATCAATCATGTGCAAGATCAAGTCACATGGAGGGTACATGCAGTGGGAGTTGCTTAGGAGTCATCCATTAATTTTACATAGCCATTTGAATTTCAAATAGCTATCCCGTAACCGAGTGTAAGTATATAACCTAAACAGAAATATATTTATGAATGAGAAATAAAGATATGAAATTAATGAATAGTGCAGGATATCTCTTACGTTAATTGGGTTCCTAATGGGCTGATTTGATGCCAAAATAAAATATAAATATTTGTATTGCTAGTATATAAACAAAATATTAAAACAAAGTGCATCAAAAAGAAAATATATTTTATTATTAGTAGAAAACGAGATTTATCTAATGCCATGTAGGTAAGTTCAACTATATATATATTTATGTATAGAAAGGCCAAATTTCAATGCGTGCTTGAAACCAATAAATCCAGAATTTTGAAACAAACTATCTTGTTTAGGGAGTAGATCTGATAAGGGAGACACGACCTACTAGATCTGTAAAATCATAAATTATTTTTGTGATCGATAACGAACATATGATGAATATAGCAGAAATAAATGAATCAGCAAGTGAAAATTTATAAAGATGGTCAAGACGCATTCCTGATTTGATTGGATGGGCAGGTTGAAAAAGCGCTACGCGAGATTTAAAGAAATATTGTGAATCGATCGTAGCGCCTCAAGTCTAACCACCCGATTGGCAAATTAATGGCTGCAATTGTTGATGCTCAAAGTATCGATGAAGATTGTGATAAGTATGTATGGAATTGTGTTGGGATGTGCGAAGATCAGTGATGATGGATGCCTCAATCGCAAGATTGCAAGGAGCCGATCCCAAGTTCTCGTTGTGCTATCGCACCGATGGCACAAATCATTGTCGTTATCATGTGTACTACAAACTACAATGGGTATCCGAAAGGGATGAGAAGCCCCCTGCTATTTCAGTAATCCCGCAAATCGCTGAGTCGGTGAGTTGTCGTTGCCGGGTTGCGGATGGGCCATAGGGTTGCCGAGTTTTTTTTTTCGGTGTAGGTGCTGCTGGATAGTTTATGTGAGAGAGAGAGCTGCTGGTTGGTTCAGATGAGAGTGGTAGAGATCTTTTACAGTGAACGGTTGCGATTAGAGCCCAATTGGGCAAGAGAACTTACGAATTTGGCAAAAGTCCTAAGGGCTTAATTTGTTTCCATCCGGAGGATGGGTCTCGGTGGCACAAGATTTGGGAAAGCTGAAGATGTTAAGTGGTTGGGATCTTCTATTATATTAAGGGAGTGGAGATATCTATGAGAGAGTGGACAGTCAAGATGGCTTCCGAAAGATACCGCTTTCTTTTAATATCTGTTGTGCGAGAATATCAAGGGCAGAGTGTTGAGCGCAGAAAATCAAGGGCGGAGTGTTGAGCGCCATTTTAAAACAGAAAACTTTCCAAGAGAATGGTGGCGTTTCATATCAATTAGAAAATATATGAGTGTGGGGCTTATTTAGGTGCGGGGCATGCATGAGTAGAGTAGGTGTTAAAGAGTTTGAGTATGTGCCAAATTGAGATTCATGTTGGGTTGCACTTTCCAATTCCTCCTTTCAATTTAACAAGGAACATCCACGTGGAGCACATAGCTTCCACAACTCTTAAAGCAAGGGTGCAATGTTGGAATATAGGGGGTATCTTTAAATTGTGTGTTAAACACAAGTACAATACTTCCATGTATACACTATTACTAATTAAACAAATATTGGTATACTAAACACATAATTGTTAAGATTGAATAAAGGTTGAGGCAATGGTTTGAACCATCGGGTCAAAGGGCATCCATCATAATTCATCACCGTTATGCGTAAATCAGTAAATAGGTTCTTAATGGAGTCGAAGTCATGACTAGCTTATATAGTCTTAATTACCCATAAAATATGGTGATATTCTATTATCTATGTGATTATATATATAAATAAAAAAAGTTGGGCTTAAGACCTTATGTTTGACCGGGTCAAACCCTCGCAAAAGTCAAATAGTCAACCTACGAAAATCATGGTTGTTACATCCTCCTATCAAGAATCAAGAGACAAGAGTTAGAATTAATTTATAATTCCTATTAAATTTTGTTTGATTGTTTTTCCTCCTTATTACACCTCATTTCTTTCATTTTTTTCCTTTTTTTAGTGTGATTGTTACTTGTTAATCTCTCCACCCACTTCTTTAAATTACGTTGTCATTATGTCTAATCCTCGAACAACGCTCTTAGAACTACAAATTCCGCCGATCCGGATTTGAAATATGAACGTTCCAAGAGTGTAACCGAAAAAAATAAGGTCCAATGTACCCTATGCACCTATGTAAGCATGAGAGGAATAGGGAGACACAAGCAACATCTTGCTTGGAAATCTGGATCGAATGCGAATGTCATGCCGGAGATTTGAAAAGTGATCATGGAATGGAAGGTATGTACCCTATGCACCTATATTTTCCCTTCTAACTTATGGGTTATATGCTTATATTATATATTTTTATTTTGCATTCTAGACACTACAAAATTAATAGAGCACAAAATTAACACAAAACATATTACTGATCAATATGAGAAACTGAGGATTTTTTGGTATTTTTTTTAAAAAAAAAAAGTTTTACGCCATGGCATAATCGCATATGCGAATTTGACTACATTGTACATAAACATATAATGAATCTAAAACCGCCGAGTCCAAAAAAAAGACGATAGATTGTCAGATGGCATTTCCTATTAGGTTTCATAAGCATGCGAGAATTATTTTTCCTATTTCTCATTTTTTGATAAATAAGTTGGCTCGAACCTGCGACCTTGAAGTAGCAACATTGTCAACCTTCCATTGTGCTACAGGCCCAAGCCCATATGAGGATTAGACATCCGCAACCGTTAGATGAAACATGCCTCCTGAGACATAATGTGAGCCGTCACCGGAGAACGGGCAGGCTTCGCCAAACAAACCATCTAACTCGAGTTGTCAGGCCCACAAACAACAATCCGAGCAAGCGGTACACTAAAAACACTCCATATTTATATACTACAAACCCTTCGAAATCTAGAATGCAAAACCCTGGATATTTGAAGCTTATACACATCAAAACCCTATAATTTCCTAATAACTATGATCCAATTTTCTATGAGATAACAATATTTTTATGTAAAATGAAAAAATGAGACTTTGGACTCATGGCAACACAAAGGAAATCTAACTTTCAAGTCCAACAAAATGGAAAATATTGTTCCTAACGGGATTTATTTTCTTCTTTTATCTTCGATTGTTTTTTTCTTATAATTAAAAGAGTAAATATCATATAAACATCTAAAAGGAAGTATAAAATATGATATAATCTAAAAAGAAATATGAGCATCAACATATTAAAGCAATTTAACAAAATTTAAATTTAAAAAACAATTTAAAAGAAAATTTGATAGAAAGTGTTTCGCTGTTTGTATTTGATGCGAAATTTGGGTCTACATGTTCAGATCGAAGTCGGGTCGAACAAAGACGAACACCCTGGAGAAAGTGGACATATAAATGGGTCATTAAAAGATCCATGAAGACGAGTCCCCTCCCCAACTCACTCAAGCGATCAAAATTTAGAGTTTAAGTTGTTTTAGGATATTTATTTGTGGTTTACTTTAGGATTAGGTTTCTTATTTAAGATATTTAGGGGTCAGGCACATATATATGACATTTGACCATTAACTTCGTCACTTTTAGTGCAACCCTTGGAAAAGTGGTCATAACTTTTTTTTTATTATCAATAATTTCGAATTATATTGATAACCAACAAGGTGCTGAAGGAGCAATACAATAACCAGACGACCAAAAGCAAGACAGCAAAAAACCAGTACAACATGAACAAAGAAAAAACAAAAACGACAGATAGGATAGGAGCAACCCCCGACCCGAACCCGGGTCCCAGGGTGATGATTCGTCTCTAATCATCTCATTGCCAGTCGAGCCCCATAGGCAGACCAGGTCTTTGATTGATATCAAAATTATCCTCACCGGACTGCTTTTTTGCTCGAAAATCCTCATATTCCTCTCTCGCCAGATACACCAAATGACAGCAAAGAACGTCACCGTCCACTGATTCCCTATCTGACCTTCCAATCTGACCGCGTCCCACACCAAATAATGGAGGTAAGGCATGACGGGAATGACCCAGTTCATACCAAACAGATTTAGAATAATGCTCCAAATCTCGAACGTCGCACCACAGTGGAGGAAGAGATGAGTGGCAGACTCCTCCCCCTGAGAGCACATGACAACGATTAGAGATGTCTTTCCCTCTCCGAATGAGTTGATCCATCATTAGCACTCTATCTTTCAATAACGTCCACGCGAAAAACTTGACCTTGAGCGGGATGGTAACCTTCTACACCCCTGCTCCTTGAAATCTGATTAGCGGGTGATGCGACAACATTCGGTAGTATGTCTTAACGCTGAAGGTGTCATTTTTGCTAGGGGCCCAAACCTGTCGGTCTAGATTCTGGGAGTTCCGATGCTACTCGTAGAGCAAGTGTAACGGGTCCGAGAATGATTCCTCCTCATAGCCTCTCAGATTTTTACGAGTATTAACTTCCCACAGTCTACCTCTAAGAGTTTCTGAGACAAATTCGTCAATCAGCCCACGATGGTACGCAGGGATAAGGAGTATATATTCGGGAACATCAATTTGAGAGGCTCTCCACGAAGCTAGTTGTCCTCCCATAAGTGTATCCGAGTGCCACAACCCCAACTGCATCGCAGCCCTCTAGAGTAAAGAGGCCATGTACCACAAATATTTTTCCACCAGACAGATGTGCCTCTGTTAACCGAGGTGTTTGTGCCCCAATAACTATTGGATTGTCCGTACTTTTCAATTAATCACAACCCTCTAGAGAAAAGAGGCCATGTACCACAAATATTTTTCCACCAAGCCAGTTGTCCTCCCAAAAGTGATCATAACTCCGTCATTACATGTCGTAATTGCACGATTCTTGTCTTGTTGGAAAGCTACTTCAATAAGCTTCCAAACAAAACTAATCTCGGGTTAATCGGATATTGTTTAACCCTTCGAAAGTGATCGTGCAACAGAAAAATGAGATTATTGGTGAAATAAATTTGTGACCGTTAGATTAGAAGTTTTAATGGGTAGGAATCTTATTTTATTAGGATTAGACCTAATTAGGGTTTCAAAAGTCTACATAAAGCATTGTAATTTCTTATGAAAAAAAGCATATGATGAATGAAAAATAAGGTTGCTTTTGTGCATCTTGTGAAAGAGTGATTCTATTCGTAAAAACATTGGGATCAGTTTTCGCTTTGAGGAGTGATTCTTCAAGTTTATCGTTGGTGAGATGCCAACAAACGTTTTTGGAGTGATTCCAAAGATCTTATACCTCTATTATTCTTTTTGTTTATTTGGTTTAATTGAAGATTGAGAATCCTAACTCCTATCGTGCGGGATTTATGCTATTTTAAGGTTAGAGTCGTTTATCCTACATCAGTATTTTTGTCAAATTAAAAAAAAAAATTGCTCAACAATTTTGATTACGATCAAATTTATAAAAAATTGATAGAAATTGCTCAATAATTTCTATTTCTAACAAATTTATCACAGAAATTTTTGTCAAATTTCAAAAAGAAAAATTGACGGAAATTGCTCAGTAATTTCCATTTGTGTCAAATTTAAAAATTAAAAATTAAAAATAAATTTGACAATAAATGCTCAATAATTTCTATTTTTGTCAAATTAGAAGAAAAAATTGATAGAAATTGCTTAAATTTGACAGAAATTGCTCAACAATTTCTATCTCTATCAAAATTTGAAAAATAATACGATTTAAATTACCCGAATTTAGATAGCTATCTTGGATCCAACAAACGCCTCAATTTTCTTCCAGTCACAACCAAAGCTGAAAACAATCAACAAAATACAATTTAGTCAAAATTACAGGTTACACGCCATGTTGTATGATATACAATTATATATGAGCTAATAGAGAGCCACTATTAAAATGAAATGACCCTCTTCATTTATCTTCACTTAATGAAGAGCATCATGGCCACTAGTTTTTCTAAGTGTTCCACTTGATGTTAAGGTCACGATGGTTAGTTTATTGAAAAATATCTTTCGCAAAACATTTTAAAAATGACCAGTTATAATAGATTTGGAGATTGCATATAGTAATTATTCATTTAAAAGGCATTTGACCACTTAGAATTAGATTATAGAGATATTTTCTCAATGCAATCTTTAATCCACCAGATCTAAGAATCATGATCTGCCTATCAAGTGGCACACTTGATGGGAAAACATGCCACATTTCCATTTTTACTGACAAAACAGGTTGGTAAGCACATACCAACTGGTAATATATATAAATTATGATAAATACTAAATAATAGCCTCACGGACATAATACTATCGAATTGTTGCCATTTTGTATCTAGTTTGGTATAACTAATATCAAGCTCGAAAAATGAAATGGAAACTAAAATAACCTTTTCGAAATACTAAAATAGAGCATAGAGCAACATCAATTTCTCTCTCATCAATCCTCATACAGTCATGCCCGTCAATCACAACTCACAAAGTGATGAAAGTACCAATTCTTCCTCTTGCCGCACTCTACTGCACTCTACTAAAAAATCGCAAAGCCAAAAATAAAAATGACAAAGATTTATCATACAAAATCAAAAGAGAAGCCAACCATCATCAAGATCACTCTCATATAATTTAAAAAGTGATGATAAACTGAGTTTCCTTTTCTAGTTTTCTATAAAATCTATTTTTTAATCTTGCTGAAAAAATGTATCCAACTTTATGTAGATTGTAGAGTCTCTAGTCTCTACAATCATATATCAGTCAATGTGATCTCCATATTTCTCATACAACATTGAACTAAGTAGTTGGATGACATTAATATAAAGAAGAAGAAAAATTGTTAAGGGATTAGATGCAGAGCATTGAGAGGAGAAGAAAACAGCCGGAATCAGCCAATATAAAAGCTGTTAGGGAGCTGCATTGGGGCAGGCCTGGAGCAGGCATTGGAGCAGAAATGGGGCAGAATTCTCGAGGAAGTCTGAAGAAGTTGTGTCTTCAAATACATAAATATTTTTCTCAGAGACATTTTGTCAAACGTTAAGGTTGCAATATAATAAAACGAAGAGCAAAGGTTGATATAACAAGGAAGCCATATATAAATATATGATGAATCTAATACCCTCGAATCCAATTAAAACACAATAGACTATTAGACGACATCTCCAATTAAAACACATTAGACTATTAGACGACATCTCCAATTATGTTTCATAAGCATGAGTATTAGATATTAGTTCTAACAGCATAGATCCTATATCAGATGATTTTGAATTCACAATATAAAAAAATGCTTTGTTACCCAAAATGGGGATTCCTTCAAGAGGTTTATGTCTATTGAGCTAATAAATCAGTAAAATAAAACTAAACCTTTGCATATGAAAACAAAAACCCATTACGGAGAACACCAATCCAAGTAAGTCTCCAGATTTATACAGTAAAAATCCTTCAAAATCTATAAAGCAAACCCTAGATATTCGAAGCTTATACAGATTCAAAAATCCTATACTTTGCAGAGATAACAGCTTACTTTGAGGGAAGAGAGACAGAGAGAGAGAGAGAGAGAGAGAGGTGCCTGGAAAAAATCTGGTTAGATTTCAGAGATACTATAATGAGAATCCGGTGCTCATAAGAGCTTCGAGCTTCTGCACTAAAAGAAGAGGAGCAGATGGCTCCACCAGAAAACCCTTTGTTGGGCGAGAGCATAAAACTACGTCGTACACAACTTCCAGTCAGGAAAAGAGGACTGCTACGCACGCACACAATCAGCGCCGAACATTTAGGTGGGTGCGAATTAAGGAACCCTTTATTAATTTCCCGAAAGTATAGTAACAAATTTCGTTTTTGGCAATATTTTGGTGGGGGTCATTTCAGTTCGTTTCGGATAAATTCCGGGAAACTTTTGGAAAATTTTCAGGAATTACAAATAAATCTAAAAAATATATTTTAATTATATAACTATATATATATATTTTTTTTTGATACTTATTAAATATTTTTTTTATATTTATTAACATATTTAAAGTAAAAAAAATTAAAAAAGAATATATATATATATATATATATATATATATGAATCACAAATTCACAATTGGAAGCTTAATTGCATGATCCCAAATCTTATTTGGTTCTCTAGGCATTCTACACATTAAAAAAACTATATATAAATAAAAGAGTATTATTATATTTTATAAATATAATAAATAGATTTCAGATGGGATGCAAGAAACAAATCAAGATAAGTATGCTCACAAAAGAAAAATTAATGTTTGCATTTTTGTGAGAACCCAACCCGTCTGACCGACCCATCCCCATGGCCCAACTTAGACCCAGACCAGACCCAACCTAAAACCCCCCTTCTCTCTATTTCTGCTTAACACCCAAACCTTCTTCCATCTACCCCATCGATCGACCCAGAAATGGAGGCAAGAAATTCGCTGAATCGGCATGGTCTGCTGTCCGGCACCGTCCGACGGGAAGCCCTGTGCACGGCAACACCATTCCCTTCACGTCACACCCCCTTCCCCTTCTGGCTATAAATAGGGTCGACCCCCTCTTCTCCAACCCACCATCCGATCCCCTGGTAAGCTTCTTCTTCTTCTTCTTCTTCTTCTTCTTCTTCTTCTCTCCCTCTGCTCTTCTCCATCCTCTGTTTTCTTTTCCCTTTTATGGCCGGCTACGATCCCGACCATTCATTTCGATGCCCGTGATGATCGTCATTCTTTGGGCGCCTCTGACTATCGTTCGCCATTGTCGTCGCGATCGGCATTATTCCGGTTGGCGACAATGCCGAACTTGTCAACGGAACCATCTTCCCTCTATGTGCCTCTTCCCCCCATCTCTACCAATACCCCTTTTCGTTCCTCCCGTGCCATACTCAACCCTCAGCCGTTTTTCCTCTCTGTATACCCAGCCCTCCTATTTTATTTCTTGATTTTTGTTTATATATATATATATATATATATATATATGGAATAAGGTATAGAAATATATTTTATTTATATGGATAGTATAATTATCATTTTAAAAACCTAGCCATTTATTCATTATATTAATTTTGCCATTAGAAATATGATGGTTTATAACCCATAGGCGGTCAAGGATAATCGCAGATTTCTAATCCATTTTATAAAATATTTTTTTTTGAATATGTTTATTTACCAGGTTTTAAATCAGTCAATTATCATCAACTATATCCTTAAGTATTTACGAAAATATGTCCCTAGCATGAATTATCAAAAGAATTTTAATGTGTTTACCCTTCGTAATATCCCCGGTATTATGACCGACCCGATCGACATACCCTATCGGCCTATCATGATCTCATTCAATCTCGAAACTCGACTCATCCCCAATCGATACCCTATCAGCTAACCCTCCGTGAACCGACTCAACTCATAACTCATATTCCCCACGTAGTTATTCAACTCATTGGTCAAGACATCGCTTAGCGCTAACACACCATCGTTCTCATGCAGGCAACACGTCGAGCGACCCGAACTCCAACCACTCCCACCTCAATCACCAAGGAGGCGCGCACCAAGGCAAGTGGCCTACCCTTATCACATGATCTTGATTAAGTAAATTAGTACTAAGTAAATAGTATATATATATATACGCGATTACGCGCAACCCTATAATTATGAACTGAAACCCTTAGGTAGTGTGATACATCTATGAAACATTATTTGGTAATGATATTATAAGTATGCTAGAATAACCAGGTAAGGATTTGTTCATTTATCTCTACATAATTGTGATTGTTAATTCAAGTTCTGACATAAAGTAAATCGTAGTTGATTCTTAATGGCATGTCATGTATTTGAACATATGGGTAAGCATGGTTATTGCATGAATTATCATGAACTGGTAGGAAGAGGAAATGATTAGGAAAATGGATGGACGATAGTATTCACATCTTTTTGAAAAGCATCATGAATACCATTTGGATTATGAAAGGCATCAATTATTGAACACATGATTTTCCATCGCATACGTTGTGCATTGATATAAATATATGATATTTCTTGTGTGGATCCCCCATCGGGCAGGCATGGGTTTCGGACGAATGTCCGTGTTATTGCTTTCATTTATGAAATACGTATTGCCTACCTACCTGCCATGGTAAGGCGTGAAAGTTAGACATATAATGTGATGTGGTAAGGACTACCTGGACGGAGGTGAGGTCCAAAGGGGTTACATGTGGCTGTACCATGGATCCGGTACTATAGTAGTAGAACCTACACTTATAAATGTGTAGCTGCTGATGTTAAGTTATTTTCCTTTGTTTTCCTTTTAAAGAAAAACTTCATGTTTTTGACATATACACCTCATTCATACTTGATGATAGTGCACATGCAATGTATTGAGAACAATAGGTGAAACTGTTTACATATATACAACTCCTGCTGAAATCGATAGAATGATCAACTATGAATTGTTTTCATCTTGTTATTAAGACGTAGCCTACTAGATATTATCAGGGGGTCACTTGTTGAGTTTATCTCACTCCGTTGTTAACATTGCAGCGGCGAGGCAAGTTGATAACCAGACTTCTCAAGAGGAGACGTTAGAGGACCTCCTGATTTAGAGCCAGGGAGTTAGTCAAGTCTTGCGTTGGTTGTAAGGGTTTTTGGAATTGTAATTCTATTCACGATAAATAATGAATTGTAATAATGATGTACCCTTATATTTTTGTGATCATGAATGGAAATCTTGGATGATGCTTTTTGGTTAACCTCTAGATCTGTTTTGATTATTGAATTTGCTCACGCTCCGAAGTTCGCGGTGTATAGAATTTTGGGGCGTGACAATTTTAGACAAGCATGCTCACAGGACATAATGAATATAGAGTTATAGACTGTATGTAATGTATAAGACCATAAGAAACTTGAATTTCAAGGGATAGAAAAGCAGGCCTTGATATCTGTCATTGATTCACCAAACCAGTGAGGGCAAAAAAGTACTCACATACTCATTTACAAAACAAACTTCTAAAACCCTAAAATTAGAGTACCAATGCTTCAAAACCTAATTCAAAAACCCCTTAAATTTCACAAAACCCGTCAAATTTCAGAGAGCGTAAAGGAAATTATAAAAAATCAGTGCATATTATTATTAATGATGGAAGCATTATCCATATAGAAAAAAAAAAAAACACAAGAAGGAGAAGGAGAAAAAGAAGAAGCAAAACCAAAAAAAAAAACAACCAAAAAAAATGAAAAAAATACCTGGTTGGAGACACGTCGGCCGGAGGATCGTCGGGAGGGAGTCGGAAGATCGTCGGGAGGGAGTCGGAAGATCGTCGGGAGGGAGTCGGAAGATCGTCAGAGGGGCCCGCAGGAGGATCGTCGGAGGGGCGCCGGAAGATGTCCGTGACAGAGATTAGGGAGGTTAAGGTTAGGGAACGATTAGCTGGAGAGGCTTTTTGTGCTTTGGGAGGTGTGTTATTATTGTTATTTATGTTGGGCAGGGGGCGCGCGGACTGTTGATTGCGGAAGCGTTCGAAATGAACCGAAATTTCGACAAAAAAATACGCTTT
This sequence comes from Chloranthus sessilifolius, assembly GCA_021018995.1. Lineage (NCBI taxonomy): Eukaryota > Viridiplantae > Streptophyta > Magnoliopsida > Chloranthales > Chloranthaceae > Chloranthus > Chloranthus sessilifolius. The sequence continues at coordinate 25,290,598 of CM037589.1, forward strand.
TATCGTATTTTTACCGAAATAATCAAAATTTCGTCAAAAGAAACGGTAGAATCCCATTTGGCCGAAATTTTGGAATTGGCTGAAATTTCGGCAAACTTAACCGAAATTTGTTGTATAGCCTGAAAGTAGAACATTTCTTACCTACCTACCAATTAAAATAGAAAATTAAAGGTTTATTACCAAAGCGTGTCGTGCCCATAGTTTAATTCAAAATAAAAATTTCAGGTCAAATCTCGGATTTGGGCATGACCAAAACCAAAATTTCAGTGCTTTTTTAGTCGAAATTTTGAACCTTGGTTTAATTATCAAAATAACAAGGTTTATTTTTTAGAGGATTTATTACCAAAACGTCTCGTGCCCTTATTTTTAATCCCCAAAATAATGAGTTTTATTTTTATGACCAAAACGTCTTATGATCATGGATCAAAATCTCGGCCGAAATTTTGAAATTTCGGCCGATATGACTCGGTTTCGACCTGAACTGGGACAGAAATATGCAAGTTATCGAACCCCTCCCGGAAAAACAAAATTATCGGCGGAAATTTTAAATTATCGGCCGATAATATGAAAAATCAAATTATCAGTTGATAATTTCGAATTATTGGCCGGTTTCTAGTTTTTAAATTTTTTTAAAGGGCTTTAAAACCCACTTTTTACAAAAAAAAAAAAAAATTAAACCAACTTTTTCCTTGCTTGCCTCATTAACAGCACAAAAAAACAAAAAATGGAGGAGATGAAGAAGAAAGAAATAAAGGGATAAAAAAAAAAATCAAAAAACCCATCTTTCCCTTACTTGCTTCACTAACGGTAAAAAAAAAAACAAAAAATGGAAGAGAAAGAAGAAAGAAAGGAAAACAAAAAATTCAAAAAACCCATCGTCTTCGTCTTCTTCTTCTGTTTCCTTTTTCCTTTTTCCTCCTCCTCCAAAGTTTTTTTCTTTTCTGTGATGGTACATATATGATATATATCATATATATGTAACTAACTAGCTTCAGGAGAAATAAATGTGCTGAACTAGTACAGGGTATTATCTTGTGCAAGGAGGTTAGATAAAGGATATTTTTTAGATGATTGGTCAAACCTCAAGTGATGCGTAAATTTTTATGAGCCGATTGGCCTAAAAATATTTTTTTTAGGGAGATTTAAGCCATCTGATTTATGGACTTAATATCAACCATTATTTTCAATTTAATGACCGATGTTAAAGACTATTAATCATTAGTTTAAGATGGGTAGTACTGATTTTAAATTTGGTTTACGATGGGCTATACTTTTAAAAATTGAAACCCATCATTTTTTTGGGGACCACCTCTCTTAATCATCATTGGTGTTTAAATGATTTTACATCATCAATGATTTAAGATGTGGGTGATCTGAACTATCAAAGTGACAGATCATATATTGAAGTGCAGCATGCCTAAAAATAGTATTTTAAGGAGATCTAAACCATCTAATCCATTGACTATAATATCACCCGTTACTTTTAATTTTAATGGCCAATATTAAAGTTCGTCAATCGGATTGTTGACATCCACTTATTCGCATATTTTATTGGGCTGAGATTGTCATTCAAATTAGGGAGATTTAAGCCATCTGATTGCAATCATGATAGGCCCAAAAATATTTTTTTTTAGAAAATTTAAGCCATCTGATTTGTGGAGTTAATATCAATCATTGTTTTCAATTTAATTGTTGATATTAAAAACCATTAATCAATGATTTAAGATGGGCCTAAAGTTGCAGATTTTAAAATTGGTTTAAAATGGGTTGTGCTTTTAAAAATTGAACCACATAATTTTTAAGGGACCGACTCTCCTTACTGTCATTGGTATTTAAATGATTTTACACCATCAATGATTTAAGATGTGGGTGATCTGCACCAGAACCATCAAAGTGACCGATCATATATTGAAGTGTAACATGCCTAAAAATAGTATTTTAAGGAGATCTAAACCATCCAATCCATTGACTATAATAGCACCGGTGCTTTTAGTTGTAATGGCTGATATTAAAGTTCGTAAATCAAATTATTGACGTCCACTTATCCGCATACTTCATTGGGCTGAGATTGTCATTCCAATGTTAGATTGCTACTTGGACAATTTAGATTGGTAGCTGATCAATCAAATTTCAATGGTGTGAGATAAAAAAAGGCATTATTAGAAGATTTAAGCAATCATAAATGGCCAAAAAAGGCATTGTAGGCATGGATCAAAATCTCGGCTGAAAATTCAAATTTTCGGTAGGGCGTCTCGATTTTATTTGGTTGAAACCGAAAATCATAACCCCTCCCTCTAAAACTGTATAATTATCGGCCGAATTTTCAAATTATCGGTCGGAATATGCATTCTCTCCCTTTTTAGAATTTTAGAAATTTGAAAATTTTTAAAGGGTTTTAAAACCCAATTTTCGTAAAAAAATTCCCATTTCTATTTTTCCTTTGGCATAAAACCCATGAAAAAAAAAAAAAAAAAAAAAAGAAGAAGAAAAAGTAGAACAGCTTTTTTTAAGGGTTTTAAAACCCAATTTTTGGAAAAAATACCCCATTTTTCTTCTTCTTTAGCTATAAAACCCATGGATGGAAGAGGAAGAAAAAAAAAAAAATAGCGAGAAGAACCAGAAAAAAAAAGAAGAAGGAAGAAGAAGAAATAACCCTTGCCGCCGACTTGCCGCTGGTTTCTCCACCGACCTGCAAACATATACATATGTAAATATATGCAAACATAAACATATGTAAAGGAGTATGGGACTCACTCTCATGTTAGTCACATACACACTAGAATAGTGTGTTAGTGATCTTACACCAGCAGGGTTTACAATGTAAAGTGATCTACATGTACGATGTAGGTAATCACATGATGAAGATTATATTTCGTACCAATTTTGTCCACTAAAGATCTATAGATCATGAACTTTAGATTAGACGGCCCAGATTACGTTTCAAATTATCATATGATATAATAGCCTTTGACTATATTTAATCACATGGTGAAGTTTATATTTGGTGTCAATCTTGTCAACTAAGGATCTATAGATCATGAACTTTAGATCAGACGGCCCACATTGCATTTTCAAGTATCATATGTCCCTAAAATACAAACTCTTTTTTTTAACCTTGGTGCAATCACTTAAAAAGCGAGTGCAAGTACATATGATCTTCATATTGCATTTTCCGAAATTTATCAAAAATTTGATCGAAAATTACCAAAATTTTGACCAATTTACGATTCGGGTCATGAACGAAACCGAAACCTAAACTAATATTTTGATCCATAGTATATATCTGTTCTAATAATGTTAAATATCTTTAAAAAAATTAAGAAAATAAAGTTCAGCAAAGTTCGGTAAAGTTTTGAGCATATTTTAAAAAATATCCGAAATTTACCGAAATTTTGACCGAAATTTCCAAAATTTTGACCAATTTTCGGTTCGGGTCCTGACCGAAACCGAAACCAAAACCGAGATTTTGATCCTTGCTTATGATACGGGTATACACAACCTGTGCTGTGAACTAAAAATTAGCTGCTTTAGTGGGTTGCCCCCCTTCCCCCCCCCAACATAAAAATAAGCGTCGATATACTAGCCCTTAAGTATGTACTATAATATCAATGCCGTCCCACAAAAGTAGTCTAGATTTTTTTAATTCGGACTGAACAAATTGGCATAAAAACCAGCATCGATATGCTAGCCCTTAAGCATGTACTATAATATCAATGCTGTCCCACAAAAGTAGTCTGGATTTTTTTAATTCGGACCGAACAAATTGATATATTAAAACACATTTCAGTGGATTAGCCCTGAAGTAACCTTTATTCAATCCATGTTACAATCTTTTGGTCATCTAGCAATACCTTTTATTTTTTTGTAATTAAAATGAACATAGGCAGCTTTTTAGTAGAAAACCCAAGAGTAACATCCATTGTGCCTCCCAATGAACCTGAGAGCATCTCCATGTGAAGTAGTCAAAAATAGTTGTTGGAGAATAACATGACAAGTTTGAGTATTTAATTTAAGGCTTAAAATTTTGAGAACTCAAATGAGGGACATCAAAAGTAGTCGTTTGATTGCAAATTACTATATTAAACGAATAAAAGATCACATTTTCTATATGTAATATTATTATTTGAATTTAAAGCCTTAAATTTTCAGTAGCTCGTATTGGCTACCGAGGCTTTGATACCTTATTCCACAAGGAATTGCATATTGCATTAGAGATATTTTAAGCGTCAACAGGTGTCGTAGGGTGTAGTTGATGTGGAATTGGCGTCTCCATTGGAGATGCTCTAAAGCCGTTTTAAAGATAATCTCATAGTTTGCCGGGTTAGGCCCCTTTAGTATACACGGATCCACCACTGGTTAGGGAGCAAAGGAGAGGGGTTGGATGGTTAGGGAGCGTTGGAGAGGTGTTGATCTAGTAGCTTTGAAAAGTTGACAACATTGTAACATTGAGGAGGCAGGTTCAATCATATCTTTCTTCATGTTAAAAATTGACTACCAATCACCCTTTATGCAACTTTTATAATTTTAGGGCCAATTTTGGGGTATCTACTGGGTGGAAAAAAATAGACCTTATGAGAGTCTTAAGATCCTTTGCGGAAGAGATTAGAATAAAATACAGGAAAAAAGGATCTCCATCATTTGGCTCTAAGTAGTTATTGTGTTTTAGACATTGACGCTTTTAGGAAACCTATTAGCGGGAATAGTGGTACCCTTTAAATTAGGCTGGTAGCATTATCACACCACGTTATGACACAACCGCCCCACTTAAAAAAAATAAAAATAAGTTAACTACTTTGCATCAGATAAGGAATGTTATTTTCTTTCATGAGCCAATCATTTGACAGTCAGATGTTGATTTTATCAACACACATCTTAAAAAGTGAACGTCATCGTGACATACAATTAAATGTCGTTTACATTCACTTTTTGTGATATTTGGCACGTGAAAATGGAGATGAAAAACAATCTTTATCATTTTATTTAAAGCACTCAAGGGATTTATTTCTTTGACTAATAGAGGTGGATGTAACATAAAGTGGTGTGGTAGTAACAACCACCTAAATTTAGGCCCCGCAAAAGTCGGGCACGTGAGACCAAAATTATTGTTAATCTTCTTTTGAGGGCTCCTCCTGTTTTTGATCTCCGTAGAAAGGAAGTTCTGATTATGAACGGAAAAGGATTGGCTATACTGATGCGAACGAGGATGAGAGCTCCAGCAACCGTCGCTTTTGTCAGTAAAATCCATTTAGGGAAATTTTTTCTTTAAATTTATATTTTTCTTCCTGATGATTCGAATTTGACAATTGATTATATTTTATTGATAAAAAATGATTAATTGCTCGTACGATTAGATAATCGCACTTGTTCATGAGGATTGGGAAAAGATCCCCATTTGTTTCATTCATATCTTTAATCATCAGAATGGGATGTAACTTAGCAATTTCGATAAATAAATAAAAAATTCTACAATTTCTCGATCGTCGGTTGAATTTTTCATGGATTTACACATTTGGGCAGAACGAATCCGTTCGGACAAATCGCACCTCTGAAGCTAAACAGTGCGCTGAGCATTCCATCGATACAGTAAATTCGGGAGATGCTCCGTCTTCGGGCAGTCCAGAAAGGTCTGGTAATCTGGTTCCACTATTTTTTATTTCTTTTTTTTTTTTTGCATTAAATTTCATTTTTTCAATTCTCAACTTATGAAAAATGAATAAAAAATAGTCAATTATGTTGAGGAATATGTATTAACTGATATTATTATACTTCATTTTAAAATCCTGTTATATAGTTAAAAAAAAGTTAGATTATGATGAGGAATATGCATCTAAAAAATGTGATTATTGTTTTCTAGATTGCTAATGCACGTCCAAGAGTCGATGCACAAGGCTATCTCTGTGGATAAAACAGAATTGATGGATCCGATACTCCAGAATTTCTCTCTGGTAATCATTGGGAGTAAACAACTTTGTTGCACTTATAATAATGTCATCTTACCGATGAATGAATACAAAAAATAAAGATAGAGAGACTCTCAATTATCAAATCTAAGTATCTAGTATATTTAAACTTTTTACCAGATGGCATTGGATGTGGCAAAATTGAGATCACCTCATGGGACACTCACTTTTGCACTTGTTTTGCCATGTGTCGCACAACCTAATGTGAACTTCACTTAGCCCCAAAAAATACCATCGTCAGTCGATGAGTACCATCCAATCCAAACACTTCAATAGGGATCTTAAATTAGGTATGAACAAATCTTAGTATCAAACAGCTTGGATTGAATTGTTAGAATCCTTTGGTGGGCGCCAATTTCAGCCTAATAGCAGCTTGCGTGATGATTTGCTACTTCGACGACTTGGATTGGTCAAGAATGTGTGCCACATGGCAAAACAAGTGCACGAGTGAGAGTCCCATCTATTGATGCAGGTGACACCCTTTAATCCAGCAAAATTTTATGTACCTTCTCCTTTTAGTGCTCTCTAAGCAGGAGAAAGAAAAAGGCTACAGCACATAAAGTGCACCAAATCTAACACTATTAGAAAAAAAAAATGGGTGTTGTTAGTGTCTCACATAAAGAAAGTTTCAATGTGTTTTGGCCATTTAATATGTTTTGGTACTTGTGTTGGGAAAGTTGTCCTTCTCATCGCTGTTCTAATGCAACAGTAGTGCAGGGTTACTTCAATCTTTCTAATGAAAACCGTCGGCAACTACTTCGTACACTTGCCATTGAGTATGATGTGAATAGGACTCAAGTTCGTGAACTGATGCAGCAATATCTTGGTCTTGAGCTTCCAGCCGGTAAATTACGTTTCTACAGTTTAATTAAGTATTGATTTATTTTATATTCACTTACAAAGGGGTTTAAAATGAAAGTAGCATCATTTCAGGTGACAAGGTTCAACAGTCTGGCCTGGATGAGGTAGGCTCGATTTCTTCTTTTTATAGGACTGAGCGAATTCTACGACGTGCTCTCAAGCCCATGTATGAGGTTCTGTTTGAACGGCTCAACTCACACCCAGGAGGATTAAAGTTCTTGTCCACCCTTCGAGCTGATCTTCTCTGTATGCTTGGGTAAAGAAATTCTCCATTTTATAGGCCTTTTCCTTTAGTGGTTACGAGTCTTTGGTCGACATAAACAATTTATTTCACCAAGTTAGTTAAGCTTGCGAAGAGTAACACTTCTCGTAATTACTCCATAAATCATATATGAAAAACTGACATCATGAACAGCTCTTCTATGTTGTGCACATCTACTTCCTCTTGTACCGTTTGTCTGCAAAATAGATGGAATCATTGACTGGTAGAAAAATCACTATCCCAATGAAGAAATGGATCATGAAACAAACCTGATCGGTGGATAGGTTTATGTGTGGATTAGAAAATTCCTGCTGAGATGTTGGTAGATCAACACACGTTAGTGTTGGAAATTCTCATTGTGGATTCATGCTAAAAATTGGTCATGAAAGAAAAGCTCTGTAATTGTCCTGAATATACGTGTGGGGCACATCAGAAATAGTAGAAGTGGTAGGGCTATAAGCTGAGAGATGGCTATCACCTGCAGGAGTATCGACAGGGAGAAATTGGATATTACGCAGAAACTCTTAAACATTGACCAGAATCTGAGTCATGGATATGAAATCATATTTCCCTGTAGTACCCATAATGTTTCTAGTTTTTGCCACTATGAAAATGGCACTCCTAACAGGACAAGGAGATAATTTAGATCTTCAGTTCATGAAAATTGTAAGAACCACACCACCGAAGATATCCAGTTGATTATGCTCAAATGTCACTCTAGTTAGAGCTTAGGCTTAGACGTAGGTTCGTATATATATATATATATATATATATATATATATATATATATATAATCAACCTGTTTCTATAACGTCTTAATGCTTTCTATTAGCTACTTGATTTTATCCATTTCTTTGTTTATTTTGGAACATGTGAATTTTATTAAATCTAAGATAAATTGTTATACCATATTATAGATAAATTTATTTATTGTTGAATGCGTGAATTTTATTAAAGCTAGCTTGTCCTCCAAGGTAAATCATCTTTGATAGAATCACCGTTTGCCAGCTGGTCTGGTCCGCCTCAATATTTTCCTCTCCAAGTGTGTAATAGGGTTCTCTTTTAAATTGGCCAATATGTGTCGCAACTCACAAAAATCTTGCCACGTGCTTCTAGGTTCCTAGAGCATCCTTCTTTAGCCGTCTAGGTGTATTTAGGGAATCTTCATCAATCCCAAAATTAGTTTTTAGCTTTTTTAGTTGGAGATAATCAGTGTAATTGTGACAAACCAGTCCAAGGATTTCAACTTCCACATCCGTTGTAATTAGGAACCTGCTGGTCCCAAAAGAGAGAGAATAACATCTTTACCACCAATCCTGAGACAAAGTTGGCTCTTTATGCAGCTCCCTCCCCTTTAAACTAAACTTTAAATCTATTATGTATCAAGATTCAAGAGAAACCCAAACATCACTTGGAGCTGTAGATTGATGGATTCAGAAAACACTTCATTCTAATATGATATTAATATGGCCCATGGTACATCTCTGAATATTGGACACGAACTAGCACACTCTGCAATTCCAACCGCCATCATTCTGATCAGCAGTGTGTCAGAAGATGAGATATGAAATTCTCTTTCATCTTTTATGCAGTTCAAGAAGTAGCAGCCCAAGGAAATGGAAGATCCAAGAGAAGGAAGAAAAGAAACACGAAAGGGAAGAAGGAAAGTGAGAAAGGAAGAACAGATAGAAGAAGATGCGCTGTCAAAGATCTGAGGTCTGTCATTATGCCTTCGCAGATTCGAAGGCCCGTTAGTTCCAATGAAGAATTAAACACATAATGTAAATCATGTGGCTGGTGGCCCATTAACTCTCTAAGTAGGCACGTGATACACCAACATATCACGTGTAGGTCATGTAATTACTAAAATTGATTGTGTGACTCAATGAAAGAAACATAAATTGCAATTGGTGGGTTACTTCTGAGGGTGATGAAACCCAGTTTCTTATAAAAAAGTTCTCTAAACCTCACCCATAATGTAAGGGGGACTTGGAAAGAGCAAGATAGGATCTCGGGAATCATAAGAAGCGTCAAAGCATATTGACGAAGTCTGTTTTCTATTCCACAAGAAATTGGTTTCATGGTAGTTAAAGGGTCGATAACTCTCTCTTTCTCTCTCTCTCTCTTTCTCTCGTGCGAGGTTCACAATATCGGTTTTCCGGCATGTATCGGCCAGCTCCAAGACCTATATGTATCATATGATACATATATCCCTATATATAGCTCAATATATTCAATGTATTGACCCGGTAGCCTAGAAAACCGATACGTATCGTCCAGACGATATTTTGAACCATGCTCTCGTATGTCGAACTCTCTCTCTCTCTCTCTCTCTCTCCTTCTTGACGACTGCTCTCTCATTCTTGTGTCCAACTTTCTCGGCAGCTCTCTCTCTCTCTCTGTATCTATCAGCTATCTCACGTCTCTCCTGATGCGGGACGCCAAGATCAAGAGCTGTAGGTTCGAGCCGCAACAGATTCTCCAGCCAAGAAGAAGCAGAGCGAAAACCAGAACTAGGCGTAACGACGACAATTCGGGAAAAAAGGTCAAAAATTTCGATCGATCGAAACCCTATTTCGATCGAACAATTTTCAATTTCAATTGATCGAAATTGCGATCGAATGAAATTAAATTTCGATCGAACAATTTTCAATTTCTATCGATCGAAATTGTGATCGAAATTTCGATCGAACGAAATTCAATTTCGATCAATCGATTTTCAATTTTGATCGATCGAAATCGCACCGAGCAATTTTAGTTGCTTTAAACTTCTAAATTCGAACTTTAAACTTTGGGGGTTTAATTGTCTTTTAGTTAATATTCGTTTAGGGTTTTCTTAGCCTATATAAAGGCATTGTAAACACTTTATATTAAGGAGTTGATTATGGAATGAAAAGAGAGTTGCTTTTGTGCAAATCGTAGAGAGCTTGTGAAGAGTTTTCAACCGAGGGAGTGAATCCTTCAAACTTTGAGAAGTGAGCAATCGTTTCTCGTGCGACTTGGTGCGAAGCTGATGTATAGCTGTGGTGTGAAGCTTCGGAAAAACCTTGGTGTGAAGCCTTGGAATCTATCCTTTTATTTTATCTTTCTCTAGTTGTTGTCAGGTAATATCTTCCCTATATCCTTTGATAAAAGAATAAAAATCTCAAAATCCTCGAGGAGTCAAGATCTGATATTGCAATTATCGCTTGATACCCTAAACTAGAACGAATTCCGAGTTCCTTCATCGGAGCCATTTTTCTAGATCGGGAAAATTTTCACGCATGCAGACGCTAAACGGATTAGTCTAACTTGTTTTATTAATTTCATTAGTTTTAATGTGTTGCATGATTTTGAATATTTTCGCTATTCAATTCATTCTAAAAGTTAATCCCAAACTCGCACATTATGATTTTAGCGTTTGTCCCGCGTCAGTTTTGGTATCAGAGCACAGTTTTAGTTTAGGGTTGTCCGTGTCATAAAGATTTTAGGGTTCACTTGATTTTAGTATATTTTGTCTTGCATAATTCCATTATGGATACCAGTAACTTAGAGACCTTGATTAGAGATTTTGCATCTAAGGTAACCGCTAGTCAAACCCGGATGGATGAGCATATCGCTAATCAACAAGCCCGACATGAGGCTTTAGAGACTCGTTTCGAAGAGATCAATGAGCTCATCGCTGAGAATCACAATAAAACCAACAACCGTGACTATAGAAGAGATGTTCCTCCCCGACGTGAGGTCCAAACCAATCTGGACGACAAGGTCATGAAGTCTGTGAAAATGGGCGCCCCTACTTTTGACGGGAAAAGACAACCCAATGTCTTTCTCGAATGGGTCGCCAACATGTAAAACTACTTTGAGTGGTATGCCATGTTCGAAGACCGCAAGGTCAGATTTGCCAAAGTCAAGCTTATGTGTCAAGCCAGACTTTATTGGTTGGGAATGGAGCGTCGTAGGCAAATCTAGGGTCTTCGTGCTATTTTCACGTGGGCTGAAATGAAAGTCCAACTGCATGAAAAATACGTTCTCGTACCATATGATGAACGCATTCTTGATTAGTGGCAGTCATTGCATCAAGGAGACTCCCCAGTCACGGAGTACATCGATCGGTTTGAAGACCTGATGACCCAGGCCGATGTCGATGAGCCAGCAAAAGTTACCCTCTCCCGATTCTGAATGCGTCTTTGCCCAGAGTTATAGAGGGAACTCATTTCTTATCCCGTTGCGGATCTCGAGGAATGTTTTGCTAGGGTCGAAGAATTAGAATGGTATCTCGACACCCCCAGTCATGACCGATCTAAGTCTTCCAAATTTAAGCCTCAATCTAACCCTATCGAAAAGGGAAATAATGCCTTCAGTCAATCCTCAAAATCCATAATTCCCCAAGTTGACAAAGGAAAGGGACCAATGGTCGAGAGTTTTAAGCGTGCTCCGCAGCAATGTTATAAGTGTCAAGGTTTTGGTCACTTTGCATCCCAATGTCCTAATAAGGGTCAAATTTTGATCATTCAGGATCATACTGAGAAAGAGAGCAACGAGATACCCGAAGAAGTGTACGAACCATGTAGCACTCCAAGTGATGACGAAGGTGAGGTTCTGGTCAGAGCCATAGGATGCATTGGGAGAATTCCCATTTCCGAGGACGGTGTTGATAATGTGTCCATCTCAAGTGAGTCATTAGAGTTGGTAGGATCACATCATCATTCTGATTTGCATGGGATTAACAATCTGAATTTATTAAGCACTGGAAATACGCATAATCGGATTAACACATTGAATATATTTAATGAATTTGATACTAACAGTTTTGTGTTAATTCCTGATGGTTTTGAGCATGTGGAATCTTTCCCAATCTTGGAGAGACGTAAGGGTGAAGGTCTAGATCTTCTATATCAAGAGAAAGAGAGAGAGAGAGAGAGAGAGAGAGAGAGAGAGAGAGAGAGAAATTGATCGACCAAGAAAGGGCATGCCATCGGAAAACGTTATCGTTTTGCGGGAGGGGGATTGGATTTGTTCTCTTTGCCGAAATGTTAATTTCAAGCGGAGAGCTCGATGCCATCAGAAGGGATGCACCTCTGAGAGAGCTCAAAGGAAGTTGGTCAAAGGTGCACGGCCATTTGAAGGGTCGGTTTCTATGAGGCATCAGGCTTTCGTTAACAATGAACAGTTACGGGATCTAGCGCAAGGGTGGTCTATTGTTGATTCTTGTGGCCGTCCATTGAGAGTGCCTCCGGTGAACCTTTGTTTCCCAGGTTTAGAGGAGGGGGGAGGGGGGAGTTCCCTCTCTTTTTGCAACTCGGCCTTTACTTCGGTAGCTAAGAACATCACAGATTACTGGCTCATCTTTCATTTCGTCAAGAATTCTTTACAGTTGGAGCATATTTACATTTGGTTACAGCAATGGAGCCTTCTTAATCGACCGTCTGTTTCGATCTTATCCGACACAAAATTCCTTCTGCGATGTCCTTCGAGCAGAACGGTAAACCTGTCGTTTGCGCTCGTTGGGAGCTGGATGCCAATCCTTTGGAGGTTCACCGTTGGATGGGGGGACATCTGGATTCGTCTATTTGGCCTCCCCCTCCATGCCTCGACCACTAAGGTCCTCCAGGGGGTTGCCAATAGGTGTGGGGGCTGCATCCTCATTGACCGGAGTACCGATGGCTTGTGGGAGACGCGGTATGCCCGGGTTTTGGTGAGGAACATCAATTGGGAGGCCATTCCTAGAGCGTGCAAGATCTGCCTCAATGGCCATGAACTCACTATCTTCGTAGAAGTGAAGCTCATGGAGAGGGTGCTCTTCCCTGTTCAACCGCATCAAGAATCTGAGGCGGGTTGCGGCATAGGGTTGCGACATACCTTCATGTTGGTTCATGAAGAAGTCTGCCAGATCGAACTAGTCAATGCAGGGAACCAGGGCCCATGTTGCAACAGGGACAGACCCTGGAGGATGGATCGGCCGCGGGGGGTGCCTCGGTCTCAACATTCCATCAAGTGTCGGTTCCGTTCCCGGGCTTGCTCCTGGGCTCGCAGGGTGGCGGAGAAGGCTTTTGCGATGATTTCGAGGAAGGGTCTTTGGCTGCGCCCCTGTTCTTACTCTCGTCTCCGCCCACTTGTGGAGGTGCGCCTCATTGTTTTCCTTATGGGGTTGCCATGCAGTTGGAGGATCTGGAAGAAGGGGAGGTGGGCCCTGCGGTTTTTGTGCCTAAGAAGGTGGACGGGTAACGGGTGATGAAGAGCTGGTTATGGTGGAGATAGGGTTGCCGGAGGTGAGTTTGTCTCCGCCGACTTCTGGTTTCGATGTTCCGGTGACGATGGCTTTCACGGGTTCTGAGGTCCCTGATGGTCTCAACCTTGATCTTTCATCGTCGATGCTTTTTCCGGTCAGGATCTCCTCGATTTCCTGCACCGACCACGTACACCTGCTTCGTACGGGGGTAGGTGAGGATGTGTACTTTTCGGAATGATCGTACGAGGTTTGTCGTCATACCTGGGATTCGATGGCGGTGGAAGCTTCGATCTCCTCTGTCGGGCTCAAATCTGCAGGAGCTAAAAGAGCCCTTAGGGTTTATCTCCGAAGAGGAAACCCCTTTATAGGCTGGCGCAGACGAAGACTTGCTCAGAGGCCGCGACACGTGGCTTCTCTCCGGAGTCTTCTGGAAGGGTAGAGAAGGATGGGGTCTTTGTTGACTTTGGGGTTTTGTCGAGGTTGGGCCACGTAAGGGGGGATGGAGTCGCTCTGTGCACGTGGAGGACCTTTTGGGGGGGCGACTGGAGGGGAATATGAATGACTGGGATGTGGGGTCTTATTGTACGGTTGAATCTGATACTCCGACAATTGTGGAGGCCGAAGTTGGGGGCTACGTGGTGGACGATCGGGGCTTTAGTGATGGCCGTGTTGTGGAAGATTCTGATCGGAACCTTTATATTGTACCTCAAGGAGAACTGGGGGAACAACGTTTGGCGGTCGACATTGATCGCCTCATTCGGGTTGGATGCGATCTCGGGATGTCCTTCAAAGGGTCCGACGATGAGCTTCGAAAGGTCTTTCAATCCATTCTAAGCGGTCGCAAAGACAACAATTTTAGGCGGCGAAGGGGTGCCCGTGAGCTTGCTCGATTATAATGGGGCATACCGGATGGGACTGGTCCGGGAGGGATTTAGGTCCGGCCTTGGGACTTTGGGCGGGATCTTCTATGGCTTTCTATGAAGATACTATTGTGGAATGTTAGGGGGCTGTGCGATTTGAGCAAACGGGCTGGAGTCAAGCATCTTATCAGTTCCGTTAGGCTGGATGTTACCACCCTCCAAGAAACCAAATGGGGTAGCTGTGACTGAGAAAGGTGGTGTCGGTCCTTAGTGGTAATCATTGGGGGTGGACGGGTGTTGATTCCGTGGGCGCGTTGGGTGGTATCCTTGTCGCCTGGAACAGTAGGCTATTTGACAAATTGGAGGAAGAGGTGGGATTGTTCTCTGCGTCGGTGGTGCTGCATAACAAGGATTCGAGGAAGGTCTGGACATTTGCTGGGATTTACGGGCCTACTGCTGATCGCGATCGGCCTGATTTCTGGTTTGAACTGGCTGCTCTTGCGGGTAGGTGGGATCTGCCTCTTTGCATGGGAGGTGATTTTAATGCAATCCGGTGGGGTTTTGAGAAACAGGGAGGGCCACCTGATCTAGCGGTTATGCGAAGCTTTAAATCTACCATCTCGGACTGGGAATTGCTCGATGTTCCAATTACCGGGGCAAGGTTCACCTGGTCAAGTTTACAAATTGTTTTGACTTTGTGCAGACTTGACCGTTTCCTTTGCAATGTTGATTGGATGGATATATTCCCGGACGCTAGGTTAGAATGCTTGGCTCGCGCCGTCTCGGATCACCGTCCAGTTCTGCTGCATTGTGATAGACGAGGTACTAGTCCCAACCCATTCCGTTTTGAGAACATGTGGTTGCTGGATAGTGAATTTCAGGGGCTGGTTCCAGGGTGGTGGAACGAATCGACGACCGCGGGTTCGGCGGCCTTTATCTTCATTTCCAAGCTTCAACGGGTTAAAGCCAAGTCTAAACTTTGGAATAAGGAGGTCTATGGCATGCTGCAGGTCAAGAAAGAGGCTATTTTTGCGCGGTTGCAGGTTTTGGATGATTTGGAGGAGAATAGACAGTTATCGGCTGAGGAACGGGAGGATAGATTTCGCATCAAGGCGGGAATTCAGTAGTGTTTGCTTGGCCGAGGAGATTAGTTGGAAACAAAAGGCTAAAGTTAGATGGCTCAAGGAGGGCGATGCCAATACTAAATATTTCCATGCGGTTGCTAATGCGAGGAATAAATCGAATTATATCGGTTCCATTTCGTTGGGGGGGGGGTTACCTATATGGACTAGGCCCAAATTCGGGCGAATATTGTGGCTTTCTATAAGGAGTTGTATAGGGATGACGGCTGTCCTCGCCCTCAGCTGGATGGGATCCCCTTTCGGTATATTGATGAGGAGCAACGGCTGGGTTGGAAAGTGCGTTCAGCGAGGAGGAGGTGTGGCGTGTTGTTCGTTATGGGGCAAAAAATAAAGCACCTGGACCTGATGGGTTCACCATGGAAATTTTCCGCTTCTTTTGGCATACCATTAAGGCGGATTTGATGGCTATCTTGCACGATTTCCATGCGTCGGGTTTCATTGGCCGGTGTCTTAATTCCACTTTCATTACGCTCATCCCCAAGTGCGAAGGGGTGGAGGATTTCTTGGAGTTTAGACTAATCAGCCTCACGAACTGTCTCTATAAGATAATTTCTAATGTTCTGGTGAATAGACTAATACCGGTGATGCCCATGATTATTTCTGAGAACTAGTGTGCGTTTGTTAGAGGTTGACAGTTAGTTGATTTGGTTTCGGTTGCGCAGGAGACTATACATTCTGCCCACAAGGATCGTTGACCGACGACTTTGTGGAAGGTTGATATGGAGAAAGCTTATGATTGGGTGAACTGGGAGTGCTTGGATTATTTGATGAGCAGGATGGGGTTTGGCACGACTTGGAGGAAATGGATGAGGGCGTGCTACTGTTCGGCGTGGTTCTCGGTTTTAGTTAATGGTACTCCGGCTGGCTACTTCAACAGTTTTAGAGGGTTACGTCTAGGGGATCCCTTATCCCCGTTCCTATTTAACAATGTGGGGGAGGCGTTGTCAGGGCTTATGGTGCAAGCCAAACAGCTGAATTTAATATCTGGTATCAAGGTTGGCAACTTGGGGACTCACATTTCGCACCTCCAATTTGCTGATGACAGTATGTTGTTTGGGAATGCGGACGTGTCGGAATTTAGCACCATGGCCGATATCTTATCTATTTATGAGGCGGTGTCGGGTCAGCGGATCAACTTTTCCAAATCCTCTATCTTGGGTATTGGGACTGATGTGCGTCTTTTGGAGGATTTGGCCCTCACTGTTGGTTGTGCTGTTGAAGAGTTTCCTATCAAGTATCTGGGGCTGCCCCTTGGTCTAAGATATCCTAAAGCGAGGGCTTGGGATCCGGTGGTGCAACGGTTTGAGCGAAGACTGCCCTTGTGGTAAGGGAAGATGCTCAGCAGTGGTGGTCGACTTTTGCTGGTTAAGTCGGTCCTTGCCTCGTTGCCAATTTTCTATATGTCGATGTTAAAGTGCCCAAAAGGGGTGATCAACCGTCTCGAGCAAATCCAACGGAATTTCTTATGGGAAGGATCGGGTCTAGAGAAGCGCTTTCACCTTGTCAATTGGGACATCTGCCAGCTACCGGTGGGGTGTAGTGGGTTGGGCATCCGCAGCTTGCAATCGACCAATGTTGCTATGATGGGTAAGTGGTTATGGCGCGCTGGGAAGGTGGAGGAGGGGGCCAACCTATGGCATCGGGTGCTGGTGGAGAAGTATGGGGCCTCTTTTAGCAGCTGGGGCATCAATATCGTGGTGAATAGAGGGGGATCCAACTGGTGGAGAGGTATTTGCGACACCTGGGACCTTTTCGCCAGAGGTCTGCGTTTTTGTTGGGGCTGTGGTTCGCGAATTCGGTTTTGGGAGGATGCTTGGATTGACTTGCGCCCTCTCAAAGCTATCTTTCCAAGTATCTATCACATTTCCGTCAATCCGCTTGGTACGATTGAGGAGTTTGTCTCGGACTTGGAGGGTGGTGGGTTGTGGGATGTTGTTACTAGGCGATTTCTATGGGATGAGGAGGTGATCACGTTTGCTAAGCTGATGCGGATGCTTTGCGAAGCTAAGCGGAACCATTATGGGCAGGATTAGATGTTATGGATTCACAATAGCAACGGTTTCTTTAGTGTCAGGTCCTACTATCGCATGATTACTAGACGTCCTCTGTTTCGGTACGCTGGTGCTAGTCTGTGGAAGGAGCCCATCCCTCCCAAGGTTCGGTTCTTTGCGTGGACCAGCTCATGAGGAGAGGGATGGTCGGCCCGAACTGGTGTGCCATGCGCAACATGGCCGAGGAAAATGCGTCTCATCTGTTTATGCACTGTGACGTGGCTAGGGGTTTGTGGTCCATTGTGCTCAAATCCTTTAGTATGTCATGGGTTACCCCCTCCACCCCCTACTGCCAATGGTTGATTTGGAAGTCTAATGATGTGGAGGATCATTGCAAGGGTTTTTGGATGGCTGCGTTCTTTACGGTGCTATGGTCTATATGGGGGGAGAGGAACCTGCGAATTTTTGAGCAACAGACCAGATCGATGGGGATGGTAATGAAAGCCGTTAGAGACCTTGTATGGTTATGGGTGGCGAGAGGGGGGGGGATTATGTTGACCATCTGTTATGGGACCCTGGTTGAACTGATCTGCTCGCGGGGGTTGGGTTCGGGACTGGGTTTTCCTTTTTGGGCCTGTATTTATTTGTTTTCTTTTTTCTCTGTTTTTTTGGTCGTGTCTTTGTATTGTCCCTCAGCGTCTTGTTGTTTTCAATATATTATCTTTTATTGATTTTTTATAAAAAAAAGGTCTAGATCTTCTTCTAGACAAGGGCAATCATCTGGTAGTTGTCATAACAGATCTTACACCTATTCTTGATCCCACTACCCCGCACTTTGATCCATTCCTTCTTGAGCATCCAATCGAACCACCCTCATTGTCCCATTTTCTATCCCGTACCATTCATGTGCAACATGAGAAAAGGTCGAATGAGGAGGTTATAGAATTCCAAGCTTCTATGCCAATAAAGGTAAACATTATGAGTATCTCACAGCGTGGAAAGGTAAGCCACGAATGAAGCTTCCGGAGCATGCCATCCATAGATTACCTAACTTATCGGAGATGAGTTTTTGCCACCCGGGGAGATTGATGCGGGACGCCAAGATCAAGAGCCGTAGGTTCGAGCCACAATAGATTCTCTAGCCAAGAAGAAGCGGAGCGAAAACCAGAACTAGGCGTAAAGACGACAATTTGGGAAAAGAGGCCAAAAATTTCGATCGATTGAAACCTTATTTCGATCGATCGAATGTCAACGACGATATTTTATGTACATGAGAATTTCGATCGAACGATTTCCAATTTTGATCGATCGAAATTGCGATCGAAATTGTGATCGAAATTTAGATCAAACGAAATTCAATTTCGATCAATTGATTTTCAATTTCGATCAATCGAAATCGCGCCGAGCAGTTTTAGTTGCTTTAAACTTCTAAGTTCGAACTTAAACTTTAGAGGTTTAATTGTCTTTTAGGTAATATTCGTTTAGGGTTTTCTTAGCCTATAGAAAGGCATTGTAAACACTTTATTAAGGAGTTGATTATGGAATGAAAAGAGAGTTGCTTTTGTGCAAACCGTAGAGAGCTTGTGAAGAGTTTTCAACCGAGGGAGTGAATCCTTCAAACTTTGAGGAGTGAGCAATCGTTTCTCGTGCGATTTGGTGCGAAGCCGACATATAGCCGTGGTGTGAAGCTTCGGAAAACCCTTGGTGTGAAGCCTTGGAATCTATCCTTTTATTTTATCTTTCTCTAGTTGTTGTTAGGTAATATCTTCCCTATATCCTTTGATAAAAGAACAAAAATCTCAAAATCCTCGAGGAGTCAAGATCCGATATTGCAATTATCTCTTGATACTCTAAACTAGAACGAATTCCGAATTCCTTCATCGGAGCCGTTTTTCTAGATCGGAAAAATTTTCACGCATGTAGACGCTAAACGGATTAATCTAACTTGTTTTATTAATTTCATTGAATTAGTTTTAATGTGTTGCATGTTTTTGAATATTTCCACTATTTCAATTCATTCTAAAAGTTAATCCCAAACTCACACATTAGGATTTTAGCGTTTGTCCCGCGTCATCTCCACTCTCTTGTGTCTCAGATTTCGTGGCACTCAACAACTTTTTTATACTTTTCACGGCAGAATTCTCAGCAAATTTCTTTGCACTCAAGCTGTCAATAGTAAGCAGTTTTTCCACTCAGCAAAACAACAAATTTCTCTCTTTTTGGGTTTTTTCAACTGATTTCTCAGATTTCATGTCGTCTTTTTTATCACTTAGCCTTTGCAGTCTGATCTGAGATTTTCTCTCGTTTATTTTAATCACTAAGTGCTTGAGGCTTGACAGTTTGAGTTTAAGTTAAGATAATCACTGACAAGGCTACCTTATATTCTTATGTTACCCCCCCCCCCCCCCCCCCCAAATTAAAATAATCACAGGCAGACAGGTCTATCTTGTGGTCATTATTCATGAAGAATGAACTAATGATAATAATCGTTCATTATTAATGAATAATCAATTAATGATAATAATTTTTTTTCAACTTTTAAGTAGGACTGATCAACTGATTTTGATTTGGGCTATTTATGGGTGATCATTAATTCTGTTTAGGTGTTGTTTATGTGCTGAGTGATACAATTAAATTGATAGAGTGATTGAGTGATATAATAAATTGTTTATGGGCGTAATTTGGGCTGTTTGTGGACTTAGTCATCAAATATTTTATATTTAAATTGTGACCATTAAAAAATCAGGTCTTTCAGTTTTGATTTGTTCTATAATTAATTATATTGATACTTGATTCATAATATTTATAAATATGTGTTTTGTATTATGCCTATAACCTCAAATCTTTATTATTAGAATGATGTCTGATAGTTAAATTTTTTCTTCCTCTTTAAAAATTTTAAAAATAGAAAAAAAATGTAAAATGAAAGAAATAATAATGTATAAAATATAAAAAAATTAGAAAAATAAATAATAGCCTTGCCATGGTGAGGCTATTGCATAGCGAGCCTTGTTGCCATGCCCTCGCCACGACGCCGTGACATCCTTGCGTGGTTTATTTTATTTTCATTTATTTCTTGAAGCAAAATATAGTTAGTTTTTTAATCTAGTTCTATTGGGTACCTTGTTTTACTTTATTTTCGTGTTGATTATTGCTGGATGTGGGTGGTTTGCTCCGGCATTTGGCTTTTGCTAATCAATTCACAGATCTGTTAAGGAGTTAGGTACTTAATTCTTTTCAGGAGTGTGATGACTTTGAAGCTAGTTTCTTAAACCGGTAGCTTGCTCCCATTCCTGTTTTGTGGATGCATATTAGGAGCCAGATTTTAACCAATTTGTACTCCTACATTGTCAAATTTACCCTCCTATCATGTCAGATCATGCTTCCAGATCAATATGTCCATGTAAGCAGATTTGGCATTGAGGTCATACATTTTTGGTGCTGCTATTTCCCGGATCTATAAATGGTACTGAAGAGGGTTTAGCTTGATTGAGGAACCTATTGTTTGGTTCCTGAATAGGAGAGACGACACATAATTAACTTTAACTAGTGAAAGCGGATTATAAAACTTTTACATTCAATTCATAACAAAAGAAGAAGAAAAAGAAGCAATGATCATCATATGGAAAAAAACCCTTCATTTTTAAGTAGACTAGATAACTACTCCCAGAGGCTTTTGAGGTGTGTAAGATTATTTTACGTTGTACTTACCTCTATTTTCCACTTTTTTTTGTCATTATCTTGGGTGTTCCAAATTATTAAATCAAGCTATGAATCAAGATTGAATTGTAGTCCTTTAAAGTCAGTGATCCTAGTCTCGTGATGTGATTTCTTGTTTAAGTATTCAGGGAGGAAAATATTGCAACTTTGAGAGCATTGGATTCGAATTTAAAGGAAAAGCTTATAACATGGCTCAGTCCAGCAGCTTTGGAGCTTCACCATATTACCTGGGACGATTCTGCATCTTTGCTAGAGAAAATCGTAGCATATGAGGTGTCTTGTGTTGTCCTTATTCACTGAGGTTTTTACGTGTTAATGTCATATTATTTTCAATGGGCTTTACCTGTTTTTTCTGTAGGCTGTGCATCCAATCAGCAATCTTCTAGATTTGAAGAGAAGGTTGGGTGTAGGCCGCCGTTGCTTTGGATATCTGCACCCAGCAATACCTGGTTAGTGATTCATGTCTTTGCTGACATTTATTAAGAACACCAATAGTTAATATATTTATATTTGCTTTATATATACTACACGGGATTTTTTTTTTCTAGGGGTGGCAATGGGAGGGTTTGGACTATACCCCAGCCTGGCCCGGGCCCATGGCGGGCTTATGATGTCAACCCCGATCTGCAGGAAACTTTGAAAAACCAAACCTGGCCTGTCTTGACCCTTTTATTCATAGATGAGCGGAATGGATTGAAATTGTGGGAGGGGCGATGAGGCTTCTTTAGTCCTTTATCCTTCAATTTTTTTTTTTTATGGATATATAATATCTTGGAATTGATTTTATTGAGAAGATAAGTCTTCAAATTATTTTTTATTAAGAATATGAGTTCTTATTAAAAATTTGAGAATAATAATTAGACTAGACATTAAGGGAGAGAGAGAGAGAGATAATCTCCTCTACTTTTTTAAAAATTGGATGGCATAAGATTTGTAATTAGAGGATATCGAATATGAGAGCCCGGCGGTCTTAAGTAGTTAGGCCCGAGCCCGGCTCGTTTAATTATCAGGCTTAAGGTTCTAGCCCAAGCCCGGTCCGTGGGCTTTATGATCAAGCCCAAAAGCCTGCTTTATAACAGGCTGGGCCTAACGGGCCAGATGGGCTACCCAGCCCATTGCCACCCCTAGTTTTTTCACTTGGTGATACACGTGTGACATTAAACTTGTTTTGCATCGAAAAGACCCTGTTCTTCATTTTGGTAGTCCAACTGGATTCCTTTTGACCTGTGGTATCTTTGGCTGCTTTAACAACTGAAAGCTGAATTGCACTTAGACAAGACTTTCTATCTAAAACTGGCATCTGCCAGATTTCTCTCTTTAAAAAAGCATGACAGAAATTCATGGAAGCTCTTTTACATGAAACTACAATTAAAATATGATTATATATTCATTGATCATAACTAATTTCATACTGTGCAAAAGTTAATATTTTTCCATTCTTATGGAACTTTCTACAAATCCTGCATTGATATCTGGAAGAGTGATGGTTAAGAAGTGCCTCATAATTGGTGTTAACTACGGTTGTCCTAGGTAGTGAATCTTAGACTTGAGTGCATTGTGCCCTTTGACATATTAATAAATCTAGTCTTTGATCGAAAAGAAAATTATTAATGAACTAACCAATGACCCACCTCCCCTGTCATACTTTGGAAAAGTTTTCTTTTTTGGTGTCAATTTTTATCCCCATGCTAATCATAACAAAATTTTGCATACTTGCCTGAATTCAAATGACATGATACTATTGCCTTGGCCTTTAAGTGCCGTATAGGTGAACAAAGCCAAATATAAATCTGGATTGCTTGGAAGAGAGGTTGGTAATATAACTTCTTTTTTTAATCATGCATAACTAGCATGTTCACCTATTCAGTCCATGGAGGGATAGATTTGCATTCTTAAAATTAAAATGAATTGCTGGCGGCATTGTCTACTTTATAGGAGCATAATTGTCCTTTTATTATTTCTAGGGTATTTTGGACATCTGCCCCTCAGATGTTTTGGATATAGCTCTCTCATATTAATGAGATCATTTGCTGTAATAATTTTAACTATGCTGTGGCACAACTACATTGATTCCAGGTTCTAATTTAGGAGAAAAAAACCAACCCCTCAAGACTTAAGTATACTATGTCACAATTACATTGATTCCATTTACTATGTTTTCAGCTTTGGAACTAACTAAATTTCCCCCATGAGACTCCTACTTTTAATTGTAATAATAATCCTATAGATGTAAAACTATATTCAAACTATGATATGATCAAGAAAAGAGTAAAGAAGAAGAAAGAGACAAGAAAATGGACCCTTAAATGGGCCTTTAAAGACCCAAGGAAACTATTATTAACAAGGGCCCATTTTTTGCGACTTAAGTTCCACGTGGGAAGTTCTTCATCACGTGATCTTCTGATAATGGGATTAGGTGTTGGAGGTTTGCGATTGGTTAAAGATTGTGGGCATATGAGAAGAGGCCGAAAGAGAATATCTCGTCATATATATATTTTTTGATAGGTTGTGATATTTTGTTATCACATGGAGACCCAAATCTTGGGAAACAGATATTCATACAAAAGAAGAATTATGGTAGAGTTTTGACCATGAGAATCTTAGAGTGGGTTCTTTTATATCTTACATTGGCTGGCTCTATTAGTTAAGAGCTTATATTATTTGGGATTTTAGGTGAATTAGGAAACTAAATATAAGTGTATAGGTTCTCTTTATTGAAAGGTATAAAGTTAAAGAGTAAAATCCCACGTGATTCTCTTATAATATTGTGAAATAGAAAAAAGTAAAGAATCTGAAATGAATAAGAGAGAGAAAACTGAATTGTAATAGGCTGTTGACCATACTAAAAATTTGACCTTTTTATTTTATTTTAGTCTCTTCGTGTTTTTGAAGGTTGGGAGTCTTATCTTGATTAGGAAAGTATGTTTTAGGCTGTGTTTAGTCGTCATATAGTGTTGGAAATTATCTTGTAAGGAGAGTTTTGGATATTTTAATCAAGGAAGACTCTTATGGGTTCTAGAAATCGAAATCTCATGGATTTGGGTATTTCGTAGGCTTAGTTACAAGTTCTTGTTCAAGTTTGAATTTTCTTTCAATCATGCATGATGGAATATAGTGTTAAGGTATGTTAAATATTATGTTTGTATTTCTTCTTTATGATCTTCTTCCTCTTTCATCACATCAAAGTGGTATTAGAGCAAGTTGATCTTACCTCGTGGCTCCGACTGCGTCTCATTCTTGTTTGAACTCGAGATTCTACCCTGTATGAACCGTAGCAGAGGGGGAAGTGAATACGATGACTATTGAGATGTTGCTTGATACATCCAGAAGCAGATTGATCAACTAATGTGGTTGTGGTCGAGTCGAGAAGCAATCGTCTGTCAGATCTAGTGGTACTCACATGAGATTTCAAGCTTACTTAAAATCCTACTGTTGGATCATAATTTTAATCGTGGAGATGACTTAAAACAACTCCACGGGAAAGATCAATGGCTAGATCGTAGTCCTTGCGAGGAAGATGCCCTTGATCAAGTTTTGATCATAAATCAACTGTCAAATTGCATTGTGGATGGTGGAGATGTTTGTGAAGATCCATATAAGAAGGTCAAAGGTCAGATCAAGATTCGAATGGTGGGGATGCCACAGATCAAGCTTTCATTGAAGATCAACGGACGAGTCGAAATTTGAATGGTGAAAATAGGGTAGATCATCCAACCATCGATAACGATTCGATGAAGATTAGAACGGTGGAACGGTAATTGATCATCCAAACATCTAAGATCAGTGGTTCAATGAGGTTCCCAATGAAGTCACAATATCATATTAACTCCTAGCAGAAGAACAGTTGGATTTTACCCAGTTGGTGGTCGCAAATTTAGTAATATATGGATCCAAACGACTATGAACTCTGCTCTTTGGAAAGTTAATAATGTTTACAAACATCTCTCCTTCTCAATCACAATTGGAGTGGAGAGGGTCCATTATTGAAAATCATCTGGATTGCACGATTGATATGCTTATGGTGGAGGCCTTCACAAATGATGACTGGAATGAGGATACCATTTATAACAAACTTCGGCATGGACGAGGTTACGATTGGTGATGTCATCCCACTTCAAGCAAGAAAGGTGCGAGAAAATTCTCCTAAATTTTGGCAAGAGAACTCTCGCTTTCTTCCCCCCCCCTCCTCTCTCTCTCTCTCTCTCTCTCCCCCTAAAATGTTGGCACGAGAGAATCTCTTTGGCAAATTGACTTTTTCGTCTTTTTATTTTTTCTTTTTTCTTTCTCCATGCACCTTCTATCAGTGCAGGTCTCGAACCCAACCCAGTGATAAACTAGGTTTCTTTTCTTTTTCATTTTTCTTGTCTAAATCAGCACATCATCTAACTACTATATAAAAGCACGAATGACCAAATCCTATCTCTGTCAATTTTGGTGTTTCCATATTTTTTAGGAACAAAATATCCCTATATCACCCCATATACCCCAAACTTTCACCTTCTCTACCCTTTCCCACGTTTTCTCCTATTTTTTCTCTTTATAAAGAAGTTGATAGACATCCTAATCCAACCAATCTCCTCAAAATAAAACTCCTGTCATACCTAAAATATCCCTACAAGCATCCTAAGCCAACTTAAAATCTCTCAATCTCTCTAGATATTCTTCCTCTATCTCAAAATAAACTTTCTAAAATCTTTCCTAATCCAACCGGACTCCTAAAAACCCTATCCGTTTCTAATCCAACCAGTCTCCTCAAAATAAAACTCCTATCATTCCTAAAAATCCCCACAAACATCCTAATCCAACTTAAAATCTCTCAATCTCTCTCGATATTCTTCCTCTATCTCAAAATAAACTTTCTAAAATCTTTCCTAATCCAACCGGTCTCCTAAAAAACCCTATCCGTTTAGAAGGATTTATATAACAGATTTTAGGTCCTTTTTTGATCGATTTATTTGACTCATGTTCTCAGAATAAAACTTCTAAAATAACTCTCCGTATTCTTCCTCTATCTAAGAAAACACTTTCTATTATATTTTAGGTTCTTTTTTATCTATTTATTAGCCTTATCTCCTCAAAATAAAACTTCTAAAATAGCTCTCCATATTCTTCCTCTATCTAGGAAAGCACTTTCTATTTGCTTATACATGACTGGTTGCACATATCGTAGAACACCATAAGAAACTTTTCCAAGAGTAGATTTTGAACGGATACCAATTCCCATGGAATTTTTGTCCACATATATTTTAGAATAATTTAAGAAAAATAAGAAGAAACTCATAAAAATCATGTTTTAAATAGAAACTCATTAAAAATGGTGTTTTAATCACATTACTAAAGTTTTGTTTAAAAAAAGTACGACATCAGGTAGCCATCATGTGGCGTCCATCGCAAGGATCGGGTGCAACGGCAACTTAGGCATGGTAGATCAGATCCAATTCAAAAAAGAAAATTTTCTTTTTATGAATTTTCCACCGTTAAAAATATGGTTAAAGTTGCAAAAATCAATGCACCAAAGTTTTAGGGCGTTACCTTATCTTTGACCCATGAAGCAAAGGGCAAAAAAGCGAAAAAATAATTTTTTTAAAAATCACGTCTCATGGATGATAAACCCAAAACGGGATTTATTTTGGGTTGAGCATGCCATGTGGAATGTGATCTGGCCACTAGGCGCACAGGTTATCCTGTGTGCCTTAAAAATGTACTTAATTTTTTTTTTTTTTTTAAAGTATGTTTTTTTAAGAGGCTTTGGGCGTATACTCCCCAAAGCCTCTTAAAAAAAAAGTACAATAAAAATGCCAATTTTGATAACTATGGTGTGAAATGGGAAATTTTCGGAATCGACCACCATTGTTTCGCACTTTCCACCATTGGACCTCTAATTTTACCTTTTGCATAACATACTAGCTTGAAGCCAAGCTAAGTTAAAAAGTTGTAAATACCCTTGGGCGGTTCTAAATGCCTTAGCATCATTGATTGCTTTGAATCCTATGATGGAGATTATTTTTCATCCTAATCTTCGACGGGATTAATCTTAAGATCGAGGGTGTACTATCGGATGGTCAATTTTACTAAAAAGGATGGAGTCATTATAGAGGAGTGTTGGAGCTCCTCTAGAGGAGAGCTGACAATCCTTAAAGGAGCGTTGACGCTCTTTTAGAGGAGTGTTGACGCTCTCCTAAAGGAGCGCTAGAGGAGTGTTGACGCTCCCCTAAGGGAGCGCTGGCTCCTCTAGAGAAGTATTGATGTCCTTTAAGGAGCGCTGACACATCTTATTGGAACTGAGATCGCTCCCCATTATTTTTTTTCCCGTTTTTTAGCAAAATGGATCTTCTGATGGCATAATCTCAAGATCAATTTCGTGGAAGATTAGGACGACAAACAATCTTCATCCTTGGATTTAAAGCAGTCAATGATGCTAAGATGTTTAGAATCACCCAAGTTTTTGTCACCTTTTACATACCTTGGGGGTATTTACGAGATTTTAACTTGGCTTGGCTTCAAGCTGATCGGTTATGGAAAAGGTGGAAACTAGAGGTCAATTATGAAATTTTCCCATAAAAAATATATCTTTTAAATTTTTTTGCCTTTCAAATCATAGGTCAAAGTTGCCCACCCAACTTGATGCATTGATTTATGTACCGTTGAACATATTGTAAACGGTGGATAAGTATTCTTTCTAATTTATTTTTGCAGCTAAAGATTCGGTCTTCGCAACTAATGATTCCACCGTTAAAATCACGGACTGACTTGAATATTATGATGGAGATCGTTTTTCGTTCCTTCACACAATAGATATTGAGACCACGTCCCACATATCATACATGTTCATTCTACGTGTCGCACATCCCCAAAGTAATCGTAATCATGACGTTCTATGAGAAGGGTTCTCAGGTCACTTTGGGGATGTATTTCATGTGGAATAACATTTAACCGTCTGATAGGTGGGCCATGATCTCAAGACATATTGTTTGAAAGATTAGGACAAAAAATGAAAAATGATTTCCACCGTCTGATTCCAAGCAGCCAGCAATTTTAATGGTGGAACCATCATTTCCAGAAACCAAATCATGGGTTGCAAAAATCCTAACCTAATAATAAAAATAAATAATAATAATAGTGATAATCAAACTAAAAAATCATGTGTTGCAAACAAAGTCATCTTCCATATATTTTACTACTTTGCCAAATCTACTTTAGCAATGCAAGAAAATAAACATTAAAAACAGCTTTAACAACAAAACAAGAAATACTAACAAACTTCTCTTTCATCTTCTTCACCCTCTGAGCCAAGTCAGTGCCGAGTCAAATTTTCTCTGTATCTATATCATCCCATTCTCCTTCAACCACTTCTTCGTTCTCTTTGCAACCACAATAAAAAGCCATCGATTGCCTTGAATCAAATAATGGAGATCGTTTTCCTTCCCAATCTTCCAACAATAGATCTTGAGATAATGACACACCTATCAGACAGTCACATGTTGATTCCATGTGGCCGATACCGAGACCGATCCCGATATTGTATCGAGGCCAACACATATCTGTTGGCCAAAAAACCGATACATATCAGTATCGGCCAATTCTTGATACTTTGCTTATGACCGTAGTGACCTAATTTGCTGACTTAAACAATATATATCTGAATTATTTGCGAATTTTTGCATAAAATCCAAAAATTTTAACAATTCACGAATTTCCCAAATTATGCGCGAATTTTATGACTTTTTTTCCCGAATTTGGTTAAAAACTTTTATTTTTTCACTTTTATAATTTTTAACTGGATATAATATCATGTGCCACATGGTTTCCAATTATTTTTTCGGATGAAAGATTGAAACTAAAATCGAATCGTCCTATTTACAGTGACCGAATTTTTAACGGCACTACAACCGAAACCCATTAATTGCTTTGAATCATCTGATAGAGACCATTTTTTATCTCAATCTTTTACATAATTGATATTAAGATCATGAGAGTACTAGCAATTAATTATTTACCTCATATGGTATACATCGCAAAAAATTTGAAAATTATGATTGAATATGATGTGTGCCACTTAATTTTTAACTACTTTTGTGGAATGTGTGTTAGGTGAGATAGAAAAATTGAGCCTCTGATGGTACACCATTGATGTAAGGATCCATTATGTAAAAGATTAAAACGATAATAGAAACGGTCTATATGCACCCATCGAATTTTAAAGGCACTATAACCGAAAACCATTGACTGTTGTGAATCAAACGATGGAGATCGTTTGTCGCCCAATCTTCCCCATAATGTATGAGATCTTGGGTGTACCGACAATCAACTTTTTATTTCAAGTATTGCACGTTTCAAAATGTGATCAAAAATCACTCTTTGAGAAGTGTGCCCGTTAACATGTGCACAATCTTATAGGTACACCATGATCTAAAGATCTTTGATGTAAAAGATTGGACAAAAAATGATCTCAATCGTTAAATTCAAAGCCGTCAAATTCATCTAAAATTAATTGCTACCATGTAAATTCAACATGCCAGTAGTTTAGATGACGTTTGTGTGCATTGAATTAGACAATGGAGATCATTTTTTGTTCCAATCTTCTACAAAATAAATCTTGAGATCATGGTTTTCAAATGACATGGAACGTATGATGGTCCCATGTGGAAAACATCCAAAAAGTGACTCGAATACCAAGTGCATCGATGCTTTGGTCATGTGCCTACTACTAATTCCAAAGTAAAAGGGGGACAACTGCCTTTGACTAATTAGCCCATACCATAACTTATTACACTTGTTTCTAAAAGTTGACAACAACCCCCCTCTCCCCCTCTCTCTTAAATCATGGCGCACCTATAAGATGGTACATTTTTAATGCCACATGTCAAATCTCAAAAGATCTTTGATGTAAAAGATTGGGACAAAAAAATGGTTTCATCGTTTGATTCAAAGCCGTCAAATGCCATATAAAATTAGTGGCTACCATGTAAATTCCACATACCATTGATTGAGATGGCGTTTGAGCACATTGAATTAGACAATCCAGATCAGTTTCCGTTCTTCTACAAAATAAATCTTGAGATATTGGATATTTTGGTGTTAAATCACATGGTACACATCCCAAGTGAGTGTCGACGCTCGGGTCATGTACCTACTACTAATTCCAAATTAAATGGGGGCAACTGCCTTTGACTAATTAACCTGTACCATAGCCTACTACATTTGTTTTCAAAAGTTGAGTCCCCCCCCCCCCAAAAAAAAACCCACCACAACACAACACACACACACACACCCCTTCTCTTCTGAAAGCTCCTACCTGGCTTCACCCATGCCAAGAAATAAGATTCCAATCAGCAAAGCTGTAGCTTCTAGGGCTGAGGCCTGTAGCACAATGGAAGGTTGACAATATTGCAACCTCAAGGTCTCAGGTTCGAACCCCAGTTACCTAGATAAAAAGAAGCTGTAGCTTCTAGAATGTATTGGGGAGGCAAATGAAAACATAGATGGAAAAATCTGTATCTTAAGTTGTGGATGGACATATCAAAATGATGCTGTGTCTCTGTTTGAATTGTCAATGCAAAATATCTGTAGCACTACATGTAATTACTGTTCCATGCTATGTGACTTGCTTTAGTTTTCCTCTATTTTCATGAGAAACTCTAACATAAGCTAATATTTTGCAACCTTCTAAGCCAGAAATATCGTAAATGCTTAAAATAATCTAATAGGAAATATATCTCCAGGTGAACCACTTGTTTTTATTGAAGTTGCACTTCTGAAGAATGTGGCTCAAACAATCCAGGTTAATTATTCACATTATTCCTTTACCCTTTTTATTAAGCTATGTGATACTTAACTTTCATTTTTCAATCAGGAAGTCTTATGGGACGATCCACCCACACCTGAATGTGATGCAACATGTGCATTGTTTTACTCTATATCAGCAACTCAGGTAATCCTTGATTCAGTTATGGTATGAGTAGCTGTAATATGATGGTATTTTATTTTGGCATTAAATTAGAGGTGTACACAGTTTCATCGTAAAAGTATTATTTGTTCATCAGAGTTTTGAAAATTTACTCCATTGCATTAAGAAATTTCAACATTGCAACAGGATCAATACCATGGAAATTTACTTAACATCATAACCAGGGAACGATGGCCGTTGTTGCTTCCGTATTTCTTTTGTGCATCCTTAATTGCTTACAGTTGTAGATTTAATTCATTTTCCTTAATATAATAACTCAGATGATAACATAAAAGAACCGATGACTGAAAATTCCATTGTGAAGGCAAACAACTTGCATCATTATACACTCTGTGTAGTAATATTTTTGTACACTATTTCCATTTGATGTTCGAATATTGGTTGATGTTTCCTTAAGTTCTTAATAATTTGAGAATTTCTTCAACTTATCTACCTTTTTTGCGGGTCAGTTACTATAAAATTAACTACTGTATTAAAAAAGAAATTCAGTATTGTAATATCATTTTACATTTTTTACTTTTGGTGTTTGATGCCTTCTATGAATTACTCTTTGCTCATTTGTTGTATGAAAATATCTTAGCATTTTTTTACAATGTTCAGCTGTAGTAAGATGCAAGGTAGAACAATGGTTCATGTGCAAGTGCTCTATGGATAATTATAGAGGAAATTTTAAGTTTATATGTGTTTTATAAAACTACATTTTTGTACTTTTTTAAAATTTCCAATGCATGGATTTATTGGCAACATTGAATTTATGGTTGTGCTATTAAAATATTTTGTGTGAACTGTTACTTGAGCTACTTGATACCTATTGAATCTCTGTATTGATCAGATTGGCTTAAAATGGTAGCTAATTTCTTTAGATCAGTGGTTTCTGAAATTTTTTATGCTTCACGCCTTAGAAAGATGAACGGAATAATCTAGGCTAACATCAAGAAAGAATTCTTTCTTAAGCCATCATGATCATCATTATCATAGCCTTATCTCATCTGTTTGGGGTCGAAGTTGCCAGTCCTGTTTCTCCACTCGTTTCTGATCAGTGTTATGCGCTCCACAGCCGTGAAACCGTCCCCCTAGCCCTATATTCCACACCATATAGTATGGCAGGTCTTACTATTGTCTTATAAAAACGTTCCTACAATCGAAGTAGAATTCTTTGGGTTGCACTATAGTGTAGAGTGAATATTATTTTGAGGAGCTTAAATCATTTATTGACGCATGATTTTCATGATGATCGCATAATAGATCATTCACTTAGTTGGAGCTGACTGTTGGCTGTTTGAATTTGGCACTGCTTTAGGCCCCGTCGTATGCTTTTACTCAACATTAGGACCTAAAACATCTTCACTAGTAGTATTGTAAAACTGTTATCTTTCAACTCTCTTAAGTTGCTTTAGTAGGGGTTTCCCCCAACTATTTAGGTTTGATGCTAAAATTGTTTGGTATAACTCCACAACAGGTCATCTCATCGGATGGTATTTGTTAGTGAATGATAAATTGACCCCTTTTGTTCAAGAATCTTTTGTTTTTCAATTCAGTCATTAGAAACCATTAACTGTAGGTAAGATTGTGCAACTCCATATTTCTGATGTGAGATAGTGAAAAATTTGCAAAGAAATCCCGAAGGAAATAAAGAGGTGGAAGAAGTTAGGGACATCGGGTGGTGATCGAATGGGATCCAAGAGAAAACATGGATGAATTGGATGAAAGAAAAGGGCAATCTAAATTTTATTGATGAAAAGTCCTCGATTGGACAGTCCTTAAATCATATATTGACGCATGATTTTCATGATGATCGTATAATATATCATTCACTTAGTTGGAGCTGACGGTTGGCTGTTTGAGTTTGGCACCGCTTTAGGCCCCGTCGTATGCTTTTTCCCAACATTAGGACCTAAAACATCTTCTGTGACAGCCCAGATTTCGGCACCCCTAAACCCGTGCGATCAGATCTCCCGTTAGGGCGATCCTACGCTTACACGTACACTTGGCACATCCACAAAACTATTCCACAAAACTATCTCAAACAAGAAGATAGATTCATTAAATGCATAAAAAGAAAATACATTTCTAAATGTAAACTTTATCAAAATAACAGTTCTAACCCTCATGCCAATTGCATGAATGGAAGATCCGAAACGAACCATCGGTGATAGACATCTATTACCAACCAATGGTTCACAAAATAACATCCAAAATATTTATATTACATAACCAACATAACTCAACAGTGTCTGGACGTAGCAAGCCAACAAAATACTCTTCTAACAGCTCATACACAAACTCAGTCTACTTAGGAAAGAAGTCCTTAGGCAGAGGCTCAATCTCCTCCTCAAGAACGTAGTCTGAATCCTCTTTGTTTTCTAACTCCTTCTCTAAATCTTCACCTGTGATGTATAGTCGAAAGGGGGGGTGAGCTTACATCCAAGCTCAATAGGAGAAAACGTTAGTCACATTTAAATATCATATCACAAGCATGAAGTCACATAACTGATTCTCACATGCACATTTCACATTTATCTCAATTAAATTCCACATGCTAAAGTGTAAATCGAACACACACATTTGAATCACATGTTTTATTTTAAAACATTTGTCATAACTTAAAGCATTAACTTAAATACTTTTCTAAGCAAATATAGCATTAGAAGTCACATATAATACCGATGGGAATCCAAACCATCGTCGTTCAATGAACTATTCAAACACATAATACTGTTGGCCAGTAAGAAATTGAACGTATATCCCGCCGTACCGGAGCACACTGGATTCGTTTTACTTAACCTTAAATCAACAGGTATTTTCTAACTTATATTTTCACACCGTGTAAAGTGATACTTTATACTATTTTTGAAAAATTAATATTCTTACACATTTCCGGAATTCTCACTTATACACATCCTTCACATCACATAATTCCATTTAAAACTTGTTTGAATTAAAGAATTTCACATGCTTATTCCACAATTTCACATCACATTTATTGTATTCAAAACTTGTTTGAAAACCAAGAATATCTTATTTAATTCACAAAACTTAACATGGCTTATAACATCACATAACTTACACAAGTATATTCAAGTTAAATTTTCGTAAGTTTTCCCTACCTCAGGTCACATGTATCACATTCCGCACATAGCTCTCTTGATAACTCACACATAAGCTCGACGCTTTAATCCTACAACAAAAGTGTCTAAAACCCCTTAAGAATGCTTAAAAAGAACCTAAGATGCACATTTCTATAGAATTCACACCAAAAGAGTCAAAATCAATCTGACTCTGTTTCTCGCTCGAGCGAGCTCTGGAGCTCAGGCGCGCGAGCTCATAGACACAACAAAACTCGCGCAACCGACTGGATTTTAGCCTACTGTTTCCAGTCACGTGAGGCCTCACGCGAGCGAGTCTTAGAGCCTCACAAGCTACTTATATCTTCTGAAGGTCTCTCACGCGAGCGAGCTCTGAAGCTTGGGCGGGCGAGAACCAGAGTTTCTTCTGAATCTGAGTTTTTCTTAACTCGATCTTCTTCGTTCTTCTTCCACACTTCTTACACATCATATTAAACACTTTTATTAACAAATTTACATACTTTGAGTATTGATTTCTCACCTTTAACTCAACGATTCACTCGTAGATCGGATCGCCTTCCTTGTTGCAACAGAAGGAGTTTTCAAAACCCATTTCAGTTTCTCTAAGCTCTTCGATCACAACCAAGCCAACGTAATTGTAGGGTGATCCTTCCCACACACATAGTTTGCACAGATCTCACTAC
Source organism: Chloranthus sessilifolius (assembly GCA_021018995.1). Taxonomy (NCBI): domain Eukaryota; kingdom Viridiplantae; phylum Streptophyta; class Magnoliopsida; order Chloranthales; family Chloranthaceae; genus Chloranthus; species Chloranthus sessilifolius. The sequence continues at coordinate 25,325,341 of CM037589.1, forward strand.
GATCTAGTGAATCGAAGCATACAGATTCAAGGAAAACTTTCTCTTCTCTTCAAACCCTTCTTCCTCTTCTCTCAAAACAAATAAGTTAGCAAGCCCATCAATTGGGTCTCACACGTGGGTTATCCCTCACACACTAGCAGTTGGCTTTGCTTTCTTGCTAATCACAAACACAAAAGTTGTGTGTTACAATTATCCGCTAATTCCCTCGGTGTGAGACACATACACACCAAAAAGTGTGTTAAATTACATGGGTTCCCTTGTGAACCACACACTACATTCGCACACACACATTATTTGACTTACACGGTTTACTGAATTTGGGGATATTACATCTTCATTAGTAGCATTGTAAAACTGTTATCTTTCAACTCTCTTAAGTTGCTTTAGTAGGGGTTTTCTCCAACTATTTAGGTTTGATGCTAAAATTGTATGGTATAACTCCCCAACAGGTCATCTAATCGGATGGTATTTCTTAGTGAATGATAAATTGACCTCTTTTGTTCAAGAAATTTTTGTTTTTCAGTTCAGTCATTAGAAACCATTAACTGTAGGAAAGATTGTGCAACCCCATATTTCTGATGTGAGATAGTGAAAAATTTGCAAAGAAATCCCGAAGGAAATAAAGAGGTGAAAGAAGTTAGAGACATTGGGTGGTGTGATTGAATGGGATCCAGGAGAAAATATGGATGAATTGGACGAAAGAAAAGGGAAATCTAAATTTTATTGATGAAAAGTCCTTGATTGGACACTCACAGAGTGGTCAATTTCTAGTCGTATCACTTTTATGTTTGATCTATTTTCTAATGTCAAGCGATGTCAGAAATTGGTCTTATTTGAGAGCTTATCGAAGTAGTTTTCCAACGAGTCAAGAAACACACATTTCTGATGAGTATTAAGAGGTTATGGCCAGTTTTCGGAGGTTGCATTGTAAAGTGATGAATTGCATGACGTTTAGTTGAATTAGGTATAATTTGTTTATTGTTTTTTACTTGTTTATCCTAGTCAATAGGATTCGTTTCTTTGATTAGAAATAAGTTTAGTTTCCATATTATTTAGGGCTTCAATTATTGGTTTAGGAAAATTGTTAAAATAGGGTATTTCTTTATTTAATTAACAAGTTGTTTTGACTGAGGTTATGTCTAATCTTATTTTCGCAGCAAGAATTTTCAAAAATGTTCCTTGATGTGAAAATTCGATTTTGATTTATGTTTGCATCCCCATGATTCTGTTCACATAATCAGGTGTTATTATTTGATGAACTTAATTTTCACCACCATATTTCTTGATCAGCAGAAATGTCAGCTTATTAAAAACTTTGTGCCAATTGAATTGAACTGCTCCTTTTGTCTTTATTTTAAGGGATGAATCTTGAATTTTTATAATATCTAATTCTTTATTTAATTACAATTTTTTTTTATATTTCTTATGCTAGTTCTTGGATATGGTCATCACTTCTTGGTCAAAATTTAGTTTCTGCTACTTAGGTTGATCTCCAATTAGTATATGTCCCAAGTCTTCTCTCATTGGAGAGCATAGCTATGGTTGATTAAACTTAGAATCTTTGAAAATGAATCTTCGACAAAAAAAAGGATAAAAGTTCTTTATTGTCTTCGAAGGATCCATTATAGTGTCTCTGATCTGCATGGCTCCCATCATTGGCAGCCAGGTCTAGCAGGAATCAACCTTGGAAAGTTTCTTATTAAACGCGTAATTGAGCTCGTGAAAAAAGATATGCCACATGTCTCGGTAAGCACTTTTAGCACTCTACTAGAACTAGATATGAGTGTAAAGTTGAAGTATAAATAATTTGAATTGTGCCTCACAAGCAGACACCATGAATACTTTGCTAATATTCTCTCTTATATTTGATTCCTGACATGTTTACATATTGTTAATTTCATTGTTTGTCCTATTAGATTTGTTGATGGACCGGCTTATTGATTACGTTCGCATCAGAATTTCCATTGGCTGCTGATTTTATGGTATATAAACTATTTATAAATAGGGGCCCTTTTTGCAAACTATCCCCCTGAATATTTCCATGGAGCTTGTATGATAATTGTTATATGCTGTCATTTCTGAAACTTTATAAATTCCATAAAGGGTGGCAGGAATGGAGGAAATTCTTGCAAATTTCTTTGATTTTCAGCTTTTCTTGGAATCTTATGCTACATCAACCGAGGGATTCGTTTTACATAAATTGACTGTAAAGATGCCTTAACCTCGAGTTAGCAACAGAATATGGATTGTGCCTTGGGTACTGTCTAAATTTTCTACCATTATGTTTCTTGTAATCTTTTTTGCACTACAAGTTTTAGGTTATGCCTAGCACCTTTAACAGTTGACTAGAAATGCCCCACTAACTTTATCCACTAGATAAAAATCTTGGAATCTGTTGGAGAATAGAATATAAACTTGAGTGAGCGAAGCTCCCCCTTTCGTTTTCATTCTTTTCCATGACCAACCTAATTGGAGAAATGGGGATAAGATGTTACTAGTGCAGGAAAATCCATTAAGGAATCACCTTGGATGGTGCAACTGATTTTGAAGCCAATAAGTAACTTGAATGCTTCATCTACAAAGGACTAGATAGTACGAAGATTTTGTAGAGTCATAAAAGGGCTTAAAGCTTGAAGAAGCAGATAAAACAATTGGAAAACCTTCCTGTGCCAGTAAGGTTGATAAGAATCGTTGTGTGAATCCCATTTGATTTCCTCAAGGAGGAAGAGGACCATAGCCGATCTTACACAAATATCTATGATGAACTCAGAAGGACATTCACTGTTGGCAGCTAGAGGCAACAAAGAAGCTGAGAATTTGATTGTCAACTGATCTTACCCAGAAATGCAGGTAATATTTGGTTTATTGGGTATGTGTTTTTTCCCAGCTAAAATGAAATGCAATGGGAGACTTTGAGGTAGTACGAAAGTTTAAAGAGGACATACTGGTCTCTCCTTTGGCTCAATGTGACGTCCCCAAATTCACACGCTAGATCAATGCGCTCACTTGGAGACATCACATATCCATGATCATAATTAAATCAATTAATCTATAAAGATCCGCGTATAAACGCAACGAAAAAATAACTATTAAAAGCGCACACAAAAATTTTCTTTTTACTATCATCATAAGAGCAATACTAAACTATAAGATAACAACCTATTGTACCAAATTGTATGCTTACTTTTTAAATTAAATAAAAACTGAAATCAAGCATAATCCATCATTAACATGAACTTGCTCATAAAGATAAATCTGAAATGTCTTAAAATCCTTCCTAATGCATAAAGAAAAACCTAATCAACTAAGCTTCAAATCCTTCTTTGCTAAAATATGGATTTCCATCAATCATTGACGCATCTACTTCATCCACTTCATGTATAGCTGTACTCCCTGGAATCCCAAACAATGGGTCAGTTTACCAAGTAAACCGATATGGACCAGACATGATGAGAGTAATAGACAAGGTCCATAACTCAAACCAACTTATAAAATCAAGTAATAGCAGAGATATAACTGTGGTGTAGCTGCCATGTGTGCTGTTGTTCTTTTTTTGGAGTTATTTTTTACTTTTTGTCGTTCTCCGGTTTGATTATGTATACTGGGCTTGTATTGGTGCTCAGCGTCTTGCTGTTTTTAATATAATCTCTATTACCGATAAAAAAAAAATAACAGAGATATAACATGTGACATAAATAATAAGTAAAACAATAGATTGAAACTGAAACATAGCATTAAATTTAAATGAACATTATGGCTTGGGTCTCTACCCTAATTTCATGTGTGGTCATTTTAATTTTGCATTTAATGCTCAAGAATCGGCAGTTTAATAGATATGGTTTTCTCTTTCTTAATCATTATCCTAATCTTCTCTGATCCTTTGATTAGTATCTACATTAACCTTCGCATAACTTCTCTTCACTTAAGTAGTAAGCTTAAAATTAAAGACCTCCTATCTCTTCAATCTTAACATTAATGCATGGATGCATAACTTTTGTTACTTGTCATTCTTATTCATGTTAATTGCTCTAGCATAAGCCCATAGGAATTCTATTGTAATCATAAAAATATTTTGCTTTCATGTGTCATGTCGTAAAGATATCTTTTCACTTTTATGGATGCAATGAATGTACATGCATAGAAAATTGAAAATTAATCGATCATGCAATAGTTTTTTCACTTATTTAGGCTTAACATATCATAAACATATAATCTCTATTGATTCCTACTTGTTTCATATTGTGTAAATCAAGCATCCTAGGTTGCATGAATTCTAAGCAATAAAAATGAATAAGGATGAACATAAATAAACATTTAAGCATAATGATTAAACATAGGCAATATTTGAATTGAAATTCATTGCTTGCATCCTGGACAAATTCTGAAATTTCTAACAGATTATAGATGTATGACAGTATGAGTAAAGTTGCATGCTGAGGAGGACTCATCATCTAATTAGTGAAGCACATGAATGGATTAATGGTGGTTTGATTATGCTAGCGATATACTTCATTTAGCTAGCGTGATATTCAAAGTATTGTTGTGGTCCCTATGGTGTCCACTACGATGGTCCCATCAATGGTTCTTATATACATAGCGCCATTTGATATCTGTCAATGCCATGCCTTCATACTCAACATCCCAAACCCGGATTGAAAACTAGGGCAAGCCTGGGTAGATAATGGGATGTAAAAAGAACATTTTGTCAAACATCTCATGTAGCTTCTCAAAGTCACAATTTCCTTCATCAACTATTCAAATTGACCATATACCTTATCTAACTGTCAAAACCACCCTTAACAACCAAATCAAAAGTAAAATGACAACAATGCTCTCCTTTTTTATATGTTTTACAAGAAACATTACAACAATCAAAGTTGGCGCATGCGCTTTAATGATGGGTAGAATGCCCATTAGTCAGTTGGGAGGACTGTTGTTCGGGCTCCGAGGGGGGGGGGGGTTGGGGATTAGAAGATTACAACTCATTAATAAAGCTCTACCCACAAAATGGCTTTGGAGGATTGAGGATGACAAAGAAAGAGACAAACTGTGGTGGCAAGTGGTTACTTCTAAATGTGGTATTCCCGATGGCGTTTGGAATGTTCCGATGATCTCGCATCACGATTCAACTTGGTGGAAAGCGGTGAAGAGATCTCTCAATGATTTTCAGAGAGGGATTTCTTTCAGTTGGGGTGATGGACATCAGATCCGCTTTTGGAAGGATAGATGGGTTGGGGAATACCCCTTACAGACGGCTTTCCCGAAAATTTATGCACTCTCGGATGCGAAGGATGCTGTTATTAGGGATTTTGTTGAGATGGCTAATGGAGGTCAGGTTTGGAATGTGAGTACTTGGCGAAATATCAGGGAATGGGAGATGGAGGAGTTCACGAATTTAATGGTGGCTATTTGGGGGACAACTCCCAACACCACCAATAGGGAACATAGAATTTGGGAAAATACCACAAAGGGTGTCTTTTCAATGAAATCCTTCTACGATTCTCTTCTGCGAAATGAAGGGAACCACAATTCTCATAGATGGTGGTCGGGTTTTTAGAGGGTGAGAATTCCACCGAAGGTGAAGTTTTTCTCTTGGTCGGTGGTTCGCTATAGAATCCTGACTAGGGTTCAGTTGGTGAGAAGAAATATCCCTGTCCTTAACAAATGTCCCCTTTGCATGAGGGGAAGGAAGTCTGTATCACATTCTCTGTTGCATTACCTATTCTCACGGAGCATTTTGTATAAGATTTTCTCTTTATTCCATATTCCGTGGGTTCTTCCTTGCTGGCCTATTCAAATGATGCAAATGTCGAAGGAGATTCCTATGGAGGGTCACAAAAGGGAGTTGTGGCCTCTCATAGTGTATGCGGTGCTGTTATTTGGTTGGAGAGGAATAATAGAGTTTTTAGATGAAAGGCCAAACCATTCAAGTTTGTCGTCCGAGATATTAGGGATTTAGTGATAAGTTGGAATGCGGCATCGGTGGCAGATTTTTCAAATGTCTTTTAACAATTTCTCATTCTATGGGATTGTTTTATCCTGTAGTTTCTTTTGGGCACTCTCTGGATGATGGGGCTTGTTGTTGCCAAGGTATCAAAATTGGTATCGGTTTTCCCAAGACCGATACGACTCGGTCGATACCGATACGTATCAGCCTTTTTTTTTTTTAAAAAAAAAAAAAAAAAAAAAAAAAGTCTACGTATTGGCCGAAACCGAGACATATCGGCTGATACGGTATCAGATACCCGAGTTGGGATACCGATACGTATTGGTATCGGCCGATTTTTTATACCTTGGTTGTTGCACTGTGGACCTGCTCTGCTACCGGGGTGAGTTTTTTTTTTGGGAGGGGGGGGGGGTTCTCTTGGGTTGTTTCTTACTACCCACCAAGGTATGTACTTCGTCCTTTGTTTTTTTAATACATTTCTTTTGTTACCGTTTTCAAGAAAAAAAGTCAAAAATCAAAATTTTAAATGCATGATATATATATATATATATATATATATATATATATATATATATATATATATATATATAGAGGCCTAGGGATATGCACCCGGACATAGAGATATCTCTACGCCAAATGATATGAGCGCGACACGTAGTGTCCTTTTTGTGAAGTGATGGGTGGCATTGGGACCACATTACTAACTAGAGTTAAACTTTTAAAAGTTAAATACCCTTCCAACCGTCATTCTTGACTTTTTTAAAGTCTCTTTTCTCTATTTTTTCAACAGTGTCAGATTTACTTTTTCTTGCATATTTTACTAAAAAAAAGTGGCACCTCGAGGAGTGAAGCGCCAACACCCTGAGACGAAGCGCCGACGCCCCTAAAACCAAGCGTCAACGCCTCGTTTTAGAGGCGCTGACGCTCCGAAAAAAATAAAATAAAATTTATCAAAGCGCCGACACCCCTAAAATGAAGCGGCGACGCTTTGCTAGGGTGATGGTGCTTCCATAAAAAAAAAAAAATTAAATCGAAGCGCTGACGCTCCTAAACGAAGAATTGGTGCTTTGTTTTAGGGGTGTTGGGGCTTCCATAAAAAATAATTTTTTTTTTTTTAAATCGAAGCGCCAGCGCCCTAAACGAAGCGCTAGCGCTTCATTCTAGGGACGCTGGCGCTTACATAAAAAAATAAAAATTTATCGAAGCATCGGCGCCCCTCAAACGATGCGCTGACGCTCCATTTTTTTTTACCGAAGCGTCGGCACCAGGGTGCCAGCGCTTCACTGCCGAGGTGCTAGCGCTTCGCTACTGGGAGGCCACATTTTTTTCAAAAATATACCTAAAAAAGTATGTCTGACACTTTCTTAGAAAAATGAAGAAAGAAAGACTTTTAAAAAGTCAAGAATGATGGTTGGAAGGGTATTAAAATATTTTAAAAGCGTAACTCAAGTTATTAAAGTGGCTCCCATGCCACCCATCACTTCACAAAAAGGACGCTACGTGTCGCTCCCATATCAATTGGCGTAGAGATATCTCTACGCCTGAGCGCATTTTCCCTTTTTCCATATATATATATATATATATATATATATATAAGATTAGGTTAAAGTACTCGGGTAGGCCGTGAGAGCCCGAGGTGGGCTCCCAAAGCCCTCCCTAAGCTTTGTGTGCTCACAAAAATGCGAAAACAATTACGTAAAAGGAAGTGTAACTGTGTAAGAGCTTTGGTGGGCTGTGAGAGCCTATGGCGAGTTCTCAAAGCCTTCCCTGGGCTTTGAGAGCCCGGGAAACTTGAAAACAATAGTATATCGTGTAAAAATAGGATGGGTACACTGTAACGACCAAGATTTTAATTTTTAATTAAACCTTAATTATTTAATTTAAATTATGATTGTGATTTATTTCGATGCACTTGATTGATTATTGCATGTTTGTTTTATTTAATAATGGCTTATGATAGTTATTTAATCTAATTAATGGACCTTAAGAACTTTTAATTAAATGTTAGTAAATTTTGTGTGCCATTAGTATTTTTAAGTAATAGACCTTTAGGACCCATGAGCTAATTAATAAAGCCCCATAGAAAAGATAAGTTAGTAAAGACCATTAGTAATTTCAAAGCCTATGGGATTAATAAAGACCCATGTAGGAAATTCTATTTAGAGTTAGATTTAAATAAGGAAACTTAGATTTTTATGAATATGGAAGATTAGCTAGATTAATTTACAGAATTTTAGAACACTAGAGAGAAAAGGAGAGGGAATTCTAGCAAGAGAAAGAACTAGAAAAAGACTAGAAGGAAAACCCTAGAGTTTTCGGTTCGAGGACTACGACATCAATGAGGCTTCAACATCGAGGTATGACGAAATCATGGGATCTCACCCTAGGGTTTTTATTATGAATAATTATGAGTTTTCTTTTTGAAAAATGATGATGGTTTATGTATTTGAAATCTCTTTTATGAAATGACATTGATTTAAAATGCACAAATCTTTGTTTTAACAGTTTAAGTTTACTTCATAAAAGATTTCGTATGATTTCTAAAGATCAACGATCAAGGGTTTTCGTTTTTAAAGCATAGCTATGAATACTAATGATTATAGCATATTCAAGATGTGATTTTAAGGGCTTTTAGGTTTTGTTAAAACAAAGAGATCAATCAAAAGTAGAGTTAGATTTGAGACATGATATTTTAATATTTTGTTGGGATTAAATTTAAAATCTTTTATAGGAGTTCAGATTGAAACTATGTTGATTCGACGCGAAAGAGGATGCTGTGCAGGAATCCGCAGTGCAGGAATTCACAGTGCAAGAATTCAGTGTAGAATTCGTTTCTGAGCGAAATTTCAAAGTTATGATTCCACTTTATGTGTCTAGTATGAGTCATTTATTTTAATGTTCTTTCTTTTAGTACTTGAGGATTTAATTAAGAAAAGATAATTGCATGTAAGTTTGAATTTATCATACGTATTCTCATGCATTCATGCATACAAGAGTAAAGTCCCTAATCGTGTCATTGTTAGAGTTATAGTTATTCTTTTTAATTAAGATACAAAATAAGATATAAAACCAAGATGCAAGACACATGTTTATTTAAGATGCAAGATAAACAAGTGAAGCATGAACAAGATAAGATGTAATGCATGCATCATGTGCATAGCAAGTGCAAGTACAAGAAAGGGTCATTCTACTGCATGCCGTAACCAACGCGGATCCAGTGTTTGACTAACGGTTTTAGCTCCTCTGGGGGGAATCTTACAAGTGCACAACCATTGCAATATCACGACAAGTCATGTTGCATGTTATGTAATTGCATTAAACAAGATAAATAATAAGTCATGTTAATGAAACATGAATGCATTAATGAAAATTGTAAAAAGGTATTTTATGAGTTCTTTCACATGATTATTATAAGTTTAGTATAGTATTTCTTTTATCTTAAACAAAGTTTACCTTTTATGTTGTTTAAGCTTGTTTTCCCTGCGCACATGATCACAAATAGGGCATGTCGTTTTATTTTTAAAAAAAAAAGGTTAAAAGGAAGTTTCTCTTTTGACGATACTTTTACACGCATATGTGCACTATGCTCCATGTCACTTTTAGTGTCCTCCTTTTACAATGAATAACGACCTTATGTTTTCATAGCAACTATACGTTGATTGATGGGTTTGATTTCTCATGACTGGTTTCATATGGAGTTATCTCATATCCATATGTTTACATGTGGGTGGCCAGTGAAAAAAGAGCGGGTACTTTCTTTAAGGCATACGTGATCGAGCTTTTGAGCGAAAGGAAGAAGTTGAATTTCTGTGATCTTTTGAGACCATAGTTTAATAAGGTGATGTAATAAGACGAGTAGTACAAAATGAATTATTGATGTTGGGTTTTTAATTATAACTATTATGAAGGGCTTTTATTTGATGATTAAAGTTTATTGTATTCGTTCTTTATTATTTATGACTTTGGTTATTTGAGTGCTTACATGAGCGTGACCTACACACAACATGTTAAAATTGGTTAGCTTAATTAGATTAACCACGAGTAAACATAGATTAAAGTAAAGTAAATGAATTTTATGCCCACTCATTAAGGATTGAATAACATATCTTTATATTTGAGGACTAAATGGATGTCACGTGGTGTGATGCCTCCGGTTATATTATATTGATAAGTTATGAAACTGGGGACGTCACATACACATGTAATGGAGAAGCTTTTGGGGAATAAAGATTCTAGTTTCCTTGCAAATTAGGAAACTGTTAATGAGAGTAAAACAGTGGAGTTAAATGCTAAAATTCTTGGAGAAGTTGCTATTAGTAATAAGCATACTATTGAGAATATCTCTAACCATTTCGAAGCACTTAATGAGTTGGACGAGGCGAGCACCCAAGAGTCTAGAATTCCGTGTGAAAGAGTGATTAGAAAAGAAGTGGGCCATGCCCAACAAAAGCCAGTCCAAATTGAGAAAAAAAGTGCATTTTTTAGTTTAAAGTTAGACTAGAAGTAACTGAAAAGAGGAGAAGACAAATAAATTCCAGATGGCTGAGAATTTCCAACTATGACTCTAATAGTAGCAGTAGAATGTGGATCCTATGGGACCAGGAATTTTTCTCTATTTCTGTTCAAGGAAAGTTCCCAAGCTGTTCACTGAGCTATCATTCATAACCGGACAAGATTTGCGCTCAATTACACTTTTTTGTTGTAACGGAAAAACGCCTGTATCTCACATGGTGGATTTGTTGTTCAGGAAGGTGAGAGAAGTTCATTGGCGACCAGCATGAAAAGATCTATCGGTCTGCTTTTTCATATGGTTATGATTGTATCTTTTTAGGGATTATTTTGGGTTATTGAGATTACATGTAATGATCTTGAGGAAGCAAAGGAGGAAGTTCTTGTTTTTTATTTGATTACCACGATTATTGAGCTCCCACATATCATATGGTTATGAGTCTTGTGGTTGATTATTAGGATCTCATTTTCAGGTTTCCCAGGCTCTCATAATCCGCTTGAGCTCTCACACCTTTTTTTTAGGTAATTATTTTCATGTTTTTGTCTCCTATAATCCAGGGTGGGCTTTGAAAGTCCGTCTTGGGCTCTCACAGCCGTCCTGGGAGGACCTAATTTGATTTCAGAACAAAAAATCAAATCCATGCATTTAAAAATTTATTTTCTGACTTTTAAATCCCCCAAGAGTGTTTTTGACTTTTAAATGCCAAAGGGCATGATGGATATTTTACCCATTGTTAAAGCGCTTCAACTTTGATTGACATAATTTTTTCGTAGAACGTATAAAATAAGGGTATTTTCATCATTTTACTTTTGATTGGGTAGTTAAGGGCGATTTTGGTAGTTAGATGAGATATATGGTGACTTCAAAAAGTTGACGAGGGAAATGATGATTTTGAGAAATTATGTGAGGTATTTCACAAAATGTCCCTGTAAAAAGCCACTCCAATGCTCATGGTGAGTAATTTTTGCTAGCCCATATAGGCATATGCACTGACCTGAAGAAGAAGGGATGGAGGCAAGGGAGATGATGACGCATTGATTGTGTCAATGGGCCAAGATCGGGCCGGGTCTATGAACGGCCTAGTTCTTGGACGGCTAGAACTGGATCAGGCCAGAGTTGGCCACGGGCTAGTTTGACCATTTACCCTTTAAGTAGCCGGGTTGGGCTGGGCTTGAACGACCCGGTTCTTAATCGGGCCTCAAACCAGGTCTGCACCAACCCGTTTAGTAATCGGTCCAGACTGGACATTGGCCTGACTATTACTTGTGCCAACACCTTAGCCCAAACCTGGCCCATGATGGCCTGACCCGGGCCTGCCCATTGACACCCCTAGATGCATATCATGCGCCTCTAATAGAGATGGTCCCTATGTGGTAATATCATGCATGTTTTCCGATTCAGAAATTTTACAGACATATGGCTCTAGTACCATGTGATGTTTCATAGACAAAATTTGGGAGAATGTATCGTTGAAACGAGAGCAGTCACCTTCAATATGTATTTATAAAATAGTGGGAGAAGATTCCATGATCATAGGTGTCCCCACTGGAATCAAAATCTTCAGTTGGATCACTACTACGTGGGGAGGTTCGGTACAGGATAAAAAACCCATTCAGGTTGTAAACCCAAGGCTGCATATTCCAACAAAACAGGGTCTATAAACATTAGGATAGCTTTGAAGATGTGGTTTATCATGGTGATTTAGAAGTTCCAACTGCATTGTCTAAATGGCAGCATGTTTTGCATAGAACGCTTACCTGGAAATTATAATGGTCAAATTCTGGTTGAGCTTCCATCTTTTTCCATATCTGTTAAGCACTTATTCTAGTGGCAGTGTGTTTGGTATTGCGGAAAATATTCTCTTTCCGTGTTTGCTTTTAGTAGCTGACATATGTAGTTAATAACTTGGCTCCGTCCGAATTTGTATTTTTTTAGAATTTTTGGGATCAGTGTGTATAACTAAGATAAAATATCCCACTCAGGATCTAAACTCAAGACTGCATGTTTTAACAAAACAGGATCTATAAACATTAGGTTATCCTTGAAGATGTGGATTGTCTGAGTGGCAGCGTGTTCTGCAAAGAACATTTACCTAGAAAGTATAATGGTCAAGTTCTTGTTGAGCTTCCATCTTCTTGTCCATATCTGTTAATCCGTATCGTAGTGACAGTGTGTGCTTGGTATTGCAGAAAACTATTTCTCTTTCCATGTTTGCTTTTAGTAGCTTTCATATGCAGTTAATTACTTGGCATAGTCCTGATTTCTAGGGGGTTGGGGAGCTCTTTGCTTTTCACCTGCCTTGATTGCAGGGGCAAGTTTTACTTGGAGAAAGGCTGAGGAGGGATGGATGGAATGGACCGTAACTTTGATGGATGTAGCAGAAGGAAGGGATGGATGGAAATGGAAATTAACTTTGATGGATGTAGCAGAAGGAATATGGGCTTTGCTGGAAGTGGCAGGGCTTTTATGGTTGACAATTTTGTTGTTGCTTTGATCAACGATATTGCTTCTCCAGAGGATCAAAATCTAAAACCTCTGGGTTGAGGTGATTCGTTAAATACTATTAGGTGGGTTGGCAACTTTTCTTTTTTTGCATTAGAAATATGAGCTGAGTTTAAAGGATAAACAGAATCTTGCAATCGGTTGAGACTGGATCTATTTCTCACATTCTTTGGACTGTAACACTAGAGTGGATAAACTTATGGGTGTAGTTTCTTATGATATACTTCAATAGAGGGTTTTAGTTTATGGGAAGTTTAATTGTTTTTTCGAGTCCTGGAAGGTTTTTTTGGTGTTTCTCTATCTGGGTTTTAGTTTGCGATGTGATGTATCCTAGTTTCTAATAGAAATCATAAGTTAGCAAAAAACTTAGCATATTCTAATGGTGCTGGAATGTAGGATTCTACATGTTGCTGGAGATGGTTTATAAAGCCCCAAGTTGATAACCTGGAAATCAAAATAAATAGGTGTAATAGAGAAGTTGGTGGGCAAGTCATGGTTTGCAAAGAACAATTCCTTAAATCATTGGTCATAAGGAGGAATCGGGGGCTCTTGATGAGGCAGAAGTGGATAGAAGATCTGTTGTAAAGGAAATTCACACAAAAAATCTAGGGAGACTTGCTAGCTGCAAAAATTGAGAGTCGGACTGCTTAAAGAGGGAGATCAAATACTATGTTCTTTCATGCTATGGTCAATGCTAGGAGACAAAGGAATCATATTTTGATGGAAATTAGGTAGATGGAAAATGGTGCGAAGTGACAGAATTGTTAAATATTATGGAAGTCTTTTATACAATAGAGGATTGGAGAAAACCTCGGTTAGATGGGCTGGGTTTCAATACAATTAAGGAGGAAACTACGGAAAATTGAGAAAGGGGCTTCAAGATTGAAGAGGTGCTTTGTGATGCGTTTGATTCGAGTGGGATGGGGCATCGGGTCCAGATGGCATTTCACTTGCTTCAAGCATTTTGGGATCTTATTAAGGAAAGTTTGATGGCGGTATCAATAAGTTTTACAACAACAAGCATGCTGTAAGGACCTAAAAGCTGCATCGGTTACTCTAATTCTGTAAAAGGATGGTGCAGCTGAACTCCAGGATTTCAGGTCTACCTGACTTCTTGCAAGTGTATACAAAGTCTCTTGTAAAGATGTTGGCAAATAGGTTAGGGCCAATCATGTACCAAATTATATCCTCACAGCAAGGGGCTTTTGTGAAAGGTTGGCAAATACTTTACGAGGCTGTTCTTGCTCATGAATGTATAGACTCATGCCATAAATGAAATTTCCTAGAATAGTGTGCAAAGTTGACATGGAAAAGCCAGACAATATGGTTCATTGGAGTTTTCTTGAGCATATGATTCCGAGTATTTCCTACACTTTTCTGTGGTTCTCAATACTGATAAATGAGAAGTATTCGATTTTTCTAGAAGTTCTCAAGGTTTTCTCAGAATGACCCCTTATTACCTTTCTTATTTCATTTAGTCACTGAAGGTTTATGCAAATATTTTTTATCATGCCCATCAGTTAGAGTGGAGGATTTTTGGGTGGGATCTCCTACCTATAGTAGGCTGATGATACTCTATTATTCTGTGAACACTGATTGAGATGATGGAAAATGTGATAGGAGTTTTTCAGTGTTATGAAACGGTCTTGCGTCAGAAGTTCAACTTAAGCAAGAGTTTGATCTTTGGAATCTGAAAGAAAGATAATAATTTGATTGCTATTGTGGAAGATTTTGGGTATAGTTTGGGTATAGTTTGGGTAGATTATCATCTACTTCGTTCTGTATGTATTGGGAAACCACCTAGAAGCCTATGGGACCCAATGATAAAATAATTCAAAAGAGCCAATCATTGACAGGTTCAAAAGGAGGTTTGCAGTAGAGAAATGCAATTTATTATCTTTGGGTGGAAGAATCACATTAATAAAAGTGATATCATCAAATCTCTATGTTTATATGGTGTGGTGGTAAGCAATTATTGTTTAGAAATTGGAGCAATTGGTGATAGATTTTCTATGGTGTGGTAGTAAACAGAAAACAAAATCCACTTGGTTCATTGGGACATAGTGTGCTTCCCTATGGAGAAGGGGACATGGGCATGTAGAGGATCAGAGAGATGATACTTGTCTTTTTAGGGAAATGGCTTTGGTAATCTGAGTATGAGAAAGATGCTCGTTAGTCTCAGGTCCTTGCTTCGAGAATATAGGGTCATGTGGGTGGTTCGGATGTCTTGGGTGGGAGGAAATAAGGATTGGGCTGATGGAGGCATGCATATAGAGTGTCATGTTTGTTCGAGTGTACTATGGATAGGATAGGGGATGCTAGTTGTATCGTTTTTGGGAACATGCATCTTTTAATCAAGATTTCCCCCTTTTCGGTCTTGTATCTTCTCAAGGGGTTGCTGTTAGTGAGGTCCTTGTTTTGAATGGGTTGTCTTTGGTGTGGGATATTCGTCTTTGCAGGGACTTGAAGGATGATGAGAGTGAGAATTTTCCTTGCCCCGTGAGTAGTTCGGAGGTGTAGGCACCCTCCTTAATAGGCTATATAATAAGGTTTTTGATGTGCGACAAGGTGTTCTCAGTTCAGTCCTCTTAACCTATTCTACAACAGAGGAATAAATGGTTTACTGATTCTTCATTAGATACACATGATGTATTGTTAACATACTGGAAACCTCTACTTCTCAAGTGGTCGATCATGAGGTTTTTGTCACGAGCTGTAGTCCAAACAAACACCCTCACTCTTGGAGTTGGAGGAGCCGAAGAAACTTATACTTTAGACCAAAGTGTCTAAACAACAATGTGGCACCACTTCTCAATCTTTGGTATCTGTTATGTTTTACAGTTCTTGATGGAAGATCTATATGCAAGATTGGTTCCATTTCGATCTCTTTGATGTTTGTTTTTGTTTTTTTGTTAGTAAAGAAAATGTTGGATATTTTAAAGTTTTTGAAACTTGTCTTTTCCCAAGTGAGGTGTCATTTTTAAGTTTTATGTCTTTTGAAAAGTGTCTTTCCAAAGTGGTGTTTTTACGAAGGGATGCCTGTGACATCTTTTCTTTGGAAAAGGGTGCATTAACATACCACTTGATTTTCTATTTAAGAAGTCTAAAATCATTGTTTTCTAATCACAATGGAGTCTCCATTCTCTCTAGCTCTGTCTTTAAAGGTCATGATCAGAGCGCTCTTGTAATATGTGCCGTTCGGGTAGCGTGAACGGATTCACCAAATTCTTCAGAAGAATACACAACTGGTTCGTTTTATCCTAGAACCAATTTGCCGGTAACCTGTTGGTGACCACTTGCACAAAGTGGTGGGGGCAAGTATTGGTTTAAAGACATCGACATTTCTTGTGCCTTGGATCGATTTCCTGTATTATTTCGGGTCAATATTTCACACTTTTTCCAACAATTGTAAACCAATATTTGATCTTTAAACTCAAGTGGGTACAAAGCGATGATAAGAATGAATCTTCCTCACCTATACTTGGGGTAACCGAAGTTCTGCATGCCATGGAAGCCTCATCTTACGAAGGAGAATACAACAGTGATGATGGTGTGGTGGTCTTCAATCACACTGCTTCTGATATAGCCATGTCCTAATAGTAGTCAGATTGGATGAAAGCATGCATTTGTAATTCACTAGAAGACTATGGCCGTGCAAAGAAGAATTTTGAAATGGGAGATCTGATTTGACAGAAAGTTAAGGATAGATTGGATGTCCGTTCTCCCTGCTATTCTTTGTTTTCGCTGATCTTCTCTGTGGTGAGTCATGCGTTCTTGATTTGAAAGGCAATAATGCGTGGAATTCGAGAATGGGCTGGTAAACCTTGCCAACGAGTTAATTTCCTCAAGTCTACGATATCGGGTATTAGGGTAGAGGAGCAGGCTCTGACCTCCTTGGCTGTTTCGGTTGGGTGCCGCATTGAGGGGTTGCCTATCGTACACAGGTATGTCGCCGGGATCGAAAGCCCACCGATCGGAATGGCTGCCGTCGTCTTGATTTGAAAGCGTGGTTGTCGGCTTGGAAAGGCAGGCTACTGAGTAGTGGGGCAAGGCTGGTCCTGGTCAAAGCGGTGCTCTCTTTGATCCCCATTTTCTTTCTCTCCATGTTTCGGTGCCCCGCTAAAATTATTAATACACTGGAGCGTATTCAGAGGTCGTTTCTGTGGGAGGGGGCAGGTCTCAATAGACGATACTACCTCGTCAATTGGGACACGTGCTAGTTGCCTATCGCTTATGGTGGGCTGGGGATACGGAGTCTCAAGAGAACCAATGTGGCGTTGCTCGGAAAGTGGATTTGGAGAGCGGAAAGGGAGGAGGAGAGGAGTAGTTTCAGGTGGTTGGTTTTGCGTGATAAGTATGGTCTCTCAGGGGGGAATTGGGGGATAGATTTTCCCACTCACAGATATACCTCGTCGTGGTGGAGGGATATTTCTCTCACTTGGGAGGTTTTCGCTCAATGGGTGCGGTACAGCTGGGGGTGCGGGTCCCGTATTCGTTTCTGGGAAGATCCGTGGTTGGATGAGAGTCCGCTTAGGGTTAGTTTTCCTGGAATTTATGCCCTTTCTTTAAACCCGGGTGGTAGGACTGACGAGTTTGTGTCCATTGTCAGTGAGAGGAGTATCTGGGATGTTGCAATTAGAAGATGCCTCTGGGACAGCGAGGTGGGGTGCTATGTGGAGTTGCTGAGTAGGCTTTATGCGGTGCAGCTGAATAATATCAGGGCTGATAAGAGAATTTGGGAGCTGAATCGAGAGGAGAAGTTTAGTGTCAGAGCGCTATACCGGTGGATATCGCGCTGTCCGCTCATCAGGTTGGAGGGGAGTTGGTTATGGAAGGTCCCCCTTCCACTCAAGATCAGATTTTTCTGCTGGGCGGTTTGTAAGGACAATCCTTACCAGGGACCAGCTGATTCGGAGGGGAATGGACGTCCCGATTGCGTGTATTATGTGCTCCGACGGGGCGGAGTCCATCGCTCATCTCTTCCTTCATTTCCGTGCGGCTAATGAGGTATGGGGAGCCACCCTTAGAGCCTTCGGTATGTCCTGGGTGATGCCACGGTCTCCTTACGCGCTCATGTTGAGTTGGGAGGCGGCGAAGGTGGAAGTGGGGGATAGGGGACCTTGGCAGGCAACGATTTTCGCCGTCTTGTGGAGCCTTTGGTGCGAGAGGAACTGTAGAATCTTCGAAGCCAAAACCAAACCTGTCGGAATGGTTATTAGGGTGGTTGCGGAGCTCGTCACCTTCTGGGGTGAGCGCGGAGGTCAGGAGGACAGCAGCCCCAATTTCTCTTGGGATCCCGGTTAATGTGTGGGGTCCTAAGTGGGGTGCGTTGTTCTTAGGGATAGGCCTTTCTTTTGATTTGTGTCACTTGATTCTATACAGCTTTAGCGCCTTGCTGGTTTCTATATAATCTTATTACTGATCAAAAAAAAAAAAAAGTGAAAAAAATAAAATAAAGAGATTGGGTCGTTCTTCATCTCAGGGTCAAGATTGCCAGAATTGGCGTTCGGCCGGTGTTGTGGGTGCCAGGTTGGTGGTGCAGTAACCTGGTAGGCCGTCAAAATCTCGCCATATTGATACCGACGCCCTTCTAATAATTGTTCATTGATGTCTCTTCGTGAAGGAGACGAACGATACGAACTTGCTGGGTTGTTTTGAGTGTGGAAAGAAGTACCCTATATGGTGCTTCCT
The DNA here is from genome assembly GCA_021018995.1 of Chloranthus sessilifolius. Lineage (NCBI taxonomy): Eukaryota > Viridiplantae > Streptophyta > Magnoliopsida > Chloranthales > Chloranthaceae > Chloranthus > Chloranthus sessilifolius. Next base: position 25,343,991 of record CM037589.1, read on the forward strand.
TCAACCACTTCAAAAGAGACAAAGATAATAGCCAGTCATTTAAGGATAAAGGAGACCTTCCCAAAATTAGGCATTAGTAGTTTGCGTAGTCATAAATATGGTTAGCCTATATTGAACATATCTCGAATCCGCCAATGATCATGATGTTAGGGTCATATCCTAGGTATTGATGTGACATTTTGAAAACCCTGTATTGGGTTTTATAACCCGTTGAATGCCACATAGAGTACAACCGCTTGACTTGATCATATCCCTATGTGTAGGGTACTCATCTCGATTTTTTATTTTTTTTGGTTCAAACGGTTGTGATTGTCTAGCCATTCAATGGATGAGTTTCAAAAGCCATTTTGTGTGGCTATGATTGATTGGGCATTGACCAACCATTTAGAGATAGAGCCATGACCATCTCATTTTTAGGCTTTTTGGCCATCTGAGTTATTTTGTTAGTGTATATTAAAGAAAAAACTGATTTGGACCCTAACATCAAACATCAGGGAATCTGAACTGTCTGATCCATAGAACTATAAAATGGATGGTTGTTCACATTTCTTTCTTGGTCAACAAATTTAATGTGCGCCAAGTGTTTTTTTGCTAAAAAGTGTTCCTGTGATAGGCTGATTGTTGAACGATGATTGATCATACCAGTGCAGCATATGTTCACTTATTATTTTTGTTGTTGGGGTGGATCTATCCATCGAGTTTTGATTCATATACGGGGATGACACCGACCTAATGTTATTTTGTTGAGAAGGTCCTTTGGCACCATCAGATTACATGTGTTCATGATCTTGCAAATACAATTAGCGACCTATCTCTTGTTGGTGATTGCTTGGAAACAATTGACCGGTTGTGTTTGAGTAGCCAAATTATTACGGTAATGATCATATGAGATCAGTTCAAAGGCCGATGATTTGTTGTCATGACTGATCGGATGCAATTATGTGGTCAATGAGTAACCATGATTTAGTGGCCTCAATTTAAGACCATAGTTGTTTGTCCATGATTGATTGCATGGATCAAAACATCATCCGATACCGATACGTATCGTCCGATGTGTATTGGTATCTGGGGTGCCCGAGACGATAAATACCCTTTTTCTCGGGCACCCCAAAAAATTGTCAAATTATCTGACGATACGGGCAATTTATCGCCGGTATCAAATTATCGTCCGATAATTTCATTTTTTGTTGTTGTGGGGCCCAGCCACTTTTGGATGCGGGCTTAGGTCTTTTTTAGCCCATTTCCCCTCTTTTCTCCCATTTTCTTTCTCGTCTCTTTCTTCCTCTTCCATCCTAAACCACCGGAGACTCAAACCTAGCCTACCCACCACCCGGAAAGGCTTGAGATCGCCGCCGTCTCGCCGGATTTATTTTTTTCTATTTGCTTGTATTTTACCTTTATTTTCACTAGATCTACCCATAAATATGATAAATCTTTAAGTTTTAGGCCCAAATTTGGGGGTTTTGTGTTAAAACCATCAAATTTGAATCCTTAGATGTCTCTAAAGTGTCCCAAATTAGATTTTTTTTTAGGGTTTGTAACCTAGATCTACCCTAGCGTAGGTTCATTTATTTCCTAACCTAGATCATAATATTTTGTTAATTGGTCCCTAACCTAGATAATAAATTATTTTTTATTTTTTCTATGGATTTATAATTTTTTATATTTTGAAAAATCATATATTAATTACTCTGTTAATTATTAATTTATATAAAATCATATATTAATAATTTAAAAAAATTAAAATGATATATTAATTAGATTCTAATATTCATATATTAATTTTTAATCATATATTAATAATATAATCATATGAATATATATATATATTTTTTTTGATCGGTAATAAGCAGTTTATATTGATAAGCAGCAAGACGCTGACGAAAGACCAATACAAAAGGACACGACCAAAACACAGAAAGAAACAAAAACTACAAAACACTACCAGCACTCTCCACTCTCACACCCTCCAAACTTAACCCGAATCTCACACAAAAACATCCCCCCCGACCCCACATCCCCTTTTGCAGCCCAGAACCACATCAGGTCACGGACCTTCTTCATGATCATCCCCACCGAGTGAATTTTATTCTCAAAAATCCTGCGGTTTCTTTCTTCCCACACGGTCCAAAACATAGGGAAAGGGCCCTCGATACGAATGGATTCCCACATCAAAAATTGACAAAGGAGTGTCGCCGGCTTCACCCATGACATGCCGAAGGACTTAACGACAATACCCCATATCTCATGAGCCACCGTACAATGCAGCAGAAAATGAGCAGCGGACTCCGCCTCCTTATTACACATAACACAGTTCCCCCGATGGATGAGCTGATCCAATGTTAGAATCCTTTCTTTGAACATGGTCCACATAAAGAACTTGATTTTGGCTGGAATGGCCTCCTTCCACAACCCAGCCCCGTCAAACCTAATCAAAGGCCGAGAGGATAGCACTTTATAGTAGGACTTAACGGAGAACAAACCCTCTCTACTTGGGCTCCACTTACACTGGTCACAGCCACCCAGGTTACGCTAGGAACCATAAATCAGCTGCATCAGATTAGAGAATGAAATCACCTCCTCATCCGTCAACATTCTTCTAGTAGAAACAGTCCACAGCCTCCCCCCCCGGTTTTGGAGATGAACTCATCGATCATGCCTTGAGGATTCACCGAAATAGAGAAGATATTCGGAAAGGAAGATTTTAGGGGCTTGCGGTCCACCCAGCTATCCTCCCAAAACCGTATCCGAGTGCCATAGCCCCAACTATAACACAGGCCTCTGGAGAAACAATCCCACGTACTGCACAAAGCCTTCCACCAAGCCGAACTGTTCTTGTAACAAGACACCGAAATGCCCCAGTTACCGACCGAATTGCCGTACTTCTCATTCAGCACCGGACGCCATAAACTGTTCACTTCCTCATCCCTCCCCACCCGCCAAATCCATTTACCAAGCAACGCTATATTAGTCCATTTCAAACTGCGGATACCCAGGCCTCCATATCGTACTGGCAATAGAATGGTGTCCCAATTGACCAGATGATACCATCTAGCAGTCCCCGAGCTCTCCCAAAGAAATAGTCTTTGGATTTGTTCAAGGCGCTTGATGACTTTCATCGGACATTTAAAAAGAGACATGTAAAAAATAGGCAACGACGACAAAACCAACTTGAGCAACACAAGATGCCCTCCACTGCTAAGCAACTTTCCTTTCCAAGTTGACAGTCTTTGCTCGAACCTCTGCACAACCGGATCCCACTCCCTAGCAGTGGGGTATCTTAGACCAAGGGGCAGTCCCAAATACCGGATAGGGAGATTGCTTCCAGCACAATTCACAGAACTAGCCAGATCTGCTAAAAAGACATCATCAGTGCCAATACCGCAGAGTTGGAGAGATTGATCCGTTGACCCGAGACCGCTTCGTAAATGGAGAGCACATCGGTGAAAGACTTAAATTCCTGAACATCAGCCTGCCCAAAGAGTAATGTATCATCGGTAAACTGGAGGTGCGTCATAAATCTGCCTTGCGATCCCACCGTAATGCCCTTTATGCAGTTAGCTAACCTGGCCTTAGTGATCAGCCCTGAGAGAGCTTCTCCCACCATGTTAAAAAGAAAGGGAGAAAGTGGATCCCCTTGGGGAAGACCACGCGAGCTCTTGAAATAACCGGCAGGTGTACCATTGACAAGGATTGAGAACCAGGCCGAAGAATCGCAGCCCCTCATCCATTGTCTCCAAGTCTCCCCAAAATCAAGCCTGTGCAACATATAATCAAGGCAATCCCAGCTCACTCGATCGTAGGCTTTTTCCGTGTCCACCTTCCAAAGGGCAGCCGGTCAGCGGTGAAGATGAGCCTAGTGGATAATCTCCTGAGCCAACACTACCTGATCGAGAAGTTGACGGCCCTCAACAAAGGTGCCTTGATTAGCCGAAATAATGGCACCCATAACCGGCTTGAGACGGTTAGCCAAGACCTTATCGATGATTTTATACAAACAATTAGTGAGACGTATAGGGCGAAAATCAGCAATATCCTCAACCCCCTCCATCTTGGGAATGAGGGTGATGAAGGTGGAGTTGAGGTTGCGCCCAATAAACCCAGAAGAGTGGAATTCCTTCAACACCTCCATCAGGTCCTCCTTTATATTCGGCCAAAAACACCTGAAAAACTCCATTGTATATCCATCAGGCCCTGGGGCTTTATTCTTAGCCCCATATCAAATAACCTGCCAGATCTCCTCCTCCCTAAAGGTCTGCTCCAAAGTCACCTGATCCTCAACAGCAATGGTTTGGAAGGGAATCCCATCCAAATCCGGTCGCAGGAACCCCTCATCCGAGTACAGCTCCTGATAATAGCCCACAATGTTCTCTCTAACCTCCTCCTCAGTATAAGCCATTCCATCTACCACAATTCTGCCCAAGAAATTCGCTTTGTTCCGCGCGTTGGCAATCGCATGGAAAAACTTGGTATTAGCATCCCCCTCCTGGAGCCATTTCACCTTGGATTTTTGTCTCCAACACACCTCTCCCGCCAAGTAGACATTGTTGAACTCCATCTTCTTTAGATACCGCTCATCTGCCGTAAGACTTCTAGATTCCTCCAGATTATCTAAATCGTTAAGCCTTGTTAATAAGGCTCCTTTTTCACTTGAACCACCCCATACTCTTCCTTGTTCCAAATTTTGATCTTGTCCTTAACTCGCTGTAGTTTGGATATGAAACGAAAAACAGCCGTCCCGGAGAGCGACAATTCACTCCACCACTTTGCCACCTTAGCCCAAAAACTCTCATCCAGCAGCCACATATTCTCAAACCGAAACGGGGATGGCTCTTTATGGCGAGAGTCACACGTAAGCACAAGAGGTCGATGATCAGAGACAGCCCTAGCCATACATTCTAATCGCGCACCCGGAAACAAACCTAGCCAATCCGTATTGCATACAAATCTATCCAGCCTGCTCATGGAAGGAGAATCCTGAAGATTCGACCATGTGAACCTCGAACCAGTTGAAGTCCCTCATTACAACCGCGTCCGGCGGCCCTCCCTGCTTCTCCCACCCCCACCTTATAGCATTAAAGACACCCCCAAGCAAAAAGGAAGGTCCATTTGCCCGTGAGGGCGGCCAGCTCGAACCAGAAATCAGGCGGTCCCGATCACAAGACGGGCCATAGATTCCCGCAAACATCGGAAACCTTATGTCTAAGGACCACCGCTGCAGAAAAAAGCCCCACTTCTTCCTCCAATTTATCATAAAGGCGAATATCCTAGGCGACTAGAATACCCCCTGACGCTCCCTTCGAATCAACCCCCATCCATCCCCAATAATTTCCTCCCATAACCGACGCCACTTTCCTATTGTCGCAACTGCCCCATTTGGTCTCCTGTAGCGTAATCACTACCGGTTTGAGTGTGTCGATCATTCTCTTCACCCCCGCCCTTTTGCCGTCACCGCAAATCCCCTTAACATTCCACGAAAGCATCTTCATTACCACCATTCTTGGCCCTCCCGAAACAGACCGAAATGAAACTAGGTCCCCCCCACTCCCTTCCCATTCGGCATTCCCCACTATAATCTAGCAAGCTCCCGCGGGCCCCCCTCGGCACCCCCTCTTACCCCTCGTATGAGTCTCCAGTATTGAACGGAACACGTCTTAGAGCTCATCCTCGGGACCTTTGAAAGACATCCCGAGATCCCGCCCCACACGAATCAAGCGATCGATATCCTCACTCGGATCCATCGCATCGAGGACCCCATCACCCATAGCCACTATCGGATTCTCCTTCAAAGTGGGCCCCAGACTCTCCTTCTCCCTCAAAGCTCCTATCTCCTCCAGACCACACCTAAGCGTCAACTCGATCCTCATCCCAGAGCAAGAAATAGGCGACTCAGCATCGAGATAATACGTAGAGACGCAAACCGGATCAAAGACCTCGGCCTCCTTGGTTGGCTTATTCACAGTCCCCAAATCGAATGAAAGCAGAAACTGGTGTACACAATCGCCTCTCCCAGCCATCTCCCCCCTATCTATCCTCGAGTCCCCTTCATTCCCCCTAAAGCTCCATATATCCACAGCCCGCCCAAACAAACCCTGACCCAACACAGGGAGAGGGTGACCGCCCCACGGGTCCCTAATACTTAGAGGTCTACGCCCCCGATGGTCCACTGGTCACTAGTATCAAAAAGCCCCATGGATCTACCTCGAGACCCCTCCAGTTGGTAAGACCCGCCAGCTGGCCCCCACTAGACCCCACACCCCGTTTGAACTTCCACATGCCCGACACAACACGTGCCTCCCTCACGTGACCCTCCCTTAGCTGGCTTCCAAAGTCAACAGGAGCACTAATCAGCTCCCGGCTTCCAGAAAGGCCTACGCCACGTGTCAACACCCCACGCAATCTCCCTCTACGCCTTCCTTTAAAAGGGTATCCTCTCCTGTGATAAACCACCCTAAAAGCATTTGGCTCAGCAACCGGTTTGTCCCCTACGAAAGGGATAGAAGCTTCCATTGCCATCGGATCCCAGGTACGTCACCAGACCTCGTACCTTTCCGCAGAAAACTCTAGGTTCTCACCTACCCATGTACATTGTAGGTGTACAAGGTTAGTGAAATAGGACGAGAAGATCCTATCCATTGAAAATGTCAACGGTGGAAGATCAACGTTGACAGAACCTGGGGCCCCGAAAGCCGTGAACAGCCTCGTCACCGTGTGATCGATTCCAGGTGCCAGGGGCATCGATCGATGCACGTGCACCAACGGCAGCTGGCGATCCTCCGATATCCGTCCACCATCCATCCGACGCGGGGAAACGTCAGGGACTACCTCCCCTTCTTCTAAATCCTCCTCCAAAGAAGCCCCAGACTTATGTCGACGATCCGAAACTCCAGCCGAAGCCATGAGCAAGAGCAGAGGCGTGGCCGGAGGACCCTCGCCGTTATCCCCATCGGCGCCCTCTCCGCTGTCCTTAGAGCCCAAGAGCAAGCCCGAGAACGGGACCGTCACTGGATGGAGCGACGCATCCCAGGCACCCCCCGAGGCCGAGCCATCCTTCGAGGTTTGTCCCGGTTGCCGCATGGTCCCTGGTTCCCCGTGCCAGAATGGGTTGACCTCCGACGAGAGTTCTTCTGCAGAACGAGCGAGTACGTGTACGTCGGAAATCTCGGACCTCGTGGCTTCATGATGTGTCTGACCCGGGAAGAGAACCCGCTCCACGAGCTCAACTTCTACGAAGATAGTGAATTCCTGGCCGTTGAGGCAGAGCTTGCACGCTCTGGGAATGGTATCATCAGTTCGTACCAAGACCCAGGCGTACCGCATCTCCCACAAGTCATCAGTACGTCGATCAATGAGTATGCATCCCCCACAACTATCAGCAACCCCCCGGGGGACCTTGGTGGTCTAGGCCTGGAGGGGGAGGCCAAATAGGCGGATCCAGATCCCCCCATCCAACGGTGAATCTGCAGAAGGTTGGAATCCGGCTCCCGCCGAGCGCAAACGACCGGTTTGCCGTTGATGGAAGACACCTTTTTGTCAAGGATCTCAGAGGCCGAGAGGCGCAAGGGACACCGCAAGAGAAATTTCGTGTCCGGTAAAGCCGAAACCGTTGGCCTGTTTTGGGAAGTCCATTGTTGTAGCCAGATGTAGATATGCACCAATTGTAAAGACTCTTTAAAACAATGGATGATGAGCCAGTAGTCTTTGATGTTATTATCTACCGAAGAAAACACATTGCTCCTAAAAGAGAGAGACATCCTCCCCCTACCCTCCTCCAAACCAGGGGGCAGAGATGCACCGGGGGCATCCGTAACGGGCGACCACGGGCATCAGCGATAGACCACCCCTGTGCTAAGTCCCGGAGCTGGTCCTCGTTAACAATGGCCTGATGCCTCGGAGGAGCCGGTCCAACAAAGGCCCTGGCGCATTTGATCACCTTCCCCTGGGCAGGCTCAGAGGTACACCCTTTACAGTGGCACCGAGCTCTCCGTTTGAACTTAATGTTCCGGCACCGAGAACATATCCAATCCCCCTCCCGTAAAACCAGAACACTCCCCATCCAGTGTCACTCTTTCAGTTAGTCTTACGCTCTCGGATGTTCTACATGTTCCTCAACTGACTTCTAATTTGTTATATGATAGCTGCATGACTATATGAAATTATTTATTAATAATATAATGATGTCTCACATGTAATCAACATGTGACACATGCTGATTACAGAGGTGCTCTATGTAATCAACATGATGTGTCACATGTTGAGTACATGTGACACATCATCACATGGGATGTTATTAGTTCACATGTAATCAACATGTGACACATCATCACATGGGATGTTATTAGTTCACATGTAATCAACATGTGACACATCATCACATGATGATGTGACACATGTAATCAACATGTGACACATCGTCATGGGATGTGTTTAATTCACATGTAATCAACATGTGACACATCATCATGTGATGATGTATCGCATGTAATCGACATGTGACACATGTTGATTACATATGATGCATCATCACATGATTTGTTATTAATCAACATGTGTACATGTTGATTACTTGTGACACATCATCATGGGATGTTATTAATCAACATATAATCAGAATGTGGTGATGTGTCACATGTAATCAATATGTGACACATCATCATGGGATGTTATTAATTCACATGCGTCATAATCAACATGTGTCGCATCATCATGGGATGTTATTAATTCACATATAATCAACACGTGACGCATCATCATGTTTTGTTATTTGTAATTTAATCTAATCGTCTGTTCATTCATGTAGGTGAAATAAATAAATATGGTACGTGGGCAAGATCCGGCCTGGCAATACGGCAAAGCAATAGATGGTGATAGGCTCCGAATCGAATGTAGGCTTTGTAGGAAGAAAATGCAGGGATGAGGTGTAACATAATTGAACGAGTATTTAGCTCACATTAAGGGAGAGATTAAAGAATGTGAGCATGTTCCAAAAGCTATGAGAGCCACCTTGTAGGCAGCTAAGGGAAAAAAAAAGCAGATGTCGATCGGGATAAGGACATGTATGGGAGAATAAGAAGGGGGGATCCAGGGTTTCTTGCACTTGGACTTGAGGATGATGAAGATGTCGATGCGGTGATAGCGAGAGTGATGAGGGAGAGTGCTAGAGAAGCATGACATCGACGAGATCAAGAAGAGGTCGATTATGGATTTCGGTCCAGCTTAAGGGGCCCATCCATGCGTGCTGGTGGTGGCCGGTCTAGTTAAAGGCCACATGATGTTAATGATGATAGGACATTGAGGAGACTGCAGGGTTGCATAGGTCAGCAACCATGAGGGAGACCAGGAGGCCTACTACAAGTCCCATGGATCCGTTCATGTATCGGACAGAACGTTCGAAACAAATAAAATTGAGTGCAACCTCATTGAAAATGTAGGGGAAGAAGCTCGAAAAAGTCATTACAAAGTTAGTGGTATTCAACCACAATCGAAGTCAAGTTATGGAGTCGCCATACTTCAAAAGTATGATTGGCACTAGTGCAGAAGCTAATCTAGGAGTACAAAAGTCTTCTGCATACGAGGTATCTGAGCCCCTACTAGTTGATGAGTACGTGGAGATCAGAGCTTACGTGAAAAGTTGAGGAAATATGGGATGAGAGAGGTTGCACAATTATGTGCGATGGATGGACCGGTTCGACAAGGAAGAGTTTGATAAATTTTTTGGTCTATAGAGATGCTGGGACAGTATTTCTCAAATCAGTCGATGATTCTAAAGATGCAAAGATGGCTGATTACCTTTTTCAACTAACGGATAAGGTAATTGAAGGGGTTTGGAGAGAAGCGGGTTGTGCAGGTGGCAACAGACAATGCCGCCAATTACAATGCCGCTGAAATGCAGTTAATGTTGAAGAGATGATGCAGGAACTTACTAGATGCAATGCTAGGGCTGAGATTAGGATTAAAATTAATTCAAGCAATTAATAAATAACAAATTCTCATGACAAATAATCACGAAAAATTCTAAAAATTCAATTAAATGATTTAATTCCGGTCCGCAATAGCGTTACTTTTCGGGTACGTTCCCAATCGGATCTAGACGACTAGGGTTCTTATGAATGACTAGATCACCAATAATTTTAGGGCGTTGAACGAACTCGCAAGCCGGTTCTCTTGATACCGACAAAAATAAAAGGCTAACAATAAATTAGGGATGAACAAAGAGGTGGATTTTTTTTTTAGATTTTTATGAGATGAATATGCTAGATTTGGGATTTAATAGATAAATAAATAATTAAGGCTACGCTACTTATACAAACCGTAAATCTAAAGAAGATAGAGATGGAAGAAGAGTTGATCTCGCACCAAATCGCTCGAGGGAATCGAAGAATCGCTCTCCATTTTGAAAGAATCGCACCCTCATGAAAGTTTAGAACTTTCAAACTTGCAAGAGCAATTTTCATTAACTAAAAAGTAATAATAAAAGTGTTTACAAGCCTTTAAATAGGCTAACCAAAACCCTAACTCGAAATTAAAATATCCTAATGCTAATAAAACTCTAAAAGGAAATTTTGACTAAAATAAACACAATTTTGTCAAATTCGCGCTGTAGCTCGATCGATCGACTGGGAAATTAATTAACTATCTGACGCCATGGCTTTAAATCGATAGATCAAAATTTGCTGCTCGATTGATTGACTAAGCAATAACTTTTCGCCTCAGAAATTGTGCCTGCTATCCATTCTCGATCGATCAAAGCCAAGAGTCGATTGATCGACTAAGCCACTTTCAATCCTCCAAATTTGAACTGTTTTTCTTTCTTTCGCCCCTGATTTTCTTCTTTTGCCTTCGGTATGTCACTAGCGGTTGTTTGAATCTAATGTCTCCATCATGAGACCTCACTTGTATTGGACTCCATGTGTTTCTCATTGTGTAGACCTCATTCTTGAGGATTTGAGAAAGGACAAGGCACAACCAACTATTTAAAAGGAAAGATTGATTACTTCTTTTTTGTACAATAGTGACAAGTTGGTGAATTTAATGAGGGGGTTCACTAAGAACGAGCTGCTCCGACCTAAGATTGCACTGTTTGCCACACAATTTCTATCTCTACAGAGCTTCGCTAGACATAGGCGTGAGCTAAAAACATGGTGTCGTCCGAACAATGGGGAAAATATAAATCAGAACTGCCCCGATCGAAGAGACCTACTTGCACTGAAGTGGCTGACTTGATCTACAACACCCCGTTTTGGGTAGATGTTGATCACCTGGTGGCCATTACTACCCTACCGATACAGGTGTTGAGGTTGGTAGATGGTGATGAGAAACCAACCATGGGGTATATTTACGAATCAATGGACAAGGTAAAATTGGCTATCAAAACTAAATGCCCTGCAAAATATAAGCGATATTGGGTGATTATTAACAAGAGGTAGGATAAACAATTCCACCACTACTTGCATGCCACAGGTGAAACATGCTAAACTGCTTATGTAGTGATTTGTATTTGTTTATTATTTTTGACACTGTTCATTGTTTCTATATACTGATGAGATTGCTCATATTTCATGTATTGCAAATTACTTGAATCCCGCCTTCTAATATGCGCGACGCTTTGAGTTGAGTGAGGCTGATGAATTGTACATTAGTTTGCTAAATGTTATCAAACGAATAAATCCTGAGTTGGCGGACCAAGGTCAAGCGATAAGAGAGTGAGTAGTCATAATATTATTTCTATTTTCAAATTTGTAGATCAATATGCTTTATATGTTTATTGATATGTGGGTTATCGTATTCCGTCTTTGTAGATTGATATGTTCTGCAAAAAATATGGGTCATTTGGAATGAGGTTAGTGCAATATCAAATTCAACACGATAAACGATTGGTGGATGCACTACGGGCATGCTAGTTCAATACTGAGGCGGATTGCCATGCGCGTTTTATCACAAACATGTTCATCATCCAACTGTGAGCGGAATTAGAATACCTTCTCTCTCATCCACACGGAGACAAGGAATAGACTAACTATAAATCGATTGAAAAAGTTAGTCTACTATCACTTAAATATGCGGTTAAGGGTTAGGAATATGTAGAGAATCATACATTTTTTAGATGTAATTGAGGAGGCATATACTAATTCATCTATCATATTCTACCTTACATATAACGAATATTTTAATCTCTTCGAGTTGGATTATATATTCGTGGAGGATGATCCTTTGAATCAGTGGATTGAAGAGAGAGAAGCTCCAATGTTGGATAGTGAGAGCACAACATGATTGGACGATGCAAAAAGAATAGCTGAGGAATAGGCTTCTCAACAAGCTAGGCGGAAAGAAGACCGTATTGTTATTCGGTAGGTGGATCTGATGACGAAACACATCCTGGTAGTGATAAGGGACATGATGATGATGGGGGTGATGGTGGAGGCGATGATATTGGTCCTTCTTATTCTTATGGAGGTATTGCTGCATGGGACGATGAGTTGACACCGTTAACAATGTTCGACACTCCTACATTTAGAGGTGGAGGGATTGAAGGAAGATGAGCTTCAGAATCTTACCAACCACCAAAAGGTCCACAAAATGATTTAGGTTATACTATATCTAGTTTCGGGGGATTTAGTTTGTAAAATACCGAAGATTTAGCAACCAGTAACCCATATCCAATCCCTCAAGCAACATTCCCCCAATATGAAGACTTCATTGGTCAAATATTTGGAGGACCGACACCGACATTTTCATTTAACACTGACCCACACTCTAGGTTAATGCCTCAGTTTGAAAGGGGGACATATGATCATGGGTATCAATATGGCCAACACTAGACAAAGCTGACGCACTGATGATGATGATCACGACGACGAAGAACCACCAAGGAATTCAATGTGACTTTAATGTAAGTTTTTCATGTACAATGTGATATGCTCAGTAGTCAACTATTCATATTATCATAAACAATGTTAAGTTGAGGAGTTTTATACTTCTATGTTGATAAAATTCCCAAAGAAGTCTTAAATAATATTAATTTAAAAAAAAAAAACCAATAAATATATTTTCCCAGAATTTTAGGGTTATTTTCGGGATTTATAAAAAAGTACCAGGACGATACGTTCAATGTATCGTTGATACATTGAATGTATCGGCCGATACGCAGATACGCATTGTCTTGAGGGGTGGATGATACGTATCGGAACCCGAGATTTTGACCTATGATTGATTGGACTTGATTATGTAGTAGATTCGTTTATATGGCCACTGATTGGATGTAATTGAATGGACATGATGAGCAATCATTATCAATGATCAAATTGTCATAATTTTTTTGCAACATCAAGTTGTCACTAAAAGATTGGTATGATCATTTTGAGATGGTCAAATGATTCTAGTTGAATTATCTTAGAAAGATAATAGATTTAGATTTGAAAATCTAATTAAATGATTTTCCCTTTAAAAAAGGAAGTCAAGATCTCTCAAGAGATGAAGGAACTGTAAATCTCATCGAGTGTGTTGCTTGTATGATTAGAATCTCGTAAAAGATTCTAGAAACAACAATGTATCTCATTGAGTGTGTGGCTTGTATGAAAATAAGTACAGAAATGAAGTGACTTAAGGGTCCATTGGTAGATGTACCAACAAGTATTAAGTCATAACTTCTAAATTCTATATGGAACTTATTTCTTTGTCAATGAACAAGCAAACAAATGATTTGTGGTTCCAAGCAGAAATTGAAGAAACATTTTATGTGTTGATAATTGCAATTATGGAAAGGATTCATCTAAAAAAAGAATCGGGATGGGTTAAAAGTCATGTTCCCAAACAATCACTTACGATGGGAACCCTACCTAATATTTGTTTGGTCAATGTTTATGTTCAAAGGAAAGAACAAGTCGTAAATACGTGGTTGACAAATGGACAGTACATTGATGAAAATTAAATTCTCATAAACATCCTAGGAAGGGTAGTGTTTTACCTATAATGGATAAGAGAAGGTTGAGCATTGCTCTTAATAGATGCTATAACACTATCTGCTAAGATGTTAAAGTTAAAGGGACATCTCTTATAGGTCTACGTATATAAGTGTGAGGATGGAGCCGCCTTCAAGGAGACATGACTTTATCTCAAACACTTATGAAAACTAGGGTATTCGCATAGGGCCTAAATGTGCTAACCATTTCATTGATCACCAAATATATTAAATGCATGTGTGGAATAGTTCCGGTTTGTCGTATAAGATCGTTAGCTCAAGACTTAGTTTCACTAAAGACCTTGACAAACATTGAGATATTTCCACTAAAGTAAAAATTCATTTATGCATATATTTCTGGCTTTACTCTAATTTAAAACTTTTAAATAGTGGAGGATTGTTGGATATTTTAAAGTTTTTGAAATTTGTCTTTTCCCAAAGTGATGTATCGTTTTTAAGTTTTATGTCTTTTGAAAAAGTGTCTTTCCAAAGTGGTGTCTTTTATGAAGGGATGCCTGTGACATCTTTTCTTTGGAAAAGGGTGTATTAACACACCAGTTGATTTTCTATTTGAGTCTAAAATTATTGTTTTCGAATCACAATGGAATCTCCCTTCTCTCTAGTTTTGTCTTTAAAGGTCTTGATCAGAGCGCTCTTGCAATATTTGGTGTTCGGATAGCATAAATGGATTCACCAAATCTTTCACAAGAATACACAGCCGGTTCGTTTTATCCTAGAACCAATTACCGGTAACCTGTTGGTGACCACTTGCACAAAGTGGTGGGGGAAATATTTGTTTAAAGACATCGACATTTCTCATGCCTCGGATCGGTTTCGTGTATTACTTAGTGTCAATATTTCACATGTTTTCCAATAGAAAAGATGCAAATTTCATTGAATAAAACTTGCATCCAGACTAGCTAAGGGAGGAGCTTTGAAAAGGAAAAAAAACTGAAACGAATATTAAAAAAAGTTAGGGCAGCCAAGAGGGCCCTTCCCACTGAAGCCCTAGGGAAGGCTACAAAGTATTAACTTGCAAAGACCAGAATTCCTAGAGATCTTGGAAGTACCACCCTTTAAATGCATTGGTTAATATTGTCCATAACAACAATAATCGCAATATAAATGGGATTACGCTGGTCATCAAAATCTTACCATTTATTTCTGACCAAATTGGCCAAAAGATAGAAAGAGGAAGGGATGCTAAGAACTGCTGCATTCTCGAGCAAGGGGCATGGAAAAGCTTATGAGAATGTCCTTTCACAAACGTGGAAGGCAGCCAACCATGCTAAATATTTGCTTGAAAAAAGTAGATACAAGCCGCAACAGATCAGTGAAGGAGGAGTTGATCAGCCGTCTCCTCATGCTGGTTGCACATAACATATTAGATGGGAATAGTCATTCCTTGGTGAATTAGAGCGTCCACTGTCTTGATTTTGATGGGGACTTCAAACGCTACAAGGTGTATAAGAAGCGCAAAAAGAAACTCAAAGCATTGAGGCATTTAAAGACACCTTGGAAGGACCGTGAAGACCTATGTGTGCGTGCATCACGTGAGAGCCCATTACAGGAAGGCATGCATGTGGAAAAGGACGAAAAGAAGAAAAGAAAGAAAGGCAAAGGCAAAGGCAAGGAAGGGCCAAAAGAGAATAAATTCGATCGATGGAATTTAGGTTTTAGTTTCCTTTTTAGATTAGGATTCTTTCTACTTTTGTTTCTTAAGCTTAGTTAGGGTTTCTTAGCCTATATAAAGGCATTCTAAACACAATTTTAGAACAATGGTTAATGATTAATGAATGGTTTTGCTTTGAGCGAAATCTAGAGAACTTGACATGAGTTTTTATTGAAAGAGCGAGTCTTTCAAATCGAAGAGCAATTTTTCTTTTGCGTGCGGTTTGGTGTGAATATATTTTATTCCTGTCGAAAATTCATAAAAGCCAAAATATCTTTTCTTAGTATTGTTGCTGGGATTTTGATTTCTAATTCATTGATTCCCTTTGAACGATTTAAACCCTTCGGGAATTAAATTATTCAAACCCTAGCAAGGAGTCAAGAGACAACATCAAGATTGTCACTTGCTGCCCTGAACTAGATTGAAATTAGAGTCTATCAGTGGACCATATTTTCTAGATCGGGAAAGATCATATGCTAACGGACGCTAATTCAGATTAATTAAATTGCCCGCGTAACATTATTAAATATTTCTGTGTTTTGGAAAGATTTTCTTGAATTTCCTCCACTTAATAAAATCTAAAATTGATTTCAAATCACATAATTAGGGTTTAGCATTTGTCCTGCATCAATTTTACTCCAAGCAACACAAACAAAACCTTTAATTTGTATCCAACAGCATAAGCGTGGGAAAATAATTGCCTAACAAGTTCTCCCTAAGCCACTGGTCATGCCAAAATTTTATAGCATTCCCCCTATCTAGATGGAAGTGAAGGCATTGATGAAAAGGAACGAGGCCCATAAGAACCCCCTTCCACCATCCCAAGGCCCAATGCAGCCCTTGCCCATTCAATGAGAATTCTCAATATTATGCCTCGAAGGGGACTCGAACCTCCACGCTCTCTAGCATGAGATTTTGAGTCTTCACGTGCCTACCATTTTACCATTAAGGCATCTTGATAGTTAATCGTATTGCATGAATATGATATCTATCTAGTGTGATATATGAATTATATGACAAAGATGGAGTGTTGGAGTATTTCTATCGATCAGTCATGCCATATAGGCCCGATTCGGACATCCAAATGCTTCAATTTGAATTGTTTGGAGGACCTTGCCTGGAGACCTTGTATCTAAGAGTAATGGCTTTAGCCCATAGAACATCAGTCAATATCCGACCTCCACAGCCATATGCCTAACAAAGCAGGCTTTGTTTCGCTAATGCTCCGGACACCCACTCCACCATTCTTAGGAAACCAAACCATGTTCCAGTTGATAAAATGAATCTTTTTCTTTTCTCATTGCCACTCCAAAGAAACTGTCTCATTACCCTTTCCAATATTTTAGGCTGTGTTTGGGATTGCTCTTTGAAGCTAAAGAGCAATTTAAAAGATCAGGTTTAAATTGCTTTTTTAAAGAGAACCAAATTCAGCTCTTTCACTCTCCGAAAGAGCTAAGAGCACTTACAGGCAAACACAGTCCCATACTAAAGTGCTCTGCTCCAGAGCAGAGAGCTGCTCTGTCTCCAAAGAGCAATCCCAAACACAGCCTTAGCAATGCTAGCCAGCATTGAAACATAGAAAGGTACTACACTGAAAGTTTTGATAAGACGACTTTAATGAGCGTGATCCTACCATCAAAGGATAATAACTTACCCTTCCAAACAGCCAGCTTGTGCTCAGTTCTCTCAATAATCCTGTCCCACACTTACTTTGGCGGTCTTCCTATGCATAAAGGGAAGCCCAAGATACTTAGAATGCTGCCAACACTACAGCCAAAATATACACCAAATCCATCAGCAAAGCGGCTTAAGTTTGCACACCCATGTTCGTGGATTTGGCCATATTAATTTTCTGCCAAGATCAACTCAAAACACTGGGAAATGAACTTCACATCAAAGAGATCAGATCTAGAGGCACTTCAAAAGAAGAATAATGTCATCAGCTTGTTGAAGGTACGAGATACACTCAAGCTGATTGGAAATTTCGAAGCCTTCGATGAACCCAAACTAACGCCATGACTGATGAGTTTGCTGAGAGCTTCCACTAAGTGGAAGAGGAAGGGAGATAAGAGATCCCAGTGATATCCCCCTGATGAAGACCCATAGATCTGCTAAAGAATCTATCCGGTGACTAATAAATAAGAACAGAGAGGGCCGAAGAAGAGTAAAAGCCTTAATCCACACCTTGCACTTGCTACAAATCTCATCCTTACAAGCATATAATCAACTAGAGACCAACTCAGCGTTAATCCACGTTCTTAGATGTTTGTTATGGAGTTTGGTTGAACATAATGAGAGGACAAAAATCTGAGGTGAAGCTATCCTATGGGATTAAAGAAACCATCATTGGGTGGGCTGCTATCCATAAGCACTGTTTACTTAAAGCAGGAAATGGCTGCATGTTCGTCTGTTCCATCTTGGATTCCCTTTCCTATTAATTATCTTAAACTAAACGTTGATGAATGTCTGATAGGTAATCTAGGAAGAAGTGATTTTGAGGGGTTAGTTAGGGATCACACTGTCTATGTAATTTTTTAACACACTGGACCAATCAATCAGGCCAATTCTACAGAGGCTTAGGTGAGAGATTTGCTTGTACGCGTTAAGGATTGGCTTCCATTACGGACGATAATTGAGGGTGATGTGATAAACATCATTCACTGGATGGTCAGGAAAATAAAGTTTCCATGGGGGTTGGCTGATATTGTTTAGCAGATAATCGATTTTTGAGGCGGGTAATTTTTTTTGTTCCCGCACACTTTGGGACACTGTTTGGTTGACTTGCTGGCTAAAAAAGTTGATCTCTTGGAGTTGGGCATTGGTACCCAGCCTTTTAACTGTGGTAACATTGAAACCTTTCTTTTTGTCTAGTCTTTTTATGCTTTTCTTTTTTGGCTAGAATGTTCCAATTTTCTGTTGCATTTAAGCCGCACCTCTTTGTATCAGTCTGCACAGTCTTTTCATCTGAATGGTGTTTTCTTTATTATAAAACGAAAGAAAAATAAATAAATTAAAAATTAAAAATTAAAAAAAATTAAATCGTTCCAATTTTCTGTTGGATTTAGGCCGCACCTCTTTCTATCATAGTCTGTACTATCATTTCATCTCAACGGAATTTCCTTAACTACCAAAAAAAAAAGATAAGTGGTTTTTCCTAGTTTTCAACTTACAGTTTAGGCTATCCATTCAAAAATAAACAAATTTTCTCTAAGTCGTTCCCATGGTTCAAAATCCGGACGAAACTGGTACGTAGCATCCGATATGTACCGGTTTCGGAGGTCACCGGTACGATACTTTGAAGGTATCGTACTGCTGCATTACATATACTGTAGGTATGTATCAGACGAAACATATCAATGTATCGTCCGGAACTAATATGTATTGGTTTGGAGATAGATGATATGCACCGGGAAACCGGTATTTTAAACCATTTTCGTTCCTGTAATTGGATCTTGAAGATTATTCTCTTCTAACATTTGACAAATTGGTTCTATTGGAAAACCGGTATTTTAAACCATTTTTGTTCCTGTAATTGGATCTTGAAGATTATTCTCTTCTAATATTTGACGAATCGGTTCTTTTACGCAATATCGTATGAATATTCTCAAGTTCGCTCATCTTATCTCATCCATAGCCTGCAGTTGAATATGCATTCTTACATTTACTTGGAATGTGTCTCCAAAGACATTTGCAACACTCAGTCCAATCCCAGGGTATATGAAATGGCTTCTATCCAAGTTAGCTTCCCAATTAAAACTTGCTGAATCAGAGACTGAAGATGTATCTGATCTGCCACAAGGCAAATTAGCATGTAATTTGAGAGAGAACATACTTCTTCCAAAAGAAGAGAAAGCAATATTGGACTTATCCATGTAAGTTTTATTTTCATGACTGAGCATAACAAATTGGTAATCATCATCACCACCAGCATTGCCTTATCCTTAAATTTGGGTTTGACTGATTACGTGCATGCATTATTCATAGAAGAAAACCATGTGCATCCAGTATTAAATGTGATATTTTAGATTTTAGATCTCCATGAGTAATGTTATAGTTTTGCATGTGCCTAAGTTACTATGTGTAGGCAGCTATTTTAGATTTGTTGTAATACATTTCATGTGTTATTTCCGTCTCTCGTTGATTAAATCGTCTGCTACTTAAATTAGGATCTCAGCATCTTGCATTATTTGGGGGTATAGAGAGTTTTAATTCAATAATTAGATCTTAAAAGGACTCATTATCAACTTTACTTTGAATTGCATGAAAAGTATTATAGACTCAGAATAGATGAATTATTTTCTAAATTATAAAAAAAAATGTTCCAAAGCATGCTTGGCAGTCAATATTCAAATATGGGTAAAAAATGTACACTTGATTTGCCGCCCATGTACACTTTAAAAAAATGACTTAAAAGCATTCAGCAAAGATGTGAGAAATCAAATGATATTTCTGTATATTTATGAACCCAAAAAATGATAGGTTGTCAGTCATATAATTATTGCCATAATCAGACATAAAAAATATGTAGTAAATCAGAAGCAAAGTTCCTTTTCTTTTCAGATTTTTGATGCGGGACCCCAAGATCGAGAGCCGTGGATTCGGGCCGCAACAGATTTTCCAGCCAAGAAAAGCGGACCGGAAATTAGAACCAGGCGTAAAGGAGAAATATATATATATATATATATATATATATATATATATATATTGTGAACAGTGTTATGAACAGTGTCACAGACATCCGTGATGAACAGTGACGGACGATCGCGATTTTGAGCCTTCACTTTTTTTTTGGGACGGACGTTTGTAGTGCCCCACGAACGTCCGTGGATGTCGTGCCGCCAATGATGGGATTTTGTTATTTTCTGCGAATATGGCCTTTTTCAGTCTTTTATTATTATTAGGACTCTTTATTTCAAATTAATAATTGGTGGCCTATATATATAGAAGCTTGTAAAGACTTTTAATTAGTTTTTTATTAATGAAAAGAGTATTTTGCTTCCTTACTTGAGATGAGCATCTTCGGAGAGTGAATCTTCGTTTCCCGAGAAGGGTTTGGTGTGAAGCCAAGGGTGTGAAGCCCAAAATCTATCCCCTATCTATCTCTTTATTTTATTTTCTTTCTCTACTTTGTGTGATCCCATAAACCTTAAATCCTAACACCCATCGGAACCATTGATTCGAACCCATCTCGCAAATCCCTATTTCAACCATTAAATCTCCAAACACCCGATCCCATAAACCATAGAAGAACTTGAGATCCCACCATTGAACCACGAGTAAGTGCCCTAATCTGGAAAACCTAAAGTTTTAACTCTAGGACCGATCTGCACCGCAACTCTAACGAATCTAGCGCAAAGACTAGACCCTTTCCTGAACCTGAACGTGATCTTTCGTATGAAAAACGATGGAGCCCTAAGGTAACCGCATTATTTTCAGGTTTATTGTTCAAGTTAATTTAAATTAATTTCGGCAAGTAATTAATTCATCGCATTCACGTAGTTTAGGGTTTTGTCTTGCGTCAGTTTTGGTATCAAAGCACGGTTTCTAGGTTAGGGCATCTTTTGCATATCATTTTAATTTCGGTAAATTTTATTTCATTTATATTCATCATTGTGCACGTCTTATGTTCGACAAAAGTCCTTAGTCATTTAGGTTCACATGTGTATGTCATTTCGATGTCATCTCATTTCTGTCTCCATTTGTGTGCATGTCATGTGTTTGTTAAAATTCCTCAATTGTTGTGTGGTCCATAGAATTGTGTCTGAGTTGTGTTTGTGACAAGCATCATGTATGAGTCACTTGCACGTCACCATGAATTCCTTACACGTCATGAGACGGTACTAATTGAACAAGGAAACCGCTACACTCCAAGTTCTTGGCAAAGTCTCAAAAGTCGTGATGAAATTGGAGTTAGGGGATTCCTCACCATCATGAACCGAAGTACGACCCTACCGAGAGGTTTCTAAAATCTATTCGGAATGAGGTCCAAGATTTTGAGGGTATGGCGAATCCTAAAACCTTTGTGGAGTGGTTATCTAGTGTGGAGGAGTATTTTAATTGGTATGACATACCAAATGAGTACAAAATTTGGCTAGCGAAAGCAAAGTTGGAAGGTAATGCCAAAACCTATTGGACTAATGTTGAGTTTATACGCGAGTTAGCTAATCGGAAACCCATCACACGATGGGAGGACATGAAGGAGCGACTTATTGAGAATTATGTTCCTCTCACACACCGCCATCTTTTACGATTTTTAAAACCCAAGACAGACAAGTGTCATGATTGCTCCAAGTGTCACGGATTTAGACACTTTGCTTGCCAATGCTCCACACAATTTTCCGCACCGAATTTATTAATCAAACATGAGAGTTCTAAGGAGCCGGAAAATATGAAAGTAGAAGAGGAAGTGTATAACCTAGAACCGTGATGAGTGAAGAGGAGATTGAAGAAGCTGAAGAGAGTTTAGTTTGTGTCAAAAGGGCTTCTGATTCCCTTGTGAGTAGTAATGTTGAGTTGCCCACACGTGAGTCAGCTGAGTCACCTACGCACGATTTGTTAGAGCCCGTAGAGACAGTTGTGCACGAGTCCTTGTTGGTGGTAGAGTCGTGTGCACTTGAATCTTTAAAGTTGGTCGAACCGAGCACACACGAACCAATCAAGTCACTTAGCCATGAGTCATTGAAATACGTTGGATTGAGCCCACATGAGCCATTAGTGTCACCTGATTCGATCACACATGAGTCACTAGTGTTGGTCGAGTCCACTGCACATGAGTCACCATTGTTGATACAGGCCACTACATGTGAGTTGTTAGCGTCGCATGCACATGAGAGTATCGAGTCCATTGATACACCTACACATCATAGTCTCGAGTTGCATACCACTATACATTCTAAGTCTTATTGTGAGTCAATTTTTGAGTCTCATTTCGCATTGTCTGCCGAAATTAAGTTTAAAATTAATTTATATAATGAAACTCTCAAAATATCGATGCAATTACCTAAGACTTTTATGGAATTTCAATTGAATGATCATGCAATGGTTCGGATTGGACTTGAACGATTCCCATTAGGAGTCGTAAAGGATCTCCAGGCCTACGGTGCTGGACCTTTTTGAAGTGTGGCAAGGAATGGTTCTACTGCGTACGTTCTTGAGCTTCCTCCAGATACAGGGATTAGCTCAACGTTCAATGTGGAAGACTTAGTTCCTTCTCTGGGCTCAACCCCACCACCTTACAATCCTTTCCAACCGCCTCTTATTCACGATCCCATCCCAACTTTGTAGCCAATACCACTTCCCTACCCAAGTAGGCAAAGGAAAGAGATAACTGAGGAAATTTGGGATAATCTTGTGGCATTCACCTGCGGCAGAAAATTTCTGGTTTATGAGATGCAGAGGGTTGACGAGTCGATTACCGAGAGTGCATGGGCCAATCATGAGAGTTCGTCGCTTAAGTTTCCGTATTCCTGGTCAATATCGCGATCACACTTCATCGGGGATGAATTCCTTCGGGTTCGGGAGAGTTGATGCGAAACCTCAAGTATTTGGTAGAGTGGCTTGGCGAGCCAGGTTATTGGGCTCGTCAAGGAGAGGTTTACCGGGTACGTCCCGCTACAATGGACCGAGATGATGCTCATGTCACCGAGTGTCAAGATTCACTTCATGCGTGTTTCATCGGTGATGAAACATTTTGAGTCGGGGAGAATGATGGGGACACCAAGATCGAGAGTTGTAGATTTGGGCCGCAGCAGATTTTCCAACCAAAAAAAGTGGAACGGAAATCAGAACTAGGCGTAAAGGAGAAAAAAAGTATTTATTGTGAACAATGCTATGAACAGTGACGGACGTCCGTGATTTTGAGCCTTCACTGTTTTTTTTTTATGGACGTCCGTAGTGCCCCACGGACGTCTGTGGACGTTGTGCCGGCAGCGACGAGATTTTGTTATTTTCTGCGAAAATTGTCTTTTTCAGTTTTTTATTATTATTAGGACTCTTTATTTCAAATTAATTATTAGTGGCCTATATATATAGAGGCTTGTAAAGATTTTTAATTAGTTTTTGATTAATGAAAAGAGTCTTTTGCTTCCTTGCTTGAGATTAGCATCTTCGAAGAGTGAATCTTCGTTTCCCAAGAAGGGTTTGGTGTGAAGCCAAGGGTGTAAAGCCCAAAATCTATCCCCTATCTATCTCTTTATTTTATTTTCTTTCTCTACTTTGTGTGATCCCATAAACCTTAAATCCTAACACCCATCGGAACCATTGATTCGAACCCATCTCACAAATCCCTATTTCAACCATTAAATCTCAAAACACTCGATCCCATAAACCATAGAAGAACTTGAGATCCCACCATTGAACCACGAGTAAGCGCCCTAATCTAGAAAACCTAGAGTTCTACCTCTAGGACCGATCTGCACCGCAATTCTAACAGATCTAGTGCAAAGACTGAACCCTTTCCTGAACCCGGACGTGATTTTTCGTATGGAAAACGATGGAGCCCTAAGGTAACCGCATTATTTTCAGGTTTGTTGTTCAAGTTAATTTAAATTAATTTCGGCAAGCAATTAATTCATCGCAGTCACGTAGGTTAAGGTTTTGTCCTGCGTCAATTTTAGATGCCAACTCAAAGATATTTTTTCCTTTCTAGTTCTAATATGATGCTCCTTATGGAAGCTTTTCTATATGCTCTCTTCAAATCATTCCGACTTGCTCCTTTTGAAACCCCAATGGTCTCGTAGCCGCCGGTGTTATATCACTCTTCTTCAGAGCACTCACAAACAGGATTGAAGCACTTTCATATGAATTCTCCACTTTGGTGATCCTAAGATTTCCATAAAGCATCCATACTAATCATAAAGTGGAACACATAAATTTGTTTACAATCAATCAAAAACCCCGAATTCGATCAAAATGACAAAGTTATGAAATGGCAATGGACTACAAAAAACAATTGCTTTTCTTTCGATCATAAGATAGACAAATAAGAAACATAGTCAGTAATCATATTCTCTTGGTCCAAACCCCAAATAGGTATACACTCGATAATGACCCACGTAAACATGTCCCTCCATTTTTCATAACTTTATCACATTGAATATACAGGGCCGCTTGTAGACATGACTTTTCAGACAAACCTGTTGTCATTTTTTACTATTGTTTCTTGTCATGGGGTAACTGTTTCCAACGTGTGCCCCATGTGGCACCGTATGCCTGGCACACTAGGTTAGCCTAAACCATCTCACAACCTACTGAAGGCAACCTTGTCTTGTGCTTTCTTGTACAGCGAAGACCGTGGATAGTGCTTTTTGCGTCCTTCTAGAGATGCATTTATTGATTGTTGAAGTTGAAACATTGCTACCTTCTTAGCTTGAGCCTCAACTTGTGCCATCAGATTTTCTTGGTCCAAACTGCAAATAGATTTATGCTTGATAATGACCAACGTAACCATGACAGTCCATTTTTCATAACTTTGTCACATTGGGTATACACGGCACTTGTGGGCATGTCTTTTCAGACCAAACTGTTGTCATTTTTAACCATTGTATCTTGTCATGGGGCGAGTCTGTCTGACTTGTAACTTGACTACCATGACCTTCTTGAACATCATTAATCATCTCAAATTCTTAAAAAAATAATTTCTAGATGAAATATTTTCTTAACAAGTTCATCATTTCATAGATAGCTGCCACCCATTTCATTTAGATGTTTTTTCTCACTTGTGCCATTTATTCCTAGTGGGTTCCTTAAAGTTTAAAAGTAATATATTAGTTTGGAATATATTCCCATTGTTGCATCTATTTTACATATAAAGATTTTTCTTCTTCTCTTGCATGCTAGAAATGCAGCTGAGCTATCTGGACATTACTTTTGCATGCTTAGTTATATTCTCAAATGCAGGGAATTTTCTGCTGGGAAAATTGGCATGGAAGTGATGCAAAACTTGCTGACATCAACAAAGTATGAGTGGGCCAAGTCTGAAAAATTGTTGGCAGTATTAGAATCTCCTTTGATGCGATTATGTGCAAGGTACATCATCTTCTATTGTAAGGAAATCTTCAGGGAATACCCACATTTTGTTGGTTCTTACAACAAATTATTATGAATAAATTAATAAAACTTCATTAATTGTTTTTTTACCATAATTTCAGAAAGTTAATTCATTGCAACATATTAAACTAATATATGATGCCTTGTATTACTGACCTCTTTTCAACTAGACTACTTGTCTCAATATGGTGGTAAAAAATCTTATGCGAAGATAAATTGAACTCAAAGTAAGCAAAAACAGAACAAAGGTTGGGCAGATAAATTGTTGAAATGCAACATATGTCAGGTCTTGAGAGCTTGCCTTCTTTTGCACAATTAACTTAATAGATTTGACCAATGAAGAGTATATGCTTGCAAACAAGATACTTCATGGCAGAGCTTATGTTCCATTGTTGTCTTCCACTACTCATTATACTTTCTCATGGTGTATTAATGATTACCACCATCACCCTCTGGGACCTTAATGAATAAGATATAGTCCATTATGTGCTTGATGAAAGCTTTATTCTTTTCTATGCAAAACAGTGTAAATAAAGCTACTACAACCGATTGTAAACTTTTCCAATACCTAGGTGTCTACTTGATGTCTTACTCTGATCTATATCTAAGTTGTTATGATTTAAACTTTGAAATATAAATTGCTAGCTGTTCTTTGTGCCTTTGACATGCCCATGATTGCCAAAATTATCATGTTCAATCAGACTAGACATCATATGTAAACCTACTTCTGCTTTACCTTTGGTTTGACCCGGTTAGGGCATTATGATTGCCAATGCCAACATTATTTTGTTTGGGTTCTCCATGCCCACAAGTAGTTTATCTTCAGTAGCAGCTTCCACCTCTGCAGAATTACTGAGACAACCCCCCCCCCCTCCCAAGGGGAGTTCCCTACGGATTTATACTATCCTAGAAATATGCACCACTATTAGGAAGTGAGACTTTGTCAATTGAGAATATAGCCTCCTCCGGTGACTGAGGAGGCAAGTAGGTTTGGTTGGAGAGAGGTTGGTAGCCTGAAGGGGATGATGGAGGATGCGTAGGCACGACTATGGGCATAAGGAACAACACACTCTGAGCTTGGGCTTAAAAGGAAGGCTTCATTGACAGACTCAGCCTGAGAAAAAGTCTAGTCTGTTGTTATTTTGCTCGCACATGAGCATCACGTGACCTCTGGATGTTGAAATAGATTCTAGTTTTTCGCATTAAGCGTCTCCTTTAAAAGATAACACTTATTCTTTTCCCTGTAGAGCATATTAAATTGGACGTATTCTATGTTAAGAGCTGTTGGGATTTGCCGGTATACTCTCGGTTGTTTTCTAGTGGACAAAGTTTCCACCAAAGCACCAGAGATCAAGAAACTGATCAGAATTTTTTTTGGGAATTACCTGGAAGCCAAAAAATTTGCGGGAACCTTGTAAAGCTATGTAAGAGTGTTTTAATAGCTATCTCAAAGACTTGAAGTACTTATCACAGCTTGCTCTGATCTGGCAACGAATTTATATCACCAAATATAGGAGCTGCAGTTTCTCCTTTTTTGGGTAGGGCAAGTAATAGCCTCATCCGCAGCTAAAATTGATGGTTCGGCTGTTTCAGCACTATTTGGCTCAGCCTTCCTAGCGTTATCTGTATACTCTGCCTTTCTTATAGGTTTCTTGTCCAAACCATTTATGCTCTCATGCGTCATTGTCATCTTGACTTTGTATAACTCATCCATCACCAGAAGCTTGTGAGTATGATCCTTACCCACTCCACGTCAATTTCTTGTATACACAATGTGCTTTGGTCAACCCTGGTCAACTTCCCACGCCGTGGAATTACTGCTTTTTAAATGTTGTTCCCCAACATTTGTGCTGACAGTCTCTCAATCTTGGCCCACCTTAACACCATTGAATCCATGACTTCATAATTGAGTTCCTCCCTTTTTTTTAATTGTGAAAGTTGTCTTTTTTCAAGGAATCTTGCTTGCATCTTCTTCCTTGAGGGTCTGGTAAAAGCTTCTCTAAATTTCTGCGTACATCTAAAGTTATCATGCATAATCCATGCATGAGTGCTGCATCGATACCTATTTGGTGGAGAAAAGATCTCCCAGGCCAACCATAATTGAAGGAAAAATCCCCCAAAATTAAGATGAATAATTATATGCTTGAAGAGGCCCCCTATATTTGGGTGTGTTCAAGGCAGCTGGAATGTAGCAGCAGCAACCACCCTCTAAGAACCCTTTTTAGGGCCCTTGAGTGTTTTCGCTCCAAACTTCTCCTATGCTCCCAATCATTGGGCAACCGGGAGGACAAAAAATTATATCCTAAGACCATGGTTTAAACTTTAAACTTTAAACTACCCGTACCACATGGTCTTGATCGATATGTATCATTGCTCAGATTGTTCATCTTTATAATGTTTCAATTATTTTTTTTCATTAACCCGTACTGATACCAAATTTTCAAACTTTATGTCAGACCATCAATGTCCTAAGATGCTGTTTGGTCATGGCCTAGATGTCTAAGAGCATTTATTGTTGATGTCAAGCCTTGTTTGATACGCTTGGAACATTTTGAGGTGTTTGATGAGCCTGAATTGCTACTAGAAGTGGGAAATTGCTACCTAAATTGATGTAATCCAAATCTCAGGGCAAAGGAGACAAGTTCATTGAAGAAAAAAGAAACAAAAGATCAATGAAGAGAAGAAAGATGCCCAAGTGATCCTATTGAATGGGGTTGGGCCTGTAGCTCAATTGGAAGATTGACAATATTGCTACTTTCAGGGCATAGAGTCATTCCCAGCTTAACCATAATAATAAAAAAAAAGAGATCCTATTGGACCTTTAATAAACACAAATAAAATATAAAGGTGTCTGGTGAACACTTATTGTCATCACGTGATCAATTAAGTGGCTCATGTGCCACATAACTTAGAAATTGATCAAAGTTGAGATATCAACATTAACCAAAAATGGGATAATATTTATGAGGAGATCTGTTTGTGTAGAGAAAAAATAGGACATGGTTTGACCCTTTGAAGGAAACGAGAGAGGAGTGAGAAGCTCCTCATGTGATCATTTAAGTGACGACATTACAATTTTTTAAACTTCTAAAGAATAAAAAATTTCAAGAGAAAACATGGAGAAGTGGACTTTATTTTATTTTAAAAATAGTTGTTAATTAGGGCTCCTAGTTGTGTTACGAAACTAAATTAGGTTGAAGTATATAGGAGGAATTTCACTTGAGATGGTTTGGATGTATCCATCGGAGGCCAAAAACAGCTCTTGTATGAAGGGTTGAGACGATACAGGCATAAGGAAGTAAGAGAAGAGGAAGATCAGTGAAGACGTGGAGGGAGGCTGTGAGAAGCAATATGAAGAATTGCTAGTGCTCCTAGTTGTGTTAGGAAACTAAATTAGGATGGGTTATATAAGAGAATAAACATGAAACCTATGATTGGTTATTGTTTAATGAATTTTGTTTGATATAATTTGGACATGTCCAACCCACGTGGAATTGATCGCACCTACTCGCGCAATCACACAATGATCAACATAAGAATATATAAATACTGATAATGATAATGAATTATCCACATTGCGCATAATCAACTAAAATGTAATGTCAAGGATATACAATAAAAAAATTCACAATCATAAAGTGATGTTTGTGTCTAATAATAAATAACAATCATGTATAAAAGAAAACTAGGAAATAGTCTTGGAACCATAACTCCTACTGACACCTGCACAACTCTGAGTCTACTTACTCAAAGTTTACATAAACCCATATGCCTAAGATGTATCTCATAGACATCTCTCACAATGGGTTTTGTCATGGGATCTGCCAACATCTCTTTGGAAGGAATTTGATGGAGTACGACCTGCTTGTCCCTGACAAAGTTTCTGATGTAATGATATTTGACTTCGATGTGCTTCGATTTCTTATGGAATTTGGGATCCTTCGCTACATCAATGGCAGATTTGTTGTCCATCATGAGAGAAAGTGGATCCGATACTTTACTTCATTGTGCTTCGATTTCTTATGGAATTTAGGATCCTTCGCTTTGTCTTCATTGTGCTTCGATTTCTTATGGAATTTAGGATCCTTCGCTAAATCGATGGCAGATTTGTTGTCCATCCTCCCTTATATTTTAACCTCGTGTGCCACCCCAGTCCAACTTGATCAGAGTATTTGCTAAACGGGTCAGGTCGGGGTGGGTTGAGCGTTTGAATAAATGGTTCAAATTCGAGTTGGGGGTTCAGGGAGTCGGTTCGGGTACGGGTTGAGCCCAATCCCGCCCAAACCCCACCCTTATGTACCCCTTCATCAAAACAATTATCATCATTTTTGAGGAAGGATACGGCTATTCTCACCCATTTAATAGTAAGTACCGCACCGTTTTTTCACGGACGATAGACAAGAGGGGAGGACTTTTCTTTCTTCATTTAACAATAATGAACAAAACAGCACGTGTAAAAGACGGTTAACTTAAAAAAATGAGTGAACAACATCTACTCAACTTTATAACAAGAGACATGTTTGCTGTCATGTCATCTACCTCATATACATGAAATAGCTTTATTACCTGAAGGTCTTCTTGCAAGACTTCATATGTGAGATATAGCACTCTGTTGTTGGCGTCTTAGGGAAAATTCCATGCTACTTGGAATTACTCAGAAGTACCTATGGGACTCAAAAAGTTTTGATAAGTAACCTCTATGTCATGAACTTGTTACGACTTGCTTAGCATGCTGGCATAGATTACACAACAGATGTTTACTGTTTTCATGAATGGACTTGTATTGAGCATCTATATGAGGCACCAGATGGTTGCACAATTGGATCTTTGGTTGGCTCATGTAGACTTCAGAAATTTTCATATACCCCTTAGGACCAGAGGAACTTTAATGTCAACATTAGGCATAAAAAATGTGAGATGGCTGCACAATTAAATTAGTATAAAATGCTAGATGGTTTGTAAAATCCAGACTGGGCTGGTAGTTGGACTGTGGCTAAACCAAAACCAGGACTCTGCCAGTTCAGTCAGGCTATAGACTACTGCTTGGCCTAGAACTGTAGGATTTCCCAGTTCTGACCAAACTGAGCAGTCCTAAGCCATTTCTGGTTCAGGCTACCATAAAGTTGGCCTGAAACAAACAAACAAAAAATTTCTGGCTATCTCTAGATACTAGAAAAAAGATAAGGGTTTGGAGAGAATTTCAGAGAGAGAGAGAGAGAGAGATGATCATGACATATTCATTTTCCAGCGACCCTATCATTCTCAACAAAAATTATGTCGTGGAGAGAGAATCCGGTGAGTTTATCTTTTCTGGCAACCCTTTTATTGTCCATCAAGATGGATGGACATTGATTTGTTTTTCATAGGCGTTTTTTGTTCACTCTTATAGTGAAAATAGATTTGCAGAATACATACGATATATATATATATATATATATATATATATATATGAAATATAATTTGACTTGTTATGACGCAGTGTTCGAACTGGTCTGTCTGGCAGTTGGACCAGTTTGGAATAGACTGGCCCCTTTTCTGGTTCAATGTCTGGTCTAATTTTTAGAACATTTTTTATCGGTAACGAAGAGGTAACTATGTGCATGGCATGCTAGATGCCTAACATATTAAATCATTACTAGTCTTGTGTAGACTTAGGAAGTTTGTCAAAGTAGTTTTATAATATGATACCCATTAGGTTCCAGAAGAATTTTTTGGGGTCAACTTAGGCGAGAAACAGTCGTTGGGTGGGTAACCCAGAGAGAGAGAGAGAGAGAGAGAGGGGGGGGGGGGGTTTAATATCATGAAGAGGCCTACCCTAAAAGGTCTTCAACTTGAAAAAAAAATTTCACATGGATTTAAAATGAGAGGACTCTCAAATGCATTTACAGGATTTGAATGTGTTCATTCACTGTGTACAGAATCACAAAGAAAGGCTACTGTAGTTTAGATCTAGAATTAGTAGTCAATTAGATCAAATAAAGAAATCTTGTTATGACTCCAGGTATTTGCTTTTTCGGAAACGATCTACAGTTTAATATGATCGGTCATCTGTAGCCAAAGAAATGTCCAAATATGTACACTAATTAGAACAAAATGAAAACCATCTTGTGTCAACTAGTTTCTAAAACATTCCATCACTAGAGAAACAGTTCTTTATCTAGTACCCTAAAGTTGGTTAAATGTCTGCAGGTACCTCCTTCAAGAGAAAAAGCGAGGGAAAGCTCTTGATGCTGTTGCGAATTTTCATTTGCAGAATGGAGCGGTATGTCCTGCCCCTTTAGTATTATTGTTATTTGTGCAACAGAGACCTCTGTCCAGTTAGATACAGGTTCAATTTCTCTGTGTTGTATGGTGCGAACCCTTGGTTGTTTTGTGTTAAAACAATTAGGAGTCGGTATAGAGAACACGAGAAAGAAATGAGAGGGGGATGCAAGTTTTTATTTAATAGTGAGAAAACACTTACTAATTAGCACCAAAATGCAAAAGAAGCCTGTACATTCTATTTATGAAAACTAAACTGAAATCCCCATTCCAGTGGATTGGTAAGGCTTGAATCACTTTTAGTTATAGTAGCAATTCTTGGCCTTAGTCATTATCATCATCACAACCTTATCCTATCTGTTTGGGGTTGGCTTTGCAATTCCTTTTCTCCACTTGTTTCTGATCAGCATTAAGCTCTTTGTAATTTAGCAATCTTTCCTGTCCCTTCTCACTGCTTCCCTCTAGGTCTTCAATGGTCTTCTTCTTCTCCTACTTCCTTGTGCTTCTAGCGTCTCAACCATTCATACAGGGTCTGCTTTGGCCTCTACTAGGCATGTTCAAACCACCTCAAGCGACAATCCATACTTCTTTCCTTTATAGGTACCACTCTCAAATTTCCTCTTATGTACTCATTTTGAATTTTATCCTTTCTTGTTACTGTACCCATCCATCTTTCCATACGCATCTCAGTCACATATACTCTATCTTTTTGTCGCTTTTTTCTAGCCCAAAATTCCGCGTAGGGGTCTCAATGGGCAGGGGCTGGGCCGAGCCTTTAGCTGGCCAACTATAATCGGACCTCTTGGAGCTACCCCACACCTGGCCTGATTACTTAGTCGGGGCCATCTCATTTATGAATCGGGCCTACATACGTTAGCCCATACCCAACCCATGGCAAGCCGCAGGACAGCTCGACAATTTCTATATATAAAAACTCATTTGATCGATTCAAGTCAGGCTTAAATGGGCCGATTTTTAATCGGACTTTTGGAGCTAACCCATATGCGGCCCCGCTTACTAAGTGAGCTGGGCCGGGCTCAAGACCAGCCCGTTGAGACCCTAATTTCGCACCATATAATATGGCAGGAAGGGCTGTCAAGGGGTCAGGTTGACCCGATACCCGACCCTATATTTTACAAGGTTGGGCACATAAACTTGACCCGTCGGGTCGGGTTGGGCATGAAACATCCGACCCTACCTTCGAGTCGGGTCGGGTTTTAAGTGACAATCCATTGCTGCCTTTTGAGTGTTCCTTTATGTCTTGTGCACTCCTTTATATAAAATGGGCTTATGTCTCTTAGAATTTGATCAATAGTAACAATGTAGTCCTTTATGTATCATTGCTCTCTTCTCTCTCCCTCTTCTCCTCCATCTCTCTCTCTCATAAACCTTAATAAGGGTATTCTTCTCTTAACTATTTCCTTCCGTGTATTAGTTGATTACTAGTTTCTATATGGTATCAGAGCGGGTAGATCTCACGCATACTTGTTGTGGACATGAGTCGGTTTCGTCTAACGTATGCTCTGCACAGCACCACGTAGACGGATTTTTGTGCATCAGAAATCTTGTTTGTTCCTTAATCTTCGTATAGTTTCTGTATCTTCAACATGTTCTTCATTTCTCGTCCAACTAGGGTTTTTATTAATGTTGTCGCCACCATATTTTCTTGAGCAGCAGCCACATCCAATCTTGTTTTTAGTATGTATTGTATTTACATTCTGGTTCATCGATGTGTTTTAGACTTCTTTTAGGGAGAGAATAGGAGGGATGATATGAGGAAGAATGTATGAAGACGGAAAAGAAAAAAGAAGTGGTTGTTGTTGCAGTCAATGAAGAAGAGGCAATGAGTGGAAAAAAAAGGAACAAATACTGGAAAAAATAAAAATAACGCAAAAAAATTTAGAAAAAAATGTCTACAAGGTTGATGCTAGTGATGCAGGCAGCCATGGATGCCTTGAAAAGATAAAGAAATTTTTTTTAAAAAAAATTGTGATTGTTGACATCACTCATATGGTCGTTGAAGTTAGCCCTTGTTAAAACTTTGACCTAGGGTTTGTTGTTTCTGGGTGAAGGGGAAAAAAAAAATAAAGGGGGAAATTTCAGTGGTTGCTAACGTCAGCCCCAATAAAAGTTTGACCTATTGACTCAAAAATTAAGGGGTTGGGATTGATTTTGCATGTTGATCGATCTTTTCTCTTGCACTTGTGATTGTAGGCCTTTTAATGTGATTTTCAAGAGGTTCTTTTAGAAATTAGGGTTTCACGGTTTTCTGGACACAACTCTCTGTCATGGTCGAGATAAACTTTTGCAGTATAGTATTCCTACGAAGCTCTTTGTGGCCTTGGATTGCATTATTAATTCCTCGATCGTGAGATTCGATTCATTTTTTAAAACCCAGAAAATATGTCGTTGTCACGGCTTTTGATGCATCCCATGATCTTGTGCCTCGATCTATGGTGTTTTCCTCTTGACGTTGGATTGGCTTTGAGAGACTTACCATTTGGTTACAGTGGTGTTGCATTTACTGAGGAGTGAGTTTCGAAGGTTTTTGTGGAAAGGGGTTGTGGTGTTGCTTTCCTAAGGAGGGAGTTTCGAAGATTTTTTTGAAAAGGGGTTCACGATGGTGTTGGTAGCGTTGGTAAAAGGTTGTGGCTGCGGCTGGTGTATGACGTCTGATCATGCTGTAGCTGTGGCTGGAGTCTCTTTGAATTGAAGGAAGGAAGAAGGTTTCTTTAGATTGAGAGAAGGAAGAAGAAGATGAAGACTCCTCAGGTTTCTGTGCTTGAGCTATTAGTTTAAAAGGAGCAGCTGCTCCTAAGGTTTGATAGAATGTTGGCTAATATAAATTCCTTATGATGTAGTCATTTCCAACCTGTAAAACTAAAAAACAAACAAAAAGGATAGTGATGTTTCCCTGAGATCCGTGAAATCTGAATCCATAAAAAGCTAGAAACAATGTGTGGATAATGGATTTTTGGTACTATATAGATGATGGATGATGGGGTTATGGTTCTCCTTGATGTATGGTGACGTCTGAGTTTATTGTTGGTTGCTATGTTTGGAGGTGATTGGTTCATCCGATACCCTATTCTCATGATTTATGGGTTGATATTGTTGTTGTATATTGTCATGCCCTCCTTGACATGGTTATGGGTAATTAATTAGGCCTTGTGGCCATGTGGTTGGTGCCAAGAATATGTTGTAGGCTAAGTAA
Organism: Chloranthus sessilifolius; assembly: GCA_021018995.1. Lineage (NCBI taxonomy): Eukaryota > Viridiplantae > Streptophyta > Magnoliopsida > Chloranthales > Chloranthaceae > Chloranthus > Chloranthus sessilifolius. The sequence continues at coordinate 25,379,142 of CM037589.1, forward strand.
CCACTTGTTTGGATCATGGTGTATATGATAACCACTTGAGTGCAAAGTGTTGCACCAAGTTGTTGGTGAGTGCAAGCGTTTGCACTACGTTATTGTTTTATCTTGGACACCTAGGCGCTAGTTGTTGTGAAGATATTAAGTCAAGGGGAGATGATGGTGTAAACATGCATTTTTTTTTTATATATTTGTCGGCAAGTTGGACATCCATGTCATAGATGCTCCAACTTGAGGGGGAGTGTTGGAGATGATGCAAGTTGTGTGTAGGTGTAGGTAGGTGTCTAGTGAAGGTGTGGGTATGGTCTCACCTCATTTAGAGTGTTATGTTATGTGTTATGTTCCCCTCTATATAAGAGGGCTTATGTCTCTTGTAATATGATCAATAGTAACAATGCAGTCCTTTATGTGTCAGTGCTCTCTCATCTCTCCCTCTTCTCGTTCATCATTCTTTCTCTTATAAACCCTAATAACGGTATTCTTCTCTTAGTCATATCTTTTATCATAGTAGTTGATTATTAGTTTCTACATGAATTTAGTCTTCCCTAAGTCTTGTGTGGAGTTGTTGCTTCGTGGTATTATGGAGGTTTTGTTGGAATGAAGGGCCACGCTTTTGGATGTCTTGTAGGCTTTTTGGTTGGAAAAGAATGATGGGGGTTTCAGAAAGGTTAGGCAGGCTATTGCTATGGTTATAAGATGTGCTAGAGATCGGGTGCTAAGTTTGGTTGTGTTGGATAAAGAGGGGGTTGACAAAGAGGGTAGGGATTTGATTGATCAATGGGAAGATTTATCCAAGTTCATTTTCAGCTTCCTGGGGTCTCCCTGGTCTGTTTTAGGCTCTTCCTTTTTTTTAAGGTTTTTTGGTTTTGGGGCTGTGAACATGTTGCTCTCTTTTTTCTCGATTTTTTTTTGTGCTGCCCGGTTCCTCGGGCTGGGCCTGTCTATTTTGTCATCATGCGTTAGTTTCTTATTCCAGCACAAGTATGCATCTTTCTCATTTTGACTGTAATCTGCCTTTATTGATCAAAGAAGAAAAACAAGGATGATAAAGTGATGTAGGCCAAAAGTTTAACCTCCTACGAAGTCTTAGAAGATTAGGGAAAATGAAAAGAAGAATTGAAAGAAACGACGAAAAGAGGGGAAATCTAAGATTTATTCATGAAAAGTTGTCGATCGGACTGTCACAGAATGTTCCGACTTTCAATCCCATTACTTTTTCATTTGACCTATTTTCAAGTATCAAATGATGTCATATTGATGTGGAATTTGTCTTATTTGAAAGTTTATCAAGTACCTTTCCAACGAGCTAACAAACGCCCAATTCTGATGAGTATTGAAAAGGTTATAATCTGTTTTCGGAGGTTGCACGGAAAAGTCACGAATTTCAAGACTTCTAGTTGAGTTAAGATTAGTTTCTTTTACTATTTTATTATAGTCAATAGAATTTATTTCTTTTATTGTAAATAGGTTTTGTTTCCTTATTATTTAGGATTTTATTTTATTAGTTTACGAAGCCAGTAGTGTTGGAATTTAATTAAGAGTGAAATCCATTATTTTATTTGGAGCTTTATGAAGACCTACTAGCTGCAGTTAGTATTTAGGTTTTCCTGCAGGTTCAATGGCAGAGGAATTTTTGTGGGATATTCCTTAATTCAACCACTTTGGAAGACTAATTTTAGTCTTCTTTGAGGTTTTGTTAGGTTTTTGTCAAAACTAATACCCTCTAAAGTGGCTTTCGTGTGCGGATCGCATCATAAAGGCAGTTGTGCTGGAATTTAATTAAGAGTTAATGCATTATTTTATTTAGAGCTTTATGAAGACCTACTAGCTGCAGTTAGTATTTAGGTTTTCTTGCAGGTTCAATGGCAGTCCTTAATTCAACCACCTTAGAAGACTAATTTTAGTCTTCTTTGAGGTTTTGTTGGGTTTTTGTCAAAACTAGTACCCTCTAAAGTGGCTGTCGTGTGCGGATCGCATCATAAAGGCATCTAGGTTTTCTTGTAGGTTCAATGGCAGTCCTTAATTCAACCACCTTAGAAGATTAATTTTAGTCTTCTTTGAGGTTTTCTTAGGTTTTTGTCAAAACTAGTACCCTCTAAAGTGGCTGTCGTGTGCGGATCGCATCATAAAGGCATCTATGGAATTTACAATATATCATGGATTGATTAAATTACTTGTTTTTTCATCATCATAGAATCCAAATGAACCACCAAAATATTACAAGAAGTAGATCGAGACTTTGAAGAAAACAGAAATCGAGCAAACGGTGGGGATGAACATGATGTTGCCTCATAAATTACAGAAAAGTGATGGTCTATCAAATCTCAATAGTCTCAGATCAAACACTTTCACTGATTGATAAGTTGAGAAAACTTTTAATCTGCGTTAAGAGGCAAACACTTTTACAAGAAACAGTGGGGATGAACATAATGGTGCCTTATAAATTACAGAAAAGTGATGGTCTATCAAATCTCAATAGTCTCAGATCAAACACTTCCACTGATTGATAAGTTGAGAAAACATTAAATCTGTGTTAAACCAAAAAAAGAAAAAAAAAAAAAAGGCCAAAATCTTTACAAGAAACTAGAGGAAAATGACCAAAATTTTGCTTGATGGTTGTGCGCTGTAAATCAAAGTAAATAATGATGATCTACCAATTCATCAGTCTCGGATCAAACAACTTCCATTGATTGATAAGTTACGAAAAGTCAGAATTCTTGTCTTTTAAAATATAGAACCTTAAGCTTCAGAAAACAACAAAAATTTTCACAAGAAAATGACTAGATCTTTTGATGCGGGAACTTACTAAATGCAATGCTAGGGCTGAGATTAGGATTAAAATTAATTTAATCAAGTAAAAATAATAATTTCTCATAATAAATTCCCATGAAAATTTCTAGAAATCCAATTAGATGCTTCAATTCCAGCCCAAAATAGCATTACTTTCGTGTACGTTCCCCATCGCGGATCTAGAAGACTAAGGTTCTTATGAACGGCTAGATCTCCGATAGTTTTAGAGTGTCGAACGAACTCGCAAGCGGGTTCTCTCGATACCAATAAAATAAAAGGCTAATAATGGTTTAATGAAGAACGGGTAATCTGAGTTTGGATTTTTATGATTTTTGTGGAATAAATAAAATAACTAGGGTGACGTTACTTACACAAACCGTAAATCTAAAGAAGATAGAGATGGAAGAAGAGTTGGCCTCACACCAAACCGTAAGCGGGAATCGAAGAATCGCTCTCCGTTTCGAGAGAATCACACCCTCACGAAAGTTTAAAACTCTCAATTTTGCATAAGCAATTTTCATTAACCAAAAACTAATAATAAAAGTTCTTACAAGCCTTTAAATAGGCTAACCAATGCATAAAACTAGAAAACCTAGTGTAACTCTAATTCCTAGTTCAATTAAAAGAAGTATCCTAATCCTTCTAAAGCAATAAAATAAAGTTCTAAAACAACAAGGAAACAAATCTTTTTTTTTTTTTTGATCGGTAATAAACGAGATATATTGATAGCTGCAAGATGCTGATAAAACACAGTACAGGAGAACACGACAAAAAAAAATCGCCGTAGCAAAATACAAGACACCCCCCCCCTATATCGAACTTAGCCCGGATTCCACGCGAAAACAGTCTCCTCCCCTTTATCCACCCAGCACCACATCAGATCACGGACCTGCTTCATGATCATCCCTACTGGTAGGCAAGCTTGATCAAAGATTCTGCGATTTCTTTCCCTCCACAGGACCGAATACAAGATACAAATACACCTTCCAAAGACGGACCGCTACTACATCCACAGGCGGACTCCACATCGAGAGATGAGAAAGGGAGCGCAGATGACCCACACCATACCAAAGGATTGAACAATAAGGCCCCATATTTCATGGGCCACCATGCAGTACAACATAAGATGTGCAACCGACGACTCCTCTTTGTGACACATAACACAGCAATTCTGTAAATCTCTCCCTCGACGAATGAGCTGATCGAGAGTAAGAATCCGGTCTTTGAACATGGTCCACGTAAAGAACTTAATTTTAGCCGGGATGGGTGCCTTCCACAGCCCTGCCCTTGCCCACCTGATCAAGGGTCTGGTAGATAGTAGCTTGTAATAGGACTGAACCGAGAATGAGCCCTCTTTACTTGGGTACCACTTTCGCTGATCTCGACCAGCCAAGTTACACTGGGCCCCATAAAGCAATAGCAACAGATTGGAGAAAGTTGTGCCCTCGTCATCCCTCAGCAGTCTTCTAGTAGAGATCGTCCACAATCTCCCCCCCTCATCCTCCGAAACGAACTCAGCGATCATACCATGAGGATTTGTCGAAATGGAAAAGATATCCGGGAAGGAGTATTTAAGGGGTTGGCGTTCCACCCAACCATCCTCCCAAAAGCGAATCCAGGTGCCACAACCCCAACTGTAACTCAGACCTCTAGAGAAGTATTGCTGCATCGCATGTAACCTTCCACCAAGCCGAAGCTTCCTCTCGTGAGCGGCAAGAGGTACCCTGCTACTAACCGCAATGCCATACTTTCATAACACAAGACCATAAATTGTTCGCTAATTTAGCGAGATTAATACACTGCCCAGATACCGCTTCGTAAACGGTTAGCACATCCGTTAGAGACATAAATTCCTGGACCTCGGCCTGTCCGAAAATTATTGTATCATCCGCATACTAAAGATGCGTCATAATCCGACCATGCATTCCGACCCTGATGCCCTTTATGAGGTCAGTTACCCTGGCAGTACAGATCAGCCCCGAGAGGGCCTCTCCCACCATGTTAAAAAGAAATGGTGAAAGCGGGTCCCCTTGACGGAGGCCCCGTGAACTCTTAAAATACCCGGCAGGTGTTCCATTAACAAGGATCGAAAATCAGGCCGAAGAATAACAGCCCCTCATCCACTTTCTCCATTGCTCCCCAAACCCGAACCGGCGCAGCATGTAGTCGAGGCAATCCCAGCTGACCCGGTCATATGCCTTTTCCATGTCCACCTTCCACAGAGCAGCCGGTCTACGGTGAGAGAGGGTCGCATGGATAGTCTCCTGAGCCACAACCACCTGATCAAGTAGTTGTGACCACAAAGCCCTTGAGTGGTTGAGATAATGGTTCCCATGACAGGCTTAAGCCGGTTCACCAATACCTTGGCAATGATTTTATAGAGGCAGTTGGTGAGGCTAATCGGTCGAAAGTCCGCAATATCCTCCGCCCCCTCGAATTTAGGTATAAGGGTGATGAAAGTGGAGTTGAGACTGCGCCCTATAAAACCCGAAGTATGGAACTCCTTCAACACCTCCATCAGTTCCTCCTTAATGGTTTGCCAAAAACACCTGAAGAACTCCATAGTATAGCCATAGCTATCCTGCTAGGGGCTTTGTTCTTTGCCCCATATTTAATAACCCCCCAGACCTCCTCCTCCTGAAATGGCCTTTCCAGAGCCACCTGGTCCTCGGCAGCAATGGTTTGGAAGGGGATCCCGTCCAGCTCCGGTCGCGTGAGTCCATTATCCGAATACAGCTCCTTATAGAAACCGACAATCTTCTCTCTAATCTCCTCTTCGGAATACGCAACTCCATCAACCACAATTCGTCCCAAAAAATTCCCCTTGCTCCTCGCAGTAGCAATTGCGTGGAAGAACTTAGTATTAGCATCCCCTTCCCGGATCCATTTGACCTTAGCCTACATTTCAAAGACGCTCTCCGCCGGATAAACCTGATTAAGTTCTGTTTTCAGTAAGTACCTCTCATGCCGTTCTTCCGCCGTAAGACTTCTTGTTTCCTCCAAATTGTCTATGTCATTAAGCTTTGGTAACAAGGTCTCTTTCTTGACATGGATCAACCCATATTCTTCCTTATTCCAAATTCTGAGCTTCGCTTTAACGTGCTCCAGTTTAGCTATGAATCGAAAAGCAGCCGTGCCAGAGACCTCCGCTTGACCCCACCACTCCGCCACCTTATTTCAAAAATCTCCCTCCAGCAACCACATATTCTCAAACTGAAATGGCAAAGGCCCTTTATACCGGGACTCGCACGTAAGCACCAGCGGCCGATGATCAGAGACCGCTCTAGCCATACATTCCGCCTCGCTGGTCAAGCCACTCAGATTAAACGAATCTATCGAGCTGCTCATGGAGGACATCCGCAGTTTGACCACGTGAACTCGCCTGACGGTGGCACAACCACCCCAATCCAAAGAAAGCGTTGAAATCCTCATGATACCAGCGTCCGGCCCTCCCTTCTTTTCCCACCCCACCTTATGGCGATGCTAAAATCGCCCCATGCGTAATCTGGACAATTCCATCTGCCGTGGCATGACCAATTCAAACCATAAGTCATGACGATCTCGATTAGAAGAGATACACCAGAAACATCCATTCATTGTCGGATGCTTTGTGTCAAAGGGCCACCGCAACAGAGAAAACTCCCACTTCGTCCTCCACTTTATCAAAATGGCGAGTATCCCAAGCGATTTAGTATACCTGCGCCCTCCGAATCAACCCCTATCCATCAAGACTTGCCCCGAGTCGACCTTCCGCTAACGTTCGCCCCATTTGGTCTTTTGCAAGGTAACCAGGATCAGTTTTATTGTTTCAACGATGCGCTTGACCCCCGCCCGTTTTCCTTCCCCGCATATACCCCTAACATTCCACGATAACATCTTCATTACCACCAGCTTAGGCGCTTGGTAGCGGAGGGAAGTTAGATCCCCCTCCTTCCTATTCCCCATCGCATCCCGTGCCCCCCCTCGATTTCGCCTCCTAGTTGTTGTGCGAGCCACCAATATAGACCTGAACACCTCCCGAAGCTCGTTATCGGGCCCCTTGAAAGACATCCCAAGATTCCTTCTCACAGAAATCAACCGATCAATATCTTCCATCAGATCCATCTCTCCAGAACCCATAGCCGCTCCGACGATCTCCTCGTTCCCTGTGCCACTATGGTCCCCCAATACGTCCGATATCGCCACCTCCACCACGAGCATGATTTGTCGCCACCGCGTAAAATCAACTGCCGTGGCTCGAACCCGAGCCATCGACCAACTGCCCGGACTGCGTCACAGGATCCATCGCAAGAGGAGCTCGCATCTGATAATCGTATTTATCTCTCCCCTCCATCTCGCCTCTGTCTCTTCCCAGGTTCCCCACCTCACTCCGAAGATCCCACCTTTCCCTTTGTTGCTGAATATGACTCTGCATCACCTTAAGCATAGGCTGAGCTCCCAACGAGTCCCGAAGAGAACTGGCCACCCTAACCCGGTCGTCCACACCCGGGTCATAGCCCCGGATGGGCCTCCTATACGGATCGTAAAATAGCCCTGTGGATCTACAAGGTCCGCCTCGACTCCGGTCCGCTTGTTAAAGCCCGCCATCCCCCATCCCCACAGCAAATTCTTAGCCCAGATCACCTCATCGTTAAATCACGTGGCCCCTCCAGCTCGAGCCCCCAACTTCACCTCCCCAATCACACCTTCTAGAAAGCTCCAGTCCACGTGTCCCAATCGCACGCAGTCTCCCACGCCCCCTTGCTATAAAAGGACGTTTTCTCCTACGGTAAACCCTAAAGGGTTTAGGCATAGCATCCGGTTTGTCTCCTCCGACACCGTCGACAAGGATAGATGCTTCCATCGCCATCGGATCCTGCGTCGCCGCCTCGACTGCATCAAACATAGGGAACTCCCCGGTCTCACCTACCGTTGTATTTTGCAGGTGTACGTTGTCGGTGGCCCTATACGAGATGATTGAGACCGTAGGTACCAACGAGAGTGGACGGTCACCGTAGCTCAGATGTATGCCCTCGAAAGTCGTGACCAGTGTCGTACTGTAGCCCCCGGAATACGGCAATGGGTATGTCGGTGTAATCGAACGCTCCCCCTGCGGCCGGACCTCCTCCGATAACTTTCCACTCCCCCTGGGTTCTCCGGGATTAGCTCCCCTTCTTCAAGCTCCTCCTCCTCCGAATACTCCCCAGCTCCATGTCTACAAATCGGTCCATGAGCAAGGCAAAACATCGACTGACGACTCAATATACGATCCGGCCGCTGACATCCCCGCCTCCCCGAGTGCCCACCAAAGAGCTCGAGACCGAGATCGCTTTCGGATGGAGCGCCGTGTCCCTGACCTCGAGGTCGCCATACTTCAAAGATCGCTGCCTCACGGCCCCGGTTCCCGTTCATGGGTAGACCACCTAAAAACTCTTTTCATGGGTCGAGTGTGTATGTTGAAATCTGCCTCATGATTCTTCTTTGCGCCTGCTCAAGACCTCGCCACGAGCTCCACTTCTACGAAGATAGCGAGTTCCTGGCCGTTGAGGCAAATCTTGCACAATCTGGGGATGGCCTCCCAATCGCCGGCACTCACCAAAACCCTGGCGTATCTAGTCTCCCACAAATCGTCAGTACTCCGGTCGATGAGGATGCATCCCCCGCACTGGTCCGCGATCCCCCGGATGACCTCCGAGGTCCAGGCCTGGAGTGGAAGCCCGAATAAGCGAATCCAAACGCCCCCCATCCAACGGTGGACCTGAGCCAGATTGGAGTCCGGATCCCATCTCCTGCAAACGACCGGATAGTCGTTAATGGAAGCAACCTTAGAAGCAAGTATGTCGTTGGCCGAACTCTGTGAGGGACATCTGAGAAGAAACTGTGTGTCCGATAAAGCCGAAACCGCTGGCCTATTTAGAAGCATCCATTTTTGTAACCAATAGTAAATATGAACCAGCTGTAAAGTTTCTTTAGGACAATGAATAGTAAGCCAAAAATCTGTGATATTATTAGCCACCGACGTAAACTCATTACTCCGGAATGAAAGAGGTCAGACCCTCACCCCCCACCCCTTGGGACTTAGAATACCCCGATGGGAAGCGTAAAGGACGACCTGAGTCGATACGACCCAGCGCCATGTCCTGAGTCGATCATGGTGAGCCCCGAGCCCCGAAAAACTAACCAATGTTCGGCCTTGACCACATACTCGGCTTTCTCAGAGGTACATCCCTTACGGTGGCAACGAGCCCTCCTTTTGAAATTAATGTTCCGGCAGCGCGAGCATATCCAGTCCCCCTCCCGTAAAACCAGCACCATTGTAAAACTGCAAGGAAACAAATCTTATTTCTAATAAAAGAAACAAATCCTATTTTCTAAAATAAGATAATATAAGTGACTAATCCTAATTCAGTTAAGATTCTTGAAATTCGTCACTTTCTGTGCAGCTTTCGAAAACTGACCATAACTTTTCCAATACTTGTCGAAATTGCTCAATTTTTGGCTCGTTGGAAAGCTACTTCGATAAGCTTTCAAATATAACCAATTTTGCATCAATCTGATTTTGTTTGACACTTCAAAATAGGTCAAACATAAAAGTGACGGGATTGAAAGTTGAAGACCCTAATAAATTTTGGATTTTCCTCTTTCTAATCAAGCGGGTCTTCAACGTGCCTTTTTTTAAAAACCCATTCGCGGATTCACTTTCTCTTTTGACGTCTCCTCTTTGTCCAACCACAATTCAAACAGGCGGATCTAAAGTTCGCATCAATCCCCTCTACTTTGAAAAAGTTCGACCTCGAACTTTAGTTGCCATGGATTTTTACGGTCGCGATCACAAACAATATATAGGGATCCTTGATCGAAAGCGGCTTGAATCAAGCATCCCCATCAACTCTTCCTGGGTTAGAAGGATGCATTCCCGATGAATAATGGTTGTGATAGAGATCCAAGAGATCCAAGTCAATCTGCTGAAACTCTTGTGTAATCACGCTCTTATTCTTCCACTTGACCAAATGCTTCTGAAGTCCCCCTTGGTTGGTGGACACAATCTGATCGTCCAACACATATTCGATGATCTCACGAGTTTATCAAGTAGGTGAGGATAGTAATGTGGGTAGGGAAATTCTTGGTTCATCAAATGTAGAAGGCTCAAAAGGGTTGGCAGTGATGGTTGAAGGGTCATGAAATGGAGCAAGGTCCTCCACGTTAAAAGTCGTGCTAATCCCCAAATCTGGTGGAAGATCTAAAATGTAAGCATTAGAACCGGCACGCTTCAAGATCTGATAGGGTCCAGCACCGCGAGCTTGTAACTTCTTTGCAACTCTTTGCGGGAATCGTTCGAGTCTATTCCGAACCATCACAAAATCACATTCATGAAATTCTTTGAACCGTCTATGAGAAGCTGCAGAAAACTTGTATTTTTCATTGTTCGTATTAATTCTTTTCTTAATCTCAGCATGTAACTCATGAATGCAATATGCAAAAGTGGATGCAGACTCTAATTACCTTTGATGAATGGACATTGGGAGAAAATTTATGTGTGTTCTAGTATTCGGATTACCCTTCCACTAGATGAGGTATGCCTGATGTTTCTCAGATTGCGTTTTCCTTGCAGTCCAAGCGTTGTCAATTTTTTATTTACCTTTCCACTTAAGAAGATAATCTCGATATGCTTGATATGTTTTTACCTTGGTAACAAAATATGGTTCTCCTAAAAAAATTTCATCTAACCTCTTCACATATTGTTCAGGCGGGTATTTAGAAATCAATGAGCAAATAGGATTGGGCTCAGGTGGATGAGCATCAAGGAATGGGTCTGGTCTAAAGGTTTTGTTGTTGGGCCTAAAAAAAGTGTACGTGCATCTACAAACTCTATAGGCTTATGTGTAAGTGACACTACTGACACTAACGACTCTTGTGTGAATGACGCAAGGGGCACTACTGGCTCATGCACACTCGACTCGATTAACTCGTGTGTACTCGCTTCAACCAAAACCAAAGACTCTGGGGTACTCAATTCAATTGACCCTAATGGTTCTTGTGTACCCAGTTCATTGGGCTCACGTGTACTCGATTCAATTGACCCTAATGGTTCTTGTGTATCCAGTTCGATGGACTCATGTGTACTTGATTCCAAGGGCGTAGCCAGGAATTTTTGTTTGTGGGGACTACAAATGATAAATATAATGTTAGTAATTATTTTACCATCGATTTAGAGGCTTCTACATCACAGATTTGGGGGCTTAATGGCTTATATACAAACAAATGTTGTATAAGAACCAACTTAATAGAAACTCGAGACTAAATGGGGGCTTGAGCCGATTTGGGGGCTTCTACATCATAGATTTGGGGCTTTAAATACAAATAAATGTTGTATAAGAAGTACTTAATAGATACTCTAGAGTTAAATGGGGGCTTGAGCCCCCACACCCTTCTATGTAGCTATGCCAGTGCTCAATTCAAGTGGCACCAACAAGTCGTGTGTACCGGACTCTACAAATACCAATGACTCATAGGCAAGTGACTCGATTGATTCACGTGTGGGTGATTCAACGTCACTACTCACTAGGGAAATAGAAGTCTCTTTAACACAAACTATACTTTCTTCAGGTTCTTTTATCTCCTCTTCACTTAGCACGGTACTAGGGTCATACACTTCTTCCACTTCCCTATTCTCCGGCTCGTTAGGACTCACTCTTTTAGTCAATAAATTCGGAGTGAGAAATTTGTGGGGCATTGGTATGCAAAGTGCCCAGACCCTTGATACTTAAGGCAATCAGGACACCTATCTGTCATGGTTTGCAAATTTCATAGAAGGCGACGGTGTGTTAAAGGGACATACTTTTCGATAAGTTTCACCATCATGTCCTCCCATGTGGAGATGTGTTTATTCCAAAGAGATTCAGTACGACGTTCTATGCGAGTCCAAAGATTTTAGCATTACCCTCCAACTTTGTTTTTGCTAGCCTAATTTTATACTCATTTGGTACGTCATACCAATCAAAATATTCCTCTACACTAGACTACCACTCGACGAAGGTTTTGGGGTTTAACCATCCCTCAAAACTTGGAACCTCGTTCCGAATAGATTTGAGAAATTTCTCGGCAGGGTCGTACTCGGGTTTACGATGATGAGGGTATCTCCTAACTCTAGTCTCATCACGATTTTTTGGACTTTTCCAAGAATTTGGTGTAGCGGTTTCCCTGTTCAGCTAGTATCCTTTTATGACGAGTAAGAAATTCATGATGACGTGTAAGTGACTCATACATGACGAATCATCTTTGCTTGCAGCTGCTATAGATGAACGGAAATTTCAACGCGAGCGGAAAGCTGAAGGATGTTATTATCAACTAGCAATGTTTAAGATTATGTAGTTATGTGACTAGTGACAGACAGTGAATGACAGTGACTTCAGAACAGAGGTAATGAACAGTGACTTCAGAACGGAGGTAATGAACCAAGGCCCTCTTTTAAAATTGTTGGGTGTCGCATAATGAGTGAAGAACACAAGTGCATGATCAATGTGACCCTAAGGCTATGATACTACGTAAATTAATAGCACACCAAATGGAAAAGTTATTATGTCTTATTACAGTACAACGTAGTGCCGTACAAATAAATAGGGAAGCTTACCGCACGGCAGATACACTAGGCAAAGAGGGAGTTGATAGAAGGGGATTATAGATTGGAGATAGATTGCATATGATGTAATCTACTTATTGTTTTGTTTTATTATGTAGATTAGTTATTTATAAAAGGCTTAGTCATCTATATATATATAACTTGCAAAATTAGCACAGTATCTAACTTAGCCTGTTTGAACATGAGATAGATGATTGAGAGACTAAACTGGATGGCAGATCGATCAGAAAAAGGCCTCTGTCAAAGCGGAGGTATCATGGTAAACTATGTTTACAGGTAACTTTCATTTGTATCTTGCATCTTTTGGTGTCTAATCCCTTTTACTGCAATTTTTTTAGACTTGGAAGTCATGCAAAATAAAAAATGAAACAATTTGCAGGCTGGACAAAATTAAAGAGAATGCTCAGTCATATTTCAGCACTGGGAATATCGAGGCTTCATGTGACTTTCTCTCTATTTTGAGGTAATCTGCTGCGCAATAAAGTATTAGTGGGACTTCAATTTTAGCATAATTGGATGGTTTTTAAAAGTTGACACACCGCCTGACCGCCCTAATTCAAATGAAAAACTATCCAACAAAATAATGATGGTACACTTATGTGGGACATTTTTCCTCATTATTTTTGCTGGTCATTTTAGGGTACTGAAGTACAACATCTGAAACCAGCCTGGATTTCTAGTTTTTTTAAAAAAAACTGTCCATTGATGTGATTAAATGCTTTTAAAGATTTTATTGTATGAATAATTGATATCGCTTCTCCCCAGCCTAAATTCTCTGATATTTTGAATAAGTCTCATTTAAATCATGAATTTTTGCTTAAATGCTTTTTTCACAATTTAATTCAGACTTATTGAAAGATTGGCGGTTTTTTTTGTTTTTTTTTCCAATCCTTGCAATTAAATCACATAGTTTACATCTTAATCATTATTTTTTCATAAAATGTAATCTTCACTATTAATTAGCTTTGGTTACAAGTCTCTAGTATAAATTTTTATTCTAGTTTTAGTTTTTTTGAAATCCAATAACAAATGAATCGGGGTTCTAAAATAAAAAAATCTTAAGTTTCATATTTTTCTATTCTCTTCTCGTTTTTTCTCCAAATTTTACTATTTTTTTTTTATCGAAGTACGATTTTTGTCCTAACCAAATAATATCCAAATCTTGATTAATTCCACGATTTGTTTTTTGAATTATGCCAATTTTGTCCCACTTCCCGAATTTTGCCCGTCCTCATATAATTCACAGTTTCCGACTTGGTGGCTATGCTCCGCAGTGGTGTTTCGAGGTGTCGAACCTCATGCCATGATAGGAAGTAGTGGTGCATCATTTTTGTGCATTGTAGATGTTACCATGGTTTAGCTCCGCTATTCCAACAAACCCGCAGTCTGGGAGAGGTAGATAGTAGGCAGCTTTACCCCCATTTTGGAGAGGCTGATTCCTGGACTCAAAACCCGCGACTTATTGCTTTGGGCAGACAACACTGGCCATCACACCAAGGTCTTACCTCTAGTGACTACAGTATGACAGTTAGAAAAATAACACTCTAGCCAAGCAAGAGAAATTACCATTTGTCGTAATTTTTCACTACTCAAAGGGGGAAATTTTTTTGAAAAAAAACCTGAACATTCACCCCAATATCACTAACACACCTAAACTATTGATATTGTCAAATTAGCACCAGAAGAAATCATAAGTTCATCAACTAGACCCCTGCCGTCAACTCCCGTTAATATGCGAACGCAAAATGCTGCCGGGAGGGGTCTAGTTGATGAACTTATGATTTATTCGGTGCTAATTTGATAATATCAATAGTTTAGGTGTGTTAGTGATATCGGGGTAAAGTTCAAGGGTTTTTTTGAATTTTTCCCTTAAAAGGATAATGATATATTCATTATGGTGGGGCAATATGCAACAAATGTTAGGCTCCAGTTTCCAACATTATAGTTCCTTAAATAAATATTTTACAGGATTCCTAAATCTGGAAGCTATAGTTGTTTCTATGGTTTTCCATCTTTTTGTAGATGGAATATTATTTTCCATGTATTTTGTTCACTTATTTGAATATTTTTAAAAATTCTCCTTGATTGTTCATCTACTTTGTAGTAGGAAAGCTGAATATGAAGAAAGAACAGCATCTTAGAAGGGTGAGAGAGAGAGAGAGAGAGAGAGAGTTAATATCACTTTCACTATAAAGTTACATTCACTAAGAATAAACTAGAGACTCCTACCTGTGTGTTTTATGTATAAGATATATATTGACAAAACTGAAAAGGGTGACCTACAAATTTTAGATACCAAAAAAGTAAGACAGGTTTGCTTGGATTTTCCAATGCGATGTTGCATCTTCTTTCTCAGGTACTTTTTTTTTCTGTTAAATGAACTACAGTCCTTTAAATATGGAATGTGTCATATACCCTGTAAATAATCAGTGGACATTGTGTAGAATATCTAGGGCTGTCAACAGGTCTGGTCAGTCTGATACCTGATCCCGGTTTTTTTAATGGGTTGGACACATAAACTTGACCATAAGGTTGGTTTGGGCGCATAAACTTGATCCATAAGGTCGGGTCGAGCATGAAGCACAGGTTTGGTTGACTGAAAGGTCTTGTCTGGTCGGGTCGACCCAGCCCAGGCAGATATAAAATCAAGGAAAATATAGGACTTTTAACCAGGTCGGACGTCGGTTTGGGTCAGGCATATGCCCTTTACCCGTAGGGGTGATTCCCATAACCAGTATTGAGCGTTTTTCTGTTCGGATTTCTTTTCCTTCGTCTGATAACATTAAGCAGGGATTTAAAGACTCAGACATATCGGCAAATTGGCTGGGTTCTAGTCTGATACATATCAGCCACACCGGTCAATGTTAGAGTGCTTTTTTATTTTTAAAATATTTAGAAAAATATAGAGTAGTAAAACAAATTTTGCCAAAGGGCATTTTTGGTATTTTGTACGGTTCATATTGGATACATATGGGCCGATATTTGACCTGTTTGGCCTGATATTTGATTGAATTGGGATGCATTTGTATCGAATGGGGAGTAACCTGAGATCTTTAAAACCATGACAGTAAGTTGTCTTTAATTTCCATTTTATTTGGGATTTAACAAACATATCAAGATCTTCTCATCAGCATCTAGCTTCCTGTATCTTTTGAAATCTCACAAACGTGCCCAACAAAAATTAGTTTCAACACTTAGTTGAGAAGGGTCTAAACTCCAAACCCCCTGTTTGGCAAAGTTCGTCCGTAAAGCACTTTTGAGGCTAAAATAATAGGGTTATTTTGGAGCTTGGGGCAGATAAGCAGAGACGATAGTTTTGGGGATTGTAAGTTGCTTGAAAAGCCAAGTACTAACTTCATAATTTTAACTAACTGGGGGCTTAATATGTGGGTGGAAAATCAGATTCCTATCAGATGTTACTAGCGGTAACCGAACTCCAAATTCATCAAAATTAATACCGATGCTGCACTATCTAATGAAGGAGCAGAGTATGGTTTTATTATTCGGGACAGCCATGGTTCATTCCTTTAGAAGCCGGTGGCAGCACCATGGATATAAATATTGTGGAACTTGAGTCCATCCTTATCGCCCTCCATTTAGCTAATCAGAAATGGGATCTAGTTATCGTTAGCTCTTACTCAAGAATGTCATTGACGACATAAATGGTAAGATTGCAATCCCTTGCAGATATCTTAGATAGGTTAGGAAGATAGGGAAGTGCAAGATAAGTTTAAAGAGAATGTGTTACAAATTTCTTAGCTAAATCTGAGCTGAACTCTTCCGAGGTGAATACGTGGAAAGAACTCTGACTGCCTGTTCGATAAGGATGGTCAGTCGTCATTTTTTTGGCAAGTAAATGTTTTAATTTTTATTTTTTCGCTTTTGTAGTATAGATTTAGTTGTGTTTCATAGAGGTAATGGCCTTGCCGAAGTTTCTGAAAGTTCGACTTACCTAGGCTACTGACGTAAGTATTCCTTCTTTGTGGTTCTTGTAACGATAAAAAAAAAATTTGAAGGCTAAAATAATAGGTAAGAAGCACTTCCTACTTAAGGACTTGTGTCATGTTTTGAGCCTGTTTTGTCCTTGGGTAGAAAGTGCTTCTCACATCATATTTTACTTTGAAAAGTGTTTTTTAAAAGCAACTTTGTTAAACAAGGCCATTCTCCCCCTTATACATCTGAATGGATGACTCCTGAAAATCGTATATATGAGACAGTGTCTTGTAATCATCAATGGGCTCTGATTGGTCCGCGTTGCATGTGTTTTGATCAACTAGAATGTAGACCCCTACCCATATGTTTTAGGGTCCAACTAATTGCAATTCAAAATTATGCTGCTGCAAACCGTTTAAAACAAGACCTGTGCCATGTTCTAACACCATCTGAGTCGTCTAATTAGGTCATGATCCAATGATCTTTGGTGCAAAAGATTGACCCCAAACACGAGCTCTATCATATGATTCAATGTAGTCAAATTCATTGGCATAAATAAATTGTCAACTACATTAAATGCACCAAGGATCTTTAGATTATGGCCCTCAAATCAGACGGCTTAGATGGTTTCCAAACATGATACAGGTCCTAAAAATATTAAGTCTGTTTTAAATGGTTTGCAATGACTATTATTTGAATTTCCTTCTACTGGTTGGACCCATGTTTGTTGATCATTGGGCAGTAGCAAATGAAGAATCCACAATGGGGCCTACGGCTGTGTTTGGCATTGAGACGGAGGGGCGCGTGCAAGCTACCACCAAAGCAGTTTGCAACTGCTGTCAAAACCGACCCAAGAGCCACTCCCCAGCAACCCGCAGCTCCCTTCCTGCTCCTCGAGCGCGCACCGTAAAAGCGGTTAGAGCTTTGCCAAACAGACACTAACTCCACCGGCATAGGTTGACTAGACGCATCCTATGTGGATCGGTAGTGACCAGTTCACCGATTTTACAAGGATTTGGGACTTCTAAATCTTAAAAGTCATCGACATGATTAATAAGAATTAGTGTTGGAGATCAATCTCACTTAATGGGAAATGACTTCTAATGAAATTTATGGAGTATTTTTGTGATGAGATTCCAGCGGTTCTTGACTAGAATTGTGCATTGTGATTATACTAAGTCCGGGTTTGGAAATAAGTCGGCAAGATGGAAAATTGGAGAAATTCAGCAAAAAAAAAATCGCAAAGTTTGGAAAGAAGTTAGGAAAAATTCGTAGAAAGAATAAAAAAATGGGAGTCATTACTTGTACATGATTTTCAAGTGATTGCACCGATTTTAAAGAAAGACTTGATATTTTAAAGATATGTGATATGTAAAAATGCAATATCAGCTGATTTGAAGTTCGTGATCAATAGATCTCTAGTACATAAAATTGAAGCAAAACATGATACTTGTCATATGATTTATTGTAGTCAACTGTTAAATTATATAATAGACTTTGACTCTATTTAATCAAATGATGAAAATTATATTTTGTTCTAATCTTTTGCAATTGAATATTTAAATCATGGCCTTCAAATCAAACAGCTTAGATGGTGTTTTCACATAGTAGAGATCGCCAAACTTGCAAGTCTTTCTTTTAAATTCGGTGCAATTCGACGCAATCACTTGAAAAGCGTGTGCAAGTAATCGCTCCCTAAAAAAATATGAGGAAAAAATTAAAAATATTAAAAAAGTTACGATTTATTGAAAAGATAGTGAATTAACTATGATTTAATCGCGAAGGTAGTCAATATTTTAAAAAAGTCATGATTTTATTCAAAAATCATGATTAATTAGTGAATTATTTGGTTAATTCACAAACTTTTTTTCATAAAGTCAGAAATAACCAATAGTGATTCCATGTGGCACACATCCAAAAAAATGAATGTGATCACGAGCATACCATTAAACATAGTATCATGTTCAATTTTTGGGATGTGTGTCACGTGAAATCAACATCCGACCATGTGACGATAGGCCCATGATCTCAAGATCTATTCTATGGAAGATTGGAACGAAAAATGATCTTCATCGTCCGATTCAAAGCAATCAACGATTTAGCATGTGCAAACCCGATCTGAGAAGGAAGAATCTCAGGTTGCAAATAAAGGTACCCAATCATTAAAAGTAAATTAAACTAAAACTAACATGACAGCATCATATTACTTACAAGATACTGTTATATAACATGACAAATTAACTATTATGACAAATTAATGAAGCATAAAATAACATGTACCCTAATACATACAGGAACAACATGTACATGTGGAAGAGTACACGTCATACATATCAACCACAAGTGGGTTTTAGTATTATTACTTCTCATTTTCCACGTGACTGGTTTCTAGGACAAAATCCCTCATGAGTCTAGTGTTAGATTCATCAACCATCTGCAAAATCCAATTCATGACACAATTAATAACCATACTTGATCAATAAAATTGATTGTTTTCAGTAGCAAAGAAGTTGGAAGACGAAAGAAAAAACATACAGACCGTAGAAGCTAGCCGCTTCAAGTTATCCCACTCAAAATCTCTTTTTGAGTATACAGATCTAACCTGAAATCAACCATAGGTAGATATATGAACATTACTCCACCAAAAAGATAATGGTAGCTCTATTCCGACCTACCGGGTTGCTGAGGATACCTACGTTGAAAACCATTCACTTCTTTGAATCAGACGAGGGAGATCGGTTTCCATCCCAACCTTCCACACAATGGATCTTGAGACCATGGGGGTACCATTAGACAGTCAGTCTTTTATTCCATGTGACATACATCCCCAAAAGTGACCAAATCATGTTTGAGAGTGATGTGTGCCACATGATTTTCAGGTCACTTTTCGGACGTGTGCCACAGTAAATAAAAGACTGACCGTCTGATGGTGCGGCCGTGGTCGATCCATTGTGTGGAAGACTCAGATGAATAATGATCTCCATCCCCAAATTCAAAGCAGTCAATGGTTTTCATCATAGGTGCCCTCTGTAATTCGGTAGTGGCTTTGTTTTTGTGTCGTCCCTCTGAATGCATGCTACTGACCTCCAAAATGCGCAGAGCTGCCATTGTGAACAGCAAAGAAATGCCAGGGTGGCCATGAATTTAAACACAAGACAAAGCTAACTCATTAAAACTTCCATAATAACAAGACATGACAACATATTATAAGAAATAAAAATAATGAAACAGAGGCCTTCAATTATTACAGGAAGTCTACAGAAAAAGTAGAGAAGGGCATTCTTCTATGAAAAGTGCAATTGCATGTATTCAATAATGTAGTAAATATAGTAAACTATGTGAAATGCGAGTAGCAACTTAGTCTATTAATTTAAAGGCATCCACATTCCAGAGTATCACCAATTATTCTGTTGTAAACTCAGGAAAGTTAGGCCATCTATATTGAGAATAGAAATGAGAAGAAATAATAATTAAAAAAAAACAAGCCGGAAATGACAAAGTAGGTCTTAAAAAAAATAATATTAGAAGCCAAACAATATGAGCATTAGAATCATCAACAATGTTAGAAGCCAAACATATGAGTATTATAACAATTAATTTTTAAGTTTTAATACATAAAATATTCCTTGCAACAAGTTTGCCCTTTCCTGGTCATTTCAGTTTACATTTTTGGGCTTCCTATCATCAAATGTTATGAGGACACCATAGCCAATCATGGCAAATTATGGTTTACTATCACAAACTTGATTAATGAAACTGATTCTCAGAACTCCAACAAAATGTCATGTGTCATATATATATATATATATATATATATATATATATATATATATACACGTTCAAAGGCATCTAGCGCTGCATGGCACCAACCCGAGGTGCCACGAGGCCCAAGACAACATGCCTAAGGTCGATCAGCTACCATCCTAAAAACAAGTTAAAAAGGGATATTTTCCACCGTTGAGTTTTGCGTCAAAGTTGAAATTTTTCAATGGGAAAAATTTTGGGTAAAAAAAGCATATCTTTGACTTGTGAAATGAGGTGCAAAAAGTCTTGAATTTTTTTTTCTAAAACCCTAGAAGATGCTGGGAACACCTAAGAGGATGTGGTGTAAGTCGTAATCATGTGCCATGTGACACATGACCTACCATGAGTACGGCATTTTCATGTTACACAGCATGTATTATCCCTTTAGCTATATATACATATATATATATATATATATATAGAGAGAGAGAGAGAGAGAGAGACAGTTTTAAGGCCCTTACTTGGGCATTCTTTGAAAAAAATCGCAACCAAATATTACTCGACTTAATAAATGCCTGATATATTTATCCTTAATTCATCTCTTGGCAGTCTTTACACAATGAACTTTGAAAACTCCCATCTACCAATGCATAGATCATCATAAACTGTCCCTCCTAACTGCCTATTTAAAGACTCAGGTATCCTTGATTTGTTAAGTACCCTGGATCAGTATTCTCTCATAGCCCTCATAGTTTCATCCCCTTGGCACCTTTTTTCTTGCTTCATTATGAACCTTATGCTCTTCAAAACCCAAACCTAAACAATAAAGGATCAGATAAATACGACTGACAAAGCTAACCACAAATAAATGCGACATGTGATGATTATGCTCTCCAAACCCTAATGGTTTTTAGATGGAGGAAAGCAAACCGACACAAACTAATTGCAAAATTAAAGAGTAAGTTAAAAATAAACACAAAATAAAAATGAATTAAAATATTCTCCATCATAAGTGAACAACACGAACAATGAGATGGTGCAAGTGGTGGTTGAAAGGCTTGAAAATGAATTATTGGGTGATCAGACACAACACAAAGAGCAGTTAAATCAGAATAGCACAGACAGAATTATTGAAATTGGAAGGAAGTATGGCATGACATTTCAGGGGACTGGTGATCAATTGTGAAAAGTTTTTGAAGCGATTAATAAAGATAAAATTGAATATGCTTTTAGTAGAAAAGGCAAAGGAATGAGGGAATTACAAAAACTAGATTGGGGATTATCTTATAAGGTAAATGCAAGGTATACCTGTTCTTATGAATGGTTTAGGGCTATTTTTTTGGGATTGGCGTGTTAGAATGCGGATCTTATCTTGGAACGTAAGAGGTATTTGTGATCTAAATAAGAGGGTTGCAGTTAAGAAGGTTATTATAAACAACAACCCGTTGGTGATTACTCTTCAGGAAACTAAATGGGGAAGCACTAATAATCGAAAGATATCATCGACCTTGGGTGGAAATCAGTGGGGATGGGAAAGCTTGGATTCTATTGGGGCTTCAGGAGGTATTATAGTGGCTTGGAATAGTAGAGAGATTGATGGGCAGGAATCAGAAGTTGGTGAGCACTCAGTGTCAGCGTTGCTGAAAATTAGATCATATGGCATGGGTTCGGCGTTTACTGGGGTTTACGGACCCAATAAAAATTCTCGTAAAGAAGACTTTTGGTTTGAGTTAGCTAGTATGGCAGTTCGGTGGGAAGGCCCTTGGTGTGTGGGAGGTGATTTTAATGTTGTCATATTTGTGTCGGAAAGGATTGGTGAAAGACTAGCCAAGTATGGTATGAGAGAATTTGCTAGTTTTGTTAACACATTAGGGTTAGTTGAGTTTAATATGAATGGGGGCTTGTATACTTGGTCGAATCTGCAAGATATGCCCAAATTAAGCAAATTGGATCGGTTTCTTTGTACTAATGAGTAGATAGAAGTTAATCCTAATGCGATTTTGGAAGTGCTCCCTAGACCCACTTCTAATCACATCCCCAACTTGCTCAGTTGTCCGATTAGAGATGGTGGTCCGGGCTCATTCAAATTTGAGAATGCATGGTTGAGAGATGAGAGTTTCAAGGAATTTGTTATAAAATGGTGGAATGATTATCAGATACAGAGATGTGCGGCGTTCAGACTGGCAATGAAATTAAAAAAAATCAAGGGTGAGATTAAGGTTTGGAATGCAAATTTTTTTGGGAAGGTGGATCAAACAAAAGATAATATCTTTAAGGAAATTAGGGTTTTAGATCTTTTGGAAGAGTCTAGGCCTCTTAATGGGGAGGAGTCCAATCTCCGTACAACCTTTAAGATGCATTATAATGAAAAATGTGTGGAAGAAGAGATCATTTGAAAGCAAAAGTCGAAGGTTCACTGGTTATAAGAAGGTGACAATAATACTAAGTTCTTTCACACGCTGGCCAATGTTAGGAGTAAGAGAAACTATATTAGCAGTTTAAATGTGGATGGTAGAAGGGTGGTTGAGAAAGAAGACATGTGTTGAAATTGTTATGTTTTATGAGAAGCAGTACACAGAAGAAAATTAGTGAGAGACCTGTGTTGGATGGTTTAAATTTTCGTCGCCTCTCCGAAAATCAAAAGCTGGGGTTGGAAAGCTCCTTTACTCAGGAGGTTAAAAAGGTTATCATGAGTTGTGGGAAAAAGAAAGCCCCGGGTCCTGATGGTTTTACTATGAAATTTTTTCAATTCATGTGGGAAACCATCAAAGGTGACATTATGGATTTGTTTAATGAATTTTACGAGAAGGGCAATGTGGATAGGAGTATGAATTCTACCTTTATTACTCTTATCCCTAAAATGGAGAGAGCCGAAGAAACAAAAGACTTCTTTCAGAAGTTTTGGCTAATAGATTGCGAAGCGTAATGAAATGCATTATATCGGTGAACCAAGGTGCTTTTATCAAAGACCGCCAATTGTTAGGCATGGTTGTTGTAGCTCATGAAGCAGTTGATTCGGTAAACAGAGGTGGTGGGGAAGGCATTATCTGGAAAATTAATATGGAAAAGGCATATGATAGAGTCAATTAGGACTTCTTATTGTATGTGATGGGTAGAATGGGCTTTGGAGAGAGATGGAGGAA
The DNA here is from genome assembly GCA_021018995.1 of Chloranthus sessilifolius. Taxonomy (NCBI): domain Eukaryota; kingdom Viridiplantae; phylum Streptophyta; class Magnoliopsida; order Chloranthales; family Chloranthaceae; genus Chloranthus; species Chloranthus sessilifolius. The sequence goes on from CM037589.1 coordinate 25,402,365, forward strand.
ATAGATGCATGGTTGTTTTTCATCACCTTCGTTTTCTATTTTGGTAAATGGGTCACCAAGAGGGTATTTTTAGAGTACTAGGGGGTTACAGCAGGGTGATCCCTTGTCTCCAATGTTGTTCAATATAGTGGCTAAAGCTTTAAATGGTTTACTTGTTAAGGCGGCTGAATTACAGCAATTTCAAGGTTTTATGATTTCCAGTAGGGGCCCTACGATTACCCATCTTCAATGTGCAGATGATATAATTGTGTTTTGTGGAGCAAGTTTGAATGAAGTTTGTGCAATAAAAGATGTGTTCAATATTTACAAAGCGGTTGCAGGCCAAAAAGTTAATCGTCATAAATTAAAACTTTCTGGAATCCGGGTAGAGCAGCAGATGTTGATTTCCTTAGCCGACAATGTTGGGTGCATGGTAGAAAGTCTCCCTACTATTTACTTAGGTTTACCGCTGGCAGTGGGAAAACCTCGTGTGAAGTTATGGGATCCAGTTATCACAAGGTTTGAGAAGAGATTAGTTGTGTGGAAGACCAAAATGCTTAGTAATGGGGATCGTTTGACGCTTATCAAGGCTACTTTGTCGTCTCTTCCTATTTTACATGTCTATGTTTAGAGCTCCTGATACGGTGGTGAAACAGATGGAAAAGATAATAAGGAATTTCCTTTAGGACGAGGGTAGAGATATAAAGAAATCTCATCTTTTAAAATGGGAGACCTGTTGTCTATCTAAAAAAGATGGAGGCTTAGGTATTCGCCATTTAAGCCTGACAAATAAAGCCTTGCTGAGCAAGTGGATTTGGAGAATGGGAGATGTGAAGGAACAAAATCATTTGTGGTGGAAAGTAATCTTTGGGAAATATGGGGATCCTAGTAACTTTTCCAATATAAGAAGCTCTGCTTATAGAGGCTCTGGATGGTGGAAGAGTGTTTGCTCAGTTGCAGATGAATTTTGGAAGGGAGTCTGTTTCAGTTGGGGGATTGGTGATAAAATTCGTTTCTGGGATGATATTTGGGTTATTGATATGCACTTAAAAGATAAATTTTCAGATTTATATCAAATTTCTCTTAACAGAGAAGGTCGTGCTAAAGATATGTTTGTTACGGTCAATGAGAATGTGGTTTGGAATATTCGGGTGCGGAGAAATTTGTAGGAGGAGGTGATTTCTATGATAGACTTATTGCAAAAACTTAATTTATGTACTAGAAATCAAGCCAATAGGGACCTTCATTTTTGGCGGTATCATTCGAAGGGGAGATTTTCGGTGAAATCCTTTTACTTCTCTCTTTATCAAAGTCCTGATAGTCGTCACAATTGGCTCAAGATTTGGAATCTTAGGATTCCATCGAAGATTAAATTTTTCGGTTGGAGTGTTGGATGGGGAAGAATTCTCACATTTGATTAGTTGAATAGATGAGGGATGGGACTAAGAAATAGATGTGTGATGTGCTTTCAAGAGGAGGAATTTGTTAATCATTTAATACTTCATTGTTGGGTAGCTAGGCAACTTTGGAGTGTGGTTCTACAAACTTTTGGAGTTTCTTGGGTTTTTCCTGAGCATTGTGCCGACCTGCCAGCAGAATGGGATGGTTTTGAGTTGAAGGATCTAAAGGGTGAATATTGGAAATTTATGGACTTAGCGGTGATGTGGTCTCTATGGTCAGAAAGGAACAACAAGGTGTTTAACAAAAAAAGAAAATCAATCTCTATGATTATGAAGTTTGTAAGGGATTTGGCTATTGATTGGATAAAAATTAGTATTAAAGTTGGGGATAGTGTGGATTGGGACAACTTGCTCGATTAATCTTTTTCCTCTCGCTTTAGGGAGGGAGTTTCATGGTCTTCGGCATTTGATGACCAGGGGGGAGGTTTTGTATGTGTAGAGTGGGGTAGTATTTTTTTAGGTTCTGGTTCAGCTTCTTGCTGTCTTTGTCTTCATAGGTTTGTATATTTTGCATCTTTTTCTATAAAATTTTCTTTACCGATAAAAAAAAAAAACATTGTGAACAACAATCTAAATTGAATTTAATTGAAAATTCCCTCTTTAATACATTAAAGTGGATTACCTATCTCCGATGATTCAATCATTGTTTGGTAAAATTCTTAAAGGATCGACTTCTCATTGCTTTAACTTAAATAATAATATTATTAATGATTATAATAATAATAATAATCATAATATTAATCCATACAATAACTATCCTTTGAAGCGCTTAATTGTTCAAAATCATGTGACTAGAACAACATGTAGACAGAGCACTAAGAATCAGTGAAAATATGTTAGAATTAATAGTCCACATGGAATCTTTGATACACTAAAGAGGATCTAAAATGAATGAAACCACAATATGTGAAGCAAAAGTGAACAATTTAATGAACATACCTAGACCTTTATGCCTTGAAGACTCTCTCATCAAAGTTGCACAGAACTTGTCCCCATCACTCAAAGAGTTTCTACTTACAAATTCCATCAACTCCTCGTGTGCCTCAGGGTTATAACTCTGCTCTACCAAATAATTATAAACAGATAATTATTGATATCTACATGCCAAGAACATGCATGTTCTGTAAAATTTGTTTATAGACTTTTCATTTCAGAAAGGATTAATGGCTCCTCATAACCTCTTGTACAATAGCCTCCTCACAAGTCCACAGTTAAGCCACGTCGGACAAGCGTTTAAGAAATCCGAGTAATCAAAGGGGCAGTTCATGTTTTGATATGAAGTGACCCGAAAAGCCACGCTAATTGAAGGTTTTGAACCATCTAATTGATGCACTTTAATATGGAAGGTAGTTCATATCTTTTTAGCAGTCCATATTAGAGTACTATGATTTTGCAGTTTAAATCCTTTGATTGGGTAATTTTTTTACTGATAATGGCCATCCATGTGGCATACTTGGATTGATCAAAGACATGCCACATAGCGTCACATAGCTTAATAGTGGCTTGTGACGAGGAAATATTACAAGAGCTTGTGAGGAGAATCGCTTTCAGAAATTAAGATGTGTCGAATATAAATTGTAAATGGGAGAAAGTGCAGTGAGTCCCAACTTAATTTTGAGAATGCAACTTTGGTACCTTCCACAATCACCACATAAAAGCAAATCTACATATTAAAAAAGTGAGGAAATTTGGAAATTTCTAGTAAACTACAAGCATGAACGTAAAAAGGAAGAAAAAAGGACGAGTTTATTAACAAAACAAAAGGAGTAGTACCCTGAGAGTTCATAATTGAGATATCAATGTACAAACTTGCGGTCCTAGATTGAATCCCAGCTTACCCATCAAGAGAGTGAGAGAGAGAGAGAGAGAGAGACCAATGCTTCTTCATATTTATAGGAAATCCAGAAAACATCAAAGTCGATTCATAAATTGAGAATCCAAAAGAAGTAAATGTCCATACCATAAATAAATATCCAGAGACAGATAAAAAATTAGGCTACACTAGATACATTTGATTACATCTTAGCTGATATAGCTTTCGTGTTGAGAAGTCAAGAATTCATAGTTCCCTATGTATATATTAAGTTGGCTTGCACCGTTATATTGCAAGTTTAGTCCTACATTAGAAATTTGTAGAAAGTAAAACATGCCCTATCTATACAAAAGAAAACGAGGTTCCTAGTTCGGTATCTCTCATATTTCGGAATTTTAGTCTGTGTAAGAGAATTCTTCTCCAGTAATTTTTGGATGTTGTTTAGTGAGAAATACATCTTTAAGCTGTTTAGCTTCTGCTAGTGCTAATTATATATGTCCCCCTTAACATTGTATTATACCAAGTTAATTTCCATCTGATGCTATTATTTGAAACTCATTTTATGGTTTGAATTGGTGTATGTTCTTTACAATTATTATGCCACTTCACTAGATCGTTATACATGAGAAATCGGAAAGTATGTTCCTTTGTCTCAAACTCTCAATCTACATTCTTTGTCCACTAGTGCCAGCTATCAGATCTGTCCTTGTCTTTTTACTAGTTAAAACTAGATATGTATTCAGTGACTGGCTTTCACTTACTGCCCAACTTGGTGCCATTTGCACCTACCTTCTCGCCAAATGTTTGGTAATCTAGTTGACTCAACTTCCGAGGTACGCTATGAAACTATGCCACAATCAGTTTCTACCGTAGTTACAGGAATTTTCTACTCAGTGTACCGCTCCTGCTTCGGAAACTTGTTCCATTCCTGCTATCACTTTTGATCATAAAATAGCTTAATTTCAAGCTTTTGATGATGCGCCCTCTCCCAAACTACTACACGCTTCATGCTACTTCTGGCACCTAAGGTTTGTACCATCCACTATCACCAACCTCCAATACCAAGATATATCTAATGGCATGCCTCCGTATTGTCCAAGTTTCTTAATCCATGCAAATCTGTTAATGCATAAAATACTGGTGCCTTTTTCCTGTCTTTTGTTTAGCTTGACCCTTGTGAACCCAAGTCACTCGTTAGTGCCCATCTGGGCTGCCAATTTTCGATTTCTGTGGGACATGTTTCCAATGTCAGGGAAGCTCTTTGTGGTTTGTCTCATCTATTCAAGAATCAAAAATTGGAAATCTTGGCAAAGTTGAATCAAAACTCAACATTTCCCATTATGTTTCATCATCAAGTATGCTTCTGTATGTGGTAGGCTTGTCCCACATTTTTTTTTTTTTTGATAACCTGGGCCTCTTAGAGCACCCGCCTAATCCCAGGGGCACATGCGCACCTCAAATTCAGCACATGCCGGGTCAGCACAGGATATAAATCCCTAGGGTGGCCTCAAGGGGAGAGGGGATTCGAACTCAGGTCTCTTGCTTTTGGAAGCGGGTACCTGGCCAGATCGCCTAACCCCTTAAGGTTTGAAAAGGGACAATTAATTTGCTTGTCCCACATTGAAAAGATCAAGTTTCTACTCTGTATCAAACTGCTAAATCTTTATTGCGTCTAAAGTATTCGTTCATGTTGTTTATCCATTACTCGTGATCATTGATGTTAATTCTATAAGCATATAAAGCTCATATTGGTCTCTTATCTAATATAAATCCATCCCTTCCAGAAGTAATAGCTTCTTGCTCATGGTTGGCTCTAAAATTATTACAGTGATCCAAATAACAACTAGAAACGAACAAATTATATATAATAATTAAGCCCTTCTCACATTTCCTTCTAAATTATCTCAGAATTGTGAACACATGAGGCCATGAAGCCTCATTAATAGATGATTAAAGTCATATATAAGTATTAGCCAGTTACATGCATGGTTAATTGCAAGATTCATCAACAACCGTTACGGGCAATTTGTCCTCGAGCTTTAATGGACAAATTCGAGCCATCTATATAATAGGGTTGATGAACTCATTTGAGGTATCGAAAAACACAATGGTGCATAAGGATCCAATCATGGATCAATGATGATCGAAAGAAATCCTTGGCTCAAGGAGATCACTAGCCTTGCGGCATTCCCTCAACTATCAAGTGGCTATGGGTGATCGATCAACCATCAAAGATCCATAATTTCATGGAAACCAACAATAATTGCACATCATTGCCTGAAAGAACCTCAGTAGGGTACTTGATTGAGTTATTTGACTTCTATATTGTAGGAAAAATTTCAGTGTTTTCGGATTAGTTGAGGGGGTTCTTGAATGCCCAATTGAGAAATCGTAGTACTCCAAGTTACTAAAATCAATCAAACTGTTGATCAAGTAGAGAAAAAAAAAACAGTAGATCTCAGAAGTACCATCTGATCAACTGCTAATTGAATCTTAATTATATAAAAACTCTTTTTATCAGATAAGGCATAATTTGCTTTATTTTAGAAATATATAAAATATATATATATATATATATATATATATATATATATATATATATATATATATATATATATATATATATATTTCAAAAAAATCATATAAACCTATTAGCTAGGAAAATGCCAGTCATTCACGAATTTCAAGGAATTTAAAATCAGTGAACAACATATTCCCACGGATATGATTGCCTATAAGAGAATCAAACCAGTACAATAACTTATGCATTGCAAGCAACAAATTGTTCCTTGCTGTCTGCCTATTGAGTTGGTCTTAGGTGGACGGCCCGAGCAGCGAACGGGTCAATCTCCCCCCGCCAAAAAGGTCAAAACATACTTTCACACATTCAGCACCCACACTTTCTGCCCATTTCCCGAGGTTTGACCGTTTGGCGGAGCGTACACGGCCCGTGCATCTAATACCAACTCAAAAAGAAAGATGAAACGAGCGTATAACAACAACGACGCCGACGCCATACCCACCTCGAGCTGCGAGGAAACGATTTTAACCGCCACGTAGGTGAAGAAATTATGGAGGTTTCGAGCCGCCTGCGCCTCGGGTGAAGCTTCTCCGAAACCTAACGAGACCCAAGTTACAAAACCTTCAACAAAGGCTCAGAAATAGTAAGCAAGATGTATGAGAAGAAATAGTAGAAATACGGACCGGGAACGAACATCTTTTGGCACGCAGGGGGTTTGAACCCAAGACGTGGAGAAGATTTACTGCGATGACTTGGTCTCGATGGAGCGAAAGAGAGCGGAGGGAGAGCGAGAATCGCTGGGGAGTCCATCAGAACCGAGTCTCCGGTTGCTGTTTTTTCTTTCGTTTTTGCCTTTTCGACTTTGCCTTCTCGGTTCCGCGAATAGAAAACGAGATAGAAGAAGCACAAAGGGTAGAATGGGTCACACGGCAGCTTGTGGTTTCCACCGTTAACACGGTTGACTGCAAAATTCGGGCGATGGAGATTTATTTTTTTTACAATCTTTCATACAACATATCTTGAAATCATGGATCACTTATCAGACGGTCATATTTTTAACACGTGGCATAATTTTTCAAAAGAGACTATGATTGTTGTCATAGGTACACCATTGATTTTGAGGTAAATCATCAAAAAGGTTTTTGGGGTCACTTTTGGAGATGTTCTACGTGCTTTCGACATCTATAAGCACACCATGGTTTCAAGATCTAAAAGGATACATTATTTTTTGGCAGTTAATGTTCGAACATTATGATATTATTTTATAAATATAATTATTTAATTAATAAATGTTTCAACCACTTTAACTATTTAGATTGATTAAAGATATGTCTCACAGAAAATAAACTATGGATCTAACCAGTCAGTAGTATAATGACAAAAAAATATTTGATAATACTTCACTGGAGAGCCATTTGAACTAAATTCCGAGCAAAAAAAAATGAGTATTATGTAAAAATATATTTAACATTAAAAAGAAAACTACTAAATATTTCAAAAAGCAAATAATTTCATAAAAATAAATCACCAAAATTTGGATGAAAGTTTTATCCACCCTCTATTTAAGAGGAGCTAGGGGTGGCAACAAATGAAGATTGAACCCAAAATTTCAATTATAAATGTACTGACCTCATACCAGTCTTATTAAAAAAATACTCCCATCACCTTCCCTAAAAAATAAAAATAATAAATAAATAAATAATAACTTAGTCTCGTGGACTAAGTTAGCTAGCAAGTCCTAAGACGTTTTGGTGCAATGTTGCTCACAATTACATGATGCAATGTAAAAGAGCAGCCCAAAATGATTAAGATTATGGGTATTTTTCCTCTTAAAATTGAAAAATTCCCGTGATCAATATTCTCAATCTTGCAAAAAATAACTATCAAATTAAAAATAGTTGTACAATTCATTTTCTATAAAATTGACACTATTAGCCGTTGGGGTATATGTAAATTTTTTTCAATTATTTTAATCATTCATTTGCTCATTCTTGTAGCAACCGATCATATTTAATCGGATGACATGTGACAACAGAAAACATGAGGTTTTGAAATTTATCAAGTTCATGGGATAAGAAACCTTTATCAAACATTTTAATCGCCTCTTAAACATAGTAACAAATTTTGTTTTCGGCAACATTTCGGTAGGGGGTCATTTCGGTTTATTTCGGATAAATTTCAAGAAAAAATCAAAAAATTTTGGAAAAATTTCAGAGAGTACAAAAAATAATAAATATAAAATATATTTAAATTTCATAAAAAATTTATTTATTATTTAAAAAATGACAAAAATTAGAAAAGGTTTATTAATTTCGGTTAAATTTCATTAATTTCCATGAAATTAATGAAATTTCAGTGATTTCACAAAAATTATTAAAATTTCGTCGAAAGTTTCGCCCAGCCCCTATTTCGATAAATTTCGAAGAAATTTTAAACAATTTCGGAGAATTTTATTACTAATGCTCTTAAAAGCCATGGCATGTTAAAAGGTCACATTTATAAAATCCCAGAAGGTCCTTGAAAACCAATTAATATAAACTTTCTAAGGTGAGGGATGACTTCATAATATATTATCTCTTAATACAAGTCTATTAAAATAGGTCTCATAAATATATATATATATATATATATATATATATATATATATATATATATATATATATATATAGATAGATAGGTGACAACTCAATGGTCTAATTAAAAAATTACAAACATACAAGTCAGCACCCTGGCCGCACCCCTACCGGCTGGCCGACGCTCCTTTACTAAAACACAAAATATAAAACAGAAAGCCTCACACATATGAGCTAATACAGGTGATTCCAGTTGAGGAGCTCGTTTTCACTTTCAAAACAGCTAATGATTTAGTACATGTCTACATGCACTCTGGGCCTAAGAGCGTCACACTGGAGCCCAAGGGTCGCTCTAAGTCCCATGGAGCTAACCCAGCAAAACACATCTTAAATCGTGCATTTTAAAGATTTATGACCGCTTTAAATTACACAATAACATGTTGAGTACCTTTAAATCCACCGACTAAAATCTTTGAGCTCACTCACCCTGAAACACATTGACTGTAGTGAATTAAACGATGAAAATGATTTATCGTTCCAATACTCCACACGATAGATATTGAGATCGTGAGCATACCATCAGGCAATCATTTTCTCATTTCAAGTGGTACGCACCCAAAAAAGTGACCTTAAAATCAATTTTGAGCGTCCACCTAATATTAAAGTCACTTTTTTAAGTTGTGTGCCACATGAAATAAACACTAACCGTATGATAGGTACACCTATGATCTCAAGATCTATCATGTAAAAGATTGGGAGGATAAACTATTAATGAAAATTTGGTATTGTTAATGGCTCCGGGGCACGTAGTCCATTACGTTCTCTTAAAGACAATAGGCGCCCCCACTCCGTTGGATAAACGAATATGCAATAGAGTTTCTAGGGAATCTGCCTTCATAATACAACAGAGTCCGATCTTGTCAAGAACCATATGTTATTTTATAGATTACACTTTATAGAAAAAAACTTGTTACACAAATTTTCTGATACACAAATGATAACAACGAAAGAGAAAAAAGAGAAATATATCTTATATTTTTTGTATCTTTTAACCTGGATCTGGTCTCTATTTATAAAGGTAATCTTGTAAGACTTGAAAGATTGTGTCTTTTTAGCTTGAAGAGATTTGTGTATTTTCAGATAACAAATAAAAATAATCTTAAAAGATTGTGTTTTTTTACCATAAATATATTTTTGTCTTTTCAGATTTACAATGAAAAGATTTCAAATGTGTCTTTTTATAGAGTTACGTCTTTTCACAAAAAAGATAAATCAATTTTACTTTTCAGAGAGTTGTGTCTTTTCAGATAACAGTAAAAATGAAAGTCGATTTTACTTGTGTCTTTTCAGAAGAGATGCCGTCTTTTTACATTTACGTTGAAGAGATAAATTCAAATTTGAAAAGACACTTCTTTAGAGAGATAATATTTACAAGTTTGTCATTGAATTATTATTAATATATATAATAATAATTATAAACTTAATTTTGAAACAATTAAATATATATTACTAAACTAATATATATAACATAAACAATCTCTATTGTAAGATTCAATATAGTCGATGTGTTTCAATATGAGTAAACTCAAAGATTAAGTGGATGCATTTAAAGGTACTCTTTAACATATTTGTTTACTGAAAATGGTAGAGCATCTCCAACAATGTCTCCTATATTTTGGCTTATATGGCATCTCCAACAATGTCTCCTATGTTTTAGCATTCGGTTGACCTCCAATATAAGGTAGATTTCTTATTTTACTATTATTTCAAATCTATTTCAGATAAAATAATATTATTAAAAAAAAATTTACTCAATAAACAAATATAATTAAGGATAAATACTTTATTAAACTCATAAATAAATAAATATTTATTTATAATTAATTAGTAACTATATAAAATTAATATAAATGCATAAAAAATAAATTTTAATAAAAATTGAAAATACATAAAAAAAAAAAAAAAAAAAAATCAAAGCACACTTGGTAAAATATGAGAGATAGGTATAGGGGAGGAGGTATTTATAGAATAAATATATTTGAAAAATAAATTAAAAACAAATTTTTTAATAAAATATTAATAAAAAAATTAGCCTACCATACTTGTATCCATATCTCGAGACCAAGTTGGTATGCTGTTTCCACGTCAGAAATAGCATATGCTAATGAGTGGGAAATTCCCTCAATGTATGCTACTTTCTACCGTTGGAGAGGCCACATTGGAAATAACATACCTTATTAGAGATACTCTTATTATTATTTTATTTTTTTTGAGAATGAAAGAAAAATTTATTAAAATTATGAAAAAACAGATATAGGAATGTGTGGAGGGACATCCTCCAGCCATACGAAAATCATATTTAACTAGTTCGCGGCTGCTTTATTGGAGATACTTTTAAACCATCATATATTCATGTCATATGCTTCCCACAAGTTCTGCACTTTGATAGAAAATAGTCCGACTCATGGTGTTCGAAACGACACCCTCCGATGGGTTGTTGCAACGGTTCATGACTTAGGAATGCTCCCCATGGCTGAGTTCCATTCATACCCTGTGTATGCTACCTGGCCGTTAGTTCGAAATGCCTCCTCTTTTCTGATAAATGGGTGCCATTGTAAATCTTGAAATATGCTTGGATTAAGCTTGGTACACCCGATGTACGGGTGGGAAAAAAACTGAAAAATAAAAAACTGAGACAACTGAACCGATATCAAACCGAATTGAACCGAAACCAATTTGAATTCGGTTTAGTATAGCTTTTGGGTGCTGAAAACCGATTCAGGACCCGAAAATCGATTTAGTAGGAAGGAAAAATCAATAAAAACCAAAAATCCTTTAAAAATCAAATAAACAAATAGAAAAGACCGAAAATCTAACCCAACTGAAACTGAAGGAGACCGATATGTTATCAAAAAAGAAAAAAATATTCAACGTGTGCTCAAAATCAGTTACCCGCTCTAATCTAAATTGCGAACGGGTGGGCTACCCAATTACCAATTACCGGCTCAACAACCATTAGCGGCTTAGCGCGCAAATTACAGCGGGAAAATTTGGAATTAAATCTCCCTAAAGCATGCCAGAAAGTAGTTAAAAGCCGTGTGGGTCCCTGCTGTAGTGTTCAGCTCTCCAGATGGAATCCTCGTCGACTTCACCCCGGCGGTCTTCCTTCTTTTTAACTGGTCAACTACTTTTCTTTGACGATGACCAACGTATTCGCAGTAATTATATACAAATTCAACGCCTCAGCCCAACAGCAGATGAGTAGGTCAACATTCTTACCCCCTAATTACACACTGTTTAAAACCCTAATCTCAGAAGATGGTCAAGATTTCCTCTCTTCAATTCTTCTTCCTCTTTCTCTGAGTCTCTCAAAGACAAACGCCTCTGTAAATTCTCTTCTCTCTCTCTCTCTCTCTCTCTCTCTCCCCGTCGTCTCTGATCAAAACCAATTAAGAAGATGACTATAGAACTATCAAGAAGAAAGCTTGCACTCGGTTTCTGTGCTTTTATGTTCTTATGGGCTACTGGAGAATCTTCATGTACCAGAGGCTGCGAAACCGCCTTAGCTTCTTATTACGTATGGAATGGTTCTAATTTTACATTCATTTCATCCATCTTCGACTTGACGATTCAGCAAGCCCTAGACGTCAATCCCGGTGTCCCCAATCCAGATTTTGTTGTCGGCGGTTCCAGAATTAACGTTTCGTTCCCCTGCGATTGCATTAATGGCGATTACTTGGGCCGCGTTTTCGACTACCAAACCCAAACGGGTGATACCTATGACCGGATTGCCGGAACCTATTTCTCGAACCTTACGACAGCGGAATTTTTGGATGGAACGAACAATTTTCCTCAGGGCAATTTCATACCGACCAACGGGCGTGTCAATGTTACTGTGAATTGTTCTTGCGGTAATGCAAGTATTTCGAGGGATTATGGGTTGTTCCTGACTTACCCTCTCCGCCCTGAAGACAATTTGTTGTCCGTTGCCAATAGTTTGAACGTCACTTCCGCAGCTGTGTTGCAGAGTTATAATCCAGGTGTGAATTTTAGCCGCGGAGAAGGACTCGTGTTTATTCCCGTCCAAGGTGATTTCTTTTTGATTGCTGAATTATTCATTGATTTAGAGTGAAGTGAAAAATTCTAGATATGATCTAATTGGGTGGTTTTTTATTTATCGATTTTTTATTTTATGGTAAATCTTTCTTTGTATTGTGATATTAGGATTGTAGCGGAATTTATTAAAATAAATAGACAAAGTTGAGAAGAAAAGGGAGATAGCTGATTCGAGGTGGCTAGGACCTCCTAGTGGTCTGTTTGAGAAGATCAATCTTCTTTTACTTGTTATTTCAAATTTTGTAAAATCAAATTACCATAGTCGTCGCTTTATGAGTTCAATTCCTTTAACTAACTACTAATATCTCTGACAATATTCAAATTCAAATAGCGCTCATCTTATCTTCCTATCTAAACAACTTATTTAAGTTCAAATAGATCTTTCCTATCTAAACAGCTCAATAATTCAAATAATTGGATTATTATCCTCCTTAACAAATCTAACTAATAATGAGAGTGGATCCTAACATTCTTAAAAATGTAGAAACCAGAAAATTGGAGCTAATTGTTCCGCTCTAAGGACAGGGTTCACTCACTCTGATATACATCTAATGTAGACAGTTGCGCCTATTGAATCTTACCAGATCTCATAAAAATAACTATTTGTAACTTTTCTTTCTAATAGTCCCTCTGCTATTCTTTGCAGACGCTAACGGAAGTTTTCATCCTCTGAGTTCAAGGTCAACTTCTATTATTGATGTTCTTGCTAGACGGGCTCGTAGTTTTTGTCTCTCCGAATTTCTGACATATATGTTCAACTTTTTTTATTTTGCAGCACAGGAGGTTGGATCTTCTTTACTCATTGTTTTATGGCATTTTTTGTAACTTGTGTTTTGTGGTTTCAGAGCTGGGGAAATAGTTTAGTCAATGTCCTTTTAAAATTATGAAGACCCGTGGACCTCACTGCATCGACCATGAATTAAACAGGAATTTCAGGGGGAGCTGTTGCAGGTATATCTGTTGCCGGAGTAACTGTTGCATTGCTTTTGGCAATTTGTATATACTTTGGGGCTTTTAGAAGAAAGAGGGGGAAGGAGTCATCATTAATCCCATCAAATTTCGTGGATAACATTAATCCAAATGGTACTATGTCTTGCTTTGCTGGTTAGCTAAATGTTAATATACATTAATTTATCTCTTATTCATTGTATTTTATGGATATATTATAGGTCCTATGTGTGTGTGTGTGAGAAGATTACAGATTCTTTATAATTATTTTCTTCATTACATGGTCATTTTGGCACTGTGTGTACCCCTACGAAATGAAAACTAATTCTTCATGGATGTTGATTTGAAAATACTTTGTATGTTTTTGAGAAATAGATCAAGAGGTACTGTGACTGAATCGTTTAGTGAAAGAAGTTTGCACATAATGCACTGACACCTTTTAGACCTTCTGGAAGTAGAATTATAATATAATTTTTTTTTTTAATGAGAATTATAATATACTGGAAATGGCTAGATAGTATAGGGCTTATTTTGGCAACGGCACTAAAATGCACAAGTTGAAGAATGCCCTGCACAATTTTAGCTAGAAAAGGGCTTCTACACAGTACAGCTGCTTGTTCCATGGGTTCACAGATGACCCCGTACCATTGGGTTTAAACCTTAATTCCAAATGGTTCAATTAAAGAATATCCCACCAAAATTCCTCTGTCAGTGCCGTAGGAACACCTAATATTAACTACAACTAGTAGATCTTTCAAAAGCTCCAAATAAAATATTTCATTCAGAAGAAGAGGATTAGGGTTAGTTTGATGGTGGTTTAAGGTAGTGAAATAGGGTTAGAAAGATGGTTTTAAGGTTAGGTTAAAGGAAAGAGAGAGAGAGAGGGAGAGGATTTGATCCTCACTAGCATTTATAATAAATTGACAATATTACATACACACCCAAGAACACTGCACACACCATAACTAATATACTAACACTCCCCTCAAGCTGGAGCATGGATATCCAACATGCTCAGCTTGACAACCACATCGTGAAGAATACTAGGCCCAACGGTCCAGTCAGCATGCCTGCCAGCTGTTGTGAGTATGCAACATCAACAAGCTCTAGGGACTTATCCCAAACCTTCTCCCAGACAAAATGGATGTCAACTTCTGTAACAACTGCCCCTGAAAACCCGGGCTAGTCAAACCTTTGACCTGAAACATGACCCCTTAAGAGACCTGAGATCCGGGCACCTTTAAAATGTGGGCACCCAATTAAAATTTTGGGGCACCCCAGCATAGGAGGCGCCCACTATTATTTTCAAAACCCTTAAAGGCACCCACCATTCAATTATTTCAAGTGGCGCCCAATAGTTCACTTTGTTTAGTCAAAACCAATGGTGATGATCTAGTGACCATCATCAATGGGGGTGATTTGATGATACCCATCCGATGGGCCATCTAAGGGCTGGTCAAATAATTGACTTGATTTTGAGGGCTTAAGATGCACTTATACACTAATTAAGTGTTAATGGTTTAACATGGGATAGTGGCAAATCTTGTAGTTTATCTAAACCGGAAGGGCTATTTTAAAATGGAATAAAATTTCTAATTAAAATAAAATTAGAAGTTCTAGGCAATCTTGGCTATTGATCATGGGTCAAAAATTCGAAAAACTGGTACGTATCGTCCAACTCCAAAGCCGATACATACCGGATGATACGTATCGGTTTCGGACGATACATACTGGTATTTTCCCTTCGTCACTTGAAGCTGGGGGCCTCACTGGACGATATAGACGATAAATTGACCGATAATTTGACTGTTTTTAAGGGGCCCTGAGAAATACCCAATTTACCGTATCATTCAGGTCCAAAACCGATACGTATCGGATGATATTTTGATCCATGCTATTGATGTAGTTGGACAACCTTGACTCTATCGAGGATTTACCTAGGGGAAATCTAAGGTGATAGATGCACCTTAGTGCATGCAATCACACATTTTGGAGGAATCTTGACTTTTCATTGGAGCTAGGACTGTAAGAGCCTGGAAAGTCAAATAGAGGACCAATCCAAAAGCTCCATGAACATCAAAGTGGGACCCACACCTAATTCTTTTATTAAAGAAAATAAGTCAAATTCGAATTTTGACCACATGCTCCCCTTACTTGCATATATTCACTTATTTGGGGAAGAAAAATGCCAAAAATGAAGTGCCATATGACATGTATACTTGGGACACTTGTAAATCTAAAAAATATGTGTAAAAAGCTCTAAAAAAGCCAAGAAAAATAGCCCCCAAAGAGGCAAAACGAATTTCATCTTCTTCTTCCTCTAGCCATCTCCATTAGGGACCTCCCAAGCTTGATACTCACCATCCAACCCTTAGAACTTCAATCCACTTCCATAGATTGATCCCCTTAGCCCATAGCCTCATATAGTGTAAACACACACTCATCCAAGCCCAACTTCTTGATCAAAAGGCCCAAAACCAGCAAGCTCAACCTTGGTTAGCAAAGGTAAAGTTTTAGCTAGGTTCATCCTTGAACTTCTAGCAATGTTCTTGTAGTTTAGCCACTTGGTTTTGATTTTATTTTATTATTTTGAGTTTTCTTTTTAAATGGTGCAATACCATGTGTTAGATGGTCTTGCGTGTGATCATAATGATCATACATGGCCATCATTAAACACAAAGCAATGGTCTATGATCATTGTGACCTATGGTTGGTACCCATCCATCGTGTGATGTAGATTTGGCCATTGTGAGTGCGTGGGTCACATTGGTGACCATGCATGCTCCTAGGCCATTCATCCACACGATTTTGATGGTATGGGATGATCATTGAGAGTTTGATTTTGAGTTTTCTTGTAAAAAGTTATTGAAAAATAATCAAAGCTATTAAATTTCAATTGATTTTGAAAAGAAATTGAGCTAGTCTCCTAGAATGATTTAAATTATTTAGTAGTTATAGATGGTTTTGATCTAAATGAAAGTATGATTTGACCAAATGGAATCGTGTTTTGATTATGATATGCTCACTGTTTTGATGATGGAATTGATGGTAATAGATGCTTGCAATTGATGCACTTGATTTACTGATTGATTTGATTTAGTTAGCCACTACATTATACAATAATGGTAGTGCATAAATATTTTTCATAGATTTTTTTTTTTTTTTTGATAACCTGGGTATCCGGGCCTCTTAGAGCACCCGCCTAATCCTAGGGGCACATGTGCACCCCAAATTCAGCACATGCCGGGTCAGCACAGGATATAAACCCCTAGGGAGGCCTCAAGGGGGGAGGGGATTCGAACTCAGGCCTCTTGCTTTTGGAAGCAGATACCTGGCCAACTCGCCTAACCCCTTGAGGTTTATATTTTTTATAGATTGTTAGATTATAGGATTTAATTCTTGACGCATACTGTTATTTTATGATTTTTGATGTTTTTGATGAAATATCATCATATAATTTAACGGTGTTAGATGATAGTGGAATGATAGGCTTGATGTTTCTTTAGTATGGTTAATTTAGATCTTCAATATTGCAGTAGTAGTTATTATTGTTTATATTATAATTATACAAATTTAGCTCTCCGTATTTGGTGGAATGCTGACCTTATTTGTTGAAATTGATGACTGAATTGAAAAGTATTAGATGCGTTTGATGATAAATAGGTTAGCTCACAAAATTGGCTATCTCGGATATATGGATTATAATTGGATTGAAATAGAAAATGGTAGATTATTTTACTTATGGATATATGCATATCTAAATAAACTTATCGATGATAATCACAATGTTAGTTTCCGTAAAATCAATAGAATAAATGTACAGTGATAGATGTGCACCAAGCACACATCACTTGTTCACTGTTTTGAAAAACTGCAAAAACCTGTAATTTTTGGTAGATTAAGGCAATTGATTTTCTAAGATCTGTACTTGTAAAAATTCTGGAAAAATCACATCATATGCATGTATAGGTGTGTTAAGTCCCTATGAAATCTTTGCCGCATATCTGGCATGGTTTGACTTGCACGAATTCCAGAGTGGAATGGTGCAAAACTGTCCTAAAATGCACAGAAAAATGACAGTTTGAGGCTATCATTACATGTGTAAAATTGACCCCTAAAATCCTCTAAAAAGTTGGGGACATAGAATTATAAGTATATTAACTTCATATAAAAATTCTGGAAAATTTCAAAAAAACCCCTAAACTTTCACCTGATATCGCTAACATACCTAAACTATTGATATTGTCAAAGTGGCACCTGAAGAAATCATTAGTTCATCAGCTCGATCCCTACCGTCAACTCCCGTTAATATGCAAATGGAAACCCCTGATGTGAGTTGACGGAAGGGGTCTATTTGATGAACTTATGATTTCTTCGGGTGCTAATTTGAAAGCCAACTTAGTGTTTTCCATTCGCATATTAACGGAAGTTGACAGTAGGGGTTTAGTTGATGAACTTATAGCGTCTTCGGGTGCTCATTTGACAAGAGCAATAGTTTAGGTGTGTTAGTGATGTGGGACAACGACCCTAAAATGCATAATATGATTTAATGAAGATTTTGCCGAAATTAAATAAATTAATTCAAGTTTAATCGCAAAATTATCTTTGATACCTTAGGGTTTGTAGAATTCTGATGGGTAGATCACACGAGATCCAGATAGGGTCTAGTCCGATGCGCAAGTACTTTAGAGTTGAGGCGAGATCGGCCTAGAGATAGTACTCTAGCTTTTCTAGGATTAGGCACTCGTCTTTGGTCCGATGTAAATTCGCGGATTCCAAATTGGGTTGTGAAAGGGGTTTACGGTTTGTAAAGGCCTATGGCTTTTAGATCGGTTTATGATTTTGGAAAAAGGTATGGACTTTGTGTGGTTTAGGGTTTCAAAAGGGTTTATTTTTTGGGTATCACAAGGAAGAAATTAGGCTATGGTTTAGAGAAGCACGCAGAGATTAAGATAGCAAATATAAACAAACCACGCAAATCAACAATAACAATAAGGAAAATATAGGGGAATCACTCCCTTGGTCTCACACCAAACCCATCTCAGGCAAAGATTACTCAAGCATAAAAGCATTCAATAATCAATCAACTAACTACAATGTTCTTCTTAATGACCTTATATAGGAGGTCTTACAATAAAAGAAAACCCTAAAACGATTATTAAATAAAGACAAATAAAAGAAAACCCTTGAAGCAAAAGTTCGAAACTCAACTCCTAAAACAACTAAAATAACTTGGCACGGTTTCGATCGATCGAAATTGAAAATCGTTCGATCAAAATTGAATTTCATTCGATCGAAATTGAAAATCGTTCGATCGAAATTCTCATATACATAAAATATCGCCGTTGACATTTCGATTGATCGAATTGTAATTTCGATCAATCGATTTTTCTGTGCTCCTTCAATTTCCAGAATTTCATCTTTCGCCTCTTTTGCCTAGTTTTGATTTTCATTCCGCTTCTTCCGACGTTGGTATACACGAAACGATCCATATTCAATGTCTACGATGTCGGCGTCCCCGTCAATTCTCCCCGACTCAAAATGTTTCATCATCGATGAAACACGCATGAAATGAATCCTGGCACTCGGTGACGTATGAGCATCATCTCGGTCCATAGTAGAGGGACGTACTCAGTAAACCTCTCCTTGACTAGCCCAATGACCCGGCTCGCCAAGCCACTCTACCAAATACTTTTGAAGTTTCGCATCGACTCTCTCGGGCCCGAAGGAATTCGTCCCCGATGAAGCGTGATCGTGATATCGATCGGGAATACGGAAACTCAAGCGACGAACTCTCTCATGATTGGCCCATGCACTCTCGGTAGTCGACTCGCCAACCCTCTGCATCTCATAGACCAGAAATTTTCGGCTGCAGGTAAATGCCATAAGACTATCCAAAATTTCCTCCATTATCTCTTGTCTCTGCCTGCTTGGATAGGGAAGTGGTATTGGTTGCAAAGTTGGGATGGGATCGTGAATAAGAGGTGGTCGGAAAGGATTGCAAGGTGGTGGGGTTGAGCCCAGAGAAGGAACTAGGTCTTCCACATTGAACGTAGAGCTGACCCCTATATCCAGTGTAAGCTCGAGAACATATGCGAGGTAAGCTCCGCTTGCCACAATTCTAAAGGTCCGGTAGTGGGCTTGGAGATCCTTTATGACTCCCGATGGGAATCGTTCAGGCCTAACCCGAACCATCACATAATCATTCAATTGAAATTCCATAAAAACCTTAGGTAACTGCATCGATATTTTGAGAGCTTCATTGCATAAATTAATTTCAAACTTAATTTCGGCATGCAATGCGGAATGAGACTCAAAAGATGACTCACGATAAGACTTGGAATGCATAGCAGTATGCAACTTGAGACTATGATGTGCATGTGTATCAATGGACTCGATACTCTCATGTACATGCGACGCTAACGACTCACATGTAGTGGCCTGTATCAGCACTGGTGGCTCATGTGCAGTGGACTCGACCAACACTAGTGACTCATGTGTGATCAAATCAAGGGACACTAATGACTCATGTGGACTCGATCCAACGGATTTCAATGACTCATGGGTAAGTGACTTGATTGGTTCGTGTGTGCTCGGTTCGACCAACTTTAAAGATTCAAGTGCACACGACTCTACCACCAACAAGGACTCGTGTACAACTGGCTCTATGGGCTCTAACAAATCGTGCGTAGGTGACTCGGTTGAATCGTGCGTGGGTGACTCAACATTACTACTCACAAGGAAATCAGAAGCCCTTTTGACACAAACTAGACTCTCTTCAGCTTCTTTGATCTCCTCTTCACTCATCACGGTCCTAGGGTCCTACACTTCCTCTTCTACTTTCATACTTTCCGGCTCCTTAGAACTTTCGCTTTTAGTCACTAAATTCGGAGTGGGAAGTTTTATGGAGCATTGGTAAGCAAAGTGTCCGAACCCTTGACACTTAAGACAATCAAGACACTTATTTGTCTTGGTTTTCAAAAATCGTAGAAGGTGGCGGTGTGTGACAGGAACATAATTCTCGATAAGTCGCTCCCTCATGTCCTCCCATCGTGTGATGGGCTTATGATTAGCTAACTCACGTAGAAACTCAACATTAGTTCAATAGGTTTTTGCTCTACCCTCCAACTTTGTTTTCACTAACCTAACTTTGTACTCATTCGGTATACCATACCAATCAAAATACTCTTCTACACTAGACAACCATTCCACGAAGGTTTTGGAGTTTAGCCATCCCTCAAAACATGGAACTTCATCCCGAATAGATTTTAGAAGCTTTTCGGCGGGATCGTACTCGGGTTCACACTGATGACGGTATCCCCTAACTCTAGTTTCATCACGACTTGTGGGACTTTGCCAAGAATTTAGACACGATCGTCTCATGGTGAACACAGCTTACTAACACGAGTGCTAAATGCCATGCAAACATGAACCACAATGGATGAGGAATTTTGTCAAACACATGACGTGCACACATAAAAACTGAAGGAAGATGCAATGAAAATTAAAGTGACATACAATATGCCCTAACCTAGAAAACCTAGGGCTCTAATACCAAAACTGACGCGGGACAACGACCCTAAAATGCGGAATATGATTTAATGAAGATTTTGCAGAAATTAAATAAATTAATTCAAGTTTAATCGCAAAATTATCTTTGATACCTTAGGGTTTGCAAAATTCTGATGGGTAGATCACACGAGATCCAAATTGGGTTCAGTCTGATGCGCAAGTACTTTAGAGTCAAGGCGAGATCGGCCTAGAGATACTACTCTAGCTTTTCTAGGATTAGGCGCTCGTCTTCGGTCCGATGTAGATTCGCGGATTCCAAATTGGGTTGTGAAAGGGGTTTACGGTTTGTAAAGGCCTATGACTTTTAGATCGGTTTATGATTTTGGAAAAGGTATTGGCTTTGTGTGGTTTAGGGTTTCAAAAGGGTTTAGGGTTTTGGGGATCACAAAGAAGAAATTAGGCTATGGTTTAGAGAAGCACACAGAGATTAAGATAGCAAATATAATCAAACCACGCAAATCAACAACAACAATAAGGAAAATATAGGGGAATCACTCCCTTGGTCTCACACCAAACCCATCTCAGGCAAAGATTACTCAAGCATAAAAGCATTTAATAATTAATCAACTAAGTATAATGTTCTTCTTAATGACCTTATATAGGAGGTCTTACAATAAAAGAAAATCCTAAAACAAATATTAAATAAAGACAAATAAACCCTTGAAGCAAAGTTCGAAACTCAACTCCTAAAACAACTAAAATAACTCGGCACGATTTTGATCGATCGAAATTGAAAATCGTTCGATCGAAATTGAATTTCGTTCGATCGAAATTGAATTTCGTTCGATCGAAATTGAATTTCGATCGATCGGAATTGAAACTCGTTCGATCGAAATTCTCATATACATAAAATATCGCCGTTGACATTTCGATTGATCGAATTTTAATTTCGATCGATTGAAATTCAATTTCGATCAATCGATTTTTCTGTGCTCCTTCAATTTCTAGAATTTCATCTTTCGCCTAGTTTTGATTTCCATTCCGCTTGTTCCGACGTCGGTATACACGAAACGGTCCATATCCAATGTCTACGATGTCGGCGTCCCCGTCAGTTAGTGATGTCGAGGTCAAAGTTCATGGGTCCTTTTGGAATTTTCCCTAAAAATTCAGCCTCTAATTCGATCTGGTTTGACTGGTAGAAAATCCAGAAACCGAGGGCGCGATTACATCGCGATCCTGACATTTTTTGGGTCCGATATATAAAACGTAAAATTTTAAAGGACTTAAAGAGCTTTCCAACAAGCTCTCATTTGCTTGATTCCAATATCGACAATGAATGTTACAACCCGATTACCAAAGACCTTGAAAACTGGTCTGATAAACAAATCTGTCAAAAACTCATTTTGTAAATCGATGGCTATGACCATGTCTAACCACATTTTTGTGTGCCGTCACTTGTGAAAGATGAGGCTCCCAGTCCTCTTTCACTGAGTTTTGGAATCACCCGAAAACTCGACCGGGATTGAAAATGGTGGCCCAATTACTGACCAATGGTCCAAAACCCTTATTGAAATAACTAGTATTTGAAGGGATATAGTCAAATCTTGACTTTCCCTCGAGTTCCATGATAAAGTGATCACCGATGATTACTATTATGGTCTCAGTAACTACTGAGACCTTTGATTTAATTAGCCTATGTTCGACCACATGTTTGGCCAATCGAGATTGGACCCGACCCTAAAACCCGAGTTGTTAAATTGGACCAAATAAAGTCTAGGAACCCGAACCTGCCCGACCCATGGGCCTATGGTAGTGGGTTAAGCTAAATTTTAGAACCCGATGTCCTTCTGGGGTATTTAAATGAGCTGCTGCTATCGGCACCCCTCATAATTAGGGAGCACCCATACTTGAATGTGGAATTCCCTAGAAAACCGGATTTCTTTAGACGTAAGACCCAGATTGACCATATATATGTAGTCTAAGGTAATTAATAAATTATTGGGACCTGATGTCCCTACTTGAAGCTTAGTAGGCTATTGGTATGGGCACCCCACTGAAACCTAGAAGCACCCACATTGGAAATTGTGGAGAACTCTTAAGGACCCAAACTAATTGTAAATAAGGCCATATTTGGCCTAACTTATGAGGCCCAAGTGATCAATAATAAGTTGAATGAGGACCCGATATCCTCATTAAATCAAGTTGTTCCTTTGTTATGGACACCCATGGGAAATCTAAGAGAGTCCTACACTATACTCTCTTGAAATCTTAATATTTGATTTGGATGTAAGATCCAAAATTTACCCAACCAATGGATCCAAGAAGGGACCCGAAATTGCTAATGAAGTTATTAGATCTTGGTGTCCTTGATTGAAAATTTGGTGTGCCTCAACTAATGACACCCAGTCAAACTAAATAGGCACCCACTTGAACCAGTACCTTAATTTGAGAAATTAAGGGGAAATATTAAATGTGAAACATGAGATAAACTGGTGAACCAATCTTGCAATTGATGGTTCTAGGTGAACTCATTATTTAGTCCATTTTTATGAAAAACGTAGTTAAACATTAGTTGTGTGCAACTAGTAATTGGTATTGAATGTGCCTCACTGATTTTGAAATAAGACCTCTCATATAACTAGTGGTGTTATCGGGTTGGTTTTCATGCTAAACCGAAACTGAACCGATAACTATCGGTTTCTAGTTTCTCAAACAGAAACCGAACCGATAGTTATAGGTTTCTAAACCTCAGTTTTTTTATTTGTAATTTTTTTTTTAAAAAAAAAAGGAAATTTTACAAATAATACCTATTTTTGTGATTTCCTTTTTACAAATAATATCTATTATTTGTAAAAAATGAAAAATAATACCTATTACTTAGGTAAGCCCTATTATTATTTTTTTTAAAAAGGAAAACCTATTTTTGTACGCACCTAAGTAATACCCTATTATCGGTTTCTTATTGGTTCGGTTTTGGGTTTTTTACGTCAAAATCGAAACCGGACCGATAACCCGATAAGCCAGTTTTCCAAAACCAAAACTGAACCGAAGTTTCAGTTGGTCGGGTCGGTTCGGTCGGTTTTCTGCACAACCCTACATATAACCTTACTGAATTACTTATGAAAGATAAGTCCCCAATGGACTCTGAATCATGGCAATACTAAGTATAGTGTAAACTGATTCAACAAATCAGTATACCTAGTAATCCTATTATATATGTGGATTCGAATCATTAATAATAATTAATATGGTCGAAGTCGAAAACTAACTCTAGGATTTGAACTGATTGGATTGTTGATCCTTGATTGAAGCCGGAATTTGATTGAATTATTGAACTTTGGCATATTGAGATTGGAAGCTGGAAATTGACTGAATTGTTGATCTTTGACATAGATTGAGATTGATTCCGAAACCTGATTGAATTGTTGAATTTCAATATACATTGACATTGAACTTGGAATTTTAATTTTTGAAAAATGATTGGCAAACAATATCGAAAGAATACCGATATGAAATTGAACTCGAAAATATTGAATAAATCCATATTAAAAAAAAAGATTGAAATACTGAATATTGAACATTGAATACCGAATATTGAATTGAACATTGAATATTGAATATTGAACATCGAATACCGAAGATCGGATATTGAATATTGAATACTGAACATTGAATATTGAATAATTGATATTGAATATTGAAATTGAAAGTGGAAAGATGATACTGATATTGATACCGGAACCTCGCATGTTAACCATTGTTCTTACGAACAGGCTCGAAATAGGCAACTTGAAAGAGTTTAAAATGTTAGTAGAGGATTGGGTCCCAGATGGACTAACAGGGTCAATACGATCCTTGTCTTGATTTACCAAATGGCGAAGAGTGCCTGCCCTTGTTTACGCGACATTGACAATTGATATTGATATCGAAACCATGGTTGGTGTTAGTATCGCACCAAAATTAATAAAAGATATTAATAAATTACCAAACCAACTAATTAAATTGATTATATAATATTGTTAATTTTGTGAGAGTCGAATATATCTGAATAATTAATTAAATGACTAAACCTTGATAAAATTACAATGAAGTAACTTGATACTCCTTTGATGGTATTGATAGGGTGGTAAATTGGTAACCGAAATTGATGCTTTTATGTTGATATTGATAGAATGGGTGATTGAAAATCGAACTCGATATTTCTTTATTGATATTGATAATTAAATTGTTGATTGATCATGTATTGAAATTAGAAAATTGAATGATCACCTTATATTGAATAGGTTTTTGAACATTACCATCATTGTCCTATTAATGCTTAATGAGTTATTGCTTGATAGATTGATAGATTTGAAACTTAGAAATAAGGATATTGTATCAGATAGATAACCGATGAAAACTAATTGAAAACATTGGTTGAGTTATGAGAATTTACTGGAAATTCATTGATAAATCTAGCTAATACTTATTAAGCTTTACTGCTTACACAAAAAATTCCATAGACAAGATAGCAGTCGCTTAGTCAGAGCTTGACAGAGTGGTCGGGTAGAGATTTAGAAGCATCCATTTAGGCGTCTCGCGTTGACCTAGTTCGTGGATCGGAATGTGTGGGCATGAGAGCCGTTCGCCGTATGAGGCTTAGGGGCTGGGGGCGTCACAACTTCAATCTGTTTTGTCATTTCGTGAAGTACCAAGTCTGGAGCAATCTTCTCAACGGCTTCATTATCACAATGAAGCATGACGGAAGTACTAGTGGGAAAACCCAACTCAGAAAAAAGAGAAAGAAACCATAAAATCTCACAAGTACCATGTTCAATGGCACGATACTATGCCTCTGCACGAGACCAAGAGGCCATTGGCTGTTTATACTTTTCCATGCAACCAACTTACCTCTGAGAAAATATACAATAACCAAAAGAAGAGCGGCGATCTATGACCGACCCAGCCCAGTCGACATCACTGTATCCAGAAATACTCAGGTGACCATATGATTGATATACTGAAGAATATGATGGATAGCAGCAAGATAAGGAATGCGAGGCGCGTGCATAAACTGACTGACTGACTAAGCTAACCGCAAAAGTAATATCCGGCCTAGTGAGAGTAAGGTAAATCAAGTGACCAAACGTTGATAATCATATGGATCAGGAAGAAGATCACTTTCATCCTCATGAAGGGATAATTTCTGGTCCATTGGAGATGTAGCTAGCTTACAATCAAGCACTCTTATATCGATGAGGAGATACCTCGCATGCTTTTGCTGAGAGAGAAAAATCCTCTTTTTAAAGCAAGCCACTTCTAGTCCCAAAATATGCTTCAAACTGCTCAGATCTTTCACTTGACCACTTTCCACATGGGAGATGAATAAGGAGTCATCTCTAGTTAGAATAATATCGTCCACATACACAAGGAGTGTCATACAAGCACTAAAACCTGAGTGAATGAAAAGAGTGTGGTCAGAATGACAGATATGAAACCCCAAATCAATAACCAAGCTACTAAAGGGATGATATCGTGCTCTGTGTGATTGCTTCAACCCATAAATAGCCTTTCGAAGTCTACAAACTCTCTCTGTCTCCCCATAAGCAGGAAGCCAGGTGGGGGGTCCTTATAAATCTCCTCTTTGGGATGCCCATACAAAAAATCATTCTTCATGTCTAGCTGATGGAGGGGTCAGTTTTGATTGGCCGCAATAGATAAAACAACCCAAACAAATGTCAGCTTGGCCACCAAAGCAAAGGTGGCATCGCAGTCAATACCATAGGTCTGCGTGAATCCATGAGTTGTGGTGAGGTTTATACCGAGCAATGCTACCATCCAGATTATGCTTTATGCCAAAGACCCATTTACACCTCACAGTTTTCTTCTAAGGCAGAGGAACCATGTCCCAGGTATGGTTACCCTCAAGGGCAACCATACCCTCAAGGGCATTCATCTCCTCTATCATAGCTGTTTCTCATAAAGGATGAGAAAGGGCAACATGTACTGTACGAGTATAGTGACATAATCAATTGCAAAAGAAACGCCCTGTAAGAGGAAGACACATCATGATAACAAACATATTTAGCTATGGGATAAGGAGTAGTACAATGATGTACCCCTTTGTGAAGGGTAATAGGTAAATCAAGGGTAGAACGAGTAAGAGGTGATGTAGATGGAGCATGTGCTGGGTTAGAGCTCTCTAGTGGATTTACTTGCATAGAAGGCAGAGGTGAAGACTTGATAGAGGAGGGTCCAAACATATCTTTGTAAGCATAAATGCGAAACTGCCTTTGTTGCTGTAAGATAGGCTGAGTGAGATGAGGAGTGCCAACTGGTTGTTCTGCAGGAGATGAGATAGGAGGTATGGGAGGCTGTGGTGTAGAAACGGTGGAAGGAGATAATGAAGCCATGGAGCCAATAGGGTAAGGTATAGGGGATAGATCAACAGCAGGTGTAGGGGGATGAGAAGAGTCAGACTGATGGGGGAAAAATAGGAAAACTGATGAATAATGCCATTCTCCCGAATATACTGGGCAAAAGAATGGGAGGAATATTCTCCACCATTATCTAATTGAACATTTTAATAGATGATGGGGGAAAAATAGGAAAACTGATGAATAATGCCATGCTCCCGAATATATTGGGCAAAAGAATGGGAGGAATATTCTCCACCATTATCTAATTGAACATTTTAATAGATGAACCATATAGAGTTTGGACCGTGGAATAAAATTCATGAAATTTCGCAATTATTTCATCTTTTGAGTTCTGAGGTAGACCCAGGTGACACGGGTGTAATCATCAATAAACGCAACATAATAAGGAAACCCCTCTAGAGAGGTGACTGGAGAAGGACCCTTAACATTTGAATGAATTAACTTAAAAAGGAGCACTGCACTTGTGCATGCGTGTAGGGTAAACGCTTCTATCTTGTTTTGAAAGGGTGCAAATCTCTCAATGAAATGTAAAGGACATGCAAGCAGTTCGAAATGAGGGAATCAATCAGCATAAGGTTTTAAAACCAACATGCCCCAATTTGGCATGCTAAAGGAAAAGTGTATCATGGTTTGCGTTGATACGAAAAGGAGAGGAAATTTTAGGAGATCAATTAACAGTACCAGTGGCAGTGCAACAGTCCACTTATGACCGACATCCATATAATATAAACGCCCTTGTTCAATGCCCTTACCAACAACCTTTTTAGTGGTGAGATCCTGAACAATGCAAAGAGAGTAATAAAATGTAATGAAACAAATTGCCCTTACCAACTACCTTTTTAGTAGTGAGATCCTCAAGAATGCAAAGAGAGGAATAAAATGTAATGAAACAATTTAAATGTTTTGTAAGACTACCAATTGAAAGTACATTTGTAGCTAAGTGAGGAACATCATGCCACGAAAGGGAAGATACTGGAATGGTACCAACGCCAATAACCGGGGTGTATGAACCATCAGCCAACTGAACCTGTGCAGATGAGACTGGAGGAGAGTATGAGGAGACGCCTTTTGTCGCCAGTCATATGGTCCGTTGCCCCCAAATCAGTAACCAAACAAGAGGTGGGTGAGGCTGTGGCAGCACAAGCGAAAGTTCTTGAAGGGTTACAAACAACGACAATACCTGCAATATATTCTTCTGTCATTTTAACAAACACTTTATGGGTAATCAACAAGTACCAAAGATGACTTCAAAACAAAATCCAACGATCATGACGAAATTCAGAACATATCTGATTTTCCACTCACTGAATGGTAAACAGTGCTCATAACAATCACAGACCATGCTAACCCATATAAAGTACTGCCAAAAGCTTGTAGAAAAAAATGAGAGTTATGAATGCAACAACCTCTAACAATATTCAGCCATAACTTCTCTATTAACCACTACTGGCCATGGATCAAAATTTCGGTCGAAATCTGAAGATTTTGGCTGAAACTCATCTGTTTCGGGCATGCCCGAAACAAAACTGAGAACCGAAATTTCGGTCCAGTTTTGTATGGAGGGGAAAATTTCAGCCGAAATTCATATTATCGGCCGAAATTCAAATTTTCGGTTTCGGTCATGCTCGAAACCGAAATCGAACCCGATATTTTGATCCTTGCTACTGGCACACATTATAAAGAGCACTACATCGTGGGTCAAAATTTCGAAAATTCGGGACGTATCGTCTAGGCCTCTTGGACGATACATTGATTCAATGTATCGGCTAGTGTTTTCTTTTTTTCAAAAAAATAAATAAATAAATTTAAAAAATATATAAATTTTTTTAAGGTATGTACCTATTTTTTTAAAAAATATTCAGTTTCGGCTTTGATTCGGCGTCGATTCAGCATTTTACGGAGGCATTCTTAGCAACCAGAAGGGAAAGAAGAAAAGAGAAGACAAGAACAGTGAAGATACGTTGAGGAGAGAGAAGCACTAAGGAAGAGAAGGCACACGGGTCCCTAAGAAAATAAGAGAAAATAAGAGAAGACAAAAAAAACCCACTTGTCATAAAAGGGGGCTTAGAAAAAAAAAAAATCAATGTATCGTCCGATACATTGAGAAGGTTAATGTATTGCCTGGTACAATCGGTACATTGTCCGTAGCGGGTGATACATTGGACGATACATTGGCTGGGCGAGTCTCAGCCAATGTATCGTACCGGAGGTGGCCGATACCAGTACGTACTGGTATCGGCCGAGATTT
Organism: Chloranthus sessilifolius; assembly: GCA_021018995.1. Lineage (NCBI taxonomy): Eukaryota > Viridiplantae > Streptophyta > Magnoliopsida > Chloranthales > Chloranthaceae > Chloranthus > Chloranthus sessilifolius. The sequence goes on from CM037589.1 coordinate 25,431,954, forward strand.
TGACCCATGCACTACATGTTTACACTATTCCTTCAACATGCAGAGCTTTAACAACCACAGAAAAAAATTGAAAAAACCAATATCCCAGAAGAGGCGCCCTGATTTTGCAACAAGTTACAAGTATCAAAGAACACCACCCAGACTTAAAAAGAGGCGATCCTACTCAACCAAAAACTTGCCAACCTTCACATCTACAGGGACACACGTTGCATCCCATACATGAATCTCACTTCCTTCAAAACCTTTTTGAAACTGCATGAAAACTGAGTCAAACACTTCCAGGAGTAAAAACGATGCTTCCTATATAGTACTTGATGATTGAAAGGTGTTGCGGTGGATCGAATTGCTGTAGTACATAAATCTGAGCGAGTCAAGTGATCCTCACTAGCATTTGTATTAAAGTGACAATATTACATACACACTCAAGAACACTGCACACACACACACCATAACTAATATACTAACACATTCTAGTCGCTATTAAATTCCAGCACTACTAGCCTTTAAATAGGCTTTTACCCTGCATAAAATTAGAAATCCTAGTCTACCTCTCTCTAATTTAAATAAAGAATTATCCTAATTCTAATAACTTTCATAAAATAAAATTCTAAGCAATAAGGAAACTAAACATATTTCTAACATCGAGTTGGCTAAAATAAATGAGAAAGAGTAATCCAAATTCAACTAGAAGTCTTGAAATTCATCACTTTACACTGCACCCTCCAAAAACTGACCATAACTTCTTCAGTATTTCGCATTAATATGTTGTCGTTTGATACTTGAAAACAAGTCAAATATAGAAATGCCGAAATTAAAAGTTGAACACTCGCGACTGTCTAATCAATTTCTCATTAATAAATTTTAGATTTCTCTTTTATTTCGTATTTTCTTCCAATTCTTCTCCTTGTTTTCTTTAATCTTCTTTCTTGGATTTTGTAGTAGATTAAAATTCTGGACTGCATCATAATGACCCTGCCTTTGACCTCGTCATCATGCTGGTTTTCCTAAACTCAGGTCCTCAAAGGAGACTTTTTGTACCTTGCAATAGCACAATTACCCCCAAAAACAGCATTTCTTTGATAGTGTTGTGCTTTCTTTCGTAGCCAGTAAAAGAAGGGATTCAAATTGTTTAGGGCAGGAATTGGGAGATTATGCCAAAAAATGGGAGTACTTACAATAAGTTTCCATAAGAATTGGTTCTATGTACCGACCCATTTAGGTTTTCTTTTTTATGAATATTGCTATGTGCACTACTGTTTGTGCTAAAGGATATATGTAGGAAGCATGCAAACTCAGTTTTTTCTCTATTGTGTTTCTAGGTTCTGGAAGTGCCTTGGGTGGAACTACAGAATCGGTTGCACTTGGTGGCAGTGGTTCCCCTGGTCTGACAGGCATTACTGTGGACAAATCAGTGGAGTTCTCCTATGAAGAGCTTGCCAAGGCTACAGATGACTTCAGCATTGCTAATAAAATTGGTCAAGGTGGCTTTGGGGCTGTTTATTATGCAGAGCTTAGAGGGGAGGTTTGTCCAACTTAGCCTTTATGCTTACCTTTTAAAGAGAGGAAGCTTAATTATATTTTACATTAATTTAGCTATTTTCTATACGATTCAATTTGTTCCATTCACTAACAGATACCTGATCCTATAGTTATATGCAACATCATGTCAAAATTGGCGTATTTTTTTATGTGGATTACAATAAATACGTCATTGCTTTATAATAACGTTCGCAAACAACGTGGGGCAGCTTAATGTTGGAGATAATATAGTTTATGTGTCTGTGTGTTTTGTCAAGTGTAGGTAGGTGAATCTATGGGTATATGTTTTTCCACATTGGTTGGAAATAGGTTTTGTGTGTAAGTAGCCTTCTATATTTATGGGTCATCTCATGTAACTCAATTCATAACAATTAGTAACAATGTAGTCCTTTATGTGTCATTACTCTCTCTCCTGTCTCCCTCTTCTTCTCCGTTTCTATTTCTCTCTCATAAATCCTAATTAGGGTATTCTTCTCTTTAGTTTTTTCCTTAATTATATTAGTTGATTATTATTTTTATCATGGTATCAAAGCAGGTTGCTCCCATGTGTTTTGTTTAGGGTTTCGTCCGACATGTGCTCTGCATATCGCCTCATAAACGGATCTTTGTGCATGAGAAATTGGAAACCATGTTTGTTCCTTGGTCTTCGTTTCAACATTCTTTCCTCCTTTAACTCTATCTAGGGTTCAAGTTTGTATTATTGCAGCCATGATTGGTCTTGTGTAGCCACCATCCAATCTCATTTATTGATATGTGTTGCCTTTTCTCTCCCATTATTCATCTAAGTAACTTGGTTTTATTTAGGGCGAGAATAGGAGGAGAGGTGATGAAGAAGAAAGAAAAAAAACGAAAAGAAAAGACAAGAAAAATAGAAGAGGAAATAATGAAAAAAAGAAAAAAATTATGCTGCTGTAGTTGACGAAGAAGAAGGCAGGGAAAAAAATTCCAGATTTGTTGACATCAAGTATGGTCAGACTTTGACCTCGGACAAGAAAAGAAGTTGGGGTTTTGATCATTTTTTCCTTGTGGTCAACTTTAATAAAGGGATTTGAAGCCATTTAGGTGTGTTTTCGAAGCTGTTTTGGGTTTTCTGTGGTTCACATTTTTCTGGGCCACCTGCCTCCATGAGATCGATAAAGGTGTTGCACCACACATGGTTTGGATCGAATTTGGTTCCCCAACTCCCCTGAAAAGTTTCATTGAGTTCTGTGAAAGATAAGTGGTTTTTATGTCTCATGTTTTTTATCAGATTCACGGTTTTCTGTAATTCTGGCCTCCGTGAGATCACAATCGGCTGGGAGCATGGCATCTTGAGATTTGGTTTTCCATCAAGGAGTATTTTGAATCTGGTCTTGGTGATTGGAGGTGGGTAAAGAGAGATTAGAAAGTTTTTGTGCAAGAGAGTCTCAGTTTTGGCTTGATTTGTGTTGAATATTGTTGTTGCTGATGTTGGCGTGGCTGCCGGACGAAGAAGAAATTTTCTGCTGGGATGTTGGTAAGAGAACATAAAATTTCTACTGGATGTTGGCTTGATTTTTCGATCTGGCTGTTGTTTATGTTGGTGTCGCTGCCGGATGAAGATGGAAATGTGAAACGAGAATGTGCATTCTTTTATATGTTGTTACTTATAAACATATATTACATTTTAACTATGCTGAGTTATAGCATTTAACTGCTATCATGTTATGACGAATTGTGAGGGGCTATTATCCCCAATTGACTGAGTTATCTCTCACTATAATCTGCAATCTCAACACCAGGTATAAATCACTATATAGAAAAATTCATTTGTGCCAATTTTAATGTGGTAAAAGGCAGGTTGAGCTGCAAAAGGTTATTTGTATCTTATCTGTTTTCCCGTTTTCAACTTATTTATGCTTTAGCTTACCATGTTCTGCATATTAATAATTGGTTTTAATATATTGCATGATAAATTTGATAAAAATCCTCTGTTAGGTATTAATCTATCCCGCCTTTTCTCAATTTTCTTGAATTTGAATTTCTAATTCTTTCCTTAGTGTTTCTTCAACACTACTTCCTTGTAGAAAGCTGCAATAAAAAAGATGGATATGCAAGCATCAAGGGAATTTCTAGCTGAATTGAAAGTTCTAACGCGTGTTCATCACTTAAACCTGGTAGTTACACTTGGCCTTTTAATTGTGTAATGTCTAGTTATGTGTTTCTAAATATCTAAATATTGTTATGTTATTTTGTTGTAATTAATTATGTCACCTTTTAAAATAGTTTTTTAATATCTCTTGCAAGATAATTGTAGAAATGTCCTTAAATATAGCTGTTAGTTGTTGATGTATCCTGAAACTGATCATTATATTCTCCCATCATTATTGCAATGTGATAAAAATTTCCTGAGTTTGTCTGAAAGTGAGCAGAGTGGTCTTGAAAATTTAGCCAAAGCTGAGTTGCACCCAATAGGGCATTGAAATTGGCCAACTGGAGACAACATATATTTACCTTTATTTCTATAAGATAATTTTATTTTATTCAAAACTTGATGATATGGATTTACTGACCAATTTTCTCTTATTGCATGGAGTTAAATTTTTTGGTTTATCAACATAGAACATTATACAAAGCAGACTTCCCTCTCATTGTGTGATTTGGTTCAAGTGGCCAGATAAGAAATGCTACTCTTATTTGTTGATATTTAGTGCATACTATTGACATGTATGAGGCTTTTGGTGATCAATTTGTTTGTAATATTATATACAAATTGTTTCTGTTGTGTTAACTGTTTGACAATTCAAAGAGTCCAAACTTAACATGAGTGATGGCTGAAGACTTGCCAAATTTTACTTACAATCCATTCATTACTCAGATTCCATGAACATGGAGGACTTTGATAAATAAATAGTTTATTTATTTATGAGCAGTGGAGGATTTAGAAATTGGGTTTTTCTCTTTGAGGGAGAGGGCTTTTTAGTTTATACTCCTTTGTCCTGCATACCTTTAAGGAGAGTCTTCTTCACTTCTTCTTGTTGGTTTCCTTCATTTGTAATTGCATGGAATTAAACTTTTTTTGATGTCAACAAGGAAAATGAGAATTTTTATCCTGCTGTCTCTCAGTTTTTTTTTATTTGATTGTTTATGTAAGGAATTTCAATACTTCTCTCAGAGATTTGTATTTGCATGGTTTTTGTGCATATTACTGGCATCCTTAGGATTTATTTTTGGTTAGAAATTTCCTTCTAAAGTGCTGCACACAAGTAACCTCACTCTCTCTCTCTCTCTCTCTTTATTTATATATTGAGAATCCAATGATTCCAAACTTAACGTGACAGATGGCTGGGGTCTTTGTTGAATTTGACTTATAACCCACCTGTAATATGGCTGTCATGAACTTGTTTCCTTTGAAAGCAAAAAAGACAACTAAAAAATTATTATATTATTATGTACGGCATTAAAACAATTGATTGATACTAGTAGATAATTATCCTACAATTTGGAGGAAGCATTATTTTGTTTTGTAATTACATTTGGGCAAGGTTGGTCTGTTTATTTCTCTTGGTGTATGGTTCTCTACAATCTAAGTGAGTTTTCTGTTTAATAACATTTGTGAAACATGCAATGAGTTCTTTATGCAGAACATGTCAATCTAATCGAGTTTTTTGCGTACGAAGATTTAGTTGATTTATTAATTGATGCTTTTGGAGTTAGAACTTAGATTGTGGAAATCTTAGCTGCTCAAGTTTGTGGATCAGTTATTTTTGCTAGTTAAGAGGAGTTATGTTTTGATAAGAAAAATTAATGGCTGCACAAGGAGTTTTGCACCTAATAGGGGGAACAACTACTCACCATGTTTCTTGGAAGTAGGAATTCCTTTTTTGCAGTTACCTATAATTCATATAGCTGCTGCTAAAGTGAGCATATTAGTAGCCTAGATTATCTATGTTGCAAATGATCCTGGAAGGAGTTACTTGATTCTTCACCTGACTATCTGTGATCAAATCATTTACCATTCAATACAGGTGCGCTTGATAGGATTTTGCACTGAAGGTTCACTATTCCTAGTTTATGAATTCATTGAGAATGGCAACTTAAACCAACATTTGCGTGGCTCAGGTGAGAACGGTATACCTCCAGAATTTTTTCTAATATTGTTCTATGGTTATAAATTAATGTATTGAAAGCTTGCAATTAAACTTTGTCGCTTTCAGGGAGGGAGCCACTGACGTGGCCTGCTCGAGTCCAAATCGCCCTTGATTCAGCAAGGGGTCTTGAATATATCCATGAGCATACTGTTCCTATGTACATCCATCGCGACATTAAATCAGCAAACATTTTGATAGACAATAATTTCCATGCAAAGGTTGTGCCTGTTTTTTCTATTAGAGTAGCAGACTATGTGCAAATATATGCATATATTATAATCACAAAATATTTATGTTGTAGGTTGCAGATTTTGGACTAACAAAGCTAACAGAAGTTGGAAGTACCTCATTGCCAACCCGTCTTGTTGGTACATTTGGATACATGCCCCCAGAGTAAGAGATCTAAAAAAATTGTTGTTGCGAAATTCATTTTTCATCATCATCAACATCCTTGCCTTGTCCCATCTATTTGGGGTTGGCTTGACAAATCCAGTCGTCCCCTCCCCCCCCTCCTCATTTATTGCTTTTAAAGTAGACAACAAGTTAATATCCCACACAGGCCACAGGTACACTTGGTATATGCATATTTCAATATAGGTTCTAAGGTAGAATATTTTTTCATACTGATGTATATTTTTGTCAAGAATCAAAGAGTTATTAAGCAAAAAGACTAGAAATGAATGTTTCAAAATTAATATTGCATGCATTATTTTCATCGTCTATAGCCATCGGCACATCCTTGTTATTTTTTTTCTTCCGAGTAAATAAAAATCTGTTAAAAAAGAAAATGATATTTACTTGTGTATGAGTGGCATTCCACCTACAGTACAAAGTTTAAGGGTACTTGAGAGATGATTCTGAAGCGTAGAGGGCTAAATGAGGAAAGACAGAAACCAGCAGAAGCAGCAACAGGCCCATTTCGGTTTTGCAGTGGTAAGTTAGACAGTTAAAGTTCCCTGAGCTGAGTAATTCCAGTGAAGTCTAATATCAAGTGATAAAAATAGACAGCCAAAGAAGATTAGGAGTCTACATAATTGGAGCTATTAGTGAGTGCTTGCTGAGCTGGGCAGCAACAAATATGCTAATAAGCAACACCAATAAATAAACAAATGCTAATCAGCAACCAATGTGTGGCAGTAGGAACTGCTGCAGTAGTTTGAGGCTGTGGAGTTATATATATGAGCTGATGCGAGGAGATGTCAACTGCAAGTATTGTTCGTCGTAGTGGCTGAATGCACACGTTTCCAAAACTGACAATCTACGCATTAGGAAACAAAACGAGATCGCAATTAGCTGCGATGACTTTTTTTATTGCTTCTTGTAGTGGACTCTCCAGTTGATATCAAGCAGGGCTTATGCAGGAAAGTAGGTGGATGAAAGAATACTATTTCTGTAGATGTGGGTTGCCTTCCAAGTGCAGTCAGAGAGGAAAGAGTGAACTCTGTTAATAATATAGATGGGATCGGGCAGAATTCAGAGATGATTATATTAACTATGATTTCATTATCAGCTTTTTTCCAAATAGGGTCAAAAGAGTGATTTTTTCATTGGAAAGATATAGGTCCTTGGGGAACATCTATAACTCCTGTGTAACTTGCTAGAAATATGCAATTGTTGTTGTGGAGAAGGCTATAGGCTCCATCAGGGTTAGGTTTGATAACTTAACCTGAGGTTGTGGCTTTGTCCAGTAAAAAAGGATCGGCAGTTTCTTTTGGAGTAGAAGGCATTTGAATTTTTCCTGTAAGAAAACTCCTCATAGATTCCGTGTCAGCAGCTTTGGGATGTTGGAGTATGTAGCTCTGATAGAAATCGAGTATTGTGTGTATTTTATTAAATCATGAAGAGGGTATATAGGCACTTGGTTCTTTCTGAATCAGAAAGAATCAATCTTTGCAGCTAAATAGCCTACAAGGTATTTAAATGACTGCTTCTATGACAAGTTTACCTGATTTGTTGGACAAACTCATTTTCCTTATTCTGTCGATAGAGTATAGACTCTAGAAATGAATTCCATGCCAAATTCTCCAAGCAAATATAGAGATAACTGGTTTCGAGACTGGCTTCCAAATCACCTTGGCCTAGGGTACTATAAGGCATTTCTTTTGGACACTATTCAAAGCATGGTTTAAAATCTTGTATTTCTGGGATATTTCGTCCATGACGAAGGCCGAGGCGACTTGCATGTTAGCGAGATAGCATGACAAAAAAAATGACAAAAAATTATTGAAATTATTTTAGAAGTAGGAAAAATAATTTGAAAATAGAGAAATAGGTAAAAATGGGGAAAGTAAAAACTAAAACATTACATAGATGCATGATTAGTGTCAGTTAGCATATGTTTTGATACTTTATGATATACAATAAAGCTAACAATGATTAATGACACGCATGAATGGTACGCCTCATGATAGCTCCTTGATATCCCTATATAGTTCGTCAATTTCCCCACAGTTGGATTTCGGCTCATAACTTTCAAACTACTGTGTCTACCATATGGTTGGTCCATACAATGGCCCTATGATGGTTCTACAGATGGTCCCAATGGTTGTTCCATTGATGGTCTGATCGATGGTCCAATGGATAGTCCTAAGGTATGCTGTGCAATATTAGCTTTGCTAATGTTCCTCGATTCACTCCGCCAAAGCTGGTCCCAAGCCTAGATGAAAAAAGAGTAAGGTTAGCCCAGGGTTACCCAATTCGCTCCAAGTTGTAGCGAATGGAGAACCGGTTTGACCGAATCAGTTCGGAGTTCGATTTGGTCCGGTTCAGAGCTAACAGGCGAACCTGTGGTTTTGGGTATCAGGTTTAAAATTTGGGAAGAGGAGTTGATCCTCAGACCTATTAGAATACACAAACTAGTTAAACCAGCAGCTCTGTAGTTCACTTTTGCCATAGCATCTAATTTTTATGGATATATAATAAATATTTGCACTTTCCCTAATATAATAGAAAACTCATCCTACCCTAGCGAACGGGGTTCGCCCGGCTCTGGCGAACTGCGAATTCTGAACCCAGCGAACCACCGAATGATGTAACATTGGGTTAGCGTATGGTAGATGGTTGATTGCAAGCAATAACTGCATTGGAAATTAATATGTGTGAGTCCTTTAGCCAATTGTAGAGTGATGTTATTATAGGCATTGGAAATGATGAAAAAGGTAACTACAAAAGTAATGAAAAAATGGAAGAAAAAAAACCACCTTTGAGGTGTAGCTTGTGAGTTTGAGCTAGAAGGGAGGCGCGAGGCCTCATAAACTAGGTTGTGTGGAACGCGACAACTCATGGTTTGAATTGGCGGGAAGCCGTGAGGACCTTGAAGCTAGGCGTGTGCTACATATGTGGGGTGAAGAGGAAGACTTGGGCTAAGTTACTAGGAAGGATGTGGGATGTGGGCTCATTCGTGTTGCATGGCTTGGGTGTCAGCACAATCTTGTGTTGTGGGCACACAAGGGCATCATCTGGCCCAAATAACCTTGCAAGGTGGCTTATGGTAAGAGAATGTCAAACTAATAAGTTTTAGGTGCTTCCGCCACTTCCCAAGGATTTACCTTTTAGCTACATGTAGAGGGGAGCCACAAGGTTACTCTACACACAACAGGGCCACAACGTGGTTAGAAAGTCCATCAATGGTCTCTTAGGCTATAAGGGTGGCCTTGGGACGGTGCTTGGAGAAACTGCGTTGTGGCACTTAGGGGAGGTTCATATATCGCAAGTGCCATGTGTGGCAGTGCATAGAGGTTTCACTACAAGGAGTGAGACATGTGCTGATTGCGAGGGCCATATTTAGGGTGAGCTCGGTTTGGTATGCGGGCATGGGACAACATGGTGAGCTAGCATGCACTGTTGGGCTTGCACGATAGGTGCTTCGCCATGAGTTGAGATGGTTGGCCATGGCGAAGGAGGCACCATGGGGATGCATGACGATGGTGTAGTGCGAGTTCCCATCTCAGAACGGGTGAAAATCAGAGCTGATGGTTGTGGGTTAGGCTGGCCTTGGTATGGTGGCATCGAAACACCACTCGAGCATCGCAACCGGGTCTAGCAGCACTCCCCATGACATGCTACGGACATTTTGTTAGTATATAGTCTCAAAAACTTAAAATTTTTCCTATATACATTTCTTTTCCCTGGGGAAGTTCGGTTTAACTTCTTGAATCAATTGGAAGTGGCAACCAGCTCATACCATATCAAGGGTGATTGGAAAGTCAAACTGGCGCAGGACAACGACCCTAAAATGCGTGAATGATGATTTTATGTAGATTTTGCTGAAATTAAATAAAATTAAATCAAATTTAATATCAAAATTAACTCAATACCTTAGGGTTCAGAGAATTCAGGTTGGTAGATCACACGAGATCCAGTTAGGGTCCAGTCCGATGTGCAAGTACTGTTAGGTTTGAGGCGAGATCGGCCTAGAGATAGAACTCTGGCTTTTCCAGATTTGGGCGTTCGTCGTCGATCTGATGTAGATGCACGGGTTCGATCTAGGGCTTTGGAATTAGGTTTATGGTTTTGTAATAGGCTTATGGTTTGGTTTATGGCTTAGAAAAGGGTTTTGGGCTCTGTTTGATTTAGGGTTTAGAAAGGTTTAGGGTTTTGGGATCAAGAAATCAATAGATTGAAATTTAGAAAAACAAGCAGAGATTGATAGATAGCAAATATAACAACAGATCAAAGAACTTAGAGACTAAAAGATAAAACGATAGCTTTTGAGACTTGTTCCCTTGGTCTCACACCAAACCCATCTCAGGCAAAGAATATTCAAGCATAAAAGCATTCAAAATATTCAATAACTTATTAATTTGTCTTTACAAGCCTCTATATATAGGCTACCAATAATTAAATTCGAAATAAAGAGTCCTAATACTAATAAAACACTAAAAAGGCAATTTTCCACAGAAAATAACAAAGTCCGTCGCTGACGGCACGACGTCAACGGACGTCCGTCCTGGATGTCACAAACTCCGTGACCTGCGGGCGAAAACCACGGACGTCCGCCCCTCTCGAAACAGTGAGTGGCTGAAATTACAGACGCCCGCCAAGATGGGATGGACGTCCGTCAATGGTTGACGCTTTTTGTCTCTTTTTTCCTCCTGATGATCCTGATGATGCTGTACTCGGGCTACTCGAGCTCCCTCTTTGCTTCTTTCGACGACGGTAGAAGCGATGTGGTTCAAAACTAATGTCCATGTACTCGATGTCCCCGTTACAAACTGAAGTCCAATTCATTGTTGTTCTAGGGGAATCTTGCTGTTACTTCCTCTGAGAAAGGAAAACACCTACTAGATAAATTTTTTTGAGGATATTCTACTCCTTCACTAGTGTTGTACGTTTTGTCTTTATTTAGTCATTTGTGAGCATTTCTACACAGACACAACAAAATTGTTAAATTTTTTGTTAAAAACCAAATGAAACAATTGATCTCAATAGTCTGAATTGTTTTATGTCTAGTATCGCTCTTTGTCTCTTTCTTTGATCTAAGGGAAAAGTAAATTCCACTGTAGAGCCATATGCAAATGATACATCACTCGATTTAGGGACTCTGTTCCTAACATATTCAAGGATAGGTAAACCACATCAGTACACAATGGCAGTGACAGTTATGGCATCCTTAGGTGAGTACTCTAGGAGTGGATCCACCATGGCATATCTTTTTTACTGCACTTGCAGTTATAATGTTTTTTCACCCATCACGAAGGCTACTCTTGTTAGGCTAGAGACACTATTGAAAAAATTAATCACTAAGTTTTTCTTTCTGCGCTTTTTTTTGGGTTTCTCTGTTTCTTTGAGTAGCTCCCTAAGATATGTATTTCTTGCCCTCTGTTTTTTAATATCTCACTTTGTTATCGCTCAAAAAAAAATAAAAAAATAAATCCGTCAGTAAAAAAATCCATTGTTATTGATGCATCAACTACCTTGGTTGAAGGAGCTGTCCCTTTTTCTACAGTCAGTGCTTCTTTGTTTTTGGTGAAAGATTATGGCAGTTTGACTGAGCAATAAGTAGATATTATTAAGTGACGAAACCTTTTTGGGTTTGTCAGCTAGAGATCTTGTGGCTGTAGCTTAGAGCATGGGCTACAAAGATCTACTTGTGATATAAAAATTGAAAAATCCTAATGTGGAACAGTTCAACAGGTCACGCATGTTAATCGAATAAGCTTAAAATGAAAAATGGAACAACTCTGCTCACTTTTAAGAATATTGAGAAATCCATAGTAGGGGAAGCATGCTGTAATAACTTTGTGGATGAAGGAACGATAGTTCAGAGCTTATGAAGAACCTACATGTTGGATTCTTTGCTATAATTACATCCTAAGCTTAGGCTACTTTATAGAGGGGAATCTCAGTGTTTGAAACATTTCTAATTGATAAGGATATTTTTTAATACACAATTAGTATTACATAATAAAAGTAAAATGCTGTACAGTTACGTATAGAATTTGAAACCTGCTTACAAATCGGAAATCATTAATTGAATGGTTTGGTTTATTGACTGTTGAAGATTTGTGAACAGCTCTCTACAACATTTTACTTCTACTGTTATACATAACATAATGCAGCAAGATCATTGTGCTGTGCACATAGTTTTTTTTTTTTTTTTAAAGAAACGCTAACAAAGCTCATATATTAAAAAAGAAGCAAAGAAATATAAAGAGAACATACCTTGGCGGATAGTAAGGAACTACCCTAAAACCAAGCCGGCATAGGAACTACGAGAGGAGCATCCCATTGAAGTAGGAATTTCCTGATCCCATCTGTGAAATCATCAACAGTGGTGGCATTCCAACTAATGAGAAAGTCTCTAATTTCGCGAATGACAAACTTGAAGGGTTTACCTCTCCTTCTGAAAACCCTGTTGTTTCTTTCCAACCACAAAGCCCAAAAAACCACATACACCGTAAGTGGCCAAAGCTCACCTTTGTCCCCATCCGTCGGGACCTCCTTCCACATTTCCATCATCTGGGCTGGCCAAAGAGGGATGACCCATTGAATATCAAAGATAGCAAAAATAGCATTCCAAATGGTCCTAGAGAAAGGACAGTTTAGCAAAGTGTGGTTCACTGATTCCCTCCCTCTCGTACACAAATGGCACTTATTTGTAACCGGAATTCTATGCCGCAACAACTGATCCCTAGTCAAAATTCTTCGTCTAACAGTCCAAGAGAAGAATTTAATTTTAGGGGGAATTTTAATCTTCCAGAAACCCAACCACCACGACTCCGGGTTGTGATTAGCTTGACCTTGAAGGAGATCGTCATAAAAAGAGCTAACCGAGAAAACTCCCTTTTTACTTTTCTCCTAAATCCTGCAGGCCCTATTGGCAGCGTTAGGGACCAACGAATGAAGAACAATCATCAGATTAGAGAACTCCTCCACCTCATTGTCTCTGAGATTTCTCCTTGTGATAGCAGACCACACAGGCACTCCATGATTCCTATCAAGCATGTCCTTAATAAGGGCATCCTTGGCAACTGAAATGGCAAAAATTAAAGCGAGCTCGAGAGAGGACTCCCCGTTCATTTGTCCTTCCAAAATCTGAACCCCCCCCAAACTAAAAGAAATCCCCTTCTGAAAATCAAGGAGGGAGTTTTTGACAACTTTCCACCACGATGAGTCGTGCCGCAACGAAAGAGGAAGCCTCCACGCGTCATTGGTAAGTCCATACTTAGAGGTAACAACCTGCCACCACAGTTTATCCCTTTCTCTGTCGTCCCCAATCCTCCATAACCATTTAGCAATGAGAGCTTTGTTAACCAAATGTAATCTCCTAATTCCCAAACCCCACAACAATCCTCCCAATTAACCAAGTGCAGCTTCTTTTGGTCCCCAGCTCCTTCCCACAGAAAATCACGAACAATTTTCTCTAACTTCTTAATGATGCTAACCGGAGCCAAGAAAAGCGACACAGTAAAAACCGGCAGAGAAGAAAAGTGCACATAGTTAAAATCTAAGAGTGGGTTGTCTTCTTTTTCTTAACGTCTCCTACTTATACATCTCCATGTTCTTTTCCTCAATACCTTCGCCGCCTTCTTCATCATGTTGTTCCATCCTTCAGGGATGTTCGATAGGTTGTTTGGGCCTTCTTCAAAATCCTTCAGACAAGAATGCTACTGGAACATTGTATGACATTTAACTGTCTCTTTCTTGTGAATACTATCTTGAATGGCAAAAGCTGCTGGAATCTTCGTTTTTTATTCATAAGTGCTCCTTGCAACAATAAGAATTTTGAATCGTTAAAGATCTCTTGAGATCTTAACAAACATAATTTTAAATGCACTTTTATACATTTGGCACAGACGATAGCTCCTAAGGCTCTGTCATAGGAATGCCAACGGGTCATGTTGGATTGGGTCAGATCAAAATTTTGGCTGCCCAATAGGAATATCGCAAATGCCCGACCCATCCCGATGGTGCACTAAAGCCAACCCTACCCGACCCGATAACCCTACCTGACCCGATATCCGACCCAAGAACCTGACCCAACCTGGTAAAAAACACCCTATTTTTTGAACTTTTTACATATATAAAATATCGGGTCAGGTCGAACTAACCTGGCCCGGAAAATACCCGACCTGACCTGACCCGAAGGTCGGGTCGGATGTCTCATGCCCGATCCAACAGGTCAAGTTTATGTAGCCGAGCTGGTAAAATATTGGGTCGGGTCGGGTATGGGGCCGACCTGACCCATTGACAGACTTAGCACTGATGGCCCTTCGTCTCGCGATGCCGAATACTTGCACTTGAGATCTCATCAGTTGTGGCTCAACTTGCAAATGACGACACTGCCTATCTATCCATCAATTCTCACAATCACATAGGGTTATGTTTGAATTCACTACCACTCATAAATTTTCGTTTACTCACTCGACATTTTTGCCTCTCTTTTTAGGGGCTGTTTGGATAGAGCCTGGTAAAATGGAGTAAAGTTCAACTTTTACTCCATTTTACCACGTATTCCTAACTTGCAGGAATACACAGTAATATGCAGGAATCCTACGTTTTGCTGCACTTATCACTGTTTGGATAACAATTTGTTTGTTTGAGAAATGCAGGAATATTCAAAATCCAGTGTTTAGATACAAGTCTGGGAAACACACTAAAGTGGAGTAAAAAAAAAAATAGCGTCTTGTAAAAATGATGAGAGAGAGATGCATTAGCCGGCCATCTAAAAAAAATTGTAATGCTTTTTTTAAAATAGGTAGAAAAAAATTGCAGCATAGCTGTGATGGGGAGAGAGAGAGAGAGAGGAACCAGCCGCCCATTTAAGAAAAAAACTGCAGCATTTTTTTTTTGACAGGTAGAAAAAAAATGCAGCATAGCTGCGATGGAGAGAGAGCGAGGCTTTACTACTATTCTCGAGGGGGGGGGGGGGGTATTTTGGAGTTTTGTGGTAAAGAGGGGTTCATTTACCACCCTTAAAAATACCCAAACAACTGAATTTATGGTAAAATGCTTTACCATATTTTCCCTATATCCAAATGGGCCCTTAAAGAAACTATTTATGATATGTTTAGAAAAGCATCATAAAGGTATTTTAGTCATTAAAGTTATACGGGATAAGTCATTCGAAAGCAATATGTGGGTATCATTGTATAAACGATTTATTGACCAAATTAACCTTATGTTAATTTTATTGACACCACAATAGAACCTTTGGAAAACAACAAGAGAGCATAACAATTAAGCAATCGCTAAAAAATTCACTGGTTGTAGTTAATTTTATGTTTATATAAATACACATACATGCTGACATGATAATATCCGGCTCTCTATAATTTCTCATTTTTGAAATACAATCTCATAATATCGATGCTGTCTTAGTGGAACCATCTTCTTTTGCAGAACATATTATGCAGTAGATTAATTATGTCATTGTATTTGTATGTATGCAGTAGATGCATATATAGTGAGATATATATATATATATATATATATATATATATATATATATATATATATATAAGTGTACGACTATTCTCACCTGTTTTTGCCATAAGGACCACAGTTTTTCACAGACGAAAATCATTGACTGATTTGAATCTTACGATGGTGATTGTTTTTTGTTCCAATCTTCCCCACGATCGATCTTATGATCATGGCGCGCCTATCAGATAGTCAGATGTTGATTCCGCATGGTACACGCCTCTAAAAGTGAAGGTTAACTCCTTTGCCCATGATCTATGTCACTTTTTTGGGGATGTGTGCTATGTGGAATCAACATCTGACCGTCTAATAGGTGCGATGTGATCTTAAGATCTGTTTTTTGGAAGAGTGAGACAAAAAAATCTCTGTAGTCTGATTCAAATCAGTCAATGGTTTTCGTCCGTTAAAAACTGTGGTCCTTACTCTGAAAACGGGTGAGAATAGCCGTATATATAATTGTCATTTATGGAATACTATCCATATTATCCATGCTGCCTTATTGAAACATCTTCTTTACGAAATTTTTATGCAGTACATCGATTATGTCTTTAGTACTTATATTTATGAAGTGTAAATTCATAATTTCTTGCAGATATGCCCAGTTTGGTGATGTTTCCTCCAAGGTAGATGTCTATGCTTTTGGAGTCGTCCTTTATGAACTTATTTCGGCCAAGGAAGCTGTTGTGAAGACAGGTGGAATTATTGCTAACTCAACGGGATCTGCTGCTGAAACAACAGGACTCGTTGCTCTGGTTATTGCTCTCGCCACCTACTAAATTACTAATAACAGCCCTTAAAAGTATTAGCATTCAAATAACCTTTTTTTATCTCTTGGAGTTTACAGTTTGACAGTGTTCTTAGTGGGCGTGAGCCGCGGGAAGATCTTTGCAAAGTAGTTGATCCAAGGCTTGCTGACAACTACCCACTTGACTCTGTTTACAAGGTGAAAACCGGATACCACTGGAGAGGTTATTCGGCTAATTTAGTATTCTAATTCTAATAAATTAGCGATGTGTTTGGGTACAGATGACTCAGCTTGCAAAGGCTTGTACACAAGAGAATCCTCAACTGAGGCCAAGCATGAGGTCCTTAGTAGTCGCGTTAATGACTCTATCATCTACGACCGAAGAGTGGGATGTTCGTTCCTTCTACGAAAACCAAGGACTGGTCAATCTAATGTCTGGGAGGTGATAAGAAGGCGATTAGCTGTCATCTTCATCAGTGCTTTGGGTAAATCTATCTTTTGTAAACAAATGTAGTTGGATGCAATGTGGGTGGAGTTTTAGGATTCATTGGCTGTAAATGATGCTTTACGAGGTTGATGCTGATAAGAGAGGGAAAGGAAGAAATTGGTGATCCCGTTGGTATCTGTAGAAAAACCTTAAGAATTAAGTCGATTGAAATGTCGAAATCGGAAGATTTTAATGTCCCGCCTCTACGTGGCGAGAGAAATCAATGTAAATATTCCAAACATTATAGAACAGAATTTATGTGCTTTGGGAATAAAATTTTAGTTATTTGTCTTCCCATTTTTTGTTATAGCAAATGATTTAAAGCCAAAGTGTCACTGCACTGAAAAGCCCTGTTGGAAGCAGGGCCAAATCTAGGTCTAAAATCTCGCTGTAGCACTATTTTAGCAGTGAGTTTCCCATGTCCCGAGTAGGATCCATTCAGCAAAATAACCACTGGTGCCTCTATCTAGCTCATGAATGATTCTCATTCCAAGCTAAGAGCCGTAGCGTCCTAGTTGTAGCTGTGCTAGCGTTTTTCAAAGAGGGGTCAATAGATTCATTCAGTGGAGACATGATCACCAGGAATTCATTCTATGGAGCCACGATTCCCACAAATTCATTCAATGGAACCATTAGGGGTGATAGAAATAAGCCACCACCCGAGGAAACAATGGTTTACAGAGTGATGTGGGACATTGATTGAAGAGCTCCAATTCATGTATTCGGAGCTTCGTGGATGTCGTAGTCGCGAAAGCCAGATCAACATAATGACAATTGCTTTCTGGAAATTGTTGGGTAAAACACAATGGGTCGAATGTTTGGGTGCGTATGCCTGAATAAAGAAGCTCTGAAGTTGGCTGACAAAGAAAGACTTATGTTGCCTTTTTCCCACCTTCACCTAGGATTGTGAGGGGATTTGAGGCCGGTTTTCAATTCATCTCTCTCCAACGAAGTTAGAACTTTGCATGGTGGAAAGGCTAGGCTTTCGCAATTCAAGTCTGGCAAAGATAGTGAAAGGGACGGGACAAAGCATGCTCAATCTAACAATATTGGACGATGGTTTTGTCTAACTGTCACTAAACTTAAAATCGAACAAAGAGAGACCAAGATGCTCCACCATGCATTAACAAATGGAAATTGCAAACAACAGGCAGGTTTTGTGCAGGCAAAGTATAGGCTGCTGATGTGGCGCAGCGTGATTGGCTGCCGTGACCTGCATTGCTTGGGCCCCACTGCACTTGCAGCCATTTGTGTTGCGCCATGTCATCCACCTGCTCTTTGCCTGTATAAAACCTGCCTGCCATATAACACTATCCTTAACAAATTGAAAGAACAATGAATTTTCTACCCACGAATAGAGAGAGAGAGAGAGAGAGAGAGAGAGAGGGGGAGAGGGAGAGAGAGAGAGAGAGAGAGAGACACAACTACTAGAAAATGAATGGCCTCAAAACTCCGGGGCCTGACGATATGCCTGCTATTTTTTTCCAAAAGTACTAGCATATTATTCATTCTGATGTCCTATATGTTGTTCTTGGTTTCTTGAATGGCACCTCTGATATATCTGATCTAAACTCTACACATATCGTCCTCGTCCCAAAAGTTAAAAAGCCAGAATCTTTGAAAGATTTTCGACCCATTAGTTTATGCAATATTATTTATAAAATCATCTCAAAGTGTTTGCTAATAGGTTGAAAGTGGTTCTTCCATCCATCATTTCCTCGAATCAAAGTGCGATCGTGCTAGGAAGACTCATCACTGATAACGTAATGGTGGCCTACGAAATCACCTATTTCCTCCAACACAAACAATAAAGGGGATGGTTTGTGTGCTATTAAACTTGATGTTAGCAAGGCGTATGACCAAGTTGAGTGGGGTTTCCTCGAGAAGAGCCTCATAAAAATCGGATTTGCTCCCAGATGGGTGTCCCTGATCATGAAGTTCATCTCTACTGTCTTCTACTCCTTGTTCAATGGTTCCATTGTGGGGTATGTGAAGCCATCTCGCGGAATTCGACAGGAGACCCACTTAGTCCCTACCTTTTTATTCTCTGTGAGGAGGTTTTTCTTCTATGTGCACTAATGCCCCTCTAAACAGGACCTTATCGGGCGTAAATATTTGCAGGAACACCCCAAAGATTTCGCATTTGTTGTTTGTCGACGATTGTCTAATCTATTTCAAAGTAAATCAGAGTGAAGGACGGACGATTATCAATTTAATCCACAGATACGATGAGGCGTCAGGCCAAATGATAAATTTAGAAAAATCTTCCATGTCTTTTAGCACAAATGTAAAGCACGATCGAAGAAACGAGCTGCAGAATCTGCTTGGACTGAAAACCGCTATCCTTCTTGGGTTTGCCATCCTTCTTGGGCCGGTCGAAAATAAAGAGTTTTGGCTACATCAAGGAGCAAATCTGGCGCAAGCTTCAAATGTGGAAGGATAAGCTTTTATTCAAAGTTGGGAAGGAAACTCTTATAAAGGTTGTAGTTCAAGCTATCCCAACCAATGTCATGAGTTGTTTCCAACTCTCGCCTAGCCTTTTGAACTCTATTACTTCTTGCATCTCGCGTTTCTGGTAGGGCCAAGGAAACGATTTTAAAGGTATCCATTCTGTGACGACATCATTGATCTGGGTACTAGTAGGAAGGCATGACGGCCTTAGAGCTGGACGTGTAGCTAGCAGGAAGGTGAGCGGGGTCATGGAGCTAGCTGTGTGGCGCGTGAGCGCGGAGGCATGAGGCCTTGCAGCTGTGTGTGTGTTCCCCGTAGGTATGGTGTGGATGACTACTCGAGCTAGGTGAGGATCTAGTGTGGTGACTAGACCCGCGTGGGGCGTGGAAGCTGATCTCAGGGGCGTTGTTGGGGTTGCATGGGCTTTGTATGACGGAAGGAGTCTGTGTGCCATGGTGGTATGTCAAATCAATACCTTTGAGGTTCTCCTGCTGTTTGGCTTGAGGTGATGTTTAGAAAATACTTGGGAGAAGGGAGCTCTGGAGTTATTCTCCCACACATGGGGCCTCGTGACACTAGAGGGTGCACGATGGTTTCCTAGGTCTGAAAGGGCGGGCTTAAGACGTCGCTGTGGCGATGTCGTATGTCACCTAAGGTGATGTATTCTAGTCGCGTGGGCCACACACGATGATGGTATTGGTTCAGTATGTCGGTGATACATATATAGAATGGGACAGCATGAGGAGTTGCATGCCACCGTCATGTTAAGGCGGAGCCGCGATGCGCACATATGTGAGCGAGGTACCACTATAGTGTTGGCATGCGTGTTGCAAGGGGACATGATGCGTTGATATGGTTGGCCTCGGGAGAAGGCAATCGTGAATGGGAGTTCCCTTCCTCTAGGGGGGTGGTATCAGAGTGATGGTTGGGTAGGTTAGCCTCGTTGTAGCGGCAGTGAGGCACCGTAAGGGTGTGATAGCCGGTGTCGGGTTGTGCCCCGTGACAGTTGGTATCAGACCCAAATTGTTTCGAATGGGACTACGTTGGCAAGCCAGGGCGATGAAGTGCGCTTTGATTTCGTGACAGCCAGGGTTATTCGTGTGTAGTTGAGTTGCACGTCTGCGGTTGAAATGCGGTTGGGATGCACTCTGTTACAGTGAGTTTCAAAGCTTGGTCGCATGCAGAGAGATGTTACTGCTAGGATATGCTATTGTGAAAATTTGTGATGCTCGATGCTTGTTGGCCATGAGGGTCACACGTTGAGGTAGCGGGTCGATCCGAGATGGATGAACGCTAGTGACTTCTGACATGAGACGTTGGGTCACACAGGTGCTGAGAGCACTGTTGCCATAGATGACATGGAGCAAGGAGGGTGCTCCGCTTTCACTTCATGAGGATGCTGAGATTTTTAGAATCAATTGTTGGTACATTACATGATGATCAAGAACGCTGATATGGGACAACAACATGAAGGATCAGTGTGTTGTGATGGGTCATGATCGAGGATACAGCTAAGCGAGTTACTGCAAGAACTGGAATGGGCTAGGCTAAACCGGAGAAGTGATTAGAAGCTCGTTGTTTTATTTGAGATGGTGAGACATGATTTGTCCGTGAGAGACGGATGGCTAGACGGGTGATCTAGTGTGGCATCATAGGAAGCAGATGCGAGAGCCAGATGGGTATCTTCAAAGGAAGTGAGTCGCAGGTGATCGTCGAGATCTTTGGTCTACGAGAAAGGACCAAAGGCAGTTTCTAAGCACAACAGAGGCAGCGTGGTCAGAGTATTGAAGCGGAACAATTCAAGGCAAGTGTGTTATGTTTCATGGTAAAGAGGTCAATGTCCTAGGTACCAAGGCATGATAGTCGTTAGAAAGTGAAGGCATTGGGTGCGCTCGTTAGGACACTAGGAGCATACACCATGGCAGCGAATTAGACCGTAAATCGGGTTGCAAGAGGTGAATTGAGTCACGCTATGAGTGAAGACAGGTGTCGAGGTACTATAGTGTGAGAAGCATGAAGCTTCGTTGATTGAGCAAGGTGCTTGTGACAGACTCTTGGGTGAAGGCACAGTGGTGTCGAGGTACAAGAGCGCAGTAGGACAGTTGAGGGCTTGTGGTGGAGATCAAGTCTGAAGGTCTGAGAAAATTGGGTTCCGTTGGTTGCTACAGTCGAAAGATATGGGTAGTGTTGCAGATTACAGTAGTGAGAAGCATGATGCTTCGTTGGAGTGAGCGTGGTCGCTCACCGACAGACTCTTGGGTGAAGACAAATGGTCGAGGTATTAGAGTGCTGCAAAATTGTTACAGGCTGAGACAACTTGGATAGCAGACTCGTGGTTGAGAAAATACGTCGAAGTACTGGAGGTCTACAAATCAGACAAAGGTCGAACTCTTACGCGAAGGCATAGAGGTGTTGAGTGCGGCAGTTCAGATGAAAGTTAGTCTCCTGGGCGAAGACAGAATGTTGAGAAACTCGAGAGCTATGATGCGCAATGAGTTGCGTGAACTTCGAGCCAACAATGTGGGCATCAATGGCGAGGTTTGCTTGGTTTCGACAGTCGATTCGGGCGACAACAAGGATGATGTTAAGGATTTGATTGCTTCTAGTTGTATGAGGTGAAATACAGACCAGGTTAAGTTGTTCAGAACACTACGTGGGGTGAAAACACAGAAAGGTAGTTAAGCTATTATGCAGAGGCATGAGGCGAAGACCGATAACGTCGTCAAGGAATTAATGCAGAGGCATGAGGTGAAGATGCACGTAGCTTGTCGCAAGGAACTGTTGTGATTGTGATTGTGCTTGGGTGAAGATGAAGGATAGTAGTCAATGTATTGGTGCAGATACAGTTTGATGATCATTGCTTGTCATATGGCTAGTGTGATGATGTCTGGGTGAAGATGAAGGGTAGTAGTCGAGGAACTGACAGTGTCATATGAGTCGAAGGGCAGCAGAATGGTCGAGGTACTAACACAGAATGGCAAATAAAAGCAGCGAAGTGTAGTAACTGTGATTCATACGTGGGTTGTGTTTGGGTGAAGACTAAAATTGTGTCGAGGAACTGACGTAGGAGTTCAGGTATTGACGAGGACGTCAATGCATTTGAGTGGGGGAGGTTGTGACGTGGTCACAACCCTGGTGTATAGAGATGCACATTTGATCAACTAATAGGAAGGTGGGAGGACCTTGTAGCTAGGTTGAGCCATAGGCGAGCTTGAGAAACAGAGTTGTGAAGGCATGACCGATGTACTAAGGTGTTTTGAAGGCAGAATTTGGTGGGCGAACTCTTGGATGAAGACACATTATGTCGAGGTACTAGAGCGAGTTGTAGTCACAAATGCTTAGTGTATGACATAGTGATGGATAGCGTTGGTGTGGAGCCGCGCAAAGAATCAATGTGCTTCTCGTTCGTAGGTGCGGATGAGACCCAATTAAACTAGCGAAGAGGTCAAACCTCGAGGCTATGTATTTGTGGAGACTCTGCATGGGGTGAAGACGGAGGTCGAGGTATTGATGCGGGTTTTAGCGTCAGCATCGGGGTGTTGACATTGCTAGATTGGAGGAGGTGGCTTGGTCATTCCCTTGAGATACTACGCCAACGAGGACGTTGACCTTATGGAGTGGGTGGAGGATGTGACAACATCATTGATCTAGGTATCAGCAGGAAGGCATGACGGCCTTAGAGCTAGGTGTTTGGCTAGTAGGAAGGCGGGCGTGCCTTGGAGCTAACTGTGTGGCACGTGAGCACAGAGGCATGGGGCCTTGCGGCGCATGCGTGTTCCCCGTAGGTATGGCGTGGATGACTACTGGAGCTAGGTGAGGATCTAGTGTGGCGACTAGACGCGTGTGGGGCGTGAAAGCTAGTCTCAGGGGCGTTGTTGGGGTTGCATGAGCCTTGTGTGCCACGAAAGGAGTCTGTGTGCCATGGTGGTATACCAAATAAATACCTTTGAGGTTCTCCTGCTGTTTGGCTTGAGGTGGTGTTTAGACCATACTTGGGGGTAGGGAGTTGTGGAGTTATTCTCTCACACATGGGGCCTCATAACGTTAGAGGATGCACAATGGTCTCCTAGGTTTGAAATAGCGGCCTAAAACGCCGCTGCGACGATGCCATATGTCACCCAATGTGAGGTTGCCATATGGCCCCGGACTATGCGTTGCGATGCATATGGGTCGGCTATGAGGGAGACACTAGTAGGCTATGTGGGACATTGTGATTCACGTTTGATGAGGGCCAGAAGTTGATGTGTGCTGATCGCGTGGGCCACACACGATAGTGGGCTTGGTTCATTATGTCGGCGATACATGTATGGAATGGGACAGCATGAGGAGTTGCATGTTACTATCATGGGCAAGGTACTAGTGCGTGGCACAGGGTGAAGCTGGGCAAGCTAAGCGAGACACTGAGGTGCTGACATGCGTGTTGTGAGGAGACACGATGCGCTGATATGGTTGGCCTCGGGAGAAGGCAACCGTGAACATGAGTTCCCGTCCTCTAGGCGGGTGGTATCAGAGTGATGGTTGGGTAGGCTAGCCTCGTTATAGCGGCAATGAGGCACCACACGGGTGTGATAGCCGGTGTCCGACTGTGCCCTGATACCACCTGCCTAGAGGATGGGAACTTTTGTTCATGGTTGCCTTCTCTCGAGGCCAACCATATCAACATATCATGCCTTATCGTGACACGCATGCCAACACCTCAGTGCCTCGCTTGGCCTGCCCAATATCACTCTATGCCACACACTAGTACCTCACTTGCGAAAGTAGCATTCAACTCTTCATGTTGTCCTATTCTATACATATTGCCGACACACTGAACCAAGCCCACCATCGTAAGTGGGCCACGCGACCGACGCACATCAGCTTCTGGCCCTTAGCTACCACAGTGTCCCACGTAGTCAACGAGTGTCTCCCTCATAGCCGACTCATATGCACCGCGACACATAGTCAGGGGCCATATGACAACCTCACCTTGGGTGACACACGATATCATCGCAGCAACGCCCTAGACCCACCCTTTCAGACTTAGGCGACCATAGTACACCCTCTAGCGCCACGAGGCCCTCATGTCCTAGACCCATTGAAAGTCGTTGATATTAGATCAGATGATGGAGGTCGTGTTTCTCCCCTATCTTTCATAAATAGATCTTTAGATCATGGGGCACATATCATACGGTTAGTTTTTATTTAAACTTATCAAAGATTCCCCAAAAATGGCTTCAAAATCACGTTTCAGCTTGATGTGTGTCACGTGATTCACAAACCATATTTTTGGGATCTGTGACACAAGAAATCAAAATCTGACCACCGTCTGATAGGTTATCCATGATCTTAGGATCTATTGTGAAGAAGCTCGGAGTGAAATATGACATATCATCTTATTCGAAATAATCAACGGTTACCAAAGGGTCTGGGACGTAAGCGCTTTAAGTAAACAGGTGGGAATGAACAGAGCTAGTCCTAATTCTCTCCAGTTGGCACGTCAATATTTAGCAACCCGCCTCGAGAAGTTGTGCTCTAAATGGGCTGTAATCGGTTTCACACTTACACTACTGGTTCTTTCGATCACCACTCCAAGTCCTTTTTAAACAAACAAAAAGCAAAAATCTCTACTTATATGTATCTCTTTTTTAAATATCACCCAGAAGAAAAATGGAGTCAAAAAACGATGATACATTGGAGAAGCTCATGCAAAATATTGCGGCGGATGCTTGATACGTATCGGTATTGGCCGATATTTGATACCTTGCTCCTGACTAGGGCTGCAACCGAGCCGAGCAGAGTTCGAGCTTTTTTTGAAAATTATTTTTATTTATTAAATATAGAAAGTTATTCATGTGTCTCGAAGAGCTCGATAATAATACATGATAGTGCCACGAACATTGCTATTTGGAAAATCAGACCTCGGAGAAAACCATAATAGATACCAGGGCCACGTAGGAAAATCGGGGAGATGGAAAAAAAATTAGGCCAAGAGGAAACAAAAATGTCCGAAAAAAAACCTCCGAGTATAAAAAAGAGAGAATCCCCCAAAAAGGATACAAAAACCCAACCCCTTACAAAGAATTCAAAGCAGATAGAAGTTGCTGAACATCGAAGCTTCAAAGGCTATAGAAAGGGAAACTTATTATATCGTTGGCCATCGCTCAAGAACAAGTAGTGATAATGCTATAACGAAAAGTTAAACTTTGTATTTTGTGTCTAACTACTTCTTTTTTTTTTTTCAAACAAAAAAAAGAAGTAGGACCCTTTTAAAAACTTTTAAAACCCAGTAGACATAAGAATTCTTATTCTATATACCACACTAGCCAGTCCTATCTCATATTGATGAGTTCAAAACATTAGTTAATGCAAATCATTCATCTTATAAATTATACAATTCATCGAGTCATGCTCATTCAGATTACTATTATTGGCGCACTAAATTTTTTTTAGAATGTCCGGTCTAGTTCGGCCCTACTTTATACGAGCCGAACTGGAATTTGGCTATGGCCCTTCAAGCTTGAAGAGTCTAACCTCTAGCTCGGCTAGCTCTATCGAGCTCGAGTCGAGCCGAGCCGAGCCGAGCTTCGAGCTTCGAGCTAAATAAGTTTATTATAATTTTTTTTTTCTAATGTTGTTTTAAACATTATCTTCTTTTTTTAGTAGTTGAAAGCTTTAATAAAATTTAATAAATGAAAGTAATAATATCTTTTCATCGTTTAGTCCTTTTGGCAGAGCACCAGCAGATATATATTTTCTCTTTGCTACATTATGTTTTTGTGGAGAGTGATTGTATATTGTAGTAGATGAATTTCGAAAGCAAGTGTTTAAACCTTCCATTGGCATTAACACCTGAAAAAATAAATTACAAATATAGTTTATGCATTGAAATATTAAAAAATATGCAGAATATTAATTTCCTAAGCAAGTACTAATATGAAATTAAAATATGACATTGCAAGTGCACAAGTACGAATGTACTAGGATAAGTACAAGGGTGCCGTACCACAGAGATTTGTCGTTTATCTCTTATTTAATTTTGTTTTACACAATAATTTGCAGCACTAGATTTCCTAAATTAATCTAAAACAAAAATAAAAGAAATCTACATATTTTTGGAAATAAGAGAGGAGAAAGTAGACTGGGGGGATCTCTTGGATTTCAGATTTGTAACTAATAAATCCTACTTCCTTTATCGTGAATCCTTGGTACCCTCACTCCTAGCTACAAGCTCAGTCACTTTGTATATGAAATATGTAGATCTAATCGCGAGTTAGACAAACTTACTCGCTAAAGAATTATTGCACGAACTAACAAAAACTATCCTACAAGGCCTAGTCCGTCGGTGAATATCATATATAATCCAACTCTAATCCCTACAAGGTCACTGAGATTAAACTATATAAGATCGCAGTGTTACCATCGCGTTTTCGATCTAGTCGGAACCTCGAATGTGCAATCGCACCACAAAGGAATCCACAAACAGAAAAATAAAATAAAATTTTATTAAATACTTATCAAAATTTACAAGAGCTCCGCCCCGAAGCTTTAAGCACGCATCGAATCTAAAATTTTATTAAATACTTCATCATTGCTGATGCAAGCTCTGATCGATGATTACTTCCAATCTCCCTCAATTTCAAAACTACATCTAATCTAATACTACGAAAACTCGTGTCAGAGCCCTCTAGAAAAGTTTCGGCGTGCGAGTCCTCTAAAAATAAACCTTAGGGTCCTTATTTATAGATTACAAGGCCCTAGAACAGATATACATGACAAGGATTCTCTAGATCCTAAAATCTTCCATGGGGGTGATTCTGGAAGAAAATTCGCACGATTTTGGAGTTATCTAGCTTTGTTGAAGATCTCGACGTCCGTAGATATCCATAGCTGTAGACCTTATTTTTCGCTCAGAAACGCTGTTTAGGACCGGTTGAGTTTGGAGAACTAACTGGTCGAATTCAGTTTCCTTCTCCAGCTAGAAAACAACCTGCGAAGGCTTCAGCTTGCTTTGTTTTCCAGACCGATCGAATTAGGTTGAACCAGTCGAATAATTCCTCCGAGTATATTTGCATTATGTTCTTCCAGTTTCGACCAGTCAGCTAAGTCCTGACCGGGCTCTCTTTACATTTCTGAAGCCCTTTTGGAGTTCTGACTGATCGGAAATGATGTTTCGACTGGTCCATTTGACCTTTTAAAGCATTCCTTCAGCTGCATCTCCTTGGATCCTTGTCTTTTGCTTGGGTTTCTTCCTAACTTTGCTCATTTAACGCTTTTTACGTTTAATTAGCTTCTGCGCCTGTTGCAACACAATACGAACTAAAAGCATATATTAGTGGTTAATTAAGGTCTAATAAAGCCGGGATTTGGGGATAATTTATACAACTTTTGAGTTTGATCAAGGGCCAGCCAAAAGGATGAAAATCTAAGACCATAAAGGACCACCAGTTCATGCATGAGGATGCAGATATTATTCTCTGAATCCCTCTACCCTCCCAAGAATGCGAAGATACTATAGCATGGGCTTTTAATCCCAAGGGAGTCTTCACTGTGAAAAGTGCCCATTATGTCGCGAAGAGTTTATTGACGTCAAGTCCCTCTACGGCTGGAACGAGTTGCGAAAATTCTCATCTCCTCTGGAAAAGAATATGGAGTTGCCACATTCCGAACAAGGTTAAATTGTTCATCTGGCGTGCTTGCAAGAGAATCCTACCGGTCAAATTGAATCTAGCCAAGAAGAAAATTATCGAAGATGCTACATGCGCCTCATGTGGTCGCGACTCAGAAACCATCTTACACACTCTTAAGGAGTATCCGGTTGCGGAAGGACTTTGGTTTGCTTCTTCTTTACAACTTAGAAGGAGGGAGCATTTGACTCAAATTTTAACGAATGGTGCGGCACAATCATTGCAGAAATGGAGGCTGAGTTTTACCAGTTCTGCATGACCGCATGGGCTATTTGGAATCTGAGAAACAAGGGGGCTCTGGGTGGAAATCCTGGCGATCCAATGCACTATATCAGCTGGGCAGAGAGATTGTTAGCCGATTTTCTCAAGGCAAACGCTATGAGCGAGGTGAAACCAGCTCCCTCGAAAGAAGATCGGTTAGCCGATTTTCTAGTGGTGCAAATGGAGTAGACCTGATGAGGGGATCTCGAAAGTAAATGTGGATGGAGCCTTCAAAAAATCCAAGACGCTTGCCGACTTTGGAGTGGTGATAAGAGGTTCGGAGGGACAGGTCCAAGGAGCTACTAGTGGCAGCCATCCAAATATCTCAGAGGTACTTCATATTGAACTTTTTGCCATCGTTGAAGGCCTACGTTTTGCTCGGGATATAGGGGGGATATAGGGATCCAGGATGTTGTGGTGAAAAGCGATTCCATCAATGCAGTAAACCTCATAAACAGTTAAATAGAGAATTGTTGGGCATATATCATGATGGTACAGGACATTAGGAGTCAAATGGTATTTCCGAGGTGCTAGCTGCAACCACAGGCGCATGGAGAATAACTCGGTTGCTAATGCTCTTGCTCAAATGGGCTACAGCAGTGGTGTTCCTATTATTTGGTTAGAGGATGTTCCTTATTCCATCTTGTTATTTCTGATTTAAGTTAATAAGTGTTGGTTTTTCTCAAAAAAATAAAATAAATAATAATTACCTCCAAGACCATGAGCGTGGACATCGGGTCGGGTCGAGGTTCACCATTGGGTTAGATCGGCCATATACATTGACCCATCAGGAAGCCATAATATTGACCCGACCCATTCTCAGCCCTTGTCGTTAGCGACTTGCAGACAAAAGGAACAGTTCCTGGGCTTCTCTCTGTCATTTTTGCCCAATTCCCTGACCACTTCAACAAAACCCACAACCCTAATTGGGGAGACTTCACTGTTTGCCATCGAAGAACGAAGACGGCAACAATGGCGGTGGGGATATTAAATTCCCTTTGCCCAAAATCCTACGCTCTTCTTAGAAACCCCTTCGCCCAACGTTCGATTTCACATGCTCCATGGTTATTATCCGTTAGTTACTGATGCATGCATTTTTTCAAATAAATTTATCAATTTTCTCGTATTATTGCAAGTTCAGTAATAACTGATCGGTTTATTTTTGGCTTAATTCAATAAATTCTTTTGAACATTTCCAAGGCATTGCTTCAGAACGATTTGCAGCGCTACATCTGCTGCAGGGAGTAGTTGGCATGCAAATTACTACGAGAATCCATATAAGGTAAAAGGAATTTGCTTCAAAAGTGACCCTGTTAGCTGATTGTGATCGATTTTGTTTTCGTGATCGCTAGGTGCTCAGTGTGAGGCCCGTAGAGGGATTCGATGCATCTGCCGCTCGAGTAGGTCACTAACAGGTGTCCGGTGCCTTATACGCTTATTCTGATTTTATTGATACCGAGTTCCATTTTTTGATGTTATTTTTTTGATCGACAACTTTTTATGTTATTTGTCGTGTTTCGAAATTAAGATATTGTCTGATACGCGTATGCTGTATAGTGGCGTTTAGTTTATTCTCGACTTAGCAACTATGATCTTTGATACCCCAATTTTGGGAAGGAACAGGAGGGGATAAATATTTAAACCTAGGCATGAAGGGGATTGGGTCAAGTGTGTGGAAGCCAATTGGGGTTATTACAAATGGGTGTTTACTATATGGCTGGGGTATGGTGGGGTCCATAGTAGTCGGTTGTTTACACGTTCTAAAATACTAGCTGGTAACGGTATACAAGGTTGTCAACTTGTGAATGGGATCATAAATCATTTTCTGCAGAAAATGAAACGAATCGTAAACAATATAGATTTAAAAGGATTTTTGAAAAAAAAGTAAAAAATATGAGAAAATATTTAAAAAATCAGAAAATTAGGAAAATACAATGCATGTAAAAATTTCAACCATTTCTAACACATTTGAATCCCAAAAGGCCAAAAATTGTAATCATTTTATCATTTGACCTATCGTTCTTCATTCATGTAATTCACTTGTAATTTTGTATGTGTATGATGTCATTGTATATAAATATGTATGTATAAGTGTATGACACTATGATAGTGTGAGACTATGAATATGTTACAACCAAAAAAGTTTCATAGAGAACAATGACTTCAAATATATAAGATCTAATAAAAGTTCATTTTAGAAAATCTTAAAACTCATCCGTCAAGGGCGGATTTTGTTAGAGACCCCAATTTTTAGTAAAAAAGTATTTTTTTGCTCCTAGACAATGCAAAACCCCCCAAAAAAGGATCTTGATTTTTTTCAACGATCGTGAGACACTTAAAATATAGTGTTTACCCTAAAAATAAAATAAAAAACATAAAATTGAGATGATGGAAATAGTGGGATGGGGTGATGTTTCAGGAGATGAAAGGTGAGTAATGGCAGATAGCTGGTATACTGACTTCAAATATATAAGATGTAATAAAAGTTCACAATAGAAAATCTTAAAACTCATCCGTTAAGGGTAGATTTTGTTAGACACCATTTTTTAGTAAAAAAGTATTTTTTTTGCTCCTAGACAATGCAAAACCCCCCAAAAAAGGATCTTGATTTTGTTCAACGATCGTGAAGGCACTTAAAATATAGTGTTTGCACTAAAACTAAAATAAAAACATAAAATTAAGATGATGGAAATAGTGGGATGGGGTGATGTTTCAGGAGATGAAAGGTGAGTAATGGCAGATGGCTGGTATGTTGTGATGTGGGCTATTTGGTTAGAAAGAAATAACAAGATTCTTAGAAGAAAGGCTAGGCTTTCCAATTGGTTGTTAGAGCGGCATGGGATTCGCTTCTCAGTTGGTTCGGGATCAGTCACCACTCTCAGGAGAATGGGGATACTGACTTCTTGTTTGTAGTGATATCATGATGCAATGAATGTAAGGCTGGGAAGAGGCGTTTCTTTTGGTTTTCCAAAGGTATGGAGTGTCATGTTCTTCGTTGGGTTGCTCTTTCATCTGAGTTGCTGAGAGAGTGAGTCTTGTTTGGGTGTCTTCTTTTCTGGGTAGTTTCTCTCTACCCGCTAAGGCATGCAGTTTCTTTTTTTTCTTTTTTTCTATTTTTAATATACTGCTTTGTTACCGATCAAAACAATCATAAAAACTCAAAAGAAGCTTGTTACAACCTAAAAAGATGTATAATAAGCATAAAATAAGATGAAATAGGGTTCATAAGGGTTTAGGGGCTTTTGAGTAAAAAAGAAAACAAACAAAAGTGGTTTTAAGTGACATCGCACAACATTCCGCAAGATGTCACACGATAGATTCAAATTGTTTGATTCTAATTGAATCTTACGATTCAAACAATTTTTATGATTCAAAAACGGTTTGACAGATTTCAGGTATATTACGCTTTCAATCTACGATTTAAATCGAATAGGTAAGATTTGATTTGAATCGTATCATTCAAATCGTAAATCGTTCCGATTTGAAAACCATGCTGGTATATATTCGCGGTATATATTCATCCTTGATGATAGCAGTACGGTAATAGGGTTATGAACATCTTGGCCATATCAGCTGAGATATTTGTTATACCATTAATAGCGTCTGGTACAAAAGGTATATATCAGAATAATGTTGACATTAAAGGCTGCTAATTAATATTTTGTTTATTTGTTTATGTGTAAGTGGAGACCATTAGGGAAGTAGTAGGAAATGACATGAAAGATTGTAGAGTTACGGAGAGCTTAGGCTGTACCGTAATGAGAGAAATAAGACTCACAAGGCTGACTCCAAATAGATGGGATAAGGCGATGATGATTATGATGATAATGAGTTGAAGGGTATTAATAATAAAATGAAATAACATGCATCAAAGGCAGGATTCTTTTGGCCAATATGGTGAAAAGTTTGGAAAAAAAAAACAAAAAGAATACAAACAAACATTTCTGTAGATGCACTATAATTACATCAAACCAGAAACTAGGTTATCCTGAACAATGGGATGAGTAAAATAAACTCTTGTTATGGCAAGCGAATCTGCTACCCCGTTGGCCTCTCTATGCACAAATATCTCTCATGTAACCCTTTTGACAAGCAAAGAATCATAATTGCCTCAAACGCATTGACAAGCCTCCATGGCTCCTTTGGAATTTCTAGTTATGTACAATAATGACATCTCATCATGCTACAAGGTTCAACGCTTGATAGCTGATCCCCAAGGATCACCCTAGGTATAAATACACACCCTTATAGCACCTCCACACACCTTGATTATACTTACAATCCACATACTGATCTCCAAAACAAGTTATCTGTTCTATTTCTAGAATACGTAATGAATGGACTTAATAGTTAGTAACCCACAATTCATGTGATGAACAAATGATCTAGAGCATAAAAGGTGAAATGGCATCCACTTGAGTCTTGAAAGAGTCCTATACTGTTCTACTGCATTCACAAAATAATTTAGCAAGCATATTAAGGTATGCATAATTGCCTTTGGGTACATCTATTCGCGCCACACATTTCTGTCGATTGACTGCTTTGAATCTGATATTGGAGATTGTTTTTCACCTCAATCTTTCACATGATGGATCTTGAAACCATGGGCGTACCATCAGACAATCCCTTTTTTATACCACGTGGTATATATTCCAAAAAAGTGGCCCTGAAGTCGCGTTTGAGCGTGATGTACACCACATGATTTTAGGGCCACTCTTTTGGGATCTGTGCCACGTGGTATTAAAAAGGGACAGTCTGATGGTGCACTACTGTTCCCAAGATCCTGAATGATTGGGGTGAAGAACGATCACCATCAGATTCAAAGCAGTCAATGGATTTTCATTGTTGGCGCCCACAGAAATGTCGTTGGTGTGGTGAATAGAGGTACCAATAGCCTTTTTGTACGGTGTTGTAAACTGGTGATGACTGAGTATGGGTCAGTGTATTTTCATTGTTGGCGCCCACAGAATGTGGTTGGTGCAAATAGAGGTACCCACAGCCTTTTTGTTTGATATTTTAAAACTGGTGATGACTGAGTGTGGGTCAAGTGTACAACCGTTTCAAGTTGTAGACACAAATTCAGAGATCTGGAGAAGTTGATATTTTAAGTTATTGTTTATGGTTCTGCGAACATCATAATGTCTATAGAGGAAAAGGTCGTTCATATATGAAAAATAGTATTATTTTAGGCATACAAGCATATTGAATATGCACATCTATGCTTGTTCAGTTGGGACTTGTGCCCCCCCCCCCCCCCCCTTATCTGCATGTTTTTATGTGCCATTTATTGTCAGGTAATATGTGCTGATATGATTCTCAACTCCTAAATGAGGTGGTTGCATAGTAACATGGCTGTATACTCTAGGCTGGTCTTTCTGAACTGTTGTTTCGTTGCACGCAACTTTTTGTCATTTACAGGTTTCCACTAATGTGAAAGAAAAGATCTCAGCTGCGACAGAGGAGGTGAATGCAGTACTATTGCATGTCAACGGTTCAAAAAAATCTCGTAGTTTCTGCATGGCTGTTCTCATTCTTCTGATATCTTGATTAGGTCAAAGAGACATTTGGGCTCGGCAAACAAGATTCATCAGGATCTACCAGTAGTTCAACTAGCTCCAGTGCTGATGGAAAAGACAGAAGCCATACAACATCTGGAAAGAGTATCAAGATTCTGGGTCTAGCAACACTAAAGAAACACCTGGAGCTACTGAGACATTATTTAGCCAGTATAAGCTGAGGGTTTCTTCGGCTTCTCCTAAGGTTTCCTTGGCCTTTCAGATATTGAAAGATGCAAAGGTTATCGACCTAGCAAAGAAGGGATATGATGTAGTACAAGATGAGTTGAGTAGTGACCCGAAGAGGAGAAGGGGCATGCAATATGCCAGCTGCCTCATCGTCAAAAGAAGGTAGAAGTACTAAAACTGATATTGTCCTTGTGCCTAAAAAGCACTCACCCTGGGGGAAGAAGTGGGAAGCATTCAAAGAGATGGTAGTAACAAAGGGCCAGGAGGTGAGTTTTATCTTGTTTGTTTTTTAAGATTCAAAAAACTTCACTGTTCCATGGTGGATGCTTTTCTTATAGGGATAATGGCTCCTGAACGACATTTAAACACTAAAATGGTGTTTAAATGATATTGCACCATTAAAATGGTACTTTTTGTCTCACACCATTGAATTGTGATTTATCATGTCATGTGACAAACGTCTGTGACCAATCCATCACTGGAACATATTATGAACCAAAGAAACATGCCTATAAGTGGTGTGAACCATCATATTGACGAACTTTAATATCTGCCATTAAAACTAAAAACAGCGGTTGTTATTATAGTCAACAGATCGGATGTGTTAAATATCCCTAAAACATCATTTTTGAGTTTGTTGCACTTCAATCTATGACCTGCCACTTTGGCGGTACGGATCACTCACATCTTAAACCGTTGATGATATAAGGTCATTTAAACACCATTTTGATGTTTAAATGACAATTAGGAGAGTCGGTTTTTTATTTTATTTTATATATTACCTTATTCATTGTTACATGTCTTTATGCTTCAATTTGCAGTTAGCAGAAGACATGAGGGAGCGTTGGGAGACAAGTGATCATCCTGTTATTCACAAAATTCAAGAGTATGCTTCTTCTCCTTTCTTTTATTAATGTTGTTCTTTGTTACTACTATATTATTATTATCATTGATATTACTATTATGATTTCTACAACCATTATATTATTGTTATCTAACAAAGATACAGCATACAGGCCTGTTTACATTCAAATTTTATTGTCAATACATAATCTGAAGCAGATCAAGAAAAATATAAATACAGAAACAAAATTCTAAGGAATTTGAGGGAGTTTTTTGGGCTCTAAAACTGGGTAGTTGCTAGATTATGATGCACTTGTGGAAAATGTGAGCACTCTACATGACAGTGAACTAAAATACCTAGTTTGCATTGAAAGTATGGATATTGAGAAAGAGCAGTTTATCTAATTTGTTCAAATGTCACATAAACGCACATACTAAACCATTGTATTTACCGACAATACTCTATCAATGTTCTTGTGCTTCGACTCTTTTGCAGTCTGATCGAATCTGTTTTTGGAGAAACAGCCGCTGTGCTATCTTTCAAGGAAATACGTTTGGGGTGGGTCAATTCTTGGAGGCCCATTTGGTGTAATTATTAGTTGGATTCGTCAGGGAGATGTGGAAGCATTGAATAAAAATTGTAGCCCTGAAGTGATCGAGCGGTGTAAAGCAGAGGGCCGAGCTTATGAAAGCCAGGGTATCTTCTTTGATAACAAGGTATGGAGTATTCACTGCTTCTTCTGCTTTTGTATTGCTACATCCAATGGTTGGGAATCTGTGTTTTGAACCTCACTTTTGCGCTTGTGCTAGAACTTAGGCATACTCATCTAAATGTTTCATCTCATTATTTTAATATAGAGATATAATTTTTATTTATGCTTGTCGCCATCAATAGCAGAGTGCCAAGCATGATGCTCAAGAGGGGTAGTTGCAGGAGTCATGATGGTATGATGATGCTCATCGCCATCAATAGTAGTATAACCGGTGCGTAGAGGAGGCAGAGGGTTAGTGGCCAGAATATAGGCTCGCAGCTGATTCTGAGCAAAGCCCTATTAGAAATCAGTAGATCTGCTGATGCTCCAGACGACAAGTAACAATCTTAACACCCTCGCTAGGGTACTTGGATGGGGGGATCATATCGACTTAGTTCTTCCTAGTTCCCAATATCGCTAGAGGTATTCAAAATATTTTAAAACAATCGATCACTTTGTTTGGGTTGGGAGCCCTCATGAAACAATTGGTAGATGCGAGTCATTCTTGGCATGGGGATGTATTTGTGTAACCACGTCCTCTAGTTTAGCTGCTTTGTTATGAGAGATAAGCGTGTTATATTTAGGCTCTTCCATAGAGTTGAAGGGCCGTCTCAATTCTATGTAATACCATGTGTAGGAGTAGAATCGGAGGATCCACTAACAATGGGTGTCCCGGGCTCCATAATTTATGTAGAAAAAATAAAATGAATAATGGAAAACTTCCACTAATAAGCCAAAAAAAGATATCAAAGTGGGAAAAACATTCACTAAGAATGGAAGGAGATCAGAAAAAACATCAATCTAAGCCAGAAGGAAGCACACATGTTGTATCGAGGTCTAAAGCAACCCAAAACATTTCACATCTTAGTAGAATACATCTGCAGAGATTAAAAAGATGAACAGATTTTTTTGCCCCTTTTGGTCGGGCTGGGCTCTTTTTTGTACCTTTTCAGCTTCTCGCTGTCTTCTTAATATATTTCTTGGTTTTACCGTTAAAAAAAAAGATGAACAGACTGTAATCTGAGCTTGAAGAAGGCAAAATTGCCACAATTATTTACATCCCCGGTAACGTAGAAACAGGAGAAAAATCTTCATAACTTCATGTACGCGAATCCAATTGCAAAACAGCTACAACCATAAGGTTTTTGTGTGATACCCAATCCTTTTATACCTGAAAACCGAGATTCGATGATCAAAAACCACGAGATCCCTAGAAAATCGTGGCCATTATTGTTTTCCCAAACAAAACATAAAATGTTAAAACCCATTCAAATGATCTGCAAAAATATGAAAAGAAATCATCACAAATTTTCCTTAAATAAAGGGCTACCGAAAATGGGTCTGAGATCTGGATTTCTGGTGAAAGTGTTGGCTTCATGCTGATGTCAGGATGGCATCAGCACTGAAGTGGTTAGGGACCAATCAGAAATGTGGCTTTGGTTTCAACACTCATATGGAAGGTATGGGGCTCGTTTGGTGATGATAGATTAGGGTTCTTAGATTATTAGGGATAGAAAGATAAGTTGGAGAGAGAGAGAGAGAGAGAGAGAGAGAGAGAGAGTTTAGGCAAATAGACATACTTAGGGTTTAGAGAGACCCTACTAGTCTTTTTTATATTAATAATGGATGACAAAATGCCCTTGCTACATACACACCTTATATACATAAAATGATAATTTTATGTGTGTGTGTGTGTGTGTGTGTGTATATATATATATATATATATATATATATATATATATATAATACAAGTTTTACTTGATACTTTATAAAACATGATTTTTAAACGTCAAAGATCACAAAGTTCATGGTCTTTGCGGTCATCAAAATGCAGCCTTAATAATAAATACTCTTCAAAACAGTGGCAATAATGACCCGCTAATTAGACTCCTAAGTCCTAAGATAACTTGGACACTAAGGCATAAATAGAAGTAGTAACTATCTCTAATTCCCTACTTTTTAGGACGTAAAATAATAAATGACCCGTAGCAGATCCAGAAATCCCGAGAATTATCTCTCTCGGTAATCTTGGTTTATGGGACACTTGACTTGAAAAGTCATGTGCATGCTTCTTAATCCTTTTAGTGTCATAATAATTTTAACACCATATCCCTGGTCCTATTTAGAAAGTCATGTGGCCATATTCTGGACAAAAATAAAGGGTCATTAACACTAATATCTAAAAGCCCATTGGATCTTTATTTAAAGTCCTCCTATGGTCTATTACTGGACAACTTAATCCTTTTAGTGTCCTAGTGATTTTAACACCATATCCCGGGTCCTATTTAGAAAGTCATGCGGCCATATTCTGGACATAAATAAAGGATCATTAACATTAATATCTAAAAGCCCATTGGGTCTTTATTTAAAGTCCTCCTATGGTCTATTACTGGACAACTGGCTGTTTACCGCCCCCTGGTCTATTAATGCCCTGTATCAATTTTGACATGGGAGATATTCACCCGTCCATTAATTTTCTGAAATACTATCCATACTTCCTTCACTTAAAACCTAAATCCCCACCCACTCACTCATTTGTTCCCAATGACTTTTCCTCCCTGAAATGCCAATTTACCTAGGAGAGAGAATTCCTCTCCCTAAGTCTACCAATACCAAGACTACCCCCTTTTTTGGGTTTGCCCCATTTCCATCCAATCTATCAATTAATATATGTCCTCCATTCCATTTCCTTCCCAACGGAAATCTCTCTGCACTTTCAATCTAATGACTTTTATCATTTGATT
The DNA here is from genome assembly GCA_021018995.1 of Chloranthus sessilifolius. NCBI lineage: Eukaryota > Viridiplantae > Streptophyta > Magnoliopsida > Chloranthales > Chloranthaceae > Chloranthus > Chloranthus sessilifolius. Next base: position 25,470,219 of record CM037589.1, read on the forward strand.
GGGTGAGAAAAATATTAAGGTGAACACAAAAAAATCTAGAAAATAGGCAGAAAGTAAAGAATATACAGAAAATTGAACATTGATGAACTTGAGGATCATGAAAATATTTTTTATTAGTAAAAGAAAATTCATTAAATATTGTAAAAATACAAAAGATAGTCACAACGAGGCTGAGGATAAAAAATAAAAAAGACAACCAAAATGAAAACACGCCCACAAAGAAAACCAGGAGGCTCACCCAAAATATGCCCGGTGGCTCTCCCCCTCACAGAGAAGAAAGGAGGTTAAAATGCGTCATAATATAATATTTTATTATTTTGTGTCATAATATTTTATAATTTTCTATATCATAGAATGTTATAATGTATGCTCTGGTTGATGCAAAATGTAGATGATTTTTTTTCTTTTTGATCGTGTATGTAAAAATGATATTTAAGGAGCTCGAGGGGCCATTAACAAGCTTTCTTTTGGGTCCCATTAACCAAGTTTTCTTTTGGGGTCCCATTAACCAAAACCAAGAACCACGCCGAATGTAAATATATGTGTATGTAAATATGAACAAACAGGTGTATGCATGTTCATACTTGTGTATGGACGTGTGTGTGCACATATGCATGAGCATAATGATTTACCAAAGAAATTAAGTCTTATAAATTATTGTTCTTTTGGTTAATGGGACCCCCTCCGGTTATTTCAAGAGCTCGAGGGGCCTTCGTCAGGGAGATTCACTCTCCCTTTCCTATTTAACATCTTCAAGGAAGCATTGGAAGGACTCCCCTATTGCGGGCTTGCTCCTCGGACCGAATATCAAGTATTCTATTCAGTGGATTCGGTCAGGTTATTTCGCACCTCCAATATGCCGACGATATGATCCTCTTTTGCAGGGCTCTGCTCTCTGAGATTCGCATCTTCACTGATGTGCTTACTATCTATGAAGCCGTGTCAGGGCAGCATGTCAACCTAGCTAAATCTAAGGTGACTGGGGATAACCAGTTGGTTGAAACTTTGGCACATTTGATTCGATGCGAGATTGATGCGTTCCCCATATCTTATTTGGGCTTGCCGCTTGGGATTGGGAAGCTCAATGCCCGTGTTTGGGATCCAGTTGTTCGAAGATTCGTAGGGAGACTCTTCCTGGAAGGACAAATTATTAAGCAGTGGGGGTCGTTTATGCCTGGTTAAATCTGTTCTATCGAGCTTGCTGATCTTTTTCATGTCCCTCTTCAGATGCCCCTTGGAGGTCATACGGAAGCTAGAAAAAATCGAGACTTCCTTTGGGAGGGCTTCGACCAAGAGAAAAAATACCACTTAGTTAGGCGGGAGATTTGCTTACTTCCTAAGCACTTTGGGGGCTTAGACATCCGAAATTTTCGCTTGGTCAACACCGCCCTTCTCGGCAAATGGCTATGGTGGGCCGGGTCCGATTCTGATAGAAGCAACCTTTGGTGTGTTGTTTTCGCTGAGAGGTCTGGTTGGATGCAGGGCCGTTGAGGCATAAATGTTTCCATTTCTATGAGGCTTTTTGCTTGGTAGAAGGGAATTTGCAGAGTTTGTTTGGAATTCTCCCGGTGGATTTCTGTTGACTGTGGAGGTGGATCTCGCATCTTGTTTTGGGACAATCCTTGGATTGAGCTTTTGCCTTTGAAATCCTTATTTCCGAGAATCTTTAATATTGTGGTGAACCCTCGGGCATCCCTTACCGAGATGTTCTCCATGGTCGGTGGTGCCCCGGTTTGGAATATAACGATTAGGAGGTCGCTCCGTGATGATGAGCTTGAGCAGTTTCAACACCTTTTGCTTTTACTTCACAGGTTCAAGCGTAACCAGCAGCAAAGGGACTCCCGTATTTGGCTAGGGGCTAAGAATGGGCATTTCTCGATTAGATCCTTTTACCGGATCATTTCTTGCTGACCGATGATCATGGCTGAGTGGAAGTTTATTTGGAAAGCTCTGATCCCGCCAAAGCTGAAATTCTTCAGCTGGACAGTGGTTCTTGGGCGCATTTTGACGATAAATCAGTTGTTGGTGAGAGGCAAAGCCAGTCCCAATTGCTGCCCTATGTGCCTCCTGACCGAAGAGTCCATTTCTCACCTCCTTATCCACTGCTGGGTTGCTACCGATTTCTGGAATTCTCTTTTGAAATCCTTCGAGTTGAGTTGGGCTCTCCCGAATTGGGTGCTGAAGCTGGTGGTCTCTTGGTATGGCCACAGATTTGCTGGCCCTAAAGGAACTTTCTAGAGAGTGGTTATTTTCGATGGCCTTTGGGGAGTTTGGCTCGAGAGGAACAACTGAGTCTTCAATCGGCAATGCTTCTTGAGGGGAGCTGTTAAGAAGAATATAAGAGACCTAATGTATCTATGGGTCTCTCTTGATAAGGATGGGAGAACGGCTTTTGATGGGAATTTTTTGTAGCCTCTCTGTGTTTCAGTGGGGCGGGAATCTTTGGCCGCTCGCGGCTATGCCTTTTCGCTTTTGTCAGCTTGTATTTTTTTTTTCTAGTTTTGTAGTTTTCTCCTTGTACTTTCCCAGCTCCTAGCTGGTTTTTTGCAATGGAATTGAGCACTTATCGATTAAAAAAAAATTATATATATCTATACTAATCTATAAAGAGAATTGGGTGGTTAAGAATTTCGTCGAGCCAACTTTTAAAATGGCTCAAATATCCTCAGTTTTTTAAATCTATTCCTATCCTTTTAAGTTGGATATTTTTCGAGATTAAAAATTTTGTCCTCTCATGTCAATTTACCTATTTTTTCCCTCAATTTAAAATTTGAAGTACGCAACGTTTGTTGGGGCATTAATATGGAGTGTTTGGTATGTTATATTATATTCATGTTTTGTCAATCTCACATTTCTTGACGCTCTCAGAATATACATAGATCACTTATTAGATTATGTAAGACAAGTTTTAGTGTTGTAGGTGAACATACCATATATATCTTATAATCATTACAAAATTTATAATAACATATATATGACTGAAAGTTGAAATTATTGCTTATGTTTCATATAGCATAAGAAAAAATGTATACCCATATTTTGGCAGTACAAAGTGGTCAACGAATTTTATGCCCATGTTGATGACAAAAAAATCAGCAAATACAACTATTTAGTTGAATCTCTTGTACACAATAGAGTTTTTCTTCTAATTTTCTAACCACATGCAAGAAGATGGCAGGAAGGTATCTTCGCCTTCTTCTCCAGTGGAAGGCAAGTAAAGGCCAGACTTGGGGAGTGTTGCCGACCACCGCGATGCCATGTCGTCGCTGCATTATTGCCGAGTGGACGATGAGGGTTGTGGAGAGATGACGGTCGGCAGGGGTTTCGACAGATGGCAAGTCCATTTACAATCTTCCTATAAAGCTCCGATGGAGGCTGTCAGAGTAAATTTTAACACATCTTCTCTTCCATCTTCTCAAGTAATTTCTCAATCCATTTTTTGGATTTTCACCATTCATGAGAAAGTATATATATATATATATATATATATATATATATATATATATATATATATATATATATATATATATATATATATATATATAAGCATGCATATTCTCGTTTACAGATGTATGCATTTTGTTTAACCTGGACATGGAAGGGGAAGAAAATGAATTTTGATAAGTAGACCTGGGGTTGTGAATTCGGTTAAGTAATGGACTTTGGCTCAAGTCTTTCTACCTGCTGTGGCCCTTGGCCAGGCTAAAGTAAAAAACCTGACCCCATCTACTCCGGGCTGGGTTCTTATCCGGTTGCTCATGAAGATTATGTCCTGGAACGTTAGGGGAATCTGCGATCCTAAAAAAAGATCAGGGGTGAAGCAAGTTATTTTTACGCACAACCCGTCGATCGTCACGCTTCAAGAGATGAAGTGGGGGGCCTGTGATCAGGGTAAAGTTGTTTCCACGATGGGGTGGGTACAAATGGGACTGGATCGGAGTGGACTCTGTGGGCACCTTCGGTGGGATCCTGCTCGCTTTGGACTCCTCTTTGTTCCAAAAAGTTGATGAAGAGATCAAGCTCTTCTCTGCCTCTGTTTGTCTGGTTAAAAAAGAGGATGGGAAACATTGGGCCGTTGCCGGGGTTCATGGGTCAACTGATGCTATCAACAAAGACGAGTTTTGGTTTGAGCTGGCCTCGATCGCGGCTAGGTGGGATGCTCCTTGGTGTGTGGGAGGAGATTTCAACGCGGTTTACTACCCCCACGAGTCGTCGGGGGGTCTTCCTGATAGAGCAATCCTGTCTAATATCAACTATTTTATCCATGACTGGGCCCTTTTTTATTTACCGATGAAGGGGTCTCGTTTCACTCGGTCCAACCTTCAGAATGTCACCTCTTTCAGCAGGTTGGACCGCTTTTTGGTTTCTACCAGCTGGCTTGACCTTTTCCCCCAGCCTCTCTTCAAGGTTTTGCCAGGGCAGTATCTAACCACAGGCCTATCGTTCTTGATTGTGGGGCCTTGGGAAGAGGCTCGTCCCCTTTTCGCTTCGAAAACCAATGGCTCCTCAATGTGGATTTTAAATCTCGGGTCCCAATGTGGTGGAGGGAATCGAACCCCCCAAGGGTCGACGACTTTTAAGCTGATATCTAAGTTTCGACATCTTAAGGGTCAGATTAAGAGTTAGAACAACGAGATTTTTGGGCTAACCCACAAGTGGAAAGCGGCCCTGCTGGCCTGTCTCGACGAGCTGGACCTCATTGAAGAAGGGAGAAGCCTAAGTGACTCCGAAAGAAATGAAAGATTCAATCTCAGAATGGAATTCAGCGATTGATGTCTCCAGGAAAGGTGTGTTGGAAACAAAAATCGAAGGTGCATTGGCTAAAGGTGGGGGACAATAACACTAAATTTTTCCATGCGGTTGCAAACGTGAGGTCCAAGAAGAACTTCATAACAAGCACATTGGTTAACGGGGTTGAGTTTACGAACCAAGAGCAGATTAGAAACGAGGTGGCTGATTTCTATCGGAGGTTATACCGGGATGATGAGTGGTCTAGACCTCAGCTGGACGGCCTAGATCTCCCGACCATTAGCTCTGTGGACAGGGACAATGTGGAAAGGTACTTCTCCGAAACAGAAATATGTGCTGCCATCAACCATAGCGGGAAAAACAAATCACCAAGTCCCGATGGCTTCACAATGGAATTTTTCTCGTGCTTCTGGGATACCATCAGAGGCAATGTCTTGGACTTCTTCAGCGAGTTCCACTCTCGGGCTTATGTAGGCAGGTGTCTTAATTCCACATTCATCACTCTCATCTCCAAAAAAGATGGTGTCACAGATATCCGTGATTATCACCCCATTAGCCCCATTAACTGTCTCTTCAAAATCTTGTCTAAGGTGTTAGCTAATCACCTTAAGCATCTTGTGGGGTCCATCATCTCGGAGGCTCAAGGAGCTTTCGTCCATGGTCGGCAACTGGCGGATATGGTGGTTACAGCTCACGAGGTAGTCCACTCGGCCCACAACAATCGATCTTCATTTCTTATGGAAGGTTGATTTGGAGAAGGCATATGATCGGGTCAGCTGAGAGTGCCTTGACTACATGCTGATGAGATTCGGCTTTGGTAATGTTTGGAGGAACTGGATCAGAGCCTTCATGTCGTTGGCTTGGTTCTCGGTACTCGTTAACGGTTCCCCGACCGGGTGTTTCAAATCTAGAGGCCTCAGGCAGGGAGATCCCCTCTCCCCTTTTCTATTTAACATGGTCGGGGAGGCGCAGGGAACTCTTATTTCCAGATCATGGACGATGGGCCGGATCTCCGGAATTCTGGTTGCCAGGGGAAGCTTTATGGTTACTCATCTTCAGTATGCGGATGATACCATTTTATTCGGAAAGGGAGAGTCGGGAGAAATTCCAGCTATGGGGCAATCATTCTTTCTATTTATGAAGTGGTATTCAGCCAAAAGGTTAATCGCCTCAGGTTGTCGGTTTCCGGCATTGGTCTTGACCCCGTAGAGCTGGCCTTTCTGGTGGAAGAAAGCGAGTGTGAGGCGCCCCCCCTCCCCATCACCTACTTAGGCCTCCCCCTTGGTGTTGGCAAGCCTAAGGCAGGGGATTGGGACTCGGTAGTGCAGCAGTTCAAGAGAAAATTGGTGGGTTGGAAAGGGAAACTTCTCAGCTATGGGGGTGTCTTCAATTATTCAACTCGGTTTTGTCTAACCTCCCCATCATGGGTCAAAATATCATCCAATATTGATACGTATCGGACAATACGTATCGGTTTTGGACCTCACCGATACGATACTTTGGGTTTTTATCGCCCCCCTTAAAATATAGTCAAATTATCTTTCAACGTATCGTTCGTATCGTTCAATGTATCTTCCGATAATTTCAAATTATCAGTTTTGATATATAAAATTTAAAAAAAAAAAAAAAATTGGGAAAAAATTGGAAAGTATCGTCCGATACGTATCGGTTTTGAGGCTGGACGATACGTATCGAAAAAACGAGATTTTGATCCATGCTCCCCATATTTTTTATGTCCGTGTTTAAATGTCCGATGGGTGTGATTGTCGCGCTAGAGAGAATGCAAGGGAGCTTTTTGTGGGAAGGTTTAGGCCTTGACAAAAAATTCCACGTGGTGGCTTGGGAGATCTATTTGCTGCCAAAGCGTTTCAGAAAGCTGGGTATTCGGAATTTTCACTATGTCAACCTTGCCCTCCTCGACAAGTGGCTGTGGCAGGTTGGCTGTGATCACGACAGAGGAAGGTTATGGGTCTCGATTCTTCGTCAGAAATATAGGTCTATGGCGGGAGAGTGGGGAATCAACATAAGGCAGACCGGGCGGGTTTCAGCTTGGTGGAAAGGTATCAATTCTATTTGGCCGAATTACTCAAAGTGGGTCCGATTTAGTTGGGGGGATGGCAGGCGAATTTTATTCTGGGATGACCCATGGGTCAAATTATATCCTTTGAAGGAGAGATTCCTGTCTATCTACACCTTATCGCCTCATCCCCTTGGTTTCGTCGAGGAGTTCGCCTCGGGGGGGGAACCAGGCGTGGGACTTATGCACTAGGAGAACCCTTCGGGATAACGAGGTGGACCTTTTCCAACGTTTGTTGATCTCTTTACGAGGCCTATAGAAATCAGCACCGCCACGAGGGTTTGGTTGCCAAGTAAAAAGGGTGATTTCTTGGTTAATTCCTTTTACCTTGCTCTGTCTCTTCGACCACTGATTGTGGCTGATTGGAACTTCATCTGGAGGGCGCCGAGTCCTCCTAAGGTCCAGTTTTTTGTGTGGACCGCGATTAGAAGCAGAATCTTTGGCCAACTCATCATTAGAGGCAAGGACATTTGCAACCGCTACCCCATGTGTCTCTCATCGGAGGAATCGATCCCCCATCTCCTCATCCATTGCCGGGTGGCGTTTGAAATATGGAGCACTATCTTAAAATTGTTTGACCTCTATTGGGTCTTTCCGGACTTGATTCCTCGACTTCTAGTTGGAATAGGATCAAGTGGGAAGGTCCTCGCGGCGCTTTCTAGAGGATGGGAGCTTATGCGATTATTTGGTGCATATGGCTTGAGAGAAACGCTTGCATTTTTAACTGGGTTTAGCCCCCTACCGAGATTAAGGACAGTATGTGCCACTGGGTCGCCCTGGACAAATATGGAGGGTAGGGTTGTGAGGATTTTTGGGTTTAGCTCGCTTCCCGGAGTAGTCTTTGCTTACTCTTTCTTCTTTTCCCTTTTCTTTATTTTGCCTGTTGGCTTGTGGGCCCCAACTTGTATTTTGTTCTCAGCTTCTCGCTGATTTTTTGTAATATACATTCTTACTTTACCGAAAAAAAGAAGTAAAAAACCTTAGTTGACTGACTGTGACTCGATGGGCAGATCCATTTTCTTTTGAGGCAATCCATGCATTTGATACTTCGACATCATTTTAATTTATGCACCTCATGATGCCTCTTTACTCAAAAGGATTTGTAAATCTTCTTCCCAATACCAATGCACCCATGAGCAGCTTGCATGTGCTGATCACTTATTTCTTTTTAGATTAACAGCCACTAATAGGAGAATGCCTGTTTAAAACTATATATATATATATAAACCCTAAACAAAGATACCAGAAAATAAAACAATCTATGTTGCCTTTTCTTCATATGAAAATTTTCACATTTTTTTTTTACGATGAAAACAAAAAAAATCAGAGATTTCTAATCAGAAATCGCATATACACTTCCTCATGAATGGTGAAAATCCAGAAAATGGATTGAGAGATTACTTGAGAAGAAGGAAGAGAAGATGTGTTAAAATTTACTCCGGCAGCCTCCATTAGAGCTTTATAGGAAGATTGCAAATGGGTTTGCCACCTGTCGAAACCTCTGTCGACTATCGTCTCTCTCTAACCCTCGTCGTCCACTCGGCAGTAATGCAGCGACAACATGGTGTCGGGGTGGTTGGCAACACTCCCCAATTTCGGCCTTTACTTGTCTTCCACGGGATAAGAAGGCAGAGAGACCTTCCTGCCATCTTCTTGCTTGTGGTTAGAAAATTAGAAAAAATACTCTATTGTGTAGAAGAGATACAACTAAATAGCAGTATATGATGATCTTTTGCCATCAACATGGGCATAAAATTCGTTGACCACTTTGTATCGTCAAAACATAGGTGTACATTTTTTCTTATGCTATATGAAACATAGGTGATAATTGCAACTTTCCGTCATATATATTTTATGTTTCGTAACGATTACAAGATATGTATGGTATGTTTACTAACAACACTAAAACTTGTCTTACATAATCTAATAAGTGAGCTATGTCTATTCTTAGAGCATCAAGAAATGTGAGATTGACAAAACATGAATATAGCATAACATGCCAAACACACCATATTAATGCCCTAACAAACGTCACGTACTTCAAATTTTAAATTGAGAGAAAAAACAGGTAAATTGACATGAGAGGACAAACGTAAAGTATCCAACTTAAAAGGTAGGAATACATTTAAAAAACTAAGGATATTTGAGCCATTTTAAAAGTTTGGCTCGACAAAATTCTTAACCACCCAATTCTCTTTATATATATATATATATATAAGCATGCTATTTAACCTGGACATGGAAGGTGAAGAAAATAAATTTTGATAAGTGCATAAGTAGACCCGAGGTTGTGAGTTCGGTTAAGTAATGGATTTGGGCCCAAGTCCTTCTGCCTGCTGTGGTCCTTTGCCAGGCTCAAGTAAAAAACCTTACTTGACTGACTGTGACTCAATGGGCAGATCCATTTTCTTCTTGAGGCAATCCATGCATTTGATACTTCGACATCATTTTAATTTATGCACCTCATGATGCCTCTTTAGTCAGAAGGCCTTGTAAATCTTCTTGCCAGTACCAATGCACCACCCATGGGCACCTTGCATGTGCTGATCGTTTATTTCTTTTTAGATTAATAGCCACTAACAGGAGAATACCTGTTTAAAACTATAGAAGAAATGAACAAAGATTGAAAACCTAAGAGAAAATTAAAAATCAAATATTACAAATAATTAGTGTTATTATTATTATTATTATTTTAATCGATTAAATGGAATTCATTAAGGGCCTGTTTGGCAATTTTCTGGAAAACATAGGAAAAGGATTTTAATTTTCCTTTGGATTCTTATGGGGCTGGAATCCAAAGGAAATGTAATTTTCTGGTGTTTGGATACCCTTTTTTCCAGTCTAAAAATGAAATTCAAAATCCATTTCCTGTGTTTGGATAGTAAGAAAACAAAAGAAAAATTTTTATATCTTGTATCTGGGCTGCTTGCATCAACAAGCCTTTTATAAAAATAAATTTTGTTAAAAAATGTTATGATCGAGCGCTTTGAATCATCTTATGAGGATGAATTTGGATTAATTTTCATCTTTTCACTTGGGACTATTATATTTTGTTACACGATTCAAATTGCCAAGAAAGTAGTCGTCGCAGATTAAATCGCCGGCGGTTTCTACTCGCCGGTGATTCTTAACATACCTCAACAGTTTTAACCACCAGGAATATGCACTAATATTTTTGTTTAACTTTACTTACCTGCAGTTTAAAACCGTCGACAAATTAGTATACCTTCACCGGTATTTAAGAAATGCGAGCAAAGTATCACTTCCCCAACAGTTCAAAATCGTAGGCAATAATATTTAATATATATATATATATATTCACCATATAAAACCTATAGGTTTTTTGAGGGAGCTACAAGTTGCACACGAGATTTGTACTGTGGCACATGAGTTGAAAGGAAAGACCTAATAATTTGGAGACCCTTGCCACATGGAACACTGTTTCAGCTATTTGATTTGAATGACATGATATAAAGGTCTTTGACGCCAAAGATTGACATAAAATACGAGTTTTGTGTTGAATCAAATGATAGAGATCGCATTTCGTGCCAATTTTTGGCATCAAAGATCCTTACATCATGACCATCAAATCATACGGTTTAGATGGTGTTCCCTGTGGCACGAGTCTCAAAATTATCAGGTCCTTCCTTTTAACTCATAAGTGAAACTTTAGAGCCTATCGATTAAAATTACCATTTAAGATCAACAGAGCAATTTCTCAATTAAAATTATCCTAAATCTCAATCCAAATAATCAACTAATTAAATCCACAATCTGACAAATCCTTCATCTTCCAAACAAAAGAAAAAATGTATTATATCATTTTACAAGAACTTCCAATTATCCGAGAATAAATTTTCAAAACCCTTTCTCCACGAACGAGCCCTCAAATCTTCTTTTTCATTGAAATTGCAACATGAGATTTCCCACTGAAGGCAATGACACAAGCTGCCCTATACATGCCGCTAAATCATAGAGAAGGACCTGAAACAATGAACCTGAATGAAGAGTAGATACATGAAAAATGGTTATAGCAAAGTATAAGCCCCAAGTATTTGTTTGATATACGAACTACCAAAAGTATAAGCCGTAAGCATGGTTGATGTCTTACACTTTTTAAGCATCTACAAAAGTAGATGAGTTGAACCCAAGACAATGAGCCAAATGTGCACCCTTGTCTCAAAATGGGGCTCACATTTTAATTAGGTTGCCTAGTTATGCCTTGTGCAATAGCACACACATTAAGAATAAAAAGTTAAATTTGGATCAGATTGTCAGAGATGAAAATTTTCAACTTTTCTCAAAAAATGATCCATTGTGGAAGATTGGGACAAATCAATGTCTTAACACCAAATACACTTCGCCAAGAAGAAATGGTATTCGCATAGCTTACCTTGAAGGTTAATGATGTATTCTCCTCTCAGCAGCTAGCAGATATGTGTACGAAGGTTGTTGAGCTTACAATGTAACACTTCTTCCAGAACCACAACTCAACCCATTGTTAAAAGGCGCAATGCTCAATTCTGCTATATTACTCCCATACCCTTGACCATACAGGTTACCATAACCACAAGCCCCATCTACAAAAACACAGAAAACATATCATAGTAAAGAGCTCCAATAATCCCTGAAGCATCACTACCTTTATAGGAGGTAGCATGGTTCAAAAAAGTGCCTTGCAAAAATTCTTTACTGGCAACAAGTTAGTTTGGTTACATAATACCAACTTTGTGAAACTTACCCAAATAAAACCTTCCAAAATACATCTTTTAATAAAGTTGAGAGCATTTTCACATCAAACGACTACATACCCACTTACCCAATTGAAACTCAATGGCCTATATGAATTTAAGAAACTTTAAACATGTTTGCATAACACAAAGCTAAAACCCACATCAGCAATTGAGTCATGATTGAACCAACCTAGGACTACTTGACTACATTGACAACATAAGCATAAGGATAACTGAATTACCTAATAGAGACCTCTTTGCTGACAACTCTTCCGGCACCAAACCAAACATAACTATTGAGGTCAAAGCCACACAAAAGCAATAACCAGTGAAAAACCTTTCCATTACAGTAGTACACTATAAGATAACTGAATCGCCTAACAAAGGCATGTCTTGTACACTTCAAGTCCAAATGAGCATTGCAGTAAAAATTGATCTACCACCTGAGACATTGTCCTATAGTTCTAATGACAACAAACCTAGCAATCCTTTTCTGTATAAACTAAGATACTAATTAACTGTCTACATAACAGAACCAAGACTGGCATACATTAAAAAAAAATATATATATATATATATATATAAATAATAAATTATTACAACAACCATGTATAATATAAAGTTTGCAGGTTTATTAAGAAAAAATGCACTTCATAAACTAAATAATCTATAGAAGTTGGTAATGCCCCATCACTTATACATGACACCCCATAGGAAAAACGGATATAAAATGCTTATCAAATAGAGACCTCACCGAATCTTATAGAGCACAGATAAACTAATTATCCTATTGACTACCCTAAATCCAACATAAAAAATAAAACAGCTAATTTATGAAGAGACCATAGAACTACTATTACAAGGTCTAGCTTCATAGCCATGCTAGATTGAAAATTTCACCTCATAACTTTGTCATTAAAAAAGCATCCACATATGCTCACAAACTTATTTAAGTTTTGGTACTCTGGACCTTTGACCGCCTCATCTGAAAAATTCCAGCCTCATTTGAAAATTTATAAAATCATTTTTAGATTTAGAGCACGGTGCAGTTTTAGAGTTAGACATAAGATTTACAATAAATGCCAAGCGTGGGATTAAATAGCAGACAAAGTATTACACTGATGCCAGATTTAAGGATTAGGACATAAATTCAGTTTTATGAAAGAAATTCATGATATGTCAGGTTTACACTAGATTTTCATGTTCAAAGTCCAATATCAAGCTTATCTTAACTACTTCAGAGTTAGGTCAGATTGAGTAGTTATAACAGAACTTAGTGCCCAGAAAGGCCATCATTGATGGGGAACGCCAATATCGAGAGCCTTGGGTTTGAGTTGCAACAGATTTCCAGCACAAGAAGAAACGAAAAAGAAATCAAAACCAGACGTGAAAGATCAGAATCAGCGTGTTGAGCAATGCACATTCAATCGATTGATTGCCGCGAACATGGGCTTTCTTTAGGATTCGAATTTAAATTTTTAAGGGCATACTTTTCTTTGTTTATATTTGTTTTAGGGTTTTATTTTCTTTTGTGAGGCCTCCTATATAAGGTCTCTAAATAAACATTTTAATTAGTTTTTTGATTATTGAATGAAAGAGCTTTTACTTTTAGAACTTGAGATGAGTTTCTTTCCGAGAAGGGTTTAGTGAGAAGCCAAGGGTGCGAAGCCCAAAATCTATTTCCCGAAAAAGGTTTGGTGTGAAGCCAAGGGTGTGAAACCTCTAATCTATCATTTTCTAATCTACCTCTTTAATTTTTATTTTCTTTCTCTGCTTGTTTTGATCCCGTAAACCTTTAAATCGAGCCATTACCTTTTCCCAAATTTCCTAAATCAGAGCCATTGATTCGAACCAATCTCATAAATCCTAGACCCCATCAGAACCATCGAATCGATTTGATTCGAACCCTAGATCTCATACAAGTCGTTACCCAACCCGATTCAGAAACCCTTAGTGAACTCGTGATTCCATCATTGAACTACAAGCGCCGCCCTAATATGAAAAAGATAGAGTTCTACCTCTAGACCGATCTACTCCGCGAATCTAACGAATCTAGTACATGGACTGGACCATACTCGAATCGAGTACGATTCTCCAATGGAAAACTACGAAGTCTCAAGGCATTCACCTTATTTTCAAGTTTATGACTTAATTAATTTAGCTTAATTTCGGCAATTAATTAAATCATAGCATTCACGTAATTTAGGGTCCTTGTCCCGCATCAGTTTTGGTATCAAAGCTTAGGTTCTAGGTTAGGGCATATCGTGTGGCATATTCACTGTTTCTGTGTTAATCGATCGAGTACCCTTATTCAATCGATTGATCCTGTGTTAGGGCATATTGTATGGGATGCTCTATGTTGTCGGTGCCAATCGATTGAGTGCTCTTATTCAATCGATTGATTCTGATTGAAGTCTTTTGTTTATCCCGACAAAGCATTCAATGTCAATCGATTGACTTATCAATCGATTGACTGATATTCACTGGTCTATTGCATTCCACTTTTCTTTGCATTTTATTTCAGTTTTTATTTATGCACATTTAGTGTTTGATAAAAGTCCCCATTCATTGTTGGTTCATAGGTGCATGTCATTTTAATTTAATGGAATTTTATTTCATTTGTATTCATCATAGTGCACGTCTTGTGTTCAACAAAAGTTCTTATTTATTTTGAGTCACATGTGTATGTCATTTCAATGTCTTTGATGTCATGTCATTTGTGTGCACGTCATGTGTTTGTTAAAATTTCTTAACTGTTGTATGGTCCATAGAATTATGTCTAGGTTGTGTTTGTGTCAAGCATCATGTATGAGTCACTTACTTACACGTCACCATGAATTAGTTACCCGTCATGAAAGGGTGCTAGCCTAACGAGGGAACCACTACACTCTACATTCCTAGCAAAGCCCCAAAAGTCGTGATGAGATTAGAGTTTAGGGATATCCTCATCATCATAAACCTGAATACGACCCTGTCAAGAAGTTTCTAAACTCTATTCGGAATGAGGTCTCAGATTTTGAGGGTAAGACGGACCCTAAAACTTTTGTAGAGCGGTTGTCTCGTGTAAAGGAATACTTTGATTGGTATGGCAAACCAAATGAGTACAAAATTAGGCTAGTTATAACAAAGTTCAAGGGAAATGCCAAAACTTTTTGGATTCATATAGATATCCGTATTGACTTTCGTCGGATTAAGCCCATCTCTACATGGGAGGATATGACGGTAACACTTATTGAAAAGTATGTTCCTTTGACACACCGTCACCTTCTAAGGAGTTTGAGAACCAAGACAAATAAGTGTCCTGATTGTTTTAAGTATCAAGGGTATGGACACTTTGCTTATCAATGCATTATAGAATTTCACTCCGAATTTATTGATTAAAAGGGAGAGTTCCAAGGAGCAAGAAAATTTGACAGTAGAAGAGGAAGTGTATGACCCTCGTGCCGTGATGAGTGAAGAGGAAATGAAAGAAGCTGATGAGAGTCTAGTTTGCGTTAAAGAGACCCCTATTTCCCTTGTGAGTAGATATGTTTGGTCGCCCACACATGAGTCAATCAAGTCATCTACGCACGATTTGTTAATGTCCGTAGAGCCAGTTGTGTACGAGTCCTTGTTGGTGGTAGAGTCTAGTACACTTGAACCTTTGGTTTTGGTTGACACGAGTACACACGAGTTAATCGAGCAAAGTGTACATGAGTCATTAATGTCACTTGATTCGATCACACATGAGTCACTAGTGTTGGTAGAGTCCACTACACATGAGTCGCATGCACATGAGAGTATTGAGTCCATAGACACGCATACACATGAGAGCATCGAGTCCATAGACACGCATACACATCATAATCTCGAGTCGCATATCGCTTCACATTTTGAGTCTTATGGTGAGTCAACTCTTGAGTCTCATTTCGTATTGTATGCCGAAATTAAACTTAAAATTAATTTATGCAATGAAACTCTCAACATATCGATGCAGTTACCTAAGGCTTTTATGGAATTTCAATTGAATGATCATGTGATGGTTCGGGTTAGGCCTAAATGATTTCCATCGGGAGTCGCAAAGAAGCTCCAAGCCTGCGGTGCTGGACCTTTTGGAATTGTGGTAAGGAATGGTCCCAGTGCGTGCAATCTTGAACTTCCTCCAGATATCGGGGTCAGCTCTACATTCAATGTGGAAGACCCAGTTCCTTCTTTGAGCTCAACCCTACCTCCTTGCAACTCGTTCCAAACAACCCCTAGTTATAACCCCATCCCAACTTTGCAACCAATACCCCTTTCCTACCCAAGCAGGTAGAGAAATGAGGTAGTTGAAAGAATTTTAGATGGTATTGTGGCATTCACCTGCGGTAAAGAGTTTCTGGTTTATGAGATGCAAAGGGTTGGTGAGTCGACTACCGAGAGTGCATTGGCCAATCACGAGCAAGTTCATCACTTGAGTTTTTGTATTTTCTGCCGATATCGCGATCACATTTCATCGGTGATGAGGACTTTCAGGTCTGAGAGAGTTAATGAGAAGCTTCAAAAATATTTGTGGGTTGGTGAACCGGGTTATTTGGTATGTCGAGGAGCGGTTTATAGTGTGCGCTTCAATACAATCAATCGAGATGATCTTTACACGTTACCAGATGTCGAGATTGTTTGTGTTCGTTGCGAGGAGTTCCATATTTCGAGTCCTCATACACTTGATTCGTACTACATGCGTGTTTCATTGGTGATAAAACATTTTTAGTTGAGGAGAATGATGGGAGCGCCAAGATAGAGAGCCTCGGGTTTGAGCCGCAACAGATTTCCAGCGCAAGAAAAAATGAAAAGGAAATCAAAATCAAGCGTGAAAGATCAGAATCAGCATGCTGAACAATGCACATTTAATCGATTGACATTTGGTTTTCAGTCGATTGACTGTCGCGAACATGAGTTTTCTTTAGGATTCAAATTTGAATTTTTAAGAGCGTACTTGTCTTTATTTATATTTGTTTTAGGATTTTATTTTCTTTTGTGAGGCTTCTTATCTAAGGTCTCTAAATAAACATTGTAATTAGTTTTTTGATTATTGAATGAAAGAGCTTTTGCTTTTAGAACTTGAGATGAGTTTCTTCCCGAGAAGGGTTTGGTGAGAAGCCAAGGGTGCGAAGCTCAAAATCTATTTCCTGAGAAGGGTTTGGTGTGAAGTCAAGGGTGTGAAGCCCCCAAGCTATCATTTTCTAATCTATCTCTTTAATTTTTATTTTCTTTCTCTGCTTGTTTTGATCCCGTAAACCTTTAAATTCAGCCATTAGCTTTTCCCAAAATTCCTAAATCAGAGCCATTGATTCGAACCAATCTCATAAATCCTAGACCCCATCAGAACCATCGAATCGATTCGATTCGATTCGAACCCTAGATCTCATACAAGCCGTTATCCAACCCGATTTAGAAACCCTTAGTGGACTCGTGATTCCATCATTGAACCACGAGCGGCGCCCTAATATGGAAAAGATAGAGTTCTACCTCTAGACCGATCTATACCGCGAATCTAACGGATCTAGTGCACAGACTGGACCCTACTCGAATCGAGCGCGATTCTCCAATGAAAAACTACGAAGCCCTAAGGTATTCACCTTATTTTCAAGTTTGACTTAATTAATTTAGTTTAATTTCGGCAATTAATTAAATCATAGCATTCACGTAGTTTAGGGTCCTTGTCCCTCATCAATCATCTTTTCATTTTCTTTGGCCGGAGTTTGGTAGTTTAATGCCCAGAAACTTTGACTTGAACTCCGGGTTTCATTGCACAACATCTTCCTTACAACTAGTAAAGTAAGCAAACAAGTAAGAGTGACATCTAAGAAAGAATCTATTTGTCTTCTCTATCAGGATCAACTTACAAGGTTGTTTTTTATTTTAATGAGTAAACCTTACCAGTTTTTCACTTTCGGCATTTGTTCAACGTACCAAGGGATCGCTTTGGTAATATTAAAATTCCTCAATACCCTACACCACATAATCAAATTATTAATTATTTACTTGAATAACACTGGCATGCCAGAGATTTCTACTATAAAGAAGAAGCATTTAACTCAGTGTCTTTATTGTCGCCTGATTTGGCAATGGTGGGAAAGCTGATTCCATTCCATTCAGTTTGGCTAATGAAAACTAATTATCTACACTGATACGCAGTGCTACATGAATGCATAAATATATTGCAAAGTTACGTCAGAGATATGCAACACCCTTTACAGAAATTATTCTTCAATTATAGGAAGTAAAACTAAGTGAACTAGAAAGAAATAAGACACCTATTCAAATGAGTTAGGATTAGAGCGCTTTGTGTGAGAACCAGAGCATCTATTTTCTTCACCGTCTATGCCGATATTAATTTTTCTGTTGGAGATGGTGGGCTAATCTAACTATGGACAGATGCCTGGTTGGGTAATATGACCTTTGAAGTCAGATTTCTCTTGCAAGCTGCATTGGCCTTAAATGAGATTACTACCATTAAGGACTGCATGGACATGGGCTGAACAGAGGTTGGAAATTTCAGCAGAGAAAAATTTAAGAGATATGTCAGTTTATTGAGCTAACGCGACTGTTGACAGATGTGAAATTGACTCTAATACTATGAAGCATAACATATATTCTAAGTGAAAGCTCTATCAGTACCAAAAACAAAAATAAAAAGTAATATATATGATCACCAAACCCCGATTTGGTGACTATGCTTTTATGTCGAGGAAGTAGTGACATTCAAGCCTTTATGAAAAAAGATTGGTTTATATATCGGATTTGGCTGTAAGCCTGTAGCTATTGGATTTTTGGCCTTGCAGTAATATTAATTGTAGCTAAGAAGCATTAGATTACTGAAACTAGAACATACCTTATGGATGATGAGATTAAATCTGTTGATTTGTCTTGAAGAGTGATTTGATGTATTCATGTTTTTCTATAGATGGCTATGATTTTTTATATGTGATATTTGGCATTATTCTGCAAGAAAGATTATATAGATTCCAGAAAGGTGGCATAAATAAGCCGGATTATGATTTATGACATGATTAAACAAATACACATTATTTTATAGGTATAAGCTGGCAATTGGGTGCATATAAATGAAGAGGTTTCAGGTTTATTTCTTGGAGTGGTCCCAACATTTCTCATCTGGAAATTAGTTCTTAAATCTAACCTTGAGGTTAGATGGATTATTCAATCAATGATGCAAAAAAGGAGATGGAAGTGTTTTGAGTCTTGAATTTTTGTTTAGTTCGGTATGGATTTAGGGTTGACCAATTTTGCTGTTGGTACAAAATCGAAACTCTGATGATGATCTGTTAGCATAACTATTCTGGTTCCATTGCTCTATGGCTCTATGAACTTAAGTAAAAATTTCTTTGTCTGAACTCCATTTTTTTATGAATTGATGGAGATATACTGAATACAATTAGGGGCCATTGCTTGGTGTGAGGATAAAAGGCTTGGGTATTCAAGCATGAGGACGTGGGTTCGAGTCTAGAGAGAAACTATCCCGTAGCACCCTTTGCACCCTAAAATTATGGGGCCAACAATGGGTAGTGATCTTATAGTAGATAACTTAGTTGGAATGTTGACCCTTAGAGGAGATACTGATAAAATTTATGGATATAGATTGCCCCCTTCAAACAGTGGAGGTGACCCATTTTTCCCAATTTAACAACGATCCCTACTATAGGGCCAACAAACTAGCAACTAACAGGGTAAACCTGTTTTTTGATTTTCCAATTTCTTGTAGTGGGACAAATTACCCTTTCTGTTCCTTGCGATGTTTATGTTTCATTTTTTTTTGGACTTTTTTTTAGCCAACGGTGCCTCTGTTTTTCATCTACTCTGCCTTAACAGGCTGGCCAATTTTCATCCCTACTGCCGAACCTGATCAAATTGGCAATTACCAACTCTATGGTCTTAAACCCCTAAATATCTCCGAGTTCTCTTCTAGTATTATTACTACTGCCTTCAAGAGAGAACTTTATTAACAATCTATTTTATGCACTTCTTAAACTTACAATCCATGAAGTAACCTTCATTGGCCGATATTTGATACTATCTTTCTAACATAAAAAATAAAATAAGATAAAAAAACACTAGATCTCATCTGATAATCTAACAAAAGCATCAACAAAAACAACAGAACAAATATATCGGAAGAAAAAAAATCCATTATTTCTTCACATATAAACATTAATATCATGAAAGTTCAATAAATAAAAATCAAAAGCATAATAAGAAAATTGGATCAAGCAATTCATCAAACCTATGACAAGAGAAACACCATATAGAAAAATAAAAAATAAGAAACGTATCAAAACTTTACAATTTCTTCCCTAAACAGATCAGAAAAGAACACCAAAACTAATACACCCTATGCAATATATATATATATATATATATATATATATATATATATATATATATATATATATATATATATATATATATATATATATGGAAAATAATAGATAAATAATCAGATTAAAACTAGATAAATTCTTCTGTAAAAAAATCAGAAAAATCCATACATAATAATACATCCATTAAAAAAGAAAATTACAAGGCAAAATGAAAAGTACAAGGAAAAATGAAAATATAAATGAAAAAAAAAGATCAGGCCACTAATCAAACACATGACAATAGATTACACGAAACAGAAAATAAATCGCATCAAAACTTTGCAGATTCTTCCCTAAAAAAATCAAAAAAATTGACAAATAATAATACATCCATTAAAAAAGAAAATTACGAGGAAAAAATTTCAAAACTCTTTTAACGCTAGATCTCCAAACCTACAGGCAATGTGAGACCCAATTGTTCATAAAAAAATCCCAATCCATCATTAATAAACCCTAGAATCGATATAAAAAATCCTAAACAATCATCAAACATACCCTAAAGTCAAACATCAAACCTAGAAACGATCTTTAAAGGCCCTAATAACTCATCAAAAATCCCTAATCGATCATTGAAAACTGTAAACGATCATCAAAACAAAAAATCGATCACTCAAAAACCCTATATCAATCATAGAAACCCTTAATCTAGGCCAAATGAGATTGAGAGAGAGAAAGAGGGGAGGGAGAGAGATTTTTGCATGAGAAAGCTTACCGAGAGAGGCAGCGCCGATTCTCTCGACCAGAGCCCAGACGAGCCCGACGCTCTTTTCCGTTTCGTAGGAAAAGAAGAAATCCTAGTATAATAAATGGATTATATATTTTCCAAAGGGTTGGAAAATATATTTATTTTCCGCTCATTTCCGATGCCTTATTTTCGTTACCAAACGACGGATTCTATCTCGTTTCCGGTCTTTTCCCACGGTTTCTTTTCTTTTCCCCCCATCCAAACAGACCCTAAAGGTGTAAAGAAAATCTAAAAAGACGATGGTACAGTGAGGTGCTGAGGCCAAAAGAAAGAAAAGAAAAATACAGTCCATTTTCGAAAACAAACCCCACCAGAGGTCTGAAAACAAACCCGAAGGCTGTCACCTGACCAAGAGGAAAGTATGTTCATGTGCAGGTCATCCCAGTCCTCCAAGCAGTCCCCATCGGCCCCTGGCGATCCCTCTTTATCCAGCCTTATCCATTCTATAGCGAAATCCTGAACCCTCTTCATAATCATATCTTTAAGATTCCGAAATTTTCTGAAAATTCTATTAAACAGTGAAACCCTCCAGAAGGCTTCTTGGATCTGCCACCACCTGACCGCATGATTCTGGCACCCTGCTCATATAAAAGACCTGAAATAGTATTCCCCATAACTCAGGAGCTAACTAGCAATGTAGAAACAAATGGTTGGCTGACTCCTCCAATTGAAGTCACATCACACTGCAATTCTGAATTTGTATTTTTCCCCTCTTTTAACTAATTCATCCATCGGCAAGATATGCTCCCAGGCCATGCTCCATTCAAAGAATCTTACTTTGGGGGGTTGGGAGTCTTCCATAAAAATTAAAGAACCTGACAAGTATTCTTATTGGTACTATTATTAGTTTTATTATTATCGGTGCATTGCCATAATTTCATTAATACAAAAAGAAATATAGTAGATCAAAGCGGCATAATGAGCAGTTAAATTGAGAGAAACAAAACAGAAAAAAGAAAACCAAGAAGGAAAAACCCAAAAAAGTACAATACATACAGTGAAATAAATGAACTAGGAACTATTGTGGCCCGATTGGTTTCCATTCCCGGAGTGTCTCCTTTGTAGAGAGAGCCAAACAACCAGGAGATGCCAAACACTATCAGGGTAGCTCGTCTAGAAGATTGACTCCTATTCCACTCTACCATGGCATTTTTTTTCACTGCCAAACTAAAGATCTTTTGAGAACCTATTTGCCAAATTCTCCACTCTTAACCACTTATCGACGGGGACGCTACCAACAAGGATCTAGGTTTCAGGCCGTACAAGGTGTATCAGCGGAAGAAGCGGCGGAAGAGCCAAGGAGCGTTACGATCCACCGAGGAAAAGGCCTTAGAGATCAGTCCCAAAAGGAGAGCCATTGCCCAGGCTCGCTTAAGCGAACTTCATTCTCACTTGGGCGAGGCGCTTCAAAATCATGACCAAAAGTTTGTCCTTGGTCGCTTGAGTGAAGTGGCATCAATATTCAAGGCCAAAAGTTTCTATCTGAATTCATTCGAGCAAATTCCTGTAGCATCTGAATTCGCTCGAGCGAAATCCTGTAGTCGCTCGAGCGACCTTCCTTAAAGATTCCTGCTTGAGTGGGAACCAAATTTGCTTGAGCGAGTCTCGTGACGTAATTTGTCCTTTTTGTTCTTTTGTAGTTTCTTTTTATTACAAATGTAAGTTACCCTTTTAGAGTAACAGGGTACTTTTCTATTTTAGAGTTATTTTCACTCGTAAACACTATAAAGCTTATTTTGTAAGCCATTTTTGGCACTTGTTGAAAATTAATGAAAGTGCATTGTATTTTGAGCTTGAGATGAGCTTTGAAGAGTGAGTCTTCTTTCCTGTGATGGATTTGGTGTGAGGCCAAGGGTGAGATGCCCAGGTTATCTTTGATCTTCTCTTTACTTCTTGATCTTGCTTGATATTTCTATCTCCATTTTAATCTTTTGCATCCAATTTTCCCCTTTTAATTGATTGTTCCAATCCCTAACCCTAGATCTAGAGCAACCTTGATGTCCATCCTTGTGGATTGAATCCGATCTTAGCCTGTCGATCCATGACCGTTGTTGGGCTCGAGCTTGTTCGATTTACGCCATTAATCGCCTTGATTCAAAAGCCCTAGCGAGGAACTACTAATTCCAACGCGAGCTATATTCCAACGCTTCGACCTAGACGGAGCGAGAGTTCTATCTCTTGGATAGCATCTTCCGCATTTCCTAATGGATCTCGCGCGTCGGCTTGGACCCAACGTGAATCAAGCATGGCCACTTCGGCGGAATCTTACGAAACCCTACGGTATTGCCTTAATTTGTGGTTAATTGTTCAATTAATTAGTTTAATTTCAGCAAATTAGCATATCATGAGCATTCACGGATTTAAGGTCGTTGTTCCGCGTCAGTTTTGGTATCAAAACTTAGGTTTTAGGTTAGGGCATTTTGTGTGTTCATTTGTGTGCTTATTTGCATGCATATCTCGTACTTGATAAAATTACTCAACCATTGTGTTTAATAGTTGTGTATCATTTTAGAACCCGTGTAGTGAGTCATGGTCACCATGGACTCGAATGTGATTGTCGATGCTCTTAAAGACATCCAAGCCATGATGATCACAATGAATGAGATGATGAATGCTATGGAGGAAGCCCAAACGGCTATGGTTGCCTCTAATGCTGCGCTTCTCGACCACTTAGATCGGTTGGAAAGAGATGAGCGACAATATCGACGCCATAAGCATAAGGATCCGTGCTTTTAGCGCGACGGTCGACCCGAAGGCCGAAATCGGAATCAAAGGGAAACAGTTCATTGCGGAGATGACTATGACTCGGATAAGAAACTTCTCAAAAATGTCTAAGTTGAGTTTTCGATGGAAGAATGGACCCTAAAGTCTTCCTCGATTGGGTCTCCGATATGGATCACCACTTTGAGTGGTATGGCATGGACAATGAGAGATGTGTCGGCTCACTAAAATGAAGCTCATTGGTCAAGCTCGACTCTTTTGGGTCAACGTTGAGCATATACGTGCGAACGCGGGTCGTGCTCCCATTACCCATTGGGAGGACATGAAGGAGCGACTTACGAAGAAGTACGTTCCTTTCTCATACTACCATCGCCTACTTAATCAATGGTAAAACTTGCGCGAAGGTAGTATCCCGTGACCACATTGGCAAGTTTGAGGAGTTCATGATGATAGCCAATGTGTCGAAAGACCCTCAAGTCACTCTTTCTCGGTTTCACATCGGGTTGAGAATGAAACTACAAGAAGAGTTGATCTCCCACCCCGTTGACACTCTTGAGGAGTGTTACACCGTTGTATAAGACCTTGAACATATATTTGAAAATGACGGTGGTGAGACGATTTGAGTCGCATGCCGGTAGCCATTGAACTGGAGAAGGGAGGCCTAGTGTCGGGAACCCACCTCCGAAGCCTACAGAACCCATTCCTTCAAGTGTAAGGCTTGACAAAGGGAATGGTGTGGTGGGTGAGTCCTAAGGGGTGGATATCAAACCAAGTGTCATGGGTTTGGCCACTTTGCCGCCCAATGCCTTACGAGAGACTCCTAAAGGAACCTCTTGATTGAAGAAGAGGTCAATGAGGAAGGTGTCGAAGAGGATGCGTATGAACTGGAAGTCACTCCTAGTGATGAGGAGGGTGACAACGGTAATCGTGCACTAGCTTGCATCTAAGATTGCTTGGTCGTGAGGTATGCCCTTGCACGACCTCAACGTGAGGTATCTCTACGCTATCTCGGGCGATCAATGTAGAGATAATATTTTTTACACTTACGCTAAGTGTGGAGAGAAGAGTTGTAAGGTTATCGTTGATAGCAGGAGTTGCACGAACATCGTGTCGACATATACTATTACCCGCTTAGGACTTACACCCGAGACCGTACAAAGTCACATGGGTCGACTCTCCGTCCATTCCTGTGTCCCAAAGATGTCGTGTGTTGATACAATTAGCCTCGAATTCAGACACATTGTGGTGCAATGCGGTGTCGATGGATGTGAGCCACATCATCTTGGGGAGGCCTTGGCTCTATGACATGGACATGACCCTCTTTGGGCGGTCTAATGTGTACACGTTCATGCATGAGGGCAAGAAGATAAAATTAAACCCCTTGCCTCCCAAGACACCATCGGACAAGAAGGTTGATAAGAAGGGTGGTCCATCTAAGACCATTAATGTTGTGAGCCCTTCGGAGTTTGAGAAGGCTTCTTTGGATGAGAGCGTGATGTATGTTGTCATCACCATTGAGCGTGCTCTCAAGTCTAATGGGCAAACACCCTAAAGAGGTTGAGCCAATTTTGAAGGAATTTGCAGATGTCTTCCCAGAAGACTTACCCGATGAACTCCCTCCAATGCGTGACATCCAACATGCCATAGACTTAGTTCTCGGATCTACTCTACTGAACCTGCCCCCATTATAGATTGAATCCTGTTGAACATGTCGAATTAGCGCGACAAGTTGATGAGCTCCTTCGGAAGGGTTTCATCCAAGAGAGCTTGAGCCCATGTGTCGTACCTGCACTACTCACGCTCAAGAAGGATGGTACTTGGCGAATGTGTGTGGATAGTCGGGCCATCAATAAGATTACGATCAAGTATAGGTTCCTTATACCAAGGCTCGACGATATGCTGGATATGATGGTCGGTGCCACTATCTTCTCCAACATAGACCTTAAAAGTGGCTACCATCAAGTTCATATCTGTCCCGGTGATGGATGGAAAACCATGTTTAAGACCGAAGATGGTCTTTATGAGTGGTTGGCCATATCATTTGAGCTTTCAAATGCCTTGTGTTGCGACCATTTATGGGCAAATTCCTTCATGAGGCTCATGAGCCAAGTGTTGAGACCATTTATGGGCAAATTCCTTGTGTATTTCGACGACATCTTGATCTATAGTCGCAACAAGGAGCAACACTTGATCCATCTTCGGTTGGTTTGTGAAACTTTGAGGGGGGAAGCTATATGCAAATTTCAAGAAGTGCACGTTCATGCAACGATCCGTTGTCTTCTTGGGGTTCATTGTCTCAACCGATGGAATGGTCGCAGATCCGAAAAAGGTAAAGGCTATTATTGAATGACCCGAGCCTACGAACATACACGATGTCCATAGTTTCTATGAGTTGGCTACATTTTATCGTCGCTTCATCTGAAGCTTTAACACCATTATGGCTCCCATCACCGATGGCATGAAAAAGGGGGAGTTTCAATAGAGCAAAGCCGCGACGAAGGCCTTTGCCGAGATCAAGGAGAAAATGACAAGTGCACCCGTTATGCAGCTACCAAACTTTTCTAAAGTCTTTGAGGTCGCATGCGATACGTCGGGTGCGGGTATAGGCAGAGTGCTTAGCCAAGAAGGCCACCCTGTGGCCTACTTTAGTGAAAAACTCAATGAGGCAAAACAAAAATACTCTACCTACGATAAGGAGTTCTATGCGGTCGTCAGATCTCTTTGGTATTGGAAACATTACCTTAGGCCACAAGAATTTGTGTTATTTTTTTACCATAAAGCCGTACTCTTCCTTCTCAAAAGAAGTTGAACCCAAAGCACACAACGTGGGTCGAGTACCCTCAAGGGTTCACATTCGTGTTGAAGTACAAAGCCGGTGTTGAAAACAAAGCGGCTGATGCGCTTAGTCGTCGAGTAGCAACTTTGCAAACTATGAGCACCGAGGTCTGGAGATTTGAGCAATTAATCCAAGAGTATCTCGAATGCCCAGATTTTGGGATGGAATACGTTGCTCTCCGTGACAACCCGCCCAGCACGAACTCCAAATATACCCTGCAGGACGGGTATTTGTTCATGGGCAATTGCTTATACATCCCTCGCACTTCACTGTGTGACTTCCTCATTTGGGAGCTGCATGATGGAGGGATTGCCGGCCATTTCGGGCATAACAAGATCGTTACACTTGTTGAAGATAGATTCTATTGGCCTGGCCTCATGCGAGATGTCGCTCGGATTGTGCGACAATGTCGTACTTGCCAAATTTCCAAGCAAAGGAGGCAAAATACCGGCTTGCACACTCCTTTGCCGGTACCATAGACACCTTGGCAAGACGTCTCGATGGACTTTGTGCGGGTCTTCCCAAGACTCTTCTGAAGCACGACTCCATTTTTATTGTTGTGGACCGTTTTTCCAAAATGACTTCATACCGTGCAATAAGATCTCTGACGCAACCCATATCGCGAAGTTGCTTTTCGAAGAGGTGGTGTACCTCCACGGGTTACCCAAGACCATTGTGTCGGTGTCAAGATTGTGCGACAATGTCGTACTTGCCAAGTTTTCAAGCAAAGAAGGCAAAAGACCGGCTTGCACACTCCTTTGCCGGTACCATAGACACCTTGGCAAGACGTCTCGATGGACTTTGTGCGGGTCTTCCCAAGACTCTTTTAAAGCACGACTCCATTTTTGTTGTTGTGGACAGTTTTTCCAAAATGGCTGACTTCATACCGTGCAATAAGACCTCCGACGCAACCCATATCGCGCAGTTGCTTTTCGAAGAGGTGGTGTACCTCCACGGGTTACCCAAGACCATTGTGATGGGTACTATGCTTCAATTTTCATTGGCATATCATCCTCAAACCGATGGTCAAACGGAGGCTACCAATAGGAGTTCAGGCAATATCCTTCGTTGTCTTGTCGGTGATCACATTAGGACTGGGATTCCATTCTACCATTCGCCGAGTTTGTATACAGCAACTCCGTCAATAGGTCCACAGATAAGAGTTCATTTGAGGTGGTGCATGGTCACAAATCAAGAACACCCCTAGATTTGATTCCTATATCCGCATCACACCGCACATCCGAGTCCGCAGATACATTACATATTCATAGTTTGCATGTCGAAATTAGACTTAAAATTAATTCAAGCAATGATAATTACAAATTTTCGGCTAATTCCCACAAGTCTTTCAAGGAATTCCAAATCGGCAAACATGTGATGGTTCGGGTTAGGCCTGAACGATTTCCATTGGGAATCAGGAAGAAGCTCCAAGCCTGCGGTGTCAGACCTTTCAGGATTGTAGCAAGGAGTGGTCCGAATGCATATATTCTTGAACTTCTTCAAGATATGAGGGTTAGCTTGACGTTCAACGTGGAAGACCTAGTTCCTTATCTAGGTTCAACCCTACCCCCTTGCAATCCTTTCCGAACGTCCTCTAGTCACGACCCGACCCAAGCCTCGCAGCCTATACCACCTCCTCCAAAAGAACCTAAAAAAGATGTAATTGAGAAGATCTTAAACGATCATGTGGTCTTCATCCATGATGGAGGGTTCCAAAGATATTTGGTGAAGTGGATTCATAAGCCGGAATTCGAAAATACATGGGGTCAATGAAGATGAAATCTCCTGCCTAGACCCTGACATGCTTGAGCGATACCATGACCGCTCTTCATCGGTGATTAAGCCTTTTCGATATGGGAGAATTGACGGGGACGCCACCAATAAGGATCTAGGTTTCAGGTCGTACGAGGTGTACCGGCGGAAGAAGAAGCGGCGAAAGGGCCAAGGAGCGTCACGATCCACCGAGGAAAGGCCCTAGAGATCAGCCCCAAAAGGAGAGCCTCTACTCAGGCTCTTCAGAATCACGACCAAAAGTTTATGTCCTTGGTCGCTCGAGCGAAGTGGCATCAGGATTCAAGGCCAAAAGTTTTTGTTTGAATTCACCCTAGCAAATTCTTGTAGCGTCTGAATTCGCTCGAGCGAAATCTTGTAGTCGCTAGAGCGACCTTCCGTAAAGATTCTCGTTCAAGCGGGAACCAAATCCGCTTGAGCGAGTCTCGTAACGTAATTTGTCCTTTTTGTTTTTTTGTAGTTTCTTTTTGTTGCAAATGTAAGTTACCCTTTTAGGGTAACAAGGTACTTTTCTATTTTAGGGTTATTCCCATTGATCAAAATATCGTCTGATACCGATACGTATCGGTTTTGGACTTGAACGATACAATACATTGGGTTTTTATCGCCCCCTTAAAAAACAATCAAATTATCGTTCAATGTATCGTTCGTATCGTCCGTATTGTTCAATGTATCGTTCGTATCGGACGATAATTTGAAATTATCGTCCAATAATTTCAAATTATCGGTTTTGATGTTTTTTTTTTTTTTTTGGGGAAAAAATCGGAAAGTATCGTCCGGCACCGATACGTATCGTTCAATACGTATCGATTTTGGGGCTGGACAATACGTATCAAAAATCCGAGATTTTGATCCATGGTTATTCCCACTTGGAAACACAATAAAGCTTATTTTGTAAGTCATTTTTGGCAATTGTTAAAAATTAATGAAAGTGCATTGCATTTTGAGCTTGAAATGAGTTTTGAAGAGTGAGTCTTCTTCCCCATTATGGGTTTAGTGTGAGGCCAAGGGTGAGATGCCCATGGTATCTTTAATCTTCTCTTTACTTCTTGATCTTGCTTGATCTTTCTATCTCCATTTTAATCTCTTGCATCTAATTTTCCCCTTTTAATTGATTGTTCTAATCCCTAACCCTAGATCTAGAACAACCTCGATGTCCATCCATGTGGATTGAATCCGATCTTAGCCTGTCGATCCATAACCGTTGTTGGGCTCGAGCTTGTTCGATTTGCGTCATTAACTGTCTCGATTCAAAAGCCCTGGCGAGGAACTACCGATTCCACCGCGAGCTACCATCTAACGCCCTGACCTAGATTAAGCGAGAATTCTATCTCTCGGATCGTCTCTTCCGCATTTCCTAATGGATCTCGCGTGTTGGTTTGGACCCTACGTGAATCAAGCATGGCCACTTCGGCCGAATTCTACGAAACCCTAAGTTATCGCTTTAATTTATGGTTAATTGTTCAATTAATTAGCTTAATTTCGGCAAATTAACATATCATGAGCATTCACGGATTTTACGGTCGTTGTCTCGCGTCACCTATCCTTCCAAATTCAAATTCTACTTCCTTTGCACCAACAGGATCCAATCCTCCCTCTAGGGCCTCTAACCCCCACCATGTATTTCCCACCCATACTAAGAAATATAAAGGTTATAGGATTATGTTGAAAGATGCGCATATACGGAACATTATTCTTTATATAATAATATAGTATTCTTGGATTTGCAGTTCATATCCATATAGAGGTTACAATCTTTAGAAGTTTAAAACTTAGTTTTCCGTGTGGACTTGCCTTAATGAGAGAACAGATTCATATCTATAACTTGTTTGGCATGCACCTGTATCCTTTAGGAAAGTTGGTAGCTAGAGAGGGGATGTCGGGGATAGGAGAGGAACTTTTGGTTGTTGGAGGTAGGGAAATGTGGGAGCCTAGTTAGGGAAATAATGTAAGATAAATGAAATATTAGATCAGTTTTGTAGGTAAGTTTAACCACAAATTAATTATAGTTTGGTTTTTTGAATGTATTAGTAAGTACAGAAGTGAAAAGAACAATTTTTCAGTGAAATACAAATTTGTTCAAAAAGTTAAAAGAAAATAATACATAAAGGGGGCAAACATAACTTTTGGGGGATTTTTTTCCCAAGATTGCCCCTAATTACGAGTGGATTATATAAGGATTTGTGATACGGCTGTTGTTAATATGTGTATATTGTTCCATGCTGCAGATTCTACATATTTCCGATGTGGAAGTGAGAGAACCCAAACTGATGGGATCCACACCTGTTATCATTGTAGCATAAGCATATTCCATTTTCTGTATTTATGCTGTCATGAACATTGAGAATTTAAATTTGGACAATTAACTCTTATGTTTTTCCATTTGAATTATCTCAGTTCCAAACACAACAAGTTTATTGTGTGCGCGATAGACAAGGCTCGATAACAGGGGGAAAGGTAAGAAGCAGAAGCTGGGATAGTGATTCTTTGCTAAATGGTCGAGTCTTGTGCCTTTACAGCTGTGACCTATGTGTTGCAATGTTGTGATTATACAAGTTTATGCCTATGTACATGCAAGCACATGTGTCTGCACTCACTAGGGAAAAGCTGTTGCAAGTCATGTAGAAATAACTTGTATAATCGCAATCATAGTGACAAGGCCGTAATTCGGAAAAGTTCTATAAAAAAATAAGAAAGAGGTGAAGTCCGGAAAAATCCGGAAAAATTAGAAAACATTAATAATTTTTAAAAAATTATAATATATATATATTTCATGTGTTAAACATTTATTCTAAGGTTAACATAAGCAAAATAACACAGTAAGGAAATAATAACAAATTTCTATAGACAATTATATATGCTAAAGAGTCTAACCATTTGATAAATCAACAGCCATAAGTCCAAATTATTCATTGCCAATAACCATCATATAAGATTCTAAAAGAAAAATATTGACAAATGAAACATAAGTCCATTGATATGTCATCCATGACCATTGCACAAAATTACTACTTATAATAAAGCGTGGCTTATTTTAAAAAATGCGATTAAATTGTGATGTTTGTGATTTATTCAAAAACTCGTGACCTTTTTAATAAGTCATGATTTATTCATTCGGTGAATAAATCGCATCCAGAGACTTTTGTGACTATGGTCACAATGACCCTCATAGCTAAGACGTAAGAGCACCCTTGTAAAAACCAAAAACACACTAGTAGAGAAAGGGTCCTTTGATCTAGTCTCACTTGTAACATATTTTGGTGTACATGAACCAATTTACCTAGTTTGCTAGAAAGGTATCCTTTTTAAACACACCAATGTCGACTGACAAGGTGAAAACCAATGGTCACTGCTTGGATAGGCCATAGCCCAAAAAATTTAATCATGACTGTTTTCTCAATACTTATGTTGGTTGGATGGTCAGGATTATTCAAAAATTTAATCGTATGTCATTTATTGTGGCTGAATTTTATGTTTTTCCAGGATACAATCCACACTGTATATTATGCATGTGCCATGCAGCAAATTGATGTAGAGGAGCTTGGGGAAGGTGCCCTCTACCCTATATGGAGGTTAAGGCTAATGCAAACTTGGTGTTCAAGCCCTCATTTAGGATTAGTTACTTGTCTATTTATACTTTTTAAAAAATATGCATGCACAGCCATCTCACCATTCTGTATTAACCGTCCAGGGAAATCATGAAATTTTCAATCTCTCTGGGTGGTGAAAATATGTATTTTATGCAAATTCATGCAAGGAAATCTTGTAAGAATATAGGAAAGTTTTTATACATTCGTTTGTTTTTATCCATAATACAGCCTTGGAAAGAAGTGGTCTCACATGAAACTTGGCAAGTTTTGCTCCAAATGATTCTGAGTACTAATTGGTTTACCAGTAATCTCGGCAGGAGCAAACGCCGTCTTTGAAATGATGGAAACGATGAGAGTCCCTAACAATGAGCTCTCTCTTAATAACATTTGAAACTGACTTGGTGTACACGTGGCAATCCCTGCAAACCCGAAGGTTCTTGCTGATTCGAATGGGTTCAACTTCTCCTTCTCCCTTCATCTTCATCGTCAAAATTCCAAACGCAATGGCCAATCTCTCACTGTGATGCTTGCTCCTCATGATCACCTCTTCATCTACTAGTGCTCCTCTCCTCACCCTCTCATCCAAATCTTCAAGTTCCCTATATATCATCTCTGAATTTTCATGGGATCGATCATCAGCCGTAAATCCATAAACCTCATTCCCAATTTCGATAAAGCTACGCCCTGCCATTTTCCTCAAACCGTCTTTTCTCAATGCAACTCTTGTCCTCATTACATCATCCCATCTCCTGGCGTCGCCATATATGTTTGCCAGTAGTACTCGGTGCCCTACGCTTTGTGGGTCTAAGTTTAGAATCTGCCTTTCAGCTACCTCGGCAAGCCGGCAATTTCCATGAACACGACAAGCACTGAGCAAACATCCCCACATGGCAACGTCGGCCTGAATGGGCATACTAATAATGAAGTCGTGGGCTTCTTCAAGAAAACCAGCTCGGCCAAAAAGATCCACCATGCAGGTATAGTGTTTTGCGGTAGGGGAGATACCATGATCTCTCTCCATGCAATTGAAACAGGACTTCCCCTCTTCCACCAGTCCAGCATGGCTACATCCCGATAAGAGAGAAATGAACGTTATTTCATTGGGCCGAAGGTTTTGGTCTAGCATTTCGGAGAACATACGGAGGGCACGCTTTCCCTCCCCGTGTAGGCCCTCTGCCCCAATCATGGCACTCCATGAAACAACACTTTTACGGGTGCCATCCATGTGATCAAACACCTTTCTTGCAAGTTCTATGTCTCCGCATTTTGCGTACATGTCTATGAGCACAGAAGCCACCCGAGCATCATGGTCTAACCCGGTGGACGTAACATATTTATGAATCACCCTACCAGGTCTAGATGCACCGAGACCCGAACAAGCAGCGATTACACTAACCATAGTAACTGCATTTGGTTTAACTTCTACTTTCCCATCACCTTCCTCTATCATTCTACGAAACATTTTAAGGGCTTTGTCAGGGCACGACATCTGTTCGTATCCGGCAATCATGGCACTCCAACAGAACACATTCTTCTCCTCAAATCGATCAAAGATCTGCTTCGCCAATTCCAAATTTCCACACTTGGCATGCATGTCTATTATCGCAGTCAAAACCGCTAAGTCCTTGGATGACGAAAGAAAATGGTGTGTTGAAGCAATGTAGTCATGGATTCGTCGAGATGTATCGATGCAGCTCAGGTCAGCACAAGACTTCAAAATTGCAATCAGGGTCACTCTGTTCGGGGCTATTGTATCAGATCCAAGTGATAGCATGCGATCAAACGTAGACAATGCCAGTTCCGGTTTCCCATTAACCGCGAAACCCGAAATCAATGTGTTCCAAGACACAACATCTTTATCTCCTACTGGGATTCCATCGAAAACCTTTGAGGCTTCATCAATGGCTTCACATTCAGAATACATGTGGACAAGCGTATTCGCTAGACGTGTATTGTCTTCGAACCCATACTTAATCACCAGAGAGTGAATTGCCCGGCCCCGGAACAATAAATTTGGATCGTTGGCTGCATGAACTGAGAGGAGGGTACCGAGAGTTACTATGTCGACTCTATGACATTTTTCATCGTCGGAAAGTCTCATCCGAATAAAGGCTTCATAAGCTTGGGTTGTGCAGCCATTCAAAGAAAAGGCCGAAATGAGTGACGTCCAAGAAACAATGTCGACTGCTCTCTGAGGCATTTCGTCGAATAACTGGTGCGCATCTTCAGGGCTCTCGCATTTGCCGTAGGCGTCAATGAGAGAAGCAGCAGCGAACTTGTCATAGTCAAGGCCGCGCTGGGCCACAGAGGCGTGCACTTGCTTTGCCTCGCGTGCACCTCGGAGAGCAGCACAGGCTTTGAGTAGAGCAGGGAAGGTGAATTTGTTGGGTGGGATTCCCTTCGCCTGCATCTGTTTGTAGAAAGAGAGGGCATTTTGGGGATAGTGAGGGGCATTCTGGGCAATGATGGAATTCCAACGGAAGACCTCTTGGCTTTCCCTCCAAGAAAAATAATGTCTCACAGACAATACTCTTTTCTTGGCAACATGGGTCATGGGTTTGCCCTTATATATATTTTACCTTTCTGTAAGGCTATTTTGAAAATTATATTCTAAGTTGAGCAATACCAAAAAACGAGTGATGGGTTCCAACATTTAAACACCAAATGCATTTAAATGTCTCATGTCATTAAAATAAATTTTTAATCTTGTAATGCTTCATTAATATACGACATGCTGCAGAGTTATATTCGATTTATTTTTTTCTTTTATTTTAATCTCAGCCGTACCCAAAGAATTACACCTATAAGTAGACCGTTTGATGGATTAAACTTTAATGTAGGTTGTTAAAAATGTAAGAACACTTGATATTGAATTGAAAACGCCGATTGTTCAAATATCTAAAAAGTTGGGATTTTTGAGTCCATTGCAGTTATATGTAAGAGCTCTCACTTTGACAGCTCAGATTACTCATGTAATACATTATTAGTGGTGCAAGATCATTTAAACACTAAAATAGTGTTTAAATGACCGTCGAGAAAGTGCTGCCATACTTGAAAAAAAAAGAAACTACCATCAACCCTGGCAAGGATCAAACTTTTGGGTAAAATTTTAGTTTTGGGCTTGACTGAAAATTTGAACTGAAATTTCGACCGAAAATTGAAATTTTGGGTCCCATACTAATTTGGACTGAAATTTTGATCCTTGAACCCTGGTCTTCAAAACTGGGGTGTCTACAATTACTATTATTTTGAGAAGAGGCATCATGGTGTGCACTTACATGTGCTATACTAAAAATCTATCACCATCTACAATCATTTGGAATGGCCGACTATTAGAACTCCGTTGGTCAACCCTTAGTAGTAGAAATCTTCTAAACAGTCTATCGATCACACTTTGAAATGTCACTCTCGCTTTGGAATCTTGCTTCTGGTCTCAACCTACCATACCCTTTCTGTGGCTTCCCATAACTCAAGGGCAACCTTTTCAAATGGTTGTAGATAATGACAGATTTAACTCTAAATAAAAGGAGTTCTACTATAAATGCAAGGCTTTTATGCTTTGTAGGGTGGCCACCTCAAATCAATCATCTTCTATAAATTTTCTTCCATTTTATTCATTTTACTCAATACACAGAGTATTGTGACCATAGTGACAAATTTTGTCAAAATTCAGCCACTTTTTTGCAAAATTTGCCAAAAAGGGGGTCAAACAAAATTTCGGGAAAATTTTTGTATGTTTGGGTATTTTCGGTATTTTCAACGAAATTTTGGAATTTTCAATAAATTTCAGTTTTTTTTTAATGTTTAATTTAAATTTTATTTTATTATTATTAATTTTTTAATATGTTAGTAATTTAGTATATATTGTAGTAATTTTTTAAAAAAATATTAAATGTATTTTTTATATATTTTTAATCCCTGAAACTTTCCTGAATTTTTTTTCTGAAAGGTATTAAAATTAATCCAAAATCTATCGAAAGGACCCCATCGAAAAATTACTGAAAATGAAATTTGTCACTATGATTAGTTCTAACGTTTACAAATATCACAATAAATATAAGGGGAAATTAGAAGAACGACCCTGAACCAATCACAACAATCACGAACACAAAGCTTTTCAAAGTTTCAGAGCTGCGCAGGAGAAGAGAAGGTGGGAGTTGTGCAGGAGAAGAGAAGGCAGGATGTCACGGAGTTACTCTTTAGCGACGTGAACTCTCGTGCGGCAACTAGCTTTTCTCAATCTAGCTCAGCCTACTCGTGTCTCAAACCTGCGCGGTGGCGCATTAGGTTAGAAACTATGCGGATTCCCGAATACAATACATATAGCTATATACGCAGCGATAGTCCGAGGGGCAACCCCACTTAGAGTTTAGGTCCGCACCATGAGGGTGGTCGTGGACCACCAACATGATGGCTCCAGCGCACGACGCGACAGGAGCGACCTAACACCTATGCGAGGCCCAGATGCGCGAAATCAAGCCCACAAGGCTATCATACGCGTTCCGTAGGGGATCACTTAGGCCAGCGACACGTCACGTGGCTGTTAGATCCTTGGCAGGAGGACCTCAAACGTATTAGTTTGGCATACCGCAACGCCCTCCCGCATCGCTAGGCTAAGTTGGCTCAGTCGCGTCCGCATCACGTGCCCTACTGGCACTGCGTTACGACCTACTGACACCATGTCGCGTGCCCTCCTGGCCCACGACCGAAGCTCTTGGAGTATCAACGACGAAGCCCTCATGGCTTGGTGATGCTCTGACGATGCTCCAGCTTCAACCCACCAATGCCTGACGCACCAGTGGCACAAGTGGCCCTGCGGCTGGCTCGGATGGCCACGCCGCGAGCCCACGTCACAAGGAGCTGCGCAGAAAAACCTAGGAAAAAAACCCACCGTAAGCCTCGCTGGAGTTTGGGAGCAGGAAACCTAGGAAAAAACCCACCGTAAGCCTCTGAAATGCCCTTTGTAAAATGGCATTTCAGTAAAATTGCAAGGACGTAATTCGTCCCATGTATCACACTTTTAGCATTCTCACGGATATCCAAAATTTTGAAAATACCAAATGCCTGATCCGCTAAAACGTTTGAAGCCTGTATATAGAGCTAAAACGTTTCATTTTCAGGGTCGTTTTTCTAAAGTCCCCTAAATTATAACTATACGGGATCTAGGTAAGTGATTTCTGTAGTTTTTTTCCACCTTATCATTGATTGAATCAGATCTATTTTACTTTGATCTGTATGATCTACTACCTATGTTCTTGCTTTAGATCTAGAGATAAGTAAGGTAAGGTTTCTTTGTGTTTGTTGGGATTTTTTGATAAAAGAAAAATAACCTTGAAATAGATATGAAAAAGTAATGATGCTGAGCATTATTCAAATTCTAACCCAAAAAAAAAAAAAAAGCATTATTCAAATATATCACCTAGGTTTGAACTTTGCTGCTTATTGAATGAAATTAGAAAAATTACCTGATTTAGAAGTAATTTGCTAGTTAGTTCCACATGTTGATTGATCGAGCGGTTCTGATCATTTTCATAACCCCTGATTGGTGTATCCACACATGGAACATGGTGTTTGGTAGCCTGCTATAAAAAGTGAAATAAATGCAGAAAGGAAAGCCAAACTTTTCTCTTTTTCTTCTTCCTGTTGAGACACTGGAAGAAACAAAAAACCGTTTAAGACCACAAAATTTAAAATCAATGATTTGGCTTATGCTAAACTTATAATCCAAATCATTGATTTTAAACTTTGTGGGCATAAACTTATCAAGTGTCTCAATGGGAAGAAAAATAAATAAAGGTTTGGCTTTGCTTTCGAGTTTTCTACAAAAGGGCGCCTTGTGCCATTTTTTAGGCCATTTTTTATAACTGAAAAATTAAACGTCACTTTATGCTTGAAACAGCACCCTCACATATGCTTGAAATGAGCAGTCATACGTATCAACCCACATAGAGCACTAATCAATTTTAATAAATGATTATAATACTGCCTTGGCTAACAAATTCTTATTTTAAAGAAAAAAATAAATTACTTTTTTTATATTAGACATTAAACACATACATAGAGAATGCATACGAATACAGGCCCGTATGGAACACATTTATAATTAAACAAAATTTCAACCTTTTTTATAATAAAAATATAAATAGAGCACATTTCCGTACTTTTTCCTTATGAAAATGATCAGGACCGCTCTATCAATCAATTTGTAGAGCTAACTAGCAAATTACTTCGAATTCAAGGTAATATATTGGAATAATGCTCATCATCATTACTTTTTCATATCTATTTTTAAGTTATTTTTCTTTTGTGATGTTTCTTACTACTTTTCTTCCAAATCTTTGGATGGTTTTCCCCCTCTACACTCTTACCCCTACTTCCTTCTTTGGATCCTGCGTTGGATTTTTCGAATGAGTTGGCTCATGTGCATCAAAGCAGTACACATGTGTGATCGTGTGACATGCAGGAACTTTTATGCATTGAAAATCCGTCCACGTCATGTTATAATACAGACATGTGGACTGCCGTTTCATGGGTGGACACTAGAGATACAAGTTCGGTGTACTGAGCCGAATTGAACCTGAAGTTTTCAGTGTTCGGTTTGGTATACCCCAAACCAAAATCGACCCAAAACCCATTCGGTTCGGTCTGTTTTCTTTTCTTTCCTGAAATTGAAACCGAAACCAATTCATATTGGTTCCGTTTTGGTGTAGGTAAAATACCTACTTTTTCGCTTTTCTTCATTTTATTTTTTATTTTTTCAGTTTACTCAACCTACTCCCTCGGCTTTCGGTTTCAAACCACCCAAACCGAAACCAAGCCGAATTGGGGTTCGGTTTCGGTTGAGTGAACAGATTCACTGATTGGTACACGTGGCACTATTTTAAATTTTCCTATGGAGCATGAAGGAGATTTCCCATGTGAGCGGGCGTGATTGAAACCTTCTCACTGTTTTTTCTTTGTTTTTGGAAAAAAAAGGTTTTATGATGCGCGTCTTAAATTCGCAATACCCCCAAAAGTTGGTATTAGCAAACCCCACCCAAGCACATCAGGCAGTGCTCGGGTAAACATCCTTTCACCAACGTGTGTAATGCACAAATGACAAGTATTTTTTGAGGAGTCACGTTATTTACACCTGTTAAATCTGTGAAGAACACATATATTTCCATCGTAAAAAATTGTTAACAGCCTTAAATCAGACGATGAAGATCATTTTTCAACCCAATCTTCCACAATAAATTTTGAAATCATGGCGCACCTATCAGATAGTCAGATCTTGATTCCACGTGGAACACATCTCTATGAGTGATTGTGATTACGGGCACACCTGTCAAATGATCACTTTTGGGGATGTCTGTCATGTGGAATTAACATGTGACCGTCTGATAGGTGCACCATATTCTCAAGATCTATTAAATCGAAGACTGGGATGAAAAACAACTAAGATTTAAGGCAATCAACGATTTTTATGGTAGAAATGTGGGTGTTTTTCAAAGGTTTAAGAGTGTAAATAATGCCACCCATTTTTAGATTGGGATGAAAAGTCAAATCCCTTCTTTTTACAAATTTTTGGAGTTAGATTGACCTGAGCACTGCCAGCAGTGCCCGGGACATGTACCTAATTAGCCCCATTTAAAGCCGATAACTACCAGGGAGGTTTCATTCAATACTCCACATTGATGTACGTATGGACAATTTTTGACAGTGAAGAGCCATTTATGCAAATCAATGGTGGTTATGGACAATTTTTGACACAAAGGAGCTATTTATACAAATCAATGGTGGTGCACAGCACCATAATATCATTCCCTTAACACACCAACATATTATATTCAAAATTATGAAGTAGAGAGTATAAAATGGCCGGCCGATTGCTACTATGGCAATTGTCACTTCCAACTTCCAACTGGTTGAACTGGATTTTAGGTTCAATCAGTTTTGTAACCTTTAATTATAAGAGAATTTTTACTGCACGGTATTCTTATCAAAACAAAATTTGTGAAAGTCAAGATTCTCCATCATTCAAGGACTGCAAATTTGGTTGAACCTGAAATCCAGTTCAACTAGTTGGATCTGACCATTGACCATTTCCCTCACTATCATGTATTGACCATTTCCCTCACTATCATGTGTCGAGTAAATTGAGAAGAAAATAATGCCGTCCGATCCCTTAAGGTACTAAAGAGTTTGGATTCTCTTACCCGTAGGCTTGGTCAACGGTTCCAACCTGAAAAAATAACAGAATCTCCATTGAGCACTCCCAATTAGGGTTCTCAATGGGCTGGATTAGGGCCAGCCCGGCCCTAACCTACTCGTGCCGGGTTTCTAAAATTTTCAGCCGGCCCTAATCCAGGTTGCGATGTACTCAGCCCAAGTCCGGTCCCTATCAGGTCGTGCCGGGCTTTGGTATATTTTTTATTTTATTTTTTCAATAAAATTTGGTTGAGCTATTTTTTGGGGCTATTTTTGGGTAATTTTTTCTAATAAAATTTGGTTGGGCTTGAACTGTTTTTTTCCTAATAAAAGTTTGAAGAAGGTTAAAATTTTAATTAAATAGTTATATTAACATTATAAAGGCTTAAATACATGTTTTTATTCAAATATTTTATTTTAATTTATTGCACAATGGTTATAATAGACAACGGTTGCACAATAGTTATAACGGACAATGGTTGCACAATGATTATAACGATTAATCTCGGAATATTTAAGTAAAGTTTGAAGAAGGTTAAAAATTTAATTAATAATTATATTAACATTATAGAGGCTCAGCTACATGCTTTTA
The DNA here is from genome assembly GCA_021018995.1 of Chloranthus sessilifolius. Lineage (NCBI taxonomy): Eukaryota > Viridiplantae > Streptophyta > Magnoliopsida > Chloranthales > Chloranthaceae > Chloranthus > Chloranthus sessilifolius. The sequence goes on from CM037589.1 coordinate 25,510,639, forward strand.
TTCAAATATTTCATTTTAGTTTGTTACACAATGATTATAACAGACAATGATTGTATAATGATTATAAAAGATAACAATTAATTTCAAGACATTTAAGTAAATTATATTTAATTAATTTTATTTTTTTTATAACTTGGATATATATATATATATATCCGGGCAGGGTGTTGGAACACTCAAACTCCAGCCCGGCCCGGATTGATCCGAGTTGCAATATGTTTAGTCCGATCCGAAAATTGGGCCGAGTTTGTTTGATAGAAAGTACCACTTTTTTTGGGCCAAGTGCGGGCGAAAATCCGGCCTGCCCGACCCATTGAGAGCCCTACTCCCAATCATGCGATCAAATATATTTGTGGTTTTCGCAAACATAAAAATACTAATGTAGTAAGAGGGGCTACTACTAACCCCTACAAAATACTAAATATCCCCCACTAACTACAGCTGAAAATCATTGTCTGCCTTGAATCAGATGACGGAAATCATTTTTCATCCCAATCATTCACACAACATATGTTGAGATCATGGGCGTAACACCAGATGGTCAATTTTTCATTTCACGTGGCACACGTTTCAAAAAGTGACCCAAAATCACGTGATTCAAACTTGATTTTCAGATCACTTTTTGAAATGTGTGCCACGTGGAATAAAAAATTAATCATTTGATGTACGCCCATGATCTTCGGAGCCATTATGCGGAAAATTGTGAAAAAAATTGATCTCTGTTGTCTAATTCAGCTGTGAATCACAGCCAATAGTTTTCAGCTGTGATTAGTGGAATATATTTAGTATTTCGCGGGGGCTAGTAGCCCTTTCAGTACATGTATAAACATAAGTTTATATGTCTTGAGTGATGCACTATAGTAAGCTTTTATAAAAGGGCACTTTAGAAAAACAAGCCTAAAATTCAAAATTTTTGGTAAAAAATTTAAAACTCAAACGTTTTAAAAAAGCCGTGCTTTCATGGTTTTTGGAAGTTCAGAAATCTGTAAAATATTAATTTTTCATTAAAAATAATGCTTTCACGGATCTCTGAATTTCCAAAAGTCGTGAAAGCACAATTTTTTTTATAAACGATTGAGTTCTATACTTTTTTGTTAAACAATTTATTTTTGGAGGTTGTTTTTCTAATTATCTCTTTATAAAAATAACTGTTTTTAACAATAATAGCAACTAATGGACACACCACCGACAGCCCTTAGTCAAAAAACGCTGGTATAGAGTCACCTGTGTTTTCAAAAAGGAAACTGTTAACATTTTGTGGAATGTGGTACTATTTTATTTTATCAAAGTGTGTTGGTGCAAAAGCAACAATATTTAGATTTATGGTTTGAAAGATTGCATCGAAAAATACGTTTTTATAGCAAAATTATAATCACTCAAATTCTTTTGAAATGAACAGTTATTATATAAATCTCCAAAACTCATTTCAGCCATTCATTTTAAAAGTGTTTGACGGACCGTGAGAACATCTCTAATAACATATCCTAAATCTGGCGTGTGTCACGTGTCATCTCCAACAATCAAATTTAGGATATGCTGCTGATAGTTTCTACTGCAACAAGTCATCCTAAATCTAACGTAGGTTTAGGATACCAACTTGGTATCTAAGTTTTAGGATATCACACTTGATATCCTATCCATTATTAAATTTATATAATTTAAAATGGCTTTATTTTTATTTTTTTGATATTATTCAAATAATATTATTTTATTAGTATAGATTTCAAATAATAGTAAAATTATGAAAATAAAATATTTCGTTGGAATTCAATGATATCCTAAATTTGTCACATAAGCCAAATTTTAGGATACATTGAAGGAGATGCTCTAAGACAATCATGACATATTTCTTTAATGCAATTTTTTACACCACAAATCTAAACATTATGATTTTTGTATCAAGTAGCACACTTAATGAAAAATTGTGCCACATATCTTGAAAAGGTGACCCGTTTCCTTCAAAAAAAAAAAAAAAAACAACAATTGGGTCGGTGTCCCCATACAAATAGTAATGAAAATACTTTTAACTTAGAATCTATATATTGAATTAATTGATTTGAACACACCTCATTATGTAAAATACCAAAAGTGTAAATGCCAACAGAAAAGGGTTTAATGAGGCATTCTATTGTTGCATATTCATCAGGCTTATATTGAGATAAAATAAGATAAATATCTCTATAGATCAAAGATTTATGAAGGTGGCAAAATCTCCAATGTCAATGTCTTCACCACTGATTTTTCCTCTTTTTGTGACTTCGGTAGGTATTTCATTACTAAGCGATAATGGAATCATAATAATAGAGCCAAAGATACACACAATTCAGAATTAAAATATCTTAACATGTGACAACCCAGATCCACATGTCATAATATTATTTGGTTCTAGGCTTAGATCCTCCCCTCGATTTTGTTTTAAACATTGGTTTAAGTCCACACCCAAAACGCATCATGACATGTAGCGTTCGCAAATCACATATAACCCAGATTCAAAACTTTTTCCTATCCGATGTGGGACTATTACATAACATCTTTACTAGATTTGTAGCAAAGGATTTTTAGCATAACGAAGGAATGAATTATTTGAATGTTTTCTACCTTGTTGAACGTCTTATCACAATTAAGCTATTAATGGCCCTTACAACTATACACAAATTAATAATTCAATAAATGAAGGTAAAAATTGAAACAATCAGAAGCTTTTGGAAATAAAAATAAAGTATCAAGTTGGTAAATTTCTTTATGGCTCAAAGCAATGACACAATAAGTTTGATGAAGTTATTATTAGTCATGACTTTAATATTAATGAGGCGAATAAGTGTGTGTATGGTAAATTTTGTGATAATAATGGTATTATCATATAGGGAGTCATTACTTGCGCTCGAAAACTTGGCCATTGCACCGAAGTTAAAGAAAGGCTTGGTATTTTAAAAACATGTGATGATGAAAATGCAATCTGGGCAGTCCAATTTGAAGTTCATGATCTAAAAATATTTAATATATAAGATTGGATCAAAACATGATCTTTATCATATGATTTATTATAGGCAACTGTTGAATTAGATAATAACCTTTGACTATAGTTAATCACATTACGAAGATTATGTTTTGTGCTAATCTTTTACGTTTAATATCTTTAAATCATGGCCGTTATATCAAACGATTTAGATAGTGTTTTCAAATAGTAGAGGTTACCAAACTTGCAAAGCTTTGTTTTAAATTCGATACAAGGGCCAAATTTTCAAGTGCAAGTAATGACTCCCTATTAAATATTTATATATAAATAATATTTTATTATTTGGTACAAATTTAGAAACAATTTTGGAAACCAAAATGCTAAGTTCAACGTTTGATATGAAAGATATGGGTGAAGTAGATACAATCTTGAGAACTAAAAGTTTAAGATAGGATAATAATATTATTTTATCTTAGGCTCATTATCATGTGGAAATTCTTAAGATTATTCAATTACTTTGACTTAGAGTCTGTTTCTACACCTTCTGATATTAATTTGAAATTAGTGAAAATGAAGAGAGATACATGACTCAAATCAAGTATATTAGTCACTATGCGATAGGGATCGTTAGTAGGTTCACTAGAAACCCTAGTGTTGCTCATTGAAATGCACCACCTCGAACTTTTAGATATTTAATAATAACATTAATGTATGATTACATTACTTTGATTTTCTTAATATTTTAAAAGGTTATTGTGATGTAAGTTGAAACTCACATAATTTTAAATTCACTTTTGATTGGATATTTATGATGGGTCGAGTTGCGATCTCATGAGAATCAAAGAAGTAAGCATGCTTAACTCTCTCCACACTAGAGTCGAAGTTTGCTGCATTACCAACTTGCATTAAGAAAGCATAGTGGTTGAAGATTTTGATATTTGAAATCTCACTTACTGTCGAACTTTTGCCTCTGCAGTTTATACATTATGATAGTGAACCAACATTATTCAAGGCTTATTTTAAAATTATAATGAAAACTTGAGACATATTGGTCTTAGACATAGAAATGTTAAAAGTTTACTAAAAAGATGAGTGATTTGGACATTGAGTAATAAGTCTCAAGAAAATCCGACAAATCCGTTTACGCAAGATCTTGAAAAGACAACAATTACAAAATGAGTTTAATGATTTTAACCGTAATTATCACTTATGAGGGAAACTCAACTTAAAGTTTAAACTTAGGTTTTCATCGGGAAACAAATCATAAAGATGTGATAGAAAGTAAGACGTCTTAATACTATAATGATAATAGAGGATGAACAAATAATTGTTAATAAATCTATAACATTTAATGTTAAAGTGCTCCAATTACAGTAACACGGTTGATAGATCTACCTATGTAGCTGTGAAATTTTGGTCGCTTCTAACGTGAGAAAGACATTTATCTCATTAAACACCCACAGGAACCAGAATTATAGCACAGGCTTATAAAAGTGCTGACATTTAAGAACATATACATCTTTTGAGAATAGTAATGTATGATAAATCCGAGAGCACTGTGGAAAATAATGCCTCAAAAATAAACTTTTTAGCAAAAAAGGCTCGACCTCAAACGTTTTAGAAAAAAGATTCTTTCACGGATTTTAGAACTTCTTAAAATTGATAACTCCTACAATTTTTTGAAGTTCTAAAATCCGTGAAAACACTTTTTTTCTAAAATATTTGAGGTCGGATTTTTTTGCTAAAAAATTTATTTTTGAGGCATGTTTCTCAAATTATCCTTAAATCTCCGATTCATCATATAGCGTTGGCAGTTTTCAATACTAAGGTCACTAAAAACACTAGTGATGTATGAGTTATTATACTTAGGTAGTAGTTCCAAGCCATGAAGGCACTATTATTGAAATACTACTCCTTAATGATCAATGAAAAATATTTAAAACAGTAAAGGGATTGTTGTAATATTTTAAACTTTTGAAGCCCTTCAAAAGTTTAAAATAATTTGCATATTAGAGCCTTTGCTGGCTCAAATGCTTGTGGCATTAATGTAGGGGCATCCAAGTTTTCGTTTTTGATAGGTAAGCATGAGATTTAAATCTCTGACCTTAACGCCACACGCCTGAAGATATCACCACTGAGGCAAAGGTCTCGACATCTAAGTTTTATGTACGTGAGTACGTCCCCCCACTATGCCCATTGAGCTAGTCTATAAAAACACACACAGCACGCTGCAATCGTGTCGAGCACGGGTACACAGGTCCGTGTGCGAGCGCGCGCAATGGTAATTAATTTTTTGCCCAAGTGTTATTTGTGTTATATCAAAATAGGGTTATTAAATGACGAAGCGATAAAGTGTTGACCATTTGCTTGTGACTGTTCATAGTCATTTATGTCCATTGGTTTCTAACATCTCATCTAAAACCGTTGAAATGAAACGGCGCATCCTCTGCACTTCATAGTTTATTAATAGACTTAGGGCTTGTTTGGATAGGGGGAAAAAAAAAAAATCATGAGAAAGGAAAGGAAATGTGATACTTTCTTATGTTTGGCAACAAAGTTGTGTCACTGGAAATCATAGAAAAATTAAAAATTTTCTTTTCCATTGGAAACCCACAAATCCCTCTAAAATAGGAGGACTTCATCGAAAAACTTTTGTCATTCTCAATTTCTCTCTCCTCTATCTCTCACTCTCTTTTTTAATCGATAAATTGAAATAAAATCAATTATTGAAAAAATTAAAATAAAATAATAAAATTTTAAAATTTTAAAAAAATAATAAAAGAAACAAAGATAAAATTTAACAAAAAAGAATAAAAAATAAAAATAAAATAAGACTTTTAAAAAAATAATAATAATAAATTTTAAAAAACAAAATAAAAATAATTAAACAAAAATAAATAAATAAATATTAAAAATTTTAAAAATTAAAATAAAATAAAAATATAATAATTAAAAAATTAAAAATAATTAAAATATAATAATTAAATAATAAAAAATAATTAAAATAATAAAATAATAACAAAATATAAAAATAAAAAATAAATTAAAATAAAAATTTAAAATATTAAAAAATATTAAAAATACAAAAATAGAAAATAAAAAATAAATAAAATAAAAATACAAAAATTAAAAATTAAAAAAATTAAAATTAAAATTATAATAATAATAATAATAATTTTTTTTTAATAAAATAAATAATAAATAAAACAAATAATAATAACACAAAATTTTAAAAAATTTTAAAAATAAAATAAAAATACAAAAATACAAAAATTTTATAAAAAAATAAAAATAAAAAAATTAATTAAAATTAAAATTAAAATTTTAAAAATAAATTTAAATAAAAATTTAAAATTTAAAATAAAAATACAAAAATTAAAAATGAAAAAAATTAAAATAAAATAAAAATAAAAATAAAAAATTTTAATAAAATAAATTAAAATAAAATTACAAAAATTAAAAATAAAATTAAAAAATTAAAATTTTTAATAAAATAAATAAATAATATTAAAAATATAAAAATAAAATTAAAAATTATAAAATAGTCAAATAATAAAATAAAATAGATAAATAATAAAATAAATAATAATAATAAATAAAATAATATAAATAAAAGAATTTTTTTTTAATTAATTATTTTTTAAAATTTTAATTTTTTTAAATTTTATTTATTTTATCAAAAGAAAGAGAGAGAGAGAGAGAGAGAGAGAGAGTGATTTTATATTTTATATTTTATATATTTTATTTTTTTATTTTTTTATTTTTATTTTAAATAAAGTAAAAAAATAATAAATATAAAATTAAATATAAAAATTTCAAATTTTAAAAAAGAAAAAAAATTAAAAATAAATAAAAATTAAATCTTTTTCTCTCTCTCTCTCTCTCTTTTTCTTTCTTAGCTCTCTATTATCATCCTTCTTTTTAGATATCTCTCTCTTCGAGTCTCTCTTTCCTAAATCTTCTCTCTTTACATATTTCTTTTAATTTCTCTCTCTTAATTTTTTTCTCTCTCCTCAAATTTCTCTCTTAAACTTACTTTTTCTATTTCCTAATTTTTTTTTCTCTCACGAAATTTCTTTCATAATAGAAAATTAAATTTATTTGGTGTGAGAGATATACTATCGATAATAGTCATTTTCTATTTTCTATGTGCCAATTACACAATCCAAACACCGGAAAACAATGAATTCTCAAAGAGCTGGAATCCATTAAATTTATAAAATCTTTTCCTATGTTTTCCGAAAAATTGCCAAATAGACCCTTAGTCTAAACTGAAGAAAAACGCATCCTCTTTCTGTTCACTTAATTCGCTTTTCGGTACTGTTACTGAGCATATTATGATAATAGTGTCCTCGCGATATTTCAACACATCAAGGTGTACACTGCCAATCAACTATAATTGTAATCGTTGTATCCTGAGATCCATAGTGACAAATTTCGTTTTCGACAACATTTCGGTAATTTCGGATAAATTTCGAGAAAAATTCAAAAAGTTTTGGAAAAATTTCGGGGAGTACAAAAAATATTAAATATAAATTATATTTAAGCTTCATATAAAATTTATTTATTATTTAAAAAATAATAATAATTAGAAAAAATTTATTAATTTCGGTGAAATTTTGCCGAAATTAATGAAATTTTAACGATTTCGGAGAAATCATCAAAATTTCGCCGAAAGTTTCGCCCGACCCTTATTTTGGTAAATTTCGAAGAAATTTATCACTATGCTGAGATCACGTTTATCAGACCCAATTGCTAACCACTGTGTGAGGACGAACAGTTATTGAAAGGAGAAAAATATCAGAAAATGCCCCTATAATTTTCTTATTACCATTTCGGTGACTTTTTTATTTTTTTGTTTTTTTTTGTATTTAAAGACAGTCTCTTATACGCCTCAATCATAGTTAAAGATCCATCACCATATCCATCGATTTTTTTTATTTTTCCCACACCCATTCTTACAATCCAATCAAGCAGTTGATCCAATCAACCATACTACACAACAAGAAGCAGATGTCCTCAGGTCAAATCCTAAGCCAATACCATGTTTGACTACCTATAAAGATTTAGCCTTACTTACCTTGTACATAAGAAGCGTGAGTGTTATACGTGTCCTGGGACTTAGTCTGGTGTTCTAAAAGGGCTGAATTATGGGTCAAAATATTGTCCGATACCAATACGTATCGGTTTTGGACCTCACTGATACGGTACATTCAAGGTACCGTATCGGTGCCTCTCATACAAAAATCCAAAATTTCGAACGATACATTAGAATGTATCGTCCGATACCAATACGTATAGTCCGATACGTATCGGTTTTAGGGCGGGACGATATGTATCGTTTTTTCGAGATTTTAACCCATGGGCTGGATAATAAGATTTGAATTTAAAGACTTAATTTCCATTAAGGCTTAAAGCCTCTTATAAAGACATGGATACAAGCACTTTACAAAAGTGTGCTAAACGTGCACACAAGGCGGAGATCATGTGGACACAGTTATAACTCTCTCACTCACAATGTGGAGAACGTAGACACAGTTATAACCCACCTACTCACCCAAAATAACTATATGAGAATATGGATAGAATGTTAAACTAATATAGTAAGAATGTGTATATGCTATTGTCTCCCCTCAAGATGAATGGGAGAATTCACTATCATCTCGCTTCGCATATAGATAAAGCGAGCAGGTGACAAACTCTTTGTGAAAATGTCAGCAGGTTGATCGGCAATAGATATGTGTCGAACCTCAAGATCATTATTGAGCACATTCTTACGAATAAAGTGATAATCCACCTCCATGTGCTTTGTATGTGCATGGAAGACTGAGTTACTAGCCAGCGAGATAGCAGAGATATTGTCGCTCCAAATGATAGGCTTTGCTGTTGCCGAAATGGAACAGTCACAAAATATATTTTCACCCATTGAATCTCAACGGCTATAGATGCGAGGGCATGGTACTCGGCCTCGGTTGATGAATGTGCCATGGTAGGTTGCTTTTTAGCACTCCAATAGACGGGATTAGGTCCCAAAAAAACACATAGACCTATAGTAGAATGACGATCATCAGAATCATTCACCCAATCAATATCACAAAATCCTTAGAGAATAAGTGGGCCAGAAGAGAAATAAAGTTTATGATCAAGTGTGCCATATAAATAACGAAGTATCCTTTTAAGCTTCTTGAAGTAGCTTTCTTTTGGTGCATGCATTTGTTGACAAATGGTATTGACTGCAAATGCGATGTCCGATCGTGTGATAGTAAGATATTACAGGGCACCGACAAAGCTACGAAACAATGTTAGATCATGAAACATGGCATATGTATGAAACTTAAATTCTTTGTTCACTTGAAGTGGAGACTTGCATGGCTTACATGAATCAAGACTCGCACGGTGAATAATATTGCGAGTGTACTGTGCTTGAAAGAGCGTGAGCTGAGATCCATCTATTTGAATTTCTATTCCTAAGAAATAATTCAAGAAACTCAAACATTTCATATCAAATTAAGCGCTAAGAGTACATATAAAACCGGATATGAAGGTTACATCACTTTCAGTGATTAAAATGTCATCCACATAATTAAAATCACAGTAATCCTCTTTTGCGACTTGTTGATGAATAGAGAGGTATCGGCAATAAAACAAAAGAATCCATTAGAGAGAAGAAAATTAGAGAAACGATCATGCCATGCTCTTGGTGTCTGCTTCAATCCATAAAGTGCTTTATTTAACCGACATACATGTTGCGGAAAGTTTGGATCCGCGAAGCCAGGTGGCTAACTCATGTAGATTTCTTTATTAATTTTACCGTGAAGAAAGGCATTTCGAACATCCAGTTGTTCAATTTGCCAATTATAATGGAAAGTCAATGATAATATAATGCGCACAGTGGCATGCTTTATCATCGGACTAAAAGTTTATGTATAGTCCAACCCTTCCTTTTGATGAAAACTTTTAGCCACCAGCCTCGTTTTGTATCTGACGATTTTTCCATGTGCATTTTTTTTAATCTTAAAAATCCATTTACATCTAATAATCTGCTTATGGATATGGTGAGGCACCAATTTCCATGTGCCTTGTTTCTGAAGGGCACTGAATTCCTTGGACATTATCTGACGTCAGTACAAAAATTTAGATGCTTTGGTGAAATTGTGTGGTTCATCAATGGAGATACATTGATCAGGAAGAGGAGGTGCAGGTGCTTAAGCCGTGAGACAGTAAGACTTCGTTTTTTTAGATATTTCATCTTTGAGTCTTGTTTGCAGAGGGTGAACAGGTACCGGTCTAAAGGTTGTAGGTATAGGAGTTGTGTTGACTGGTAAGTGAGGTGCATGGAGTGGAGATTGTTGAGTATTTATGATGGTATGAGATGATAATGCATGTGGAGACAAAAGAGGGAATGAGTTGACCATTGAATGTTGGTGATTAGAATTAGAAATTTGAGAGGATATGGGTAGTTGAGTATTGAAGTTATTGAGTGGTTGTAGGATGTTTGAGGTTACAGTTTGAGGTATAAATAATGAGAAACATGGCTTGTTGGTTTTGGGAGATGGACTATAGGTTTAACTGTGCGAGTGGGTGGGTGATAAGGAATTGGTTCGGGAATCGGATCTTCTGAGAGGTCACCAATTGACATTGAACCCGGATTAAGGCCCACGAGTGGAGAACTTGGGAGAGGCACATGGTCTTTATCCATGGGTTTATATGGGAATAAATTTTTAAGAAATAATACGTGACGTGAGACATACACAATCCCAGACGTACGATCAAGACAACGGTATCCTTTTGAACGAGAACAGTACCTTATAAAAGTGCATCGTCGAGAACAAGGCTCCAACTTGTGTGTGGAGTAAGGTCGAAGCCAAGGATAACAACAACCAAAGACCCGAAGGATATTGTAATCTAGTGCACGGTTAAAGAGCAACTTATAGGGGGTACGATTTTTGATAACTTTCGATGATAACCAATTAATTAGGAAGACAACCGTGCAAACGGCATCGGCCCAAAATGTGATGGGCATATGGGAAATATAAAGAAGAGAAATTGAGGTTTCAATAAAGTGTCGGTGCTTTCTTTCCGCCACTCCATTTTGTTCAAGAGTGTGTGGACAGGTAACTTGGTGATGAATCCCATGAGTTTGTAAAAAACTCTCCAAGTCAGTGCTTGTGTACTCACCCCCGCCATCAATTCGAAATGTGCGAATTTTATGTTAGAGCATATTTTCAACCAAACTTTTAAAGGATATAAAAATTTAAAACACATCAGATTTATTTGTTATAGGATAAATCCAGCTAAAACGGGAGTAATCATCTATAAACAAAACATAATAGCGAAATTCACGAAATGATTTTTGAGGCGCAGACCCCCATACATCAGAATGAGCAATCTCCAAATGAGAGGTTGTAGATGTATTACTCAATGAAAAAGGTAACTTATGACTCTTACCACTAAGACAACCATTACATTGAAAATGAGAAATGCCTACATGAGATAAAGACAAAGAATTAAAAACGGAATGTAAAATATCCTTTAAAAGATGTCTTAAACAATTGTGCCAAGTGGTGAGGTGAGAGCAACGAGCAACAAGCACTTTAGAAAAGGAAATGGCTAAACCTTGGCGAAGAGGATAAAGACCATGTTTACAGCCCCCTTGAAAAAGTATCTTCCTCGTGTTCTTGTCCTGAATAGATAAACCATCAGAGCCAATGGATAAGATGCAATTGTTGTCTTTAGCTAACTTATTTACGGGCAAAAGATTGGTTGAAATGGCGGGAATATGTAAAATATTTTTTAATTTCAGGGATGAAGTAAGAGTGGTGAGGGAACTATTACCAGTATGGAGAATGGATAGAGATTGGCCATTACCTACAGCAACTTTCTCGGAACCGGCATATGGATAGCGAAGTGAGAGGTTGGATAGATCCGATGTAACATGATTTGTGGGCCCGGAGTCAACGTACCAAGATGAATCAGATAGTTGGGTGCAGGATGCTATAAACACGGATTGTTGCTGATTATACATTGGATTAGAGCCGTTAGATGAATATTGAGCACGGTAATAGCAATTCTCCGTGGAATGATTAGTATGATCACAAATTAAGCAAAAAGGTTGTGGGCGGGAGGGTTGGCCAAAACCACCACGACCATGGTAGTTGCCTCCTCTCCACGAGTTGTTACCGCCCTTATAGTAATTGTTGTTATTATTATTCCTAGGACGATTGGTATTAAAACGGCCTTCGAATTTCAACAAAGAACCAACAGAAGTATCGAATGGCAAACTAGTTGTGGCTGTCATGGCAGTATTTAATACTGAGGCGTCAACTTTGGCGACAGATTTTGCAATAGTGACGGCGTAAGCCGATTCTTCAATTCTTAAGAGTCGATGGAGCTCCTCTAAGGAGATTGGTTGAAGACGAGTACGAATACTTATTTTGAATGTGTTATACTCATCTGAGATCCCATTCAATGTCTGAAGGACAATGCCTTCTTCATCAACAAGTGCAGATGCGACAGCGAGTTTATCCACCATTTGTTTGATTGTGGCTAAATAATCTTTCATGGGAGTTGAATTTTTTTGAATTTGTACTAAGTCAGATTTAAGCTGTAAAATATTGGCACGAGCCATGGAAGTATATCGACGTTCAAGAAGACGCAAAGCTTCCCGTGCAAAGTCCGTTTCAAAAAGATAGGAAAGAACCGATTCGCTAACTGTAACGATGATGCAACTAAGAATTTGTTGGTCACAAATCAACCATTCGTGGTATGTGGCATTTGGAATGAGCATTTCAGAGGCATCCTTCACTTCTTTTTCGGGTATGATGAGTATGTCATCAATGTATTTTAGGATGCGATGGGCTATGAGAGCGGTGCGAAACTGTCGTTTCCAAAGAAGATAGTTCGAATCATCGAAACGGATGGTGATTAGAGAAGGTAGGTTAGAGATGAAATTGTTGATATTTTCATTATCGATTGCCATGGTAAAGAGAGGAGAGGTGAGAAGGAATTTGCAATGAAGGTAACTTTTAGATGATCAAGAGTTAAGGGGAAAAAAAATGGATCGAATAATGTGTGAGCCATTAGGGCTTGAAGATTTAATTTTCATTAAGGCTTAAAGCCTCTTATAAAGACATGGGTTCAAGCAATTTACAAAAGTGTGCCAAACGTGCACACAATGTGGAGATCGTGTGGACACAGTTATAACTCTCCCACTCACAATGTGGAGAACGTGGACATAGTTATAACTCACCCACTCACCCAAAATAACTATATAAGAATATGGATAGAATGTTAAACTAATATAACAAGAATGTGTATATGCTATTACTGGATACCCGTCATCCAAAAAAATTGGTCACATTTATATAAGAGGGCCTTTATATCCACTCACCGAATCTTTGAGTTCACCCACGCTGAAACTCATTGATTGCTTTGAATCCGACAATGCAGATTGTTATTCGTCCCAATCTTTCACATGATGCATCTTGAGATCATTCTCTTACCATCCACCGTCGATTTTTTATTTCACATGATATCCATTACAAAAAAAGTGACCTTAACATCACGGGAAACTCATCACGCTCAAATAAATTTACTTTTTGAGATATGTACCACATAAAAATATATATATATAGTCTGATGGCACACTCATAATCTCAAGATCCATTATGTGAAAGATAGGAATAAAAACGATTTGCATCATCAAATTCAAATCAGTTTCGGCATAGGTGAACTCAAAAGTTTCGGTGAGTGAAATTAAAGGTACTCTTTATGTAAGACTATGCCGTATGCAGTCTACACGTGGAGCTTTCTAATGGTTGTTAAGCGAACCACAGTTAAATCAAAAGGGTACCGCTGTCGGTTACGAATCGAGCGCCTAAAAATTGAGAATCCCCACCGAGATCTCAAGATCCATCGTGTGAAAGATTGAGAAGATAAACGATCTCCATCATCAAATTTAACGTAGTCAATGTGTTTCAGCATGGATGAACTCAAAGATCCGGTGAGTGGATTTAAAAGTGCTTGAAAGGTATTTATGGTCCTTACCAGCCAATAACAATGTTGATAGCAAGCCTTCCCAATTCTCAATTAATTTATGTAAAAATTTAGTAGACTATACTATAGTCGTTGCATATTCTACAACAACAGCTAACAAAAGAGTGTCGATCATCTGTGTAGTGCTATTGAAATTGTATCAAAAGACAAATCTCTACAGCGTAGTGTATAATATTTCATCCTTCTTAGTTAGGATTTTTATTTTTTCCTTTAATGTTCCCTACTGCTTTACACTTTTAGTGAGTTTTCTTTGAAATTTAAAAACTAATGAGAACTAATGAGAAGAGGTGGGTAGAGATTTGAATAGAAAAGGGACTGACTCAATTAGGGAGATATTTAAGTAGACGTGTGTGGATGGGATTAAAATTTGGCTTCTTGTCTTTTAATTTATAGAGGCAGATGAGGAAAAAGATTAGCTAAGCTTATGGCTTATGAGTATATACTGATTTATTTAGGGATAGATTGGTCCTAATGCATGTGATAATAAAATTTGATAGAAATTATTTTTACTTTTATATGATAATAAGGATATATTTAAAAAAAATTGCATGATAATGGAATTTCTTTTAGCAGCCCTTTCGCTGAGAGATAGAGGAGACGGAAAAGATAAAAATAAATAAAAGTCATTAACTACGGTTATATGACTTCGAACGAGATGGTCAGTCTTATCTTTTTCAACGGCTACGTGGGACTTTATGATGCGGTGCAGCGGTGGCGCAGGATTTCTCTATGCCATACGGCCGGTGGCATCTTATATAAATTATATAAACCATAGAACCATTCACTCTTTTAAGCCACCAGGTAAGTCGCCCAATAAAATTTGTTGTCCAAAGGAGAGAGAACATCTGTTGTCCAAACGAGAGAGCGAGAGAGAGAGAGAGAGAGAGAGAGAGAGGGAGAGAGGTACTAGTCATGAACTGTAATTTGAAAATTCAATCACCAATGAATTTTGCACCATTTGATCAACCCCATCGTGTATTTGTTCAAGCCTAAAATATGGATTGTTGACTCATTATCAAAATACGACTTTCGTTTTAAAATTAAGCTTGAAAATTCATTTTAAGGATGAATTATTAAACCTGTTGGAGCTCCACATGGGCAGAAAATGTGGCAGCCTGAGCTTGAGAGAGGGCTCCCATCACACCCAAACATACATTTGGATGCCACATGAATATGCACAAGGTTGATCAAAACTATTTTAAAAAATACAACAAAAATAAAATAAATTTATTAATCATAGTCAACAACGGACAATGCCTTAAAAATGTTGGGTGCTCTTTGAACTTTAACAATCTAAACATCGACAGGCATACATCATCGATCATCCCACTTCCCGACTCTGGTCAAGGTCATAAACAAATGTTCATGCATCAGCATGACCAATGGGGCACGTTTGAATGTTCGAATCACCAAACACGTTTGGTGGATACCGAGTTAACATGTCGTACGACAAGCTTACGAGAGTAAGGCTCATAAGCCTTTTCCGTACATGTTGGAGAAAAAGTGACTTCACGTGTTAAATGACTCTTCTATCAAATAATAAAGACTCCATAAGATAGCCACTTAACATATAAGATGATCATCTAATGGACTTTCAAACTTGCCCATGATGGCAAGAGTGGTCAACCATAGGGAGCGGTTTCTCATGGCCATCTCAATGCCTCGTCGAACCTAATCACATGATCAGAGCCAATGTAAATCAATATCTCGATGATTTGATCATTGACAAAAAATTAAAAAATATAATTTCGTAGTAAATAGTGTCAATCATGCTGAAAATGTACAGTGATACCAAATATAGTTTAATCATTTATTTATAAGAACTTTTTTGAGAATTTTTTCGAAGGTCATGATCATTGAGTTGCTCATTCCCTTGGCACCTGATCATGTCGTTAGGTTCGACGTGGCTGCTAAATAGCATAGAACAAGTTAACTTAAACGAATAATATGGTGGTAAACCTTTTTGACCAACGACATTTGAAATTTTGTATCATTCCTTGCATTGAAACCATCGTCTCCTCAAACTCTAACAAACAAGGCACCGATGAGTACACATCGCCGATCACCCCACAATTAAACATTGGTCAAGGTCCTCAACATATGTTTGCACACAAGAAAGCAAGGTATTAAAATCGGTATCAGTCTCGGGTATCGATTTTCTCAGGACTGATACCGATACGTATCAATTGATTTTGTAAAAAAAAAAGAAAACAATACGTCAGTCAAAATCGATACGTTTTGGTCGATACAATCCTGTATCAGCCACCGATACATATCGATATCAGCTGATTTTTTATTCCTTGCAAGAAAGTACATGAGTGCATGATTTGGACTCTATCGACCACCGATACGTACACCGATACATATCGATATCAGCTGTTTTTTATACCTTGCAAGAAAGTACACATGAGTGCATGATTTGGACTCTATCGACCACCGATACGTATCGGTATCAATATCAGCTGATTTTTTATACCTTGCAAGAAAGTACACATGAGTGCATGATTTTGGATTTACGCCTTTAGCCGAAAATGCTCGACAGACACGACGACGCTTCCCTTCTAAGAGATATATGGAGTACCACACGACCATGTCATAGTTCGAAACAGACAGAAGTTGGCGACGGATAACTTCAACGAGAATTTTCAAAATTCAACTCAATTGAAGACATTATATTCAAACTAAGTAACATAGATCTCATACTTAAATAAAAGTAAAATACCAAATGTTCAAAAAAAATAAGAACTTAAATAAGCTATGCATCAACCATAGATGATATTTTGGAGAAGTAGGTTGTGTTTGGCATAGCTCTTTGCTAATTCCCTGTCAGAGCACAGTTTATCTGCTTTAG